>OY728160.1:2111210810-2113891185 GCA_963277665.1 Viscum album | reverse complement strand
AAAATTCACGCCCCGGATGTTGTCGTACGGTTTCGTGGCATTCGGAGGTCGTTCGGGTGGTTTTGACCCCCCAACGCGCCATTTCAGCGCGCGCCGCGCTGCTGAAAAGGACACAATCGGACGTGCGGGGGTGTGGGGGGCTGTACGGTGGTGGCGGGGGCTGTACGGGGGTGCGGGGGGCAGTACGGGGGTGGCGGGGGGTAGTACGGGGGTGCGGGGGGGTGTACGGGGGTGCGGGGGGGGGGGGGGGGGGGGCTGTACGGGGGTGCGGGGGGGCTGTACGGGGGGGCTGTACGGGGGGGCTGTACGGGGGTGCGGGGGGGGGGGGGGGCTCTATGGGGGTGGGGGGTGTTGTACGGTGGTGTCGGGGGGCTGTACAGGGGTGCGGGGGGCTGTACGGGGGTGGCGGGGGCAGTACGGGGTTGCGGGGGGGGGGGGGGGGGCTGTACGGGGGTGCCGGGGGGGGGGCTGTACGGGGGTGCGGGGGGCTGTACGGGGGTGCGGGGGGGGGGGGGGGGGTCTGTACGGGGGTGCGGGTGGCTGTACGTGGGTGCGGGGGGTTGTACGGGGGTGCGGGGGGGCTGTACGGGGGTGCGGGGGCTGTACGGGGGTGCGGGGGGGCTGTACGGGGGTGCGGGGGGCTGTACGAGGGTGGCAGGGGGCTGTACGGGGGTGCAGGGGGTTGTACGGGGGTGCGGGGGGGCTGTACGGGGGTGCGGGGGGCTGTACGGGGGTGCGGGGGGGGGGGGGGGGCTGTATGGGGGTGCGGGGGCTGTACGGGGGTGCGGGGGGGCTATACGGGGGTGCGGGGGGGGGGGTGTACGGGGGTGCGGGGGGCTGTACGGGGGTGCGGGGGGGGGGGGGGGGGCTGTACGCGGGTGCGGGGGGGGGGGGGGGCTGTACGCGGGTGCAGGGGGCAGTACGAGGGTGCGGGGGGCTGTACGGGGGTGCGGGGGGTTGTACGGGGGTGCGGGGGGATGTACGGGGATGCGGGGGGGGGGGGGGGGGGCTGTACGGGGGTGCGGGGGGCCGTACGGGGGTGCGGGGGGCTCTCCGGGGGTGCAAAGGCCATCCCATTGATTACAAAAGTGAAAAATAAAAGTGATAACATCTAATTAATACATATTTCTTTTATCGATACCATACAGAAATTTATAAAAAATATATTGGATAATACATAATCTATAATATCAGATTTATTGTTCTGTTGGAATTAGTTCGACTTTTTCAAATGTAGAATCATTCAAGATTATCTGATCAAAAACTCAATATGAGTATAAAATATTTAAAAGATCACCATGGATGGTAATAATGCATTACTTAAATGAATAAATACAGTACATCAATGTCAACCCTACCAGTAAAAACAAAAAACATATCTCGTGAATATATGGTGCGTCACGCGTTGTCATCACTGCTACCTCCTTCTGGTGGGCCAGGTGCCTACAAAAAATAAACATTATAAATATTTTAATAACAAAAATAATTTAAATTAAATAAATAAATACATTATATACCTGTGTCGTATGATCACCTGTACCATCAGCTCGACGCACATATTCCCGCAGTGCTCTAACCTCAGCTGTCAATTGCGCATTTGTCTCCTCGGAAGCGCGCAGCCGTGCCTCAAAATCTGACATCTGCTGTGTCATATGAGCAACAGCAGGACCGACAACCGCAGCGCATGACACTACAGAACGAGGAATCCCTGCTCCATAGGTCAAACTATAGCCATGCCCGTCCCGACCAATAATGCGATGAAAGATCTCATCCCGTCGCATGGGAAGCTGTCGCTGGTCCTCTGGCAGATGTTCTAACTCAGCTTCAAATTGAGCATGTGAAATATTTAAATATATATAAATATATATATGTTAATATATAGATTTATGTAATTATTGGTAAGTACAGACACTTACTATCAATGCTGCAACCTTTGGATCATTGCGATCACGATTCCTTATCCACACCGACATTTTATCAGTTGCTACACCTTACCCTCACAACTGTATATTAAAAGAATATAAACACAAAACCATATTAATTAATAAATTAAAAAATTAATAATATATACCTCATGTCGGATCTGAGACACGTGACGAGTCCCGAGCCTGTGAGCTGGTCCCTGCAACGCTCGATTCTCCGAATGGCGTGTTGACACCTCCTACATTCAATTCATTCAAATTTCAAACAAATCACATATTCTTGAAAATATATATACAGCAAAATAATTAATATACAAACTTCAACACCCTCAGTAGACCAATATGCAACCAAGTCACGCCACTGAGCCGGGAGGACACCTCTCGGGACTTTTTCCAAAATGTCAAGGGCACCCACATTTGGTACCCAGTGGTCCCTCTTCACTTTTCCTTTATAATCTTTCCACATCTTACGACATTTGCTCATACACACGGGCCGAAACTCTTCAGGGCATACTTTCAAATTTTGCTATAAAGAAAATAATCAAACATATTAGTATTCTTTATAAATAGAAAATAAAGTAAAATTATTTTCTTACCTGAACCTCCCTCCATAGACGATCTAATGTGTCCTGAGGGATAGAAGCCCAATCACGCGTGGTCAATGGAAATCGATGTGGGTCACGTATGATATGACCCAGCTGACGAATAAATGTCGGGGCATTCGGTCCCACGGGATGAAATACCTCATCAAATGAAACATCTATCGTCGTGTCAGAATTCCATGATAATATGCCACGACCAGGGCCTCTCCTGCGAGAGGAAGAAGCAGCCGAGTCTGATCCTATTGAAAACAATTTTATATATAAATTGAAAAATGTTATATATATATATATATGTCAATTACATAAAAAATATAGATAATGACATTCAAACATACCTCGACCCTGAGACGTAGATGCCTCAGATGGATGATGTGGATCTTCTGCCTCTTCCCCTGACATGTCTGCAGTCATAGAAAATATCAGTAATGAGTCCAAAGTGTTTAAAAGATAAATTGGATTGTTCTTAATAAATCAAACTTGTACAACTGTTAATCAAACAAAAAATGGATTGAATAATTAGTTGTGAATGAATTTAAAAAAATCAGAAAGTTAATCAACCTAAATATTTATGACTGAATTAACTTACAAAAGTGAGGATTAAAACTTATAAGGATTTATAAAATGATTAGATAATTTATGATATCTTAGGACATTCTACTGAATAGCGGGAAAACAATTATACCTTTAATTAAGCATGCAAATCGACCGTTTATCCTTCAACAGGCGCTCTGACCCAATAAATATCTTCTTCATGTTGAACTACGGTATGTTGATCAAGTTGTTGGTAAACAAACGGAACAGTCTCGGGTTCATCTTCTTCAAATAAAAATACTCCTCGCCGAGACATTTTGACAACAACTTGCCAACTTGGATCCAAAGGAAAAGTAACAAAGAATACTTGTTCCTCTTGTGATGTCAAAATGAAAGGTTCATTCTCAACTCGTTCATTATTTCTGTATAACATATAGTTAAAATTCACCAATGAAAACTGATATTGATCGACTTTACATCCACGCACTGGATCAACCCAATTACACTTTAACAATATGTACTTCAAACCGTGTGTGTATACAACTTCAATGATGTCTATCAATTGACCATAGTAATAACCAGAATCGACAAAGGGACAACCGATGCCACTGTTTTGTGTTTCTCATTTTTCGTCAACATCTTTAATGCGAAATTGAAAACCATTAGCATTAATAGCTTTATAACGACGAGCCGTTATAGATGGACCCTCAGCTAGTTGGATAAATACTTCAGGTAGCGTGGGGTCCCCTAACTCCCTCAGCTTACGAACCTACATAATTTATAAAAATCAATACTGATATATGCAGAAATAATTAGTTTAATACTTCACTCATAATGAAAATCAATTTATACATACATAATCCTTGAACCAATCATGAAATGCCGCATAATGAGATTGTTGAATTTGCAACTCAGTCGCACGATGCATCTCTTCTTTTATCTCATTAATGTGTTTCCTGCAAATGATTACGCGATGTTTAAAAGATCAACTTATGCAAACAAAACATGTAAAAGTTATACAAGCACATTGATAAGATACTTACTGCATTAATGGTGCAACTGATGGAGTATTGAACAAGATATATCGATGTGCTTGTATCCACTCGATGTTGTCCATATCAAATGTGGTTCCTTCTCCAACTAGACCATCATGAATCCGAGAGGGCTTATCTAATTTTGTTTCAACATCCGTAAGATATTCTGCACAAAAGGTAGTACACTCATCCATCAAATAACCATTGGCTATCGATGCCTCTGGACGAGCTCTGTTGCGTACAAATCTTTTCAATATACTCAAATACCGTTCAATAGGATACATCCACCTGAATTGCACTGGACCAGCAGCCATTACTTCATCAGTTAGGTGCACTGTCAAGTGGACCATAACATCGAAAAATGAGGGGGGGGGGAAGTTTCTCAAAGTGAAAAAGCGTAAGTACAATTCGGTCCTGCAAACTTTTTAAATCACTCATTCGTTGATTTCTTAAAAAAAGTAGTCTAAAAAAATTACTCATCTCAATCAAGGGATGAACAACATTGGGGGATAAACAATCACAAATTGTGATTGGAATCAACTGTTGAAGTAATATGTGATTGTCATGACTTTTCAACCCTTGCAATGTCTTGCTCGTCAGATTCACACACTTTGAAATATTATAAGAGTAACCATCAGGCACCTTGACCATCTTCAAAATAGAAAGAAATGTCTCTTTCTCCTCTGTAGTCATCGAATACTGTGCAGTAGGCATATATGCCTTGTTTCCCTCAGCTAACTGTAAATGCAACTGTTTCCTTAAACCCATTTCTTCCAAATCACGGCGTGCATTAACATGGTCCTTTGACTTTCCACTGACACCTAAAATGGTCCACAATATGTTATCACAAACATTTTTTTCAATGTGCATGACATCCAAATTATGCCTCAACATTTTAGTTTTCCAATACGGAAGACTATAAAAAATACTTTTCTTTTTCCAATTGTGACTGCGCTGCCTACCTGCAGCATGAATATTACGTACTGGAGGAGCCACCAAATCCTGAATTTCATATACCGTGCGGATGTTTTCTTCCTCAATCTGCGATAACATTTCGACTCCTGTCATGATCTTTGGTGCTGGGTTGAACTCTCTAGAACCATCAAATGCCACTCTGTCCTTTCTGAACCTGTGCTGGGGAGGGAGAAAACGCCTGTGACCCATGTATGCCCATTTTTTGGAATGTTTAAGCCATACAGATTTTTTACTTTTATTGCAACAAGGGAAAGCAAATTCCCCTTTTGTACTCCAGCCTGATAAATTTGCATAAGCTGGGAAGTCATTGATTTTCCACAATAAAGCAGCATGCAGTTTGAACATTTCATTCGTTTCGCAGTCATAAGTCATCACACCATCGCCCCAAAATTCATTCAACTCATCAATCAATGGCTGAAGGTAAACATCAATCTTATCCCCCGGACTTTTAGGTCCATCAATAAGAGTGGAATGTAATATAAATTGTTGCTTCATACAAAGCCACGGAGGAAGATTATATGGAACCAACACCACGGGCCATGTGCTATGAGTTGCACCAACCATAGACTTGAATGGATTGAAACCATCTGCTGCCAATACCAATTGGACATTACGAACATCTTTAGCAAAGTTGGGATGTCTATTATCAAAATCCTTCCATGCATGAGAGTCTGCCGGGTGGGTTAACATGTCACTTTCATGAACTCTTTCTGCATGCCATCTCATTAAATTAGAAAATTTAGATGACATAAAAAATCTTTTCAACCTTGGTTTAAGGGGAAAGTAACGCATTTGCTTTACGGCAATCGGTTTCCCCTGTATCACAATATGACTTTGATGGGACTTATTTCCCCTGTTCTCTTTCCACCTGGAAGCTCCACAAACCGTACAAATATCCAAATGAGCAGTTTCATTTCTAAACAACATATAGTTGTTTGCACATGCATCTATAGTCTCATATGTAAAACCTAAGTTCTCTGTCAACTTACGAGCATAGTAATATGACTCAGGAATCTTAGCGTCGACAGGAAGAACGTTTTTCAATAAAACCAAAACCATGTCGAATGATGTGTCTGACCAATTATTCAAAGTCTTCAAATGCAACAACTCCACGATAAATGACAGTTTATTGTAAGAAGTACATCCAGGATATAATTCTGTTTTCGCATCATCAAGTACTTCATAAAACCTCCTTGAATCACGATCTGCACCAGAGCGAAGATTTATCTCACCGGTCTCAAGATTCTGGATGTCAATGCCTTCAGGATCAAACCCACGTACCATTTCAGTAAGCATTTCATGAATTGGATCAGTCATCCTTGCATCAACATCCATCTGAGTTGCATCTGTATTTTGACAACGAACATATTCTTCTCCATGACGAGTCCAACTCTTATAATTTTTCAGAAATACATTAAATAAAAGGTGCTCCCTCACAGTATCTCGTGTGAATTGATATCTGTTAGCACATTTTCTACATGGACAACTAATATAGTCACTTTCAAATCCTCTCGTGAAGTCAATAAACTGCATAATGCCATTGAAATATTCTCTAGACGTTCGATTTGGAAGATCAATCCAACTCTTATCCATAATAATATCTGTATAACAAACATTTACACAATACTTATTACATTTACATTTTTCAAATCAACTATATTCAAAATAAATATTAACCATTTGTTTATGAACCATTGATAAAATAATAATGTAACTGAAAGCTCATGCTACCTGATTGAGCTACAAACCTGAAAGGGAGCGGAGCCGAAGGCGGTGCTGCGAGGGAGAGGAGGCAGCGAAGGGGAGCCAGAGCCAAAGGCGGTGCAGCAAGGGAGGGGATGGGCGGCGGCGGCGGCGGGGAGCTGGAGGAGAGGAGGCGGTGAGGGGACGGGGGACGGGCAGCGAGGGGGGGGGGGGGGTGTCAGGGGTCGGGGGGGGGGGGGGGGGGGCTGTCTGAGGTGCGGGGAGGGGTGTCCGGGGTGTCGGGGGCCTGTTAGGGGTGCGAGCAGGGGTGTTCGGGGTGCGGGGGTGTCTGGGGTGCGGGGGGGGGGGGGGGGGGGGGGGGCTGTCTGGGGTGCAGGGGGGCTGTCGGGGGTGCGGGGAGGCGTCCGGGGTGCGGGGGCGGTCCGGAGTGCGCGGGGGGGGGGGGGGGGGGGGGCTGTCCGGGGTGCGGGGAGGCGTCCGGGGTGCGGGGGGTGGTCCGGAGTTCGCGGGGGGGGGGGGGGGGCTGCCCGGGGTGCGGGGAGGCGTCCGGGGTGCGGGGGGCGGTCCGGAGTGCACGGTGGGGGCTGTCCGGGGTGCGGGTGCCATCCGGGGTGGGGGGGGGGGGGAGGGCCGAGAGGCCGGAGGGCGGCGGCCGGAGGCCCGAGGGTGGAGGGCGGCGGCCGGAGGGCAGGCGGCGAGGGAGGGCGGGCGGCGGGGGAGGCCAGGCGGCGGGGGAGGCCGGTCGGCGGGGGAGGCCGGGCGGCAGGGGAGGGCGGGCGGCGGGGGAGGCCGGGCGGCGGGGGAGGCCGGGCAGCGGGGGCGGGGAGGGCGGCGAGGGAGGGAGGCAAGGGAGGGAGGGGGTTAGGGCGGTGATCGGGGGATCGGGGTCGAGGGGGCACGGGGGGGGGGGGGGGGGCAGAAGCCCCCCATTTTTTTATGTAGGTTAGCGACCGCCATTGGCAGTCGCTATTGGTTAGCAATAGCGACCGCCAATGGCGGTCGCCCGAGTCTGGGGGGCTTCAATGCCCCCTTTTCTAGTAGTGATACCAAAAGAATCCATGATACCCTCCTTTATAACATGATATGTTTTAGAACATGGATCTAAATTTTTAAATATCTGATGAATTGAAAAAATTTGAGAGGAAAACTAAGAAAAACAAAATATTATATGAGGAAAGGAAGATTGAAAACCCATTTAAAGGAGTTGAATAAGAATTCAAAAATCAACCAATTTTAGTATCTCAAATATTAGTTGTACAAACCATTTATGGTCTATAAAAATTAATAATATTGATCAAACTATTCTTGATCCATCAAAAAAATAATTTTAGGAATTTCTAGAAACATATGTAGTTATATTTTCTATTAATAAAGTAAAATGAAAATACATTGCAGAAGAAGTTGTAGAAAAGTTTAATATCAATAATCAGTTCAATAATCTGTTCCTTCATTGATTAAGAAATTGAAAAAGAATAAGAAAAAAATCAGTTGAGAAATATGGAAATGGATATTTGAGAACCACATGTAATATAGAAAAATAATTTGAAGAAGAAAATGAAGGGGAAGAAACAAAGAAGAAGAAAACCCATCAGAATCATCATCCTAATCTACATCAATTTTGACATTGTTTGATAAGAACCCAATACTTGATATATTAGTTGATGTTCATTCATCATCATTGAATGGTTAAATTTAAGATCAACATTCATATATGATTGTATTAAATTAGTCTGACTCTGATAATGAAGTTGATATTGAAAAAGTTACTGAAGATCAAATAGTAGAAGTGAAATAAAATTTTGTTGTTGGTCCTTCACTCTAACACATATTAAAGGCATCAACAGAGTCTTCAGACTCATCCATAGAGGAACCTTAAAATAGAATAGACTAAATTTTTTATAATTTGAAACAAATAACTAATTAAATTATATTTATTCCTATAGTCAAAGAATGATGTAATAAAATTCAGAATAGTCTAATTGAAAATTTAGAATCATTGAAGTAGTTAATATAATCTGTTATCCAAAATGAGGCCAAAATAAAAAATTTAAAAGTTAAGACATAGGCACACAAGATGAGATTTAATTAGACAGTGAATCAGTCAAAGAAATTTGATGGTGATCTAAAAGATCACATTGATCAGTTTTTTGATATTAAGAAACATTTTTTGACAAATTTTATTCATTTGAAAAGTTATTAACTAATGTATCATATTGAGTGAAGTATGTCTAATGGTTAAAATATAAAACAGAAAATCTGAATTAAAATTCATAGAATTGAAGTAAGTGATTCAGAATCTCAAAGAGGAGAATATCAAGATCTGGTATTTTGAAGATGAGTTCTTGAGGTTAAAGGGAGACAACAAAAAAATTAGTATTCTTGATGTAGAATTTTCAAGTCTAATGGTGGATATTTTTAGGAAATAATTAATGGATGATAGGATTTTAAATATAGAGTCTTCAATTTTTGATAACAAAAAAACATCATGATGACTTGACGAAGTTAAAAGCAATTGTTATGTATTTGGATAATGAATAATGATTCTTTTCTAACTAAATTCTAATTGTATTTCTAAATCAAATCTTTTGAATGAAATATTTTGAATGAATAATTCACTAAATATCCTTTGTATAAATGATTTATATTTCCTTTTGGATGAATTTTATTTCTTTTATATAATTGGATGAATAGTTTATTCAAACAATTTTTTTTATTTTTTACATTTTCTAACTTTTCAAGAGAATATATTACTTTTTTATATCCTTTTTGAATACAATGATGTGGATAAATATTCCAAGGAGATATTTTATCCAAAATGGGAGAAATAGTATCAAGAGTATTAAAATATAAGAAATAATTTTGATTAAGTTGGTGAATTTGAAATAATATCTTCTACGAGATAGGTATTTTTAAACAATGAAAATTTATCAACTTAGGGGGAGTTAGAACATGATAAAGGAAAATATTTCTATGAATATTCTCTTCAATGTTCATATAAGAACAAAGGGTTGCATTATTTATCAAGTTAATAGTTTTTCATTTTAAGTGTTGTGTTTTGTGCTTTCCAAAAAGGAGGAGATTTTTGAGTCAAAAGTTATATTTTTTACTTTTCCATTCCTTATTTTTGAAAATAAAAATCACTTTAACACTTTCATAAAACTCTATTTTACTAAATTTATATATCCCAACTATTATATAATGTTTCGTAGATACATATTATTATCCCAAATGTAGAAATGTATCTAATATAAAAATAATATAAACATTTATTATTCAATATGATCCATGGGGATGGTTGTGTCTATTCCATCGAATTGACTGATGTTATGTACAGTGGAAAGACTAGTGTTCTGTTTATCGAACTGACTAAATTCAAATCCATCAGACTGATAGTGGTTAGGATCCATTATATTGACCATAGTTTAATTAATCAGATTTCCATAAAAATAGTATAGTCCAACAGTTTCCAAATAACATTTTAATTAAAGGAATTGGAATTTTTTCTATTAAATGGAATTCATAACAGTATTGTAATGGTGATAATTAAAGCAATATAAATAGAAACATTTCACTAATATTTCATGTAAATATCATCTAAGGAATTTTTAACCAACTCTGAGAATCACATAAATATTACCATTGGAGTAATGCTAATAAATCGGAGTGCATTAGAGGATATAGGATTTGATGAAATTAAAACTCGACGCATTTTAGGGTTTTTTCTACTGGAACATCTTGTAATTTCTTGTAGATTTGTAATCTAAGGATTCTGAGTGAGGTATTTTAAAATAATTAGAACAATAATTTCTTTTGTAATCATTTTTTTAATAGGGTTTATATTGAGGGATTACAGTTATATTGAGAGAGGAGAATCTTATCCATTGGGTTGAGGGCTTCTAGGGATAGGAAGACAGAGATGATGTTGATCCTCATATCAAGAGCTTCCAAGGATTTAGAAGATAAAGACATTATGATCATTGTATCAAGGTATTTCCTACATTAGAAACACAGACCTTTAGAATTAGGTGTAAAATTGTGGATATCTTAATTCATAATTTCTAACATTCTTATCTCTAATGGTTAAACAGTAAAACTAATTTTATAAATCTTATAAGTCATTATTTCATTATTATAGGACTTCTTATTACTTATTTATAAAACTTTACACTATGATGAAAACTTTACATTAGAAAGTTGTTTTAACCACTCTTTCTAGTCATTATTTTATTTGACTCTCTATTAGCTTGATTAATAAATCTATTATATCATATGATTTCTATATTTGATATACATACTCTGAAAATTGGATGAATTATGAGCCCAATAATTTTTATTAAAGATGTATTGTGTTTTATGTTTGTGTAAATTTTTTAAACAACCATTCACCACCCTCATATAGATATCTTAAACCCGTAAAATCCAACAATTATAATCCACAATTATTCATGATTGAATCATTCATTATGTGATTATTATTTTTATACTATATTTTTTGGTGGATTTAACATTAAATATGATTCATTAATTTGGTTTCTTTATCTTTATTTTTTAATATTGGATATATTTATTATTTGGCGACCCCAATCATGAAATTACTAACAGAAGTAACAAATTCATCATGATTTTATTTAATGTCCAAAGAATGTTACCATATAATTTTTTTGAAAAAGATCAAATTGGAAACATTCATGAAAATAATTTTAAAGATTAATTTGTCTAGTGAGATTAATTATAATTATATAGAATTAAGTAAATATGTTTTTGTAACAAGTGATAAGTGGAATTTGATGACTACTAATATGCATTTGGAAATTGTTACACTAAATCCTTTCATGTTTTGAAAATAAGGTGTCGACCGTAGATATTTTAGAATCACTCACCAAAATTAGATAAATACTCAACCATAGATTACAAAATCAGTGGGAGCCATCAGTCATCACATAAAAGATCCAAGTTGAGGATATTGAATGTAAAATCAATCCAATGTAAAATAAATATTTCATCCTAAAATTGTTAATTTTGTTTAGTTTCTAGAAAAGTGATAATAAATATGAATTTTTTATCAATTTAATATATAAGTCCAAATGGATGAATTATTATATGTATATGATGGTGTGTTTTAATAAATGATAACATCATGGGAACCAGGAAGGCACATCCAGAATATATATCAAGTGTGGAATCTTCTATCTTGTAAAATTTTTTTAACACCCAAACTATGTGATTAAATATATTATATGAGTGTTTGGGAGGTGAATTTTCTATAATTGTTCATTGGATATATTTGATATATTTTCTCTATGGTTTTCTCTAATAAAAATATACACTAATTATTAAACCATTTCATGGTGGGATAGAACACATCATTGTTTTTTTGGGATAAACTATGACTTTTTTAGAGTCACTACATCATGGTTCTATGAATATAAGAATGTTTGTTTTATAATAATTCATGTTCTTCATTCCATATTCCACCAAAGATATCATTTTACTTGATTATCAAACAATGATAATTTAAATGAGTGTTGATATTAAATATGAAAGATTTAAAGAATTAAATATTTCATTATTCATGGTCATTAGTTACAAATGGATTGTGACATTAACCTTCATTATAATACATTTATGAAACATTTAGAGTATTGAGGAGTGTCCTTGATGTTTATAAAACCAGTACAATACCATGATATGGTTTGAATAATTCCTTTAATAGAGTTACCCTCAAGCGAAGCATGTCAATCTCTTAAAATTGAGGTTCATGAAAACCATGAGGAACTTAGAATCATTACCATGATTGGGTATATTCACACATCACAAGGATACATTAAGAAGAATAGGTTTATTGGTTACTTCTCAATGATCCCTATCAAGCTCGAGTGGTTGATCTTGGAATCATTTGATCAAAAAATTAAGGGTACAACATTATTAATTTATTTTATTTAGTCCAAACCATATTGAATCGTACTATAGAAAAAAAAATTATGATTTTTTAATTATAAAATAGTTATACAATCTAAAATAGAGAAGTTGTATACATTCTTATTCTATCTCATTTATATTATGTTTTTTAATATATAAAAAATTGGAAAATATGAATTTATAGAAGTAAAATGTTGTTTATAGAAAACGATCGTGATTCATGAATTTTTAGAAATGATTATTTGTTTTCAAAGTAAATTGATCATAGGGTTATAATAATTTTGAAACCATGAAATGGTTTGTAGAAAACGACATGAAATTGTTTCAAAAATAATATATCATTATTTTTTAACATTAACATGTCACGGTTTAGTAATCTATACATTGTTTTTTTTGTAATTGGATTTCCACCACAACAAAAAACCATGTCATTGTATATGTTTTTGGTCATGGTTTATGGACTATTTATTGAATAAAAATAGAATACCTCTAGAAAAACCAGCATGATTTTCTGATAGATACTTTAGATAAAAAACATCAAGATTTTTAGAAAAAAATATTTACAGTGTTTCCCATGACAAGAGTTATCTTTTAGAAAAAAACCATGTTGTGGTCTATTTCAAAAAAAATCCATGGTTTTGTATAATTTTAAACAAAAAATATTTTTAAAAAATACTCAAAAAAATATCTAGAATGGTTCCCATACCAATTTTTTTTATATATATGATATTTTTTTAAAGTGTACTTATATGGTGAATAATTTATAATGTGTTTAAAAATTATAAAATAAAGTTAAGTATAAAATTGTTTATATAGATTTACGAATTTTTCATAAATGATTATATAAAATATTTATATGAAATGCCTTATTTCGAAAATAAATATTATTTATATTCTAGGATGTGTTTATATATAATATTAAATGTTTTTTTGATTAATTTTTTTTCATAAATATCACATAAATTGTATATGTTGGAGTTGATATTAATTTTCATGTAAAATAATAATAAAAAAGAGATTGTATTTAGATAAATCTTAAAATTCCATGATTATTTATGGAATCTCTTTAAATATTTCCATATTATAAATTGCATTTAATTTTTTTTATTAAATAAATTTTTATAAATGATTATAACATGTCTAAACTTACGAATTGTTTATTTATTTAGAATATTTGTTATTTTTATTCACAAATATAATTGTTTTTTTTGAATCAATATATTCTTTAGTTTAAAGAGTTTAACTTGTTATAAATTTCATATAATGCATATAATTATTTCTATGTGACATTTAATATAATATTTAGTTACATTAAACCATGACTATGATATTCATTTTGTGTTATGAAATCAAAATTAGTGGTTTGTTTATATTTATACATATTATGTGTAAGGATTTGTTTGTAATTTAGATCTCATGTCATTATTGATCCATGGGTAGTGGGAATTTTCTCGGACTCCTCTCTGACATAGGGGCTTATGATTTATCCCAAAAATTTGGTGGTTTACTACCTATCAAAAAATGCTTGATCTATTGGACATTTTGGTTTTGTGTGATTCCAATAATTTAAATGAAATATTTCCATGTATCATTTTCTTGGAATGTAATAAAATATGTATTAATATAATTGTATTTTATTTATTTGGTACATAAAAAAATCATGATTTTTATTATAATTAATACATTAATATAGTTATAACACATTAATTTATTTAAAGGTATATAATATAAAAATTAAATTATTAAAATCATGGATATTTAAAATAAAAACATTAAATAATACAGAGAGAGAAAATTTTCATTTAAAATACAAATTTTTATATTCATTCTAAAGAATCACTTTTCCATACAATAATCATCCAAATTGATAGTTTCATATAAAAAAGATACTCGTAGATTATATTTTATAAGGAAATAAATTTACATAAAACCCCAATAATATTTGGTTCCAATATTTAGTGTGTGATTTGGGTTACACTTAATTTTTAAAATCTAAATGTTTTGATACCAAATTAATAAATTTGAGATAATGGAATTGATGGAATTATGGAAGGATTTTTCTACTCAGATATTCAAAATTCATATATGATGTGATTATCATGGTGTAATATTTAAATATCTATGTGATCAGAGTACTCATAAATAGCACTCATTACATAATGAAATATTGATCTTATCCCACTTATTGATATGGCGTAATTAAAATGGGTTACAAATTTAGTGGGAGAACATTTAATAAAATTTCTTATCAAATGAATAGAAAACATGATACTCATCAGATTATTTTTTTTGTAGTCAAAAATAGACTCAATATTATCAAAATTGAAATTTATATTAATATTGGAAAAAATTTAAGCTTTAAAAAAATAACTTCTTGGACTGATATTGGAACATAAAAATAATTCTAGTAAGATGGAAAATTTTATATTTTAGAGAAACCCCTTCCAGAGAATCCTACTGGTGAATTCATTCAACAAAAATATCAAGATGATTATGATATTCCTTTTATGAAATCATATGATGTCTCTAGTCTCATGATTTATCTATGGAATCTGTGTTGAAATATTAACATGAGAACATGTATGTATCCAAAATGAAATAAATTAGAAAATAAACTATCAAGAAATGGATAGGCATAGAATTTGTTAATTTTGAAAGTATTTTTTAGATATAACATGATCCAATGAACTTCATTTACTAATCATTTACTCAATATGATTATGTACTTCAAATAATTGGAGAGGTTGAGGTCTCCTTTATCTCTAAATATATATTCTAACTTCTCTAAATAATAATTGTTAGAAGGTTTTTATAATTCATTATATACTATAACATGAATCAGTTCAAAAAAATTTACTTTATCTTTTCAATATGTTGATGATATTTTGAGTAGGACATCATAGATATAGGATTCAGTTCTATATTGATAGTATAAAAGGGTAAATTTTTATATTTGGAGAAGAATATTGGAGGGTATAATCACCAGATTCATACATTGAATCCTATGGGAGGATTCAAGATGAATATGTGGTGCTTCCATTGTGAAAAATTTTTTAACTAGAGGAGGAATTTCCGAGAATACCTAAAAGGTTTCAATAATCACGATGTAGAGTCTACATGAGGTATTGATGTTATATAATTCTATTAATCTATTCTTAATGGGCTGTGGAACCAATTGTACAATTTACTAGTATTATAAATATGTATATAACTTCAATAATAAATGATGATCGATGGATAGATCAAGAAGTATAAATTCAAGGGAATGAGAAAAGGGTTACCAAAACATGGATTTTAATATGGTGGAATACATTATATCTATAAGTGAATTATAATAATTATTGGGTATTTTAATCATATTTTTCTTTTATATGATAAGATACATTATTTGTAAACAATTGTAGTTCCCAATAATAAAAGAATATTGTTTTTTTATACACTCGGTTATGATTGATCCAATTTTATAATAAGTTGTAAATGAGGTAAGTAAAAAAATGTTTTATCCATGATAAAAGAGTTTGTTAAATATAATTGTGAAAAATATGAATGATATGAACACACAATCCAATAATGTAATATTTTAAAGAATATAATATTCTATTTAGAATAACTCTAAAAACACATAGAATACCATATAAGATATCGGTGTTAATAGTATATGTATTAATTATCCCATTACAGTAAATTGGTGTGATATCCTAACACAATGGATTTTATGTCTTAGAAATATATTATTGAAAATATTTTTTCTAATAGGCTAGTGGGAGTATGATTTGAATTAGGTAAGTTCAAAGCATATCAAATAATTTATTTTCCCACTCAAATTAATTTTAATTCACATTATATCCTAATATAGTTTAGGGTATATTTGTAAATAATGATTTCAGTGTAAATAATTATATTTTGTTACCATATTATTTCAAAGAAATGTTTGTTTGGAAAAGTTTAAATAATATGATGATGAACCGAGAATGTGATCTAAGAATACATGAGAAGTTATAAATATCAACTGTTGAATATTATAAAGTATAGATGTCTTAATACTATTTTTGAAAAGTTTTACATGATAATTATGAGTCTAATCTCACCACTATGCAAGTAATATTTACTTATATATGTTACCCATTAATGAAATTTAGTGGGTGGTATTGTTAGATGGTCATATAGAGATGTATTTTAAAAGAGATATAATAAGTTTAACAAAACCTAATATGTAAATTAAAAAATTAGTCCTCTATAAATATCTATTTTATGGGATATTATTATATGTGTTCTTATATATTTTTTTGTTAGTATTATTAAATGATTTTAAGATTATAAAATGTATCATGTCATACAAAAGGATGATTAACCTTTATCAATCTTTCATGTTAGTTTTATATATCAATAAAGTTAAATGATAATTGACCTATTAAAGTACAACATTGATTTATCCCTAATTTAATATCATCATAGGGTATTGTTGGTTATGATGTGAAGATATTTATAGGATTCACTCATAAGTCACAATAGAAGTTTTTTTTCTATGGATGACCCACTACATATACCACATGTTGTATCATATACCATGTCTATGGAATTATAGGGATGCATATTTTATATAAAATCCATGTATATAAGGTTGGAAAGAGACATAGTATGAGAACCTTAAAACTTTTATTCCTTTCTTATTTCATCATTGAGGCTGAGATAATTGGTAGTTGTTGGATATGTTGTTTATTGAGGCTTAACCAAGAAGTGAATTATCCTCTCGTAGAACACATATAAAATTTGGATACTTGAATAATATAAACTAAATAAGTGTATAGTTATACATAGATAAGGTACATGTGATATGATTATCAATTTGAGTGAGTTAAATATGATTTCCTCATCTAATTAGATGAATGAAATGTGATGTGTTCATCTATATAGTAATTCTATACTCAAATAATTGAGAAATTATGAGTTAGATATATGGAATTGACGTGATCCATGTGTTTTGGTGACTCAATTTCTTGGTCAAAGGGATTATATGGTCATGCATACTTCTATATGATACAACTAGTAGATACAAGTATGTTGATACATGTGTTTGACAGAGATAATTCCAATCCTTTTATAGTTGTGTACATAAGGATTAGGTTTATTCAAAGTTCTTATAAAAACATTATGATTTTCCACAAAAGTGTTTTAGAAGGTATCTAAAATAATTTTTTGGATTTTCTTCCATGAGTCGTTAAATATGATTTAAAATGTGGTAAAAATGAATGAAAACATTTTCAAAAGGAGTTTTGGAAGATATATTAAAGGCGTTTTGGACATGGTTTCATAGTTTATTACATGTTATGTGACATAACGTGAAAATGAACTATGTTTATAAGGCTTAGTGTAGGTGAGATATTTATAAAAATATTCACTAATAGTAAAAGTGTAGCATGTTTGTCTAGACCAAATCATAGTTTCTATTGGTTTAAACCATGAAATGGTGAGTTTTACCATGTTAAGGTAATATGCAAGGCCAAATATCATGATAATGAATTATATTTGATTCATCCTTTACCCAATCAAGAGAGTTCAGTTAAATATGATATGCTGATAATTTATAGTAGTTTTGATGGTGGAATGTGAATGTTTTAAGGAGATAAATTTTTTATTATTTATGATCACAGGTTATAAATGGTTTGCAACCTTCTTTTTGTTATAAAACATTTATGAAACATTTAGAGTATTGAGGACTTTACTTAGTGCCTATATAAGGAGGTTAACACCATGATATGGTTAGTGTGATTCCTGTTATAGAACACTCTTAAAACATGGGATATCTCTCATTATCTATACCAATATATTTAATTCCAAGGTTCTATAAAACCTCAATGAAGTGAGAATACTTTCCAAGCATTGGGAGATTCACATAGGCCATAGATACCCTATGTGGAAGGAATCTATTGGGTTATTCTAAGTGATTCCTATCTAAATAATGTGGTGGATATTACATGATTTAGATCAATAAATAAATGTTCCATTATTATGTTTTATTAATTTGGAACAAACATATGAAATTATCATATATAAAAATTTATTTTGTTTAATCAAAACCATTTTATTTGCAAAAATATTTCCACATCCAAGTCTAAAAATTATCATTTTAATATAAATATATATATAAATCCATATATTTACACACACACATTTATAAATAGGTATATATGTCACTTTCTCATAGAGGAATCATTCATTCCCTCACTATTGTTTTTACCAAAAAACATTAAGGTACCTATATTATATATATCCTCAATTTGATGTCTTTATCTTTATGTTATTATCCTTTGGATGTTTATTATTCAAAAATACCAATCCCAGTGTTCCTAAATATAGTATCAAAACCATAATTATGGTATTTTATGTGAAAAAATATTTTCCCTTCTCTCAAGAGCTTAGAAAATCACTTTATTCTAGTAAAAACACTTTATTATAGAAAAAACCTCATTCTTACACTCCCCTCATTATTCCTTACTTTTATGTGGTCTAATCATTCTATATTTTATCAAATGATTATCATAAACATATTTCAATTTCATTAAATATATAGCCAATATTTTTAGGATAACCACAAATATGAAGATAGGAATTTAATGATGGAAGTAGTTGTGTAAAAGAAAGTTAAAAAAGGGAAAATAGATGGCATATGATCTTGTGTTATTTTAATTTTAAATTTCTTATTCAACATTTTTTATATGTTTTAAAGTTTTTGTGTATTAAAATTTATTTATAATTTTATAATTTTTTTATTGATGATTTCCCAAATAATTTTACTTGAATAATTATAGATCAATACTGATAGAGTACTAGGTTATTTCTCCTTGAGGATAGGTTTTAGTCATTGTTGTAATTGATTTAGTGTTATATAAAAATATTAAAATTAGGGTGGTGAAACTTAAGGATATAATGTACTATAAATGTTATATTCCCAACATATATTTAAAACATAATAATTTAAACCTCAATAGAGTGTCATAATAAGGTTTTGAATGTTGAATTCAACTAAAATCACCTATTCTTACCTACTACTTGTGGATCTGTTTTGACCAAGCACCACTACTAATTCTAGGTACTTCCCAATGAATCTAATGGTCCTTAAAATGAAATTACCTGAATATTTATAAATGAAACTCCCTTTTGAAATGAATAGCTTCCATATCAATAATTGTAGTTATAGAAAACAAATACACTGCTTGGGTTATTTTCGATAGTTTTAGTCTGTAGGATTTAAAATACCATTAAGAGTCATGATCACTGATAATATATCAATTAAATAGAGATTCTTATGATCAGTATATTAAGGGTTGTGATAATGTCTAACTAACATAGATAGAAGAAGTGATGACATCAACCAATAAGATCATACACAATGAAGCTCATTTATCATTGTTTCCAAATGAGATAGAATTAGTAAGATTTTCCCATGAAGAATACAAATATTATATTCAATTAATAAAGAATGTGATAAACTGTTTATGGGTTATGTTCAATCTCATCGAGATCACGACCCAAACCATGTTTTCTGGACCATCCATGAAAATCTCACTTGCGCACACCTTACCCAAAGATCCTTCACTGGTGAAATAATGATCTATATATCTAGACTCTAAATACAAGAATTTTTATATTTTTATTTTAAATAAAATAATGATTATATTTATACCTTTTTAAAATTACTTTTTAAATGATTAGATAATGAGTTTGATAAAAATTATATTTTGATACATTTAAACACAAATTATATTTTTGGGAAATATATAGTTTCAATAAAGAAACTTATTTTCATTAATTAAATCATTTATTTAATAAATTAAACCTTAATAAATTATTATTATTAAATAATATTTAATAAATATAAATGATAATAAAAATTTTCAAAGTCAAAAGTATTTTTATAAGGTTTAGAAAACTGTTATTGTAAATAAATAGCATTATTTAATAAATGAGTAATTTTTATTTAAAAATGTAAATTATCATATTTAGTAAATTATTTTGATAAAATAAATATTATTTTTGAAATTGGATTTTCTAAAGGGTATTTTTTCAAAATTTTATTAGATAGATGATTTTTTGTGTAAAAATTAAAAACAGTATAATTATATGGTATGTATTATGCCTTAAAAAGGACTAAAAGTTATTTAATAAATACTATAAACAGTATCCATAGAAAAAATTATGTTTCCCCTTTAAAATAATATTTTTTAAATTTATTTAGTTAATTTTATAAACCCGTAATTAATTCTACAAAACTGATATTATATTTTAAGGATTTAAAAACAATTCTTTGTAAACATGACTCATTTACACATCACCAAGGGTATTCTTTTAATTATTTTAGTTCCTTTACTTATAAATTAATAATATAAAATCATATTTCATAGAAAATAAATGTAAAAACCCTGGTATGGTTTGTGTTTTGGATTAATTTATTATATGGATCCCGAAATATAAGATTAGGAATTAATAAAGAATCCCCCTCTCATTTTCTAGATAAACCCACCCAAACTCCCATTCCTCTTCACTCAAAACACTCAGAGCAGGAATTTACTCTATAATACCCCCAAAAAAATCCCTACCATGGTTCCACATTCTCTTAATAAGATCCTCACAAGATTTTAGACATGCCCTTTCAATGTAAGGGATCTTCTCATCCTCCACTTTATTCAACCACCTTCTTTGTGTCATGACATTTTATTTTTGACTATTCAAGTTGGGATATTTTTTTACGCATCCCCCTCACTTAAATTATGATTCCCAAGTAATGGGATACCCATTTATATCTCATTCCTCCTTCTATAAATAGTTATCTACATGCCTTATGCTGCTAAAATTATCTAATAATATTCCATTGCAAACATATGTGTAAGGAATAACCATCTCTATTTTCACTCAAGTGTATTCAACTATTTGTAGCTATCATTAATTAATAAATTATTTACATATATGTAACCTTCACTTCTTAATATGGGGGTTTAAATTTATGAAAGCCATCCTTATGTTGTATGGTCTATGTGTCACACTTATGCATGTATATGACATGAAAGTGACAGGTGGGACTAGAATTATGTAGCCTTCCATGCATTTGGTAATGTTTTTATATCTTGAGATTCCATGTTTGGTGAATAAGAGTTTATCCTAAGAATACTATGTCATGTTTTCTTGGTAGTTATCCTTGAATTATATTTATGATCTCAAGTTTTTTGTTTTTGTCACATTCTTATATTGCCTTTATGTTATCCAGTAATATCATTCCTTGTTGAATAGTATGGTTCTCACGCAACCTATGTTACCTTGATATTCCACTTGTCTCACATTTACTACATTAACTTATTCAATTTTTACTTCCTTTCCATGCTTTATAAGTCACCCATTTTTTATGTACATCCTCATGTTATCCCGTATATTTTTAGAAGAACGATGGAATATTAGGAGCATGTTAAGGAAGTTTTCAATAATTATTTTTTATTTATATTGTAATTTGATATTATATGTACCAAATTTCCATAAGATATTGGGTTTCATGATCTTCTGGTATTTTATTATGTGTACATTTCTGAATTAAATCATGAATTAAGGTGTATTAAAGATGCGAGATGTCATAATTGGTATCAATGGAGAGTATAGTTATTTTTGGGTTTAGGATGAGAAAAATCTTTTGAAAGTCTTATGGATAAAACTAAACATAATAAAATATTCATAAATTTTGATAAATTAGAGAGTAAGTGGTTTCCAATAAAATACATCCATATCTATATACTACGAGTGGATGTGGATCAGACATAGTTGTACCTATGGGTAATAGCCCTGAAAATGGTGCATTGAGCTGGAATCAATCATCACCTGGTGGATGATAATATCCCTTCTTTCACACATAGATTTATAGTCATGATGTATATTATTTTGAATATTCACAAGTTCCTTAGAAACCATTATTAAGGGAATAAAAATTACGATAATATTTTATTTTAGGAAATATATCATGGAAAACATAGATTGAAACCAATAACTTCATAGGTTAAATAATATATGTCATTTATGAGTTATCACTTCAATATTCATGGTTTTCCATTTATGTTTTTAATATTTTAAAAATACTCATCCACAAATTTCCCTTTATTTTTATTCAATTGTTGGAAATGGTAAAAACTGAACCAACAACTAATGTGATGGGAAATGTGATGACTTCCCAAATGAGATTCCCAGCTAGATGGGAACGGTAATTGAAATTTTTTTGACAACACTTTCTAATTTAACTCATGTTTTGAATCAAAACATAAATAATGAGAATAACCAAATACCCCAAAGTGTCATGAACCATCCCCCGGGGCCCGTGTTGTGACTACCCCAAGCCCACCTTCCATAGTCCAGGGGCTGGTGACTTGCACCGAAAGGTGTATTCCCTATAATGGGGTAGGCATTGCCATTATAACCTATAACACATGAAACCAATCACACAACAAGATACAAACACAAGTCAAATGTATAGTAAAAAGAGTGTTGAAAGTAAAAAGGGGACGAAATTCAAGACCTATAGTAATAGTACAAGTACAACTGAAATACAATACAACTGAAGAAAAAGAATGGCAGTTTCTGGGTCATCCTCCGAGGATCCTACTATAAGGGTAGGTACAAATCGCCTCGTCATCACTCCACGTCCGCCCATATCCTCTATGTACTGTCATGCCGTATGGTCCACCTCCGGACCTCATCTAGCCCTGGTACCCTCAGCCTTAATCAGCACTGTTTGTCATCTGCACCGAACACAACAAGGTTCGGGCATAGCCCATGTAGGGGTGAGTATGACGACACTCGGTAGGAACCCTAAGACCCTTAGTGTCTCACAAAATCCACCAAGGACAAACCAAAATACATGAAATCAACTGACAACCCTACTTAGGTATATGCCCTACATACACCTAAGTTATCATGTATACCCATCTCAATCATGAGGAAACACAAAGTCCAACTCAAAATCCCAAAGCACAACTATTCCAAAAAGGAAGGAGTACCACATAGGTAAGTACCACACAGGTATGCCACACAGAAGAATACCACCAAGGTACTACAACAGAGGAAAGTACCACACAGGTACGGACTCAACTCACACCAGGTATATCTTAGATACATTAGTAGAGATGATTAGATAAAACTAATGAATCATCTAACTCTGTTAAGAGGCAGACCCATGAAGAACCCTAATCCATCATCTGACCCATAGAGGATCTCTAGGTGATGACCAAGACAGGATCGATCGGTGCTGACCCACACAAGATTGCTCGTTGCGGAACCACATAGGATCGTGTGGTGCTGACCCACACAGGATTTCTCGGTGCTGACCCACACAGGATTTCTCTCCATTCATCACGTCACAGCCAGCTACTGGGTTCCCGAACTAGGCTTTCTCGTCTTCTGGAGGGTCTGAAACTCAAGACACTTGTTGATACTCTAAATTACACTAATTACTATGACGAATTATTTCAAAGGACCGCCATGTCATAGGGGTCTCAACGCAACAAACAGTGCGTCAATAGGATGTCTGGTCAATAATTTATTAGCCTTTTAGTCCCGAGGGAACGGTTCGATTCGTGCTCGATCTAACATGACCATATACCAACTTTATCCAATTCTAAAATGGGGTATACCAAAGGTACCGTCTAGCTCTATTGTATTCCACACCTCAGTTGATTTTTCAAATGGACATCTGGTGCCAAAATTATGGCCAAAAGAGCATAAATGGGTCGAAGTGGGTCCGGGTCTGGTCTGAACCGATCAGACTCACCCAGCTCGACCCATCCTAGGAAGATCCGGTTTGGGTCGACCCAGCCTGACCCGATGGTTCAGACCCGGCCCGCGCTGGGCAGTCTGTTCTGGTGGCCTGGCCTGGGCGGCACGGTGTGGTCGTGGAGCGGTGCGAGGCGGCGCGGAGGCCGCGAAGGCCGTGAGGGGCCGTGGAATCTACGGGAGGATGTAGAGGCCACAGGCCGGTGCAGGATGGTGCAGGGGCCTCGAAGGTCGTCAGTTCGTGGGACGGAAAGGCCGTGGGGCCTGCGGAGTGTCACTGGGCGGTGAGGTCGTGGGGCCGCGGAGGGCCGAAGGTTTGCGAGGCCACATGGATGTGGAGGGCCGCAGGACGGAAAGGTCATGGGGGACGCGAGGCTATGGATGGCGCGAGGCCATGGGGTGGAAGAGGCCGTAGGATGGGGAGGCCATGGAGGGCCGCAAGGCCACGGAGAGCACGAGGCCGCAGACAACGGAGGCTGCGGATGGCGTGAGGCTACGGGGTGGCGGAGGTCGCGGGGTGGCGCAGTGAAATGTTGTGTCTGTGGGGTGGTGTCATCGTCATCGTCATGGTCGGTGGTGGTTCCATCCGCCGCTCTCGTGCCCCACCAAGTTTGGTTGTCATCCTCCATCGCGAAGAACACAACAAAAATAAAGAACAACAGAATGGTCGGGTCATGTTTTTTTGGCCCGTACCCTCTACGTTAGAGCGGTAGCAAGTAGCTCAACATAATACTTGAATGAAGAACATCAAACTCTACAACCCTCGGTAATGATTATTCCCAAACCCAAAGAAAAATAAATCATCCGCGGATCAACTAGTTAGAGAGTTGATATGTGTTCTTTGTTTAGAAGGTAAGAACATGGGAATCCATAATCACACATAATAAAAACCCTACCTCAAAGGTTTGATGACGTAGGTCATGAGGAGGGAGGCGATGTCATTGGGGATAGACGGACGTCAGTGATATCGGTGTTTCCTTGATCGTCGGTTCGTTCATCGTTAGAGATCCTTCGATGGATGTGGTTCTTCATTGGAGGATGTGTTCCTCCATGTTCTCCCAAAAGCTTTGCCAACACTTTCCCAACAAATGCTCTCAAAACAAATAGCCAACCAGAACAAAAAGTGTGTCTCAAATTTTAAATTGATGGCACAAAACAAGTTAGAAACATTAATCAATTGACGAGGCATAATTAAATGGGAGAATAATTAATGGGGGGAAGTCCATCAGTTAATTCCTCATTAATGAGGAAGTTTAAGGGGTTTCTCCCATTAAGAGGTTTCGGGTGGTCCCCGCCATTGAATTCAAATTAGGGGAGGTTTTAGGCTCATGTGGTCCCCACCACCAAGAATTCAATTTGGAGGATAAAATCTTGTGGTCCCCACCTCCATAAATCAAAGGATGTTTCAAGAATAAAAATAAAATGTTAAATAATTTTATTTCTATTTTCCCACAAAAAATGAAAAACTATATTTCACCCTCGACCTACTATGGTGAAGGTAAACGTCTCTATAAGCGAATATCGGCACCGTGAGTTCAACGGTGCCCTTAGGTTTCAATTCCGAGTACCGGTTTAAAAGTTACAAAAACTCACTCACATGTTCACTGAGCATACCCAAAAACAGTTCAGAAATTCATTCTCGGAACACAGAGCCTCGGAATCACGCACCGTCAATTTTCGCACACTCATAAAATTCTCATTTAATTAAAAAAATTACATGGATATTATGGGTCTTTACACAACAAAATATAAATTTTTAATTGAGATCTTTATGAGATAAATGATTCTAACTTTTAGTGGATCTTATGATCCCTTAATCATGGAGAAAGGGATAAAATCCATTGAAAATATCATCTTCATCCTTCAATTGTATAAGTATGATATATTTTTTCTAGATGTTTATTATATTAACAGAGAGGTTTATCAATTGTATATGTTGGTCAGAAATACGAAGCCAAAAGAGGAGACGAAATCTATGTAGATGATGGAATTATATAATGTATTTTTCAACAAATATTATCCTCACATGCTCTGACTAAAAAATAAAAGGTAATTCAATAGCCTAAAGAAAATTAATGATGAATCCACCAAGTCATACTAGGAAAAATTCAAAATAATTTCCTGATACACCTTTGGATTTTTCATTACCCCTAAAAGTAAAGTTTACTACTTCTTTGGTGGGTTAAAAAATATAATAAAATACTTAACAATTTCTGACTTTGTAAACTATGATGAAAGTATATGATGTGAACTAGAAGTTGAAATGGAAATTAGAGAATATAAATAGTCCCTTTTTAACGGATATAAGAATAAGATAATGGATTTTAATTCTGGTGGTGTGATGGAAAAATCTTAGAGGGTTAATAAATTCCATCACCCCACCTGTCAAAAGTGTGGGAAGAAGCATCCTGGAAACTTAATAAAGGGGATAATGAAATAGTTTAACTTTGGAAAGGAAGGTCACCTAGATAGTGATTTCCAATGGTAGAAGACCACTAATGTGATGGATTAAAGGAATTCTCCAATCAACCCTCAACCTTCTATCTAATGTTTTAACTATGAGGAACAAGGGCATTGCATGAAAAAATTCCCTAAGGAAATGTTTATTAATAAAAATAAATGCAAATAGCCTCAAAGTCCTTGAGACAAATGTTGAGTGTATGTCAACACAACTGTTGAGGTTGATAAAGACAATGAAGGGGTCATAGGTATGCTTCTTATTCATTCAATAATAGTGAACATACTTTTTTATTATGGTTCTAAGAATTCTTTCATATCACACAAGATTAGTAGAACTATTCAAACACCACATAAAAATAAGGGGTTCGAGTTATCTATGAAGATGGAAAATTGGTCAATTGTTAAGTCCCAATTATATAAATCATCCCCTATCCAAATTTGTGTGCTTAATTTTCTTGAAAACCTTGTGATACTCCCATTAAGGGAATTAAATGATATTATGGGAATGGATTGGATTTCCTTGTATAGAACCAACATAAATTTACAAGAGAAGGAAATCACCCTCTATATCCCAAATCTCCCCCCGATTGTATATAAATTAAAAGAGGAGGATGAATCTTATTTGCTACCAAAATCTCATGAATGGATATGACTGGATTTAAATAAAGTGTATCTGCCACAAATTATTAAGGACAAACAAAATGTAATTCTTAATGAAATTCCCATTGTAAGATATTATCTTGATGTGTTTCCCAAATAATTACCTAGTCATACACCTAGCCATGAGGTTGAGTTCTCAATCAAGGTCATACCCAAATATTTTCCAATATCTAAGACAATATATAGAATGGCTATTTTTGAACTTGAGGATCAAAAGAAACAATTACAGGAGAAATCGGATAAAGGGTTTATGTGCCCAATTGCATCACCATGGGGTGCACTGGTCCACTTCGTTAAGAAGAATGATGGATCAATGTGCCTCTATATTGATTATTGTGAGCTAAACATAATCATGGATTGTTTTACTAGCTACATGGGGCCCATTACTTATATAAGGTGGATCATTGGTCAGGATATTATCATGTAAAAATGAATAATGAGGATATCCCCAAGACTGTTTTTTACATGGAATGGATAGTACGAGTTCATAGTGATTCCATTTAGACTTAATAATTTTGAAATAATCTTCATAGAATTAATGAATAGTGTCTTTTGGTATTACCTCAACAATTTTTCGGTAGACTTTATAGATGATATTCTTATCTACTCAAAAAACGCGAAGTAACATGAAAAGAATTTAAATACTATATTGAAGACCTTATATAAGGAAATTTTATTTTAAGAGTATAGTAACCGTGATTTTTTATTTAATAAAGTCACTTTTTTGGGGAAATTTATCACCAAAAAGGGATATTTATTTATCCTTCCAAATTAGAGGCAATAGAAGGATCTCTTAGAACATTATCTGTGATAAAAATCCATAGTTTACTTAGATTAACTAGGAACTATCATTGGTTTTTTAGAAAGTAATCATTATTGTCAATCCCACTAACCATCATTTCATAGAAGGGAGTCATGTTTTTCTAGACTAATGAATGTGAAGAAAACATTAAATAATTTAATAAAAGGCTAATCACTACACCTATTCTCACATTACCCACCAATGGGGAAGCATTTTTGATTTATTGTGGTTCATCCAAATAGATATTGGGTTGTGTACACATGTAAGATAAAAAATTGATAGCATATGCCTCCCACCAATTAAAGATCCCTGAGAATAACATGCTAATGTATGATCTAGAATTGTATGTAATGATCTTTTCATTTAATATTTGGTGACATTATCTCTATAGGTAGAAGGGTATCCTATATATAGATCACAAAATCCTCGAGTATATATTCCCAAAAATGGATCTTAATATGTGACAATAAAGGTGGTTAGAGATAATCAAGGAATATTATTGTTCAATCCATTACCATCATGATAAGGTGAACAAAGTGGAAGACTCTATGAGTAGAAGAGATCTCACAACCCTATACATGATAAGGATTTCAGGGGATCTAGTCTTATTGGACATGAAAATGATATACATGGGAATAATAAAATAACCTTCTTCATACATTTCTCAAGTGATTTATCAACCATATATTGTTGATAATATCAAGGAGTCTCATAAATATGATGGGTTTCTAGAAAATACAGTTGCGAATATTAAAGATTATTACTTTTATAAAGATGGATTTATAAGGTTTGAAACTCAAATATGTGTCCTATAAAAACTATAAATGAAGATGGAACTTTAAGATGATTCACATAGATCATCCATATCAATTCATAAAAGAGAACTAAGATGTATATAGATTTGAAGCAATACTTTTGGTGGGATAACAAGAAGATGGATATTCCTGAGTTTATATCTTGATGCCTAGTATACCAAAAAGTCATGGTTATACAAAAGAAGAATAATGGTATGATGAAAATATTTCCTATACCAATATGGAAATGGGAAAACATAATGATGGATTTCATCATAGGACTCCCTAAGACACCTAAAGGAAGTAATGCCATCTAGGGGTATTTGATCGCCTTACAAAGACAGTTCATTTCATTATTATCATAGAATATTTATCTCTTGAATACCTCATCAATATATACATAAGGGGCATGTTAAGACTTCATAGAGTTCCACTCTTTAATATATCTGTTCAAGATCTAAGTTTTACCTAGATATTAAAGAGAATCCTTCAACAAATGATGGATATAGAACTGAACTTCATCACTACTTATCACCCTCATAAATATGGTCATCTTGAAAGAACCAATCAAAATCTAGATGATATATTGATAATATGTTCATTGGATTTCTAATGATGTTGGGGCCATCACCTTCCCCTAGTTTTATTCTCATATAACAAGAGTTACTATTGTATCATTCAAATGGAACCTTATGAGTCTATATATGTGAAGAGGTTTTTGAATATAATATAATGTGATGATGTTGGATAGTAGAATATTATGTTAATTGATATTATACAAGAGATTATAAAGAATTTTAAAACCATTAAACATCTTATTAAATCCACTCAAAGTGGATAGAAAATCTATGTCTACAATCGTCGACTGGATCTAGAGTTTGTGGTTGGAGAGAAAGTGTTTCTTTGTATATAGTCATAGAGTAAATACATTAGGTTTAGAAAGAAGTTAAATCTTATTCCCAGATACATTGTACACTTTAAGATCCTTGATCACATTGAGGCAATGACCTACCGATTAGAACTCTCACCTAACCTATCTCAACTACTTGATGTGTCCCATGTATCCCTATTGAGTAAGTACACACTAGAAACCTTATATATACTAAATCCAAAGGTGGTATTGTTGGAGAAAAATATTTTATATGGGGAGAAACTAGTAAATATCTTAGATCCTAGAGAAAATGTTCTATGAAACAAGACTGTTGGTCCTAGTGGACAACTCAAAAGGGCGTGAATTAAATTTCCAAAAAAAATAAATTTTAAAAAAAATATCAAAAACTATGTCCCCCAATTTAATAAAATATCCCAGTTAAAAAATAGTTTAAATATATAATTTTATCTTTTGAAAACATTCTAAATAGCTCAATCACAACTTAGTTAAAATACTTTGGAAAATATGCTAACTTCAGAAACTAATCTACTCATAAAAAACATATTATATAAAAAACCATTTTATGTTATCTATTAGAGTGAATTTTTCCAATTAAATACAAACATAAAATAATTTCATTTTAGTATATCTAACAAATAGATATTTTTTCATGGAATTTTAAATGAGGGGTTCGTTCTCAAGCTGAGACATAATTCCTTCCACTTAGATATCACCCACCCAAAAGCAGTTTATTATTAAATAAAACAATCCAAAAACTAGATTGGGATTTAAAAACAAAAACACACAAGGTTTTCTAGAAAAAAAGCTTCTTACAAAGTTATTCATGGGATAAAACCACATAACATGTCACACATGACCCCTTTTATAGTTGTTTATGGGAATGAAAATTAAAATATTTGAGAGAGTATCAATTACTCTATAGTTTAATATAGGTGAATATTTTTTTACAAATAAATAGAGTAATTAAAAACCTAGTTGGAATGTGAAGAATAAATATAAATATAAATATATTAAATATGATATTATAAAGTACTTCTCAATCCATAAAGCACCAATTATCTAGGATTACTTTTTAATTTTTATTTGGAAAGATCATAAACAAGTTTCACATTAGGTTTATGAAATCAAAGTGTCATAGAAATTTTTGAATGAGTATTATTTTTAGTAAATGATTATATATTATTATATGTAGTATCCAATGTTTTTTTCATATGATCATGGTTTTATTATTAAAAAATATTCATCTAAAATTGTTCATTAGAGAACATTCAATGCAGTCTTAAATGCACAGATGCTTCAATTAATGATTCAAAAACAATCCATTGGAAATTTAAAATTCCCCACTACTAAAATAGACATTAAAGGATATATTAACTAAAAACATGGTCAGTTGAGATCATATTCAGTTGGCATGACAACCATTCATGGTCATTTCAATCCTTCATGTGATTAGTTTATTTTCTCATATGGTAGGTTCATGACTTCATGTGGTAGACTATTTCCTCAGGTGGTCACTATAATAATAGATGTGGTCAGTATATTACTTGATGAACATTTTATAGACCTTTTAATAGTAACATTATTTCTTTATGTGGTATGTTGTTTTATTTATGTAGTCACTTAACTAATTTGAACAGTAGATTCATTTCTTCACATGGTTAGTTATTTTATACTCATTGTAGGTATGTCTTATCAGACATTAACTATCTCATGGTAGGTTGATCATACTTGTAGTAAGACAATATTCAATGCATGGTAGGTTCATTACTGTGATAGAATTTTCTTAGGTGATACATGGAAGGTTTTTTTCCCATGTGCTTGGGTACAGTATAATGTGTGGTAAGCTCTACATGGTCAGTTGACCTTGATGGTCAGTTCAAATTATTTACACGGTAAGAATATTACATATGTGGTATGTTTTCATGGTAATTTCCATATATATTCGTTTCTATATGTTTAGGCCCAAAAACCATGTACTAACATAAAACATTAAATTAATCAATAAAATTATAAACATGATTTTGTATCATTAAAATAATGAGGTTATAGTCTAACAGAATAGTCACCCCCGTTTTAAAGATCACAAATAATAAAATTTAAATTCAAATCAATTTAATACAACAAAAGTATATTTTTATAGGATTTAATTAACAATTTATCATGTTCCTAAAATCAGGAAAATATTTCCAATGAATTAAATTTATTTTAATTTATATCCACTCTCCCTTTTAGGATTATCAAAAATTGAAAGAAAACTACAACAAATAAAAATATAAGAAATGATTATAAATGAATATATTACATTAATATACCAAAATATATTTGAAAAAAGGATTGGAAAAAGTCTGTATAAGATATTCTTGTTCTAATTTGAGCTTGGTATATCCCTCATATCAAAATAAATGATATGATCCTTTCCTTTCGATATACAAGTAGGGGAAAAAATATTATGAGGCACAAAGGTGGAATCTATTTCACCAATAACTACACACTTAGACATTGAAAAAAATGTGATGGAGAGATTTTATAGGGGTTAATAAAAAATTATTATTGGTATATGATGTAGTGGTTGGAGCTAGGGATACATGGATTGTTGGAGGAGCTAACATAGTAGTATGGAGAGTGTATAATAATAGTTCCATAAACCTAGTAAATTAACTCAAAGGTCAAGAAAAATGAGCCAAATCCTGAATAAAATTATCAATATTCATCATAAAAACTTCCAAAACTGAATTCACAACCTTGATATTATAAACATTTGACTTAAAAACTCAATTCAGGGGTGGCATCTTTAGATCCAGGGTAAGTGTTTTGAACAAACCCTTTAGATTTAGTAAATATGTCACTAATATAATATTTAATATCCATCTTATTTGACTCTCTATATTAAACATCCTGTTTCACATATTCTTGAATAATTTCAATGTCTTGGAAGCATGGGTTTGAAACCCATAAAACACAGCTTCAAGGGTATTTCTAAAATCGCTACCATATTCTTCAACTCGTCACATAGGATTTTTTGATGTTTTATTCAACAAAAATAGACATAACATGAGGCTTAAATGTATAAAATATTGAAATTATAAACCATTGGTCTTGTGGAATCATCATATAAGAAAATTATTCCTGGAGAGCACCCAACTGAGCTTTTAGATAAAAAATATCATTTTTAGGTAAATTCATCTCAATATATAACTTAGGCAGATGATGATAAATTAGAATAATTATAGTACATCTAATGATTTATTTTATAGTAGTCTATATATAATTTCAAAATCCAAGAATGGATTCCTTGAAAGCTCCCATATGATCATATTTTAATTTATTCAAATCATCCTTGGTAACATATGATGTAGAAGGGATAGAGGTAGATAGATCATAATCTAGATTCCTACCATCTAAATTAGGGACATCCTCCACTAATTTATCTCAATCTGTATGATCTAAAATTATAAAATTAGTATCCACATCTTTCTCGGGAATAGTAATAGCACCATCCTCAACATATTCACCACAATAATTTACTTTGGTAGTTTATTCACCTTCTTTATTGGGAGTATGTCCAAGATATCATGAAGAGTTTGGCCAACTGAAAGTATCATAAGAGATAACACAATCCTATCTTGAGTATCTATTGCAGAAATAAGATATCCCTTGATAACTCTCTAAGTAGAAGGTATGGAAATTACACCATGTCTAGGTAAACATCCACCAGAGATTTTAAAACAAAATAGATAATATAATCCTAAAATTAGATATCGAGGGGAATTATCCCTATTAAACGGTTCATCTAGAATATGTTTCCTGGGAGTACAACCAATCAATGATGATCCACATAAAAAAACTTCAAAACATTAAGAGTCCCCAGACTCATCCAATTAAGGACTATACCCACTGGAATATACATCTCTGTTAGTTAGATTCTCATACCAATTCCATTATTTATGTGATGTAAAAGGTAAGGGAGATTTTGGAGATACAAAAGATATGAAAGGTGATTCTTCTCGGCTATCCTAATGAGAATATCTTGCTTATTTGTCCAAATATACCATTTCATCACCTTCTTCATCTTTCTCACGAATAGTCACCTCATGATCTGAATATTGAACAATCTCATCAGGTTAAAGACCTAGATCCACAATATCCTTAGGTCTAACCTGGTACTTCACTGGATCAAAAATTTTAAAAATCTCCTTTCGGTTATCCACCCATTCATTTTTCCAAAGGTTACAATTTACCTTCATTTTATTGAAAATACTATGTGTAAGAAAGATACCATATAATAAGGTAATTCTTTCATACCCTTGAGTAACTAAGACTGTGTACCCCAAAAAGGATGAAATATGATTTTTTAAGGTAAATTACTAAACTTTGAAGTTGGCTTATACAATTCAACCATATGTCATAGGAAAAATCTTTAAAGGTTGATCCAAACAACATTATTCATTAAAAAAAGAGATATTTATGCCTTATGATAGTAAAGTATCCTTTTATTTGACAAATATTATGCTGATAAACTTTTTAAGCCGCCTACATTCTCCACTCAACTCAACAGCTGTGAATATTACGGGAGTTTTATTACTATTGAGCTCTTCTAAAGAACCTTGAAACTCAAATTGTTCCTCATTAACTATATATGATCTCTGTTAATCTCCAAAATATTTACTATGAGGAGAACCCAAAACAATTTCTCATCACCTTGAGTATAATTCTAAAGCTTCACCATTTCTCATTGATTTAGCTATAAATAAATTTGGGTCAGCTATTCCTTTGGTAAAACCTTTTGAAATTTAAAATTATGTAATAATATCATAATAAGATTTGGGATCATGTTTTAAACCCTATAATCATCTTTTTAATTTAGAAATAGGATTTTTAAAGTGATGGTTTTGAAATCCAAGGGGTTTTTTTTCAAAAACATCATCAACTATATAACTATATAAGAATTAATGCTTTACATACATTTGATATAGTTTGAAATCCAAATGTACTACATAGGAAAGAAATATTTTTATTTCCTCAAGTCTAGATACTGGTGAATCATTTTCCTCATATTCAATACCTCCTTCTTGACTATATATTTGTGCAACTAATATAGCTTTATTTCTAGTTATTTTGGTAGAATAGTTAATCTTATTTTGAAAAACTTATTTTGTTCCAATGGTTAGGTAGTCCTAGTGTCTTTTAACTAGTTCCCATATTATATTACTTTCAAACTAGTTTAAATTTTATTTCATTTCCATTAACCATAATATATCACTAATTATCATTTATGTTCTTAGGTTCATGTTTGGACAAGAAATCTTAATGCTTAATTTGGTTTCTTAGAGAAGTTATATTCTATGTTTCTTTATCTGGGTATCCTACAACTACATATAACAAGTCATATCTATGAGTCCTAATAGACCTAGAAATTTAAGTATTTTAAACCTTATTTTCATTTATAGGTTTGGGTTTAGATTGTTCCTATGAACTAGGATAACTCTTTATAAAACGTCTAGCGAAAATTATGTCTAGTTTAGAAAGATCATTCTCTAAATGTTCTAAAGGGGTCATAGGCTTATGTGGATTTTTCTCATAAAACATAACATGTATATATATTCTTTCAAAATATTATTCCTTTTATTAAATACCCTATATGATTAACTGGCTATAGAGTATCAAAGTAAAATTCCTTCATATCTTTTGGAAGCAAACATGTCTAAATTATTTTTTGTGTTATGTATAAATACTTTCCAACCAAAAACTCTAAAGTAATTAACATTTCATTTTATACCATTTCATAATTATAAGGGATCTTATTTAAAATAGTTATAATTAAAACTCTACTAATTGTATATAAATTTTTGTTCACATCTTCTCCCAAAAAATAGAGAGGTAAATCATACTCATTAAGCATAGCCCAGGAAATCCCTTGAAGGATTCCATTTCTTATTTATAAAACACCATTCTATTATGGATTGTTATGATAATAAAAGTTATGATTATATCTATATTGTGAGCATAATGATTTTTACTCTTGATTTTCAAACTCACAATCCTGATCACTTCTTAAGGTATTAATTCTATGTCCACTAATATTTTCTAATAATATAGCATATTTAGAAAAACAAGAGAGAGCTTAACTTTTATGATAATGTTAAAAAACCCAGGTATATCTTTAATAATCATCCACTATGACATAATAATAATTTTTTCTAACTAAACTAGAAACACTATAAGTCCCAGAAAAAATCTATGTGAACCAAGTATAAAGGATTAGAAGTCGGTTTTATGATAAAATAAGGAATTAACATCTACAGAAAAATCATTTTCATTTCTCATAGAATGAAAAACTATATCACATTTGGCATCAATAACTTTTCAAGCATTGTTTTGAAATTTTCTATGAAAACCATCATCACATAATTATGTAATTATAAATAGATGACACATTAATCTATCTATAAATAAAAATTTTGAAATTAAAAATATAATAGAGTTATTTATTGTGTCAAGCCAAATTATATTCCCATTGGAATTATCACCAAAAGTGATATGTACACCATCCACCTTAATTTGGTTCTTGATACTTTAGTATCCCCAAGTCATATGTATGGAACATCAACCATCAAGATACCATAATTTCTTTATGTAACTCTTCATGAAGATTTCCAAAAATCGTTATTTAAACCAAAAATGTATTTGTTACTCATATTTTATATGGTTTAGATGTGTTAGTAATAAGTGCTTCTGGAACCCATAATTGTTTTACTGGTTTCCTAAAACCTGAACTTGGACATTAATAAATAATTAATTTATTTGGTCCAATTGACTAAGAACTATAAAGATAATTGGATGAACTGAAACTTAGAAAAAATTTAATTTTATATATTTTACTCTATATAGGTTGGTAATCTATTACTATAGTATTATTAAGAATTTTTTGTTTACTAATATTCTAGGTAAATGTTTTTATTCCAATGGTAAATCTCTCAAAATATTTCTTTAGTTTTTCATTAGATAATATGAGCTCGTTATTTTCTTTATGTAGATAGGAATTCTTATCTTTTTCAATAGTAATATCAATTTTAAGATAAAAAGACATAGCATGATACTTCTTTAAGATTTTCACTTTATCATTTAATTCATTAAATGTATCTTCCAGCATGTTGCAATATTCAAATAATTCATCATCTTACATATTCTCAACATGGATTTTTTTAGATGGAATAGAAATATGTACAAGATATTTGGGGAAAGAATTCAATACCTCATATTTTTTTCTCATAAAACACATATTTTCTTTATCATTCCATTTTTACTCTAATAAAGTATAGATCACTTTAGATATCTTTATAGGTACATCAAGTGTCCTTCATAAAATTTTTATAATGTTTTCCATTTTCCTTATATTTATTCTTATACCTTAACTTGGGACATTATTCTTTAATGTTTCCAAATATTTTACAATCATAGAATATTATTTCATTGGCAGTATCATCCTATTTCCATTAATTTATCCAATTCCCTATATAATCATATTTACTTTTATAGTTATATTTCCTGAAAAAAATTATTCTTGTGGAACCTTTTTCTATCATCCGACTAGATGATGAATTTCTTTATCACTAACCGAAGAAGTTTCTTCATCACTTGAACTTTCATATTTTACCTTCTCCATTTGTTTAGATTTATAAGTCTTAAAGGGTACTAAATCCTTTTAGGATCATACACAAAATTTTTGTTCATTTTCAGTTTTATTATATCATGATATTTTCAATTAATTCATTTACTAATAGTGTACTTATTTTTCTGGACTCTCTGATGGACACAGATGTTCCTCTCCATCTATCTACTAAGAATCTAAGAAGTTGAATGACTTGATCCTTGTTAGTTAGTTATTTTCCTTATGTGTGCATCATGCAAATTATTTCATTAAATTTATGATACATTTTAGATATAGATTCATCAGGATTCATCTTGAAAGTATCATATTTAATATTATAAGTGTTTAAATTTACTTATTTTTCATTATATGTTCCTTCATCAGATATAGAAAGATCATCCAAAATCTCAAAATCAGTAGCATAGGTGGATATTCTGTTAAATCGATCTTTTATAAAGAAAATTATAAATAATTTAGGGATGTGTAGTTACAATAATATTTTACCGTAGTGGAATCACTCCAAGAATCTATAGTAGATTGAGGTTTTATATATTTATCCTAAATAATAGTCCAGATATCAAATATCATACTTTCACAAGGAATTTTAATTTTTATTTCATATTTATTTTATTTTTTCCATTAAAATAAGGAGCCTGATTAGTGGTAGTTACTTAATATTTAAAATTATCCACAAAGAATTCAATTTAGATAAAAAATAAATTTATAATATTTAGATGAAACTAAACCATAATAAAATGTATTTTTTAAAGTTCTCTAATACAAATTGTTGGTACCAGTGGTTAAATCAAGAGGGGAGGTGTGAATTTTGTTTCCATTAAAATTTCTGTTTAAAAAAATAAAAAAAATTATTTCTTAAAATCACTCCATTAACAAAAATAGTAGATATATTTAATTTCATCATTTAAAAAGATTCATAACAGCTTGATCACATATCAGTTAAAATACATAGGGAAATATTCTAACTTTTGAAACTATTATACTCTTATCAAACATGGTATATAAAACACTAATTTAATTTAACTATTAGGATGATTTTTTTTAATAAACTAAAAAATTGAAACTAAGTCGATTTGAGTACAATGAAAAAATAATAATAGATAAATCACAATTAAATTATAAACAAGGGGTTTGTATCATGCTGAGACTCAATTCAATCCACTATAAAATCACCTGCTTCTAAGTAGTTTATTATTAAATAAACTGATACAAAACCTCGATCAGGTTTTAAAAACAATAGAACATGAGGTTTTATAGGAATAGAGCATATTCCATAGTTATTAATGGGATACAATAAGATTTAAGGTCACACACGACTTCTTTCATAGTTCTTCATTGGAATACAAATGAAAATATTTTAAAGAGTATCAAGTACTTTCCATTTTAATACTCAAGATTGTGTTTTTTACAAATAAATAGAGTAATAATAAATAAATATAGAATATAAATCATAAAAAATAGAAAGATATTAAATATGTTAAGATCAAGTGTTTCTCAATTAATAAATCATTGGTTGTCTGTGAGTCCATTGAATTTATCTTTTTAAGAATCTTGGATAATTGTCACAAAAATATCTAGAAACTAGAGTGTTGGGGAGATTTTTGAATGGGTATTATTTTTAGAATAAGATCTGCTATTATTATTTTAAGGAGAATTTGTTTTCTATATTTTTCACACAATCATATTTTGAATCTTAAAATGATCTCCATCCACAATTATTTGTTTGAGAACAAAAAAAATCTTAAATTCACCTATTATTCAATTGATTCTTTAAAAAACTTTCCATTAGTGATTTAAAAATATCCACTACTAAAACAACCATAGTAGGTTGTATTCACTTAAAGCATAATTAGTTAGTCTTATAGTCCGTTAGAATAGTCAGTTGGCAAGGAACATTTTCATGGTAGGTACAATCCTTCATGTGGTAGTTAATTTGATCATATGGTTGGTTCAAGACATCATGTGGTAGCTTGTTTCCTCATGTGGTCACTATAATAATAGACATGGTCAGTATATTACTTGATGAAAGTTTAACATACCTTGGTGTTGTAACATTATTTCATCATGTGGTAGGCTGTTTCTTTTGTGAGTTCACTTCAATGATTCAAAAAGTATGTTCATTTATTCATATAGTTAGTTATTTTTTAGTCTTGTTAGGTAAATCTCTTCTTGTTGTAACTGTTGCATGGTGGGTTGATTGTATAGGCAGTAATGTGATCTTTAATTCACATTAGGCTAATAAAGTTTGGAGAAATTTCTTATCTGATGCATGGTATATAGTTTTCACATATGATCATGTGAAGTATAACATACTTTAAGTTTCACATGGTCACATGACCATCATGGTCAGTTCAAATTCTTCACATGGTAAGTATATTACACAAGTGATAAGTTGTCACAATAATTTCCAGAAGTTATATTTTTTTGTGATTTTGTCCAGAAATGGATTTACTAACATAAAACATAAATTCCACAAATAAAATTATAAATGTAATTTGAGATCATTAAATTAAGGGGGCTAGGTCTAAATCATCAAATAAATCTCACCCAGTCAAAGTGTTATGGAGGAACCATAAGTTTAAAGAAGCAACATGGAAATTGGAAGAGGCTATAAAATAGATGTTCGATAACATGTTTTAGTGTATAAAATAAAAAATTTTAGGTTGAAATTTTTAACGGGAGGAAAAAAGTAATAACCAGAACATTTATAAATTAAAATCCCTTTTTCAATGAGTAAATTTTGTATAAAGTAATCTATTTGTAGAAAACACATGCTCTACATTGGATTTTTTGGATATTTTTAGACTCTTGTACTAAAAACACAATTAAGAATCATAAATATTGAAAATATTTTCATTTTATAATGATCATTTATATTAGTATGTTAAAAATTATGATACAGTCCAATTGGCATAGATAAAAGAAGTGATGACCTTGACCAATAGGATAATACCCTATGATGAAAATTTATTGGATATTCTGAGAGAGATAGTATCATTGGAATTTTACCTTGACTAAGAAAAATTTGATATTAAATAGCTAAATCATGAGTGAAACCATTTATGGGATATGTTCTAGATCATCGAGGTTGCATCTCAATCTATATTCCTCGATCCAAACCATGAAAATATCAACATCACACACTTTACCATAGGTAATTCATTGGTGTAATTAAGGGCTATATATTTAGACCCTAATAGTATGAATTTTTTCTATATTTTTTTTATAAAAGAATAATTATATTGATCAATTTTTAACAATACTTTTTAAATGATTAAATAATGGGTTTGTTATAAATAAGATTTCGATATAATGAAATAAAACTTCCATTTTTGGGAAATATATAATTTTAATCAACACAATCTTTTTGATGAATTCAATAATTTTAAAAATAAATTATATTTTAATAAAATATTATTTTTAAGTAATATTTATTTAATAAAAAGGATAATGTAATTTTATGAAGATTGATGTGATTTTTATAAGGGTTGAAAAATGTTACAATAAAAAATGTATTTTTTAATAATTGGGGATTTTTTATTTAAAATCACAAAAATTTCATGGTTAAAAAATTATTTTGATAATAGTTTATTTTTAATTCATCACATAAAAATTATCCAATGGTGATTTTTTTATAATTTTCGGAGAAAATTGTGTTTTTAGGTAACAATTAAGTTTAGTATAATTATATTTTATGTATTATGACATCATAAAAAATAAAAGGTGATTAAATAAATACTATAAAGTGTACACAATACCAAAATTATGCTTCCCATTTACAAAAAATTATTTTTAAGTTATATAATCCATTTTATAATTGCTTAATGAATCCTCCAAATCCTATATTATATTTTTTGTTTTTAAAATAAATTCTTTATAAATATGAAACACTTCCAACTCAAAAGGGTATTATTTTTTTGAGTGCGGTTATTTTCCAAATAAAAAATGAATTGAACTTTTAGTTGGTATAATTAATGGATAAAAACTATGGTATGGTTTGGGTTTTGAATTAATTTATGTTATACAATCCAGAAGCTATGTTTAGAAATTAATAAAGAATTAACCTCCCTTTCATTATACAAATCAAACCAACCTCCCTTTTATCTTCAATATAAACCCATGGAGAATGAAGTTACTCTTACCATCCATCTATAGTGCCCTCCCAAGGATCCTCCAAACTCTTAAGATGCTTCTACCAAACATTTAAAAGCATCCTCTCAAGGTAAGGGAACCTATCATTCTCATATATATTCAAGAACCTTCTTTATGTCATGTTTTTTATTTCAAATTGTTAATGTTGGGATATGCTTTTAAAAATACCTATTTCTATCCATACGATTCCAATGTAATTATATACCCTTTTATATCTCATTGAACCCCTTCTATTAACCCTTATATTCACCTATTGTTTTTCTGAAATTATCCAAAAATTCTCCATGCCAAACATTTTTGTAGTGAATAACTGTCTCCATTTTCACTGAAGGGTATTCACCGAGTTGTAATTATCCTTCATATATTAGATATTTTCATGTATTTTTTCCACAATTATTAATATTGGGGTAAAAATTTATGAAATGAATCCTTATGTTGTATGATTTATGTGTCCCACTTATTCATATACATGATATGAAAGTGAAAAGAGGGCTAGGAATTTTATATACCTCCAATACATTGGGTATTGTTTTTATCTCATGATATTCCATGTATAGTTAAAGAGAGGATATCCTAACCATAATATGTTGTTTTTTCTTGTTATTTAGACTTGAATTATGTTTATGATGATAGTTTTTATGTTATTTTAACATTCCTATGTTTCCTTTATGTTATCATTTTAACACACCGACCCTAGTTATGGGAGTCAGTGCATTCTTTTAATACATTGGCATGATTACAAAGAATAAAGTCCCAAAAGACCGATCAGTTTAGCAGTCTTGGAAAATATATTACATACATGAACATTATATTACACATTAGAAAATAAAACACAATATAAATGATCCTTTGAGAAATCCATTAATCCCTTAGCTTAACCCTGCTTATCAATCACAAAATACTTCTTCACATCCTGGGAAAAATAAAACATTGAAAGGCGTGAGCTCAGATGCTCAGTAAGGATAACAATATAGCAGAAACTTTCATAAATAAGAATAAACATTTCAGGAAATGTATTAGGATAAAAAAGCCTTTTAAACTTAAACTTCAGCATAATATAGCAAAGATAAAATAAAATAATTTCATTTACTTATTCGCATGGATATTATACTAGTTGAATAATCACATGAAAATATCAATGGCCACTTTTATAATGATGGAATGCATAATTCCAGACTTCATAACCACATAGTCAAGTCCTTGTTCCAAGACTACAAATAAGATTTTGTCAATGCCTTGTTCCAAGACACTAGTTTGTCTCATGAGACCTACCGATGCATCGAGGATCTATAGCAGGCTCCCACTGTCACTTACTAAGTCCAATTCATTCCTCATATGAAACGGTTTAAATATAACTAAAACATTCATAGTAAAACTCGTATACGAAATGTCAATACTTTTTCCATAAACCATGAATGGTATAAAAATAACCCATCCACAGTCGACCATAGCACAAAAACTTCAATACAATATGGAAGATTTGTATCATAATAAATCAACTTCAAACAAGATTAAAATCCATCATGGGAGGTTGATATAGATGAAAATTATTTGTAAAAATATTTGAGAGAAATATCCCATTTTCATAAAAACATTAAAAATTCACATAATTTAGAAAGTAATACATTTAAATACATTTTTGAATCAAATTATACCATACCACTTTCAAACTTTTGAAAGGAATTAACATTTTAAAAACATTCATGTCTATATAAATAAATCCTTAAAACTATTTTGAAAACTTTGACAATAATGAGAATGATTTAGAAGAATAAATATTTAAAACATTTTAAATGATGTTTTAGTAAAAATTACCTTAAAATAATCCCTTTCAAAACTCTTTTATGAAACATGGACATGGATAATAAATATATCCCAGAAGATACTTACATAAAAACAACCTCTGATAACAAAGAGATTGTGAAATTAACCCTTACCTTGCACTTTCCATTAGTCGAGGGTACGTTTATCCTCTTATATAAATACCGTAGTATATTATTAAATTATACCATACCCATATAAAAATTTATGATATCATACATGATTCACTTATGACTATACTACCCATTTAATAATAATTTCCATGTTAAATCAATATTTCGGGTAATAATTACTTTCTTTATCGTACGTGTTTTAACTTGTTACTCTTGATTGTATCAATTAGATCATAATTTAAATACTTCCATAATACAAAACATCATTTATATATTATATATATTTAGAATATAAATATGTATAATAAACATATATATAAAATAGAAAACAACGTATATGGAGATGGTAGGTCGTACGTACGCTTAAACACTGTTTTCGTTTTCATATCGTATTGAACGGAACTAAGTGAATAAGATATATGTAAGTACATATATATATATATATCTATTAGAATTATTATTTCATATATTATATACTTATTAATGATATATATTTTATAATCTTCATTTAATGGTGAACGTGGAAATGAATCTCATCGCGTCGTGAAGACGGTAATCCATACGTACGCATGAGCAAAAATATCATTATATTAATGAAGAAATTGTTTTTAATTGGATGTTATATCATATATAAATAATAATTAACATTTTATATTTATTATTTACATCAGTTATATTCATTATTATACCAATCCAAATAATTAAGTGTGTGAATAACAAACTACACCACGACGTGGAGACGGTAAACCATACGTACGCACGTGTGGTGACTTTTTCATTTATAGGATGGATAAAATAATGAATAAGGTTGTACCATTATTATAATAAAATCAAATTATATATAAGATACTGGATTTATTATTTTAGAATAGAAACAAAAAATAAAGAGGAAGTGCAAGAAGAAAAGAACTTGAAAGAGGTGATGAAATATTTACCTCTTCTTCGGGTTCTTCCTTTTGATTTGATCAAAAGGGCTCCTTATGTGGGATTTATGACCAAAGTAATGCCTCTAGGATGAAGTGAGGAAAGTTGGGAGGATATTTGGGAATTTTTTGTCCAATAAAAAGGCTTTGGAGGTGTGACATTAAGAGAATGGTAAGTGCCCCTTTATAAGAGAGGTGAGGGTCACTTTAGGAAATGCTTGAAATATTATTTTATAATAAAATCATTTTTGGTTTATAATGGCTCAAAAATGAATTATTTAAATTATAAGGTGGGTATGGGTAGAAAAAATATAAACCAATAGTTTTTAGATAGGTTTAGGTCATCATATTAAACTTATCTTTCATATTTAACTCTTAGTTAAATAGTTTCACATTTACCATGTCTCTTTGTATTTTTTTTATTATATGGTTAATAAACTTACTATAAACTTCTAAGAGAACACCAATAGGTTCATTAATTAAATTTAAAATATTATTGAGGCTCTTTTGGATTAACCTTATATTTTTAGGAATATTATATCAACCAATAATATAGTATTTGTTTTAAAAACTCAATTATTTCAATTTTGACATTATTTAATAAATGATTTTTTTTAAAGTCCTAAAAACTTTATTACTTAGAAATAAATTCATACGTTCAAACCTAAAATGTCATATTAACCTAAAAAATTAGTTTAAATATTAAAAGTCTCAAATTACATTTATTTGGATATTTATAATATCAATTATTTTAATATTTCATTATAATGGTAATTTCTACGTCATCATTTTGTCATAAATAAATTAAATTATTTAATATCTCGAAATTATAAATAAAATATCATTATGTATTAAATCTTGTTATCTTTATAATTAATATTTATAGTCTAATTTATATTAAGTTTAACCCTATATTAAAAATGGTTTAGTTATTAAACTTTGAATTTAACTCTTTCAACTCTTCTTTAAAAAAATATAATAAATGTCCAAATCTAATCCAAGTGGACCAAAGAGGATAATATTTTATTCCTAAGTTTTTTTTATCGAATTATACGCATCCAATAGAATTAGGAAATGTGTTAGGGTAATTATGATATCATTTTTACCCTTAATTACCCTATTTACTTTTAATCGTGGTAAATAAAAGTCAAAAGTTACTATTCACCAAAAATTATTTTCGTCTTATTGAAACAAATTTTACTTATTTATATCAACCATGTCTATCAAATTTTTGAAATTCAACTCATATAAGTGGTAAAATTATGTTTTATACAAATTTGAAGATGCACCTTGAAGGTGGGTAAAAGACGGTAAAATGTTCATTAAAATTTTATATATATAAACATATTATAAAATGAATCCAATAAATTACATTGAAAATATATTGGTATTATGTATCTATTTTGACCTAAAATAAATTAAAATAAAATAACAAATTATTTAAATAAAATTTCGGTTTTATATAATAACGTAGTGTTTTTCACTATTCATCAAAAATTTAAAGTTTTCAGAAAAATACCAAAAATTTACCCTAAGATAATTTTGATATTATGAATTCAAAAATGAAGTTTATTTAACCAAATTCAAAACATAAAAGTTTAATTTATTAATTTAAACGTAATTCTCATTGTCAAAACCAAAAAACGGGTTTCAAAAAAGAAAAAACTATCAAAAGATTGACATGTGTTTATGTCAAATTTAAAATGTGAAATTACTTATAAAGACCTAAATTGTATTAAATTATAAAATTATAATATAATTATACTTAAAAACAATTCAAATACATAATTTATCACTATAAATTATTTTGATTAAAAAAGATTGTTTTCAATTAAAACATAGTATTATTTCATTATTCATCAAAATATGAATGTTATCAGAAAAGTACCAAAAATTTATCAAAACTGAATTTTTATGTCCCACTTAAAAAGAAAATTTTAATTTCATTAAATTAAATATATAAAAGTGTCAAATATTGGTTTTAAAAAGGGTTTGCCCTTTAGATGTGGTAAAATTGCATTTTTTGAAAAATACTTCTTTTATCTAAAAAATGATTTTTTTCTTATATTATGTCTATGAAACACATAATATGAATGTTAAAATTATATAGAGTATATAAGACTCAAAATGCAGTTAATACTATTCATAACCACGTTTTGAAGGGTTAGTGTGGTAAATTGTGGTGCGCTCCAACTTGGTGTTGTGTGTAGCGCAAGCAATCGAATTACTTTAATGAGATAACCTACTATGAAGTCTTGGGGTGTTACATTCTCCCCTCCTTCAATAAATTGGGTCCTCTCAATTTGAAATTGTTCTTAAAAAATAAATAGTTAAAACTACAAAATTACATTTTTGGAAAACCCACATCGGAAATTGGGTTAATAAAATTTATTCTTAATAAGAGGGAAAGGGAAATGAAAAAATCAACACCAAATTATGATCTCGATTAGGAGAACATTGGTGGAAATTAAAGACACATAATTTTAGTAAAAATGTAAATATTTATAGGGAGTGATTGAGGTCATCAATCAAAAACATGTGTAAATTTGAGGGCCTCAAAGCCAACAATCTAAGATGATGTAAAATATCATCGGCTCAACAAAACATATGGTATTAGGGTAACACATTTTTTTTAAGATACCTTACCTAAATTTTAAGAATTTATTTTTTCATATAATAAGAGGAAATATATATATATATATATATATATATACTTGACAAATAGAGTTTCATCCTTCAACTGATTTCTACCACAAACTCATCTTTCACTCCCAAAGATAATAGAATTCAAAAATATTCTTTTTATTCTAATCGTATAGGGTTCCAAAAATAATGAATTATAATTCATTTTTCATACTATTTAAAAAAACTACATTATAAAAACTAGGACCTCATGTAGGCTAGTGGAAGGTGATGCACCCTTGTCACCCTTCGGTTGCGGGTTTAAGTCTCACAGTCTTGCCGGACGCGACAGGTTGTCCTCTGACCTCTGGGTTGTCCTTTTTATGAAAATCGAAAAATAATCTAAAGAAATTATTTAACCTTAAAAATAGTTTCCAATGTCAAACATAATCGATTCCAACCTTTAGACTTATCCAAAATACTTCTGTCCAAACACACCGTCCAAAATTTATAAGGAAGGTAAACATAATGATGATACCATTTTTCATGTAATAACATGTGAATACCTTCATCGTGTATTCTTTTAAAACACGGTAACACCCTGAATTATCATATAACCGTATTGATTATATTTAGGATCCCTTATTATTTATAGATACTAGATATTCTCTTTATATACAAAAATGTTGCAAACTCCAACAATTATGGAATAAACAAACCATTAACCACTTACAATGAAGTCAATAATATCCAATATAATTTATCCAAGTCAATCATCTATTATTCCAAAATCAAAACCTCAATATTAGGACCATATTAAAGTTTTTTCTTTTCTTCAACAATGTATTTTCCAAGAATATTAACTTTCCATTGAGTCACTTTTCTTGGTTCCACTAATATCAAGTCCTTAATGAAATAGTACTGAAGTACAATCCTTATATACTCTATAATTATTATAACCTGTACATCATTAATACAATACTCAAATGACACAATACTTTAATAACAACATAAGAACTCTTAATTATTCCTCTTAATCTTTGGTAGTTTCATATCTTGATTATTATCCAATATCAGCATTTTGGGTATACTCAGATGATTTGGACATTGATTCGCGTAGTGTCCAAACTCCTTACATATGAAGCATTGTACATTCGAAACTGTTTTGTCTCCCTTGTAATCACGTAATTGGTGTCCATTTTCTCTACACTTATAACAAACTCACATTTCTTTCAAACATTTACCAAAGTGATTCTTTCCACAGTTCTCACATATGGGAAAATCCTTCTTTCCCTTATTCTCTTTATCCATCTTTCTCTCTACAATATTTTGTTTCTTTGTCTTACCTTCAAAGCTATAGGACTCAGAAAATTATTTACATATCTTATTAACACATGATACTATTTCTTCATATGATGATAATACATGGGAGACTATTTCCTTTCTAAATTTTGGTTTAACACCATGAAAGATATTATCCTTCTTAATAATTGGATCATGCGTGTTGTTGGAGGTCTCATTCCATCTAATGGGCACCATTTCAAAACAATGGCATACAATTGGTTAGTTTATGAATCGCAATTCATAATTCCAAACTTGTAAAACAGTTAACATAAATTGAACAGTTCATGGATATAATCCATAATCATAAAATATTTTCATTGAGGAGGTATATACTCATAAACCCTTCACAGGGGTTTGTAATGAAAAGGAGAATTATCCTAAGAATATCCCCCAGGAGTGTCATAACCAAGAGTGCAGCAAGGCCCGTTTTCATGCACCAATTCCCATTTGAGTCTAGATCAAAGCGGTGTTTTCAGGTTTTACCCCTTGGTAAATCTGTGCCAGAGCTGCCTCTGCCTGCTCGTATCTAGACTGGGATATATTTCTTAGAAAACTTAAAAAATCTATAGAGTACCAAAATTCTAGGTAGTTCTACTATACTAATCTTCAAATTCTATCTTGGGGTATTGTTCTCTAATCTATGGGAGTCGGTGCATTATTTTAATACATTTTCATGATTACAAGGAATCAAGTCTCGAAACAACGATCAGTTTAATAGTCTTGGAAAATTGATTACATACACGAACATTACATTACACATTAGAAAATAAAACACAACATAAATGATCCTTTGAGAACGCAATTAACCCCTTAGGTTAACCCTAATTATCAATCATAAAATACATCTTCACATCCTGAAAAAAAATAAAACATAGAAAGGGGTGAGATCAGATGCTCAGTAAAGATAAAAATATAGCAGAAACATTCATAAATAATCATAAAGATTTAAGACAATCTATTAGACTAAAAAAGCATTTTAAACTTAAAAATCAGTATAATATGGCAAAGATAAAATCAAATAATGCCATTTACTTGTTCGCATGGATATTCTACTAGTCGAATAATCAAACGCAATATCAATAGCCACTTTCATAATGATAGAATGCATAATTCTAGACTTCATCATGAGACCTAAAGATGCATAGAGGAGCTATAGTGGTCTCCACCCATCACTTACTAAGTCCAATGCATTCCTCATATGAAAAGATTTAAACATAACATAAACATTCATATTAAAACTAGCATACTAAATGTCAATACTTTATCCAGAAACCATGAATGGTATAAAAATAATACTTCCACATTCAAACATATCAGAAAACCATCAATAAAATATTTATGATTTGTATCATAATAAATCAACTTCAAACAAGTTTAAAATCCATCAATGGATGTTGATATAGATGAAAATGATTTGTCAAAATATTTTTGAGAAATATCCCTTTTTCATAAAAACATTTAAAAGTCACACAATTTAGAAAGTAAGACATTTAAATACATTTTTGAATAAAAGTGTCCCATCCCACTTTGAAACTTTTGAAAGAAATTAACATTTTTAAAAACATTCATGTCCATATAAATAAACCCTTAAAACCCATTTTGAAAACATGGACACTAATGAGAATGATTTAGAAGAATAAATATTTAAAACATTTAAAATGATGTTTTAGTAAAAAGTACCTTAAAATAACCCCTTTTAAAACCCTTTTATGAAACATGGATGTGGATAATAAATATTTCCTAGTAGATACTTACGTAAAACCAACCTCTAATAATAAAAAGATTGTGAAATTAAACCTTACCTTTCACTTTCCTTTAGTCTAGGGTGCATTTAACCTCTTGTATAAATACCGTAGTATGTTATTAAATTATAACAGAACCACATTAATATTTATTATATCATATATGATTCATTTATGACTTTATACTGCCCATTTAATAATAATTTCCATGGTAAATTAACATTTCGGGTAATAATCGCTTTCTTTATCGTACATGTTTTAACTTGTTACTCTTGATTGTATCACTTAGATAATGATTTAAATACTTCCAGAATATAAAAAATCATTTATATATCATATATATTTAGAATATAAATATGTATAATAGACCTATATATGAAATGGAAAACACCGTTTATGGAGACGGTAGGTCGTACGTACGCTTAAAAGCTTTTTTCGTTTTCATATCATATTAAATGGAACTAAGTGAATAAGATATATGAATATATATATATATATCCATTAGAATTATTATTTCATATATAACTTACTTATTAATCATATATATTTTATAATCATCATTGAATGGTGAACGTGGAAATGAATCTCATCGTGTTGTGGAGATGGTAATCCATACGTACAAACGAGGGACAATATCATTATATTTAGGGAAAAATTGTTTGTAATTGGATGGTGTGTAATATATAAAAAATCATTAACATGTTATATTTATTATTTACATCAGTTATACTAATTATTATACTCATCCAAATAATGAACTGTTTGAATAACAAACAGCACCACGACGTGGAGACAGTAATCCGTACGTACGCACGTATGGTGACATTGTCATTTATTGGATGGATAGAATAATTAATATTGTTGTAACATTTTTATAATAACATAAAATTATATATAATATTATGTAGTTATTATTTTATAATGGAAACAACAAATAAAGAGGAAGTGGAAGAAGAAAAGAACTTGAAAGAGGTGATGAAAAATTTACCTCTTCTTCGGGTCCTTCCTCTTGATTTGATCAAAAGGGCTCATTTGGTTGGCTTTATGACCAAATTAAGGCCTCTTGGATGAAGGGAGAAATTTTGGGAGGATATTGTGGAATTTTTGGGCCGATCCAAAAGGCTTTGGAGGTGTAAAATTCAGATAATGGGAAGTTCCCTTTTATAAGAGCGGTGGGGGTCACTTTTGGAAAAGCTTGAAATTTTATTTTATAATAAAATAATTTTAGGTTTCTAATGGCTCAAAAATGAATTATTTAAAGGATAAGGTGGGGTGGGTAGAATACCTCTCAAAAAATAGATTTTATACTGGTTAAGGTCATCATATTAACCTTATCTTTTAGATTTAACTCTTAGTTAAACAGTTTCACATTTACCATGTCTCTTTGTTTTTTTATATTATATGGTTAATAAAGATAATATAAACTTCCAAGAGAACCCAATAGGTTTATTAATGAAATATATCATATTATTAAGTCCCTTTTTTCAAACCTTATATTTGTAATAATATTATATCAACCAATAATATTGTATTTTTTTAAAAAAACTCAATTATGTCAATTTTTACATTATTTAATAAAGGATTTTTTTAAAGTCCTAAAAACTTTATTACTTCAAGATAAATACATATGTTAAATCCTAACATGTCATATTAACCTATAAAATTAGTTTAAATAATCAAAAGTCCCAAATTACATTTATTTTGATATTTATAATATCAATTATTTTAAAATTTCATTAATAAGGTAATTACTACGTCATCATTGTGTCATAAATAATTTAAATTATTTAATGTATAAAAATTATAAATAAAAATATAATTAAGTATGAAATCTATTTATATTTATAATTAATATTTATAGTCTAATTTATATTATGTATAACCATATATTAAAAATAATTTAGTTATTAAAATTTGATTTTAACTCTTTCAACTCTTCTTTAAATAAAATAATAATAAATGTCCTAATCTAATCCAAGTGGACCCAAGAGGATCATATGTTATTCCTAAGGTTTTTTTGGGTCGAATTATACCTATCCAATAGAATTAGGACATGTTTTGGGGTAATTATGATATCATTTTTACCCTTAATTACCCTATTTACTTTTAATCGTGGTAATTAACAGTAAAAGTTACTATTCACCAAAAATTATTTTAATCTTATTGAAGAAAATTTTACTTATTTATATTAACCATGTATCTAATATTTTTGAAATTAAAGTCACAGAACTGGTAAAATTATGTCTTATACAAATTTGCAAATGCTCCTAGAAGGGGGGTAAAAGACAGTAAAATGTTTGATAAAATTTTATATAAATAAAATTATTATAAAATTACACCAATGAATTAAGTTGAAAATATATAGGTATTATGAATCTATTTTGAACTAAAATAAATTAAAATAAAATAACTATTTATTTAAATAAAAAGTTGGTTTTATATAATAACGTAGTGTTTTTCACTATTCGTCAAAAATTGAAAGTTTTCCAAAAAATACGAAAACTTTACCCTAAACTAATTTTGATATTAAAAATTAAAAAATGAAGTTTATTTTACCAAATTCAAAACATATAAGTTTCATTTATTAATTTAAAATTAATTCCTGTTGTCAAAACCAAAAACGAGTTTTTTAAAAGTAAAAACTTTCAAAAGATTAACATGTGTTTATGTCAAATTTAAATGTGAAATTACTTATAATGACATATGTTGTACTAAATTATAAAAGTATAATCTAATTATACTTCTAAATCATAAAAATTAATAATTTATCCCTATAAAATATTTCAATTAAACAAAAAAAATTTGATTAAAACATAGAATTGTTTCACAATTCATCAAAATATGAAAGTTATCAGAAAAGAACAAAACATTTATCTAAACTATATTTTTATATCCCATTTCAAAATAAAATTTTAATTTCATTAAATTGAATATATAAAAGTGTCAAACGTCTATTTTAAAAAGGGTTCTCCATTAAAAGGCAGTGAAATTTCATTTTTTGAAAAATACTTATTTTATCTAAAAAATTAATTTGTTTTCATATTATGTCTAAGAAACACATAATATGAATTTTAAAAATATATAGAATATATAGGATTCAAAATTCAGTTAATACTATTCATAACCTCTTTTTGAACTATTAGTGTGTTAAGTTGTGGTGCGCTCAAACTTGGTGTTGTGTGTGGCGCAAGCTATTGAATTAATTTAATGAGATAATGTACTATGAAATATTGGGGTGTTACATTCTCCCCTCCTTCAATAAATTGTGTTCTCACAACTTGAAATTTTTCTTCAAAAATAAATGGTTAAAAATAGAAAATTACATTTGTGGAAAACCCACATCGGAAATTGCGTTAATTAAATTTATTCTTAATAAGGGGGAAAGGGAAATGAAAATGTCAACACTGTATTATGATCTCGATTAGGAGAACATTGGTGGAAATTACAGATACATAATTTAAGGAAAAACATAAATATTTTTATAGAGTGATTGAGGTCATCAATCAAAAACAAGTGTAAAATTGAGGGCCTCAAAGCCATTAATCTAAGATGATGTAAAATATAATCGGTTCAACAAAACATATGGTATTAGGGTAACACATTTTTGGTTTTAAGATACCTTCCCTAAAGTTTAATAATTTATTTTTTCATATAATAAGAGGATATATATACATATAATTGACAAGTAGAGTTTCATCCTTCAACTAATTCCTACCACAAACTCATATTTCACTCCAAAAGATAATAGAATTAAAAAGTATTCTATTTATCCTAATCATATAGTGTTCCAAAAATAATGAATTTATAATTCATTTGTCAGAATATTTAAAAAAACTACATTATACAAACTAGGAAATCACGTATGATAGTGGTAGGTTATGCACACTTGTCACCCTTCGGTCGTGGGTTCAAGTCTCGCGGCCTTGCCGGACGCAATGGGTTGTCATCCGACCTCCTGGTTGTCGTTTTTTTGAAAATCCAAAAATAATCTCATGAAATTATTTAACCTTAACAATAGTATCCAATTTCAAACATAATCGATTCCAAGATTTAGACTTATCCAAAATAATCCTTCCCAAACTCACAGTCCAAAATTTATAAGGAAGTTAAACACATTGAAGATCCTTTTTTCTACATAATAACATGTGAATACCTTCATCATATATTCCTTTAAAACATGGTAACACCCTGAATTATCATATAACTATATTGATTACATTCATGCTCCCTTATTCCTTATAGAATACTGGATATACTCTGTATATCCAAAAATGTTGTAAAATCCAACAATAATGGAATAAACAAACAATTAACCAGTACCAAGTATGTCAATATAATTCAATATAATTTATCAAAATCAATAATCACTTCTTCCAAAATCAGTACCTCAGTATCAGGACAATATTAAAGTTTTGTCTTTTCTTTAACCATATATTTTCCAAGAAGTTTAACTTGCCATTGGGTCACTTTTATTGGTTCCAATAATCTCAAGTCCTTAGTGAAATAGTACTACAGTAATATCATTATATACTCTATAATTATTATAATGTGTACATCATTAATACAATACACAAATGAAATAATACTTTAATTAAAAAAATTAGAACTCTTAATAATTAATCTTAATCATTGGTACAATCATAACTTGATTATTATCCAATAGCAGCATTTGGGGTATACTCAGATGATTTGGACATTGATTCGCGTAGTGTCCCAACTCCTTGCATATGAAGCATTGTACATTTCTAACATTTTTCTAACCCTTGAAATCATGTTATTTGTGTCTTTTTTCTCCACACTTATAACAAACTCTCATTCCCAATAATCATTCACCAAGATGATTCTTTCCACAGTTATCACATATGGGAAAATCCTTCTTTCCCTTATTCCATTTATCCATCTTTCTCTCTACCATATTTTTCTTCTCTGGATTCCCTTAAAATACATAGGACTCATAAAATTCTTTACTTATCTTATTAACACATGATACTATTTCATCATATGATGGTAATACGTGGGAGAATATTTTCTTTATAAATGTTGTCTTAACACCATGAAAGATATGGTCCTTCTTACTCTTTGGATCATGTGTATTGTTGGAGGTCTCATTCTATCTACTGGGCGCCATTTCTAAACAAAGGAATACAGTAGGATAGTTTATGAATCGCAATGCATAATTCTAAACTTTTAAAATAGTTAAAATAAATTGAACAGTTCATCGATATAATCCATAATCATAAACAAAATCTTTGGGGAGGTATATACTCATAAAAACTTCATAGTGTTTTGTAAAGAATAAGATAATTATCTTAAGTATATCCCCCAGGAGTGTTGTAACAAAGATTGTAGCAAGACCTGTTTTCATGCACCAATTCCCATTCGAGTCTAGCTCAAAGTCGTGTTTTTGGGTTTTACCCATAGGTACATTTGTGCTAGAGCCCCCTCTACATCCTCGTATCTTGACAGGGATGTATTGTTTTGAAAACTCAAAAAATCTCTACAGTACAAAAATTCTAGGAAGTTATTCTATAATAATCCTCAAAGTCTATGTAAGGGTAGTGTTATCTAATAAGATTTTTTATAAATCTAGTTGCCAAGGTTATTTTTAAACTTCCTCTGAAACAAACTTTAATTCCCCGAACCTAGTTATGGGAGTTGATGCATTATTTTAATACATTGACATGATTACAAGGAATCAAGTCCCGAAACCCCGAACAGTTTAGTTGTATTGGAAAATTGATTATAAACATGAATATTACATTACACATTAGAAAATAAAATACAACATAAATGATCCTTTGATAATGCCATTAATCCCTTAGCTTAACCCTGTTTATCAATCATAAAATACTTCTTCACATCATGGGAAAAATAAAACATAGAAAGGGGCGAGCTCAGATGTTGAGTAAGGATAACAATATAGCAAAAACTTTCATAAATAAGCATAAACATTTAAGGCAATGTTTTATACTAAAACAAAATCCTTTTAAACTTAAACATCAGCATAATGTGGAAATGATAAAATCAAATAATGTCATTTACTTATTCACATGGATATTCTACTAGTAAAATAATCACATGCAATATCAATAGTCACTTTCATAATGATGGATTGCATAATTCCATACTTCATAACCACATAGTCAATTCCTTGATCCAAGACTACAAATAAGATTTTTTCAAGGACTTGTTCTAAGATAGTAGTTTGTCTCATGAAACATACCGATGCATCGGGGAGCTATAGCGGGCTCTACCCATCACTTACTAAGTCTAATGCATTCCTCATATGAAAAGGTTTAAACATAACAAAAACATTCATATTAAAACTAGCATAAGAAATGTCAATAATTTATCCATAAAACATGAATTGTATAAAAATAATACATCCACAGTCAAACATATCTCAAAACCTTCAATACAATATGGAATATTTTTATCATAATAAATCAACATCAAACAAGTTTAAAATACATCAAGGGAAGTTGTTATAGATGAAAATGATTTGTAAAATTCTTTGAGAGAAATATACCATTTTCATAAAAACATTTAAAAGTTACACATTTATAAAGGAAGACATTTAAATACATTTTTGAATCAAAGTGTCCCATCCACTTTGAATCTTTTTAAAAGAATTGACATTTTAAAAACATTCATGTCCATATAAATATATCCTTAAAAATCGTTTTGAAAACATGAAAAATAATGAGAATGATTCAGAAGAAGAAATATTTAAAACATTTAAATTGATGTTTTAGTAAAAAGTTACTTAAAATAATCCCTTTTAAAAATATTTCATGAAACATGGACATGGATAATAAATATGTCCTTGTAGATACTTATATAAAAACAACCTCTCATAATAATGAGATTGTGAAATTAACCCTTACTTTCAACTTTCCTTTAGTCAAGGGTAAATTTAACCTCCTGTATAAAGATCGTATTATGTTATTAAATTATTCCAGAACTATATTAGTATTTATGATATCATACATGAATCATTTATGACTTTATACTGCCCATTTAATAATAACTTCCATGTTAAATTAAAATTTCGAGAAATAATCGCTTTCTTTATCGTATGCATTTTAACTTGTTAATCATGATTGTATCACATAGATCATGATTTAAGTATTTCCATAATATAAAACATGATTTATATATCATATTTATTTAGAATATAAATATGTATAATAGACGTATATATGAAATGGGAAACACCATTTATGGAGACGATAGGTCGTATGTACGCTTAAACGTTGTTTTCATTTTCATATCGTATTGAATGGAACTATGTGAATAAGATATTTTAAGTATATATATATATAAATTAGAATTATTATGTCATATATTGCATTATTATTAATTATATATGTTTTATAGTAATCGTTGAATGATGAATGTGGAAATGAATCTCATCGCGTCGTGGAGACAGTAATCTGTACGTACGCATGAGCGGCAATATCATTATATTGATAGTGAAATTGTATGTAATTGGATGGTATATCATATATAAAGAAAAATTAACATGTTATATTTATTATTTACATCAGTTATACTCATTATTATACCCATCAAAATAATGATGTGTTTGAATAACAAACTACACCACGACGTGGAGACGGTAATTCGTACGTACGCTCATATGGTGACTTTGTCATTTTTAGGATGAATAGAATAATGAATATGGTTTTACCATTTCTATAATAACATCACTGTATATATAAGATACTGGAGTTATTATATTAGAATGGATAAAACAAAGGAATAGCAATTTGAAGAAGAAAATAACTTGAAAGAGGTTATTAAATATTTACCTCTTCTTCTGATTCTTCCTTTTGATTTGATCAAAAGGGATCCATAGGATGGCTTTATGACCAAAGGATGGACTATAGGATGAAGGTAGGAAAGTTTGGAGGATATATTTTCAGGGTTTGGCCGAGCCAAAAGGCTTTGGAGGTGTGAAATTAAGAGAAGGGGAAGCGCCCTTTTATAAGATATTTGAGGGTCACATTAGGAAAATCTTGAAATATTATTTTATAATAAAATCATTTTCGGTTTCTAATGGATCCAAAATAAATTATTTAAATTATAAGGTGTGGATGAGTCTATAATGTCTCAAAAAATAGGTTTTATATAGGTTTAGGTTATCATATTAACCTTATCTTTTAGATTTATCTCTTAGTTAAATAGTTTTGACATTTACCATGTCTTTTTGTATTTTTATATTATATGGTTAATAAACATACTATAAACGTCCAAAAGAACCCCAATAGGTTCATTAATGACATTTATAATATTATTAAGGCCCTTTGGATGAACCTTATATTTTCAAGAATATTATATCAACCAATAATATAGTATTTTTTTAAAAACTCAATTATGTCAGTTTTTACATTATTTAATAAATTATTTTTGATAAAGTCCTAACAACATTATTACTTATAACTAAATTCATATTTTCAATCCTAACATGTCATATTAACCTAAAAAATTAGTGGAAATTATAAAAAGTCTCAAATTACATTTATTTGGATATTTATAATATCAATTATGTTAATATTTTTTTATTAAGGTAATTACTACGTCTTCATTGTGTCATAAAGAAATTAACTTATTTAATGTATAAAAGTTATAAATAAAATATAATTATGTATGAAATCTTCTTAAATTTCTAATGAATATTTATAGTCGAATTTATATTATGTATAACCATATATTAAAAATGGTTTAGTTATTAAACATTGAATTTAACTCTTTCAACTCTTCTTTAAATAAAATAATAATAAATGTCCTAATCCAATCCAAGTGGACCAAAGAGGATCATATTTTACTCCTAAGGTTGTTTTTTTATAATTATTCCTATCCAATAGAATTATTACATGTGTTAAGGTAATTATGATAACATTTTTACCCTTAATTACCCTATTTACTTTTAATCGTTGTAAATAAAAGTCAAAAGTTACAATTCACCAAAAATTATTTTCGTCTTATTGAACCAAATTTTATTTACTGATATTAATAGTGTATTTCGGATATTTTAAATTAAACTCACATAAGCGGTAAAAATATGTTTTATACAAACTTTCAAATGCTCCTAGAAGGTGGGTAAAATAAAGTAAAATGTTCGATAACATTTTATATATATAAAATTATTATAAAATGACTCCAATGAATTACGTTGAACATATATAGGTATTATGTATGTATTTTTACCAATAATAAATTAAAATAAAATAACTAATTATTTAAATAAAATGTCAGTTTTATGTAATAACGCAGTGTTCTTCACTATTCATCTAAAATTGAAATTTTTTAGGGAAAATACCAAAAATTTACCCTAAGTTAATTTTGATATTCCGAATTCAAAAATGAATTATATTTCACCAAATTCAGAACATAGAAGTTCCATTTATTAATTTAAAATTAATTCCCATTGTCAAAACCAAAAAGTGGGTTTTTAAAAAGTAAAAACTATCAAAATATTGACATGTGTTTATGTCAAATTTAAATGTAAAAGTACTTATAATTACCTAAATTGTAATAAATGATAAAAATATAATCTAATTATACTTCCAAAACATTAAAATTCATAATTTATCACTAAAAATTATTTTGATTAAAAAACAAATTTTCAATAAAAACATAGTATTTTTTCACTATTCATCAAAATATGAAAGTTATCAGAAAAGTACCAAAAATTTATCTAAACTAAATTTTTTGGTCCTGATTCTAAAGAAAAATTTAATTTCATTGAATTGAATATATAAAAGTGTCAAATATTGGTTTTAAAAAGGGTTCTTCGTTAAAAGGTGATAAAATTTCATTTTATGAAAAATACTTCTTTTATCTAAAAAAATGAATTTTTTCTTATATTGTTCCTAAGAAACACATAATATGAATGTTAAAATTATATAGAGTATATAATATTAAAAATGAGGTTAATACTATTCATAACCTCTTTTTGATCGGTTAGTGTGGTAAGTTTTTGTGTGCTCGAACTTGGTGTGGTGTGTAGTGAAAACTATTGAATTACTTTAATGAGATAACGTACTACGAAATCTTGGGGTGTTACAATCATGTTATAGCATTCCTAATTATTCAAGATTATGATTCTCACCTATATTATGTTACCTTGCTATGCTTATTAGCTCACATGTACTACTTTTCCTTATTCTATGATTTGTTTATTACTATTACAGAATTTATAGCTCACTCATTTGTTATGTACATCCCTAGGTTATCCAGTATAGTTTTATAAGAATGATGGAATCTTGGGAGAAAGTTAAGGAAGTTTTAAAAATTGTTATTGTATTTCTATTACAAGTTTCAATACTATGTATCTAATTTCACAAATATTCTAGATTTCTTTATCTTATAGGATTGTATTATGTGTAACTTTATGTAATAAATCATGAATTAAGGTGTATAATTGTTATCCTATTATATATATATGTGTGTGGTTTCTTATAAAGCTCTAAAACTTGGTGGTGGTGTGTGTTTCCATTATATAAGAATTTGAGCTTTTTGTGCAGTTTATCAGGACACAAATGTGTTGTTTTTCAAACCAAACTAATCTTACTCCATTTTTAGTTTCATAATCCTTGTGCATAACCAAATTATACATCATTTTTTCATCACAAAAATCCTTTGATTATACACTTACTGACTAATAAATCAAGCATTATGTTCAAGTAATTAATCTTATAACATAGAAACTAAGAACTAGAAAAATAAATAAAAATTCAACCAAAATTAAATTAATAAACTAATTTTATAAAAAAATTATACATACATGGTATTGAATAATAAAAATAAAGAACTAGGATAATAATGGTCATTAATTTTCATGATGATTAGTAGATACTACTCAAAATCTCAATTTCTATCCTATAGCAAGGGCTCTATTCCTAGAGCTTCCTTTCAACTCTTGTTAGCCCTCAAACTCTAACCCATAGGCATATCCTTCATGTATTCTAGATACCTATCTAAAATAACCTTCCTCTAATTATAATTTCTATATATAACATAGATCTCCTCAACCCAAGGATCACTGCACATGGAATTAATTAAACATGGATTTTTCCATATGTAAGAGGGGGCATCGATAATTATTACATCCAGAATAAGTTTAGGAAATTTAGGAATTCAATATCATTATTTTCTTTCCTAGATCAAGCTCTATGTTACTAGATAGATGGATAATTAACAAATTTAGTTAGATATTAATTATATAGATTCCAATTATTTATTTGATCTTTGTATGTTCTCCATGTTGATCTCCTATAGTATCCATGGGAATGAAATTATTTCCATCGTTCCTTTACCCATCATTCACATCTTTCAGATTACTTTATTTTATACAAAAACTTGAGAGACATGGAATTACTATATAGTTATTTTATGATAGGTATGAATTATTCAATAAGGTTTTGGGTGAATTATTATAACATCTCAGGATCTTGGATTCGTTAAATTAATATTTTTTTGATAGCTTGTGTAACACGCAACACCAAACTAACGAAAAACCTGACTAAAAAGAAAAAAATGTATTAAAACTAAATTATGAATAAAATAATTAGAATATAAAAAATATGCTAATAAATTAAAATAAATACATATTATTACTTTTCATTGATTAATATTTTAAAAAATACACCTTTTGAATAACCATATTTTAAAAGAATATGTTGTTGTATTTTACCATAATAAATTAAATTGACTACAATTAAAAATATTATTATAATAGGTGATATTTAGATTTCTAAACTAATATTACAACATTCGATTTTTTATAAATTAATCTTAAATTTGATTAATGATACTTTATGTTTAAAAATATTATGTTTCTAAAAAAAAGACACATTCCTTTATATAAGGTATTTTAATTCAAATAATAAATTAAAAATTTGAAAATATAAATTTTTTAGAATAAAATTTATTTTTGTATTATGCATGTAAATATTATCTTAGGATTTTTTACTATTTATAAAATTATTTATTTTAAGGTGAATAAAGAAAAAATATTTTTTATTAAAATTGTAATGTTTATAAGTCTATCAGGAAGTAAGTATAAATTTAAAATTTATAAATTTTTTATTAAACCAAAAACATATTTATATAGAAAATTGATTCATCTAAAATTAATATTTCAAATTTTGTAACCTATGACTAACATTTTAATGGAATAAGTAATATTTTCCAATAAAAACTGTTTATTATCTTTTCTTTTAATTAAGTATTATTTTGGTAAAATTAGGTTTTTAATATTATTTTAAATATAAATAACTTTTAACAATTTTAAAACAGAAAAAATTATATCATAAAAAAAATATATATTGATATTTTTACCCTACACACAAACTTTGAGCTTAAAATATACATTTTCTATAAAAGGGTTTTTATGCGCTACTTGCGCTAATGTTAAAATGGAATTTTCATACACATAAATTTTATCTGATAAAATCGATTTCATATTTTGAATCATTAGGTAGAAATTATTTAATATGGCCCATTTTATTTTTATTAAATAAAATTAAATTATTTAGGTTCAAATTAGTTACCACAATAAAACCAAAAAAATGGTAAAAGTTAAATTTCTAAGAGTAAATGACATAAAATATGGTTTAAAATGTGAGTAAAAATTAATTATTGATCTATTATCAACCTTATCACCTCAATAAATCCATTATTTTCCATTTTAGGGTCTTATTTACATGCCAAACATGTGCTCACTTTATACACAATTGACATTTTCATGACTTATAAAATGAGCCTCTCACCACTCTTCAAGACCACTTCCAAAATTAAATTTCCACCTAATACTATGAAAATTTTCCTAATTTTATAATATTATTACTTTTCCTTAAGCTTCTTATCATAAGATATTTTCCTATCGCATCCATTTATAAGGAGTCTTCCAAGTTAAAGCCCATGTCCTCAATATGAGTACTTTTTTCCTAACTTCTTTTCATTTCATTTTTAATTACATAAAAAAAATTTATTATTAATATAAAATTACATAATTATTATTTAAATATTAAATTTTATTATTCTAATGGAATAACTGTTAAACAAATTTCCCCTTTTCTAATAATAAAAAGTAAATAGATATTAATTCGATGTACGGACTATCGCCTCCATGATGCAATGACTTCCATTTTTTTCACCACCACTTATATTCACTAGTTATAAGGGTGAAATTGAAGAAAAAATGTAAAATTTATAATATAATTATTATTATCAATATATAAATTATAATTTACCATTTTTTCTTCTCATTATCTGAGAAATTAAAATGTTTCCTGTGCATTGTGGGGACTACCACCTCAATGAAGTAATGTATCTCATTTTTTCATCTATTTTCTTTATCAATTATCAAATATATTCAAATATGATTAAAAATATAATTTCATCCCAAATGATATTATTATTGATATGTAATAATGATATTATGTCCAAAAACCCATAGTCATAATCATTATAATCCTTTAATTATAGTATGCTCATGTTTGGGTCGGTCTAACAACATACATGAACAATGCTATAAAATATTATAATGTATGTATATGAGAACATGATTAATCATAATATATGATATATATAAGAAAATAAATATATATTTTGATCTACAATTTTATCATTAATATTAAACTCATTAATTAATATATCATTATTTGTTTGTTTAAAAATCACCAAAACAAGCTTGTCACTAATATCATCTATAAGAATTGTAAAAAAACATTAATAGAAAGAAATTATAACATTTTAAATAATTATAAATAATATATTTAATAAAATTTTATGATCTAGGAATGATGAAATTTTATATAATAATGGAGAATAAAACCTTTTTTACAAAACTAGTTTAAAACGATCACGATTTCTCACACCTGTAATTGAAAATAGAAAATAAAAATCTATTAAACATGTATATAATAATTATAAATTATGTTTATAAAATTTTATAGATATAATTATTTTTTAAAATATTATATTAAATTATTTATTATTGTTTTATAGGAGGATAGATCACATTACACTAAGCAGGGAAACAAGGTAAGGGTTTCTTCTCTCAATTTTTCACCCCTTATAAAATATTTCTTATTATACACCATGTTTTATTTATAATGGTGTATCTACTAAAAAAAATATAATAATTATATCAATATTAATTATATTAAATGTTTCATTTGAAATCATATCCTTCAGGGGGTGTGACTTGAATGTTCTTAAGGTTTCAAGGGGTTCTTTATCGCAGATATAATTTCTATGTTTTATTTTGTGCCCCATTATATATTTTATATGGTTTGATTACTAATAATGAATGTATCTTACTATATACATGTACTTCATAAGTTTTTAAGATCCATATTTTTTCATTCTTTAAATGGATTTTGATTCAATAGTTCTAATGTTGTAGGGGTTTGTGTTAACTAAACTCATTTCGTTAAGTTATAATTCTTGCTCGTAAACTTATTTCATACAAGAATGGTTTCTTATAATTTAATAGTTTATTTCATGGCACATTCCATTCCTATATGGTGTGAAATAATCTTTTAATTTTTATCTTTTACATTGATAAAATTTCTCTCCCAAAAGGTGTATCATTGTTGCAAATAATTTTCATCTTTTTTAATGATGTTCACCCCTAATTTTCCATATTTTCCTTTCTAGATAATATTAAACTTTATAATTGGAAACCTAATTATGTTTCATCTCATGCGAGTTCTACATTTTTATTATTTTATTATAAAAATAATTATTGTTACTCTTTTTGCAATTTTGTTTTTTAATAAAGATATTTCAAAATATTTGTACAGTTTTTCCATCCATTAGAAAATGAAATTATATTTTATACCATAAATTACACTTTAAAATAATTATTTCATTTAAAGGGATAATTATTGAAGTTATTTTTAAAAAAATTCAATTCTTTTCAATGATTTCACATCATGTTTTTTAAAATAACATTTCAAAGGACCTATATCTTCATTATTTTTTGATAATGTAAAAAATGTCTTATAAAATATCGTTTTATGTTTTCTTCTTTTTAAAAACATATTTACACTACATTTCTAATTTTATATGACACTTTCTACCTTTATGTTCATGATTTATAATAGATATAATTTTTCTAAAAAAAATTATAAAATATTTCTTTTAAAATGATTTCATAATATAAAATATATTTCTTATTTACAAATTGAATTTTATAAAAATCCTAAATAGGTTTTTTTAATTTATGTCATTATCATTGGATATATCTTATTCTTGATGAGGGCTATTTAATAAATAGTACCATACGAATTCTATCTATGGATGTCTTATGTAATGTTCTTTTCTTATGAATATATGATCTATCACTACCTTTATCTTGCCTAAACATCCAATATGAATAGGAATAATGTTTCTTACAATGCCTTTTCTTTATGTGTAGCATGTTCTCTATTTATGTGATTAAATTTTGTTCACCTATATTTGATAAATCAATTTATATTTTAAATTATTTACTTAAATGTATACCCTTTATCTATATGGTGTAAATACAATATGATTTATTATATTTATTGAAGTGTATTTAACTATAAATTTAATGAATGTCCTTAAATACCCATTTATTTTCCATTCTTTATAATTTTATAATTATTGATGTAATTATGAATGATTAACTTATATGAATCCATTTAAAAAGGACATGAAACCCATTTTCTATATTTGGTATCAATATAATGTGTTGAATGAAACTTATTTTATTTCTATTATTACTTTACGATATGATAAATGATTGGATTCTTATAGTATATGTAGGTATGGATGAATGTGAGGTGGGGTCTTATATCACCCCTTGATTCATTGGTTAAATGTTTATATATCATGAGAAAAGTATTCTTGAGAACGTTTTAGTTTCTCATAAGTGTGGCCACTTATGGGGAGGGTTATGAAAGTAATTTTCCATATACTAATTTATATAACATATTTGAAATATGTGATGTATTATAATCCTATTATCACTTTAGCTGGCTCATGAAAATAATTTTTCCCTATACAAACGATTATTCCACATTTGGATTCTTATTCTCATATCTATGTTATGTTCTTATAGCTCATATTTGTTGAATCATGTTTCCATAATCCTTTAATTTGTTTCTTAAGTTATTAAAATACTTATGACTTGATTTTTGATATAAGTATTTAAGGTATAAGTTTCTTATGTATCCTGATTATTCCTATATTATTATTAAATGTTCACTTATGATATTTTATTTTTATTGATTATGTTTACCCTTACTAAGAATCTAAGATCAAATGTTTCTTATTTTTTCTCATCATATAGGTTATGAAGATAGGAATTTCATATGGGATGTTTATAAGAATTTATAGAGTTGAGTGGTTAAGGATAAATATTGAAAAGTATTTTAAAATAAATTTTTATGTATCCAATCTTCCAAGACATTAGACATTCGGTTATTAAGATTGGGAAATTATTTGTGAGATGTAATGATTAATCATGTAAAATAATTAAATAAATGTGCCTATTTATCTTGGGTTACCGTAGTTGGAATCAAATTAGAGTTTAGTTATATTGGGGATTAGTTTAGTGGACTTTATTAAAAACCATATAGATAAGTGTATATATAGGATAAAATCCCAAAGCTTTGGTAATGTTGATATTGTCTGGTTCTCCCATAAATTACACCCATGACAAGATACTTCAAGTGAATGTAGTCTCTAGAACATGTGTACCTAGGGATAATAACCCTGAAAATGGGGGATTATGTATTAACTAAATAGTAACATGTTGTACAACAAAGAGGCCTAACGACACCCCTTGTATGAAAATCCTTGGGTATATTCTATGGTTAATTCACATTCTCTATAATGAACCACTATGAAGGATTTGAATATGATGTTAAATAATTGGGTTAGAGAACCTAATATGAAATATACAATGGATAACAAAGTATTGAACTAAAAGATTAATAGGTTAATCCAAAAGTATCATATATTATAAAAAAATGTGTCATAGGGTAAGACATATTTATATCGATGACTTCTAATTAAAATCTTGGATATTATAATATTTATTTTTGTTTTAGTATTTTCTAGAAATAGGATCACAAGAATGTATCTAAAAAAAGTATGTATCTAAAAACCACAATTTATTATAATAAAATTAAGGAACATACCTTAATGGTGTAGAATATTATTATGTGCCCTTCATGATGGAAAAGTTGGGTTTTATATTCATATATAAGGTAGTTAGGTCGATATATTAACGTAGATAAAATCTTGATACTATTAACTATTTTTATTAGTGAGTGACATTTATCAATGATATTCTAGTATATTCCAAAACTTATGAGAATTATGTAAATCATATAAGGATTATATTTTATTATTTTTGATTTAATGGGTTGGAAACATATATTAAATGGTATAAATAACCTTTAATAGTGATTTTATGACAAGGTTTTATTTTTGGGGATAACTGTTGAAGAACACATGATTGAGGGATGGATAGTTCTTTAGTTTAATAAATTATTCATGTTTAGATAATAAAAGAGTTGATTAATATTGAAGAAGTTAAATAGTATTGGTATACTTATGATTGATAATTTATTTATAATATTTTTGGTCATGTTCATCTCTTTTTGTTAGTGCGGTATTTATTCACTAGTGTGAGGTTTTATAACCTAGAAATTAATACCATTTTCGTGTTAAAGGTAGTGTTAATTTCTGGAAGAATATATGTTTTCACTATGGTTTAATGTCTTAGATATTCATACGGTTTTAGAAATGGAATATTTTGTAGAATTTATGATTTTTTTATATATATACTTGAATATATGATTTCATAAAAGATTAAGGTTATTTGAGGGAAGATAAGTAACTAGATATAGCCTAAGAGAGTAAGATAGTTTTCATATTATAAGTTATATCCTAAATGATTAATATGATAAGAATACCCTCACCTTATTTAATAAGTAATTAATAATTTAAATTGAAATTCTACAATTTATTTAATGTGGAAAGAATTTAATGACTTTGGATTTCAAACAATTTATATTAATTTTATCTTGGATGACTTTTTTCACACGCAACATCAAAATAATATACAACCTATCTAAAATGAAAGATAAAATATTAAAATTACATGTTTAGTATAATTATTTATAAATAAAAATATGATAATCATTTAAAATAATTATATAATATACCTTTTCTTTGATTAATATTTTAAAAAATGACGTCTTTAAAAGAACTATATTTTTAAAAAAATTATTGTATTTTATATTAATAAACCAATTTCATCAAAGATAACAAGTTTATTATAATGGGTAAATTATTTATTTATAAAATAATACGTCAAAAATAAATTATTTTAAAAATTTATATGAAATAATATTAAACACACTTGAAATTTAAAAAAAAAATCAATAAAAGTAGTCTTCTTTTATGTGTGGTATTTTCATTTAAAAGAAAAATTATTAAATATTATAATTTTAATATACAAAATGAACTTAATTTTATATTATACATTTCAATATTATCTTAGGATAAATATATTTTTTTAATAATTTATATTTTTGAAAAGTGAACAAACATTTTTTTTACTAATTTTGTAATGCTTATGAGTCTATAATGAGGTAATTGTTAATTTAAAACTTATACACCTTTTTATTGAACCAATAATATATTTTTGTTTCAAAATTATTCATTTAAAAATACTATAATAAATTTAAAATAACTATGATAAACATTTTAAGTACATAAGTAATATTTTGTGATAAAATCTATTTGTCATTTTTAATTTAATTTTATTCTGGTACAATTCAGGTTTTGAAATAATTCTAAACCCCCATAAATTTTATTTATTTTATAATAAACCAATTTATATCATTAAAATAAAATACATTGAAAATTTTACCCCAAACATAAGTTTTGATCTTAAAAATACACTTTTTCTAAATAAGGGTTTATGAACATTACATGTGATAATGTTAAAATTTTGTTTTATTAAAAAAAATAATTTTCATAGAATAAAATTAATTTCATATTTGGAATTGGTAGTGCCAAATTATTTAAAAAGGTTTATTTTATTTTTATACATTAAAATTAAATTACTTATTTTAAAAAAACTTACCACAATAAAACCAAAAATGATTGAAGTGGATATTCTAAGAGTAAAATACAAATAAATATGTTTAAACCATATGTAGAAATGAATAGTTATGGGTTGGTGTAGGCTGAATGGCCCAAAGGCCTTCATTTTTATTTATTTTTGATAACCCCCCTTTCAAGGGATCAGAGGGAACCCTTACAAGGAATGTAGGCTCCGAGATTACAAGGCTCGTAGGCTTAAGAGATTACATGGCCCGAAGGTCTTAAAATATTTAACCAGAATATCTAGAAGGAACTGCCCCTCCCCAACATCTGCATCAGGATATTAGCTCTCCACCTTCGCATGTCTGTTTGGATTGGATTCCCGTGCAAGCACAGGCTGGTCCTGATGGCATAGTCGTACCCTCTCATTCTGAAAAATCCATTTGGCTCTAATATGGTGAGTGCACCTACTCTGAATCCTCTTTTGGGGATGCTCTTTTTTTTATAGTGTGTCTGGGGAAACTGCATATGGCCGAAGGCCTTGAGGTGGCCTAGAGCCTTAAAGGTGCCCCAAAATCCCTACTGACCCGAAGGTCTAGGTGTCCTGAAAGCCTTAAGGACTCTAAGCCCAAACCGATGGCCCAAGGTGAATAGTTCCAGCTACTACAGTACCGAATAGTACCTGTCACAGTAACTGCTACAATGTCTGCTACAGTACCCACACAGTGTATAGTTATGCTACATTATATGTACATTATATTATCCCTTACACCATTATTATACATTTTTAGTCTTCTTAACATTTGAAACAGATTCTCTCTTGCTATAAAGTCAAAATATTAACAAATGTGTCATTCTCACCACATAGAATAGGTTCTCTGACTACCACTTCAAGAGTGATCCTAAAAAAATTCCACATAAACATTTTCCCATTTTCCTTATTATATAATCCTTTTACTTTTCTTTGAGCCTCTAGTTATAAGATATTTTCCTAAGACCTCCATCTCTAACGAGTCTTCTAAGGTAAAGCCCAAGTCATCAATGTGAGTACATTTTTCTAAATTATTTTCTTTTATTTTTAATTTACCTAAAATAATTTTCTAATTCCTATATACTGAATTTATTATTGTTTTCATAATGAATGTTTTTATTCTAAGTTAATAAAAATTAAAAACATTATCCCTTTTTTATTTATAAAAATTAAACTGTCATTCATGCATTTTGTAGACTACCACCTCCATGAAGCAATGAATTACATTATTTTAACATTCATCTCTCTTCACCGGTTATAAAGGTAAAATTGAATAATAAATTGGACTAAATAAAGCTACTTTTTAGTCACTTTAATCCTATTTCAAAATTAAAAACCTTTGTACTATAGTAAATTAGCGACCAGGGTTATCTCATTCTGAGGCTACATTTTAAAGAGCCGCTCTTTCATGATTTTTATTGTTATTAACTAACTATTCAATCTATATGGGGATTTATATGATATAAATGAAACTATAATAATTTTATAAAATAATAAATGTTGAAAATAGTGGAAATTGACAGGACCATGTAGAATATTTAGAAAAAAAATGAAAAATTGAATACTTATCCTAGTGATCTTTCTGGTTCAGTCTAAAATCATCTTTAAAAAATTATTTCGAAACTATAAATATCTCAATGAAAAAATTGGGATCTCAAAAAACACATCTATTTAAATTTATTAGTTGAGTTCATCAGCCAAAATCTTGGTAGAATTGGAAATTTCCATAGGAATCGATCAAAGCTCTCAAAAATCATCGAGAATAATGACATGACATACTCGACATGAACTAACATACCACCTCCGAAGTCCATCACATTCCAATTAAATATATTTCTTTCTTATAATAGAAGAAAAAGTTAAAATAGAATTAAATAGGACTCAAACATCAATAAATGATCATTTTTATAACGTTTGAATAACTAGATAGAATTAAAATTATGTAAAGTAGAAAATATGATAACTCAGAAGAAACATTACAATCTGAATCCACTCGTTCCATCCATAATAATTCTAGTAAAACATGATCAAGTTGCTAGATTAAAATCTAATCTCTTTCTTCTTCAACATGATCGGTCATAGATCCTCTTCGATCTCCCCAATTGATCTCCTAATTCTAATATTTATTTTCTACTACTTTTCTCATAGAACATGTGTTCTGTTTTCTGATTTTATCTCCTTGAAAAAATTCTAGAATTATATATTCACTGGAACTAATCCTTATGTTCTATCGGAAATTAATTGATCTAAAAAACCACCTCCTATAATGACCATCAAAAGAGAGAACTTATTTTTCTGACCTTCTGTTGCTTCCCAAGTAAATTTAGCAGAACTCTGCATCCAACTCTATCCGAACCCTAGAAATTAAATGACTCTATCAGACAATATTTTTTTGAGTTGTTATTATTATAATTATAATTATTTTATTTTAATTAATATATTTACCCCAACTTTTTATCAAGCTGTCACATTTCATTCCGGTAGCCTATGCGCCACTCATCTGTGTGACATCCTCAAGATGCATTGCCCAGCTTCGCTAAACATGGGTTAGGTTGATCTATTAACCTTATAGCTACAAATATTATATTATTCAATCCACACGCCACCAAGTCTTGATATATTTACCTCTATCCAAGAATCAATAGTCCATCCAACTTGGATGAGATCCAAAACTCATTAACCTAGCATCATCATCTGCGAACATGATCCCGGGTTCTATATTTTAAATGAGTAACTTCATCTTCAATTTGATAATTTCAATCAATTCAGTTTGATCTATCATTCCATACATCTTAGTCATGTTAATAGATTTTAAGAGTGGCACGCAAGCTTCAATGGAACAACCCATTGGCACCCAGTCAGTAAGGAAATTCATCAAACATAGTAGATGCACTCCCTCACAAACTCACATACATTTAGGAAGGAGTGTTAAGGCCCCTCCACCATCATCAAGCATTGATCGTGAAAAAAAAATCATCGATTGAAGTTATTTGAAAACTTTACTTTAGATTCAAATTGTATTCCTCAACAAAACGTATTAGACGGTTCTGATGGAGGATCAATTGTAGTTTTAAACTCAATCTTACACACACAGATCACTTGAAGTGATCGAAACCACATAAACATAGTGAAACAAACTGGTATTAATTCTTCTGACTGTAATTCTTATTTTTAAAATGCATAAAAATACTCCATATTTGTAAGTATAGAAAGAAAACAACAATCCAATTGGAAACACAGTGAAAATTAAATCTTCATATATGTTGCAGCAGGTGTCGCCCAATACTCCACCTCCAAACATGTAAAGAAACAATCTTTGACATCGTCAAGCCTCTGTTAGTGCTATAGAAGTTTGGTTCCGTCCAATTAAAAATGGAGTTTAATATTCAACATCCCCCCTTAAACTCTTTTTCCTTGAGACCCATGATTTTTCATTATGTCCAAGTGGGTAACAAACTAGTATATTGACCTCACCATAGTCATTTGCTATAGTATCACATGTGGTAGTAAAAAATTAGATCACATGAGGTGATCACATGAACAAAATATCAGTAGCATGAAACAAATTGGATTTCATTGCTTCGATCTGAAATTCTTCCACCTTTTAATTCACTTCTATGATTAGATTATTGTTTATTAAACCCTCTGCCTTGGGTTTGGGTTCTTCAAAATACCCCCCCCCCCTTCTGTGGGACTTCTCTGGTACTCGGATTCATTGGATGGTGGTGTAACATTTCTTCACTAGGGGAACTAACACGGGGCTTTGATGCTTCAAGACTGAACTGGTGGATGGTCGGACAAATACAACAGTGATGTCAGTCTCACCATTCAAGAATATGTTTTTGTTTGATATCAACTTCTGTTCTTCAGTTCCTTTTGTGAAGGTGTATTTGATGGATAGAAAAATCATCCCATCGATAAATTCTCACACAAACCATTCATTTGGCTTTTGGAGAAGATATAGAGAGGTTAAATATGAAGGCAGAGGGTGTTTGTCATCATCATTGATATCCATAAATAATTTGAAGGGGTTGATGAAATTTAATTCAATATCCAGGAAAAACATTTTTTCAAATAGTAATTATTATTTTTAATTGCAAACATCATCTTTTTTCAGAATTGATGATGAATTTTATTTTTTGAATTTCATATTATAACAATTATGTTTTTTGATCACACAAGATATTTTTTTCACAATTGGATTGAAGATTTTTTTTATAAGATGATAGGGAAAAATGGAGTGGATTCAAATCAAAAGGAGGTGAATATTGTTTTCCTCTCACTAAAAATGGATGATCTGTGACACTTGAATGAAAAAAAAAATTATTAGGGAGTAAAAAGGTAGGGGAGGTTTGGAGGAAAAAGATGGGATAAGAGAGATTTAATGATAGTAGGATAAAAAAGTGGCATTCAAATCAATTTGGATAATGCCAAAAAGGGTGTGGAAGGGATAGTAAGGCAAGGAAACCTTTTAAAAAATTACGGAGATAATATTTTCATGGCACTTGTGATATGGTGGTGGAGACAAAACCCTTTGTTTTGTTGACAAATTGTAAAGAAATATCACTTTTTATAAAATTAAAATAGAGGATAAGAAAAGTGGGATGTATGGAAAACATCTTACGCTTAGCTTTATCGTCACCTGTTCACTTTCTTCATCCCTCTGTTTTTGCAAAAAATCAGACGGAGATATCATGGATCTCTCTTTGGAGTTGTAAAATATGGGTCGAGAACAGAACTCATGGAACTATGTCTTGTCAACTCACATTCGACGCTCTGATACCACTAAAGGTGGTTAGGACAGCACAAGCTTCAACCTCCTCTAATACCACTGATTGAGGATCGATTGCAGCGGTAAACTCAATCTCACACACACAGATCACTTGAGGTGATCCCAACCACATAAACACAGTGGAACAAACAGGTATTATTTCTTATCATGGGAATTCTTGTTTTTACAATGCATAAAAATACTCCCTATTTATGGGGATACAAAGAACACAACAAACCAAATAGAAACACATAGAAAAATAAAAGTCTTCATATGTGTTGCAGTAGGTGAAACCCAATACTCCACCGCCAAACATGTCAAGAAACAATATTTTAAGTCTTCAAGCCTCCATTGGAGCAGAAGAAGTTTGGTGTCATTCAAGGAAAAACTGAGTTTAATATCCAAGAGGTTCAGTAGCTTGGTTCATACACAGTCCAATCAACTTCCGATTTTGTTTCATCGAACCCATGATCATTGAGAAAAATACCAAAAGAGGCCCCTTCAGATTTCACATCCACCCATCTTCATCTTGAAGCCACATTGGTCAGCATCTTCAACACCATAGATATGGGCTTAGAGAATTCACATCTATGGCATAAAATTTATCATCTTCCTCAAGAAGTTTGGAAATATTAATTCGTTCTCAGCCTTATATTGAAACAAAATCAAGATATTGAGCTTTAGTTACCTCATCTAACATTCATAAGAGGTGTAGGTAAAGTCGATCATCATTTCATCTTTAGAAGTCTTCAAAATCTGTGAATTCTGGCAATGAAAACCCATCATTCAAGTGATTCTAGGTCTTAATGGTGGCATGGTTTGGGAAAAGGTTTGTGGTCTTCCTCACATGTAATGATATTAATTTATGGGCTTAAGTAGACAGATCCATTAAATATCCCATTCAATAAACACATCCGAATTTGGTACTAGCTTCGAAAGATCGACAGTGGTTCGGTGATAGGTACATCGATACAGGTTCATGGTGGCAGCACCAAATTCTGATGGTGGCGGATTTGCTTGTTAATTTGTTTGAAATCAGGAATATTAGGATCTATGGAAGTGACATTAGGTGTCGTCTCCTTCAATAGGATTGGGAGTTGGAGAGATAATTTGGAATGTGGTGATTCATACACCCGAATACTTTGATACATGAATGAAATCAGATATGTTGAATTGTGGAAAATGGATGCATGGAAATTTCTAGGATAAATAGATATGTGAGTGCATCAGAAAAAAAGCTACATGAAAATTTAGATGTGCGGTCCTTCTACAATTAGCTGCAAATGATAGTACAAAATCATCTATGTAGTGCTGCTCAAAATTTTCACACATGGAAACACTATGATAAATCGGCTATATGGTAAGGTTTTGAAGAAAACCACTACGGGGACATGGTGTGCATAAAATTTCTACATGACTAGTGTGCCTAAATAAAAAATTAAAATAATGAAATAAAAAGAAAATAAAAATAAAATAAATTCAAAAAACCTAAATGATATTTTATTTAACTATTAAAAAAGTAAAACTTTTAAATAAAATAAAATATTATTCTATTAATTTTTTAAAAAATTAATTTATTAAAAGGAATTAAACACAGATTGATTAAAATAATTAAATTATTAATTAATTAACTAAATAAATAAATTTTAAAATTTATTAAACTTTTAAATTATAATTTTACATGTCACCAAATATTAAATTATCAAATAAAAAAATTAAACATTAATCTTCACTTAATTAATTAAAATGCTAAAACAAAGAAAATCTAAATTGAATTAACAGAACATAAAATTAAACCAAAACACTTAAATTATTATTTTAAAAGAAACTAAAAAATTAAATAATAAAATCAAAAATAAATAAAATTATAATTAAAAAAGAATAAATAATTCGTCATAAAACAATTATTTTAGCATCTTTATTAATTTAACATCAAATTAACACCAAATTAAATTAACTCATTAAAATATTATATTAACAACTTAAACATTATTAAATTAAAGAAGTTATGTGGAAAAATTTTATCAAATTACTTTCATATCAATTACCCCACACAATGTGTTTTCTTTTCCTTGAGAAAACAATGAGTCAGACTCAATGGAATGGAATGAATCTAAAACATGAAATATTGTATTGTCATGAAAAATGGGTTTTCAAAATGATTTCCCCCTTGGATTTTATCAAGAAATGGAAATATTATACCCTTAAAAATTAATCATTTTCAAGTAAATACTCATACGTCTTTTACAAATAAGATTGACCTCAAAATTTTAAAATTAGATAAAACTAATTTCAATCCTTATTCAACTAACAGTCCAAACTTATCTTTAACTTTTGGAGAACTAAGTCACATAAATTATCAAAAAAACTATATATGACACTCTAATTGGATGATAGAAATTAATAAATTAAAATTAGTATAAATAACTCATATATCAACATAAAGAATAAAACAATTAGTTTAACCTGAATTAGGATTTCCATTCATTTCGCAATACATTTGAATATATACCTTATGAGTTTGAATCCAATTTCAATAATTAAAAGACAATTTAAATTTTATAACATTCACATAAATTTTTTCCAAAATCAACCGGTTTTCAAGAGGTCAATGAAAAATATTTTAGTCAACTATATATAAGGGGAAATATAGAACTAACCTTTTTAAAGTGGCTAATAAACACTCAAAATTAAGAAACATTTCAAACTAAAAAAATGTTTCATTGAAACTTGATAAATCACTAATACTTGAATAAAATAGGTTATTTCGATGGGCTCACATTGGGGTATAGTTTAACCAATTGAAAAATATTCTCCTCCTCAAAAAAGCTCAAAATTGTACTTAGGGTTGAATCCAATGTGGACAAAATGTGTAAATTCAATTTTAATGTTCAAGACATATTTTTTCTATTTAGTAGATTAAAAAATGTTTATTTTGATTAAAATAATGTTATAATAAGTTTTACTACAAAATATAAAAATACATCAAAAAATAGAATGTACAATGATGTTATACCAGTTACCACTTCAATCATTTATCTAAAGAATAAAGTCATGTATGTTAGTGTATGTTCAATGGGTTGATCAAAATGATTTTCAGAAAATTAGAGAATATTTTAAATGACATGAAATTAATTCATACCAAATATAATCCATTAAATTTTAGAAACCAATATTTTCAACACTAATTTTCTATATAAAAACCCTTAAAAATTCAAAATTTTCTAAGAAATTAATGTTTAAACTAATAACAGCAGTAGACTTAAGAAAGCCTGAAAAAGTGAGTACTATTTTAATTTGAAAAAAAACATAATTTCTAAGATATATTCTTCTTTTTAAAATTTATTAAAATTAAACATTTCCTCACTTGGAAAAATCTCCTCTATTTAACCAACTTAAAGATCCTAAACATGAAAACAAAATTAACATTGAATTATAGAAGATATCATCAAAAAAAATAAAACAATATTTTAAGAAAGTAGGGGGATTAACTATGTCTCTTCATCTTGTAGATTCCTTAGATCCTAGTTAATTATAATGTATCTTCTATAATTGAAGTGTAGAGTGTCTTCAAGTTGATTCCACTGGTGAAAAAATAACTTAGAAAATGATGGACAACCTCATAATGGTATGTACACAGCTTCTTCCCACTTTATTTTCTATAAAAAAATTATAACACTTTAATGATTATTGAAATTTAAATACAAGAACTAAAGTTTTGAAGGAAAAAGAAGTAAAGGGAAATGAATTATTGGGTTAAACCCCCAAATAGGTACTTATTTTTATATTTTCAACTACTAGAAAACTTATTGTTCATCCCCAATTCATCGGTGTATGGGGTTTGTGTGGTAAGAACCACCAAATATTTTATTTCCCACAATCCACTATCTTAACATCTTTTTTAGAGTCCTCTCAAAAAACATTGGGTGCATCTTTCACCCTTATACTATTGTAAAAATTTGTAGGTGGGGATGAAATAAAAAATGAGACCACTTTTTCATCTTCTACAGGAGGCTTTTCATAAATTACCTCTATATTCTCTAGGGAAATCCTTAACAAATAGAAAAAAAATCTTGACTTTAAATTGGATGGAATCATTATCCATTTCAAGCTCCAAATTTCCCTGTATAATGACTGTATTTATATCCAGTTTCAACTCATCCTTACATTCATCATAATCTAAAATTTCTTCCACAAACACTTTTATCCTTTTATGGGTCTATGAATAGGGTATATTTACCACAATTAAACAACTAGAGGATTAAATTAAAATTTCATATCCAATGTGATATAAAACTATAAGTCCAAAATGATCAAAATTCCCCAATAACAAATAATTAGGCAACCCTTGTTCTTACTCAATGGCTGTAGAAAAATCAATAAATACTGGAAGTGAATGTAAAAAAATTCCATCCTCACCTATATGGGTATCTTCTTTAAAATTTTTAAAGGTATGATCTCCAACATGGAACTTATGAAAAATGTGTGAAAATTCATGCAGTTCTTTATCAAGGGCTTCAAAAATCATGGATTTAAACCTTCTTTAATTTCTTGTATCATTTTTTTGTATTCATTTTATTTTAATGTATTAAAAATATTCATACTAATGTATGAAAAATTTCTAATAGCTTCATCCGAGGTTGGTTCAGATTCCATATGTTCTTTATTCTTTTTAAAATTTACATTATTTAAAAAAATGTTTTCTAGTATTTTTTTAAACTTCTTGTCATCCTCTTCATCAACTTTCCCAATTGATGAAATGGGGTTTTTAGACACTTTAATCCTTTGTTGATAATAAAAACCTATGTAATTTAGTAATGAAGTGATCAGGGTTTTCGCCTAATGAGACTTCATTTTAGGAGCTTCTCTATCATTATTTTAATTATTATTAACTAACTATTATATTTTTATGGATATTTCTAAGATAGAAATTAAACTATCCTAAATTTCTGAAGTAAGAAAAAATAAAAACAGTGGAAAAAAACTTGAATAGATGGAGGATTCAGAAAAAATGCAGAAGTGGTGGTGTTTTCTAGTGATCCTCTTTGTTTAGTATGAATCCATAGTTTGAAAATGATTCCACAACTATAACTCTCTAATTTTAAAAATTTTGATATCAAATCTTGAATCTCATTCAATTATCTTAATTGATTTCATCGACCAAAATCTCTCCAAAGGAACTCCTTTCTATAAAAATCAATAAAATCTCTCAATAATCATAAAAAACAATGACACAACCTAGTCGACTTGAACTAATAGACCACATACAAATTCCTTCATATTCCAATAAGATATGAGTAATTCTCAGGATAGAATAAAAATTAAAAAAATAATGAAATAGTATTAAAACATAAATAAATGATTGTTTTCTTGAAGTTCAAATAATTAGAGAGAATTACAATTACATAAAGTAAAAAATATGAAAACTCAGAAAAACTTCACCATCCGAATAAACTAGTTCCAGTGAAAATAATTTTAGTCAAACATGATTGAGGTGTTGAAGCACACTTCGATTTCATTCTTCTTCATCAAGATCAATCATAGATCTGATTCTAACTCACCAAGATATCTCCTGATTATGATCTCGACTTTCCACTCTCAATGTCGTATAAAATGTGATATGTTTCCTGGTTTCATCCAATGGAAAAAGTATGGAATTATGTCTTCTCAAGAATTAATTATATTATTTTCTCTATAAATCATTTATCTAAACCACTGCTTCCTTTGGTGACTATAAATTGAGAGAAATTTTTTTCATAACCTTCAGCCACTTCTAAAGTAACTTTAGAAAAACTCCTCCACCAACTCTATCAAAACCCATGAAATTAAATGGCTCTTGATAAAAATAATTTTTTTGTGTAGTTATTGTTATTATTATTATCTTATTCAAATTAATATATTTCCACTAATGTTTTTTCAATGTGTCACATTGCATTCAGGTATCCTCTACACCATTCATCTGCATGACATCCTCTAGATGCATTGTCCAACTTTTATAAACATTGGTCAGGATGATCAGTTAACCTTATAGATGCAACTATACGACTCTCAAAAACATACACCAGTAATGATTGATCTCTTAACCTCAATCTCAAGTATCCAAAATCCATCCAACTTTGTCGAGCTCCAAAACTCATCGACCCAACATCTACATTAATGAGATTGATCCCTGGTTTGATCTCCTAAATGAGAAAATACTTCTTCAATCCACAACGTTCAATCTGTTTGGTTGGTTCCATCATTACATACATCTCAGTTAGGTTCTAAGATTTTAATAGTGGAATGGAAGCATCAATAGACCCTCCCATTATTGTCAAGTCATCCCGGAAATTCATCGAACACCAAATATTTACTCCTGCACAAACTCCTAGTCGTAGGGGAAGGAGTGTCAAGGCCCCTCGAACATATTTAATCATTGATCTTACAAAAAAATCAATTATTAATGGTATCTAATAACATTTTTTATATTAAAATTTCCTTCCTCAACAAGCCTCGATAGAGGGTTCAATGGCTTGGTTCATGAACAGTCTTTCCGTCTTCTGATTTGAGTTTATCAAACCCATTTTCTTCAAAAATAATCCCAAAAGAGGACCCTTCAAATTTCATATCCACTAAACCTCAGCGCAAATCCTCATTGGTTTGAATCTTCAATACTAGATATTTTGGCTCAGAAAAATGGCATATTTAGTGTGAAAGTTATATTCTTCCAGTGAAATTTTGGAAATCCTAATATGTGCTCGACCTCCTCTTAAAATAAAGAATAGATCTCAAGATCTTGGTACCTAATCTAGTTTTCATTAGGGGTGGAGGTGTCATCCTTTATCAGTTAAAATTCATAAGTATTCAACATTAGAAAACTCTAATGGTGACACATAATCAGTGAATTGATTCCAAATATCAGTGGAATTTCAGTTTGGGAATTGGTTCTTCATCTTCCTCGCATTTGGCGATCTTCAAAATCGGGTTCAAGTGGTCTGATTTTGTACAAATATAATTCAATCAACAACACTAGATTTAGTTCAAGATTCAAAATCTCGATAGTTGTTAAATATTAGCTACATATGAAATGGTTCATTGTGGCAGCACCAAACTCCGACTACGGTGGGTATTCATGTTTATTCGTTTGAACTCAATAAAAATTCAATCATTGGCAGTGAAATTGGGTGTCATATCCTTCGATGGGATCCATAGTTTGAGAGATAATTGATTATGTGATTATTCATATACCTGATTATTTTGATAAGTGAATGTAATCAGATACATGGAATTCTTGAAAACCAAGATGCGAAAATTTCTCTGATCTATCTATACATGAGTGCCTCAACAAAATGGCTACCTGAAAAAGTGGAAATGTGGTCCTTATGAAATGGGCTATATGAATGATGGTGAAAAAAATATGATACAGAGTACTGATTCGAATTTTTACATGTGGAAATCCTATGATAAATTGGCTAGGTATTTGGGTTTTGAAGAAAACCACTATGTCGATTTGGTGTCCATAAAATGTTAATATGGATACAACACCAAAACAATTAACTAAAATGAAAAAATTAAAATTCAACAAGAGATAAAATGAAATCAAAAAACAAAAAATCTTCTTTTTATTAAATATTAACAAAACATAAACATTTAAATAAAATAAAAATAATTCTAGAAATTCTGTTAAAATAATAATTTATTAAAAAGAATTAAAAACAAATTGATTAAAATAATTAATTAATTAATTAATTTATCAAATAATGAAATTATAATATTTATTTACAGGGATAAATTATAATATTACATGTCACTAAATATTAAATTATCAAAAGAAAATAAATTAAACATTAATCTCTAATTAATTAATTAAAATACAAAAACACAGAAAATAAAAATTGAATTAAAAGAACAAAAAAATAAACAAAAACACATAAATTAATTTTTTATAGGAAACTAAAAAACGAAATAACAAATTTAAAATGAATATATATATAATATAAAAATAAAATTTTATTTAATAAATCATAAAATCATTAATTTAACAAATTTATAAGTTTTTCATCAAATTAACACATTAAAGCATTATTTTAACAACTAAAACATAATTAATCTAAAGAATTTATATGCAAGAACAATATCAAAATAAATCCACATTAATGAAATAAATAATATATGTATTATTATGAAATTTAAAATTATAATAGGAATTATTTCCATCTAATTCTCTAAGAAATGAAAACATTAACCATGCATTGTGCATACCAACACCTCTAAAAAGTAACATATATTGTTTTCCCCATCTATTTTCTTTCTTATTTATTAACTATATTAAAATATTATTCACCACCTTAAAATATCTAAATAATATCATTAAACATCTGTCATAATAATATTATTCCAAAAATAAATCACTTAATCATAATCACCAATTAATTATAGTATGTTCATGTTTAGGTAGATCTAACAACCTAATTGAACAATAATATAAAATAATATCATGGATGAATTTGGGAACTTAATTATATATAATATATTAAATAAATAAAAAAATTATAAATTTGGTTTAGGTTTGGTAATGATAATGTTAATATTAACCAGGTTGATTAAGAGACTATTGTTATTTGATTAAAAATCATTTAAACATGTTTGTACCAAATTTAATATGCAAAAAGTATAACTAAAACATCCATATAATGAAATAATTACAATTTATTTAATTATAAAGAATAAATTCCAATATCTTTTATGATCTGGTAAGGATGAACTTTGGTATAATAATTAATAACATCACCTCTTTTATAAAACATATTCAAGACGATCAAGATTTTTCTAACACCCAATATTGAAAATAGATAATAAAAAACATATATAAATTTAGAAAATAATTATAAATCAATATTATAAAAGGTTATAGATATGAATAATTTTTAAACTATAATATTGGGATAGTAATTTTTTCTATACAGGAGGTCAGAGAATGTTCGACTAAGCGAGGAAACAAGGTAAGGGTTACTTGTCTCAAATTTTCACCCCTTGAGACATATGTCTAATTATACGCCTTGTTTATTTTGGAATGGTGTATATAATACCCCTTCCATATTTTTTTATCATGATCCTCTCATTATTCATCAAATTAAATGTTTTATATGATATCATTATCCTTTAAGGGGTTTTGACTTGAATGTTTCTAATGCTTAAGGGTTTATTTATCTCAAATTTATTTTCATGATACCTGTTTTATTTTGTGTACAATGATTTATTTGATAGGGGGTTATTACTACCTAATGAATTTATCTTACCATATTCAGGTAATTTATAAGGTTTTGTGATCTAAATCATGTTCTTGATTTAAATATATTTTGATTATAATGTACCCAAGTTATAGGGTTTTTTATCAAAATCAGGTCCCTTCATTGAGTTATAATGCTTCCTCTTGAAATTAATTATTCCAATAACGGTTTCTTCTGAATAAAGAGTTTATTTCATAGAACTTTCTATTTTATGTTTCCTTTAAAATAGGATATTTTACCTTGATAAAATTTCACTTCCACAAGTTAAATCATTGTTGAGAATAATTCTCATCCACTTTAAGGATATTTTCCCCTATTTTTACACGTTTTCATTTCCTTTCAATGTTATCATTTATAATTAGAATCTTAATTATGTTTTATCTCATTTAAATTCTATTTTTTTCTTCTACTCTTTCAAAAAATAATTTTTTTACTCTTTTTTATTATGTGGGTTTTGAGTAAAGATATTTCTGAATATTTAAAAATGTTTTCTATCATATAAAATAAAATGTTTTATGTTTAACCAAACATTTATTTTTATAAACATTAATTATATTAAAGTAACTATTATAAAAGTTCTTTTTTTAAAAAATTAAAATATTTCCCAAGTATTTCACATCATTTTTTCAAAAATAATTTTTGAATGGACCAGTAACATCATATTTTTCTGAGAATGTTAAAAAGGTTTTCCAAAATATCCTTTTAATTTTTATTCGATTTTAACCCATAATTTAACTTCCATTTCCATTTTATATGAATATTATCTCAAACTTTTCATGATTTCTAAAAAAATTATTTACTTCTAGTTTTATAATTTTTTTGTTGAAAATGATTTCAAAAGATCAAGGATATTTTATATTTACAAATTGATTTTTCTAAAACTCTTGAAAATGTATTTTCCATATAATTCATAGTAATTTGATATATCTTATACATTAGAATGTATATTCATCAAATGATACCATCCATATTTTTTTCTCTATATGAATTATGTAATGTTATATTCTTTCAAAGATATGATCCATCACTACATTTATTTTTCCTAACCATCCACCATAAATAGGAATAACTTTTCTTCTAATGATTTTTTTTATGAATACAATTTTTTACATTTCATTGATTTAAGGGTGTTCAACTATATTCTATAAATTTATTTATTGAGGAAATTATCAACTTATCTAAATACCCTTTATCTATACAGTGTAAATACTTTATGCTTTATTATCTTGATTGAAGGGTACTTAACTATAAAGTTATTGAATATCTTTAGATACCAATTTATTTTTCATGGGGTAGTCATGTCATTATTATAATTGTAATTATAAATGATTTACTTATGTGAATCCTTTTTAAATGCATATGAAACCTATTTTCATTCCATGTTTTCTTTATGATGTATTGAATAAAACTCATTTTATTTCCTTGGGTTATTTATGATATGAAGAATTATTGTTTTCTTATAGAAAAATTTTGTATGTATTAATGATGTTTGGGGTCATATGCCTCCCTCTAATTCATTGTTTTAATGTTTATATCTCAGGATGAAATGTATTCATGAGTACATTTCAGTTTCTCATAAGAACGACCACTGATGGTGTATCTCATAAAATTAATGTTCCCTATACTAATATATGTTCCATATTTGAAATATGTTCTGAATTATTATCTTATAATATCCTGATTTGACTCACTAAATTATTTTTCCCCTATACTAATGTTTGAGTCATAGTTGTATTCTTATTCTCATGACTATATTATACTCTCAGGGATTATAATTTTTGAATCATGTTTCCCCACTCTTTTTATTAATGTCTTTTATTATGAAAAGACTAAATCAAATATTTAAGATCTAATCATTGTTTGGTATAATTTTTTTATGTATCTTGATTATACACATATGATTATCTTATTCTCACGGGTGATATTTTATTTTTATCCTTTATGTTTACCCAAACCGAGCAACAGATCTCACTCCTTTCATATCTTTTTTACATTCCCAAGGTTATGAAGATATGTGTTTCGTATGATATTTTTAGTTTTCAGTGGTTATGGAAAATTTTTGAGGAGTATTGTAAAATAATTTTTTTATATAGATAATCCTTCTAGACACCAAACCTTCAATTTTCCGATTTGTGTGACTATTTGTGAGATTAAATGATTATTTATGTAAAATAATGAAATAATGTGTTTATTTAACTTGGTTTGCCTCAATTATGGTATAGTGATATCAAAATATTCAGTTTTTAATGTAATAGTAATATCATGGTCACAGATTTGTGGATATCATAAACAGAGGTATGGGTTTTTTCATCGACAGGGATAGTGATACGTGTTTTTCAACTTATGTACTGGAATCATAAGCATCAATATATGGATGTCATAAACAATGATTCTAGTCTTATTTTTATTTCAATATTCTAAATCTTTAAGTTGTATTGATTACATAATATCATTGGCTCTTATACACCAACATGTCATTAATGATCAGCCCCCAAAAAGAAAATTTTCATAGTCAAGTTGTGATATAGTCATGTTAGAGAGTGAGATAAAGCCATAGTATATGACTGAGATCAATCATAGCTGATGATTCATCATTTCCTTTTATTTAAATCTGATAGTTCATCAAATATTTTCGAATCCCAATCAATGAAGCTACCATAACCAATGATATTACATTATCATTCTCTTGAATGGATATGTGGTGAGTGACATGGTATTTTTACTATCTATGATAGCTTGGTTAAATCCATAATTACCCTTAATATGATTGGGATATCTTCAAATCACTGGATATGACATGATTTAAACTTCTTCAACCATTCTATTTTCAAATTATTACATCTTATCATGACTTATTTATAATTGGTTATTAAATATTTTACATCTCTTTGTGTTTTGATAAATTAAACTTCATAAAATTAAATTAAATTTTATTTCATTTTAAAAACATTATCTTTTATAACTTGGTTTAATTATTTGTTATGTAATTTGGTTATTTATTTATATAATTTTATTTTGGTTATGTTGTGTAAAAATTATGGCCAAATTAGAAGTCCACCAAGACCGAATGTTTTATCATATATAGTGTGACCTAGAGGTCAACCCCTATGGGTGGTAGATATGGTGGCATGTATAGTAGCATCATCAATCATAGGGCTAGAAAAGAGCTGATTGGGCTCAGGTATAAGGCTCAGGCGAGCTCACGAATGGATTGGGACTTGGACACCCACATAGTGTGTGAAGTATTTTTTAATCTGAGCCAAAAATATTTATTTCTTGGCTTATATACTACTCACACCCCCACATAATTATTTCGATGGGGGAAGAAGACTTTACTCCAAGATCCAATCTTAGCCATTGATCTCCTCCATGTTTTTTTTGTTATATAATAACTTCTTAGTTTCTTCTTCTATCCTGAAAGTTTTATTTCTAAACTCTTTCATCCCCTTTTCAAACTCCCATGTGATTTTTCCTCCTCTTCTTATCTTCATCCATATCAAACCAACTGACCACTCCCTTTTTCTAAAGACCCACTCATGATATATGGTGTTCACTCTAGCGTTTCTTATATCTTTTAAGTTATAACATATTTATTTTAGTTTTTCTAGATTATTTCTCAAGATAACATTGGCCTAATTTTCTCATATAACTCATCATATTTGGGTATCTGTCAATATCAAATTTATAGGTATTCCTGAGAACATTTTTTCTTCCAACCAAGTATTGTTTTCTTTTTTTTATTCTTATAGTTTATGCATAGCTTATCTCACATTGGGTTGTTTTTGTTTTTGTTTTTGTTCGAGATTTATATTTCTTCTCCCTCCATTTATTCTTATTTTGCCTCTTTTTTATTCTTTTCCGCTTATCCTACTTCAACCTTTTTAGTGTCACCACTGTTTTTTTCCCTTTTCTTTTATTTCATTATTGGTCATTAAACCAATAGTGAGATAATTCTTCATCACTATTATTAACCAATGGTGAGTCATTTTTTCATAATTGGTATAAAATATTATGAGACATTTCACTATTAAAAAAAATTTCTAACATCAAGTAATTTTACTCACCACTAGAACCCAATGCCGATTCTATGACTCACTTACATGAGTTATTTTTTTTATTTTCCACCTTCTAGTTTTCTTTGTTGCTCTTTACCTTCACAGTAATTTTTTCCAATTTTAACATGAGCTCCATCTTGTTTTTATTTTCTTTTATATGCCTTTGGAAGTGGCTTTCATGAAGTTATTTAATGTTCTCATATTCTTCACATGTTATTCTTCTATTGTTTTTTTAATTACATCTGTATTGTGTTCATGTTTTTATTATAAGAATTTAATTCTATTTGTGTACAAATTTTTTATAGTATTTTATTTCATTTAAGTGTGGAATCTCTTTTTGTTTCAATTCATTCTATTTGAGTTTTTATTATTGAGTGATTATTCATTAAAGAGAATTTATGTTACTCAATATTATCTTTATATTATAGGTTTGGTTATGTTTTCAACTAGTCATCATTGGAACCCAATGTTGAGACAAGATTCACAGTTGGAATCCATTGGTGAGTCATGAGTCACCGGTGGACACCCAATGGTGAGTAAATTTTTATTTTTCTCATTAATCCATTTTATGTTATGATGATAGGAAATTATTTTAGTTTTGTTTAATTAATTTTATTTTTTTCATAAAATTGCAATAGTTTTCAATACTATATTTTTCCCCATTGAACATTTCCATTGGTGAAAAATGTGTCACCGGTCTCTAGTTTCAATAGCGAGTATTGTCTCATAGTTAGTTTTTTATTTAATTTTTTATTTTCATAATTAATTTGAAATATTTTTAATATTTTATGTTAAATTCCAATTACAACAGTATCTAAAAAATTAATTGAAGGATATTTCAGTGACATCTGCGCATGTAGAATATTTTTTATAAGATGCAATGTTTTTATAATATTATACTATATGTTTAAATAGAAGAATTATATTATTATCTAAATTAATTTTAAATTGAGATATTATTAATAGATATTACTCTTAATATATTAAATATTCATTTTAATATTTAATGAATAAAAATTATTCTAACTAAATTTTTTCCAGTGCGAATTCAATAAAATAATGTGATGGTCATATTATTTTATTTTTAATCACTAACAAGTGTCGTACTTATATTGTACACAAACAAACTCCTATATATCATTATTTTAATGTTTCAGGAGTATGATTTAGGTATAAAAAATATATTCCAACATAGATGATTCATTTTACCAGGATACAATTACATATTTTTTTGCAAATTTAGAATTTATCAAGAAACTTATTCAACATTCGTTGTTATACTATGATCACTGGAGATCTTTGGTATCTTCATCTTCTTGCATTGATGTGATCAAAGAAAACAAGATGAAAAAAATACTTCATCTTCTCAATCTATTATTTCATTTATTTTCTATTATTCCCCCACTGTAATTTTTCCAATCACCTGTTTTTTCTTTAGAGTCCTGGCTTAAGATTCTACCTTTAAAAATCTATAATTGGGTTATCCCTACCATTTAAAAGGACTGTCAGGTTCTTCCTCCCAGAAAAATGGAAGGTATGTTGTGACTCTTTTAAAATTCAGGGGTTATACCACCTATTTTAAAATAAATACGTCTATATTTTTTATGTAATTGAATTATCTCTCCCATTCGAATGTGAGGATATAGTGCATACAATCTTCCCAAGGAGTAGAGGAGATGGAATAGAGGACTAGGATATTGGTGATCTGAACCTCTATAGAATTCTCCAATGTTATCTATTATATTTCCATTGCAAATCATAACAATGTTATATAAAACATATAAATTTTTATTTGAAATAACAAATCAAAAATAACTATTCAGCCCCTTTAGTCACTACTTTCATACAAAGGGACCTAAAATTATTTTCTCATTTCCATAATTAAAACACATGAATCAAATAAAACAATAAGAATTAAACAATAATAATAATTTTTAGTCAATTAAATTATCAAATTGGGATGGTTCTCATAATTATTTTAAAAAATAAAATTATTCATCAAATTTAAATATCTATCCACAATGAATAAAATTATTGGTTTTATTTTTCAAAGATTTATTGTGAAAAAATATAATAATTTTTTGATTAATTTTATTTCATATGAAAATTTTTATATCCAAAGTGTTATTTTTACCAAGTTCATCCTATTAAAAATTCATATAAAAATTTTATAAAAATTTTATATAAAAATTTGACCATCAATCGACCATTATAGTATTCCAATTATTTAATTATCATGGATAGATTTAGTAAAAAATTTGTTGTTTAATTTTTTTATGCCATCCACTATAAAATCAGTCAACTAAAATAATCAAATTATCAAATTTGATGGAAATTAGAATGTGATATTTGTAATAAAAGGTTGAAAAAGAAGTTGACAAGATGATTTTTCACAAAAAATTTTACAAAAAAATATTTTACCATAAGTTCTCCAATCAATTTTTAAACTATGACATAATAATTGGGATTTTCCATTACAACTTCTCTCTTAGGATTTCATAACCTTTTCCAGTGGATTTTTTTTCAATGGAATTTTCTAGTTTCTTAAAATCCAAAATTAATATTTCATTCATTGAAAATTACTTTTGAAAATTTTTATAATACAATTGAATTACAACAAATAAATTATTTTATTGATAATAATTCTCAGGGGAAGTTCTAAAATGATTTTTTTTAATATATAACATCCACTTGATTTTCAAATTGATCTATTGATTGTAACTTTCCAATAAATCTCTCAATTTGTTTTTCCAATTGGAGATCTCTAGTGAAATTTTACACTACTAGGTTTCTAAAGTAATTTAACTATGGTTATATGGAGGGATTATCAAATATTAATTTTCAAGAAAATTTGTTTAGTGGGATTTTCTAAAAGAAATAAACAAATAAAAAATATTCCTCTTTCAATTTACATGATTGATACACAAAAATATTCAAATAAAGTAATTAAACTAAAAAAATAATTAAATTATTTCATACAATGTCTATTTTATTCCACCAATCTTTTACAATGTCAAATTCCATTGCACCTTTCCAATATAAGTGTTGTCGTATAATTTTTTATTGGAATGAAATATATTAAAAACACTTCAATCATAATAGGTTTTATATCACTATTTAGGATTTCAATTCTATAATTTTCAAAGAGAAAATTTGTAGGTAAATTTTAGGTTTATAAAATATTATATTGAAATATCACAAGTTCAAAACTCATATAGAATTTCTCCAGAATTTTTTTTGATGATTCATCTAGAAGAGTTCTACACTCAAATTACATATCCAAAAATTTTATATAGTGACGTCAAATAATAATTTTACATTCGATATAAATACAAATATAGAAATTAACTCATAAAATTGTTTCAATAATTCTACTTGATTGTTTCATTGAAATGTAAAAAAGAAAAATCAAAGTGGATAATATATCTATAAAATATTACTATAAAAAGTTAAATATTTCACCATATCTTTCTCACAAAATAATTTTACTCCTATGAAATTTTTGATTAGATATAATCCAAGAGAATTTTCAATTAAAATTTTTATTTGAATTTCATAATTTAATTAAAAATATAATTTTTTACTACAAGTTATCAAATGAGAATTTCCTTTGTAAGTTATATTGTAATTTTCAAAAGAAGATTAACTAATATTTTCCACTATAAAGTTTCTAATTTAATATCCCAATATAAGTCTTCCAGTTAACATTTCCACTGCAAGTTCAACATTGGAATTTTATAAAGAATTTAATTCAATAGAATTTTTCACTACAAGTTTTATTTTCGAGATTTATAATGAATGTTATTTAATGGAAATTTACATTTTAAGTTTTCCATTTTTATTTTCAACTAAATTTTCTTGAGTAAAAAATTCCATCATAGGTTCTTCAATGAATATTTTCACATTATGATTCTCGATGGAATTTTCCCCTGAAATTTCTCCACATAAATTTTCAATTTCAAGATATCTGTCAGATTTGTTCACTACAATATATCCGTGGTAATTCTCCACTTCAACATCTCTATTGGAAAATTTTCACTACAAGTTCAATATTAGAATATTCCTTTTTTCATTTAGAACTTCTCTCTTAGGAGTTTTTCTATAATATTTATAATAAATTGATCCACCTATAATGTTATATTTGTACTTTCCACTGGGGAATTTTCATAAGAATTTTAAACCAAACAACATTATGTGAGATTTTATGCTTGAAATTATCGAGATGAATTTTCTATAATTTCTATAGTATAATTCTATGAAGTATGTTCTTCTGGGTATTTTCCACATTGATTTCAACTAATGAATTGATTTTTTAATCAAATCCATGGGTAAAAAATGAATCATAAACTAACATATATAATTATATATTATTATACCACTAAAAATATTTAAATGAAGTATTTATATAAGAATTCAAATGAGAAAACCTTACAACAATAAAAAATATTTTTCACATTGTCCATTCACTAATAAATTCCACTCTAAGTGAAATTTTCATTGGATATTCTCCATTGGGATTTTACACTATAAGTTCAATTATATTTATTAAAGAATAAAACTATAAATTTTAACTATATTTTATCATGTTTAATTTTCCACAACACTCTATGGGAAAAGTGGGCATTTATGAAGGGCCAGTGTCAGGTTGTAAATAGTCTGTCGGAAAGGTTATTTACGAAGATAGAATCAACCCATTGCAAATAATAAGTGTTTTTAAACAGGAAAATGGTTCCCGACAAAAAAGGTTTGACGCGCCATGCGTGCCAAAATGCAGGAAATGGTATTTGGGACGGGCTATAGTAGCCCGTCGCAAATACCCATCATCGTTTTTAATATTTACGACGAGATTTATATCCCATCGCAAATAATTTTTCGGCAGTTGGCCTTTTTTCTATGGGACCCATCCAAAAAGGCTTTTTAACCACGTAGGTATTTTGCAACAGGTCCCATCGCAAATGTTATTATTTTCAATAGTAGTCCTGTCACAAATAAAGTCGTCGCAACTAATATAACCTATATAAAATCCGGCCCATTTTTTCCCTCATTCCACTCAATTCTCTACTCTCTCTCTGGAGTGCAAAATTTTTGCTCAAAATTTTCCATAGTGTAACATTTTAATTTGGGGCATTATTCGCATCTTATATCTTTCCAAAGCATCAGTATTAGGGTATTTATCAATTTCATTTATTTTTTACTTATTTATTTTTATTTTATTTTAGTTATAATTATTTTTAATTAACAACAGTTAAATTAAATAAGTCTTAGAGAGTTTTATTTATCATTCTTTATGATTATCTTTTCAGATAATTACATGTCATTCGTATGAATTAGTATTAATTAATAGTTATTATATTAATTAGTAATAATTAGTTTTAAATTGTAATAATTAGTGTTAAATTACAATAATTAGTATTAAATTGCAATAATTAGTAATAAATTGCAACAATTAGTAATAAATTGCAACAATTTGTAATAAATACTAATAATTAGTAATAAATTCGAATAATTAGTAATAAATTGTAATAATTAGTAATAAATTGAAACAATTAGTGATAAATTGCAATAATTAATAATAATTAGTAATAAATTATAATAATTATTAATAAATTGTAATAACTAGTAATAAATTTCCAAAATTAGTAATAAATTGCAACAATTAGTAATAATTAGTAATAAATTGTTAAAATTAGTAATAAATTGTAGTAATTAGTATTTAATTGTAATAATTAGTAATAAATTATAATAACTAGTAATAAATTATAATAATTAGTAATAAAGTATAATAATTAGTAATAACTTCTTATAATTAGTAATAAATTCTAATAATAAAAATAAACTTTAATAATTAGAAATAAATTGTAATAATTAGTAATAAATTGCAATAATTACTAATAAATTGCAATAATTAGTAATAAATTGAAATAATTAGTAATAAATTGCAGTAATTAGTAATAATTTCTAATAATTTGTAATAAATATTAATAATTAGCTATAAACTGTAATAATTAGTAATAAATTATAATAATTAGTAATAAATTGTAATAATTAGTAATAAATTGTAACAATTAGTTATAAATTGTAATAATTAGAAATAAATTGAAATAATTAGTAATAAATTCTAAAAATTGTAATAAATTCTAATAATTTGCAATAAATTTTAATAATTAGTAATATATTGTAATAATTATTAATAAATTGTAATAATTAGTAATAAATTGCAATATTTAGTAATAAATTAAAATAATGATTAATAAATTGCAATAATTAGTAATGAATTGAAATAATTTGTAATAAATTGAAATAATTAGTTATAAATATATATAATTAGTTAAAAATTTAATAATTAGTAATAAATTAAAATAATTAGTAATTAATTGAAATAATTATTAATAAATTGTAATATTTAGTAATAAATTATAATAATTATTAATAAATTATAATAATTAGTAATAAATTATAAATATTAGTAATAAATTATAATAATAAGTAATAAATTATAATAAATAGTAATAAATTGTAATAATTGGTAATAAATTGTAATAATTTGTAATAAATATTAATAATTAGACGTAAGTTGTAATAATTAGTAATAAATTTTAACAACTAGTAATAAATTATAATAATTAGTAATAAATTGTAATAAATTTTATTAACTAGTAATAAATTGTAATAACTTGTAATAGATTGTAATAATTAGTAATACATTCTAATAATTAGTAATAGTTTATAATAAATTCTAATAATTAGTATTAAATTCTAATAACTAGTAATAAATTGTAATAATTAGTAATAAATTGTAATAATTAGTCATAAATTGTAATAATTATTGATAAATTGTAATAGCTAATAATAAATTGTAATAATTAGTTATAAATCGTAATAATTAGTAATAAATTGTAATAATTAGTAATAAATTCTAATAATTAGTAATAAATAACAATAATTAGATATAAATTGAAATAATTAGTAATAAATTGCAATAACTAGTAATAAATTGTTATAATTAGTAATAAATTGAAATTATTAGTAATAAATTATAATAATTAGTAATAAATAATATTAATTAGTAATAGATTGGAAAAAATAGTAATAAATTGCAACAATTAGTAATAAATTGCAACAAATAGAAATAAATTCTAATAATTAGTAATAAATAGTAATAAAATATAATAATTATTAATAAATAGTTATAAATTCTAATAATTACTATTAAATAATAATAATTTATAATAATTTATAATCAATTCTAATAAATAGTAATAAATACTAATAAATAGCAATAAATTCTAATAATTCGAAATAATTATCAATAATTGGAATGAAATTGTAATAAATTATAACAAATTGTAATAAATTGGCATAATTTACAGTGGATTGGTGGCTCCCTTTTTCCCGAAACCTTATTAAATTACAATTTCCTCCCACTAAAATCACTATGAAAAATCAGTCCTCACGTACGAATATCTATTTTTGTATGCACAATAATAGAGTAAAGTGTGGATAGGCCTTCTTGTTTTCCATTCTCATGCATAAAAAAATTGATATGTGTACGTCAGAGAAGATTTTTCATACTAATTTTATTCGGAGAAAGTTACAACGAGATGAGACATTAGGAAAAAGAGGCTCTTTTTCCTAATGACTCAACTTCACTATCTCCAACTGGAATCACTATGAAAAATCTGCTCAGACATTTGGATATCCATTTTCATATACACAAGAATGAAGAGCTACGCGACGGGGCCTCATATGGAAATTGATGACGAGACATCGTAGTTAAGGGTCAATGGTGACCATAATGTTAATGATATTACAAATTAATTTAAAATGAAAAGATATGATGAAACTAAAATTCAAATGGAAATTAATGAAATTGAGAAGGAATATGAAGACATTGATACTGTCAGATATGAAGATGAGGATGAAGATGAACATTAATATAGTTAAATGATGGTTGTAATCGTATAGAATATATATCTATATATAAAAGTTTTTTTCAACTGTTTATTAACAACATTAATTTCGTGTTTTAGATGGACATGGATCTGTATCATTTTTTGTAGGAAGCTGGTTTACCTTTGGATGGGTAGGATATTGGATTATATGACCCTCAGACTGTTGGAAATTTAGGGGGACTTGTAGGGTGTGGTTTTGCACGATTAATGATTCCATACCCTATCCCCAAGCAACATCCATGCCTTGGATTCGATCCACGTGTGCAGAGGAATTTTTACCAATGTATTTTAGTTAGTTTTCAACAATTTATTTATATAATAATTATTTGATTATTTGTTCTTTTTCACATATTTACACATATAGCTATCGGATGGGGGAGCACTATATGGCACAATTATTTTTCTAAAGCATGAGTCTCAGGGGATCACATTCCCATTGATGTGCAGGACTGCAAGTTCAGTCATTAGTTGGTACATAAATAAATAATACTTATTTTGAAATTATTTTAATTAATAACATGATATTATAAATTATTTGTAGGGTTTATGGTATCGTATCGATGAGAGCATGAATGAAACTATTTAGAATGCATGGAGGAGGACTATGCATTAGCATTTCAGTCATTTTTGCACCATTTGAGAAGAAAAGCAAGGGAGAAAGAAAGAGTCACGGAGTTTGATGAGTCTTGTCGCACCCACCGACTTGATTACATTTAATCTCATGTTTGGGATGGATTAGGTTCATACTAGTTGTGTGGTCATTTTCATAGTAGATCATCGATAGGTCGAAAAAATCAGGGGAGACATGATGTTACACATCGAACCACTAGTCATAAATTTAGTATGCATAGAGAACATACGGTAAGTACTTTTTTTAAAATACATTATATAACTTTAAGTGTAAAATGTTTATTTTATATTCATATAGGCAGTCGAACAACCTGATATTATAGAGCATGATGGTTATAAGAGGATGCACAATTATCTGGACATTAAAGAGTTTATAGAGGATTTCTAACTTCAGATTACGCATAATATATTTTCTTTTTGAGTTTTAAATTTTACTAAAAATAATATTTTAACTATTTTAATTTTAAATTGAAATTGAAGGAATCATATTAGGATATGACTTCTCAAAAAAAGAATGAGAGTCAAGATGAGACCTATACTTAGACCAGTGCCCACCAATTTGATGAGACATCATGGATGCATGTGACCCAGTATGCATTTAAGAAAGACAAAATTGTTGGTATTGGCTCTCGATTAATGTCTTAGGATTATTATGTCACCACTGCAATGCCGACATCGACTTCTAAAAGAGCTTGTAGAGAGTCATCATAATATTTTGCATAGTATCAGGAGTAGTTGAGAGATTAGAGTGAGATTATAGAAGGTATGCGTAGGGAACAGGAGCAGATGTGTCAATGACAGTACCAGAAGCAGCAGGAAGAGCTCCTACGATAGCAATAAAAACAGCACCAGTAGCAGTAGGAGAAGCAGGAGGAGATGCCTCAATGGCGAAAGAAGCAATTGGATTACATGTGACGACTGACTCGTGGTTTAGGGATGATGTTCCCTCCACCATCTCTTCCAAATGACCCTCCCCCTCAATTATCTATTTATTTTTTATAATAAAACAATTGAATGTAATTTTTATTTGTAATATTAAATATCTACATTGTTATATAGTGTGTTTTTATATTTTTGCAAACATTACATTTTTATTACTTATTTAATTTTTTATTATTTTTAATATTTTATTAGTTGTTAATTATTATTATTTTCTTTTTATTATTTATTTTATATTTTTCATGAATATAGAGTTTTTTCTTATTTTATAATTTTTTATTAAATTATTAATAATATTATTATTATTTCATTCATAATTTTAATAATAATATATTATAATTATTATTTTTATAATTATTATATGAATATTATTTTATTATTTTATATTTTATTTTATTTTTATAATAGTAATATTATTATTTAATTAATTTTAAAATTATTTTATTATTATTATTATTAAAAAAATTATAATTTTTTTTTCAATTTTTTTTCATTTTGTACACTTTTTTACGATGGGATATTTCGCAAACAATATTTGTGACGACCTGTCACAAGAAATGGTTTCAAAAAATCAACAAGACATTTTACAATGTGTTTACTACCCCGTTACAAATACTATTTGTGATGGTCCATCATAATAAAGTATTTTAAAAACCATGAGGAAACTATTTGTGAAATATCCTCATCTCATCGCAAAACAAAATATTTACGATCCCCTTTTCTACAACGGGGCATTTGTGATGGGACCCCATCATAAAAGGGTATTTGTGATGGGATCCCATCATAAATGGCCCATAAAAAAATGGAGCAATTTACAATTGTGATTCTATATAGTGAAATTTTCATTAAGAATATTTCAAATCAAAAAATTTCATTTTTTATCTAAAATAATGATACATTAAAAATTATCCAATTTTATTTTTTTGTTATGTATTATGTTAAGAAATATAACTTAGACTCAAATTATAAGGAAATGAATTAATTATAAAAGTAATTATATCATACCATAAAATAAAATTTATTTTAACTTATCTCTTATACCATAATTTTCCACAAGAGAGCAAAATTGATTTGAATATTTTCTTAAATAAAATTTACACTAAAAGTTCAAGTTTAATTTTTCATTGATTTTTTATTAGAATATACCACTAAAAAATGAATAGTCTAAATTTCCACTCTATGTACCCATGGTAATTTTCTCAAGTTTACTTGTAGTGTATATTTTCTTTAGTGTATTTTTAAGGGAAACATTTTTTAGAATTTCTTCACAAAGTATAAATCTGAATATATTATTATATATTCCCATTAGATAGAAGTTTTTTGTACATCATGTCATCATTGGGTCCAAAATATATTTGAAAAAATTAATATTTAAAATAACTTTCATGTGTTTATATCCATGATGATGTTATCAAGTCTTATGTCATTATAGTTTAAAACATTGTTTTTAACTCTGATGAAATAAAAATCGATCTTGCTAGTTAAAATAAAAAATTCTTAATGATTCCATGAATATTTCTAAATTTTATTTTGACTCTTACATTATAACTCATTTTACAATAAAAAGTTAATGTTTACATATCTCAACTTGAATCTTTCACTTTATAAATAATTGAATACCACTTTCCATGGCCCGTGTCCACCCTGGGAGTGAGTCAAAGTCACCATGAAAAAATAATATGGGGATCTAAAATTTAAATCCCATAGTCTATTACATAAAATAAGACAATAGTCTAAATGATTCATACATACAATAAAATAGTACAATAATACATATAATGGAATATAGAAATAAATTTTCTATCCCCATGGAAGATACACTTGCATTAAAAAATGAAATAAATATCTTGAATTATGGACCAACATAGACCCTATATCCTATAGAATCCTCAACCTCTATAACTCTAATCCTCTAGATCTATAACTCCAATCCTAAGATGATTCCAGAACCTATATTAAAACCTAAATTCTACCAATATACACCATAAACTTTTCCATTTATACATCTAGGGGTTTATTGGAATGAATCATTAGGTTTCCCTTATAGTTCATAACTCACCGAGTGAAAGTGATCAAGTGGGAAATCATGAAAGTATGTGGTCAGTGACACTCTGCCAAAATGAAAATTATAACCCATTCATGCTCAAAAAATACTATTATACCTACATGTTATCATTTCATATAAATATCTATATGCACATACTACCTAGACAAAGGTTACATTCAAACTATTTATCACTAAAGAAAAAATAGTCTTTTCCCCAAACTAAGAATACTATAATGATACACTCTAATCACATCATAAATCACTAAGATATCATATGTCACAATTATGACACATTGAAACACTCAACTCATTATAGTCTCATCTAATAGATAGGTCATATAATTTCTTATAAATAACTAAAACCTAAAATATCATTATAAATAACCATTATCGAACTAAATCCATTCATGGGAAATAAATGAGGACCCAAAAAACATATCTCAAATATCAAACCAAAATGAGAAAAAAGTGATAAGAGTATGAGGTACCAAATCAAAAAATATTAATATAGCATAAATCCATGATAAAAAATTATAAAAACCAATAAGGACGTACCATAGTGAAATAAGAGAGATAACAACCTTCTTGGAATTCCCAATATTTCCTCATCAATCCGTACCAAAATAGTATGCTCTAAATTAGCCACTTTGAATTTAATTCACTATCCCATGTATCACATTTCATCACTAGGTTTGGATTCAATTTCATAGTAGTATATCACTATTACAACACACTAATATATTATAGTAGACATCAATAGTATCATCAAAACATATAATATTCTATCCACTTTTCTACCAAGTTCCCTCCACCTCATGTCTAGAGCCTTATCATCCACTACACAATGTTTAGACAACATATGAAGATGAATCAACTAGTTCAAGAAATAATCACCAATTAATAAGATCACCATCCATGTATATGACCTTAAAAAAATGTTACACATCATGTGATATCAATCACAACCCCTGATTTCACCTATGAAATCAACTCTATATTTTGGTCACTCATGATCCTAAAGGCCACCTCTTACATCACTAAAATGTGTGGGTTATATCATGATCTACGAGATCAAACTAAAACCATACCTTCCTAGCATGATATATCAATAATCATTCTATCTCATAGAATAATAAATCCTACCATAATAAGGAGGGAACCCCAATTTACTCATATCCATGATACTTACCTTTAACATCGATCAGAACTACATTAGGAATAACTTTTGAAACCTATCATAATATTCCAAAAAGAAAAATAGTGGTATTATCACATAACATTGAAACCATTCTTACAATTTTGATGTTGATGTTGATTTTTATGCACTAAAACACTGAACATGTCATGGTGAATGTCACTATATTATGGCCTTTGATTTTATATTGTATTTGATGTCATGTTATGTTATGTTTATACATAGAATGATGTTTGATATTATTAAAAGGATACTCCCTTAATGGATATCACATTTATTTGATCCTATAGACACATAATATGATGATATGTTGACAAATCATTAATTGTAAAATGAGTTTAGAAATAATTTTATTTAATGAGGATAAGGTCTATAGTTAGTCATTTAAAAATGATTGAAAATTAGTAACTCTATGATGATTCTTCATTCAATGAAGGAGACCTATATAAAGGATATTAATTAACATCATTTGTCATACTAGATATTATTCACAAATAACTAAAACTCTCTCAGTCAATCCTATCTCTATTTTGTTTCAAGAAAGTGGTGTTATAAAATCGTTTTAAGAAATGAGGTCAAGTATTCTATGATTCTAGTTGCTGGTGGATGCCATCCGTGGTAAGAACCTACTGGTTGTTTCTTATGAAACTCAATCAAACTCATTTCCAATTATCATAAAAATATTTTACAATGAGGTATGGAAATATTATTGTTTTATCATTTACTCTAGATTTTTTCCTTGGTAAGATATTGGATATATAATTTATCTTTTATTTTGCTGAAAATGGGAATGGTGATGCCCCAAAAAACCTATCAGTTGTGTTAGAGAAACTACCAATGACAATTTGATAATACGAGGATCTTTTGAGATAATATTAATTAGAATATATATAGTCACCACATAGCCAAAAATTACAATTCATTATATAAAATATCGTGGATTCCAAAAACAGTAACAAAACCTGATTTTAAAATAAGCATTAAACATAATTATTCATAGGGCTAGAATGGAATTAATTTTGACATGGTGTAATTATTTTTTAATGTAATTTAATGAAAATTATATTTCTATTAAATTTGTTTAAAAACATTACCTCTAAATTACTTTATAATATTTAAAAAAAAATTCTTATAAAATTTCTTGTCTAAAACTATTTTTCTCATGTTAAATTATTGAATTTTTCATTTATTTAATCAATTCATATTTAATTATTCATGTATATAAGTTTTTTATATTATGTGAATGTTAAATATTCATAAATATATATAGTGAATTTATAATTGAAAAATTATCATGACATGGTTGGTATGACATCATAAAATTTAGTTTTCATCTACATTGACTTCAGTTTGTAACTAAATTTATGAGATTGATTTTGGAGGCCTAATATGTCTTATACATGTTATATAATAGTGTTATGATAATAGCGAAATATATCTTATGTAATGTACCCTTGATTATAGGGAATTTGGGTTGGTCATCCCACTACCCTAGAGGCTTATTACTTATCTATAAAAGTGAGACCTATATATTCATGGATCCAAGCTTACTCGTGTGAAAATTTTCAATTTTATATAATGATAATCCTTTACATGAAAGAGTTTTTATGCCTTATACATGATATTAATTTGTATATGAGTAAATATATTTGGATATTATTTTTGGGGTCAGTAGTATAAGTGGTTAGTTTTGTAAAGTGTTACATGTCAATATAGTTTTAACATATTTATTTTCTTGAGGTAATAAGGATTCTAAAACTAACTTTTTAGTAGTAGGCATACATAATGGAATAAAAAAATGAGATAATAAATATTGCATGTGATGACATAAAAATTGATTTAATATGAATATTATGTATATTAAAATGAGGAGGATTTAAAATAAAACTCCTTAAATACTAAGTGTGAGATTATTTCCAAACCAAATGCATGTCAGTGAATTTATTATCCAACCAGGTAGTTTCATTCCAAATCAGGGTTCCCATGTATTATTTTGTGCTAGGTATGGTGTATTTGGATAACACTAAGAGTTAGGTAACTATATCCTATTGTAAGATTTTGGTGACACTTAGCTAGGAAACCCTGAGATTTAGGCTACCATAGTGGTAGAGTTGAGTTTATCCATCTGATAGACTAAAAAAAGTTCTTTTCAACTCAAATATCCAAGAGCCATGTGTGATATTAAAGATTATTTTCCCACTTTAATAGCTTTAGTGATGAGTTTCACGACAAAGTGGGGTTATTAATTAGGGAAATGTAGATTTTAGACTATTCAAACTAATCATGTATGGGTCCCTCAATTTATGGTGAGAAATTTCATTAATGAAAATATATAAAACATGATACTCACCCACATATACAATTTTGTAATAGATTTCGACATTCATCACGATAATCACCTTAATATCACTTATTATTGTGCTCTATAAAATAATATTAGATTGGTATCTATGGTTGAAAATTGTTCTCAATGTGTATAATTCTATTAATATGGATGTTAATGTTATAAAAATTAATTTATATAGTAATAACTCATGGGTACTAACTACCATGTGTGCATCACACATTTATGTTGATAAATACAGACTTAGGAATAGGAAAGAATTAAATAGAGGTGGAGTATATCTTAGTGTTGCAAATATGGAAATATTGTTTATATTAGAGGCTAGAACTTATGATATATGTCTACCTTGTGGATTATTTTTCGAATTATAAGAATATTATTATAATCTTTACATAATTATAAATTTTATCTCTATAGATTTCTTGGAAAATAAGGGATTTTGACTCATTATTAAGAATAGTATTTGTTCTATATATAGGAATGAAATGTTTTAAATCATTAGGGATATGCTGGATGGTTTATAAAATTTGGATATGGATAATCCTATATATTACATTTATAATAAGAAGGTCATGGTAGATTCAAAACATCACTTATCTTTGGAATTGACAACTTGGAAATATAAATGACAAAAAAATTAAAAGACCCCATTGAGATGGATTACTGAGTTAGTTTAATTATAAATCATTTTATATGTGTGAATATTTTTTATTAGGAATTGATACGAAAGAAACATTTAATATTAAGAAAATTTAAATTACTATTTGATTATAGGATGTTATTTATAGTGATGTATTTAGACCAATGAGCACTCAAGAAAGTGTTGGTTATAAGTACTTTGTAATAGTCAGTGTGTTCATGTGCTTCTGATGAAAAAAAAATTGTTTTTAAAATTTTAAAGGATTAAAGTGTTTTAGAACACAGTATAAAATCAATTGGAAAAATTATTATTAATCAATAATCAAATCAATGTGTTGAATACTAGAGCTAATAAATAATTGGTCATCTAAGATATTGTGGAGTTATTTCATAACTCACTCCTCTTGGAACACCACAATGGAATAATGCATCTGATTGGAGGAATTGTACTCAATTTGAAATGATTTGATTAATGATAATTCCATGTGACTTTCCTATATCATTTTCAGGATATGCTCTAGAAACTTATTCATTGTTACATAACCTCATTAAATCTAAATAATTGAAAAGACACTATATGAGATATAGGAAATAAAGCATCCTAACATATCTTTCATGATTATTTGTGTAACACCCCAAGATTTTAAAAGAAGAAATTTGTGTTTGATAGGGTATATGAAATGCAACACTGAGCCTAGACTAATCATGACATATAATTTATATATTACCATTATAACATAGCCATTGAATTGGAGGGTATGAATAGGATTAATAAAATTATTAAATACATAAAGATAGTTCCTGATCCATATAGATTTATTGTTAAATTTTTATTAAATAATCACACAAATTTTTCGTGTAGTCAATTGATGCTTCAAAATACACATTCATCAAAAATAGGTTTATTTTTCATTTTGTGTCTGAAATTATAATCAATTTATAAATATTTTAAAAATTATATTTTATTAAAAAATAAAATTTTTGAAATCATAATATCAAAATTATCTTATGGTAAAATTTTAGGATTTTTTCTGAAAGGTTTGATTTTTCAATTAACACTGAAAAATACTTATTTTTCAAATACAGTTATATACTTTCATAAAATTAAGTAATTTTAAAGTCTCATTTTTCATTGAATTTGACTTAAAAGTAATATAAGTATTATTTGATTAATATTTAAAATAATTAATTACATTTTAATCATAGTTATACCCAATCATGATATAAGATTATTTTTAATGTTAAAAACATAATTTTCTAGAAACTGTTTTTATATGAATATTGTTCCTCCATTTAAATTACTTAAAATAAAATTTAATTATGAATGATTTAAAAAAAATTATATATTATATATCCAAATATATGAATTTAAATCCATATCATGATGATTACTAGTTATATATTTTTTATAATATCAACTAATTGTTGAAAAATTCATTTCATAAAAACATGTTTTTCGATAGGTTGTGTGGGTTCATCTTTAAATTAAATTTCTCCACTTATATGGACGGAATTGGGTAAAGTGGATTCCATATTTCTAATCTGAATAATTAATTCTATATAATAAGGTCTACTTTTAAGCTTATTTTATTTTCCCATGTTTTATTTTTAGAAATTATATGGAATGATTTCTAGACCAGGTGCTGAGATGGAAATTGATTCTGAGCCCTAGTTTTCCTGAAACAATTGTTCAAAAAATATATAACTTGTTAATATCATGAAGAAATTTATTTCTTGAAAAAGTGTAATAATTCTTAAATGGGTTCCCAGATCAGAAATCTAAGGGCACCATTGAACTCAAAATAATAGTTTTACCCTAGGTGTGACTTAACATTGGTCGGTGCAAGTCTTGTGTGGAAAAACTCAAAAAGTACATAATTTTCATTAAATAATTGAAATAAAATAAATATTTAACAAAGTGAATTTTTATTTTATTAATCTCATGACAAGAATTCAGGGTTATCACCATAAACCTGAAATTCCTCTGACATGCGGATAAGAACTCTCTTGAAAAATAGTGATGGATCATGGATCGATGATCGATGAAAAATCGATTCGAAGGAATCTCATTGACAATAATGATGCGAAAACATTCCTTCATCAGTGACTGATCTGAATCGAGATAGGGTTGTTATGTATTTTTCATATTTTCCCATTATTGATTTTCATGCTGTACGTGGGTCAATCCACAAATAGATCAATTTGTGGATCGATCGTTTCATCAGGGTTATATTTACATGGATTTTTCAAGGTATTTTTCTTGAATTTATTATTAATTATCTTGTTTTAATTAGAATGAATTGAGGACCACATGAACAAGGTCGTGGTTTTTTCCTCATGGTGTTCTTTTTCTTTTCTCCACCACGTTATTCGTGTTCTACTCCATTAGACCCCTCTGGCCACGATTCGACATGTCGGGTGGCTCCAAATGGGATCGGACCCCCAGATTAGAGGTAAACCAATAAAAGAGGCCAGATTAGTGTAGATCAGTACCTTAGGAACCCAGATCTACATCCATTTTTAGATTTGGGAATCATAGGAACAATGAAGAATCAGGGAAGTAGAGGTGGTGGATAATGGTGGGGGTGGCTGTGTGCGGTGGAACCACAGTGGCAATCGCGGGATGTGGTGAGGCCCCGGGGTGGCCCTGGGACATGGCGGTGCAACCATGGGATGCGTCACAGTTGCCGAATGGAATTTGAAAGTTAGATATATGGCGCAGTGGTGCGACCTTGAAAAACAGTGGGGAAGCAGTGTGGAGCGGTGGCGGTCGCTGCAGATGACTGCGCAAGCGGACGCGGCCAGGCAGACTGCATGCAGTAGCCCGGGGGGGCTGGGCCAAACAACCCAGGTTGGTTTGAGTAGTGGGTTGGGCCCATCAGGCCAGACCAGACCCAGTGGGTTGGGTCCAACCCAGCGGGTTGGTTTAGACTCGGGGCAATAGGATGGGGCGATGGTTAACTATGGAGATAGGCCATGAGCCACAGTCGATCCAACTGCTGCATGACCATGGAAGCTAGGGACACGATGCACTATTATGGTCGACCACAGCAGTCATGGGGTTATTTTTTCTGGTTTTCGACTATGACAATTGAATTCCACAATTAGTGGACTGATCGTGCGGTCTATCCATGACCTAGTGAGCCCTCTTCATCAAAACTTCAAACTATGATAACTTTCAAACACTGCATCAATTTTATGAGTCACTTATGGAATTGGGACCCTGATGATGAGACATAAATTTTGAAAGAATGTGGTGAGTTTTTATCTTGGAACACTGTATGTTTAGATCATTTACCTTTATCCTTTCCTTGAGGGTTACATGTGGTATTACGTCCATATCATTGGATTGTAATCCCCTCTTGAGGTCGAGTCCCATATAGAGTTAGGCATCCTACCCTGGGACTGGAGTGCAATCCTCTATCACCCCTAGTGATGTTTGGTGGAATTCACAGAACCTAGTCCTCCATCTATCAGGCCTCATTAGTAGGGTTAGTGGTATTCCCAAAGGTGTTGGGTTGGATCTTTTAAATTGAAAATTGATCCATATTGGGTGATTGGTATTCCCCAACATGTTTGGCAAGTATCCCCTCTCTAGGGTATTGTAATATTCCTTAATCAATACCTTATCATTTGGGAAGGGACCAAATGAGAAATACCTATTTATGAGTGCCTCAGATGAGATCCTAGCTCGAGGAGTTAGTTCTCTCAGAATGATAATGCTTCGAGAAGAATCCAATGGAAAGAAGTTGGTTATGTTTGCCTAATGCCATAGTTTTTCTCATGAGTATATCTAGACATTCTTGTTATATGTGTTGTTGATATATACCTATGTGGAGATGACTGTAATTTCCATTATGATATTTTACTTCATGGAATATCTTTTTTGGTATTTTCCTTCATGGTATCTCTATTTTGATATTTTCCTTCATGTTATTTCCTTTGTGGAATCTCCTTTGTAATATTTCCTTTGTAGTGGTGGGGTGTCCTAATGAGTATTGTTTTAATCACCCCTGCGTAGGATTTTCTCACATGTGTCATGTCTTGTGTAGACTATTGACCTTTAGACGGAGTTCCTAGTAGACCAGGACCAAAAGTTTCCCTGTGAGACTGGACAAACTGAGGTGTGTCCCGAATGCTTTTCAGATGATATTCCCAATACCTATTACTTTACTAGTTTGACTTGTTATTGCAGACTCTTATTTTGGTCGCCTTGTTTTTCCATGTTTACTTTCTAGTACTTTCACTGTTGTACTGAGGTTATGGGATATAGTGATTTGCATGCATTGTATACTTAGTGTTTTACATTTCAATATTTGTGGCATAGAGATGTGTGTGTGCGTGCATACATGTACATTAGGATAATTCCTCCCAGTTATGGGATATTTCTACTAAGTATTAGTCACCAACCTCAGTCCTATTGGAGGTGGTATTGGTGTAGTCATGACACAGGACCCTCTGGGACGGGTCATGACAGAGTGATATCAGAGGAGGTTGGTTTTACTTTATTATCGATAGTTTATGAGGTTGGTTTGGGTAAATAGTGTTAAGTGTTCAATTTTGGATTTTAGTCTTGTTAATCTAGTGTTGGTGCGGAAACTGGTGTATCCATACACCAAGAATTTGATTACCTTATTTTGGAATCAGAACATTAAAACATTGGTTATATGGAAAAACAATGGAATATGCATCACATTTTAATGTTTCTGTTTTCCATGTCTTTCTTGAGTCATCTCTCCAGATATACTCTATTAACCATGGTACATCCTGTTTTATTAATGGACGCCACCATAAAGACATCCAACTTGAATTTAACTATGTGATCATTAGGATTATCTTCCTCGTGATGAGGCATCAGTATAGGGGCTTGTACCAGAGATAACATCTCTGGGTGGTTTACTAGCTATACCACCACCTGTCGATCAACAGCTACTGCCATCACTACTTGTTGAGGAAGTGCACAAGATGAGTTCCTTGTATGAGTTTTAGAAACAGAGACACCTCAGGATCAGAGGTGATCCCGACACACAGGCGGTTGAGGACAGTCTTGAGGTGGTGACCTAAGTTTTCTATCCAGTCAGGACACCAAATGATCATATGGTGTTCCCAGTAGCGATCCATCTATATTGATTTGTAAGGAAATGGTGGGTTTTGGTTACCTTATCTCACTATGAGAAAACTCTCTCCTCAACAAACATTGAGCATCTCTTTAGAGAGGATTTATATCTGGACACATTGTGATCGGTACAAATACAGGAGTTGTTTCATCTATAGCAAGGCAGTATGACCGTGGCAGAGTAATCATCGAGTTTTACTGATCTTTCATGCTATCCTTGGACATGGTATAAGACTTATTATTCAGGGATTGGAACTTCAAATAGGGATTACACCCGGATATCAGGGAATCGATGGTATCCCTTACCATTCCTTCTTATAATGGGGTGCTTGAGCGATCCCTTCTAGTGAAGAGTTTTATAGTGGAGTAGACACTTGTAGTGGGAGCTAGCAGTGGGAACCAGGAAGCTAATACCTCGATTGTAGGCATATGATGATAGTCGAAGGGATCCAAGTGCGGTAGGTGCATTCGGAGATGATCCCTAGACTCAGGGTCATCAATGTAGGGCTCACAGTGTCGATAAAACCATCCTAGAGAAAAATGATGTTACACATGCGTTGGTTAGGGACATCGGGCATGATATTTCCTGACCTACCATACATCTGATCGAGAGATGGTCGAGTGACTACCAAGGTAGAGGAAGAGATAGGAGAAGGTTTGTACATAGGGTGGAGAATGTGGAAGAGGAGTAGTTAGGTTAACAGGAGGTGGTCAAAGTATTTACCTATTACCACCACTACCCCCAGGTGGTCCACGTCAGGCTTAGGGAGCTAGTGGGTAGGAATGAGGCTAGTTGTAGGCAATGGAGGATTATAAACCCGACACTCCAGTGATGATTAGAGTTATAATCTATGTTTTTTATATTTTTTAATGCTTTGATAGACACATATGGTAGTCATTCATTTCTTTCCATAAACCTTGTTTGGGACTCAGGGAATCTAGTTGAACTGTTGAGTCAACCCTTATACTTAGAGACTCCTACATGAGGAGATTAGATGAACAAACACTATTGTCGATAGCTTGAACTAACTCTCAGAGGTGAGAGTTTTGGTTTTTATCTCTTTTTAGTGACATTGAGGCCTTATGACTTCATTAATGTTATGGAATGATTATACATATTTCATCATCATATTGAGTGTTGTAGGTGCAGAGTGTGGTGTTTCTATATTGATTGAACCAGGTTTTCCATTATTGGTGAAAAGGAATCACATGCTGTGTAGGATAGACTCACACATAGGAGGGTACATCCTATTACACATCAGTTGGATAGCCTCACCCTCTATGAAGTGGATGATATGAGTCCTCAGTTTCTTACAGTGGTGGAAGAGTATGAGGATGCATTTATTAAAGATATTCCCAGTTTACCTCCATAGTGGGAGATATAATTCTACATTTATCTACACCTCATGAAGACACTGATATCTACACCTACATATCGTACGGACCCCATAGATCTTCGAGAGCTAAGGTTGCATTTGGGGGACCTTTAGAAAAAGGGCTTCCTGAGACCAAGTTTTTCACCCTGGGTATCCTTGGTTTTTTTACAAGAAGGAAAATGGGAGCTTGAGGTTATGCAAGGATTAACAGATAATGAACAAGGTGACTATGAAGAACAAGTATCCACTAATGAGTATTGAAAACCACTTTGATCAGTTGAAAGGGGTGTGATGGTTCTCAAAGATTGACGTTAGATTAGTATATCACCAGTTGTGAGTACTAGATGAGGATATACCGAAGAAGACCTTCATGTGTTTTTATGATCACTATGAGTACTTGGTGATGCCATTTGGAATGATGAACACCCTAGTAGTGTTCATGGGATGGATGAACCAAATATTTTAGCCTTACATAGACCGATTTGTGGTGGTCTTCATAGATGACATCCTTTTTTAATCAACGTCCGAGGTGGAGCACATGATACACTCAGGGATGGTACTAGACACACTCTGAGAGAACCAAATCTACGAGAAGCTCTTGAAGTGTCAGTTATGGATTCAAGAGGTCTATTTTATAGGACAAATCATCTCGAAGGTTGGAGTTTTAGTGGGTCCAACATGGAAAATGTAGTGCTTCATAGGGAACCAACCAAGAGTGTTATTAAGGTACAATGATTCCTTAGATTAGAGGGTACTATCAAAGGTTTATGCCCAAATTCTCTAGAGTATCAGAAATCTAATGGATTTGACACGAAATGGGAATCCTTTTTCATTTTAAGAGAAGTGACAACAGTGCATTTAGGAGTTACGGTAGAGGTTGATGAGCACTCCCATACTAAAGTTACCAGAGGAAGGTTCCAAGTATGAGGTGTTCTACGATGAATCAGGGACCTGGCTTGGTTTTGTTCTGATTAAGGGGTAAGAAGTGATTGCCTATGGTTCATACCAGTTGATATCACATGAGAAGAACTACACGACCCATTATCTTGAGTTAGAAGTGGTATTATTCACATTGAAGATGTGGTAACACTACCTGATGGGTGAGCAGTTTATCATCTATTTTGATCAATAGAGTATCAAGTATATCTTCTCTTAGAATGATCTGAACTTGAGACAGAGGAAATGGATAGAGTTCCTCCAGGACTATGACTTTGAGATTTTTTATACTCCTGGGAAGGGGAATGTGGTGGATGATGCTCTTAGCAAGAGATCTAGTTTATAGTTACTGAATGAGGCATCTGAGTAGTTTACCTTGTAGCAGATATCCTTCATGGATAGAGATGGAGTATCATACCTCTGATCTATGGTTATCAACCCTCCACTCTTACAATGAGCTAGGGAGTCACTTCTTACGGATACTGACTGTGAGACCCTACTTGCTCAGTTGTCTATAGGGAATGCTCCTGATGGATATTAGAAATGTGGGCATCACATCGTTATTTTTAGAGGGTGCATAGTGGGGCCAGTGACATTGCGGGAGGAGGGTTTTAGGGAGTTTCATGCATTCCATTTTTCGATACATCCATGTGTGGTGAAGATGTATCAGGACCTAAGATGTGAGTTTTCGTGTCTAGGGATGACTAAGGGAGTTGCAGAGTTTGTCTCTCAATGAATCACTTGTCAATAAGTGAAGGTTGAGCACCAAGTTCCATTGGGTTTAGCTTAGCCCCTTGAGGTTATAGAATAGAATTAGGATGAAATATCGATGGACTTAATGATAGATTTACCACATATATATAGGGGAGATGATTCCATATGGGCGATCATGGACCAACCCACCAAGTCGGAATACTTCTTAGATATCCAAGAGAATAGTTCAACAGATATCCTAGGACGCCTCTATGTGTAGTAGATAGTTCGACTCCATGGAGTTCCATTAACTATAGTTTCATATTGTGATCCTCACTTTACATCCTGGTTCTGGAAGGGTTGTTTCGAGGCGTTTGGGACTCAGTTACACTTGAGAAGAGTATTTCACTGACAAATGGATGGCTAGACTGAGTGAACCATTTAGGTTCTGGAGAACATGTTGTGATCATTCATGTTAGACTTCTTGCATAATTGGGTGAATCACATACCATTTTTAGATTTTTCATAAAAAAACAAATATCACTCCACCATTAGCATGACACCATTTTGGGCCTTGTATGAGTGACTCTATAGGATACCACTTTGTTGGACTGACTTAGGAGAGTCAGTACTCATGTTCCTGGAGTTGGTGTGATCTACCCCAGAGAAGGATCAGATCATCCAAGAGACGATGATGACTACACAAAGCTAACAGAATTCCTATTCAGATAGGTATTAGAGGCCTTTTTTGTGTGAGGGTGGAAGCCATGTGTTCCTTCAGGTTTCCCTTTGAGGGGGAATAAAAATATTTTGATAGGGTAGAAAGTTATCCATGCGGTTCATCATCCCTTTCCAAATACAACGTAGAGTTGGTGAGGTGGCGTACCACTTGTCTCTACCGCCACAATTGGAATAGGTTCTTTATTTCTACCATATGTCATAGCTGAGGAGCTATGTGAATGAACCATCACACATCATCAACTGGGGTCATATGGGAATTGATTATGGAGTGATTTTTACTGAGTACCTAGTGGAGTTTGAGGATTAGTAGGAGATGATCCTTCATGGGCGGTCGATTCCTTTGGTGTGTTTCTGGTGGTATCATGATAATCTCTAAGAGATAACAAGGGAGTGATAGGCTCAAATTCATTCTCATTACCCTCATCTATTTGTGTAGCCTTGTTTTGGTTTTTGGGGATGTAAATCCCCAAGGTTGGGAGAATGTAATATATTTAATTTTCCCATTTATTGTTTAAAGAAATTATATAGAATGATTTCATGACTAAGTAATGAGATAGAATGGGATTCTAAGGCCTGGTTTTCTGGAATAATGTTTTGTCAAATATTAAATTTTTCAATAGTACACATGCAAGATTTCCTGAAAAAATTGGAATAACTCTTAAACGGTTGACCATATCAGAAATATGAGGGAACCGTTGAACTCAAAAGAGTGGTTTTACCATAGGCGTAACTTAACATTGGATAATGCGAGTCTTCTGGGGAAAAAATAAAAAAGGATGTAATCACCATTAAATAATTTAAATAAAAAAATTATTTAAAACAATGAATTTTCATTTTATTAAGATCTTGTCAGGAATTAAAGGTTATCACCATAAACCAATAATTACTTTGAGATGTGGATAATAGTTCCCTCAAAAAAAGGTGATGGATTTTGGATCAACAATCAACATGAAACCGATTCAAAGGAATCTCATCGTCGATGCCGAATACACAACAATCCTTCATCTATTACATATTTTAATCGAGTTAGGGTGGTTATTTTTAGGTGATATTTCCCCTTTATTGATTTTTATGATGAAAAAATTTCAATCCATGAACATATTGATCTATGTTTTTATCGTTGTAGGATGGTTATAATTTTGAAGATTATTTCTAGGGATTTTTCTTGAATTGGTTCTTCGTTCTCCCATTCTAACATGAACGAATTGATTATGACAAAAATAAGGATGAGGTTTGTTTCTCAGGGTGCTATTAATATTTTCTATCCCATGCTCTTTACATTCTTTTTCATTGGACCCCCGTGGATAAGGTTTAACTTTTTTGGTGGCTCCAAACATGATTAGACCCCCGAATTGAACGGAAACTGATAACAGAGGCTAGATCAGTGTATATCAAGACCTCAGGAACCTAGATCTATGACCAATTAATGTTTTGGGAATCAAATAATTAATAGAGGCTCACAGAAGTGGAGGTGGCAGAGACCGATGCTGATGGTGACCGTGGGACATGATGAGGATGCAAGATGTGGCTACGCAACTGCATGATGTAGTGGGGAGACCTCATGGGAAATCCCTGGTGGCCCAAGTGAATGTGGTCCAGTCCTGGGGATATGGGTCAGGTGAGACGGCTCGCATGCTAGTGGGCCAGTCCCATCAGGCTAGGTGGGACCCAGGGGGTCGGGTCTAACCCAGCGGGTTGGGTCAAACCTGGGTGAAACCAAGTGGTCGGACCAGGCAACGGTCTACCATGATCCACAGTCAATCCAGCTGTCATGCGACTACAGAATTTGGGGACACAGTTAAGAATGGTGGTTAACTGTGCTTGCCACGCGTTGTTCGGTCTGTGTGGTCGATCCATAGCCCAGTGACCCCCCTTCTTCAAAAAATCAAACTAAAATAACTTTTAAACTATGTATTCATTTGATGATCCATCTACGGTGTAGGGACCCTGATGATGAGATAATACTTTTGACATAATGTGGTGAGTTTTTAGCTTGGACCATTATATATTGAGAGAGTTTCCCTAGTTACTTTCTTCAAGGGTTCTGTATGGTATTACATCCACGTCACTAGATTTTAATCCTCTATAGAGGTCGAGTCCTAGATAGAGTCAGGCATCCCTCCTCGGTGCAGAAGTGTAATCCTCTATAACTACTTGTGGAGTTTTTTGGAATCAATATAACCATTGAGAATAGTTAATTGTTCCTCCGTCGAGCATTCCACACTATTAGGGTTAGTGATATTTCCTTGTTAGTTGGCTATGATCCCCTATGTTACGAATTGATCCAGATTAGGTTAGTAGTATTCCCCAGTGTGTTTGGGAAGGATTCCCTCCCTGTGGTATCATAATCTTCCTTGACCAATACTCTCTCATTTGGGTAGGGCCCAAATGATCTATACCTCTTCATGAGTGTCTTTGATGACATCATTTATTGAGGAGTTAGTTCTCCCAAAATGAGCATGCTTCAAGAAAAATCTTATGGCTAGTAGTTGGTTAAGACCACCTGATGGAGTGTTATTTCTCATGACTATATCTGGATAGTTTTGTTATATATGTTGTTGAAATATACTTGTGTGGAGACGACAAGTATTTCATTTGTTTTAATTTCCTTCAGGGTATCTCCTTTGTGGTATTTTCCTTTGTGGAATCTCTTTTGTTGTATTTTCCTTCGTTGTATACCCTTTGTGGTATTTTCTTTTGTGGTTTTCCGGTGTCCTATCGAGTAATGTTTTACTCACCCTTGTATGGTCTTTGCATTAACATTTCATGTATAGTGTAGATGAAAATCCTTTCAATGGTGTTCCAAGTAGACCAGGACTACATGGTTCAATATGAGATCAGACAGAAAATGTGTGTCCAAGTAGATTTTCAGATGACAGACCTAGTACATCTTACTTTACAAGTCGGACTTACGGTTACAAAATCATTTCATTTGGTGGGAATTTTTTTCCCTGTTTACTTTCCTGTACATTCACTATTGTTCTCTAGTTGTGGGATATAGTATTTTTCATTCATTTTTTAATTAGTTATTTACATTTTATAATTTTTGTCTTGGAGATCTATGCATACGTATAGGTACTTTAGGCTAATGCCTCCCATTTAATGGATATTCCTACTCGGTGATAGTCACCAGCCCCTAGAATATTGGAGGCGGGCTTGGGGTAGTCATGACATGGTCCCATGTGGGATGGTTTGTGACATTATTAATTTTTCCCACAATTATTAGTAAAAAAAATAAAAATTAAATACTACAGTTAAGGTAAAAATGGGATTTCTATGGCGGTTAAACTAAGAAGATAAGGATTAAAATAAGCTAATAAATTTTCAAATCCTATTTTATAACCATATTTAGACCTTAAAAATCTATGGTTTCAGAATAAATCGTTTTTTATCTTTTTGGCTTGTAAAAAATGTGTGTGTAATTTTTTTTCAAAAATTCAATATGTGTCCTCCTCAATTATAAAAGGCCACTCACTCCCCTCACACATTGTCACCTCTAAATCCATTTTGATCCAAAAAACCTGAAGAAATATCTCTACAACATCCTTAGACACGTTTTATAGGTTCTTGTATTCCCAAAATACCAAACCTAGGGTCCCTAATAAGTGATCCAAAGGAAGCTCTTCTAAGAAAAGGTGGTTGTCTTCACTGAGCTCTTTCTTTTTAATTATTCTTTTTTAACCTTCAATAATGTATTGAAAATGATAATATAATAAAAATAGTTCCTAAAATATACTTATATTATATTATATTTATTGCATAATATCTATCCATCTCTTTCTCCATCAAATGAGAAACAAATCCATAGACCATGTGTACAGTGGACTCCCATCTCACAAACCAACATCCTTTGTTTTCCATCACCGACTCACATGGGAAGTCATAATGATGGAAATAATGAATATATATATATATATAATACATATGAAATTATATTAATTATAAAAAATTAATATACCATCCAATTCCTTGCCCTTTCACCCATTAAGTAAATGATATCATGGGTTGTGATTACGTACCCCCTACTATCTCCACAAATCGATGCAACTCATTTTCCAAGTCTAGATTTAAATAATGGTTTTAAAAATGAATCAAATTAGTAAACATTATCATTATAATATTAATAAAATTCTGTATAAGATGTAACTATATCCTATACCTAAAACAATAATTTTCATAACAAAAATGCATGATAAAAAAAATAAATGAACACCCGAAACAACAACAACAAAAAAATATTAATAATGAACAGGTTGTAAGATGTTATAATAGGATCATATATGTTATTATAAAAATGAATATAGTTATGGTAAAAATTAATAATATGATTAACACCATTATATAGGATGTTAAATCATATTTATCCAAAAATAATGCGTGAGGTAATGGATTTCATCTCAACTTCCATTCCATTGATGTATATATGTTCATATGAACCTATTCAATTTTATATGGTGTATATACTAAAAAATAAATGTATTTAAAGGAATAAAAATTTATTCATGATGGTTAATGGTTCAATTCAAGGGGTTCAAATTAAAATTCACAAAAATAGTAAGAATCTATTTTACAATATCACTTTCTTTTGGGATTGCTTTTACTTTAGTAAATAAATATTATTATTTATCCTTTATAAGATTCAATAATTTTCTAATGAATTTGATATTTAAGGATTTTATATATATCATTCCAAATTTTATTCTCCTTGTTACTATATTCAACCAAATAAATATTTAAAAGAAAAATCAATTTTATTTATTTTTAAATCAGAATTTTTTTTCCATGTCCATGTTTTCCAAAATTGTTTTACAGATGTACATTTAATTAATCAAATGATTTATTAATAAAATTTTAAGTTATCCTTAAATTTTAGAAATGGTTTTAAATAAATATTTCTACTATTTTTCAAAGGGGTCTTTTTTGAAAAAAAATTCTAAAGGAATGTTTTTTAATGTATACAGTGATAACAAATTTCCCTGCCCCAATAAACATTTTAAAAATGTAGATTATTCTAAAAAATTTGATTTTTTACAAATAAAATTATTTTATGAGATCTCAATTTAAAAGCTCACTTATATTCCCTCTGTTAGTCCAAATTACAACATTTTACTACAAAAACCTATATTTCCGATGAACCGATGGTCACCTCTCATTTCTTGATTAATTTTTTGATTTTTATCTTTCTTTCAAGATAATAACTTTACTGTGATAATTTTTCACTAGAAATTTAATTTCTCTTAAATATCTGTATTATTTGTATCATGGATATGATTATTTCCTAAACCATATATCATTTTTACATGTGGTGTTTACTTTGAAAGTTATTTGATTAATTAAGGGAATATTGATAAATATTTATTAATTACTCAATATAGATATTTATTGATAAGGAATATTATTTATGAATTAAATTAATCATTTTATATATGATGAATTTTTTGGACATGAAGTTATGGGTGGGACCCAAAAATATATAGCCCCTTGATACATTTTTATGTCTCATGAGAGAAATCAGTTGACCAAATTAAGTGGGTTTTAACCATAGTTTTAAACCATTTTGTAAATTATTTTGAATGTATATATATCATGATATATGAGATCATAACATACAATATTAGGTATTTCATTTATTAATAATTTAGTTATTATTATCCATGATATTATTATATTGATATTATCCATAAATTCATTTTTTATGAAGTTATTGATTAAATGAAATGTGTGTTCAATTATTCACCTTGCCATATCCATTATGTCTTATCAAATCATGAAATTCAAGTTATTGATTAAATGGAATATGTGTTAATATTATTACATTTCCATATTGATTATGTCTTATTGATTTTTATTTATTTAGTCATGATAGATTTTTATTCATGTAACTCTTACTGTAACATCCCATGCATGCTACATATTTCAAGAAAATTAATATACGTAAGGAATCATATCAAGATAGAAGGTATGATTCATATTTCAAGTATTTACACTCTCATTGTCCCAAAGGTATTTGGAGTTTCAAAACAGAAGGCATCATATCAAAATGTAAACCTAGAAGATCAACAACATGAGAAGTAATAAATGAATGGGACACAAAAATATCATAAAAATATCTCACAAGTGTATAATTTAAATGAATAATTCCTCTCACTAACCATATTTATTATCCATGATCACTTTTTTAGCTCCATACAATTTATTACTCACTTCTCTTTTCTCTTTGTCACCATGTTGAGATTGCATTGGTTGAGGAGTCAAGTTAATACTAGAATCTCCATTTCTTTCTCAGTTTGTATGATGAGATTTATTCTACTATACCCATTCCATAGAAGAATACGACGATTTAGAATCATGGGATGTGTCCCTAGAAATCAATCATGTAGAACTAATAAAATAGTGGTAAATATGTCCCATCTAGTTTCATTTTGGGCATGATCTATGGGGTGACATACAATCTCACTTGATGTGATCTAGAGAACCACACTAAAAACCTGTGAACTAACTCTTTAGTCGAGGGTGTAAGTTGATCGATCCCACAATCTGATTTTCAGTTATACCACCCATTGAGAATAGGTGTCTCTCCTCTTTTTGTTTCCATCATTGGAGATCCAACCTATTCTCGTAAGAATAAACACGGTTCCTCCGACCGTGTTTCCTATGATGTATCTTTATGTTACTATTACTCTATTGACCATCTCTATATAATATGTTATAAAAAGGATGTAAATATTTGAGAAAATTTTGGGTTTCACCCATGGCTCAAAAATGTGTGCCATCAAGGGTACACGTGCACCAAATTTAAGTGAAAAAGAAAACTATATTTGTAAATTAATCCACATATTTTCTTACCAAGAGGCTCACTTTCTTCAATATAAAAAATTCCATTGTTCTAGAAATTCTAAATGTGTTAGGATATATTTATTTATTGTAAAATTATTCAAAATCATCCCATAGCAAGACCTGGTCCAATTTAGCCTAAAATACTAAATCCCACTTCAGGTATGATATATTCTAAATCATATACATTACCAACTTAAATTTTAGATCAATTGGTGTGCTAACGAAATTAAATATTTTAGTCATCATATCCAGCCACACATTTGATTTTCTTGGTTCAAGATCCCCTCGAAAGGTGGGTGCGTCTTGCTTCTAGAATTTAACTGATAAATTTATGTTCCTTGGTTTATCCTTCCCATTCCCCTTTATCCAAGGCTTGAAAATCTTGGAAAATACTCTTGACTAGCTATTAGTTATCCTATGTCTTATGTGTAACCACATTCTTAGCAGCCTCTTCCATTTGGTTTCTACAGTGCCTACCCAATTCCATTAACTATAACCAAAACAAACCACATTTAGTATCACTCTCAAGAAACTAAATTCCAAGATATTACAAGTTACCAAATTGACACATATCACCACATATATTTTTTCAATCATCTTTAACCATGATAAACCATTTTAACAATTTTCAAAATACCAATACTATGCCTTTTCAAAATCTCGCCATTTGAAAGCATTTTACATTCTTTTCAAAAAACAATCTTACCATTTCCATAAATCATTAAATCAATAATGAAAAATGTTTTCCCAATGGGAATCCATACTAAACATGCATTTCATGAAACTCTCATCGACTAAACCCTTTATAAAGTGGTGAAAACCCACCTATAAGTTGTTAAGACACACATGTACAAAAAATAATTGGTAACATGAAGTTAAACATAAATAGGTTATCTATTGATTGTTTTATCCAGATTTCAATTTTTGATAATCCTATTACTTGATACCATCCCAAGGATAGATGAACTTACCAAGATTGATACTCAATGATCGAACAAACTGATACCATTTGTAAACTCATACCCCTCACCCATTTTATTTGGCAGAGGCGGAAGGATGTTTACTATGCCTTAGGTGACAACCCCAAGGAACCAAAATCTAGAAATAAATGTCAATGGATTCATAAATAATTGGAGGGGCAATTTTACCTTTGCAATATAAACATCCAAATAAAAATAAAATAACCTAACAAAAAACTATATGATGCATGAGTACAAAAAATACAACTCCAAACAAAACCAAACCAAAACAATAACCATATCAGAGTACAAGAGGAAACAAAAAGACAACATCTAAGGAAATCCAAAGACACCAAAAACACAATGAAACCAAATACATCAAACCAGTAACTCTCAACCTAATCCAAGATCAAACTATACTTTCCACACCTAGATTATCATAAAGAATCTCTAAAGAATTTGGATACCTTTCCTCTACCTATGTCTCGATAGATAACATCCTCAAACACACAATAGTTCCCAAGTAGGGGTGAGTGTAAACTCAGTAGTATTTCCCCAATGACATCCCAACTCATGCCACTAATAAAAAACATCTTATAAAATTTACATAAAATAGGTTAAAAAAATTTTAAACAGTTTATATCAAATTAAAAATAGTGCCATGGAAATAAATAAAAATAATCCATTAAAAAATTTCTTATAATCCATTTCTTATACCCATTCCATGATTTCACACATAGATGCATGAATTAAAAGGCGATTATTACATAATCATGATAAGTCTCTCATCGATCTGCCAAGTCATCACAAGGTAACCAATACTGGGTTCCCTAATGGCACATTCCCCTTCTACAGGGTCACATCTAATGAAAATGAACTCACACAAACCATGTTTACCAAAACCCAGGACAATAAATTTAACATAAAACATTTATTAATTTAAAACATTACAAGAAACATTTTCCATTAATCAAAACAAAACCATAATTTTAAAATCTCCATTTTAAAATTATAAAAAAAAGGATTTTCCACAAAAGCATCTAATTCCCACAATTTCACAAAACCATAACTAAAGAGGTTTCCAATAAAAATAACATAAGGATTTAATAATCAATTCAAGTAAAATATTTATTTCATTGTAATACTTCATGTTATAAACAATTTTAATTGAGATAAAATCCACCTACCTCACAAACATTGGTGAAAATGAAGAACAACACAACAATTCTCTAGATATGATCACAATACAACCTTAATTCCCTACATCCAACCATAAAACATCACAATTACCATCAATGAAAAATAATATATCCTCATAATATTATATCGATAGTTTTGGGAATTATAATAAGAATATATTGATGATGAATATCCAAGAACTAAGACTTACCCATGAATCTAGATCTCCAAAAGTCATTAATTCTCCTAGAGATCACTCTCAGGTCTAAGGGAAATGTATCTCACACCTTGGGATAAAAAATAATTTCTGATATGGGATAATTATAGGAAAATTAGAATTGAAGGATAAAATTTAAATTATATCTAAAAAATTTGGAGGTATGAATATACACTGCATGGTTAGGCCACACTGTTAAACAAACTGTGCACCAATTGTGTGGTTTCTACAATATCAATCCAACACTCCACATGGTTAGCTCACACAGTCTGACAAATTGTGTTCCAACCATTCCTGAGGTATTATCTTAATCCATACCTCATATAGTTGTCTCACACGGTTATACAAACCACACACCAACTGTGCATTTTCAAACGTGTTAATGTGCACTGTTTCTTTAGGGCATCCACACATTTTGTACAAACTATACACCAATATTTCACCTACCTAGTGACCAATAGTTTCCAATAAAATATTTCTTGGATGTGATACATGGTTTATAATTTTTTTATTAAACCATGAACCTCCATAAAAAACTATAAATCATTAAAAAGTCTTTTAAACCTTCCAAAACATAACAGAATTATTATATATACCAAAAAAACATAAATAAAGGTTCAAGTACCAGAAATTGTTGGTGATGAACTTAATATGAATTTGATCTCACCATTATTTTGTTTCCTTTCTCTAAGATTTAAATACAAAATATTAAAATAAGTTCAAGGATGTTAATTTTTTACTTTCACTATGTTTTATTTCATGTTTTTAATGTAAATTGAGATTTAAGTATGTATCTAGTTTTTCAAGACTTTTAAACTATTTGGTCCCTTGGGATGTGATCACTTGTATCTAGAAAAAATATGATAAATTAACCACCAACCCTATGTTACTAGGGTTAGGTTCTTTACAATTTGGGGTTGTGAATCATACATGTGATTTTTAGATTCTTAATTTTTTTCTTATATCTAAAAAGTGACTATTTTTTTATTGTCCTAAAGATACTAAGAGATGTTATTTATATAATTCTATTTAACACAAGTTTTTATGTGTCAAGATAGTGTTTTCCTTAATAGAAAACACATGAATAGGGGATTCAATGGGAGTAAATATATACTTGGATAAGTTATTAAACAACAAATAGGATGTTTTGTGGAGAAAGAAGTTGAGTCTATTCCACAAATATTTCTAGAAGAATAACCAACTCAGGTTACACAAGAACCTCAATGGTATGGAAGGATTCATCGGGACCCTGATACATGTGGTTATCTTGTAGAAAATGATAAAGAGTAAATTTTCATATATAATGAATAGAATTCCTACCACGTGCCTAATGAGAGTTATGATTCCATGAAATGGTTAAATTCCATGATATCATATATGCACTCAATGTACACTAACCAAGTTTTGAACATGGTTGATGCAACTATAAGGGTGAGACCCATAGGGTAAAAGTAGTATTTCCTCAAGAAAACTAAAATGGATGGTAGAGTGTCTACATATTGATAACACAAATTGTTTACTGGTTATAAAAAAATTATGTTATTGGATATAAATAAAAATTTACTTGTTTAAAATAATTATGTCTATTTAGATATTTATAGATATAACTACTCATTGTGATTATGAGATATATTCAATGGATGTAAAAAGTAATTTACATAAGGTTAATTTAGTCAAGGAAATGTATATGATATATCCTAAAGGTTTTGATGTTTCAAATGATTATTTTAGGTTTATAAGTTACAACGTCCATTTATGGATTATATAAAGATTTTTAGAGTTGGAACATCAAGTTTGGTGATGTAATAAATGAGTTTGGTTTCATTAAAATGAATATAATTCTTGTGTATACAAGAATATTAGTGGAATTTTTTAATATTTTTGATATTTTATATAGATATATTACTCCTTATCAGGAATGATGTTTAAGATTTATATTTTAAAATGATGTGGTTAGGAAAGTTATTATTAATGAAATACATAGGTAATGTAGCCTATATACACAATATGAATATCAATAGAGACATATATAAGAGGTTTCTTAGATTGATTCAAAATATTTGTATTCAAAAAGTGATGAATCAATTTGTCATGAAGAACTCCAAGAAAGGTTCTTTATGACTGTTCCATGGATAGAATATTAATAAGATTTATAATACTAATAAAAAGATAGAAATTATGTATAAGAATTATTTTGTTTATTATACATGATTTATCATGTATTCCATGTTTTTCACTTGAACTGATGTATCTTATGATTTAATTTTGATAAGTAGATAAAAATATAATCTTGGTAAGAGTTTCTTGATTGAAATAAAAAAATCCTTACGTACATAACAAGAAGTGAGGATATGTTATTTTCCTTTATAGGTGAAGATGAGCCAATTTTAAGTGGAAAAATTGATTCTAGTTTCCAATATTATAAATATGACATACAGTCACAATATAGTATTCTGTTTTGTCTAAATTGTGGAGAAATTAGATGAAATAGTTATGAAAAATCCATCATAGAGGACTCAAAAACAGAAGCAGAATACATCGCTACATCAGATTCTATTAAGGGGAAAATTTTGGATCAATAATTTAATTTATCAACATGGGATGCTTCTAATAATTGAGGGAAAATAATAGATCTATTTCCTAGGCCAAGGAACCATGTTTTAACCAAATTTCCTAAAAACCATGTAAAATACCATCTCTTCATAGAGTTCGATGAGATGGTATATGTAAAGATATTTTGTGTGGATACAGATGAAAATATAGTGGATACATTAACATAAATATTATCATAGAAAAATCATGAATTTCATGTTAAATCTCTTGGTATTAGATACATAATAGATTGGATGAAATGATTTTAAAATATATCATGGTTTTTAATATATAGAATCCCCATTTATTATTCATTCATGTACGATGCATATATTTTACATGAACCATGTAATGAAAATATCCCCTCAATTTATAACATTGATTTTTCCCTAATTTATGATCAACATGGAGTATTATGGGTTATAATTATATGTTAATATTAACATGAGTATAATCATTTATTCAATACAAAGATTTATATGAAATACGAAGAATAGATTTATGAGATAATAATTTGTGACTTCTTATCTAGAATGGAGCTCTAAAATATATCACATGAAATTTTATACAACCATTAAAATACTTCAAGGTGTATGCTTATAATGAATCCCCTATTTTCAATGTTTATGAGATACCTATAATGATAACGTTTATACTTTGATGCCTTTCTAACACAAGAATTATGGATTTTATACATAGGGGTGGTTTGGAATGTTTTTAATCATGTCATAAGTTGTAGAATAACCAATATGGGATTTTTCCACTTGTATGAATATAAAATACATTTGTTTCTTTTATTTAATTATAGTGAATAAATTCAAGGCAATTTTTTAGTGGAGTAATATGCTATTTTCTCAACTACATGAATGATTGACATATGTGGTATTCATTCAAACATGTCAGTCTATTTGAGAGAAATCATGGATGTATGAGTTGTTCTATACATGGTTGGTATCTTACATATCCATTTTTCTATTAATATTATGGAAAATGTATTATATAAGCATGTATATGGTGTATATAGATACATCTTTATAGGGACATGTTCATGTAGAGATGTGAATTTGTTTGATTGGAATCATGCTAAACCGATTTTTAGCTTGTGTAACACTGATATTTTTCTAGATGCTTCTCTTTTCTTATAATTTTAGTTTTGGAAATTAATTATTTTTTTCAACAAAAAAATGGCCCACAATTTCACACAAAAGGTCTTACATTGAGGATTAAATTTTGGTACGAAATTTTTGTCCAAATTTTGAGATATGTTTTGATAATCATATCCAAATCAGTATGGATGGATTCACAAAGATTTGTGACATTTTTCATAAGATATGAATGGATTTAGTGAAAGTGGGATATTGTTGAGTTTTTTTTCACTAAATCACTAAGCACAGCATGGTGGAAGTCACCAAACTATGATCTATGATTTTACATGGTATTTTATAGCATGTCATTGTATATATAGAATGAAATTGTATACCATTAAAATGTTACCTCCTTGATGTTTATAAAAATTAATTTTCTTGTTATCACATCATATGATGATGTCTAGATAAAACATTTATTTCTAAAGGATTTTAAAAATCATGTTATTAAATGAGAAGAATGAAAATAGTTGTCCATTTAAAAAAGTTTGAAACATTATAACTCAAAGAGGTTCCTTTATTCAATGAAGTAGGACTATATAAATATTATTAATACACCTCATTTGGTATATTGGATTTTATTCTCACATAGAAAAAACTCTCTCGGTCTATCTTATATCTATTTTCTTTCAAGAAATATGTTCTAGTACACTATTTTAAGAAATGAGGTCATGCCGAACTGTTTATACATTCTAGTGGATGGTAGATATCTTTATAGGTAATAACCCATTGGTTTTTATTTAGTGAAATAAATAAAACTCACTGTCAATAAAGATTTAATACTTGGATAGTGATGTATGCATGGATTATCATTTTATATTTTTTTCAATCATTTTGTATCAATAAGATCTTATCTATGGAATTCATATTTTCTTTCACTATAAATAGCCATAGTGATGTACCCCAAATCCCATTAATTGAACATCATCGCCAATCTCTCAACCAATAATAATGTGTATAGCATCCCGCCTTTTTATAACATAAAATTTCATTACATTACACAAAACGGAGGATCTTTAAGGTCTTGTGTCTTGGAAACCAGGAACATAATACATGAAAACAACATAAAATATTCTTCTTAAAAACATGAAAGGATTATCCTTAAGTTAATCCTAGGTTCATTACTGCATCTCATAACCTGGGGACATACATCAAAATAAAGGGTGAGCAGAAGGCCCAGTAAGGGAACAAGAGAAACATTTAACATGTGAACTTGAGATTCATCAACTATGTCATGAAAAAGAACTTTAAGGCATGAGAAAGAAATAATGTGGCATATCATAATAAAAATAATATTTTTCATAACATTAAGATTTGGCTACATCATTTAACATAGACAATCACGAACATATCACCAAGGTCCATCCCCAAGGTGTCATTTGAAAATTACCAAGGTTATTCACCAAGATATCATGAAAATTGTAATCTCTAGTGGTTACATCATTACCCAATGCATTGGAGCGCTATCAGGGCGCACCATTAAATTTGCCTTTATTATCATGTGAGCCACATATATCATAATCAAACATTTCATAAATAACCCATATATCATAAAATAAATGGGTTTCATTTCATAATCATAACGTTTTAAAAACTGCTTTAAAGACATGATCTTTATGTCACTTTAAACCCACAGAAAGGGAAAGCGGGTATCATGTATGTAAATCCCAGAATTTAAAATAGAAAATTTTGATATATATGTGAATACCCCTGTAGAAATAAGATATTTTAGTATTCACTTTATAACATAAAATAATTTTGAGAAAAGAGAGAGGCATTTTGAGACGAAAATTCTGCAGCATAAAGGCTATGTTTTGGGTTTTTAGAAAACATTGAAAAGAGATGGGACATGGGTCAGACATTCATAAATGATCCATAAAATAGTATAGGGACAGAATATGAAGGATATATGAACATGGTAATGAAATTTGAAAGATGTACCATATGAAATGAAGAACATTAAAGGAAGACAAAAATAAGATTTCTCTTATGAAAATTCGGCAACCTAACGACATCACTTAAACTTCAACAAAAATAATTTGAAAAGATCAAATAGGGTCTCTAATAATGTGAACATAAGAGTTAAGTATGATAGATATAGAGATCATACCCCAACATATTTAAAAGGAACTTGAAAGACTTGACATGAAAGTAGAACTTTGAAAAGAATGAGAAGGGTGAAAGAATCCCTTAAAAATTCGGCAGCCTAATGGCACCACATAAACATTCATAAAACAAAATGATGAGAGTAAGAGGGGGTCTATCATCATATGAAAATAAAAAGGACATTATAATGAAGATAAAATAACATCCTCTAACATAAGAACATGGAGCATAAAAGAAATGACATAAAAGAGATTACTTGAAAAGAAAGAGAGAGGTCATATCCCTTACCTTAAAACGTACCTCTTAAAACTCAAAGGTTTGGACCTTGAGGGCTTGGGGTCACCTTGGGAGGACTCCTTGGGAGGTAAGGATACCCGAACTTCGTTGAGAATGATTTTGGAGTCCAAAGGATGAGATAATGGCTTGGTATTTATAGGGAAAGTGAGGGGACAAGGCATTAATGGCCAAGGGTCACCTCATAAGTGGGGTTCTCAAAACCATGTGCTCTCCCAAGATATTTCCCATGAAGTTAGGCCACATGGGGCCCCCAATACAATAATTCATCACCTTTGGTCGAACAACCCATAAAATATCTCATGACATTATCATGACACAGTTATTATGTCATTAAACATACCGAAACCCTAAAACTGTATTTTTACTATTCACTGAAAATTCAACTTTCTCAGAAAAATCCCAAAATTTCACCTTATCCAAATATCAATGCTCTGATTTCAAAAATGAACTCCATTTTATAAAAATATTTTTATAAGTATTTTTAATTTATTTTTTAAATAAATACACTATTCACCGAAAATTCATTTTTTTCAGAAAAAAACCCCAAAATTTACCTTAACATAATATCAATGCTCTGAGTTCAAAAATGAAATCCATTTTATAAAAATAATTTTTTAAATATTTTTAATTTAATTTTAAATTAAAAAACACTATTCAACCGAAAAAACTAATACTTGAATAATAATTTATGAAACCGTTATTTAACAATTTTATTGAATCACATTACATAATCAAGGTGCCTAGATTATATTAATACCTTCTTTAAGTTAGATTACTAATCCATTTGGTCACATTACTAATCCTAAGCCTAAAATCACTATTCATATTTTACTATTCATCAAAAATTACGTTCATCTTATTAAACTCTAAATTTCGTACTGAACATAATTGTAGAAGACCATTTTTTGAAAATCATTACACATTTTTAATTATTTAAGGTTTACATAAACATTTTTTTAAAATATCCTTTCTCTAAAATTCACCAAAAATATGCATACTATATTTATCCAGACATTTAAAAAGTCATAAAAATCATCATAAGAAGAAATCCCAATTTTTATTGAAAACAAAGAATTACACACGGCAGTTACGGTCTCCTTACATAGCCCCTTATCACACCAGCATTGGACCTAAGTGTAAGATGTGCTAAGGTGAGAGAATCTGAGGGAGGCTCGGCCAACATCGCATGAGTAGTAATTTCTATCAGGTTGAACTTCTCGTGAAGTCGATCCCGTTCTAGCTTCACACGATGATGTTCAGCTTGGGTTTGGTCCAGAGAAAAGTCCAGTGGTGCTACCTCCTTCCCAAGTTCTGTTAGATGGGATTCGATCGGTCCAAGATTACTGGGTGAGGCCATCGAATCTTATTTCTATATTAATTAACCAAGATTACTTTTATTTAGAGACAATAATCAAAAAGTTTAGTTTCCAGCGGTCATATTGACCAATGGACATATAACAGTCAAAACCCAATGGTCTCATTTTAATTATACTCATGTTATCAAATGATACATTTTTGTTGAGTATAAAAACAAAATAAAATAACACACAAAATTAGGAAACAAGATTTATTCAAAATTTCGGGTTGTTACAATGTGCCTCACACCATCCTAATGGTTATAAAAAACCTGATCATACTCATGTGTAAACCCCGATGGAAATATCACTGAAAACTCGGGACTTATATTCATGAAATTAGGTAAACCAAAGAGTCCAAAAGAAATACCAATCCTAAAGGAATCATATCAAGGTTCTAGAAAACATATGGTCATAAATATTTAAATAAATATATTTGACCAACCAAACCCATGTTCCTAGGAAGGTTTCATATGCAGTCTACCATATATCATCATGAATCAAAATGAAACCACATGAACATGTAAATAAATTTCGAGAAATATAAAATCAAGAGAACACTCATTCATATTAGTCTTTCAAAATTGACCACCACCTACATGAGGATAATCATACCAAGAATTTCTAAAAACATGTAATCTTCTTTTTCATTTTACACATACATCGTATTCCTATTTTGTAACTCCATAAAAGGTATCTCATGTTATATTTAAACTCATAATTCACTTATCAATGATTCTATAAAACCCTTCATTGAAACCATTCACTTTAAATTGTATTTTATTTGAAATATCATCTCAAATCATCCCTTTCAATCCATACTCCCTCTGAAATCTCAATTTTAATACATTGTTTTAAAATCCATTTTCCTTTCAATTTAAATATTGTTTTAAATATTTATCTAATTTAAAACATAAATTTCAAATTTCAACCATTTTATTTCAAAAATCTCACCTATAAAATCAATGGAATAAATGGCATTCTCTCAACTAGGGAACCACAAAATAGACTGTTTAACCTATATTTTCAATCCTTTAGTGGATATTATGTTAACCTAGGTCTTATACCCTTTGAAAGGATATCAACATTCCACACAACCATGATGATAATCGTAATAACCATGGAAAAACAGAATATAGCCATCAGTGAGGACAAAACATCTAACAAAAATCAAAATAATCAGATAAACAATGGTCACCTGCCTCTTAAAACATTCAATAATTTTTATCCAACCCATATAGGTCATTCTTTATTTCCAGAAGACTATAATATGATAAATCCCATATTTTTCTATATTTTTTTTTCAAGAAATACAAAATCATTAAATCGATATAAATAAATATAAACACACCAAATATCCAAACAATGTCGATATCTAAATTGTTGGGGTTCAAAAAATCCTCCATTGACTCTTTGTCATCCAACTTGTGAAACCCCATATTTAATAACATTAAAACCATCAATTTTACCTATTATGGATGAAATATAAAGTAAAACTCACTAGGCCACTTACCTATATGGAGACTATGAGAAAAAACATATTTTCATCATCTATATTAGGTATTTAGATACTTCACAAGAAATCCCTATGCTTTGGAGTCATTAAACATCATTTCAATAAAATTAACAATCCAAATCCTTGGCTCAATTTTCAAAAAATGGTGGGAAAAATGAGTAACATGAAAGGGAATGGAAGTAGATGATTTTATGTTTAATTGGTGTGAATAATCAATCCTAAACCAACATGGATCCATAGGGAATAAACAGGATCAAGGGGGTAAGGGGTGGTACCATAATACCACCCTCAAGTCCCTTTTCATGGTTAAGATAAGAGAGGGATGACAATAAAATAATTATAATTGAATTTTATAAAAAATGGGTATCAAGATCACCCGGTTCTTAACAGGTCCAAACGGTCACCTGATACCACACCAAGTATTTGATGGAATCCCACCTAACACATTGTGACCCAAAAATGGTAGATTTGGTTCCTTGGAACCAACATTATCATTTACTTTTGATTACAAAACCATTTATTTTGTAATAAATGTTATATAATTTTCACATTTTAATGTTTTTCAACACATGTTATGTATTGTTTTACAAAACCATGTATTTTTTAATACATATTGTATGTGATATTTTCCTAAGAGTGTATAATGCATCAATGGGTTATGATAGTTCCCCAATATAATGATAACCTAGAGATACCATGATGATATGATTAAAAAATATATTTTATGCTCTAGATAGATCATGTTAATAAGTGATGAAAAGTGTTTTACTATCATTTATTGGGGGGTTATAATATTTGATAAACATTCTCATGATTATTATACTTGATGATTTATTAGACGGTTTTCCAGGAAGAAATACACAACAATAAGAATATCATATAATTAATGTGTCATTAGATGTTCTTAACTATGAGTGTAAAGAACCTGAAATCCTGTGGAAATTTATTTTTCTTGAATACATGGGAATTTTACGAGTCCGCAGTTTCTGACGGCACTTGATTCTGAGGTCCGGTGTACCCGGAATCAATTTCTGAAGTTTTGTTCGGGTACATTCAGTAAACGTACGTGCGGGATTTTATATCTTTTGAACCGGTGCTCGGAATTAAAATACAAGGGCACCATTGAACTCGCAGTGCCGATATTCGCTTACGTAGACCTTTACTACAGTTGTGTTTCAACGTGAATGGAAGTTTTGAATTGGGGTTTCTAAAAAAAATAAAAATATGTGTGACATATTTTTATTTAAAAGGTGGTTTAATCCCCCAAAGGAAAGTTGGAGGTGGGTCCCACCCCCACATAACCTCCCATGGGAGGATATTATGTGGTGGGTCCCACACAAGCTCAAACCCCTCAATTCCCATTAAACCCCCATTGAACTCTTGGACTTCCCATTAATATGCCAACACACCCTTGTATTAAATATTTAAATCCCTTGGAATTCTTGCCAACTCTATGCATTTAATTAAGTGAACCAACTTAATTAATTAATTGGTGTGTTTGAATTCTTTTGAACTCAAGCCAACCTTTAAAATAAGTAATGAGCTTATTTTATATTGGGTTGGAATAATCGTTGGAGAGTTGGCTTGGAAGAACACTATTCTCTCGATGAAGAATGTCGTTTACACCGAAGAACGACAATGCATCTTCTTCCTTTCCAATCGGGGCAAGAAAGGGAAGACGCCACCCGTGAAGAACGTCGCCAACAACAACATCATCCCCTCCAACATTGACAAAACGACATATTTCTTCCGTGATGTCCGTATTCCGCAACTTGTCATCGTTAAACAACAAAATACGAGGGAGGGAAATTTTGTATTAATTTTAAATATGAGATTACACCATCGTTCTTCGTCGTACAAAATCCTGGTTAGGAAATCCAAATGATATCAGATGACGAGGATGGTTCGGACCGCACGAACACAGCCCGACCCTCCCCTTTGTTGATTCCTTTTGATGATGTCAGAGGCGGAGCCGAAAGGGCACGGTGTCATCGCACTGCGCCGGAGAATAACCGTGGCCAGGAGGACCGCGGTGGACGATAGAGGAACCACGGCCGGGAGGGCCGCAGTAGATGAAGAGGCACGGCGCTGTCGCGCCGCGCTGTGGAGCTGAAGGCCGCAGCCAGGCAAGGCCGCGACGGTGGTGGACCGGTGCCATCGCGCCGACCGTGTGGAGAGAAATCGCGGCCCGCATCCGCGGGCCGCTCATCTTGAAGAACCATTCAGACGCCTGCCGGTCGGGCTAGAAAACCGTGGTGCCCGTAGGCGCCGCGCGGAGGAGACAGCGGCCCGCATCCGTAGGATGCTCCGCCCGGCGAACCGACCGACCACCTTCCAGTCAGGCTAGTGAACCGTGGCGCCCGCAGGCTCTGCGTGGGAAGAACAATGGCTGGCTATGCAGTCCACGTGCGCCGGGAAGAACCGAATGGCTACGGTCGGCCGGGCAGGGGAGAGGCGGCGCCGCTTGGCGACGCCGGGTGAACCGGACCGGCCCACAGTGCGGGCCGGGTCTGTAGTTGGTTCACGCCCCACTGGGCTGGGCTGACCCCCGAGTCGGGTCAGACCCGCCAAACCGGGCCGGGTCGACCCACCAGCTCACTAGGTTTGACGGGCCGGGCCCGACTTCACTTAAATGCGAAGAACTTTTAGACTGCGCGTCCGATCGATGCACCATCTTCAGAACTAGGACCCTCATGACGAGGCTGTCCTTTTGCGATACTCTAAGTGATTATTGGAAAAATTTGGAAAATGGATGGGTTTGGATCGTGCATAAAATCCATCCAGGCCCCTGGAACAGAAACACCAATAACTCTCAGGCCAGGCATCTGATTGATGCGCAGTCTGTCACGTTGAGTTCCTGTTGATGAGACGGAACTACGGGATACATAAACTGAATACATCATGATATTTGATGTATAGAAACTTGTCTCAAGAAGCGGACCCTCCCAGAATCGAGCGTGCTGTGTGCGAGAATCCTAGGGCTGGCTACGACTGCGATGACTACTGTACTGAAATCCTCCGTGGGTTCAAAAGCGATGAATACTATACTAGAATACTCAGTGGGTTTGATAGCAATGACTACTGAACTGGGAACCTCCATGGGTATGATAGTTCTAACTTCTATTCCTGTATCTTGTGTGGGTCTGACAAAATAGATGGTCATGTATCATGTGTGGGTACGACAACTTAGATGGTCCTATATCCTATGTGGGTCCGAAAACTTAGATGAATCAGTGACTACATCTAATCATCTCTATAACTCTACGAAAGATATATACATGTGTGAGCTGAGTCTTGTCTTTCAATCATTATCATCGATGTGATTGACTTTACTTCCTATGTGGATTGGGTTGTGCTTGGGCTAGAGAGTTGGAGTCAAACTGTGATTGGCAACTTACATATATGTATGGGAATATACCTAAGTATAGTTGGTTGATACTTTGTGATTTTATCTTTCTTTTATGGTTTATCCTTCATGGATTCTGGGAGACCTTCGAGGGTCTCGGGGTGTCACGACCCGTCCTCGGGGCCCGTGTCGTGACTACACCAAGCCTGCCTTCCATAGGCCAGGGGCTGGCAACCAACACCAAAGGCGTAATCCCGATAAAAAGGGAAGGAATTTCATTTAATAAGTAAACAAAAACAATAGAGTATGCAACTGGAAGTAAACAATAAGTAAATATGTATACAAAAGAAAGTTCTTAAAGGAAAGGGGGTCAGAAATACAAGCCCAATAGTAAAGTACAAACAACTGAAAAGCTAGTACAACAGCAGAAAGGTAAAAATGCCACTACTGAGTCGTCCTTCGGGAATCCCACCTAATGGGTTGGTACATATGGCCTCCTAAGCACCCCAGGTCTGTCCGTCCGCTCCGTGTATGTATTGCCAAGTGGTCCACCTCTGGGTACCGTCCAGCTCTACAACTCTCTACCTTGATCAGTGTTGTCCGTCATCTGCCACCAACACAATGAAGTGCGGGCATAGCCCGTGTAGGGGTGAGTATAACGATACTCAATAGGGACCTCGAGACCACCGAAGGTCTCCTAGAATCCATGAAGGATAAACCATGGAATAAAGATACAATCATGAAGTATCAACCAACCCTACTTAGATATAGTCCCAAATAGATACCTAAGTTACCAATCAAAGTTTGGCTCCAACTCTCGATCCCAAGAACAACCCAGTCCACACAGGAAGTAAAGTCAATCACATCGATAATAATGATTGAAAGACAAGACTCATCTCACACAGGTATACATCTTTCGTAGAGTTATAGAGATGATCAGATGTAGTCACTGATTCATCTAAGCTGTCGTACCCACATAGAATACAGGACCAGCTAAGCTGTCGGACACACACATTATACAGGACCAGCTATTCTGTCGGACCCACACATGATACAGGAACATAAGTCAGAACTGTCGGACCCACGGAGGATCCATGTTTAGTATTTATCGCTGTCGAACCCACAGAGGATTCTGCTATAGTAGTCATCACTGTCGAACCCAAGGAGGATTCTGGTACAGTAGGCGTCGCAGTCACAACCAGCCCTAGGGTTCCCACACATAGCACGCTCGATTTCGGGAGGGTCCGATCCTCGAGCCAAGTGTTGATACATCAACTATCACAAATTCTTGAGTTGATGTATCTCGTAGTTCCGTCTCATCAAAAGTAACTCAATGTGACAGACAGCGAGTCAATCGGATGACCAGTCCGAGAGTTATTGGTGTTTCCGTTCTAGGGGCCCAGTTGGATTTTACGCTCGATCCAAACCCATCCGTTTTCCAAATTTGTCCAAAACTCACTTATATTATTGAAAAATGACCACATCGTCATGAGAGCCCTGGTTCCATAGTGGGCGCATCGATCGGGCGCGCGGTCTAAAAGTTATTCGCATTTAAGCGAAGTCGGACCCGACCTGTCAAACCCAATGAGCCGGCGGGTCAGCCCGACCCGGCTCGGTGGGTCCAACTCGGTTGGGGGGTCGGCCCGACCCAGTTTGGAAGGTCCTACTTGGTTGGGGGATCGGCCTGGCCGTGTTTTGCGGGTCCGACCCGGCTGGGGGGTCTGCCCGGCATGATGGGGCGCGGCCCGCCTACGGACCAGGCCCGCACTGCATGCCAGTCCGATTCACCCAGCGGCGCCGCCTCTCCCCTGCCCGGCCGGCCGTAGTCGGCCGGTTATTCCCGGTGCACGTGGCCCACACAGCGGGCCGCAGTTCTTCCTACGCGGCGCCTGTGGGCGCCGCGGTTCACCAGCCCGGCCGGCAGCCGGCTAGCCAGTTCGCTCGGCGGAGCGGCCCGCGGATGCGGGCCGCAGTCTCCTCCGCACGACGCCTGCAGGTGCCGTGGTTTTCCAGCCCGGCAGGCAGGCGTCCGGCCTGTTCTTCCAACCGAGCGGCCTGCGAATGCGGGCCTCGGTTTCCCTCCACGCGGTCAGTTCCAGTCCACCGCCACTGCGGCCCGGCCTGGTTCCGGCCTTCATCTCCACAGCACAGCATGACGGCGATGTGCCTCTTCATCCACCGCGGCCCTCCCGGACGCGGTTCCTCTTTCGTCTACCGCTGTCCTCCTGGCCGCAGTTATTCTCTGGCGCGGTCCGACAACACCACGCCCTTTCGGCTCCGCCTCCGACGTCATCAAATGGAAACAACAAAGTGGAGGGTTAGGCCTTGTTCGTGCGGTCTGAACCCTCTTCATATGATATCATTTCGTTTCCCAAAACAGAATTTTGTACGATGAAGAATGAAGGTGTAATCTCATATTTAAAATTAATACAAAATTCCCCTACCTCGTATTTTGTCGTTGAACGATGGCGATTCGCGGAAGATGGATGTCGTGGAAGACAGATGTCATTCTGTCAACATTGGAGGGAATGGCGTTGTTGTTAGAGACGTTCTTCATGGGCGGCATATTCCCTTTCTTTCTCCGGTTGGAAAGTAAGGAGACGTGTCGTCGTTCTTTGGTGTAAACGGAGTTCTTCATCGAGAGAATAGTGTTCTTCCAAGCCAACTCTCCAACGATTATGCCAACCCAAAATAAAATAAGCTCATCCCTTATTTTAATGGTTTCCATGAGTTCAAAAGAATTCAAATAATCAAATTAATTAATTAATTTGGTTCACTTAATTATATGCATGGAGTTGGCAAGAATTCCAAGGGATTCAAATATTTAATATAGGGGTGTGTTGGCATACTAATGGGAAGTCCAAGAGTTCAAAGGAGGTTTAAGGGGATTTGAGGGGTCTGAGCTTGTGTGGGACCCACCACATAATATCCTCCCATGAGAGGTTATGTGGGGGTGGTCCCCACCTACAACTTCTCTTTGAAGGATTAAACCACCTTTTAAATTAAAATATGTCACACATATTTTTTTATTTTTTTTAGAAACCCCAATTAAAAACTTCCATTCACGGTGAAACACATTTGTGGTAAAGGTCTACATAAGCGAATATTGGCGCTGTGAGTTCAACGATGCCCTCGGATTTCAATTCTGAACAGAGGTTCAAAATATGTAAATTCCTGCATGTACGTTTACTGAACGTACTCTAAAGAAACTTCAAAATTTGATTTCGGGCCCACCGGGCCTCGAAATCAAATGTCGTCAGAAACTGCGGACTTGTAAAATTCCCGTGTATTTATGAAAAAAAAATCCACCGGATTTCCGGGTTTTTACATTCTCCCTACCTCATATATTTTTGTCCCCTTAAGTTACAACACACACTAAGGGAACAAATGGGGGTACTGAGCACGCATCTGAGCCTCCCGCTCCCATGTGCTTTCCTGGAGGTTCCCATGCTGCCAGTGAATGCGCACCCAAGGAATCGACCATCCACGCAGAACCCGCTCTTGTTGATCCTCAATCTCCACTGGAACCTCCAAGAAAGTCATCCCATCATCAATGTCAGGCTCCCTGTGGTCGATGATGTGGGACGGGTCGTGCACGTATCTCCTCAGATGATATACGTGGAAGACGTTGTGCACCCGATGCAGCTAAGGTGGAAGGTCCAGGCGGTAAGTCACCTTGCATACTCTGCCGAGGACCTGAAAAGGTCCAATGAATCACGGAGATAACATTCCGCCTCAGAAAAATCTCCATAGACCTCGTCGAGGTGAGACCCGTAAGAAAACATGGTCGCCATCCTCGAACTCCAGTGGTCTCCATATCCTATTATCATAGGAATTCTATCTGCTATGTACAGTCTTCATCCGCTCTTGGATGATCTGCACCTTCTCTGTCGTATCATGTACCATCTCTGGTCCTACAAGTGCTGACTCCCCTGGGTCAGTCCAGCATAGTGGTGATTTACAAGGTCGATGGTAAAGTGCCTCGTAATGTGCCATCCCGATGGTGGAGTGTTAGTAGTTGTTATACGCAAACTCTACCAAGGGTAAGAGATCCTCCTAACTACGACCAAAGTCAAGGACACATGCACAGAGCATGTCCTCGAGAGTCTGAATGGTCCTCTCAGTCTGGACATTCGTCTGAGGATGGAAGGCGGTGCTCAAGAGAAGTTGTTTCCTGAAATCCTCCTGCAACCCCTTCCATAGTCGGGAAGTGAAATGAGCATCTCGATTGGAAATGATCGTCGATGACACACCATGAAGCCATACGATATTCTGTACGTAGAGGCGTCCCAAGATCTCTACTGATCCCTGCTCTCTGATCGGTAGGAAGTGGGCCGACTTGGTGATTCGGTCGACAATCACCCAGATAGAGTCGTGTCCTCTGGATGTACGTGGTAGTCCCATCATGAAATCCATGGATATTTTGTCCCAGTTCCACTCTGGAACCTCTAAGGGATGAACCAAGCCTGCTAGAACCTGGTGCTCCAACTTCACTTGCTGACAAGTGAGGCATTGAGAGACAAACTCTACTATTGTCTTCTTCGTACCTGGCCACCAGTGCTGTTGTCTGAGGTCCTCATACATCTTCGCCACTCCTGGATGTACCGCTAGAGGGGAAGTGTGGAACTCCCTCAACACCTCCTCCTATAGTGAAAATGGTACCATTGTACGTCATCTGAAGAGGATGATGTGCTCCCCACCTTCAGAAAACCCATCAGGTGCCTACCATGAAGATATCTGAGCACATCGCATCTCACAGTCAACGTCCAGACACTGTGCCTCCCTGACTCGCTGAAGAAGGGGAGGAGTGACTGTGAGAGACTGCAAAAAGGCTGCTTCATCTCTATCCACAAAGGATATCTATAATGCAGCCAACTACTCTATCGCCTCTCCTAGCAGTTGAATGCCTGATCTCCTGCTGAGATCATCTGCTACAACGTTCCCCTTCCCAGGAGTATAGACTATCTCGAAGTCATAGTCCTGGAGGAACTCGAGCAATCGTCACTGTCTCAAGTTCAGGTCCTTTTGTGAGAAGATATACTTGAGACTATGGTGGTTAGAGTAGACTATAAAACGCTCACCAAACCGAGAGTGTTGCCACATCTTCAAGGCATAGACCACTACTGCTAACTCCAGGTCATTGGTAGCGTAGTTCTGCTCGTGATGTCTCAACTTCTGTGAACCATATGCGATCACTACTTGCTCTTACATCAGGACACACTCGATTCCAGTCCCTGATGCGTCTTATTAAACTACGTACCCTACGCCCTCCTCTGGTATTCTCAATATGGGCACTCTGGTCAACCTCTGCCTCATCTCCTCAAAGCTCTGCTGGTATCTATCTGGCCACACGAAGGGTTTCCCCTTATTCGTCAATGCTAAAAGCGGTGCTGTAACTCTGGAGATGTCTGCCACAAATCTCCGATAGTACCCAGCCAATCCTAGGAAACTCCACACCTCCGACACACTCCTGGGTGGATCCCAAGCAAGTACTGCCTCAATCTTCGTTGGATCCACTGCAACTCTAGCCTCCGAGATGACGTGTCCTAGAAAGTGAACCTCTCGAATCCAGAACTGGAACTTCGAGAGCTTACCATAAAGCTGGTGCTCTCAGAGTGTGTCAAGTACTACCCGAAAATGATAGGTGTGCTCCTCCTTAGTAGTCGAGTAAATCAGTATGTCGTCGATGAAGACAAAGACAAAACGATCGAGGTATGGCTGGAAGATCTTATTCATGAGACTCATGAACGCTGCTGGAGTGTTGGTTATGCCGAAGGGCATAACCAAGAACTCTTATTGGTCATACCGACACCTAAAGTCCGTCTTCTGCACATCCTCATCTCGAATTCTAAGCTGGTGACAGCCTGACCTAAGTTATATCTTCTAGAACCACCGTGCTCTTTGAGCTGATCAAATAGGTCGTCAATCCTCGGTAGTGGGTACTTGTTCTTCACGGTCACTTGATTCAGGAGATGGTAGTCAACACACAGTCACAAGCTCTCATCCACCTTCTTGGCGAAAAAATACAGAGATGCCCAGGGTGAAACATTGGGTCGGATAAATCTCTTCCCCTACAAGTCCTCCAGCTATACCAGCACCTCACGAAGCTCGGTGGGAGCCATCCGATATTCTAGAGTAGATATCGGTGTTGTCCTGAGGTACATGTCAATGTAGAAGTCTACCTCTCTGTGGGGAGGTAGTCCTAGAATGTCATTAGGGAAAACATCCACGTACTGATCCACCATAACAGGAAAACTCGGACTCTGCATGTCAACCACTCCGAGGATGAGACTAGCCAACTGATGTGTGATCGGCTTCCCCCTCCTCTGCGTAAGTTCATCCTGTGCTGCAAATTCTCCCTTCTCACCGGTGAAGGTGAAACTGATCCCATCTGTGTGGATACACCACAATTTGCGCCTAATACAGTCAATTTGGGCATGAACTGTGGATAACCAGTCCATACCCAAGATGACATCGTAAGGCCTTGACGTCGCTACAAGAAGATCCCAGCCGAAGCTCTCGCCTCCTAGAGTAATTTCACACTACCAGCACTAGTGTGTAATCACCGAGTCTGCTCCCGTAAGATTCTCTAGCCGTAAAGATTGATCTAGGGGCTCCGTCACAATCTACGAGCTCCGAACAAGTGTATCGGCAATAAAATAATGACTCACACCTGTGTCTATAAGTACTATAGCAAGGGTGGAGTAGACACAGATAGTACCTCGAATCATCTCAGGTGCACCATGGTCGTAGGCCTCGACTTCCTGGAGCTGATCTTACCTCTGTCCGCCAACTCCCTATGGTCGGGGTGGACCTTCTTGTGGTGGTCGTGGTAGAGCCTCAAAACGTTTTCCACCACCCGCTGCTTGGCCATCTCCTCTTCCACGTCCGCCTGCTCCTGGAGGACCACCACGGTCGAACCTCTACCTCTTCCTGGGAGGTACCTCTACTGTCTGCAGCTCATATACATGGAGGGTTAGGCAGTCACAAGCCATGTGGCCCTACCTGCCGCATGAGTAGCACTGCCTACTCCTCGTATAGCTGGCTTCGTCTCATGTTCCCCACACAACCGAACCTGTATCATGGGGTCTCCCACCTAATGGTCTGGTCCGCTTGGACCTCTGTGTCATATGTCTACTACCGGTTGCAGAAGACTCCGCTACGTGTTGCCCTGTGGTGGGTCTCGCTAATGGTGACTACTCAGTGAGAAAACTCTCCACTAGAAGGGCTCGCTCCAGCACCCCCGCCTGGGTCGGAATGCTGAGGGGAATCGTCGAAGCCCTGATCTCATTCCTGAGTCCCTGCTCGAAGCTTCGGGCCCTGAAGAATGGGTCTCATACCATATCCATGGAGTACCGAGAGAGGTTGGTGAACCTCATTTAGTACTGTGCTACTATCATGTTTCCCTTCTGCATATGAAGTAACTCCTGAATCCGCACCGCACGAAGGGTGGCTGGAACAAACTCCGAGCAGAAGAGACTCTCGAAGTCTATCTAGAGTAATGATGCCTCATCATGCACCTAGAGCATCAGGCTCCACCACCTACCTATTGCTGCATACAGGAGACTCACGACAAGGATCACTATGAGTTCGGCTAGTGTCCCTACCAATATGAAAACTCTCACAACAGCCTCCAGCCAATCCTCAATTGCCTATGGGTTTATCTCTCCCCAGAACCTGGGTGGCCTCTGGTGCTGGAAATCATGCAATGCACTCAGGTGGCGTTCACTCTCGGCTGCTAGAGCTGGTGGTATCGGTGGCCCAGCGGGTAGTGGTACCGCTGGTACCTCCACTGTGATAGGGCCCTGCACCGAGGCCTCGTCGCTCGGTGGGCTACCATCTCGTACGAAACTCGGAACCCTAGTTGGCTGCCTTCGTGGGGCCATCCTGAAAAGAAACTGGTGTGCCATGGTTAAAATAGTATACCTAGTGAGTTGACACAAAGTAATCACGAAGAAAACTTTTCAATGGAAACAAACACACAATCAGTGTTTTCATACACTGAGTCGGAGATCAGAAGTCAGAGTCCTAGTGTATGGATATGTCGACTGCTGCACCAACACTGGTTTCCCTAAACTGATAACCACACCCAAAACACTTGACACTATTTTCATTAAAAGAATCAGAGTCCAAGTTCTGCGGTAGAACCGACTCCTCTGATACCAATTTTTCACAACCCGTCCTTGGGGCCCGTGTCATGACTACCCCAAGCCTGCCTTCCATAGGCCAGGGGCTGGAGACTAACACCAAAGGCATAATCCCGATAAAAATGGAAGTAATTTCCTTTAATAAGTAAACAAAAACAATAGAATATGCAACTGGAAGTAAACACTAAGTAAAGCTGTATACAAAAGAAAGTGCTGAAAGGAAAGGGGGCCGGAAATACAAGCCCAACAGTAAAGTACACACAACTAAAAAGCTAGTAAAACAGCAGAAAGGCAAAACAGCAACTACTGAGTCATCCTCTGAGAATCCCACCTGAAGGGTGGGTACATATGTCCTCCACAGCACCCCAGGTCCGTCCGTCCGCTCTATGTACGTCTTGCCAAGTGGTCCACCTCCGGGTACTGTCCATCTCTACAACTCTCTACCATGATCAGTGTTTTCCATCGTCTACAACCAACACAACAAAGTGTGGGTATAGCCCATGTAGGGGTGAGTATAACGATACTCAGTAGGGACCCCATGTAAAGACCCGTAAATCCTGTGGAAAATTTTTTCCACAAGATTTATGGGTCTTTACAATGAGCTTGTGTGTTAGTATTTAAACTGGAGATCATTATTAATGTGAATCATGATCCACATTATTAGATTCATGATGAAATCCATAATGCGTTTACTCTGGGAAAAGTATCTTTTTTAGGCGAACAATGTCAACATTGAGTTTATTTAATGGACAATATAGAGTTTTTCACTTCCAAAATAAAACAAAATCCATATCCCCTTAATTGAGATGGGAGTTTCTAACTATAATCCATGACCAGGGTAATTTATAGAAAATTTAATCTTACAAATTCAAGAATATATAAATAAATTAGAAATAATGATGACTCAAGTATGCATCATGATCGATGAGTTAATCACAAGGTTTTCATTATTGTGGCCATGACTTATCTTTTTCTATATATGGCCATGATGTGTTGTAAGATACCACTAATGGTCTACCTATTGGAGCTAATACTACTTAGAAAATATCCTAGAGGGTCTCACACTAAGATTATCCTTATGATTATTATATTCAATTTAATATAATTTTAAGGATAAATTAATTCTTGTTTTTTAACAATATTTATTAAATTTTTATTGATCATAAATTCATTAAATGTTATTAAAGTCAAAAATAAATTGTTTAAATTTTATATATTATTTATTTACAAGATAAATGAATATAATATTTATTAATTCCTAAGCCGGGTGAAAATAATGTTTATTTATTTATAATTAAATCTATTTGTTATATTATATGAAAATAATTATATTATGATTCAAGGTTTAATGAAATTTTATTGGAGAATTCAGAAAATATATTATTTTAAGATAAATATTTTAATATAAATTAATATAAATTAATATTTTATTTTTTTCACAAAATTATATTAGAATCACATGTCACTTAAAATAGTATAAATAAATAAATATTATTTTAAAAAGTGAAAGGGGTTATTTTTAGATTAAATATATAGAAATAACCTTTGGTGAAATTCAATTAATTCTAAGGTAAATATATTTAGAAAAATATGACTTGTTCATTTTATATAGAACCCATATATCGATTACTCATATAAAACCCTATAGAGATAATTAGAGTGAATTATCTTATAGTCTCTAAAGATCTTGGGAGAGAAAGTAAGATATTATTATAATATCAAGAAGGAATTATGTGGAGCACTTGATTCGCTCATAACAACACCCAAGAAATTAGGAATAGAATTTAGAGATTCCTGGAGTAGGAATAGATATCTCTAGAGGAATTCTCATATGAATTATTAAACAAAATGAAACCATAAAAGTAATTAGTGTTTGGATTGGTGTTTCCAACAAAAAGTTGAATAAAATAAAAAACAATTTAGTTAATGTGATTATTTTATTTAAATAATTAATTATAAATTAAATTTAATGATCCAATTAATGGATTTATGAAAATTTCATTGAGTTTATATGTAAATATTTTGAATGGGAATTGTACCTCACCACTTCGATTGTGCTCAGAAGCTTTATGTGCTACTAGAGTAGTCACAATTATTTATAATTATTATTTTGATTTGATTCAATAAAATTCATCTCAAGGGTCTTGTTTTGGTTATAATGGTTAAAACCATGTGCGAATTAGAGTCCACATGTTCATGAATGAGCGAAAGAGGATGAGAAAACATTAGAAAGAAAGAAGTTATTTTATTTTTTTGGTAAAATAAAGTAAATCAATTGGTGGTTGTTTGATCTATGATAAAGTGGTGTTTAATGTTTTTATCTATTTTGAAACATTTATATATATATATATAGTTATTTATAATATATTTTAAAAAATATTAAGAAATAAGTGGGAGAACATTACCCATCCATGTTGGGCCAAACACCCCCACCCCAATACTAGGTGGCAGATTCTATAGTAGTGAATAAAACCCACAGACCAAGAGTAGAGTCTACAAACTTATCCTGGCCCCTAAAGTGATAAGGATTATCCTAGAAACAACAACCAACCTACGAACATGCAATGTGTAATACAATATATTTTTCTTTAAATATATCATAAAGCAGGACACACACTCATGTCATCACCCTTTTCTTTAATTATTATTTATTGATCTAACTAGATGGATTTACCTTTCGACTGATTTGACCAAGGACTTATGAAGGTAACACCATCCAGATCAACCAGGCCTAAGATATATTACTTCCTTAACTTTGAAGTAACAAAGAAATTTCTTGGTCATTCAACAAATTCCATACCACCATTGATGCACCCAACACAAGCTACATCACCACAATTTCATTATCATGTTTTTTCCTTGCATTAATTTATGCGATAAAATGGCACACACAGGTAATGATATCAAGATTAGAGAAAAATACACATGTATGTATATAGGAAAAGATAATGACCCTGAAAACATGAGGTGTTTCTATTGGTGGTTTTGTCCTCATGGTCTCACTACCAGAGATCACCAAGTGAAAACTTCATGAGAAGAAGTGTTAATACTTATGAACCCCATCACCTGATAGTCATAAATCTAATATCTCTAGTAAGTAAAATATATCTAGACCATATGACCTTTGTTTAAGATTAATTTCATGTTATCTCAAGGTTCTCATTATGGCATGGGATCCGCTATAATCTTTTGATATGACAATTAATCTATGGAAATTACCATTTAATAGTGGATGAAAAAATAACTACAATATAATGGTAAGGCTACATCATGTATATATAATTTTATACACGATATGGAAATAAAAAGTAATATTCAACATGGTTATAGGGAAATCACTATTATAATAGCCTTAATGCCTAAATTGTGGTTATGCGTCACATAAAAAACCACCCATTAGGAACTCAACCATAGAGACAAATTTCAATTCAATGCTTAGAATAGAAGATCTCACTGAAAAACATATGCGAATGAATAATATTTAATTAATTAAATATTAAATATTTCTCTAAAAATAAAATAGCTCCTAATTCCACCAAACTCATATCCTAGGGTAAAACCTATTCTAGGACCAACATAGTGGTTAAAAATGATATGAGATCCTCTGAGATAAGAAATTGCCATTTTTCCCTTAAAACCCACTAAGGGAAAAAATTCAATTTTTTCCTAATTTTATCAAACTGTCACAATGCGATTCATGAAAAACTCCTCACTATAAATTCTTAACACCTCTCAACAGCCTTGGTTGTCATTCGACTACTTAGAATTTCCCTAAACATTGGAACTTTATATACTACATCTACCACCCACCGATCTATTTTTTAATACCCACAACTCCCCCAATGCTAGGGATATTCAACCATGACTGATCCAATGCTACTCAGTATAAGATTTACCCTATCATCACCCCTCAACCAAAAAAATACATAGCCCATTCTCTATCCACTATTGAACAAAATAGTTGAATGTGCCCAAAACTATCACACTGAAGAGCCAACACATAAAAATAACCACCACCCATTCTTGGATCACCAAGAAATTCATCCCCCACACACTACTAACCACTTAAAATGAGACACACAAACTTTTTAATCTTATGGTGAACTCCCCTCCACAATGATTCCCTCAAACAATAACGTTTTCTCCCAAAATCTTCAGCAACTACCACTCTCATTCCCAAGGTGGATTGATTCTCCAAAAACCTCTCAGAAACACTCTCACTCAAATGATCCATGACCTAAAAATAATAGGCTAATGTGACTAAACTACTAAATATGATCCTCATGAAGTTGACTTAAAACAATTTAGATCACCCTCATACTCCTCCTAAAAAGCTAGACATATTCCTTATTCCAAGATCCACCACACGAACACCATCCACATAAAGGTTGATCCAAAACCATAAAAACCTAACCACACTCCCACTACTCAAACCAAAGAAAAAACACAAGAAAATGGGTCCAGGAATCCAACCAAAATATCCCTCTCAAAAAAAAATAATCTAAGTGAAAATCAACACTCCCCTTCACTAGACTAAGGAATCATTATTCCTAAATATAAAACTTCTATGGGTAACCAAAACATTAGGGAAACTCAATACCGATCAAAACATATCTCAGGCATCCTTTCCATCATTGATCCAACCATAGAAGCAGGGCATCTCAAATCACGTATCAACCCAAATGGATTTACATGCATCCCTTGATGGTGGAACTTCATTTATAACACCAAATAACACCTTACTATGAGATCTACATGAACTGTCATCAGAAGAAGAATAATTGTTGTTTAGTTGAGTAGAATAAAACTAAGTATTAGTATAAGGAACCCACATATAGGTCATTTCTCAAACATTAAACAATTTAACCTCTATCATTAGTAAAAACGCACATGGTTATGAAAATTGTACCTATATGCATAGACTAATGTATGAACACATGGGTCTTTCCATTAGGACAAGAGAAAAAACTCATAAATAATCAATTAATCAACTAAAAATCTCAAGCCCATCACCCAAGGTAAAAATCACATGACCATAACATCAAAAACCAAAAAACAATAATCTCATAACCCTAGTAACCTAGAATTCCTTCCAGGACAGGTGTTCATGACGCACCAACCTAGTTTCTCTCACAAGCTCCGACACAATCCTAGACCTCCTATCTATAAAATACATAAATTATATAATTAGAATATCTAATATCATTTTTTCACAAACTATCCTTGTTTGACATGATATTTCACCCAATCCATATCAAGAAAAGGACTCAAGCGTGCCTCCCCATATTCTAGAGGTTGAAGAATAACAGTGAGGGAATAATCTAATACACTAGGAAGACTATTCTCTAATATCATAGTGCAATAAAAGTTGATAAATAAACAAGAAACATACACATACATAAATATTATAGTGAACATAAACAAATTAAAAAAATAAAAACATTCTACACTAAAAGGTAATGGAGAATACAAACTCAAATTAATATATAAAAGCACTGGTCACCCACTTACCCAACCAAAGATAAATATTAAAATAAATGAATATAAATATGTAAAGCTCTATTAATACTCTAATCTGAACCACAATACTGGTCTCTATAATTATTGAACTACTCTAGTATAATCCTCAGAATCCACATGAGAAATCCCTCTCAATCATGTGGTGTTGAGCCTCTGTCTGACCCACCACATTGTGTGCTCAACATTAAAGAGCACGTAATGTCTCTACAAGCACCAAGGTTCCCATAAAGGGGGTGATAATATTATCCTTACTTTTCCACCCCCACTGGTGGTCCTAAAGTCTACTTTCATAACATCTGAATGCAACATGTGATATTCCCAACCTATATAAAAAATTACTACAAGAATAAAAATAAATAAAATATATAAAAAAATAAAAAATTATAAAAAAGTGGGAAAATGGACATCGGGTTCCATACGGAGACTTGATGTAGATCTACCCCATTCTAGCCTACACCATAGTAATTATAGCATGTGTCTCCCCTAGTCACATATAATTCTCTTTATCCAAATCAAGAATGATCTCTAGAGATCTGATGCATGAAAAGACATTAATGTCCAACCCTAGGATCTCATCCTACACATATAAACCAATGAATTACATCTAACGACCTCTATGATGCTAATAGTATGATCTTAAATATTGATAAGAACCTCTAGGTAAACACAACTAGAGAACATATCAATTCATAGAAGTCATGTATAACTAACTAGGATATAATATCTGAATCCACCACCAGTGTATAGGTGCATGAATAGATCGCCCTAGGTGCATACTCATCCATAGAAAATGTAACCCACATTCTAAATTCCTCAAAAATGTCAAGATCCAAAAGAACCTCTAACTAGGTCATACTACTCAACTAGAATGGATTGAACTTATCCAGGTCTTAGATTACCTCCCAAGACCCACCTCACAGTGACCTTACACCATAGTAGAAGATTTGAATGAATACCAAGGACAACACCTGATCTAGTAATATCCTAAAGGTATTCTCACTCAACTATCCCTAAATATGAAAATCCTCAAACCTTCGAGAAAAAATATCAAAACCAAGGGTCAGCTAACACCAAAACTCATCATCCAAAAACACTGAAACCTATACTGATTTCATAACGATATAATGCATAATGACAAATGTCTTAAACTTACCATCAAACCCTCTTTTCAAAATATCATATATAAATGGGTAAGTCATATTCCAAATAACCAACCTATTTTGTCTCATGATACCTATAGATTCATCGAGAGGCTATGTAATTCCTATCCCCACATATCACATAATAATTCTAATTCTTTCATTATATTAATAAATAATACAATAAACACAACATTACTTAGTAATAAATATCTATTCATATTAGAAGAATTATCATACAGAATTTCAATAATTTCCATAGTTAAAATGATAATAATCAATTTTGATAAATATAGTGGATGGTATCACTAGATCAGATCCTTATTAAATCATAAAATTTATCAGATCATATTGACATAGATGAAAATAATTTCAAAAGATCGTTGGAACATTTATTGGGGAAATGAACCTTTCTGTTTGAAATCACTTATTTATAATATAACAAATTCCAATATATTAGTTTTTTTAGAAATAACCATAGAAACATATAAAGTAAACATCAAAAAAATATTAATCATGACAGCAATAAAATCTATTCATGCAGTGTACATTAAAACAAATATTTTGTTCACATATTTTGTAAAAATTTCCTTGTTTGAAAAATGAAAAGAAGATTCCTTTTAATTATTTTATAGAAATTCAAATATGGGTAAAAATTAATTTAATCAGTCATTTTATAAATTTAAAAATATTCTTGAAAAAAAGTTAAATAAAATATATATAAGAAAGAAATAGACTCCCAACAAAATTGAAAAATAATGTCTGTTTTTCATAAAAAAATATTTTATAATTTTGAGAACATCGAGGGAGGAAAATGAAATTAAATATTTTAATTTATATAAATAACCATAGTATAAAAATATATAGAGATTTTTAGATAAAATGATCATATAATTCCCCAAATAGAAACTTAAACATAAATAATCTTGAATTAGGATGAGATTGTGAAAAGAACTCTTACCTCAGGCCTAAGTTTCTTCACAAATGATTTTATCGTCCTGTATAGTAAATATTAATTTATTATTTTTATACCATAACCATATATATACTTATAATATCATATATTATCCACTATAATATTTTAACACATGTTTATTAATTATTTCTTACCAAGATAATCATTTCTAAGTCTTAATTGTTTCATTTTTCATGTATGTTTTGGTTTAGTAACTTCATTACCTTCATATTTATCATGGTTTAACCATATATATAATGTTAATGATGTTATGAATTTAATATATATTCATTATATATATAAATGAGAAAATTAAAATAAAATCACATCACGTTATGGAGGTGGTGATTCACACACACACACAAATGATGTTATATTTTTTTGGATGGAAGAGTAATATGATAAATGAAATATTATATTTATAAAATAATAATTTTTTCATAAATGTAATATATAAAAATTATATCCATCATAATAAACATCCATGAAGTGTGGTTATGAAAGAAAAAATACATCACTTCGTGAGGTGGTAGTATACATGTACATGTGAATGATGATTTCAGTTCCTATTTGATGGAAAAGTAAATGAATAAAATTTTACCCATAAAAATAATAAAATATCATTATATGGCATATATTGATACTATTTTATCATCATGGAGTTATAAGAAGAAATAAAATGAAAACTCTTGATTAATAGTACACCACTTCTTTGGACAACCTCCTTTAGCTTACACATTAAGCCTTTTAAGGTTGGTATTTTGTTCAAAACAAGAACCATATATCAGGGATGTATTTGATGAAGGTATTTTGGTAGGTATAGGCCAATATAGAAGGCTCATGAAGTGTTAAGAAGAGAGTGGAGGTGGAGACCTTCTATAAGGGAGGGGGAGGACAAACTAGGAATTTTTCAAAATATTCAAGTATATTAAAGTATTACTAAATCCAAATGAATCCAAAATTAATCATATTAAAATTTGATATTATGTAGGTTCCAAATATAACCATACTATATTAATTATAAAATCTTCCAAGTTATTTTTACCCTTTTTACTTGTTTTAAATCTTGTCATGGTAACTAATTTTTTTACCAAGTCACTACTCATAATAACCAAAAATTAAAGTGGACTCCATAAAATAATTTTAAATGATTATTGAAAATATGGATTCAATTTAATGAAATTAAATTTTTATAAGTGGAAAAAATTAATTTAAAAAAACCCAAAAAATGCGATGAAAAAACAGTTTTCTAGAAAAATGTATTTTAAGTATAAAAATGATTTTAAACCAAATTCATGTATAATGTTGATAAAAATATAATTAATTATATTATTTTAAATAAATATATACTTATTTTCCTTAAAACAAAAAAAAATTGGAAACAACAATATAAATACTTGATTAAAATAGAATATCTAAAAAAAGGTTTTATTTGACCAAAAATATTACTTTGATTCAAAAAATGTTTACCATATTTTTCAAAGATCAAAATTATATTTGTTATATAAATTATATTAATTTTCTAATATATAATTTTTTCTAGAAAAAAATCATAATCTTTCATGTTATTTAAAAAACATTATAATGTCCTAAATATGTCAGTTTTGCTAAAATCAGTATTTTGACAACTGTTTCTAAAAAATATCAAAAACTTACCCTAACTAATTTTGATAGGAAGAATTAAAAATTAAATTATGTTCATAAAATATAATTTCTGAAACTGTTATAAATATATGATAATTTTTATGATTTGTTTTAATAAAACCCATTTTCGAAGAAAACATATTTTGAACCATAAAATGACTTTATAGAAAATTTAGTAATTATTTATTTTACATTATATAAAACCTTTATACATATTTTTCCATAATTTTATTTATTCCTATTAAGTCCACAAATTTAATGGATTTGTTATGTTGGTCACATTTAATGTATTTCACAGTTTTCTTAATGCTTGGTGTTGTACATTAAGAATGCTACAGAGCTTATTATTCTTTTAAAGCAAATTTTTAGGGTGTTAAATTCCACCTTCATAAATTGAATACTCGCAATTTTTTTAGCTTATTAATCAATATATAAATATTTTAAAATACTTTTTTTGAAAACCCACATCGTACAAAGGAATAATAAAACTTCCTTTGAAATGGAAAACTGGAAAACATAATAGTTACAATAAATAACACAAAATCAGGTTCTTAGATAAGGAGAACATTAGAAAGAAGTGGAAATATGGATATAGAGGAGAAAAAATGGAATACTAGAAATAATAGAGATTTATAGAGAACATTATCAGGAAAAAATTTAAGGACAAAAAAACCCTTAATCAGTAAGGGATACAGAAGACCTTTAATTCATCAAAAATGAAGGTAAAAGAATAAATGTTTTATTTCAATATACTTTTTGCTATATTAGGGGGATTATTTTACTATAAATATGGAGAATATAAGAAAACATAATTTATTAATTTCTTTTAAATTTTTATGAATTATTTTGATTGAGTATTTTAATGAGTTTCCACATACGATTCTAATGATTGATTACTAAGATTGATATTTCATGATTGAACATAAGAAGCAACCTTTAATGGATCATAGGATCCATAAAAGAATAAAATATTATTTAACCTTTATAAAAAATTATTACTACATGTTAAGATAATTATAAATATGAATAAACCTTCTTCTAAAGAATTAATACATTAATTTCTAAAACAACAACAACAACACCCATAGAAACGATACCATACATTCACCTTTAAATTATAATACCTCTAGTTTAACATAGATTATTTTATTATTTATATACTAATTACTAAATACTTGAAACTAATTAACCCCAATAAATAAGATTTTGTAAAATTAAAACATTGGTATAACAACCTTTTCTTTCAAATAGAGAATATTTGAGCATCTTATTAGAGACCTCCCATTATATTCTCATTACAACCATATTCCCACTAGGTTTTATTAATTGTAATTTCTTTCCTCATGGTGTTAAGGGATGATTCAGTATTCATAGAAGATATAATAGACAATATAGATATGAAATAAAATGAATTATTAGCTAACTTGGATTTTATGATCAATGTACATGCTATCAAAACTTAAAGAATTTCAAATTTAGTAGTAACATTTGAATAATATTATCATTTCTCCCCTATTTTGTTTCTAAGGAAAATTAACTTGATGCTTGGAGAATCTGTTTGTGTAGTTACCCATATCCTTATAGTTTAAACACTAATCATTTGGGGTATTTTTTTCCCTCAAACTCACATGTATAACAGTTATTATATCTACACTTGAAGTAGACTTACATTCCATTTAATCAAGTAACATGGTGTTTCTTTCCACAATTATTACATGTCAAACATTTCACTTTCCCCTTTTTCCATTATTCCACATTTCCCTTTACATAGTGATCAACCATTCTATTTTTCTCTTTCTATCCATTGAAAATATAAAAATTAGGGAATTATTTCTCTACCTTAAAGGTAATTTATACTATATAATCATATAATGACATTTTTTAAGTTAGTAATACCCTTTGAAGTATTGGTATTATCCCACAAAAAAATCAATATTATTCTATAGATTATGTACATATTATACAATATTCCTTGAAAATATCATATATATTTTTTCATACATAGCTGTAAATTCTTCTTCTTATTGTCCCAAATTTAAAAACTGAGTTTCGAAATCAACTCATTACTCACGAGGGATGTATTTTTCATTGATTGTATCTTTAAAAGTCTAACATTACCTAGCCCCTATTTCCCTATCCTCTTTAGTATTTTGAATTAATGTCTACTAATGATTAGAATCTCTATTTAATTAGAACACTACTATAATTGAATTTCCCTTTTATTAAATCCCAAATATTGAAATATATTTTTAAAAGACTTTATACAATATTCAGATACTGAAAATGGGTATTTCTATTTAAGGATAGAGGTTTCTACTATAAAAACCAGTCTAACATCACAGTGTCATGTGTTAAATAAATAAGTCACTCCATATATACATGTTTCTGATCATTAGATTCCCTAATTTTTTTATAATCCTCTTAGATACTACTCTAATATTATAAATTTCTTATGAGGAAAATCTCTATATAGATTATGGGTGTTGATACATTTTCCATTTATTCTATAAGGAACCATTTCTAAAGAACACATTATAAGAAAATAGCTTATAAATTATGAATCATAGTATAAAATTCCAAACCAAGTGAAATACCTAACATAAATTGAAAATTTATACATAGTTATCCCAAGAACCATATGTTTAATATAATTACAAATATCTTCAAATCAAAAAAAATATTTTTACATATTTCATAATGGGTTTTTAAGAGAGTATGAATCAAAAAATAATATCACCTAGGAGATTCTAACTAGGTGTGTAGTCTTAGTAACACTTATCATTCACCAGTGATGATTGAGTTAATATCTATTCTACTACTTTCATAGTTGTTACCCCTAGGTGCATTTTTTCTAAAACTGTATCCACATTCCAGTATCTAGAAAGGGATTTATTTTCTAATAAAATCACACAATATTTACATTACCAAATATTTATAATATTACCATATACTTTTAATTATCCATAGAATATATTATAGGGTTAATCTATGTTTTCAAAAATATAGTCCCCATGGGTACTAAAAAATTTACTCGGATACCATTTGTAACACCAAAACTCTGGTAGGCCAAAGTCAGTGGCAACCATTATTTTATTGTCACTAGATACATGTGGTATCATCCTAAAGAATAAATTTTTTTATTATTCATATAAAACAAGATACATTATTGAATCTCAAAATACATTTAAAAAATAAAAATAACGTAATTCCCTAAAATTATAAAGTGAAAACAGTGTATTCTATAGTGTGTGTGACACGCAACACTAAGCACAAAAGGGAATATAATATCCAATGAATTTTTAGTATTATTAAAATTTTAAATAAATTCAATCAATGATATAGGTTTACATTAACAAAATATAGAGTTAGTTTTTGTTACATGAAATAAAGACTTTCTTCAATAGCTAGCGTTACGTGCAAGACCGAGTTTTACCGGACAATAATATATTATTAAAATATTACTATATAACATAATAATATATAAAATATCCATTAAATTATAATTTATGAATAGGATTAACTAAAATATGAAAATATATTTTTTAAATAAATATAAAATTAATTCATTGTTTACCAATTAATTAGAAATGAATATAAAAACCAATTGAATATAAAAGAAATGTTTTTATGCTCTCAAAGGTGTTTTATCATAATAAATTAAATTAAGTAATATTTGTAAATGATATTAATGAAATTTATATGTTATATATTAAATAAAATATTTTTTATATTCATCCAATATATTTTATAGGAAAAATATAATAACCAACCTAGTATTACACATAAAAAGATATATTTTTTTAAAGAAACTTTTACACCATTTTAAAAGAGAACCAATTTTAAATATAATTTTTAACAATTTAAAAAATATTATATGTCAATATAAACTTCCTTTTTGAAATATAAATGTCAAAATTATATTACGGTTATTTTTTTGTACTTTTCCAATATGTTTACTTTTTTTACGAATAGTGAAAAATACTTGATTTTAATTTAAAACTTAATTTTCATCGCAATAATTTATAAGGTTAAATTAGATTTTAAATTTTTTTTAAAGTTAAATTATAAAAATTATAAAATAATTAATCTATTTTGGGTCATTGGATTCAATTTCTTAGTGAAATTGGATATAAAAACATTTCAAACTATTGAACATTTTCACTTTAAAAACCCACATTGTCTTCCCATCTACAAGATTAAATTTAAATTAATTTTTGCCACATATGTGATTTGAATTTATAAAAATTGTTTAGAAATTTTTTTAATAAAAATTTATATTTTATAATAAGTCCAACCTATTTATTTTCCAGAAATATTAGTGAAAGTGATAAAAAATAATTACACTGATTAAGAGAAAATTAGATTAACAAAGGGACAACCCTTAAATATAGGGCCCAAAATGACCTTGAAAGTTGTCCAAAATACTTTTTATATTTTTATTTATAACCTATAATTTCTTGTATCTAATTTTTCTCATTATTATATCCAAAATACATGGGAAAATTTTGGGTAGAATTTCGTTTTCTATAATTTACAAGAATGCCACTCCTCCACTAAAAAAAGGAACTCACCCCTCCCACTTATTCACACCTATCAAGAATTTTTTCTTGACCAAAATATTTGCAATATGATCCCAACATCGTTAACCTAATCCTAGAATCATAAAAATTGGAATAAATAAAACCAAGTAATACTTTTGGTATAAACCAAAATGAGTTACCAGAAAAAGGGGTTACATTCTCCAATGATCATTTTCATTTCATTTCATTATCCACCCCATAATTTCTTCTTATATAAATACTATATAATAAAATCAGTATCTTCAATAGTCTGAGAAGTTTTTATTATAATGTTCCTATCTAAAATTACACACACTTCCATCTAATGGGTTACAAACATACCATTCGTGTGTATGGAAGACTACCACCTCGCAAAACGATGATTGGTCATTTTTTACATTACCACCTATCATGGAGGGAATTATGATGAAAATACTATTTTTATATTTTATATATTATATTTATAATTTCATTTTACTTCTAAAATTACTATATAAAACATACCTTCATGCGTTTAATTTTTTGGGGATATGATAACATTTTTTGTGGATGTGTGGACTACCACCTCCTCAAAGCGATGTGATTCATTCACGCAATACATGGAATGCATAAAGGATAGTTTTGATACAAATATGATGAATATATGAAATAAATATTTTAATTTAATTATGATATATGTATTATCTTTCTCTCTCTCTCTCAAATACACATACACATATATATATCACTAACTTTTAAATACGAAAAAGAAATGGAAGTAGCACTTATGCGTACGTACGGCCAACCGTCTCCACGTACGGTGCATCTCATTTCCTATAAAAAAATATTATAGAATATTATAAATAAATATATAATGAATTCATATGATAATTAAATAATTTTATATATTCTGGAGATTATGAAATCATGATCTAGGTAATAGGAACAATAAGTAACAGGTCAAAACGTACTCGAAAAACTAGGAAATTAACATCTAAAATAGTGGAAATAATGAAATATTTTTAACAAAATAGTAATAATATATTATAATTTTCCATGAGGCAAACACCATTTCCACAACTTAGTTATGTTGTGTAGTGTATATAATTTTCCTATTGTATTTTATATAGTTAATAAATTTATATTCATAGTATTTAAAGTTTCATTAAAAGTTATGTCTTTTATGGGGATTATAAATTCCAAAGATACCAAGTAGTGAGGGACTTCATCCCAATTCCTATTCTTTGATGCATGCTTTATTATTTTTCACCTAATATATTATATATGGTGTAAATAATAAAAATTGGACATGTAATATCATGAATCATTCATTATTAATGATATTTTTAGTTTTAAATTTAATTATTTCATCTAAGTTGATTTATACTTAAAGTTACCCAAGTGGTAAAGAAATTCCACAACATGATTCCTTTTCATTGGGTAATATTACTTCATCATTTTCATTAATATTAAAAGACTATGTATATATATTTTTTGACCATATATTATTTTATTTACACTTCCATTATTTGGATTTACAATTGATACACATAATCAGTAAATTGATTAACTCTCACATCCATGTTATGAACATTTTAAGGGTTTTTTTCACAATCTCGCCCTAATCAAAATTGATTATTATTGAATTTTAATTAAAGGGTTATATGATCATTATTCAATAAACCCATTTATTCTATTCTCCCCAATTTATTCATAACATTTTTATGTAATATTCCCATTTTCCCACTCTTTGGTACTCAAAATTATTTAGATAATGTTTTTAAGAAAACCCGACTTCATTTCTCTCTTGTGTTGGAGATCCATTTTATTTCGAAACCACATTTTATAAAAATATTTTCATAAATTTTCCTAACCATTTAAAAATGAACTATTAAAGATATTTTGACCCTTTACAAAATATTTTATTTTGTAAAATGTTATTTTCAAAGATAATGTTTTTCAAAATGTTTTTCAAAACAAAATGATATTATCCTTAAGAATGTTTTCAAAAGATATTTTTAGAATATTTACATTCATCAATAAAAAACAATATTTTTTACTCTACTCGGGATATTTTGAATTTATACAATTTTTATTCTTCCTATATATTGTTTTTGATTTATTTTTTAGGGATAGTATTGACGTTTACTTTCTTGACTCATTTTAGTAGCCCCTTGAAATATTCACTATACTGAAATTATTAAACATTAAATTTCCCCAAATTAACCATAACATTTATCATGCATATGTTTATATCCTAAAACATATTCCATTTATACATATGGTGTTTACATTTAATGTTATTTATTTTACTAGAGAAATATTGATAAATTTATATCATTTATTTAATTTAGATTTTTGATAATGCCTATTGCTCATAAATTAAATTGATTACTCGATATATGAGGAATGATTTGGATAGGTACCACAAGGGTTGGGGACCATTTAAAATAATTCCCTCAATGAATTAGTGGTCTCATGATATGAAATCAGTTGGGAAAAACCTTTGACTTTTAACCAACCACATTCCAAACTATATTATGAAAGGACTTGACAGAAGTATGCTAAACAATTTTTTGAAATGTCTTTATGGTAGAGGTACCATGTTCTAGGGAAACATGTTGTATAATAATTAATTATTTATTTCATTAATTTCAAATTATTATTATCCATGATATTTTTTCATTGAGATTATCTATAGATACATTTTATTCTCAATTAATTGAATAATGGTATTTTTTTAGTTATTTTCATTTCCATATTGATTATACAATATCTAGTTATTTAAATAGAATGTGTTTTCAATTATTTACCTTTACATATTTTTTATTCACTTACTTCTCATTTTATCTATTACATGGCATGTGTGTTTAGTTATTTCCATTTCCATAATGATTATTTTCATTGTTTCATTATTGATTATGTGATACTTAACCCTTACCCAGCATTTGATTTCACCCTTATTTTGTTTCCTTTAACCCAAATTCCCATAATTTTACTAATAAAGATTTGAAGAATACTCTAGATGTAAAAAATTTAATATCCTCAAAAGAAAAAAATTATGCTGTAATTAGTATATTCACTTTTAATTCAAGACTCATGTATGTATCTAGTTTACCAAAACTACTAAATTGATCACTCCCTTGGGATTAATTTCCATGTAATCATGAAAATGTAATGGTATTTGAAACCAACTTTAGCCTTACTGGGGTCGGGTCACTACATTTGGTATCAAATAAAGTTTAGTTTCAACCTTGGGAACTACATTTAGGAAAACATGGATTAGAGAATGTATCCCTAAGTTAGAATTTGAGGATATGAATAAAATAACATCCTCATGTTTTGGTTAAATATATATTTTTGGGGTTTTCTAACAATACATCTCTATTTGGATAATACAAGTGGATGTGATTTTGGCATATATGTACCTAGGCGTAATAGCTCTGAAAATGTGCACTGGACCTGACTCGAGCGTAACCTGGTGCATGAAAAATAGACCTTACTATAGTTTGACACTCACAGGGGATATTCTTAGGATAATTCCCATTTTCTTTACAACCCATTATGAATTATTTGAATATATAATAAAAATGAATTACCTATGTTAGAACTTAGACCAATGAATGACCATTATTGAAATAAAATGAATGAATTATTTATGTATTGAGTTTTTATTGAAAACATTTGTTAAAAGGATATTTAGTGATTATCCTTGTTTAAATGATTTCCATCACATTTGTAACACCCTGATATTTTTTTAAATTATATTTTTTTGAATTAATTTAATCTTTTTGATATTTTTCATTTCACACAACACTGAAAATAGTTTATTTTATTTTAAATCAATATGTTTGGATTACATTATATGCAACACCAAGTTAATTGTGGAATAAAAACAAAATAAATTTTATGTGTATCTACATGGAATATTTATGATATATTATGTCACATGTACCAACGACTTTCCTCTATAGATTGCGTGACACACATGACTGATTTTTACCGAACAAGGGTATATAATTAAAATGTTATTATTTAAAATAATAAGATATAACCTATAAATTTAATTAATGGTTATGAATTTTATCAAATAATAAATGAAAATATATTGTTTACACAAATATAAGATGAATTCATATGTTACCGATTAAATAGAAATGAATATGAAACCCGATTGACTATAAAAGAAAATATTATTATTCTTATAGTCACAAACCTCTTTTAACACAATAATTTAAATTAATTACAATTAGTAAGTCATATTAATGTAATATATATGTTATATATTCTATGAATTATTTTTTATATTCATTCAATAGTTTCGATAGACATAAGATATGGTCAACCCCAATTTTATGCATAAAACCTTTTTTTTATAAAGGTAGTTTTACCACATTTTAATGGAAAAACCTTTTACAATGAAAATTTTGAAACTTTTATAGATTCAATGTGTAAAAATAAACATCATCTTTAGAATAAAAACACTAAAATTAGGTTGGGATACTTTTTTGGTATTTTCTGTACGGCTTTAATTTTTAATGAATAGTTAAAATACTGGATTTAAATTCAAAACTTATTTTTCATCTAATTTATTTATAAGGTTAAATTGTATTTTAAATTGATTTAATAGTTTAATTATATAATAATTTTATCAATTTATACAATTTAGATTATTGGAACCAATTTCATATTGAAATTGGATATAAAAACTTAGAAAACTTTTGATAATTTTTACATTAAAACCATACAGTGTCGTCCCATTAGCGGGATTAATTTTAAATTAATTTCTATAACTTATATGATTGAAATTTAGATAAAAGTATTTCATAATTGGAATCATCATAATATATAATTTCTGATAAGTCCAACTGAGTTTTTTACCAAAAATATTAGTGAATGTAATTAAAAATAATTACATCCATTAAGTTAAAATTAAGCTTAACTAAGGACTAAACCATAAATTTAAGACCCATAATGACCTAGAAACATGTACAACACCCATTTTATGGACATTATTCATCCATTTACCATATATTATTTAGTTTGGATGGTTTTTTATGAATATTTTTAGGTAAAAATGTGTGTACACCTAACTTGTTTTAAAAAATGCCAAGTGTGCCCTTTCTCTTCGCTACAAAAGCTCGCCACCTCTCCGTATTATTCACACATCTCAAATTACATAGGTTAATCCAAGATCTTCCAAATACACTTCCCATAATATATCCATTATTCCTTGAATCCTCTCTTTTGGCATAAAGATATCAAATGAATCAGTTTGGCACAAACCAAAAGGAGTTACCTGATTAAGAGTTAACATCATCTCTCAAGATCCTTTCTTTTATTTCCATTCTCCACCCCTACACTCTATTTATTCCATGATTTTATAGAAATAAATGTACCATAAATGTACTATGATTATTTTATTCTAATTATTTTAACTACACTGGGATACACTTCTATCTAATGGATAACAAACATACTGTTTAGGTGTAAGACTAATTGTCGCCTCACAAAATAATGATTATTAATTTTTCCTTTAACACCTATAATGTGGGAAATTATTATGAAAAATATGTTTATATATATTATATATTATATTTATTATGTATTTATGATTATTTAATTATATTAAAAAACATATATTTTTACATTCTATTTTGTGTTAACACAAACATTTCTTTTTAGGAAGTGTGGACTAACGCCCCATAAAAGCGTTGTGATTCATTCATAAACTACATGGAATGTATTTAGGATGAGTTTAGTGAAATTATATTATGGAATCCCGCCTTTTTATCACATAAACTTTCATTACATTATACAAAACCGAGGATCTTTAAGTTTAGTGACTTGGAAACCAATAACTTAATACATGAAAACAGAAAACATTATTCTTAAACACTTGAAAGGCTTATCCTTATGTTCATCCTAGGTTTATTACTGCATCTAATAACCTGGGGACATACATCAAAAGAAATGGTGAGCAGAAGGCCCAGTAAGGGAAACAAGGGGAAACATTTAACATGTGTACTTGAGATACCTCAATAAAGTCATGAAAAAGAACTTTAAGTCATGAGAAAGAAATCAAGTGGCATATCATAATAAAAACAACGTATTTCATAACATGAAGATGTGGCTACATAATTTAACTTAGACAATAATTTCCATTTCACCAAGGTCCTTCCCCAAGGTGTCATAAAAAAATTACCAAGGTATCGTTAAAATTTTAATCCCTAGAGATTACATCATTACCCACTGCATTAGAGCGCTATTAGGGTGCAACCTTATATTTTTCATTATCATTATGTGATACACATATATCATCATCAAAAATTTCATAAATAACCCATATATGAAAAAAGAAATGGGTTTCATTTCATAATCATAACGTTTTAAAAACTGCTTTTAAGACATGATCTTTATGTCATTTTAAACCCATGGAAAAGGAAAGCGGGTTTCATGTGTGTAAATCCCAGAATTTAAAATAGAAAATTTTGATATATAAGTAAATACAAATGTATAATAAACTTCTTTGAGTATTCACTTAATAAAATAAAATAATTTGAGAAAAAGAGAGAGACATTTTGAGATGAAAATTCTGCAGCATAACGGCTATATTTCAGGGTTTTAGAAAACATTAAAAAGAGAGGGGAAATGGGTTACCCACTCGTAAATTACCCAATAAAAGTAGAGGGATAGAACATAAATGATATAAGAACATGGTAATGAAATTTTAAAGACATACCTTATGAAATGAAAAACTTGAAAGGAAGAAAAAAATAAGATTTCTCTTATGAAAATTTGGCAGCCTAACGACGTCACTTAAAACTTATAAAAAATGAATTGATGAGATAAAATAGGGTATCTCATAATATGAACATAAAAGGAAAGTATTATGGATACATAGATCATTACCCAACATAATAAAAAGTAACTTTAATGAATTGACATGAAAATAGAACTTGAAAATGAGAAGGGTGAAAAGAATCCCTTACAAAAATTCGGCAGCCTAACGACGCCACTTAAACATTCTTAAAATTAATTGATGAGAGAAAGAGGGGGTCTCTAATCATATGAACATGAAAAGGAAATTAATATGAATATAAAAGAACATCCCCAACATAAGAACATGTATCTTAAAATAAATTACATAAAGGAGAATACATGGAAGGAAAGAGAGAGGTAGGATCCCTTACCTTGAAGAGTAACTTCGAGATCTCAATGTTTGGGACCTTGGGAGGCTTGAAGGCACCCTGGGAGGACTAATTGGGAGGTAAGGAGACCATAAATTCCTTGAGGAGGATTTTTTAACTCAATGTATGAGAGAATGGCTTGGTATTTATAGGGGAAGTGAGGGGACAAGGCATTAATGACCAAGGGACACCTCATTGGTGGTATTGGAAAAACCATGGGCTTTCCCATGGAATTTTCTCATGGTATTGGCCACTTGGGACACCTCATACCATATATTACTATTCATAAGTCTACCAGAATTATTACATAATTATTACATCCTTAATGATGTCATTAAACACCCGAAACTCTAAACTGAAAATTCACTATTCACTGAAAATTCAACTTTTTCAGAAAAATCCCAATAATTCACCTTAACATAATATCTATGATCTGAATTAAAAAATGAACTCCATTTTATAAAAATAATTTTCTAAATATTTTTAATTTAATTTTTAAATAAAAAACACTATTCACCAGAAAAAACTAATACTTAACTAATAATTTCTAAAACAGTTATTTACCTATTTTATTGAATCACAATACTTAATCAAGGTGCCTAAATTATATTAATACTTTATTTAAGTGAGATTACTAATCCATTTGGTCACATTAATAATCCTAAGGGTAAAATCACTATTCATAATTTACTATTCACCAAAAATTAAGTTGATCTTATTAGACTCTAAATTTCTTACTGAACACATTTAAAGAAGACCATTTTTTAAAAATACTTACACATCATTAATTATTTAAGGGTTACATAAATATTTTAAAATATCCTTTTTTTCAAAATTCATTCATAAGATGCATCCTATATTTATCCCGACATCTAAAAATTCACAAACTTTACCATAGGAAGATATCACAATTTATTTATCTCAAAGGATTAGAAAAATTAGCTATGGTCTCATTACATATCCCCTTACAACACCAGCATATGACCCAAGTGTAAGGTGTGCTAAGGTGAGAGAATCTTGGGGAGGTTCGGATAATATTGCCCTAGTAGTAATATTCACTTACTTGAACTTCTCGCGCAGGAGACTCCATTCAAGCTTGACACGCTGGAGTTCAGCTTGGTCTTGGTCCAAAGCAAAGCCCAAAGATGCCACCTCCTTCCCAAGCTCTGATAAGTGGGATTCATAAGGTTTGAGTCTACTGGATGAATCCATCGACTCTTCTTTCTGCATTAACCATTAACATCTCTATTAAATTTTTAAGAGTAAATTAATATACTATTCAAAAGTTTGGGTCGTTACATTCTCCCCCCCTTAAGAAATTTCATCCCTGAAATTTTAAACCAAAGGCTTAGTCGAAAAGCTGAGGGTACTTTTTCTTCATTGTTTCCTCAGGCTCCCACATCGCTTCTTCATACTTATGATTCCTCCACAACACCTTCACAAGGTCGGTAGTCTTGTTGTGTAGAACCTTGTCTCTACGGTCTAAGACCTCCACTGGCTGCTCCTCATAAGAGAGGTCATGTTCCAGTTGCACCACCTCTGGGTTTAGTACATGCGAAGGGTCGGGTATGTACTTCCTCAAGAGAGATACATGGATGACATCGTGAACATGAGCCAGGTTCGGTGGAAGTGCTAGACGATAGGCCACTGCTCCTATGCGATCAAGGATTTCATATGGGCCAATGTACGTAGGATTGAGCTTCCCTTTCTTCCCAAACCACATGAATCTCTTCCATGGAGAAATTTGAAGGAAGAATTTTTCACCAAAACCAAACTCCAAGTCCCTTCGATGGTTGTCAGCATAGCTCTTCTGCCGACTCTGAGCAGCCTTTATGTGTTGTTGGTTGGAATAAACCTTTTCTGTCATCTCTTGCACAAGATCAGGCCCAAGAAGATTTCTCTCACCAGCTTCATCCCAACAAGTAGGAGTTCTACATCGCTTTCCATACAGAGCTTCATAGGGTGCCATCTGAATACTCGAATGGAAGCTGTTGTTGTATGAGAAATACACTAATGGGATGTGTTGATCCCATCCACATTTAAATTCCATTGATCATAATCTCAGTATGTCCTCAGGTGTCTGAATAGTCCTTTCATATTGGCCATCAGTTTGAGGATGATAGGCTGTACTAAAATTCAATTCAGTATTCAGATCATGTTGAAGACTTCTCCAGAATTTTGATGTGAATCTTAGATCACAATCTGATACGATGGATAGCGGTACCCCATGCAGCCTTACCACTTAATTTACGTATATCTTGGCAAGTTTATCCAAAGTGAAATCTTCCCGAATAAAGATAAAATGGGCAATCTCGGTGAGACGGTCCACAATAACCCATATCGCATTGTTTCCTTTAGATGTTTTCGGGAGACCAGTGACAAAGTCCATAGTGATTTTATCCCACTTCCATGCTAGTATGGGTAGCGGTTGTAATACCCCCTTAGGAATTTGTCATTATTCCTTTACTTGTTGACACACCAAGCACCTTATAGTGTAATCAACAATCTCCCTCTTCATTTTATCCCACCAATAATGATCATGAATGTCTCTATACATTTTAGTGCTTCCCGGATGTATAGAGAAAGTAGAGCTATGAGCTTCATCGATCAGTTCTTTCTTTATCTCCAGAATAGATGGAACACATAGTCTTGTACGATATTTCAATACACCTTCTTGATCAATATTGAAATAAGGAAACTTCCCTTCCTTTACAGCCTCAAACTTCTCCTGCAACAAAAGATATTCTTTTTGTGCCTTCTTGATCTTCTCAAGTAATGGAGGTTGAGAAATCATTTGGGATTGGGTTGATGATGTCCCTTCCCTTACAATTCCCATGTCTAGATTTACTAGATCCTTTATCAAGGGATCTCCTAGGATCCTCATTGTTATCAAAACAATAGGGTCTTTCCTGCTTAATGCATCTGCAACTTTGTTTGATCTTCCAGGGTGATAATTAATTTAACAATCACAGTACTTAATAATCCCCAACCATCTCCTTTGTCTCATGTTCAATTCTTTCTACGTGAAAATATACTTTAAACTTTGGTGATCGGTGTATATATCAAATTTATCCCCATAAAGATAGTGCCTCCATATCTTTAGAGAAAAAAAATTTCCACCATCTCTAGATCATGCGTAGGATAATTCTGCTCATGTTTCTTCAGCTGACGAGATGCATAAGCAATTACCTTGTCATTTTTCTTGAGGATGCACCCAAGCCCTTTCAGAGATGCATCACTAAAAATAATAAATCCTTCTCTGAAAGAGGGTTGTGTTAACATAGGTGTAGTAACCAATATTTTCTTCAGCTGTTGGAAACATTCCTCGCATTCCTTTGTCCAGATGAACTTAACCCCTTTTCAAGTCAACTTGGTTAGTGGATTAGAAAGCCGTGAAAATATTTTCACAAACCTCCTATAATATCCTGTTAAACCAAGGAAACTATGAATCTCAGTTACTGTTGTGGGTTGAGGCCACTCCTCCACAACCATTGTCTTTGCATGGTCAACTGAGATTCCTTCATTGGTTATGATGTGCCCCAAGAAAGCCACTTGTTGTAACCAAAACTCACACTTGCTGAACTTTCCAAAGAGCCTCTCCTTCCGCAGAGTTTTCAAAATAACCCTCAGATAAACTTCATGCTCCTCATGAATTTTTGAATATATCAAAATATCATCAATAAAAACTACCACAATGTTATCAAGGTAGTCTTTAAAGACTCTATTCATCAAATCCATGAAAATAGCAGGAGCATTAGTCAAGCCGAAGGGTATAACAGTAAACCCATAATTCCCATATCTTGATCGGAAGGCAGTATTTGGAATATCTTCTTTCTTCACCCTCAGTTGATGATAACCAGATCAAAGATCAATCTTGGAGAAGAATTAAGCCCCACGAAGTTGTTCAAATAAATTATCAATTCTTGGAAGAGGGTATTTGTTCTTCACTGTGATCTCATTCAATTCTCTATAATCAATGCATAGCTGCATTGATCCATCCTTCTTCTTCACAAAGAGAACTAGTGCTCCCCAAGGAGACACACTCAGTCGGATAAACCCCTTCTCCAACAAGTCTTGGAGTTGTTTCTTTAACTCCTCTAGCTCCACATTTTCCATTCTATATGGATTCTTTGATATCGGTTGAGATCCAGGTACGAGCTCAATGGATAACTCTACCTCTCTTTCTGGGGGAGGTCCATGTAAATCCTCAAGAAATATGTCGATGTATTTCTAAACAATCAGAACATATTCTATTTTTATACTCCATTTTCCTTCTTCATCCTCACCGATTAACTCCATAAAGAAGGCTATAGGAGGTGCCTCTAGACAAGGATCAGGTCGGGATATCTCTCCTTGGAAGATAACTGTAGGTCGTTCACTCAAGACTACTGATATTTCTTTACTTTTGAATTTGATCTTAGCATTATACATTGAGAGCCAGTCCATGCCTAGTATAACGTAAAATTCCATACTGGGAATGACTACTAGATTTGAGATAATATTGTGCTCACTAAAGTAAACACTAGAGTCTCTAAAAACTGTTGATGCATGGATAATCCCACTTGGAGTCTTGACTGACAACTCTACCTCTAGAAGTTCGGGGGTTGATTCTATATTCTTTTCAAACTTGGAGGAAATAAAGGAATGCGTATAACCAGAATTAAACAAAGTACATGCTTATTTTGAGAGGACAACAAGAGTACCTGCTACCACATCATTCAGTGCTTCAACTTCAGTTGTTGTGATAGCAAAATCATGACCTTTCTCCCTTGTCCTTTGCTGAGGTTGATAGTGTTTCCCCTCCACTACTCTTGGATTTGGACAGTGATTAGAAAAGTTCTCAAACTATCCACACTTAAAGCATTGGACTTTGGGTAGGGTGAAAACCATCTTTCCTCTATCATTAGTGTGGGGGAGTTGAGGCTTCACCTCACTACGACAATTCTGAGCAATATGGCCTTCTCTTCTACACTTGTAGCACTTGCCACTTCCGATCAAGTAATTCCCCCGAATCCTTCTTCCCACATTTATTACATGTGGGAATTTTCATTTTCTTTCCACCTCTTTCATGATCAAAGCTTCTTCCCAGGCTTGGTTCTATATCTCTCTTCTTCTCATTAGATTTTTGAGACCACTGTGTCTCACCAAACTTTAGTTCAACTTTCATAGCACTTAGAACTATTTCTTCGTAGCCATCATAGTCCATATGGGCTATATTCTTCCGCAGATGAGGTCGTAGTCCACCAAAGAACTTATCAACCTTCCCATTAGGGTCCATTAAAAAGCTTGAGGAATAACGAGATAGCCCTGTGAAGTTCATCTCATAGATTCCAACAGATTCTTTCTCCTTCTGCTTCAGCTCGAGAAATTCTTTCTCCATTCTCATTCTCATCGAACGAGGGAAATACATATTGAAGAATATTCCCCAGAACTCTTCCCACCCCATAGCTTTAATATCTCCTCTTGGCTTCGTGTTTTTGATCAGTGAATACCACCGATCATCTTCTCCCTCTAGTCGATATACATCAAGGGTGAATTTTTCTTGTTTCGCACAATGAAGTACAGAAAAGAGATTCTTTGTAAATATGATCCATTGATAAGAAATCAATGGTTCAGTCGATCCACTGAAGGATGGTGGTCTTTTCCACATAAAGGACTCAATGGAATGTTGTTCACTTCATGGTGAGATCAGTCTCTCAACTTGATTCAAGTTATTACTCATAACTTGAGTCAGTTGGTTCATCATTCGCATGAATGTTTCTATTTCGGCTTCCATCAGAGGGTCGTCAGCGCATGGTACATTGCAGTCACCATTTGCACGGTTCCTCCTATTTCCCGACATTTTCAGAAAGAATAAAATCTTAGTGAGAAACTTGTTTCATTTACTAATATTTTAACTATAAAGGATTCTACATCTTAAAACTTCATGCTTAAACAATTATATTTCTCTATAATTCCTTCATACTGATTCATAAAATGCTTGTGATTAATCGAACAAATCCCCCAGGAGTGTCGTAAACAAGATTGCATCAGGGCTCGTTGTCGAGCACGAGTTCCCGTTCGATTCTAGCTCAAAGAGGTGTTTTTAGGTTTTACCCCTATGTACATCTGTGCCAGAGCCGCCTCTACCTGCTCGTATCCAGACATGGATTACTTGTTTGATAAACCACTTACTCAATACACACCAAAATACCAGAAAGTTTTACCTATATTTAGACTTTTCTATAGTGTTCTTCCTAAAGTTTTCATAGCCTAATTTCAATAAATAACTAAACCATAATTTGATACCAACTATGGCATCCCTCATTTTTATCACATAAAAGTTCATTACATTATACAAAACTGAGGATCTTTAAGGTTTAGTGTCTTGGAAACCAGAAACTTAATACATGAAAACATAAAACATTCTTCTTAAACACTTTAAAGGATTATCCTTATGTTAATTCTAGGTTCATTACTGTTTCTCATAACCTGGGGACATACATTAAAAGAAAGAGTGAGTAGAAGTCCCAGTAAGGGAAACAAGGGGAAACATTTAACATGTGAACTTGAGATACATCAATAAAGCCATGAAAAAGAACATTAAGGCATGAGAAAGAAATCATGAGGAATATCATAATAAAAATAATGTATTTCATAATTTGAAGATGTGTATACAAAATTTAACTTAGACAATAATTTCTATTTCACCAAGGTCCATCCCCAAGGTGTTATAAAAAAAATTACCAAGGTTATTCACCAAGGTATCGTTAAAATTGTAATCCCTAGAGATTACATCATTACCCAAAGAATTGGACTGATATTACGGAAAACCTTAAATTTATATTTATCATCATGTGAGCCACATATATAATCATAAAAAATTTCATAAATAACCCATATAGCATAAAATAAATGGGTTTCATTTCATAATCATAACGTTTTCAAAACTGCTTTTAAGACATGATCTTTATGTCATTTCAAACCCACAGAAAAGGAGAGCAGGTTTCATGTGTGTAAATCCTAGAATTTAAAACATAAAATTTTGATATATATGTGAATACCACTGTATAAGAAATATCTTTGAGTATTAACTTAATAAAATAAAATAATTTTATAAAAATAGAGAGACATTTTGAGACGAAAATTCTGCACATGACGACTATGTTTCAGGGTTTTTGAAAACATTGAAAAGAGAGGGGACATGGGTTACCCACTCATAAATTACCCAAAAAAAGTAGAGGGATATAATATAAAGAATATAAGAACATGGTAATGATATTTTAGAGACATACCATATGAAATGAAAAACATGAAAGGATGATAAAAATAATATTTCTCTTATGAAAATTCGGCAGCCTAACGACGTCACTTAAAACTTCTAAAAAATTAATTGATGAGATAAAATAGGGTATCTTATCATATGAACATAAAAGTACAGTATTATGGATATAGAGATCATACCCCAACATAATAAAAAAGAACTTGAAAGAATTGACATGAAAATAGAACTTGAAAATGAGAATGGTGAAAAGAATCCCTTACAAAAATTCGGCAGCCTAACGGCGCCACTTAAACATTCTTAAAATGAATTGATGAGAGAAATAGGGGGTATCTCATCATATGAATATGAAAAGTACATTAGTATTAATATAAAATAACATCCCCAACAAAATAACGTGGAGCTTAAAATAAATGACATAAAGGAGAATATATGGAAGGAAAGAGAGAGGTAGGATCCCTTACCTTGAAGAGTAACTTCGAAATCTCAATGTTTGGGACCTTTTGAGGCTTGAGGGCACTTTGAGAGGACTAATTGGGAGGTAATGAGACCATAAATTCATTGAGGAGGATTTTTGAATTCAAAGGATGAGATAATGGCTTGGAATATATAGGGGAAGTGAGGGGACAAGGCATTAATGACCAAGGGACACCTCATTGGTGGTATTGGAAAACAAATGGGCTTGCCCATGGTATTTTCCCATGCTATTGGCCACTTGGTGAACCTCATACCTTATATTACTATTCATAAGTCGACCATAATTATTACATAATTATTACATCCTTAATGATGTCATCAAACACCTAAAACTCTAAACTGAAAATTCATTATTCACCGAAAATTCAACTTTTTCAGAAAAATCCCAAAAAATCACCTTAACATAATATCAATGTTCTGAATTCAAAAATGAACTCCATTTTATAAAAATATTTTTCTAAATATTTTTAATTTAATTTTTAAATAAAAAACACTATTCAATAGAAAAAACTAATACTTAACTAATAATTTTAAAAACAGTTATTTACCTATTTTATTGAATCACAATACTTAATCAAGGTGCCTAAATTATATTACTACATTCTTCAAGTGAGATTACTAATCAATTTGGTCACATTACCAATCCTAAGCAGAAAATCACTATTCACCAAAAAAATTAATTTGATCTTATTAGACTCTAAATTTATTACTGAACACATTTGCAGAAGACCATTTTTTTAAAATCCTTACACATCATTAATTATTTAAGGTTTACATAAATATTTTAAAATATCCTTTTTTTCAAAATTCATTTATAATATACATCCTATATTTATCCAGACATCTGAAAATTCACAAACTTCACCATAGGAAGAAATCACAATTTATTTATCTCAAAGGATTACACAAAGTAGCTATAGTCTCGTTACATATCCCCTTACAACACCAGCATATGACCTAAGTGTAAGGTGTGCTAATGTGAGAGAATCTTGGGGAGGCACGGATAACATTGCCCTAGTAGTATTCTCCACTAACTTGAACTTCTCCCGTAAGCGACTCCGTTCAAGCTTGACACGCTGGAGTTCGGATTTGGCTTGGTCCAAAGAGAATACCAAAGATGCCACCTCATTCCCAAGCTCTAATAAGTGGGCTTCATAAGGTTCAAGTCTACTGGATGTAGCCAGTGACTCTTCTTTCTGCATTAACCATTAACATCTCTATTAAATCGTTAAGAGTAAATTAATATACTATTCAAAAGTTTGGGCGTTACATATATGATATACATGATATAATAATAATACATTAATAATTATATATATATATACTTATATATAATTTTCATTCTTTCTTTCTATATGATAATAAAAATGGAAAAAACTCTCATGCGTACATACAAATTTCCGTCTCCATAAATGGTGTATTTCATTTCATACATATATATTCTACAGATTCTTATAATACACAAAAAATGTATATAAATTATATTTATATCATTTTTTAAAATCTATAAATAAGGACCAAAGATTTAACAAATTACGGCACATGTGAAGAACAAAATGAATATTACTTGAAGTGAAACCTTAACATAGGATTAGTAACAAGTGAGTAATATAAGGTATTAATAAAACCATATATAGGATTAAATATAATAATATTATTCTTGAAAATATGTATAATAAATTACATTAATATTAATGGAGTCTTGTACAAGTTTTAAGAGATTCAATAAACAGGGTAAGGGAATTTCATCTCACTTTCATTTCTGTGAGATACGTGCTTTATTCACCACCCATTCCAATAGAGTGTTTTTTATAATTACCATGGGTGAATTATATGATTCTTATAATTAAATTTATGTGTATTTACATATCCATTATATGATATGTATATCGTGGGTTTTATGTTTCAAAAGTTACAAAATTGGTAAAGTAGTTTTGTCTCAATTTGACTTCTTTGACACACATGTCATGTTTTGCACCAAAATTTTTCCTTGAGGTGTATATACTACCTTTGAAATTTTGTACCATGAATCTCTTTACTTTCATAATATTTTTATATTCATGTAATTTCATTTCATTACATGGGGAGTATGGTTTAAAGTTACCTAGTGGTGAAATTTTATTGAAGCAATATCATCGCTTTTCAAGATTATTTATGTTTATGATTACTTTGATGAAACATTATGATCCATATCTCAATAACATTCATGAATATTCTTTACATATATTTATTCATGATTTATTCAATTATTGGTACCATTTTTTCACTCTTCGGTACATAAAATAGTTAAGAAAGTGTTTTATGAAAGCTCGACTTTACCTTTTCTTTGATTGGAAATCTATGTTCCTTCAAAACCATGTTTCCAAAAAAGGGTCTCCAGGAATGTTCTACTATTATCCAATAAAAATTAAATGAAAATTTTTCACCTTTTTTCTTTTACCAATTTTTTCAAAGGAATCTTCTTGTCACTTTCCGAACAAGGAATTTTTCTAATATTTTACCATGAAAAAGGAATGTTCTTCTTACCTCATACAACTTGTACAAATTTACCAGTTTTCATTTCTATAAAGCTTCATTTCCATGTTTAAGTGGTTGATTTTTATGAATTTTTTTAAAAAGTAATTTCCAAAGAAATGGGTTTTAATTTTTTTCAATATTTATATTTTTTCAAAGTATTTTTCAATGAAAATGGTTTTCAAAATGTTTTCAATATTCTATATAAATTTTCAAGGAAAATTGTTTTCAAATAATTTCCAAGCATTATTTATAAGTTTGTAAACAATTTTCAAATAAATGGTCTTCCAAGAGTTTTCAAGCTCTTTATATATGTTTTCAAAGAAAAAGGATTCTAAAATGTTTTCAAATCATTATTTATAAGATTTCATGTTTATTATCAATAAAATGGTTTTCAAAAGGTTTTATATTTTAAAGATACTTTTTCAAGGAATTGATGATATTTTCCTCAATAAATGTTTTCAAAATATATTTCCAAGTTATTTCCCATAAAATATGAATTCCTTTGATGTTACTCATTCCCTTATAGGAACTTATATAAAGGTTTAATTCATATCCTTTCATGAATGGTTTATGTTTTGATGGCATGATGGTTACGAAGCCCATTTATAGTTCATGGGATATTTGTTTATGAAACCTATTTCTCATTCAAAGGTTATATTTTTATGAAACTTACTTCTTCTTAGGGTTTATGCATTGATGAAATGGTTATGAAACCTATCTATTTTCCATAGGTTATGATGTGATGAAATTTTAATGACACCCATTTCATTTCATGGGTTATTATTCGATGCTTATAAAACCCATATATTTTCATGGGTCATGATATGATAAATGTTTTTTTGGAACATGTATGTATAATTCTATTATGTGATAGGTGGAACCTATATCTCCCTCCAATAAATTAGGTAAAGATGAATGAATCATGACTATAAATTTTATGTGCACGCCAGATTACATGTTCATAATGTTATGAATGTATCATGTTTCATGTCCACAAGTTTATGCGTAAACCTAATTACATGTTCAAAATTTTATGAGTGAACATTATTATGTGTTCACATTGTTATTCATGGACCTGGTTGATTTTACATAAGTTTATTCATGAACCTAATTACATGTTCACAATGTTATGTGTGAACCATATTACCTGTTCACAAAGTTATCCATGGACACGGTTTCATGTCCATAAGGTTATGTGTAAACCTTATTTCACATTTAGAATGTTATGAATGGACCTAGTTGCATGTTTATATGTTGATTCAGGGGCATGATTTCATGTTCTTCACTTAATGAGTGAACCCATTTCTACTTATACATGTTCAAAACATTATGAACAAATGTTTGTTCCAAAAATTCCATGTATTATTCCTATTTTATGCTTTCCTGACTTATTCTCTTAATTATCTTATGATATATGCCTTATGAACTGGAAATCATTAATACGATGTCTAATATTCAGGGTATGGCCGTCAAATTTTATTATTAAATTATACACCCTTTTTCATGTTATGGTTACACATTTCCATTATTTACCCTTACTGAGCATCTGAGCTCACCCCTTTCTTATGTTTTCATTCCCCATGTCGTGAAGAATGTTTTTAGGTATAATTAATAATGTTGGATATATTTATAGGAGATGTTTAAGATCTTTCACTAAGATATAATATTTTTTTTATGTTTGCAAGGAAACTAAATTGTTATGTCCCTTGGGAATTTATTTTATTAATGTTCTGAATATTCATCCTAAATGCTATAATATTTATTTATGTTAAGCATGAGTCTCTATAGTTGGTATCAAAGGAAATGTTTAGTTGACCTTTGGAAACTAGGATTCGAAAACATTATTGATATACCTAGGTATATTTCTAAGTATATGTCTAGGTATGTCTCTAAGGATAAGTATAAGGTTGAGTGAATGTTTTTGAAAATGTCCTAAAATTTTGGTAAAGGAAGAAATGAGTGGTTTTCGAGCAATAAAACTCTATCTGGATATCAAAATTAGATGTGTATTTGGTATATATGTACGTAGGGGTCACAACTTCGACAAGATGCACTTGGCCTTAATTGGGGTAATCTGGTATATGACATCAGGTCTTACTGCACAACCGGTTTAACACCCCTAGGGATATGAATTGGAAATTCATAAACTCTAAAAGAAAAATTATGATAGATATGAATAGAATATGACTATAAATATCCTAGAAAAAACCTAAGGTTTCATCGATTGAAAATTTCGTATCATTATTTAGACATCCTATAAGTAATTTTTCATGATTATATGGATTACATAAATGATATGTGTCTCTTACCCCATTCTTTCTAGTTTTCCAAAATGGATAGAACTAGAAGGGACATGGATAACATTGAATGTTTCAGATGTTGAAAGTATGGTCATTATGATAATAAATTTCCCAAGTATAAATATCATATACAAAATCAGAAAAGAGCTATGAGTATTGGTTATACTTCTAAAGATAAATAAACTATAAATGACATGTGAAAGGTATGTGATGTTATTCCACTATTGTTTACATTGATCATAACAAGCATTATTAGATTGAGTTTGAGGAACCTTATGACTTTATTCAAATTTAATATTTTATAAAATAAGTATTAATGTACAAGTTGATTAATCCCATGTACTGGTTTAAGAATAAAGTTTTATTAATGAAGTATTTATGTTTTGAAATTCAAAGATTATGTTATATGATTCATGAAATGTATAAGTATTTTTAGTACAATTTTTCATTAAATATTGAAAATGATATGTTGAATGGTGATGAATGCATAAAAAATTAATTTCATGGAAATGTGTTATTTTGATTAAGGGAAGGTGACCATTAATTAATGATTTAAATTGATATAATGATCGTTGGATAATGATATGTTGGAGATGAATAAGTAAATTAGACAGTATTGATTACCCTAGAACTTATAATTTAATAAAAATGGTCTATTCCATTAAGGATTAAGTTTACTAATTCTTTGATTTAAATAATATATCTAGTAATCATTGGAATAAGGAAGCTTACAAGTTTTCTAAAAGGATTTATGGTCGTTAAAGTTATTACCATGTTTCAAGGGAATATACGATGTGGTTATTCATGTGTTTCAAATGTGATAACCAATTGGTAATTTTTGATATATGGGGGATCAATTTTCAGCTGATTTCATGAATTTCTTTCTAAAGATTTTAATTTTCATCTTTCGAATGGGTAATGGGGTTATCAAATTATGGAAAGATTATGTTAAATTTTGGTAGATGTTTCTGAGAATAAAGTATTATATTACCACATTAAGATTTATGCATCTTGGAAAAATCATTATAAAATGATGGAGTTGATGATAACTAATGACATATGGGATGGGATATCATAGATCTCATGATCTATTACTACTTCGGGAAAGAAAAAATCACCTTTATTTTTAGAGAAAGTGGTAAAGTGGATCAAGGAACAATAATGGGCGAGGTTGTCCTAAAATCATGCAAGTATATCTTTTCAGGAAAATTCTTTATATTTAAGAAAAAGGATCTTGAAACCAAAAATATTATATTAACACCTCTTTTTTTGATGAATCATATTTTCCCTTAGTTCATCATATATTTATGGATTTCTGATTATTAACTTTCTTCTCACCTTTTTATCTATCACTCTCCATAAGAACTTGATAGTTATATTTTTATTCCATTTCCATGTTTTCACATCCCACCTATGTTCCCTCATGTGGAAACACGGTTATATGTTACTTTGGGTATCTATTATGGTTCAAAAATTCACTTTTTAAGAGAAGTTTTAATGTACATTTTAATGATGTGGGTTTCTATGAATAAAACATTCAAGTATAAAACATTTGATAGCCTAGATAAATATTGAAGGATAAATTAATTTTAATGAGAGTATAATATAACACCCCAAGATTTTTTTGGTTTTTATATTTTCAAATTAATTTAATCTTTTTGATATTTTTCATTTCACGCAACACTGAAAATAATTTATTTTATATTAAAGAACTATGTTTGGTTTGAATTATATGAAACACCAAGGTAATGATGAAATACACACAACATAAATTTTAACTTTATATACATGTAAAACTTAAGTTATCTTGCATTACATGCAACAATGACTTTCCTTAATGGCATGTGTGACACGCACAACCGATTTCTACCAAATAATAGTATGTCATTAAAATGTTATTATTTAAAATAATAATATATAACATTTTCATTGAATTAGAGGTTATGAAAAGCAGTAACTAATTTATTAAAATATATGGTTTATAAAAATATAATATTAATTCATAGATTACCAATTATTAGAAATGAATATGAAAATCGATTAAATATAAAGGAAAATATTATTATTTTTATAGTAAAAAATCTCTTTTAACCTAATAAATTAAATTAATTACAATTATTAAGATATATTAATGTAATATATATTTTATATATTTAATCAAATATTATTGATATTCATCCAATAGATTATATAGTGATAAGATAATAACAAACCCATTTTTATGCATCAAAACCTATTTTTTATAAAGTTAATTTTATTTCATTTTAATGGAGAACTAGTTTTAAATTTGATTTTTGGATCTTTTATAGATTTAATATATCAAAATTAACTTAATATTTAGAAGATAAAGATAAAAATTAGGTTCGGATAAATTTTTGGTATTTTTTTGTACAACTTCATTTCATAATGAATAGTAAAAATATTGGATTTTAAAAGTTTAATTAGATAAGAATTTTATAATATAATCCAATTTAGGTCATTTTAACAAATTTCACAATGAAATTGGATATAAAAAAATAGCAAACTTTTGGTCATTTTTACCTTAAAACCATACAATGCCATCCCGTCAAGGAGAATAATTTTAAATTAATTTCTGCCACTTTTGTGATTAGAATTTTTACAAATTTATTCCACATTTACAATTAGAATAATATATAATGCCTAACATTTCCAATTTAGTCTTTTACCAAAAATATTAGTGAATATAATTAAAATTAATTACATTGATTAAGGTAAAATTAAGCTTAACTAAGTACTAAACCAAATATTTAGGACCCAAAATGACTTAGAAACTTGTCCAAACCCCATTTTATGAACATTATTCAAATGTTAACTTTACATTATTGAGTTTGGTTTGTTTGGTATGAATTTTTCTAGGTAAAAATTGAAGTTTCCGGGCGCAGCAGAAGCGGGTGGGTGGATGTGCCCACATGGCCTTTTGTCATTAACAATGATCAATCCGGGATCAATACGACGATAAATGCCAGTCTCCATGGATCGAATCACAGAAATAGACAAAGAAAAGGAAAGTCCCAGAACCACAAAGTAGGACCATTACAGGTTGATTATAATTAATTCAATCGATTGAAAAAAGTAACTTTTGGTGTTCTTTCTTTGTTGATATTTCTGACCATGTTCTGGTGTGATACATTATTGCGTCACAAAATCCATGGGTAGAATTCCTCTAGCGGTGATCCAAACGTGCACCTCGTATCCTTGGATGTCGCCAAATGATTATTCGGGTACTAGCATGGAGAAACCTTTGCTTGCGTTGTCTGCCTTAGATCGTCTTGATCTGATGGAAGACGATCTCTCTCGGTCTTCAGAGTGTTCTGGGAGGAAGAGGTTCTTTCGGCCTTGAAAGAATTCTCCAGAATTGTTGTGCACAATGATTCTCTTTGGTTTAGAAAAAGAGTTGGGGTTGTGAGGATATTTATAATCGGGTTTGATGTTGTAGAGTTATGACAATAAATAAACGTGTTACACATTTTATTTATTTCATTGACTCTTATTGAAAACCCCCATGTGAAATAATTAATTCCTTGACATGATCCCATGCTGATTATAATAAATATCATTTAATAAAACAATATTATATCCTCAATATCCCGACGGGAAAACTACACAACGTGTAGTCATTAATACACGGCGTGTACTTGTTTTCAATAAAACTACATGGCGTGTAATCATTAATACACGACATGTACTTGTTTTTTAATTTCCTTTCCAAAATGAAAACTACAGGGCGTGTAATCATTAATACATAGTGTGTACTTGTTTTCCATGAAAAACTATACGGCATGTAATCATTAATACACGATATGTATATCTTGTTTTTCATTTTCTTCTTCCTCCATCATTATAACGATTTAGGATTCCTTGAATAATTATTAAATCATGTACGGGAATAATATTTATTCTACTTGAGATACTTGGATACACTTAGTGTGTGACCCTCTAGGCCTCGTTCTCATTGGCATTAGGCAGACTTGCCAAAAGTCCAAGATTATTGTCTAGAAACGATTCAAGGAACCCAAGAGAAATAAGTTGACGTCGCATTGACATGTCACCTCATAAGAACGCTTACTGTGTAATTTAATCCCTTTGTCTCAATATCTCATCAAGAAGGTTTCATGGATGTATCATAAACCTATATGCTTGATCTGTCATTATTTTACTACCTAAAATAAACTCGTTGTTTCACAAACGCCATGGAATTTTATACGACAGTTATATTTCAATCAAAGGGCCTAGATATCAACTTCTATAAATGGATGGGAAAAATACTTCCTCGACTTATCCATTAACAACATGTCATTTTTGATGCACCCAACATACCCTACTTCCCACCAATTATCTTCGTGATGGTTTTCATCAGTAAATCTAAGTACACGAGTCATGACATGAGTTAATAATAATCTTCCAGTTTAAGGACCATTACACACGCTCGCAGATAGTAATATCCAATGACACTAAGACATGAGGAATTACTACTGGAGGGTCTATTCTCATAATCTCCCATCTTGGAGATTACCCAGTGAAAACTCCATGAGAGAGAGTCTCGTCTTCTTACGAGTACTCACACATGATGTTCTGTATACTATGTGTCCTATCATATTATGTCATCCAACCGTAGAACTTTATTTAAGAATATTGTTATAGCATTTAAAGGTTCTCATCATAGTGGAGATCTACCATGACCTTATTAATGCAACAAATATTCCAGGACATTATTATATTATAGTCATGAAGAACAATGAACAATATATATAAGAAGAGTACATTCATGTAATCAAAGTACAAAACATTTGGTTCTCAGGACACCAACCCTTACAAACTCCCACTTGGACTAGAGCCAACTTCCTACAACTTTTAGTCCGCTAGACCTCACATGATGATCATGTTTCTCCTGAGTCAAGGTTTTAGTCAAGGGGTCCGCCATGTTGTATTCTGTGGAAATACTACTCACTGCAACTTCACCTCTCTGAGAAAAATCCATTAAAAGATGATACTTTCGAAGTATGTGCTTTGTCCGCTGATGTGACCTTAGCTCTTTTTCAAGTGCCACCGCTACAGTATTATCACAATAGAGTGTGATAGGATCTTTACTATTAGGTACTACATCCAGATCTTGTACAAAGCTTCGCATCCATAATTCTTCTTCAGCTTCCTCAGAAGCTACGATATACTCAGACTCCACTGTATAATCTTACACCACACTTTTATTTGAGTTCTTCCATCTCACTGCACCTCCATTCAAACTGAAGATGTATCAGGTATGCGACTTCATGTCAACTTGATCAGTCTAGAAAGTGGCATCTACATGTCCTCTGATGACTCGTTCATCATCTCCTCCATAATCTAGTAACATATCCTTTGTATGCCTCAGATACTTAAGGATAGTCTTGACTGCCATCCAATGGCGGTCTCCTAGATCATCTTGATATCTGCCCACCACACTTAATGCATAAGAAACATTTAGTCTTGTATATATCATAACATACATGACTGACCCAATCACGGATGTGTAAGGGATAATTTCCATTTTCTTTCTTTACTCATGTGTCTGAGGACACATTTTCTTAGAAAGATGAATGCCATGTGACACAGGAAACAATCCCCTCTTGGAATGTTTCATACTGAATCTCTTTAGTATCTTTTCAATGTATGTACTTTGACTCAGGCCCAGAATCCTCTTAGATCTATCACGATGGATCTTGATCCTAATAATATATGCTACATCGCCCATGTCTTTCATAGAGAATCATTAATCTGACCACACCTTAACCGACTGTAAGACAGGTACTTCGTTTCCAATTATTAACATGTCATCAACATATACTATTAGGAAAACGACTGTACTTCCACTAAACCTCTTGTAGACACAAGGCTCACATTTGTTTTTAACAAATCCAAATTCCGTTATGGCTTCATCAAAATGAATGTTCCATGACCTTGATTCTTGCTTTAATCCATAAATGGATTTCTACAACTTGCATACCTTATTGGAATCCTTTGGAGTCACAAACCCTTCAGGTTGTTTCATGTAGACATCTTCCTGGAGGTTCCCATTATGGAATGCTGTTTTGACATCCATTTTCCAAATTTCATAGTCATGGTAAGAGGCAATGGAAAATAGGTTTCTGATGGATTTCAGCATCACAACCGGTGAAAATGTTTCATCATAGTCAATTCCTTGACGCTGTCTAAAACCTTTGGAAACCAGTCATGCCTTATAGGTGATGAATTTCCCCTCCATGTCAAGTTTCTTCATGAATACCCATTTAATACCAATAGGATTTACATCAACTTGAGGATCTATCAAAATACAGACTTGGTTTTGGTATATGGAATCCATTTCAGAATTCATGGATTTTTTCCACTTGGCAACATCTGTGCCTTCAACTGCTTCCTTGTAGGTAAGAGGATCAGCATTGTCAACCAATAATGAGTCACCATCCTCGGTGACAAGAAAAACATATTATTCTGGTTCTCTCACCTCTCTTGTTCTCCTACACAGTCCTTGTGTCTCTGGAACAGATTGTTCTTCCACAGGGCTTTGTGGAATCTGTTCTTATACCAACTCTTGTGTATCTTTATCCATGACTTCATCGAAGTCTATCTCGCTCCCACTATCTCTTTTGGAGATGTGCTCCCTCTCAAGGAATATGGAGTGTCTTTCCACTATAAACTTTTTGTCTGAGGGGTTGTATAGGTAATATCACCTTGTTTCCTTGGGATATCCTATAAAGATACACTTTTTGCCTCAGGGTGAAAGTTTGTTACCTGAAGAGGCCTTAACAAATGCTTCACTACCCCACATATGTAAATTCGATAACATGGATTTGCGTCCACTCCATAACTCGTATGGAATACCATTTATCGATTTAGTTGGTACTTGGATTAGTATGTGTGTTGATATTTGTAATGCATATCCACAAAAGGATAATGGAAGACTCTCATGACTCATCATTGATCTCACCATGTCTAATAGGGTGCGGTTCCTCCTTTCACTTACACTATTCCACTGAGGTGTGTAAGGAGGAGCGAGTTGAGATAGAATCCAAAACTCTGGTAAGAAATCAATGAAGTCCTGATTAAGATATTATCCCCCTCTGTCTGAGTAGATTTTCTTAATCTTCTTACCAAGCTGGTTCTCAATTTAATTCTTGTATTCTTTGAACTGATCAAAAGAATCTGACTTATACCTCATTAAGTAAATATATCCATATCTACTATAATCATTAGTAAAAGTTATGAAGTATGAGAACCCACCCCTTGCTTCAACTGGAAATGGTCCACACACATAGGTGTGAACTAATTCTAGAAGCTCTTTAGCCCTTTCACCTTTCCCACTAAATGGGGCTTTGGTCATTTTTCCTTGTAGACATGCATGACATAAACCAAGTGGTTTTAGTTCGAAAGAATCTAAATACCCATCTTGATGTAATTTTTTCAAACGTTTCTCATTGACATGACCTAGCCGGTGATGCCAAAGATGGGAGTGGTATGAGTCATGTGAATTAACTTTGTCATCGATTTCCATTACATGGTTTGTGTAGTATAACACATAAAGGCCGTTATATTAATGTTCCCTACCAAAACAAATCATATCTTTATAAAAGTAGAGACATTTATTTCCAAACTTGAAGATGAATCCATCAAAATCTAATCTGGATACTGAAATAATGTTTTTGGTTACATAGGGTATATAATATCATCCTTTTAAATCCAAGAACATCCCAGTTGGAAATGTGAGGTGGTAGTCCCCGACAGGTAGAACAACAAGTCTGGCTCTGTTGACTACTCATAGATCTACCTTCCCTTTATCAATCTTCCAAAATCTACATGGTTCCTATTTTTGGATACATATGTGAGCACCACAAGGTGTATCTAATACCAAATTTTTAGAAACAGATAGATTGCAGTTGATGACAAATGCACCTGAAGCTTCCCCTTGCATCCTTGGATGGGTGTATTTTTTCTTCCAGTGGCCCTTCTTTCCACATGCGAAACAAACGAAATCGTGTCCCCTTTCCTCCCATTTGATCTTCCTTTTCTTGGAAGGCCTTGAAGAAGTTTTGGGATTAAATATCTTCTCCTTCCCTTTCCTTTTATTAACCATAAGGATATAAGGTTTTTCACGCTTCATGTCATTGTCCACTTGGAGAATGAAAATAAGAAGATCATACAAAGACTTCTCAATATATTTCATGTTGAAGTTCACAACAAAGTTAGAGAAGCTCTGGGGGAGTGATGCAAGAATGAGATCGGTACCCAGTTCTTCGGGGAGTTTAAACCCTAGAACCTCCAAGCGCTAAATGTAGCCAATGAGCTTGACAACATGAGGACCATCTGGGGCACCCTCTCCAAGCTTTCTCTGGAATAGAGCCTTGGATATCTCAAAACATTCCTATCTTGCTCTCTCCTGGTATAGACCACAGAGGTGATCGAGCATGCTATAGGAATCCATACCTTCATGAGACTTCATGAGCTCACTAGACATTGATGATAACATCAAACATTGAACATCGATTTCATCATTCAAATGTTGATCATAGACCAGAAAATCTTCATCACTTTCCCCTTGGGCGGGCGAATCAAGAATTGAGGACTCCAGCACATAAAACTTTCGTTCATGGCATAAGATAAACAAAAGTCACCTAAACCATTCATGAAAGTTACTACCGATGAGGATATTGTCTTTATCCATAATCAATCGCAGAGAAAATGTGGTTGAAGAGTTTGTCATTTCGATTCTACAAATTAAAAGAGCAGATTTAACAGTACTTTCTTAATTACAAGTTATGATAAATAATAAATTTTATTAAGTCTCCCACTATTTTATCAAGTCCCAACGGAACTCACCATTGAACTCGGAATGTCCAGTTGCTTTGACATTCTAGTGGAAAGGATCCATATTCCCCTTCACATAACCCCAACAAGGGTTGGTCAAGCTATTTGAAGGTATTTAGGTAGGCAGGTCTTTGCCAACTGTGAGCTTACAGTTCCTTGATCTATTGAGTGGATACCCCAATCCTGAAATCCTGGCTTGGATTTCATCAACTCTTTCCTCCAATATTACATCAAGTCAAGCAAGGGATACACTTCTTGATGTAATATGGTTAAGTAAACCTGAAACCTTTCATAAGGGATTCCTTTATAAAAGTAAGTGTCCCACCAAGGGTTGGTCAAACAAATAGTTTTATTGAGTCTTTCCCTTAATCAAGTAACGGAAGGCTTGGTCTAACATAATATGGTATTGAGGGATTTTAATCCTTTATGCGTGGTTTTGCATTATCGCATGATTTTTAATATTAAGTGATGCTTGCTTAAGTGATTAACCATATTACGATAATGTTTACGCATAGTTCGGTTTTTATTTTATTCCATCTTTGCATGCTTGTTAATTTTATTAACTATGTGATACCGACAACACATTCATAATAAATAAACAATGAAATCAGATAGAAATAAAATAAGATGTCATTATCATGAGATTTTATTGGTTAGCTTATCTAGAGGTTTGATAAGCTAACCCTAACCTAGGGAAAAAAAGCTTGAACTGATGGTTCATGTTTTGCTGCTCCCACCTATCCACTTTTGCATCTTCTTGGGTTGGTTTCGCCTCATCTTCAGATTCTGAATTGTCTCCTCTGACTTGGGAGATCCTCCATTACATGGGGTTTACATTAAAGAAACCATGGGCACGCAGGCCATACATTTTTTTTGGAAGAAGCCTCGTAGGCCAACGAATTTAAATTAAACAAATTTAAATGATACCATACACACATACAAAGGGTATTTTGTCTATCTCATGATCATCCATATCATGAAATGAAATTTATACATATTTAGAATTCAAATTCTTTTAACCACTCTATTATTTAAGATAAGTCATGCTTGAAATTAATTAATTGTGATCCTATAATTAATCAAATCTTTATCTTAAATTCCTTTATGAATTTCCTTGAGATTATTCTCATCCATATCCCTTGTATATGTCTTTTTACTTTTGGAAGAAACCTGGTGAAATTCCATTTCTGGAAAGTACATGACGTGTAGTTTATATTTACATGACGTGTATTTCTTTTCATCCTTTATCCAAAGTACACGCCGGGGTATTTGGTGTGTTTTCTTTAATTTGGAAATTTTGGAGTACACGATGTGTAGAATAATCTATCACGGTGTGTACTTCCTTGTTACAAGGTTACCAGCCTGGCAATCCCATGTATGCGGAACGTGGCTTCTCATTGTACATGGTTTCACTTGGGCCAGATCAGACTACACGACATGTTGATTCAGCATACACATCGTGTATTCCAGTTCCACGTGATGTTTATTTCTGGTTAACATGGGGTAATAAATACTTAGGCATACTCAATTCACACGGCATGGTTTGGTGGACCAATACCGGTTCATTGAACCTAAGTACACGACATGTAGTTTTCACTACATGCTGTGTATTCTTGTGTTGTGTGGATAGAAACAGCGGCTCCTCCAGATGAGTTCCTTGTTTTTAATTTAATCAAAATTAAAATTAAAATGTCTTTTCTATGACGTGAATCGAGAAACGAAGGAGGAAGAATAGATCTCATTCATTCAGTTTTATAGAACGATTTATCTTGAATTGAATCAAATATAAATGCGTAAATTATCAACGAAAATTAAATAACAATAGTAAACATTGAAACCTCCCTCTGATACCATTTGAAGGTTCCGGGCGTAGTGGAAGCACGTGGGTGGATGTCCCCACATGGCCTTTTTTCATTAACAATGATCAATCCGGGATCAATACGAAAATAAACGCCAGTCTCCACGGATCGAATCACAGAAATAGACAAAGAAAAGTAAAGTCCTGGAACCACAAAGTAGGATCGTTATAAGTTGACTATAATTAATTTAATCAATTGAAAAAAAATTACCTTTTGGTGTTCTTTCTTCGTTGATATTTCTGATCACGTTCTGATGTGATACGTCGTTTCATCATAGAAGCCAAGGGTATACTTCCTCTAGCGGTGATCCACACATACACCTCACATCTCTAGAATTCGCTAAAGGAGTCTCCGGGTGCTAGCGTGGAGAAACCTTTACTGGCGTTATCCACCTTAGATCGTCTTAATCTGATGGAAGAGGATCTCTCTTGGCCTTTAGAGCGTTCTGGGAGGAAGAGGTTCTTTCAGACTTAAAGTAATTCTCCAGAATTGTTATGCACAATGATTCTCTTTGGTGTAGCAAAAGAGTTGGGGTTGTAAGGGTATTTATAATCGGGTTTGAGGTTGTAGAGTTATGACAATAAATAAACGGGTTACGCATTTTATTTATTTCATTGACTCTTATTGAAAACCCCCCATGTCTAATAATTAATTCCTTGACATGTGCCCACGCTGATTATAATAAATATCATTTAATAAAACAATATTATATCCTCAAAATCCTGACTGGAAAACTACATGGCGTGTAGTCATTAATACAGGGAGTGTATTTGATTTCCATAAAACTAAACAGTATGTAATCTTTAATACATAGTGTGTACTTGTTTTTTCATTTCCTTTCCAAAATGAATACTACACGGCGTGTAATCATTAATACACGGCGTGTACTTGTTTTCCATGAAAAACTACAAGGCGTGCAATCATTAATACATGGCGTGTATATCTTTTTTTTCATTTCCTTCTTCCTTAGTCATTAAAATGATTTAGGATTCCTTGAATAATTATTAAACCATGTACGGGAATAATCTTTATTCTACTTGAGATACTTGGATACACTTAGTGTGTGACCCTTTAGGACTCTTTCTTGTTGGCATTAGGCGGGCTTGCCTAAAGTCCAAGATTACTGTCTAGAAACAGGTCAAGGAACCCAAGAGAAAGAAGTTGATGCCAGATTGACATGTCACCTCATACAAACTCTTACTATGTAATTTAATCCCTTTGTCTCAATATCTATCAAGAAGGTTTCATGGAAGTGTCATAAACCTATATGCTTGATCTTTCGTTCTTTGACTACCTGAAATAAACTCTTTGTTTCACCATGGCCTTGGAATTTCATGTTACAGTTCTATTTCAATAAAAGGGTTGTGATATCAACTTCCATAAATGGAAGGGACAAATCCTTCCTCAATTTATCCATTAACAACATGTCATTTGTGACGCACCCAACATACCCTACTTCCCGCCAACTGTCTACGTGACAGTTTTTGTTAGTAAATCTAAGTGCGCAAGTCATGATATGAGTTAATGATAATCTTCCAGTCTAAGGACCATTACATACGCTCGCAGATAGTAATATCTGATGACACTAATACATGCAGAATTACAACTGGCGGGTGTATTCTTATAATCTCCCTTCTTGGAGATTACCAAGTGCGTACTCCATGAGAGAGAGCCTCATCTTCTTATGAGTACTCGCACATGACGGTCTGTATACTATGTGTCCTATCAGAATATGGCATCCAACCGTAGAACTTTATTTAAGAATATTGTTATAGCATTTCAAAGTTCTCATCATAGCAGGGATATTCCCTGGCCTTCTTAATGCAAAAAATATTCCAGGACATTATTATATTATAGTCATGAAGAACAATGAACAATATATATAATAAGAGTACATTCAGGTAATAAAAGTACAAAACAGTTGGTTCTCAGGACACCGACCCTTACAAAAACATGGGTACACCTTACTAGTTTTCAAAAATGCCATGTCTGTCCTTTACCACCCCTATAAAAGGCTACCACATCTCCCTTTTATTCCCACCTCTCAAACCACTTAGGTTCATCCAAGATCTTCCCAATACAGTTCCCAACATATAAGTTCCCAATCAGAGTAATTTTATCATAGATAGAGGGAGGGGTGAATCAGTGATACTCTTTTTCTTTTATGTTTCTTTTCAATTGAAACAACCTTCGCCTCTTGTTAAAGATTCAATTCACTACTGAAAAAAAATTCAATCCACACATCCAAAGAAACAAAAATATTTACGAGGTTCACTCTTCAATAAGAATAGATATGTCCTTAGTATGGTTTGGAAATGATCCAATACCATACAATCCACTAGAAAACAATCCTTGTATTACAATGAGTAGGATATACCCTTACACTCGTGTGGCACTTTGAAGACAATCCAAAAGTGTGTGTGCACACTCTTATTACAAATAAAAAAAATACAATTTTTATATAACAACTCATATTACCAATGCTTATTTTCGATTAAAAACAAATATATTCAGTTGAAATACAATTCTTCAATTCCTTACCTATAAGAAATATAATAACCACCTGGACTTTGTTATGAAACACTAAGTCCAATCTATTCTGAGTATGATTTTCCCAATTCGATTATATGTGTATGATTCTTCAAATAAAATTATTCAAATCCAATTTTCCTCATAGAACACAATACAAATTAATTGGCACCACTTTAATCCCTAAATATGATAAATCTTAGTATGATACTTCCTTAGTCGAGAAATCTTCAATAAGGAAATACCAAGTAAGAAAAATCCTGTTCTGATTAAATTATCCTGATACCAACATCAATCAAATACAATTTTCAAGATGAATGCGGTGATCCACTGAGTATGATTAATATTGAATATGATGATCTGTTGAATACAATGTTATGATCTTGTCTTATTCCCTACGGAAATGTATTAAATACAAAACAAAATTGTGTCACTTTCTCTCATTGAAAACTCATAGATTCTATCTCTTATTCAATGAAAAGTACTCTCTTATCAGTCAAGTACAATTTAATTTTTCTCTTTTTATAGGTGACCCAAAACAGGTTTTAGTAGGAATCTTGATATCTTTCCCTCTCACCTAAATTCACCTGAAATGAAATTTACCTTCAAATCTTGGAGTAATAATGACTTCGTCAACACTTCTCAAAACTTATCAATTCTTTTGAAAACTTCATATCATATTCTCTTAAATCTCATTTAAAATGAAAATAGGATTAAAATTGATGATAAATACATGAGTTTGATCATATGAATCTGAAAGTCTCAATTTGATTACTGAACATTATTCATAGAACAATTTAAATCATTATCTGGCATTAGAAAATTAATCTCCTCCTCAAAAAATCATTCAACAATATATTTTCTTCATAGAACCAAAGTAATTAAACCATTTTGAAATGGTTTACTTCATTTTGGATCACCTTCTGCACTTCTTCTCTTGACCCACTTGAAAACAACACTTCATTCAGAAACCTATTCTTGAATCATTACCTCTTTCGTGACTTTGAATTCATTGAGACTCAACTTTAGAATCCTTATACTTACTTCAAATACGTAGCATCTTCTTATTCTATTGACGTCTCTTGACCCAATTGAAATTTCACATGAAAAGAACACAAATCAATTCAACTATTAACCACTTGATAAAGACATTTGAAAAAAAACTATAGTATGATCCTTTTTAGAGACGATCATTCTTGGATATGATCATTTCTGGTTATGATAATCTCTATGTAAAATCATTATTTATTCTAATTATCCAGAAAAACAATCAGCACCATCTCTTACTCTTCTCTCAGCACCGTTTCTTCAATCAATACTACCATTTCAATCGACACCACCATTTCACTCGGCACTACCTTCTTAATCGACACCACCTTCCATCAACAACACTCTTCATCGACATCTCTTCTTATCAGCATCACTTATTCAATTGGCATAGCATTTCTCCTGGATATGATTTTTTTGAAAATAAATCGGCATCACTTCTTTTCCTTTTTGACCTAGATACAATAAATCTAGATACAATCCTTTTCCAATTGGTAGTATCTCTTTCACTCCACCTTTTCTCCATCAAGCTTACATACCAGGTTTTCAATTCAACTTATGATTTATATGAAATAAAAATTATCAAATCATCATCACAATTAAAACATTGTAGTCTTGCTGACTCTAATTTTCCAGCAAAACATACACTTCTTTCTCATTGTATTTAGAGTGAATCCGATGACCATAAAATTCTAGCAAGATGTTTCCACTTTAACTCAAACCCAAGGTGAGTCTGATCAGAACCACTTATTCCCATTATGAAATAATTTGACTATGGGTATGATTATTTTAAAGAAACAAGCCTGATTATTTGCAAAAACATTGATCCAATTCTTTTGAAAACAATCCCTATTATGATTTTTCTATAAAAAAGTGAGGTGATTTCAAAAAAAATTCTTAACAACAAAAGACAACACTTGAAGGAAAAAAACCTTCATCATCATCATAGTCCCAATAACCTCCCCATTTGGTTTTTTTGTTAACCAAGTTTCATAAATAACTAACCTTTGTATCCTCAATAAATGGATCACTTGTCAAAAATTCTAAGCCAACATGATCCAACTCATTGTAGGAAACAATAATCATTAATAGGAAAACCATGTTGTCCAAAATAAGTGATTATGGAAACATCTTCATCATTCTTCCTCATCTCTTCTTCAACATCCCAAGAATACAAAATAATTTCATTACTACAACCACTCCAACAAATATTTAGAATTGTTCACTCAGAAAACAATGCTGAATTCATATCTTAACCACAACTCTCTCTTTTATGAAATAGATTTATGAAGCAATAATATTCTCCCCCTTGATAATACAATCAAAATATAAGATTAGAGAGGGGAAATAAATGCATACCTCAGCCTTGAAAAGAAGGAGGTTGGACACCCATGTTCTACCACAATTTTGAGAATGATTCCTTCGGTAATGGTTTTGTGAAAATGCCATCCACTTATTCATTGTTTGAACATACTCTAGATTTAATTCATTATTCTTCACAAGATATTTGATGCAATGGTATTTGATATCAATATGCTTTGAATGATAATGTTAAACTATATTCATGGCGAGATTGATTGTTCTTTGATTGTCACAACCCAGAAAGGGTAATTTCACTACAATAAGTAAATATTCTAATTGTGTTTTTTTCTACATAAGTTGAGTAATGGCTTCAGTGGTCGAAATATACTCAACTTTATCCATACTAAGAGTTACTGAATTCTGTTTCTTTTAATGCCATATAACACAATTCTTTACCATAAATAATTATCGACCAGATGTGGATCATCTATACTCAACATTTCCTACCCAATCTTCATATTAATACCCTTTGAAAACCTATCTTTATTTTTTTTATTATAACCTCACCTTCCTCATTCATCTTATTCTGAAAAAACCAATTTTGTGCCAATGATGTTTTCATTTTAAATATTGGGTATGAGTTCCCATGTATTATTATTTTTAACCTGATCTAATTCTCCATTCATGTCCTGAACCCATTTTTGTATGCTCAAAAGATTCTTTCACATCATTTTATTCCACTTTTGAATATAGATAAATATGTGTGATTGAATTTATTATCTTTCTGGTTTGAAACTTTTGTTTTTGATCACCAATTATATTTTGAGATTCCACTTTTTTCCTCAGTCTGGGATGATATTTTCATGAATCATCTTCATCAGTTGAAATAGTTGAGTCTATGCCTTCTTCTTGAAAAGGAATTAAAATGTATGTATCCTTATTATCATTGTATTTTTCAATGTTCTTCACTTCCTTTTCTCCTTTAGTAGGTTTTTCTTTCCTACTTCATTTAATCACAATCATACCAACAGAATCAAAAACTCTTTTTTTCTTTTTTGAATCATCTATATCCTCCTCCTTATATATTATAACCAAGAAATATTCCATTTTCACCTTTCTTCTCAAATCATCCATAGTTTCCACTTTTCTTCTTTATAAAAAATTGACTCCTAAATACTCTAAAGTGATTCAGACTTGGATTCCTTCCAAAAAATAATGCATATGAAGTCATGTATGATTGAGGTCTATAGAAAAAATGGTTCTGAATATAAACAGTTGTACTCATGGCTTGCATCCAAAAGTAACAATAAAGACCATGTTCAAGTAATATAGTTCTTCCCATTTCCACCAAGATTTTATTCTTTCTTTCTAGAACCAAATTTTGTTGAAGAGTGTAAAGGGAGCTATACTCATTCCAAATTCCATGCTTCTCAATATAGATTTCAAATTCTTTACATCTATATTCACCACCACTTTCTATTATAAACTTCTTCTCTTAATACTGACATTCTTCTTCATCTTTCCTTATGAAAATTTTAAACATTTTCAAAGATTTTGATTTTTGTTTCATATACATAACACAATAAATGATAGTAGAATAATCAATTAAAGTTATGATGTAATTATCTTCAATTGATATTTGTTTTCTCATTTTACCACATATATCATAATGAATAATCTACAGAGGTTTTCCTAAACAAATATCAACTTTATTGTGCATAACATTAAAAATCTTTCCTTTTTTATTAATAGTGCAACACAAATATCTTCTTCTTGGAAAATCGGGATTGTCTTATAAACTGTTATTATTAGATAAATTTATCATGTTTATCTACCCCATGTGTCCACATTTTTTATTCCACAAATGATTCTATTCCACCATCATCATGTAACAAGTGTTTTGTGAATCACCAACCTAAAACAAATTCCCTTTCGTAGGTTTTCCTCTTATAACTATTTTCCCATATTATTCACTCTTCACAAAAAATACAAATTTCTTGAATATAACTTCATTAATCTCATAAAATAATTGTGAAACACTTATAATATTTTTTTATCCCATCAATATAAAATGTTTTCATGGATTTCATTTTTTATTTTCCAATGATGGTTGATCGAAGACATTTGATCTTCAAGGATTAATCATTAACACATTTCATTGTGCCTTATTTAAAATATTTAAAATCATTAAACAATTTCAAATATCATTTCATGTGAGAAGAACACCCACTATCAAGTATCCAAGGTTGTTCTCCTTTTGTGGCTTTCAATGCAGTTTCAACAACAAGATATTTTTCTCATTCCTTTTCTCTCATTACCTTCAACTTTTGAGAATTAAGAATATTCTGCTGAGTCAATAAAAAAAATAAGAAATCCTTTTGGAATATGTATAGGTTTTTCACACCTTTCACAAATAGTTTCTAAGAGTAGGAACCTATTTTCAATATTTAATTCATTATTTTCATATTTCTTCATAGAAATATTCTCAAACTTATTTCTGTGAGGACATTGACTCCCCATCAATCTTTACCTTCTCTATCCAGTGGGATAATATAAATTTTGTTGGTTAAACCAACACATACTTTCTATTTGTCAAAATCCCCCACTGTACCAGTAATACCCATAGAAAGATTATTTTCCTCTGAAACCTTCAAACTGATCAGAATTGTAAATACGTTTCTCAGCCACCTTATTTCCTTTATTTTATAATCCATAAACCTTTAAATTATAAATCATATTCTTATTATTCTTTTCAGCCAATAATATAATAAAAATTATTTGAAACTTTTCTATATCCAGATAAAAAAATCAGACTCAGGATGTTTTGTAACTTATAAATTCTTCACTTTGTCCAAATATATAACTTTCCCAACATTCTTCTCTTCATAAACAATTAAATTATTCTTCTCACCCTAAAAAGATAATTTTTTTGAACCTTATAAAGTTTCTCATTATGAGAACATTCACTAACTTCAATGATATATTTTTGGAAGCTTGTATTTATCAACTCATCTTTGGAATTTTTTTGTTGGACAAGTTGCAACTCTTTTTATTTTTCTTTCAGTTTCACTTCCAAATTCTCATTATTATTATTTTTTTCTTCAAAATATTTCATTAAATTGTCAACCTATTTCACTAGTTTTCTTTCTTAGAAAAAAATATTATTTATTTCTCATTGAATAAAATTCATCTTCCAAATTTTTGATTTGTTTTTCAAGTCTTCTAATCTTTCTCTGAAATTTGTCCAATTCTTCTTTGAAATGAATCTGAAGTTGAGTTTCTTCTCCTTAAAAAATACAACTTCTGAATTATTCATCATTAATTATTGAAATAAATTTATTATCAATACCAAAATCATCCGATTTTTCAGATTAATCATCACTATCTTCTTCTTATTCATATTTATATAAGAAACTTCTTTGTTTTGATTTGAAGAATTTATTTTCCGTACCTGTGGAATACAATTTTCCATATCTCCCTATTTTTTCATTGATCTTCTAGTATTTATATCTTCTTCTTCATTTTCCTCTTTATTATTTCTTCAAGGATAGTTATCTGCAAAGTTTCTAACTCTTATACATTCAAAACATTTCAAGGGAAGTTTCCCTTTGTATTTTCTTGCATCTATCGTCACATTTTTAGAAAAATAAGTTAAGATATCATGGGATTTTTACATACCTCATTTTAAGATTCAAAATCACCATCTTATTCTTTAATAATAATCTTCTTCGACTTTCCTTTCTTTAAAGCCTTGAATGAAATTTTCTATCAATATTTTTTTTCTTCTTATAGAATTATCTCTTATCATTTAAGAACTAATAAGAGTGATATGAAAATCATCAATATATAAGGTTTCATGATATCTATCTTCTAATGAAGAAATGTTTGAATCAAATTTGTTTGGTAGGATTCTCAAAATCTTTTCAAGAACTGTAGAGTCATATATATTTTCACCAAGACATCTGATAGTACTCACAAAATCATTCATCATAGTAAATAAATCCCAAACAGATTCATGCTCACCCATATTCAAGTCTCCATACTTCAATCCCTAGATTTGAATTTTTTCCATCTGGACTTTTGTATTGCCTTCATATATGTTTTTCAATTTTATCCCAAATACCTTTGTCTAGAGAAACACAATTCACTCTCAAAAATTAACATTGAGAAAGTGATGACAATATATAATTCTTATTCCTTTCATTATTCTCAATATTCTTCTAATCAATAGGTGTAAGTGGAGATTTATCATCAATGGGTGGAAACAAAATTCTTGTATCTTCAAAAACATCATAACTAAGAGATATAAGATAAGGAATAATTATATCCTTCCAGATATGATAATTCCTTCAATCAAAGACCGAAATACCTTTCCTATTCACATAGTTCAAATTCTCCATAATCCAATAATAGCAAAGGGAACCAATTCTCTGATACTGATTGTAATTCCCAATCATATTAATTGTATCACTGAGAGGTGGAGGGTGTGAATCAGTAATACTCTTTTTCTTTTATGTTTATTTTTAATTAAAACAACCTTTACCTCTGATTAAAGATTCAATTTCCTACCAAAAACCATTAAATCCACACATCTACAAGAGCACAAAGATTTACAAGGTTCACTGTTCAATAAGAATAGTTATGTATTTAGTATGGTTTAGAAATGATTCAATACCATAAAATCCACTAAAGACAATCCTTGGATTATAATGAGTGGGATATACCATTACACTCATGTGGAACTTTAAAGAAAATCCAAAAATTCATGTGTACCCTCTTAGAACAAATAGGGTAATACAATTATTATTTAACAACACATTTTACATGTGATTCTTTTCAATTCAAAAAAATTGTTTTCAATTGAAACACAATTCTTCAATTCCTTACCTAGAAGAAAGGTAAAAACCACATGGTCATTGTTATGAAACACTGAGTCTGATATTTTTTTATTCCAATTTTTCCAGACCGATTCTCTGAGTATGATTCTTCCAATTAAATTCTTAAAATTATATTTTCCTAATATAATACAATAAAAATGAACCCACACCACTTCAGTCCCTATGTATGATAAAACAAAATACGATACTTCCTTGTTTCGTAAATCTCTAATATGAAAATACCCAGTACGAAAAATCATGTTCTGGTTAATTCATCATAACACCAACATTAACTGAATATAATTGACAATCTGAATATGATGATCCAACGAGTACGATGAATTATGAATATGATGATCATCTGAATACAATGTTACAATCTTATCTTCTTCCCTATCGAAATGTATTCAATAAATAATAAAATGGTATAACTTTATCTCCCTAAAAACTCAGAGATTCTCTCTCTTATACAATGAAGAACACTCCATCATTAGTCAAGTACAATGTACTTGTTCACCATTTATAGGTTACCAAAAATAGGTTTTGGTGGTAATCGAAACATCTTTCCTGATCACCTAAATTCACCCAAAATTAAATTTCCCCAGAAATCTTGGAGAAATTATGACTTCATAAATGCTTATCAAAACATATAAATTATTCTGAAAACTTTATCTTCTCTTCTCTAGACTACCATTTCAAATGACAGTACTATTAAAATTGAGGAGAAATACATGGGTCCAACCTTTTGAGTCTTCTTGTCTCAATCTGATTGCTGATTACAATTCAAAGAACGGATTTTAATCAAAATATTTTATTTGAAATTTAAGTTCCCCCTCAACAAACCATTCACAAATATCTTTTATTCATCCAAACAATATAATTAAACCCTTTTGAAATGGTTTACTACATTTTTTATCACCTTGTCCACTTCTTCTATTAACCCACTTGAAAACATCACTTCATTCAGAAAATTTTGCTTGAATCATGAATTCATTCATAAATTTGAATTAATTGAGGCTCATATTTAGCACTGTCAGACTTACTTTAAATAAAAACCATCTAATTTTTCTATTGATATCTTTTGAAAAAATTCAAATTTCACAAGAATAGAACACAAAGCAATTCAACTCCTAACCCACTTAATGAAGAAATATTAAAAAAACCAGAGTATGATGCTTTCTAGAGACGATCATTCTTGGTTACGATCATTTCTGGTTGTGATCATCTCTATGTAAATTCATTTTTTATTACAATTACCCTAAAAATAATCAGCAAAATCTCTTACTATTCTGTTAGCGCCACTTATTCAATCGGTACCGCCTTTTCAATCTGCACCACCTTTTCAATGAACACCACCTTCTTAATTGACACCACCTTCCATCGGAACCACTCTTCATCAATATATCTTCTTATCATAATCACTTCTTTAATGAGCATAAAATCTCTCCAGGATACGATTGTTTTCAAAAACAATCAGCATCAATTCATTTTCTTTTCCACCTAGATACGATAAATCTAGATACTATCATTTTCTAATCAGTAGCATCTCTGTCACTCCCCCTTTTTTTCATAAAGCTTACATCTAATGTTCTAAATTAAACTTATGATTTAAATGAAATAAAATTTTTAAAATCATCATCATAATTAAAACATCCTAGTTATGTTGACTTTGATTCTCCAGTATAACAAACACTTCTTTCTCATTGTATTTAGAGTAAATATGATGACCATAAACTTCTAGTAATATGCTTTCAATTTCAATCAAACCCAAGGTGATTCCTATCATAAAATATTCCTCCCATTACAATGAAATTTCACTATGAGTACTATTATTTTGAAAAAAAGTCCAATTCTTTTCAAAACATTGAATCGATTCTTTTGAAAACAATCCTTATTACGATTTTTCCATAAACAAAGTGTGGTGATTTCCAAAAACTTTTCTTCACAACAAAAGAGAAACTTGAAGGAAAAACACCATGATCATCATCTTGGTTGTAGAAAAACATCCCAAACATACACCTCAAAACCTCCCTCTGGGTATAAATTAATCCAAGTAAGCCTTTTGGCACAAACCAAAAAGAGTACCTGATTAAGAGGTTATTCCTTCTCTCAAGCTTCTTTATTTAATTTCATTTCTCCACCCCTCCACTATATTTATTCCATGATTTCATAAAATTACTAGTATTGTCAGTATAATAGACAATTTTTATGCTAAGGTTTTGACCTACCCTTACGAACACCTCTATCTAACTGGTAATGAACATAATGTTTACATGAACGGTGAACTACCGCCTCACAAAACAATGATTGTTCATTTTTCCATTAACACATCTCGCAGTGAAAATAATGATGGAAACTTTATTTATAGATGTTATATATTATAATTATTATTTCTTTAAGCTTCAATAATTATTTTACAATTCATTTATCTATAATTTCCATTTTTTGTTAATATGATAATTTTGTTTTAAGAAGTGTGGACTACCTCCCCCTCAAAGCGATGAGATTCATCCATACACTACATGGAATGTATTGAGGTTGGGTTTAGTGAACTTATATGATATATATTATACAATTATTCTACTGTAATAATGATATATATTCACATATAGATACTTATATTTAATTTAATTTCTTTCTTTCAATAGGACAATAAAAATTGAAACAACGTTCATGCATACGTATAACTTATCATCTCAATGAACGGCGTATTTCATTTCATACTTATATATTATATGGAACATTATAATAAAAATGTAATTTATATAAATAGTATTTATATAATGTTTTACATTCTAGAAATCATGATATAAGTATATGGACTAAATATATAACAAATTAAGACACATATGAAGAACAAATAAATATTACCTGAAGTGAAACCTTAACATAGGATTGTTATCAAGAGGGTAATATTATGTATTAATCAAAAAATATATGGAATTAGATATAAAAATATTATTATTTAAATTATGTATGAAAAAATTAAAATTATTATACATGAATCTTGTATGATATTAGAGAAATTCGAGACGCAAGTTAAGGGAATTTCATCTCACTTTTCATTTATGTGAGATACATGATTTATTCACCACCCATTACTTTTGAGTGGTGTGTATACTTCCCATGGAGGAATTATATGATTCTTATACTTAAATTTATGGATATCTACATATCAATTTTATGATATTTCTATCATGTGTTTTATGTTTCAAAAGTTACCAAATCGGTAAAATATTTTTGTCTTAATGTTCCTTCTTTGAGACACATTCCATGTTGTGCACCTATATTTTTATATGAGGTGTATATAATACCTTCAAAATGTTATATCAGGAATTTATTTCTATTCATGACATTTTGAGCTTGATTTAATTTCATTATACTACATGGGGAGTATGGTTCAAATTTACCATCTGGTAAGATTTTATTTAAACAATCTCATCACTTTTCAATATTGTTTATGTTTATACTTCCTTTGATGAAATATTATAATCCATCACCCAAGAAAATTCATTAATATTCTTATGCTCAGTTTATTAATGATTTTGTCATTTATTTGTACCATTTTTATACTCTTTGTTACATAATATAGCTAAGAAATTACTTTTAAGAAAGCCTGACTTTACCCTCTCTTCAGTCAGAAATCTATGTTCTTTCAAAACCATGTTTTCTAAATAGATTCTCCAAGAATATTATATTATTATCTAATAATCCTTAAAATAAGTTTTTTACCTTTTTTTATAAATATTTTAAAAATTATATTATTGTATCTTTCTGAATAATTCATTTTTCTAACCTTTAATTGTGCAAAAGTAATGTTATTCTTACCTCGTACGACATATACTGATTTACCCACCATAATTTCTATGAATATTCCTTTCATGTTTAAGAGGTTAATTTTTATTAAAAATTTTTTAAAAAGTAATTTTCAACGAAATGGGTTTCAATAAATTTTAAAAATTTTATGATTTCAAGTTATTTTTCAAGGAAAATGGTTTTAAAAATGGTTTCAAGCGTCCTTATAAGTTTAAAATGAAATTCGGTTTAGAATTATTTTTGAAGACTTATTTATATATTTCAAAAGTATATTCAGTAAAATTGTTTTTAAAACATTTTCAAGGTCTCTTTATATGTTTTCAACAAAAATGGTTTCCAAAATTTTTTCAAATCATTATTTATAATATTTCAAGTTTAGTTTCAAGAAAATTGCTTTCAAAAGGTTTTATGTTTTAAAGATCCTTTTTCTAAGAAGGAAACTATATTTTACCCAAGAAATGTCTTCAAAATATATTTCCAAGTTAATTTAAATTAATGATGATGGTCGTTGATGTTACTTTTTCACTTCTAGGAAATAACCTAAAGGTTCTATTAATATCCTTTCATGAATGGTTCTTGTTTTGATGGAATGATGGTTGTGAATCCTTTTTCTCTATCATAGGTTATATGTTTATGAAACTTGTTTCTCCTTCATAGGTTATATGTTTATGAAAGATACTTCTTTTCACAGGTTATTCTTTTATGAAATGGTTTTGAAACCTATCTATTTTCTATAGGTTATTATGTGAAGAAATGTTAATGATACTCATTCCATTTAATAGGTTATGGTTTCATGTTTAGAAAACCCATCTATTTTCATGGGTCATGATATGAATAATTTTTTTTGGGAACATGTATGTATGACTATTTAATGAGATGTTTGGGACCTATATATACCTATAATGCATTTGATAATGATGGATGACTCATGATTATAAAAGTTATGCGTGAACATAATTACATGTTGACCATATTATGAGTGAGCCTTATTATGTGTTCACAATGTTATGCATGGACCTGGTTGCATTTCTATTAGTTTATGTGTGAACCCGACTACATGTTCACAATGTTATGAGTGGACCAGATTACATGTCCACAAAGTTATACATGAGCTTGGTTTCATGTCCATAAGGTTATGAGTGAACCTGATTTCATGTTCACAATGTTATGCATGGACATGGTTACGTGTTCATAAGTTGATTCGGGGGTCTATTCCATGTCTTTAACTTAATGATTGAACCTGTGTCTACTTATACATGTTCACAATGTAATAAACCAATGTGAATTCCAAAAAATTCATGCCTTAGTTCAATGTCATGCTTTCATGACTTATGCTCTTAATTCTAGTATGATTCATGTCTTATAAACTACCAATCATTATTATGATCTCTAATATACATATTATGATACTAAAATGTTATTCTGATGATTCAAACCCTTAGTTTATGTTATTATTATGAATTCCCTCTATTTACCCTTACTGGGCATCTGAGCTCACCCCTTTCATATGTTTAATTTCCCCAGGTTATGAAGAAAGGTTTTAGGTATAAGTACTAAAGATGGAGATCTTTATTGGAGATTTTCATGATCTTTCACCAGGATAGAAAATTTTGTTTCCAAGTTTCCAAATACACTAAACTATTATGGTCTTCGGGCATATAGCTTTTTAATGTATTTAATATTAATATAAAATGATGTAATATCCATTTATGTTAAGCCTGTGTCACTATAAAATTTTTGGTAACATCCTAATAATTAAATTAATATGGTTTTAGAAAAGGAATACATGTATTTCGGGTGTTAACCCATCAGGTCCAGTAAGTTTGAGGGACTTGAACCCATGACCAAATGATAATAAGGGTTAAATTTCAACCACAGACCTATGCACTTCCCTGTTTAATATGTCATTTTTTAGATAAACAATTTAATAAACAAATATTAATGATGAAGTGGTAGTATAATTTTTTAGGTTGATAAATTATTTTTTAACCATATTGGATTTGGAGAATAGTTAGAGATAAATGGAAAGAATTTTTGTTCATTTTGGGGTCTTAAGATCCATTAAAATTGTATTTTAGTGCTTCAGGAATCAAAGTTAATTTTTCTGATATCCATTTACTAAAATAATGGATGAATTGTAAATTGATCAAAGCAGAAATAAAGTATAAAATTGTTTTTATATAAATATATCGAGTAATTATATATACTTATATACATAGGCAGTAAAAAAATTCATCAACATTAAAAAAAGAATCATAAATGTTTTTATCATAATACCTTAGTTTTTGTTGAACTGATGGTATTATAAATCATAATAGCTTTATGGATTTCAGGCCCTCAACTTTCAATTAATAATTATATATTTTGTGATTTATGACTTCAATAATCCACTATAAATATCTATGTCCTTCATCCATGTATTTATCTTCACATTCCACTGATGTTATCCTATGTAGAAACCTAGTTATATGTTTTTGCATGTGACCATTGTACTCCTCATTATTTGTTATTAAGAGGGTATTTTATTAACTCTTCTCATGATACATGATTTAAATAAATTAATTTTCAAATATCAAACCCTATATTTCCAAGATCAATTTTAAATTTCAAGGAAAAACTTTAATTATGGTTGGGAGAATGTAATGCCCCAGAACTCTAAATTTAGAAAATTATATTTGATAGCGTGTATAAAACCTAACAATAAACTCATAAGGGAATATAATATCTTAATAATTTACCTGATAATTAATATTTTAAATAAATTAATTATATTATATATATATTAGTGGACACAATACTGAGTTATCTTACGTAACACACAACAATGACTTTATCGATAACTTTTTTTACGCGAAATATCGATTTTTACTAAACAACAATATATTATTAAAATATTATTATTTAATATAATATGATATAACCTAGACATTAAATTAGAATTTATGAATATTATTAACAAAAATATGAAAATATATGGTTTAAAAAAATATAAAATGAATTTATTGGTTACTAATTAATTAGAATTCAATATAAAAACCAATTGAATAAAAATTAAATATTTTTATGATCACAAAGGTGTTTTATCTTAATAAATAAAAAAAATTAATATTAGTGAATTATATTAGTTAAATTTATATATTATTTATTTAATAAAATATTTTTTATATTCATATAATAGATTTTATAGGAATAAGATAAGAACAAACCCATTATTACACATAAAAGCTATATTTTTATCAAGGCACTTTTAAAACTTTTTAATATATAAAAAATTTTAAATAAAATTTTTGAAACATTAATAAAAATTATATATAAAAATAAACTTTATTTTTTAAATATAAATTTCAAAATTATCTAATTTTTAATTTTTCGTATTTTTCTAGGAAGTTTCATTTTATATGAATAGTAAAAAATACTGGATTTTAATTAAAAAATGAATTTTTGTCTCAATAATTTATATGGTTAAATTATATTATAAATTGGATTTGAAGACATATTATATAAATTATACTAAAATAAATCTTATTTAGGTCATTTAAATTAGTTTCATAATGAAATTAGATATAAAAAACATTTCAAATGTTTGAACATTTTTACTTTAAAAACTCACTTTGTCGTCCCTTCTACAGGATTAAATTTGAACTAATTTCTACAAATTATATGATTTTAATATGAAAAAAAATAGATTAAATATTTAAAATAATCATAATTTATAATTTCAAATAAGTTAGAATTAGTTTTTTACCAAATATATTAATGAATTTGAATAAAATTAATTACAGTGATTAAGAGAAAAAATAGCTTAACAAAAGACTAAACCTTAAAATTAAGACCAAAATGACCTATAAACTTATACAAGTTATATTTTATGTTTTTATTTAGACCCTATAATCCATTTTATATAATTTAGTTCATTATAGTATCCATTGATCTAGGGAAACATGTGGTTGGAATTCACTTTTTAAAATTTTACAAGAATGTCACTCCTCCTCCACTATAAAAAGGCACTCATCCCTCCCACTTATTCACACATATAAAGCCATTTGGATAGCCCAAAATCTGATAAAATAAGATAAAATAATCAATCCCCTAATACTATAATCATCTTATTTTGAATAAATCCAACCAATGAATTATTTTGGTATAAACCAAAAGCGGTTACCCGGAAGAGAGGTAACATTCTCCAACAATCACTTTCGTTCTATTTAATTATCTACCCATTAATTTATTATTATATAATTCCTATATAATAACCTCATTATATTAAATATTATTATATATTTTTAATATTTTATTTTTACCTACACTTACAGACACTTCCATCTAATGGGTAACAAACTTACCGTTCGTGAATACGGTGGACTACCACCTCACAAAATGATGGTTTTTTTTATTTTCCCCCAATAATGTTGGGAATTATGTTGGAAATACTATTTTTATATGTTATATATGATATTTATAACGTATTTATACTTTTTTAATTAATATATAACACATAAATTCATGTGATCCATGTTGGGGGATACGATAACAACATCGATGGACCTGTGGACTATCGCCTCCTCAAAACGATGTGATCCGTTCACACTATACATGGAATCTATAAAATATGGATTTAATAAAAATATGTTAAATATATGAACTAAATATGGAATATTAATTATAATATACATATATATATCACTTATTTTTTAAATATGATAAAGAAATTGATGTAGAGTTCATGTGTACATATGGAATACCATTTTCATGAATGGTAAATTTCATTTCATATATCCAAATATTATAGATTATTTTAAATAAATATGTAATGAATATATATGATAATTAAATAACAATTTAAATTATGTATATTAGTAAATCATTATCTAATTAATAGGAACAAAAAGTAACAAGTCAAAACATACTCAAACAACTATGGAATTAACACCAGAAATAGTGACAATAATGAAAGATTGTAAACAAAAAAGTAATAAGATATTATAAGAGGTTAATATTTGATATTATAAATATAATTTTGATAATTTTATAAGTTAATAAAATTTATAAAACCATTATACAAGATCTTAAAGTATGTTCACCACAAAAGGAAACTCAAGGTAAGGGATTCGTGTCTCACTTTTCTTTATGTGAGGCATACACAATTTTCACCACTTATTTATATTGTGTCATGTATATACTACCCATATTATACTTAATATCATGAATAAATTTATTTTCATGTTATTTAATGTTTCATTTGAATTTATCACCTTCACGTGGATTATAAATTCAAAAGTAACCAAGTAGTAAGATATTTGTCTCAATTTCTCTTCTTTGAGGCATGATTTATGGTTGTGAACCTAATTTCTTATATATGGTGTACATAATTCCACATTGATATGTTATATTGTGATTCATTCAACTTTCGTGATATTTTTTGACTTAATTTCAATTATTCCATCTAAGGGGGTTTACAATTAAAGTAACCCAAGTGTTAACGAAATTTCATATTACAAATCATTTTCATTGGGTTATATTACCTCCTCATTGTTGTTAATATTCTATGACTATGTGTATAATAATTTTGAACATATATTTATTTATTTCCACTTCCCTTATTTACATTTAAAATTGATACACAAAATCAATTAATTGTTTAATTCTCACATCAATGTTATGATCCTTTTAAGGGTTTATTTCACAATCTCATTCTAATCGAGATAAATTATTCTTGAAATTATACTTAATGAATTTATAGGATCATTATTAAATAAACCCATTAATTATATCATACACTCATTATTTAGGACCTTTTTGCATGTAATATTACCATTTTTCCACTCTTTGTTACTTAAAATTCTTTAGAAAATGTTTTTAATCAAACTCGACTCCATTTGTCTCGTGGGTCAGAGATATGTTTTCTCTCAAAAACATGTTTTATAAAAATTATTTCAAAAATGTTATTAGACTATTCAAAATGATTTATCAAAGTAATTTTCACCCTTTGAAAATCTTTTATTTTTTTAAATAATATTTTTGAAGAAAATGATTTTGAAAAGGGTTTTCAAGACAAAAGGATATTTTCCTCAAGAATGTTTTTAAAATATATTTTTATAATATTTCGATTCCTAAATGGAAACGACCCTATATTTTTACTCCAATTTGGATATGTTATATTAATACCATCCTTATTCTTCCTTTGGATGGTTTTGGATTGATTTGGGAAAAGATGGTATTGAAATTAAATTCTTTGACTCAATTTTGTAGTCCCCTTAAAATATTAACTTTTTTGAGGATATTTTATATTAAATTTCCCTTTATTATACATATTATTTATCATGGATATATTTATTTCCTAAACCATTCTTCATTATTACATAAGGTGTTTACATTGATAGTTATTTCATTTTCTGGGGAAATATTGATAAATTTGTATCCTTTATCCAACAGGGATATTTTACATGGCACATTGTCCATGAATTAAATAGATTACTTGATATATGAGGAATGGTATAGATAGATGAAACATGGGTTGTGGAATGTTTAAATTAATCCCCTTGATTCATTTGTAGTCTCATGAGATGAAATCAGTTTGGAACAAACCCTTCTAGTTTGTAACCAAGCACATTCTAAACATTCTTGTGAAAGGTCTTGAATGCAGAATATCAAACTGTCTTATAAAAGGTCTTGATGTAAAATGTACCATGTACCTAGGAATCATAGCCTACAATAATTAAGAATTGTCTTCATTCAAATTTTGTTATTATTATCCATGATGTTGTTTATTTGATGTTATATATATACACATTTCATTCTCATTTAATTGATTAAATGTCATGTGTTTTAGTTATTTTCCTTACTATAATGATTATGTATTAACAATTTATTTAAATAGAATGTGTTTTCAGTTATTTAACTTTTCATATTTTTTTATTTACTTCCATATCAGTATATATATTACATGAAATGTGTGTTCATGTATTTAACTTTCAATAATTATTAGTCTCATTGATTCATTATTTATTTCTATATACATCAACTTTAATGAGAATTTAATCTTACCCTTATTTTTTCATTTCACCAGGATTCCCTAATGTGTACTAAGAATATATAAATGGATGCGTTAGAAGGAATAATGTTATTAACATCAAAAAAAAAAAATCATGCTATAATTTTTTGTATTTATTTATAATTAATGACTCATGTATATATCCGGTTTACCAAGAATACTAAATTTATTGGTCCTTCAGGATGCATTTCCTTGTAACCATTCTAATGTAATGGTAGTAGACATCATATTCAAGATTATTGGGGTCAGGTTTCTAAAAATAGAACATATTATTTTATTTGAGAACATTATTATTACCTCTATAATATACTTCCATATAAATCATTATACATTTCATGGTGTCCTAGTGTAAGGAAACTAAAAAAAGTGATCACAGATGATCATTAAGGAAATGTAAATAGTGGAAGAAATCATAGATTAAATAAGGTATGAATTATCTAGAATAAATAAATGATGACCAAATAATTCAATATAAATAATCACATGATCTTGAAAATTATCCATGGATAACACAACTATTAAAATATTCTCATGTATATCAATAACTGGCTTCATAAAGATCGAATGAATAATTTATGACATCATAATACTACTGTCAAGCCATTATTCTATGGAATCATACAAAAATGGTCAAGGTATATGTGAAATACCCAACCTTTTTTGCCTCATGAGTCCTACAGATAGATCAAGGGGCTATGTGATTATTGGACCCACCCATCACTTAATAATTCTAATGTATTCATCATATGAATAAATAATAAAAATTAATCATAATTTCTTAATAATCAATGACTATCTATATTGGAATAAATAGTATACAAAATGTCATAAATTTCCCCATTCAAAATTATCATAAGATATCCCTAGAAAAATGGTGGATGATATCATCATATTATATACATTGTAAATAATAATATTCATTAATGTATGATGACATGGATACAAATACTTTAAAAAGTTCACTCAAACATTTCTTTAGGAAAATTACCTTTTCATTTTGAAAACACTTATTTAAAATCCTAAAAATTACAAAAAAATATAAAAAAAATTATGTGAAAATAACCATATAAAATAGTAAATGATGTTTCAAAACATAAATTAGTCAAGATGGAAGGAAAATTTGTTCATGTGATGAATTTTTACAGAAAAATTTTGTTCACATCGTCAGTAAAAGGTATCGTTTTTGTAAATGATAAAAATATTCCTTGTAAACAATTTTATAGAATTTAAAATATGAAAAAAATGAATTTAAGAGATTATTGGATAATATTAAAAACATTATTGAAGTTTTTTTTGATGAAAATATGGACATGGAAGAAAAATATTCCCGACCAAATATAAAAACAATGTTAGTTTTCCTTAAAAAATTTTAGAATTTTGAGTACATAGAGAGTGGAAAATGAAAGGAAAAAAATTCGAATTCATAACCAAATAATAATAAAATATATAGGGTTTAGGATAAAAATGTCATATATATATTCATTATATAAATTTTATAATAATTCATTAATGTTGTATATGAAATATTAATCACATCACTTCGTGGACATGATAGTCCACACGTATGCAAGAATGCCTCCATCATTTATTTAATGGGTTGATGTTTAATTAGATAAATGATATATTATATTTCCAAAATAATAAATATTTTATAAATATCATATATAAACTTTATATACATCATAATAACAATCCATGAATGGTGGTTAAAAAAAATTAAATATACCACTTTTTCAGGCGGTAGTCTACACATGCACAAGAAAAATGATTTCATTTACCATTTGATAGGGAAGGATATACATAAAGGTTTAACCATATACATAATACCATATTAGTATGTTTCAAATAATTATTTTACTATATCGTCATGGTTATCAAAGAATTTAAGTAATTATAAGAATAAATAAAATGAAAAAAACTCAATTAAGAGTCTTACTATTTCTTTGGACAACCACCTTTGGCTTACACCTTAGGCCTTATAAGGTTACTATTTTAATGAAAAAAAGGAACTCTATATCATGGTGATAGATATTAAAAAAGTATTTATTCAGATATTGGAAAATATAGAATTTTCATGGAGTTTGGGGAAAATAGGAGAGGTAGTGTCCATTTATAAGGTTGGGAGAGGGCACATTTAGAATTTTTCAACAGATTAAAATATATTAATGTCTTTCTCAAGAAAATTGGCTCCAAAATTACTCTTATTTGAAATAATATGCTATAGGGTCTAAATATGAAAATAAATTTGGATTTATACATGTTTTTAGGAGATTTTAACCCTTATCATTTTAGTTTATCCCTTTAAATATGTTTTAACTCTTAATGTGGTAACTACCTTTTTTACCAAAGTTACTATTCATAATAACTAAAACTAAAGTTGAATAATTTAAAAATATGAATATTATGATTTCAAATATGGATTTAATTTTATTAATTTAATTTTTATGAGAGTTATAAATTAATTTAAAAACAATCCTATAAAATGATACGAAAAACAGTTTTCTAGATAAATACATTTTAAGTATAAAAATGATTTTATAAAAAAATTAAAGTTTAATTTTTATCCCAATGGAATTAACTAGATTATATTAAAAAAAATTATATTTATTTTTCATTAAAAATAACCAAAACCAAGAACAAAAATATAAATACTTGATTAGAATATATAAACAAAAACCATTTTTATTTGAACAAAAAAATATTTAGATTTCCAAAATGTTAAGAATTTATTTAAAAGTATAAAATTTTATTTTAATATTATTTTTATTTCTTATTGAATATATATTTGGTCTATAAAAAATAGTTTCAAGAACATTCAATTTATTATTATATTGTTATAATTTAATAAATGTGACAGTTTTTATAAAATACGTATTTTTTACTATTCACCCAAAAATCAATTATTTCTGAAAAAATATCAAAAATTCACCCTAAGATAATTTTTATATATTGAATTTGAAAATTAAAATAATTTCATCAGAAAAAATTATAAAACTAGTATAAATTAGTAATAATGTTTGAACACACAATGTAATAAAAATAGTAACATCCTCAACTGAACCACTAGGTCTGATTGAGAATTCCACATGACCTCATATGAACCTCATTATACATAAGAGGCCACTAACTAGAATCATGGTTCTAAGTTCGTTAGTGGTTAGAATATACCCATTATATCGAGCCATAACACAATAATAAATAATCTGATTAATCAGATAGAATAATAATGATGGCATATATATCATATAATGAATGGACTCATGATATGGAAAGCATGTAAAGTGTACAAAGAAGTAGAAAGAGTAAATAAAGAATCATAGGGTCCTCTATATTCTTTACTAGTATTCTACTATCTCTACACACTTCTTCTTTGTTGTTCACCATAGGGCCCTTTCCCATCGCTAGATCCCTCAAGAAATTTACAAGGGCATTGAAATTCCCAAGTAGGGTGTGAGTACAACACTCAAAAGCATACAACCAATTCATACTCAGCCTTATGTTATCAATTATAATAGTTTATATCATAATAATGATCAATACAAAACAAGTATAAACATAAAATCAAAAATCAAGTGGTTGTGCGCTAACCAAGCTTCCAAAAAACATCGGTCATACCTATTTCGGCTCCTTATTGGAAAATGTATTGTATATCAATAAGAATCCATATCAGTGATAAGGATATTAGAGAGTCACCTGAAATACATGGGAAATACAGTGAAAAACCTACCCAGAATCCACAAGGCATAGGGTAATACTCATAATTCACAAGGTATCAAGTATCTGTACCATACCCAGAATACACAAGGTGTCGAGTAACACTTGGAATCCACAATGAATCAAGTTTTAGCCATCTACTAGTAATTAAAATGGAATCAAGTAGATTCTAGGATACAAGGTTGTAATGATATGCCATCTTCATCAATATACTCCATGTGTGCACCCCAAAATTATTAATCATACCACAATGACCACATGTCAAGTATACACAGACAAATCCTCCAAAGGAAAATATGATAGGTCATGGCATGATAACAACCATAGAACACATAATGAGAAATATAGAATCATCATATACATCAACATGTGAATCAAACATCATCATTGAATCCAGTAATCACATAAATCTCATGGAATCAAGCCATACAATATCATGGGACCACATAAACACCCACATGCCATCATAAGTTAAGAATGAATATCAATATTCCAATACAATCATCCTAATATAAAAATAATGTGTATAGAGAGCCCAATAAAGTAAGTAACTTCCAACCTCAAAATTCATTAATGTCAAAGGAAAGGATAAACCACCATGTGTGGTTTGATAACAGGAGTGAAAACCTCAACAGTAAAGAATGCCTCCTCAAGGCCTTATTATTGTAAACATCGACACCTTAATGGTTGAGCTTCATCAAGGGTTCCTATAACAAAAACTAGTTATTTTATTTAAAAAATAAATATAATATTAAATGTGATAATACTTTACCTATCCTAAATAATTTTTGAATTACCATTCTAGGCCAACACATGCACTCATAAAATTATCTATAAGAATAATTATCAGGATTTATACTTTTATAATTATCTATGATAATTTATCCTAAATTAACCTTTTTTAATTATCATAGGATATTTTCTTATAAATTATCCTTTTAAAATTCTATTTTAATACATTATCATAAATTATCCTTTTATAATTATCTTTTGATAATTTATCATCAATTATCCTTTTATAATTTTCTCTGATAGATATCCTTTTGTAATTATCTCTAACAAATCTAATTTATAATTATCTTTTTATATTTTTTTATAAATTATCCTTTATAATTATCTTTTGATAATTTATTCTAAATTATACTTTTATAATTATCATTTGATAATTTTTTATAAATTATCATTTTATAATCATTTTTTGATAATTTCTTCTAAATTATCCTTTTATAGTTATCTTTTGATAATTTATCATAAATTATACTTTTATAAATATCTATTGATAATTTATGCTAAATGATCATCTTATAATTATCTTAACATTTATAATATCACAACTATCATTAGATAATTTTTTATAAATTATTATTTGAAAATATCGCAATTGTCGATTGATAATTTAACAATTATTCTTTAATAATATCAAAATTATCATTTAATAGTTTAATATTTATCCTTTGATAATCTCATAATTATCATTTTATAATTTTAATAATTTCCCTTTAATAATCTCACAATTATCATTTGATAATTTTAGTAATTATCCTTTCATAATATGATAATTATCATTTAGTAATTTTATAGAAATTATACTTTTATAATCTCTCAATTAACATTTAATATTTTTTAATAAATTAATCCTTGATATTTCCTTACAATTATCTTTGATAATTTCACCTAATTATCTTCTAATAATTTTTATAGATTAATCTTTGAATATCCTAGTCTCACTGTCACTTGATAATTAGTTCTAATTATCCATTGTAATTCTATATGATTATATTTTGATAACTTATCTAATCAATATTTTTCAATATTTCAAAATTATATTCTGATCATTCAGTGTCTTTATGTTTTGATAATTTCATATAAATCGTCCCATTAATTATTTTAATCAATTATCAATGGTAATCGGATGAAATTTATCAATTTATAATTCATGTTTTATTATTTTATTCAAAATTAACCATTCTTTTTAATTTTAGAATAAAATAAAATATATGTAAAATTAAATAAAATAAAATAATTTAAAACATAAAATAAAGTCTCTCATGCACACCACACATATAATAGGGAACGAGGTCACAGATTAATCTGAATCGGATATATGAAGATGGATCTATCACTTGAAACGAAGATATGGGGTCATCCTAACTCGGTATGATATTCTAAACTTAATCCTAACAGGTTCATGTATTTAAAAAACTGAAAAAAAACATAACAATTAAAGCCTTATTTTATAATACCTGTTTTAATCACCATTTAACCCGAAAATTGATGTCATAATCATTAGTTTTTCTACATTAAGTCCTTATCAATTTAATCTATCAAAAAAATGGTTGATTATGGTGTTTTTGAAATAAAGTTACATCATCAATGGGGATGTGGATGTGTAGTGGAATAATAAAGGTGTAAAAATGATTTTTAATTAATTATATTTGTGATAATAATTAAATAGATATTAAAAAATTTATTGTCGCGTGTGATCTTTCCAATTTCCCAATTTGCAGAAATGTTATGCCCCACATAGGGTAAACCCTATATCATAGACCTAATGGTTGTATCATATTTCTCATAAGATGCACTGTTTGGGAGATATTAAATTATTTTTCAAAAAAATAAAATAAAAATATTAAATAAGTTATCCTCGCATGTGATCTTTCCAAGCATCTGATGCATACAAATGTTATGCCCCACCTAGGGTAAACCCCCCATCCCAAACCTAGTGATGGTCTTATATTTTTCACAAAATGCACCGTTTGTGAGATATTCAATAATTTTGGATAAATTGTTTATGTGTGTGTCATATAATATATTTTATATTTTAATTTCATTTATAATGAGACTCTACAGGACTTGAAATGTCACACTAACTCATCTTCTAACTCTGAATATATTACATAAAATATTCCAAGATGCAAACTAGGATTTTACCCTAATGTAAATCCTTTAAAACATTTATTAAGTGTTTTTTATTAAAAAATTACATTTCCACAAAAAAATAATTATAAATTATTAATAAAGAGGGTTTTTATTATCTTTAAAAATTTAGGATGTTTCAATTCTCCCACAATATCTACCTATTCTCTTCAAGAAGTATCTCCAGTGGTTTTGTTCGAACAACTCATGTCACTGGGCTCAAACATTATAATTGAGCTCCCACATCTCATCTAGGATCTTCTATGCTACCACTAAATCCAGACTAGTGGTAATATCATTCCTTGTAACACTTCATCACTCAAATCTATGATCTATGACAAACACTCCTCATAATATGGAGAAATCTCCATCTTAACATACATGTAATCAATAACATGTGTATGTTCGGGTATGTCCCTCTGAATATATGACACATGGAACACGTGATGCATACCTCGATAGAGAGAAGGGATTTCCATATGATATTCCATTGTCCATATCCATTTAGTGATCTCAAAGGATCCAACATAATTAAGAGTTATCTTTCCTTGAATCCTAAGGCATCTTAATCCCAATTGAGGAGTCACTCACAAAAAAACATTATCACTAGGATAAAAATCCAAGGGTCTACTTCTATGGTCGATATAATATCTTTTCCCACTATGAGTGGTGATAAACCTTTTTACAATCATATTCACCCTCTCAGAGGCCTCCTGAACCAAATTGGGGCAACAACCATTGCTTTACCTACTTCATTCTAACAAGTAGTGATCAAAATGGTATCTCATAAAGATACTCATAAAGTTCTATTTGAATCAAATACTAGTAACTCTTATTTTATTAGAACTAATTCAAGGATAAGTGATCATTCCATGATCCATCGAAGTCTAGTACACAATCTTGAATCATATTCTCCAATATGTGTATAATCCACTCAGACAATCCGTCAGTAAAATTATGGTACGTCGATATCAATCTCAACTGATTCCTAAGGTATTTATTCAATTCATACCAAAAGTGTAATGTAAAGCATGCATCAATATCCAAAAAAATATAAAGGTAAATCCATGCAGGAGTATGATATCTCAAACATAGAGCATTATTAACTCCTCCATTGAGTGTGTTTTTTTGATTAGTAAGAAATGAGTAGACTTCGTTAATTGATCGACAATCGCCCAGACTAGGTCATGGAATCTCAAGGTACTAGGTAACCCCATCACAGACTCCATCATGTTGTCTTATCAATTCCACATAGGTATTATGAGTGGATGTATCAACCCACCAGGATGGTTGTTCTCAACCCTCACCCTCTTATAGGTAAGGGATCAAGTGAAAAAACCAACAATGTATCTCTCCATCCCTGGCCACCATAACCTTTGGCTGAAGTCATGATACATCATGGTCACACCAGTATGTACTGACCATTTGGACGTATGGTAATCCTTCATCATCTCCACTCTGATAGATGCATGGACTAAAAATCTTCCATGTACCAAGATTACATCATTATTATCCACCGACCATCCGGGGTTGAGTCACCTCAAGATTGTTGTTCTCCCATTACAACACAATCCAAGTCATACTTTTATTAAACCTTTACTTATTCCATAATTGATGATTCTAATACTGCGGGGGAACAATTCATAGAACCCTGGTCCTCTGAGGAATCCATCCTCCAATCATCCAATAAGATCATCCAGCGCCACTTCTCCTCTGAGGACCTCTCTCTAATCTATTTCCCATCTTGTTCCTTACGGATAAGAGAATCCACAATGACATTAACTTTTCCTAGGTGTATACATCATATCAAAATAAAACATCTATAAATAGTCAACCCAATGCCTATGTATCAGATTTTGCTACCTATGTGTAATGATATATGGAATAATTTTATGGACTGTGTAAATAATAAATATCTCACTAAAGAGATAGTGTCTCTGAAATTTTGGAGCATGAATCATGGTTTCTAGCTCCAAGTCATGTGTAGTGTAGTTACTCTCATGGGGTTGTAGATGATGATACCCATAAGCTACTACCTAATCTCTTTACATCATCACCACTCCAAGAAAAATGACTGATACATAACAATACACTACATAACTAGTATCAGGATCAGGGAGTATCAGTACTAAAGTTGTTTTAAACCTTCTATTTAGCTAATGTAACACCTATTCAAATTGTTAAAACCATTGTAACTCCTCTTCATTATTTTTCAACACTTTTATGGGTGTTGATAGCCAAGGGATGTCCTGGATAAACCATCAGTAATATCCTTCTAAACCCAACTCTTAATCTTATACACGTTCTGTAGACGTGTCCAGTGCATGAATTCCTTAACTTTCTCTAGGTATTAAGATATAACACTCTCAGACACCACATATCCTTGGAAGTTCACCTCTCAAATTCAGAATTTACACTTTAATAGCTTTGCATAAAGCCTTTGTTCTCGAAGCATACTCGGGACTATCTCAAAGTGTCTATCATGTTTCTCTAGTGTTTGAAAGTATATGAGGAAATTATTACTGAAAAATATGATGAATGAGTCCAATTTTGGATATAAGATATTTTTCATGAGGGATATAAACACTTATGGTGCGTTCATCAACCTGAATGGCATCACCAAGTACTCATAAAATTTATAACTTCTCTAAAATGTCACCTCTAAAATGTCCTCATCTCTATCTTGTAACTAGTGATAGCTTTATTAAAGATCAATCTTTTAGAACATCCATTCTCCCCATAGATAATAAAAAAGATCACCAATCCTCCAAAATAAATATTGGTTCTTCACTATAACCTGGTTTAGCTTCTTATAATAAACTTATATATGAATATTACCATCTTCCTTTTGGTGAACAACATAGGTGAACCCCAGGGTGATGTAATCTCCCTAATGAAGCACATCTGCTTCAATTCATCTTACTACACCATCTTGTTTTACACCATATGATACGGGGTATCAAAATGGATGTTCTCTTAATATTTTCTCAATCTTATATTATCTTATCATTCCTTGAGGGTCTCTACTAGGTCAAAGATTACAAAAAATATTTCAACCTATTTTTTATAATCCTGATGTTTTTTGATGTTCAGGAAGGATGAATAATGTTTTAGATGAAAATCATGGAATATTTGACCATATTTATTAACTATAATGTCTATGATAGGTATTAAGAGAATGGATTGTAATTTAAGTGGCCATAATACCTGAACTATAGTCTAGGTATAGGATAAAGTCAACTGTATTATCCTACACATCTATTATTGTTGTTGAAATATCCTCCCATGTGGATATATTTTGACATACATCCCACGTATTCCAATAATCCTATGTCGAGTTGACATATTTTGTAATGTGAAGAAAACACTTTTGGAAAAAACATATCTTTTAGGATAAATCCTAATCAGTCTATGGGATCACAAAGAGTTTCTCTTAACTAGTCTATGGGATCACACAAGGTTCTCCTAACTGATCTTTGGGATCAAAAAAGGATATCCTAGGAGTCTACCAATAACCCCAGGTATTCCCCTCCTAGCACTAACCCTAGTCTCTTCCCCTACACATTAGTCAAAGTCATCATATATATAATAAAAAACAACATGCTTGATTTAACTAATAATTTCCAATAAATATATATCACAACAGATTGGAAACAGATTCAACACATATGAGAAACTATCTTGAGAATATATATCAAAAAAACGCATTTAATTAATGAACTATAGAGATACAAAATAACAAGTATATATATTTAATGTGAATATATGTTCCTAGTTATGTTGCATGAAGTCACTTTAAATATAATAAATCACATATAAGAATCATTTGCATCACCCTAGGTGAATTTAATCAATGTTAAAAGAAAAACATAAATTCCACTACTTTATGGAAGCTCATAGGTCCACTATGCAATGCTGGAAATAAACTATCAAAGCTGCCTTTTCCCAATTCCCAATCGTCTTATCTCCTATATATCCTATCCCAAACTAAGACAAGCGAATAAAAAAGTTATTAAACCCCGAATTTGTCATACCATTCTGTAACATCCCAACCTGAACCATCGGTTCTGATCTGGAATGCCACATGATCTCATGTGGGCCTCCTTATATGCAAGAGGATTCCAATTAAAAGTAAGGGTCTATGTTTGATTTTGGGGAGACTATATCCTCTATGTCAATTAATAGAACAATAATAAATAAACAATGATCATAATAAAAAATCAAAAAATCATGTGGAATAATAATGATGGCATACATGTCAGATAATAAACGGGATCCCAATATGGAAAGTCTGTAAAGTGTACAAAGTTGTAGATAAAGTAAATAAATAAATAGTGGGTCCTCTAGAGTATTTCTCAGTCTGATACTAGCTCCACACACGTCAACTCATCTAGTCACCATAGGTCCCTTTCCCTTCAGAGGATCCCTTAGGAAATCTTCAAGTGCATCGAAAATGCCCATGTATGACATGAGTATAAGACCCAGTAGGACACCACCAATGATTAATTAAATTGATTTACTCTAGTATAATAGTTTATTCCATAATAATGATCATTTTTTAACAATTATAAACATAAAATCCAAAATCAATGGGTTGTGTTCTAACCCAACTGCCATAAACCCCCAGTTGCACCTAATTTATCTCCATGCAAAAAATTTATTGTATGTCGATAAGTACCCATACCATTCAAAATGATATTGGAGAGTCACTTGGAATCCATAAATAATAGATTGAAAATAAACTACCTGGAATCCACAAGGCATCAGGTAATACATTTAATCCACAAGGCATCGAGTATCTATAACCTACCCACAATCCACAAGGAATCGGGTAACACTCAGAATCCATAAGGAATCGAGTGTTTTCCATCTACTCGGAATCCATAAGGTGTCAGTTAGATTCTAGGTAACAAGGTTATTTGGATTCACTATCATCATCAATGCACCCCATGAGCACACCTCACAAGGAGTAATCAAACCATGATGGCCACCTGTCAAGTATACGCATTTCAATCTTCCAAAGGAAAATGTGAAAGGTCATATCATGATAACAACCATAGAACTCATCTTGAGAAATATATTACCATCATATACGTCAAAATTTGAATCAATAATCATCATGGAATATAATTATCATATCAATATCAATGAACCAAGCCATACTGTATCATGGCCCACACACACACATGCTATCTCAAGTCAATCATGAATATCAATATTCCAAAACAATCATCCTACAATGAAAAAAATAAGTAATAATATCCCAAGAAGATAAGGAACTTTCTGCCTCTAAATTCATTGATTTCCAAGAAAAGTATAACCAATCCAGTGTGGTTTGATAGCTGGAGTTGAAACCTTAATAGTCAAGAACACATCTTCACTTCCTTATTATTGTAAATGTCAACACATCAATGCTCTCGGTTCTTCAAGGGTTCCTATACCAAAAAAATAGTTATTTTATTTAAGAAATAAATAAAATATCGCATGTGATGATACATTATATCTTTTATATAACTTCCAAATTATCATTCTAGGAAAACTCATGTACTCTCCAAATTCTACTTAAGAATAATTATCAAAAATTATCCTTTTATAATTATCTTCGATAATTTATCCAAAATTAACCATTTATAATTATCTTATTATAATTTCTTATAAATTATATTTTTATAATTATATTTTGATAATTTATCATAAATTATTCTTTTATAATAATTCTTTTATTATTTATCATAAAATATCTACTTATAATTATCTCTTATAATTATCCTTTATAATTATATTTTGATAATTTATTATAAATTATACTTTGTAATTATCTTTTGATAATATATAATAAATTATATTTTATAGTTATCATTTGATAATTTATTATAAATTATACTTTATTTGTTATCTTATGATAATTTCATACAAATTACCCTTTCATAATTATCTTTGGATAATTTCTCATTAATTATCCTTTTATAATTATCTTTTAATCATTTATACTAAATGATCCTTTTATAATTATCTTAACCTTGGTAATCTCACATCTATAATTTGAATTTTTTTTTATAAATTATCCTTCTATAATATTGAAATTATCATTTGATGATTTAATTATTATTCTTTAATAATCTCACAGTTATTATTTGATAATTTAATAATTATCCTTTAATAATCTTTCAATTATCCTATGATAATTTAAATAATCATCCTTTCAAAACATCACAATTTATTATTTATTAATTTAAATAATTATTCTTTGATAATATAACAATTATCATTTGATAATTTTTTTTTATTAATTATCCTTGGATAATCTCATAATTATCATTTGATAATTTTAAACAAATTATCCCTTGATAATTCCATGAAATTATCTTTTCAAAATTTTAATAGATTATTATTTGAATAACCCGGTCTTAATATTATTTGGTAATTAGCTATAATTATACCAGATAATTCCATGTGATTATATTTTGATAATTTTTCTAATCCATCTTTAGCAATCACACACAATTATATTCTGATAAATTAATTCCATTATGTTTTGATAATTTCATATAAAGTATCCTTTTAATAATTTTAATCAATTATCCATGGTAATGAGATAGAACTTATCAATTCATAATTCTAGGTTTAATCTCTTATTCAAAATTACCAATTATTCATAATTTAGAATAAAATAAAAAGAGAAAAAAAATTAAAAAAATAATTAAAATCGTGGAAGAAAGAATCTCATGTACACCACACATAGAATAGGGAAGGTGGTTACAGCTCAATCACAATCTTATCAACCAAGATTTTCCGATCACATACAAGGGAGATCTAGGGTCATTCTAACTAGACGTGATCTTACAATCTGAAATTGAAGTTGTTAGGGTATTTCAAAAACACAAAAAATTGTATAAATTGAAACATTATTTTAAAACATCTATATTAGTCATTTTTTACCCAATAATTAATGATGGTGTCATTTGTTTTTTCCTCATTAAGGTGTTACTAATTTAATCGTGAAAAAATGGTTGATTCTAGTTTTTTTGAATTGACGTGGATTCATAAATTGAGGTTTTGGGGAAACATGGAAGAATGAAGGTAGAAGAATGATTTTAAATTAATTAAATTTGTAATAATAATTTAATAGATATTAAAATATTTATCCTCACATGAAATCTTACCAAATTCTAGATGCACACCAATATTATTCCCTACATAGGGTAACCCCAGCATCCCGGACCTAACAGCGATCTTAGATTTTTCAAACAATGAACCATTTGGGAGATATTAAATTATTTTGTAAACAAATATAATAAAAATATTAAATAATTTTTCCTCACATGTGATCTTACCAAATATCTGATGTACATAAATGTTATACCCCGCCGAGGGTAAACCCAACATCTCATAACTAACAGTGGTCTTATATTTCTCATATGATGAATCATTTGAAAGACATTCAATTATTTGTGGAAAAATCATGCATGCGTAATATAATATATTTAATATTTTCATTTTGCCTACGCCAAGGCTCAATGGGCCTCAGAATCTCACAATAACTCATTGTTTAACTCTAGAAATATTTTATAGAATATTACATAATTTTAACTTGTATTTTACCATTACATGAATCTTTTAAAACATTTATTAGGTAATTTTTATTGAAAAATTAATTTTTCACATAAAAATACTTATAAATTATTAACAGAGATAGTTTTTATTTTATTTAAAATTTTAAGATGTTACAAAAACCAAATTTGAAGAAATTTTTTGTGGATCATAAAATGAATTTACTAAAAATTGAGTACTTATTTATAATAAATTAATCAATAAATTTGAGTTTTATAAAACCTTTATAAATATTTTTCCTAATGTTTTTATTTATATTCAAACTTTTAATTTAACATCTAGATTATAATAGTCAAATTTATAGTATATCATAGTTCCATAAAATCTCAGTGTTACATGTTAAGAAAGCTATCAAGTTTATTTTTATTTTATACTAAATTTTAAGGGTGTTAAATGATATCATGGACTATGAAAAGAAATTGATGCTAAACTAAAATTAGTTGGATCCCTAAATATCTATTTTATATTTGGAAAAATCATCAAATATTTTACTCCACAAGGAAGTAACCCATGTAGATCAATTAAAAAATAATGGTTACCTGGGTAATCATATAAGAATATTTGATTGAGAAAGGATTTAATCCAAAGTATAGGTGATTTCTTGAGTGTGAGCGTAAAATGGAGGACATCACATGAGATCTAGAGGATTTGGCCACTAATCACTATGAGGATTAATGATCCATACTATAACTATTATTTTTTCCTTATTTGATACCATGTTTTTCTCTGATTATTTTTTCTTGTTATCATAGTGATTAATGATTTAATTAAATTTATGGTTTTTATATAATTATAGTGTTTGTGTGATAATAAAAAAATCTCATATAATGATCCCTCAACAAATTACTAGGTTGATTAAAAAATTACTTGGTAAGGGAATAAAAGTTGAAGTTGGAATTATGAACTAGGTTAAGGAAATTTTCTTTGGATAAATATTATTATGATTCAAAAAACCACACTTATGTGTATAAAAACCCGCACAACTAGCAAAGAATACCTAAACAATTAAAACACATAGCACCACATTGTATTATAACTTAATTATTCTAATTATAGCTTCATAGACATCCTTAAGGGGACCTAAAAAATCAATGTTAAATCCTTGATACAACTTTGGTGATCATCCATGGGTTTATAGTGGTGGTTATCCATAATACATTCATGAGAAGTATGTGAAATTTAGTTATTTAAATTGATTTCATTTTCCCATATAATTATAAATTAATACAGCTAAGGTGAACCTATTATTATCAAATATAGGATATATATCTTCATTTATTAACCACTTATCACAAAAATTTCACTGTCATTCTTATTTGTATTTTTTAAAATAAAAATTCAATAAAAAATAATTGTATTTCAAAACTAGTACCTATGGATAAATTACATGGTACTCAACTAATTTTTTGAAGAATTGACCATGTTAAGATATAGGGAACATGTATTTTACAATACTACACATTTTCAAAAATTTGTTTTGTCATTTTGTGGGATTGATTATTGAGTTTTTGTTTCTCTTGTAGAAAAAAATCTAAAAGTAGAAAACAATAAAAACATAAAAATCATAAAACACTACAACTATCATAATATAAATAACTATCATATACTATTTATTGAATTATTTGTAAATATCTTATTGATTGGATTGAATTTTTTTCTTATTAACTATTTTTAATAATTCACCCAACCTATATACTTCATTGTTATATTTTTTTATTTGGTGAAAGTAACTATAGTAAAAAAAATAATTACTTGTAATGATATTACATAACCATTCTGGTAGTGTGGTGGGTTAAGGCCAAGGAAATACCTAAATAAATCAAATACGGATGAGCACATGATTCATGATTTTACCATAAATATGGTTTTCTAGAATGAAGAAAAATAAAATGATGAGGAAGAGAAGGTCGAAAAAAAATTATCCAGTGGCTCTAAAGAATATGAAGACATGAGGTAGACCCGACATTATATTAACAACTCCCTTATACTTGAACTAAATTACATATATATTGGCATAGGTTTATTTTTTCTATATTTCACTAAATATGTGGTGATTTAATTATTGATTGTATCGTTTGATCCTGATATTTCCCGTATAACCCCCCCCCCCCCCCCCCGCCCCGTATTTGAAGTATTTTTTCATTTTTAGGTGAAAAGAGAAATCCTTGGTTGGGGGTTTCTTATGAGGAATCAATATCCTCATTATGAATTGGGATTGGTATCTGAATAATCCAAGATAAATGATATAATTAAGTTTCTATTGGGAGGCTACAAAAAGAATATATAGGGTGAAGCACAGTAAGATTTTTGAAATAATTATCTTCAAATAATTTTTTTAATAGCTTTTGATACATACAACCCCAAGTCTAAATGAACCATAATATAGTCTACTTTTTTAACCTAGCTATTAAATTTGTTGGTATTAATAGCCTTAACTAATTTATAAAAATAAATATTTACACATGTGAAAATTAAATTCTTTCATTGTCGATTTATTATAAATGAAAAAGAAATAAATCATTGGAAAGTCAACGAGATGTTTTCTAAAAAATATGTTTTTATACACATAATAAATTTTTATATCAATAAATTAAATTAATAATTATTTTTAAATTATTTTAATGATATTTTTATATTATATATTCAATTAAATGTTTCAAAATTTATCTAATATTTTTAATATTCATTGGTTTATTCTTAAAAAAATATTTTTATATAAGCGGTTTTCATCACATTTTGAAATCTTATTTTAAAATTAGTTTCTCCCAATTATAGGTACTGAATTTCATAAAATTGATTCCTTATTTGAAATCATGAGTTCTAAATTTGGTAAACAAGTCCCTTTTATTTAGAGGCATCATGAATAATAATTGTGGTAAAATTTATCATTGCAAAAAAAGATAAATCAGTTTAATCTAAGTTAAAACTAAGTGTTAAGGTAACCATTTTTCATCCAAATTACTAGTGTATTATGTTAATTCAACCCTTATTTCCATAGTCGTGAAATTTAATTGTGTAATGGAAACCTGTTTATGAAAATGAAAAATATAATCTTTAAATAAAATAATTTCACAAAATTTCACTCTCATACTTTTACATATATATTTGGTGTCCACATGGGTAAAAAGGAATGTTATGAATGAATATAAATATTTATTTTGTGAATAATGAAATACTATTCAAAATAGTAATTTATTTCTAATTTTTTTGATTACATATTCACATTAAAATGATTGTGCAATGCTAATACATTATTTATTTAATTTTTTATAAAATAAAATAAGTTATATTAAATATATTAAAAGTATTGTAAATTGTGTGAGTTATAATGTTAGATGAATTTTTGTGGATAAATATAACATATTAGTGATGTATAAAAAGATTATAATTGACTTTAATCTTCGTCTTGGTGTATTTAATGTCAAATTAGATGAATAGTTTCAAAATAGACATTAATGATATTTTATAGTAAATAATAATTTATTAAATGATTTAAATTTCATAAAAATATATCTTAATCCATTAAATTATAGTATGGTCGAAAAAATTATACATGTTCTATTTATGAGTCACTTATCCATTTAAATTAACATTCCTAAACCTTTTTGGTTAAAATAATTGTTACTAATGTTAAGTTCAAAAATAATTAACTATGGGATTAATAACAAATAAGGTTTAAAATGACACAAATATATATAAAAATTTAATTTTATGGTGTTACTTCATCCTTATACACTTTTTTTTATTATTTAATTACATTTGGAATCATTTTTCTTGAGAAATAATTTATTATATTTTAATCTTAAAAGAAATTCTAAGTGTTTCCTCTCCCTACCTTATAAAAGGACACCCCTACTTCCTATTCCTTAAAACATGTTGATCCATATATCTTGAACATTACCTCCCAAAATCCATTATAAAATTACTTATACAAATTATATAGGTTATTTGCTTACAAAAATACCTAACCTGTGATCCTTAGAAGGATATCTAATGGGGGTCTTTCAAGAAAGAGGTAATTTTCATAACTGATCACCTTATTTTTAATTTTTATTTTACCTCCTATAAATATGTTATATTATTAATAAAATAATAAATTTAGCATACCTAATATATTTAAATTCTATTATAATTATTAAATCACCATTATCCATCCAATTTCTCAACAAATTGGAAGTGAAAGTATCACCCCTGCATATGTACAACTTACCGTCTCTACGTAGTGATACAATTCATTTTCCACCATAATATTTCGTGGATGGTTATTATAATGGGTTTAATATTTATATATTACACTTACAACATAATTATAATTTTGTAAATATAATATCACGTCTAACTTCTTCCATTAAAATCCATTGGAAAACAATAACTTCTCTTGTGCGTACTTGTGGACTACCACCTATATGAAGAGATTTGATTTATTTGTCATTTCTAATTTAATTAAATAATAATATGGATATTTTAAATTAATATATATGATGTATATTATGTATATTATATAAAAATTATTATAAAAAATGAAATTATTATTTACCAATATTTTGTTTCATTTTTTAAAAAGTGAAAACAACATTCATGTGTACGTACGACCTACTGTCTCTATGAACGGTGCAATTCATTTTTCTATCTATAACTTTTATGGATGACTGTAAATATATATAAATAAATATAATAAGTTTATATGTTATTTAAATAATTTTTAAAATTATGGATATTATTTAACTATGATAAAATTACAAGTATTGGAACTACTTTACTGAAATACTCATAATAAACGGAATAGTTAACACCCGAAAATGATGATTTTAATAACGAATTATTGATAAATGGATATTGAAATGTTATTAAGGGGTAATATATAATATTATAAATATGTAAATTTATATTTTATAAAATTATTATAAATTTATATTTATTATATCATAGGTTATAGTTCTTTTGAACAATTGGAACTTGAGGTAAGGGTTTATCATCTCAAATTATCTTCTTTGGGGAATATGTTGTATCAGGAACCTATATTATTTTATGAAGTGTATGAAATTTAATTTGAAATGTTATATAATGATAATACTTATGATCATGGTATTTAAATATTTATTTTAATTTATAATTTCATTGGGATTACGGTTCAAATGTTACCGAAGTAGTAAGCATTTTATGATACAATCACTTTGTTTTTTGGGATTATTTATTATTAAGTTTTTATGCTAAAATATTATGATATACCTCTCAATAATCTCATAAATTTTATTATAATATAGTTATTTATTGATAATACATGTTTTCCTTTCATTATACTCACCTTAAGTACTCAAGTCACTGAAAGAACATTCTTAATGAAAACCGATTTTATTTCTCTCTTCGGTCAAAAAAAGTTTTTCTTCCATGTCCATGTTTTATAAAAAAAGTTATCAAGAATATTTTTAATATTATACTATGATTTTTAAATTTCATTTTTAACAATGAATAAAATTTTAAAAATGCACCAAAATGAATCTTCTTTTCACTATCTAAATGAAGTAATGTTTTACTTTTTACAAAAATATCAAAGGAATGTTTTATTTTATATTATATAGAAGAATAGAATTTATCTTAATCATTAAAATTTAGTACCATAAATATTAATTTATATTATTTAAAGCCTATTTTTAAAGAAATTGAATTTCACAATATTTTGTGAATGTATAGTGTTTGAAAATTGATTTTGAAATTTGATTGGGTATTTTCCTCAAGAATGTTTTAATAATACTCTAATGGTATTTCTATTCATCAAAGAAAAAAACCATAATTTAACTTGTGATATACTTGGTTTATGATCCAAGGGTGCCTTAATTATTCTTTTTTGTAATGAACTTGACTCCAATAACCTTGATTCCTTGCCTACTTTATTACATTATCACATATATAAAGGGTCAAATCCCAAAGGACCTACCGTTTAGTAGTTTCGGATAACCAGATATATACATCATGCCCATTTTATATTGGGAATAGAAAATAAAAAATAATAAAAGTAATTACTCAATTTCATTGAAACTCATTTGAAGGATTAATCTTCAATACCTAGGGAAAGGAAACAAAATAAGGGTGGGATCAAATGCTTAATAATGGTTACGTACAATGGAAGCCGTCATGAATCATTAAAAAATTAAAAATATGGAAATAAAAAAAAATTAACACACATTAAATTTAAATAATAACTTTACTATCATAATTTAATAAGACATACTAAATATGGAAAGGTAAATAACAAAAAACCCATGCTATTTAATAAATAAACTAATAATGAGATGTATCCATAGATAATATCAATTTTAAAATCTCATGGATAATAATAATAACTAAATTTTAAATGAAGGATATGATTATTTTTTGGACATTATGAAATCAAGAATCAGGAACCTCTACTGACAAGACCTTTCATAAGACAATTTAAAATTATGGGTAACAATCCATCTGATTTGGCCAACTGATTTTTATCCTGATACATATCGATGAAACGAGGTGTTATCTATAACTAGGAATAACCCATAAATTCATGTCTAAATCGTTTCCCATATATCAAATAATAATTTTAATTCAGGAATAAATATACATTACCATCAAATATCCATATTTAGAAAATGATATATATTTATCAATATTTCCCCAGTTAATCAAAAACAACTTTCAGAGTAAACCCCATATGTTAAAATGGAATAAGATATGGGAAATAATAATATCCAATATAAAATAATTTGTATTTTAATGGGAAATGTAATTTTAAATTAAAAATGATCACAATAAAGTGATTGTTTCAATAGAATGTAAACAATCAATAAAGAAAGTGAGATTGTACAATAATTAATACTTATTTGGTAACATTTAAATTATTTCCCCTTAAATATTAAACATGAAAAAACATTAATCATCATGAATAAATAGTTATTACTGTTAAATACATCTAAGGGTCACTATATACATCACATAAAAGTTAATGGGTGTATATTAACAAATATATCTCAATGAACTGGAAATTGAGATGAAATCCCTTACCTCATGATTTCATTTATTTTAAAATGAGTTAAATTAGTATATAATGATTTAAATCATGTTAATAATTTATAACTGATCCAAAACCATATTTATAATATCATATAAGATCCTATTATAACATTTTACTTCCCATTTTTTCTTAATTTTTCATTATTTTCATTGTTTCTGGGGTTATTTGCTATGTTTTATAATGCGTGTTTTGTCATGAATGTTCTGTTTCATGAATATAGAATATATTTCCATAATATCCATAATTATATTAATGTACTAAATATTATTTTTATTGGATACATATTTATAAACATTCTTTAAAATTATATATAGAAAATGAATATCATAGATCATGGAGATGGTTGGTCATACGTATACACGAGTGACACTATCACTCCCTTAATGCGTTAAAGGGTAAGAAAGCATATGATATTTTTATTTTAAAGGATTTATATAATTTCATATATATCAAATATATTCATTAAATTCATCCTTATTACCTTCTATATACAACATAAGTGAAAAACGACTCACGTCACTCGAGAGGTGATTGTTCGTCATACGCACGAGCGAGGTTGACATATTTTATACATAATGTAATGTTAGAAAGTATACGGGGTATAATAATTAAATAAGTATAATTATATACTAAATAATATGAAAAAATTTTAATACATCATAATATCAATATGTGATAGGTTTTGATGGAAAATGTGGTACATTAGTTGATGAGGTGGTAGTCTGACGTACACACGATCAACGATTTTTTTTCTCATATAATGGAAGTGGAGATGGATAAATATTATGTGAAAAATATAATAAAATCTTATTATATAGCAGAAACCTTTTCTATTATATTATAAGTGTTAATATATAAATTATGGTAGTAAAATAAGAAAGAAAATGAACGAGCTTCATAAAGACAATTACCTTCTCTTAGAGAAACCTCATTTGGATATCCTATTAAGGAAACTAGGGCTGGTATTTTGGAAAAAAATAATATCTAGAATATAAATAAGGATTCTGGGTAGGTAGTTTCTCTTAATTTTTTTGATCTAAATGGCTTGATAGGTGTGAATAAGTGAGGGTAGTGATTGAACTTTTATAATTGAGGAGGGGTTGTAAATACCAAAAAATATTCAATAATGGGAAGTCACTCTAACACCAAGTGCATCCAAAATTGATAAATAATATATTATATGGATTATATTATCTAAAAACACCTATAACAAAAAACACATGTTTTAAACATGTTATTCCTTTTCCTTTAAGTTTACTTAATTTTACCATTTCAGTTTTCACCACGGTAACTTGTATCTTTTTATTTAGCTTGGTAATTAATCCTTTAAGAATAAAGAAAAAAATGAGGATTTTTAAATAATTTCGACCCAATTATTCTAAATTTTAAATCCAATTTATTAAATAAAATACTATGTGTGTATAAAATTAATTTTAACAAAAGTGTATATAATATGCAAAACCTCATTTTAACAATAATTGCAGTAATTAATTTTCATTGTATTTACTAATATTTATGACCAAAATTAACTTCTAAATATTTATATAACATAAATTTTGATGACTACAAATATATAATCCATTTTATAAAATTAAAATCTCAGAAATATGTGATTTTAATTTAATATTAATCCCACAAATCCAATGAAAAAGCGGTTTTCTATAGAGAAAGATTTCAAAAGTATAGAATGTTCTAATACCAAAATTAAATTTTAAATTGATTCCAGTGACCAAACTTATATTTATAAATTTATATTTGAACTAATTTTACTTTTTAAATAATTATAAATCAAAATAGAACATTTAAATGATTTAAATGAAAAGGAAGTTTTCAATAAATACCAATATTTTCACTATTCATTGACAAATTAATATTTTCTGAAAATTGTCAAAAATTAACTCTACTATAATTTTGAAATTATGATTTAAATAATGAAGTTAATATTGTAAAATAAATTTTCTAAAAGTGGAAAAAAATAATTTCAAATTATGTGCATAAAATTCAATGAAATCTCTTTTTAAAAAAATATAGTTTTTTATAAAACATTTCCATTTCTTTAAAATAATTATAATTTTATTTATAAAAAATATATATCCATTGAATTTATTTTATACATGAGTAACCCATTTATTTTTCATAATTTATTTCTTACTTTTCATACCCACCGATTTAACGACTAGTTTTTAACAATATACTGTTTTACGGTTCTCTTAAACTCAGGGTTACATGTATCATAAGCTGTCAAAGAGATGAAATTTATTTAAAATTAAATATATCATAAAGCCATAGGGTTTTATATTCTTACCTCATAAAAAATTACATCCTTTAAATTTCATTGATATTATCTTCTAAATAAATTAGGGTAGTTTTCCTTCATAACATCATTTGGTTCCCACATTACTTCCTCTATTTAATGATTTCTCCAATATACCTTTACCAGTTGAGTCATCTAATTACTCTATACATTCTCTCAAGTATTAAGAATTTTATGGGTTCTTCAATGTAATATAGATATTGTTCCAATTATATTTCATTATAGGTGATTACATACATTGGGTCTTGCATTTGCTTCCTTAACAATGATATATGGAACACATATTCTACTTTAGAGAGGCTTAGTGTCATTTCCAACTAGTAAGGCACATATCCAATACCTTCTAGAATTACAAAGGGTCCAATGTACCTTAGGATCATTTTTACCTTCATACCAAACCTTATTATACCCTTCCATGGAGATGCATTCAAGAAAACATGATCTCTCACTTGAAATTTCATATACTTCCTCCAATTGTCAGCATAACTCTTTTTCCTAATTTGAACTTCTTTAATATGAGACTAAATCATCTTTGCCTTTTTTGTTTTCTATTCATAAAATTCTTATCCTACAAGTTTCCTTTCACAAACTCCATCCTAACAAGTTTTAAAATGACATTTATTTTCATATAATGCTTCATTAGACACCATTTGAATACTTAAATGAAATTTTTTTTATCAGAAAACCCCACCAAATATAAATAATGATCCCCCATACCATGAAATTAAAGTGATATTGACTTCAACATGTCTTCCATTTTTTTAATAGTCCTTTTTAATTGTTCATAATTTTGATGATAGTAGACGGTGTTCAAATGAAGCTCAATATCAATATCCTTCTAAAAACTCTTCCATAATTTTGATGTAAAATGGGGATCATGATCAGACACAATCAAAATAATGACACCATGAAGTCTTTCAACTTCATTAATATACAGTCTTATGTGGAACTCAATAGGTAAATCTTCCCTTATAGAAAAAAGGTATGGAGATTTGGTAAGGAGATCAATGATAACACATATTGTATCATTCTTCCTAGATGCATTTGGTAAACTAGTGATGAATGTCATGACCCGTCCTCGAGGCCCATGTTGTGACTACCCCAAGACCGCCTTCTAGAGGCCAGGGGCTGGAGACTAGCACCAAAGGTATAAATCCTGATAAAAGGGAAGGAATTTCCTTTATATAAGAAAAAAACACCACAGAGTACGCAAGATGAAGTAAACACTAATTAAACTGAGTACAAAAGTATGTGATGGAAAGTAAATGGGTCAGTATACAAACCCAACTGAAAGTACAGTACAACTATGATAAGAAAGTACAATAGCTGAAAAGTAAAGTAGCAACTACCAAGACGTCCACTGGAACTCCCACCTGAAGGGTGACTACAGATAGTCTCGTCGGCTCCTCGGGTCCGGCCATCCACTCCGTGTACGTCCCACCTGATAGTCCACCTCCGTATACCGTCCCGCTCCTCAGGCCTCAACCACGATCAGCATTGTCCATTGTCTGCAACCAACACAACGTAGTGCGGGCATAGCCCGTGCAGGGGTGAGTATACGATACTCAGTAGGGACCCCTAGACCACTGAAGGCCTCCCAGTATCCACCAAGGATAAACCACAAAGGAAAGATACAAATACGAAGTATCAACCAACACTACTTAGGTATATTCCCATATATATACCGAAGTCAACAATTCCAGTTCGGCTTTAACTTCCAAGCCCATGTTCAACCCAGTCCACACAGGAAAGTACAACTCAATCCACACAGGAAAGCACAACCTAATCCACACAGGAAAGCAATTCAATCATATCTTAGATAATGATTGAAAGTAAAGACTTAGCTCACATAGGTATACTACTCACGAAGAGGGGTGGAGATGATAGATGTAGCCTCTGAATCATCTCCCCTGCCGAACCCACGTAGGATCCACATACAGAATTCGTCGCTGCCGAACCCACGTAGGATCCAAGTATAGTAACCATCGCTACCGAACCCACGTAGGATCCAAGTACAGTCTTCATCTCTACCGAACCCACGGAGGATCCAATTATAGTCGTCCTCACTGTCGAACCCATGTAGGATCCAAGTACAGTTGTCATCGTCGCCGCAGTCGCAGTTAGCTCTAAGGTTCCAGCACACAACACGCTCGATTTCGGGAGGGTATGATCCATGAGCCAAGAGGGTAGATACATAAACTTTTGTGAAGTCCAGAGTTGATGTATCACGAAGTTCTGTCTCGTCAATGGGAACTCAACGTGATAGACGGCGCGTTAATCAGACGCCTGGTCTGAGAGTTATTGGCTTTTCCATCCCAGGGGCCCGGTTGGTTTCTAAGCTAAAACCAACCCGACCATACTCTAGCTGCATCCAAACCTCATGTGGAGTAATCCAAAATAACCATCTCACTAAGAGGAATTCAACGTAATTGACGGCACGTCATTCGGATGCCCGGTCATTATGTTATAAGGGTTTCCTCTCCAAGGGTGCAGTTGGTTACGGGTTCGAACCAACCCGGCCGTACACAAAATTCACCAAAACCTCCAGTGTAATATACTGAAACGACCCTCTATATCCAAGGATCCCAACGCAACTGACGGTGCGTCGATCAGAGCCCTGTAGCCGAAGATATGTCTGTTTGAACGAACCGGATCCGAAAATAGGGGGTTTGGGCCCGGTCCGACCCGGCCCAATACCCCCTGGGTCGGCCTGAACCGGGTTGACCCAGCCCGGGTCCGAGTCCGGCCCAATTGGGTGTGGCCCGGCTCGGCTGGGAGCGGCCCGGCCTACGGCGGGGCACGGCCTGCGGCCGGGCTCGGAAGCCAGCCATGGCTTGGCTCGCGGCCGAGTGGGGTGCGAAGGGGGGCGCCACCCCCTTGTCTTCGAAACGGCAGACCCATGGGGTCCGCCCTAGGGTTTTGTTGGGGGGTTACACCCCCCGGTTTTCTGAAATGTCCGGCCGTAATGGCCGACCTTGGGTGTTACCACAGGACCCCCGTGGGTCCCTCCTTCAGGTGGCGCTGGCGGCCGGCTTTGCCGGCCGCCCCTTCGAAAACCTTTGTGGCGCGACGGCGCCGCGCCCCTCCGCCGCAGCCCGCACATGGTCGCAGCCTCCTTCGATCTCACCAGCATGGCGCGATGGCGCCACGCACCTTCACCGCGGCCCGCTTCGGCCGCCGTCCTTTTTGTTCCTGCGCGGTGCAACGGCACCGCACCGCCTTCGCCACAACGATCAACGAAGATTAACAAGTTAAGGGGAGGAGGATCGGCCATTTTTGTGAGGTCTGATCTCCTCCCATTATAACGATATGAAGCGGCCAAATAAAATGAGATTCTCAACGATAAAACAAGCACAATTTTAATTCATTGAAATTGTACTTAACCCCAACCTCGATAAATGATGTCGTTTGCCGGCGACGCGGAAGATGGTGTCGGGGGTGAGGTTTCGAAGACGGCGTTGGAGTGCGTCCAAGGAGGGTACAGAATCTCACACTAGATACGGAGAGAAGAAAGAGTGGCATGTCCTCTCTCCTTGTGGTGACGACAATCATCGTCAAATTCTTGGCATTCTTCAACAAATGAGATGAAGTTCTTCAAGAGAAAAGAGATCTCTCCCCAATTTCCCTCACACAACAAAACTAACCAACTCAAATAAGGCCTCTCCTTATTTTATTATTTTTTCCATGCATTTCAAACATTAAAATTCAAAACACTTAGCTAAATTAATTTAAGAGGTTTAATCAATTAATTTAGCGTGTGTTGTCATGAATTAAAGTGGATGGTGGGGAGTTACCCAAATAAAGGGGGAGTTAGGGAATTAGGGAATGTGAAGAGTTGGGGCTCATGTGGGCCCCACCTCACCTTTATCTTCTCTAGGGTAGTTAGTAACTAGAGGGTTCTAACCCAACTCCCACACCTAGGATTTAACTACTTAAAAAAGAAATAAAATTGTAACACAATTTTATTTTACTTTTCATTTAATCCACATTATTTAAAAACTCCTCTCGAGAAGACGTGTGTTCGGTAAAGGTCCTCTTAAGAAATTACCGGAACTACAGTTCCATCGGTGCCCCCAAATTTCAAATCCAAGAACCGGTTCAAAATATAGAAAAAACCCGCTCGTTCATTCACTAAAAGTACCGGAGATAAACTTCAGAAAATGATTCCGGGCACACCAGGCCTCGGAATCAGGTGCCGTCAGAAACTGCGTACTCGTAAAATCCCAAAGAATTTATGAAAAAAATAACCTTGAAATTTACGGGTCTTTACAATTATTTTCATAGTAATTTAATCCTATATACAAATAATAATATGAAGAGTTTCTAAGAATCCTCTAGGATTCTATCTATCAACTTTCATTTTTTTTGAAACCAAACATCTGGAAACATAATTAAAAATTTCCCACTTCATATTATCCCAAAAAAATGTTCCCTTAAATCCCTATACATCTTGGTGCTACCAAGGTGTATACAGAAATTGAAGTTATGATTATCATCCAAAAATTACCTTTTTAGCTCAGGATTATATTGAACATTTAATCTCTTTCCAAATTCTAGAACACCATCTTCACAAAAGAAGTATGTTAATTTCCCATCATTGACAAAATTATTTTTCTTCTAAATTTTATCATCATCACATCGATAATTTTTTATCTTTTATGATAAATATAGTTTTCAAATCATTTGAAAAAATATTAATGTCTCCCCTTCATTAATAATTCTCATATCTATCTTTACTAGATATATGAACATAGGATCTCTATTAATCCTACATTGGATCAGAACTCCATGAACCTTCTTGTATATTTATATGCTAATATATTTTCATTCACTAGGTGGTAGTGTAATGATCAATCATAATCCTTGAGTAGATCAAGTCATAGAATTTTTCTCTTATCGATAACTTTCTATGAAAATATGCATTTCAGTCTCTTATGTTATGTGTATATCACACATCTTTCACCATAAAAATAATTTATTTATATCTTCAATGTAAATATTATAGCTACTAACTCAATATCATATGTTGGGAAGTTCTATTCGTGAGTCTTCAATTTTTTTATGCATATGAAATAACTTTATGATTTTTCATTGACACACATCCAAGTCCCTTCTTCAGTGCATCATTATATATCAGGAACCCATCATTTCTAGATGGTAGAGTCAAAATGATATCATTGACCAATATCCAATTCAATTAATCAAAAAATTCTTCACATTCTATTATCTAAATTAACTTAACACATTTATATTTAAGCTTGGTTAATTGGCTATCCAATTAGGAAAAATGTTGAATGAATCATTGATAGTAACATGCAAAACCAATGAAACTATGTTCCTTAGTTATGTTTGTTAGTGTATGAAATTATCTGACTATATTTTTCTTCATGCGATCAATTGAGATTCCATCTCTAGAGACAATATATACAATAAAAGAAAATACATTAAGGAAGAAATCACACCTACTAAATTTACCATATAAAATATTCTTTCTAAGAGTCTCAAGAATGATGTTCTAGTGATTATCATTGTCCTTGTATATTTTAGAATAAACTATGATATAATCAATTAATACCAAAAAATCATCAAGATAGTCTTTAAATAATAAATTTATTATATCTATAAAAATATAGGGTTCATTAGTCAATTCAAATGGAATTAGTGTAAGATTGTAATGTCTATACCTCATTTGTAATTTTTTGTTAAGAATTTATTCCATATTTACATTCAATTGATGATACCAAAAATAAAGGTAAATGTTTGAAAAATATTTCCATCTATGAATTTGACTGAATAAGTCACAAATTCAAGGTAGTGGGTACTTGTTCTCTATCATAATAGAAATTATTTACCTATAATAAATGAATATACATATAGATAAATATTTCTTATTAATGAATATAATATGGGCTCCCCATGGTAAAACACTAGAGTGAATAAATACCTTATCACACAAATAATCTATTTGTTTCTTAAAATCCACTAATTCCCTAGTGGTTATTCTATAGGGAGTCTTTGATATTGTTATTTCATTAAGTATTAAATAAATAGATGACTCAAATTCATGATCTAGGGGATTCCCAGGTAATTACTCATGAAATACATCAATATATTCAGGTATAATAAGAACATATTCAACATGATGATTACATTTTCTATCCATGGATTGTTTTTTCTGTTCTACCACAAGAATCTCATTCATAAGAGATACTAGAGGTGGATATAAAAATTACTCATATGATGAAGTATCTACTCTAAATATGATTAATTTTATACCTTCATCACAAACCATAATTTTCTTCTTCTTACCATAAATTTATATATCATATTTTGAAAGCTGGTCAATTCCAAGGATCATATCATAGTTAACCATTGTTATGATAATAAATTCTATAAATAAAGCACATTTATGTGTCATAATGGGGACTGAATAACACGTAATTATTGTTTTGGGACTTCCTATATCAACCCAAGATTTGCATACAAGGATATTATATCATTTTAGATGAATATTTAGTACATTACAAAAATACATGCCTAAGGACCGTAATAGTTGAGTGTCTTTAAAAACTTGGAAAACAAAATATTATATCCTAGTGTATGATCTTAAAACTCTCCTATAAATATCCACACCGTTATTACCTCTACCTAAAACAATTTTTCATAACATGGGAAAAATAAATATAAAAAGGGGTGAGCTCAGATGCTCAGTAAGGGTAAAAAAGGGAGAGATGTAAGAATAAAAATGAACATAGTGGTATGAAAATGTATTCATAAAATTAGAATATTATACCTTATATATCAATGATCCTAAACATGAGTTATGGGAAAAATATTCATAGTTCATAAGATATTTTTGGTGCTAAAATATGTTCCATGAAATCGATCAATAGAAGCATAAAAATCAACAAAGGCGTCTACCTCTTGAATCTCCATCACGAATCCCCTTGCAATCATGAATGGCACGAAGGCCATAGAATATAATCATTTTCCACCTATGTACAGAACTATTATGGAAGACTATTCAATATAATAGATATGTTTGTGACTACCGTAGTGGACTATGATGGAAGCCTTCACGGTTACAATGGATCCACCTCTGATCGTCGACAGCCATTTCATTCATGGTGTTCCTTAGAAGCATCGCGATCCCAATTTAATATAAATAGACAGATTCCCCCTCTTCAAAATGATTGAAACCCGAACCATTCACCTTCCAATATCTCGATTCGTGAAGCACCCTTTGATCTGTTATTAGTTGAAAAAAAATGTATCACCCAAGGTACCTGAAAATCATGAACAAAATTTCCCTTTTCTCAATTTTCCTCTTCATTAAGTTGGGATGACCTTCACGAACCCATATATCCATCAAGAAGTTAGGTTTAACTTTTGGCTACTCAGTTATTTTTTAGGCATTAATCCTTCACAAAGTACCCTCCAAGTACATGGAGGTTCCATGCCTTAGTTGGATCACCATGCTTCATGAAGCTCCTCACTTTGCGAGGGTTCTCTTTGCCCCGCTTCATGAAGCCCTTTCCTTTGTGAAGTCCCTACTCTTCATGAAGAACATGAGCTTTGAAAATCCCATATATTCGAGGCCTTTTTCTTGACGAACACCTTTCTCATGAAACCCTCCAGGATTGTATGAAGTGACTTCATGGTTCTCTGAGTGGTACCTCATGTTGTGTTTTCCAGCGTCATGCTTCTTCACAAAGTCATACTAAGGGTTATAGCTTCTTCGCATAGCCACACTATCATGGGACCCTCAATTGAACACTCCTCCACCCCAACTCTTAATGTCCTTTATTGTTCCTTCCCTTCCCCAAGTTCACGTTGGTACAAGTTATGCAAGTCCTAGGGGTGAGGAGTGAGTCTTCATCGTCCGAGTTGCAGGACGTTAAACTGCCATGAAACCCTAATATTCAACACACAACATTAAACTATGATTATTACATGTGTATAGAGCCTAATAATAACATATAGGGGATGGGAATGGGATCATTCAACTTCCCCACTTTCCAATCCATTTTCTCTCTCCCTCCTTGATTTGTCTCCATGTGGGTCTCAAGAGGTCTTCACGTAATCCTTGACCCACCTTGATAGGGTTTCCATTATACATGAATCCATATCCACCACGAACATATAGAAATCCTCCTCATGATTCCCTTATAGATTAATTCATGATCTCTGTATTAATGGGATACTGATCAACTATAAGCCCATTTTTTCTCTTTGGGCTGCTAGCAATACATAAGCCTCGCATCACCTCTCGTGATCATATCTTTCATGACATGATCATTAGGTCCCTTTTTGCCTCTTGTTTCTCACACCGGGAATAGATCTTGTGAGATTAGAGTGGGTATCGACCATGACATCCTCCTGGTCCTCTAACCATGTGAAATCCATATGCCCCTCATTTCCAGAACAATGTGTACTTTGAGCCATTCCCTTTTCAAACAAGGTACATAAGAAGCCTCTACTGAGGTTCAACCCCATCACCAATTAGTCCCAACCATTTCACATCAATTCACCCTCATCCTATATGATGTTAATCTATATTCCTGTAACACACCAAGATTTCATAGTACATTATCTCTTAAAAGTAATTCAATATCTTACGCTACACGCAACACCAAGTTCGAGCGCACCACGACTTACCAAACTAGCCTTTCAAAAGGTAGTTATGAATAGTATTAACTGCATTTTAAATTTTATATACTTCATATAATTTTAAAATCCATATTTTTTGTTTGTTATAAATAATATAAGAACAAATTCATTTTTTTCAGATAAAAGAAGTATTTTAAAAAAAATGCAATTTTACCACCATTTAAGGGAGAACCCTTTTTAAATAAAATATTTGAAACATTTATATGTTCAATTTAATGAAATCAAATTATTCTTTATAATTAGGACATAAAAATTCAGTTTGGATAATTTTTTGATACTTTTCTGATAACTTTCATATTATTATGAATAATGAAAAATACTAAATTTTAATTGAAAACATCTTTTTTAATAGAAATAATTTATAATGATAAATTATGGATTTGATTGGTTTTAAAGTATAATTAGATTATATTTTTTTCATCTAATATAATATAGGTCATTATATGTAAATTTAAATTAAATTTTACATAAACACATGTCAATCTTTTTGATAGTTTTTACTTCTTAAAACCCCGCTTTCTAGTTTTGAAAAATGGGAATTAATTTTAAATTAATTAATGAAACTCATATGTATTTAATTTGGTAAAATAGACATCATTATTGGATTAAAAATATCAAAATTATCTTAGGGTTAATTTTTGGTATTTTTCAAAAAACATTAAATTTTTCATGAATAGTGAAAAACACTACTTTATTGTTTAAAAATGAATTTTATTTAAATAAGTAGTATTTGTATTTAAATTTTTTTAAAGTAAAAATATATACATAATAACTATATTAGTTTAATGTAATTCATTGGCATCATTTTATAATAAGATTAGATGTATAAATTTATTTGGAGTTTTTTTACGTCTTTTACCAACCATCCAAGCACATTTGCAAATTTTCATAAAATGTAATTTTACTACTTATATGAATTTAATTTCAAAAACAAGAGAGACACAGTTGAAATCAGTAAGTAAAATTTGGTTCAATAGGATGAAAATAATTTTTGAGGAATAGTAACTTTGGAATTTTATTTACCACGGTTAAAAGTAAATAGGGTAATTAATGGTAAAAATGATATTATAATTACCCTAACTCATGTCCCAAATCTATTGGATAAGTTTATTTCGACCAAAATATACATTAGGAATAAAATATTATACTTTTGGTTCACTTGTATTAGATGAGGACATTTATTATTATTTTATTTAAAGGAGAGTCAAAATTGTTAAATTCAAATTTTAATAACAAAACCATTTTTAATATAGGGTTATACATAAGATAAATTCGACTATAAATTTTAATTAGAAAGATAGAAATATTTAATACACCGTGGTATTTTATTTATAATATTTATACAATAAATAATTAAATTTATTTATGACACAATGATATTACAATAATTATCTTATTAATGAAAGATTAAAATAATTGATATTATAAATATAAAAAAATGTAAATTGAGACTTTTGATTCATTACATGAATTTTATAGGTTAATATGACATGTTAGGATTGATTTAATGTATTTTTTTTTTGAAGTAATATTTTTTTTGGATTTTCGTAAAAACCAAATACTAAATAGTGTCAAAATTGACATAAATTAGTTTTTAAAACAAATAATATATTATTAAATGATATAATATTACTAAAAATACAAGGTTCGGCCAAAGGACTTATATAATAATACATATGTCATTAATGAACCACTTTAGGTTCTTTTGGAATTATATAGTATGTTTATTAACCCTCTAATATAAAAATACAAGAAGATATTGTAAAAGTTAAACTATTTAACTAAGAGTTAAATCTAAAAGATAAGGTTAATGTGGTGACCTAAACTTTTCTAAAACCTATTGGTTGAGAGTATTTCCACCCATACCTACATTATCATCTAAATAAATCCATTTTGAGCCATTATAAACCGAAAACTATTTTAAAATAAAATAATATTTCAATCCTTTCCTAAAGTGACTCTCAACTCTCTTGTAAAAGGGAACTTCCTCTTCTCTCACAATCAAACCTCCAAAGCCATTTTCTTGGCCAAAACCTACTAAAATATCCTCCCAAATACCATAAATTCAACATTTAGGCCTTAATTTTATCATAATCTAGCCTATGAAGCCCTTTCAATAAAATCAAAAGGAAGAACCTAAAGAAGAGGTAATTACTTCATCACCTCTTTCAAAGTTCTTTTCTCCTCCCACTTCCTCTTTCTTGGATTTTTTCCATACTAAAATTATAACTCTGATAACTTATATATTCCTAGATGTTATTACAAATATTTTAAAACCATATTTATTATTATATCCATCCTATGAATGAAAAAGTCATCATACGTGTGTTCGTACGGCTTACCGTCTCCACATCGTGGTGTAGTTTATTATTCAACACATCATTATTTGGATGGGTATAATAATGAGTATTATTGATTTAAATAATAAATAAAACACATTAATGATTCTGTGTATATAATATAACATCCAATTATATATTATTTCACCATCAATATAATGATATCGTCCCTCCTGCATACTTACGGCTTACCGTCTCCACGACGTGATGAGATTCATTTCCATGTTCACTATTCAACGATGATTATAAAAATATATATTATTAATAATTATGTAATATATGAAATAATAATGATACTATAAATATATATGTGTGTTTATTTACATATATACTATTCACTTACTTCTGTTCAATACGATATGAAAACGGAAACAACATTTATGAATACGTACGACCTATCGTCTTCATAAACGATATTTTCTATTTCAAATATCTATCTGTAATACATATTTATATTTTGAATATATATGGTAAATAAATAATATTTTATATTCTATAAGAAATTAAATCATGAAATAAGTGATACTATCAAGAATAACAAGTTAAAACATGTACGATAGAGAAAGCGATTATTACCCGAAATGTTATTTTAACATAGAAATTATTATTAAATGGGTAGTATAAAGCCATAAATGAATAAAGTATGATATCAGAAATATGAATATGGTTATGGTATAATTTAATAATATACTATGTACATTATAAAGGAGGTCAAACGTACCCTCAACCAAAGTAAAGTACAAGGTAAGGGTTAATTTTACAATCTCTTAATTATCTGAGGTTGTTTATATGTAATTACTTACTGGGAAATCTTTATCATACACATCTGTGTTTCTTAAAAATGTATTTCAAAACATTTTTAATATTTACTCGACTATGGGTTAAATTCATTTATAGCCTTGTTTTACTTTTTATGAAATGGTTTGCACGGAATCTTTCTATCGCTTTCCAAACAAGGTACTTTATGACCTTTTCGACAAATTAAGGAAAGAATGTTTTTTAACTTATACAGCAGGTGTGACTATTTCCTGTTGTTACAACACCTTCAAAGCATCCCTTACAATCTTATAATAATATTTTGAAAATAAATGATTTATATTATAATTACATGACTTTTAAATGATCTCGAAATAGAAGGATATATTTCTCTCAAATAGTTTTGATTTCATCTATGTCAACATCCTTTATTGGATTTTACATTTGTTTGAAGTTGATTTATTATGATATAATATTCCATATTATATTGAATTTTTTGTGATATGTTTGACTTTGGATGTGCTATTTTTATACCATTCATGTTTTATGGTTAAAATATTAACATTTCATATGAAATTTTTAATACGAATGTTTATGTTATGTTTCAACCTTTTTATATGAGGAATGCATTGGACTTAGTAAGTGATGAGTGGAGCCCACTATAGCTCCTCGATGCATCGGTAAGTCTCACAAGACAAACTAGTATCTTGACATAAGTACTTGACAAAATCTTTATTTGCAGTCATGTCAAGGGGCCTTGACTTTGTGTTTATGATGTGTGGCATTATTCATTCCATCATTATGAAATTATCTATTGATATTTCATGTGATTATTAGACTAGTGAAATATTCATGTGAATAAGTAAATGGAATTATTTGATTTAACTTTTCCATATTATGCTGAAGTTTAAGTGTAAAAGGATTTTTTAGTCTTATACATTTCCTTAAATGTTTATGCTTATTTATAATAGTTTCCTCTAAATTGTTATACTTACTAAGAATCTATGCTCACCCCTTTATTATGTTTTATTTTTTCCAGGATGTGAAGAAGTGTATAAGGATTGATATGAGGGGTTAATATTGGGAAATAATGTAATTCTCAAAGGATTATTTATGTAGTGTTTTATTTTAGAAATTTTAATGTAACGTTTATATATGTAGTCTATTTTCCAAGAAAGATAAACTAATTGGTCCTTTGGGACTTGAATCTTTATAATCATTATAATGTATTAAAATAATTCACCGATTCTGGGTAATTGGGGTCAGAGAGTTTCAGTTGGTATCAGAGGAAGTTTAGAAACAACCATAAAAATATATTTATATAAACTCTAATTTTGAAACATTACTCTAATATAGAATTTAAGGATTAATATAGATGAAATTCCTAGAATTTTGGTAATGTAGAGATTTTGTGAATTTTCATTGCAATACATCTCTGTCTAGATAAGAGCAGGTAGAGGAGGCTCTGGAACATATATACCTAGAAGTGAAAACTCTGACAAGGAGTTTTGGGCTTGACCCGAGGTATCCTGGTACACGATAATGGGCCTTGCTGCATTCTTGGTTATGACAATCCTGGGGAATATTCTTAGGATAATTATTATTTTCTTTACAAAAAAGTATGAAAGATTTATGAGGAAATACCTCTTCAAAGGAAACATTTTTTCAAGATTATGGATTATATGCATAAACTATTCAATTTATGTTACGTATTTTATAAGTTTGGAATTATACATTACGATTCATAAACTAACCAAGTGTATTCCATTGTTTAGAAATGGTGCCCAGTAGAAAGAATTAGAACTCCAACAATAAGCATTATCCAAAGAGTAAGAGGGATAATATCTTTCATGGTCTTAAACCAACATTTAGAGGGGAAATAGTCTCCAACATATTAACATCATATGAAGAAATAGTTTCATGTGTTAACAAGATAATTAAATAATTATTTGAGTCCTATTTATTTTAATGGAAGCCGGAGAAGAAAAGGATGGTAGAGAGAAAGATGGATAAAGGGAAGAAGAGAAAGAAGGATTTTCCCATATGTGATAACTGTGGAAAAAATCACCTTGGTAAATGCTTTAAGGCAATGGGAGTTTGTTATAAGTGTGGATAAAAAGAACACCAAGTACATGATTTCAAGTGTAAGGAAAAGGTTTCAAATATACAATGCTTCATCTACAAGGAGTTAGAACACTACGAAAATCAACCTCTCAATCATCTGAGTATACCACAAATGATGTTGTTGGATAATAATAAAGTTATGATACTACCACAGATGAAGAATAATGACTAGTGTTATTATGTTGTTTTTAAAGAATTATGTCATTTGAGTGTTCTATCAATGATGTACTAGTTATAAGAATTATGGAGTATATAAGGATTGTATTGTAGTACTATTTCATTAAGTATTTGAGATTGTGTGGTACCAAGAAAAGTGACTCAATATAAAGTTAAACGTTTTGTAAAATGAATGGTTGAAGGAAATATAAACCTTAATATGGTCTTGATACTGAGGTATTGATTTTATAATAAGATATGATTGATTTGGATAAATTATATTGGATATTATTGACTACCTTGGACTATTTGATGGTTTGTTTATTCCATCATTATTGGAGATTACAACATTTTTGGATTTAAGGAGTATATCAAGTATTCTATGTTTTATATAAGGAATAAGAAATTACATACCTTTTCAAATATGCTTTTCTAGTAATTCATTTTATTAACACATTTTAAGAGAATACTAGATGAATGTATTCACATGCACACTATGGGTGCTTCCTTATAAATATTGGATTTTGAGTTCGATCAAAATTATTGTGCATAAGTCTAAAGGTTGGAATGGATTAAGTTTGACATTGGATACTATTGTTAAGGTTAAATAATTTCATATGATAATTTTTGTATTGTTATAAAAAGGACAATCTGGAGGTCGGGTCACAACTCGTCGTGTCCGGTAAGGCCGTGAGACTCGAACCCACAACCGAATGGCGACAAGGGTGCATCACCTACAACTATCCTATGTGATTTCCAAGATTTTATAATGTAGTTTCATTAAAAGTTTTGATAGATGAATTATAAATTGATTTTTAACCCTATACAATAAGGATAAATAGAATATTTTTTATTTCTATTATCTTTTGGAGTGAAAGATGAGTTTTTGGTTCAAAATTAGTTAAAGGATGGAAATATACTTGTCAAGTACATTTTTCTTATTCTATGAAGAAATTAATTATTAAAAATTAGGGAAAGGATCTCAAAAAAAATGGGTTATCCAAAAACCTTATGTTTTTTTGAACCAAAGATATTTTAACTCATCATAAATTTATGGCTTTGAAGCCCTCAATTTTTTATTTAATGTTCACTTGTTTGTGATTGATGATGTCAATAACTCCATATAAATATTTACTTTTTTTCTCCAATTATGTGTCTCAAATTTTTATCAATGTTCTCCTATTATAAATCCTAATTTGGTGGTGAATTTTTCATTTCCCTTTCTCTCTAATTAAGACGAAATTTTATTAACCCTATTTCCGTTGTGGGTTTTCCACAAAGGTATTTTCTATTTTCAACCATTTATTTTAAAAGAAAAATTTCAAATTTTGAGGATGAAATTTATTTAATGAGGGGAGGATGTGACACCCCAATATTTCATAGTATGTTATCTCTTTAAAGTAATTCAATAGCTTACGCTACATGCAACACCGAGTTCGAGCACACCACGACTTAACAAACTAGTCATTCAAAAAGAGGTTATGAATAGTATTAACTAAATTATGACTTTTATAAACTCCATATAATTTTAGAATCCATATTATGCATTTTTTACACATAATATAAGAACAAATTCATTTTTCTTAGATAAAAGAAGTATTTTTCAAAAAATGCAATTTTACCGCCTTTTAATGGAAAATCCTTTTTAAATCGAATATTTAACAGTTTTATACATTCAATTTAATAAAATTAAAATCTTCTTTAGAATAGGGACATAAAAATTTAGTTTGGATAAATTTTTGGTACTTTTCTGATAACTTTTATATTTTGATGAATAGTGAAAAATACTAAATTTTAATTGAAAACAACTTTTTTAATCGAAATAATTTATAGTGTTAAATTATGAATTTGAGTGGTTTAAAAGTATAAATAGATTATATTTTTATCATTTAATATAATTTAGGTCAGTGGATGTAAATTCACATTTAAATTGTACATAAATATTTTTCAATCTTTTGATAGTTTTTACTTCTTAAAAACCCTCTTTCTGGTTTTGACACAGGAATTAATTTTAATTTAATTAATGAAACTCACATGTTTTCAATTTTTTAAAATATATATCATTTTTCAGATTCCGAATATCAAAATTAGCTTAGGGTGAATTTTTGTTATTATTATGAAAACATTCAATTTTTTATGAATAGTGAAAAACACTACGTTATTGTTTAAAACCGAATTTTATTTAAATAATTATTACTTTTATTTAGATTTATTTTAAATTACAAATAGATACATAATACCTATATTAGTTAATTTTAATTCATTGGAGTCATTTTATAATAATATTAGATGATTAAAATTTTATTCAATTATTTAATATCTTTTACCCACCTTCTAGGTACATTTGCAAATTTGAATAAAACGTAATTTTACCGCTTCTGTGAATTGAATTTCAAAAATTCAAGAGACATGATTGACATTATTAAGTAATATTTGGTTCAATATGATGAAAATAATTTTTGGTGAATAGTAACTTTTGAATTTTATTTACCACGGTTAAAAGTAAATAGGGTAATTAAAGGTAAAAATCATATTATAACTACACTAACACATGTCCTAATTCTATTGGATAAGTTTATTTAGTCCAAAATAAGCCTTAGGAATAAAATAATATCCTTTTAGTCCACTTGGATTATATTAGGACATTTATTATTATTTTATTTAAAGAAGAGTTAAAGATGTTAAATTCAAAGTTTAATAACAAAACCATTTTTAATATAGGGTTATACATAAGATAAATTCGACTATAAATTTTAATTAGAAAGCTAAAAATATTTAATACATCATGGTATTTTATTTATAATTTTTAGACAATAAATAATGAATTTTTTTATGACACAATGATGATGCAGTAATTACCTTATTAATGAAAGATTAAAATAATTGATATTATAAATATAAAAATAAATGTAAATTGAGACTTTTGATGAATTACACGAATTTTATAGGTTAATATGACATTCTAGGGTTTATTTATTGTATTTATATTGAACTAATCAAGTTTTGTTTGACTTTCACATAAACCAAATACTAAATAGTGTCAAAATTGACATAAACATGTTTTTAAAACAAATACTATATTATTAAATGATATTATATTCCTAAATATATAATGTTAGTCCAAAGCACTTATATAATGATAGATATTTAATTAATTAACCACTTGAGGTTCTTTTGGAATTTTATAGAAAGTTTATTAACCATGTAATATAAAAATACAAGAATACATTGTAAAAGTTAAACTATTTAACGAAGAGTTAAATCTAACAGATAAGATTAATATGGGGACCTAAACATTTCTAAAACATATTTTTTGAGAGTATTTTGACCCATACCTACCTTGTCTTTAAAATTAATCCATTTGGATCCATTACAAACTGAAAATTATTTTATAATAAAATAATATTTCAATCTTTTCCTAATGTGACCCTCACCTCTCTTATAAAAGGGTACTTACCCTTCTCTCAAAATAACACCTCCAAAGCCATTTGTATTGGCCAAAAAAAGCTAAAATATCATAAAACATACCCTTAATTCAACCTATAGGCATTAAATTTATCAGAATCCAACCTAAGGAGCCCTTTTTGTCAAATCAAAAAGAAGAACCCGATGAAGAGGTAATTACTTCATCACCTATTTCAGAGTTCTTTTCTTCTTCCACTTCCCCTTTTGTTGATTTTTTTTTCATACTAAAATAATAACTCTTGTGACTTATACATTATGAGATGTTTTTATAAATATGGTACAACCATATTCATTATTCTATCCATCATTTTAATTACAAAGTCACTATACGTGCGTGCGTACGACTTACCATCTCCATGTCGTGGTGTAGTTTGTTATTCAACACTTGATTATATGGATTGGTATAATAATTAGTATAATTGATTTAAATAATTAATATAACATGTTAATGAATATGTAAATATAATATACCATCCAGTTACATACGATTTCACTATCAATAGAATGATATTGTCAATCATGCGTACATACGGCTTATCGTCTCCACGACGTGATGAGATTCATTTCCATGTTCACCATTCAATGATGATTATAAAAATTTATATTATTATTAAGTATATAATATATGACATAATAATTATACTGGATATATATATATATATATATATTGACATATTTCACATTCACTTACTTCCGCTCAATACAATATGAAAACAGAAACAACGTTTATACGTACGTACAACCTACCGTCTCCACAAACACTGTTTTTCATTTCATATTTCTATCTATTATACAAATTTATATTGTAAATATATATAATAAATAAATAATTTTTTATATTCTGGAAGCAATTAAATCATGATATAAGTGATAAAATAAAGAATAACAAGTTAAAACATGTACGATAGAGAAAGCGATTATTACCTGAAATGTTATTTTAACATATAAATTATAATTAAATGTGTAGTATAAATCCATAAATGAATAAATTATGTTATCATAAATATGAATATGGTTCTTCTATAATTTAATAACATACTATGGTTATTATAAAAAAGGTTAAACATACCCTCAACCAAAGGAAAGTACAACGTAATGGTTAATTTTACAATCTCTTTATTATACAAGGTTGTTTAAATGTAAGTATCTACTGGGACCTATTAATCATTCACATCCGTGTTTCTCAAAAATGTATTTCAAAACATTTTTACTATTTAATAGACTATGTTTTAAAGTCATTTATACCCTCATTAAACTTTTTATAAACTAGTTTGAAAGGTATCTTTCCATCGCTTTCCAAACAAGGTATTTTATGACGTTTTCGAAAAATTAAGGAAAGAATGTTTTTTAACTTATACGGTGGGTGATGCTATTTTCCACTGTTATAACACCTTCAAATATTCCCTTAAAATATTATAATAATATTTTGAAAATAAATGTTTTATTTTATAATTATGTGACTTTTAAATGATTTCAAAATAGAAAAATACATTTCCCTCAAATTGTTTTGATTTCATCTATGTCAACATCCTTTGTTGGATTTTATGTTTGTTTGATTTTGATTTATTATGATACAATATTCAATACTATATTGAATTTTTTGTGATATTTTTGAATTTGGACGTGCTATTTTTATACCATTCATGGTTTATTGTTAAAGTATTAATATTTCTTATGCTAGTTTTAATATGAATGTTTATGTTATATTTTAACTTTTTCAAATGAGGAATGCATTGGACTTATTGTGTGATGGGTGCAGCCTTCTATAGCTACTAGATGCATTGGTAAGTCTCACGAGACAATCTAGTGTCCTGGCACAAGGCCTTGACAAAATCATTAATTTTAGTCTTGGCACGAGGCCTTGACTATGTGGTTATAATGTCCAGCATTATGCATTCCATCATTATGAAATTAGCTATTCATATTACATGCGATGATTTGAATAGTATGATAGCCATGTGAATAAATAAATGGAATTATTTGATTTATCTTTTCCATATTATGTTGAAGTTTAATATTAAAATGATTTTTTAGTCTTATACATTATCTTAAATGTTTATTCTTATTTATAATATATTCTGCTATATTGTTATCTTTTCTGAGCATATGAGATCACCCTTTATTATGTTTTATTTTTTCCAGGATGTGAAGAAGTGTATTATTATTGATATTCAGGCTTAAGATAAGATAATAATGGATTTATCAAAGTATTATTTATGTTGTGTTTTATTTTATAAATTTTATTATAACGTTCATATATGTAATCTATTTTCCAAGACTTCTAAACTGATCGATATTTTTTGGACTTGATTCCTTATAATTGCGCCAATGTATTAAAATAATGCATCGAATCTGGGTAGTTGGGGTCGGGGTGTTACAATTCCCCTTTCATCCTGCATGACATTAAACTGTATGCTTTCAAACAACGTCGGTTTTGATCCCTATCTCCTAGAAAAGATACATAGGAAGACTCTTTGAGGTTCAACCCCAAATAAAGATAAACTTTGGTGTCCCCCTTATTGGGACCCATATCCTTGTTCCACCCCTTAGTGGTTCCATATTAGTTCACGGGCTGCTAACCATGCATAGGCCTCTCCATCAATCTATACTCTTCTTACCAAAAGCGTCCCTCTTGCAATGCGATACTATCCATGTGTAATCTCTGGCATGTCTTTGGGTCACTTTTCTTTGTGTACACCCCAATTACATGCCTCATTTCCTAAACTATATGGACTTTTATTCCCTTCTATTGGGATACATAGGAAGCCTCCTTGAGGTTCAATACCATCACCCGTGTCCCATCCCGGTCTCTCCCTCGAGCCTTTGTGTTTTGGGAATATCATGCCCCAGCCCAGAGGTTCCACTTCCTCCAGGTCCCCATCCATGCACTCCGTTATCGTGGGATGCCTCATTAGGTGTCCCATCACCCCACCAAACTCTATGGACTTTTATTCCCAACCATAGGGATATATTAGAGGCCTCCCTGAGGCTCAAACCCAACATCATCATCTTCTTCATGTCGGTTCCATCCCATTCCTCTCGTCCATCCTGATTATTACCCAAGCCTCTACATCATGGTGTGATCATGCCATTTCCTCTAATAGGTAACCACACGCAATCCCCACACATGATCCATAACCATGCAACTAAGAGTTTCCCTCTTGTGATGGGATGCAAACCACGAATAAACCCCAAAATGTCTCTGAGTTTTCTTCCTTTGTGTACACCTTGATTCATTCCTCCCTTCAAACTATGAGGGTTTTGATCCTTTCCCATTATAGGCAAGGTACATAAGAAGCCTCCATGAGGTTCAATATAAGCCAATGGAATTCCTTGGTGTCCCCTTCATGTGGACCCATCATTCTTTTTCATCCATACTTTGTGAAAGATCAACCTTCATGGTGTGATATATTTCCTTTTATGGGACACACAACCCTGGGTTTGCTCTCATTGGGAATTCTGATTCGTCCATTTGGTAAACCTTGTATGTTTTCAATCTTAGGAATGTACCCATATAATCCACTCTTATCAGTGTTCTGATCAGCCTAATATGTCCCTGAAATATGTTAAACTCATTCCTTGCCATGTGCTAAACATGGGAAGCTGTGTAAAACCCTAGAGACATGCCTTAAGCATAAGATTTCCCGCATTCAATGTGGGATTGCTTGGGCTTTTACGCCCATGAGAATCCCTGTCATAATGGGAAACTACACATGTTACAATGTTTCATAGGTAAGACATTCCATAGATGCCTTAGCGCGACTACTTTTCTAACCAAATGTTTTTCCCTGGATAGACCATTTGGAATGTCCTGAAAGAAGCAACATAATTAATTGGCATCCAAAAATATATGGAGCTTGGAATAGATTCATTAACAACATCATAATCTATAAGGGAGACCCGGACTAGAAAACGAGTTCTGAGGAAAAGTCTATAGAATTTAGAACCTACATCCCATCATCCCATTTTGATCAAGGGGAAAACATCCCTCAAGAGGCGACAGATTCCACCCACCTTTAGAAAGCGAGAATACATAGTGCAACGTGACTATTAGAGAGTGTTCCAACACGCGGCATGATGACACACATCTTGTAAGAAAAGCATCTAAAATATATATGAATCATAAGGAAATAGATATCCTGATCCAAGAAATCATAATGGAGGAATAAGACATAGGATTTTTGGTATACATATAAGAATGGAAAATTTTATGTCAAGGCTGCCTACCAAGACCTTTATAACAAGTTAGTCTTGGGATACGACCCATGTACATAATGAGGGCTTGCGACAACGACTAGTGTAACATATTAATTTTAGGATTGGGATAAAACCTATGTACCTTATTATTTTCAACCTTAGACTAAAAACCATGTACCCTTATTCTTTTAGTCTTGGGCTAGAACCCATGTACCTTCTTGTTCTTTTGCTTGGGATACAACCTGTGTATCCTCTTTATTTTAGGCTTGGGTTACAAGCCATGTACCTTTTTGTTTTCGAGATTGGGATACAACTCATGTACCCTTTGAACTCATATACAACTTATCATCACAAAATTCATTGGAGTGAGATATAGGTACCACCCATCTCATAATAAAATCATTCATACATGTGCCATAAAATAATAAAACATTCATCATATCATGGCCCATAAAAATAGACAGGGATTATAAACATCAAATAATAACCATGAAATAAAATGGTTATCATTAAAATTTCCTCACATAATAACCTATGAAAATATATTAGTCTCATAAACACATCATGATAGCATAACCCATGAAAAATAAGCGAGTTTCAATAGCATAAAACTCATGGAAGTGAAATGGATGTCTTAAGCATCATTCCATCAAAACAGAAACCCTTAAAGAAATATTTTTAATGGAAACATTGGATAATTTCCTAGAAGGGTGTGAGTAAAATTAATGGATGTTATATTAGGTGTAAAATAACTTGGAATTATATTTTAAAAACATCTCTTGAGGTAAATATCCTTTCTTCTTTTAAAAATTCTCTTTAAAACATAAAACCCTTTGAAAACCATTTTCCTTAAAAACATAAAAAGAAGATTGAATTTTTTTAAAAACCATTTATTTGAAAATATCTTTTAAAAAAATTAACCTTTAAACATGAAAATAAATCTTCAATGTATTTATGGTTGATAAATCCATACATTTCATGTGAGGTAAAAAGAACATTCCTTTTTCATAGTAAAAAGGTTTGAAAAACACCTCGTTCCAAAGGTGAAAAAAATATTCCTTTGAAAACATTGAAAAAAGACAAAAAGAGAAATTTTTTATTTTAATTATCATATGAAATTAGTGTAATATTCTTGGAAACACATTTTTTTAAACATGGTTTTAAAGGGACAAATATTTCCAACTGAAGAGAGGGTAAAGTCGAGATTTTTAAAAACACTTTATTAACTATCTTATGTACCAAAGAGTGGGAAAATGGTAATAATACATCGATATATATTTAAAAAATATAGTATAAGTAAAATCATGTGTTTTATTGAGATTTAGATCATAATATTTCATCAATGGAATATAAAGATAAATAATCTTGAAAAGTGATGAGATTGTCTCAATAAACCTTTATAACTTGATAACTTGGGATCATACTCTCCATGTAAAAAAATTAAATGAATCTTAAAATATCATTAAAAGAATTAATTTCATTATATAACATGTAAAATGGATGTATATACCCCTTGAAAAATATTTTAGGTGCATAAAAAAACTTGAGTCTCAAAGAAGGAAAATTGAGACAAGACTATTTTACCGATTTTGTAACATTGGAAACATAATCCCCCTGAAAGAAAGATCATAAAATAGATATGTGAATACCAATAAATTTAATTATAATATACATATAATACAATCATGGTAATTACATACACCATACAAGATGAAATATTTATGAACATAGCATATCTCTCACGTAAATAAAAAGTGAGATGAAGTCCCCTTACCTTGTATCTTTAATATCATCGTACTCTTTCAAAACTCTTGTATAATAAATATAAATTTATTGTAAATATTTTAAAAAAACATATTATTATATATAACACTATATATGGTTTTATTAATACTTTATATTACCCTCTTGTTATCAATTTCATGTTAAGGTTACGCTTCGGGTAATATTTTCTTTGTTTTTCGCATATGTCTAAATTAGTAATATTTTTTGTCCTTATAATTAAATAATGATTTCTATAATATAAACCATGATATAAATATAATTTATAAATAGTATATTGGTATTATAATAATCTATATAATATATAATTAAGAAACGAAACACACCGTTCATGGATACGGTAGGTCGTACGTAGACATGACTGTTATTTCTGTTTAATTATCGTGTTGAAAGAAAGTAAAATACATATAAGTATATATATATATATATATATTTATATATATAATTATTATAGTATCTTTATGATATCATATATATCATATATAGTCTCTAAAACCATACTGAATACAATCTATGTAGTGTATGGATGCATCATATCACTTTTCCTCAAACGTATTAACACAAAGTGGAAAGTAAATAGACATGTGTTGTAAAAAAAGAACAAATAAGATTAATACATAATAAATATAATATATGAAATATATAAAAATATTTTATATCATAATTTATACCATTATAGGCGATAAAGGAAAAATTAACAATCGTCATTTAGTGAGGCGGTAGTTCATTATATACATAAATAGTATATTTGTTACCCATTATATGGATGTATGTGTAAGTGTGGGTAGAAAACTTAGCCTAAAATATCCTATTATATTTAAGATTCTATTTTTTATACAATCATGGATTAAATATAGTGGATGGGTGGATAATGGAAATAAAAGAAGGGAGGTTGAGAGAAGAGATTACCTCTTAATTGGGTAACTTCTTTGGGTTTATGCCAAAAGGATTACTTGGATTTATTTATTCCCAAGTATAGAATCGAGGAGTAAGGTAGGTATGTTGATAAATTTATTTATAGATTGTTCAAGTGCCTAAGAGGTTTAAGATTTTTGAATAATGGGGATAGTTGGTGGCCTTTTATAGGGAAGGAAAATGACTCACTTTGAATTTTTCAAAACAAGTCAGGTGTATAAATGTTATTACCAAAAAAAGATATAAAAAACATAATAAATAAATTATTTTCGGTTTAGGGTCTAAATATGTCCATCAAATGGGTTTTAGAAAATTTTCTATGTAATTTGGTCCCCTAAAAATAAAGTTCAGTCCCTAATTAAGGTTAATTTGACTTTAATTGCTATGATTAATTTTAATCACTTTTACAAATCATTTTGGTCAAAAATAAACATGATATAATTCGACTATAAATATTTAACTGATTATAATGTTTTATTTCTGTTTTTTTTTAAATTCAATTAACTGAAGCATAAACATTAAGATTAATGATAATCCTACAAATGGGACGAAATAACGGGTTTTTAAAGTAGAAAAACGTTGAAAAGTGTGTTAAGTTTTAATAATCAATTTCAAAGTGAAATTAATTATAATTAACTAAATGGAATGAATATATTTATAATTGATCTAATGCGACCTTAAAAAAAATTTAAAGTATAATTTAACATTAATAATTATTTAAACGGAAAGGCAGTTATTAACTAAAATGCAACATTTCTCACAATTCATCAAGAAATGAAGTTTCTCACAAAACTACCAAGAATTCACCATGAGAATATTTCAAAATTATAAATTCAGAAATTAATTTTATTTTATTAAATTAAATATCAATATGTTTCTAAAATTAAATTTATTATTCTTCATAGATGGATATGAAATGTAGTTTATTTGAGAAAATAGCATTTTAAAACATATAAGGTCTTTACCAAAAATAATATATTTCGTTATCAATATTTTTTTTATAAATCCATTATAAAAAATATTATTACTATTCATATTTCTATTTTTAATATATATGTTATAATTATCTCGTTTAAATAATTATAACAGTAAAATGATGTTTTGTAGAAACATCTGTGTTGCATGTAACATTCACCAAGTCATGTTGGTGTGTAACCTATGTCGAGTAGATTTTCTGTGTACCATACATCTATATATATCCATGTAACATAATATAAGTTAGTTTCATGTGAATGGAATGTATTACTTAGTGATTTAATATTAAAGAAACAATTTTCAGAGTTTTGTGAAATTCAAAACATCAAGTGATTAAATTAATTCAAAAAAATCACAACATCTCATGGTGTTACATTATTACCCCATTAAAATGAATATCTCCCTTAAAAAAAGTCTTTTTTATCAAAGTATTAATACTTAAAATTTTCATTTATAGAAATCCAAATCATAAAAATAATTACTAAAACTTCCTTTAAAAACGAAATTTGGGAACAAAATGGTAACTAAAATTAACATATAACTATGTTTCCACAAAAACAAACATATGTTGAAAGTGAAAAAATATACATGGAATAAAAATATATCTATCAAGTTATGATGGAGTGTGATAGATAAAAAGGTCAGGAGAAATTTAACAATCAATAATCCATAAATCTCTGATGAACTAAGGTACCATCTAATTCATCTGAAATGGAGGTGGTAGGATAATTTTTTTCTGGTATCAAGATCCTTTTTTATAAGTTTAATTAATTTTAATGAAATTATATATTTTCATGATTTTGGGATAGCCTCACCCATTTTTGTTCCCTGATTCACTTCACCTATTCCTCCAAAAAGGAAGGTTACTTTTTTATTCCTGAAGTACTAACAGATCATGAGACCCATGATATGTTATCCCATCTGTTGTTATTTACCCTTAAAACAAGGTAGTTTGAACATTCTATCCAATATTAATAAATCCTCATATGTAAATATAAAACTTTAATCTTACTTACTTCATGTTAATTTTAATATAAACATTCCATAAATGGTTAAACTTATACCGCTTCCAAAATATAATTCATCCATTATTCCTTAAATAAGGTCCTATCATAAAAAACGTATTATAAACTTGGGTCTATCCTTGTACTAATATAATATCAAATGTGATTTTATTATTCCATAATCCATATATGGAAATATAATCACCTGAAATATCACCAAAGGATGAACAATAATAATTTTATAGGGATTATTCATACAAAATCAAACATAAAATTCCCAAATAAGTAGGTAAGGAAATGTAATTATTAATTATATTTGTTCACTTCAACCATTATGATCACATAATCTTTCCCTTTATCCTTTATCTTCAAAGGCTTTGTGGATTATCATTCACATTAGTCCTTGGATTGGGACACATTTTAGCATAATGGCCAAACTATATTCAATTGAAACACTAAAATGTGGGAGGTGCTTTCTTTGGAGAATTTTATATATTCCCATTACATCAACATTCATCCACTCGATGAACATTATTTCCACACGTAAAAAATTTAGTATTTCCCCTAAGAAAATTTTCTCCATGTTTCCTTCCACACATTGAGCATAAATTAAATCTAATATTCTTATCTCTATAGTCTTTAGAGGTTCCTTTTAATTCTATGATCATTTTCTTGTCGTGACCATGAGATTGATGAGAAGCTTCTATATCCCATTATATAAGAAGAATATAAGTAAGGTACTTACTGAAAAATAATTTCTTGAACTTGTCCCAATCTATGGGTTCAATTTTATCTTGTTGCCTCATATTATTGATGAAGTTTAACCACTATTTTGCTTCACCTTCCAATAAATAAGATTCCAACAAAATGTTTTCATGTTCCGAACAACATATAATGAAAATTATATTTTTAGTGGTACATATCCATTTCTTAGAAACTAGTGGATCAATCATTCAACTAAAAGAAGGTGTATTTTTTTAGAAAAATTTAAGAAAACATTGTTCCCCCATTTGGTTATTTGTAAATTCAGTATGATTCATGGCTTGATATGGTTGTGTGGTCATAATAATGAAGTTTTTTAATCTATATTTCATAACATTCTATTTCTCCTGGGGTCCTTCATTTAATTTATATTGCATTCCTCATTATCATAGTTCCTTTGAGTTACAACTATTTACTAAACCATATAGCATAGAGTAAGGAACAAGTATCATAGAGAGGAACCAAATAATCATGAAGAGTCACTTATAGGATGTTCAAAGTATGACACCATCCTTAATATATGAAAAAATAGGTTTATCCTAGGTTATTCATATACAACTTCTATTTTAATCCTTCATTATGGTTCATGAAGAGTTTGTTAATTCCTAAATTATATACCTTAGGAGTGTCAAACTAGGTTCGTAAAAAGGCCCATTGTCATGTACTAGACTTCCCTGAGTCACACCTGGGACATTTTTTTGGGGTTGTTACCCCTAGGTACATTCGTTCTAGATCCAAATCCACTTATAGTATCTATATAGGTATGTGTTACTAGGAAACCACTTACTCTATACTTTACCAAAATTTTAGGAAATTTTCTAAATGTTAACTCATCCTTATACTTATCATTAGAGGCATCCCTAGAAATATCCTTAGAAATATACCTAGGTATATCACTAAAGTTTTCTCATCCTAGTTTCCAAAGATTGACTAAAACATTCCTTTTATATAAACTACAGAAAACTGGGCTTAGAATACATGTATATTCCATCATTTTAATTTAATATTTAGCACATTAAAAAAATGCATTCCTGATGACCATAATATTTTAGTGTCTTTGGAAAATTGGAAAACAAAATCTTATATCCTGGTGAATGATACTCAAACTCTCCCATAAAGATCTCTAGCATTAGTACTTCTACCTAAAACCTTTCTTCATAACCTATGGGAAGGAAACCTAAAAAGGTGTGAGATAATATTCTCAATAAGGGTAAACCAAGAATATTTTCAAGAATAAACATGAAAATAGGGGTCTGAGAATGTGATCATAACATCAGAAGATCATACGCTGCATATCAAATATCATAAACATAAGTTATGGGATAAATATGGGTAGTTCATAAGAAATTAATCATAAGGAAATAAACACCATTAGCCATGAAATCATAATGCTGGAATAAGACATATGATATGTGGGATATATATAATAATGGAAAATTTTATGTCAAGTAAACCTACCAAGACCTTTATAACATGTTGGGATTGGGCTACAACCTGTGAATCTACTGCGGGATTGGGCTAAAAACCCATGTACCACTTTACTTTTAGGATTGGGTTATAACCCATTAACATTCTTGTTTTCAGGCTTGGGCTATAACCCATGTACCCTATTTCATTTAGTCTTGGTCTAAAACCCATGTACCTTATTATTTTTAGGCTTGGGCTACAACCCATGTACCCTCTTTACTTTAGGCTTGGGTTACAACCCATGTACCTTCTTGTCTTAATGAATGGGATACAACCATTTTAATCTTTGTTCTCATATACAACTTATCATTACCCAATGTATTGGAGGGAGATATAGGTCCCACCCACCTCATAATAAAAACATTCATACATGATCCACAAGATAATAAAACATTAATCATATCATGACCCAAAAAAAGAGATAGGTTTTATAAACATCAAATCATAACCCATGAAATGAAATCGTTATCATTAAAATTCAATAACATCATAACCTATGAAAAGATATTTGTTTCATAATCACTTCATGAAATCCTAACCCATGAAAATAAGCGGGTTTCAAAATCATAAACCCTATGGAAGTGAAAAAAAATGTCTTAAGAATCATTCCATCCAAACATAATACATTTATAAAATAATATTAATGGAAAATTTGATTAATTTACTACAGGGGAATGATTAAAATTAATGGATATTTTCTTGGTTAAAAAATAACATTGAAGGAAATTTTGAAAATATTTCTTGAGTTAAATATCCTTTCTTCTTTGAAAAGTTATCTTTAAAACATAAAACATTTTCAAAAACATTTTCCATAAAAACCTTAAAAAAATCTTGAAAAACTATTCAATAAATTTTCTTTGAAAATATCTTTTAAAAACCAAAAAAATTAACCTTCAATAATGAAAATAAATATTCAAAGGATTTATAAAGGATAAATATATACATGTCATATGAGGTAAAAATAACATTTCTTTTGCACAGTAAAAGTTTAGAAAAAAGCCTCATTTGGAAAGAGACAAAAAGATTCCTTTGAAAACATTGTAAAAAGGAAAAAAGAGTAAAAATTTATTTTAATTATCATATTAAACTAGTATAATTTTCTTGTAAACCCTTTTTATAAAAATGGTTTTAAAAGAACACAGATTTCCAACCGAAGATAGGGTAATGTCGGGCATTCCTAAAAACACTCTCTCAACTATATTATCTACCAAAGAGTGTAAAATGGTACTAATACATGGATATATATTTAATAAATATATTATAATTATAATCGTGAGTTTTATTGAGAGATCTATCATAATATTTCATCAAAGGAAGCATAAACATAAGTAATATCGAAAAGCGATGAGATTGTCTCAATAAACCCTTATAACATGGTAACTTGGGATCATAATCTCCATGTAATAAAAGGAAATTATGTTAAGATTAAAATATCATGAAATTAATTAATTTCATTATATAACATGTATAATGGTAGTATATACATCTCAAAAAATAATTTAGGTTTTTAACAAAACACGAGTCTCAAAGAAGGAAAATTGAGACAAAACTATTTTACCGATATGGTATCTTTTGAAACATTAACCCCATGAAATAAATATCATAAAATGAATATTTGAATACCCATAAATTAAATTATAAGTTAAATATAATAAAATAATGGCCATTATATATAACACACACAAATAAAGAGTGGCGAAAATAGCATGTATCTAACGGAAATAAAAAGTAAAATGAAATCCCCTTACCCTGTGTATTTACTCTCATCGTAATCATTAAAAACCCTTTATAACAAATATAAATTTATTATAAATTTTTTAAAGAGAAATAATATTATATATAATAACATATATGTATTTATTATAACTTTATATTACCTGCCTGTTTGAAATTTCATATTAAGGTTATGCTTCGGGTAATATTCTCTTTTTTTGAATATGTCATAATTTGTTATATTTTATATCATTATATTTATATCATGATTTATAGAATATAAAAAATGATAAAAATATCATTTATATATATTATATTTTTTATTATAATAATATATATAACCAATAAGTATGAAATAGAATACATCATTCATGGAGACGGTAGGTCGTACGTACGGATGAACTCTCTTTCCGTTTAATTATCATGTTAAGAGAAAGTAAAATACACACACATATATATATCTCAGTATTAAATTATATTTAATATATCATATATATTCATTAAAACCATACTTAATAAAATCCATGTAGTGTATGAATGAATCATATCACTTTGAGGGGGCGGTAGTCCACATTTCTTCAAAAGAAATTACCGTATTAACATAAAATGAAAAGTAAAAAAGATATGTGTTTTAAAGAGGAATAAAAAATATTAAAGACATAATAAATATAATATATTGAAAATATAAATATATTTACCATCATAATGTCCACCAGGAGATGCGGTAAAGGAAAAAATGAACAATCATCATTTAGTGAGGTGATAGTTCACCGTACACATAATGAGTATGTTCATTACCCATTAAGTGGATGTGTGTGTAAGTTTAGGTCAAAAAATCACTTAAAAACGTAAAAGTATATTTAATATACTTTATTTTTACACAATAATTTAATAAATAGAGTTTATTTTGTGGAGAATGAAAATAAAACAAAGGAGCTTGAGAGAAAAGGTTGCCTCTTAATCGGATAACTCCTTTGGGTTTTTGCCAAAAGGATTCCTTGGATTTATTTCTAACCAATGAGAGGATTCTAGGTGTAAGGGAGGGATGTTGAGAAGTTTATTGGGTAGATAATTTTATAACCGAAGAGTTTTGAGATGTGTGAAGAAGTGGGAGAGGTGGTGGCATTTTATAGGGAAGGAAAAGGACTCACTTGAAATCTTTGAAAACAAGTTAGGTGTACAAATGTTATTACATAAACAAAGTCATACCAAACAATCATAAATAAATAATAGAAGTTTCATGGACTAAATATTTCTATAAAATGGTTTTTAACAAGTTTCAATGTCATATTTTTCCCTAAGATTGTGGTTTAGTCCCTAATTAAGCTTAAATTGACCTTAATCTATGTGATTAATTTTAATCACTTTTACTAATCATTTTGGTAAAAAATAAACAGGACATAATTAGATGATAAATATTATAACTAGGAAATAATTTATTTCAATTTTTATAAATTAAATTTATATAATTTTATAAATTAATATTAATGTTAATCCCACATATGGGACAAAGTAATTGGTTTTTGGAAAAATATTCAAAATTTTGTTAAGTTTTTTTATTAATTTTCATAGTGAAATAAATAATAATGACCTAAATTGTATTAATTGATTTATAATTGATCTAATTTGACTATAAAAATTTAAAATATAATTTAACATTAATAATTATTTAAAATAAAAGGTGGTTGTTAACTAAAATGTAGTATTTTTCACTATTCATCCAAAAAGAAGTTTCTCAGAAAAATACCAAAAATTAACCCTAATATAATTTTGTCATTATAAATTCAAAATTGAAATTTATTTTATCAAATTAAAATTCTATAGATATCTAATATTATTTTTATTATTTTTCATATAAGGACATGAAATATAGTTTATTTGATAAAATAGTGTTTTAAACATATAAGGTATTTACCAAAAATTATATCTTTCATTATCAATATATTTTAGTTTTATATAAAAATTATAAATAATATTTTAAAAGTATTTATTTCTATTTATATTATGAAGTTTAATGTCTATGTTATAATTATCTCATTTAAATACTTATAACAGTAAAATAATGTTTCATAGAAACATCAGTGTTGCATGTAACGTACACCAAGTCATGGTTGAATGTAACATACATCGAGTCGATGATCCATAGATAATACACTAAGTCACTTCCGTGTAATGTATTCTAAGTCACTGTCTTGTAAAATGAATGTTTTACTTAGTGGTTTAATAACAAAAAAGACTATTTTCGGTGTTGCGTGAAATGAAAAATATAAAAAGATAAAATTAATTTGAAAAATAATAACAATTCACAAAATATGAGTTTTTAACACTTCCACTATGATTTTTGACTAAAAATCCTTCTAAGGTGCAAGGGAGGTTTTTAATTTTCTTATAAAACATGAAAAATATAAATGAGTGTGATGATATAGAATAAAATAATGCATTGAATAAATTTGAATCTATGACTAAATTACCATCCACCACATCATTGGGTACCTCTACCTCAATTATAGGCCTATTATATGGTAGATTACCTTGATTATTGGGGAATTAGTTTGGGGAGTTTTCCATTTCATTATAGTTTAAACACTGAATATCAATGTTTTATTTCTTCCCTTTTTATTCTTTATCCAGATTTTCATTGTCTATGCACTTATTACTAACTCTTAATCCCTTAAATAATTTCCTAGGATGATTATTTCCATAGTTTTCACAATATGGAAAATTATTTGTTCTCTTCTACTTATTTGATGGATTCCCTTTTTCTTAGTTCACATTTTACCTCTGATTTTCTTGATTTCCCTTGAACTTATAGGATCTAGATATTTCATTATCATTTTTTATTGAAAATAAAACTAGTTCATCATATGATGAAAATTTTTAAGAGACCAATGCCCTTAGGACACTTAGATTAATCCCTTATAAGAAATGGTCAATCTTTTATTTTGTGTTTCATTTGTATTCATATCATACCTTTATATCCTTATAAAGGTGTCCTCATACTATGTAACTCTTTTTTATTCCTTTAAATTTAATATAAGGAACATTCTATTCATTTTATATTGTTTCCCATGAGGAAAATATTTGTGGAAAAATTCCTCCTTGAAATCTTTCCATTCGATGTATTCTATTTCCTCTTCCTCATAAGTATTCTGGATTGACAATCACCATTATTTAGAATCAACATTGAAAAAATACACTAAAATTTTAACATTTTCCTTTTTATCACACCCTAATTCCATAAATATCTTCTCAAGATACTTAATCTATTTTTAAACTACCATTAGATTAGTAGTCCCTCCAAATCATGGGGTCTTTTTTCACATGAAGCAATCCAATATTATAGAATCATGATTTAGAACAACATGTTTCTCTATTTAAGAAAGGTTATTTTCTAAAACCCGATTATGCTTCCCTAATATATCTATGTTCTAATCAGTTCTAATACCCATTATATTTTCTCTCTTAGTAGGAAAATCCCTAAATTGTTCATGATTATTGATTCCCTTCTTTCTTCCATGCACTATTTCTAAATAATGGTAAGTATCAGGTTATCTTATAAAATTATGAATTTTAAATCATAATTTATAATTATTAATATGATATAACACCTATCATAAATTGAAAATTTATTTATTGTTAATATTAGAATCATGAACTTTGTTCCTTTGGGGATATTTTTATTTTCAAATTCTTCGTAATGTATTATAAATAAAATATGAATTATTCTAAGCATATCTTCTAGAAGTGTATAACCAAGTGCGCAGTAGGCCTATTTTCATGTACCTAGAAATGTTTGATTCAATCACAACATGCCTATTTCATAGTTATTACCCCTAGGTACATCTGTTCCAAAACCATGTCAACTTGTAGTGTCCAGATAGAGATATATTTAAAGGAAAACCCAAATAATATTTTCCTCACAAAAACATTTTTATATTATTCTATACTTATACTAAAATTATAAAATAAGTTAATGTTTCCTATTTTATGGTTTCCTTAATCTATATCCCATGGATTATACTAAACTTCCTCTGATACGGGCTATGATAACCCCGAATCCAGTAACCTAGAGTCGGTGCCTAATTTATTACATTGGCATAAATAAAAATGGGAAAATCCAAAATACAGATCAATTTAATAGTTTTGGTGAACCAAGTACATACCTAATACCCATTTTGTATTTACAATAGAAAATTAAACATAAAATAATCAAATTATCAACATCTATATAACTCATTTGAAAGATTCATCTTCATAACCTGGGGAAAGGAAACAAAATAATAGTTAGCTCAAAAGCTTAGTAAGGATTATGTACAATATAATATACCTTGAATCAATATAGATCAATCAATATGGAATGGTAAATAACTTTACATGTAATCCATTTAATAAAAAACTTGGCAATCATAATTGGATAAATAATGATCAATATGGAGAGGTAAATAACTGAAAACACATTCCATTTAATCAAAAAACTGAGAATGAAAAGTATCTAGAGATAATATAAATGTGAAAGATTCATGGATACTAATAATAACTGGATTATCAATGAAATACATGTTTAATTAATATAAATTATGATCTCTTTCATCATTACACCTCTATAGTTAAGACCATTTCAAAAATTGTTTCAAACTATGGGTAAAACCCCATCAAATATGGCCACCTGACATGTCTTATAGAACATGTCAATGCATCAAGGGTATATCCATAACTAGTTCCCACCCATAATTTAATTTCCAATTAATTCCTAATATATAAAATAAAAGATTTAATTTATGAATTTGTATGCCTTATCATCAAATATTTGTATTGAGTAAAGGATACATATTTATCAATATTTACCCAGTTAGTAAAATAACTTTAAAAGTAAACACCATGTATAAAAATGGTATATGTTTTAGGAAATAATAATATCCATTATAAAAGAATATTTAAATTTAATTAATTTGAATTTCCAATCAAATATCATGACAATAAAGTGATTGTTTCAAGAGAAAGCAAACAATCACAAAACAAAGTGAGATTGTACAATAATTTTTACATTATTGTTAACTTATAAATTATGTACCCTAGATGAATAAAATTGAAAAAAAACATTAATAGTCATTAATAAATAGTTACTAATGTTAAATAAATTAATTTTTAAATACATACTGCACAAAGAAGTGAATAGGTGTATATTAACAAATATATCTCAATGAAATGGAAATTGAGACAAAATCTCATACCACGTGCTTTCTTTTAGTTGAAAATGATTTAACCTCTTGTATAATGGTTTTAATCATTTTATTAATTTATAAAAGAACCATACTCATACTTATAATATCATATATGATCCTCTTGTAACATTTTACGCCCCATTTGTTAATAATTTTTCATTATTTTCATTTTCTTGGTTGTTAATTTCCATTTTTCTCAAGCACGTTTTGTCATGAAATTTCCTGTTATTATAAGTAAGATATAGTTCTATCATATATAGAATAATATTAATTTTATAAATATGTTTTTCATTAGACCCATATTTAAAACCACTCTATAAAATATGACATAGATAATGAATCACATCGCTCAGTGGAGATGGTAGGTCGTACAAATGCATAAGCGATGATATAATTCCCTTAATGGGTGAAAGGGAAATGGATTTTAAGATATTTTATTTTACAGGATTTATATCAAGACATATATATCACATATATTCATTAAATTTATCTCTATTACCTTCCATGTAAATCTTAAGTGAAAAAATGAATCACATCACTTCACAATGTGGTAGTCGGTCGTACACGTGAGAGACATTATCATATTTTAACTAGAATAGAAATTAGAAGGATATATGTGATATCATAATTCCATAATTATAATTATAATACATATATTTTATATATAAATTCAATCCATTATAATATCCAATTGTGAGAGGCATTGATGGAAAATAAGTTACATGAGTTTGTGAGGTGGTAGTCTGTCGTACAAATGATCAATGATTTAATTTCCCATATGCTGGAAGAGTATATGGATAAATATCATGAAATAAAATATAAAAACCACACATTATATGGGATATAATTTTGTTATTATATATTAAGTGTTAAAACATAATTGAAGTTTTTAAAAGATGAATTAAAAACAAAGACCTTCGTTAAGGCGATTACCTTCTCTTAGAGAAACCTCCTTTGGATATCCTCTTAAGGACCCTACGGTTGGTTGTTTGGGAAGAAATAAATATATAAAGTGAATAAGGATTTTTAGGATGTATTTTTGTAGGTTCTTTTGAGACAAATTTCTTTTGTGGTGTGAACAAATGAGGGGAGTGGATGCCCATTTATAATTGAGGAAGAGTGGGATTTTTGTAAATACCCAAAACTATTTAATAATTGGAAGTAACTCTTTCCCCATGTGCCTATGAAATTGAAAAATAATATATTTTAAGGATTATTTGGTTGATAAAAACCTCTAAAATAAAAAAACACATGTTTCAATCAATTTATTCCTTAGGCTTTAATTTTACTTAATTTTACCATTTTAGTTTTCATCACAGTAACTTATATATCTTTATTTACCTAAGTAATTAATCATTTAAGAACAAAATTAAAATGATGATTATTTGATAATTTATATCCAATTATTATAAATATTAAATCAAATTTATTAAAATAAAATTCATTGTGTGTGTAAAATTAATTTTAACACAAACGCATATACTACACAAAGCCCCATTTTAACCTTAATCACGATAATTAATTTTTATTACTTTTATTAATATTTATGGCCAGAAATAAATTTTATCATATTATATATTATAAATTATTTTTATTGAAAATATAGAATCTATATTATCACATTAAATTAATATAATTTGAAGAATTTAATTTTAGATTAATCTTGGAGAAGTGATGAAAAAGCAGTTTTCCAAAGAGAAATGTTTCAAAAGTATAAAAACTTTTAATATAAAAATGTAAAATGAAATTTATTAAAATGAAATATGAAATTGATTAAAATGAAATAAATTGTATTAATAAATATATAATTTAAATATTTTTACTTTTAAAAAAAATTAAATCAAAATGTTACTTTTTAATGATTTATATGAAAAGAAAGTTTTCAATAAAAACATGTGTTTTCACTATTCATAAAAAAATTAATCTATTCATTAAATAATAAAAAAATTAACTCTTATAAAATTTTTAATTAATGATATCAAGAATTATGTTAATTTTTTAAAATAAATTATATAAAATTTTTAATAATTAATTACAAATTTTTTTTGTGCAAAGTGAAACGTAGCCGCCTTTTAGAAAAATATGATTTTTCAAGAAACATTTATTTTTCTTTCAAATGATTCTTATTTTATATATAATAAATAAATATCCATAAAATTTATTTTATACACGATTTACCCATATAACTTTAATAATTTACATAGTACTATTCATACCCACCAATTTAATAGCTTTATTACAAAGGTATATTATCTTAAGGTTCTCTTAAACTCGGGGTTGCATGTATCACAAGTTATTGAAGATATTAAATTTATTTAAAAGTAAATATATCATAAATTATTGTATTTTTATACTTTATCTATATGTTTTATGTTTGTGATGAAGGTATTTTTATGAAACTCATTCCTTTTCCATTGGTTATGCTATGATAAAATTATGAAATTTTTATGAAATCTATTCATTTTCCATAGGTTATGCTATGATTAAATGTTTATGTATCCCATTTCTTTTCATGGGTTTTGATATGATGAATATTTTATGATCATTTGGAACACTGTAAGATTTTAATTATGTAACATGTTGGACTAGAATAATATATCCCTCTAATGCATTGGGTAATGATTGATATCTCATAAGATAAACATGACTGTAATAGAGAGTGAATCCAGTTCAATAAGGGACTATATCCACTATAATAATCTTGGGAGTGAACCTTTACAATTATGATAATTTGGGGAGTGAAATTAATCAACGATGATAGTATTTTAAGTGATCCTTGACTACTATGGATATGAATTTCTAGGCTTATTTTGTGCCATAAACTCTTGTCTTATGCCAATGTAATTCTTTCATGACTCGTGTTCTATGATTACTATGAGATTCATGTATTATGAACTATGAAGCTTTATTACATGAATCAAGAATATGATCTATGATATGTAGGGTTTTATTTTCAAATTTTATTCTCATGTTATCATACCATTACTATAAGATTCGCATCTTAGAAGAATTTTCTGGTCTTCCATCAAATCATGATGTGGAGTTCTCAATAGAACTCATACCTGGTTCTATGACTATTTTAAATACTCAATATAGAATATACCTCATTGAGTTGCAAGAATTAAAAAAGTAATTGCATGATAATCTTAATAAGGGATTCATTTAGAAAAGTGCATCACCTTAGGGAACACCTAATATTTTTATTAAGAAGAAAGATATATCAGTGAAACTCTATATTGATTATTGGGAACTTAACAAGATCACAATCAAGTACAAGTATATTATACCCTATATTAATGAATTTTTTAATCAACTGTAATGATATCAATACATTTATAATATTGAAAATTGTTTTGATTATCTGTAATTGAGGTTCAAGAAGGATAATATATTCAAGATATCATTTTGTACAATTTATGGATACTATGAATTTATAGTGATGTTATTTGGTTTTATTAATTACCCTAATATAGTAATATATTTAATGAAAGGAGGCTATATATATTACATTGATCAATTTTTTGTAGTCTTCATAGATGATATTCTTATATATTCAAATAGAAAGGAATAACATGAAGATAATTAAAGAATTATGTTGAAGATCCTAAGGAATTAGAATCTTTATGAAATATTTACCAAGTGTAAATTTTAGATTTGGAAAGTTTAATTATTGGGTCATATAAACTCAAGTAAGATTATATGAGTAGTTCCTTCAAATAAATAAGTTGTTTATAATTCTCCTAGACCAACCACTATGACTGAGATCAATATTTTTCTTTATTTTTCTAGATATTATCAGTGCATTGTGAATAATTTCTCATGGTTTTCGAATCAACTCATTAAGTTAACTATGAAGGGATATATGTTCCTTGGGGTAGATGAATGTAAAGAAAAATTCAAGGAACTGAAGATAATGTTAGTTAATTCACTGGTTATTACTTTAACCTAAAGTGGAGAATGATTTTTAATTGATAGTGATGCATCAAAAAAGGTATTGGGATGTGTTCTCAGGCCGAATGATATGATGATAGCTTATGCCTCACACCAAATAAAGATTCATGAGAAAAATTACCCAATAAATGATTTAGATTTAGCTATTGTAATTATTGTATTAAAAATATAGAAGAATTGTCTTTATAGAGAAAGGTGTGCTATATATACAAATCATAAAATTTTAAAGTATATTTTCACATAGAAAGAGTTGAATATTCACTCTAGAAGATGGTTAGAGCTGATTAAAGACTATGAATCCTCTATACATATCCACTCAAGGAAAGAAAAAAAAGGTGCAAGATGATATGAGTCGAAAGGATCAAGATATATTATCTATGATGGGGATAAAAAAAGATCTAATATTTTTGGATTTGTAACGGATGAATCTCAGAATCTTAAAGGAATGTGATAAATCTTATCTTTCTCAAATATGTGTTCAACCGTCTATCCAAGTGAAGATTAAATAGGTAAAAAATGAAGATGTATGGATACATAATTATGTCGGAAATGTTCCTGAGTTAACATTGATTGTGATGGTATGATAAAGTTTAGGAATCTTGTTTTTTCTTTATATACTATATTTTTAGAATGAAATATTAAATAAGTCTCATAGTTCATCATTCTCTATTCATCTTGGAATTAAGAAGATGTATAGAGATCTAAAAGAGTATTTTTTGTAATAAAACATGAAGAAAGATATTTTTTAGTATATTTTTAAATTAATAGTATGTCAGAAAGTTAATCCTTGGAGATATAATTCAAAGTTAGAATGTTTAATTTACATTAGATAATACTTCTCTATTGATAAGATTCTTGGAATATACATTAATAAAGTAATAAGGTTTAAAGGAGTACCATATTCTATTGTATCTAATCAGGATATAAGGATTACCGCCATGTTCAAGAGATGTATTCAGTAGGTTCTAGATATATAGTTGAGTTTCATTACAATGTATCATCCTTAAATAGATGTTAATTATAAGATAATAATTCAAACCCTAGAGGATCTGTTGACATCTTATTCTAAGAATTTTAAAGGTATTTGGGATCAAAAATTTCCTCTATTATAGTTTTCTTACAATAATAGATTTCACCTAGGAATTTCGATAGATCCTTATGAAGCTCTCTTTGGAAAGGAGTATGGAACTCTTACATGTTGTGATGAAGTTAGAGAAATAAATATATTTTTACCTGATCTAGCTAGGGAGATGGAAGAGAAAGTGAGATTCATTCAAGAGAACATCATGGTAGCTTGGAGTCAATAGAAAAGTTATGTTGACAATCATTAGTGTGAACTAAAATATAAAATTGGTGTAAAGTATTTTATATGAATTTATACATGGAATAAGGTTATTATATTTGGAAATAAGTAAAATCTGAACCCTAGGTATATTGTTCCCTTTGAGATTCTTGATCGAGTAGGGATGGTAGCTTATCACTTAACGCTTCCATAGAACCTGTCTCATGTTCACAATGTGTTCCATGTATCTATCCTAAGGAACTAAATACCAAATCCTTCAATTATAGTAAACTAAGAGTCTATACCATTGGATCGTGATATATCCTATGAGGAATATCTGTTAAAAATATTTTATTGTAGATATAAAGTGATATGGAATAAGACACTCACCTAATTAAAGTTCTATTGAGAAATTAGAAATTTTAAGAAGATATATTGGAACCTCAGGAAGTGTTGAAACAAATATATCATCATTTAAGATTACTAGATTGATTTAATTTCGATAGAAAATTCATTTTTAGGGTGGCATACTGTAACACCTTGATATTTTATGAAATAATTCTCTTCAAATAATTTTTTCCTACAAATTTCTATATACACAACTCTAAGTCTAAATGAACCATAATATAGTATATCATTATAAATTGATGGGTATAAAAAGTAATAACCAATTTATAAAATAAAATAGTATACAGATGTGTAAAATAAATTATGTGATTATAAATTGATTAGAAATAAAAAATTAAATCATTTGAAAGTAAAAGAGATGTTTTCTAAAAAAATGTTTTTTGTAGGAAATTTATTTTTTCTTAAAAACTAAATTAATCTCTATTAGTGAATTATTTTAATTAAATTTATATATTATATATTCAATGAAATGTTTTAACACTAATCTAATATTTTTACTATGCATTGGGTAAGAATAAATCAACCTTTATATTTAACAACTACATTTTTATAAAAGCAATTTACAGCATGTTTTGAACACTTACTTTAAAATTAACTTCTACCACTTATTGGAATTGAATTTGATAAAATGGATTACATATTTGGATTTATTAGGATCAAATTTGGTAAATATGTCTCTTTAATATTTATACACTATTAATAGTATCCAATGTAAAATTTATTACCTCGATGAAGGATAAATCATATTAATATTGGTTAAAAATATGTGTTAAGGTCACTATTTTTCATATAAACTTGTATTTGATGAATCTAATTTCCCCCTTATCAATTTCTGCTTGAAATTTAATTGTTTAAGGGACACCTGACCATTAAAATGACCCATAAAATATTTAATGAAAAAAAAGTTACAAAAGCTCACCCTCTTACTTTTAAATATCTATTATGTGTCAACATAGAAAAAAAGTAAGTTATGAATTAATATAAATGTCTATTTTATGAATAATGAAATTATATACATAATGGTAATTTATTTTCAATTTTCTGGGAATAAATAATTACCATAAATTCTTGTACAATGCTAATATAGTATTTATTCAATTAATAGAAAATATTATTTTAAAAATGTTTAAATTAATATAATATGAATGATATATCATGTTCTAAAATAATTAGATAAATATAACATATTAGTGATGTATAAAATTATTATATTCTAGCTTAATCTATGTCTGGCTGACTTTAATGTTGAGTTAAATGAATAGTTCCAAAATTGATACTAATGATATTTTATAATATGTAATTTTTTATTAAATGATTTAAAATTAATAAAAATACTATGTTAGGACATTTGATTGAAATATGTTTTGACACCTAATACATGGTCCATTTATGAATCACCTGTCTATTTATGATTAAATTTTTAACACTTTTTTGTTAAAATAATTATTACCATGGTTATTGTCAAAAATAATTAGCCAATAGATTGATAAAAAATATGTGGTTTAAAATGACTCAAAAAATTTCTATATTTACTTTATTTCATTTTATATCAATCATATATACTTTTTATTTTATTTTCCCATTTTTAATCATTTTTCTTAATAAATACTTTTTTATAATTAAATCTTTTAATAAATTCCAAGTCTATCCTCTCCCTCCTTATAAAAGGACACCCCTCCTTCCTCTTCATTACAACACGTTGAGACATATATCTCAACTATACCTAGAAAAAAAATACCTTTTAAACATCCTTAGACACATTCTAGAGGTTCTGATATTCCCAAAAGATCAACCTTAGGATTCTTAGGAGGATATCCCAATGAATTCTTTTAAAGAAGAGGTAATCCCCTTAACCAATAACTTTCTTTTTAATTATTCTTTTACCTCTTATAAATATTTTATATTATTCATAAAGTAATGAATTTAGTATAATAAATATAATAAAATGGTATTATGATTATTAAATCACCATTATCTACCCTCTTTCCCATCAAATGATATGGGTAAGTACCACTCATGCGCACGTATGGCTTACCATCTCCACATAGAGATATAATTCATTTTCCACCACCTTATTTCATGGATGGTTATTATGATGTTTTTAATTATTATATATGATAATTATGACATAATTATTATTATTTAATTATAAAATCATATCTACATTATTATATTCTAATCTATTGGAAAACAATAACGTTTCTCGTGCGTACATGTTGAATACCACCTCTACAAAGTGATGTGATATTTTTCATTTATATTTTACATTTATGGTAATAAGGATATATTTAATTCATATAAATTTAGTATATTATATAGTAATGATTGTATAAATTTAATTATTATTTACCTTTATTTTGTTCTATCTTTCTAAAAGTGAAAATAGTGTTCATGTGTATGTACGACCTACAGTCACCTTGAACAATGTCATTAATTTTTTCTTTATCTATATTTAGCAGATAAATATATATATATATATATATATATATGATATTTAAATCATTATTAACATTATTTATATTATTCAACCATGACCAAAGTACAAGGACTGGAAATACTGAACTGAAAAACTTATGATAAATGAAACATTTAAGACCCCAAAACAATGATTTTAATAAAGAGTTATTCATAAATGTGGTTTTAAATGTTATAAAGGGGTAATATATAATATTATAAGTATTTAAATGATTCTATGATATAATTATAATAAATTTAAATTTATTAAAAAGTGTTTTAGAGTTATTTTTATGCAAGTGGAACTCGAGGTAAGGGTTTATCATTTCAAACTATCTTCTTTGGGACATATGTTATGTCATGCACCTATCATATTTTATGATATGTATAGAATTACCTTTGAAATGTCATTTCATTATTATATTTATTTTAATGATATTTAAAGTTTCATTTTTAGTTAAATATTCATGGTAATTATTTTACCAATGTTATCTAAGCGGTAGGGGTTTTATGTTACAATATCCTTATTTATCGAAATTGTTTATGTTTAAGTTTATAGTGATGAAACATTATGATATACCTCTCTAGAAACTAATTCATTTTATTATGATATTTTTATTTATTAAAAAAACGATTTTCCTTCATTATCCTCACTTTAATTACTAAAGAGACCAAAAGAACACTTTTAATGAAAATCGACCTTATTTTTCTCTTCAATTGAAAAAAAATTTTCTTCCAAATCCATGTTTTATAAAAAAAATAAAGAATGTTTTTGATATTATAATATGATTGTTTAGTTTATTTTTTTAACCATTATTGACTTTAAAAAAACTAGAAGGAATATTCTTTCCCTTTTTCGAACGTGTTACTTTTTGATTTTTTACAAAAATGTGAAAGGAATGATTTCTTTTAAATTATATGGAACTAACAGAATTTCTATTCATCATGACCACTTAGTAATGTAAATATTACTTTATAATTTCACAAGTATATTTTAAAATAAAATTATTTTAACATAATTTTGTGAATATATAGCTTATGAAATGTTAATTTCGTAATGGAAATGGAATTTTCCTGAAGATGTTTTTAATGATATTTTAATGGTATTTATATTTATCAAAGACAAAAACCCTTGATTTCAATTATTCATTTTAGGGTATATGATCCAAATATACCATACTTATTAATTCTATAGTTTTTTTATGTTTAGAATGAAATGATATTTATGAAACTAATTTATTTTCAATGGGTTATTATATGATGAAATGATGATTTTTTATAAGACATGTTCTTTTTCCATAGGTTGTGCTATGATGAAATGTTTATGAATATAATTTATTATCATCAGTTATTATATTAAGAAAGTTTTATTATATTGGAGAACACATCTGTAATATTTTAATTATGTGATAGGTGCGACCATAATTATATATCCCCCTAATGGTTTGGGTAAAGATTGATATTTGATGAGATAAATAGGACTAGAATGGGGAGTGAACCCAGCTCAATAAAGAAATATTTCCACATTTATAGTTTTGGGAGTGAACCTTGACTGCTATGATGGTTTAGGAGTGAAGACAATCCACTATGATAGTCTTGTCAGTGAGTCTTGGAGTATGTAGAAATGATTTTATATGATTATATTTATTCCACAAACTCATGTCTTATACAACTATTATGATCAAATAACCCATGTTCTTTGATTAATATATGGTTTATTTATCATAATATACCATGATTTATTCCATGACTCATGATTATGATTTATGATATGCAATGTATGATTTTAAAATTTTATTCTCATGTTCTCATTCTAATATGTTAATGTTATGCTCAAGTAATCATTTAAATATCACTTATTTACCATCACTAAGCATGTTAGGTCACCCTTTCATATGTTTCCCTTTCCTCAGTTTATGAATAAATGAATTAAGTATGATATTTATAATAAGGATGATAGTCATGATTATTTTAGTAGGAGATGATTTAGAAAAATTATAAACTATTTTTTATGTATTCTAGTTTTCAAAGATATTAGACATAAATGATTCTGGCATAGATCATTATCTCAAAAGTTCTAATATCTATGTATGAAAAGTATGGGTTTCTATATAGGTATTTTTCTATAATTTTATCTATATTACTTAAGTTTAATTTAGTTTTTAATTTATTTTCATTTTCAATAAATTTGCAAAATTTTTAATCCCCTTTATTAATTTTTAGAACATTAGATTCTCAAGGAACAATAAAGAGGATCCTATCCTAATACTAGAGGAAGATTCTCACTACATATTTGGGGAGTCTCTTTACATTTATATTATTTCCTCCCTGACTATATTATTTTTCGGCATATATATATATTTTAAACATCATGTAGTTAAATTGATGGGACATATATTTTAGACTGTGTGGGAGGATCGGTAGTATGGGTACCCACATTAATGATTTAATTATAAATGGACTATTATAATTTGTTACTTATGATTAAATATAATGATTAAATTTTTATATCATATTAATTTTAAATCATCTAATAAAATTAATATATTCTAATTAATAATTTATCATAATGAATTGGATTATAAATTCATAACTTGACTAAGTTGACGAGTTTTTAAAAGTGAATAAAATTTAATTTTTTTGTATGAATATTTACTCAATATGGGAATTTATCTAAGTAATTATATAATATAAAAAACTCATATATATGTTTTCAAAATTTCATTGGAATTTTTGTTTATAAAAAATGTGTGAGAAAAAATAAATCTATAAATAAGTGTTAAAAGATATCTAAGAATTAGTTTTCCATCTTTCTCCCACCCCATAGAAATCATTAATAGCCTCATTGGGGTTTTTTTATTAAACTTGTTTAGTTCTTGGCTAGCTAACTCATACTTAGTCAGTAATCTATTTAAGAGGTGAATATCCAACATTTATTAAATTCCATGTTTATTACAGATAACCTTGATTATTTCTTACAGATTGGAATGGTTTATTTCAAGATTTTATTATTGAATAAGTGTTCCATAAAAAAAATCTTTAAAAAGAGAGAGATAATAAAAATAAAAAGACAAAAATTGTGGGTGTGTGTATGAAAAAACATATGAGAGAATGTAGGATGGAGATATAAAATTATCATATAACTAATTGAGTTACCAATACCGATTAAACATTTCATATGAATGTTTTGTATTGGGTTACCTATACTATATTTTTTAACATCATTTTAGGACTGATGAAATAATAGTTATCATCTTTTTAATCATAAAATTAATTAAAATATACGATTTAATCTATCATAATGAATAAAAATGTTAACCATGTTATAGATTGATATCCCTTGTGATAATTTTGAAGTTCATGCTTAAAAACAGTATGGTTTTTAGTGTGGCGTTAAGTGATTAGTTACAAAAATACTAACTTTTACTATGATTTTTTGATGAAATTATTATGTATATTATAACAAAAATTATTATATTATATTGAATTAAAACTTTTTGGGTTTTATATATGCATTTATTGAAACATAAACTTGAATGGATATTTCAAATCATTATTCCATTATATTTAAAACATGATTTTTATACATATAATTTTATACTTGAATATAATTATTTGATGATTTTTTCCATGTATAACTTTTATATTATGTTAATTAATACTTAAATTAATTTTATTTTTTATTCTTATTTTGTTGGTATGAAATATTATCTCATAGAAAATGAATAATTATAATGTAGATAGTGATAAATGGATAATGTAGCCCATGATATAAACTATGATAGTGATAGAGGCAGATCTCCATCTATGTTATATTCTTGTAGGGAAAAATATGAGAATATTATTCATATCAAATCCTAGAGCTAAGTTTATAAAAAAATGTTGATTACGTCTCTTCCAAGGAGTGGGACAAAAAGACAACTCTAATAGAATCATCAATTTAAAATGTGATAATAACATAATGTTATTTCACCCCATATGATGAAAATGATACCACTACAAGGATACATGTTTTGAGAATATATATAGTTTTTAAAAGATAATGGATGTGGAATTTTGATGCTCTATTTTGGAGGAAGATAAACTGTCAATATTTCACTATCAACAATCTCCCAACAAAAGTTATGTCACCAAAGAATAAAAGGTCTTAAATATTTCAATAGCACAAATACCAATTCATAGCATCACAAGGAACCAATTCCACATGTGTATTCATCTTAAGCAGCAACAACCTCTAATGAAGTGTGATTCCATGCTCAACACAGTGATAGCCTAAGTATTCTCTATAAATTAATAAGGAATATAAATTCACCCATAATCACAATTTCACTATATATCATCATTATATACATACATATTTCAGAATGAAAAGCAAGGGATGAGGAGAAGAATAATAAGAAGAGTTTTAGATATCATATGAAACACACATACAAACCAAAAATCCTAAGAGGACCATAATTCATCTTCATACATATCTTACTATCCAAATTAAGAAAATATTCATCAAGATCTTAATGCATAGAAAGATCTCAAACTGAGAGGAAAAGAATAGATCATGGGTTGGTAATTGAAATTGATTTTATAAAAGAATAAATACCTCCATAAATCTCTACTTTACAAATAGATAGATCATCACATATTCAATTCCAAATGATAGTAATCTGTGAAACTCAATGAATAAAGGTTTGTTACATAGAGAACCATATGAGATTACAGACTTAAGGATGGATTCGATCCAAATAGATGTATATTTATAGCATGTGATCCTGAGTTGTAGAAGAAAATACGATATCTAGATGCGTCATATATTGATTATCATAACGATTAATGATACCAATTCTCTTTATTATTTTTATATTATTTGATGTCATGTGTGTCTTTAATTTCTATAAAATATTAACATTTGGATTCATGTTTTAATTTAAATAATGTTATTTTACATTGTGTTTTTTTTATTTGATAACCTTAAACAATTTCACATAATACTCACTCAACCAATCACAAAGTATATGAACATAAAACCTTGTGAGGTAATGAATGTTTATTTTAGGGACATGTTGTAGGTTTAGAGAACTGTATTTGGATAATGAGTATTGTGTCATGAAAAATCACTCTTGTGTGGCCTGAAAACCAATATATCTAGCTTAATTTCACGGGCTGAGCATCTCAGCACAACAGTTCGCCTGAGCGGCACCACAGCCCCCTCCAAGGTAGGAGGGGTTCAATCATCCAGTTCTTCATATGTGAGGTCCAATGGTTTCGTCCTGCCATAGACTCATCGGGAGAGTGGACCCGACTCCCAACCAGTGGTTTCAAGATAGACACACCATCCTACTCTTTTTCGGGGTGACACCCATCTATCTGATAGGGACAAACCAGATGAACCATAGCTTTTATGTTCTTTCTGGTGTGTGACAGAACCCCCATGATTGGGTCATGACATTCTCCCACCACCATTCCATGAACACCCAAATACATGCCAGATAGTGGCCTTTTGTGTGTCTACAAAATGATGCTTCTAACTAAACGGCTACCAAGCATGGACTCACAGGACGTTCCTTCCTTGTCGTTGGCATCAATGGCCAACCCACTCTCTGGGTCGCAGCGCACTGTGGTCCACCCTCTATCTCAGGGTCGAAAACCACCTCCATGAGACCCACCCTTCATAGTGGCGTCTCTGCCTCAGACATCTCACGAGCACGACCTTCCCTATCGTGTCACATCTGTATGAAACCCCGAGACTCCGCTCACACCACCAAGGTCCGTTCGACAGTATTCATCAAAACTACGAGGCACATTCCCTCTTATACCACTTGTCATGAGTTGAGCGCCTCATCACTGCAGTTCACCTGTGGGGCACCCCAACCCCCTCCAAGGCGGGCGGGGTTCAGTCGTCCATCTCTTCATATGAGAGGTTCACTAGTTTCAAACTGCCATGGACTCATCAAGAAGAGTGGCCCTAACTCCCAACCAGTGGTTTCAAGATTGACACGCACCATCCTTCTCTTTCTCGGGGAAACTCTCATCCTTTCGATAGGGACAAACCAGATGAACCATAGATTTGATGTTCTTTCTAGTGTGGGAAAGGACCCCCATGATTGGGTTGTGACATTAAACTCTTTAAATAGTTGAAACACACAACACCAAAGAGGATATGCTTTAACTCTCAAAATTAGAGTTGATAGATAACCTCAAGTGGACCCATGATTTCAATAAGAAGGTCTTGAGGTGACATGAGAGAGCATCTTTATGGGTTTAAAATAGTGGTTTCATAGAAGAAATTCATGATAAAAAGGTGGAATTAATTATTTTAATTAAACTCATTTTCTCTATGATTATAAATCAGGCCAATGAAGGTGAGCCTCTTATTTTTAAATCTAGTCTAGGTATTTTCACTTCCTGTCTAATTATCTGAAAAATTTCACACGAATTTGTTTTACTATTTAAAATAAAGAAATTATCAAAAAACTATAATATTGTAAATTCCATTCCTATAGATAATGTGATGGTACTCAACCAATATTTCACTATATTAACCTTTCACCATTTAAGGGAGCATTTAATTTAAACTAATACACATTTTCACCCATTAGTTTCTAGTTCTAAAAAATCTATATATATCTTGGATTTCAATGTAGATAAAAAGAAAGTATGCATATATTTTATAAATACCATCACTTGTGGTATTTTGATTGAGGATATTATATTTCAGATACTAGTATAACCACATAGTTAAATAAACAATTCTTGATGACTAATTCATACCTCAACATGAGCATGAATATCAATTGATAACTAACAGGTAAAGAAATGTTAGTAGTTTCCTCTAGTTTAAGTGGGAGTTTATTGGTGTTGGTATCCTAGATCTAAATTTATCATGTACATTTGATTACTAAATCATGTATTATTTTAATTGTTATTATATACTTATCATATATTGAATATACTTATGCATTCATTATGTCATAATTTATATAGAGTTGTATTAACATAAATCGGTTATAGTAGTTCCCTGCTATAATGAGAAACATGAGATTCCTTGATAATTTTATTAAAAACTATATTTTGTGGTCAAAATACATTAATTAGATAAGACACAGATAGTGTATGAATATCATGTTCTAGGGGTATATAAGTATTGATACTTATCCTTATAAATCTCACACTTGGTGATATCCATGAAAAGAAATGATTATGATTGGGTTTCAAATAAGCAAACTATATAATTAACATTTCACTATATTTTCTAATCTATGAGATTATGTATTGTAAATTATAATTAATATTATTGTAAATGTGTATTATGATTGATATACTTATATTCCTAATGAAAAACATGATATATTTACTTGTAGATGACTATATTGTGTCATGTGTGTCATTAATTGTATAGAATTGACTGAATGATAATAAAAAATCATTTAGGATTATTGAAGAAGATATCTATTTCCCAATGATTGAGATTGATTTTTCTAACTAAAAACCATGGCTGTGGTATTTTATAAACAAGTTCATCACAATAAGTCAAATAAAGTATAAATGATGATGACATATGCACTCATCATAATTGAATATATATAATTTGATGAATAAGTTATATTATACACTAGATTTCATAATAAGTTTATCATTATATTTTCTATCAATTATCTTTTTCTCTATTGGGGGCATGATGTATTGCTAGATACCGCTCTTGGTCTATGGGGTGGAACTACTAACATAGAGAAATAATCCTTGAGGGTCACACAATTAATGTTTCCAAAAACTTATTAGATATAGTTAAATCTTTTTTAAAAAATATATTCATTCCCAATTATAAAATGATATTTATTCGATTTATATTAATAATAAATTTAATCACAATTTATTTAATTAAAAAATAAGTGATTTTATTTTTTCGCTTATTTAATAATTAGATATAGAAATATAATATTATTTTACTCGTGATATTAGTTAATATAATATTTATTTATTTAAAATATAAGTGAATATATTTATTTTTTTGAAAAACATATCTATTTTATGATTCAAGGTTCAATGAAATATTATTGGAGAATTCAATCCAAGTTAATGGTCCAGAAGACATATTTTAATATCTTTTAAAATTAAAAAAATTTATATTTTTTATTTTAATAAATGATATTTGAAGAACATGTCTCTAAAAATAAAAAAAATAAATTAATAGTATTTTAATGAGTGACATGAGGTCATTATTTAGTTTAAATTAAAAGAAAGAGATTTTTGTTAATTTTTTAATGTTTAAACAAAATAAAAATAGAAAAATATGTATAATTCATTTTTTATTTGATTCAATTGTCTAATTCTCCCCAAAAAACCAAGAAAGATAATTAATGAGAATTATAACATATTTTATTAAGATATAGAGTGATAAAGTGAGACATATTCCCATGATATCAGAAATGAATGATGTGAAACACTTGATTCCCTCATGCTAGAACCTAACATATTAAGAATGACATGAAACAAATTGTGAGACATGTTTGTATGTCACTAAAATGATTCTCATTTGGATTAATGAAGAAACAATAACTTCAAGATGACCAATTTTTGGATTAGTGACATCATTGAGGAGTATAAATCAAATAAAAAAGTAATTACTCAAATTAACTAATTTCAAATTTTTTGTGATGATGGTATTGAAGGATTCAATGGTTTTTTCCATATTAGGTTGAAAAAAATTAAATGTGAAACACACCCTATCACTTATATTGAACTAAAATTTCTTATGACATATGAGATAAACCAAGATTTATCCCATTAGATACCCATTAACTGTACATCAGGAACCTAGTGGCTATCTGCAGTCATTATCCTACTCCCTTCCTTTTGAAAAAATTAATTGTTATATCCCCTGTGTTTTTTACTCATCTTACCATGTCTAAAACCCCATTTCAAACACCTTAAAACATCAAAAACTCTTACACTATTCTTTCTAAATATATTTTGTTCCACTAAAATCTAGATTATCTAAATTTTAAAAGAACCAAAATCCCCAGGATATTATAAATTCTCCACCATAATCAATTTCTTCTTAGAGAAACTAAACTGATCATTCACTTGAAAATATTAAACTATTATGGTCTCCAATATATCAGTGACATACCATATTTTATCCCAAAATAATAATTACCATACTACTATGTAAATACAAACACCCGAGTGAACGGATCACTATCCAAAGGTATAATACTAATGCATTGTGGTGATGCACTATCCTTTTCTCAACATTGATGTCCAACCAAATCATAGTCTAATAGTCCTCCACACCATAAGAACCTAGGACAAAAAACAATACTATCCTTATGGTTCTTCCTATCATAAGATTCACTTACTAAAATTATTATATCCATGGTCAATACAACATCACAAAAATTTCAAACTTGTCTCCGTGATCCTCAATCACACACCTGGATCCTCAAAATCAACCCAATAAATTACGACTCAAATACAAAATATTGATCATTATTCCTATATAAAAATACAAAATTTCCAAATTAAAAGGACCATATGTTGTACCTTCAATAAAAATAAGTAACCAAGTTATGCACACATCAGTTTCACATTTTGATAAAAAATAAAACCATTTTACACACCCAAGTCTTACTCAAAAATAATTTCATCCAAAACTAACCACCTCCTTGGTGACCAAGCATTTCTAATGAAAAAAATACAAAATCTATAACCTCAAAACTCATTTTCCTAAAAACCAATTTCTTCTTACTAACACAAATTTCACCATAAATTGAAATCCAATTTCAAAACTATTTCCAATGATTTTATAAAAACAAAAAAAAATACAAAAGCCTATGGCCTTGAATTTCATCTCTAGTGAATTAAACATATAAAATAGTTTTAAATACACTATGTAATAATTAAATATATTTTAAAACTTATTTTACCTCAATTTCAAAGGACCAAAATCATTAACATATAGTAACAAAAATAATCATTGTCAATCAAAGTATCATACCTGTTAGAAAATCATTTAATTTAGATTAATTAAAAAATATAATAATTATTATTGAGCCTAAATTTATGTTGAACCATTATCTGGAAGTCTTATTAATCAATGCCTTTAATGGGAACATATACACTTCCATGCACAGGAAACTACCATGATGCTTGAAAAATATTGAAAATGGACATATTTTTTAAAACTATGACTCAAACCATGTTTCATCCATTACATACATTGAATAATAAAAATAAAAACATACTAATACATATAATTATTATTCCCAACAACGAACATCACCTTGAAACGTGGATTTTAGTCATGATTTTGTGGGAAAATCACATACATAACCTACCTTGTAAGTCAAAAAAAATTATCTTAACCTCTAACAGGCTGAATCCCCTTAATTGAACACTCTGATAACAATTTATAATGTTCTAAAAACTATTTCCACCTTAGGACCCAATTTGGGGTCTCCACATCCCCTTAATCCCACCACCCTCTATATCATAGGCTACTGAAAAAGTTGTAAGGGTCTAATATAAACATTGGGAGACTATTACCTCAATGATAACTCATAAAAATCATGAAATAATTTACCAAAAATTATTCAAGACATATTTTTACATCATAAAGACCAACTTATAAAAAATTATAGGAATCGAATAGATTTATTCTAAAAGATAAAAAATAAATTTATATAATTCTTACCTCTAGTATAATAGTTCAAAAATAAATAAAAATGTATATAAAAACAAAGAGTCTAACCTTATGTTTTATAGATATATAATGAAATAAATATATAAATATAATTTCCTCTAGACTAACAATGACATTGTAATCTAATGAAACACTATCATACATAAAACTACTAATCTAGAGCCATAACTACAACTCCATGTTAATACCAAAAACCATAAAAATCATGAAGTCTACCCATGTACAATATAACCAATGACATTCACGTAGGTAAGGAATGATTCTAGGTACCCAGTTAGTTTCCCCCACTATAACAAACATACTGATCACTATTGATCAAGTGTATTCATGTGAAACTCTTTAGTGAGTTTCAATCCACCCACCTAAAAAATATAACACATGAATTTTTAATAAATGTCATCACACCTCTATATCATTATGACAATAAGTAACACACACCCGTACTAATCAACTATAAGTAGGAATAACCTTTTTTAATTGAAAAAGAAAAAAATTCCATCACTCCATGGGAATACCAAAAAATCACACTCTTATCACCCTAGACATCACCATGAGATCTTGTCTCACATAAAAAAACATTAAAACTTTATCGTCTCATTAGATCCATATATAATAAATTATAAAAATCAATTCTATTTAAAAACCAAATATAAAAATCTCATGTAAATAAAAATCATTATAATAAAACCATTTAGAGGAAAGAAAAGGGGGCCCAATTTTGATAAGCCATCTACCAAATGATAACCAAAAAAAGAGATTAGTCAAAGAGGGACAAAATAATTAAATATTAATAGATTAAAAATACCATAATAAAAATAATTATAAACAAATAATTGGGAATGACTATAATTTAATAAATAAGATCCTATTACTTACTCTATGTCCCCTCTTTCAACATTGGTTTGAATCTTAAGAGTCTATGGTAAAATATCTATTCAAAAACTCATACTCAACCCCGTGTCTCACATGAAATTAAAGGGTATGTAATCCCCTACAAACTAGTATAATAGTATAACTATAAATTGATCCATTAAATCAAACATAAAAAACATCATCAAAAAATATCATGTTACATGACCATAGTCATAATGTTAGTGTATCCCTAGAGAAAATCAAGTATCATGATCGATACAGAATTGTATGATTCTATTAAGAATTCTACACTTACTTTATATAGCCCACTTTTCCATTGCACCAGATCAAAACTCTCTATAAATAGACAACTCATAGTAGGAAAACCTATCATCAATAGTTAAAATCATTACCTAAATAAATGACCTCACAAGAAAATTTCATACACCACTACATATCTAACAGGATCCTTAAGATTTGATTTTATTTTACCTCGATATCTTGGTTAAAAATGAGCATATAGTTCTTCTATAAAATCCCCTCCCCACATGAGTCATTTCATGATTTTTGATGCCATATAAAAAACTATCCCATCCAAGTAGTTATGTTTCCATTCTCTCTATCATACATAAGGAAATAAAACTAACAACACCGAGGAGAGAACCTTCTTATATTACTATCCCGTGATCCCGGTCTCCATATTTGATAAGAAAAACAACAGAACAATCTCACCAAACCAACATCATACATCAATAAAAATAACATTGGGATCATCCCATAACATAGAAACTCTAAAAATTATATTGACAGTGAACATACTTACCCAAGTTATCCCACACTCTCCTAAAGTTTATAAAAATATTAATCACACCCACCGGTGATTTCCCATAAAAATTTCACTAAAAACCATTACATATATCTTGGAATTTAGGAACACCAATATGTCATATTGTACTCTATATAAATCCTAAATGGAACCTCTAACAGTCCTCATAAACCCTTAGATACAGGGAAATCAATACAAATCCTAGCCTAACCTAACCCTGATACCATGGAAGGTTTTTCTTTTTGTATAGAATACATCATTAGGAATCATAATAAAACCACACGAACATTGAAATACATAAAATGAAACATTAAATAATGTGATTAATTTAGAATATTATTATTTTAAAATATTCCACTACCCATATGAGGTTAGTTGAACTAACATGTTTCTAAAAACATGTTCGATTTATATTTTTTAATAAAAACATGAATATCTATTTTATAAGGACTTAAAAATACATGTTATGGTGGATATAAACACAAAAGGAAAATGTTAAATATCATGGAAAAATATCTTTGAATTTTATTTCCTTAAACCCCATTCTATTTTAAATATCATTTCAAATCATTCATTTAAAACAACTTTCCCCATGAAATCTCATTTCAAAACCACTCAAAAAAAAACGATTTTCATTCAATTATAATTATCATTTCGAAAAATTTACCTCCATTAAAATTTATTTTTTAATGTTTAACCATTTAATTTCATAAAAAATAGAAAAAATATCAACCTATAAGACTTTTATTGCTATAAAACAGACCAATAATGCTTATTTAACTAGGGTTCCACTAAACTAACTGTTTTTAGCTATAAAATCCTTAAGTGACTTATTATTTTACCCAATCCCTATCCAGTTTTACATGTTCTTAACATGACACACAATAATGATGATAATCATAAAAACCATAACCAATCATAATATAACTAGCAGGCAATCCACCACAGCTTATAGTAATTAAAATACTCAATGAGTAAAGGCTAACTACAATTAACAATGTTTATTAATTTCAATCCATTCCCATGTCAAGTATCTTGGATGACCATAATCCCCTACTACATAAAATCCAAAAAAACATATTTCATTCACTTCATATAATATCTTGAAATAAAAATAAACCTATAAAACTCATTAAGTAATGAAACAGTAAGCCCAATAATAGGGTGAAGATAAACCATAATAGGATTCAAGCCCTCTTATGAGAAAACCCGTAAATTTTATATCCCTATTAAATATCAATTCTACCCAATATGGACCAAAGCCAATAGAAAACTCTCCAAGACACTTACCTATATAAAAATGTATTTTAATTACATGTTTTTATCATCCCTAACCCTATTTAAACGTTGTATATGAAATACCTCTTCTTTTAAGTTATTTCACCATGTATTGGTGAAATAAAAAATTTAAATATGATTCCAAATCAAATAAAACATATATAAAATAATAGATAAATAATAAAGTTAATATGGGTGATTTTAACTTGAATAAGTAAAGATAAACCAGCCCAAACCACCATGGATTCAAGGAGAATCAAGGGGGTAATGGGGGGAATAAGGGAGAAGAACACTTTCAAAATTCCCTCATTGGGTCCTTATTTATAGATAAAAATAAAAAGGTACAATGATAGAATGGATGTAATTCCATATATTAAAAAATAGATCCATAAACCAACGACCACTTAGCAACCAAACCATAGGTGTAACACCTCTAGTTATCCCAATAGATACTTTGTGAAATTTTAATTTGAATTTTTCTCTAAACAAGCTACTCTATAGTGTATAGTTTTAATTAATTGATCATATAACCCATGTATAATGCCACTTGTATTTTTTCACAACTAGTTAATCATCTCACTTTTTTAGATTTTGGATCTTGATCAAAATTTAATATACCACTGATATATTTTTTTAACCAATAAATACAATTTTTATTATGTGATTTGTCAACCAAAAATTCCACTTTATTAGGGTTATCATTTTTTTAAACCATTATGTGTTTATTTTCATAATTTAGAGCCTCTTTTCTTAGTTTTGAAATACAAATAGATGTTATTTTCTTTATTGTGTATGTTATGCAGTTACAATTTCTCCCCATTATCTCATAACCATATTCCCTTCTTATACACCAGATGTTGATAGACTAATATTATTAGAATTTTTTATATACTAACTATTGAATTAAACTACCACTTTGTTGTTGGAATTCCCAATAATTAAACACTATATATGAATTTATATTTTCAAGTGCACATTAAATATTTTTCTACAATTTTCAGATGGGTATATGAATCTTAATTAAATTGTGCCATAATTTTTTATGTCCTTAAACAATTAAAGGGTAAGATGAATCGTGTTATTGATGAATCAGGTGGGGAATGAATCCTAATCACATATAATGTTCTTAAAATTCATCCTATAATGATAGAATACTTTTTTGGTATCCATAAACATACAATATACAAAATTATAAAAATAATATAATCTTTTGACTATGTGTTATGCAGTATATACTAAGATAAAACATATTATAATTGAATTAAAATTATAATCAACAAATGGAATTCATGATATTTTTAACTATTCATATTGACTTTCATTGAAACAAGGATCCTGATGTTATAAGAGTATATCTCATTAACATTGACTGTAATATGAAATTAATAGAAATTTTTTTCCATATTTTATATAATGCGTGTACTTATGGCTGGATAAAAGCATGAACTTATTTTTTTCTTTTGGTTCTGTCTTCTCTTAGTCCCAAAGAAACCATTTCTTTAGTTATATTATTGAATTATTATATTTATCCTTTAATTTTGATTAATAAACAAATGATGATATTATATAATTTTTTTAAATATGTATTATATCAAAAAAATCTCAAATCCATTTTCTTATAATATAGAAGCTTAAAAAACCTCTTCTTACAAACACTTATCCCAATGTTCTTCATAGAAGGTTTTCTCAATTTAATATTCAAATATTTGACATTTTCAAATAGTTTATCTCTAATTAAGTAAATACGTATCCTATATTCTTTTTAATTTCTATAAAAATATTTTACAATCAATGAGAATGATGATTGTGATGAAAAAATTGGGAATAACACAAATATTTATTTTTTCACACCACATTCCAACCTAATAAAATATGTTCCCTCTTCACTAATATGGAATCCTGGTTTTCTATGGAAACATATACTTATCATAGATAGATATTACTATTTTTAGATGAATATTTAATATAATTCACAGTAATACATACCTAAGGACCATATAGGTTTAGTGTCTTTGGAAACATGGATACATAAAAAACTAATACAAAAAATATCTATATAATTTTAGATTATTTTCTTCACAATAAGAACCCTTCTTAGAAATATCATAATTAAAAACATTCTTCATAAACTAGGGAAAATAAACATAGAAAATGGTGAGCTCAAATTCCCAGCAATTGTAAACAAAAGAAATATCAATCAGTGATCATAAGTGAGAATAAGATAAACATAATGGTACGAGAACATGATTAATAATTGAAATAATCATACCCAATCAGTCAAATATCCTTAATCATGAAACACAGTGTAATTGTTTTTAAAAAAAATTACCCAATACATAAGAGTGTTGAATCATAAATAATCAATAATAATCTATGAAAACATATCTTTCTCATATGACAAAAGCTATACATAAGCATACAAAATCATTTCCATAGACAAGGCTCACTTCCTATACTATCATAGTGTATTGGTTTCACTCCTCATTCCATCATTCCATAGTCAAGGTTCACACTTAATACTATCTATTTGGCCAATTTCCCTTACTAAACTAGGTCTTCTCCCAATTCTATCCCTTATTATCTCATGAGATATACTTTTTTACACAATTCATTGGAGGGCTCGCATCGTATAATTGAAACCATACATATGTGTTTTATAAGGTATTAAAATGTTCATCATTTAAAAAAATCATAACTCATCTAAAGGATATTGGTTTCATAATAAAAAAATAAACTTAATGGGGAAATAATAAATATGGTGACATTTTATCATAAACCCATTAAATCATAATATGCATCAAAGGATATTGTAATAGATAAAAATACATTTAAAAGAACTATATAACAATTCATGATGGAAAAAATATTTTTATTTAAAATCACATATTTAAAATCAAGAAATTTTAAAAAACATTTTCTTTGAAAAGAAAAAATAAAACTTAAAAAAAATCTTTAAATAAAATAGTATTCATAATGGTAGGGAAATATATTTTTTGCAGTGTGTGTTAAAAAAAAATTGATTTCATGTTTTCAATAAAATGTCAAAAGTACCATGTTTAGAAAATGAAAAGAATTTTCCTTTTAAACCTTATTAAGGAAGGTAAAATATAGTCAAAATTAATTTAGATAATATTTATATAATAGTAAAAATAGTCTTGAAGATAATTTAAAAAAATATGGACATGGAAGAAAATATTCTCTACTGAATGGAAAAAAGGGTGGTTTCCCATAAAAAGATTCATTAATGATATTGAGTAATTAAAGAGTGTAAAATTAAAGTAAAACATGAAATATAACAAAAACTAGAGTATAATAAAAGGTATAAGATTTTGGAGATATATATTGAAACACCCCGACCCTGGAAGCATGGAGATGGTGCCATACTTTATTACATTATCTTGATTACAAAGAATCAAATCCTAATGGATCAGACATTTTATTAGTTTTGGAAAACCAGATTACATACATTATACCCAAATTACATTTTATAATATAAAATAAAACTTGATACATGATAAAATGAGATGAACAGCCTTTGTGAAAACTTATTCAAAGATTTTTTCTTCATAGCCTGGGGAAGGGAAACAAAATAAGGGTTATCTCAAATGATCAATAAGGGTATGTTTACAGAGTAATTAAAAATTAATAAATAATAATAATCAATATTAAAAGTAAATAATTGAACACACGTTCCATTTAAACAACTAGATCTGGTATAATCAATTTGAAAAGGTAAATAACTGAAACACATTCAATTTAATCAATAAACTAAGAATGAAATGAATCTATAGATATGTCAAATAAAAAATCTCATGGATAAATAATAAATCTGTCTGGATGAGGTAAAAGATTAATTATTTCATTTCATGTTTCATAGGTACATGGTACCTTTACCATCAGGGCCTTTCACAAGATGTTTTATAACATATCTGGTAAAAACACATTTGATTTGGCTAATCGATTCATCTCACAAGACTAATGGTGCGTTAAGGGGATATCTATAACGAGACCCAACCATGTCATAAAAATCCAAATAAATCCTCACATATCGATTAATATATTTATGTAATGAAAAATGTGCCTAATAAAATTTTTGTATTGAATAAACGATCTGAATTTATCAATAATTCCCCAGTTAATCAAATTTCTGTCAAAGAGGACATCATATTTAAAAATGGTATACAGTTTAAGAAATAATAATATTTATTGAATTAAAATATTTTTACTTAATATAATTATAATTTACAACATAAATTTTCATGTGGAATTTATTATTTCAGGAGAAAGTTAACAATCACAAAAGAAAGTGAGACTGAAAAGATAAATTTTACCAATTTGTAATTTTCAAGTCAAACCCCATTAAATGAGATAAATCATTGTAAAAATTTTAATTACATTAATATAAAAGGATTAGTGATATTATATATCAAAATTATTAGTAGTTACACCACAAAAAATAAGTAATTGGTGAATATTACATTTATCTCCAATATGTAAAAATTGAGATGAAAATACCTTATCTTGGGTTTCCTTTTTGGGTGAATGTATATTAACAACCTGTTTAATGGATCTAAGAATGTTATTAACTTATAACAGAACAATAATCATATTTATAACATCATATACTAACTTCATATAATATCTCATTACACATTTATTAACAATCGTTCATTATTTTCACTCTTTTGGGTGTTAATTGCCTAGTTTCTCGAGAAAGTTTTAACTTGTTATTTGTTATTCCAATTACGTAAATCATGATTTAATCATATATATACTACAGGACATGTTTAATTTTCACATATTTTTATTATATATATATTTATAATAATCAATAATATTTTTATATAGTAAATGAAATGCATCATTCATGGAGATGGTTGGTCATTCGTACTCATGAACGCTAATTCCATTTATTCGAGGTATTTAAAATAATTTAAATTAATTGAAATATATGTATATTATAATTATATTATCAAATTTATTTAATATATTTAAAATATTTTTATTAAAAACATCTTTAATTAATTCAATGTAAGGTGTGAACATATCACATCACTTTCAGGAGGCAGTAGTCCACACGTCCACAAAAGATGTCATCATATTTACATAAACTGGAAAGCATGAAGGTATGTGTTATAAAACAAATTCCATAAGTATTAAGACAATATAAATATCATATATATATATATATAATATAAATACAATGTTTCCATTATAATTTCCAACCATTATATGTGGTAACGGAAAAATGAACATTCATCATTTCGCGAGGCGGTAGTCCACCATACATGTGAATGGTTGGTTAGTTACCCATTATATGGAAGTGTATATAGGTGTAGGTAAAACCATTATAATAAAAACATCTCAGTATATCTAGTATACTTTGGTTATTATATAAGAAATTTATTAATAATATTTTATGGGTGGAGAAGGAAAATAAAACAAAAGATCTTGTGGAAGGATATTACCTCTTCTTTGGAAAACTCATCTTTGTTTACACCTGAGGACTTAATTGATTGAATTTATTCTAAAATGGAATATTCTAGGATGAATGAAGGGATTTTGGGAGATTATTTAGGCATATTTTTTGTGATATAAAGGTTTTGAGATGTGTGAAAAATGGTATGGGTGAGTGTCTTTTTATAGTGGAGGAGGAGTGGAATTCTTGTAATTTTTTGAAAAGGGACTTCCACCCATGTTTTTCCCTTGTAAATTGGAGCCAATAATGGTAAAACGTATATAAAATGGATTATAGGGTATAAAAAATTACATCAAATGTATTTTTGAAAATATTCTAGGTTTTTTTGGGCCTTAAGTTTAAGGTTTAGTCCTTTGTTAAGTTAACTTTCCTATTAAATAGAGCAATTAATTTTAATCACTTTAACTAATTTTTTATTTATAAACTTATTTGAAATTATATTAAATTATAAATTATTATTATTATAAATATTTAATAAATTTTCTCAAATTACATTCATAAAATCAGTAGAAATTAATTTAAACTTAATCCCACAAATGAGACGAGAATGTGAGTTTTTAAAGTAAAAATGTTCAAATGTTTTCTATGTTTTCAGGTCCAATTTCACATTTAAATTTATTAAAATGGCCTAAATTGGATTAATATATTCAAAATTAATCTTATTTTACTTTAAAATAAATTTAAATATATTTTGTTAATATAAATAAATTATACAAAAAAGTAGTTTTCAATTAAAATGCAGTATTTTTCACTATTCATAAAAAAATCCTCATAGAAAAATACCAAAAAATTAACCATACCTAATTTTTTTGTCTCTATTTAAAAAATTTAGTTTATATTTTCCTATTAAATTTATAAGAGTTTCAAAATTAGGATTTAAAATTGGTGCACCATTAAAAAGCGATAAAATTACTTTCATAAAAATATAGGTCTTATGTGTAAAATTAGTTTTGTTATTTTATTATGCCAATTAAATATTTTGGTTGAATGTAAAAAATATATTATTTAATATATAATATATAAATTTAATTAATATAATTCAATAATAGTAATTAATTTAATTTATTAAGAAAAAATTCATTTATAATCCTTCAAATAGTTATTTATAAAAACATTTCTTATATTTTCAATTGGTTTTGATATTCATTTATATTTAATTGTAAACAAATTAATTAATAAATATATTTCCATAATTTATTTAATTATATTCATAACCTCTAATTTAATGTCTAGGTTATATCATATTATATTAAATAATAAAATTTTAATAAAATGTTTTTGTTCGATAAAACACGATCTTATGTGTGACACAAACTATCAAACAAAGTCATTATTGCGTGTAATGAAAACTAAATCAGTGTTGTGTCAATTAAAATATATATATAATCGATATATTTATAATATTAAGCATATCCTAAAGTCTCAAAATGTTATATTCCTTTTTATGCTTGGTGTTGTGTTTCATACACTCTATAAATAAAATATTGTTACTCTAGATTTTTAGGGTGTCACATTCTCCACACCTTAATTAAATTCCATCCTCATAATTTAAACTTGATATCGGTAATTGAGGGATTTATATTTGAAAATAAATTATTTTTTAAAAATACACATCATAAATAGTGTTAATAACACATATTATTAATAATATGGAAAATTGAAAGCAAATGTCACCACAAAACTAGGCTTTCAAATAGGAAAATATTAGTGAAAACTTGGACATGGATGAGAAATATAACTAAAAAGTTATGATGGATAGTGATAGAGAACATTTTTAGCTAAAAGTTGATTACCACAAATCCATATTCCACAGTTAGGAAAATTCTCATTGATATCATCAAAAAAATTATGATAATAGGACAACATTTTTGTTCCAAGACCATTTTCCGAGATTTGAGGAATTATTTCACTCTATAAGAATGTAAGGAAATATAATTACTGTATATATTCATCTTTAATAATCACAATCATATTATTTTTTTGTGCCTTTAACTATTTCAACATCATTTCGTAAATCATGTTGCGTCACATGGAGAAATAATACATTAATCTCTGAAACCTCATTCAAATATCAATTTAAACCATTTCATAAATGGATAACCTTTCCAAAATATTGTGATCCAAAAATTTAGAATCATTTACAAGGTAGTTAGTTGTACCCAATTTACATTATCAATATGAATCATCTCTTTTCCCAAATTTCATTAACTCAACATTAGAAACATATTAAGAATTATATTTCCCTCAACCAAGTGTCTTCTAAAAAAATCAAATTGCTACTCAATCACTTTTCTTGGTACCATTTAATATATGATCTAAAATCCTTTAAAAAGGTACTATAGTAAAATCCTTATATATTTCATAAATCATATGATGATCAAATCAAAAATAAAATTCTTTTAAAACATATTTATTAGATCCAAATACAGAAGCACATTAATCATTCCACTTTGGTTGTGTCGATAACATATGCTAGACCTCGATCTCTTATCTTCTTATGAGGAATATTCTATTGAATATTAAGAAATTAATTTTCATAGTTATAACAGTTTATATAAGTGTTTTTCTTCTTCTATTTTCACTATATTTCCTAGTGACCCTTTTCTCCACACTTATGACAGACTCCCAATCCTTTCAAACATTTACCAGGGTGATTCTTTAAACACTTATCACATGTGGTAAAATCCTTCTTTCCCTTATTTACATTATCAGTTATTTTCTCTTCCTTTATCTTCTTATCTTTCTTCCCTTTGAATCCGTAATACTTTTATAATTCTTTCTCTGTATTGATAACACATAAATCACTTTCATCATATGAAGAAAATGTTTGAGAGACCAGTGACCTTTGAAGACTTGGCTTAATCCCTCAAATAAATGATCAATATTTTATTCAACGTTGTGTCTGAAATATTTAGAATACCTTTCTAAAATTATAAAGGTATATTCACACTCCAAAAAAATTTCTCCCTCTTTTTGTTTTAAACTGACTAACTTTCTATTCATCTTAGATTAGTTCTCATGGAGGAAATATTTTTCAAAGAATATATATTTGAAAATTTTTAATTCCATGAGATCTTTTTCCTCTTCCTATCTAATATACTAGATCAATGACCACCATTGATCTACATCACCATTGATACAATGCACTGCAAGTGTAGCCTTTTCATTTTCATCACATCACAATGCCAGAAATATATTCTCTAAAGACATAATCCATATCTAAGCTAACATTGGATTAGTATTCCACTAAATGAGGGGGACTCTATAAGATAAAGTGATCCGACATCAGAAAATATTGATATGGAATAGGTTACTTGATCTGAGAAAGGTTATGGTCTATAACTTTATTAGGCTACCCTAATATATCCATAACATTCTCAATTCCAATACCAGCTACATTCACTTTCTTAGTAGGGAAACCTCTACATTGGCCATGAGTATTAATGAACTTATACCTTCAAGGTTCCATTTATAAATAATGGAATATGATATATAGATCATAAAATTATAAACTTTGTATAATTTTAAATTTAGAATAACAATTTACAAAAATAGAAAATTTTATTCATAACTAATCTCATAATTAGAAACATTGTTTCTTTCAGGATATCTTTATATTCAAATCCTTCAGAATGGTTTATAAAGAAATTGTGAATTATCCTAATCATATATTTTAGGAGTTTCAAACTAGTTGTGCAGTAAGTCCGGTTTTTGTGTACCAGTTTATGCTCGAGTTCAGCCCGACACACCTTTTTTGGAGTTGTTACCACTATTTACACGTGTCCAGAAGCACGTCAACTTGTAGTGTCCAGATAGTGATGTATTGCTATGAATACCCACATAATACCTACCTTAAAAAAATCAAGGATTTTCATTGATACTCATCATTAAAGTTAATATTACTATTATGTTCCCTAATCTAGGTTTTTCTAAATTTAGTTTTCAAGGTTTCTACTAAAATTCCCTTGATACCAAATATAGAGTCCAAACCCCAGAATCCCAAATTCGGTGCCAAAATTTATTACATTGGCATGATTACAAAGAATAAAATCCAAAATGAATGAATATTTAGAATCTTTGGAAAACCATATTATATAGATGATACCCATATTACATTTGGAAATGGAATATAAAACATAATACACAATTAAATGAGATAAAGATTGTTCTGTAAAAAAATATTCAAAGATTTATTATTTATAACCTGGGAAGGAAAAAAAATAAGGGTAAGCTCAAATGCTCAGAAAGGGTAATATTATAGCTTAAATAATCATTAATCAATATGAATAACTAATATGGAAAGGTGAATAACTGAAGAAACATTGAATTTAAATAACTGGATAAGTCATAGTCAATATGGAAAGGTTAATAATTAAAACATGTTTCGTTTAATAAAAAAATTGAGAATGAAATGCATCCATAGATATTTCAAATAAAAAAATCTCATGGATAAATAATAGAAAAGTATGAATGATGGAAATTCTTAATTATTATATTCCATGTTTCTTATCTACATGGTACCTTTACTGTCCAAACCTTTCATAAGATAGTTTATAACATATCAGGTAAAAATTCATCTTATTCGGCCAACTGATTTGTCTCTTGAGACTATTAATTCATCAAGGGGATATTTTTAATGTCTCAAATTTCCCATGTATTATTTCTAGATATTTTATGGAATACTTTTGAGACCAGGTGTTGAGAAGTTGTGTAATTTTGAGGCCCGTCCTACCAGGAATAAATGTTTGGAATATATTAAATATATTAAATATCAAACACGTGCAATTTTCCAAAAATGGTGGAATAATTTCTAAATGGATGCTCAGATCAAAAATCTAAGGGAACCATTAAGATTAGAACATGGATTTTACCCTAGGCATGACTTGACCTTGTTCGGTTAGAGTCATTTGGGGAAAAGTTATCACGGGCACGAAAATGAATAAATTAATTGAAATAAATTATTTCATTTATCTTTTTCAACACAACGATTGACACATATTTAAATAGAATATTATGGAGAAACCACATGATTATCTTCATAACATTGAATTAGTTGGAGTGCTATTAAAGAGTTATTTAGAGGATTCCTCTCAAATTAATGGTGACTGAATCGTGGATCGACAATTGACGAGAAATTGATTCAAATGATCTTGACAATGATCACAGTGCCTCTTTTTTATTTAGTTGTGGTTGACAAAAATTGAATTTGGGAATGTTTTTTTATTTTATTATTCCCTATTATTGATTTCTAAAATGAACTTGAATCAATCCATGAACAAATGATCTATGGTTTGATCGTTATGTGGGATGGGTATATTTTTGTGTGGTTTTAATGGGAGTATATATTTATGATTTGATTATTTCAATTATCATTCTAATGAATAAGGATCTAGATCAACATGAAAATATATTAAGGTTTGTTTCTCCAATACATACATGTGATTTCCTCCCCCCATTCATCATTCGTTATGGGCATATAGATCTATTTTCTAGGAAGATTCAAGGTTTGAAATGCATTGTTCAGGGATGGAAATGCTCAGAAGATTTAGATCCTTGATTTACGGAATGATTGGATTCAATATATGATGTGGCAGTGGTGTTGGCCTACTTGAAAGGAAGAACAATATTTTTTGGAAAATCCTGATCCACACCGCATGTAATCCATAATTACATGATATATGGGCCCCAATGTGGCAGCTACGATTTTGGGTAAGAGATAAGTATCACATAGTGTGTGGATCATCCTATATGGAATCTGAACTATACCTTAAGACTTGTTTTATACCTCAGAGTACATGGACATGGGTTGGCCGAGAACATAGGCTAAGCCGTGTACTGTCACACGGGTAAAGTTCACGGACTGCCTACATGACATGTACTCTACACAAACACAGCTTGATGACATAATTCTTTTACACAGGAAGGATCCAGGGTCAAGGTAAATGGCATGTAACCCATTATACATGTCATGTACTCTTTTATACATGGACTAGAGCCCTTTTCATCTGTGATTTGAACAATTTTCTTTATGATGAATTCCCCATATCCTTTTCCCTGAGGGTTACTACAGAATTGTCTCCTAGCCCTAGGACAATGATCCATTATATAGTAATTCATAGAGAGAGTAATTGGAATCCTTCCATGAGGTTCAGAGTGAGATCACTTATTCATCTTTTTTTCACTAGGTAGAGTTCTCGTTATCATCATGACCAACAGTATGTGGGCGTTGGTTCTTTACATAGTGGGTTAATCCAGATTTTGTTTTTTATTATCACCACATGGACCTAAGAGTGATCTCCATGTATCATATGTATTCATACTATTATTGTGTACTTATAATGATGTGATATGATGAGAAGAACCTCTCGGATGGATGTCATCAGTGCTATAATACTTAGTAGTGTGTTTTCCTGGATGAATGCTTTTTGGAATCTTCAAGTTAGAAATCCTATGTTGGTATTATATGGTTGTGAATTACCTTTAGACTATGTGTATATGTTGATTATATCTATATGTTCTTGTTATATGTGTTGAATACATATATTTGTGTAGAGATGGATGTATTTCCTTTTTTGTATACTATTTGGTTTTGGGTTGTCCTACTGAGTATTGTTATACTCAACTCTGTATGGGATTTTCCCACACATGTTTTGTCTTGTGCATACGATGGACCTTTTGAAAGAGTCCTTTACAGACAAGGACCAGATGGTGCTTAGTGATACTGGATAAATGAGGAGTGTTCCTATGGATTTTAAACTACATCGCCTTTACTTACAGGCTAGAATTGTGTTTAAGACTCTTTGTGGTGGGATTGTATTTAGATTTTTTTACTTTCCTTTAGTTATTTTCATAATATGGTTATGGTATTTATTTGTATGCATATGTGGTTATTAATTTTGTTTTACATTTCAGAATTTTATCGGCTTATAGATGTGTGTGTGTACATGTACATAGGCTAAGGCCTCCCATGCCAGTCATATGCCTTCTCAGTGTTATTTTCCAAGCCCTGGCCTATTAAAGGTAGACTTGGGGAGATATGGAATGGGCCCCACTAGGATAGGTCATGACAGAGTCGTATAAGAGTGGTCAGTTCTACTATTAGACCAAGAATCTATGAGATCTATTTGGGGTAATAATATTAGGTGTTTCAAGATCATATTTCAAGCCAGAGATTGTAGTGTTGGTGTGGAGGCTGACGTATCCATGCTCCAATACTCTGATCTCCTAATTTTCAACTTGGTGCATGAGAAAATTAGTTTCATGGAAAAAATGGTATATTCATCATATAGTAATGGTTTGTGGTTCCATATCCTTCTTGGGTTTTCTCTCTAGATATACACATTGAGTATGGAAAAACTTGTTTACCTTCAGGATTCCTCTATCAAATAGGCTAACTATGACTGAGCACAATGATCCGAATTATGATCCTTGTAGGGATGAGTCATAAATATAGGGAATAGTTCTAGATATTTTACATACAGGTGGTGAACCAGTTATACCTCCACCTTTTGAGTAGTTAGTGTTACCCGTAGTACCATAATATGTTGTGCGTAGGCTAAGAAAACTTCACAAGTCTTGGTGATAGAGATCCATCATGTTCTGAGGCGATCTCGAACCCTGGGCAGTTGAGGACTGGCTCAAAGTGGCGACCCAAGTATTTTGTCTAGTAAAAACACCAGTATATTAGATTGTAGTTATGGCAGTGATACATCTTCATGGATCAGCAGGGCAATGGTGGGGTTTGGTTACCCATTCTTATAAGGAGGCATCTTTTCAGTGGTCAGAGCTTGAGTGTCTCTTCATAGAGGAGATATCTCTAGCTACACTAAGGGTTGTGTGTATCTAGGAGCTTTTACAGCTCCAGTGGGGTAGTATGATAGTATATGGGTATTCATTGAGGTTTTCCAACCTCTCCAAGTACTTGATAGATATGATTTGTGACTATTTCATCAGGGATTAGACCTTCAAGTAAAGTCTGTGTAGAGACATATGAGTTAGTGTAATCACTCTATACATCCCTACCTATGTTGGGGTGAGAGTGTGAGATTTTGTGGTTGATAGTTTCTTGGAAAATCATATACATGCATTGGTTCTATTGGATGACATATATGAGCAGAGACCTCGGTAGTAGGGAGATCATGTTAGTCCCATAGACCTGAACGTGTCAGAACATTCAGGAGGATGTAAAAACATATAGGATCTATGGTTCAGGACTCACAGGGTGGGTTCAGTTAGCCTAGATAGAGGCAGTGTTATTTGTGTGATGGAAACAGACATATTGAATGGGATTTTTCGACGTGTAATATAACTAATAGAGAGACTGTAGATGGACCTCTAAGGAAGATGAATTGGTAGGAGCCAGTAGGTATTCAGGTAAGTGGATATAGCAAAGAATATGGGAGAGTAGTAGGAGGTGGTTGACACATTGACATGTTACCACCCACACCCCCAAGTGCTCCAAGCCAAGCTTAGGGAACTAGAGGACGACATTGGGGATAGTCGCAGGTTGTTAAATCTTATGACCCAAAGGCTCCATGAATAATTCAAGGTACAATATTTGTCTTTACTACTTTAGTTGAAGTACTGCTACACTTAGGTTCTAGTAATTCCTTTCTCACTACATACATTGTTTTAGAATTAGATATTCTAGTTGAGGTCTTAGCTCAACACTTGTTCTTGGAGACTCCTATTGGGGATGATTTAGTAATTACACACATATTCCGACAATGTAAATTGACTCTTGGAGGTGATAGTTTCTATTGGGATCTCTTATTAGTAGCATGGAGGCCTTACAGTATCATTCTTGGTATGAACTGGTATCTACAATTCATGCTCTGAATGAATATTTTGGGTGAAGGGTGCAGCGTTTCTGCAGTGATGGAACCAGGTTTTCTTTTTTCAGTGAAAAGAAAAATCTGGAACTGTAGGATGAACTTATGCATATGAGGTTGTAGCTGATTACTCATTAGTTGGATATCTTGATGCTTTATACTGATGATGTTATGAGTTTCTAGTTTCCTGTAGTGGTGTCGGAGTATGTGGACGTTTTCCCAACAGATGTTCTAGGATTACCTCCCCATCGAGAGATTGACTTAGGCATTGATCCACACTCTAAGACAACACCATTGTCTACACCAGCATATCAGATAACTCCCACAAATCTTTGCGAGATAAGGGTGTATTTGTAGGAATTGCTGATAAAGATCTTTGTTAGACCAAATGATTCACCCTCGGTGGCCTTAATTAAGTTTTCCAAAAATAAAATTGGGATCTTTAGATTATGTGTGGACTACTGACCATTGAATCAACTAACTGTAAATAATAAGTATCTACTACCATGGATCGATGACTTATTTGATAAGTTGATAGGGGTGTAATGATTCTCTAAGGCTGACCTCAGGTCAGACTATCACCTATTGCGAGTAAGGGATGAGGATATACTGGATATGAAATTCATATTTCGATATGGTCACTATGAGTACATAGTGATTCCCTTTTTCCTGAAGAACTCCCAAACATTTTTCATGGGGCTCATGAGCTGGATCTTCCATCACTTCATAGATTGGTTCATAGAAGTATTCATTGATGAAACCCTTGTGTTCTTGGTGTTTGAAGAGGATCATGAGATACACTTGAGGACATTTTGGATATAATCTAAGAGAACTATCTTTATCGAAGCACTTGAAACACCAGTTCAGTATATAATATTTCCACTTTTTGGGACATGTTATCTCAGTAGATAGGGTAGAAATAGACTCGACTAAGGTCGAGACAGTGTTAGCTTGCGAGCTACCCAAGACCGTGATGGTGGTGCATAGCTTCCTTGTGTTCGACGGATATTACCAGAGACTCATACATGATTTCTATAGGATACCAGCACCCATGAAATCTATGACTCAAAAGGGAAATCCTTTCATGTGGATAGAAAAGTGACATCAATATTTTCAACAGTTGAGGCAGAGTTTGACAAGCACTCCCATCTTGATATTGCCAGAGGGAGGTGTCGAGTATGTAGTGATCTACAATGAAATAGAAATTCGGCTTAGTTGTGTTCTGATGTAGAGTAAAGTGGTTATTTTCTAGGGTTTATGATATTTAATACCATCTATGTACAAATACTTGACCCATTATCATGAGTTAGAATTAGTAGTCTTCACACTGAAGATATGGTGACACTTCATGATGGGACAGTGGTTTATCATCTATTTTAATCACATGAGTCTCATGTAAATCTTCTCTCATAAGGATCTTAACTTGAGATAGATTTGATGTCTAGAGATCTTTAATGATTATGACTTTGAAAGTTTCTGTTCTCCTGGAAAGGGGAACGTGGTAGCAGATTCTCTCAACCGCAGATCTTGTTCACAATTACTTAACGAGGTATCAGAGTTGTTGGCCTTGTTACAGTTAAACTTTATGGATGGAGATGAAGTATCTTAACTCCATTCGATAGTTGTTACCCCTATGATTTTACAGTGAATCAGGGAGGAACAACTTGGTTATGTCTAATGCAATACAATACATACATATATATCCACTAGACATGTTATTGATGTATTTTATGAAGGTGGGAAGCATATCGTTATTATCAAAGGATACATGACGGTTCTAGTGGCATTACGAGAGGTGGTTCTGAGAGATCTTCACACATCTCCTTTGGTGGTACATCTAGGTGTGGTAAATATATACCAAGAACTTTTACATATCTTTTTGTGGACAGGGATGAAGAAATGAGTTGCGGAGTCTCTCTCTCAATGCCTTACTGGTCAGCAGGTGAACATTGAGTACCAAGTTCTAGTGGGTTTAGCTCAACCCCTTGAGGTGCAGGAGTAAAAGTGGGATGTGATATCCATGTACTTATTGAAATCCTTTCCACATACATCCAGGGGACATGATTCCATCTAGGAGATTGTAGACTGACTCACTAAGTCATCCCACTTCATAAAAATTTAGGAGTAGAGTTCAGAAGAGATCTTTGGATTCATCTATTTTCATTAGATATTGTGACTCCATGGAGTTCCATATAGGATTGTTTCCAACCATTATACTCATTACACATATTGATTGTGGAAGGGACTACAAGAGGCATTTAGGACTCATTTTCTCTTGATCACAACATCCCTACCAAATGATGGTCATACTAAGTAGACCATTCATATTATAGAGGACATGTTGAGAGATTTCATGTTCGTCTTTAGTCATAGTTGGAAGGATAACCTACCATTGGTGTTTTTTTATACAATAACAGTTACTATTACACCATCGATATGGAACCATTCAAGGCCCTGTAAAGGAAAATAAATATGTCACCACATTATCAGATGGACCCAAGAGAGTTATCACTCATGGGCCCGTAGTTGGTGCGAGAAACTACAAAAAAGGTGCAGAATATCCAGGTGCAGATGAAAAATACACAGATCCAACATAATGTTTTTGCTGACAGGTGATATAGTACTTTGGAGTTTAAGGAAAGAGACTGTTTATTTCTATGAGTTTCAACTCGATGTGGGTTATAGAGTTTTGGATAGGGCGAAAAGTTATCTCTAAGATTCATCAGCCATTTCTAAATACTATGTAGAGTTGGCAAGGTGGTGTACCACTTATCTCTACCTAGGTAATTAGACTTGGTAGATTATGTCTTCCACATGTTGTAGATGAAGAGTTATGTGTATGACCCATCACACGTTATTGACTCGGGAGTGATGGACATCAAGGATGGCGCTACCTTTACTGAGTACCCAGCAGAGATAGAGGACCGACAAGAGAGGATCCTCTATGAGAAATTTATTCCTTTTGTGTCTGTCTAGTGGCCACATGAAAATCTTTAGAGAGAAAATGGGAGAAAAAGGCTCAGATTCATGCTCAATACCCATATCATTTTTAGTATCCCTTGGTTTGGATTCTTATGTATGTAAATCCCCAAGGTGGGGAAAATGTAATGTCTTGGATTTTTCATGTATTATTTTTGGATATTTTATGGATTATTTTTTGAAACCAGAAGCTAAGACGATGTTCAATAATAAGGCTTGGTGTGCTTGGTTTAAATGATAGAAATATAATAAATATATTAAATAGAATGCACCCATAGTTTTCTTGAAAATGTGGAATAAATTCTAAAAATATGCTTATATCATAAATTCTAGGGCATAATTGAGCTTAGAACAGGGAGTTTACCCTAGGCACAACATAAACAGGCTTGACATGGTTTATTTGTGGAAATATCATCATGGGTGTGAAAATTAATAAAATAATTGAAATAAATTATTTTATTTCATTTTTTTGATGCATCGATTGACACATATTTAAATAGTTGATTATAGAATAACCCTAGGGTTAGCCACATAACCCTAGATCTATTAGAGAGCAGTTGGAGATAGCATCAGAGGATTCCTCTCAGATGAATGGTGACCAGATTTTAGATCAATGATCAACACACAACTGATTTAAAGGATCTCACCAATGATTATAGCGCATCTTTTTTCTTCATTAGTGATCAAACCAAATTGAGATAGGTTCTGTGTATTGATTTGATTCTTCCCCGTTATTGATTTCTATGTTGAAAGTGAATCGATCAATGAATAGATTGATCTACAGTTCGATTGTTATGTGGGATGTGTATATTTTTTAGGGGTTTTGATGGAAAAATATATTTTTGATTTTATTTTATTAAATTTTATTCTAACAACAATGGATTAATATTGACACAAACATCGATTGAGATTCATTCCTCCAATTTGTTTTTTTTCTGCACTCATTCATCATTTATCACACGTGTTATTTTTGTGTCCTATAACTCAACTTATCCCGATCAATTGATCGATCATTTTTCTCTAGTTTCTTTTCAAATTTATTTGATATCATAGATCCTTGATTTGAAAAACACTATAGAGGTACAATAATGGAGAAAAAGTGATTCAGACGGCAGATGATACCCGATTTTGTGTTAATTGGAATTATTAGATGCACAAGGAAGAATGACAAGTAGATCCATTTTACGAGTAGGTTTGAGGGTTGGAACATGTTTTTTAGTGTTGAAAATTCTCAACCGAGATAGATCCTTGATTTTTGTTTAGATTGGAGATGAGATCCAGGATGGTGGTGGTGAGAGCATGCACGGAAGAAAGAATGGTATTTCTTGAAAATAACAATCCAAACGGTATGTAATCTGGGTTTACATGATGTGTGGGTCCCCCTGTATAGAGGCTAGGGTTTTGGGTGGGAGATAATTATAACACAATGTGTGGCTTATCCTACATGGACACAATTAAGTTGATTACATAGGTTAAGCCATGTATTGGAACATGGGTAGAGTACATGGACTACCTACATGGACTATACTCCACACTGACATAGATTAATAACATGGTCTATTTATACAGGTAGGACCTAGGGTCAAGGGAAATTGTGTGTAACCCATCCATCCAATCCCCCCGAAGTTATAAGTATTACATGGCCCAAAGTCCTTCATTTTTTATTGATAATACCTAGGTATAAGTACTACATGGCCCAGAAGGCCTTGAGGTGGCCCGAAGGCCTTACTGACCCGAAGGCCTGGGTGTCTCGAAGGCCTTAAAGGACTCGAGGACCAAATTGGTGGCCCGAAGGTCCAAACGGGGGCATATTCCTGGCTACTATAGTGCCAAATAGTACCTGCTATAGTTCCCGCTACAGTATCTGCTACAGTACTGCTAAAGTACCCCCAGAAATAAGGTTTCCACCTGGATTTGATCCCGAGTCTCCCAGATGCACTTATGGAGTCCTTACCAACCGGGCTAAGGCTCATGTGCAATGGTGTGTAACCCATTATATACATGGTGTAATCTTGTATATAAGGATTAGATCCATTTTCCTTTGAAACATGGACATATTTCTTTATGATGTGCTGTCCATATCTTTTCCTCTAAGGGTTAGTACATAATCATATCCTACTCCTAGAAAAATGATCCCTTTAGAAGTATTTCATGGATAGAGTCATCGGAATCCCTCTGTGAGGCCAATAGTTGGATTCTGTATTCATCTTCATTACCTAGGTAGAATTCTTGGTATCATCATGACCAATAGTACATGGGTTTTGATCCACTACATAGTGGGTTAATCCAGATTGAGTGTGTTGGTACCACCCTATGGCCTTGGGAGTGATCCTCATCTGTGTTTCATATATTTTCAGACTATCAGTGTGTGCCTCTAATGAAGAGACCTGATTAGAAGAACCTCTCAGATGGATGTCATCAGTGATATCATAATCATGAGTATGTTCACCTGAATGAGTGCTTTGTAGAGTCTTGAAGCTGGAAATCCTATGTTGGTATACTATAGTTTTGGTTTACCATCAGACTGTGTGTCTTTTTTTAGTATATTTGGATGTTTTTGTTATATGTGTTGTAGACATATACCTATGTAGAGTTTATTTCATTTCATTTATTTTGTTCTTTGTGGTTTTGGGGTGTCATACTGAGTATTTTTATACTCACCCCTGTACGGGCTTTGCCCGCATGTGTCATGTCCTATGTAAATGATTGACCTTTTGATAAAGCCCAATATGGACCAAGACTAGATAGTTCTTAGTGAGACCAGAAAACCCAAGGTGTGTTCTTGATGTTTCAGATAATATTCCCTTTACTTTCAGGTTAGACTTTTGTTTTAGACTCTTTTTTGTGGGCTTGTATTTGGACAAGTTTACTTTCGTTTACTTTTGATAATACTATGGTCATGGGATTTAGATGTATGCATGAATGGTAGTTTAGTTTTATTAAATTCCAGCATTTTATAGGCTTGGATATGTGTTCACGTGTACAAGTATATAAGATAAGGCCTCCAATGCCAGTGATATTCCCTCTCAGTGCTAGTCGATATCCCATAACCTATTATAGGATGTCTTGGGCAGTCACAGCCCATGCCCCACGGGGACGGTTTTTGAAACTATATATACTCATGCCCCACCAATGTTGTACCTATCCATATAATTATTCATATATTAAGTAATCTATTTAATTCATGAAAAATGTTCCTTATAAAATAACTATATTTAATAAAAGATACAGATTTTTCAAAAATTCTCGAGTTAATCATATAACTGTCAAAGTCAACACCATATGTAAAAATGGTATATGGATTTGGAAATAACAATATCAATGGTATTAAAATATGTATATTTAATATAAATGTAATTTACAATAAAAATTACCATACGGAAGTGAATGTTTCAATATAAAGTTAATAATCCCAAAAGAAAGTGAGATTGCAAAGATAAGTTTTACCACTTGGTAAGTTTCAAGTAAAAACCCTTTAAATGAGATAATTCAAAGTAAAAAATTTAAATACCAGGAATATAAAATGATTAATGATATAATATATCAAAATCATCATTATATACACCACACAAAAGAAGCAAGTGGTGAATATGACATTTATCTCACAAATGTAAAAAGTGAGATGAAAATCCCTTAACTTATGTTTCCTTTTTGGGTGAACATATTTTAACCTCTTTTATAATGGTTTTAAGAATTTTATTAAATTATAAAAGAAAAATAATTTTATTTATAATATCATATACTAACTTTTTATAATATATTATTAATTGTGTGTTAAAAATCTTTCGTTATTTTCACTATTTCATGTGTTAATTACTAGTTTCTCGAGTAAGTTTTGACTTGTTATTTGATTTTAAAATTAATTAGATCATGATTTAAACATATAAATATTGTAATCCATTAATTAATTATCATATATTTTCAATATATATATATTTATAATAATCCATAATATTTGGAGATAGGAAATGAAATGCACTATTCATGGAGAGGTTAGGTAAAACGTACACATGAATGCTACGTACTTTTCATTTTCGTATTTAAAAGAATGAAAATTAAATGATATATATGTATATTATAATTCCAATATCTTATTTATTTAATATATTTCACATATTATTATTAAAACCATCCTTAATACATTCCATGTAAAGTGTGAATGTATCACATTGCTTTGAGAACGTGGTAGTCCACACGTCCACAAATGATGTAATTGTATTTACAATAATTGGAAATAATGAATGTATGTGTTCTATAATAGTTTGAGAAGTATTAAAACAACATAAATATCAATTATATATCATATAAAAATAGGGTTTATATCATAATTCCCAACTATGATAGGTGGAAAAGGAAAAAAACAATCATCGTTTCGCAAGGCGGTAGTCTACTGTACATAAGAATAGTAACTTTGATACCCTTTAAATGGAAGTGTGTGTAAGTGTAGTTGGAACCCTTAGAATTAAAAATATATCAGTATATTTAAGATACCTATTTTATTATATAATCCTATAATAATAAAAAAATTTGGGGTGGAGAAGGGAAATAAATCAAAAGAGCATGTGGAAGGATGTTACCTCTTCTTTGGGAAACTCTTCATGGTTTGCACCAAAGAGAATCCTTTATTGGATTTCTTCCCAAAGAGGGTATTCTAGGATGAATATTGGGATATTGGGAGATAATTTTTTCATAGTTTGAGTGAGCCAAATGGCTTTATAGGTGTGAATAAAATTGAGGGGTGATGGCATTTTTTAGTGGAGGAGGAGTGGCATTCGTGTAATTTTTTTTAAAAAGGAATTCCACCAACGTTTTTCCAATGTCATGTGGCACCAATAATGATCCATATTCGATTCAATGGAGTATAGGGTAAGAATATGAACATCCAATTGATTTTGTAAAAGTTTTTAGGTCATTTTGGTTCGTGATTTTAAGGTTTCGTTCTTTGATATACAAATTTTCCTCTTAATCACTTTAATTAATTTTAATCACTTTCACTAATATTTTTGGTCAAAAACTAAGTTAAAATAATAATAAATTATAAATTATGATGATTAAAAATATTTAATGCATTTTTTCAAAATGAAATCAATTATGTGGCAGAAATTAATCACTAGTGCAGAAAACATTTTTTACGTCGGTTATTTTTCATTATTTACGTCGGTTTTTAGGCGACATTAATACGGACGACGTTATAAATAACGTTTTTTACATCGGTTATTTAAATCCCGACGTAACATCCCTAACATCACGGTGTTTATCACGTCGGTTCATTAATAACCAACGTGAAAAATGATGGGGGATGGGGATTTATAACGGCGGTTATTATATAACTGCCGTGATAAACCGCGGGTGGGGGGGTTTAGCACGTCGGTTATGACATAACCGACGTGATTAACCCTTCCCTGGGCCTATTATCACGTCGGTTTCTAAAATAAACGACGTGATAAAAAGGCCTGGGAAAAGTTTTAGCACGTCGGTTATCCAATAACCGACGTGGTAAATCGATTCCCCGGCCTTTTAGCACGTCGGTTATATTAAGAACCGACGTGATAAAAGGCCCGGGAACGGTTTATCACGTCGGTTCTCGAAAAAACCGACGTGATAAACCCTACCGATTTATTTACCACGTCGGTTATAAAATAACCGACGTGGAAAGCGATATATATTTTTTTTAAAATAATTTCACTGCTCTCACCAAAAAGCAACCAGAAACCAAACAACAAAAATAACCATGCCAGCCGTCCCCCAAGCCCCAACTGAACCCCACCCTCATCTATACCCACCTAACAACCTGGCCAGCCCTCCCCCACCACATTGGAGCCCCACCACAACCCTTGGATACCCCCCCCCCCACCCCTTGGACAGCCCCCCCCCCCCCCCCCCCACCCTCATTTACACCCCCACGACCCCTAGTACAACCTCAAACACCCATTGGACACCCCTCCCATATCCCTTGGACACCCCCACCCCTTGGACACCCCCACCCCTTGGACAGCCCCCCACCCTCATTTACACCCCCAATACCCCTAGTACAGCCTCAAACACCCATTGGACACCCCCCCGCACCTTGACAGCCCTCCCAGACCCCTTGGACACCCCCCCCCCCCCGACCCCTGGACACCCCCCCCCCCCCCGAGCCCTTGGACAGCCCCAAACACCCCTTGGACACCCCCTCCCATATCCCTTGGACACCCCCCACCCCTTGGACACCCCCCCACCCCTTGGACAGCCCCCCACCCTCATTTACACCCAACCGGCCCCCTTGGACAGAACTCCCAGACACCTTGGACACCACTCCCATATCCCTTGGACACCCCCACCCCTTGGACACCCCCACCCCTTCGACAGCCCCCCACCCTCATTTACACCCCCGAACACTAGGACATCCCAAACACCCCTTGGACACCCCTCCCATATCCCTTGGACACCCCCCCACCCCTTGGACACCCCCCACCCCCTTGGACAGCCCCCCCACCCCTGGACACCCCCCCCGACCCCTTGGAAACCCACCCGACACCTTGGAACCCCCCCCCCCCCCCATCCCCTTGGACAGCCCCAAACACCCCTTGGACACCCCTCCTATATCCCTTGGACACCCCCCCCCCCACCACTTGGACACCCCCACCCCTTGGACAACCCCCCCCCCCCCCACCCTCATTTACACCCAACCGACCCCTTGGACAGCCCCAAACACACCTTGGGCACCCCTCCCATATCCCTTGGACACCCCCCACCCTCATTTACACCGCCCCCCGACCCCTAGGACAGCCCCAAACACACCTTGGACACCCCTCCCATATCCCTTGGACACCCCCCAAACACCCACCCACCCCCTTGGAACCTCTCCCCCCATACCAAAATCCAGACCAGAAAAACCATCAACAGTAGACCAAAACAAGAAGTAGAGAAAAATTAAACATTCACTTATATAACATTCAAAACTTACACTGTCAACTTCAAAAAATATAAATCCAACCTAAACGACTACGAAATACACAATTACATTGACAATATTCAAATTACATTTTACATTACAAACAACTAAAAGTCAATCAAACCTGTAAAATAATTTGACCACTCCACTTGTAAGTGTTTGATATCTTCAGCAGTAAAGGGTTGAGGGTCATCAAAAAGCTACAAAGGAAAAGGATAGTAGTCAACGTGTATAATGAATAAATCAAATTGAAATATTATGAGAAAGAGGAAATCTTACCAGGTCAAAACTCAGAACTATCCCAGTTGTTATTATTTCATACATAAATCTTAACATGTAATATCCGCATTCGATGATGCCTTGTTGCTCATGACATTTCTGTTTGAATGAGTGTAAATTCAATATATTATTTTTATGTAATAAATCAAAATGTACAAATTATAAATGGATATTTACCTTCGCATGTACATATTTGATCTTGAAATTCCTTTTCTTTGCGCTTTTTCGAAAGTGGACCCATGCCCTGTTAGAAAATAATACGAATGGGGTAAATTTAAAATTCATTATAATATATAAAACTATTGTGAAATTGAAACTTACGTTTCCAATATATTCTTAAAACTTTCTCGCACATCATCATGGAGAGAGCATATCCAATAAAGTGTTTTCTCCCTAGGGAAAAAAACCCCTAACATCCAATGATCCCTGATAAAAGGAAATTTAACGTTAGTGGTTTTTTATGTTAAAAGATAATTAACTCTTTGAGAGGGATGTGTTTCATACCTCTCACAAAAAGGCATCATCCAACACTGTGTGATTACATTCTTTTCAAATCTATCAGCAATATAAATCATTCTTTGTTCCTCATCCAATGCACATGCTTCAGGGGAAATCAATTGTGGGTCCACGAATCCATATACATCTGTCAGCTCATTCCTCTCACAAATTTTATACAGATACCTAATACAAAGCAGACATAAGTATACATTTTTAATAAATATAACGCAAGGAAAAGGTGTTAAGACTTACATGATAAAAATTTGCACCACGTTGATGCCCAACTTATCTCCAGTGACAAACTCCATGATATCAGTTTTCATAATCCCTACACTTAGTTCACGTCCACAGACATGAGCTTCCATTGTAAAGTCATAATGATCCGCCAAAAAATTTGAATATCTTGACAATTTGTCAAGACTGCTAGTATCTGCATCTGATGTCATAGCTATCTGTCTTTGTTGTTGTCTATAAAGTATTTATTTACCTTTGAAGTATTCCTGTAAAAATAAATTGAAAAATATATTAGTTTTCAAATGATAAAACATTAATAAAAATATAAAATAAAAGATATAACATCCATACCTCTATGGTAATGAGTCGAAGAAGTCTGGATGGCCAAAGTAAAAAATGGCCGATACTATGTCCAACTATCGTCACCGCATCTGTAGGTAATGGTATCTGAGCTGATCTATCTATAATATCTTGTATAGTGACCCTCTGATTCTCTACCTCTAACTGTTTATGATGAACTGTATCTCCTATACAATATACCATCCCATATGCAACTATATGATGTTGAGGATCATCAACATACAACTCACAATAAGTAGGTAGATGCGGCAGAGGAGGAGGATCAAAAATGGGGTCCGCAGGCTGAGGTGGGGGAGTGGGAGCTACTGGGAGAGGTGGAGTGGGAGCTGCACCCTGAAATTGTCTTTGCAAGTCTGCAAACATAAACTGCACCGATGCTCTAATCTTGTCCTCCATTGTCGTATTTATATTATGGACTTCAGCCTCCAAGGATTCTATTTTTTTATAAACTCCCTCAACGTTAGAAGTTGAGGAACGTGGCAACACTTTTCTTACTGATACACCTGCCAGATATCCTCTTACACGGCCAGGATGTTCGGGCATTCCCAATGCCACAGATAAAATATCTTCCCTCCCAGATGGTGTAAATGTCCCCTGTGAACTCTGCTCCTCAAGAGAGTCCTGTAATAATTAATTGAACATTTCTATAATGATTGGAAATATATGACGAAAATAGTAAACTTAAAAAAATAAAATATATATCTTACAATCCTCTCAACTACGAGTCTCGATTATTCCAAAAGATATTGTCCTTTTTTGCCCTTTCGAGTTCTTTTCCATTTCTCATGTCTAGATGGAGGGGATGGAGGGGCCACCTCTCCAGAGCTTGAAGACTCAGCTCTTAGTTGTTGAAATTTTTCTGCCATCATTTGTTCTTCCAATAATGCATACCCTCCCTGAGATAAACTATGAGGGTATACATTTTTATATTGGATCTCTTGATGAGCTTTCCTTGTTTGCTGTAAATTAAGAATAAGTAATCATTAACAAAACAATAATAAGATCATTTATATAAGAAAGCTTATAAAAGTTTACATTTCCCTTACCAAAAATGATTCTTTTCTTCTACTTTCAAAAAATTGCCTCCATGTGTCTTCATCTATAAAAGGATATATACGACATGGATTCTCACGACTCCTATGACCATAAATAAAATCAGATGAGAGGGTTGATTTGAAATCCCTCCATCTCCTAGCAGCCAACGATAAGCATTTCTTCCTGACTCCTCCAGTGTCAGGAATATCAAATGTCATCTGATAAAAAAGAAGTTAAAAATATTATATATACTAGAAACATTTAAAGAACAGTCAAAAAATAGCAAAAGATCTTACCAAAATGGTCTCCCACAGCTGAGAAATTATCGCCTTATCCACACTTCTCCAATCATCATAGAGAATGCTTACTTTTCTCTTAGCCTGAGTTGCTACAAAACCCTTAAAATATTTAGCATTTGGACCTCTAGGAAGATCATCATCATCAAACTCCACGACTATCCTCTCCTCCATCGTACGGGCAAGTGATAATTTTGGTAAACGTGTGCACCCACGCTTACCAACCTTTGAACTCTTTTTCGTAATAGGAGCATGTGAATGTTCCTCCCCAGATGTATGACCAATATGCTCATCTCCAGAATCATGTGGCTGATCAACTGATTGATCTATCATTTTCCTTCAAATAAAAAAAACAAACATTAGTTCACAAATATAAAAATTCAAATATTGTAATACTACTTAATCAGAAAATAGAAAAGTGTACTAAATTACATAATAGTAAACATTGGTAATATGGTAAGCATGTTAAACAATGATAAACATGGTAAACACAGTCTGTTGTACCCCTCTCTCTTGGATTTTAATGATCACAATCACTCTTATTATGTTCTAACTTGTTTTCAAGTGTTTTTGTTGATAGGCAAAAGGTTTCCAAGGAGTTGGCCCAAGAAAGCTGAAAAGTGGACTCACTGAGTCCACCGGTCAGCCGGTGTGAGCTCACCGGCCAGCCGGAGGACCTAGGCAGTCGACTTGCCCACTACCTGGTGTCACCGGCCGACCGGTGGTTCACCACCGGCCGGTGGACCAGACAGAGAGCCTTCCTCTCTGTCTGGACCACCGGCCAACCGGTGATCCACCACCGGCCAGCCGGTGCGCCCAGGACTTCTCCTCTTTACGGTTTTTATTGTTTTATCATTTTGGTTTGATACATGTTTTAATAAGTAAAAAATTTACAATATCTAACATTATATGAAAAAACTAAATGTAAACAAGAAATAAACATGTGTTACCTGTAATTTTAGGAATGTACAGTTGGATTGTTTTCCCAAATTCCTTCGTCGTGATCATTCCTTATGGCACAAACCATGTCTTCAACATACTCATCATTATGTTCTGTTAATCTTTCCATGGAAGTAGGGATCTCACATAAATCAGCATCTTCATCAAATTCATCCTCACCAACATATTGTTTTTTCCCTTGTAAAACAACAGCCCACTGCATATCTGATTGATCTACTACATAGAAAATTTGTTTGGCATGTGTTGCCATTATAAAATAATCAGCTGTGTCTTCCAATCTATTCAGATTAACAAGTGTCATTCCAAATTCATCGTGTCTAACACTGTTGTTTCCGATAAACCATTTACAGTTAAAAACAGGAACTTTAATTTTAAAGTAATCAGCCTCCCATATGTCTTCAATCACTCCATAATATGCACTTGATGCCGAAATTGGGTTTCTGTCCTTAGCACTTGAAAAATGCATTGCTTCTGCAAACACCAATACACCACTATTCTGAACTGCACTTCTGTTGTCCTGAGCTTTCGTATGAAATGTATAGCCATTAATTTCATAAGCGGACCATGTTATCACATTTAAAGATGGAACACCCACTATCCATTTTAATGTCTCTGATACATCTGATCTACCAAGCAAGGTCTTTTTAAACCATGGCAAAAAAAAATTGTTGTGCTCATTCAAAATCCACATTTCTTTCTTCTTTGGATGACATTGTTTCAACTCATTAATATGCAATGTGATATACGGTTGAACATCAGCTATGTTATTCAAGATGTATGATTCTAACTTCTTCATCTGTTCCGCTGATAGTGATTTGACTTTCAAGCCACGAATCCCCTTTCCCTCATTATTAACCCGTTCATGGCGAGATGGAGGCAAACCTATGTGTTGCGCCGTAGCCAACTAGCTCGTACAAAACTCTTCTACCTCCTCAGAAATATACTTTTCAATAATGGAGGCTTCAGGTCGATATGGATTTTTAACATATCCCTTTAATATTTTCATATACCTTTCAAAAGGATACATCCAACGAAGATATACAGGTCCACAAAGCTTTATTTCTCGAACCAGATGAATCATTAAATGCACCATCTTATCAAAAAAAGTTGGAGGAAAATACATTTCCAAATGACAAAGTATAAAAATTGCATCCTTTTCCAAAATGTTCAAAGCATTCACATCAATCGCCTTGTTACAAATTGAATTGAAAAAATAACACAACCTCATTATAGTCTTTCTGACACGGATGGGCAATATTCCACGCAGTGCAACTGGTAGAATTTGTTGGATCATGACGTGACAATCATGTGATTTCATACCTATCAACTTCAAGTCTTTCAATGAGACAAAATTTTTTACATTTTAAGAATAACCTTGAGGCACTTTGATATCATGAAGACACTGACAGAAGCTACTTTTCTACCTCTTCGATAATGTATGACAAGCCGGGGGAAGAAATGTTCATCTTCCTTTAGGAGTGGGAGCTAACTCCAAACGTATTCCCATTGATAGTAGGTCTAACCTTGCATTCAACCCATCTTTTGTCTTTCCTTTAATATCTAGCAATGTTCCGATCAAAGAATCACAGATATTCTTCTCCACGTGCATGACATCAATATTATGTTTGACTTCATGATACCTCCAATATGGTAGCTCAAAAAATATTGACCTTTTCTTCCAAATATGTCTATCATTACCAGATTTATGTGTCTTTCCCAATGTCACATCAAGGTTTTTCACCCTCTCAAAATAAAAATATGGGGACAAAGGTTTTGGAGCAGTATCAAATTCTTGTGAGCCATTGAATGCCTTTTTTAGTCTTCTATAAGGGTGATCCATAGGCAAAAACTTTCGATGACCCATGTACACTGTTTTCCTCCCATGATGCAATTGACAATATGAAGTCTGTTGTTCGCAAATTGGACATGCTTTATGCCCTTTAACACTGTATCCAGACAAATTTCCATATGCTGGGAAGTCATTTATAGTGAATAGAAGCACTGCATGCAGTTGAAAATATTCCATTTTATAACAATCATACACCCTAATACCATCAGCCCATAACAGTTTTAAATCATCAATCAGCGGTGACAAGTATACATCAATATCATTGCCGGGTTGCTTTGGACCAGAGATCATGATACTCAACATGACATATTTGCGCTTCATACAAACTTCAGGAGAGAGGTTGTAAATTACCAATAAAACAGGCCATGAACTATGTGTGCTACTGAGGGTTCGGTATGGATTCATTCCATCTGTGCACAGGCCTAGTCTCAGATTTCTAATTTCATTTCCAAATGTAGGGTACTGGGCATCAATTTTCTTCCATTGTGGACAATCAGCTGGATGACGTATTTTTCCATCACATACCCGCTCATCAGCATGCCATCTTAACCTTTTTGCATCATGTGAATTAGCAAATAAACGTTTGAAACGAGGAATTATAGAAAGATACCAAAATACCTTTGAAGGGAGCTTTGTAATCTCTACATCAGCTTGTTATTTTTCTTTCACCTTATACCGTGATGTCCCACATTTAGGACACTCTTTCAGAAATTCATATTCCTTCCTATATATAATGTAGTCATTCGGACAGGCATGTATTTTCCTGTATCCCAATCCCATCGGGCATAATATTTTTTTGGCCTTATAATGTGAATCTAGAAGATCGTTATCTTTTGGAAGAATGTCTTTCATCAATTTTAGCAGCTTTGTAAAACTTCTGTCACTCCATCCATGTTTCGTCTTCAGGTTAATCAATCTTAACACCGCCGACAAAACCGTAAAATCTGTACAACCAGGATATAATGGTTTTTCGGCATCACCATATAGACGTGAAACTGTCGGTTCTATCTCAATTTGTTCTGCTACAATATCACGAATCATTTCTTCAATTCCATCGGAGTTACCATCTTGCGATTCATTATCATCAGTGACATTCTGTCCAGTTTCGCCATGCCAAATCCAAGGCTTGTAACTCGGATTGAAACCATGACAAATCAGATGATCTTTTATCTCTCTACTTTTCAACTTCTTCATATTCAGACATTTCAGGCATGGACAGAAAAAAATGTCACTACTTGGAACATTTCGTTTAGCAAATTCCAAAAAGGAATCAACACCTTCCTCATATTCATTGCTCATTCGATGTGCCGTAATCCAACTACGACTCATTATTACCTATATCAAATAGAAAATATATATATATTTTTTAGATAAGAAAAATATATGTTTATATGAAAAAAAATCATAATTTGAATGTAAACAATTTTGAAATATAAAACAAATCGATGTGTATTTAAAAAAATATGCTTGAATATTATTTTTTAAACAAAATATAGTAAGATATAACACCCCCCCTGGACACCCCCCGACCCCACTGGATAGCCCCCCGCCCCTCCTGGACACCACCCCCCACCCCCTACCCCCTTGGACACCCCCTGGACATCCCCCAACCCTCTAGACAGCCCCCCCACCCACCCGGACAACCCCAAATACCCTCTGGAGAGGCCGCCACCCACTTGGACAGCCCCCCACACCCATCCACCCCCTTGGACACCCCCCTAGACACCCCACTGACCCCTCTGGACAGGCCGCCACCCCCTTGGACAGCCCCCCACACCCACCCATCCTCTTGGACACCACCCTGGACACCCCCTGACCCCTCTGGATAGCCCCCGACCCCTCTAGAAAGCACCCCCACCCCTCCTGGACACAACCCCCACCCTCGACCTGCTTGGACACCCCCCTGGACACCCCCCAACCCTCTGGACAGCCCCCCCACCCCTCCTAAACACCACCCCCCACCCCCTACCCCCTTGGACACCCCCCTGGACACCCCCCAACACCCACCCACACCCTTGGACAGCCCCCCCACACCCACCCACCCCCTTGTAAACCCCCCTGGACACCCCCCGACCCCTCTGGACAGCCCCCCACCCCTCCTGGACACCACCCCCACCCCCTACCCCCTTGGACACCCCCCTGGACATCCCCCAACCCTCTGGGAAGCCCCCCCCCACCCACCCGGACAACCCCAAATACCCTCTGGAGAGGCCGCCACCCACTTGGACAGCCCCCCACACCCATCCACCCCCTTGGACACCCCCCCTGGACACCCCACCGACCCCTCTGGACAGGCCGCCACCCCCTTGGACAGCCCCCCACACCCACCCATCCCCTTGGACACCACACTGGACACCCCCCGACCCCTCTGGACAGCCCCCGACCCCTCTAGAAAGCACCCCCACCCCTCCTGGACACAACCCCCCACCCCCGACCTGCTTGGACACCCCCCTGGACACCCCCCAACCCTCTGGACAGCCCCCCCACCCCTCCTAAACACAACCCCCCCACCCCTACCCCCTTGGACACCCCCCTGGACACCCCCCCAACACCCACCCACACCCTTGGACAGCCCCCCACACCCACCCACCCCCTTGTAAACCCCCCTGGACACCCCCCGACCCCTATGGACAGCCCCCCGCCCCTCCTGGACACCACCCCCCACCCCCTACCCCCTTGGACACCCCCCTGGACATCCCCCAACCCTCTAGACAGCCCCCACCCACCCGGACAACCCCAAATACCCTCTGGAGAGGCCGCCACCCACTTGGACTGCCCCCCACACCCATCCAACTCCTTGGACACCCCCCTGGACACCCCACCGACCCCTCTGGACAGGCCGCCAGCCCCTTGGACAGCCCCCCACACCCACCCATCCCCTTGGACACCACCCTGGACACCCCCCGACCCCTCTGGACAGCCCCCGACCCCTCTAGAAAGCACCCCCACCCCTCCTGGACACAACCCCACACCCCCGACCTGCTTGGACACCCCCCTGGACACCCCCCAACCCTCTGGACAGCCCCCCCACCCCTCCTAAACACCACCCCCACCCCCTACCCCCTTGGACACCCCCCCCTGGACACCCCCCAACACCCACCCACACCCTTGGACAGCCCCCCACACCCACCCACCCCCTTGTAAACCCCCCTGGACACCCCCCGACCCCTCTGGACAGCCCCCCACCCCTCCTGGACACCACCCCCCACACCCTACCCCCTTGGACACCCCCCTCGACACCCCCCAACCCTCTTGATAGCCCTCCCACCCCCCTGGAATCACTGAAAATTTACCATAACAAGAAGTTGGGCCATTCAAAGAATGTTTTTAGGTGTGGAGGAAGAACTGAGTTTCAATAGATAGAGAAGGAACTCGACATTAGGTTGTCTATTCCAGGTGTGGATTTGAAGGAGTTAATGTTTGTTCAGTGACCCAAGAGATTGAATCAGAAATTCAGATTTTGTGCCATTTTCTCATGATGAGGATGAATAATTGGTGGGGTTTGACTTTTAAATGGAGAGCTTAGCATACCATCATATTTTCTATAGATCAGTAAAGGATGTTAGCATCGAACATAAGGCTTAAGGGATGCTTTCAGATCCAAATATGTATGTTGATGGATGCAATGGATCTAGTAGAGGTTCTAGAAAGAATGGTGGTTTTATTTTTTTAGGATAAGTAGTGAAGAAAAAACTAGTTAATTTTTTACTTGCTGAAAAGAGGGTATCTAAAATTTTTAACATGCCGAGGGGAAATCTGGCGAGTCCTCCTCATGAAACTTTGTTTGCAGGGGGTGAAAATGGTGATGTGATCCCAAATCCATGCACCTATGCCATGGTTGTGTGTGAATAAAGTAGTAACAACTGTAAAAGGGAAACCCATCAAAATGGACATGCCCCAACCCTCTCGGGGATTTATAGAAAACGATGAAAAATTAGTGAAATCATAAAATTAGTCAATATTGCAAGTTGAACTAATAGATCTAGGGATGATAAATAAGATTATGGTTCCAAAATGAGTTAAAAGGGTTCGAAATCGAAGAATCTTAGCTAGTTTCAACAAAAAAATCACAACACATATATATATACTATCCGCGAAAAAAAACGAACGAGTGGGAGGATTACCTGAGTGATGCGAGTTTAGATGATTGATCCGAGGAGATTAAATATGAGAAACGATGATCGTAAAACGAATCTAAACCAACGAAATGGACGAGCCAATTCGGGTTTACGCGCGAGAGAGACGAGTCGCGACTGTCGAAGGTAAACTCGCGAATGACAATCCACAGGTCTGGGTAAATTTTTAAATGAGTTATCACGTCGGTTATTCAATAACCGACGTTATAATTTTTTTAAAAACATTTATAACGTCAGTTATTCAATAACCGACATAAAAACCTCCCTCCGATTCATTTTTTACGTCGGTTATTTTATAACCGACGTTATAAAAAGCTCAAAATCTGCGTTTTTTTACGTCGGTTATTCCATAACCGACGTCAAAAACATCTGCGGATTCTTTTTTTACGTCGTTTATTTTATAACCGACGTAAAAAGGCCTTCAAAAACCGCGTTTTTTACGTCGGTTATTGAATAACCGACGTAATAACTCGTACATATGTCGATTTGTTACGTCGGTTATTGAATAACCGACGTAACAAACACCCCCCGCTTCAGTTTTTTACGGCGGTTAATGTATAACCGACGTAAAAAACGAAGCCGCGCGATTAATAATGTCGGTTATAAAAATAACCGACTTTAAAGGTGTACCGAACACAGGTTTTTACATCGTTTATTAAATAACCGATGTAAAAAACCTCGTTTTACATATTATGACGTCGGTTTTATATAACCGACGTAAAAAATGGTGACGTAAAAAACGTTTTCTGCACTAGTGAATATAAATTTATCCTATAGAGGGGATGATAATGCATGGATTTAAAGTAAAAACGATCAAATATTTTCTAGGTTTTTATATCCAATTGAAAAGTGAAATTGATTTAAATGAAATAAATTTTATTAATATATGTAAAATGGATCTAATTTAACTTTGAAATAAATTTAACATATAATTTTTCCATGCAAATAAATTAGATGAAAAAGCAGTTTACAATTAAAATTCAGTATTTTTCACTATTAATCAAAAAAATTAAACTTCTCAGAAAATTACAAAAAATTTAACATAAAATAATTTAAATGTATTTATTTAAAAAAATCACTTTATTTTTATATATTAAATTTATAAGTGTCAAAATTCAGATTTAAAATATGTTCTCCATTAAAAGGCGGTAAAACTAGTTTTTTAAAAATAGTGTTTTATATGTAAAATTGGGGTTATTATTATCTTAAACCTGTTAAATCTGTTAGATGGAGGTCAAAAATATTTTATTGAATATATAATATGTATATTTAATTAATATAAATCACTAATATTAATAAATTTAATTTATTAAGAAAAAACTCCTTTGAAAGCATAAAAAAAATTCACTATAAAAATATTTCATATATTTCAATTAGTTTTGATATTAGTTTATATTTAATTGTAAACCAATTAATTCAAAAATATATTTTCATAATTTAGTTATTTATATTCATAACCTCCGATTTAAATTCTAGTTTATATCTTATTACATTAAATAATAATATTTTAATAATATAATGTTGTTCGGTAAAACTCAGTCTTGCATGTAATGAAATCTTTTAAAAAAAGTCATTTTTTCATGTAATACAAACTAACCTAAGGTTGTTGGAATTATAATCTATATAATAGATTTATTTAAAATATTAAATATATCATAAAGTCTCAAGATATTATATTCCTTCCTAATCTTGGTGTTATGTGTCATAAACTCTTTAAATACAATGTTGTTACTTCAAAATGTTAGGGTATTACATACTCCCCACCATAATTAAATTGTGTCCTCCCAATTTAAACTTGATCTTAGTGATCAAGGGGTTAATATTTGAAAATAATTGTTTTATAAAAAATAACATCATAAACCGGTTTAATAACCCATATTATTAATAATATGAAAAATAAAATGTGAAGATCACCACAAAACTAGGCTTTCAAATATGATAACATTTGTGAAAACATGGACATGAAAGAAAAATATAACTATAATGTTCTAATGGAGATTTATAGAGAACATGTTGAGCTAAAATTTGATGATCAAAAATCCTAAAACCACCATTATGAACAATTACATTGATATCATCAAAAAATGATGATCATGGGACAAAATTTTTCTTCCAAGACCATTTTTCCTAGAGTTGGGGAATTGTTTCACTCTATAAAAATGTAAATAAATATAATTAATTTTTCAAATATATTTCATAATCACAATATTATCTTTTTTTCATGCCTTGAACTATTTATACCTCATTTATTAGCATAAGTTTCATTCTATGGTGAAGTTATTAATTAATCTCTAAAACCTAATTCAATGTTCACATTAAACCATTTCTAAATGGTTAAACTTTATAAAATATTTTGATCCAAAACTTTAGAATCTTTTCAAGGTATTTATTATTACCCAATTTACTTTATCCATATGAATCATCTATTTGTATAAATGACATTAACTCAACATTAGGAACATATTTCGACTTATCTTTCCCGCAACCATTTGTTTTCTAAAAATTTCAACTTGCTGCATAATCACTTTTCTTTGTACCATTTAACATATGATCTCAAATACTTACCTAAAAAGTACTATAATATAATCCTTATATATTTCATAATTCATATGATAAAAACAGCATCAAAAAAAAATTACAACATATCTCTTATATCCAAATACAAAAACATGTTAATCATTTAACTTCAATTGTGTCGATAACATATGATTAACCTTGGTACCTTAGTTGTTGAGTCAATAAAGTTTTCCTTATGACTTTCCCATTCCTTCTTGTTTTGAAAATCACAAACACCTTATCTTTAAGGAAATTCACTTTTATAAGGAAAATTACTTTTATAAGGAAAGTTGCTTTTATAAGGAAGATTTCTTTTGTAAGAAAAATTATCCCTATCATATTTTCATTATCTATATCCATATATTTTCTAAGTATAAGAGTCGGATTCATTTCTTTATTCTCGGAATCATTTAAAACTTTGATATGAAGCATTCTATTTTTAGACTTCGAATTCCAGATGAGAACTATAATGAAGTTTCGTTCCGAATTCCAGATACGAACTCTGATAAAGTTCTACTCCGAATCCTGGATACGAATTCTCTTGAAGTTCAACATTGAATTCTTAATACGAATTCTGATGACAAATTCTCATTACGAATTCTGATAACAAATTCTCATTACGAATTCTGATGACGAATTCTCATTCCGAATTCTTATTCTGAATTCACCTATTAAATAGAATCTGATCATCTTTGCTTTATACACTCCGAACTTCTTTAGACTCCGAAAATTATTTTTTTTAGACTCCGAACTTTCATTTTGCTTACACTTTTATAATTTGTATACTCTTTGACATTTTGCTTACACTCCGAACCTTCACTTAGAACTTTTGTGTTAGACTTAAAATGATGTCGTACATTCTGTTACACTTGTTTTGTTATAAAAAGATGTCATCTATTCTGTTATAAACTAACCGTTGGTTAAGTTACACGTGTACAGGTCCCTCAAATTTTTAAGAAAAATATGACCGTTGGAAAGGAGGTCGAAGTTTCTTATAAATAGGAGCTCATTTGAAAGAGCTCAATGCTGACTGAAGAACAACTTCTTCAACATTGTGCACACATGCTGTTGAAGTGATTTCTAGATAGAGAGGCTCTTATTAACTCTCAATGCTTCGTGCGACTCCAAATGTTGGTGATTACATTCGAGGACTTCCAGGGATAGGAAGACAGAGGTGCCGACTACCTTGAAGTTCGAGGGCTTCCTTGCTGAGGAAGACAGAGGTTTCCAACTACCTTAAAGTTGAGGGCTTGCGGGGATAGCAAGACAGAGACTCTGATCTTCGTATCGAGGGCTTACCCTGGTGTGGGTAAGACAGACTTGCTTGAAAGTATAAATCAAGGGACCTTTATCTAAGGTTGTTCGATACCCTTCTCTTTCGATTAAAAGATTTATATCTTGTTACTTGTAGTTTTACTACTCGTTTGTTTCCACTGCATTTTGTATCGTAAGGAAAGTATAACTTTATTATACTTCCATTCTTGTACTCTGTTTCATTTAGATTCTATACTCTTTAAGGTAGAATCTCACTTTGTAATATTTAGTTAAGTTTCAATTTCCGGAACCATATTTCCGGAACCTACTTTTGGAATCTCTTTACAGTTTTAAGCAAGTACATAGGACTTGAAGTTTATAACTTCATTCCTTATTCCAAGTTTTAAATTGGTGTTAGAGGTGTTGTAAATTTTCTTAGTTTAACTTTGCTAAACTTATCCGTTTCCTTTTCTTAAGGAAAACATAGTTATTCATAACAAACTTTAAAGATTTCAAAGGAAATTTTTAAAGTATACAATTCACCCCCCCTCTTGTATATTGAGCATCTACATCATTATTTCAATCCTACAATTGGTATCGGAGCAGGTCTTTGAAATACTTGTACTTACGTATAAGTTTTTCTTTCTCACTTTATCATTCCAAACTTTCTCATTCCGGAACTTTCTTATTTCAAACTTTCTTATTCCGAACTGTGTTATTATGAACTTTTTCTACTAACAAGTTTGTGTGCCGAAGGTTATTTTAATTATGGCAGGAGTCAATGTTGGTTCCATTGATAATCTAAATCCTATAATACCACCAATCATTGATGGTAATGACTATGAGTACTAGAGAGATCGAATTAAGACTTTTGTTATCAATACTGGAGTGGACAACTTTGTTATGCTTACTAGTGATTATAAAATTCCTGATAAGGAAGTTAGAACATTCACTAACCACGAAAAGCAAGAGTATAAACTCAATTATAAGGTACGCAATACCTTACTTTGTTCAATGACTAGAAATATATATAGCCAAATTTCTTCATGTGAAGCAGCTAATTGTATCTGGAAGAAGTTATAAGTTACACATTTTGGAATTTCTAAAGTGATTGAGACTAGGAGAGCTATGCTTAGAGCTGAATATCATGGCTTCAATTTTCCTTATGGTGAACCAATTTGTAAAGTTCAACAGAGGTTTATAACTATCGTCAATAGTTTACAATCTACGGGAGAATAAGGGTTAGATGATGAAGCAGTTATAGATAAGATAACTGATATCATGCCCAATGAGTGGGAATCAAAGAGAACATCTATAGATGAGAATAGGAAGGTCACTCAAATTTATCTTGATGAGTTATTCGGAACTCTTCTCCAACATAAAACCAGAATGAAGAGAGATACCGACAACATCAAAAAGAATAATGGGAATGGTACTGTTGCTTTTACAACGACATCAAATTAGATGAAAGCAAAGACTCCTGAGAGAGTAACCAGATCCAAGTCTAAGAAGATGGTTGTTCAATCAGAATCTAGTGAGAGTGAAGTCTCTGAAAATGAATTAGAAAATCTTGCTCAAAGGATGAACAAGATAGCTGGCCAGAGAAATTTCCAATCAAAATATAATAAAAAGGAAAGGAAAGATATGAAAGATGGAGAAGTCACATGTTATGAATGCAATATAGCTAGACATATTAGACCAAATTTCCCTTTTCTCAAAAAGAAAGAAAGAAAATAAAGGCATTCAGACAGGAACAGAAATAAGTATTATAAATCCAAAGCTACGAAGGTTCTGAAAGCTAATGACACCTGCAGTGCTAGTGGTGGTGACTCTTCAGAATAATCTTCTGATTATGAATCTTCAGGATAGAAGAATCTTGGTCTTATAGCCAGAATACCTATTGACAATCATTGTTTTATGGATAAGGTACGAAATGATGAATCATTGACCAATGTTTCTTTAAATTCTAATGATAGTAAGTATTATAACTCTTTTGATGAAGAATCCTCTTCTGATGAAGAAAATAATTTACCTACTTATGAAGAAGTTTCTAGGGTTTCTGAACTTCTTGAGATTGAAAATTCCAAACTCAATAAAAAACATGATAAGGAAAACTCTAGGAATTCTATTCTTACAAAAGAAATATCAGATCTCTCTAATTTTCTTGATAAGAAAAATGTTGTTTTTGAATGTATTTCAAAAAATCTTGAGGAAGTAAGTTCTGAGAGGAACAAACTTTCTAAAGAGTTAGAAAAGGTAATTTATAAGAAAAATGTTTTCGATCCCAGCTCTAGTTCTAAAACTAATTATTTTGAGAATAAAAACTTGGTTATCAAACTCAAGTCTAAAATCTATTCCTTAAAGAAGTGTTTATCAAACTTTACCCATGGTAAAGAAAATTTTGATAAAATGTATTCTCAAATACGACCTTTGAGAAATAAATCTGGATTTGGTTATACCCATGAAAAACCAATTTTTAGTAACAATTATTTTGTTCCTCAAAGTGCCCCATTTTTTACTAAGTGTCAATGTGGTGGTCACTGGGCAAAGAATTTTTCCTTAAACAAAACCCAATCTCTAGGATTTCATAAGGCTTATTTTTCTAAGAAGATATGGGTTCCCAAAAATTTTTTGTCTGGAAATCTCGGATCCAAACAAGTTTGGATTCGGAAAGTCTAATTATTTTCTTAATTTCAGGAAAATAAAGAGAGTTCCAGCAACAACACATGGTACATGGATAGTGGATGTTCCCGGCACATGACTGGTAATAAAAGATATTTTTAAAAGATTATCAAAACAAAAGGATATATTATTATTCAGTTTATCGGAACGCAAGATCAACTAGCTGATATTTTCACAAAATCTTTGCCTTCTGATAGATTTGAATATATTAAACAAAAGTTAGGAATGATAACTGTTATGTAATCATTCTTCATTAACTTATTGTTGAAAAATTCTCCTTACAATAATAAACTCCTTTCCATAGGGGGAGTACATTTGATTGTTAGAATAACTAAATTTTTCAAAGTTAGTTTTTCAGACTTTTCAGAACTAACATTTCCGGAATGGAAATTTTTGGAACTGAAATTTTCTAGAATGGATATTTTCGTATAGAAAACTTCTGGAATGAAAATATTTGTATTGAAAACTTCCGGAATGGATAATTTCGTACTGGTGTTTCCATAACGAGAGTTTCTTACCGAGACTTTTATAATGAGCTTTTCATTTTCAAACTTTTGTAATGAAATTTTCATACTGAAATATTTATAAGGTTTTTTCATTTTTTTCTTTTTGTATTTACTTTCCCATACTGAATTTATTTTTCGTAGTAAGTTTTGTGAACTACGTCTTTAGATTTTTTCGTAGTCATTTCTTTTGAATATTACCCTTTATGAATAATCCTCCTAAGCCAATATGAAAGTTATGATTTCCTTAATAAAGTTTTTGTAATCATACTTTACTTGCTGGTATTTTTTTATATTTTGTTTTTAGATTATAGTTTTTCTTAAATCTTTAAAAACCTCAAAAGATCGGAATCAAGTTTTTATTGAGAATTGGTTTTCATCCGCCAGATCTGATCTCAGACTGTTACAACTGTTTGATCAACCAAGGAAGATGAACCATCTTTTAGTTTCCTATATAAAGGGGATCCCAAATGGTTGTCCCACATCGGGTTTTTCAAGCACCAGCGTGTCGAACCTCTGCCTCTCTATTTTAAGGTTGTTCCGATCTTCAGCTCTCTCTGTTCTGAACTTCTCAGAAATCTTCAGATCCGAAGTTCTGTGGAAGTAGCTTCTCAATACATGTCTTCCTCTAAGCCGATTTCCAAGTGGTTAGTATATAGAGAATGATTGGTTCATCCTGATTTCTTCAACAAGTATGATTCTCTTTTATCCAAGAATATTAAGCTTAACGGATGGGAAGATGTTGTTGTGTCCAAGCCCGGAAATCAAGATGAAGTTTATTCAGACCTACTTATTGAGTTCTATGAGACAGTTTCCTTCCTTAAGGAAGATGGTAGGGAGAAGTTGTCATTTATGTCTTATGGTAAGACTTATAAACATTCTTTTGACAAGGCAGCCAGCTTGGTAGGGCTGAACAATGAAGGAGAAGCCTATTTAATCTCTCATGTGTGGACGGATTCAAAGGGAAGCTTCAACAAGGAAAAGGAATTGAAAACTCTCGGACTGGCAGATGACAAGGCTCCAAAGATTTCTACTCTATCTATGAATTTTCATATTCTAGAATTATGGGTACAAGGCTTTATCGTACCGAGGAAGGGTGACAAAGACAGTCTGAAGAAGAGAGAAATTTATATCCTAGATTTTCTGATAAGTCTGAGGAATTTTAACCTGGTGAAACACATTCTTGTTACCATTGAAAATGTTAAGAAAGGTAATCTGAGAGCTCAGATCATAATGTTTCCAGCAATCACATCGAAGCTAATTGTTTGGTGCCTTGAGTCCTTCAAGGAGGCTTTCAAATCTAAGACAAGAGTTTTCAAAATTATGTTGGTGAGTGATGGTACCCTCAAAAGGATGGATGTAGCCTTCGACAAGAAGACTGGTCAGTTTGTTGACTTATCTGCTCAAGAAGAAGCGGTTCCAAAAGTTTCTTAACCTGAATCCTCTAAGCCAGTGAGGAAGAGAAAGTTGAAAGAAGTTGAAGGTGAAGCAGAGAATCCCAAATCTAAGGAAGCTCATTCCGCACATCCAAAACCGAAGAAGAATAAAGCTTACCCAGATGAAGTAGTTTCTAAATGGAGGGGAATCAAAGAGAAGAGAGTGCAAGGGGAGCCTCAGTTTGGCTTGGATCCTGCGGAGGCTAAGTCCTTTAAGGAAAGAACAGCGGATGAGCTAGAAAAACAAGATAAAGAAAAGAATCTCAAGAAGAAGATGTCTGAAGCTGAGGTGGTTCAGACTTTATTAAATTTTAATGAGATGGCCTCCGGAAACATTCCCGTTATGATTTTTTTTTCTTTGGAATCTCTACCTGAGACTCCAGGAAGAAACTTTGTCGCTCCGGAAGAGGAAATTTCTAAGAAGGTTGAGGAAGTTGAGCAGATTGAGCAAGTGGAAGAGGAAGAAGCAGTTCCTGAAGTTAGTGGCGAGACCGGAGGTGTTTTGAAACAAGTAGATGATTATAAGGGGACACCTTCGGAACATTTGTCGCTCCAAACTTCAGAAGCTGAATCATCGAAGTTAGTCACTCCAGGGAAGGATGAGGAGGAAGGAGAACAAGAAGTAACATATCATGTAGATGAAGAACAACTTCTACATAATGTTTCTCAAATAGAGAACGTAGAGGATGGCGCTCAAAATGTTCCTGATGATGAAGACAATGTTGTTCAAGTTTTTGATAGTGAATAGAAGACTCTGGAACAACAATCCATTCCGAAAAAAGGACAAGGGAAAGAAACTTGTTGTTGATACCCCGAGCTCAGTTGTTTTAAAGAGAAGGGAAGTTGGTTATTCTTCTAAGAAGAAGGATGAGCAAATTGAAGAAGGAATTTCTCCAAGAAGAGTCTCAGATTCGGAGTCATCTTCGTTGGGGCATGACTTCGTTGTTCAGTCATTAAAGAAGATGGTAGGTACTATTCCGACTTTCTCAAGTACTGATTCAAGATGCCAGATGCTCCAACATGCTTTAAATCAGAAAATAGACTTTGTATCCATGGTTATGGACAAATGTGTTGAGATAGAGGCTCAGTTCAAAACTTTATTTGTCGGCTATGAATCCCACAAAAGGTCTTGTAAGAGAAAGACTAGTTGGTCGAGGAAGACTGTAGAAGAGATGAGGCTCTTTGATGAATTCCAAGATAATGTTAAGGATGCTTTTGAGATAGAAGACAGGAAGATAAATGAAATTACTTCTTCCCTTGAAGAAAAGTTGATAGCTGAGAAGAATTTCCAGATTCAAGAAGTCAGAGATCTGAATGGGAAGCTGAATTCTGTTTCTCAAAACTGGAAGTATGAAAGGGATCATCGGATTGAGTTTGAAGATAAATTATTGAAGAAAGATCAAATCTTGAAGGCTCAGGAAGAAAATATTCAAGCCCAGGAAGAAAATATTGAAGCTCAAAATGAAATAATAGTTGTGTTAGAGAAGAAAGCCAAGGAATACCATAAAGACTTGAAGAAGATAAAGACTATTCTTAAGGGTCTCATGGCGAAGGAAAAAGATCCAAAATAAACAAATCTGATCTTTTGTTGTATCTAAACTTCTTTGTTGTTGAGCTTTCAAACTTAATGAAAATTATGCTTGCTCGTCTCTTTTGTTGTTGTTACTAATTTTTCAGGTACTTTGTTATACTTTCCATTCCCTTGATTTCTTTTTGAAATTCTCAAAGGGGGGGAAGGAAAAGAAGCCTAATAAAAGGGGAAAAGGAAAAATAAACTTAACAAAGTGTGAGAAAGAAAAATAACTCTAATAGAGTTTATCTAAGGGGGAGTTTTCCATTAAAGAAGACATTCTTATTCTTAATGAAATATCATTCCAGAAATCTAGAATACGATCCTTAGAGTTTCAAATCCTAAGGGGGAGTTAGTCGTATTCATCAACATCCATAAGCAAAGAGAGATAAGCCTTGATGTTTTCTTTCTTCTTAGACTTTCATTATCATAAGGATTTTTGTGCTTTCCAAAAAGTGGGAGATTGTTGAGTCAATAAGGTTTTCCTTATGACTTTTCCATTCCTTCTTGTTTTGAAAATCACAAACACCTTATCTTTAAGGAAAATCACTTTTAAAAGGAAAATTACTTTTATAAGGAAAGTCGCTTTTATAAGGAAGATTTCTATTGTAAGAAAAATTATCCCTATCATATTTTCATTATATATATCAATATATTTTCTAAGTATAAGAGTAGGATTCATTTCTATATTCTCATAATCGTTTAAAACTTTGATATGAAGCATTCTGTTTTTAGACTCTGAATTCTAGATGAGAACTGCAATGAGGTTTCATTCCGAATTCTGGATACGAACTCTGATAAAGTTCTACTCCAAATCCTGGATACGAATTCTCTTGAAGTTTGACATCGAATTCTCATTACGAATTCTGATGACAAATTCACATTATGAATTCTGATAACAAATTCTCATTACGAATTCTGATGACGAATTCTCATTCCGAATTCTCATTCCGAATTCACCTATTAAAAAGAATCTAATCATCTTTGATTTATACACTCCGAACTTCTTTAGACTCTGAAAATTATTTTTTTTGTTAGACTCCGAAATTTCATTTTTCTTACACTTTTATAATTTTTATACTCTTTGACATTTTTCTTACACTCTGAACCTTCACTCCGAACTTTTGTGTTAGACTTAAAACGATGTCGTACATTCTGTTACACTTATTTTGTTATAAAACGATGTCGTCTATTCTGTTATAAACTAACTATTGGTTAAGTTACATGTGTACAGGTCCCTCCGATTTTTAAGGAAAATATGACCGTTGGAAAGGAGGCTGACCTTGCCTATAAATAGGAGCTCATTTGAAAGAGCTCACTGCTGACTAAAGAACAACTTCTTCAACAGTGTGCACACATGTTGTTGAAGTGATTTCTATAGAGAGAGGCTCTTATTAACTCTCAAGGCTTCGTGAAACTCCGAATTTTGTTGATTACATTTGAGGACTTTCAGGGATAGGAAGATAGAGGTGCCGACTACTTTGAAGTTCGAGGGCTTCCTTGCTGAGGAAGACAGAGGTTGCCAACTACCTTGAAGTTGAGGGCTTGCGGGGATAGAAAGAAAGAGACTCCGATCTTTGTATCGAGGGATTACCCTGGTGTGGGTAAGACAGACTTGCTTAAAAGTATAAATCAAGGGACCTTTATCCAAAGTTGTTGGATACCCTTCTCTTTGGGTTAAAAGACTTATATCTTGTTACTTGTAGTTTTACTACTCATTTGTTTCCACTGCATTTTGCATCGTAAGGAAAGTATAACATTCTTATACTTCCTTTATTGTACTCTGTTTCATTTAGATTCTCTACTCTTTAAGGTATAATCTCACTTTGTAATCATTAGTTAAGTTTCAATTTCCGGAACCAGATTTCCGGAACCTACTTTCGGAATCTCTTTCCAGTTTTAAGGAAGTACATAGGACTTGAAGTTTATAACTTCATTCCTTATTCCAGGTTTTCAATTGGTGTTAGAGGTGTTGTGAATTTTTTTAGTTTAACTTTTTTAAACTTATCCCTTTCCTTTGCTTAAGGAAAACATAGTTATTCATAACAAACTTTAAAGATTTCAAAGGAAATTTTTAAAGTATACAATTCACCCACCCTCTTGTATATTGAGCATCTACATCATTATTTCGATCCTACATTAGTTTCTTCTGAGGTATATTCCCTTGAATATTGGGGAATTCATTTGAATAATACCCCATATCCTTACAGTTTTAACACTTAATAGATGTTTTTTCCTTATTACCTTTTCATTCATTTTCATGGTGACCCTTTTCTCCACACTTATAAAAAACTCCCAATACATTAAAGCGTTTACCAGGGTGATTCATTCCAGAGTTATCACATTTGGGAAAATCCTTTTTCCCCTTATTCCATTTATCTATTATTTTTTCTTCCTTTATCTTCTTCTATTTCTTCCCTTTTCATTCATAATACTTGTATAATTCTATCCTTATCTTGATATCACATAAAAAATTTATCATATGAAGAAAAGTTTTGAGAAACCTATACCCTTCATTGACTCAGCTTAATACCTTTAATGAAATTAGTAATCTTTCATTCTATGTTGTATACAAAATTATTAGCATACCTTTATAACCCTATAATAGTAGCTTCATACTCCACAACACTTTCTTCCTCCTTTTTTTAAACTAAGGAACTTTCTCTTAATCTCAGTTTGTTTCTAATGAGGTAAATATTTCTCAAAGAATGTATCCTTGAATATTTTCCATTCCATGAGCTCTATTACCTCTTCCTCTCAAATATTCTTGATAAAAAACCCACCATTGATTTTCATCTCCATTGATACAATACACTACAATGGTAACCTTTTCCTTTTCACAACAACCTAATGCCACAAATTTCATCTCCAAATATTTAATCCATTGCTCAGCTTCTATTGGATCTGTAGTCCCACTAAATGAGGGGGGATTATTTCACATAAAGTGATCTAATATCATATAATCTCGTTGTGGAATAGTTTTCTCCATCTGGTAAATTTTATGTGTCATAACTTGATTAATTTTCCCTAATATATCAATAACTTACTCAGTTCTAATACTAGCAGCATTGACTTTCTCAACAAGGAAACCTCTACATTGGCTAGGAGTATTGATACACTTCTTCCTTCAATATTCCATTTCAAAACAATGGCATATTCTATATCATCTCATAAAATTATTAACTTTTTATAATTATAAATATTTCATAACACTTAACATAAACAAAAAAAAATTTATGCATATCTAATCTCATAATCATAAACATGGATTCTTTGGGGATATCTTTACATTCAAATTATTCATTATGGTTTTTAAATAAAGTGTGAATTATCCCAAGTGTATTCCCCATGAGTGTCAAACCTGCTTCATTGTAAGGCTCATTCTCATATACCATATTATGCTTGATTCAGGCCCAATGAACCTTTTTAGAGTTTCTACCCCTAGGTACATATCTTCTAGAACCACATCCACTCATAGTATCTATATGGAGATGTATTTATAAGAATACCCACATAATATATACCTTAGTAAAATTAAATATGTTCCTTTATACTCTTCCTCAAAGTTAATCTTAGGGTTACATTCAAAAATCTATGTTTTTCAAAATCTAGTTTCCAAGGATTCTACTAAACATCCTTTTATACAAATTATAGCACCTCGACCCCAAGAGCCCAGAGTCAATCCATTACTTTATTACATTGGAATGATTATAGGAAATCAAATCCCAAAGGAATGAAAAGTTTAGCATTTTCAGAAAACCAAATTGCATAAACAATACTCATATTACATTGGCAAATGGATAATAAAAATTATACATAATAAAATGATAGGAACAACCTCATTAAAAACATATTCAAATATTTCTTCTTCATAACCTGGGGAAGGAAAAAAATAAGTTTGAACTCAAATTCTCAGAAATGGTAAGAATATATAAGAATTAATCATGAATAAATAAGAATTACCAATATGTAAAGGTAAATAATTGAACACAATTTCCATCTAAACAACTGGATAAGTCATTATTAATATTGTAAGGTAAATAACTAAAACACTCTCCATTTAATAAATAAAATGAGAATGAAATGAATTCATAGATATGTCAAACAAAAAATATAATGGATAAAAAATAACTGAGTCTGAATGATGGGAATGATTAATTATTGTATGTCATTTTTCCTAGGTACATGGTAGCTTTACCATCAATACCTTTCACAAGATAGTTTATAACATGTTGGTTAAAAACCCATCTTATTTGGAAAACTAATTTGTCTTATGAGAATATCGATGCATCAAGTGGCTTTCTATAATTGGGCCCCATAAATTACATACCAATCCAAATCATTACTCATATATCGATAAATTTATTTAATTCATGAACAATGTGCCTTATCAAATATACGTATTGAATAAATGATATTCATTTATCAATAATACCCCAGTTGATCAAATAACTATAAAAGTGAACATCGTATATAAAAATGGAATAAAGTTTAGATAATAATTGTATACATTTCATGATAATATTTATATTTAATACAAATTTAATATAAAATAAAAATTATCATACATAAGTGATTGTTTCAAGATAAAGTTAACAACCATAAAATAAAGTGATATTGCATTGATAACTTTTACCACTTGGTAATTTTTAGTTCAGCCCCATTTGAATGTGATAATTAAAAGTAAAACTTTAAATACCATGAAGATAAAAGGATTAAATATATAATATTTCAAAGGGGGTAGTATATACAACACACAAAAGAAGTAAGTGGTGAATATGACATTTATCTCATAGATGTAAAAAGTGAGATAAAAATCCATTACCTTGCATTTCCTTTTTGGGTGAACGTATTTTAAAATTCAGTATAATGGTTTTAATAATGTTATTAACTTATAAAAAACCCTCATCATGTTTAAAATATCATATACTAACTTATTATAATATCTTATTACCCATTTGTCAACAATATTACATTACTTTCATTATTTCAGGTGTTAATTTCCTAGTTTCTTGAGTAATTTTTAAATTGTTATTTATTGTTCCAATTACTAAGATTGGGACTTAATAATATAGATAATTTTATCCATGATTTAGTTATAATATATATTCATTATATATATATATTTATTAAAACATAATATTTTGAGATAGAAAATAAAATGCATTGTTCATAAAGATGGTAGGTCGTACGTACTCATGAATGCTACTTCCATTTATTTTTCATATTTAAAATAATAAAAATTAAATAATATATATGTGTGTGTGTGTTTATTATAATTATAGTATAATATTTATATTATATACTTCACATAGTTTTATTAAAACCATCATTAATACATTCCATGTAAATCGTGAACGTATTACATCGTTGTGAGGAGGCGGTAGTCCACACGTCCACAAATGATGTTATCATATTTACAAAAAATGGAAAGAAAGAAGTTATATGTTATATAAAAATTCAATAAGTATCAATAGAATATAAATATAAATATATATATTAGATAAAAATGTTTTTTCTATCATAATTCCCAACCCTGAGAGTTCATAAAGGAAAAATGAACGATCATCGTTTTGTGAGGAGCTAGTCTATCGTACACACAAATAGTAAGTTTATTACCAATTAGATGGAAGTGTTTGGGTGTAGGTATAAAAATTAGAATAAAAAAATTACAGTATATTTACGATACTAAGGTTATTATATAATAATGTAATAACAGTATTTGAGGTGGTGGAGAAGGAAAATAAAAATAAAAGATCATGTAGAAGGATGTTACCCCTTATTTGGGTAAGTCCTCTTGGTTTTCACTAGAGGGATTCCTTCATTACATTTATTCCAAAAGGTGGTATTATATGATGAAGAAAGATATTTTGAAATATTAGTTTTGAATTTTTATTGTGATCTAAAGGTCTTGAGAGATGTTAATAAAGCGCAGGGTGAGTTCCTTTTTTATAGTGGAAGAGAGTGGCATTCTTGTAAAAATTTGAAAAGGGATTTCCACCCCCATTTTTCTATGTCATGTGGCTCCAATAATGATCAAAATTCAATAATAGAGAGTATAGGGTATAAGTATGGATATAAATAGATTTTTTACAATTTTTTTGTTCATTTTGGACCTTAAGTTTAATGTTTGGTCATTTGTTAAGCTAATTTTCATCTTAATCACTATATTTAATTTTAATCACTTCCACTAATATTTTTGGTCTAATAATAAGTTCACCGTATTAGGAATTATAAATTATTATGATTAAAAATATGGAATATGTTTTTCTAAATTCCAATAACATAATTTTCATAAATAAATTTAAAATTAATCCCATATAGGGGATGATAATGTTGGTTTTTAAAATAAAAATATTGAAACGTTTGCTAAGTTTTTATATCCAAATTCAAAGTGAAATTGATTTAAATTAACTAAATTGGATTAATATATGAAAAATTGATATAATTTTACTTTAAAATCAATTTAAAATACAATTATTCCATATAAATAAATAATATGATAAAGAAGTTTTCAATTAAAATTTAGTATTTTTTAATATTCGTCAAAAAATGAAAATTCTCCGAAAAATACCAAAAATTTACCCTATACTAATTTTAATGATTTTATTTAAAAATGAAGTTTAATTTTTCATATTAAATTTATAAAAATTTTAAAATTTATATTTAAAATAGGTGCACTATTAAATGGCGATAAAACCTCTTTTATAAAAATATAGGGTTTTATGTGTTAAATTGGATTTGTTGGTATCTTATATCAATTAAATATATTGAATGAATGTAAATAATATTTCATTGAATATAATATATATGTATTTGATTAATATTATTCATTAATATTAATTAATTTAATTTATTAAGACAAAACGCCGTTAAAAGAACAAAAAATAGTTCTTTATAAAAACATTTCTAATATTTTCAATTGGTTTTGATATTAATTTATATTTTATTTTAAACCAATAAATTCGAAAATTTATTTCCATAAGTTAAATAAACCTATTCAAAACCTTCAATTTAATTGGTTCTATTTTAATATATTAAATAATAATATATTAATAATATATTATTGTTCGGTAAAAATTGATATTACGTGTAACGCAAACTATCAAACAAATTAATTCCTACATGTAATTAAAACCAACTCATTGTTGTGTGCATTATAATCAATAAGATATATTTATTTAAAATAATAAATATATCATAATGTCTCTAGATTTTATATTCCTTTCTACACTTAGTATTGCATTTCATACACTCTATTAAATACTATGTTGTTAATTTAGAATTTTTGGGTGTTATATAAATCATACATTGTCATCACTATAAAATTTAAGCATAAATAATCCTGATAAAAATGAAATTATAGCATGAAACTCTTACCTTAAATTCTTCATACATCACAAGTGTTATAACCTACTATATAAAAAAATTATTATAATTCTATACCAGAACCAAAATCAAACCTATAATTCCATAAATGGATTAATTAAAATAACTTATCACATGTTCATTAATAATCTTTCCTTATCATCATCATTTCAGGTGTTAACGACTTCATTTTTCATGTATGTTTTAGTTCATCAGTTATGGTTGTTTCACTTTTATCATTTCTCCTTCATATACAGAATTATAATCATGATATAAATATCATATATATTAATTATCTATGTTTTTATATCCATTCATATAATGTGGTGATGAAAATTTAATTACATATCTATGTGGAGATGCTAGTTAATATGTACACACAAGTGACGTTTACATTTTTTAATGGATGGAAGAAAATAAAGGTAGTTGTTAATTAACTGTTCCAAAATAATTATTATAACACAAATAAAATATATAAACATTAAATATAACTTAATAAATATCCATGAATGATGTTGGTGGAAAATGGGTTGCATCGGTATAAGGAGGTTGTAGTCCACACGTACGCACAATCAAAACTTTCATCTCCCATTAGATTGGGAAGAGGTGCTAAATGGTTGTGTGATACCCATAATAACATATTAGTATATTTATGATACTACTGTTATAATTTTTTATATATAAAACAATTCAATAGTAATTAGAATAATAAATTAAATTGAAAGGGCTTTGTTGAGATCTATGCCTCTTCTTTGAGAGATCTCCTTTAGCTTACTTCTTAAGAATCAAAGGACTAGTATTGAGAGAAGACCAAGAGATATCAAATTAATGGAAGGATTATAGGAAGTTTTTTTGAGTAATTAATGTATTATATGGAAGGCTAAAATGGTTTGAATAAGTGAGGATAAGTTTTTCCCTTTTATAAGTGAGTGAAGGGACACACATGGAATTTAATAAAATATTTCAATGATTTAAGGTCACTTTCAAGGGAAAGTTGATATAAATGGATTGGTATTAGAATTTAGTATAAGGATGAAATATATTTAAATAATAATAATTTTAAATGTTAAAATGTCAATCCTACCCTATATCATGGCTTAACACCCCCACTCCCCCCCTAGCCCCACCACGGGTAAACCCATTTTATCCTAACAGGAAAAAATAGACCAAACTGTCATAAACTGGAAAAACATTCATGGGAAAAACATCCAAAGCACAGTAAATTACCCTATTCACAAACAATAACCTCTACTCAGGCATATAAGAAAATCAAGCAAACAACAAGGGAAAAATACAAAACACACAATACCCTGTTCAAGGGTATTGGTGGAATTTGCACATAAATACTCAAAGAATTCCTACAGAAAGGCACAAACCACCTACCTTGAATTTAGTAGATCGATATACTTGAACCATGGGGCTTGAATCGCCTTTGAACGTCGAAGATCTACAAAAACTTCTAAAAAGTTCAACCAACGTTAACATGGAAAAAAGAAGAAATTAGAAAACGAAGCTCTATGAGAAGGAATATCTTACCGTTACGGTTCCAACACAATCGAAGATGCTCGATTCGGAGAAATAATGGAGGTTCAAGGTTTCATCAAAGATCCATGTCTGTACGGACTCTCTCGGACGAAGAACACCTAGAAGAAGATGGTTTCGTCCGTTCGACACAACCCCGGTGTGTTTAATGAAAAAAAGAAAGTACACGGTGTTTAATTTTGGAGTACACGGCATGTACTAACCTTTTCTATACTCCACTTTAAGAGGCCCCCAAACACCCTTACATGGTCATGTGTGTGGCCCCTACACGGCCATCACACGGCCTTCAGCGGCAAGGAAGTACAAGACGTGTTGTCATAAATTACACGGCATGTACTTCAAAAAATTTCCATAAACTTATCTTATCATAAAAACTCTCAAAAAAGTAAAACATACCAGAAAAGAGGATTTGAGATCTTACATGAACCAATGACATGTCACCAATGACGCACCCAACACAAACTACCTCACCACAACTTCATCTCCATGGTTTTTTTCTTTCATAAAAGTATGTAATCAAGTGACATACAATGGTAATGATCTCAAGTCAGGATACCATTACACATGATTGTAGATATGAACATCCATTAACACCCAAAACTTATGGTGTTCTTATTGGCGGGTTAGTCCTCATGATCTAACTACTAGAGATCACCAAGTGAGAACATCATGAGAATAAGTCTCAATGCTTATAAGCCCCTAGCACGTGATGGTCAAACATCTACTATTTCTAGTCATTAAGATGTATCTAGACCAAAGAACATATATTTAATATTAATAGAATTGTATCTCGAGGTTCTCATTATAGCCTGGGAACTTATACAACATCTTGATATGCCAATTAACCATTGTACATTACCATTTCAATAGTGGATGTAGAAAATTCTACACTATAATGGTAAGATGACATCATGCATAACTAACTGTATACACGATTTGGTAATAAAAATCACTGAATGGTTGGGTCTAGGGCACCCACAATTTTAATAGGTGGATCAAGAAAATATTATCAATATATTTAATGCATTATTCTATCATTAGGGGAGCAGAAGAACCACTAAATATAGGGTTCCTTTGATGCATAATGTTCTTGACTATAACATACCCTTTCTTAGGAGGAGGATGTTATACATGATTCAAGTTATTATTCACAAAAACAAGTCAGTTGAGCTAGTAATATAATGTATTTCTTAGCTCCCACTCACAAAATATTGGTTATGTAATTGGGGAAATAATTAAATTTCCTATCTCATTGGTTATTTTAATGGACTCTCCTATTTCTCACCATTAACTAAAAAGAAAAATAACATAAGATCATATTAACTAATAAGAAAATAAAAAGGAAACTTATAAACATAGAAGGAATAACTTATAAATGATATTTATATCCTAACATATGAGTCTCTAACTTTGATTATAAAATTTCCATGGTAATTTTTACTATTAGGTTTTCTAAACTAGTAGTTTTTTTATGTCCTTCATTATGGTTCATAAATAGTTTGAGAATTTCCAATGAATATCCCTCAGGAGTGTCAAACATGGTGTGCATAAGGAATCTTTGTCATGAACCAAGTGAAAATTAAGTTAAATCCAAATAAACCCATTTTATTGTTATTACCCCTAATTAAAACTCTTATAGATCGACATCCACTTATAACATCTAGATAGGGATTTAATTTCATCAAAAAACCACTGGCTATATACTTCCGCAAAATTTCATTATATTTTCCTACCTTTATATTTATCCCTAGAATTCTCAATAAATTATTATTTTCCTTATCCCAGAAAATAACTATTTTATCCTCTTATACTAACTATAGTGAACCAATACTTTTACACATATTATTACATGATTTTTAACAAAAATATCCATTAAATACTACCAAAAGATCAAAAATTCTTAGTGTCTTTGGAAGACTAGTTTCATGATATATAAAACTGAAACTAAAATGAAATGAATTTATTTTAATCTAAATAATGTGATTCTAAATCCTTTTTATCTCTTAAAACTTCATGGGATAACCAAGGGAATACATAAAAAAATGGGTGACCTAAAAATCCATATAAGGTAATAAAGATGATAAGGAATCATAACATGTGAGTCAACAGTATAACATGATATCATAAAAGATAAGGCTCATGAGTAATCACATGGGAGAATAACGTAAATAAAATGGTATAATAATATCATGGTAACACAGAAAATTTGGAAATAACATAAAACATGACATAAGTATAATTCAAGGTTAATAGGCAAGGCAACATCACACGGTGGATAGTGTCCCATAGAAGATTAGGCTTACTCCTTAATCCCATAGATAACATATCATGAGACAAAAGTTTTACCCATTTTATTGAAGGGATATCTAGGTTGACACATCATAACATTTTGATGATTTTTTTGCCAAAAAAATTAAATCAATAATAAATCATAATGATAATAATTACTCATGGAGAGAAATGGGTTGCATAATATTTTCTCATATCTTAATCAAAAGAAGTTTCATAATGAAGGAATTCAAAAAATGAACACAAGGATTGTATCATCCCATAAAATAAAGGATTGATAAGAGGGTTATATATGTGGGATATATATATACAGATTTTAAAATCATTTTATATCTTTATTTAGATATATAAAGTAATTTTGAGAGAGAGAGGTCATAACCCAAAGAAAATGGTGGTTCTGAGAGATCCCTTACCTTGAGTTTGAATCATCATGTATGTTCTTTATATTCGTGAACAATAAGATTATGTTAATTATTAACTTTTTCAGTAACCTTTTTCAAGTTTTTTATTCAATTTATTTTATTTATTATCATGTTGTATTCAATTACATAATCATTTAGGTTCAAGTCGGGCGTTTTGATGATATTCGGCTCATATGTCAAAATCACTTTGGAAAGTTGAATAAGATCAAAGAGATTATTATTTAATAATATCTACAATAATAATAATGAAATAATTATAATTTTTATAAAAAATTATAATTTTAAAACCAATCATGAAATATGGTTATGAAAAATGAACTATGTTACCATCATGAAGATGGTAGGTCATACGTACTCAGGGGTAACTTTTCCATATTTTAAATGGTCATGATGGAAATAAGGTAAGTATTATATTATCCTTAAAAAATTATAATTTCATTGTAAATATAATATTATATATTGAAATTGTCTCATATATACCATCCATGTGTTGCGACAATGAAAAATAAATAGCATCGCTTCATGGAGGTGGTAGTCCACACGTACACAAAAATGATGTTACCATTTTTAAATGAATTAAAATTCAATAAAATATATAATATATTAATTTTATATGATTATAAATATATCATAAATATCATATATTTACTTTAAATCCATCGTTATAAACAACCTTAAGAGGCGGTGATGGAAAAAAGATTACATCGGTTCGTGAGGCAGTAGTTCAATGTACACGCGAACGATAGATTTGTTTACCATTTGATAGAAGAGAAGATGGATATAGTTTATTACATTAACATAATAACCTCTAAGTATATGGAATATACTGGTGTAATTATTTAATTATGTTTCAATAATATTTTACAAGGTAGAATAAGAAATAAAACTAAAACATTCAGTTAAAGACTATACATCTTCTTCAGGTAACGTCATTTTCTTTACAACTGAAGCACTCTAAGACTAAAATTATTCCTAAATTTATATCTCCAGAATGTGGAAATGGATTTTATAAATTTATTTGGGATGGTATGTTCTAATCCAAATGGATCTTGAAGTGGTAATTAAAGATCAAAAGAGATTCCCCCTTATAAGTGAGGGGATGGGAGCTCTTGGAATTTATTAAAATATTTAATTAATTTAAATTAATTTTCTTACAAAGAAAGATAAAAACTTATATAATTTGAAAAAGGGATTATTAAGGGTCAAACTAATCTCATATAATAAAATTTTGAAATGTTTAGTTGATTTTTTTACCCTTATCTTTTGGTTTTAACATGTGTTAACCCTTTTTTATGATTACCACTATAACAAAGTTTTTTACACTTTAGGAGTCAAGATAGTAAAAATAAAAGGAAATTTGGCTAAAAAATGGACCATGATTGATATTTTAAAACATATCCCAATATCTAGTCCAAATATATTATTTTAGTTATTTTAAATCTTTTATTAAAATATTATTTATTATAAAATAACATTAATGTTATTTTTAAAACTATACATTTATTTTAAATTTGAAAAAAAATGAAAACATAGGAATTAGAATATTATCATTAAAAAAACTATAATAGGTTATATTTATCTAAAAATAACTTCAAACATAATAATTATATCAAATTATAAAACTTTTAATATTATTAAAATCATTTATTTTATTTTTCTCTTAATTAAAAAAAATATTATGTTGGCATTGTGCAAGCACTTAAGGTAATTATTTCACCACTAAAATTTGAAATAAATTTCCAAGATAAAAAATAATATATATTTAAAATGACTATTTATAACCAAATATAAGTTTTTTCTTATCCCTATTAAAAAATATTATAGATATTAAAAAAAATAAAGTGACATATTTGTCTTTATCATTTACTTAAATATTATAATGGTCAATATCAAAGAAATATGGAACCAAATGGAAATATATTGGATACATAGATGTAAATGGTAGAACTAAACTCATAAAATAGGATAAATTTAAGTTTTATGGTCAATTTTTAGTCTTTATAATATTAATTTTGACAATAATTACCTGATTTACCCTTATTCTAATGATAATTATTTACTATAGTTATTATTACTAATAACAAAAAAAAGAGACCTACTTAAGAAAATTTGACCTCCTAATTTGAAATATATAATTTATTTTATAGGATTCAGTTCATATAATTGTCAAAATTTAATTTTATATTGGACCCATGAGATGTGATGAAAAATGATTTTTCAGGAACAAAATTCCTTTTTAATTTAAAATATGAATTTATACCAAAATTTATAATAAAGATGATTAAAATTTAATTAATTAGATTAAATATAATAAAATAATAATAATTTAACTTTAAAATAAAATTCAAAGAATAACATGATTTTTAAATTTCTTAATTTATTGAAAAGAATTGATAATTTTACAATAAGCGGTATATTTCACTATTCATTGAAAAATGAATCTTTTTAGAAAAATAAAAAAATTTCGCCCTAAGATAATTTTGATATGATTTTTTAAAAAATTATAACCTTTTTATAAAATACCATTTCTAAAATATCCATAAAGTAATTATAATATTCACTCACTAAAATAAATAAAAATAATTTTTGAAGAAAATGTATTTTTAAAGAATAAAATGACTATACTAAAAATTGGGTGATTATTTACTAGTCACTTATCAATACTGAGTTGTAAATTTATATAAATTTCATAAATTTGTTTATCTTATTCATACATTATAATTTAACAGCTATGTTATAACAATCATATTTAAATAATAATATTTCATGGATTGTTTAGGATTAATGATTTGTGTTGTATAATCAATCATACATAGTTTTCTTTTCAAAGACATAGGGTTTTACAAAATTCATCCCAGTATGTAAGAGTTCTACACTTCGTCCCATATAGGGCTGCAAAAGGATCCATCAAAATTCTCACGTGAAATATGTTGTTGTAAGAAAATTGGACTATAGGAGGGTATCGATCCCAATAACCTTTGAAATCTAGAGAACATGATCTCAACATATCCTCTAGGGTTTGAATGGTCTACTTATACTGAACAACAATCTGAGGATGGTAATCAGTATTTAAACATAACTTGGTATCAAAATCTTGTAGAATACATTGCCCAAACTTCAAGGTAAACCTCGGATCTTGATTAGACACAATAAAATTTGGTTCCCCATGTAACCTCACCACTTCCTTAATGTATATCCTAGAAAGTCGATCAAGATAAAAATCTTCAGTGATAATAATGAAGTGCGATGAATTTGTAAGGACATCAACAATAACTCAAATATAATTATCGCCTTTATATGTTTTTGGGAGTTAAACAATGATATCCATGGTAAAGTTTTCTCATTCCCATTCTAGTATGGGTAATGGTTATAACATATCTATAGAATTTTGTCTCTCAGAATTAAATTGATAAAATATCAAGCACTGATATACATACTCTACAATATCTTTATTCATGTTATCCCACCAAAACTAAAAAATTATATCTCTACACCTATTTTTACTTCCAGTATGAATAGATAATGGTGGCCCATGAGCTTATTCAAATAGTTCCTTCTTTAAGTATGGTATTGAAGGGATGCATACTTGGTTCTTGAAACTTATCATTCCCTTACAATCAAGGTTAAACTCAGGAAAATTTCTCAAATTATTTTTCATCTCTATATCCTCCTTTTTTACCTCTTTAATCTTTACATGGATAAATCATTTAACACTCGAACATGAAAGATAATATGTCTTCCATTCCATCATGTTTTAAAATTCTATCCTTTAAAAATCCAAAAATATTAGATCTTTTTTATCCTCTTCATTGATAATCTAGCATGATCTTTTTAACTCGAAGCATCATCCACCTTTTTCTCTTTCCCAAGGTGGAAATGTATTGAGCATTCATAATACTTAATCAACTCCAACCATTTTCTTTGGTGAATATTCAAATATTTATGGGTGAATATATAATTTAAACTTTTATAATAAGTATATATGTCACACCTTTACCCATAAAGATAATTCCATAATATATTTAATTAAAATATTACCTCTACTAACTAAAAATCCTAAGTCATCTAATTTGGATCATTAACCTTCAACTGGAATGAGTCAAAAGCTATCACCATATAATTCTTTATAAGAAGACACACAAACCCATTTTTTGATGCATCTCTATAAATCACACATCCTTATCCATTACAGGGTAGTGTGAGCAAATGTGCACTAAACAACCTTCTCTTTAGTTCCTTCAAATTTTATTTGCATTTATCAGTCTAGAGAAATTTAAATCCCTTACAAGTTAACTAAGTGATTGGATCAGATTGTTGTGGAAAATAATTCAAAAATCATCAATAATATCCGTACAATCCAAGAAAAATATGGATCTTAGACACAATACTTAGTCTAGGCCAATGATCAACAACTTCATTTATTTATGGATACAATGATATATCCTCACTTGAGATTATATTACCTAAAAATGAAAATTTTCATAGCCAAAGTTCACATTGGGTAAATTTTTCATAAAAATTATCTTTCCTTAGGGGATTTAGTACAATCCTCAAGTGATCTTCATGGTCTTATTTTCTCTTAAAATATATAATAATATCATTTATAAATACTACCAAAAATTGATAAAAGTAATATTTAAAGACTCTATTCATTAAATCCATAAAAATATCTGGTGAATTAGTATGAACAAATGGAATGACAATAAAATCAAAATGTCCATACCTCAAATGGAAGGTTATCTTGAGTATTTCTTCAATTTTGACCATCAACTCATAGTATCCATATTAAAGATCAGTCTTGGAAAAATATTGATCACCTCATAATTGATCAAACAAATCATCAATACTGAGAAAATGATACTTATTCTTAATCGTGATCTCATTAAGTTTGGGATAATAAATGTAGTGTCTCATTGATCCATATTTCTTATTAACAAAAATTATAGGTTCACCACATGGTGAAACACTTGGATGAATGAATCCCTTATCAATATTCTCCTACAACTTTTTCTTAAATTCATGTAATATATTCATCTATTGAAAACTCAACTTCATGATTTATAGGAATACAAGGAAACTCTTATGTAAAGAAATTAACAAACTCCCATAAAATATGAATACATTCAGTGTTTAGTTTCTTTATATCCATCTAAGATAAATACCCATGTTGAATAGAAATCATGAACCATATAATGGATATTATTTCCATTGGAAATTAATATTTATCGCCGTATCTATAGAAAATTGTAGTTTGTTTCAAAATATCAAATGTAACCTCGCTTCCTCAAAAATTTATATGGGATTTATAAAAATAAATCCAATACATGCCCAAAATCATATCAAATTCCACTAGAGGAAGAATAAAAAGATTTTTTGGAAGCAAAATCCCATAAACATAAATTAGGGAAGAATCATAGACTTGAGATGTGGTTACTTTTTCATTGTGATTTTGACTACTAATTTAATATCTAATCATTAAGGTTATGAATAAACATTCCTTTAAAATGTTTGTGAGATAAATTAATTCATATATGAATTCTAAAATAAAATACTTCAACATTTGAGTGTACCTATCACCAACTCAACTTCATCATTCTATATTAAATCCATTAATAAACCCGAAATAGATATCATGACCATCAAGAATCATCAATCAGAGTGATTAATCATGAAACATCATTTATATGATGTCTAAATCTTGACACATTATTTTTAATATATAACAATGTAAGCTTAAACTATTCCATCCATGTCAAATATCTAATTCAAATCCTGTATGATGTCTCTTAGATAAATTTTTAATTAACCTAATAATTTCCTCTAAGAGTGTCAAACAAAATTTGTATTATGGGCACATTCATTATGCACTAGAATAATAGCTTAATATACTTTAATAACTCTTTTCAATGTTATCACCCTTAGATTCATCTATTCCAAAACAACATATAATTGTATTATACATACATAGATGTATTTTTTTAGGGAAACCACCCACCTTTATTACCATAACATAGGTTGTTCCTCTATACATTGGTTTATAAAAAATATTTAACTACATTTTCTTTATTCTAGTTTCCAAAAGATATTAAACATTGTCTATGATACTAATTATTATGACCCACACTTCACATACAAAAATATTACATAATTTTAAATTAATGTTCAATAAAATTCACAATTATACATGCCTGATGACCATTGATGTATAGTGTCTTTGGAAACTTGGATACATAAAAAACTGGTATATAAAATATCTACAATATTTTTTATTAATTTATTCACAACTACCACCCTTATTATACATATTATACTTAAAAAATTCTTCATAACCTGGGGAAGGGATATATAAGAATGGGTGAGATTAGATTCTTAGTAAGGGTAAATATTAGATATATAAATCAATGATCATAAGTGAGCATAAGATAATCATAAGGGTATGTGAACATGATCAAGACTTAAAATAATCTTACCCAATCAGTCAAAGACCATTAATAATGAAATATGGTGTAAGGGTTTGTCAAAAAAATGAAATAATACAAAAGAGTCTGGAATCATAAGTAGTTAATCATGAATCAAAAAAACATATCATAAGCATAAGACATAATTTTTTGGAATACACATAAGAATAATAAATTAATTCCTTAGTCGAGTCTCACTTCCAAGATAGCCATATTGGATTGGGCTCACTCCATATTCCCTCATTTTGTGGTCAACTTTCTCTCCAAAGAATAACTTATTGGAAAAAGTAACTTACTGAACATAGCTAACTCACCATTATATCCCTTATTCTCTCATGAGATATCCTTATTTACCCAATTCATTGGAGGTATACATAACTTTGGCCCCACCCTTCACATAATGAAAATTATATGTATGTGTTCCATAAGATCATAAAACATTCATCATATCATCAAATCATAACATATGGAAAGGATAAAAGTTTCATAAATATATCATACTTATAATCCTAAATCATCGAATGAAATAATAAATATAGTAAAATTGGATCAAACCCCCATTAAATCATAATAAAAATCAAAGTCTGTTATTATAGATAAAAAATACCATTAAAAGATCTCTATAAAATTTCTTAAGAAAAAATCCCTTTTTATTTGAAATAAATTATTCAAAATCAATAAGTTTACAAAATAATAAGGAAAAAAATTTATTTGAAAAGAAAAAATGGAAATTATAAAATAATATTAAATTAAAAATATTATTCATTATGCTCATAAAAGTCAATCATGTGGTGTATTTTAAAACAAATTTCATTATACATTTTCAGTAAAAATTAAAAAGTACCATGTTTGGAAAATGATAAAAAGGTTCCTTCTAAACCTTGTTAAATAAATTAAATTATAGTAAAATTTAATTTAAATACTTTTTTTATAGTAGTATAAACACTCTTGAAAACATTTTATAGAAAAATATGGAAATTCCATAAAATATTCTCGATCGAAGGGAAAAACAAGGTCAATTTCCCTTAAAAACATTTGTTCAGTATATTGAGTACATAAAGAGAGTAAATGAAAGAAATAAATGAAATATAATAAAATATAATAAAATGAATAATATTTGGGGGAGATATATAATAAAATTTCATCATTATAATATTTAAACATAAACAATCTTGGTAAAAATGAGACTGTGAAAAAAAAACCACAAACCTTAAGTCTATTTTTCTTTATTAATACTACAACCTCCTATATAATAAATTTAATTTTATTATAATTATATAATATAACCATAATAAAACATATAATACCATACATAGTTTTCTTATATTATCGTATCACTCATTCATTAACAATATTTCAATATCATTGTCATTTTGGGTGTTAAGAAGTTCATTTTTCATGTATGTTTGTATTCAGCAGTTATATTCCTTGAACTTTGATCATGGTTCCTTAATATAAAAGATTTTAATCATGATATAAATATAATATATATTAATTATATTCATATTTATAACCATTACTATAAATATGTGGTGAGAAATTAATTACATCACTAAGTGGAGATGGTAGTTTTCACATACGCACGAGTAACGTTTCTATTTTTTGATGGATGGAACGAAAGAAAATAAATATTAATTCACCGTTATTTAATAATAATTAAAATATAAATATATATATATAAATTAAATCTATAATAATAACAAATTATTAATGATAGTGGTGGAAAATAAGTCGTATCACTACGTATAGATAGTAGTCCACACGTATGCACAAGCGATACTTTCATCTCCAATTGGAATGAGAATAGGTGTTTAATATATGTTCCATAATAATAATAAAATCGATGTATATATATTATACTATATTTATCATTTTTTATGGACATAATTTTTTTTTTAATTACTAGAAGAATAAATAAAATTGAAAGGGCTCCATTAGGATCTATACATGTTCTTTGAAAGAACACCTTTAGCTTACTCCTTAAACGTTGAACGATTAGTCTTAAGAGAAGACTTGTAACACCCCGCCCCTAACTCATTGGTTTGAGGAGGCAGTGAGGGTTACTTGGCCTTAAGAGACGTTCCCAAGGCACCAAAGGCTGAAAATAAATGTTGAGGGCTTCGAGAACAAATTGGGGAACGATTTTCCATTAAGACAAAACCAACCAAACCATCCACTATCAACCACTATATGATGCAGGTAAATCAAAACATTCAAACATGTGTTCCCAAAGGTCAACCAAGTTGTTCCACAATACAACACAAAACCGATAAAACCAATACCATATCATATTACTATGCAGAAGACTCAACAAAAGACCCAAAAAATGCCAATACACACTCCATGGCTCCACACCAAGCTCCATGCTCCAAGCTCCACCCAGACATCATGATGCACCAATAAAAGAGGGTGTTTCCTTACCTTTTCCCATGTCACGATACAAAAAATCTTCAAATACACCAACATGCCAAAGTAGGGGATGAGTACAACTACTAAGTAGGATTTCCCCAAATGACTTGCCAACACACACCACTAGGATAAAACTGTTAGCACATTTATATAAAACAGTTTATATAAAATAATCACAAGTGCAACCATTACCATAAGCCAAACACACCCTTACCAAGCCATCTAACTCAAACCAAAAAACCAAGGGAAAGCCAAAAAAACATTCCACAAGCCATTTCATCGTTTACACATTATCACAACAATTTCCATCTTGTAAAACAATGCACACAAAGAAACCATAATGGTGGAACTTCCATCCAACCTGTTCACCCATTCACAACTAGTGGTACTTCCCGACCAGTTATCTTTTGATGGTGGCCCTTCTGTCCACTATCCATCCCCTTTTTATAGTGGTACTTCCCACCCACTTCCACACTACATTCCAATCAAGCCATAACCAAGCACATAACCCACAAATTCCATAACAACATGCAATAAACCACTTCCATTACATGTAAACCACTTCAATAAATCACCCATTTATTGAAACCAACCTTATATCATTTCCCATTCAATTACACATTTCAATAAAACAAAATCTTTATTGGAAACCATTTTCACAAAACATTCATAGAAACCCATTTTAAAATCCCCATTTTAAAATCCACAACAAGAATCACTTCACCAAAAACCACACTTTTTCCAAAAAAAAACCCAAAACATCACCTAAGGGATTTCTAACCAAATTCGAATATCAAAACACAATTAATTTCAAGAAAAAAAATTAATTATGATAAAAAACATTAACTCTAACCAAGTGGAGTCGAGAGATAAGACACCTACCTTAAGGGTTCCAGAACAATGGACCCACAACCAACTACTCTTAAAAACCGGCGAACGCACCACCAAAACCTCTCTAGATCTCCTTCCCTAACATCTACAAGCCATAAAATTAAAATACAAGGAAACCACAACCATATATCTACACACAAAGGTTTTAGATATAGAAAACCAAGAGAGGGGGAGATATAGATCTAGATGAAAATACAAAGAACCCAAGTGGAGAGACTTGCCTGGGAGAAACCACCTTCAATCCACCAAGAAACCTCTTCAAATGCTTCCAAAACGAGTGGAAGATCATCTTCAACCTTTGAGAACCCAAAATATTCATTGAGGCTCGAGTGGGAGAGGGTTGGAGAGGAATTAGGCAAGCCCGAGTGAACTCGAGTTTTAAAACCCTATTTTCAAGTGGTCGCACGGTTAACCTGCACTGTTTGGAAAACTGTGCGCTAACCCTACGCAGGATAATACCTCGAGAGAAAGGGTTTGGACGGCTGCCTTCCATGGTTTGGAAAACCATTCGCAGGACGTACGAAGCCTACTATCTCCCCCTTCACGGTTTCCTGGAGAACCTTCACGGTTTCCCCTAACTGTGCTCAAATTGTGCTCTGTAAAAAAAGCCTCCAAACTTATCCAAAACCATTCCAAACTCTCCCAACCTCAAACCAAATCATCCCATGAAATATAAACACATGAAAATAATAAAAAAAATTCTATGTACCTCAATCCAGGGGTACTATATTCCCCCCACCATTGGAAATTCTGTCCTTAGAAAGTAGTGAACCCGCCCTTTCCCAAAAGAGCTCAGGCCACTGCTCGACCATTTCTTTCTCCCGCTCCCAAGTCTCCTATTGGATCTGTCCATACTTCCACAAAACCCAAACCAAACCGATGATTTTACCCCACAATACTTTCTCTTTCCTATCCACAACCCACACTCGCACGTGCACCAACGAAGCATCCGACTCTAGATCAATCTGGTCCCATCGAATAACATGGCCCGAATCCGGCTGATACTTTTTTAACTACAACACATGAAACACAGTGTGCACTGAACTGAACCTAGGTGGCAAAGCCAAAAAATAAGACACCTCACCAACCTGCTCTAGAATCTCAGAATGTCCAATATAACTTGGAGATAACATTCCCTGCTTCCCAAACAGATGATGTCCCAACCTTGGATAGATCCTCAAGAAAACATGATCACTCACCTCGAATGACAACAGCCATTGACGATGATCCGCATATGATTTCTAATGACTCTGAGCCATCTCCATTCCCTTCCTGATTAACCTAATCTTCTTCATCGTCTCCTGGACAAGGCTTGGTCCAACCATCGAGGACTCACCCATATCCACCCAGTATAGTGGAGAACGACATTGTCGCCCATACAACACTTCAAACAAAGCCATATGTATGGATTCCTGATAACTATTACTGTATGAGAACTCAACCAACAACAAGTTCTCCTCCCAAGAGCCACCAAAATCCATGACACAAGCCTGCAACATATCCTCCAAAGTTTGTATCATCCTCTCGTATTGACCATCTGTCTGAGAGTGATATGTCGTTCTCATCGTCAAATGTGTCCCAAGGGATTGCTGCAAGGATTTCCAAAAACGAGATGTAAAACCTAGATCTATATCTAATACAATCGAAACTAGAACTCCATGCCTCTACCACCTCCCAGATATAGATTTTGGACAGATCCTCCGCTGTATTAGATTCACGAATCAGGATGAAATGGGATGACTTAATTAGCCGATCCACTATCACCCAAATGGCATCGTGCTTCCTTACCATTCTTGGGAGACCTGTGAAAAAATCCATCGCAATTTGCTCCCACTTCCAAATAGGGATTGGTAAAGACTTCAACATTCCCACTAGCCTCTGATGTTCCGCCTTCACCTGCTGGAAAGTCAAGCATCTCAAAACAAACTCATCCGCACTTATTTTCATACCAGCCCACCAGAACTACGCTTTCAATGCTTTATACATTTCTTGAATTCCAGGATGAACAGACCACCTGGAATGATGATATGAACTGAGAATATCCTCCTGACAAGCAACTGGTACAACCATCCAATTCCGAAAACAAAAAATTGAATCTCCATTCAGTTTACAACCCATAATATCTCCCCACCATTTAGTTTTGACCTCATGGTCATACACTCAGAATCAGATATATGTACCTCTTTAACCAGGCCAACCAAGTCAGGAATCAACAAAACTAGAAATAAGACCGCTCCATCACCTAGGTCCCCACATTCCAATATCATGTCAGCTATAACCGACATCAACTTCCAGGGGTGTGATTCCTATTTCACCACCTGAGCATATGATTTTCTAGTTAATGCATCTACCACTGAATTTCCCTTACCCGGTGTGAACATCAATTCAAAATCAAACATCTTGAGATATTCCATCCATCTTCTTTGCCTCAAGTTCAAATCAATTTGTGATAAAATGTGGTTCAAGCTCTTATGATCTGTATATACTATGAATTCCTCACCAAATAGATAATCATGCCACTCTTTCAAATCATGGACCACTACTTCCAATTCCAAATCATGAGTTGGGTAATACATCTCATGCACCCTCAAATGCTATGAGCCTTAAGAAACCACATGATTCTATTTCATGAGAACACATCCCAACCCTGATCATGATGCATTGCAATACACCATGTACCCCCTTCCTGGTTCTGGAAAAACCAAGATTGGTGCTGATGTAATGCGACCCTTTAGCTCTTCAAAACATTACTGGAACTATTCATTCCACTGGAATGGAACATTCTTTCTTGTCAAAGATTTCATCGGCGAAGCCAAACGTGAAAAATCACGAACAAAATGCCGATAATACCCAGATAGGGCGAGGAAACTCTATACCTCAAACACATTCTTTGGTAGTTTCCACGAGATAATAGTCTCTATCTTTTCTGAATCCACTGAAATGCCCCTTTCAGAAATCCCATGGCCTAGAAAACGGACTTCCAGTATCCAAAAGTCACACTTTGACAATTTTACATACTACCGATGATCCTTAAATATCCCCAGCACTATCGCCAAGTGATTCTCATGCTCCACCCTTGTCGTTGAATATACCAAAATATAATCTAAAACACCACCAAAAATGAATCCACATATCTCTGAAATATCAGATTCATCAATGCCATGAATACTGATGGTGCATTCGTTAGACCAAAGGTCATAACTACATATTCATAATGACCATATATACTTATGAAACCTATTTTAGGAATATCATCCTTCCTCACCTATAATTGATGATATCCCAACCTCAAGTTGATCTTGGAGAACCACTGGGATCCCCTCAACTGGTTGAACAAATCATTAATTTTTGGAAGTGGATATCTGTTATTTATCATAACTTGGTTAAGTCTATGATAATCAACACAGAGCCTCAGAGTTCTATCTTCTTTTTTCACAAACAACACTAGCACTGCCCATGGAGACATGCTAGGCTAGATAAAACCTTTGTTTTATAACTCTTCCAACTGGATATTGAATTCACACAATTTAGTAGGTGCCTTCCGGTAAGATGGAAGTGATATAGGATTGGTCCCCGGAAAGAGATCAATCATAAACTCCACTTCTCTTACAGAAGGTAACCCAGATAATTTTTCAGAAAAAACATCCATGAACTGATCCACCACTTCCGGAAGAACACTTTGTTCAGCACGCTCTACCGATTCCAATGACAACACCGCCAACTGATAGGATAAAGTTCCCACTACTGGTGCCAATGAATCCATTACACCCTGTAATTCATGCCTCTCTCCTCTAATGGGATGTATAATTCCATCATGTGTCGTAAAATCCATTTTCCACGTATTACAGTCGATGTGGGCCTTAAACGCCACCATCCAATCCATTCCTAGGATTACATCACACTCATCTATCTCAAGCACTGAGAAATTCCACATTAGCTCAACCTTGCCCACAACGATGCAACATGCTCTCCAAAAGAAGGCTTGACCCTCTCTTTGACCCAGAGGACTTTGAAGTTTCAAAAACGATGGAATCATTTCTACCCTTAAACCCAGCAACTCAACGACACATGCAGTAATAAAATATTGTGAGACACCCATATCAAACAGTACTTGCATCCAGGTAGAATTTAAAAGAATAGTACCTCACACCGTTGATGATCCTGACTTATCATCCACCACAACCTTCTCGGCTCCGAACAACACCTTGGTTGCCACACTCTTCTCTTTATTACCCCGTTGAGGAGTTGTGGTGTTCCAAGAATCACTATAGCTGACTTTTATCTACTGAAGAGGGGTATGTTTTTGTCCCCGTCCTGTCGATGCATACGACGTCTGTGATCCCTGAGGAGTGTCACGCACACCCGACCTCAGATAATTCCGACAATAACGTTGAAGATTCCCCATATTCTTACAATTATGACATGATCAAGTTTTTTCATAAAATACCATTTAATGTGGCTCGTAGAACCACACTGAAAACATCCTGGTTTGCTCTGGGGCTTTAGAGGAAGATTTACCAATCCTGTCGTTGGATTATATGCCATACTCCCATCCTGAAAATAAGTGTCCCTCCTCTTCTTGAACCCAGTGTTAGAGTTCCCAATATTCCCCATGGGTTCCACCATGCTTCCTCCACCTACAGCTCCTAGAAGATCTCGCTCAGCCACCAAGGCTCTATTCACCATCTCTGTGTAATCATCTATACACAGCACTTCTATCTTGGAACGAATATCTTGCCTCAAACCATCTTCCAAGATACGATCTTTCAATGATTTACTACATGCCACCTCGGGGGAAAATCTCACTAAGTTCATAAACTTAGCTACATACTCCATTACCAAAAGTTTTTCCTGTTTCAAATGGAAGAAATTTGTTTTGCGCTAAATTCTAAACGTATGTGGGTAGAATAGTTTATTAAAAAATTCCTCAAATCCTTCCCACGTCGTACCATGGTCTGTTCCAGTTTGGACTACCAACTCCCACCACTAAAGGGAAAGATCTTCCAATATATACATGGAAAATTTCACTTTTAACTCTAATGGTGTTCCCAATAATTCGAAGATCTTGTTCACTCTATTCAACCATGCTTCTACCCTCTCTGGATCTAAATCAGCCCTAAAGATGGGTGGTTTTTTCTTTTGAAACTGAACCACAGGATCCACATTCCTTGGTTTATCCTTTTTATTTCCACTTTCCACAGCTTGGAAATATTTCACTATTGTTTTCACTAACTGATGGTTCACCTGAGGCTCAGGTGCCACAATGTTTTCATCAGCCTCTTCCGGTTGGTCTCTACGACGCCTACCTGGTGCCATTTCTATAAATAGAAAACAAAAAACCATGAATCTCACTTCCTTATACATCAATAATTACCATTTTAATTTTCATTACACAACACTATCACAACTAGGCTTTCCACCTTTTCCACATTTATATGTTTCACCATTTTTGAAATTCAAACCATTTTCAATATACCACCAGTTTTCATTTTTAAAATCCTTCTGTTTTGAAACCCAATTCAGATTTTTCAAAATCCACACATTCATATCACAACATAAATCATTATACCCCAATGAAATATTCATCCTAGAGGAAATTCATTTCTACCATGCATTCCATGCTCATCTCATTGGCTACAACGATGATAATAAGACATTCAATGCCGATAATTGTCTCCAACCACTTATGTACCCAACTCCCTGGTAACTTGAAGTTCATAAAAAAGGGTTAGCTACGTCCGTTTATGATATACATTCCATGTTCTGACATTTCTATGCCTTGATACCATCTCGACTCAAGGAATACACCACAAAAAATGTCGACTCCAAATCTGAGAATCAACTCCAATGGATCGAACAAGCTGATACCATGTGGAACACCTCACCCCTTCCTCATTGGCTTGAGGAGGCGGTGAGGGTTACTTGGCCTTAAGCGACATTCATGAGGTGCCAAAGGCAGGAAATAAATGCCAAGGTCATAGAGAAAAAATTGGGGAATGATTTCCCCTTAAGTCAAAACCAACCAAACCATCCACTATCAACCAGTATATGATGCATGTCAATCAAAACATTCAAACATGTATTCCCAAAGGTCAATCAAGTTGTTCCACAATACAACCCAAAATCGATACAACCAATACCATATCAAATCACTATGAGGAAGACTCAACAAAAGACAAAAAATAAGCCAATACACACTCTATGGCTCCACACCAAGCTCCAGGCTCCAAGCTCGACCCAAACATCAAGATGCACAACTAAAGGAGGGTTATGCCTTACCTTTTCCCATGTCATGATACACAACATCTGCAAAGACACCAATGTGACAAAGCAGGGGTGAGTACAACTACTCAGTAGGATTTCCCCAAATGACATCCCTACACAAGCCACTAGGATAAAACTGTTAGCACATTTATATAAAACAGTTTATATAAAATAATCACAAGTGAAACCATTACTATAATCCAAACACACCCTTACCAAGCCATCTCACCCAAACCAAAAAACAAAGGGAAATCCAGACAAACATGACACAAGAAATTTCATCATTTAAACACTAGCAAAAAATATTCCATCTTTCATAATAATGCACACAAAGCAACCATAATGGTGGAACTTCCGTCTAACCCGTTCACCCGTTCACAACTAACGGTACTTCCCGACCATTTATCTTTTGATGGTGGCCCTTCCGTACACTATCCATCCTTTTTTTATAGTGGTACTTCCCTCCAAATTCCACACAACATTCCAATAAATCCATAACCAAGCACATAACACACCAAGTCTATAACAACATGCAATCAACCGCTTCCATTACATGTCAACCACTTCAATAAATCACCCATTTATTGATACCATCCTTAAAATATTTCCCATGCAATTACACAATTCAATAAAAAAACATCTTTATTGAAAAAAAATTACATATCATTTATAGAAACCCATTTTAAAATCTTCATTTTAAAATCCACAACAGGAAACACTTCACCAAAAAAACCCACTTTTTCCCAAATAATCCCCAGAACATCACCCAAGGGATTTCTAACCAAATTCTCACATCAGAACAAAATTAATTTCAAGCTAACCAAATTAATTATAATCAAAACCATTATATCTAACCATGTGGAGTTGAGAGATAAGCCACCTACCTTTAGGGTTCCATTGAAATCGACCCACAAGAAACTACTCCTCAAAACCAGCGAACGCACCACCGAAACCGCTATAGATCTCCTTCCCTAACATCCACAAGCCTTAAAATTAAAATCCAAGGCAACCAAAACCCTAGATCTACACAAAAAGAGTGTATATATAGAAAACCAAGAGAGAGGGAGATGTAGATCTAGAATAAAACACAAAGAACCCAAGAGGAGAGACTTACCTAGGAGAAACCACCTTTAATCCACCAAGAAACCTCTTCAAAACACTTTCAAAACGAGTGGGAGATCACCTTCAACCTCTGAGAATCCAAAATCCCAAGTGAGGATCGAGTGGGAGAGGCTTTGGAGAGAAATGAGGCAATCTCGAGTGAACCTGGGTTTTAAAATCCTATTTTTAATTGGTCACACGGTTAGCCCGCACGGTTTGGAAAGCCGTGCGCTAACCGTGCACACACTACTTCCTCGAGATAAAGGGTCTGCATGGTTGCCTCGCACGGTTTGGAAAGCCTTGCGGAGGCCGTGCGAAGCCTACTGTCTCCCCCTGCACGGTTTCAAGGAGAACCCGCATAGTTTCCCCTAACCGTGCTCAAACCGTGCTCCCTAAGAAAAGCCTCCAAACTTATCCAAAACCATTCCAAACTCTCCCATCCTCTACTCAACTCATCCCATTTACTATAAAAACATAAAAAGAATAAACAAAGGCTACGTACCTCAAACCAGGGGTACTAAAAGACCCAAAGATATATGATGAAGGAAATGATTATAGGATTTATTTTCATCAGGGATTTTATAATTTAGAATGATTAAATTGTGTGAATATGGTATGAGAAGAGGTGGACTTTTATAAGTGTAGGGAGGGAAAAACATTAAATTTCTTAACAGATTTCAATGATTTAATTTCATGTTCCTGAGAAAGTGACTCCAAATGGTTATTATTAAAAGTTAGGAAAATATATGGTTGAAATATATTCAAAAAATAACAATTTTATATGTTTGTTTGGAAATCTTTCTCTTATATCATGTTTTACCCCCCCCCCCCCCCGATAAACATGATTTTACATTAACCATTGCAAAATAATCTTAATATTTTTACAATCCACTATGAGTCAAAATTTAGTTCTTCCTATTAAATTATATTAATTATGATTATTAATAATATGGAATCTATTTTACCAAATTTAATTTCTATAAGTGGTATAATTTCATTTTAATTAAGTGTGAAACTGCAACGAAACCCCGTTTTTGAAAAATGAATTTTTAAACATATAACTTAATTTACTTAAATTAAGTTCTTTTTAAAACCCATAAAATTAATTTTAAAATATTATATTGAATATATAATACATAAATTTATTTAAAAATATTATTAAATTAATTTGTTAAGATAAAAATACATTGCGTGTATAAAAATAGTTTTTAGAAAAATGTGTTTTTAGGTCTTAAAAATAACTTATAACAAAATCATGTAAAATGATGATTATTGTATAATTAATTACATTATTCATAATTATATTATACTTAGGTTACTTTAATTCTATATTCAAAACATAATGGGACACATACTTGAAAATAAATTATAATTTGTTTCAAAATCGGTATTTTTTATCATTCACTAAAAAATAAATATTTTTTGAAAAAAGTAGAAAAAAATAACCCTAAGATAATATTGAAATTATGATTTTAAATTTGATAAAAATTTCCTACAAAAAATATAAAAATGGTATAAATTATTTTTAATTATCTTTTGTAAAAAATCTTAAAACCCATTTTTAAGGATTTTTTTTTTTGAAGTGTAAAATGACTTTACTGAAAATTGAGAACATATTTATTATAAATTAATCAATAAATTTACATGAATAAAATCCTTTATATATATTTTTCATAAATTTTTTATTACTATTCATACATTGAAATTTAATGGTTAGGTTATAATGGTTTACTAAAGCATGGTTCGTATAGACTTGGGGTTGCGTGTAGGGAAAGCTATCAAATAAATCAAGTTTTATTTCAAAGGAAACATAGATAAAATCATGGGGTGATAAATTTGCCTTTTATATAATATCATAAAAAATTAATATAATATGGAATATCATTTAGTATACCAAAAAACAAAACTCTCAAATAAGAAATTTCTTCCATTTTCACATTATACCCTTCAATACATTCATTCCATGACAGTTTCAAAGAATCAATTGAAGGATCCAGGTTTTTGAAAAAATCATTTATGAGTGGTTTTCCCATAAAATAATCATTTAAAGAATCATATACCTATAATTTAATCATAATTATGTATGGAGATTTTGAATTAATATAATCATTGACTGTATATTAAGCATATTGTATCAAATATTTTGAAAATTCATTCTATCAATAGAGAGTGAAAGTAATATGTTCATTGATTCTTGGAAAAACATTTAGCAGCAAAAATAGATTGTATTTCATTAATAATAATCAAATGGTTTTCAATTTTTAAAATCTTGAATCTTATTTCTATCATTTTACATTAAATTTTAATCATCATCTACACTATTATATAAGCATAAAATTTAGGTATTATAGGAATGTATCGTAATGTCTTTTACAGACTCTTTCCATTATCCTTGTAGAAAGATACATCACATTTAGAACAACTTAACAATGTTAAATTTATATTTATAGAAAAAGTACTATCATTGGTACATGATTATATACATTCATAAATTAATAAAATACTATTTAACATTTTTCTAATATCATATTTTCAGCTAGTTTTCTTCCCTCTAGTAGTACCTCTTTCAAAAGCAATAATATTATATTAAGCATATTCATCTCCACCCATTCCTTACTTTCATTTTTTAACACTTTAACACTATTAACAATTTTCTAAATCAAATATATCCATTATATAAAATAATTTTCTGATTTTTTTTTCAATTTTTATCTTCAATCATAATAATCATATTCTTAAGATAGATAATTTCAGTTAATCTTTTATCGATATCATGTGAGAACTTTATATCACTGTATACATTACAATCATTTATTACATGTATTTTTTCCAATTTTTATTCCCATAATAATAGGTTGGATAAATGATTTGAAAAAAAAATATACTTCTAGTTCTTGTATTGTAACTCATTCTATCATAACCCATTTAACACATTGGAATATGATGTTTTCCAGGTTATCCACATGATATAGTGAAAAATTAATAAATTATTTCACTCCAAAAAAATTATTACAGTAATAAATTATCTTTAATTCATCATTTATCAATTATATCTCAATATATCAATGATTCATTGAATCTATGTTTATTATTAACACAATAAATTAAAAATTGTTATATAGTTTTTGTTATAAAAATAATAATAATGAAAATTATTTTACATTAACTTTATTGAAAATAATATTTTATGATTAATAAATTTGAAAAAAATGTATTAAGAAACATGAAAATGATAAAAGATAAAAAAATTAAATAAAAATGATAAACAAATGATATGATAACTTTTATTGAAAATTTTCATTTAGTGTGATAAAATGGGTCCAAAATAAATCTAATGATGCACTATTTTAACATTTATTAATTAAAGTATGATGATAATATTAACAAAAAAAAGGATAAAATAGGAATCATTAAAAATCTAATGAGTTTATATTCATGTTATAAAATATAACACCATACCTAATGACATAAATACAAAAAATATCAATGTCAGCATAAGGTTAAAATTAATAACATACTATTAAAAAAATCCATTTATTTATTTTACCTTTTCAATTTTTTCCATTCCCTCAAAATTTTATAACGAAATACATGAATAAAATTATCTCTGAAGTTACTCATACGTTGAAAAACATCGCCCAACAGTTAAGATATTTTTTTCATCAATATATCACCATAAATGAGGGAAAAAGAACCACATGAAACCAAACACAATCACACAGAGATATGAAACATATACATTTGAAACCATTGGTTATTGAAAGACATTGAAAAAATATCTGCATGCGAAAATAAATGGTTCTTTCAGACTCATATGTGTTTTTAAGGGTGTGAAATATAGGGTAATAAAAATAATAAAAGTTAGGCATTATATATATAAAATAACATCCACAAACATATCAATGATTCAATTATAAATTATTATTTATATAAGATATCAATAAAGTTATAGATTCACAATAAGATAATGAAATATCATATGAAATATGTTGTGTAAACATCCATAATAAAAGTTGATAATCTTGTATGTTAGTAATACAAATTTACATTCATTATAAAAATAGGTAAAGTGTCCCAATAATATTATATAGTGGAAATAATTTCTTACAACATTATTATAGAATGATTGTATAAAAAAGTGTAAATTATTTGTGATAATTATTTATAAAATTGAAAAAATATAAATAAAAAATGAAATAAATAACATTATTATGCACATTCACAATGTTAATAATGGATAATTTAATATAGTGATGATGTGGGTTGGTGTGTGTGTGCCTTAAAACAAATCAAGTTTCATTATATTATGAACAATCTATATCACATAAATCATATTAATGGAAATATATTGAGATTTATTTATGTTTATTACATTAAATAATAAAGATATTATGATAATAACCCCTTAGAATATATTTATTTCCATGTAATCCATGTTTAATGATCATCTTGTTGGTTTGTGATAATATTTTAATACCATTGTGAGTATGATCAATTATACAGAGATATAATTGATCACTATTGGGATATAAGTTGGTGAACTTGTATCAATATTGTCCCTCTTAAAGTATTCCATGTGGAATTTCATATACATGTCATTGGTGTTGCTCAAGTGAACATTGGTTTTAATTAATTTGAATTTATGTTAACAATTAGTTTAATTTCTTATGAGGTTTCCTATTTTGATATTAATAAAAATTCATCATAGAATTTATTATAACATAAGGAAATTGTGTCTGATATTGATCAACCAAAGGGATTTTATTTACCAATATAGGATGTTTCAAGCCATATGATGGGCTTGTAAAATCGTGGACCAAAATTGAGTTTTTATTATAAAATAACATAACCATTCTAGGTTATTTACATGTGAGGTAATTATATATGTTTTAGTCATCTTGTGAATTTAGATAAATTGATAAGTTATACAAGGTATGCATTTTCCATGTCTCATGCTTCATCTCAATGTCAAGGTCAAAGGAACATTTCTAATAGACAAGCAGTGGATTAGATTACACCAAACCCCTTTGAAATTTATCTTTATATAATATTTTATTAGATATAACTTTTATTTTATGATTATAAATGGGATTCATCATCATTTACAAAATTAAAAAGGATCCTTGAAATCTCATATAAGATAATACTAATTGCGATTTTTTAAGATAATATAATTGTTCCATGTCTTAGAAAAGTTATGTTAATGATAAAAAAATAATATCTATGCTTAACACATTTGAATAATTAATTAAAAAATAATTATTTGATTAAATATTAAATCTGGTGCTATTATATAAATGGAAAGTTATTTGAATTGTTAATAAACATACATGAGAATATATTAAAAACCAATTGGGATTTAGGACTAAGCTTGCTGTAATGGGATTCTAAGGCCCATTAAATGAGATAATTTTATTGGCCAAGCTTTAAAAGATATATAAGCAACTATTTTGATATTTTTAACCCATTTTTAATATCATTAATGTATCTCCCAAGGTGGTTTATCATTTTATCCTCTTTTAGAGGATATTTAATTCTCCAAAAACCTTTATAGGACCTTTCGATAAAGGCTATTTAATTCCCATATTTCTATAAATAGATAGAAGACAGGGTAGAACCTTCATTTTAATTTCATAAAGAAAATATTATAATCAAATATCTTTATTTTTCATCATCTATGAGATTCTATAATGTTTCTCACATCCTTTATTCTGCCCTTTTCTATTGGATTGATTAAAATAACATGCATAGGAAGAGGATTACACTAAATAAATAAAGGTTAAAATTATTGGTTGATATCAAAGGATTATTGTATTCAATAATTCATGATAGATGCAAATATTTCAATCCTTTTTAAAACAGATTTTTTTTATCTTGGACGTGTTTTTTTAATAATACCATTATGTTTAAATTATCAATAATGTTTCTAAACCCCAACAATGGTATCAAATTAGTGATAAAATAATGAAATCATATAAAATCAAGGTTATATTATTTTATATGTTTTAGTCTATATTCACATTGTTTAAAATTTATTTAATCCTCTCAAGAAACATTAATAGAATGTTTAGTTTTTTATTTCTTCTCTAGATAGTAATTACAATTAGTTTATTTCCACTCAACTATTGTGTGAATCATAAAATACACTATGCTCTATTCCACTTGAATTCTAAGAATTATATATATTTTATTCTTATAGAAATTGATGTGTATATATATAAATATTATATATAATGTGATTAAAGTCTTTAAATTCATACAAGATACAAAAAATGAATTATTTACATAAGTAATTAATATATATGATATTCATAAAGTACATATAAGATAAATACTATTAAATTAATATAGATAAAATCATATATGGTATATATCTTATACATATAATGTTAACAGTGAGACTAAATACAAAATAACTTATATAATATCAATGTTTTAGATGCATTTAAATAATAATAACATTTGTAAAGATCTTTATTGATTAAATATATGGATCATGTTGAGCGGTGCATCATTGGTCTATCTTGTGTTAGAAGAAAAGGGTAACCTTTATTCTATAATAAATATTAGGAGACACTAAACTAGGTAACCTAATGAAATTATCACCTAGAGGCATGATGTTGAGAAAAATCATTAGATGTATTGGGTTTGATTTTTTTCAATCCACAATCCAAGAGTGGAATTTTATAAAATTATTAAGAGTCTTCTACCTAAATAAGTATAAAATCCAAACCTAAACCACCTGGTACAAGTGAAATGCCACATGACCTCATGTATGCCTCCCTATATGTAAGAGGTTGTCGACCAGTAGTAAGGGTTTAAGTCCGCCAATGGGGAGGTTATACCCTCAATATCATGTCATCGAAAAGATAATAATAATAATAATAAATATAATAAATAATTAGAGTAATTATGTGGAAACAATAGATGGAATACATGTCATACATGGAAAAATAAATGGGTTCCCAATGTGGAAATCCAAACCAAGTAAAGGTATCAGAAGATAAATAAATAAAAAATGGGGTCCTTCAAATTTCATCCATGTCCTATACCATATTTTTTCTCCACTAATCAATCATCCACCATAGGGACCTTTCTCTTCACTGGATATCTTGTCATGAAATCTACAATTGCACTAAAATTCCCAAGTATAGTGTGATTACAAGACTCCTGTGTGAGAGCGTCTCTCTCCTAGGATTTCCTAGGGTTTCAGTCATCTGTCCGTCCGGCCTCCGGCGGTACCTCTCCGTTCACCTTCGCCCGCTCCTGGATTCCACCGTCTGTGTGCTGGGAGGAGCCAGGTCCTTCGTCATCCGCTCGACCTGGACCTCCAGCGTTGGATCAAGCCTCCCTCGAGGCCCTGGATTTCCGTCTGTCACCGCCTCCCCCGTCGGCTTCAGATCTGCGTGAGGGAACGCATCGTCAGATCCCCACCCTCCTTCACCAGCACTCCAGATCTGTTCGCACGTGGATCTTGCTTCACCATCTTCTTGAGGAATTTCTCTTTTCAAAAAGTCTCCTTCGGAGTCAGATCCTCGTGCTCTGTGTCTCGAGGACTACTCGATTCGGAGGATTTTCCCCTGTTCGTTTCTTCTTCCCACTGCAGTGGAGTGGGTTTTCCTGTTGCAGGTTTTCGGTCCCCTTTTTCACGAAGTGTCCACCGCGAAGTGGTTCTAGCCCGCGAAGATCCCGCCGCTGGCTTCATTGAGTTCGAGGATTTCTTCACCCTTTGGTTACTCTCCCAGCTGTCGCGAAGCGAGCGGCGATCTGTAGTCGGATTTGTTCTTCCTTTTTCGCGAAGTATCCACCGCGAACTGGTCTTGACTTGCGAAGCTCCTTCCACGAAGACTCCCTGTGCCGAGAGACTTGCGCGAGGGGATTTGCGCGAACTCGCCGGTTCTACCTCACGCACCACTTGGACAGGGGATTTGCGTGCAGGGACTTCCCTGTGTTCGAGGATTTCTTCATCCTTTGGTTCCTCTCCCTGCTGTCGCGAAGCCGGCGGTGTTCTGTGTCGGATCTGTTCTCCCTTGTTCGCGAAGTTCCACCGCGAACTGGTCTGGCCGGGCGAAGCTCCTTCCACGAAGAATCACTGTGCCGAGAGATTTGCGCGAGGGGACTTGCGCGAACCCGCCGGTGTTACCTCACGCACCACTCGGATAGGGGATTTGCGCGCAGGTACTTGCGCGAGGGGAACCGCGCGAAGTAAATCTTCACGCAGGGCTGGGTGCGAAATAAGGGGACTGGCGCGCGGGGTCCTGCCGGTGTGAGGGGTCTTGCGCGCGGTGTGAGGAGTCTTGCCGGTGTGAGGGGACTTGCGCGCGGGGACTTGCGCAGGGCTGGATTTCATTGCGCAGGGCTGGTTGCGTGAGGGGACCTGCGCGCGGGGACTTGCCGGTGTTACCCCAGTTTGGTCGACCCCTCCCTAGGTGTTTTCGAGGCATTTACATGGAGACGGAGTTGGTGAACCAATGGAAGAACCTCACGTTGACAGACAAAGAAAAAGAGCCACTTGCAACCCGTAGAAATGAAGACAACACTTTGACAAAACGAATGGCTTTATTAGTGGTCGGAAGACTGGCGACCGAGGCACCTTTTAATCTAAAGGCCCTCAGGACCACTCTTCAAAATCTCTGGAAATTGGAAGCGGGAGTAGCCATCCGGGAAATTGAGAATAAACTCCTCGTGTTTGAATTCTTCAGCGATAAAGACAAAGATAAAGTTCTCAGAGGACGACCTTGGTCCTTTGACAATCATCTCATCCTGATGGAGGAATTTAAAGGGGGTGACGAGATTCAGAATTGCACACTTACCCGATCCCCGTTCTGGATAAGAATCAGAGGAATTCCGTTCCATGGGAGATCAACACAGGTGATGAAAGAAATTGGAGACCGGATCGGCCTTTTCCTAGAATGGGATTGCTCGGACCCAATACAATGGGGCCCCTGGGTTCGAATAAAGACTGAGATCGACGTGTCTGAACCCTTAATGCGAGGTATGTTCCTAAAAATTGATGATTCCAACACCTGGATCTCGTTCGAATTTGAAAAACTACCAATCTTCTGCTTCCTTTGCGGACGTATCGGCCACATGGAGAAAGCATGTGGGGCAAGGCCAGAGAATTCCACTGAAAATATTACCTTTCAATACGGTCCGTGGCTCCGGGCCAAAACACACAGAGAGGCATATATCCCTGAGGCGGAGAGACAAATTGATCGGGACCGTCTGATTGCAGCCCATCTAAGGCGACCAGAATCTGAACAACCTCCTATTATAAGGATGGGACCACCTGTCTTCCCTAAAGAATCCCCGGCTGAGCTCAGGGGAAATGGAAACGCCTCCCAAGAGATTATCGTTAGATGTAATGATGGGGCTCGGCAAGACAGTTACCTGACTCAGGGTATCACAAAAGCTGACTTCGCTTTTACAGCACCGAATTTAACGTTCCTCACCTCAACTGGGCCGCTACCAAAACCAAAAGAACCTCCAGAGAAACTTCCGAGGCAGAAACATGTTTCCTTGGATCCGCCTGAAGCTGAGCAGAGTCCAAATCAGTTCCCAACGGATGCCCTTCTGCAAGCCGATTCTGGGATGACTGAAGCTTCACCTTCAGGACATGTTACTCGTGGAACCTGGAGAAGGGCACGTGGCGGTGGTAAAGGCGATTGTCTAGGGAACCCCAAACCAGGAGATCTGAAACGGCAAAGCGAGCCCAGTGGTATTTACACCAGTCTCCCCAAAAGGAGGAAAGCATCAGGTTCGTCATTTACCCCACAAGAGACAAAGGCGGAGGCGGGTCAGGCCCGGCCCCGCCTAGAGCAATGATCGCTTTATGCTGGAACTGCCGTGGGCTTGGCAACCCACGAACGGTTCGTATGTTCCGGCGCTATTGCGCTCAAAGTCGCCCTGATATGGTTTTCCTGTCCGAAACCATATTCGAAAACAAGGACATCACAAATATTGCCCTAAAGTGCGGATTCCAGGGTTGTTTCCCGGTCCCCCGACAGGGTCACTCAGGGGGATTGTGTCTGCTCTGGAAGGATAATATCGATGTTAGGCTCCTGTCTTTTTCCCAGCGCCATGTAGCTGCTTCCATTGGCGATCCCCACAACCCCACCTGGACGTTTGTGGGCTTCTATGGCTGGCCCTCCCAGTCTGAAAAGTGGAAATCTTGGGATCTTCTTTGCAAACTTCGTCGTGATCTGCCAAGCCCCATTCTGTTTGGAGGGGACTTTAACGAGATCCTTTTCCAGAAGGAAAAAATTGGTGGAGCTATGCGCTCCTCCACGTCTATGTCTGAGTTTAATGATGCGATCCTTAAGGCAGAGCTGATGGACCTGGGTTACACGGGTTATCCCTTTACATGGTTCCGAGGCAGATATGATGGAACTCGAATCGCTGAACGTCTGGATCGATTCTTTGGATCAATGGACTGGATGAGCCTCTTCAAAATGTACCATATCAGACATCTCTCGTTCAACTGCTCGGATCACTGCCCAATTGTCATTAACTGTACCCATAATGAGCACGTTACTAGTCCCAGGAAACCATTCAGATTCGAAAGCTTCTGGTCAAATGATCCCGAGTGCGAGGCGGTTATCCGTTCAGGCTGGAAGACGGGGCAAACGGATCCGAGAACCAACCTTCTCCGAGTAGCATCTGATCTGAAGACTTGGAGCTACTCTAAATTCCGTCATCCGGACCGGCAATGAAATTTCCTTGAAAGGAAGATTGGCTATCTTCTTAGCAAACCCCCGTCTAGCAGCATTCTCTCCAAAATAAGTGAAACCCAACGAGAGTTGGATGTTGCCCTGCGCAATAAGGAAGGTTTTTGGGCTATGCGAGCGCGTGATATTCATATAGCAGAAGGGGATGCTAATACCTGTTATTTCCACCAGAAGGCTTCAGCAAGACGCCGGAAAAACTTTATTTCTGGCATTCTTAATTCAGATGGTAGTAAAGTGTCAGACACAGGGGGAATCCAAGAAGCTTTCCTGAGCCATTTTCAGAAACTCTTCTCGGCAGGCCATTCTTACATCTCTCCCGAGATTGAGGACTGCATCAAACCTGTGATTTCTGACGATATGAACAGACAACTTTCGAATGATGTGACGAATGATGAGACTCTTAAGGCCTTAAAGCAAATCCACTCTACGAAAGCCCCGGGACCAGACGGCTTCCACGCCCTCTTTTTCAAGAATTACTGGCACATCATCGGTCCAGACATTTGCAATTTAATGCGGGATATTTGGGCGGGGAAAAAAGACCTGTCCTCTCTTAATGAAACTATTCTTACTCTCATTCCCAAGATGAAAAATCCGCAAGGGGTCGCGGACTTTCGACCGATCAGTCTGTGCAATGTCTCGTATAAGATCTTCTTGAAGATCCTGGCGAATCGGTTGCGACCTTGGCTACCCGACGTCATTTCAGAGAACCAAAGCGCTTTTGTGGCAAAAAGATTAATCACTGATAATGCCATTATTGCTCATGAAATTTTCCACTCCATGAAAACGCGTACACGAGCGAAGAGAGGGATCATGGCGTGGAAATTGGATATGGCTAAGGCCTATGATAGAGTGGAATGGAACTTCCTCGAATATGTGATGCTCAAGATGGGTTTCTGCACCAAATGGATTGCCATGATCATGCAATGCGTCTCGTCAGTTTCCTATAGCATTAATGTCAACGGGGTGCTCACCCGAGGCTTCTCCCCATCCCGTGGGCTTCGCCAGGGAGACCCTCTTTCACCCTTCCTTTTCATTTTAGTGGCTGATGTGTTTTCTAACCTCCTTTCCAGGGCAGCCTCGCTTTCCATAATCCATGGGGCGAAAGCGTGTCGCAAGGGCCCTCCGATATCCCACCTCTTCTTCGCTGATGATTGCCTTCTTTTTTCTCGAGCTACCCCTAATGAGTGTACCGCAATCTGCCAGGCGATTCAACAGTATGAACGGGCTTCAGGACAAATGATCAATCAGAGTAAATCAGAAATTTCTTTCAGCTCTGGAGTTCCCCAGCCGAAAAGAGAAGATCTCTGCTCTTTAGCACGCATCCCTGGGGTCGATAAGCACCAGAAGTATCTTGGGCTCCCGACGGTGGTTGGACGGTCAAAGAAAGAAATCTGTTCAGCTATTGTGGACCGAATTGAAAGAAAAATACAAGGTTGGACCCCTAAAAAAATCTCCAAGGCCGGCAAGGAAATCCTCATCAAGGAGGCACTTCAATCTGTCCCCAGCTATTTGATGTCTATTTTTAAACTCCCTGATGTGGTGCTTACAAAGATTCAATCCAGCACATCTAACTTTTGGTGGGGACGAAAGGACGGAAATAATAAAGTCCATTGGATCGCCTGGTCTGCTCTCTGTCAACCAAAATCTGAAGGCGGAATGGGCTTCCGGGACCTTTCTCTGTTTAATGATGCTTTGCTGGCTAAACAAGGTTGGCGTATGATTAATAACCCATCATCCCTATGCACGCGTGTTCTCCGGGCTAAATATTTCCCACATAAGGATTTTATGGATTCCCATCTTGGCTATCGACCCAGTTTTCTCTGGAGAAGCATTTGGGGCGGTCGTAATCTACTGAGGAAAGGGCTAGGCTGGAGGATTGGGAATGGTTCTACGGTCAAGATTTGGACCGATCCTTGGCTTGTTGATCAGACAGGCACGAAGGCGTCATCCCCTGTTTATCCCGGATCCGAACATGCCACAGTCTGTTGTCTTTTTGAAGATCAAGGGGCGGGATGGTGTCTGGAAAAACTCTACTCCTGTTTTAATGAGAGGGACAGGAGACTTATTCTGAGTATTCCCTGTGTGTCAGACGCAGGGCCAGATCATCTCTACTGGACAAACGACAGCTCAGGTGAGTATACAGTGAAAGCCGGCTACCGGCGAGCTCTTTCTGCTCAGATTTCAGAAGGAGATGCGAGGCCCTGGACATCAATTTGGAAGCTTAATGTTCCCCCTAAAGTTCGCTTTTTCTGGTGGCAGGTGTGTACTGGTATCCTCCCAACTAAGAGCCTCCTTGTCTACAGACACTTTTCAGACGACAACTCTTGCCCTTTCTGCCCTTCTGTGACTGAATCCCCTTTCCATGCCCTTGTTCAATGTCCCGGGGCTCAGGAGATTTGGAATGGCTGGGGATCAACTTTAGAGCTGTTCCCGGACCCCGCCTCAGATCTCACAGCTCTCCTGATGCGATGGTGCTCCTCCTTTTCGCCGGCTAACGCAGGCGCCCTGTGCATTTTGGCTTGGATTATCTGGAATAGGCGGAACGAGGCTATTTTCAATCATTTCCGGAGGCCCCCCAGGTTTTGGATTGACCGGGCATTGTCATGGATTGCGGTTTGGCAGAACCACCCTAAACAACAAAGACTTTCCATCCACCCTCCTCTTCCCCAACATTGGTGCCCCCCACCGGAAGGGATTATTAAGATCAATGTGGATGCCTCTCTCCCTAAGGATGGCCCAGTTGGACTAGGTTTACTGGCCCGGGACAACCTGGGAAATCTTATCGCTGCCAAATACGAAGCACGTTATGCACTTTGGGAGCCCTCAGTCGCGGAAGCCGCCGCCATCCTTGCTGGATTAAACTTCGCAAAAGATTGCGGTTGGGACTCCATTCACATCGAATCCGACTGTCTCACCGTAATCAATGCCATCAATCTCACTGACGGCGGGCTTCAACCTTTCGGTCCCATTATCCGGTGTATTCACTCGCGGAGACAAGGCTTCAATTCCTGCAATTTCTCATTTATTAAAAGGGAAGCGAACGAAGCCGCTCACAAGATGGCAGGCATTGGCCCTCCCTATGTGGACTTGCTCTGGTTCAATCATTTTCCATCGTGGTTATGCTCCTGTATTTCTGCTGATCTCCATCATTAATGGATCCGCCTTCTTTGTCAAAAAAAAACCAAGAACCACCATTAATGTAATATGGAACACCCCACCCTAATAGTGGTCATCATCTGTAACCCTACACACCAGTTGAAATTTTACATCTAGTCACACATGCACATATCTCCACAAGTATAGTCATTCTTGTCTTCAAGGATTTTTAGACAATGTTATATTTTGGTCAGCCAGCTCAACATATGTACATCCCTCTGTAAGGATATATTTTATTTCCTATAAGGATGTTTCTACTTCATCTAGTTGGTTAGTTGGGTATCCATGCACATCCCTTTATAGGGATATCCACTCTCACCTTTAATTATTTTTATACCACATCGAACCAACCTCAAGGCTCCACCTGAACATATTGATACCTTAAGAATAGTTCTATAGGATATGTAGTACAACAACAAACACATGTTGTAACAAGGAACAAAAAGTCATAATAAGAATAATCATTGGGAGATACAAATATTCACATGGTCATAATCAAGTAACCCTCATGTCCACTCACATGACCACATATAATAAATAACAAGAATGGATTAATTAAGAAGAAATAACATATCATGTAAATGTCATATATGTAGACCAAAAATAGAAATGAATTTCCTAACTCAAAGTCATCAAAGTTAACAGAAAGGATAAACCACCATGTGTGGTTTCAAAACTGGAGTGGAAACTTCTATAGCCAAGAACACCACCTCTTGGTCCTTATTATCATAGTTGTTGACACATAAATGTTCAAGGTTTGTAAAGGGTTCATGGAACCAAAACTAACTATATTATTTCATATAGAAATAAAATATCACATTTGATTAGACTTTTTATCTCCTGGATAATTTCTAAATTATAATTTTAGGCTAATGTATATACTATCAATATTTTCCTCAACAATAATTATAAAACCACGCATGATAATATATATATATATATCTAGATTAAAACTATAATAAAGGTCGTAGTTATTTATAATTATTATTTGATAAAATTATATAATTATCCTCTTATAATTTTCATAATTATCTTATGATAATTCAATATTTTCATCCTTTGACAAAATCTTTGTAATTATATTCTGAGAATTTTCTTATAAATTATTCTTTGATAATTTGATGTAATTATTTTTTGGTAATTATTTATTATTATCCTCTGATAATTTAGTGTGATTATATTTTAATAATTATTTGTTATTATCTTCTGATAGTTTCTTATAACTATCTTTTCATAATTTTTATAAATTTTCTTTTTATAAATATGTAGAATTATCCCTTGATAATTTTGGGTTTAATATTTTTCTTATTAAGTTCAAAAAAAATTCCTAAATTTAGAAAGAAAGGAAATATGAAAGATAAATAAATATATAAAACCAATATTTTTCATCTTATCCACATCACCTAGGGGTTTAGAATTACTTCCATGGGGGGAATTAACCTAGAGTTTCATGTTCCGTGAATATTGTATTAATTATGAAAGTACAAAACCCCAACTCCCTCAATAAATATTCCCTGAGTTTTCATGTGTAATGTGTCATACAAGGTTTTTCCTACATCCTCAACAAAATAATGGTAGTATATCTCCCTAGTTTGGTCTCTGAAGAGCAGCATGGCTTCATCAAAGGTTAGTTTATTCAATTTGAGGTCGGTTTGGATCATGAAATTATTGGTGATATTGAACAAAAAACTTTTGGATCTAATATTATTATTAAATAAAACATGAGTATAGCCTTTGATAAGGTTAAATGGGGCTTTATCCTGATAATTCTTGCTGGCATGGGATTCTCTTCTTAGGTGGTCGACCTCTTATTTCACTACTTCAACTCTGAATGGATTACAACTATTTTCATCAAAAAATAGTATGGATTATTCAAGGTAGTTAGAGGGTTAGGACAAGGTTACCCACTCTCTCCAACATTGTTCATTCTCACACAGTATATACTTAGTACATATATCAATCAAAGTATGAAAATGGTTAGAATACTTCCATATCGTAACACACATATAGCCAAATATATTTCTCACATTATGTTCATAGATGATACAATTATTTTTGATTATGTAAGAATTAGATCAATTTGTGGGATCAATGATGTTTTGGAGGAATATGGGAAATGGAGTGGGAAACTTGTGAATTGAGAGAATATTTTCTCTTATATGGAAATCTATAGTTCTGACAGGAGAGTTAGAAATGTGGAAAGTGGGTTGGAAATTCACTATGGGAGATTTACGTTGGGATACTTGGGGGGCCTCAGTTTCTCCATAACTCCTCATAATTGATCACATTGAGAATTTTGTTTATAAAATTAAAGGTAAGATTCTAAATTGGAAAAATAAAATGAATGACCTATATCTGAGGGAGGTATCAACAATATAATTTTCACCAAGACAATGAAAAAGATGTATTCCAATATTTCATCGGAGTCTTTTGAGGGGTTGTCCCTTTAGGGTAGGCACATGTAGTCATAAAACAGAAACAGTTTAAACATGAATAGAACGACGCCTTCAGTGATCCGGAAGTTAATACAACCTTTCATTACCTACCTTCATCAACACTCTCATTGGATCATTGGAAGAGGAGACATCATGTTCTAAAAGTGAAATTGGGTGGGGGTCATGCTTAGATTTCTAGGATGGCTAAACCTAGATAAAAAAATTAAAGAAGCCAGAAAGATATTCCACTTTTAATAAATTGGTTCTTGATAAGGAGTAGCTGTACCTTTTGAGAATATAGTGTTCAACTTGGAATTGTATTAGTGTGTCTTTGTGGTTTCTTCTTCTAGGACCTTCTCAGTGAAGGAGTTTCTTAGGTTGAAAGAGGCCATAACATTCAATATTAATGGGATATCACACTGTGGTGTAAGGAGATTACAACCAATTTTAACATTCTGGTTTGGCTTGTTAGGCACAACGCATTACTGACTGATAAAAATATTAATCACCTAGGAATCATCCATGCCTCAAGATGTATTTTCTATAAAAAACATATTGAAACCATAGAATGTATTTTTTTTATAGCGATTGGTACTATTCTGTATGGAGTGACTTTGGGGCATTCACTGGGTTGTTTTTACAAGAGTTATTGAGTAGGAATTTCCTCCAGTGATGGTACCAAGTTGTATGCAATTATGGATTGGAAAACAAGGCGTGTTCAATTATTCTCTCTATGGGATATTGGAGTATATTTAAAGCAATGAATGAGGCGATTATCAATGAAAACATTTTTACCCATGTAAGTATCATCTCAAAACCCAAAAATTTATTGGTCGGTCTAACTAGATTGTGTAAAGAATGGGAGACAACACCTTCTTTGAGACCTCTTATGGTCTCTAATTCTCCATAAACAACATCTTAAAGTCTGAGGAATGGGAAATGAGTTATGTGGAATCCTCCTTAGGAGGGATTAAATCTCAACATAAAAGGTTTGTGTTCCATGGGGGTCATGCATGGTGGTGGAGTGATTCGGGATTAGCGAGGTTCGATTGTTTTTGCATTCTATAGAACTTATGAAAGAGAAAAATACCTTCATACTGAAGTGAATGGTATGATCACTAGTCTATGGTTACATAACCAAATTCACCTTCCTCTTAAAGTAATTGAAACTAATTCTTTAATTACCTATCATGGTCTTCATGGAATTGGCACCATTCCCGGATCAATTGAATACATTATATGACGGTTGGAGGAAACTGTGAGTGATCACACAGAGATAATACATACATTTCATGAAGGTAATGCTTTTGTAGACTTATTTGAATCAAAGGTAACTCAAAGTGATTTCATTTTTTACTTTTCTAGCATGGGATCCCTTCCTCTAGAGAGGGTAAATTTGGTTAGAGCATGTGCTTTGGGTCTCTACTATTTCATTACCTCTTGGTAATGTTTCTTTTTTTATCTTTTTTCATTTGATAATGAAATTAAAAAATATTCTTGTGATAAATTAAAATACAAATAAAATTATTGTTTCAACTGAATCGTCAATGAAGAGTGTTTAATTTCATCTCATTAAGGCGTTTTAAATTAAAACAGCTCAAAATAAATGATTCCATGGTTTTTTTTATCAAAGTCACCTGAAAAATGGAGTTTTACAATTTGAGGATGAATAATAATGTAAAAAGGTAAAAAAAATAATAATAAGTGTAAAAAATATTACCCTTACATGGGGGATTGAGCTTGAAACAAACAGCTAACACACTGAAAGGTTATGTCACAACTTTAGTAAAACCCACATTCCAAATATAATGGAGGTATCACATTTATCGTTTGAAACACTATTTACAATATATTCTAATATATCAAAAAAAATGTTCACCGGATATAATACATTTAACATTTTTATTATATCAACATCGAGGATCTACATGCCCCAAAATCTAACACTGACTCCATTCCAAAATCTGATAATATTTCTTAAAATATTATAAATTTTTTTAAGGATAAAATAGATTTGTTACATTAAAATGGATTTTACCCTTATGTAAAGACATAAAAACACAAGTAAGAGTGATTTTTATTGAAAAATTAAAATTTCACATAAAATAGTTATAATTTATTAAAAAAAGAGGGTTGAAGTATTAGTTAAAATTGAGAATATTAAAATTACACCCCTCAGACAACTTTTCATCCCAAATAAGTACCTTTAGTGGTATTGCATGAAAACATTAGGCCATTGATATCAAAAATTAGATTCCCACTCCCTTGACCCCTCCTAGATCTTTCCATGCCTCCACTACTCTTGAACAAATGGTACCATATTCCCATGAAGTAATTTCTTAATATGTTCTATAATCCACAAGGAACACTTCTCATATGTTTCATATGGCTCCAAATCAACATCCTCATAGTCTATAACATTCATGGGATCAGGAATGTACCTATAGAGATGAGAAACATGGAACCCATCATGTGTGTGTTGGTAGTGAGAAGGAAGATATGGATGGTATGAAAGTATCCAAACCATTTGGTACTCTCAATGGTTTTAACAAAACATGTTACTAGCTTTCCTTGCTTACTTAGAAATCAGTGGCCTAACCAATGAGACACTCTTAAGAAAACTCAATTACCCATATAAAACATCAAAGGTCTCCTCCTATAGTCATCATGTGTTATATTCCTTCTATGAGGGATGATAAACATATTATAAACCAAGTTCACTCTCTCAGAGGTCTCCTTGACCAAATTAGGCCATAAACCTACTACCTCACCCACCTCATTCCAACAAAGTGGTGATTGATATAACCTCCCACAAAGAGACTCACAAGTTTATATCTAAATAAAATCCTTGAAACTATTATTTTATAACAACTAAACCAATTATTTATGACTATCCTACACTCCACCAAATTCAAGAATCAAATATCTAATCATATCCTCCAATGTATGTAGCGCCTTCTTATAATTTCCCTCTATATGAGGATGGTATGATTTATTCAATATCAGCTAAGTCCCTAGGTCCTTCTATAAGACCTACCAAAACTATGGGGTAAAACATGAAAATATATCTAAAACAATTACCAAGGGAACTCCATATAAGTATAATATCTCATTAATGTAAATATTTCATATCTCATCCACTGAGTGAGTCCCTCATATTGATAAAAAGTGTTCAACTTTTACCAACTGATCAAAAATTACCTGAGAATGTCACAAATCCTTAGGGTCCTAGTTAACCTCCCCACAAAGTCCATTGTGACATCCTCTCATTTCAATAATATAGGGGGAGTGTCTAGAGAAACTCACCAAGATGATGGTGTTTGGCCTTCCCCCTTTAGAAAGTAAGGCATCAGGAAACAAATCCATCAATTTACATCCTTTTGAGGTGTGAATGTCCATAATAGACTCCTTTCTAATGATAGAATGGATTAGTACTTTCCCATATACAAGGATTATATCATCATTAGCCAAATATGTGTCAAAGTAAATTAAGTTAGAGGAGGACTTGACCAATAAGTCACATCCATCCACAACATGTGTAGAATATGAAACAAAGTGAAACACTAGTATCATAAAAGGTAGGATATTTAGTAGACTTGATCAGGATCATACCTTTTATAGTATATGGTCCCTCACTATCATCTATCATAATTTGATACACTATGTACACATAGCTTACCTCAAATCTATGACCCTTTTCCTGTGACTCATGACCAGTCAGAGTTGTTATATGAGTATACTACTGAGGACATTCGCTGAATCCTTGAATTGTATATAATTTCTGTCTATCAATATTGAGGAACATAGAAGAATTATTGTATAACTAATAGAGATTCCCTGTCTTTCCACACCAACCAAACTTACTCATAGGTTATGAGAAAATTTATGATAATGCCTAACATTTTCAAAATTAATGAAAAGTGTACCTCCTTCTTTCATAGAAGGTGAAAATAGGCCCCTGCTCTTCCCTAAATTCTTCCACCACTCTGTTGTAAAACCCCAACCTTAATCTTCCTTCCAATAGAAGTATCCAAGAAATTTCTATTGGAAAATAGAAGAATAACCACAACTCTATCCACCTTCAATCCTTTATTGTTCATCAATTCCTATTAAGGTAGCACTATGATTCATGTTGCATAGGCAACAACTTTAATCAAGATTCATAAAATCTTAATGAGATCATGAGAACTGTCTAACTTCATCATTCCTAGAAGGAAATATTTGAAAATAAGTCCTTAAAGGTTTTGTAGTTTTTACCTTCATAACATCCATCAAGGTTCACTACACCCAAAAACTTATTGGCGGGTCCTTTTGTGTAAATTCTACTTACTTTACGTTCATTTACTTGAGTTTCTTAATGAGTTAAAATATTCCCTCTAGGACGTTTATCCAATCCTCTACATCATGTAGTCTACTAATTCCCTATAAGGATGGTAAATTCTAGAGTTTGATATATCTAGCATAGTCAATCATGGACCTTGTTTCCCATCCTCCCTAGCTGATCACAAGGTAGAAAACTTCTAGTCGAAGTAGTCCTTCTACCTTATCTACTGAAGTGGGTGTGGGAGGGTTCTCTTCTTTATCCTCCTATACAGTATTCTATACTACTAGTCATATATATGGAAAAAAAATTAGAAATATAATGTGAAAAAAAGTCATTAGGATTGGTCTTAATAATTCTATTGGACCACACAAAGGTTCCCTAGGAGTATACCCACAACCAAAGATATAACACATATAGAACTAACCAATATTTATTTCCTATAATTTAGTCGTAGTAATCATATATACATGAACACATACTCTTGCTTAGTTCAACTAATTAATTCCATTAAATATATATCATAACAGCATAGAAATACAGATATATCACACGAAGAGAAACTATCCTAAATAAATAGAAAAAATGATGTAATTTAATTAAATAACTACTATATAGAAAAACAATAGGTATATATATATAGTATTTGAACTTATATGTCTATTCCTGATGCATTAACACACATGAAATCTAATAAAAATAGGAATAACAATCATGATAATGGTAACTCAGAGGTCCATTACACATGTGTTGTCTGGGAATATGGTAACTCCCTTAACCAAGTCCAACATAGTTACCTCCCTTGTACCATATCCCAGGTTGGTCCAAAAAAGAAAAAGAAAAAAATGTTCTCTAATACAATTTTGTAACATCCCAACCCATATAATTTGGTCTGATTGAAATTTCACATAACCTAATGCATACCTCCCTATACACGAGAGGTTTTTTTCTAGTATTGAAGGTATAAGTCTATTAGTGGGGAGACTATATCATAAGTATCATGTTATCAATAAGATAATAATAATAAACATGATCATAAATAATCAGAGTAATCATGAAGAAATAATACGTGGAATACATTTCATAAAGGGAAAAAAAGGGGCCCCCGAAGTGGAAAGATAAACAAGGTAAATGTAGATATAGATAAATAAATATATAGTGGGATACTCTCAAGTTTATCCTTGTCTACTACTATCTTTGTACTCTTCTTCTCATCTATCCACCATTGGTCCCTTTCCATCATTGGATCTTTAGACATTAAATTAACAAATGTACTAGAAATTTATGAGTATGGTGTGAGTATAAGATTCAATAGGGCATCACCAATGCATCATTAACATTAGTATAAAAAATATATAGCAATGTAGTCCACGACATAAGTAAATGATAAAATAATCACATGATCATACATGTTCTAAGTTATCATGTGTTTACCAATCTTTTATGAACCCTGACCCCACCTGATTCTGCTTATTGACAGTAAGGATATTAGATAAGTGAAACTAAGTACTAATTTTAAGGTAACACTCCACACCCAAACCTAATGGTGGTCTTCATCAGTAACAATATGTGCTAACTTAAAATCATACATCCAATCACTTATGCACATATCTCTATAGGTATATCCATACCCAGCATTATGGATGTTTTAACTGTGTAATCTATTAGTCAGCCATTCATCCACATATATACTTTGATCTATAGGGATATCCATCTATTCCTTTACGTATTTTTGGACTACATCTATTTGGTAAATTTCTTATCCATTCACATCTATCTACAGGGATATCCACTCCCACCTTTATGCGTGTTTAGAACATGTTGGACCAACCTAAAGGATACACCTAAAAATATTGATACCTGAAGCATAGTTCCATATTCTATATAACACAATAAAAAATACATGCCATAGTAAGGAAAAAAAATAACATAATAAGAACAAACATAAAAATATGCACATAATCACACAGTCATAATCAAGAAAACCTTATGGTCACTCATGTGCCCATATACAACACATAACAAGCTTTGTTTAATCATTAATAAATAATATATCATTCAAACATCATAAATATTGACCCAAAAATGATAAGTAATACCCAACCTTGAAGACTTAGATGTCAATAGAAATGATAAAACACCATGTGTGGTTCAAAAACTGGAGTGGAAAACTCTATAACTAATTGAACCTCCTCTTCATCCTTATTATCATAGTTGTTTTAATTTCAACATTAGAGGTTCATAAAGGGTTACTAGAACAAAAAATTGTTATTTTATTTCATAAATAAATAAAATATAACATGCGATGGTACTTTCTTTCTACTGGATAATTTTTAAATTATCATTTTAAGACAATGCATGTGCTAGAAATGTTTCCCTCAAGAATAATTAAAAAATTACACATGAAAATATATATATCTCTTGATTAAACTGAGAATAAAGGTTGAAATTATTAATAGTTATTATTTTACAAAATTATATATTATCCTTGGATAATTTTCATAATTATCCTTTGATAAAGAAATATTTTTATCCATTGATTAAATCATTTAATTATATTCTAATAATTTTTTTATAAATTATTCTTTGATAATTCAATTTAATTATCATTTTAAAATTCTTTATAGTTATCCTTTGATAAGTTTTTTTATTAAATTTTGAGGATTATTTATTATTATCTTTTGATAATTTCTTATAATTATCTTTTGATAATTTTTATAAATTATCAATTGAAAATTATATGGAATTATCCATTGATAATTCTATTTTTTATATTTTTTTATTAAGTTCAACCATTTTCTAGAATATAAGAATAAAGGAAATATGAAATATAGATAACTAAATAAAACCAACCTTTTTTACCTTATGTGTAACACCCAAGGGTGTGTCCACAACTAGTTTTGGGTAGAAGAAAAATGAACAGACCAACATAGGCTTCACCAATCACATGTAAGGGGGGATTTGGGTTACTCATACTCAATAGAATCAAGTAAAAGTAAGGGCCATAAGGTTTGGTATTTTAGAAGCACCAAACAAATATACATTCACCATTTTTAAAAATGAAAAATTAAAATACCTATTTAATTTTCACTTAAATAGAGTCTTCAATGCATAGATTTTAATTTAATCACATTAAGGAATTCCAAATTTAAATATGTTAAAATGAGTGATTATGTGGTTTTTGTATCAAAGATAAATACAAATGGATGTTTTTAGATTGTGGTTGAAGAAGATGGAAAAAATAATAAGATAAATATAAAATAAAAAGGGTAAAAAAAATGTTACCCGTATGCATAGGTATGCACTTAAACTTAACACCTGATGTATAAAAAGTTTATGTGACATCTCGGGTAAAACCATCATTTTGGATTTCGTGGTAATATTATATTTTCTATATGAAACACCACATGGAAGATATTCTTTAATTTTATAAAAATTATATAAGCATGATATAATATATTTAATATTTTTATCATATCAGCACCAAGACTCTAGGGGTCTCAAAATCCCACAATGACTTCGCACATAACTCTAAAAATATTTTTTAAAATATCTAATGTTTTTTAAGGAAAAAATAGATTCATTATGTTAAATGGGATTTTACCCTTACTTAAATCCATAAAAACACAAGTTAGGGTTATTTTTATTGGAAAAAAACTTTCACATAAAATTACTTGTAATTTCGTAGAAAAATAAGGTTCAAGGATCAGTTAAAATTGATAATATTACATCACTTTTATATAATGATCCCCATTCAAGTAAATTCTTAATCTCCTATGGCCTAAGTCCTTATGATCTCATATCAGTATCGACCATGTCCCATTAAAAAATGACACATGATAGGTATTATTTCCTTTCATACAAGGTTTTATTCTGCCTCCCCCATAATTTGAACCCATGACCTATGGTATAATAGCCAATTGGGAAAAATTATGAGTAACACTAATCGAGTGGCCTAGTGGTACTTATAGAAATTCTCATATTTCTGTTCTTCCATAGTTTATGGGTTTGAACTACAAGGGAGGTGGAATGAAACCTCATATTGTAGGGGATAGTACCTTCCACATATTAATTGTAGAGGGTCCATAGATGATAATATTATGGGATCCTATGGACATGGGCCATATTGATTTTTTTGTATGGTAATAATTTAATATACAAGTATTATAATTTATAAATTATTATCAAACATGAGGAGAAATTATATATTCTGGAGAAACCCACAATATATGATATATTTTTCTCCGCCTCAAAAAAGGAAAGATATTCTTTTGAAAATTATTGGAATGATGTATACGACATAAAAAATATTGTGATATCATCCATGATTTATGATCATTAGAAGCTATATGAAAACATATAATTATTAAATGTTATTAAATAGGCCATGAAGAAATCATAGAATCGTATGTGAAAAGAAAAATATTTCATAGTGATTAATTTCTAAAACTAAAAATCATTGGTATTAGATACTATATGTGCATTACTTATTTTTGTTAATGCGTGACTTCTATAATAGAAAACGAAATTGATTACGGAAAATGTGGAACTATGAGTTCGCAATAGATCATGGATTTTTCATATATTTATGGGGACCTTGAAACTAATTCTTCCCTATGGATTATTAGTATCTCTTGAACTCTATTATAATATAGCATCAAGTAATATGAATTTGATTTAAGTATCCTTCTAGCTTAGTAAATCTTTTCATTTTTAATAAATATTAAGAGTTGATCTATTTATATGATTAAAATTTTTGATGGTTATGTTAATTATTTTAAAGTTTTATATAAATTACAACTTGACAATTATATCAATAATTTAAACAATTATAGGTTTAAATTTTTTATAATTTCATTTCTCTTTGATATTGTTTCCTAGTACATATAATTAAGAATAGTATCCAATGACACCACAATGATGGATATTATATTTTAATGGTTTTAAATAATTATATTTGTATGAATATTGTTTATTAATAAAAATAAAAAAATCCCTTTTAACATTAAAGGGAAAAAGGTTAATGATTTATTAAAATCATACAAATTGATTTATCTGGTCCTATAATTAAAGTAGATCAAGGTGAATTTCAGTAATTTATTTCCTTTATTTATTACTATTCTAGGTAAGGTTCTATGTATCTTATTAAATTAAAGTATGAATCTATTAAAATGTTCAAATTATTCAATAATAAATTAAAAAATTAATATAATTTGATTTGATTGCGGTAAAAAAATATTTTATCCATGAATTTCATGGAAATCTAGGATATTGTATTATTATATCAAAACTCATTGTGCTTATTAAACCATAGTTAAATGGTGCATCTTAAAGGAGAAATTTAACACTATTTGGAATAGTTCCTTTAATGATGAGTCATGTAGGTTTCCTTATTTTATTGTTGTGTTATTATTTTTATATAGTTTCATTTCCACTAAAATGTGTTCCAACAAATGTTATTAAAAAGTCACTACATGAGATGTGGATTGGGAAGAATCTAAATTTTTATTCCAAGATGATTTTTGGTTGTGAGGAATATATACAATGTATTACCATAATTAAAATAGAAAAAAATTAGAGAAATGTTTATTTTTTATCTAAAAGATATAGTGGATTATTATTTATATAATTAAAAAAATTATAAAGTTATAGATACTTGATATATTGTAATTCTATAAAGAGAATTAATTTCAAAATTAATTCGTATGAAAAATTTAAAAAGGCTAATGTTAAAAACAAATATTAAAATGTTATTCCAAATATGGATGAGTTGGAAACACAGAGTTGTAAAAAAATGAATTCAATATGTTTATGTAACAAACCAACATGAGCTACACTATCATGAAGCTTGAGTTAACCCACCACAAGGATCAAAGAGCATTCCAAATATCCCTGGGTTAGTCAATTGTTTTGGGGCATCAATTTTACTCAATTAGGAATGAATTCTCTACTTATATTACATGTTAAATAATGGGTTATGTGACACCCCATGGATCAATGGTATGTGTGTATTCTAATTATATCAATTATTTATTTTTCATTTAGGAATTTTGATAGTTTATGGTTCAAGAGTATGAAAATTGTAAAAAAAAGGATACGTCACGTGATTAGCACATGGTTCGTGCTAATTTCCCACCCAAACTATGCATAAGGGAAAGGTGATTTCTAGTTGAGTATGCTTGTCCAGGACACAGTTCTCCAAACATTGATTTCAAATATGATTTATAAGGTTAGGTTGCACAAGCATGTTTAATTATAATACAGCTAGGGGAAACCATGTAGAAACCCCTTATAAAGGGAAAATTATTTACAATGGTTATCATATAGTGGGTGCATAGTTTTCTAAACTGTGCACCCATTACAAAAAATTTATTTTCAAAATTAATCTTTGGTCCCTCTTGAATTTTAACACAATTTTCCTTATTCCTTCCCATTAAAACACTCTATACATCATTTATATATAGGGATCTCTTCCTATAATATTACTTGTGAAATTTTATTTGATCCTATGGGAGATATTTAAATAGAATATTGATTTATCTTTATTTACATATCGTTCATTAATCTATTCCATTCTTATTTTTTTACTATTTTTCCCTTTATGGGGCATAGTGTCCATGTATATGACTATGTATGGTTCTAAAATTGAATCTTTTGAGTTTCTAGGGTTTATAAGTGTAATATTCTCTCTAATCTATTGGTATTTGGAAAATGAGATGATATTATAACAATTTTTAGTTAGGTGTCTCAAACTAATGAGCTTCCCCTTGGCATAATTTTGGTGATTGGAGTTTTATTGGGAATTTTAACCATATTATGATTTAAATGAAACATTATGGATTGATATATATGTATTAATTGTGTTTTCTTTGACTTTGTGTTTGAAAATTTAAGGGGTTTTTTCTGGATTTGAATGATATTAATTCTAAAAATAATTTTAGGCCTATGAAGTGTTAGATAAAATTATTCAAAAAAATATTCCATACATATTTTCAAAATATTTTTTGAAAGATAATTTTTATAATAACTATGCTTCGCTAATTTTTAAGTCATAGTTTCATATAAATACTTTTTTTGGTTATCTGATAATTTAAGGTGATTTTATTTTATTTCATTGAGAACTTATCTTCCTGATTTTCTATGATTCTTGAGATGTTTATATAGTGTTATAAATGTTATGATAATTACTTACCGATGAGATACACATAGGAAACATTGAGTATGTGTTTGAGTAATCCGGACATGTTGCACCCCCCATTTTGAAGTACTTGAACCTTTATTTATGTTATTTAGTATATATAATATTTGGATTAAGTTTTTGGAGGTTTTATGAGTTTTTTCATAGTTTCTAGGCTATTATTTAGGTAAACGGTTTGTTTAAGGTTAATAAAAACCATGTAGCATCTCCAAGAAACCATATAAGGGAAGGCTGTGGGAACTGGGTTGGTGCACGGTTTGTGATATCACACTGCAACCATGGTTCTCATTTGTTTTATTAATTTTTATAAATTTATTGGCATATGATATTTTTGTTGAGTTCCTAGTGATATTTTTTTATTTTTAGATGTTTTGGGATGTTTTTGGCCCTGTGCACAGTTAGTGTGCATAGTTTGGGGAGAAACTATGTCGCGTGTGGGTGAAATGGGTGTTTATAGTTCATTTTTTTCATTCAAGGTGTGCATTAAATATCTTACATACTATTTGGACCAAAATTTGTGTATAAAATGAGTAATTGTAAATTCTATTGGTGGTGTCTAAGACCTAGTGCACAGCCTGCACACAGTTAGAGGAAATTGTGTGGTAAGCATACATAGAGATTTTTTCACTTCAATAGAACCATTTTTCATAGTTGGTTCATATTTTCCAAAATTTTGTGGCCATACCATGCATACAATCCTTCCATCTAGTAAGTTATATATGGTTGGTGCATGGTTTGGAAAACCGTGCTGCCAAACCGTGAAACTTACCCAAAATCTTAAAATCTTGAGTTTCCAAGTTTTCAAATCCCCCATTTTAACCCTAATTTGGGATTATCCACCCTCATTTGACCTATTTTCACCATGGGAGCTCCCTCTCCCCACTCCCTTGTCTCTCGTTTCATTTTTTATGGTCATTAAAGCTTCCAAGGTGGGTTGCTCTTGATTTTTGGCCAATTTTCTCCTCTTCTTCTCTTCCACCCTTGGTTTCTTGGTTACTATTACCTAATTTATATCTTGTATTAACCTTAGGGTTTAAGTATTTATGTTGTATTGTGTTTCATTTAATATTAGAGTGTTTAGATTATTCTTTGGGCTTGGTTCATCCCATTTTTGTAGTTTTATCACATTATCATATCATTAAGGTAGGTGTTTCCACCCATTTACTTTCCAAATAATTCTATTTGATGCTTATTATTTTTAAATAATTTATAAATGAGTTATTATTTATTGTGATATTTGATTTTTATTGCTTTTATAGTTTCCATGTTGCAAAATATGACGAAAATGTTTTTCAAAGGATTTTATTAGTTATTCCTATATGAAGTGTATACAAGTCATTTGATAAAATTCCAATTGGTGTTTTAAAATTAATTTGAGTACTTTGGATTTTGTTTTAATTTTATTTTAGTTTTGGTAATTTATTAATTGAGATTTGGGTGTGGTTTTGATTCCTTTCTATGGTTGGGTGCTTATGTGTGGATCTTTATGATTGGTTGTGATTCTTTTTATGATTCTTTAAATTGGAAACTTGGTTATTATATATATATATATATATATATATATGTTGATGGAAGTGGTAATATCCATATGTGAATGGGGTTCACATATGGATAATAACACACACATGTAAATGGAATTTCATAAAAGTGTCTATCCTGAAATCCCAGTTTTCAAAAAAAACTTCTCCCATTTTCGTTCCCCTTTCCCTTTCAATTTAAAAATGGTTTTCTCAAAAACTTTAAATGTTTTATAAATGTATTTTGGTTTCTAAATGAACTCAATTATGTTTTTTCGAATTTCTGTTCTAAATCATAGATGGTTTATCACTGTGAAGTATTTTTTGGAGACCATTTTACTTTAAGGCCCCATTTGGAACCTTCCAAAAATGAATTGTGTGTCCACCATGGTTGTGAAAATAGTTTTGTAAATAATGGTATCTTTCATTGGGGATGATTCCTAGTTTGGAAATCAGTTTTAAATCCATATGATATATATGTCCTATTGGAAATTTGAATTGTTATCTGTAGGATGGGAACCTCCATGGTTGTCCTTCCATTGAGAGGTGCATAACATAGTTTGTGTTAGGAATGGGTAAGTAAAGAATGTTGGAAACTAAGGGTTACACCAACCATGTGATGAAATCCTCATTCTCCCTTATACTATTATCATGGAATTCCTAGAGGTTGTCTAGAGGTTTGTGTGATGATTTATCTCTAGTCCTGATTAGACGGATTAGAATCCCTGAGATATAGGATAGTACAAGTGGGATTTTTCACTGGTGAGTATAATTTAGACCATCCTAGTTGGTTATTAACTATGGGGGTGCACCATATAATGGTAGGTGGATCCGAACCAAGCACTTCCATGGATTTCTTATAGGTATTTTTAGGATACATCCATGATTACAAATATTTATGCTCCTATTTTATTTTAAATAACATTAGTTACATCTTATTTAGTTTTATCCTACTAGTACTTTTATTTATTGCATTTATTTTTGTATTTACTTGATATACAACACTTCTTCTTCTTAGTCTATATTTTCCTTTCTTCTATGCATATTTTTGGTTGTGTTTTCTACTCATCATTTGGTTTTAAAACTGGTTTTCTTTATAAATTAAAGATGTGTCTGACTCTAAATATATAAAAAACCTATTTTTATTATATTTATTTCAATAATACATTTATATAGTATTTCAGAAAAGGGAATGTACGGATTTTTTGGTTCTTACCTACTGAGATGTTTTATGCTCACAAAGTACTTGTTCCACACAACATTAGTAAACCCAAGCTATTTTACAAGTTCAATTTTAGTTTAGTTTTTCCTATGGATCAGGCTCATCTTATGGTTGGTGGTGACTAAGGGGTCACCTGGTGATCATGTTGGTCTCGATTGGTTTCATTTTTGGTGTTGTTTTAGTTTTCAGTTTGGGTTCCACAATAGTTGTATCTAGATCTGATTATGTATTTATTCTATTTATTGATTTATTGTTTATCATAGTGTGCTCTATTTTTATAGTAGTTTATAATGGGATAAATCATTCCCACTTGGTTTATCTTTTATGGTCAGCACTTTTTGTGAGCCTGGTAGGATCGGGAATGCCTATCAAGCCATGTTGTGGGATAAATCAGGTGACCAGTTTAGGGTTGACCAGGGTTTGTTTTTGAAAAAATGGTATCATAGTAGCCATTTTTTTAGGCATAAGGTAGTTTAGAGATATAACATTTGAGACATGGGAGGTATGTGAAAGAATATCATAATGAACTCTTTATTATTTTTATCCTTGAGTTACCAAGGGTAATTTGGGACTTGAGCCATTTGTTTTGGATTTTGGTTTTATTCCATTGGGTCTCAATGGGGTTTTCCATTTGGGGAATGATAATGGAAGTGAAATGGTGATAAAAAGTGAGCTTTCATGGAGTAGTGACCCATGTGGAGCCTGATTTCATGGTTTAAGACACTTCTAATGGTTAGTGCTTACTTAGGGAATAGTCTACTAAACCATGTGTTTGGGTTATGAAGGGACAGTAGTTCCCTAATTCTAGAGTTTTGGTGTGAGTCATATCTTGGATTGATTTTGGTCGGTGTGAGTGGATCCTGAATGGAAAGTGGATTTTGGTAAAAAAAAATTAAAAAAGATAATGATTTTTAGGGCATGTTTTTGTTTTGAAAGTGGGATGGTATCTCAAAATTGGATTTAAAATTAGGTTCTGGTACTGTGGAAAAGTGGACTTTGAGTAAATTTATTTTGAATTTGGAAGGTAAATGGTGATTTTTGAAAGAGGATATTGGTTTTGTTCTAGGATGTTTTGGTTTTGGAGCTTGGTGTTTTGGCTTGGAATATTCTTTCAGTTAAATTTCAGTTGGATGTTGATTCGGTTTTTCATATTTTTGTAATATTGAGTATGCTGCACAGAAAGGTCCCAAAAGTTTCCAACAAGTCTCTTATAGTTTTTAACCCTAACCAGACTCCTTTTTAGGTGGAATAGTCGAGTTCCTCTCAGTCATTCAGGATTTTCATGGTCGTAGGGGTCTGTTAGCATATAAATAATGTCTTGAGAAAGTTGAAGGTGTTTCTAGGTCTTTCGGAGCTCCTAAATCCATAGGGTGTGATAAATTCTTGGTTTTTCGAGGTTTTATATTTGGATCGCTGGATGGTTACCATCCCATCATTGTTGCAAGTTGGGATGTATTGAGAAGTTTTTATGACCATTTTTATCTAATGGTTCATACCTGAGGATGTGAAGATGAGGAAAGTGGTAGAGATCTTTAGTATTCAGCAAGGTCAGTGGACAATGAAAGACTATGTCGACCATTTCAAAAAGAAAATTTCTCTTTCTCCAGAGATAGCTTCAAAGTATCATCTGAAATATCCTCTCTTCATCTTGGGTATTATTCCAGATATTAAGAAGCACTTTATCTCATCTAAGAAAATTCAATTCAAGAATCTAGTGGATGAGGTATTTCTGGCCAAGCTAGTTCCTAGAACATAGTTTATAGTAGGTGGTAGTCTAGTTTCTATGGGTTCTCATGAATGTTCCATTTCTGGTGAGAAGCATATTCTATAGGAACCTATTTATAAGAAGTCTTGTTTTCTAGTTCTCATTACTCATTCATCAGAATTTTCACTCATGTTCTTCCAGTGTAGTATATTTAGGAATTCAAATTAATCTTATTGTAATCCTCCAAAGTTTTGTCGACAATGTTTCCATTTGGGTCATTAGGAAAATTCTGTAAGTAGTGTTTCAAGAAGATTAAGTCTCATGTGGGGACTTAATTCTCCTGACTACAGGTAACAGAAGATTCATGGAACCAGGTCTCTATCCATAGACCCTAGAGTGAAGATATTCACATGGCGAGTAATTTCTTGTGTGGTGGGGGGGTGGCCCATATTTTTCCTCTAATGTTGGAGTGGATATGATTTAAGTTCTATTTATTGTAGCTTTCTTTATCATTGAATGTACCAATTTTTTAAAAGGAATTATGTTATCATTTTCTTGTATTTCAGTGATTTTGTCTTGTAGATGTAAATATTTTAATGGTGTACCTTCTTGTGGGTTGGTTTCAGTGTTGGGTGGTGCTCGTTTGGATTTTTTTTGTTTTTGGTGGAAAAGATGAATCATGGTTCAGTTCAATGTCTAGTTTGATCTTTTTCATTAGGCTATCCATGAATTGTTAGTTCTTTTGTCAATGTTGTTGTGTTATCCAGTTCATAAATGCTTGGGAGACCAACCATGGATCTCATTGTTATGTTTTTTCTCAAGATAAGTTCAGGAGTGATTTGTGGAGTTGAAAATTCCACTAAGGATCATGGTTTCATTTGGGTTCATTTAGTTTTGGGTTTTATTTTTATTCTTCGTTCGACTGGGTGATTTTCTAGGGGAATAATTTTTTTGTGGTACGGAGAATTATCAAACCCCAACCCCATTTTTCCATTATTTTATCAATTTTTATCTATTTATTAGTTTTCAATATTTTGGTTGAGTTTTGGATCAAGTTCCTGAATAGATTTTTTTTGAGTTTTGTTGGTTTCAAGATGCTTTTCACCTTATGCATTGTTAGTGTGCATGTTTTGGGGATAAACTAGGCATATGGTGGGTGAAAAGGGTGTTTAGAGTTCATTTATTTGTTGCATGGTTTGTCTTTCAGGGCTTATTCATGGTTTGTCCCAAACCATGTGAGGAAAAGGAGTAACCCTACAGCCTGTTGTTGGTGTCTAAGACCTGGTGCACGACTTGTGCATGGTTTAAGGAAACTATGTGGAAATAATGTGAGGTGGGTCTATCATTTTGACATAACCATTTTTCACAGTGGGTTCATGGTTTCCCAAAATGTGTGGCCAGCCCATGTGTCTGCCCCTTCCTTCTAGTATGGTGTGCAGGTTTGGTGCATGGTTTGGAAAACCATGCAGTCAAACCATATAAATTCCCTAGTATCTTAAAATATTGAGTTTCTAAGTTTTCCCTTACTCATTTTAAACCCAATTAGGTATTCTCCTCCCTCATTCAACCTAAGAACAACATGGGGCTCCATAACCACTCTCCCTTGGGTCTACTTCCATTTTTTATGATCTTTCAAGATTCCATGGTGAGTTCCTGTTGATTTTTGGTCAATTTTTTCATCTTCTTCTCTCCATAAATTTGTTCCATGGTTCCTATTACCTTGGTTTTCTCTTGTCCTAACCCTAGGGGTTAAGGATTAATTTTTTATATTTGTTTTATTTAATGTTAGGGTGTGTGGTTTGTTCTTTGGGATTGTTTATTACCTCTCTTAGAGTTTCATCGCATTCGCACATCATTGAGTTAGGTGTTTCAATTAATTTCCTTTCTAAAGAATTATATTTGATTCTTGAGCCTTCTGAAATAATTTCAAAATGTTTTATTCTTGATTTTTATGTGCTAGTTTGATTTATTATAGTGCTTCTATGTTGAAAATTTGATGAAAATGGTCTTTTGAATGATTTTATTGGTTATTCCTATATGAATTTTATAAAAGGGGTTTGATAAAATTCCAATTCGTAATTTAAAAAGGAATTTTAGTATTTTGTATTGTTCTTGGATTTTGGTTGGATTTTGGTAATTTTATCCCCTTGTGAATTGATATTTGGGTGTGGTTGTGATGCCTTTCTATGTTTGGGTACTTATGTGTGGATCCTTGTGATTGGTTGTAATATTTTTTATGATTCTTTAAATTAGAGACCAAGGTATTTTTATGGATTTCTATATGTGTGTGTGTGTGTGTGCCAATGGATGTGGGTATATTTATTTTGCATAGGGTGCACATAAGGAAATGAAAAATCACATATATATGGAATGTCATAAAAGTTTCTATCTTCAAACCTTGGTTTTCAAAACACCCTTCTCTAATTTCAATTCACTTCTCCCTTCCAATTTCTAAATGGTTTTCTCAAAAACTCCCACTATTTTATAAATGGATTTTGTTATCTAAATAAACACAAATGTGGTTTTCTGAATGTTTGTTCTTAATCCTGGAATATTTGGTACCATGAAGTATGATTTTGAAATGACTTATCTTTAAGGCCTTGTTTGGCACCTTCCATGTATGAATTGGGAATCCACCTTGGTTTTGAAAATGGTTTTGGAAAGAATAGAATTTTTCATTGGGGTGATTATTGGTTTGGAAATTGGTTTTAAATTTATATGACGTGTAGGCCTAGTTGGCACTTTGAAGGATTCTCTGTAGGATGGGAACCTCAATGGTTGTCCTTCCATTGAGAGGTACTTCATGTAGTTGGTGTCAGAAATGGTAAAGGAATGCACGTTGGCAACTGTGGGTTATGCCAAGCATGTGATGAACTCCTCATTCTCCCTTATATTATTATCATATAATCCTTAGACATCATCTAGAGGGTTTAGTGATGATGTATTTCTAGTCTCGATTAGATGAATTATAACCCCTGTATATAGGATATTCTAGGTGGGATTTTATATTGGTTAGGATGGTTTAAGGAATCAAAGTTAGTTATTTACTATAGAGGTGAACCATATGATAGTGGGTTGGTCTGAACTTAGTGATTCTAGGGATTTCATCTAGGTATGTTTAGGAAACATCCATGGTTACATATTTGAATGATCTTGTATTATTTTATAAAACATTGGTTAAATTTTTATTAAGTTTTACCCCTCTAATACTTGTATTGCTTCTATTTATTTCGAGATATTCTTGATATACCCTACTTCTTATTCTTAGTCCTAATTTTTCTTTCTTCTATGCATTGTTTGGGCTATGTTTACAACTCAGAATTTGGTTTTCAAATTTGTTTTCTTTAGAAGGAAAATATTGTTTGAATATGAGAATTTCAAAAACCTACTTTTATTATATATATTTCAAACTAGGGTTTATGTAATATTTCAGTAAAGGGGTGTATGGATCCTATAGTTATTTCCAAATGATTTTTTTATTCTCACAATCTACTTATGCCACTCGGAATTAGTATACCCGAGCTGTTTTTTAGGTTTAGCTTTAGTTTAGTTTTTCCTAGGGAGAGAGCTAGTATTATGGTTAGTAGTGACCATGGGGATACATGGAGATTGTGTCGGCCCTAGTTGGTTTCAGTTTTTTGTTTTGTTTTAGTTTCTCATTTAGGTTCTGCTATAGTTTTATCTGGATCCAGTTATGTATTTATTCCATTCAGTGATTTATGTTTTATCATTGTGCACTATGTTGTGTTTTATTTATAGTAGTTTATACTAGGATAAATCTTTACCACTTGGATTATCTTTGATGCTCGACACTTATTTATAGCCTATTAAGTTCAATAATGGATCTCATGGGTAGATCGGGTGATCGATTTGGGGTTTACTTGGGTTGGTTTATGACATGGGAAACCATGAAAATTGATAGAAAAAACCATTCTTCCTCCATCCATCCAACAGCCCAAAGGCCTTTAAATATTTTATTATAGATAAACCCCCTTTTAAGGGAGTTAGGGGGGAACCCAGACATCAATACATAAGACAAAATCAAATCCCAAAGGTCAAAGAGATTAAGTCTAGATAAACAAAATGGAGCAGCTCCACCCCAGCAAATGATCGTGATGAAACTCTCCACCTTTGCATGGAATTTCATCAAATTTTTAAAAGCTTCGTAAAGGTTAACCACCAGATATTAATCTTCCTCATAGGTTGTTCCATGTAGTGAAGTCTAGATACAACACCAACTTAGATGCACAGAGATCAGAAAGAAGCTAGTTAGGATTAGACAACCCCCACTCCTTGGACACTCTAACACTCCTGCACTAACATCCTCCACTTTCTTCAAAACCAAAAGTGAACCATCCACTTCCTTCAATTTCCAATGCAAACCATCCACTATCAATGATTCCCAATGAAAACAAATATCCTTACATTCCATTATCAGAACCTTTACAGGCTCAAACCATCAAGCCATCAATAGCACAAATCCCAAGCACTAGAGCCAAATTCAGCAGCACCCCAACGAAACCACGATCATCCTCCATCCACATCTGCATCAACCTGAAGAAGAAAATGATCTAGGGAGAAAGAATTCAGGTCTTTGACAACCAATATTGGAAGAACTGACAGAACCTCGAGGGAAAGTCTCCATTTAATGGATCAAAGTAGATCGTAGCCTACAACTCCTCTCTAGGCTAGAGTCAGACAAATCACTACCATAGAAGAACCATCATTGAATTTTTAAACGAATGAGCCACGAAAAGCAAGAAGACCCAAAAATGCAGAAGGTAACACTGAAGATGACACCAATGCAAGATCTCTATAAAAGTATCACACACAAAAAACTTCAAAAAAACCTGGAAAAACAAAACCATCATAGCCCATCCCCCCTCCACGCCATACTGGGGCCGACGTCAAGTTGCTCAGGACCGAAACTGTCACCTGTATCCACCAATCCATAACTCAAATACCTTTTTCTACCGAGTCTTGATATATGATCCCCCTTAATCTGAGAGTGATCCTTAGGTGAATCAAATTGTGTTATGGGAATGGAATCATTAGAATGTTCCTATTTTTCTCTATTCTTCTTAGATCCAAAGTTCTTATCTCTCTCAAAACTACAAATATAACCCTTTATAGATAAATATATATGTTTTTAATTATTTTATGGTTAATTATTGTTGGATATAATTAATGTAATGTAGTTGGTGATCTAATCTAGAAGTTTTAAGCATCATTATTTATTTTGAATAACCATAGTGATGTAGGTGGATTCTCTCTCGAATCCTCTTGAATTATAACTTAAAGGATTAATTTTTATTAAATGAGTTTCTTGATATGATTTTGAAAACCTCAAGTGATTCTTAATAGAAAACTATATAGTGATGGTTTTGGAAATTTTGGAAACTGGATGGTTTTTGTAAAATGTTCTTGAATGATAATTTTAAAATGGTGATTTTAAAAAAAAATTATTTGATTCATAAAAAATGTTTTCTAAAAGTTCTAAAGAATGAAAGGTTTTATGTGGAATGGTTTGGATTGGAATTTGGAATACATGGTTTTTAGGGTTCATTTTCATTGTATGTGACCCTATGGAAGGTTAATGTTCCATTGGGGCACCTGGTATTATTCAACTTGTGATGATGTAGTTAATCAAAAAGAGACCACTCATGAGAATAGAATTGTCACTTGGGCATGCATGGTGTCTCTGTGAGTGGATAAATGGTTATCAGTATGAAAAATGAATGGAGAAATGTTTTAAAGTATTAATTTTATTTTCTTCCATGGAAACCTATTTTTAATTTTATATAAACTATTATAAATTGATTTTAAACTATTTTATAAAAATGTGCCAATATGTTTTGTCCTAGTGGTATGAGTTGTGAAGTCATTAGGAAAATCACACTGAGTTTTGACCCACCCCATACATAGTAACTAAAATTTATCTTTAAATGTAATTTATCAATAAAAAATTAGATTAATGGTATCTCAGTTCTTTATTGATTCTTCTTGAACCCATGGGAATGGATTTTTAAGTTAGATATTGGAGTAGTTTGGGTGTGGCTTGGTTGATGTCACATTGGTTTTTTTAGTTTTATTTGTCCTTTGGTTTTCTTCGATTTGGTCTTTTGGTTTCCTTTTGTACTATGATATAGTTATTATTTTGGTTATGTTTAGTTGTATTCTATACTCATGTATCAAATAAAGGTTTGGTTGTTCTTGTTTTAGTAGTTTATATGTGTTATCTCAAAAGGGAAAATCATCCCCTAAATTTTCTTGAGGCCCTTAAAAATTATTGAAATCCTTTGGTGTCTTAGGGATGTCACATAAGGGATAGTAACACCACTGCTTCTTCCTAAGAAAATGGGTAGGGGTGGGATGTTACAAATGGTATCCGTCTTGGTCGGTCCATAAATATTTTTGATCCAAATAGTATCATATTGTTCAATCATAGACATAACAAATGGTGTCAAATCTGTTTGATCCTACTGTATGAAATAGTATCATTCTCTCTCTTAGGATGGTTAAAAGGTATAGGATTATAGGAACTTGAAATGAAGAGCATAAAAATGTGTATCTAACCTCTTTATTATGAACTTAATGTTTCCAGGTAGTTTGGGCACATGAGTGTTTTTAAACACTATTAGGTGAGTTTTCACCTCATCGTGAGGGGTTTAGCTAATGAGAGTTGTATGATATGTATTGATAGTAATACTTCCTAATAGGACTTCATTGTTCATTTTGAGTAAAAATGTGTATAAAATGGGAAAACATTTGATTTTTTAAAATATTAGAAATGGTAGATTTTGAAAAGAATAGTTGCAATGTTTTCAAAAATGGTTGAAATATTGACAATGCTTGAATTGAGGAAATCTATGTTTTAATATTTATAAATTTTGTAAATTGAAATTGTTAAACCTTCATTTGTTAATCAGTGAGATTAAATGGAATTTTGTTTTGGTTATAATGAATGGCACCGGGTAGGAATCATAGAATCCAACTAGAAGAGGATGATAAAAATGTGGTTTCAGTGAGCCACAAGTTAAAAAATAACCAGTTCAAAGCATTTTCTTGGATCTCTAAGATGTGCATATAGGTAATATAAATGATTAACCATAGTAAGTGGACTATTCTGTTCATTTAAAAAATTAAAATCTATCAATATTCCAAGGGAATTATGAACTGGAGAAAGTGGGATTCTAGTTAAAATTACTGAATTTAATATTTTATTTCTTTGCTACACTAGAGGAGTAGAAAGTGAATTCATCAAGGTATATGTTGGAGTATTTGGCATGAAAATGGTTGGAATTAGTAGTTCAGGCTAAATTGGACCAAGGCGTGGCATGAGAGGATTTTGAATAATTTTTTAATAAGAAATTCAATCCTCGTAACTTTCAAATTTCTAGAATAATATAATTTTATAGCTTAAAATAAGAGTATCTATTATTGACATAGTATGTTTCTAAATTTATTAATTTAGTACATTTTAACCTAAAAGATTCTATAAGTTCATCCTTTAAGTCACACTTTTTGGATTCAGGATAATGACCAGAAATTCACTCAAATATTTTCATTCTCTATATTAAGGATTGTAAAAAAATGGTTAATAGAGTGATGGTGGAAGAAAGATACATATTGGGAAACATATTTGGAGGAATAATGTTTTTTCCTATTAGAACAACTAGAAAATCCAATTCTATGAACAAGAAGAGGAGGGACACCTATTCACAAGGTGGTGGTATATCTTAGAATTAGACCATGGGATCATTAAAAATTAATCTTCAACCGAAGATTAATCATGGATGTTATAAGTGAAGTTATTTTGAGAATATGAAGTAATATTGTATGGCACCACCTAGAAGATGTCACAACTTCAACTAGATGGTACATATTCAAAACTATTGTCATTGTGATCCAAGATCGGGTGCTAGAAACATATCTCATGCATCTTAGGCATCGTATTATTTTATGGGTTGAGTGCAGTAGAATAATTATCATAATCATAATATAGTGATCTAAGGTGATTCTAGTAATACCATGACTCTTAATATAGTGAAATTTACATAAGTAAATAAAGAGAAAAATGTAGCGAGTAAGAAATTTCATGGAGCTGAGAAAATGATTGTGGATGATTAATCTAGTCTTTCAATAGTGAGAGGTAAAAAAATAAATTATACCCTTATGAAACCATTATTTGATATAGGCACATCTCATATGTTTGTGAATTCTCATGTGGTTTATCATATGGGTTTTTCTGTTGAGATATTTCCTTATGTTTTAAAGCAACAAACTCCTCTTTTCCAAAGATATTATTGAGCCTTTATGTTTAAAGACTTTTCCATACCTATTTATGGAGATTAATTTCTTTGGTATTTATATATGCATGTGATATATGTCTATAAATTGATTTTGGGTATGTATTTGTTGAAAGTTTTCAAGTAATACATCAACCGTTATTCTCAAAAGGTTAGCTTCACATATCTAGATCGTGTTGAGAATATCTTTATAGGATATTGGGGTGTAAGGGATAGTAAATTGAGACATTTTGTACTAGTATTTGGAAGAACAAATTATCATTTGGCATTTTTTACCTTGGAATTTGTGGGTGATATTAATAATTGATATTTTCTAACAATTTTAGATCAATTTTATGATGTTTTCCCAAGATATTTCTCGGGGTTTCCACCCAAAAGGGAAATGAAGTTTATGATTGATCTCTTACTAGGGACTAGACCTATCTCAATTCCATATTATTGGATAGAACCAACCATTTTAAGGTAATTTAAATTTCAACTAGAATATTTTCAAAGTAAAGTGTGCATTTGAAAAATTACATCATCATGGGAAGCACTGGTTCTATTTATAAATAAGGTAGATGGAAATCATAGGCTTTGTGTAGATTATCATAAAGTTAACCAAGTTGCAATAAAGAATTGGTATCCTCTTCCATGCATTGATGGTCTATTTTAATAATTGAGGGGATCCTAGTGGGTATCAAAAATTAACTTATATTCAATATATCACCAATTGCAAGTTCAAAAAGATGATATTCCAAAAATATATTTCAAAAGAATATATGGAAATTAAGAATATGTAGTTATTCATTTTGATATTATGAATGAACCAGAAATATTTATTTAATTAACAAATAAAGTATTTTAGAGATATCAAGATTACTTTTTGGTAGTGTTTGTTAAGGATATACTGTTGTATTGTAGGAAATAAATTGGATCATGAGAAACACTTGGTGAAGGTTTTGGGTATCTTGTGGAAGCAACGTTTATATGAAAAGTTACAAAAGTGTGATATTTTGATATAAGAGGTAATTTTCCTTGTCCATTTAATTTCTAAAAAAATATTTATAAATATTTGGTAAAGATATAAGTTGTTATCTCTCGGAAAACTCTAAATAATGTCTTTCAGATACATAGTTTCTTTGTCTTATCTCGACACTACAGACGCTTTATATGTTATTTTTCAGGATTAGTATCATCAATGATAGCTTTGTTGAGGAAAGGAATTCCTTTCCAATAGAATTATCAATGCTATAAATCATTTTAATAACATATGGTTAGACATACATATTCACATATCCTCACATTTCTAATGTTTGGATAAGGCTATATAGTTTATTGTGATGCATCGAGATCTAGGATCGAATGTATTCTCATGAAGAGAGATCATGTGTTGATTATGGTTCATGATAATTATGGTTTCATGAAAAGTAATACCCAACACACGATTTTGAATTTATTTTTTGGGTCCATGCTTTTAATACTTTGAATCATTACCTATTTGGTGATAAATTTATAGTTTTTATGGATCATAAGAGTTTGAAACACATTTTCTCACAAAGATATTTGAATATAAGACAATGTAGATGGACAAAGAATTTGAAGATGTTTGACTTCGACTTGATGTATGCACCAAGTAAATGGAACTATATAGAAGATGTATTAAGTAGGAATTCATATTCATAGTTGGAAAAGGATACTTTGGACTATTGTAAACTAATTTCAATCATAGTAGATATGCCTCAAGAATGCTCAAACCATGGTATTTTTTTAGTTCTCTTTCCAGTTTTGTTTTTTCATGATTTGGTTAAGTTAGAACGGCTCAAACATCTTATTATGAATCTTATTCTATATAGCCAAAACTCAATAGTGGGAATACCATTGAGGATTTGAATCTAAATATAAATTTAGTGTTTAATTTTAGAGAACATATGGTGATATATTTTTCTTATTAGGAACAACATCTTAGTGCCTACCACCATTCAGGAAGGGATGTTCAACCTAGTATTTAGAAAATGTATAAAGAGTTGAAAGAAAAATTCTGGTTGGTTTATAAGAAAAGAGGTAGAGTGGATAATTTTTCAATATACATCATCTATTAGAAAGTAAAGGTGGATCAACAATGACCTATAGGAATGATGCAGTCTTTAAAATTTACCTTGTGGAAATGGGAGTAGATGTACATAGATTTTGTAATAATTATAACAAGGATGGATATGAAAAATGATTCCATGTTGTTGATAGTGTATCAGATAAAAAAATTTGGCTCAATTCATCCTGATTCATGAAACTAATTTTGAGGGAAGACTTTTCTAAAATCTATTTTCATGAAATTGTAAATATTCATGGTGTTACACTCTTAATTGTATCGGACAGAGACCCTTGGTTTACATCTCATTTTAAGAAATCCTTATAGCATGCCCTTGGAAGATAGTTGAATATGAGTATGAAAGATCATCCCAAAATGGATGGGCAGTCTAAGAAGACATTCCAAATGTTTTAGGACATGCTTAGGGCTTATGTGATAGCTTTTAGTGGCTCATGGGAGGAGCATTTATCATTAGTGGAGTCATCGTATAATAAACCTTACCATTCCTCAATATATATGGGTCATTTTAAAGCATTGTATGGTCATATTTATTATTATCCACTTTATTTGGTGGAAATATGTGATACTTAATTAATAAGACGAATCATTGTACAAGAGACAACATGCAAGATTTAGTTGATTAGAAGGAGAATGGAGGTGGCTTGCAGTCATCAAAAATCGTATGCGGATCATCATCAATGACCGTTTTCATTTGAGGTGAGTGATCATTTGTTTTTTATAATATATATAAGGCTTTTCCATGATCATTTTGGTAATAAATTCAAGCTATATTCTCAATACATAGGCCCTTTTGAGATACTTGAACAATTTGGTGAGGTGGCATATCAGTTAGCTTTTATACCAAGGATTAGTTCAATGCACAATTTGTTTCATGTATATTAGTTGAAGAAGTACCAACCTAATCCAAACCATGTGATTTGATGGGATCACATTGACTTAGAGATAGATTCTATGTTGGTTCATGTGATAGTATGGATTTTCGATCAGTAAGATAAGATATTGCATTAGAAAACATTTTTCTACTGTGGGTTTTATAGAAAGATGTACGGATTTAGGAATAAATGTGGGAGAATGAAAATTAAATGGTGGATAAATGGACCAAACTCATTTAGGAAAAAAAGGTTTTTCAACTTTTCAGGGATTTAAATACCAATAGTGGGGAGAATATAACACCCTCTATTTTGGGTACACAAAATCATATTTATGTATTTTAAGTATATGAAATGTGCACATTCATTTTTGTGATGTTTTGAGGGGGTTTTAATGTTTTGGAGGAATTTATGGACATTCACGATTTGTGTATGGTTATTAGAAACCATAATGCATCTCCAAGAAACTATTCAAGGGAAGACAGTCAGAACTAGGAAGGTACACAGTTGGCACATGGTTTTGCCAAACTATGCGAATGGCCATGAAAAATCATGCTTCTTGAAATAGAGGGAAATTCATGGTTGGCACATGGTTTTTCTAACTATGAAAGACAACCTTGAAATGTACGACATTAATACATTAACACCACATGGTTGGAACATTGTTTCCAAACCATGAGACCTAACCATTCACCATATAGGTGTCCCACATTAAAAAATTGATCTAATCCAAATTAGCTCCTTAAGATCTCAATTTTCCCCCAAATCCTCTAATAAAGCGAATTCATTTTTCTCCCAAGGCATGAGAGATTATCCCCTTTGATCTGGGAGCGATCCTTAGGCAAATAAAAGTTCATTGGAGGCCCATATTTATTGGTAAGTTCCCTTTATTCATCGTTCTTTTCTGTTCTTCTTAGATCCATGGTTATTTTCTCTATTTAAACCATGTATCTAACCCGTTATAGATATATCTATGTGTTTTGGATTATTTTATGATGAATTTTTATTATATATAATGAAGGGAATGTAGTTGGTGATTTATTCTAGAACATTTAAGAATCATTCATCATTGTTTCCAATCATTGTAAGATAAGTTGATTCTCTCTTGATTCCTCTTGAATTAAAACTTAAAGGCTATGTTTTCATTAAATTAATTTCATTGAATGATTATGAAACCCTTATGTGATTCTTGATGGAAACCTATTTAGTGACGGTTTAATAATTTTTTTAAAGTGGATGGTTTTTGGAAAATCTTCTTGATTGATGATTTTAAAATTATGGATTTTTTTTCCTTCAATGAAAATGTTTGTTGAAATTTTTTAAATAATGAAAGGTTTTATGTGGAATGGGTTTTCTTAAAATTTTCATACATGGTTAGTGTGGGTTCATTTAATTTAGAGGTGACCCTATGGAAGGGTCTTGTTTCATTAGGGTATCTGGTATTGGTTACCATGTGATGACTTGGTGGATCCATAAGAGAACAGTCATTAGTATGAAATTGTCACATGGCCATGCTTGGTGTGGGTGTGAGTAGTGACATGTTAATGGGTTTTCCAAATGAATGCATAAATATTTTAAAGTATTTTTAGTTTCTTTTCATGGAAACCTTTTTTCTCTTTCATATAAACAATTTTAAATTGATTTTAAACTGTTTTATATAAACATGCTAACAAGTTTTTTCTTAATTGTTTCAGTTGGGAAGTCATTGGGGAAATACGACTAAGTTTAGACTCACCCCCATCTTGGGAAATATTGTGAATTTACTGATTTCGTCTATCGATATATAGGTAATGTAAAGGTATATCAGTTATTTAGTGAATCTTCTTGATACCATTGGAATATCTTGTTGAGTTTGATCTTGGAGAAGTTTGGTAGTTGTTGGGTTCATGTCACTTTGGTGTCTTTATGTTTTATTGGTCCTTTAAGTTTATTTAGATATTATATTTTTGGTTTCCACTTATAATTTGATATGTTTATTGTTTTATATATGTTTATTTATACTCTATACTCATGCATCATATAAATATTTGGTTGTTATTTTTTTATTTTTTAGGTGTTATATTTAAAGGAAAAATCATCCCCAAAATGTTCTTGAGTCCCTTGGAACTTATTTTCATAATTTGGTGTCTTAGGGACTTCACCTAATGAATAGTAACACCACATCCTCTTCTCAATCCGATGGGTGGGGGTCAGTATGTTACAAGACCAGTGCTAAACTAGATTATATTATATTATTGGCTAGTTACACTAGTGAATTTCATAAACTGGCTAGGGGATGTCACCCAATGAGACCAAGATGGTATGTCAGGTATGGGTTTCTGTTAGGTTCACATTTGTATTCAAGTGTCCTATAATAAAGTTCCTAGGTTTACCATTTCTCATATATATGTAAACTAAAGGGTATATCCCATATTTTACATTATTTAGGAATAGGTGTGTTTCATGTTTCCACTTTATTCTCCTCTCATTACAATGCACTCTTTGATGCTACTTATATTTGATTTCTCTTAGTTATATTTTTACATTTTTATATTGTTGAACAATTATCATTTTGTTTTATCCTCATAAAACCAAATGTGTATTATTTTTATTTCAAAAATTCTTTTTTTATAAAATAAAAAAGGGTTTTCTGAAAGGTATTTCTAAACTAGTGCAATGGTTTTCATTATGATAGGTATTATATCAACTCAGGGTGGTATCCTACTTGTATTTTTACTCACAACCTATATACAAACATTGGGTGTTTGTAGACCTAGTATTATCTAATTTAGGTAAGGGGAAATGATTCATATCTTGTGGTGGTGCATCTTGATTCCTTCTTCATCTTTGATGATATGGCGATCGGTGGTGAGTGTGGATCATAAATAAGTGGATCATTTGGAGTATTTTTTGGGTTCTTGATGAAGATGTATTCCTTTTAGGGTTTTTTATGTATAAACCACTCTGAACATCACTTTATTTTGGCATTAATGTACATATGATTCTGTTATACCTCTGTACATTTGGTTTATAAAGTGATGGTTGTTGTGTTTAGGTATTTATGCCTATTTATTCCATGTTCATTTAGCACTTATATTTGGAATGGATTAAATATATGAATGACTATCCAAGATATGGTTACCTTATAATGGATTTATAGATGTGGTTTGTTTTGTGATTTATAGAGTTTTTAGGGTGAAATGGTTCCCAAAGGCTATGTTTGATAGCCTCAAAGCTTGTTTTCAGCTCATGATGATTGGGAATCTACTTTAGGCATTGTGGAGGGCTAACGTGAGCGACCTAGAAGGTTTTATAAGTATATTTCATTTTAAAATTTAATTTTAACCCTATTAATATTTGGGTAATTTTAGTAGATAATATATTATACAATCGTATCTCAATATGTAAGAATGAGGGAGTGCATATAAAACTCTTCCTCGTGTTGAACCTCGAGTTACCATAGTTTTTCAGGAATTTTGTTTATAATTTTTTCATTATTTTTTGATATTCTTGATGTTATTTTATTTTATTTACTATTGTTATGTTTTTAGTTTAATCACATGAGTGATTCAAAAACATTCATGCTTTAGTGTGGAAGTGAGAAGGAATCCAAGAGTGCAATTTTTAGTTAAATGGTATGGAAAACCTTGTGGTGATCATGCATCCAAATATTGACACCTTCTCCATGAAACTCGCATAGTTGGAACATGTTTCCCAAAACTATGTAGCCAAATTTATCATAGTGATGAATTATTAAAAAACTGTTGTTTTCACCACTTTCTTATTTGAAATTGTTATTCATATCATTATTACTTTTTTATGGGAAATTGTTTGAATATTTTCATTCTTTCAGTTTTACTTGAATTTTAGTTTTATATTTATTGATTTATTGTTTCTTGTTTCATAGATGATTCCTCTTAGAAGGAACTTGATGATTAATAGAGAGGGAGTAATGGAGAATTCATTAAAATCTGACCCTCTTGTGGAAGATATTCACATTTAATAGATTATCAGAACTATTCAATATATGGGTTGGTAAGGTTGGATGGATCAATATTGAGTGTTGGATCATACCAAAGAGTTTACCAATCAAAACCCATTTGAATTTTTCTGTGACCAAGAGTCTCAGGAACTTGAATAGTGGATTGAGATAATTTATCACATCTTTTGTTTTATTTAAAAAATTATGACTTCCAAATTAAAATTTTCCATATTTTTTTAGAGGAAAAAAGACAATAATGGTAGGAATCCATAATTTTGGAAAATTCATGTGAGGAACTCACTTGCACTAAGTTCAAGGATATGGTCAAATAATATTTTTACCTAGAGACCATGAAGGTGGAGAAGGAATGGGATTTTTTGACTCTAGATAAAGGGATTCATTATTTTATGGAACACACCACTGGATTTTTTTATTTGGTATACCTTTAATATAATCTTCTCAACAATGATAATCTCAAAGAGTGATTTTTTGAGATGGTTTTAAGACCATAGGTTAGATCGAGAATCATTATTTTTTACCTGCAAACCTATGTTGAGGTATTCAAAAAGGTATAAATGTTTGGGATTGATATATTAATGAAAAATTAGTTGAGTGTTTCTTCTAATACAATATGATAAATTTATAGTTCCACGTCTATTTAGAAGAAAAAGTGTGAGTAATCTTGATGGGGTAGTAGTGGAAATGTGAAACATCCTTATAATTTCACTCTAATAAAACCTATAGGGGTGTGAGAAATGTTTTTTCTTCAAATTTAGTAATTTAAAACACTATAAATTAAATTTATAGGAAGCACATAAAATATACCATCAATTTGGGTGATTGGGTCATCTAAAATGATTTTTTAGGTGACCACTCAAAGTAATAATGTTGGGTATTCTTATACCATAGGCACTTAGGTTCAATAAAATGTTTCTAAGGGAGAAGGTTATTATCCTATGATATAGAAAGATCATAGTCATATAAAGGTATATTTTCATCCTTTAAGTAAGTCTCAAAATGCACATGAATCTATGTACTTATATACAACGTAGAATGTGACTTAGGAATCTTATGTCAGGCCAGTGATCATTAGAGGTGTGGTGTTTATTTCATCTTCAATAGTATTAGATTTATTTGACATAGGTGTATCACATTTTTAAATCCCATATAAATTAGTTTATTCTTTTAGATTATGATCTAAGTTTATTCCATAAGTTATGGATCATTCTACTCCTTTGGGGAAGAAGAAGCAGATGGGGCTGAATTGCTCTGAATGTCATGTGAAGACCATCAATGTTGAGATTGTATGGGATTTATTTATTCTTGGTATATATATATTTGATCCTATATTTTTTATAAGATATATGGTTATCCTTAAATATTATAATGATTTCTATAATCAAAGGTTTATTTTACATTCTTATGATGTAAATAGTCATATCTTCCGAGGTGAGTTAGATTTAGGATCAGGTAGGGAGGGACCCATTATTATAGATGTTGGATCAATCTCATGCCAGATATCTAATATGATATTTGATACTATTGAGGAGAGTTAATATTACACCACAACCATATAATAATAATTAATTTATTAATTTCCTAGGTTTTATCTCTGTTTTTTATGGGTCTCTTGAGAGTTTTGGAGGACTTGAGAAATCTAAAAAGTATTCAGTAGAAAGTAGTGTCGTGGTCTAATGAGGTCACTATCTGGTGATCCCTTTTAAAATTCCTAGGATTCTTGGATTCTTGGTCAAAATATAAATTAATTCATGTGTCACTTCATGAAACCCCCAATGGTAGTGATTTCATGTTCTATCGGAGAGGTAGTCATGTTTCAACATGTTTCATCACACTACGACATGCCTTAGAGTAAAATTTCTATGTTTCTATTGGGGGTATGGTCTCACCATGACATAGGATCTCATTCCACAACCTATATAGGGTCTAAGGGTGTCACATCGTGATTAATGTTTCACAACCACGACATGATCTAGATAAAAAATACATTTTATGAAGTTCAAACCCTGACCTTTTGATTTTAAACCCCTACTGGGGACTTTTCCTCCTCATCTTCAGTTGAGATTTTTGAATGGAATGTGAGGCACACCTCACCCTTTATCTTAATTTGATTATGATAATATTATCTATAATATGAAACTAATTCTTCAAGGTTAAGATCTTATTCTCTTATCCCCTCCATATTTTCTTATTTGTATCTTATACTATATCCTTATGTTTCTCCTCATGACCTAGGGTTCATTTCTGCTAGAATTTTAATTTTTATTTTTTTGGTCCTAGGGTTTATATGGAATCTTTAAAAGTTTCTCTAGGATCGTTGTATTATATTAACACCCTAACTATAATAAGTGATGAATTTTGGGTAGGTGTTTCCAGGATATTTACTTTTCATAATATACCATGAAATTATTTGGTTTTATAAATCTATTTTCCAAAAAATGATTTTTTATGAACCCTATTGAGTATATAAATTTATTATCAAATTATCCTAGTTTTTATGGTTCAAAATAAAAATGGGTTTTATTAATTTGGGTTTTTGTACTTGTGAAATTATAAATTAACTGTCCAATGTGTTTGTTAAAATGATAAAGAGGATTTTTCTCTACAATTTAGAATTTTAGGTGATTTATTAAGCCTTTTATGATTTTTCATGAGATGATTTAAGATTTTCAAGGTCTTTTTTGTTAGAAATTTTTATTTTTATATACTTCTTTAGTATAATGTTATATTTATTATTTGTGATTAGTGTTTATGGTATTCTCTGTGTCATTTAATGATGCTTTGTAATTGGATATTCATTATGTGGTATGTGTTGGTTTAAATTTATAGTTCCTATTTATTTCAAACACATTTTAAAAGGTATATTTATTTATGAAATGATTTACAAGTAAGTTTTTAGAGGTGTTCATTTATTCAAGTAAAATAAATTAAAGGAACTTTTGAAGGAAAATGAGGGTTTTAAAATTCTATAAGTTATACACTTGAATGTTCCCCATGTTTTATGTGTTGGATCTGGTTTTATATGTTACGAGATATATTTTATGCTGGCTGTTACTTATGTTATTGGGTTGGTGTGGTTTTCTTAAATGGGGTGTTGGGGTGGGATGTGACTTTCTTATTGTGATTTTGTTCTTGTATTATATGATTTCTGATAAGATAAAAGATTCTATACCTCAATTAGATAATTCATGGGAACCCTAGGTTCTTAGTTGGGGACCTAGTATAGATAACACTAGGTTGCTTAGATATTCCCACCTATAATTATACTACACCACACTAACTAAACATTACTACTTCCAAGATATGGATAACATGTATTAATAGGGATGGGATATTTACCATTTCATCCATTAGGTGGTTTTGTATGTATTTTTAAGGATTATGAGGCTTTCCCAAATGGCCTATAGTACCTTATGTGGAATTTTTTGGGTCACGAGATAGTACTGTGATCTTATAGTACCTTGATTTTAGCTACCATATAATTTTCCCATAAATATGTAATATATTACTTTGTATGTTTTGTTATAAATTTATTTATAGTTATGTTTTAATTTTCCTTCACTACTTCCTCATGGATTTAATTGTTTCAATTTTTCCCTTATTTAGTTTTTTTTATGATATGTTTCAATTTTTCTAGTTATGGTTGGTATTTTTATTATTTAATTTCCACTTTATACCTTGTAAATTTATTTTTTTACCAATTTAATATCTAATTTGGTAACTTCTGAGTTTATTTTGTGATATTTTAAAATGTTTTTTAAATGTAAAATATGTTTTAAAATATATTTCTAAATTGAAGTTAAATGTTTTGGTTAAGAAAATATTTGGGTTTTAAAAGGAATTTGAGAAATGGTTATGAATTTTTATCTCTAAAAATGTTAAAGGATTTACTCTTAATTTTTATATTTAAAACTATCCTTAAGTGAATGTTTTGTTAAAGGAAATGAAAGAAAATTTATTTGGTGGAACCCTATTGGGTTTTAGTTCTCACACCCTACTTAGACCACTCGATGTCTCTAGACCGAGTGACTTCTTGCATATTATGGTTCTAGTTTTTGGGTGCCATCATCTATGGGAATTTTAATTCTCTGATAAATTATTCAGAAGATAATATTGGTGATGTTAAATAGTGACTATGGGTCATATAGAGATTTATTTATTGTATTGGGTTTCTTTTATTTTTTATATCTTGTGTGTGTATCAGCCCTCATTTTTTTCTTTTATATAGTGGTATATTGTTTCAATTTTGTTGGATTTAATGTAATTTATAAGTTCATTCATTTTATTTATCCCATTATTGCTTTCAAATGATGTTTTCAAAAAAATTTAGTTAACTTTCATGGATTCCCAAATTATGTACACCACATGCTGAAGTTCCAATTTAATTCCTCTATATGAATAATTATGTCTACTATGTGAAATTTTTACCTCCCATGTTTGATTTTATACCCTAAAACTCATTTCCAACCCATGGAGATTGGGAATAACCTTAAGTACAAGTTATGGGCTCATGTCTGTTCTAATGTTAAGGGTATACTAGGAAATTTAATGACATTTAAAATGGATAACTTCTTATTCTGGTGAATAGATATCCTGAGGTTTTTCCTCATGGTTTATCCAAGATACCACCTGAGGAGAAGGTTGAACAATTTATTGATCTACTCCCATGGATAAGACCCATTATTATCATCTTATCTAATATCTCCTATTGAGTTAAATTAATCGAATATTTAAATTAAAAATATTTAGATTAAGGGTTTTGTTCATTCAAGATTGAAGTCTCTAACTTTTCATTGATTACTAGAAGATCACATTGGGTGACTATAAATAATATGTACTCATTGCCTCATATAAATGATAACTTTTAAAACTCATAGAAGTGATAAGGTTTTAAAATATTGACCTTATATTAGGATACCACAAGTTGAGATTAAAATATATAGATATTTCTAATACCACTTTTAGAGGTAGTTAGAATAATTATGAATGTATTATTATTTTATCTGTACTTACTAATTATACTATAATTTTCATGGATTTGATTACTTGAAGTTTCCACTAATACCTCAAACATTTTTTCATGTTTTTCATGGAAGATATCTTAGTTTATTCCAAGATGAAGCAAGATCATTAGAACCATTTGTATGTTGTTTTTTTCCATATCGAAGGAAAATCATTTGTATTCAAGGATTTATAAGTTCTAATTTTTGATCAAGGAGGGGAATTATTTGGGTCATGTAGTATAGGAGAAAAGTATTTATATAGATCCTAATAAGTTCAAGGTGGATATTTCTTGTGAAATACCCAGGAATTTATACTATATCATAATTTTCTTGGGATTCTTGTAAATAGTTTTTTTGGATTAATCCAAGATGTCATATCCCTCAATGAATCTAAATTAGAAGGGATTCAAATTTAAATGGGATAAGAAATTTGAAAGATATTTTGAATAATTCAAAGTAAATATAACCCCGTATCTCATTCCAATCATTCCTAATCTATAATGACTCTGATTTTCCCAAAAACAAAATAGAAATGAATTGTGAAAATTATGATACTAGGCGCTGAGACAGTGTGAGATTATGAGGGCTTGTATTCTCAGAACAATTTTTAAAAAAGGGTTATGTTTTTAATAAATTGCACTGATAGTTTCTTATTTAAATGAGAATAACTTCTAAACAGGTTCTCGGATTGGAAATCTAAGGGAATAGTTGCATTCATAGAAGTGACTTTACCCTAGGCATGGCCTAACATCAGCTGACGCGAGTCAAATGTGAATGTTAGAAATCAGACGTAATCGTCATTAAAATATTTTAATAAAAAAATTGACACTACACTAGTTTCTTTTAATTAATTCATTTTGTTAGGAATATAGGGTTATTTCCATAACCCTATAATTACCTTAATGTAAGAATATGGAATCTCCCTCCCAATGATGAATTCCAACGGATCAAGGATCGACGATGACACAGAACTCCGCTCTTCGTCAACGACTGATCCAACTTGAGGTAGGGTGTCGATCTCTTTGTGATTTTCTTTTTCCCTCTTAGATTCAAACAAAAAACACTGACCAACCCACGAACAGGTTTATATGTGGTTCATTTGTTCATGAAAGATGGATTAATTTATTACTGGGATTAAAGGGATGAAAAATATTTGTGAATATCGTTTGATTTCCCTTCATTAAACCTTCTAATGTGAACAGATGAAGGCCGACACAAACCAGGTCAAGACCCATCCATTTTGGCATTCATGTGATTTATATATTTACCCCAATATCTTGCATTATTTTTCCCCGTTCCTCATGAATGATAGTCAATGGATCGTTGTGACTTCGATCTGCGCTGCAACGATCTGAGAACTGGGGATATGATCTCACAATAGTGCAAGGCGGTGGCAGTGTAAGGAGGTGGTCGGAAGCACCCACTCTGGCTAGCATAGGTAGAGAGTGGCATGGAAAGTCCACTATTAGGGATGGTCAGTGGTGGAGGAAACACTGGCCCGGTAGTGGTGGTCGGCCCAGGAGAGGCGTAGCAGGAATGTGCCACTGGCATGGAGGCCAGTGGTGGCGGTGAGATGTGGCTCAGGTGGGACTTCATTAGTAGAGGCCGCAGGCAGCAACCATATGTCACGGTAGGAGGTTGTAGTGGCCATGGTGGGACACAGATCAAAGCCTCATTTTAGGTGGAACATGTGGCATAGGTTGTGAGACTACGAGGAGGAGGTGGTCCGGTTGTGTGAAAAGAGGGTCGGCCGCGTGAAACGCAGTCTGGAACCACGTTGACCAGGGGAGATGGTTGGCGACATGGTCGAGTGACCGTGTGGATCGGAGGGACATTCCTAGGTAGGGACGCACCTAGAAAAGAATTCCCATATCATCTTACATGGGCTGGGTTGGATAACCAAGCCACTTTGGCAACCCAACGGGCCGGGCCGGTTCAGGTTATACCCCTGGATCAGGTTGGATCAGACCCGGCCCATCGGCTTGGGATGGGTTAGACCTAGACAAAAACCTTTTTACTAAATTGACCATATAATTCAAAATTTGTTTCCATTTTATGATCTATTTATGGAATTGGGACCCTTTTGATGAGACGATCCTTTTGAGATACTCTAAGTGATTTTTTTATATTTCTTTATGACCTAATGGCTTAAGAAGTGGGTTCTCCCAGAACAAGCATGCTATGAGAAGAATCCTATGGCTGGATGTTACTATGTGATATTGATGACTATTTGACTTGGGGGTTGCATGACCCGTAGACGCTCCATGAATAGTTGATACTCCATGTTCCATCGATGCTCCGTGCACCATCGACGCTATATATGCCATCAATGCTTTGTATGCCATCAACACCTCGGGTGCCATCAATTTTTTGGATGTCATTGATGCTATGTACGCAATCAACACTCTATCAGCCATCAATGCTCCATGTTCCATCAATTCTCTATGCTCCATCGATGCTCTGTGTTCCGCCAACACTTCTAGTTTCATAGGAACTCAAAGATCTATGGACTACAACTAGAAATTCTTCTCTTTGTGCTTTAGACTTTTACCTATGTGAGATAACCATATTGATTGTACTTCATGTGTCTCCTTTGTAGTGTAATTCATGTGTTTCCTTTGTGGTATACTTCATGTAGTTCTTAGTGGTAGTTTCTTTTGTGGTTTTGGGGTCCCTACTAAGTATTGTTTTACTCACCCCTGCACGGGTTATGCATGCACATGTCATGTCATGTGCAGATGATTGATGCTTTAACGAAGTCCTTGGTGGACCATGGCCAGGTGGTTCTTAGAGAGAGTCGAGACATATGAGGTATTCTTTAGTGACTTCATACAACTATTTTTTTACCTACCCTTCTGGTAGTGTTTTCTGTGGACGAATTTTAGGAGCATGTACTTTTCCTTTTGTTTGGGCTTGTATTTTGGCCCCGTTTACTTTCCAGGTTTGTATTGTTACTATGTGGTTGGTATCGTAGTGGAATGCATGCATGTTTACTTAGTGTATTTAGTTCGAAACTTTTTCTTAAAGATGTGTGTGTGTAAAGGTTCTTAGGAAAATTCCTTCCATTTGTGGGATATTCATACTCGGTGCTAGTCACATGCCCCTGGACTATTAGAGGCGGGATTGGGGTAGTCACAGTATGGGCCTCGGGGTATGGGTCATGATATAATCCCAGTGATCTCTATTTAGTGTATTTTGAAGCCATATTTATGGGGTTGGGGTGTGTTTTGATACAACATGACCCTGTTTTGGAATATATCTCTCACTAGTTATACTCTTATGAGAAGAAATACCCCACCCATGACCTAAAGTTGGTGGAGGTTATGAAAGCATTGAAAACATGGAATTTCTATCTCTTTAAAAAAATTTAACTATATATCACTACAAAATATATAATTTTTTTCAATAGGTACATATCTATTGGTAAAAGTACATTTTCTGTTGGAAAAAAATTTTACCAACACATATGTCCTTACCACTAAATTGTCTATAAAAACTATGTCGCTAAATGTGTTTTCAACAAATAAAATATTTTTAAAAAAAATTTTAATAATAACAACAGATAATATATATATTGGTTAAAGTATTTAGAAATATATTCTTGTGAAAAAAATTATATTGGTAATAATATTACTAACGTAAAATATCTATTTATAAATTATATTTGAATAAAAATTAAAAAAATTTATTTCTAGTAAAATGTCACATTATATTTATTAATTTATCATATATAATTCATCTATTTTAATTATCAAACTGAAGACGAATTACATGAATTTTAAAATTTATAAAAGAAGTTAATTATATTAATAATGAAATTTAATACAAAATGAAATAAAAAAAATGTAGGATCCATCCCCCAACATGATCTGTCACCCCCCCCCCACACACACATAAGTATTAGAAGCCCATCAATTCCCCAATACTAGCAAACCAACTCCAGTAGTAGTGAACCATCAATGCCCTAGGACTAGTGAGCCAACTTCAGCTATACCACAACCTTCATCACATTAGCAATGGTGACCCATCCATTCCCCAAGAAAAACAATCCAGCTCCAACACCCATGATAAACCTCAAGTAGCTTATATATCATAGCCTTTAGCTCCAAAATCTCCACCACACACACACAAAAAGAGCACACCAAAAAATGTCAAGCTTCAATACTAGTGAGAAAAAAATCAACCCAACACCAATACTAGAGAGAAACTTCAATTCACTACTACGACACACCCTTCAAAACCAATATCTACATAAAAAACAACCAAAAAGTATACCCACAAATCATTGAAAAATATTTTCCTGAATTGAAACCAAATTATAAATAAATTGAAGTATTAAAAAAATATTTTCATTGTGAACATTTTTCATCATCCCAATTGACATCTCAAAGATTTGAGTAAATGATAGAACTTCCATAAATTGATACTCAAATAGTGAATTAGGCAAAGACTCCAAGATTATTCTTAGAAACTGTTATCCATATATTTTTTATAACATTATTCGGGAAGTATTTGATGAAAAGGGAGTGCATTCCTCATCTAAGAGAGCACGCACCTTTATTGGGGTTTCTCACTGGGTGTTGAATGTTAGTCCTATAACATTATTCCTTGATAGATCTACTAAAATCACCAAGTAAATTTAAAATGAAACTAATAAAAATGATTTTCAAAACTCATACATTTTTTCAACTCACTACCTTGGGTAAGAAAATTTAGTTAGAACACCATAGAAGGAGTTAGGAGGTCACAACACAGAGGAGATAAAATAACATAATACAGAGGAAAAAACTAAATGAAAAGATAATAAAAACGCACTAATAGAATGTGGATAGAAAATAAAAAAACTAAACATGAAGAAGAAAGGAGAATAATAACACTGACATGGAATATAATTCAGATAAAAATACAATAAAAATAATTAAGGCATAAAAGTAGAGCATAATAATCAATAAAATAAATTGCACAACATATGGGTAAGAAGATTAAAACTGAGAGGAAGAATCAGAAAAATAAATTTAAAAGAATAAAATAACTATATAAGTAAATAAGAGGGAAAAATAATATTAGTTAATTAGAATGAATAGGAATTTAATTGATGACAACAACAACAAAGTGAAAAAAATAAAGAATCCTGCATAGTAAGAACATTATTCAATGGTGAAGAAAAAATAAAATAGGCATCTCAAGTATTCCCTGAAGGGGGGAAATTTTTTATAGTGATGTCCATAAACAATTTATAGAGTAGAGGAAATTGGTTACCACTTGGTGGACATCAAAAACACCCTTGATACAATCCCAATGGCCAAGGGATATCTGTAACAGATCCTTCAATAAATTCTGGGAGATTCTCTCTCTATCAGGTGTAAAGGATCTTATGGATGTTAGTTATTGGGTTTGGTAGTGGGAGGGAATGATTTAGTTAAGGTGTGATGGAAAGTGATATGAGCCTAATTTAGTTGATGGGGGTGTTAGTTTATGTGGCATTGAAATGTGTGCTTGACATTGGTAGAAGATACCTTGAATCTTGGATGTGGAATTCTATCAAGCACTCTATGAGACTCTCTAAAATAAATTGAATGAATATCCACTTTGAGTTTACCAAACTAGATGTGATGACAGTATATGATTTACTTCATCACGAACCCTCATATACATGTAATCACAAGATAGAAACTGTATGCAACCACTTAAGGATATAGATCCAAGCCCTAAACAATTGGAAATATAAAACTAACCTATAAGACCACGTTTGAAAATTCTCCACTATGGAAGCAAGACACCGAGTCCTTTTGACCTGAAACAGACACTTTGCCCAAATTATATTAGAATTGAACCCCCAAAAGAGCCAAGAAATGAATAAGATCCACCTTTTGGGACTTTTTTTCATTCACCTGAGTAGCATGAACTCTAGGATGTAGAATAAAAGCCTTCATGTGGATCCGATACATGTGAGATACCAGGTTTTAGTAGTTAAACATTGGTATGCAGGCATGGACCCAGATGATCTAAAGAACTATACACCTCTGATTAACACTCCTTGAATTAGTGGTAGTCTTCTTTTACAAACACTGATCAAATCAGTGGTAGATTATTTGGATCAAACCATATTTGAAAAGCTTTCAGAATAGCACATCTAAGCAGTTATTTGACCTCCATTTTTCCCTCGGTTAACTTAGTGAACATGGGTGTAAAAAAGAGGCCTCAACATCAATTTCAAATCCACCTATCATGCATACAACATAAACCAAATCACCCTGAATATCACATAAAGAGGAAATATATGACAAGTGACCACATTATTTGCAATTATAGAATTCAACAATGTATCCCTAACTTGATTACTCGACCAGCCACATTGATGAACCGGTGAAGGGCTTCCTATGAGGAGGGTTTCAAGGAACGTCAACCATGGGAAACACTGGTTGTGGGGAATGAAGTAGGGTTGGGGAAGGGGGTCACGAGGAATGGTAGTTGGGGGGTTGTTCACACTAGGGTTTTTCTTTATTTTTTTGAATATATATATAATGTAAAAAATTATGAATTTATATAAAAAATTATATTTTATAATAATTGTGTATGTATGTATCTATATATATATTACCAATAAATATTAATAAATTATGGATATTATAATTAAATATATATTTTTATTATCAAAATTATATGCTTGTAATGGGTGGTATATATATTCATTTTTTGGTAAAATATTTGATATTATTTAATAATTCATTGGTAACTGATTGTTTTAATTTTAAAATATTTTTTGGTAACAATAACTAATAACAACATATTAATTTATTAGTAAATAAATTATTTGTATTATTATGATAAGAAAACATATTTTAATGTTAGTAAAAGATTTTTTGGTATTGAACTACTAATATAAATAGATATATTTTTTGGTAAAAATAATTCTTAGTACCTATAGTTAATCCCAACAAAATTTAATATCTATTGGAATTAATCATTTTTTCTAAAAAAATAATTATATATCGGTAATTTTATATTGGTAAAGGTCAATTTTTTGTAGTGTATAGCAATTATAAGAGTTTTAAGTACACCTTCTCATAAAAGGATATGTATCTGAGATAGAGACACTAGGTGGAATATCATCAGACCGTTGATTTTGATTTAACATATAATCGTAGTTAAGGGAATGTGTTGGTTGATTCCTTGAGAAGGAATTTCCTGACTCATGAAGTAAAAGAATCCAAGGATGAATGGAATTTTATGATCCTATTAGCTAAAGTGAAGCTAGTTATGAAAGAGTATTATGATCAATTGTTCATGACTTGTGTGAAAGTTACACCCTCCATTATAATCAGTTGGATCAAGAATAAGATCCTTATTTCCAGTGTATAAAAGGTACTCTAAATGGTGGGAATATTTCAAGTTATTATTATAGATCTCTTGATGGTGATATTTACTTTAAGAAGAGGGAATTATTCCTTTTGACCTCAAGGTATTATCTATTTAATGTTGAAAACCATTCAAGTTAGTAAGTGTATCTCAATGCTACCAATATTTTTTATGACCATAAACATTGATGTCGGTGTCCTAAGATGAATTGTGTTATTTTAGAATACATATATCGGTGCCTTATCCATCAAAAGACCAAATATATGCATAAAATTTCTCTAGTATTAATGAAATCACTTCCCATTCATATATAGAAACTGGATGATATCTCTATATACTTTGTGATTGGTTTACCTTGTTTTCCTAGTGAAAATAATTCAAAATGAGTTATTATTGACTAATTGATGAAATCATATCTTTTTATTACTATAAATGATTCAATGAAAGTGGAAGATCTTGGAAACATATATATCTAACATATTTTGAAGCTTCATAGTGTTCCATCAGCTATTGTTTCAGATTCAGACTCATCCTTTAATTCCCAATTCTATAAGGGACATTAAGAGGTTATGGGTTCTCAATTGATGTTGAACATATATTATCACCCACATACAGATGGTGAAACCTATTATACTATTCATATTATTTATGATAGTCTCTGAGCATGGTTCTAAACTTTGTTGAATCATTTAAGAAACAACTATCATTGATTGAATTTATTTTATAATAATAGTCATCAATCCTCAATAAATATGGATCCATAAGAATCTATTTTTGAGTGGCCATTTAATTCCCCTATTTGTTGGAAATAATTGGGTGAGAATTCCTTATTAGAACTTAGAATCATCTAAGATAGTACTATTTAGGTTCAATTGAACTGGAAAATATTGTTGATAGATCAGAGTCACCAAAAATCAAGCACCAATCATCATCATCATCCATTAGAATTCAACATTGGTGATTGGGTATTCCCCATAGTTTCTCCCTGATTGGTTCATCCTTAGAGGGGTAAACAAGGTAATTTTATGCCATAATATATAGGGTAATTTGATATTATGGAATGTCTTGGGATATTTTCATACTAGATATCCTTACCATACTAGATGAGGTCTATTCAATATGCATTCCACATATCTGAGTTAAGATTTATCATCCAAACCTGTCTCACATGATTATATGGGAGGATGGGTATTTTAAATCCCGAACCACCATTCTAGAGTATATTATTTAAATTATGGATCATAATTATAAATTTTTTATGGTTAAATCAAGTTTTCAGTCTGTTTATTATGAAATCATGGTAAACATAGCCTTGTTACTTGAGATAATGTGGCCTTGGTAAAAGATCATTAGCCTAACCTATTATATAATGAATATCATTATGAACTTTATGGGGATATAAAGTTTCACAGAAAAAAATTGAAAACCCCTTTGGGTCACTAGTATATGTTTATTCTAATTATTTCATTTATTTATTTTGATTTTATGAATTTTAAGGTTGGAGGTTTGAGAGTATGAAAATGGAAAATTAGGACTAGTTGCATTGTTAGTGCTAACCTTGAACCCAGACTATGAAAAGGGGGAATGATCTTTCCAATTGAGTATTCATAGTTCGCGTATAATTCTAAAAACGGTTCACCCATGAATGATTTATAAGGGTTGGGTGCATGGTCATTTCATGGTTAGTTCATGGTCAGGGGAAACTATGTGGACTTCCCTTATGTAGGGTAAGTACTTAATAGTGGATATCACATGGTTGGTGTACGATTTTTTAGACCATGCATCCAAATTGTGTGACCAGACTATAAATTTAATTTTAAAATTACACTTTTTCCTCTATAAAATTTTAATCCCAATTTCGTTTCTCTTTCCCATTCAAACAATCTATACACCTCTCCCATTTATGTCTCTCCTCCTCAAAGCTTACATGGAGAATTTTTGTAGAACTTTGGAGAAATATTCATCTTAACTCTTGATTTATCTTTGTTTCCCTCTCCTCTCTTCTTTTATCATATTCCTCTACAATTTTCCCATTGATTTTTTCACTATTTAGCCTCAATGGCCAAGCATACAACTTGAGATGGATCTAAAATTTAATCTTTTAGGTTTCTAGGATTTATTAGTGTCCTATTATCCCTAACCTATTGGTATTTAAAGAAGGCGAAGAGATTATAATGGATTTGAGGTAGGTTTATCTACTTATTGAACCTTCCCTTGGCATACTTTTGGTTCTTGGATTTTTTAATGAGATTTTTTATATTATTATTTAAATGAATCTAGAAAGACTAATTTATATTTATTCATTTATATTTCCTTAACTTTGTTTTAGATAAAATATATATTTTTCATGGATTTAAATAATTTTTATTTTAAAACTAATTTTAGGCTTTTAAAGTAGTTTATAAAAAAATTTAACTTTTATTTTTATTAAAAATTTATTTTAAAAGGATATTGTAAAATAGAATTATTATATGGACTATTTTTCTTTTATTTGTAAGCCTTTTTTCATATAAAGGATTATTCGGTTAAAACAATTACTTGAAGGTGATGTTTTTTATTTTTTTAGAACTTCTAAAAGTGATTTGATGTGTTTCATCAGATTTTTGTATACTTTTAGAAATTTTAAGAGAATTTATTATTGATGAGTTACACTTAGGGAAAATTGTGTGCATGTTTGGATAGTTGGTATTGGTGATGCACTAGCTTATATTACTTCAATGGATGGTACCCCAAGTAATGTTCATGCATTTGATTTGGGATGTCATCTGATTAGGCCAAGAGGGAAATTCAGGGTAGGGTTTCTATTAGGTTGTAATAGGTTGATGAGTATACCTTGATCAAGGTTCTTAGTTTCCCCTTTATTTTATTTACTTAACTCAAAGTTAATATCCCATGTTTTTCATTATTGAGGCATGTTTATGTTTAATATTTATACTTTAATCCAGTCTTATTATATTAGTCATTATGACTTTACTTATATTTGATTTACCTTGCAATATTTATATATTTTTATATTCTTAATCACTTATAGTTTTGGTTTGTATTCATAAAACCTTAAATTGTACGATTTTAATTTTTTTTTAAATTATAAAATAAAAAAATATATTCTAAATGGTCTTTCAAAAATAGTGTTAACAATTTTCATTGCAAAAGATATTATGTAGATTCATGTTGGTATCTAACTAGGATTTGTTTATTAAACCCTACATACACCCAATGAGTGTATGTAAGCTTAGAATTATCTTATAAAGGTAGATGGAAAGGAGCTAGATATTTTGGTAGCACTTCTTTATGCCTTATTCTTCGATGATTTGGGGGTCAGTAGTGACCATGTATCATGAGGAGGTATATCACATGGAGTGTTTTTTTGGATACTCGTGTGGTAATTTACTTATTGGGTTTTTTATGTATCATATCCTCCAAACTTCACTTTATTTTGGGATTAATGTATATATGATTCTTTAATATCACATTAATCTTAGTTTATAAATTGGAGGTTGGTAATTTAGTGTATTTATGTATTTTTAAGACCCATTTTGGTTTAGTGCATATATTTGAAACTATTTATTAATATACACGAATTTCCAGAATATGGTTAAATCATCCCCGATTCCTAGATGGGTTTGGTTTTTTTGTTTATGGGATTTTATGGGAGAAATCACTCCATGGGGTTGTATTTGATACCCTTAGAACTTTGCATCAACCCATGGTGATTGGGAATGTGCTTTAAACATTGCGGGGGATTGACCCAAGTGATTTTCTAGGTTGAGCCAAGATGGTTCATTTTATGTTCATTCTAAGAACCTGACATGAATTTCCTATATGTTATAAATTCATAAACTTCAAAAAAAATAGTTTTAAAAATATTATATAACTAGGAATGAAATAACATGAGAAATAAAACTCAACATTCATGGAACACAAAAATATAAAGATGAACAAAATTTATAATTTCAAGAGTAATAAACATACACACAATACATATTCAAGATCAATATTAAACAAAAATAGGGAAATAAATGAGATAGGAAACTGATATAGCTAAATACATGAGGATCGGCATACAATAATAAAAACATTGAAAATTGACAAGCTTCCCATCTCTCTATAATAAGTTTTCACCCATTACATTCACATCCTCCAACCCAAAAAAATGTTTTCAATAGTCATCTTCCTCGTAGCCGTGTTTTCCCTTTACATGTATTATATAAAACAACATCTCCATATAAATTAAGTGTTTATATAGTTCGTGAGTGAATCATGGCTAGTAGTATTCCATAACATACTCTATATAAATTTTTTTTTAAATGAACCTAGTAACAATAGTTAAAATAATAAATTTAAAAGTACCACTTATTTCCATTTTATGAAAAAAAAGTAACATGAGAGGGTATATTTTAATCATTACATCAAAATAAAAAAAATTATACATTTAATAAAAAAATAAAAATGGATCGAAATATACAAATACATGAATGAAATCATAATAAAGAACATTTTATAATAAAATCTATATCAAAGCATCATAGGAAAATACATATGAGTCTATGGTGGGGTAACTAAGGATCCTCAAACTAATTAATTCCAAAACTATAACCATGTCCATTATATTATAAAAATCCAACAACACATAGGCTGTTAGCTAGAGTTTCATCCTATACTAGTGGTAACAATCATTATCTATACTGACATCTTACACTAGTCATAAAAAAGATAGGGAGAATTTCCAAATAATCAAGTTTGGTACTTCTCTAAGGAACCCTTCTATGTACCCAAGGATTCCCTAAAAAATTAAAATAATCAAATAATTTCAAATATTTAATCATGATACATGAAACCACGACTTTGAAAATATCCTTTACCTGTAAATAAAAAATATATATATAAGAAATTGATAAAAAAATAAGAGAATTTATGTCACAGTGGTGAATAAATTAATAATCACATTAAATAAATAAAACAAAACTTTTCCCCAAAAAATCTTCAAAAAAATACTTTAGTAACAATTTAAAATCATATTAAAACATATCTTGAAAATACTTACATTGAATTAATTATATATTGATGCTTGTAATTTTTGTAGTCACCTTATGGGAATTATTTTACTAAAAAAAATTAACACATGCTAGATGACACATTTCTAAGTAAATTCACAAATATTATTTATAATTATCACATATATATTTAAAATATTTAAAATACGGTTTAAAATAATAAAATTCACACGTGGTTCATGAAGAAAAATAAGTAACATAGAACCAAAAAATTATAGGTCCACTATAAAATTTTCAACATGTTTCACGGTCATAAGATCATCCATGGATAATTTAAGGATCAATTAAAATAAATTATAACTACAAAACATGTGAATTAGAAAATTGATTGAAGTTCATAGAAAATGAGTCAATTAGTTTCAATTGACATGGTAGTGATATGACTCTGAATGGATTGCAGATGAACCATTAAAGACCTCTAGGCTGACATCCAAAAGAATCCCCAAGGATTTTCTGTATTTCACCTTGATAAAGACAAAACCCCAAAATCTAGGCACTTTTGGATAATGAGAAGAACATAAGAGAAATAATATAAGTATAATAAGTTCAAAGGGAGTGGGAAAAAGAAATCATTACTTGGACTTTTTGTTAAATCATCATGGAAGGGGATCTTAAAGAGAGGAGGAAGCTCTAATATCCCTTTATAGAGATCTATAACAAAATAAAGGAGAAAGGGTGATATTCCCCCTAATTTATATTCTAATAAATTTTAATAATAAAATATGTAGGTTACATTTTCCATCATAGAACATGATAAAATAAAGAATAATCCCTTAGGACTTTAACAAAAGTGGGTAGCATCCACCCCCCCAAATCCCGACCGCCCACCCATTAGTTGGGTGATCCGGTTTAATAATATTATTATTATTATTATCAATACTAATACTATTAGTAATATGAAACAATTTAAGTCATGAGTTGGTCACACAACCCTTATCGACCCAAAATTTACTAAATAAAAAAAAGTATCAATGTATACCTGAGGTTAAATAATCTTAAATTTTCTAGAAATTGAATGTGGGAACAAACATACATGTCATAATAAGCACATTTGTGAAAAGTATGACATCTATTTGAATTCCAGATCATATTCAATAAACTGAAACATCCCCACTTACATCAACCACCATCCAATTAGTAAATTAACTTCTAGTCTATGAAGATTAAATCAGTAATGTAGTATTAATAACCAATTATCAGGGGTCCTTGATTTAAATTAAGCAACATATACCATTATTCCATTCATATCATTAATTTCTTTACAAGATTTTTGAAAGTCTAAAATAGAAACCATAAATAGTGCACGTTAAAAAATACATAATTATTGAGAAGTGTAGGTGGTATCATCAGTAGAAATGCCTATTTATAAATTGTCTTGAATTTAAGTTCATTTACAAGGAGAAATCAAATTCATCCAAACCTCTATGAACCTAAAAATAATTACAATCAAAAGGACAAAATAAAGTGTTATATGAATAGAGAAATTCACTCAAAGATCAAAACAAGTAGTCAATCCATACAGAGAATATATATTCCAAATAATTTTCCAAGAATCCCAAACCCATTCCAAGATCAATCTCAGTTCCAACATTTCATTGAGTTTAGATCATCGAAAAAATTAAGTATGGCCTAAAATTATTTTCTTCATAGTGTATTTTAACTATTACTCAGTTTTGATCATTCAAGTGTTACATACTATTGATTAATAATTTCTTTGATCTAGTATCTTTCACTATTTATAGCCACACATTATATATAATAATTTGTGTAACATCCCCGAACCCTGAACACTCATCAGTTTCCAGAACAGTGATTCCCCATGATCTCAAGATTGCATTCGCATAGTTCAGAGGCTATTGACTAGTAGTCAGGGTATAAGGTGTTACTGTGGGGAAAGTATACCCTTATATCAGAGTGTGATAAAATAACATAAAAATCCAAATTAAATTCATAATAAATAATAAGAATACATAAAATAATAAACAAAATCATACTATAATAATTAAATTAATCATATAGTCATACATTTCAATTGATCACCCATCATGCCGATCAAATATACAAGATAAAAAAAGAAAATAAAATTTAAAAGAGTCTTTACTACCATCCTTAGTACATAACTGAATTCCAAACTAAAAATCACAATCAAAATACCCTATATTAATTATGTAACACAAGGTGTTTACTGAATCAGTGAAACATAATGTGATCCATCAAAAAGAATACATAAGACATGCACACGCACCAAGGTTCCCATATAGGGGGTGAGAAGTAAATTCTCAGTAGGTCACCCCCAACATTGTCCCTAACATCTTCTATTATATAAAATTTCAGGAACATGTGATATTCCTAACCTAGTTTAATAATAACTAAAATTAAATAAATAAATAAATCACCATCGATATTCAAGTTATAATGTATCACCTAAGTTCAAACATACCTACTTCATCCAGTGTTGGATGTGTCAGAGAATGTTATATAACAATAGGGGGATACATTTCATTCCCCCAAAATATCATATATAAAAATATATATACAATCACTCAGGGTGTTATGTCACTCCTAGATCATCTTATGTATGTAAAACATGCATGACATAATAGTGGACCACCTGAGGATCTCATAAATAACACACCCTAGATTGGTACGGACCACTGATAATACTATATAAAAAATGAACTATAGAAGAGTGGCCCACTATGTGATCTCAAGTATATAACATTGAGGAAAAAATATTCCCACCCTAGAAACATCTCATGTTAATCACACCCAAGAGAAATGAATATCACCTGATGATCTCATATAACATAATGTATGGGGGAAGAACATCCTACTCGAAGATATCATGAATAAAAACTAAGGGGAAGATTGTTCCAACCAAAAATATCATCGATGGGAATAAAGACCAACTCATAATATAACATATATCATATCAAGGTGAATATAATCCTCATTATAATATCTCATCAATCAGAATAGTTCCACCATGTAATATCTTATATAATCATTGGGGAAAGCATCCACCTGGTAACATCTCATATAATCATTGAGGGAATGATTCAACCTTATAACATATCATAATAATAATTGTGTTGGTACAATAAACCCTTTAATATATCGGTTCATGATAACATGAAAATCGGTGGAATACCCTTCCACAAGACCATCATACATCATTTATTCAGGGAACCAAGATTAAGTGCCCCAGACTGACCCATCTCTAAGGGAGGGAGCTCATTGTCATCCCTAAGGCCAACCCTTTCACTCAAGGATGGTCCAACTCTCGTAACATAATCTAGTATCCACAATCCATAACACACATCCGGTGATAAATAGCACCACATCTTATCCCATGATCTCATTATCTCATCACTAGGATGTTAGTCACTAGAATCCTCACCCCACATCTCAAAAAACACCTCATTTCCTATCTAGACACTCTGTGAAATATCCTCTAATCCATCTTGGATGAATAATAAAAATATTTTGATCCCATCATAATCCTCATATTTTTTTCATGGGTATCCATTAGGGTCTTCTAAACTCATCTCAATTTATGTTCGTCGTTACTAGATCATACTCAACACCCAAGGCGTCCCCTAAGCTCATAGTACCTTACCTAATCTTATCCTTGAATGTATGGTCCAAATGCTCACCCCATTTTCCATATCATAATGTGATCATGGCATCCAAGGACCATATGAACTATCCCAAACTGATTCTATCATAATCCTCATGCCAAGTCATCAAAAAAAATACACATGACCTGTACTTGGGTCTCATATTAGATCTCCCTTATGAGATCTACCAATCTATTAGATCACGGAATTCCCTATGTTCATAACTCATCCAAACCTAAATTAACACTACAATGACCTATAATAGACATTAGGTCCCCACCATCACATTCTACATAGAAAAATAATTAGAATGTACTCCTCACATGATAAAATCCAGATCTAGGGTATGAAAAGATATAAAGCCCCTCTAAAGGAACATTACATGTTTTGTATCATAGTGTACACAATATTTACCTCTAACACCCTACATTTGGTGATTATTTATGTTGCACATATCATGTGTTACCAAAATACATAGTGTGTCTCAATCACACATGGAATTTAATCCAAACAGGGTACAAGGTCATGTACCCCAGCCCACGCTATTTCATTAAACCCTGCATGGAATATATACTCACATACAAAGTATCTCACATAGGATTCCTGGATATATACTACTATACCTCATGCACCTCACATAGGGTGTTTGTTCGTATACCATTACATACTACATACCTTACATATTGGGCTTGGTCATGTACTTGGCCACACCCTAAGTCATGTATCGTAGATCCTACATGGATTTTACTTATGAAAAACGTGTTTTCTAGACATAATATTCCAACTTTAATCACATATAATAACTACACTATGTGTGTTCATGAACAACATATCATGTGATCAGGTTTTCTAAATAAAAACCTCTCATGAATCACTTGAAACCCCCATTTATCCCGAAATAGATCCACTATAGGATTATATCCATCCCCATCATCGCATAAATCAAAATAAAATTTGAAGAAGGAAATAAAATGGGGAAAAATCCTACCTCATTGTGAAATTACCAAAGTTTGAGCTCGAATCCATACTCTATGGTCACTACAGCCCAATCTAACTTATATCAACTCCTTAAATAGAGCCATTCATGCCTCCCTCATCCATCTTTCCCTATAAATTTGGAATCACGTAAGTGAATCCTTCCTCCCCTCATGTGATTGTGGGACATAATGTGGGAGAAAAATAAAAATTAAACAAACACTTATTTTAAGGCATGACTTGGGACCTGAAACTAAAACAAAGGTTATGCCCTTTATGGGTAAAACATCCCATTTCAAACTCAATTATTGAAATCGTAATTTCAAATCATGAAACAATTTTAGAGATATTAATGTTCATGTAAATAGAATAATTAATATTTATTTAATAAATATTAAAATATTTAAAAAATATGTCCAACTCGAAATTTCACAAAATTCTAACCCAAGAGTAAATGTAACGTCCTAAGATTAATGGAAATATTTAAATATATATGAGATGTTTTTTACAAGTTTAAATTTTAATTTTACCCTTCATAATAACCCATGACCAAAAAAACAAATTCCCCTTGAATTTCATAACCCTTAAGAACATGGGGGTTTTACAGTATGAAATGCTATCTTTTGATTAACAAATTAGATGAAGTGAAAACAACCCTATTTAAAACAATATGGGGATGAAAAATGTATGGTTTTTTTTATCTTTTTCTATCATTCAACAACATCGTCATGAAATCCATCGGCAGTTCTTCTTAAAATTGATCCATTCCACAACAAATCAAACCAAAGTAAAGAAATAAAATCCAAACAGAATGAAATAAAATATGTATAAAAATATAATTATAGGTTCATAAAGATAATCACATTGGAAAAATAAAACAAAAAATAACCAATCATTTCACTGGTTAATTCTTCCATAATATTAATAAGATAGAGGAAGACTGAATAGACTGGTATCTAGATTAGTTTAGTTACTAAGATATGCTAGTGTAACCTATGTTAAGATAAAAAAATATCAAATTCAATTTTAGAAGTTATATATTCCCTTATATGGATTTAATCATCTATATTTATATCCCCTTATTTTTATTTTTCAAATAACACTATATCATGATCCTCGAGCTGAGGGTATATCTCCTCCCTAAGGCCTTATTTTACAACATGAACATTCTTGAATTTTTTTCATATATTTTTTCCATTTATCCTCACTTAATTTTAAGGGTGATCTTAATTTCTCAATTAAATTTTTAGGAATTTTAGGATTATCCTATTTATTAGTGTCCTTATTCTCAATAATACAAATCCTATATAGATGTGTAACCATTGTCCTTTCTAAATTACAATAGTCATTACGTTTCCTTATTTTCCTTGGACGTGGGGATATAAATCCATCCTCATCAATAGAGAGTTTTTCTCTTTCATGGAACTTGATCTAAATGAATTTTAATCAATATATTTATCCTTTGAAAATGGTTGGTAAAAATCATCGATATTTTCAAGCTCATTATTGGTAGTCTCCAAATTACTACGATCCTAAATCTACTAAATGGAATAATAGGGTTGAGAAGTGTTAACTGCCTCTATAAACCCATTTTAATCTCCTTCCCCAAGGCCCTTCTATAAATTATTAGTTCTCACAGTGATGGTATAAAAGGGAAGTACCTCTTTCTAATATGTTTTTTGATGATTCAACTTTGAGTATCTATCATTACAGTATTTCATTATTTAGAATTTAACTTCTACTCTACCTTTCCCACCAAATTAATTTTTTTATGTATGAAAATTAATATAATATATGATCTTGTACTGTAATATTTTGGATATTTCCAAATTTTGAATCTTTTTTTGTAGTAAGAAGGCCAGTTTTCATATAAAACCTTTTTTTAAAACCTGAATCACCATTTTGACACTAGATGAGGGAAAAAAGGTTGAAATATATTTACGTCAATACATACCCTAGAAACTGAAGGTTTTTAAAGGTTTAAGGCTACAAAATATAATTTATGGTTGACCAATTAAACTATAAATAAAAAATAGGGGAAATTTTTTAAACATATGAAGTAGTAATCTAATGAATCCTAACCATATTTTAGAAATGAGAGGTTCAGTTTCAAGATTAAAATGTGAGTAATATTTTAGAAAATTTATAGATAATCCCCCAAAAACCCATGAACCCTTCATCCAAAAATGACAATAATCATTTTAATTTGAAAATAAAAATAAAATATTTTAGGAACTCAATAAACTTGTGTGAAATCCTATAAATCTAATGGATTCAAATATATTCTTAAGAAATTCAATGAAGGTCTTTGATTGATTAATTTTCCAATGAGAACAAATAATATATCTAAATAACTATGATTTTTTACATTATAAGAAAATGAGATCACCAAGTAAACCCTATTTCAAAACTTATTCAGATTAATGTAATGATCTACGTTTATATATCTGATATGTTCTGTGGGATTAATAAATCCGCTAAAAATAATTCCTATAAAGGAGTAAAAATATATAGTTGGGTTCCTTGATTGATCACCTGACAGTGTTTTATCTAGTTCTCTCTAATCCATAATCATATTAACAATAATAATATTGATAATTAATACTGGGTAGAGAGGATTAAAAACTATAAATACACACACACATGGTAACCCCAGTAGGTCAAGACTCATCCTTCCACATAAGTAATGGAAATCATCCACTTATACATTGTAATAATTTATTGATTTCCAAAAGGCCCATTCATGAGTTAGTGCCCTAGAGGCCCTAGTATGTAATGAGTCTAAAGCCTCCTATATCTTAAATGCCCTTAAAAGGCGGGCTAATATCACATCTAAGTGAATAGTACTATTCGTAATAGTACTCTACCTATTACAATTCCCAGCCGAAAAAGTTCCTATTATAGTACCCAATTACTATAGTGATGTAGTTCTCAATATAGTGTTACTACAATAACAATAACAATTACAATAACAGTAATAATAATAATAAGTAACCCTATATCCACAATAATAATGTATCACATATAAAAAAATAATAATATTATCAACATTACCATTTCAAGTTCAATTATAATGAATTATATAGGTAATTATAATTATAATTATAATTATAAAAATATAATTAATTAAATATGACACATAGTTAGACATGTATGTTTGTAAAAATATCACTAAAATGCATAAAACACCATTCTTAATTTACATAACCATAACTAAATACCGAAAACATCATTATAACAATCTAGTAATAAATTAAGAAAGGCCATGGGAAGTATATATATGAAAATTAAAGGATTGGTTTTAATGTTAATGATATATGGTTTCTACCCAAGGTTTCCAAAACCATGCACAGACTATACATATCTTAAAAAATTAAATATCCCATTATTTAATTTTATAAATAACATTATAATAATTATATATTAAAAAATGAAAGAGTGGGGTGTCAAAATTCATTAAAAATAACCTAAACATAAATTCACATCAATCAAAATGACATAAAATTCCTTAACACATACTAAGAAAAACATATATTATTTTATTCAATCAAAAATACATTCATAAAATTTAAAAATAAAATTCAATTCATTAATAAATAAATAATTCAAATAATTATATAGATCCCACTACTTAAAACATATTGAATTCACTATATTAATTAATAAGACACACTAATATATAAAGTGAAATATAAACACCTCGCTAACTAGGTTGTCATTATAATAAACTATTTACCCATAGTTATATGGTTATTCCATGACTTTTAAAATGAATTATGTTTTATTAAATTTTATGAAATCCAAACATCAATGAATAAGCATACTCAATTAAACACATTTCACATACCACACAAGTTTAAATAATAAAAAGTATAATGAAATTCCCTCCAAGGATTAATAATAATAAATAAAAATCCCTAGATAAGATCAAAGAACACAACAAAACTCTTGGAAATTCATAAATAAATATCAATAAAATTGGAAAAATTCATTGTATTTTAATACAAATGTTTCAAAAAACACCTTATGGACACCACCCAAATCATTTAAATTTATTATATTTGAAAATAAAATAATGTAAAATTTTCCTATTTACAAATAAATTTTGAAAAAATTAAGCTTACCATAAAACATTAAAAATAAATGAAAATAAAATCCTTTTTGGCCAGAAATTTAGATTCGTTTTTTAAAATACTAATCAAATTTTTTAATTAAATAAAATCCCTTTTTTCATTTTAGAAATACAATAATTAAAATTATTTACTTTAAAACTTTTCAAAACATCAAAAACATTTAATAAAAATAAATTCCTCAGAATATGTACTAAAAATAATAATCATGATGTAATCAATTAATTAAATAATAACCATATACATTGAAAAATAGTTCAAAACAAGAAGAAAATAAATTAAAAAAATAACCATTTCATAAACATCATAAAATATCATTGAAATATATAGGATTATGAAACATAAAAAAGTGATAACGTCATTCATGTGTGTGTGGACTATCCCTATCATGAAGTGATGTGACTCTCTTTTCTTCACCACACCACAAGAATTATATATATAAGTTTATATAACTAAATAATATAGTTTTTTATATAATTATCATTATATAAATATAAAATATTACTTACCTTATTTCCATGATTTTCATAAAAAATGGAAACATCACTCATGCGTGCTTACGGCCTACCGTCTCCATGATCATAACGTTAGTTCATTTTTCATAAACATATTTTATGATTGGCTTTAAAGATATATTTGATGTATAAATATGATAATTATGTATTTATTATTATTACAGATATTACAATATTATGTTATATTCAAAAAACAAAAACATTCATAACAAAACATGAATGAGAAAATAAGGAAATTAAAACCCGAAACATTAAAAATAATAAAATATTATTAATGAATGAGTGATAAGATGTCATAAAAGGGTCAAATATGATATTATAAATATTAATATAGTTATTTAATAAGTTAATAACTTGTTTAAAACCACTATATAGTATTTTAAGGCGTGATCAACCAAAAGGTAGCATGAGGTAAGAGTTTTTCTTGCCTCACTTTTATTTCTATGAGATATATACCAAATTTACCACTCATATTTATTGTGTGGTGTATACAATACCCATGAATTTATTCTATTATTATAATATTTAAATTTATGGGTATTTAAATATCCATTTGAGGATATCTATGCCAGGGGTTTTGTGGTTTCAAAGTTTCCAAGGTAGTAAGGGATTTGTGTCTCAATTTTTCTTCTTTGAGATGTATGTTATGTTATAAACCTATCTCCATTTAGGATGTGTAAGTAATACCCCTTTTAAATTTCATATCCTGAATCTTATTATTTTAATTATATTATATGTTTCATTTAATGTTATTATTTTTTGAAGATTATGATTCAAAGTTACAAAAAGTGGTAGGAGTCTTTTGTTACAATCTTATCATCTATCAGGATTGTTCATGATTATTCTTAAAATGATGATATATTATGATTCATCTCTTAATAAAATAATTAATTTTAATATACCCTAGTTATTCATGATATATATAAGTAATATTAAAATATTTCCACTCTTTGGTAGTTAAAATTGTTGAGAAAATGTTCTTAATAAAATCCAACTTTATTTCTATCTTCGGTCAAAAAAAATTCTATTCCAAAAATATGTTTTCTATAACTGTTTTTAAAAACGTTTTTACCATTTTCCAAATGATTTATTAAAGTAATATTTACTCATTTTTTATTCTTACAAAAAAGTCAAAGGAATATTCCTGTCAATTTCTTAATAAGTCACTTTTCTATTCTTTTTACCATGCAAAGGGAATGTTCTTTAAATCATATATAGAATTACCCATAGACATAACCATAATTTCCTTGAATATTACTTTACAAGTTTATATGGATATTTTTAAATAAAAAGTTTTTTAATATTCTATAAATTCTTCATTTTTTAAAATGATTTTTAAAGGAAAGGATTTTCAAAAAAATTTATGTTTAAAAAGGTAATTTTCAAAATGAAGAGGATATTTTCCTCAAGAATGTTTTTAATGATATTTTAATGGTATTTTCATTCATAAATGTCAAAAAAAATTGTTAATTATACTACAATAGGTATATTTGGTCTTGATAATATCCTCATTCTATCTCTATAAGTAATAAGATTGTTTCAAAGATATTGGTATGAAACTAATTTCCCTTCCATGTCTTAATCATGTTTCAAAGATATTTTCATAGAACATATATTATTTCAACAGATTAACCAAGTTATGAATGGAATAATGATTTTTTTATTAGTTTTATGATGATATGCATACTAATTGTACTTTATTCACATTGATGTTGTTTAACATTACTTATACAATGGGAAGGCCTAGATAGTTTAAGGTGATCCCATTACAACTTATATGATGGGGTGGCCCAGATAGCATTGGTTGATACCATTATAGATTATATGATGGGGTGATCCAGATAGTGTCATGTGAGCCTATTATACCTTAAATTTTCGGTGTGGCCAGATAGCACTCCAATGCATTGGTTATTGATTATGTTCTCTACATAATTATTTTGGAAGTTGGTCATACGACTATTCCAATTTGTAGGGCTCTATATGGGTTTTTTAAGTGTTAAATAAATAGGATGTCCAATATTCCAACACATTTTATCTATTATTTCCATGAGTGTATAATGTTTCCTTTATCTATATTGAAATCACATGACTCATAATTAATGATTCTTATGACTCATTCCTTTATTGAAACATTATTCCATGTTTCCTGATTGATGATTTAGGTCTTGATGGGTATGATTTATTTTATGATTCGTTCATTTACTCTGATTGTAGCATCATAACCTTATGCACTTATTATGTTTGTTGACATATTTCACCTCTTAATGATTATGTTTACCCTTACTGAGCATTTGATCTCACCCATATTATGTTTCCTTTTCCCCAGGTTATCAAGAATTGTTGTAGAATTAATTATTTTTGTAAGCTATTTCATATGGTTGATGATTATGACTTAATTTGAAATAAGAAAATATGAGTTAATGGGGAGAAATTTTCAACTGATGAAATGGGAATTATTTATATAGGAGTCTGCCCTAATTTTCTAAAACTTTAAACATAAACGTTTATTGAGAATTTAAGTGATCCAATTTTTTCTTTTGATATTGTAATGTTTATATAGAAAAAATGGGTCAAAATTATCAACATCAAAGCCATAAATTAAAGGTTTATGATTTTAGAAATGGATCTGGGAGTACAGGTTATGGGATGTTATAGTTGGTATCAAAGTCTATTTTAGAAAAATTTGGAGATTAGAATGTTTTCATGTGATGTGATCTAAAAATTTGTGGATATATTCAGAGGTCTATAATCTTAATAATGATCAAAAGTTCAAAGTCTTATACACCCTTATGATGTTTTAATTGTTTAGATCTTAAAGTGATTAATGAAAATTTTTAAGACATTTTAATATAATTAAGTATTTGTAAATATATAGTTTAACGTGAATTATGAGTTTGTATTTTGTATAATTTATATTTAAGGTACTGAAACCTTTAGGGTTTATATGATCTTTTATATTGGGAACACGGGTTTACCATTTAGATAACCACGGGATTGAAAAGTGATTTAGTGACTAAGTGATTAATTTTGCTTCAAAATAAGATTGCCATATTTTTGGTTTTGAAATCTAAAAGGTATGAGATAGCCTTTAAGTTTAAAAAACTCTTTAATTTTGATCTCATTGAGGTTATTTGGGATATAATTCTATGGAATGATTTAGTATGAACCTTGGGTATTATAATTTAATTTTGAAGATTAATATATCATTTGATGGTTTACTCATTTTGGGAATTATCATACCATGTTCTAATCATTTTGGATTTAGTTAATATATAATTATTGGAGAAATATATTTTCATGCTTTTGGAGATTATTTGTTCCTTTAAAAGATTATTTTAGTGCTTATAGAATTAAAAAATCATTCATAATATGCATCATGTGGAGAAAAATATGATATTGCGATGGAAATTGAATAAATAATAAGATTATACTAATAAATTATATTCTATATTCTCTTAGTATATATGGTAAGATAATTATAAAAATCTAGTAAAGGTATACTCAAAACAATTATCCTATTAACATCATATTTGATGATATCAATGGGCTTTTTCACACCTCTTTGGTTTATGGTTTTGTGATTGTTAACTCTCTCTTGATCATTCATTTTTTAGTGATCGATGATCTTTATCACTATATATCCTTATTTGGGATTTATTTTTTTATTCAATGTACAAATATTCACTTCCCACCTATTTTTTCCTATTTGGAAACCTGTTATGTGTTATTTTAGATAACCCCCATACTTCCCTTTCACTTTTATAAAGAAGATGTTTTTTTAACCTTTTTTATGATGCGGGTTTAGAAAAAAAGTATTCTCAAATGTAAATCCTTAAATTACCAAGAAACTTTTAATATTGTGAGGAACCAAATTATTAAATTTTTGGAGGATGTAATAACCCATGCTTTTTAAAAGAAGGAAATTATATTCTATAGTGTAAAGGATGCGTAACACCGAGCTTAAAAGACCCATGATATATATAACCTTTATAACATGGTCATTAAATTGATGGGTGTAAATAGTACTAAGTAAATAATAAAAATTATATATATTAATCATAAAAAATTAATATATATTTATTAGAAAAAAAATAAGAATCTTTTAAAAGAAAAATAAAATCTTTCTGAAAAACAGTATTTTTCTAAAAGATGGTTTAATCAAGCTTCGAACACATAATTTAAAATTAATTTTTACCAATTATATAAAATTTATTTTTAAAAAATAAACTTCATTTTTTAAATCTGAATACCAAAATTATCTTAGGTTTAGTTTTTTGTATTTTTCTGGAAAGTTTCATTTTTTGATGAATAGTGAAAAATACTGATTTTTAATTAAAAATAGCCTTTTCATTTAAATAATTTTTAATTTTCAATTATATTTTAAATTGTTTTTAATTTAATATTTGATCAATTTCATATCATTTAATTTAATTTATGTCATTGGAATAATTATCATTTTTATTTTTTATATAAATAGATTATAAACTTTTGATCATTTTTGCTTTAAAATCCCATTTTCTCATCGCGTCTGTGGGATTAATTTTTAAATTAAAATTTTCTAGTTATGTGAATTGAATTTATAAAAATGGATTCTATATTTAAAATCATAAAAATTTCTAAGTTATAATAATTTCGAAATAATTGTTTACCAAAATGAATAGTGTAAACATTAGAAAATTATTTATCGGTACTAAGGAAAAAATGGATTTACAGGGGGTTAAATCAAAAATATTAAGACTGGAAATGATATAAAATATTATCTTAATTTTTTTATGAGTCTATTTAGACCTTTTACATTAAAATCATTAAAATCTTGAAATTTATTAGCACTTTCCTTTGGATATGACCCACATAATAAGTAAAGAAAAGTATAAAAAATGAATCTCCCATGTTTTTAATATCTATAAAGCTTTGGGATGGTGAAAAGAAAAACAGGTTCAGTTATGGATTATATTTTGAAAGAAATTTTATTTTTTCTTATCATAATAATTTATCATTAATTTTTAAAGATGAAATAATTTTATAAAATTCTTAATAAATTTCAACACAGTAATTATTTATTTAATTATAAAACAAAATAAAATATACTAAATTTTTTAAAATTGAAGTAAATTGAAAGAATTATTGAGTTCCATAAATTTCTTAGATGAAAATATCATTTTAAATAATTTTAAACATAATCTATTCTAATTATAGCATTGTATTTATTTTTTAAAAATTTAAATTAATTTAATAATGTCCACATTTAAATTAATGTTATTTTATAATAAATGATATTTTATTAAATGATTTTAAATTCCAAAAAATCTCATATTCTTAAAATTTATTTTAAATATTTAAAAATATAAAATATGGCACATTCACCAACCAATTTTTCTTTTATAGTGATTATATTGACCCCTAAAGAGTAAAAATGATTTTAGCATTGTGAAGGTTAAAATGATGTTTTTTCGTGTTACATGTGCTTGTGTTAAAATTAATTTTTAGAACATAAGGAATATTTTAATTGATAAATTGTAATAAATATTTATAATAATTGGTTCCAAATTATATAATATTTATCATTTTATTTTAATATTGAAAGATAAATTACCTAGGTTAGAAAACTAGTTACCATAGTGAAAAACCAAAAAGGTAAAAATAAGGCAACAAAGAAGTTAAGGAAAAAAATGTGAAAATCATATGTTTTATTGTTTTTTTGAGGTTTTTATATACTATATAATCCCTATAACCCTTTAATTATCAGTTTTTTAGCTACTTGAGGTAATATTGACCACCCAATTGTGAATAACTTTGGGTATTTACAAAAATGTAACTCCTCCTCAATTATAAAAGGGCACCCACTCCCCTCACTTATTCACACCTATCAATCGATTTTTCTCTAACAAAACCTCCCCAAATCACTTTTCTAATTCACTCACCACATCTTATAAGTCTTATTTTGTTAATAAATCAAACCTATGAAGTATTTAGTGCAAAACTAAGAAAGATTCCCATAGAATAGGTAATGTTCTTAAACGAGCATCTTTATTTTATTTCTTTTTTAAAATCATTCAATTCTTATTAAAACATGATAATATAATAATATCCGTATATTCATATAATTTAGTGTTATTATAATAATTTCATGACCTAATACCATATCCCCTTCCATCAAATGGGTTACAGAATCATCATTTATGTGTATGGTGGATTATCACCTCACAAACCAATGTCGTTCGTTTTTCCAATACCACCTCTCACGGTTGGGTATGATGATGTATCTAATGTATATATATTATATTTATATAATAATTATATTTATTAACTAATTATATCATATATACCTTATTACATTCCATTTTGTAGGGGATGCGATAGAATCACTTGTGTGTACGATAGACTACTGCCTCACAAAGAGATGGGATTATTTTTTTGTTAACACTTTACAAGGAAAGTTACATGGGTCATTATAATGAATATATGTGATATAAATGAAATATTTATTATATTAATTAAATATTCATCATTCTTTAAACATAATAAATCATTTTATTTCATACCTTTTCACCCACTGAAAAAGTGATAACGTCGTTCATGTACGTGTGGACTACCGCCTTCACAAAGTGGCGTGACTCTCTTCTACTCATCGCATGAAAATAATTATATTTATAAGTATATATAATTAAATAATATTTTATTTATGATATAATTATCATTATATAAAGATAAAATATTTCTTATCCTCTTTCTGTAATGATCATTTAAAAATGGAAACATTACTCTTGCGTACATACGACATACTGTCTCCATGATCATAACATTAGTTAATTTTCATAACCATATTTTATGATTTGTTTTAAAGATATAATTGATTTATAAATATTATAATTATATCATATTTAATATTCTATACATGATAAAACATTATTATATTCACATGAACTAGGACTTTCGTAACAAATCCTGAATGAGAAAACAAAGGAAACTAACATCCGAAACAATAAAAATAATGAAATATTTTTAATGAATGAGGGATAATATGTTATAAAAGGATAATATATGATATTATAAATATTAATATAATTATATAATAATTTAATAACATGTTTATAACCACTATACAATAGGTTAAAATCATAATCACCCAAAATGAAGTGCGAGGTAAGGGTTTTCTCGTCTCGCTTTTATTTCTACGAGATATATGTCAATTTCACCACTTATTTTTATTGTGTGGTGTATATAATGGCTATAAATGTATGGAATTATTATTATAATTATATTTATGGGTATTTAAATATCCATTTTTTGATCTCTCTTTCATGTGGTTTACATTTTCAAAGTTACCAAACCAGTAAGGGATTTTTTATCTCAATTTTCCTTATTTGAGACGTATGTTATGTTATACACGTATTTTCATTTATGAGGTGTATATAATTACCATTTTACATGTTATATCATGTATATAATTATTCTATTGATATTATAAGTTTCATTTAATGTTATTATTTCATGCATATTTTGATTCAAAGTTACAAAAGTGGTAAGGGTATTTTGTTACAATCTCATCTTTTATCAAGATTTTTTATAATTATGATTACATTAATGAGATATTATTATATATATCCTAATTAAATTATAAAATTTATTCTCCTATTGTTATTCATGATATTTAAAAGTAATATTAACATTTTTCACATTTTATCCCATAAAATTGTTAAAAAAATGTTTTTAAGAGAATCTAAATTTATTTCTCTCTTCATTCGGAAATATATTTTCTTCTAAAAACATGTTTTATAAAAATCATTCAATTTTTTTACCATTTTAAAAATAATTTATTAAATAATTTTTTAGCCATTTACTTTTTTTAAAATCAATGGAATCTTTTTTTCGCTTTACGAACAAGGCACTTTTCTCAACATTTTACCGTGCAAAAGGGATGTCCTTTACAACATATATGAAATTACCCACCAACATGACCTTAATTTATTTGAAGATTACTTTGAAATTTTGTAAGGATATTTTTTAAGAAATTTTTTTATTAATATTATATAAATTATTAGGTTTTAAAAAAATTAAAGGAAATGATTTTAAAAATATTATATATTTTAAAAAGTGATTTTCAAAATGAAGAGGATATTTTCCTCAAGAATGTTTTTAATGATATTTTTATTTTATTTTCATTCATCAACATCAATAACACTTTTTGTTAATTATCCTTCACTGGGGATATTTGGTATTGATACCATCCTCATTATTTCTCTATATGGAATAATATTATTTCAAAGTGATTATTATGAAACTTTTTTATCTTCCAAGGGTTAATCATGTTTCAAAGATATTTTCAGGGAACCCATTTACATTCCTTGGGTTAAACAGTTTATTAAAGGAATAATTATTGTTTTGAAGGTTTTTATGATGATATGAAATCTCTTTGTACTTTATTCATGTTGTGGTTATTGTACATTACTTATATGATTGGGAGGCACAGATAGTATTATGAGATCCCATTATAGCTTATACTATGGAGCAGCCTAGATAATGCTAGGTGAGCCCATTAAATCTTATATGATGGGGAAACTCGGATAGCATTGGTTGATCCTGTTATAGATTAAATTATGGGTGTTACTAAATAGCACTCCAATGAATGGGTTAATGATTATTCTATCCATAGAATTATAATGTAATTGATCTATAAGGATATTCTAATTGTAAGGGTTCTATAAGTGTTCTATTAAGATGTTGTCCCAAGATACCAACACATTTTCTCTATGTTTTCCATGAGTTTATAATTTTTCCTTTGATTAATATTGATATCACACAGATTTAAATTATTTATTCTTATGAGTCATTGCTTTGTTAAAGCCTTATTTAATGTTTCAAGATTTATAATTCAGGTCTTAATGGGTATGATTTATTTTATGATTCTCTCATAAAATCTAATTATGTCATCATTCTATTATGCACTTTTTATGTTCATTGATTACTTTCAATTATTAATGCTTATGTTTACCCTTACTGACCATTTCAGATCACCCTTATTAAGATTACATTTCCCTAGGTTATCAAGAAATGATGTTTAATTAATTATGTCTAGAATGGATTTCATATGGATAATGATGATGACTTAATGTGAAATAATAAAAATTGGGTTAAGTTAGAGAAGTTATCATTTAAATAACTAGGTATTATTTATGTAGGATTATATCTTAATTCTCTAAATCTATAAACCTAAATGGTATTTGAGAATATAAGTGATCCAATTTTAACTTTTTATGTTGTAAAATTTTGATAGAAAAAAATGGGTCACAATTATCAACATCAAATCTGTAAATTTCAAGTTTATGATTTCAACACCAGATCTAGGATTGTGGATTTTGGGCTATTATAGTTATATTCAAACCCCATAAATAAATTTCTACCTTGAAATTTAATATTCTTCATAAAAGGTTCAATATTTGAAAATACCATTATTCCAAAACCGAATCTATATAGAGATAATAAAAGTTATTTTAAAAAGTTGAAGTGGTAAGGATAAAGGTTACCTAAAATAACAAATTATCATGTTCACAGATAAGGATAACATTGGTGGGAAGTTAAATTATATACATGGATGATAAAACTAACATCCAAGGACTAATAGATAGTAGTATAGAACATGGTCATGTGAAAGTTAACTACCAAAAATCCATAAATCATTAAGGTGTGAAAATATGATCAACACATTTTAAATGAAGGTAAAAGGATACCATTTTTATTTTATGATCCTTTTCATAAAGTTAAGGGATTATTTTACTAATAAGATAGAGAATATGATAAAATTTATTCACTTGATTTATTTCTATTTAATAATCAAAATATAATCCTTTGGTTGTGATTTTATGAATTTACACTTTATCTCTTATTAAAATAAATGAAGATTCAAGATGAATTTTTCTATACTAAAGCACTAAAATTAACTTTTAACAGAGTATAATATCCAGAAATTAATGAAAATTTGTTCCTTATTTCTCTAAATATTTAACAAAAAAATGGTTAGCATACGTTAACAAATATGAAAAAATATGTTAGTCTCTAAAAACTCAACAATAACCCCAAAAGTCCAACTTAATCCATTCCATAAATAAATTACTGTAAGACTCCTCCAAAATATGTATAACTAAATCCAAAGACTAAAAATCTGAAATATTTGATCAAATATTTTATTCAAGATCAACCTAACAATTTTATCCAAATAATATCAATCAATTATAAGTTTATATACCAAAACTGAATATAATATAATCATATGCTCCTGAAAATATGCTAATTATTTCCATAAATATACTAAATCACCATAAATTTACAATAAAATTATATAATCTCCCATAAATTAACTCAATATTCATCCCAAAAATTATGTTTACCTTAATCATACAATATTCCCAATATAGTGTGGTTAACATTGATCACACAGTCACCCAATCTCTTTTCAATACCTTGGTTATCTATATGATATATTCCCAATATCTACTAGCTATTCTTTTCAAAATAAATCATAATTACAACAATATAAATGATCATCTTAATCTCAAAGGTTATCAATAACTTTAAACGTATTCCCACAAAATATAAAATCATTATTTATAAAAGGAATTTTTCATTAAAATATATAATAAACTAAAGGGTTGTATTCCAATAAATCTTTCCCAAAATATTCTAAATCATATTAAACTCATATCCCATAAAACCTCAAAAGGGGTATCTATGCCTTTAAACTTATGATCAACTTGAGAATTATCAACCCAATACACTTTAGGTTCATCCCATGTCACTATGGAATATCATAGGCTTCCATTCATCATAATATTCATAAATAAAATGTTAATTAACCCAATAATATCCCCCAAGAGTATCAAAATAGGTTTTTTGTAAGGTACCATTCACCATGCACCAGAATGGTGGATGAGATATACTCGACCAACTCTTTTCGGGGCTATTACCCCAGTATGAATTTTTTCCAAAACCATGTCAACTTTTAGTGTCTTAATAGGGATGTATTCCTAGTAAAACCAAATAATCTATACCTTAATAAATAATTTATGATGTTATTCTAAAATTGGGAATATGCTTAGAGTTTTTCATAGGTTTGTGTTCCCTAATCTATGTTTTTCTAAATCTAGTTCTCAAGGTTTCAACTAAACTTCCTATGATACTAATAGTAAAAAACCCCACTCTAGTTTCCCAAATCCAATGGTTATTTTATCTCATTGGAAAAAGGTATGAGGTATCTAATCCAAAAGGAACAATCAATTTAGTAGTATTGATTAACCATATACCAACAAGATTCCCATTTTAAATTGGAAATAAATTATAAAACATAGTTAAAGTAATTATATACATCCTTGAACTCATTAAAATAATTCCATCAACATATCTTGGGGAAAGGTAACAAAATAAGGGTGATATAAAATGCTCATTAATGGTTATGAAATGAGGAATTTATCATGATTAAATATGTCATAATCAATATGGAAAGTTAAATAACTGAAAACACATTCCATTTAATCAATAAATTGTGAACTAAATTCATTCACAGATAATATTAACATAGTAATCTCATTGATAATAATGACTAAATTATAAATGAAGTAAATAATTAATATTTGAAGTTATAACCTCATACATCATGGTATTTTTAACTTCAAGTCCTTGTGCCAAGATAGTTTAGTTGATGGGTTGGTATACACCAAAAATCCATTAAATAAGATTATCCAACTAGTTTATTTCATGAGACCTACTGATAAATCAAGGTACTATATTATTATAAGACTCACCTATTAATTAATGTCCAATTAATTCATCATATATTTAATGATTTATTTAATTTATAAACAGTATGAATTATCAATAAATATTTTCATTGAAAAAAGGATACTTAATATTAATATTTCCCCACTTAATAGAAAAACTTTATTAGTGAAACACCATATGTACAAATCTTATATGGTTTAGGGAATAATAATATCCACGTTACAAGGAATATGGATATTTAATAGATATATAATGTATAATGAAATATGATCACAAAAAAGTGAATGTTTTAAGAGAAAGTTAATGACTATAAAATTAATAAGACATTAATTCATTAGAAATATTTATTTTTAATAAATTCATATCTTTTTCATAATAAAATAAAATGGAATCGAAGTATTAAAATAAGTTTACATGAAATATTTTTATTTTAAAACAATTTAAAACTTGTAGAAGAGTATTAATAGAGTAAAACGGTTATGGAATCCAAAGAATCTGTCAATTCTGTATGTGTTAAAAAAACATTCCTTTGGAATTTTTATAAAAACAGTTAAAAATGAACCTTTCAGAAAAAATTTGATACATTCCTTTAAAAAAATTTAAAAATTCAAGGATAACATAAATTTTCCTATATAGGTAATTTTATTAAATAACAATAACTTTTGTAAACCAATTTTGAAAAATATAGACATGAAATAAAAATATACCTGGTCAAAAGGTGAAATAAGATTAGTTATTGTTTTAAATATTCCCATACTTGATTCAAGTTATAAATAAGGGAAAATGTGGAAGGAAATATGGAAAATCCTTAAATATATAGAGGATAATAAACTAAATATAGTTTATGAAGGAAATATTATAATGATACTTTAATGAAAATAAGAGAAATCTCAAAAAACATATTTTTAAATAAAATATTACCTCTTTGGTAACTTTTAAATTGAAACCCCTTGAAAGAATAAATATAAATTGAAACCTTAATCTTCAGGAATAATTATATATTATTATTAAATACATCAAAAGGTTAGTATATATACCACATAAAAATAAATATTTGTGTAATCCAAAATATGTCTTAATGGGGAGGAAATTCAGATGAAATACCTTACAAAGATCATATCATTAAAGTGGGAATTAATAAATGAATTGATTATGTGTAAAAAAAATTAAATAAAATTTTAAATATAATATAATACAATAATATGAAATTTCATATGTAAACATAGTATAACATAGACAATGAAGTAGAAATATAACCCAATGAATGGAAATTAAATTATGAAAACCCATATAATGATCACAATGTTGAAGTGACAATTAATCTATGAATTGATAAAGTGTATCAAATGTAAATACACATGAAATGAGTTTAAATAAAATATAAAATAATCATAGGTTATCACACATACAATCATATCATATCAATGATAATGAATAAGTAATATAACCCAATAAAAAGAAATTTAGGTATGAATTCCCATTTTATTGGCAACTTTCAAGTAAAATCAACTTAGAAAAAATTATTTGAATTGAAACTTAAAATACCCTGAATTACAATGTATTCATTAAAAATTTAAGTATATTCACTATATAAAATAAATTATATGGAAAACATTAAAACATTCCTCGATGAAGGAAAATTGAGATGAAATATCTTACAAAGATCATATAATTGAAGTGAGAACTAATCAATGAAGTGGTTGTGTGTATCCAATGTAAATAAAAACAATTGGAAATAAAATATAATAAAATCATATATCAGTTCCCATGTAATCATGATATAACATAGTCAATGTCGTAAAAGTATAACCCAATGAATGGGAATTGACTTATGAAATCCCTTACCTCGAGTCTGAATTTCTTTGTAAGTGATTTTAACCTTCTATATAATTAATTTAACTTTATTATAATTATAAAAAAAATTCATACTTATAATATCATATAATATTACAACACCCATTTATTAATAATTCCATTAAAATCATTGTTTTTAGGTGTCAACTATTTTCTTTTTCAAAAGAGTTTAAGTTTAGCTATTACGATCCTTATACTTTAATAATGGTTACATGATCTATATAATTATAATACTGATAGAAAAATAATACATATTCAATATATATATATTTATAATAATCCATTAAATGCAGAGATAGAAAAATGAGTTACACCATTCATGGAAATGGTTGGCCATATATACGCGTGAACTCTGTTTTCACTTTTCGATAATTGGAACTAAAGAATGGTAAATAATAATTAACCTTTAAAATTCATTATTATATTGTATATATCACATATATATTCATTTAATCTATCTGTATGACCATCCATGTAAAATAGAAATGAAAAATTAATTGTATCACTTCATGGAGGTGGTAGTCCACATGTACACACAAATGAAGTTATCATTCTATAATGGATGAGAATGTAAGAATAAAATATGATATTATAATTATTGAATTATAATTATATCATAAGTATAATATATAAATATTTAACCATTCATAATAACCATCCACTACCACAAAAAATGGCAAGGGAAGAACTTCCCTTTATTAGTGCTAAACAGAAAGCACTGATAAAGGGGTGGGCCTTTATCAGTGCTAGCTAAAAGCGCTGATAAAGGTAACCTTTATCAGTGCTAAAACAACAATTGATAAATATGTGCCCTTTATCAGTGCTTTTTTAGTGCTGATAAATGTTTTTATTATTAATTTATATAAAATTATTATATTTATATTCAAAAATAATGATTTTTGTATACATTTACAGTTATATACCAATATTTATAAATATATTCAATTTATAGTTATAATTATTAATAAATAAATATATATTTACCCTACATATCATTTTAGATAAATATATAATAATATAAATAAATTAAATAAATAATACTTTTATATAATATGTATTTATGAGTGCTATAATTTTAGTGCTGATAAATATTTGTTTTATCAGCACTTTTTTAGCATTGATAAAAATATACCTTTATGAGCACTCAAAAAACGCTCATAAAACACCTATTTATCAGCGCTAGAATTGTAGCGCTGATAAATAGCTACTTTATCATCACTTTTTTAGCACTGATAAAGGTATCTCTTTATCAGTGCTAAAAAAACGTTGATAAATATATGTTTTATCAACACTTTTATTTTAGTACTGATAAAACATAACATTATCCGTGCTTTTAACTAGCTCTGATAAAGGTTCCATAAGTTTCTATAAAACAACACTAACAGGCCCCTCCTCTCTCGCACGAGTTCAATCCTTCATGGAAGCTAAACCCGACCACTCCTCTACCACGACCCCTCTTCCTCCTCCTCCTCTGCCTCCTCAGCCACCATTGCCTTTTCCTCCTCCTCCACCGCGAACGTCCTCCACCTCTACCGCCATTGCCTCCACCGTCGCTACCTCTACTGTAACTACATCCTCTGCCACTACCACCATCGTCGCTACCTCCACTGCCGCTGCCTCCTCCGCTACTTCCTCCGCCGCAAAGTTATATTCTTTGAGTGTTTCATTTATTATGTATGGGATTAAATGGGTTTTATAAAGTTAAAAAATGATATGGGTTATCCTAGGCTTGTGAATTATTTAGAAACATAAAGAAATGGTATATGATTTGAGTTGTGATTAACATAAGTGGTTTCATACCAATTATGGTATATATTCATAGTGATTCCTTAGAAATTGGTAATGTGGAAGGTATGGGTAATTTCCTTGACTTGTGATTATATAGGCATTGAGATTCCTTGGAATATTTTTTAGAAGGGCACCTTATGTGTCGATGTTTTTGGTATCAAGGTTTGTTTCGAGGGTAAGATTAGTGTGATTACTAGCCCTGGATTTTTTTATGTGTTTCTTAGTGGAGTATATATTTGATTATTGATGGACATATGTTATTTTGAGATGATACCATTTTAAAGGAATTAGTGCGGTTTTCATGCAAATTTTAAGAATGTTAATCTTGTTGGAAAGTAGCTTGGAGGTTCTTTGTTTTAATGATTGAAATACCATGGAGCATGGTCATGGGTTTAGGCATGTGAGACTAATATAGAGGATATAGGACTCATGTTAGTCCAAGTAAGGTGATAATTCAGGGAATCATAGAGATTTACACCTATCTAGACATGCATTATTTTGATAACGAGGGTTGTTGATCATTGTTCTGGAAACTGGCTCGTAAGGTTTCATGGAGTGTACATCAGTAATTTTATAGATCATGTTAATTAGAGTATCTCATGGAGATAGTATTTTAGTATAATAAAATGGTGTTCAACTTGTGGGATCATGAATCATGTAATTTGACTAGGTGGTACAATATTGTACACCCATTATATTGTATGATGTGAGAATGGTACACACTTGTTATGTGTGGTACCCATTTAAATTTTAAGTCGGTGAGATGTAAAGTGTGAGCCGAGAACCAATGGAGTTGAAGAAATTATTTTATACTCAATTTCTTGGGATTTTGTATGAAATAGAAAATCTCAATCTATGGTGGAGGATAAAACACAAATGGATCAAATATAGTGCCATGTTTGATCCGAGAGTTAATCCCAGATAGGTGTTTCTTTAGATAAATGATCACGGATCAGGAGAATAAATACAAATTTGGTGATACAACATGTTGAGGTGATGATAAATATGTGGTATAAGGTAAAAATGTAGTGGGGAGTGAACCAATGCTTCTTGAGGGTGCGGCTTTCATTTCAGATGAATTTCAATGGGTGATGGGTATAATATGTCAGTGATCAGGGAATATGTGGCACTTGATATATCTTGTTAGAGATTAGGTATGATAAATATGATCACATATATTAAATATCTATGATAATTTAAGGATCATTCACTATGGAGGTATGACCCTCATATTACAAGGGTCTTCATTATAGTGGGACTGGTTATTGGATGGTTGATATGGAATTTGTATGTTGTTGAGTTAGTGAATTCGATTTATCTGGTCCCACATAAATACCATATTTAGATTTTAAATTACGTACTACATAAACTGTATATGTTTACAGAATTATTCATGAGGCAAATCATGATTCAGTATGTGATTTTGGGGGTGAAACTCATTCATCGCATTATTTAGGGGGTGAACCTATTTCTTCACATGATTCAAGGATTGAATCATGTGAAGAAATTTAGTATTAGTGTTTTCCATGAGATTAGATTTTTTAGACCATAGAGGTAAATATTTACTTAATATTGGGTATGATAGTTTTATTTTGAGGTATGACTGGGACTTTTTGAGGGAATGTCATCATGTTAGGGCCTTGTTCATAAGCTGTAGATAATTGTTTGATTCTCATTGAAATAAAATATGAAAACTAGTACTATATTTTGGAGGGTTTTTTCATATGTGTTTTGGTTTTTTTAGTTGTAAACCACACTAAGTGGGTTGTTGGACTACTGAATGATGTGTTACAATAGGATTTTACGATGGTGGGGAGCACTTTGGATCAATATCGTGGTGGGTGTCACCATGAACCTGATGATGTGTTTAGTGAAAAAATTATTCCCTTGAATGTATGGGTTTCATAGACCATCATATATAGATTTCAATGATGTTTAACCATAAATTTCCCATTCCTAAATCTCATTGGACCTATTTTGGATTGGTATAACATATGAGTTCACATTTTATGTTTTCTTTTCAGTTGGAAATCTCCTCTACAACGTGTCTCTCCTCTGTCGTGAGCATACCTCTGTCGCGCACTGAACGACACATTCATGGTGAGTTTTCTCCTATTACTCAGTGGTTTACTCTTGTTATCATGTTATTTCTATTTGATATTGATGGTTATAATTTGAAATTTATGGGCTAAATGCCTTTCTTAAAATCGTGGTCGTTGTTGGTCCTTGTTTGCGCACTAAATGAATTGCATGTTGGTTGGTTCATGTTAAACATTTGAATATAAAAATTGGTAATTTATGTATACTTGACTTATGAATGAATTCCCCAGGATGGTAAAACTTCTATTATATCCCCTAAATTAACAAACAAAATTGAATAAGTGATTCTTTGTAAAATTTGAAATTGTGATTTTTTGGTTTGTATGGTGTTGCGATTGTGAGAACGATTGTGTGTTTGTATGGTGTTGTGGTTGTTGGAATTATTGGTATGACATTTTTTACATGATTTAGTTCTTACACCATTTAATATCAATCCAAATTTTATCCATTTCAATGGCACCACCACTGTGTTAATAGTGCAATTCCCCTAAATCTTAGAAAACCACTTCACTAGAGGACTCTATGAGACAATTTATGGACACCCTATTCAAATAACCATAACAACATATGTAATGAATAATTCCACCCACAAGAAACCTATTGAAAATAATACCATATATTATTAGTTTAGTACCATGGTTCTTAACAAGAGACATTATGTTTCTAGAGAAACACTAAAAACCGGTTTACAACCATGCATATAGATCGCATGTGGGATACTAAAACATTCTAGTGCAAGGTCTTCTCATAGTTGGTTGAACATCTTTTGTGTAATTATTTTGTTATATATTAATATTACTATATCAAAAAAGATGAATATGAATAAAGAATAGATTAATGAAAATAGTTCGACAAAAGAGTATGAAGATGGTGTGAAAGAGTTTATCATGTATGCCAAGTATCATGCATGTGACCCATATGAAATCCTTTGTCTGTGTTTATGTTGTTTTTATTCTAGAAAAATTAGTTTAGAGGAGTTGGAAAAACACATGATCTATCAAGGAATAGATCGATGTTATACATGTTGGATTAATCACGGGGAAAAATGAATGTAGGTAGTGGCTCGAATAACATGGAATTTTACAGATCATCTGATATGATTACAAGCGTGAATAATGGAGACGGTCTTATGGAGGATGTGATTACAGATGTGAATGATGATGAAGATCATATTAAGGAAATGAAAAGTAAAATTGAAGATAAACTTTGTGATTGCCCAAAATTGTTTGAGAAGTTAAATAGTTGTGCAAAAACTCAATTGTATGCTAGTTGCAATAAATAGACAGCATTTTTAGCCGTACTGAGGCTGTATAATTTGAAACCAGGCAATGGGTAGAGTGACGCCAGTTTTACATAACTTCTTTCTATCCTGAATGACATGCTCTAAGAAGATAATGAGCTCACATTCCGGACATACGATGCCAAACGAATGCTACGCTCGATGGGTATGATCTCTGAAAGAATACACGCCTACCTGAATGACTGTATATTGTTGCGCAAGGACCAAAATTCACTTAAATAATGCTCAATGTGTGGTGCTTCTTGATACAAGAAAGATTATTCTAGTCCTATGAAACTTTTATGGTACTTCCCAATCATTCCATGGTTTAGGAACCTATATAGAAGTGAGGAGACTACAGGAAAATTGATATGGCATGCAGATACAAGAATTAAAGATGGTGAACTACATCACTCGGCATACTCTCCTTAGTGGAAGAGAATTGATCATGAGTATCCTGAATTTGGAAATCAGCTGAGAAAACTTTGTCTTATGTTATTTATATATGGAGTTAATAATGTTGGTTTTCAAAGCAGCATTCAGAGTACATGGCCAGTTATGTTGGTAAATTATAACTTACCATCGCGGTTATGCATGAAACGAAAATACATCTTGTTATTTAAGCTTATATCAGGACCAAAAAAACTTGGTAATGATATTATTGTTTATTTGGATCCATTGATCGAGGATTTCAAATTATTGTGGGATTCAAGTGTTACGTTGTATGATGCTTAAAAAATGAAGATTTCAATTTGAAATTCATGTTGTACGAGATGATAAATGACTTTTCTACTTATAGAAATTTTTCAGGATATATAATTAAAGGAACTCAAGGGTTTCCCATTTGAGAAAAAGGTACATAGCCATTTAGGTTGAACCATTCATCAAAAACTGTGTTTCTAGGACATCGCAGATTTCTACCCCGACGGCATAAGTACCAATATTGCACGACATCATTCGAAGGAAGTTCAGAAGAATGTACAACATTGTCTTTACTAACAGGTGATCAATTGTTTGAGAAAGTAAAAGATTTAGACACTACTTTTGGTAAACCCTTTTCAAAAATACTTATGAAAAACAGGAGGAAAAATAGATCGATTTTGTAACTCCCCAACCCTAGATACCCAGAGTCGGTGCATTATTACATAACATTTTCATGATCACAAAGGATCAAGTCTCGAAAGACCGATTAGTTTAGTAGTCTTGGAAACACTAGATATATTCATAAGTCTTACATTAAATCATAAGGTAAAAAACTACAACAACATCTTGTTTTAATATCCCCTCATACTATCCCTGCAGGTCATTCATAAATTACTTCTTCACATCTTGGGAAAAATAAAACATTGAAAGGGGTGAGCTCAGATGCTCAGTAAGGATAACAATATAGTAGAAGCTTTCATAGATAATCATAAACACTTAAAGCAATTTATAACTAAAACAAAATCCTTTTAAACTTGAAATTCAGCATAATATGGAAAAGATAAAATGAAATAATTCCATTTACTTATTCATATGGATATTCTACTAGTCGAACAATCACATGAAATATCAATAACCACTTTCATAATGATGGAATACATAATTCCAGACTATCATAACCACATAACCAAGGCCTCGTTCCAGGACTACAAATAAGATTTTGCCAAGGCCTTGTTCCAAGACACTAGTTTGTCTCATGAGACCTACCGATGCATCGAAGAGCTATAGCGGGCTCCACCCGTCACATATTAAGTCCAATGAATTCCCATATGAAAAGGTTTAAACATAACATAAACATTCGTATTAAAACTAGCATACGAAATGTAAATACTTCATCCATAAACCATGAATGGTATAAAAATAACACATCCATAGTCAAATATATCAAAAAACCTTCAATACAATATAGAAGTTTTGTTTCATAATAAATCAACTTCAAATAAGTGTAAAATCCATCAAAGTATGTTTACATAGGTGAAATAAAAACTCTTTTTAGAGAAATATCTCTTTCTATTTTGAAATCATTTAAGAGTCATATATTTATAAAATAAAACATTTTCTTTGAAAATATTCTTATAAGCTTGTAAAGGAAGCTTCAATGATTTTATAACGGCGGAAAATAGCCACACCCGCCGCATAAGTTAAAAAAACATTCTTACCTTAATTTTGTCGAAAAGATTAAAAAGCACCTTGTTTGGAAAACGACGGAAAGATTCCTTTATAAACCACTTATAAAAAGTCAAACAAGGGTATAAATGACTTTAACCCATATTCTAGTAAATAGTAAAAATGTTTTGAAATTAATTTTTAAGAAACATGGATGTGGATGATAAAGAGATCCCGGTAGATTATTACATATAAACAACCTCGGATAATGAAGAGATTGCGAAATAAACCCTTATTTACCGGATTTACCTTCTAACCATGGAAAATAAAATATTTACCGTAGTAATTATTCAAAATGTCTAAAAAAAGTTACCTATTTACACAATTTGAACATCCTGATTCCAAATATGGATTCCATTTTTCCAAATTCAAAACACAGAAGTGGCAGAAATTAATTTAAAATTAATTCTCGTTGTTAAAACAAAAAGCGTGTTTTTAGGAGATAATAACTATCAAAAGATTGGCACTTGTTTATGTTTGGTTTAATTGTGAAATTATGTCCAATGACAAACATTGAATTAAATGGTAAGAATATATTCTAAATATACTTTAAAACCACTCAAATTCATAATTTATCAATATTAATTATTTCGATTAAAAAAGTTGTTTTTAATTAAAATTTAGTAATTTTCACTATTCATCAAAATATGAAAGTTATCTGAAAGGTACCAAAATTTCACCCTAGCCTAATTTCGATATTCCGAATCTAAAAATGAAGTCCATTTTGAGAGATAGAATTTATAAAATTTCAAAAAGTAGGTATTATTATTCATAACGGCTAGTTTGATTGGTTGTGGTGTGTTAGAATCTCGAAGTTGCATATAATGCACGTCATTGCATTATTCAAAGGGAAACGTACCGTGGAATCTTGGGGTGTTACATTCTCCCCTCCTTCAATAAATTGCATCCTTGAAATTTTTTCTAAAATTGGGCTTGAGAATATAATGGAATGTCCCACATCAAAAAAAAGAGTCAATAAAACTATCACTTTAAAAGAAAGGAAGAGAGGTATAAAGGTCACCCAAGATAACCCATACTAGGATTCCATGTAGGAAAACATGGATATGGACGATAAAATAAGTGTTCAGTTCTGATGGAGAGGGATAGAAAATGGGATCAGGAGAAAGTTAACAATAAGAAAATCACAAACTTGTGTTGGGACAAACGGTCCTTAGTCTCCCAGTTGGAAAAGTAAACGGACAACATTTTTTTGTTTTAAGTTACATTACATAAGGATGAGGAATTCATTTATGATATTGACTAAGAACATAAACTGATATACTTAATTTTTAAGTAGAGTTTCATTCTTTAATAAATTTTTACCACTAACTCATTCTTTTTGAACAATGAGTATTCAAGATAACTTGGTCACAATGGAAGAGCTAGAATAAACTTCTATATAAATACATGATCCACGTAGTTAAAACTATATATTTACCTTGTCTTTAGAATTAATCAAAACCAAAATGGTTAGTATAATATTTGATGACCCCCCCTAAAGGATATTCCATTAGAGAAAAAAACACTAATCTTAAATTCTAGAATTAACCCATCAATACCCCAAAGTAAAATAAATGCCATTCAATAATAAATTTCCTTTAAAATCCTTCAATATAATCCAAACTAATATTGAAACTCAAAACTTATAATAATGTAGTCTTCCACATTAAATTGTATCTCCAAATGAAATTAATTACTCTTAAAGTCACATACTTAAAAGTAATTAACCTAATCATTTCCATAAACAACCCAAATCACAATAAATCCACAATAAAAACATAGATAAAAATATACCTTTAATCCTCAAATGAAATCCCATACTATTCTATTTTCCATACAACAAAGGGAACAACATCCAAAATAACATTTACCACTTAATTACCAAATCATTTTCTTATACTAGGGGTATTCATTTGATACGACATAAGATCCCAAATCAAATTATTAATGATCAATAAAATCATTTAACTAAAAATAATAGTCACACTAACCAGGGACTTCACGTAGTCCAGTGGTTGGTGATAAATCCCAATCTCACTTTGGTTGTGGGTTTGATTCCCACAGCTTTTTCTGATGCGACGGGTTGTCACAGGGTCTGCGAGTTGTCCTTTTTCAAAAACTATATTTTATAACATTACCAAAATGAGATAAATTCCTCAAAATAACTATAACATAATTTAACCACAAATCTTATCTCATACCTTGCATTTTCATCCCAAATTATTATAACTTATAATTTCCTCAAACCCAACGATCATATAAAACCAAATGGTTATTTATAACTATATCCACAAGAGAAAAGATAATTCTTCCTCAAATATCATTCTCACATGGAAAAATGCAGGGTTAAAAATACAAGAGAAAATTATTCCAAAGTAAACCCATCAACAAGGAGCACTAATACTTTTTAAACATTTCTCCAGCCATTTATTTCCACATAGCTTCTTATTTGACCAAGAAAATATCCTATAGAATAGGGAATTCACTCAGGTAATGGTCGGATCCCCTACATTTATGGAAAATGACTGTAAATGGACTCTTGGGACCATTTTTATCTTCTTCCATAGTACTCTTCATTTTTCTTCGGTAATTCTTCACATTATATCCTTCCTTCCCACACGTAAAGAATTTCTTTGTCCCATTGAGACACTTTCCTGGGTGTCTCCTTCCACATTTCTTGCATGATGGAAATTGAGGATTCCTTTCTCCATGGTCTCCACTGCTGGAGCTCTTATCATTCATCACCTTTCTCTTCTTTGTTGATTCCGAGAATTGGTTAATATATATATTATTGATCATGTTTTTGGAAAATTTATTTGAAATAAAGACAATATCTTTTATGCCTATCAACATTCCATTTTTTTTCTCATTTCCACCACTGTTCCCACCTTGTACATCATTCTCAAAGTCACTATGACTTCCTTCGAATCCAGCCATTGACTAAAACCAGAAAGCATTGTGTGAGTAACAGTAGTCATAAAATAATTTAGAGATTAAAATGTCACCATATTCTCAATTTGAAACACATTAGCATTAACCAAGGTCATTTACTCTCATCTTATATATATAATACTTCAAATCGTTTTGTAAAGAAAATGTAAATTATCCTAAGCATATCCCCCGGGAGTGTCGTAACCAAGAATGCAGTAAGGCCAGTTGTCGTGCACCAGTTCCAGTTCGATTCTATCTCAAAGCGGTGTTTTCGAGTTTTACCCCTAGGTACATCTATGCCAGAGCCACCTCTACCTGCTCGTATCTAGACAGGGATGTATTGCTCGTAAAACTCACAAAATCTCTACAATACCAAAATTCTAGGAATTTCTTCTATACTAATCCTCAAAGTTCATCTTAGGTCTATGTGCTCTAATCAGAGTTTATCTAAATCTAGCTTCCAAGGTTTGTACTAAAATTCTTCTGATACCAACTGTAATGCCCCAACCCTAGATACCCAGAGTCGGTGCATTATTACATAACATTGGCATGATCACAAAGGATCAAGTCTCGAAAGACCAATTAGTTTAGTTGTCTTGGAAACAATAGATATATTCATAAGTCTTACATTACATCATAAGGTAAACAAAAACTACAACAAAATCTTGTCTTAATATCCCCTCATACTATCCCTGCAGGTCATTCATAAATTACTTCTTCACATCCTGAGAAAAATAAAACATTGAAAGGGGTGAGCTCAGATGCTCAGTAAGGATAACAATATAGCAGAAGCTTTCATAGATAAGCATAAACACTTAAAGCAATTTATAACTAAAACAAAAGCCTTTTAAACTTGAACTTCAGCATAATATGGAAATGATAAAATGAAGTAATTCCATTTACTTATTCACATGGATATTCTACTAGTCGAACAATCACATGAAATATCAATAACCACTTTCATAATGATGGAATGCATAATGCCAGACTATCATAACCACATATCCAAGGCCTTGTTCCAAGACTACAAATAAGATTTTTCCAAGGCCTTGTGCTAATACACTATTTTGTCTCATGAGTCCTACTGATGCATCGAGGAGCTATAGTGGGCTCCACCCGTCACATATTACGTCCAGTGCATTCCCATATGAAAAGGTTTAAACATAACATAAACATTCATATTAAAACTAGCATACGAAATGTAAATACTTCATCTATAAACCATGAATGGTATAAAAATAACACATCAATAGTCAAACATATCACAAAACCTTCAATACAATATAGAAGTTTTGTTTCATAATAAATCAACTTCAAATAAGCGTAAAATCCATCAAATGATGTTGACATAGGTGAAATCAAAACTCTTTTTAGAGAAATATATCTTTCTATTTTGAAATAATTTAAGAGTCATATATTTATAAAATAAAACATTTTCTTTGAAAATATTCTTATAAGCTTTTAAGGGAAGCTTCAACGATTTTATAACGGCGGAAAATAGCCGCACCCGCTGTATAAGTTAAAAAAACATTCTTACCTTAATTTTGTCGAAAAGGTTAAAAAGCACCATGTTTGGAAAATGACGGAAAGATTACATTATAAACCTCTTATAAAAAGTCAAACAAGGGTATAAATGACTTTAACCCATATTCTAGTAAATAGTAAAAATGGTTTTGAAATTCATTTTTAAGAAACATGGATGTGGATGATAAAGAGATCCCAGTAGATTATTACGTATAAACAACCTCGGATAATGAAGAGATTGTGAAATAAACTCTTATTTACTGGATTTACCTTTTAACCATGGTAAATAAAATATTTACCACAGTAATTATTCAAAATTTCTAAAAATAAAAGTTACCTATTTACACAATTTGAACATCCTGATTCCAAATATGGAATCCATTTTTCCAAATTCAAAACACAGAAGTGGCAGAAATTAATTTAAAATTAATTCCCATTGTTAAAACAAAAAGCGTGTTTTTAGGAGATAATAACTATCAAAAGATTGGTACATGGTTATGTCTGGTTTAATTGTGAAATTATGTCCAATGACAAACATTGAATTAAATGGAAAAAATATATTCTAAATATAATTTAAAACCACTCAAATTCATAATTTATCAATATTAATTATTTCTATTAAAAAGTTGTTTTTAATTAAAATTTAGTAATTTTCACTATTTATCAAAATATGAAAGTTATCTGAAAAGTACCAATATTTCACCCTAGTATAATTTCGATATTTTGAATCTAAAAATGAATTCCATTTTGAGAGATAGAATTTATAAAATTTCAAAAGTTAGGTATTATTATTCATAACGGCTAGTTTGATTGGTTGTGGTGTGTTAGAATCTCGAAGTTGCGTACAATGCACGTCATTGCATTATTCAAAGGGAAACGTATCACGGAAGCTTGGGGTGTTACAAAATTTTTTGAATTACCATACTGGAATTGTTTGTATGTAAGATATTTTTTTGATGTTATGCATGGTGAAAAAAAAAGTATGTGATAGTGTCATCGGCTCATTGCAAAATGCACTAATTAAAACAAAATACAGAATTAAGGCTAGATTGGGCATGGTTGAGATGGAAATATGGGAAGAGTTGGCATAAATGAAGGGTGAAAATTGAACATTTCTTCCTCCTACTGCATACACTCTTTCCAGGAAGGAGAGATATCAGTTTTGCAACTTGTTGAATGACATAATGGTTCTAGAGGGGTATTCATAAAATATCAAGAACATCATGTCAATTAAAGATTTAAAATTAAAGGGTCTAAAATCACTAGAATGTCATGTTTTTATGCAAGATCTAATTCCTATAGCTTTACATTGAATTTTTCTTAAGAATGTTTAACATAAATTAACGAATCTCTGTTTCTTCTTCAAAGCTATATGCATCAAAGTTATAGACTCGGCGAAATTTCCAACTATGGAAAGAGAAATTGATTTTATATTATGCTAATTGGAAATGTTCTTCCCACCGACATTTTTTGAAATGATGGTTCATTTGATATTTCATTTAGTGAGAGAGATTCGACTATGTGGTCATGTACATTATAGATGGATGTACCCCATTGAACAGTATATGAAGATTTTGAAAGGGTATGTCAAAAATAGAACTCAGACAGAGGGTTGTATTACAGAGAAATATATTGTTAACCCGTTGAATTTTGTACCGATTACCTGTCAAGTGTGGAAAACATTGGCCTACCTAAATATCGTCACACTGGGTGGCTTGAGGGTGAAGGAATTTCTAGAAGAGAGGTTATGAAAATCAATATTACAGATCAGGAGCAGGCACACCTTTACGTTTTTCATAACAGTTTCAACGTTGATCCATATGTTCAAACCCCCAAAGAAATTATTAGGCATTTGAATCCATCTAGGGATGAAAAATAGTTATCAGATACACATAATAAAAAATTTATAAGATGGTTTTGGGACTATATTTTTAAGAAGTTAGATGAAAATCCAGACTCAATTTTAGAACGAATTTGATGGCTAGCCGGAGGAGTAAGTGTGTATGTATTATCTTACAATCCTTATACAGTTAACGGTTATGCATTCTATACTAATGAACATGATGAAGATAGTACCATGTAGAATAGTGGGGTTACACTTGTGACTTAAGTGATGCATGTTTCTGGTGCTAAGGAAAGAAATCCAATTTATGCGAATATGTCATACTTTGGCATCATCAACCAAATAAGGGAGTTGTATTATATGAAATTCCAAGTGCCAATTTTTCAATAGTGGATTGATAATAGGAGTTCTATTAAAATAGATGAATTAGGATTTTTGAAAGTTGATTTCAGTAAGGAAGGGGAGAAAGGAGGACCATTTATAATGGAATCACAGGAAATACAAGTATTTTATGTTCCAAACCCCACAAACCGAAACTGGTCAGTTTTCCTGTTATCGACCAAAAAAACTGAAGGGTTATATGAATGTTCAATGGAGGATAACCCTTTCATAGGGACTTCACAATCATTTCACTACAATACCGATGTAGATAGCATTTTTTATGTTAAAGGAGACTACAATTAAGGGATTTACATTGTCGATAGAGGGGACAAATATCTTCTGCCTTTAAAAAAAGAGAGTTCAATAATCAGGTTATTTGATTATTGTAATATAGATTTTGTTATGTTATGTTATTATATGTTCGCCGAAACTTTTATGTAATCTAAATTAAATGTTAAATTAATTCTATAGATAATTACTTCTGCACCTGTTGATGCACCCAATCCTGAGGAACAACAAGTCTCTCAACCTTCTACTGCTGGTCCCAGTGCAGAGCAACAACAGGTTTCTCAACCTATTGTTGTTGGTCCCAGTGCTAAAGTACAATTGGTTTCTCAACCTATTTTTGTTGGTCCCAGTGCCGATTCTAGTGCTCTAGAGAAACATAATGAAGATACTTCTAAGGAAATGGAAGGAAATGAAACCCTGACGTCACAAAAAAACAAAAGCGTTGTAGTTTGAAAGTGTTATCCAAAATCCTTAAGGAAAATCCAAAAGGCATCAAATTTGAGGTGGGGTGGAATAAGCAAGGCCAACATGTTAACCCCAAAAAAAATATATCTTTAGTAGCTACATTGGAATCGTCACTTGGAAACGTGTGCTGCTTGATGTATAGTCGTGGCACCATGTTGTCACCGGGCTTAAGACACTAATGTGGGAAGAGATTATGGTAACATTATAATATCATTTTTTTAATTTATTAAAATAAAATAGAATACTAAAACATTTACATACTCTTCATCATCCATTTCAGAGTAAATTTATTGTAGATGCCTCACACAAGGAATATGTATTAAGATTTTTGGGAAGGATTCATAGAGGCTTCTGCAAAAGTTTAACGAAATATCATCTTAAAGATGCTGAAGGTAAAATCAAACCACACCCACCACCGCTTTATGCACACTTGATATCCCATGGAGCATGGGATGCATTTAAAAACCTTAGTGGGGAGCAGACTTTTCCGGTACATTGTGTTTGGTAATACGTTGTTTTACATTCTTTGTATTCATCACTTTGATTGATAGTATTTTTATTTATGAAACAACAACTGGGTTCTAAAAATAATGAATGTTCAACAAAACCAGTATACCCCTACCGTAAAGCAATTATGGGGTATGCTTCACTTGAGAAAAATTTGTACATCTTTTAAATCTACTGTACTACTTTTATGTGACATACAACAACACAATAACCATGTTTCTATATTTATATTCATATTGATGAATTGAAATTGAAATCCATATCCAACCCACACCATGTGCTATGGAAGGAGGATCACGTAAATAAATTGGGCGTACTAATATATGATAACACACAAAAAGTTTGGGAAACATGTGTAAGTATGACATAATATAAATTTGATTTACTTTAAATTGCTATTACATAACAATGACTAATTATTTTCCTATATTTTATATCTGACATAATCATAGGAATCAACAACACACGCACTAGATGTAGACATACTTTAAGTCTCCTTGAAGTAGCCAGAACAGTATGGCCGCATCAAAGGTGCGGGTTTTGGGGTGACACCCCGAACATATTTTCAAAAACAAAAACAAGCGGAGGATCAAAATCAGGAAATGAAAAATCTGCAAGCAAATTTAGCTATTTTTCAAGAATAATTACAATACCAGAGAGAGGTGATATCATGTTTCATGGGGGAGAGGAAATGAGAAGAAGCAACTCAACAAAAACTCGTGCATAAAGATCCCACCCCACCCCCCACTAGCTTTGAGGTGAGCCATTACCCAAAAAAACCTAACTGAATTGAGGTAATCAATGTTCTAATAATTGTTTCTATCAAATATGATTCACATATACACTGATACCTTTCTCGTACTAATATTATACAAGGTGAAAATGACTCTGATTTATATCTATCAACTCCCACCTATCGTCTTGTAGTGAGGGCTACGGTGCTCAATACGTAGAATGACATGCTACACATTAGACAACTTCCTACAGATCGTTTCAGAGTGTCAATTAATATATCTAATGATATGAGTTCCAAGATACCTATTCCAAATGACGATGAAGACATTCATATGGTTGAACAAGATATTGAAACATTCATCGCATGGATATCAATTCTTGTAAAAAACATGTTGATAAAGAGGTATCCATTTCCATTTTATTTTTCAAGCTGGACCTCTAACATTTAATGAAAAAAGTTCTGAAACGATGAATTTTATTACAGAACGACATAGAGAAGGGGGTGATATAAAATATCAGCTCAAAAATATCTCAAGGATCAACCAACTAATTGAAACGGTCTACTGAGAGCACCTTCATCCCACCCGTTCTATATCCACAGTTAATATCATTAAAGGGTTATATAGATACAAATTTTATAGAAGTAAATACTCACACAATTGATTTTGAAAAAATTATATGCGGAGAGGAAGAATCCGATTTCATTAGTGCTGACAATGTAAATGAAATCCTCAAGTATGAATGGCTAGGTGCCTCAGTTGTAAATTTATACATCAGTTATGTTTTCATGATTTGATTTTACAAAAGCTGATATACTCTAATAATTATGACTAAATACATTTCATATTTTTGAAATGTATATATATGAAAAAAATTGAAGGGATTTCTCCATGAACAAAAATTTGGACTCGTTAGTCCTCACATCACCTCTTCAAAAGAATAAATATATTCTGATAAACTGGCTGCAATAATGTCATCCCTGCTCAAATCATTTGAAAACAAAATTACAGATGGCAGAATCTTTTTAATACCAACAATGTAGGGGTAAAACTCTACAATTTAATCATCTTAATTATATTTTCATTTCTTTCATTACTTATTCCATTTTTTATTTTTAGGCAGCATTGGATGTTCATTGCAGTCAATTTTCATACTCGAAAGATTTATTTTTTGGATTCAATGCATGGATATATAACAAACTAACCGTGCATGATGGCATTTGTTAATTTTTAATACACTAGATCCAACATTTTAGAACTAAACATTTAGTTATATAATTTATATTATCTTTTAATGAGGATTCTGTTATGATAGGGCGGTGTATCAATATCATCTACTTCATGGAATGAATCATGTGACTAAGAAAAATAACTCTTACATGATCTTCAATTTGAAACGTATCCAGGTATATATAATAACATTGCACTATCCAAATACATATCAAAACAAATTACTTATTTTTCTCGATGTTTCTGCAGTGTCCAAAAAAACAAACGGAAAGGACTGCGGTTATTATGTTTGTAAATTTATGAAAGAGATCATATTTCATCAACAAACTAGAATCCCTTAAGAGATATTTTCGAAAATAATTATGAGTTTATTTAAAATATTTATTAATCCTTTGTGTATTAATATTTTTTCAGTACTACCATGACTGTCACAAAAAATCATATTCACAAGATGATATAGATGTGTTTAGAAACGAATGGGCAACATACCTGATAGAATATTTTACACAAATAGGATAAAGGTGAATTCCTACTACTTATTTTATCCTTATATGATCATTTATATCTCCCTTTTTTACACTTATTGAGTATATGTGATCACCCTTTATTATGTTTTATATCCTTATGTTATGAAGAATGGTTTTAGAAATGATTTGTATTTCTAGTAAAGTGTGACTTAATGAGAGACTCTTATGAACTAGTTCTTTATGTTTCTATGTTTCCAAAATCACTAGACCTAAACTATTATGGAATGGATCATTTATATTCTAAATTTTGGTCATTTATGCATTTATTTCTACTGATGTAGTGTGTTGGAAGAATATTAGTAGTGGATCACTCACAAATTAAATAACAAAACTAAGTATTCTTCACTATAGTTGGTTAACTACCTCTTAGAATAACATCTGATCTTAACTTCTGATCTGACATCCCCATTCAGATCAGATTTTATGGTAAGCATTACTTAACCAACAGTAGTAAAGTGTGCAAAGAATCATTAGTTTTTTTATTTGCTTATATCTAGAACAAAGAAACCATTTGGAAAGATGTAAAGGTAATGCTATAATATAATATTTCTATTTTAATGAAAAATAATATAATGAAACGTTGATTTGATTTTCATTATTCCTTGCAGGGGTAGTTTATTTTACAAGATTTCTATCCATGTGCATGCCTTTTTAGGAAGAGAAATGACATTGTGTCTGTTCACATACGCTCCTTTGTATGAATGCTTCATGTGAACTGATCATGTGACCTCATCACATGATCAAGTCACATAATCAATTAAGATAATTCACTTGAACCATGAGTCGTGTATTCTTGTCTTATTTACATGATCTCAAAAAGCATCAAGGGTCATGTAATACTATAAATATCCCAAGTTCATTTGATCACGTGATGCTATTATGGTCATGTGATCACATGAATTTGACCAATTCATGCACTTAATCTGATATTTCTAATTAGTCATGTGCCCCTTTCTTACACAACTCCATTTTTTAACCCAAAATCCTCCATTTTCATAATTAATAAAAAATTTCTCTTTCTTATGATACAAATTAATTCAATAATTGAAGATAAGGAGGATATAGTTCATTAGAATACAATGGTAGATGGTGTGGAAGTTGACCAATGCATATTCATTCAGTCCACTCACAAGAATCTTAAAATATTGATGGAACTAATATCATGGATTTTTAATTTTCTAATTAGTTTACCTTATATGTGGGTGGGGGTTTCTAGGAGGGAGGGGGTTTCTAGGAGTGGGGGTGTCAAGGAGGGGAGTTAGGTGTCCAAGAGGGAGGGGGTATCCAGGAGGGAGGGGGTCTCCATGTGGGAGGGTGGGTGGGGGTGTCCAGAAGGGATGGGGTGTCCATGAGGGAGGGGTGTCCATGAGTGGGGGTGGGGTGTCCAGGAGGGGATGGAGGTGTCGAAGAGAAAGGGGGTATACAGGAGGGAGGAGGTCTCATGATGGGTGGGGGTGTCCAGGACAGAGGGGGTGTCTAAGAGGGAGGGGATTTCCAGGGGGTGTCCAGGAGTGGGGGGTGTCCAAAACGGAGGGGGTTTCCAGGGGGTGTCCATGAGTGGGGTGTCTAGGTGGGGAGTGAGGGGGTGTGTCCAAAAGGGAGGGGTGTCCAGGAAGGAGGGGTTTCTAGGTAGAGATCCATTCAATTCCATTCAATATTGATAATATAAAATGGGTGGATCACTTCTAGAGTATCCTAAAGTGGGCCTGTAGTGTGGAATCAAAAGTTCCAACCAACCATACCAATTCCAATCCCATGTAAAGGCCCAATAATTATATTCTAGTTCAATTTGAGGCCCAATATATCTTATTTAATGTCATAAAGACCCAAAATATACATCATTTACCTTTATCACATTAGATTTCTATGAAATAAACTTTTTCTCGACACCAACATTGTAGTAGAATACATCTACTAGAAAATTTACTGATGTTATATGAGTTTGATGGAAGGAATAATTTCTTATCTAGAAGAGTTGTAAGGACACTCTCAACTAAATCAATTTTGACCCTCAATCCTGGAATGTGGATGAAACCTACGAATTGAGATGTTTTTTACTAAAAACTGAATTCTAGAAGATGTATCCCCGCTACACACACACACACACACACACATATATATATATATCCCTTCTCCCCCTTTCCATAGGATTGGAATCTGCCGGTTCTTTCTTAGTATCTCTATGTTTTTTATTTATGTATTGTTAAATTATATTTTTGTTAATGTTATGCGGAATTTCGTTCTTATTCCTCCAATATATTATTTTTTTGGTGTTATTACTTGATTTTTTTAACTATATCTCCTCAAAAATCATAAAATTGGAGTACTAATATAATTTAATGAACCCCAGGGGAGGACACTAAGTAATCCAATCACTTTTTATAATTTTGAATATCTTATTCTATTGAGAGGAGGCAGCAAAGTTTATTCATGTTTGGTTTGGAGACCAATAAATTTCTCTAATGATCGCCATGTCTCTTTATAACCATATAAAATTCATTATCTACCCCTTGTTCTAGCTCTCGTTATACTCAATGCTATGGAGGAAGTTAGGTACATGAAAAAAAAGACGATGGAGTTGGGTAGAGTTTTATTATTTTTCTATGATTATGGACTGATCAATATTCAAAACGATGTAGGATTTGAAATTTAGTACACTTAGGATATTTATAAAATTATATATGATTTTATAATTCATATTAGTGAATGATGTTGTATGAATAATATTTATTCCATTATCAAATATATAATGAAAATATAGTTGGATAAAGAAGGTTATTAATGGGTATACACTGGATTCAGCCCTTTCGTACTAATATTATTTTAGGATTTTCTGATACATTATTTTAATTGTCTGATACTTTATTTATAGGGGGTGGGAGGGGGAGGGGGTTGTCCAGGGAAAGGGAGGGGGCTGTAGGGGGAGTGGTGGGGGAGGGGGTCTATCTAGGGAAAGGGAAAGGGGCTACAGGGTAGGTAGGGGGTTGTCCAGAGGGGGGTAGGGGGTTGCAGGTCGGGGGTGGGGGTGTTGTCCAGGGGGGAGGGGGTTGTCTAGGGGGGGTTGTCTCGGGGAGGGGAGGAAGGGGGGTTTGGATAATCACACTAAAGAACTAGGAGGGAGGGGGAGTTCAAGAGGGAGGGAGTGTCCAGGTGGGAGGGTGGGTGGGGGTGTCCAAGAAGGAGGGGGTGTCCAGGGAGAGGGGGTGTCCAGGATTGGGGGGTTTCCAGGAGTGGGGGGTGTCCAGTATGGGAGGGGCTGTCTAGGGGGTGGTAAGGGCGTTGTCCAAGGGGTGGGAAGTGGGATGTCTAGGGAAAGGGTGGGGTTGTAGAGGGATGGAGGGGGTTTTCTAGGAGGAGGGAGAGGGGCTGCAGGTGGAGTGGTGGGGGTCGTCCAAGGGTAGGGAGGGGGATTTATAGGGGTAGGAAGGGGATGTCCAGAAGTAGGGGGTGTCCAGGAGTGGGGGGAGTCCATGAGGGGAGGGGTCTATCCAGGCGGTGGGAAGGGGGATGTCCAAGGGGTGGGAAGGGAGCTGTCTAGGGAAAGGGAGGGGGCTGTCAGGGGAGGGGGTTGTCCAGAATGAGGGAGGTAGCTGCAGGTGGAGTGGTAGGGGTTTTCCAAGGGTATGGAGGGGTCTTTCCTAGGGTAGGGGGTGTCCAAGGGGCGGGGGGCTAGCTCGGGGAGGGGAGGGAGGGGGTCCAGATAATCACACTAAATAATTAGGAGATCAAGAGAAAAGTGAACCGGTATGATCATGGCATATCTAATTGTGTAGGTTCTCATTAGGACCACTCTAAAAATGAGAAATACATTCCTTCCATACCTTCAATGGGACCTTAGATATTGTATGGGGTCATTATATAGGCATAAGTGGTGAGGGTCCAAGAATGGTTGGACCCAATGTCTGATGCGGACGTGTTAGCACTCATTCCTTTTGAACTGGCATGGGAGAGTACACACTTAGAGGCTCCTGATATATGTAATTGTTAGGTGTATAACCTATCTAGGATGGTGGTATCACTAGTAAAATTTTAGAATTTATTTTAAAATTGAATACTCCTATGAAATTGAATACACCATCATGTATGTGTCATAGTGTATAACCTGTGGAGATTCCTCCCATTTTTATTGTCAATAAGTGAAACCTTCTGGATTCCTTGTTGTTGTTGACATTTTTTCCTCTTCTTTTCTCATCCATGTAATCTTAACAAAAAAATATTTATAATTCAATTAATAATGTTGATCCTCTTATAAAATATTAATTCAATCCAAGAAAATATGGACATGTAAAGATTGTAACAGGTAACAATTGAAATTTTATTAATGTATTATTTCATATTAATGTTTAATTTATTTCATTGTTTTATTACTAACATAATATTTGTTTTCTTATATAGGTGAAATTTTTTTCCTGAGTTCAAATGCTTTTTTGGGAAACTGATACCATGGACGACAATTTTTTAGAGCAGATCATGGATACAAAAAGGATGAAACATTAATTTTTTTAACTATTTGTTGGATAATTATAATAGTAACCATATTAAACATTGTTTTAAATGTACATAACAATGTTTTTTTTTGTATTCATGATTTCAAGTAAATGTATATAGAATTTTTTTTCTTCTATGATTTGTGTGTAGGTTTTGATTGTTCTATGTGTGCAGGTGTTGTCTCTGGTGTGAAGGTGTTGTGCAGGTGTTGGGTTTGCTCAGGCAACTTGGCCTTTATCAGCACTAATTAAGTGCTGATAAATTTATAATATATCAGCGCTTGTTTAGCACTGATAAAGGTGGTCTTTATCAGCACTATTTTCAGCACTGATATATTACACATTTGTCTGTGCTCAAAATAGCGCTGATAAAGACCACCTTTATCAGCACTATTTTGAGCGATGATAAAGTGGACCCTCTATCTTTTCCGCAATTAACAGTGCTTTTCTAGCACTATTAAAGGAGGTTTTTAGCACTATTAAAATCCTTATTTTTTGTAGTGATCAATGAAAAATGGTGATAGAAAATTAATTATGTCACTACATGGAGATAGTAGTCTATTATTATGCATGAATGATACTTTCACTTCATAGTTAATTGAAAAGAGGGTTAATAATGGTGGTTTCAAAATTATAATAAGATTTTGGTACATTTAGGACACTGCATTTCTTATTTTATGATGAATACTATACAATTAGATGAGGTATAACAAGAAATAAATTGAAAGAGGTCGAGTAAGATGATTACCTATTTTCTATAGGTCTTCTTTAGATCCTTTCCTAAGGACCCTTAGAATGGTATTTTAAGATCAAAAGAACCAATAATTCATGGATATATTCTTTTAGAATATAATTAGAAAGTTTTTTATTGATATTGATGGCTCAAAGTGGTGTAAAAAAGAGAAAGGAGGGGCGTCCTTTTATAATTGGGGGAGAGGACACATTTGGGATTTCTTACAAGATTAAAATATTATAATGTCACTACCAAGAAAAATGATTCCAAATAGATATAGATTAAAATTTGGGATATGATGAGGTCATAATATGTCTATAAAATAGGATTTAGACTAGTTTAATTAGAAAACATGCCCTTATCTCTAAGTTTAACCCCCGGTAAAACCATTTTAACATTAACCGTGGTAACGACTTTTTCAATATTTAAGGGTTACAATTTTATTTATAAGGTAAAAAATGGATCATAATAGAAAAAATGATAAATTTTAGACTATTTATCATAGTAATTTTACTGACTAAATATTTTAAGTATTTTTAAATAATTTATTAAAATATTATTATTCATGAAACACCATCAATGTCATTTTTGATACTATTCATTTAATTTGTCTTTAAATACATGAAAATAACAAATAAATTTTAATATAAACTATTTACCCATAAATAACGCATTATTATTGATTATAAAATACTTATAAATCCATAATTCATCCAAAAAATATAACTTTTATGATTTTAAATTCAGTTACTTTGATTTTTCTATTGCTTGCACAAGTATTATGTTGGCATTATGTAAACTTTTAAGGTAATTAAGTAATTAATAAAAATTATAAATGATTTAACATCATAAAAATAAATTAATCATGTTCAAAATAAACATTAATATTCATATATGACATTTTTTATACTTAGTTGAACATATAAAATAAATTAAAAGAAAGGGAGTGATATTTCAGAATTTTCTTTACTTGAAAAAATATAAATGTAATTATCAAGGAAAAGTGGAACCAAAAAAGAAATATATTATAATTTGGGATGTATATGGTTGAATTAATCCCATAAAATAAAATAAATTCATGTTTTGGGTTGATTTTGACAGCTTATCTCATGGTTTTAACCATATTTTACTAATTTTACACTTACTAAGGTAACAAAAATTTACCACATTTATTATTCACAGTGACTAAAAATAGATGAAATATATTTGATAAATTTGAACCTCATGATTTGAAATATGATATAAATTTTCAATATTTTATCTATATAATTTAAAGAAATTAATTTTAATAAAAATTCATAAAACACAACGAAAAACTGTTTTTAGAAAAATGTGTTTTAAGCATAAAAATTAACTTATATAAAATTCTTGAATTTTTATTATTAAAATAGAATTAATTATACTATTATAAACCAATTGTATAATATTTAACATTAATTCCAATTCCAAAATATAATGGTACTTTTTAATTACTTTACTTAATTAATATTTATGAGAGTACTTGGAAATTTGGTATTTTCACTATTCATTGAAAAATAAATTAATTTAGAGAAATGGCAAAATTTCACCATAAGTTAATTTTTATTTGTTGATTTAAAAAATTATCTTCATTTTTTCAAATAAACTTCTAAATTTGGTAGAAATTAAATATATTATTTTCTCACAAAAACAAAAAAAAACTCATTTTTAAGGAAAATGTATTTTTGAAGTATAAAATGACTTTACATAAAATTTATTACTTATTTATTATTGATATATATATATATATCATAAAAAACCTTTATATATATTTTTCATAATGTGGTTAATATTATACATGCCCAATAATCCAATAGCTATGTAATAACTCTCACATTAAATAATAATATTTTAATAGTATATCTTAGTTCTCTTAAAGATCGATGTTTTGTGTTAAACAATACTAAAAAAAGGCCTTTAACAGTGCTTGAAAAAGCCTTTATCAGCACTAAAAATCACTGATAATCTAATCATGATTAAAAGCCATAAACTTTTATCAGTGCTAAAAATATTGTTAAAGGCACCCTTTAGTAGATCTAAAAACGTTATTAAAGTTATATTTTAATAGTACTTTTTTTAGCACTATTAAAGAGTTCCTTTAACAGTACTAATAAAGGAATCACTGTTAAAGGGGGTAAAAAAATTAGGACACTTATGTGCCCGACCCCTTTAACAGCACTTCCATAGCCTCTTTAACAATGCTCCATGCCCCCTTTATCAGTGCTTTTCACCCCACCACCCCTTTTATCAGTGCTTTTAGAATTTCCATCCTCATGTGTGCATTCCAGGATTCGAACCCCACACCTCTCCTTAAGAGATGGAACACCTTTACCACTACACCATGTTGTTTTGTTGCAAGTTTAATGATATTTCTGTTGATTTATATATATATACATATATATTTACATATATTTATGTAATTAATTTTAAATAAATTTATTCAATATATGTGTGTGTGATATATATTATATTTATTTAAATATATTATATATTATATTCATTTACATATATTAGATAATATTATATATATTTGTTTATTAATAAACATATATGTATATATAAACATTATAAATATATTTTTATAATTTCAAAAATGGAAAGATATTGTTTTAAATACATTTTTATAATATTTATTTATTTAGATACATTATAATGTACATTTTTACATAAATATGTTAATATATGTATTCATATGGTTGATTTATTATAAGTAAATATTAGAAAACATGAATATATTTAATTATAATTAAAATTACATTGTGAAAAATGATAAAAGTTTAAAACCATAATATTAATATGAATTTAATTCCTTGGAATAAATTCATTATCCACTGAGAAATGGAAAAAAAATACCCCTTTAAACAAGGCTGAAAATCCATCAAATGTAAAAAAATCATGGTACCCTAAATAAAAACTCATTTTTGGAGGTCTTTTGGACATTTTCTGCCTCTAAAAAATGTTTTAAAGGTTTATATGTGTCTTTGAGGATGTATATATCATCACAGACTTCTATTTGATATGTTTTAGAGCCCAAACGGACACTCGGATCAAAATTTATGGTTGTTTGAAGTATGAGTTATGTTTTCAACTTATCTTAGATTTTTTTAAAATTTTTTGATTCTTTTATCTTCAAATTGATATTAAATTACTATTACTCAATAATAATAAGAAAATTATTAATTAATAATATTTTTTTAGTTATTTTATAATCCATTTTCAATAAATATGTTATATATTAAGTGTAAGTTCCTATTTACCTTATTTAAAACATATTTCAAAAAATATATATTATATTTATATCAATATAAATATATTTATATATCAATATATTATTTTTAATGAAAAATATTTTTTTAAGTATACTTTTATCAGTGCTTATAAAAAAATGCTGATAAAGTGGGGTCCTTATTAGCGCTTCTAAAAAAGTGTTGACAAAAAACCCCATTTATCAGTGCTGTTTTACAAGGGCTGATAAAAGACTAAATTTATCCTCACTTTTTTAAAAGTGGTGATAAAGGGTGGGCCTCTATTTGTTCTTTTTAAAAATCACTGATAAATGTGGGTCTTTATCAGCACTTTTTTAGCGCTGTTAAAGACCCCCTTAAAGAGTGCTATTTTTAGCGCTGACAAAGGGGGTATTTAATAGAATTTTTAGCTAGCGCTGTTAAAGCCCTAGTACTGGATAAACCCAGTTTTGTAGTATTGAAACAAGCTATCAAGCATAGTATTCTAAATTTTTGGTGTGTCACAACATATTTCCATAGTGAAGTAAGATATGGTTTGTGTTTCATGAGTGATAGTTCATTAATGAATAATGTGAGAAAAGATTTATCTCTTTTGTTCTTTAACAAAAATTGATATATCCATCCCTTTTATGGGAATGGAACGACCTAATTAAATTCTTGTCTAGGGTATTCAATGGGAAGGTTCATTTATAGAAAGTAAAAGAAAGGTACATCAAGCACATATGTTTATAACACCAGCATGCATCTTGCTCGATTAGAGATATCACAATAAAGGAATTTATTGCATAATGAGAATTTGTATGAGGTTGTATGTTTTTGTGATATCAACTTCTTTCTCTATGGGTTCCTTAGTGAGTTTATAGATTCTAAACATTTACTATAGGCAATTTCACATATTTCCACTGATAAAGTTGTTTTTAGGGTCACACACTAAGTGTATTCATATTCTCAATTATGTTTTATTTTAATTCAACAAGTTATAAAAAATATCATTCCCAACTTATGGTTAATAATTATTTGGGATTGTTTTATCATAAATATTTAATCATGAGTTATTCAAAATAATAAATATGTGAGTTAAATAATAATAAATATTTATTCTTATGATTTATTGAATATAGTATTGACTGTATTTATTGGTGAATAATTCCTTAATATTTATTTATTAAATAAATAGTTATTAATTAATTCTTGATAAATAGGGAGGATTTAGTGACCCGATCCCAAAAATCCCAGTGCTGGTGTTTACTACCATTACATTGGCATGATTATAAGGAATCAAATCCCAAAGGACCAAAAAATTTAGTAGTCTTGGTAAACCAGATACATACATGAGTCTTTTATTACAAATGAATACACTAATTACAACATTTTTTTAAGGATAGATTTATTCCCACTTAGAATATCCATGAATATCTTTCTTAGTACATATCTTGGATTCCATGGGAAGGAAACAAAATAAGGGTGATCTCAAATGCTCAATAAGTGTTAAGTACAATGGAAACAATAATGAATCAATGAAAATAATCAATATGGAATGGTAAATAACTGAACACACATTACATGTAATCAATAAACTGAGAGGGAGTAGGTAAACAATATGAAAATTTAAATAACTGAGAACAAAAGACATTTAAAATAAATTGATATTGCATATTCAATATAGAAAGTTAAATAACTGAAACATGCTCAAATTTATCAATGATATGATACTGAAATACATCCATAGATAATGTCAAAGTGAAAATCTCATGGATAAATAATAATAATAATAATAATAAATTAATTTTAAATGAAGTAAATACTTAATTATTTGATTTCATGTATAAGGAACATGAAAACCTATATCGTCAAGACCTTACACAAGACGGTTTAAAACTACAGGTAGAAACCCATTTAATTTATGCAACTAATTTTTCTCATGAAAACCAATAAATGCATCAAGGGGTATATAAATTTTGGGACCTACTTGTCAATTCCATTACAATGCATTCCTCATATCAAATAATCGATTTAATTAATAAAAAACACGCCTTATCAAATATATGTATTTAATATAGAATACTGATTTATCATTATTTATCTAGATAATAAAATAAATTTAAAATTAAACACAATATGTAAAAATGATATTTATTTTAGGTAATAATCATATCCATGATAAATAATGTGGATATTTAGGGTAAAATAAATTTTCAATGGTCATTGGAAAGTTAATATTTTGACGGGAATACAAAAAATGAATCAAGTAAGTGAATATCAATATTATCCTTGTCCAAATCAATCAAAACCCATCTAGAGGAACAATAAGCATGGTATCAATACAACATATTTTAATTTGAGTAAAAATAAAGGGGATTTATTTTTTATGAATAGAAATAGTATAAAAATATCTTCTAAAAACATTCTTGAGGAAAATACCCTTTTTATTTTTAAAAACATTTTGAAAATCCTTTTTTTAAAATCACTTTTAAAAACAATTTATTTAAAAATTAACCTTTTAAAATTTCAAAGTAAGGCTCAAAGAAATGATGGTGGGTAATTATGTACATGTCACAGAAGGTATAAAGAAGATTCCTTTTGCAAGGTAAAAAGGTTAGAGAAGTTCCTTGTTTATAAATTGATGGGAAGATTTCTTAAAAAATATTTATAAAATAAAAAAAAGGAAAAAAATATTTAATAAATAATTTTGGAAATTTTTAAAACATTTTTGAAAAAAAAATTATAAAACATGGTTTTAGAAGAAAATTGGTTCTCCAAATAAATTGAGAAATTTAGATGGGTTTTGTTTAAAAAAATTCAAAAACATTTTGAGTACCTAAGAGTGGGAAAATAATATTATTAATTTAAAATCCCATTTATAACTAGAGGATAAAAAATTAAATGTTTTACTGTATAATTAATATATAAATTCCTTTAATGTAATTTCTAGAATAAGAAATTTCACATATAATGAGATTATGAATTAAACCCTTAAAATGGTCATAAAGTTGAAGTAACAATTAATAAAAGAATATATTATGTGTATCAACTATAAATAAAAATAAAATTAGTGGAAATAAATCAAAATTTAATTATATATATAATCATATAATATTAACGAAAATTAGGAAGCAATATAACCCAATGAAAAGGAATTGGGTTATTGGATTTCATTACCACTTAGGTAACTTTAAGTTTAAATCCCATTAGATTGAATAATTCAAATTAAAGTCAAAATATAATTAATAATTAATTAATCATGATATTAAATGTCAAATTATAATTATTTACAGTATATATAATAAATTAGGTGCACAACAATAAATTATGCCTCAAATAATGGAAATTCTGATGAAGTCCCTTACTACTTGGTAACTTTTGAATTGTAACCCCCATGAATGAAATAATTTAAAATTAAACTCTAAATTCCATGAATATAAATGTATTAATGATATAAAATACAATAGGGTCAGTATATAGACCACAAAAAATAAATAAGTTATGAAAATGGTGTGTGCCTCACAAATAGAAAAGTAAGACAAGAATATCTTACCTTGCATTTCCTTTTGGGTGAATGTACATTAACCTCATGTATAATGGTTATAAGAATGTTATTAACTAACACCATAACCATAATAATATTTATAATATCACATATGGTATTATTATAATATCATATTAACCATTTGTTAATAACCTTTTATTATTTTTACAATTTTGGGTGTTAATTGCCTAGTTTTTCTAGTATGTTTTGACTTGTTATTTTAGTTATTCTTAAATAGATCATAATTTAATCATCTAAAAGATGTAAAAATTATTTAAATATTATATATTTATTATATATTTTTTTATATTAATCAATAAATTTTTAATATATGAAATTAAATGCATCACTCATGGAGATGGTAAGACGTACGTACACATGAATGCAACTTCCATTTCTTTATCGTATCTAAAATAATGAAAAGTAAATGATATATGTGTGTGTGTGTGTTTGTATTATAATTAAATTATCAAATTTATTTTATATAATTCACATATTTTTATTAAAACCATACTTAATACATTCTATGTATATCTTGAATAAATCACATCGCTTTTAGGAGGTGGAAGTCAACATGTCGACAAACGATGTTATTGTATTCCCAAAAAATGGAAAGCATAAAGATATATGTTATATAGAAATTAAAAAATAATAATTACATCATAAATATCACATATATCATATATAAACTATAAATTCATCATTATTTCTAACCTTGAAAGGGGTTAAATGGAAGAATGAATGGCATCGGTTCGTGAGGCGGTAGTCTGCTGCACACATGAACGATGATTGTGTATCCCATTTGATGGATGTGTGTGAAAGTGTAGGAATAAATATTATCATAAAAACATCCCATTGTATTTAATACAATTATTTTATTATACAATCATAATATAAAAATAATTTAATGGATTTAGAAGTAAATGAAACAAAAGTGACTGTTGAGGAATGTTACCTCTTATTCGGGTAACTCCTTTTGGTTTCAACCAAAATACTTCTTTGGTTTGACTTATACCCAAAGTGAGGCTAATAAGATGAAGTGAGAGAAGTTATGAGATTATTTGGGTAGGTATCTTATGATCCAAATGTCTTTATATGTGTGAATAAGTGGGAAGGGTGAGTGCCTTTTTATATTGGAGGAGTGGCATTCTTATAAATATAAAAAGGTAAACACTATTGAGAGGTCTCCCTTACATCATGTGACTAAAATAATAATAAAAACAATTGATAAAAGGGATTATATGTTCTAAATATGTTCATAAAATATGTTTTGGTCATGTTTCTAGGACATTTTGGCCCATAATTTTATGGTTTAGTCCCTTATTAAGATTAATTTTACATTAACTGTTGTAATTAATTTTAATTACTTTCACTAATATTTTTAAAAAAAACTAAGTTTACCTTAATATATATTTTAAATTATTATTATTCCAAATATTTATTCCATTTTTTTAAAATATAATCACATAATTGGTAGAAATTAATTTAAATTTAATCTCGTAGAAGGGATGACAAAGCAGGTTTTTAAAGTAAACATATTCAAAAGATTGAAATGATTTTATATCCAATTTCAATTTTAAATTTATTAAAATTACCTAAATTAGATTAATTTTTGTATAATTTATATAATTTTACTTTTAAAACAATTTAAAATATAATTTTTTACTATAAGATCTATACACAATAAAGTAGTTTTCAATTAAAATTCAGTATTTTTCACTATTTATCAAAAAATGAAACTTCTCATAAATATACCAAAAAATTAACCTAAGATAATCTTTATGTTTCAATTTAGAAAAATAAGTTTATTTTTAAATATAAAATTTATAAAAGTTCAAAAAACTGGATTTAAATTAGGTTGTCTATTAAATTTGGTAAATATGCCTTTAGAAAAATACAATTTTTAAGCTTAAAACTATATTTATTCTTATATTATACATATAAAATATATTGGATGAATATAAAGAATATTTTATTTTTTATAATATATATATTTCATTAATAATATTCACTAATAGTAATTAATTTAATTTATTAGGGTAAAACACTTTTGTGAGCATAAAAACATTTCCATTATATTCAAAAAACATTATATTCATTTCTAATTAATTGGTAACCTATGAATTCATATTTAATTTTCGTAAACCATAAAATTTCATAATTTAGTTAATCCTGTTCATAAACACCTAATTAATTTCTAGGTTATATCTTATTAAAATATTTTAATAATATATTTATGTTCGGTAAAACTCAATCCTGCATGTAACGCAAGTTATCAAAGAAACTCTTTATTGTGTACCATAAAAGATAATTTAGTATTGTGTGAATTTAAAGATATAGTATATATTAAATTTATTTAAAATATTAAAAATAATATAAAGTCTCTAAATGTTATATTCCTTTCTACGTTTGGTGTTCTGTGTCATACAGGCTATCGAATAAAATTTACTCTTTTAGAATTTTAGGGGTGTAATATTCTTTCCACCTTAAATAATTGTGTCCTCCCAATTTAAAATTGATCTTTGAAATATAGGTTTTTATATTTGAAAATTAATTCTTTTTTAAACCCAACATAATGAGAAGAGTTAATAAAATAGCCTCATAATAAGAGATAATGATAAGTACAATGGTCACATAGAATAATATATAACTAGGTCTTTAAGTAGGAGAACATTACTGGAAAGCGGAGATACGTACATAGAGGAAAAGAGTAAATATTTATAGGGGTGATTGAGGTCATTGATCAAAAAAAAGTGAATGATCTATGAAAATTTTATGGCATCAAATCCATAAATCTATGATTATTCAAAAGACTATTGGTTCAACAAAAATGAAGGTATTATGATAGATTTTTTATTTTAAGATAATTTTCCTAATTTTGAGGAATTATTTTATTGACCAAGAATATAAAGACATATACTTACTTGATACATTTAAATTTCATATGAAAAATTCCATCTTTTTTGTGCTTCAATAAAATTATAATTTATCCCTTACTCTATTAAATGGATATTCTAAAAGGAGATTTTTTATTTTTGAATCACTAAAATTTACTTTATATGGATCGTATGATCCATAAAACTAGTCTTTACATTTGTAGCTAACTATTTTCCAAAACTAATATAGTTAATACAATAATATCTAAACCTAAAAAGGGATACCATTGGTTCATCATTAATATTTATTCATCAAATTGTTCAGCTAAAATTAATGAGACATTAACCGAGACATCACGTAGGATAGTGGAAGGCATGAAACCCTTATCATCCTTCCATCATGGGTTCAAGACCCACTTCCTTATAGGTTTTCCTTTTTCTAAAACTATATAATTTCTAAAATAATTATGATGGTCATCCTTGACATTTAATCAATAAATATCATTTTAACTACGGTTATCAATACAACCCCAATACATAAATACTTTATCCATTTATTTCCATATAGGTCATTCCTTAGTCTAGATTTTATCCTTTAGAAGTGGTCATTGAATCAGGTAATTTATAGGATCCAAAAATTTAAGGCAATGAACTATAAATGGACCCATGGGATGATATTTATTTCCTTGCATCGTACTCTTCATTGTTCCTTGGAAATTATTTTATTTATGTCCTTTTTTCCCACACGTAAATAATTTCATCATTCCATTAAGACACTTTTATGGGTGTCACCTTCCACATTTCCTGCATAATGGAAATTGAGCCTTATTTTCTCTTTAATCTCTACTACTCAATCTCTTAGAAACCTACATCCTTCTCTTCTTTGGTGAGTTAATAAGTTTGATAAGTAAAATGTTCTTAATCATATTTTAGGAAAACTCATTAGTCATGAACCTGATATCTTTCACTCCTATCAACATCCCATTTGGTTATTCATTTTGACCATCTTTTTCTTCATGTTCAATGTTAACATGAATCCTTCAGGTTCTATCCATTGAATAAAACCAGAAATAATAGTGTGAATAACAATAGTCATAGTGAGAAAAACATGTAATCATTTATAGGATATCATGACACATTATTTTCAATCTAAAACACCTTAGTTTCAACCTAGGTTATTCATTTTAATCATATATTCAAATACATCATAATGGTTTGAAAATAAAATGTGAATTATCCTAAGAAAATCCTCAAGAGTGTAAAAATAGGTGCATAGTAAGGACTGTTTTCGTGTATTAGGTTACGCTCGATTCAGTTACGATGTGACTTTTTCAAAAAATTTACCCCTTGGTACATCCATACTATAACCACGCCCACTTTTAGTATTCAGACAGGGATTTATTTCTAAGAATACCCACATAATATGCACCTTACCAAAATTCTAAGATGTTATTCTATACTTGTCCTAAAAAATTTATCTTAGGGTTATTTTCTCTATTCTATGTTTTCCTAAATCTAGTTCCAAAGGTTTCTACTAAACTTCCTTTGATAAAAACTGTAGCGATCCAACCCGAGAAATCCCAGAGCTGATCTCTACTACCATTACATTGGCATTATTATAAGGAATCAAATCTCGAATGACTGAAGAGATTAGTAGTATTGGTAAACTAGATACATATATGAGTCTTGTATTTAAAATTAATACACTAAATAAAACATAATTTTTTTAGGATATATTTGTTCCCACTTAACATATCCATGTATATATTTCTTAGTATAGGTCTTGGATTTCCAGGGAAGGAAAAAAATAAGGGTGAAATCAAATTATTTGTATGTGTTAAGTACAATGGAAAAAATAAGGAATCAATGAACATAATCAATATGTAAAGGTAAATAAATGAAAACAGATTCTGTGTAATTAGTAAAATGAGAGGGAGTGAGAGAATTATATGGAAAGGTAAATGACTGAGAACACATTTTATTTAAAATAACTTAATAAGGAATAATCAATATGGAAAGGTAAATAATTGAAACACATGAAATTTAATCAATAAGATAAGAATTAAATGCATCCATATATAATTTCAAAGAGAAAATCTCTTGGATAGATAATAAAAAAATAAATGAATTATGAATGAAGGTAATGCTTAATTATTGGATGTCATGTCCGAGGTATATGAAATCCTATACCCTCAAGACCTTTCACAATACAGTTTAAACTATAAATAAAACCCTATTTAATTTGTGAAACTTATTTATCTGATGATAACCTACCGATTCAGTGAGGGGTTATATAAAGTCTGAGTACCACCCGTCACTACCTCTCTAAATCATTCCTCATATCGAATAATCAATTTAATTAATAAAAAAAATGCCTTATAAAATATCAATATTGAATAAATAATAAGGATTTATAAATATTTTCCTAGATAATAAAATAACTATCAAAGTAAACATCATATGTAAAAATGATATATGGTTTAGGAGATAATAATATCTATGATAAATAATCTTGATATTTATGGGAAATTTAATTTTCAATGGTCACTAGAAAGTGAATATATCAATGGGACTATAAAAATGAATCAAGGAAGTGAATATAAATAATATCCTTATCCAAATAAATCAAAAACTTTCCAGAGTAAGAATAAGTATAGTATCAAAACGACATATACCAAGTTGAATAAAAATAAAAGGTTTTTGTTGTGGGTGAATATAAATACTATAAAAAGATATTTCAAAAAAATATCTTAAGGAAAATATACTTTTTTATTATTAAAACCATTTTTAAAATAATTAAATCCCTTTTAAAAACATTTTATTTAAAAATAAACCATTTAAACCTTCAAAGGAATCCACAAATAAATTATGGAAGGTAATTCCATACAAGGTAAAATGAACATTCACTTTTCAAGTTAAAAATGTAATAAAAGTTCCTTGTTCGGAAAGAAACAATATGATTCCTTTGAAAATATTTGTAAAATAAAAAAGGGTAAAAATATCTTTAATAAATCAATTTTTAAAGGTTAAAAAAATTTAAAATCTTTTTAGAAAATAGGTTTTTTATAAGAAAACATGTTCTTCTACTAAAGAGAGAAATGAAGTTGGTTTTTGGTTAAAACATTTTCTAAAACATTTTGAGTACCAAAGAGTGGGAAAATGGTAATATTATTAGAAAAACTTCATTAATAACTAAAGGATAATAAAATGAAATTTTTTATTATAAAATTATCATATAAATTACTTTAATTTAATTTCAAAAATAAGTAATCTCATTTAGAATGACATTATGAAGTAAACCCTTAAAATAGTAATAATGTTAAAGTGAAAATTAATAAATGAATTGATTATGTGTATCAAATGTAAATACACATAAAATAACTTTAAATACATAAAAATATATTGAAATTAATTATAAACATAAACATATAATATTAATGATAGTGAGGAAGTAATATGACCTAATGAAAAGGAATTGGGTTATGAAATTACTTTACCACTTGGGAAACTTCAAGTATAAATCCAATTAGATTAAATAATTCAAATTAAAACTCAAAATATCATGAATAATAAATTAATCATGATATTACATGTCAAAGTTGGTGTATTTACACCATATATAATAAATTAGGTGTATAACAATAAAGTATTCCTCAAAGAATGGAAATTGAGATGAAGTATCTTACTAATTGGTAAATTTTGAATTATATTACCCATGAAATAAATAATTTCAAATAAAACTATATATTCCATGAAAATAAATGTATTTATGATATAAAATAGAATAGGTAAAGTATATACACCACACAAATGAAATAAGTAGTGAAAATGGTATATGCATCATAGAAAAAAAAAGTGAGACAAGAATCCCTTACCATTCATTTCCTTTTAGGTGAACATATTTTAACCTCATTTATAATAGTTTTCAGAATATTATTAACTTATAATAAAACCAAAATAAAATTTATAATATCACATATTATCTTATTATAATATCTTATTACATTTTTGTTAACAAACTTTCATTATTTTAATCATTTCGAGGGTTAATTGCCCGGTTTTTCGTGTATGTTTTGAATTATTATTTTAGTTATTCTTACATAGATCATGATTTCATCATCTAAAATATTTAAAACATGATTAAAATATTATATATATATATATATATATATTCAATATATATGTATTTATATTAATGCATAAATTTTGGAGATATTAAATGAAATGTACTGTTCATGGAGACGATAGGCCATATGTAGGTATGAACGCTACTTCTATTTCTGTATCATATTTAAAAGAATAAAAAGTAAAATATATATATGTGTGTGTGTTATAATTAAATTATAATATTTATGTCATATTTTTTACATATTTTTTTAATACCATCCTCAATACATTCCATGTATAGCATGAATGAATCACATCGCTTTGAGGAGACGGTATTCAACACATCCACAAACGATGTTATCGTATTCCCACAAAATAGAAATCATAAAGTTATGTGAAATATAAAAATTAAATAATCATAAAAACATCATAAATATAAAATATAAAATATATAAACAATAAATATATCATTATTTTTTACTTTGAAATGTGGTAAATTGAAGAACAAACGACATCAGTTCGTGAGGCAGTAGTCTGCCGTACACAATAACGATGATTGTGTATCCCATTTGATGGATGTGTGTTAAAGTGTAGGTATAAAACTAATAATAACAAAATATTAGTATATTTAAGATATTGAAATTATTATATGATCATTATATAAAAAAATGTGGGTTTTAGAAGTAAATGAAACAAAATTGATCAATGAAGAATATTACCTCTTATTCGGGTAACTCCTTTTGGTTTATACCAAAACACTTCTTTAGTTTTCATTATTCCAAAAGTTAGGAATATAGGATGAGGTTAGGGAATTTGGGAGATTATTTGAGTAGGTTTTTTATTATCCAAATGGATTTATAGTTGTGAATAAGTGGGAGTGGTGAGTGCCATTTTATAGTGGAGGAGTGCCATTCTTGTAAATATAAAAAGGTTAACATTTTAAAGAGGTCTCCCTCAAAAACATGTGCCTCAAATAATGAAGTAAATTCTATAAAATGGATTATATGGTATAAATATTTTCATTCAATAGGTTTCAGAATTTGTTTTAGTTCATTTCGGCCCTTAAGTTTAAGGCTTAGTCCCTTATTATGCTTAATTTTACATTAATCATAGTAATTAATTCTAATTACTTTCACTAATATTTTTGCCCAAAAACTAAGTTAACCTTACTAGAAATTATAAATTATTATAATTGAAAATATGGATTCTTTTTTTTTAAATTAAAATTACATTAGTGGTAGAAAATAATTTAAATTTAATCCCACAAATGGGACGACAAAGTGAGTTTTTAAAGTAAAAATGTTCATAAGTTTGAAATTTTTTTATATAAAATTTTAATGTAAAATTGAATCCAATGAAATAAATTAGATTAATTGATGTATAATTTATATAATTCTACTCTGAAACTAATTTAAAATATAATTTAACACTATTAAATATTTACATGAAAAAACAGTTTTCAATTAAAATTCAGTATTTTTTACTATTCATCAAAAATGAAACTTCTCAGAAAAGAACCAAAAATTAAACCTAAGATAATTTTTATGTTTATATTTAAAAAAATTATGTTTATTTTTACATATAAATTTTATAACAGTTCAAAAAAATTATTTAAAATAGGTTCTTCATTAAAAGACGGTAAATCAACCTTAAGAAATACAATTTTTAAGCATAAAACCAGATTTATTATTATCTTATGATTATAAAATATATTGTATTCATATAAAAAATATTTGATTGAATATAATATATATATATATATATATTCCATTAATATTATTCACTTAGAATAATTAATTTAACATATTATTTTAAAACACCTTTGTGTGCATAAAAACATTTTCTTTATATTCAATTGGTTTTTATATTCATTTCTAATTAATGGGTAAACTATGAATTCGCCTTCTATTTCGGTAAACCATATATTTACATAATTTAGCTAATCCTATTCATAACCACCCATTTAATATCTAGGTTATATCTTATTATAATATTTTAATAATATATTGGTGTTCAGTAAAACTCGGTCTTGCATGTAACGCAAGTTATCGAAGAAACTCATTATTACGTGTGATGTAAGCTAAAAAAGTATTGTGTGAATTGAAAGATATATAATATATTAAATTTATTTGAAATATTAAATATACCATAAATTATTAAGTGGTTATATTCCTTTCTATGTTTGGTGTTGCATGTCATACACAGTGTCGAATAAAAGTTACTCTTTTAGAATTTTCAAGGTGTAACAGAGGAGGTTTATAGAATTAGTTTGGGGGTTTGTATGGAAATTATATATTAAATATCATTTAAAAAATTATTTATTTATTTATTTAACAAATTGTTTTTATTTATCTCCAGGTGTTGTGAATGTCAAGAAAATATTAATATTATTTATATTATTATTTATATTATTAAAAGACATGAGGTTTGCTAAGGAATAGTGAATTTGTTAAGAACCTATTTACAATTACTAATCCTAGCCTAGATCTAATAATACCCAATTATATCACATTACAGGGTTATCCATGTGTTGTTCATAACAATCGTAGAGATAATTCTCTCAATCCCTAGAGATAATCCTCTCAAGAACGCACTCAAGAACAACAGAACCAATACTATTCCAACCTCTAAATCCTTAAAGAGATCCTTAATAATCATTCATCAATTCATCATAATTGATAGTGTTGGCACCCTATGTGAACCATCTTATTACCCACATTCAATTATTTTCCACCTTCCCTGTTTTCCTCTTAAATTGGGTGTGTCTTGGGACTTCCAAGGATGGAGACCATTTATTGAAAAAATGGCCTAAAGTTAAGGGAAGTATGTCTATTTGAATTAATGGATTCTGAGTGTAAATGTATTAAAGTATTCGAAAGGTTCTACCCAAGTTCAGAGAATGCCTGAGTTGGTTAGAGGTTTTTTTATGGATTTTAATTTTTCACTATCTATAGAAAACTTACATTTCGTGTAAGGAATACATGATGTGTAATGGTCATCAGGTTCATTTTTTGAGCTGAGTACACAATATAAAGGGAGTACCATCATGTACTAATTACACACCGTGTAATTTTAAAAGATCATTTTTTAATAAAAAGGAAATGGGTTTTTCAACATAAGTGATCCCCAAGGATTATACAACCTGTAAAGGGATTACATACCTATAATTATCAAATATAGGTATTTTAGGGAATAGTGTGAGTGATATGTTTGTTCATTAAATGTGAAACTTCATACCTCTCGGCCTAAATCTATATTCCAATGATTTTTTTAGTTTCCATTCAGTCCAGATTTTTTCGTTTGGTGATTGATCACTTTTTCAATTGGATTACATCTTTCTGGGTGATTGATCATTTTTTTTATTTGATCATGGTAGCATTTGTGTGTTGAGTTATTGAATTCATTGACCCATGGTGATATTTTTTCTTTATTATCACTGTATATGTTGTGAGATCTAGTTTTGGGGGCTGTTTCATTTTTGGTTGTGGTGTGGTAGGTTTTCATTATTGAGGTATGTATTGTTTCCTATTCTCTACCAACCCTTTGGTTTAATTAAATAAAACCTAAGATGTGAGGATTGGTTCTAGGGCCTCTATTGTGGTTGTGTTTTCTTCCTTATTGGTGGATTCTATTACGGATGTGTGCGAACCAAGTTTTTAAGTAGGTGGTTCCATCTCTAGAATGTGTTGGTGAACTATATTTCCCCTATTTTTGATAAAAAAAATTATTAAATTAAATGGAATTATATAAATAGTTTGTTTTCTATGTTTGGAACTATGTTTTTATAAAATATAATTTCCCCTGGTATTAGTAAATGAAAAGGATTTTTCAAATCATTGTGAAATGGATTTCAAAGCATTAAATGATGAAATGGATTGATGAAATGGTTTGTAAAATAGAGAACATTGGAATCCATGGGTACTTAGGTGGAAGGTATAACAATAGGTCTCATCCACTGTCAGGGGGGTTTTATCATGGGGATTCTACTCCCTAGGCCTATTGTTCTAGGGAATTTTATAGAACTATTAGGGGGTTCACATTATGGGGTTTTCCTTTTCTCTATAGAATCGATGAATATGTCTAGTCACTTGATGCGTACATGATTTTCTATGTTAGGTTTGAGTGTCGTGACTATCCTAGCCAAGTTTCATCCCTAGAGTGATGTTACACGTGCTTATATTTTTGGATTGTATTATTTTTTTATACTTACATGGATTTGATATGATAAGTGATGCATTATTTTGTTTGACCTGATATATAAAATACTTTGAAACAGATTTACTTGTATTATTTAGAAATGTGGAAAAGGTTCACATTGAATTGGTTTGCCTTATTTTTTATATAAAAATTGTTAAAATATTATCTTTCCTTATTTTCTTTAAAGTCCAGCTTGCTTGGATTATTGTTTAGAGACTTGATATGGAACACCTAGGTGATACCCTACTAAGCCTGTTACCTCACACCCTACGCACCCCTTCGGTGGTTCATAGACCTGGTTATGTATTTCGATGCAGGGAAATTTAAGGCACTATAGTGATGTGGTGAGGTTTGTTTAGCTAGGTTTTGGGTAGTTAGTGGTGAGATAGTGGTATATTTCCCATGAAATCATATGGAGCTATTGAATTAGTTGTTTGGATTTTTAGGACTTTTTAGTTGGACTTCTCACTTGGAGATTGTTTTCTACCTTATTTAATTATATCACTTTCATTGTTACTTATTTTTTATAGCATATATTTTTATCTTCCATTTTGTCTCTATTACATATATATATATGCCACTTTTTTTCTTTAGGTTGGGATAAATCATTCCCTCTAATTATTATTTGATGCTCGGGTGCTAGTATCCAACCCGTGGGGAATTGGAATTCCCTTTAGGTATGTGGAAGATCATGTCAAGTGCTAGTTTGAGATGGTATCTGGGTCATTTTCGTTACAGTTTGGTATTAGAGGAGGTTTTTCCTCAAGATTCATTGCCTTGTGTTATTTGGTAGACTGGAGATAGGATTTTAAAGACTTGATAAGTATATTGTGGTGAGTTCCTAGCCATCTCTTTCCATGATGAAACTCGAGTTACCATGGGATTTTAGGATGTGTGCCTCCAATTTTAATTTCTTTATGTTAATCATAGTTTTTATTTATGGGTTTTTTATTTTTAAATGAGATTTTTCTATTGTACGATCATTTTTTAGTTTAGTTGTGCAGTAGTATGCCTCTGAGATGTGTTTTGTGAGTTCCTTGGGAGGTTGCATCTATTTCTCCTCAAGGGAATCCTTCGATGGATCAAAACATTATTGTGGTTATCATCTCGGTAGTTCACACTTTGAATCAGAGTATACTGTAAGCTCCGAATGCAGTTGTTGAGGTATATCCCAGATCTGTAAGAGAAAGAGATCAATCACATGAGTTCTTGCATGAGAATACACCATCCTTTAAAGTTATGAATGAACCTGAAGAGGGAGAGGATTAGCTTGAAAATGTTAATCAAATCACCAACTTCCTGAATAAAACTAAGAGTATCAAGGTAAAGTGCGTAACATTTAAACTTGAAAGTTACAGTACAAATTGGTGGGATTCCATGGTGTAGGTGGATAGGCATGTGGGCTTGTACTGGAAGGGTGTCAAGACTCTTTTCTCCTAGTAGTTTTTTCTAGAATCACTAATGATGGAAAAGACTCTGTATTTCCTCTCTTTACAATAGGGAGAGCATTCAGTGTTGGTTTATAACAATAGTTTTTCTAAGATAGTTCATTTTTCACCATAGGTTATGAATGACTAGTTGAAATCTCAAGAGTACCTACAAGGTTTACAACTGGATATCTGATCATAGGTATTTATTCTAAATATTTCAACCTATACATAGAAAATATATAATAATATGATGGTAGAGATTAATATGGTAGTCAAGGTTGGATATTCTTCCCCTTGTCCTCCACTTAGTGGTATATTCAGTGGAATTCTATATAAGAAGGGAAAGTGACAAGATCATTGCGGGAGTGGTGGAGGTGGTTCTCGATAAAAGGCCTCTTCAGTACCTCTAGTTATAGCTAGAAGTGTGCCTGTATCTTTCTATTAGTGTGGTAAGGTAAGACACACTCGATGTTCTTATACTTCACCTTAAAAAATGTCTAATGGTTGTGGGTGTTATGGTCATCTACAATGTTTCTTTCAGGATATGTATACGCCTCGATATGGTTACGGATTATCATATCAAAAGGATACTGTAAAATAGTTAGATTCTTCAAAGACTATAGGGTTCTAGCCACAAGCCTCTAGATTGAAGCACCTTCTTGAAGTAGATGAGATTTTAGTGGAGGTATATGTGGATCCAACTATAGTGAGAGGTACCATATTCGTTTCATCTTCGATAGTAGTTGATTTATTTGATACTAGTGTTTAATACTTGTTTATATCTGTCCATTTTTTTATATTATTATCCTTTCAACATAGATCGTGTCCTTTTTTATGGAGTTAGAAGAACCTATTAGGAAAAGGAAAGAGCATGGGTTTCAATATCCTTCTTTTATTTTATTGATATCTGATGTAGAGTTATTCAAGTATTTTATTATTCTCAATCTAGATCTATTTTAAATTATCATAGAGATGTATCTTCTTATTTCTCATTACGTTGAGGTTGATTTTTATCATCATCATGTCTTATTCCTTGTGGATGATGGGAGCTCATGAGTGTTTTAGGGAGAGTGGGATCTGAGGTCAAGTCATGTAGGACCTTTTATAAGGACCTGGCCTTAAACATTTACATAATATTGAATTAAACGAATAATTCACATTGAGGATATTTGCAGGTTTAGAGTTTTAGATAATTTGGACATAACTATTACATCTCAAAAGATTACAAGGTAGACACTTCTACACAGTTTCCATTTTTTTCATAAAATATAAACTCTTAAAAAAATATTCTTGTCTAGTTCCATGTTTTAGATAGCATAAATTTTCCTTGATCCCATCCTTGACCATATTCATCTTTAAGTCCTGTGAAAAAATTTCAAAACATGGGATGATCATAAAAGGCTCAGTAAGGGTTATAAAACAAGGAATGAAAATATTTGTTCATAAATACATACAAAACATGAACTCTTTTACTTACCTCATGAAATCATAAGATTTGTGAAAGACGCATAGAAATCATAAATCATAAAAGTAAATTGTGGCATCCATATCATACTTATATTGTAGTTATCATAGCTACATAGGGAGTTACATTGGAATACCCATCACAGTATATTCCCTAAAATCTCTTAGGAGAAACATTCACATTTTCCTCTGTCATGTTACCCAATGCATTAGAGAGATATCTCAGGATCACCCACCCTAGGTTTATCACAGAACCACCTGTATACATAAATAATTCCTAAGAACCATAACATGATCGTAACACATAACATAAGCAAAAAGGAAAGATAACATTTCTACATTGCAATAATAAAATATCATTTCAAGATATTGAAATAATAAATCCATTATCAAAACCATTTTCAATAAAAAAAATACATAAAAAGAGTATATGGTATTTATTTTTCCTTTTAAAAACATTCCAGCTAGTTAAGGAATCCAAAGATCAAATAATACTCGCGGCGGCGGAAAGGTCGTTGTCACCGCTTACGTAAAAAAAAGAAACATTCTTTTTTGTCGTTTAGTAAAACGCTTCGTATAAAAAGATTACCTTTGAATAAAATGAAAATTAAAAAGGTTTTATACACCTTATAAAATAAAATTTGTGTATATAACTAAAAATTCCACAATTAAAGGAGATTGAGACGAAGTCCCTTACCTCATGTCTGACTTGACTCGATCGTTCTTTAATCTCCTTTAATTTGGGTAACTCCCTTTGGTTTGAACCGAAGGACTTATTGAAGTGACTTATGCCTAAGGTAAGGCTTCTAAGAGGAGGAGAGGGATGCATGGAGCTTAATTAGGCAGATTTTGGACAAGCCAAATGGCTTGAGAGGTGTGAGTAATTGGTTAGAAGTGGACTCCTTTTATAAGGGAGAGGAGGGGCTCTTTAGGAAAGTGTGAAAATATTATTTTATTATATAATGATATTCGGTTTCTAATGGTCCAAAAAGAATTATAACTGAATATAAGATGACTCATATTTAAAATAAAATCATCCAATCAGAATTGGACATGTTTTGGATAATATTTTAATAATTATAATCTTATTTATTTAAATCATTTATTAATGAGGTGAATACCGCATCATTATTGTGTCATAAATAATTTAATTTATTTGATGTCTAAAAATTATTAACAAAATACCATGATATAGGAAATCGTTTTAGATTTCCAATGAATATTTATAGTTGAAAAGATAATTTATATAAAACCATATAAATATTAATTACTCAAAGATTTTTTTTAATGTCAATTTTGTCTTTACATTAAATTAATTAATCTAAAGTGTCATTATATTTCATAAGTGGCTCCATGGGGTCTCAAAATCGACCCAAGGATGCCCATTTTCGGCCACTACTCATCCAATAAGGTTTGGACAAGTTTTAAGGTAATTTTGAATTATTATAATATTCTTTTAACCTTGAATTACCTTATTTACCTTTAACCGCGGTAAATAAAAGTTAAAAGTTACTATTCACCAAAAATTATTTTCATCTTAATGAACCAGATTTTACTTCTTGATAACAACCATGTATATTGTATTTTTGAAATTCAATTCACAGAAGTGGTAAAATTTCATTTAAATGAAAAACTCGGTTTTTTTTAACTTCCACTAAGTTGTTTCACTATTCATCAAAAATTGAAGTTTTTTAGAAAAATACCTAAAATTAAGCCTAAGATATATTTGATATTCCAAATTAAAAAATGATGTTTATTTTTCCAAATTCAAAACATAAAAGTGTCATTAATTAATTTTAAAATTAATTCCCGTTGTTAAAACAAAGTGTGTTTTTAAGAAACAATAACTATCAAAAGATTGACACTTTTTTATGTCCAATTTCAAAGTGAAATTAATTACAATGACCAAAATTAGATTAAATGGTAAAAATATATTCTAATTACACATTAAAACCAATTAAAAAGATAATCTAACCATATAATTAAATTATATTAAAAAACAATTTTTAATTAAAATACAATATTTTCACTGTACATTAAAAATGAACTTTATCGGAAAAATTCCAAAAATTTACACAAATTAAATTTTGATGTCCCCATTCTAAATAAGGATTTTATTTGGTCATATAGAATGTATTAAAGTAACCAAAACTAGATTTAAGGAGGGTTTTCCATTAAAAGGTGATAAATCGGCCTTTTAATGTAAATTATGCTTAAAATTAGACTCATTCACATTTTAAGCCTCTAACATTTATTGGATAAATGTAAATACATGTATAATAATATTGTAGTTAGTTTTTTTCATTCCCACCAATACAACAACTAGGAGTTAACTACCGTTTAAAATAATAACATTATATTATTAGTGTGCAACATAAGATTTCAAAGAAACTCATTGTTGTGTATCGGGTACGCTATGGAACATAGCAACCCTTTTAAAGTAAAAATAAAATTTAATTCAAAAATATTAATAAATATGAAAATATATTATTTTTCATTTACTTGGGATGTTACACATTCCTACCAAGATCTCATGAGTTTTTTGTTTATTGTAGCAATTGTACCCAATGATGTATCTTATATTGTTTTTCTTCCCTCTACTGTTGTGTAATTTCTTGAATTTTTCCTAGATTATTTTTTAGGCTTCCTCTAGAGAGGGGGGTAGAGTTTATGATTGACCTGGTTCCAAGTATGCACCCTATAATGTCCTGGTTTCAGGTGCCGCCCAAAGGTGCCCCGTACCCGATTGGTCAAATGACCTCAAGTGCATTCCCCCAAATGCTAGAGGCTGCTGACTAGCAGCGATGACCACGGTATGATATTGGGGAAACATTTTCCTCATTAGAAGAGAATACACAGTGTAAATCAAATAGTAAAAAATAGCGGAAGCAGCAATACCATACAACAAAAGTAAAAATAAGAAGACTGATAGTAATATAAAAATCAGAGCATGTATAAATGATTCATGTCACATGTGTCTAGTAAAGAAGCAAAAAAGTCACAATGTTGGAAATACAATACTAAAACCAAAGTACAGAAAAGTATTAAACTCCAACAGCACTACAAGCCTCAACTTGGTCCCATGCTCTCCAACTCCAATAGAAATCAATTACCTGATAAATAAGGCTGATTTCCCTTATCAATGCCTGCAACCATATAATATGTTTGAGTCCAAAAGAATGACTCAAATAGGGTGTGAGATGAATCCTAGTAGGCAACCACAAAAATATTTTTACTTAACTTTCAGTGAAAATATATAGCAGGTAAAATACAGAAATGGGGAAATAAACTAGGAAGTACTAAAAATAAACAATCCTACAGTTTTCAATTATATTAATTTAACATTTATTATTCATTCCATTAAATCATGTAACCCTTGGGATCTAGCCTAATATCTATATCCCATGTGTAATAGAAACAACAGACGTCTCATAAGACCATCTAAACAAATAAGTAAGACCGAGTCCAAGCTTATGATATTTCTTGGAAGACTCTCCACGGTCATTCAATCATTCATAAATAACCCTCTATAAATCTCTCATAGTATAACCCCTTTGGCTTATCAAAGCACTAATCATTTACAAAAGACCACCTGGGGAGCTCTCACAGTCAATAACCCTAGGTCAACATGGCATCAATAAATTATAAACGACCTATGGGTAGCTCTCACAGTCAATACCCATGGGTATACATAGCATAAATAATAATAAAAGACATCCTAGATATCTCTCACAGATAATACCTCTAGGTTAAAGTCTACACCAAGTTTCTCACGGTCCTATGTAATAAATATAGAAACCCCCATAGTTTTCTTGGTTCAAGGATCTCACTGTCCATTGAAAAAACATCATGCATATCATAACAAGGTAGCACATGTAATCTATAACTACTACATGGCTAACATTCACAAGAATAACACATGAAATTAATATAATCAATCAAAATCCATCCTAAGCTATTCAAGGCTTAGAAACAAAGTACGCCTCATAGGCAACCTAGGCCAACGGCCATAAACAGTCAAACTAGGGAGACGCACGCATGGGGTGTCCCATAAACAAGGCATATAACCTTATGAATATGCTACAACCCCTTTTAAATCAATTAAACCATAATAGGTAAATAATAGGGTTAATTTCCCAATCAATAAATACCCCAAACGTGGGCATGCAACAATTTTAGCATATATATTCCAAATATGAATAAAGAAAGGCACAAACCACCTACCTTGATATTGTATGATCAACACTCTTCAACGTCAGCCCATGAATCATACTAGAATGATGTAGATCTACAAAAAGTGTAAAAATTATCAACCCTCAAAAACTCATGATAGATAAGAAATCAGAAAGAAATGCTCTAGGGGAAGAGATAACTCACCGGTGGGAATCCAACGCAACTAACATCATCTCAATCGGATATTGGATAGAGAACCGGGAGGATCTCAAATTCTATGGTTGTTCTATCGCTCTCCTGTATGAAACACGGGGAGAAGAAGGGTGTTTTGGACATGAGACGCAACCCTAATCCTATTTATCAAATAAAAATAAAAGTGCATGGAATGTTTATTTAATGTACACACCATGTACAAGCCTTAACCAGCCCCCGCTTTAGGTAGTCTGCTAGGTCACCTACCCGGCCATGTACATGGCCCTTACATGGCCAGTACTTAGTTTTACGTGGTACCTGGGTACACGGCGTGTACTCTAAAGTACATGTCTTGTACTTAGAAAATTCCCAATTCTTCCTTTTTTTCTCAAAATCAACACTAAATAAGGATCTGTACCTGAAATGAAGATCCGGGTTTTTACAAAACTCCCCCCTTAAAGCAATTTGTTCCCAAATTACCCTTCCAAGGGTGGTGAAGAAGAAGCTTCAAACAACTCTAGCCACTATGATCATATGTTTTCTCCCCTCTCCCAATTCTCATTATGTACTCGCCTATACTACCATAGCACCCGTACCATAGGAACATACTGGCCAAAGATAACCTTCGTGCTATGATCCACAATCTGAATAGGGTCCTCCTCAAAGGATGAATCCAACTATAACTCAACCTCATCGGGTTGGAAAACATGAGATGGGTGAAAGCGTGGCCGATTGTCACTTATCGACTGTTCAAGGTTCTGGTGCTCTGCTAATGTGTATAGTATCACTCGGTTCGAATCCTCAGTGATCATACTATTTAATGGTTGATTGTTTTTAGTTAATTGTATTTCGATTGGGGGGTTTGTTCGCAGAGCTTAATTTAAATGATTGATTGATTTTAAAATTTAATAAATATTTGGGTGAGTTCGTTGTTAAGGAGTTAAGCTTGTGATATCCTTGAAATTTGTTTATATTGTATTAAATTAACACCCACTTCCCAATATGATGTTGATTGGAACTCCTAAGTGTTAAGGATTTAATCCAATACCTAAATTAACTTAAGGTTCTACTCTTAATCATATATTATTTATGGTAGTGTATTTATGGTTCTAATAATCCATGGAAACCACATGTTAAAAAATCATGCCATTAGTCCATGACATTCTATGTTTAACATACACAATGTTAATTTAAAGGATATCCATCAAGAAAAATCTCTCAATCACATAAAATCCACAAATTATTACTCACCACAATGGTAGATTTACTCAGCCATTGTTTTGGTAAATAATATAGTTGTAATTTTTGTGATGATGAATTTTAAATAGCATAAAAATAAAGGGATAAGAAAAGAGTTGTGCGCCGAACACACACACACAAATGGTCAAGGTAATTAAAAACAAAATTTAGATTAAATGAGAAAGAAAAATAATGGGAGGATATTCAACTATATTTAAACTATTTTAATACCATTAATATTACATAATAGAATTTGTATGAGAATAATATATAAATAAGAATAAACATTCATAAAAATTGAAACGAAATTGAAAATAACTTATACGATTACAAATAAAAAGAAAATAAAAGAACATGAAAGTAAAGAGAGGATGAAGGGCCTCTCAAGTGAAAAATTGAGTATGTCAGGTCCTCCCAAGACTTTGGAAAAGCTTTGTTCATTACATTGTATTCTCCTCTCTTCTGAAATTCCAACCACATGCAACGATAAGAGGGCATTTTATTTATAGCCCAAGGAGGTGGACTGTTTGCATTCCAAATCTATCCCTCCACTTGTATTGAACATTTTCATTCCAGATAGCTGAATCTCGAGATATTATTTTATGACAAGTTGTAGATATTTATTTTTGTTTTCATCCCTCAAGTTTGGCGGCCATTGGACTTTTGGACCCAAAGATATGGCTATTTTACTAAACAGTTTTCACCTATCCATTTTTACCAACACTTTTTAGAAGGATGAAATGTAAATGGGTTTTTGAACAATAATATGACCTAAAATAAAAATAATTTATTCTAAAACGTTGGCCACACATATCTTATATTTCACATTTAAAAATACAAGCTTTATTTGATGAGTATATCATGAGAAAATACAGGAATAGTGTCCTAATTTTATTTTCTAGACAGAATGGAGGGATGGAATTCAAAGCATTAGTTCAGCCCCTTTTTTGGATTAGGGACTTGAACTTTTTATAAAAAACTAATTTAACTGTTACCCGAACGTTGGAGGAGAATAAATTAATTATTATGTATCGATTGAGCCTAATAATTCAATCTTCATGGATGGTCCAGTTTCTTCACAGATTTTTTGGGCCTTCTTGTGTGGTACATATGACCCTTAAAATGGAATAATTGGCCAATAATTCATTCTAATAATAATTTGTAAATTGAATAAGGAATCCTAAAAAAAAAACACACAATTTGTATCAGTAGGGTGATAGTTCTTATTAAAACATTAAATATACTTTAATGTTGATGAATTCAAATAGCGGTCAAAAATTATATTTACTATTTAAACATTAATATTTCACACATATTATTCATGTTTCATATAAAATCAGTAAATGGGGTATATAATAAGTTTTTCAAATATTAATAACATATAATCCCCCACACTTAGTTTTGTTCATGACCTCATATGCAATAAATATAAAAACATAACAAAATAATTCTCACTTGCCAATAAATATTAAAATTTGCTTTTCACCAATCAGGGGAGGTTTAGACCATTTCAATAATCCATATTTAATTCCACCACAAATATTTATAAAAATAATATTCCAAAAACAATTCATTTTTCATGCTCAAATTTAAAAATGGAAAATGTGGGCACTCAAAACTCACTCCTCTCAAGATGATAAAATTCATTTATGGAGGTTCACTCTTTCACCAACCAAAAGTGAAAATCTTAGAGTTTTAAAGAGCTATCAGATTTTATTCACTATCCTAAAGTGCATAAGAATTAAGATGTCTTTTGAAGGGGTTTTCTGTGGCTATGGGATGGTAGAAAAATGATATCCAAAAGATATGAAAAAGGGTTTAAAAACCAACATGGAAAAAGAAATGCATAATTTTTTTGTATTGAAATGAGTCATGAAAGGAAATGGAAACACATATTTACATGTGCATGATTGTGTGAATCAAGACACAAAATAGGAATGAAATTTGATGATAATGTGAAGATGAAATATTTACAAAATTCCAAACTTCTCCCAATAACATAAGTGTTCTTTTTTTTCCTTTTTTTTGCATTTTTTGAAAGTTAAACTTGAAACAGAACTCACACTCATCTCATAACTCATGTTTGATCTCCTCATGACACTAATTGTACTAGTTATAATAAGATTAACGGTTGAGAAAGAGTGTTTTTTTGACCCACCCAAGACATAACCCATTATTTTTTTCTTTTTTTTTTCTTTTTTTTTTTTGTTTTTTTGAACACTTTTATGTCATAAACATATATTTATTCCCAAAATTCACTGAATTAAAACGTATCCCCCACACTAAAATGGATGCTTACCTCGAGCATATGATAAAATTTTTAAAATCAATAAAAGGGCACCAAAAAATGAAATTCATTCCCCCCACACTTAAATTTCAATAAATAATGAAGTGTAAATCCATATAGATATTGGGTGGGATAAGTTATTGGGATTGTAATGCGGATAAAAAAGAAAAGGTTTTTATAAGCTCGGAGGGGATTTCAAATTTAGGATTAATGTAAGGTTAATGGGATGCTATTTGGCTATTGTGATTCTCCTGAGGTTCAAAAAATTACTCTATCATATTAATGCACAAAAAAGTGGGAAATTCATCTCAATTGTCTGCAAACTCAAGGATCACAGTTAGGGATGAATAACACACATTTTGAAAATATGGTCATAGGTGGCCTTACCAAAAAGAAAATTTTGTTCCTCTTGGTTGGGGAAGAATTAATTTCCAAATATAAAACAGATTAGTCAAAAGTTGTTGGTTTTTACATAAAATTATTTATCCAAATTCATGATGAAAATACAAAAATTTTGAGATGAAAACATGTATTTTGACTCTCCAAAATGGTTAGACAAATTTTCAAAATTGGATGGTAATTAAGTATGACTCTTTTAGTTTTTTTTAATTTTATTTATATATTTATTTTGGTTTATTTTATTGTTTTTTAGAATAGACACCCACACAAAAGATAAAGAGAAAAATAAAGGTTTTGATGAAGAAAGTGGTAAAAAATGAAAGAGAGAGGAAGAAAAAGAAAAAGGTAGAGAGAGGGAGAGAGATAGAGTTAAAGGGAAAGAGGCTCCCCCTATTTTGGATTTTTTGGGTCATCATCTCCCTATAGTGTTGTGTTTACTATATAAGATGTGGATCTGGTTGAAGTTAAGGTTGTTTTGGGATTGGGCATCTTCTCATGGTGATGCTTTTATCGGTGTCCATTAACTGTGAATGTCCTTTTTGAAGAGGGTCTTGGACTTGCACTGCACCAAATGGGTAAACATTAGTAATAACAAAAGGAAATTCCCAAAAAGAATTAAGCTTACCTGGGTGAATCCAAAATTAATAATTAAAGAGCATTACCTTTTCACCTTCATTAAATACCATTCGTAGGATGTGTTTGTCTTGGAGTACCTTGGATTTTTTTGTGTTCTTTTTTTCTTTTTTTTCTTTTTTTTACAATAACAAAAAACTAACGACTAATTAATTACACCATAATCGGAAAATGAACCATTTAAAATCACGGATAATTGTCACCCATTGACCGTTCCAGGTTCTGGTGCTCTATTAATGTGTATAGCAGCACTCAGGTCGAATCCTCAGCGATGATACTTTTTCATAATTGATTGTTTTTAGTTAATTTTATTTTGATTTAGGGGTTTGTTTTTAGAGCTTAATTGAAATGATTGATTGATTTAACAATTTAATAAATATTGGGGTGAGTTCATTATTAGAGATTTAAGCTTGTGATATCATTTAACTTTGCTTTATATTTTATTAAATTAACACCCACTTCACAAGATGATGATGATTGGAATTCCTAAGTTTTAAGGCTTTAATACCAGCATTAAATTAACTTAGGGTCCAAATATTAAACTTAGATTGTTTATGATAGTGTATTTATGGTTCCAGTAATACATGGAAACAACACATTAAACAAATCATGTCATTAATCCATGACATTCTAAGTTTAACGTATAAAATGTCAATTTAAAGAACATCCCTCGGCTAAAAGATCTCAATCACTTAACATCCCCAAATTATAACTCACCTAAATGGTATATTTACTCATAAATTTTTTTGGTTAATAATATGGTTGTAATTTTTATGATGACGATTAATAAATAGATGAAAAAAAGGGATAAGAAAAGAGTTGTGCGCCGAACACACACACACAAACGATGAAGAGAAATAAAATACAAAATTTAGATTGAATGAGAAAGAAAAATAAGGGAAGAAGATTCAACTGTATTTAAACTATTTTAAGACCATTAATATTATTTAACAGAATTTTGATGAGAATAATATATTAAGAAGAAGAAACTTGCATAAAAATTGAAACGAAATTGAAAACAGCTTATACGATTACAAATGAAAATAAAATAACAGAACATGAAAGAAAAGAGAGGAGGAAGGGTCTCTTATGTGAAAACATGAGTATATAAGGCCCTCACAAGACTTTTTAAAATATTTTTTCATGAAAATTTATTCTTATATCTTCTGAAATTCCAACCACATGCAAGTATAAGAGCGGGATGTATTTATAGCCCAAGGAGGAGGACTTTTTGCATTTCAAATCCTTCCCTCCACTTTCATAGCCAATTTGGCCATCTAAAACGCTGAATATAGAAATATTATCTTCTTACACATTGTATATATTGATGTTTTTTATCATCCCTTAAAATTTGGCGACCATTGGACTTTTTGAGCCAAATATATAGCTATTTTACTAAACAGTTTTCAATAATCCATTTTTATCAAAACTTGTTCAAAGGATGAAATGTGAATGGGTTTTGAATAGGAATATTCTCCCAAATAAAAATAATTTCTTCTAAAAAGTTTTCCACCCATATCTTATATTTCACACAGAAAAATCTCATCTTGATGTTATTAGAATATCCGAACAAAATATAAGAATAGTGTCCTGATTTTATTTCCCATTCATAATGGTGGTCTGGACATCAAAGCATCAGTTGGGCCCCTTTTTTGGATTTGAGACTTGAAATTTTTATAACTAAATCCTTGAATTGTTACCCTGTGTTTGGAGGAGAATAAATAAATTTGGACATTTGGATTGATCTGAGTAATTCAATCTTCGTGGAAGGTCCAGTTTCTTTATAGATTCTGTGGGTCTTCTTGTGTGGTCCATATGACCCTTAAAATGGAATAATTTTCTAATAATTCCTTCTCATGATATGTTTTAAATTTAATAATGAATTATTAAAAACAAGAAATACACAATTTTGATCATTATGGTGATAGTTATTATTAAAACATTAAACAGACTAGAATTTGGATGAATTCAAATAGTGCTCAAAAATTATATTTAATATTTAAACAGTAATATTTCACAAAAATTATGAAAATTTCATATAAAATCAGTAAAGGGAATATATAATAAGTTATTAAAATATTAATAACTTCAACGGGTCTGAAAACTAATGTTGTAGCTGAGAAACATGAAAAATGTGGTGCATAGCCTGGTGCCTCTGAGGTAACTGAAACTGATAGGAAACTGGACCGACTCTCTCCAAAACCTCAAACAGCCCGACATATCTTAGTGAAATATTTTCCTATCTCATAATCCTCATATGCCTCAACGTCAGTGTGACACATAAGAAAACCTGATCTCAGACCTCAAACTCTAGAGGTCATCTCCATTGATCAGTATAATATTTCTGCCAAGACTATGCAGTAGCCATCCCCTTTCGAATCAACTCCACCAGCTCAGTGGTCTCCTAGAAAAGATGATGCCTCAACATAGATACCTCTCCTACCTCCAGCCAACATAGGGGTGATCAGCAGGGCCTACCATACAAGGCCTCATAATGTGTCATCTGAATTGTTTCCTGAAAACTGTTATTATAGGAAAACTCTACTAGAGGTATGTGTCTCTCCCAAGAACCCCTGAAATCCAAGACGCATTCTCGAAGCATGTCCTCCAAAACCTGTATCGTATGATCAGACTAACCAAATGTATGGGTATGGTAAGATGTACATAGAAGTTCATGTGTACCCAAAACCCTCTATAGTCCCTTCCAAACACAATAAGTAAAATAGGCATCCCTGTCTGAAACAATAGAGTATGGAACCCCATGAAAATATACAATCTCTTGGATGTACAACCTTCCAAGATCATAAACACTAATAGTTTCTTTAATCAATAAAAAATGTGAAACCTTATTAAGTCTATCAACAATAACCCAAACCACAGTATTCCCTCGAGGCGACCTTAGAAAACCCGTCACAAAATCCGTCGCAACATCATTCCACTTCCACTTGGGAATGGGTAACTACTGTAATAGACCTACCAGTCGTTGATGTTCCACCTTCACCTACTGATAGGTGGAACGTATCATAACAAAACCAGTTACATCTCCCTTCATATCTATCCACCAATACTAATGGTGTATATTTTAATACATCTTGGTGACACCAGGATGAACTACCTAAACTGAGGAATGAAAATCTCACATCAACTCCTCACATATGTCTACCAACACCCATACGCACCTGTGAAAATGAAAAATATCATCCTTGTATATGGTCCTCCCAGGATTAGGGCCCTCTCCTGACACACACTCCCATAGGATAGGGCCTTCAAAATCTAATTTCTACCTTATTAGCACTCAATCTAGAAGAGTAGAGGTAACAGTTATAGAAGAAAGAAACATCTGCTCTTGTTTGTCATGCACCTCCAAATTCATCTTAGATAACGGATCCATAAGCATCCACTCACTTCTGGCCTACTTAACTTCATGTATTTGGGTCCTCCGACTCAATGGATTTTCCACTACATTACCTTTCCCAGGTGTGTAGGAAATATCAAAGTCAAAATACTGAAGGTACTCAACCCACATTTGTTTTCTTGAAGTCAGATCACGCTAATTAAATATATACTTGATGCTCTTGTGGTCATTTTACACCACAAAATTCTCTCTCAAAAGATAATGTCTTCAACAGCACAAATCATGCACAACTTCAGTTAACTCGAATCCTGCATCGGGTAATTCATCTCATGTTGACTCAACTACCGAGACCCACATGCAATGACTCCTTCCCCTTACATAAGCACTACTCCTAGCCTGATAACTAATGCATCATAGTATACAGTGTAACACTTGCCCAGCTCCAGCAAAACCAGTATTGGGTTTGAATTAAATCTCCCCTTTAGCTCTTGAAAGGTTGATTCGCAGGAATCTATCCACAAGTACTTCACACCCTTCTTAGTCAAGACCATCAGTGGTGATACTAAGCGTGAAAATTCCTGTATAATGCTTCTATAGTAACCAGCCAGCCCTAGAAAACTTCATTCCTAAAATATGTTCTTTGGATGCTCCTAGGAAACTACTGCTCTCACTTTCTCAGGGTCTACTTCTACTCTTATCTATGAGATGACATGACCCAAGAAATGAATTTGGTCCATCAAAAAGTGGAACTTTGAGAGCTTGGCATATAACTGATTCTCTCTCAGTGTACTCAATATGATCTCAAGTTGGGTAGAATGGTCATGTCATGTGTGAGAGTACACCAGGAAATCATCCATGAAAACAACTACAAAATAATCCAAGTAAGGATGGCACACTCGGTTCATCAGTGCCGTGAAAACTTCTATTTTGTTTGTGAGACTTAATGACATAACCAAATATTTTTATAGACCATACCTACTCTAAAATGTTGTAAGAGGTATATCTGATGGTCTAATGCACACCTGATGATAACCGGAACTCGAGTCCGTATTTGAGAACACCCGGACTCCTCAAAGCTGATCAAAGATATCATCAATCCTCAGTAAGTGATGTCGGTTCATGACTGTCAATTGGTTCATCTTCTGGTCTCGCCCAAATTTAACCAAGTTTTTAGGGTTAAGCGGTCAATTGTATAGTATCTTGGGTTGTCGATTCCTCAAAGACCTAAAAAGAAATGTATAGACACATTCATTCTTTGGACTGATTTTGGATATTAAGTGACCAAATTTGGGTTGATTATATATAGGTTTAATTAAACACTATGATAATTAAGTTAATTCAAATAAAGATAATGATTGTATCCTAGATTATCACTTGGGGTGGATTGGAATAATTCCTTTTTAACGATTTCAATTTCTTATATTTGATATGGGTTCATAATAAGATCAAACAACTTCATCAATTACTGGTTTAATACCTAAACACCTCAATACTAATCACTTATAAACCTAGAGGATCATATTGATGAGCACTATATGGTAAAGGTTTATATTATCACTTGAAGTGTGAGGCCTTAAAATTCAACAAGGATGAAGAATTTTTAAAATCATCAAATAAAAATATCAATTAAAAGAAGTGACTAGAAATTAATGGAGTGATAAATAACATCAAATCCATCCCCTTTCTACTCCATTGGATCAACCCATAAAATGTTTATCCTTCCATTGATTACATGTTCTCAATAGAAGTAGAAAGTAGACTTAAGAGGGTGGAATTGAAGAAGTAAAAGCAAAAAAATAATGATCACTCCACCGTTGTGTGATAAATTTCACAATATATGGTGTGAATAAATTCACACCTTGAGGAAATAGTATAAACAAGATATGTAAAAGAATAGAATAAGAGGAAAGGAAGAACTTTTATTAAGAAACTAAGGTGAATTGAACAACTTACATGAGAAAGAAATGTGATTACAAACACAAAGCGGCAGCATAACACTACAATGAAACCAAGCCCAAAATATGATAAACTCCACCACCACCACTGCCTGAAATATGAATTTAAAGAGGTTTGGGTAGAGCCCCCAATATTAAAAATCATCCCATTTGAGTATGGTAGTTCAAGGGTGGTGGAAAGTAAGGGAGAGGAGACTTTTACACCCTTGACCCGAAGTTGCAGCCAGCTTGCATCCACTAACCAGATGAGCCCAGATGACCTTATATATGGCCAAATTGGAGTGGTCCATAGAATATAAAACTGAAGATCTGGGTGTCTAATAACTATTTATAAAATTTAATCCCAAAAAAATTGTGGTTTCTGATATATGATTAAATTGGTGGGATGTTTTTTTGGGCCACAGAATCTGGCCTAGAATTTAATCTTCAAATTGGGCCGCATGAAACTCCATTTAAAACACTTAATTAGCTCTTTTCACTATTGTATGAAATTATCCCCTTGATGTCCCCTATTTTCATTCCAATTATCAGAATTATTGGACTTGGGTTGTAGATGATACAATCTCTTTATTTGGATGTTGTCCAGTTTACATTTCCCATAATATTGTTGATTCATGGCCAACTTTTATGGTATTCTAATGTGAATCTTCAAGTTCTCCAAAAGCATGAATTGTTCCCTATAGAATGGGGGACCTGAAAATAAAATATGAAAACAAAATCAACACCATTTTGTAATTTAGGATCTGCTCAAAAATGTATCATGTAATAGTGCATTTTAAGAAAGAATTACAATCATAATGTGAAATAATCTTGAAATTGTAAAATGAACTAAAAATGTTGTTTATAAATAATGAAATACATGAATATTATAATATAGAAAATTAATATTATCCTATTTCAGTGGCTAATCATACCCCCAACTTGAGTTTTCCTAGTCCCGAGAAAAATGTATCTCAAAAATATGAAATTACAATTCCATTTTCCAAAACATTTTAATACACAATGATCACCAAGAACCCTTATACCAAAAAATCATGAAACCCATAAAAATATTTTAATACAAGATAATTTCATAAGCATATCCCATGTCCAATCTGATTTATTTGTTCAAATTCATCACCATATTTCATCCAATATCAATTAAGCAAGAAGATGTGTTGTGTATCACAAAAGATAGGGGGTTTATTTTTATTCAAGGGGGAAATTATGGAAGTGCTAGGTGGAATTACATTTCAATATTAAGATGTGTATTAATAATTTTTATTATAAATATATATATATATATATATATATTCAATTTTTCTATGGTAATTGAAATTGAACTCAATTGAGTCAAAAAATGTAGCATGACTTTGTCGATGACTCCCAGGCTCAAAGACCTTAGGGTACCATGTGAAGTCCACATACTCGAGCATCATCTAGAGTTAAATTAGTCAAAAGCAGAGTAAAATTACCACAAATAGAGATAAAATTACTAACTCTTGGCCAGACAAATATGGTGTCACGATCCCCAAGTGCCGAAAGCCAAACATTAGGTCATTTCATTGCTCTATGTGAACATTTATTGTTTTTTTAATACTCTTATTAAAACTAAAATAATCACCAAGCCTATGATATTTATTTGGGGGACCCCATGAACTCAAACTAATACCCCAAAATCCATAGGACGTTTATTGTGTTTTTTTGTTATTAAAAGGATGAAAATATAATGGTGAAAAATCACATCAGAAAACTGCACTTTCCAATATCTATTCACATTAACTTAAACATCAATTAAAATTAGAATCAAGGCATGAAAAATTATTTGATATTCAATTTAAAAGTGTGCAATTTTTGTTATCATATTTAATGTTAAAGGATATTTTCCTTCCATTAAGGCACACTTTTTTCAAATCATTTTTTTCACACAAAAGAAATTTTCTTACATAAAGGCAATTTTTTTATTACATCTCCCCCCACCCAACATAAAATAACTCTATCCCCAGTGTTTGAAGAAATGAAAATTTATAAGGGGTAGAGGTAGAAGAGAGTACTTCTAAATGAAATTTGAATAAATAAACATGGAACAAAGTCACCTGGTTTTTGAATTTGAAGTTCATGATGCCCCTGATTATTCATTTGATCTCCATGCTACTCATGGACTCTCAGTGGAAGATGGTAGAAAATTGTGGATTTATTGGATATATTTTATTTCCCTATAAAACTGTTTAACCTCAATAGCCTTTACTTCTCATTCACAAACTAAATTAGAAACCATGGAAACCTTGAGAGGTTCCCTTAATTAAAAACAGATAAAGACAAAAAAAACATACCTATTTATTTTGGCATACTAAAGATCGATTGTAGTATCACATAAAAAAATAAAATAATATATATATATATATAATTGAAATATAATCATATATTAAAAAATTATAGAAGAAGGATGCACTATAAGTCGTAAGTCAGTGGAAAGCGTGTGCCCTAGTCTCCCTTCGATCCTGAGTTCGACTGCCCACGGCTTCACCAGTTGTGACGGGGTTTTCCCCACAACTTTTGACGTGTCCTTTTGTTTTTTTAATTATTATATATATATATATATATTAACCTACAAACACATAAAAAACTGATGATATATTGTCTTCTTTTTAAATTTATGGGTAAGCTATTACTCAAGGATCACACCACGTGACACTAATGAATATCGTGCTCCCCTATCATACCCATCCATAATCATAATAGAATAATAGGTAAACAGTATAGAGTACAATAATATTTAGAGTTAAATATATATTTTATAATATAAAATTTATTTATTAATCCTATTTGAAAATTAAAGATGATTCAAAATGATTGGAACCATGAAAACCACGGGTTACCTCTCCGGCAACGGCGCCCAAATTTGGTCTCAAATTGTTTAGTCGTTTTTTAGCTTGATCCATTAAATAAAAATTAAATAGCCTCATCTTAGTTTATTCTAGTTTATGTGGGGAAAACATAGTTTCTACAATGTCATTTACCTCCTTAATGTGAAGGTAGGGCATCTCGGACTACATTCCATGGAATGGGGGAAGGTGGTTTAGGACATTGGGTTTAAATATGTAGTTGGAATTTCTCAGAGAATTGTGTCTAATACATGAGGGGGCATTGGTTTAGGAAGTTTTGAGGTGGTCATTCATAATTTGATCAACTTCATTCCCCAAGTTTGGGGTTTCCTCATTTGGATTTTCATTTTCGTTCCCACCTGGGTTTATGAGTTGGTTTATTTAAAGACCTTCCATTGAAATGGGATCAATTTTTGAATATGGAGTATTTAAAAGATTAGGATCTAATGTAAAGAGTTCCCTTTGTGTACTTGAATCCTCCACCCTAGGACCATCCACCCTAACTAGATGGTTTGATTGGTCATGTATGTGCTAAAAGAAAAAAATGAGAATGAAGAAAGATAAGAGAATTTGGGTGAGATTATAAGAAATGGGGAAGAATAGAATGGGTCTTGAGATGAATTACTTGGGTCCCTATAAACGACACTAAAATATGGTCTCACTCAAATTTACCCAAGTTTTTTGGGTTAAGCGGTCAAATATAGAGTAGCTTGGGTTGCCATTTCCTCAGAGACCTAAGAAGAAACCTATAGACACACACATTCTATGGAATAATTTTGGATATTAAGTGGAAAATTTTGGTTTTATTATAGATAGGTTTAATTTAACACTAATATAATTAAGTTAATTTAAATTAATATAATGATTTGATCCTAGGTTATCACATGTGGTGGATTGGATGAATTACTTATTAATGATTTCAATTTCTTATATTTGAGATGGGTTCATAAGAAGATCAAAAAACTTCATCAATTATTGGTTTAATACCTACAAACCAAAAAAATATTCACTTATACACTTATAGGATCATATTTATGAGGACTCTATGGTAAAGGTTCATATTAGCACTTGAAGTGTGTGGCCTTAAAATTCAACTAGGATGAAAAAGTTTTAAAATCGTCAAATAAAAATATAAATTAAAAAGAAGTGATTAGAAATTAATGGAGTGATAAATAACATCCAATATATCCCCTTGATACTCCCTTGATTCAACCCATAAAAGGATTATCCCTCCATTGATGACATGTTCTCAATGGAAGCAGAAAGTAGACTTATGAGGGTGGAATTAAAGAAGTAGAAACAACAAAATAATAATCACTCCACTGTTGTGTGATAAATTTCACAAGATATGGTGTGAATTAATTCAAATATTGAGGAAACGATATCAACATGATATGGAGAAGAAAATAATAAGAGGAAATTAATAACTTTTATAAAGAAACAAAGGTGAATTGAAAAACTTACATGAGAAAGAAATGTGATTACAAACACAAAGTGGCAGCATAACACTACAATGAAACCAAGCACAAAAGATGATAAAATCCTCCACCACCACTTCCTTAAATAGAAATTTCAAGAGGCTTGGGTCAATTCCCCAACAGTAAAAATAATTCCATTTTAGTATGGTAGGCCTAGGGTGGTGGAAAGTAAGGGAGAGTAGACTTTTCCACCCTTGACCCGAAGTTGCAGCTAGCCTGCATCCACCAACCATATGCACCTAGATAACCTTATAAATGGCCGAATTGTAGTTGAACATAGAAGAGAAAACTAAATCTCTAGATGTCTTCTAACTCTCTATAAAATATGAGCCCAAAAAAATTTGGTTTCAGATATATGATTAAATTGGTGGGATATTTTTCTGGGTTGTAGCATCTAGACTAGATTTTTATCTCCCAATTGGGCTACAAGAAACTCCATTTAAAACTCCTAATTATATCTTTTCACTATTGGATTAAATGATCCCCTTTATGTACCCTATACTCTTTTCAGTTTTATAATTATTGGACTTGAATCGTGGCCGCTATAGTCTCATTATTGGGTTGTTGTCCAGTTTACTTTGTCGACAATATTGTTGATTCAAGGCCAAATTTGGTGGTATTGTAATGTGAATATTCAAGTGATCCAAAATCATGAATTGTTCCTTGTGTCATGGGGGTCCTAAAAATAAAATATGAAAACAAAATCAAGAATATATTGTATTTTAGGATGTGTTCAAAAATGTGCCATTTAATAGTGCATTTTAAGAAATAATTACAATCATAATGTGAAATAATGTTCTAATTGTAAAATGCACTAAAAATGGTGTTTATGAATAATGAAGTACATGAATATTATAATATATAAAATTAATATTATCCTATTTCAGTGGCTAAGCACACCCCCCAACTTGAGTTTTTCTAGTCTTGACCAAAATGTATTTAAAAAATATGAAATTCAAATTCCCTTTTCCAAAAAATTTTAATACATGATGATCACAAAGAACCCTTATACCAAAAAAAACATGAAACCCATAAAAATATTTTAATACAAGATAATTTTATAATCATATCCCAAGCCCAAGCCCATTTATTTGTTCAAATTCATCTCCATATTTTATCCAATATCAATTAAGCATGAAGATGTGTTGTGTATCACAACAGACATGGGGGTTCATTTTTATTTAAAGGGGGGAAGTGATGGAAACGATAGGTGGAATAACATTTCAATATTAATATGAGTAATAATAATTTTTATTATATATATGTGTGTTTGTGTATTTTTTTTTTCAATTTTTCCATGGTCATTGAAATTGAACTCAATCGAGTCAACCCATTTAGCAAGATTTTGCCGATGACTCCCAGGCTCAAAGTCCTTAGGGCACCAAGTGAATCCCACATACTCGGGCATCATCTCGATTTAACTCACTCAAAAAAAATCAAATTACCACAAATAGAGATTAAATTATTAACTTTGGGCGAGACAACTATGGATTCACGATCCCCAAGTGTTGAAAGCCACTCATTAGGTCACTTCATTACTCTACACGCAAATTTATTGTTTTTTTAGTACTCATATTAAAACTAAAATGATCACCAAACCTATTCTATTTATTTGGGGGGACCCATGAACTCAAACTAGTACCCCACAATCTAGAGGATGTGAATTGTGTGTTTTTTTTTTAAATGGATGAAAATATAAACAGTGAAAAATTACATCAGACAACCAAAATTTCCAAAATCTATGCACATGAACTTAAAAGTGAATTAAAATTAGAATCAAGACATGAAAAATTATTTGATATTCAATTTCAAAGTGTGCAATTTGTATTATTATTTTTAAGATTAAAGGTTCTTTTCCTTTCATTAAGGCACACTTTTTGTCAAATCATTTTTTTCACACAAAACAATTTTTTTACACAAAGGAAATTTTTTTATTTCATCTCCCCCCCAACATAAAATAACATTTTCCTCAGTGTTTGAATAAATGAAAATTTAGAATAATTAGAGGTAGAAGAGAGGATTTCTAAAATAAATTTGAATAAATAAACATCAAACAAAGTCACCTGGTTTTTGAAGTTGAAGTTCATGATGCTCCTGATTATTCCTTTGATCTCTATGAAACTCATGGACTCCAAGTGGTAGATGGTAGAAAATTTTGGAAGTTTTGGATATATTTTTTTTCTCTATAAAACTCTTGGACCTCAACAGCTTCTGATTCTCACTCAAAAACTAAATTAGAAACCATGGAAACCCTGAGAGGTTCCATTAATTAAAAACGCACAAAAACAAAAAAACATTCCTATTTATTTTGGCATACCAAAGATCGATACTAGTATCACATAAAAAAGTATAATAATATATATATATATATAATTCAAATATAATTATATATGAAAAATTATAGAATAATAAATCACTATAAACCATAGGTATGTGTAAAGTGCACGCCCATGCCTCTCTTTGGTCCTGGGTTTGAGTCCTCGTGGCTTCTCCGATTCTGACGGGGTTTTCCCCTTGACCTACAGCATGTCCTTTAAATTTTTTAATTATTATATATATATATATATAAACTAAAAACACATAAAAATAAAAATAAACAGATGATACATTGTCTTATTTTTAAATTTCTGGGTAAGGTATTACTCAAGGATCACACTACTTGACACAGATAAATATGGTGCTCCCCTTTCACACTCATCCATACTTATAATAGAAGAACAGGTAAACAATCTATGATACTATCATATTTAGATTTAAATATTTTTTTAAAATAAAATTGATTTATTAATCCTATTTGAAAAATAAAGATGATTCAAAATGATTGGAACCAAGAAAACCACGGGTTGCCTCCCCAACAACGGTGCCGAAATTTGGTCTCAATTTGTTTATTGAATTTTTAGCTAGATCTTTTAAAGGAAAAATAAATAGCCTAATCATAGAAGATTCTAATTGATGTGGTGGACACATAGTTTCTATAATGTCATTGAACTCTTTAACGTGAAGGAAGGTCGCCGCGGACTCCATTCCATGGAATTTGGGAAGGTGGTTTAGGACATGGGGTTTAAAGATATAGTTGGAATATACTAGGGAATTGTGTCTAATGAATGAGGGAGAATTGGTCCAGGTAGGTGTGAGGTAGTCATTCATGGTTTAATCGACTGCATTCCCCAATTTTGGAGCTGCCTCATTTGGATTTCCATTTTGGTTACCACCCGGGTTTATGAGTTCGTTTCTTTGAAGAAATTCCATTGAAATGGGCTCAATTTTTCACTCTAGAGTATTTCAAAGATTATGATATAATGTGAAATGTTCCCTTGATGTAATTTACCCCCCAACCTTAGGACTATCCACCCTAACTATATGGTTTGATTGGTCATGGGTGCAGGCAGATATGCGCCAAAAGAAAAAAATGATAAAGGGAAAAGATAAGATAATTTGGGTGAGAATAGAATAAATGGGGGAGAATATAATGGGTATTGAGATGACTTAATTGGGTCCCTAGAAACGACACCAAAATTTGGTCTCTCCCAAATTTACCCAAGTTTTTAGGGTTAAGCGGTCAAATGTAGAGTAGTTTGGGTTGTCAATTCCTGAGAGACCTAAGAAGAAACCTATAGACACGCACATTCTACAGACTAATTTTGGATATTAAGTGTCCAACTCTGGGTTTATTTTATATTGTTTTAATTTAACACTAAGATAATTAAGTTAATTCAAATTAAGATAATGATTTGATCCTAGGTTATCACTTGGGGTGGATTGGATGAATTCATTTTTAACATTTTAAATTTCTTATATTTGATATGGGTTCATAAGAAGATCAAAAAACTTCATCACTTACTAGTTTAATACCTACAAACCATAATACTAATCACCTATAAACTTATAGGATCATATTTATGATCACTCTATGGTAAAGGTTCGTATTATCACTTGAAGTATGTGGCCTAAAAATTCAACAAGGACGAAGAAGTTTTAAAATCATCAAATAAAAATCTCAATTAAAATAAGTGATTATAAATTAATGGAGTGATAAATAACATCCAATATATCCCCTTTCTAATAACTTGGATAAAACCATAAAAACATTATCCCTCTATTGATGACATGTTCTCAATGGAAGCGGAATGTAGGCTTATGAGGCTGGAATTGAAGAAGTAAAAACATCAAAAAAACGATCACTCCACCGTTGTGTGATAAATTTCTCAATGTATGGTGTGAATAAATTCACACCTTGAGGAAATAGTATCAACTTTATATTAATAATAATATAATAAGAGGAAAGGAATAACTTTTATTCAGAAACTAAGGTGAATTGAACCACTTACATGAGAAAGAAATGTGATTACAAACACAAAGCGGCAGCATAACACTACAATGAAACCAAGAACAAAATATGATAAAATACTCCAAAAAAATACCTTAAATGGTCATTTCAAGAGTCTTGGGTCGAACCCCCAATAGTAAAAATCATCCCACTTGATTATGGTAGGCCTAGGGTGGTGGAAAGTAAGGGAGAGGGGACTTTTCCACCCTTGACCCGAAGTTGCAGCCAGCTAGCATCTACCGAGCAGATGCACCTATATGACCATTTTTATGGTAGAATTAGAGTAGTCCATAGAAGAAGAAAATGAATCTCCGGATGTATAATAACTCTCTGTAAAATTTGAGCCCAAAATAATTTGTGGTTTTCGAGATATGATTAAATTGGTGGGATATTTTGTGGGCCAAAGAATATGTCCTGGAATTTTATCTCCAAATTAGGCCACATGAAAATCCATTTAACTCCGAACTAGATCTTTTCACTATTGGATGAAATGTTACCCTTCATTTCCCCTATATTAAGTTAAATTTTTAGAGTTATTGTGCTTGGATCGTGGTCGCTACAGTCTCTTTATTGGGCTATTTTCCGATTTACTTTACCCAGAATGTTGTTGATTCAAGGACAACATTGGTGGTCTTATAATATGAATCTTCAAGTACTAAAAAATAATGAATTGTTAATTATAGAATGGGGGACCTGAAAATAAAATATGAAAACAAAATATATACCATTTTTTATTTTAGGATGTGTTTAAAAATGTTCTATCTAATAGTAAATTTTAAGAAAGAATTACAATCATAATGAGAAATAATGTTCAAATTGTAAAATGAACTAAAAATGGTGTTTATGAATAACGAAGTACGTGAATATTATAATATAGAAAATTTATATTAGACTATTTCAGTGGATAATAAGATTCCGATAATCCACACAAATTCTAAGGGTATTGCCCGCCTTCTTCGCAAAAAGGAAAGGCAAGCCCCAGGGAGAAGTATTGGGTCAGATGAAACCCTTTTCCTAAAACTACTCTAACTAATTCTTGAGCTCTTGTAACTCTGGTGTAGCCATATTATAAGTAATAATGGACATCGGTGTCACTCCTGGTACAAACTCAATAGAGAAATCTACCTAACTCTCTGAAGGTAAACTAGAAAGGTCATCTGGAAAGAAACCTCTGAAACAATATGCCAATAAAGGAAATCTCATATGTGAAATCCCCTAGTCGTCTAGATATAAACTAGAAATATGGGATGTAATTCCTCCCAACCCGTGATGCTCGGGTCCCACTCTGCTCTTTTAGACATTTAATTCACTCTTTTGTAGAAAAGACTCACCCTCTGGTGAAGTGAAACTCACCCTACAGAAATAATATTCTAGAAAGGCCTAAAAGGAGACCAACCAGTCCATTCCAAGAATAACATAAAAGAATGTCATCTTTAAGACATAGATGTCCCATAAGAAGTGACACCCACTAACCACAAGAAGGAACTCCTTCCACTGATGTACACTAGTCTTCCTAATCCCCAACAGAGTGTCTTGTCTTATAACATCATTAGAAGTAAATATGAAGAGACCAAGGCTCTCCACAATGGAAATATATATCAAACTATTAGAATCCCCAATATTAAAAAGAGAAGAAGATAAAAATAATGAAATATAGAATTGTACCTCTAACTGTAGAGGGTTCGGGATCCTGCTCCTCATGGGTCTGCTCCATCACAAAATTATGACCTATACCGAAGCCCTGCGGCCCTACCTGACTACCCTGAGCTGGTCTACCCTATTGTCACTAAAACCTTATCGTCTAGCTACCCTATTCATGAACACCTCATTGGCTTGAACAGCCTGATGAACTCCAGTTTTCTGATTAAGGAGAAACGGGTGGTCCTTCTCCTGAATGTGGAGTCATAACTGATCCCATCTCACTCGTTACTGGTGAGAAAACCCGGAAAAAATGCATAAGATGACCCATCTTTCCACATGATCGACACTCTACTGGGTGTCTCTGGAACTGAGGTCTCATATTCCCACTCTTCCTGCACTAGTAGAATCTCACCTAGCTACCTGTGGATACATCCCTGCTACTGGAATCACCGCATGAAGTCTCCCTGTGACGATTCCTGTTATCAAATGAAGGAGTACCAGCCCTGGATGCTGAACCGCCCTGGCTCATCGCTCCCAACTCCCTCAGATTTCACTTATTAATCAGCAACCGGTTTACTATATTCATCACTGAAGTCATCTTGAATACATTCAACTATAATCATATGTCATACCAAAGACCATCCTCAAATCGCATAACCAAAGATAACTCACCACCTCCAAGAACTGGTGTGAAGCACTAAAGCTCTACAAAATGAGAAATGTAATCCATCACTGAAAGAGAACCCTGATCAAAATTCATTAACTCTTGGGCTCGATCAGCCCTCAACGTATCGGGGTAGAAGTAATCATAAAAGGTCTTCAGAAACTCTTCCCTAGTCAGATCCCGATGACATCCTTCCTATGAGATAACATCTCACCATATCTTGGAGGAATCACATGGCACATACATCACAAGCTTCACCCTCCTCTCCAGAGGCATATCCAGATGCTCAGAGATAGAAATCATTGACTCCAACCATGACTCTATAGCCTGTGGTCCTCCATCCACAGAAAAAAAAGGTATGTTGTTGCTACTAGAACACCCACGTAAACTCTTCCATAGTTGGGGCAGGTTGTGATTCTCCCTAGAAGGTCTGCATCATCCTCATAATGCTTTCACAGAATAGTTCATCAACACTTGTGTCCAGTATAACAGCTAGTGCTAGGATGGGAACAACGAGAGGATCTGCTAGAAGTCCCTGATCTACCATTTCCAATGTCTGATCATCACCCTGAACCTGGCATAAAACTGTAGTACATCTCTATGTAATGAATCTACAAGGTCAAGAACACACCTCAGTTTAATATTATCAAGTACAAAAACTTATAAGAGAAAGAACATAATAGGAGAAGAAATAATTCAAGTTTTACAAAATAGGGTTAGACGGCATGTTCCCTTAAGCTTTAAACATGGCGTGTACCTCTTCCAACCTGGTCATTTAACACCCCATACACATGGCATGTTCTTCCTGAGACATGGTGTGTACTTGAATTTTCCCTCCTATCCATGTTCTTCTACACAGCTATAACTACACGGTTCTCTCTCATTGTAACACTACACGACATGTTCACCCTACACATGCCTTGTACCACTAAAGTACCATCCACTCATGTCATTGGTCACATGGCTGGATACACGGTTGATAACTAGATGGTGTCTACAAGCTAGACACAACGTGTTCAACCTAAGTTTCATCCACCCATGTCATTGGTCACACAGCCGGATACATTGTTCTTTACAACACAGTGTGTAAAATCTAGACAATGTGTCTTCTACCGAAAGTTTCCCAATGTTGTGTCTCTACTCATATAGTTGGTCACATGGTTAAGAACTACACGGCGTGTAATCCTATTACAGGACGTGTACTTAAGAAATTTTATTTCTTCCAGAACAGAAGAACACATGGCGTGTGTTTATAACCTCACACGTCGTGTTGTCTGGTTTTCCAGACAGTAGGCCTCTGAAACTTCTATGGAACCCTTAAAAACTTCAAATTTTGTCCAAGGAATAAAAAATTATGACCCATAAGATACCATACTCCCCATGAATCAATGTCTGGAATCCTTTTTCACATCATAACTTGAAAAAATTCAATTGAAGTTAAATTTTGATCCACTAAATTCTGGTCAAAGAGGGCCTATAAAACCTCAGGGACCAAAGATTAGCATCCATCTAAATGAAACTTTACAATTACCAATACCCTATAAAAATAGTAGGTATTATATCATGGTATCTACCATAATATCATGCATATCTAGCACCACATCTATCACAACAGTATGCAATTTGTAATGCATCCTAAATGGCATGACAAGAATGCATGACATGTGATCTCTTGAAAGTTCCTATATGATGCATGAGATGGAATACCCTCATCTCATCGGGTTGCAATAGAAATAGAACCATAATGATATAAATCAAAATATCACAAAACATGTGAATCACCCAATGATGAAATCAAACCAAATGTAACAATTACAAAACCATAAAAATTGCAATATTCGAGGTCACTTGGCCTTTCCCTGTACAAAGGATAGCTACTCCTGATCATAGATTTTTACCAACAACCCATTCCTTCCTATCTCAGTCTATAGGCTAAAAATATTAAGGAAAAGTAGAAAAGAACACCTCTTATACCACATTGTAACGTCTCGGTTTCGGGTTCCGCCAAAAGGTGCCCCGAACCCAGTTAGTCACATGACCTCAAGCGCATTTTCCCAAATTACAAAGGCTTCTGACTAGTAGTGAGGGCCACGGTGTGATATTAGGGAAACTATTCCTTCATTGGAAGATTATACATAGTGGAAAGAAAATATTAAACAATAGCGGATGCAGTAATACCATACAACAAAAGTAAATAGCAGAAAACTAATAGTAATATAACAAACTAGATCATGTATAAATGATGCATGTCATGTGTCTAGGAAAGTAGCCAAACAAGTCACAATTCTATAAATACAATACTAAAACCAAAGTATAGAAAATAAGTAAACTCTAACATCATCACAAGCCTCATCTTGGTCACATGCTCTCCAGCTCCAACAGTAATCAAGTACCTGATGAAGAAGGGTGCTTACCCTTATCGATACCTACAACCATATAATCTATTTGGGTCCAAAAGCTTTACCCAAATAGGGTTTCAGAAAAATACCAGTAGGTAACCACCAAAATATATATTCCTAACTTTCAGTGAATATATATAGTAGGTAAAATGATGAAATGGAGCAATAAACTATGAAGTACTCAAAAGTAAACAATCCTATAGTTTTCAATTACATTCATTTAACATTTATTATTCATTCCATAGAATCATGTAACCCTTGGGATATAACCTATTATATGTATCCCCTATGTAATAGTAACAATAGAAGTCTCATAATACCATCTAAACAAATAAGTAAGACCGAGTCCAAGCTTGTGTTTTGGCTTGATAGACTATCCACAATCATTCAATCATTCATAAAAAACCCTCTGGAAAATCTCTCATGGTCAAACCCCTTTGGTTTAACAAAACACTAATCATTTACAAATGACCATCTGGGGAGCTCTCACATTCAATACCCCTGGGTCAACATGGCATCAATAAATTATAGACAACCTTCAGGTAGCTCTCATGGTCAATATCCCCTAAGTCAACATAGAATAAATAATCATAAATGACCTCCTCAGTAGATATTACAATCAATACCCATGGGTCAAAGTCTACACCAAGGCTCTCATGGTCCTGTGTAATAAACATGGATACCCCCACAGTTTTCCTAGTCCAAGGATCTCACAGTCCATTGGAAAAATATCATACATATCATAACAAGGAAGCACATGTTATCTATAACTACTAAATGGTTAACATTCACAAGCATAACACATGAAATTCATATAATCAATAAAACTCCATACTAAGAAATTCAATGCATGGAAACAAATTATGCCTCATAGGCAACCTAGTACAAAATCCATAAATAGTCAAACTAAGGAAATGAACCCATGGGGTGTCTTTTAAACAACACATATAAACTTATTCTTATTCTACAACCCACTTTCAATCAATTAAACCATAGTAGGTAAATAATAGGGTAAATTCCCCAATCAAGAAATACCCCAAATTTGGTAATGCAATAATTTTAGCATATATAAACCAAAGAGAAAAAAAGAAAGGCACAAATCACCAACCTTGATGTAGTATGATCAACATTCTTGAACGTTGTCCCATGAATCAGCTTAGAACGATTTAGATCTACAAAAAGGGTAAAAATGATCAACCCTTAATAACTCATGAGGGAGGAAAAATCAGGAAGAAAGGATATAGGGGAAGAGAGAAATCACCGGTGGGAATCCAACGCAACCAAGGCATTTCAATAAGAGATCAGATGTCAAACTGGGGGGAGCTTGAAGTTCATGGTTATATTGTTGCTCTATTGTACAAAACATGGGGAGAAGAAGGATGTTCTAGATGTGAGACACAATCCCGCTCTAATTTATCAAATAGAAAGAAAATTACACGGCGTGTTAATTTAAGGTACACACCTTTTACAAGACTCAATCTACCCCTGATTTAGGCGGTCTTCCAGGTCACCTACACGACCATTTATGTGACCGTTATATGGCTAATATGCAGTTGTATGTGGTACCCGGTTACACAGCGTGTACTCCTAAGTACATGGCGTGTACTTAGAAAATTCCCAATTCTTCGTTTTTTTTCTCAAAAACAACCTGAAATAAGGATCCATACCATAAATGAAGATCTGGGTTCTTACACACCAAGTATCGATACATTCTTATCATATGGAACCATTAAAGCTGAAAGAGTTTAAAATTTAGTTGGATAATCTGGTGGCGAAGGGTTTTGTTCACCCTGGTGTTTTACTTTGGGCAGTCTCGTTTCTCTTTTATAAGAAGACATATGGTTCACTCCAATTGTGTATATATTATCAGAAGTTGAACCAGTTAAAATTTAAGAACAATTATCCTTTTCCTTGTGTCAATTAATTATTTGATCACTTAAAGAGGCAATGTATTTTTCAAAATTTGATATTTGGTCGGGTTATCATTAGCCCAGCATCCGGAAGTTTGATATACCGAATATGACTTTTAGCAGTAGTTATGGCCATTAATAATGTCTATTAATGTTGTTTGTTTTCACTAAAATTCTTGTAGTTTTATGGATTTTATGAAATAGATATTCTATCAGTATATTGACACTTTTTTTGTAGTGTTTGTGGATGCTATTTTGGTTTATTTGAGATATGAGCACGATCATGAACACTATCTATGTTTGGATTTGGAAATCCTGAGGATTCATCATTTGTTTGGAAAGATTTATAAATGAAATTTCTAAATTCAAGAAGTTAAGTTCTTAGTGAACATGATTTCTAAGAATCGATTATTAGTTGATCTTGAGAAAGTGACAAAGGCCTTTTCATAGGAAGAACCATGAAAAGTCTTTGATATTCGGAGATTCCTTGTTCTTGCTGGATACTATTGATGATTCATCAAGGAGTTCTCTAAGTTGACATCACCTTTAACTTCTCTTAATAGGAAAGTAGTTAAATCCAAATATTATTGAATGTTTAAATCTTCTTTCGATGAATTGAAATGACTTGTGACATCGGCACTTATTCTTATCTTACCTGACCTCGGTAAGGGGTATGTGGTTTTTTATGAAGCTTCTCGCATTGGTTAGGGTTGTGTTATCATGCAGGATGATCATGTGGTGGATTATGGTTCTTGTTATCTTAGACCTTATGAGAAGAATTATCCCACTCATGATTTATATATTTCCTTAGATATTCATGTGCTTAAGTATTTTATGACCAAAATATTTTTAGTTATGTCTTTTCTCAAAAGGACATGAATATTAGACAGAGGTGGTGGGCAGAATACCTTCAGATGTTTGAATTAGATATCACCTACACCCTGGGGAAGGGGAATGTCATCACATATGCTCTTAGTATTAATGTTCCATTGTAAGCTATTTTGGTGTCAAAGGAATAGTGGAACCTTATGGGGGTTTCTTCTCAATTTCATCTAGATGCTCAGGAGGATGTTCCAGGTATGGTTCTGACCAGTGTTCAATTATTATCATCTCTCCTTGAGTGAATTTTGTAGAGTTAGCAGAAAGTTTATGAGTTCTTAGTAATTTGAGAAAGTGTATATAGTGGAGATACTATTTATGGTTGGTCTGTCTCTTCATATGGTATTATCAGTTTTGGGTATTGGTTTGTAATCCCATCATTTCTTATGATCTCAGTTTTGTTTGATTATCATAGTTCTTCATAGGCCATTCATCCAGTCACAATGAAGATATATTATGAAATAATACAGATATTCTGGTGGTCGGGTATGAAGTGTGACATTACTGAATATATTTCCCGCTATTACACCTACCAACAAATAAATGCATAGAATTTGAAAACTTCTGGTTTTCTCTAGCCTCATCCAATGTCGGTTTGAAAATGGGATGAGGTATCCATAGGTTTTTTCTTGGATTTACATGGACTCCCTAAGAGAGTAATTATATCTTGGTGGTAATTGGTCATTTGAAAAATTCAGGTCATTTCATTCTAATCAAGTATACCACTAAAGATGAGGATCTAGGTAAGCTGTATATGTAAGAAATTATGAGGTTACATGGGGTTATTTCTACCATTATTTCGGATATGTATTCTAGCTTTACTTCATGGTTTTAGAGAAGTCTTAAAGAGGATATGGGGATTCATATAATACTAAGTATAGCTTATCATCCATAGATAGATGGTCATACGGAGCATATTATTCATATTCTGGAGGATATTCTTCATGCATATGTCTTGGTTTTAGGTAGATCTTGGGATAGCCGTCTAGGAATGGTTAAGTTTTCTTAAAACAACAGTTATCAATCATCGATTAGAATGAATCCTTTTGAGGCTTTTATAGTCATCCATTCAGGTCACCACTTTTTTGGGAATTGGTGTGAAAATTATCTTTTATGGGACTAAGTTTTGTTTAGGATAAATATAAAAAGATTCCTGATATATGTTAGCATCTCGTTACAGTGCAGAGTTAGCAGAAGTCTTATCCATATCAATGGAATCTTCATTTGTATTTTTTCATAGGTGACCAGGTTTTCTTGAAATTGTATCCTCTACTGGGTCTCTCTAAGCTTGGAAAATAGAGAAAGCTAACACTGATATATATTGGACGATTTTTTCACTGATCATCTCGAGTAGGTTTCTTATCAGTTTTCATTTTTATTTCATTTAAAAATAATAATAATTATTTCTACATATCATAGCTTAGTAAATACCATTATAATCACTCTCACATTATGAGTTGGTAAAATATTTAGTTAGAGCTAGATTTTTTTATTTTTGAGCATCCAATGGAGATCATTGACTCTCAAGTAAAAGTCTTTCATCGGAATTTGATTCCATTATAAATATTTTTATGGCGATAAGGATCAGATTCTCATGAGACTTGGGAGAATGATTCATTGATGAGGGAATGGTGGCCTCACCTCTTTATTGTACTTCACTATTTCACATGACTTTCTAGGGATATAAAGTCTTGTGGTGGGGATTTTTTAATATTCTGTTACTTGCTTTTAGGTATTTTCCTTCTCTTTTCTTGTTTTCCTCTTAAATTGGGAACATCTTGGGACTCCTAAGGATGGAGAACTTTTTCTTAGAAAAATGGCCTAAATCTTGGGTATGTATGTTTTTTAAAATTAATGTATTCTAGGTATAAATGTGTTAAAAGATTTATGGGGTTTTTCCTGAGTTTTGGGAATGCCTAATTTGGTTTGAGGGTTTTATAGGTATCTATAGTTTTCATTTTCTATATAAAATTTAAATTTTGTGTAAGGAGTACATAACATGTAACGGTTTCTAGGATCATGTCATGAGATGAGTACATATCATGAAGGGATTACGTGTTTTTTACCGATTATACACTATATAATGTTTAAATATCGGTTTTTAATAAAAAAACCTGTGGGTTTTTTTGAGTATGTGGTCTGTGTGGATTACACGACATGTAAAGGTATTATACATCATGTAATTATCATGGTCAGGGATTTTAGGGTTTCTTGTATGTGATATGTTTGTTCATTTTATGTTTAGTTTCATCCATCTCAACCTAGATCTCTCTTTTTTGATTTTTTAAAGCATCTATTTGATCCATATTGATTTTTTCAGAGATTAATCACCATTATTGATGTATTTTACCTCTCAAAGTGAGTTTTCTATTCTGATTCTTCACTAATTTTATCTCAGTAGAATATTTTCATTATTCTACTTTGATTATTTTGACCCATTGTGATGTTTCTTATTCATTCTCTATAGATCCAATGTATGATCTCATTCTGAGGGTCGTTTTCTGGTTGGTTGTGGTGCAGTGGGTGTGCATTTTTGAGGAATGTGTCGTTTCTTATTCTTCATGGACCCATTTTTTTAATTGAATAAATTCTGAGATGCGATAATTGGTTCTTGGGCCTCTATTATGATTGTGTGTTCTTCATTGCCAGTGGATCCTGTTTCAGGCATGTGCGGCCCAAGTTTTGAGGTAGGTGGCTTTGTCTCTATTCTATGTTAGTGAACTACATTGCTTCTATTTTTGATAAATTATCATGTTAAATGAAATGGAATGATATGAATAATTTTTTGGTGTTTGGAACTGGGTTTTTATAAAATATGGTTTTCCCCTGGTTTTGGTTAATGAAAAGGGTTTTTCAAATCATTGTGATATGCTTTTTTGAAATGGTTTTCAAAGCATGAAATGATGAAATGTCTTGAAAAATACAGCACATAGGAAGTCTTGGGTACTTAGGTGGAAGGTATAGTAATATGTCCCATCCACTATTTGGTGGTTTTCTCAGGGGGGGGGGGGCTTTCCTCTTCTCCTTAGGCTTGCTGTTCTAGGTACTTGTTATACCTGTTGGGGGGGTTCAATTTTTTAGATGTTACACTACTCTCTTGACTTAATGCATATATCTATTGGATTGATGTGTATGTGACTTTCTATGTTAGTTATGAGTGTATTAACTATATTGACCTAGTGTGATCACTTGTTTGATGTTACCTATGCTTCTGATTTTGTCTTGTAATGTTTTGTTGTACTATCATGGATTTGATATGATATGTGATGCATGATTTTTTTTGACATGATATATCTTCTATGATATATGGTTATGAAATTATTTGAAACTAATTTACCTATTTTATTTATAAATGTGTGGAAAGGGGAAATTAAATTATTTTTCCATGCATTTGATATAAAAATTTTTAGACCATTATCATGCCTTGTCTTCTTTAAATTTGATTATTCTTGGATTATTTTTTAAAGACTTGATATGGAACATTTGGGTGAGACCCTAATAATCCTTTTATCTCACGCCCTATATACCCCCTTGGAGGTTCATATACCTGGTTATGTCTTTCAATGCAAGGAAATGTAAGTCGTCATAATGTAGCGATGAGGTTTTCTATCAGTTGGGTTTTGGGTAGTTGGTGGTGATACGGTGAGAGATTTCCCATGTTATCACATAGAGTTGTTGGAGTGGATTTTTGGTTCTGTTGTACTTTATAGTTGGAATATTCACATAGATATTATTTTCTAACTCTTTTAGTTGTATCACTTCCATTGTTCCTTATCTATTATGCCATATATTTTTTATCTTTCACTATTTCTCTCGGTTATGTATATATATGCCATGTTTTTGCTTTAGGTTGGGTGAAATTTTTCCCTATGATTTTTTTTATTCCCAGATACTATTCTCCAGCCCTTGGGGATTGAGAAATCCCTTTGGGTATGTGTTAGGTCTGTCTGGATACCATTTTAAGAGGGTACTTGGTTCAGGTTCATTAAATGGTGATTCTATGATGACTTTCCAAGATTATAGAGCATGTGTGGATCCACATTGGAGGGGTTCTTCCCTTAAATCCTATAATTAAATAATAGTATGATGAGAGTAATTAACCAAATCATCAATCAAGAAATAATTATAAGGAAATATAATTTTAAATCAATCTATAAATTAGTTATAAATTGCATGTGATGATCCTACCTTCCAGTCCTCGCATAAACAAGTCGATTAATCTTCGATTTAATTTTGTTGGTTATGAAATTATTCATCATATAAATATAATATTATTCATCAATTATAAAAAATATATATTTTTCCATGCCCAATGGGTTCTTTTTCAATGACTATAACCATCGAGTGGTATCAGGGTAGTCACATATTTAATTTATAATTATTTATTAATCATTGATTAATCATATTCGTTTGTTTCTAGTGTTATTTATAGATTGCAAATTCTTTAATTATAAACATTGATTTTTTTTATTATTCCATCTTCATTATATCTCATATAACCAATAAAAAGTTTAAATTAACATGAATAACATCTACAGAATCCATCAGAATATATTGAAGTTTCCTGCTGGATAACACAATATTACACAACGTGTAGCCCAAAGGTACACATAGTGTACCCCTGTTCAATGAACCAAGATGAATCATGTTAAAATTATATCATCATGCATTCATTGCATGTTAAATTCATTTAATTCACACAGCATGTTAACTGGGCCAAGCTTGCATGTGGTTTTACAGGACTACACGCTCTGTAACTCACATGCACACCGTGTAGTCCATGTGTTTTCATAGTAGAAAACATGGGTTCCAAGAAATTTTGTGTATTTAATAAATTAAACAATGACTAGAAAACCATGAAAAATTAAAATTCACATGATTTTTAGTTGGCATACATGTCGTTTACCTCATGCACATCCATGCTCAATAAACACGCCCAGCCCTTAGAAGTGTGTCGCAGACATGGGTAGAAGAGGTTACATGATGTGTAGCTACAAGATTCTTCATATAACCTATTATACCTCATTTAATTATATTAACATTGATATAAAAAATAATGATATAATTATACCCATTTACATGTGATACCTATGTCATTTAATTGATAGTATACACCATGGGATAGGATTATTAATTATACATTAAATTAATTTTCATGTTAAATTCTGAACTACAATTTGTTTTTGGTATTTACTTGTAGTATACGCTATGTGCCTTAATATCATCGCATACCATCAAAGATATATATGATCATGTGTTATTTATTGAAAAATTCATGCCTTTTAATTACTAGCCTTGAATTGTATATTGGATTTCATGAGAATACATAGTACAAAGACCATGCTGAGTAGTTTGGAAGGGAATATGTCGTTACTTACAAATACAATTGTGTACATTGTTAATTTAAAATAATTTAATTTAATTTAATTTGTTTTAAAATTATGGATGATGAAAACTTCAGGATGGTTTATATGGAATTAAAATAAATTTAATTATTTAATTAATCATATAATTAATTGGATTAATGTGAGGAATTTATCTTAATTAAATAATGAATTGAGGTAATTGGTATCTATATTGAAAAGGTATATTCATTTCTTGTGTGTGGGTGATCGTGAGTTTAGACCATACCTATGTATGTGATTAGTCTATTTTAATGTATTATTATTAATTTAAATTAATGGCTTTCATGTCATTCCCTCCTCTCTTTATGGAAAAGTGGAGGTGGTTTAAGCTCCAGTCTAAGGTGAAATGAATTTAATAGGTTCACAGGATCATAGATTGAATATTGCAGCTTGAACCGGTGTTGGTTCATGAAGTTATTCCCCTGGGGTCGTAGTTGATTTATCATCTTCTCAATAAACAAACTATTCGACAAATCTCAGGGTCATAACACTTTGTTTATTTATTTCTATTAGCTACATGGTTAGTTTTTTATTTTAACGGATGGAATTTACATTAAATAAATTAATTAACAAATCATTCATGATGGAATTAAACAATTGGATTCTATTTAATTTTATAAAGACATGGTTAGTCACTTAAGTAAATCCATTTAATATTAACAATAATATAATAGATAAAAAATGGTGTATTTACATATAAATATAAAATGACTTCAATTAAATATTAATTTTTTATATCTTTCCACTTCTTAAGTTAAAATCAAACAAATAGATCAAAGTTCTTGATTGGCTCTAATTTGGGTGATTTAAATTATCTGGGAATTTTAGCTTGGTCTTTTGGTTAACTTAAACTGAGTTTACATCAAGGATTGACTTCCCAAGTGGGACTTGGTGTAACTAGGAGGAAAGAGTTAAGGAAATACTTATCCAGGATTTAAATATTGTAGAGTCCTCTCAGCAAAACAAAGAGTTATGAACTAATTCAATTAGAAAGTTACACCTACCTAAAACCCTTAAAATTACATGTTAAGACCAAGTATGGGTTATAATAATGGGAATATGAATCATGTCCATTATAATATCCATCCAATAAGATATTTTGAAATCAATGGTGAGGGATCTTGGGTTTTGAAAAAATAGTGGGAGTGTGATAAATAAAAAATTTATTTGTCTAATTTCAATAATCTTGATAATGAACTAAAATTATGATCTTAATTATTGTAGAATATAAATCCATGTGACTTTGAAAATATCACTATGATCCATACTAGAGAATTATAAACTTCGCACCGGCTCAAATTTCTAGGAATGGTGTAGGTGATTGCACGTTATATCAGGCCATGCATAAAAATTATACATCCTAGAAACCCCACTTCCCGAGTCACTTGATAATGTGGAAAGTGGGTAAGAAGTATCCCTCCACCTAAAAGACATGGATGATTCCATGGATATCAAATTTTTCTTACTATCATCTATGTATAGTGATATTATTAAGAAACATTAGGATATGTATGTGTATAACATAATGTATAACATTTATGATCTTTATCATGAAAAATAAATACAAGAGAGATATTATATCTCTAATGAACAATTAACATGCAATCATAGAGAGCCGATATCAACTGGGCCTCATTTAGTCAAGATGATTTGATACATAGAGCACTTAGAAATCTAGGTAATTAAGATCCCAAATGATTTTTCCACAGATCACATTATATTCACCCTACCTAAATGATTTTCTAGTTTCATTTTGAATTATAACATGAGAAATTGAAAAAGTATCATTTGAAACTTTTTACCATAATTAACCAAGTTAAAAAGGACATGGGGTGTGAAAAACATGAGATCATTATGGTTAATAAGAAATGGAAGAACAGGAAAAAGGTCCCCAGAATTCATTCCAATCATAAGTCTCTTGATAATTATCCTTCAAAGAAAAAAAAGGTTTACTGGAATGAAAAGGAACAAAATATGGTATGGTTTTTATATGAAAATCTAGGCCATTATAAGAATAATTGTGCCTAGTTAGTGAAAAAGGGGAATCTCAAGGTGCATTATTTATAGAGTGAAATATTTATATATATCTACATATTAGGTTTTAGATATATCTTGTGGGGAACAAGTTTATATACAAACGCAGGATCCAAGTAGATTCTAGAATATTTATTATGGAGAGGTGGATATTAAAGAAACCAATGGAACATGCCATGCTGCTATGGAAATAAGATACTACCACCTTCTATTTCCAACAATCATGATTTTGGTTTTAAAGAACTTTTATTTTGTTCCTTGTGTTACTAATAACATCATATAGATTTTTTTCCTTAACATGGATGGATTTATTTTCAAATTTTGAAATAAATAATGACACTTTAATAACAATGCCATTTTTTATGGTATAGAACAACAGAATAAGGGTCTTTATGTAGAAAATTATGAAAACCAAGTATTATAAATTGATAATAAATCAAATTTACATGACTCATTTAACACCTAATTATTGCCTCGCCATATTGGTCACATAAATGAGAGGTGTTTTACAAACCATTATCAAGACGTTTATTTAGACTCTTTTCAACTAAAACCACTTGAAAGATACCATGCGTGTTTACAAGGTAAGATAATTAGACCCCCATTTGGTGGTTATGGGAAAATATTCATATTTCTTCTAGAATTGGTACACACTAATGTGTTTGGACCTTTTATAGTAGAATTTAGAGGTGGAAATTCTTACATCAGAACTTTTACTGATGACTTGAGTAGATATGGTTACATTTACTTGATGATGTATAAGTCTGAGTCCTTTGAGAAATTAAAATAATTGAAGAATGTAACTATATTATCAATATAGAAAGAATATAATGAAGAATTAATATGCTAAAGGTGGTTAATATCTTAACTAAGAGTTTATTGACATTCTATAAGAGTATGGGATTTTATATTAACTCACTCCACCATTTACACCATAGTAGAATGGTGTAAAATAAAGAAGGAACCATACCTTTCTTGACATAGTGAGGTTGATGATGAGTCATACAAATATTACATTATCCTTTTGTGGATATGTTTTACATATTTAGTATACATACTAAAGTAATTACTAAAAAAGTTGAAAATAGAATTCCCTTCAAGTTATGGAGTGGAAAGAGGCATGTTTTGTCACATACTCATGCATGGGGATTTGTGAAGTTTTTTAAGGCCCTCTTTGGAAACAAACTAAAAATCTGAGGCATGAAGTGTATCTTTATAGGTTATCCCAAGGAAACAAGAGGATACTATCTATAAAACCCCTTATATGATAAATTTATCATCGCAATATAACACATTTTTCTTGAGAGGAAACACATACACATAAGAGATAGTGTGAGAGAGATTTAATTTAATGATTTTGATGCTCAAGATACACAATAGTTGGTATAGGAACACTTTCCATGGGTCCCTGTAGAATATTTTTTTCTAAAAATGAAATAATAGTATAGAATCACCAGAGAGGTTAGAGAACTTGAGAGATAGGGCTTTTTGGTCATCAATTATGGTGACTCATTATTGATTAAAAATAATAGTCCAATTTACTATAAGGACGTAGTAGAGAGATCAAAAGCTAAAACATGGTAAGAATACATGAATTTTTAGATATATTCCATGTATCATAACAAAGTTGGGGTTTATTTAAATCCTCCAGTTGATGTAAATCTCATTGGGTGCAAATGGGTATTCAAGAGAAAAATAGACATATAAGGTAAAGTGAATACCTATAAAGCATGATTGGTGCCTAAACAATTTAAATAGAATCAAGGAATTGACTATGATGAAACCTTTTTTATAGTATAAAAGTTTAAATACATCAAAATTATACTTGATATAGTATCCTTCTGTGAAAATGATATTTGGCTGATGGATTTCAAAAATGACTTCCTTAACAAGATCCTTTATAAAGATATCTATATGAAACAACTAGAAGGGTTTGTGACTATAGGTAATTAAAAAAGGGTATTCAAGTTTAATATATACATTTATGACATAAATAAAGAGTCCAGGTCATGGAACATTTGATTTGATAAAGCTATAAAAGAGTTTGGTTATATTAAGAGTGAATGTGAGTCATTTAGTTACAAGTGGTTTGGTGGGAGTGCGCTTATTATATTAGTAGTATATGTTGATGGAACATTAATTATTATAAATGGAATAATAGTCTTATATTTTTAGCATCAAGATCATTCATGATATATTCAAGATGCTTCTTAGACTAATTCAAAGTACGAACACTGACCAGATAAAAAAGTGATTTAGTATGGAATAATCCAAGAAGGGATTAGTATCAATTTCACATGGTATACACCGTTCCATGAAAATGTGTCCTTGGACGTAATAGGAAAGGGTGATAGGATGAGTAGGATATCATAAATTTTTTTATAGGATCAATCATGTATGGAATGTTATGTACTAGGATTGATGTTGCATATTCCTTGAGCATGGTAAGAAGATATCAAGTTGATCCGGGTGAATATCATTGGTATGTTGATAAGGTTATCCTTAAGTATCTAAGATGATCTCCATAGGGAATATTTCGGTGGTTCTATCCCTAATTTACTTGAGGCAGTGCGTTGATGAGGTCCTAGTTTCAAGTCTCCACATATGTATATTTTTTATTTGTACTCCTGGTCCAGTGAAATTTTATAAAGTGAACTAAGGATATATTCCTAGTGTATAGAGGGGTGATAATTTAATCATTATGGGTTATACAAATTCTATATTCCTAATCGATAATGATTATATGAAAATGAATTCAGGATATGTCTTTAGTATTAATGGGAGAACTATGACCTGGGAGAGTTTAACTCATCCAGTTGTAATTGATTATAAAATGGATTAAAAGTATATAATAGCTTTTTATTCAAGTTAAAAAATCTATTTTGATACTCAGCTTTATCTAAGAGAAAGATTTTTTGCCTATAAATATAGACTCTATCATATTATATTATGATAATACTACAGCGGTGGCATGTGCAAAGGATCCAAGGTCTCACCAATAGATAAAGAACATACTCTAAAAGTATCACAACTTGAGGAATTTTTTTCATATGGGTGACGTTTTAATGGAAAAATTTTATATATAGGAAAATATTGATGACCCCTTGACTAAATTCTTATCTCAGTAGAAGAATTTGTATCATCTGAGAGCTTGCAGACTGAAGGTTGTTAGTAGTTGGCTCTAGTGTAAGTGGGAGTTTGTTTGAGCTAATTATATAGAATAAAATTCTATGTAATTTATGATTACCTGTATTCACTTTCTTGAATATTAATAAACTTCTTATCAAGTTATGATTTTCTTTCTATGTAACATAGTATGTGATAATATCCTTAGAGTAACTATCACACTGAAAGGTCATAGTAGTTCCTCGATATAATAAGAACCTATAAATGCCATAATAGTATTCATAAATATATGTTCTATAGCCGGATGATATAATTTTATGGGAGAAAAATGATATAGTCCATCAAGGGTGGATACTCATATCACTTTGGAAACTTTCTCATGGTGTATGCCCTTGGTAATTTCCCGTGTTGGAGATTATGAGAACATGACCCGCTAGTAGTAAATATATATTTACATGTATCAATGGTTGTTCCTATGTTTAAACATGTGAATTGATCTTTATAATCTATTATTATTATTAATAGATATCATTATACATGTAATTTGATGTATTGATAAAAACGGTGATGACATATGTTCATGGTGAAGTACAATATGTTGGGTGTGTCATGAGTGATATTGTATTAATGAATAATGTGACAAATGATTTTTACCTTCTGTTCTTTAATGAAAGTTGATATCTCAAGACCTTTAATGGTAATGGAATGGCCTGATTAAATTCATGTTCATGGTATTTTTTAGGAAGATTCAATTCCAAAAATTCAAATAAATAAACATCGAGCACATAGGTTGATGACATTGGCTTACAACCTAATTGATTAGAGTTACCATAATAAAGGGATTATATTACACAATGAGTCATTATATGAGGTTTCATGTCTTTTCTACATTAAATTTTTATCTATGGGAGCCTTGGTGTGTTTTTGTATGAAAACCTTAGACTTTAGGTGGTTCCACCTAATGTCAATGAGAAAGAGTCTTGGAAGGTCAAACACTAAGTGTATCTATAATCTGAGTTAAATTCTATTTTAATTTAACAAGTTAGAATAAATATTATTATTGCATTGTGGTTTAATAATTATTCAGGATTAGATGATCCCCAAGATTTAATCATGAGTTATTTGGAAGAATAATTATGTGAGTTAAATAATAATTAATATTTATTTATAAGATTTAGTGAATATAATATTTATTATATTTATCAGAAATTTATGTAATAATTTTTATTTATTAAACAAATAGTCATTATTTAAGGCTTGATAAATATTGAGTAGGTTTGCAGATTGAGTTGAATGGTTCGACTAAGAATGGTATAATAAATATCATTTAAATAAATATTTATTTATTTATTTAAAAAATAAAATTTTTTATCTGCAAGTGTTTTACATGTCAATAAAATAATAATATTGTTATACATGTGGTTCTTTAAGTAATTGGGAATTAGATAAGGTCTTATGTGCAATTACCAACCCTAGCCTAGCTCTATAAATACCAGGTTACATCACATTCTTGGTGTAACCGCTTATTGTGCACAACAAACCTATAGATAATTCTCTTAAGAATAATAGAGAATACTTTCAAGAACATTATCAAGAATAAGAGTGATAATCCTCCACCAATCTGTCAATCCCTAGAGTGATCCTTAAGAATCCTTTATCTATGACAATATTCTTCTTGTGGTCAATGATAAATAACATAAGAAATCAAAAACAATCATGCTATCAACCTATGATTCTATAGTAATGTTCTGCGATTTTGGAGTATGTGTGGATCACCCCTAGAGGGATTCTACCCTTTGATCCTACAACACAATGATGGTATGATGATTAAATTTAACTAAATCATCAATAAAGATAGAATTAAAACACAAGGTAATTATAAATATATTTATAAATAAATTATATACTATATATTATGTTTTTTCCTTCAAATTTTTTGATTAACAAGTCAATTAATCCTCACTTTAATTTTCTATTTATGGAATTATTTGAAATTTACATATTATATTATTCATTTATTACCAAAAAAATTGATTTTTCCATGACTAATAGGCACTTATGATAAACCCAAAACCATTATAGAATTGGTTTGAGAAGACATGAGGAATTTGATGAAGTTTAGTTCCTTAGACTATAGGGATTATTGGATATTATATCTCCTTATGGGATTTAAGAAATATACCTATAAATATGGATCCTCAGTATTATTATATAATTAAGATTGATGTTATGTGAATAAAATACTTGGATGATGTTTGAGGAAGGGTTATAGATGGTTAAGGTAGTATAAGATCCATTGAAGTACTCTAAGGGTTATTTATATGATTCATAATATTTGGAAATATTTTGGTGATGATTGAAGATGATTTGAAGTTATTATAATGTACTTTGAAATATTTTAGATGTGTTGAAAAAAAATTAAATAGGTTGAAGATAAATATTAGAGGTTTATAGAGTTGTGGATTTCGTAAGAATTGATAAAGGACTATATATATAAGAGTCATTTATAATATACATGGAATATATAATAATAACTCTGAAAAATTACTCTTAATACATAATATTTATCTTTACCATGTAGTCTGGAAATTGTAAATGTACTGAGTCACATTATGGTACATCAATGTATGTTTCTTGACACGTAAGGATTGTTATGGTTTTTAAAGGGATATATAAAGGTAATTAGAGGGTGGAATGAGATATAACAAATTAACAGAGCCACACTATGATATGTAAGAGTTAATAAGAAAGTATATAAGATTTTATGTAAAGGTATCTATAGAAAAGAAAATATATAAGGGTTTATTCGAAGTTTTGAGGAATATATAAGAGTAACCAAGGAATATATAAATATCAACATCCAGTATGTAAGAGTTATATACTCATACATAAATGAAACATTATATTTATTGATAATACATATAGGATACATTATGAGTTTTAAGAATTCATAAGGGTTACTCAAAAATAATAAAGGTAAACATAATAGTCATTTTCTCATATGTAATATTCCTTCAGAATTACATATTGAAATTTTGAAAAAGTATTAATATGTACAAAGATATATAGGAAAATCAAATCAAGATAAACATAACATAAATAATACATTAACATCATGATTTTAAAAATACATCTCACAAATAATCACACAACATAAGTTCCTAAATGTTTATTATCTTGAAGATAAGCTATATATAAAAACATATTTTACAAAACGTGAAAATATTTCTTCATAATCATGATCCTATAGAACCTTTTATATAAATATCACACGGTACAATCATATTCATAACATAGGGAATGGAAACATAATAAAGGGGTGGTATATTATGCTTAGTAATGGAAAAACATAGCATATCATGATGGAGAACATGAGGGAGACATAAATATCATAATAAAATATCAAAATACCTTAGATGATAATTTTAAAACATATTAGATAAACATAATATTATAAAAATATAGTTAAGGTAACGCAAAATATATGACATGGCTCAAAAAACATATCAATAATCCTATAAAATGTGATCATGACAAAAAGGGTAGGAATAATTTAAAAATTAATTGTAATCAGGAAAACATGACATTTCATGGAAATGAAATACATCTTGAAAATTCAGCATAACTTGATAAAAAAATTGGATTCATGGAATAACCATAAGAATAAGAAAACGTGTGTGAGAAAACCCATTATTCTCATTATAATGTGAAAAACCCCATTATTTCCATGCCTAATAATGTGAGAAAACCCATCATTCCCATGTATATGTGAAAAAACTAATTATATCCACGCCAAACTATATCATGAGATAAAAAATTAATCTAATGAAATAAAAGAAAATATAGGACCCCACCCATTATCATACATACATATATTTTCCACATAAAATAAATCATCATTATATCTTAATGAACTCATGGAAAAAAGAAAGGATTTCTTAAACATATATGTTGAAATCATTAAATTTTCATAAAGAACCCATGGAAATATAGTGGTTTTCATAAAACATAAAAATGGTATAAAATAACATCATGAATTAAATTGTTTTATTGTTCAAAATTAATCACCCAAAATAATAACATAATAATAGTAAATATAGGTTTAAATAAGAAACATATCTCTATTAAAGTAGATCATTTAAATATAATGAAAACCAAATCATGGAAATAGATTTTTTAAATATTTCGTGTTCATTATTTTTAAAGTCAATGTTATGAGTCTATTTTCAAAAATTCTAATTTGTTTTAAAAAAAGTGAAAATAAAACCTTTAATGGAAATAAATATGGAAAAAACTTGTTTTCCAATAAATAAATAGAGAACATCATTCAAAATGGGAAGTCTAGGAAAAAAAATTAATAATAAATTGTATAACTCAAAGGAAGTATTATGAGTTACCAAGTCCCTTACCATTACCCCTGATTTCCATAGATGTAATTTAACCTCCTGTATCCTAAGGATAAACATCTTAATTACCTATTTTATAAACTTATCCATATGAATTTCATTTTATACGCTTCATTTATAACAATTATCTTCATGTATTGGATTGATGAAATCACTTTTCAACATTGGGTGTTAATAATCATGATAGTTTTGAACTAGGTTTATAAAATCAATAATGATATTAACTTTAACCCAAATATAACCATTTTAAAACCATTAAATTTTCTATAATTTTTGTTTCATATGGTATTATAATGTTATAATTCCATTACATTGGTGTTTCAATCATATTGTGTGAAAATAAAAATTGTGAAAAACTAATTTTGGGTTATTTAACTATATCAATGGATTACATTATAAAGATTGTTATTTGTTGTGTTATAAAAAGGAACATATTGAGTATATATATTAGTTATATATTTCATATATACTTATAAAATATAAACTAAAACTATCAATGTTGGTAAGTGAAGTAATATGAAATGCGTTTATTTGTGGAGGCGGTAGTCTAAACAACACATGATTCACATTTTTGTTTTTCTAAATGGAAAATGGTAGGGTGGTTAAAACATTTAGAATCGTTATAATAACATGAAAGTATAATAATTATATTTAAAATATCATTTTTATATGCTGAAAATAAATTTTAAGAAGAATAAAATTAAATAAAAAATTAAAAAAGAAAGAGACGTTAGGAACTTATACCTCACTTCTTGGATTATCTCTTTTGTGAATGGAATTAAACCATTCAAGGTTGGTATTTTCATAAAAACAAAAACAATTTAATGTGTCTAGGACTATGTTTTATAGTCTTGTGTAGATTTTTTTTTAATATAAGGAGTTTTTTTGTGATGGGTGATGAGAGGAGTGACCCTTTATAATTGAAAATGAGTGGCATTTTCGTAAATTCCCAAACAAATTCAACAATGGGAAGTCACTCTCAAAGAAAGTGGATCAATAATTGAAAAATAATAGAGTTTGGAAGAAATAAGGTCAATAAGAAATTATAATACTCAATTAAAAACATTTTAGTCCTTTTACCTCTTAGGTTACTCGTTTTTATCATTTTAGTTTTCACTATGATAACTAGTTTTTACCTAGTTAATTTATCCTATATACCAAAAAATAAAATGGAACTTATTATAAATTTTAGACTCAATGATTCTTAATTTAAAATATATTTTTTTATTCAATTTGTAAAAGTGATAAAAATAATTTTAAAATACTAAATGTATAATATATTAAGAATAGTTTTTTGAAAAATATAACTTAAATTATAAAATGTCAAATATGGGTTAATATATTAAAATATAATATTTTAAAATTACAAATTTACTTATAAAATACTTATTTGGTCTTAGAAAAAGGTTTAATAAATTTCAAATTCACACTTATACAATAATAATGTGATAAAATTCATGTTAATTATAAAAACAGCATTTCCCTATTCACCTAAAAATCAATCTTTTAGAAAAAATACAAAAAAAATCATCATAAGATAATATTATTATGAATAATAAAAAATTATTTTGATTTTAAAAAATAAATTTCTAAAATTTTATAATTCAAAAATTAAATCAAATCCCAAAATATAGTGTATAACTATTCATATTAGAAAATGTCTTTTTAAAATATTATTTATTATTTATTATTATTTCCTATAAATTACTAATTAATTAGTTAGTAATATATAATTAGTAATATAAATATATTTTATAATTATTTAATCATAATATACATAGTTTCTTTAAATAAAGACTAATTTTAGATAAATAAATTTTTAAACATAAAATGATTGTATTAGTTATTTTAGATATGCTAATTAAATTTCATCAGTATTAAAAGTAGACATTATTTTCATTATAATAATTCATATTCATTCATTATAATTCAACGACTGGGTTTTAATGGTTATATTTAATATTCAGAATATATCAAGGGTTTTTTTCAATTGAGTTAGGTAAAGTACATGAAACATGTTATTTAATATATTATTTATTTATGGAGAATATAGTGTGAAATCATGGGTCGTTATATTATCCCCCCATAAATAAATTATATTCTCAAAATTTTAATTATTGTTTACTGAAGTAAATTGTAATGGATCTATTAGAAACTCAAGATATATCTTCTACTAAGATATCCACCGCATTATACTTAGTGAGACTAGGAAACTATTCATCCAAAATATGATTCTTAGGAGTTATTAGGGAAACACTATTCTTAGATTCATTTTCATGATCCTGTTTCCAAAAAAAATCTACAACATAAAATTTTATGAGAACATCCAAAATAATCGGAGTATATGAATATGAAATACAAATCTTAAGACGTCTCCTCCAATGATACCTTAATTTCAACCTATGATACTTTAATTTATATTATATCATACTTAGTTAATCCTATATCTCTCTTGGTTCAACCTAGGTTTCTTTAAGTTAAGTTATCTTATAATTATAAACATAGTACTTTAAATTAACTAGGAAATAAATCATTCATAGTGGTTCATAAAGAGAATATTATCAACCAAAGCATATCCCCCAGTAGTGTCAAACCAAGTGTGCAGTTAAGCCTCTTTTTTGTGCACCAGGTTATGATTGAGTTAATACCCCACACACCCTTTTTGTTTTTATTAACCTTTATTGTAGTTGTCCCATAGACACACTTATAATATCTAGACAGGTATGTATTTTTTATGAGAACCACAAAATCTATACTTTATGAAAACATCATGATGTTATCATATACTTAGACTCATCACTTAGGATTTTCTCTATGGTTCTCACTAATGTTCACTAAAATAATCTATAAAAATAACGAAACCCTTATTTGATGTGAAATAAATTGACCCAAGATAAAGATAGCTTAAATAATACATTAATATCATTATTTAAAAAATACATTTCAAAATATTCACACAATCCAAATACATAATGGTTTATTTCAAAAATATTAGCTACATAAATTTCTTATTTTACAACAATTATAAATATTTATTCATAATAATAATCCTCTAAACCATTTTATAGAAATATCACATTATATAATCATCTATATAACCTAGTTAATGGAAATATAATAAATGGATGAGCTCTGACACTCACTAAGGTAAAAATAAAATGATGTAGAACATGAGGGAGACATAAATATCATAATAAGAGATAAAAATACCTTGGATGATAATTATAAAACATTCTAGAGAAACATATATTCCAAAAAATATCATTAATGAAGCACAAAATATATGACATGGATAAAAATACATCTCAATAAGAATAAAAAATGTGAATATGACATAAAGGGAAGGAACACTTTAAAAATAAAGTGTAATCCTAAAAACATGGTATTTCATGGAAATTAAATACATCTTAAAATTTTGGAATAACTTGTTAAACGTCTTGGAAATGTGGAATAACTTCATGCATAAGAAAACATGTGTGATAAAACCCATTATTCACATGCCAATTTGAACAAAATCATTATGACCATGCCTAAAAATGGGAGCAAAACCATACTTCCCATGCCTTTGTGAAGAAACTCATTATATCCATAATTGACTATATTAGGAGATATAACCTTAAACCAATGCATTAGAGGGATATATATATCCCACCCATCATCATCTATTAATATTTTTTTCACTTAAAATCAATCATCATGATATCTTAAAGAACTCATTGAAAAAGAATGGGTTTCTTAAACATCCAAATGGAAACCATTCACTTTTCATAAAGAAACCATGGAAATAAAGTGGGTTTCATAAACCATCCAAATGTTATAAAATAAAATCATAAATTAAATTGTTTGATACTAAAAACCTAATCACACAAAATAATAACATAATAATATAAAATATTAGGTAAAATAAGAAACATAACTCCATTGGATATAGATCATTTAAAGATAATGAAAACTATATCATGGAATAATATTTTTAAAAACATTTTGTATTCATCATTATAAAATTCATGGTTATGAGTCTCTTTTCAGAAAGTATCATTTTTTTTAAAAAAATGAAAAGATAAAATTTCATGGCAATAAATATTGAAAAAAACTAATTTCCATATAAATAAATATAGAACATCATTCTAAATGGAAAGTTTAGAAAAAATAAAGTTTAATAAGAAATTTTATAACTCAAAGGAATTATTTTGAGTTACTAAGTCCCTTACCATTACCCTTGATTTCCATGGAAGTGATTTAACCTCATGTATCCTAAATATAAACTTATTAATTACCTATTTTAGAAACTTATTAAAATAAATTCTCATTTATACTCTTCATTTATAATAATTCTCTTCATGTATTAGATTGTTGAAATCTCTGTTCAACATTGGGTGTAAATAATCTTGAGTGTTTTGAAATAGGTTCATAAAAGCAGTGTCAATCTTAATTTTCTCCCAAATATAATCATTTTAAAACCATTAATGGTTCTATAATTTATTCTTTATAAGTTATTATAATTTTATAATTCAAATACGTTATATTTTTAGTTACGTTGTGTGAAAATAAAAATGGGGATAAACTAATTTTTGGTTATTTACCGATATTAATGGATTACCTTATAATGATCATTATTTATTATCTTATCCAAACATAACCATATTAATTAAATATATTAATTATATTTTTCATATATACTTATAAAATATCAACTAAAATCTTCCATGTTTATAATTAATGAAAAATTAAATGCATTTATATGTGGAGGTGGTAGTCCACACAACACACGATTCAAATTTTCATTTTTCTTAATGGAAAAGGGAAGGGTGATTAAAGATTGTAACATAAATATAATAATTATTATTCTTTTATAATTTTTAGATGGTGAAAATAAATTTAAAGAAGAATAAAAGGATATAAAAATAGACAAAATAAAGAGATTTTAGGAACTTATACCACACTTCTTAGATTACCTCCTTTGCGAACGGAAATAAACCACTGATGGATGGTATTTTTAGATGAACAAAAATTTTTAAAATGAACCTCATTCTATAATTTTTACCTATAGATTCATAATTTAAAATATATTTTATTTGATTGAATTTTTAAAACTAATAAAAACATAATTTTAAAATACTAAATGTATAATGTATTAAAAAAAATTAACAAAAATATAACTTAAATTCTAAAATGTCAAATATGAGTTTATAAATTCAAACTAAAATTGTTAAAAATTATAAATTAACTTTAAAATTATTTATTTTGTCTTATAAAAAGTTTTCTTAAATTTCCAATTCACACTTATATAATAATAATTTCATAAATTCATGTTAATTATAAAAATGGTATTTTTCACCATTCCCTGAAAAAATAAATATTTTTAGAAAAAATAAAAAAAATCATCTTAATATTAAATTATTATTCCTAATAAAAAACTATTTTAATTTTTTAAAATTAAATTACTAAAATTTTAGAATTCAATAATTAAATAAAATCCCAAAATATATTCAAAAACTATTAATATTTGAAAATAGATTTTTGAAATGTTAACTATTATTTATTATTATTTCCTATCAATTAATAATTAACTAATTAGTAATATATTATTCATAATATCAATATATTTTATAATTATTTAATCATAATATACTTAGTTTCTTGAAATAAAATACTAATTTTATAAAAATATATTTTTAAGCATAAAATGATTTTCTTAGTAATTTTAACTATATAATTGAATTTCATTAGTATTAAAAGTAGAATTTATTTTCAATATAACTATATTTCATAATTTAATTACTCTTATTCATACATTCTAATTCAACAACTAGGTTTTAATTGTTATATTTAATATTAAAAATATATTAATGGGTTTTTTCATTTTAGTTGGGTAAAGGGTATGAAACATGTTATTTAATATATTATTTATTTATGGAGAATATATAGTGAAATTTTTAGTCATTAGATCCCACCCCACCTAAATAAATTGCATCCTCGCAATTTTAATTATCATTTACTGAAGTAAAATTCTAATAGATCCATGAGAAATTCAAGATATATCTTCTACTGAGATATCAATCTCATTATCCTTAGTAAGACTAGGGAACTATTTATTCTAAATATCATTATTAGGAGTTATTAGGGACATACCTCTCATAGATTCATTTTTCATGATCTTGTTTCCAATAAAATTATACAACTAAAAAATTTATGATAACATTAAAAAGAATCAGAGTATATGAATGTGAAAGATCAATCATAATATGACTCCTCCAATAAAACCTTTATTTAAACCTATGATACTTTCATTTCAACTATGTCGTACTTGATTAATTCTATAACCCTATTATTTTAACCTATGTTTATTTAAGTTGGATTACCTTATACTTATCAACTTAATCCCTCAAATTAACTAGTAAATCAATCATCCATAGTGCTTTGTGAAGAGCATATGATCAACCAAAGCATATCCCTTGATAGTGTCAAATCAAGTGTGAATTTAGGCCTATTTATCATGCACTATATCATTATTGAGTTAATACCCCACACACCCTTTTCAAGGTTATTACCCTTGGGTATATATATACTAGATACTATATCCACATGTAGTATCTATATGGGTATTTATTTTATAGGACAACCATGAAATCTATACTTTAACAAAACATCATGATGTTGTCATATACTTAGACTCATCCCTTATAATTTTCCCTAGGGTTCTCACTAACGTTTACTAAACTAATCTTCAAAAATAACTAAACCCTTATTTGATTCCAACTAAATTGGATCAAGCTAAACATAACTTAAATAATACATTAATATCCTGATTTAAAGAATAAATCTCACAAAAGTCTCATAACGCAATGACCTAAATGTTTAGTTTCTTGAATATTAGCAACATAAACAACTTATTCACAACACTTATAAATATTTATTTGTAAGAATATTCCTATAGACCATTTTCTAGACATCTCACATAATATAATCATCTTCATAACCTAGGTAATGTACACATAATAAAGGGGTGATCCTAGATGCTCAATAAGGGGAAAACATATCATAACATAAAAAAGAACATGAGGGAAGATTTATGTCATAATAAATGATAAAAAGACCATAGATGATAATCATAAAAAATGTTAGAGAAACACAAGTTCATGAAAATTTCATTAAAGAATCATAAAATATATTACATGGCTCAAAACCCATCTCTATAATCATATAAAACATGAGCATGACATAAAGGTGAAAAATAATTTAAAAATAAGGCATAGTCATGAAAACATGGCATTTCATGGAAATGAAATTCATCTTGAAAATTTGGAATAACTTGATAAACAATATAGAAATTTATAAAAACCATAAGCATTAGAAAAATGGTGTGATAAAACCCCTTAGTCCCACACATATGTGAACAAACTCATTATGTACACACCTAAAAATGTGAGCAAACCCATCATGGACACACCTGTGTGAGAAAACTTAGTATGTTTATGTCTAACTATATCATGAGATATAAACTTAAACCAGTGCATTATAGGGTGATATACGACCTCACTCATCATCATCCATATATATTTGTTCCACTTAAAATCAATCATCATCATATCCTAAATAACCCTTGGAAAAATATTGGGTTTCTTAAACATCCAAATGAAAATCAATCACTTTTCATGAAAACCCCATGGAAATAAAGTGGGTTTTATAAAATATCCAAATGGAATAAAATAAAATCATAAATTAAATTATTTGATTCTAAAAATTTAATCACCCAAAATAGTCAGATAATAATAGGAAATATAGGGTGAAACATGGAACATAACTCCATTGGAGATAGGTTATTTTAAGATAATGAAAACCAAATCATGGAAATATCTTTTTGAATCCATTTTTTATTCATCATTGTAAAATAAATAATTATAAGTCTCTTTTGAAAAATTCTCATTTGTTTTAAAAAAGTGAAAACAAAACATTTTCTAGAATTAGATATAGAAAAAATCTTTTTTCCCCATAAATAAATATTAAACATCATTAAAAATATAATATCTTGGAAAATTAAGTTTAATAAGAAATTTTATAACTCAAAGGAAGGATTTTGAGTTACCAAGTCCCTTACCATTACCCTTGATTTCCATGGAAGAGATATAAACACATATATTATAAATATAAACCTCTTAATTAACTATTTTAAAACATTATTCTTATACATTTCCATTTAAACTCTTAATTAAAAACAATTCTCTCTATGTATTAGATTATTGTAATCTCTTTTCAAAATTGGGTGTTGATAATATTGACCATTTTGAACTAGGTTCATAAAAGTGGTGTCAATATTCATTTTATCCCAAAGATAATCATTTTAAAACTGTTAAAGGTTTTTTTATTAATTTTTATAAGGTATTATAATTTTATAATACAATTAAATTTGACTTTTTTCATGTTTTTTTAAAATAAAAATATTGATGAACTAGTTTTCAGTTATTTACCGATATCAAGGGATTAGCTTATAACAATCTTGACATTTTGGGTTATCCAAAAATAAACATATTAATTATATATATTACTTATATATATCATATATAACTATAAAATATAAACTAAACCCATCCATATTTGGACGTTAGGGAAAATGAAACATGTTTATTCATGGAGTTGGCAGTCTGCACAACACACACTTTACGTTTTTATTTCTCTTAATAGAAAAGGGGGAGGGTGGTTAATTCTTATAACATCATTATAATAACATGATAGTATAATAATTAATTTTATTCTATAATTCTAATATGGTAAAAATAAATTTTAGGAATAAGAAAAACACAAAAATAAATAGAAAAAATAAAGAGAGATTAGGAACTTATACCGCACTTCTTAGATTATCACCTTTACAAAAGGGATTAAACCTTTTAGGGATGGTAGTTTTAGAGAAAAAGAACCAAATTAAGGTATCTATTATTTTATAAGATAGGTTTGGGTAGATTTTTGTAAAAATTTGATGGATTTTATTGTGAGGGGAAGTGAGGAGAGTTGTGCCCATTTATAAGTGAAAAGGAGTGTAATTTCAGTAAATACCCAAAACTTTTCAACAATGGGAAGTCACTATCAAGAAGATTTACTAAAAAATTGAGAAATAATGTAATGGGTAAAAGATAAGGTTGATACACACAACCACCACTCATTTAAAAACATTTTTTCATTATGTTAGTCCATTTACCTCTTAGGTAACTCATTTTTACCATTTTTGGTTTGCAGCACAATAACTAGTTTTTTCCTAGGTAATTTATCATTTATGCCCAAAAATAAAATGGCCCTTATTATATAATTTTGATGAAATTATTCCAAATTTTAATTCAATTTGGTTTGATTTAGTTTTTAAAAGTGATAAAAATTAATTGTAAAAAACTAAATGTATAATGTATTTAAAAAAATTAAAAAATATAACTTAAATTCTAAAATGTCAAATATGGTTTTATAAATTAAAAATTAAATTTATAAAATTATAAATTAAATTAAAAAATACATATTTGGTATTATAAAAAGTTTTTATAGATTTAAAATTAATAATTATATACTAATAATGTCATAAAGGTGAAGTTATTTATAAAAATGGTATGTTTCACTATTCACCTAAAAAACAATATTTTTATAAAAAATACAAAAAACATATTAATATAATATTATTATGATTAATCCAAAAATTATGGTCATATTTTAAAATTGAATTTCAAAAAATTTATAATTTGATATTTAAATAAAATCTCCAAATATAGTGGATAAATGTTCATATTGGAAAATAGATTTTAAAATGTTAACTAATTTTTATTATTATTTCTTATAAATTTATAAATTTTAAATTGGAAATATATTATTCATAATATCAATACATTTTATTATTATTTAATCTTATACTTAATTTCTTGAAATAAAACATCAATTCTAGAAAAAAATATTTTTAAGCATAAAATGATTTTCTTAGATGTTTTACCTTTACTAATTGAATTTAATTAGAATTAAAAGTATTATTTATATTCATTACAACTATATTTCATAATGATGTTACTCTTATTCATACCCACTAATTTAATGACTAGGTTTTCACTATTATATTTAATATTCAAAATATATAAAGGTTTTTTTGAGTTGGGTGTAGTGTGTAAAACGCACTATTTAATATATTATTTTTTAAGGATAATACTGAAGGAAATATTGGGTCATTATAGTAGGGATAAAAAAATGTACATGATGATATATATAATTCACTATGATGATATGTAAGGTCAATTATTTTTCCTATAATTATTTAAGATTTTTCTAAAGATTCAACATGGTAAATAAAGGTTATTTCATCTGCTAAAACTATGAGATATCCAAAAAGAACTATTTGAAAAGAGGATTTAAATGAGAAAATGTTGATATATTATTTTATTTATATAATTATCATTATTACTATTTTAATACCGATTTAATATTTTTCAATAATGATGTTTGATGAAGAAGAATAAGTATTTTCCATGAGAATTTCCTTCAAAACACAAATGTGTTATTACATGTGTTCATGCATGAATGGAGATAATAATGTGGGTTTTACAGAAAAATAAAGTTGAAACAATTTTTAGATATCATAAGGATAATTAATATTATTTCATATGGAGATATTATATGTTATTAGTTTAAGTTTTTTTTAGGATTGAGAATGAAGGGTAATTGAGTGAGGAGATCACGATTTTGAGATTGAAGGATTTCCATTTTCAAATATGAAAATATTATCCTTGTGAAATTACATAAATTTAAAAAGTATAATAGAATGAAAATTATTATTGATAATATGAGATCCCAATGTGAACCATTGAATATCAAGATTATCATAGAAAGGGAGAAGAGAGAGCTTCGTTGTTGTTTCCATTAAAGATATCTTATGATTCAAATAAATAAAGAAATATCCAATGATACTTTGAGATTTCATCAATATGTAATAAAGAAGAATAAATAATAAATATAGATACTAGATGTATATTAACTAATGAATAACATGCAGTCCAAAGAATAGAATAGTGAGATAACCACCCTATGATATCTCTATATTGTAAAAACTAAATAAGATACTGATACAATTGTGGGAATATTGTTGGGAAGAATAGGAAACATTTGAGGTTTATTAATTTGAGTAAGGAGATTACATTTATATTATCTATGAGATAAACAATCCCACACAATCTATCATACTTTATGGAGGAGCTATCTGAATATAAAATTTGAAGAGGAAGAATTAGTTGGTGTAAGAGCCTGAGAAACGGCAAGTTGGTTCTTACATGTAACTTGGTTTGTGTTTGGATAACAAGTTCCGGGATATACCCATACTTGATATTTATCGTTATAATAAAAAATATATTTTTTTTGAGTGGGATAAAAATTATTATACACCAATGACATAGTCATCCTCAATAGTGGTAAACCTCACTATCAAATTTTTGTGTGCATTTTTCTGTTTTTTTCCTACTTATATTACTTACATACAAACAACATGTGAGGAGATAGAGTGATATATACTCATATAATAGGTTTAAAAGTAAAATAAAGGTTTTAAGTGGTTATAAAATTCACTCACACTGATTCAACCCCCACCCATCTCAATGTAGTTGCACTGATCCTGGTGGAACAAAATTGAGCTAACAAGTTTTTTATGTTTGATGAAATTTTTTAGAATTGAAATGGGACTTTTGGTTTTTTATTTTTTTTATTTATTTAATTCAAAAATTTATTTTTATATACTATAAAAAAATTAAATGATTAAAATGTTTCATAATAATATCTAATTTATTAATAAGGTGGTTTTACTAAGGTGTAAGAGTGTCATTGAATAGTGGTTCAATGGAGGATCCAATGTGGTAATGAGTTATTGAATGGTTTAGAGTGTAAATAATTTTATTATGGTGGGGAGTACCCATATTATGATGATATTTCTAAGGTAATAATTTAAAATAAAGAAACTCTTTAAAATAAAATTAGTCTCATTATATCATACATGTTTTTCAATTAAGGATTCATACTTACTAAACTAAACTTTTCTTATTAATAATACCAAGGTGGAAATTGTTGGCGATAAAAAGAATTATGGTGGAGAAAATTGTGACCCAAAATCTTTGAAATTATGAATATATAATAATAATGAGTTTATTTTTTATATAAAATTATGTAATTATTATAATTTTTGAAAAAAAATTGAGATATGTGTGGTATGTGCACAGTTTGGGAAACAATGCATAGTAATCGTGCTTTCTTAAGAGTTTACCTGAACCATCAATTTTCATGTCTATGATTCTCAATACCTTACATAATTTATTATTAGTTTATCATAATGAGTTTTTGGGTATTCAATTATGGCTATGAATATTAATATTGGTATTTTATATACCTTAGTGGTATTTTTATAAAAATATAGGTTTAACAATGTGTCATGTTAATTTAATTATATTATTTTAGTTTTTATTATTATTACCTATGTACTTATGTGGAATCTTATTTGGCATGAGAATTTGGATGTTTTTAATATTTTTTATATGGAATACATTATTATAATGGATATATGGTTTATTTTTATTATAATAAATAATATTATTCTTATTAAAATTATTTGGCATATAAAAAAGTAGAAGGGCCCACTTTATACTTTATTTGGTTGTTTCATTCAATGGGGGATAGGAGAGATTACTCCTATTGTGTATATTCTTCCTCCTATGAAAGATTCATCAGGATGATTCAGTAAAACTTTCTCTCTATAAATCCCTTCCTTGTTCTACTACCTTTATTAATTATCTCATTTATTTTATGGAATTTGGGATTCTTGAATTATGTGGGTTTCACCATGCCAACATAAAACGCCAGAAATACATAAGGCTTTTCCCAAATGTTGATTAAGAAGTATTTTTTGGTTTATTTGTACTCCATTCAATATGGTATTATTTTTGTATCATTTATTGGTGAGTGATTCAATTTATATGATCTTTGAAGGATTGTTTTATTCATTTTTTGGGGATTCTAAGATGTTTTAATTTGTCTTTTAGGATTATATTTATGGTCTTATGATCATCCAACCCGCTAAAAATTTTATAGTGACCCAAAATATTGGTGCATCTATGTTACTTCATTTTTTTCATAAAACATGTGTTTTATTTATTATTTTAAACCATATTTTTAATTTTATAAAGATATATATTTTTTCTAAAAATAAAATTTGTAACATCTTTAATGATTTTCCCTTTTGCTTATAAATTTAATTAGAAAAAGATTATTTATCTTGTATTAAATATTTTTTTAGTAAACTAATGTACACAAGGAGTTCATAGAAATACCAAGTATCAATTTACTATGAATTATGTCATAAAAATCCCCCACTAAAATCCCTCTTGGGACACTAGTGAAGATGAAAGTGACCCCCTAAATCCCACCTCTTACAATCCATTGGTTGAAAACTAGCATCGAGGGTTTGTAAGCAAAAAAATAGAAGGAATTCCCCTCATAATTAAAATGAAATAGCTGAAAACCCAAAAATAAACTCTACAACATAATAAATAAACCAATAAAAATATGTATTCAATTTCAAACATAACCAAAAACTCCAATATAGAAATACCCAAATACATAATCCTTTGGTAATAATTACATGAACATCTCCTAACTCTGACAACCATCATGAGTTAGAAAAGTCTATCACATCTATCAACCTCATCATACAAACCTAAAAACTTATATATATATATATATATAAGGTTGAGAATACAAATATAATAATTATGATCTTCCCCTAAAACCTCTCATGAAAATATGGAAGAATCATACTAAATCCTTAATGAATAAATAGTGAAACCAACTAATTACCTAAACTAAGAAAACTAAATTCCCAACCCATCTAAGTATCACCCATCCAAATATTTCGTAAAAGTATAAATAACATAATATTTAAATGATATATAATAAGTCAAGTAGATTGTTTCCACATTTTCACTGAACTAATTACAAATACCCCCAACGACATATGCCTTGATTTTCTCATCCCCTCAATGAGTCATATCACCACATATCACACATTTGTATATCCACATCATTAACACATTGCCATAATCATATACACATCACCATCGCATCCACAAAATCATGTATCATAACCTTGATCCATCATATCCCACATATATATACAATTATACATTAACCAATTACAACCTGTGTATATATATATATACATATCATAACCATAATAAATTACAACTAATATATATATTCATAGCATGAACTTAAGTCATTATAACATATATATATATACACATATACATATACTTAATCCATCACAACCAAAACATTTATACATACCACATTATGTCTAGTAGAGAGAGCGGGGTAGGGGTAATGGTTAGTCTTCCATAACCTCATCAACCTAGACATTGGAAAAGACACCTAGACACAAAACCTCATATGGGGATCAGTCAAATTACCCAAATTAGGTAATGGGTTGTAAGAAATAAAAAACATATTGAATATATAATTGAACACAAACTCTATCTAAGTTAAACCACCTAACACACTGCTATTAGGATACAACAATCGAAATTACACATCGACTACACTGGCACTCCTCATCACAATAAGAACCAATATCTCCACTAATCACTGTATGGAGAAAAAAGCATTTAATTTATATGTTTATCATCATTGAGTTCTTATCATTCAATTCCTTATTCATTAATAATCACATTAACATTAATTATTCTAATTACATTCGTTTGAGTTGTATAAATACTCTAATATTCTAATTCCATATGGGCACCTTTGTGAAACATTGTTTATTCAATTACTATATATAAATTAATTTCAACTTATTCATAATAATATATCATTATCCCATCATATTCTGTTTCATTCACAATAAACAAATTAATTCATATATTCTTCAAATCATTTTATGCTTCATCATTATGTAATCATAACCCATTCCCGTTAATTTATTCTTAAAATAGTTACAATTCCATGCTCATGAAACTATGAAACTACTACGATTATATTTAGGAAACACCACACCAAAACCAAACCAACCATTGTAACAACTACATTTTTATCACATGCCAACTACTATAACATCATCCCTAACACTACTCAACACCAACAATACCTTCCCACCATTAATCACATCCATCCACCACCTCAATAAAGTAATCAAAATCCCAACCCTCACCTAAATATCAAACCATAGATGAATTATATTAATCACAAAAATGAAATTATTATAATAAAATTAACAACTATAGAAATAAAAATGTATAAAGTGTAACTATAATAGTTAACAACATCAATATGATATAATTTAACTTAATACAAGCAATAAAACACTGAATTATCACTTTAAAATTTCATCACATTATTTCCTTTACCATGTTTAGATTAGTAACCAATTATAAGAATGATAAATTAACCATGAACCCTATTATCACAGTAATAATAACCACAAATAAAGTACAATAATAGTAGAAAACAACAACGATATAATACACTCTACTCATACTTAAACCCTAATAAATAAATCAATGAGTGATTTTAAACAATTATCAATTCAATGTTTGATAGTATATTCCTATAACAATCTATAAGATATTTTATAATTTCTAAACATGAAACACAAACAACACAAACATGATACCATAATATTAACCTAAAAAAATTTATGATTAAACATAGGAAAAACACTTACATATTATAATATCACATAAATCATCATGACAAATACAATCACTTTTTGCATCCTTTCAACTATTAGTCTGGTTATTAATTACTTAGGTCAATTCTATACCATTACCTAATGATTAAAAAAGTATAATAATTCAACATTTATACATAATATATTAATGGATGGGTCTCAAATCCCATAACTCAAAAAAATATCAAATATTTCAATGGGAGAATGGGAGGATGAATGACTAACACAACATTGAGCGTATTAAAGACAACCCCAAAAAAACCTATAACTATCGTACCAACAACACCAGATCAACAGTTTCTAAAATAAGAAAAATATTGTTTCCAGGGCCTTAAATGTGGGTAAAAAAAGAATTATAGAGGTGAAGAAGATGAAAGATATACCTTTTATTCAAAAGAAAACATTATACAAATAAAAACCCTAATGATATATTAAAAGGACCCAGGATAACTAATAAATTCCCCCATGATCACCCAGGGTTTGAGAGAAGAAAGGGAAAATGAAATGAAACTGAGTGGCCTGTAAAATTTATAATAAAAACATAGTAACATGGAATCATGTGGTAATAAAGGTGATTATGGAACAATGATAATAAAATATGAGAATCATGGAACAAACTTCCACTATATTTACCACTTTCCTCATAGTAAATGATCTTTTCAATCGATGATAACAAGGGAAATCATGGTGTAATGAAGGGTTTCATACCAAAACACTCAAACCCAAAATATCTCAGCATAATATTTATCCTTCTCCCTTAAACATGATCAACACCAAACCAAAATCACAAATCAATATATAGACCATGATGCCATAATCCTTCAAAAGGTAAAACCATTGAATTTTGTAACCAAGGCTCCCACAATGCAATTCCCATTAACACAGTGCACCAGTCCTCATGAGTGTTTAAAAAAATCACAATGAAACTATTGACATCCTGATAAAAACTATCATGATTCAATTAAACTCCCACACTCAACCTGAGAGACACTAAAATCCTATTGCCAAAAACCCATGTTGTAATACCAACCTCATGTTGTAACCTCACCGGACCCAACAAGCCTCTCACTCCATTGGTCAATGAACAACAACATAACACACTTCATCATGGAATGATCCATACTAAAAAAATAAATTTCATCTAAGTCTCTTATTCTCTCCCATAAATCCACCACTAAATATTCCTCGACAACTCTAATACCCAAAGAATACAATGTAAGGGTTCAAGAAAATATAGGCCTTTACAAATCCAATAGACTTATTTTCATGAGATAATTTAATACGATTTAAAAATTATTATCAAAGTGATTTTATAGAATGGTTTTAGAAGTAAATTTGTGTATAATTTATTTAAATTACTTATTATATTATTCACCCCTATGATATAAATGTTGATAATTGTTGTAAAATTCTCATATATTACTTTGTTTTGTTGATTGGTTAGTGATATTTTTAAAGGGGTGGTTTCTTATATAATTTTTATGAATTTGAAAACTTTTGATAAATTTGAAAACATCATGGGGAAAACCTTTGACACTTAATATGATTCCTAGGATAGGTACCAAGATGGGTTATGGGGAAACTCCCACTATATTACTTATCATTAGTGTAAGATAACACTTTGGATATAGATTTCTATTACTAATCTAAGATGACACTCTAGTTATAAACCTATACATTATTAGATATATATATATGATTATGGATATTTTTATGGATATATTTATTATTTTGGAATTGATTAGTAAAAGGATCATAGGTTACTCAACCTTAGAATCATAGGCATTTTTACCGTGATTCATTGGTACAAATTTAATTATAAAATGTTCGTTAATATTATTTCATCCATTTATATATATATATTGATTCATTTTTATATTTTAAATTACATATCTAAATTTTTCAATTTTGAAGGAATGATTACAATTACACTTCTCATGTTACTTGTTTTACCAAATTGGTAGTAAAATATAATATCATATTTTTAGTTCAAACTATTGTGAAATAGTTCATTTATCAATGTTTTTACATATAACATATGGTGGAATCATACTGGGTATGTTTTTCTCACACTCTACATAAAAACATCATGTGTATATTCATCTTGTTTTATTAGATTTAGGTAAAAGAAAATCACTAATATGAGGTAGTTGAATCATTATAGATTTTTTTTGAATTGGAGGAGGCAATAAGTGATAAGTAAACACTTATCATGAGGAAATGGGTGACTTGAAAAAATTATTGGTTATTCCTTTTTCTTCATGTATACTGATCCTCATGTATTTGACCATATCAGCTTCCTAAACCATTTAATTCACTATTTTGGTTTCATATTAATCTAGAATATGTATTTGGGGGTATTAATTACTCTTGAAATTATGGTTTATGTTTATTAGGATATTTTTTATTTTTTTCACAAACTAGCCCATGATACCCTTGGACTGGGCACCCAAGTCAGCCTGTGACATACCTGAGAGGCATCCTTGATCCCCCAAAGCTGAACACAACATCATGGGTATTTCATGAAATTTTTGGGGTCTATTTTACCTAATAAAATAGAGTTAAATCGCGATGTATCTTTCACCAAAAAATCTATCATGACCCATTCATAAGTTAGAAGTTGGTCCCAAAATAAAATATGAATATTTTATATAAAACATAAAGAGAAGAAGTGGAATAAAATAGATATAAGTCAAATAATTTCCATATGATCACCTCCAACTCCCTTTCATTAAATATCCCTTTCAATTCAATATCCATAAATCCATATATATGATGTACTAGTAATTAAATAAAAGGATAAAGGCAAAGTATAATTTGGATGATGCAATAAGGAAAGATAAATAAAATAAAATAACCCACTAACCACCATGTGACTTCATGAGTCATCATCCTGGCCCAAAATAATCAAATATAAAAGTGATATCATAAGCTAATATGAAACTTGAAACTGAAATATATGTAGACACACACACACCTATATATAGGTGTGAGCATAAAAATTCCCAATAAGTCACCACCAGCCTTTCCACATGCTCACCCTATAACAAAAGATCCAATTTCAAGATAGTTTTAAATTATGAATAGAAAATAGGTTTTTCATATCATAAGAAAAGGTAATATCACATCATCGGCATTTATTAAATTCATTTTATATTCCCTTTAAATGAAAAAAATCACTTGGAATACATTTCATCAACCTAAACCACTATTATTGGAAAAAACCCTATTTTAAAACAACTTTCCAAAACATTTTAGAAACATTAATTTCTAAAAGAATGTAGAATTTTAAAGAAACAAGAAAGAAAAATACTTTAAAATTTTATTAAAGAATGAAATTAGTATGCTTTAATAATTTGTAAAATATAGCACATACCATGAAAATAACCATTTAAAAATACACATCATGGGAAAAATCCCAAGGTAATATAATGTTATGGGTATTATAGATCCTTATTTCATATTGTGATCTAATAAATTAAAATCCAATCCATGTGTTAACTGCTAATGAGAACATGACTTGACCTAGTGGCATGGTGATGCCCATCCATCGCACCACATACCATCAACCAATAAGTAGTACATCCCTTATACTATAGGAATGGTTTTGAGAAAATTCATGAGGCTACTCAAAAATACAAGTTTTTTATTTTATATAATTGAAAATTTATTTATAGAAAAATATACATGTTTTAATGGACTAGTATAGGTGAGTTAAGACATGTAGAAATATAGATTTTAAACCACTAGATTTCCATTATAGAATAGTGAGGGATATGGTTTTAGTGGGATTAAATTCAATAAAAGAAATTATTGAATAATAATATAAAATATATTAATAATGAAATATATTTTTTTGTAGATATTCATAGAATATAACTCAAACTTAAACTTATCAATGATATTGGTTTTTTAAAAGAAGAATTTTAGTGGTAATGATTTTATTGATTGGTATCACAATTTGATATTTTTTTAAACATTATAATAAATTTTATGTTTTAAAGAAAACCACACCATATGATATTTTTGTTTTTACCTTAAAAGATGAAATATATGATGATTAAAACTATTATAATGGTGTATATTACATAAGATATATTGTGTTTTCATCCATGGTTCCTATGATTTAGAAACTACATGAAAACATATAATCATTCAATGTGATTTAATGTTTTAAGAAGTAATAAATTAATAAATGGTGTGAAACACTATATGTTATGGAGATCAATTACTTTAACTCTAAATCATGGTTATTAGATACTATATGTCCATTACATATTTGTGATAATGAGAAATTTCTCAAATAAGTTATGAAATTATTGAAGGGATAAGTATAATTACATGTTAGGAATAAAGGAAGAGTTTCTACATTATATGTATGGATAATGAATATACTTATACCCAGTTAATTTTCATTGTCTCTTGAAAATTATATCATATACCATCAGTTGATAGGAATTTTATTTATGTGTTCAACCAATGTAGGGTAGAATTTTGATTTTTAATAAAGAACATGAGTTTTTCTCTTTAAGGTAAATTAAATGTTTTATGTTTTTTTAAATGACTAATGGAATATATATATTTATATATTATATTATATTGATGATCCTATTTATATTATAAATATTAAAAATTTCAAAAATAATTATTTGAATTCCAGTTATATTTGGCGTTGTTTCCTAAGAATTAAAAACAAGAATCGCATCCACCAACTCCATGATAATGGATTAATAAATTCAATTGATTATTAATAATTAAATATATGTGAATATTTTTTATTGGTTGAAATGACCAAATCACTTTTTTAAGGGTAAAGATAAAGGATAAAATGGTTTATTAGAACTCATACATTCTAATGTATGTGGTCCTATAAATAAAATATCCCAAGTAGGATTTCAATACATCATTTACTTTATTGATGAATTTTAAAGTAATTTGTATCTATGTATTATAAAACAAAATTATGAATCATTTGAAAGGTTCAAGGTGTTAAAAATGAAGTATAAAATCAATTAGAAAAATAATTAAAATACTTTGATCCGATCAAGGTAGAGAATATTTAAGAAATTAATTTCATGAATACCACAGAGATTATGGCATATTATCACAACACACTCCACCTGGTATGAAATATTTAAATAGTTTATATAAAATAATAAATTAAACTCTAATATACATAGTTTAGTCTATGATGATTTATGAAAACCTTATTATTTACTTTTTTCAATTATGCACTAGAACTACTACATTCGAACTAAATAATATTCCATAAATGGTTGTTTAAAATAATACACATGATATGTGAACTGTAAAGTGTTCTAATTTATCTTTAATGAATATTTTTAGTTATAAATTATATTTATGATGTATTATATTATGTAAATATAAAACTAGATAAAATAAATTTATATTTTTTTGTTATCCTAAATAGATAGGGGATAATAATTCTGTAATTAATTAGAGAAAAAGTGTGTTATGTTTAAGATGATATATTTATAGAAAGGGAATTTATTTATAAAAGAATTGGTTTTAGAATTTTGAAATTTTTAAAGTTCAATATCAATAAAAAGATTATATTCCAGAGATGGATGAGTTTGAAACACAATGGGTTGTAGAAAATTAAGTGACTCAGTATACATAATAAATATAAAGGTTTGGTATATTACATAAAGAACCCAATAGATATATATTTTCATATTTTGATGAAGGTGGTGTAAGTATCATATAAGATTAATTGATATCTTACCAAGAGTCTATCAAAAATTTTGACTCTAAAAAATAGTTAAAAGAATTATAATTTAAATTAGAATCCATGTAAACAAATAATATTTTTAACCTTTCAGATCCACTAAATGGCATGAAACCAATTATTTGTAAGTGGGTATTTTATAATAATATTGACTCATATAGTAGAGTAACTGTCTATATAACTTTATTGATGGTTAAATGTTTTAAAACAATTATAACATTGACTACGAAAAAACCTTTTTTCCATTGGATATGATCAAATTAATTCATAGTATTTTATACATAACAACATATTATGATTCTGAGATATATCAAATAGATATCAAAACTGCATTATTTTTTTATAACATACTAAAGGATGTATACATAATACAACCCATAGGTTTTAAAGAACCATAGAATGTTATTAAGATTTATAATCTACCATAATCCATTTATGGGTTAAGAAAATATTCTTGGTATTGGAATATTCCTTTTGATAATGTTATCAAATATTTTTACTTTATTGAAAAATATTATGAAATTTTTTTATAAAAACAAGTGTATATAAGAATTGTTATATTTTTTTATTGTATATAGATACATAATTCTCATATGAAATGGCATCCCAAAATTATAGTCAATGAATAATTGGATAAGAAATTTTTTTCTCAATAGAAGATATTAGTGAATCATTATACATACCAGGTATGAAGATCTATAGATATAGATCAAATGAAGTATCACCCTTAGGAAAAACAAAGGTATTTATAAAGTGTTAAAAAGGTTTAACATGGAAACTCTATAAAGGGTTATTTGATAATTTTTCAAGTAAATAGTATTTTAACGAAATATTTTCCCATTAATAGTTAAGAATGAGAATATGTTATTAAGATTATATATGCTTTTTTATTAGATCAATCGTGTATATAATATTTTTTACTCATCTCAATGTATCTTATACATTAATTATGATATGTCTATACTAATATAATTCAATTTAAATTCATTGGATAATCATGAAAAATAATCTTAAGTACTTGAAAATAAATAAGGATGTATTCTAATTCTTTGGGGGTGAGTAAGATCTGATTTTAAAGGGTTACATCAATGCTAGTTTCTAAATTAAAAATTGTGACTTTAGATCTTGGTTAGAATTTGTGTTTTTCCTAAATTGTGGAGTGGTAATCTATAAAAGTTTCAATAAAATAACATCTATCAATTCTATAATAAAATAAAAATATATCAAAAAATCTAATGATATTAAATAATATATTTATAAAGGTTATTTTTTCCGAACTAGGGGTAGTCCCATGAATTATTCATCTAATTTAACCCAACTGTTATAATAGTGGAGTGGTTTCAAAATCTAAGGAGTCAAGGTCTCACTATATATATAATCATATTCTTTGTTGATTTCTCTCATTTGATATATTATCAATAGAGGATATATTATGATGAGTTTTATTTCCATAGAGGATAATATTTTTCATCCCCTAACAAATCCCCTTATTCAAAAAAATAATAAAATCCATGCCTTCTCACTTGGTAATAGATACATAGGTAATTGGCCTTGGTGAAAGTGGGATATCATAAGTATTTGTACCCAAAATTCTATAATATTGTAACACCCAAAATTCAATTATAGTAAGTAAACATTATATTTTTATAAAACTATAATAAAATGAAAATTTTAATATTTATGACATAAAAATTCTAATTTTATAGGATGAATATCAAATTTTAACTTTCTTGGTCAAAATAATCCTGAAATGAGTTTTTAAAATTTTACATTAAAAATAATATTTTTTGAATAATAAGAAATATAGTATTTGAAAATTAATCCTTTTATTTATAATAATTTTTTATAATATGTATAATTAACCATTTATTGACTATCAATTTGATATAAATAAAGATAAGATCATTTAGAGGTAAAAGGGGATATTTTTCGTAAAACTGTTTTTAAAGGATAATGTTATTCCATTTTAATTAATTAAAATAATATTTAATGATGAATTATTTAAATTAAATTTATATATTATATATATAAATATACAAATTTAAATCCATATAATTATTATTACTAGTCATATAGTTAATGTAAGATCATATTATGCTTGAAAAATGCATTTCATGAAAAATTATTTTCTAACACATTTGTTAGGTTTATTTTTAAATTAAATTATATTAATTATATGAATTTAATTTTATAAAATTTATTACCTAGTTTTAATCATAATTTAAAAAATAATAATAAGTCCACTTTCTTTTTTAGCCATAATGAATTGTAAAAATTGTAAAACAAATGTCAGCATGGTTAAGGTTAAACCAGTTTACCAAGGTATTAACCTAAAAGGATAATGGTTGAAATGACTAAATAACTTTTTTAAACCCCATTGGTTTGTTTTATTTTGGACTTAACCTTTTCAAATTATAATATGATCCATTTTGGAGCTATTTTTTCAAGAAAATGACATGAAATTATTTTGAAACTTTGAAAAATTACAAGTGTGAAATTCACCTAAATTATAAAAGGGTACCCCATACCCTCACTTCTTTACACCTATTAATTAATTTAGCTTGAAAAAACCCTAAAAAATATCCCCCCAAAATCCTTATACATTTTCTAGAGTTTTTATTCAAAAAAGACCAACCTTATGGTTCGTAATGAGAAATCCAAAAGTTGCTTTTTTAAGTGAAGGTAATCATCTTCACCAAGTTCTTTCTTTTTTACTTCTTATTTTACCAACTTAAATTATGTATTAATAAAATCAATATAATTGAACCAGTATTTCAAATATAATTAGATATTATTATGTTGATGTCTTAATATGTATCCACCTTCTTCTCCGTCAAATTGGAAACAAAACTATCACTCATGTGTACGACAGACTACCATCTCATGAACAGATGTAATTTTTTTTCCATAATCGACTCACATGGATAGTAATAATGATGGAAATAATGAATATATATGATAATTAAGAAATAATATTGATTCTGAAAAATTAAAATATCTCCTAATTTCATATCATTTCCCTCATTAAGGAAATGATATTGTCACTCGTGCATATGCACGGCCTACTGTCTCCACAAAGCAGTGTGATTCATTTTTCATGTCCAAATTTCAAGAATGATTATAAAATATATCTAATGAATTAATATTATTATTATAAAATTAATATCATTATAGATATTATGGAACTATATCTTATTCATAAGAACCATAACATGCATGACAAAACAGACTTGAGAAAACAAAGTAGTTAACACCTGAGACAACGGTAATAATGAAATATTATTAACGAACAGGTGATAATATGTTATACAAGGATAAAATATTATATTATAAATATGAATATAGTGATGGTATAAATTAATAGCATGTTTAAATCCACTATTCATGAGTTTAAATCATGTTTAACTAAATGGAAGTGTAAGGTAAGGGATTTCGTCTCAATTTCTATTCCATTAATACAAATTTGATATTATGAAACTATTTACTTTTATGTGGTTTATATAAATCCCCTTTGATATTTTTAACATGAATAATTATTTATTTGTGATGATTAATTTTTTAATTCATGTTTATTGTTTCAAGGGTTTATAATTTAAAAGGTACCAAAGTGGTAAGTATTTATTTTACAATCTCTTTTTTTGGGATTACCTTAATTTTTATTGAAGGAATATTATAATCCTTCATTCATAGAATCCATCTATTTTATTATCCTATAGATATTTAATGAGTATCCATATTTTCTTATTAACTTTAATCTCTTTTTCACTTGAATCAATCAAATGATTTTTTAAAATAAAAACGGATTTTATTTCTCTTTTAATCGGATATAACTTTCTTCCATGTCCATATTGTTTTTAAAATTTTTTTACAAAAGTCATTTTTATTACTCAAACGATTTATTAATGAAATTTTTTGTTATAATTTAACTTTTAAAAGGTTTTAAAGAAGTATTTATAATTTTTTATGAAAGTTTCATTTTTGACTTTCTTTATAAAAAATAAAAAATAATGTTTTTAACATATATGGAATTAACGGACTTCCCCGTCGTCATAACCATTTTTTTATATTTATCTTCTTCTAAAAAATTTTCAATTTTTTTATAAAGATAAATCTTTAATGAAACCTTATTTTAATATTTCAATTCCATTTTATTTATTTTTCAAAGAATATGATTTTATTATAGAATCTATATTTTTGATGAATCAATAGTCATCTCTTATCTCTTATTAATTATGTGGTTGTTAACTATCTCTTGAAAAATTAACTTTCTTATGATCATTGTAAAATAAATTTCTCTTAAATATCTATATTATTTATATCATGGACATGATTATTTCCTAAACCATATACCATTTTTACATATGATGTCTTACTATGAAAGTTATTTGATTGACTAGGGAAAATATTGATAAATCTGTATTATTTACTCAATAAGGATATTTATTGACAAGGAATATTGTTTATGAATTTAACTGATCATTAAATATTTAAGGAATGTAATGGAAATTAATTGACGGGTGGGGATTGATTTTAGATATCCCCTCAAACATCGACAGGTCTCATGAGACAAATCAATTGGCCAAATTAAATGGGTATTTGGTGTATACCTACCATAGATAAAAATATCCTTTCATAAGGTATTGATGGTATAAATATCATGATTTCTAAGATCATGACATACAATATTATACATTTCCTTGGTTGAGAATTCAGTTATTATTATCCATAATATTATTGCATTGATATTATCCATAGATTCATTTGATGCACAAGTTATTGATTAAATGACATGTGCTTTTAGTTATCTACCTTTACATATTGATTATTCCATATTTACTCATGGTAGATTCTATTGTATAAAACCCTTACTGAGAATTTGATGCAAAAGTTATTTGATCTGTTTTATCCATAATAATTTAATTAAAGATACATTGACTCTGATTTACTAGATTTGGGTTTCTTATAGTTGGTATCAAAGTAATTTTAGTAGAAACCATAGGAACTATATTTAGGAAATCATTGGTTATTAAAAATAAACCTATAATAGACTTTGAGTATATATATAATTTTATGAAAATATCATAATTTTTTTGGTAATGTGTAGATTATATGGTTATACAAACAATAAATCTATGTATGGATACTATAAGTGGACATGGTTTTGGCACAAATTCATCTCGGGGTAATAACTCTGAAAAACGTTATTCGAGTATATATCGACCATCATTCTAGTGCACAATGAGTGTGCCCTTACTGTACACCTGGTTTGAAACTCTCAGAGTATATACTTGGGTTAATTCACATTTTTTTAAAACCCATTATAAAATATTTAAAAATGTTTTTATGATTTAAAGATATCCTCAAAGAAACCAATTTTATGATTCTAATATTAACAATGCATAAATTTTCAAATTATGTTAGGTTTTCAAATAGATTTAGAATTTTATATTATAATTTAAAATTCATAATGTTATAAACTAATTCATTATATTACATTGTTTATAAATAGTTCTTAGAAGAAGGAATGGTATCAATTCTCAGGGCCAATGTTGAAATTTCCATGTTGAGTAATCTAATACAACTGGTGTTAGAGTTGAGCAGATCATGACTGTATTAGAGAAGATAACCTTATTTATGACAAATAACCTTTATCATATGTAGTTACGTGATTTTACATGACATGATACACCAATATTTGATCATTTCATGTGACATAATCCTCCATAATTTAGTTTAACTACTAATCTAGTGGTAGTTGAGCAATAGATTAAGTCCCTTGAAATGATATTTTTGACCTTGGGGTGTGATTAAAGGGAAAAATTTATACATGTATTATATTGTCTCAAAGTAAATGTTAATAAATGGTGTTCATTCATTCATAATAATAGGTAGTAATAAGAAATAAAATACATTAAATAGAGATATTTTAAAGTAACATTCTTTGAAAAATGTTTTCCTCATGAGAAACAAACAAAAATAAAGATAAAGTTCCTCAACTTAAAGAAAAATAAAGAATAAATTGTTGAAAGTTATAAGGATAACTTTACAAGACTAGTTAGGTATTATATGGATTACATGCATAATATAGAAAATAAGATTTACCATTTATTTTAAGGGCTTAATCCAAGTCGCTGAAGGGCATTGGTTTCTCAAACTTTTTCATCATATGATGAAATAGTTTTATGTTCCATAAAAAAAGATGAGTTTTATATATCCTATATATTCAAGGTAAAACAAGATAAGAATAGGTTGGTTGAACACTAATAAAATGTAATGTTTCAATTAATAATAAGAAAATGAATCAATTTCTATCATGTGAAAATTTTGTAAAGAAACATCCTAAAAAATGCTTAAAGGGCATGGGATTTTGTTAAAAGATTGTAGATAAGGCTTATCTAGCTGAGGAATGTATTGGAAAGAAACATACCACTACTATACAGTGATTAAACTATAAATAAATGGGAAATTATTCAAAATAGTGTCACAATTATCAAGGGAACTTACCATATAAGAGGATAAGGGGAGAAGTAAAAGATTATATGATCACTACAAATGAGGTTGATGTTCCTAAAGATGTTGTGGAAGGTACTTTAATCATATATTCAAATTTATATAATGCTTCATTTGATTCTATATCCTCACAGTCTTTTATATCATCCATGTTTTTAAATATAATTATATATTTCCCTAGCACCTTAAGAAGGGAGTTATCAGTTAAAACTCCTAGTGGAAATCTCACTTCAACAAGGATGTGTCAGGAAGTCCCCATTATGGAAGATAAACATTCCCTATTTATATATTTTTTGATTGTACCTATGGTTGACTTTTATGTAATCCTTGGTATGGACTTACTTTCAAAATATGATTCAAAAATTTATTTCAAAGAGAGGAAAATTACGATTCATGATGACGATGTGGAATTCCTTATCTTTATAGGAGATACTTCATCATCTGGGTAATTTCTAGATCTGCCTCTAGTATCTCTTTTGAATGAGATTATTTGGAAATAATATGGATGGAAAATTTAATCTTCAAATTGAGGATGTACCTATTGTACAAGAATGAATTGATGTATTTCTTAAGGAATTACTAGACATCCACTACAATGTTAAGTTGAGTTTTCCATTGATTTAATCCCAAATGAAACCCCAATATCAAAAAATACCTATAAAATGACCACTATGGAATTAGAGGAATTGAATAAACAACCAGAGGAGTTTTGTGATAAGGTATTCATATGCCCTAGTGTTTCACCTTAGGGAGACCCTCTTATTTTCATTTAGAAGAAGGTATATTAATGAGTTTGGGTATTTATTATAGGTAAATCAATGCTATTATAATAAATAATAAGTTTCCTTTACCTCACATTTATGAATTATTTGATCAACTTCACCAAGTTTGATATTTTTCAATGATTAACCTTCATTATGGGTATCATCAATTGTGGGTAAATAAGAAAGATATTCTGAAGAAAAAATTTTGAACAAGGTATGGACATTATGAGTTTATAGTGATTCCATTTGGATTGAATAATGCACCCTCTATTTTTATGGATCTAATGAACATAGTATTCAAATAATATCTTGATGGTTTCTTTGTGGTATATTTTGATAATATCTTGGTGTATTATGAAATATATAAATACCATGAGAGTCACTTGTGGATTATTATTTAGAAACTTAAAAGAAAATTTTTATATAGGAAATATATCAAGTGTGATTATGGATTCATAATGTTTCTTTTAATGCTTGTATTATCTCCAAGGATGGAATATTAGTTTGTCCTACAAAGAAAAATACAATAAAATAATAGTCTACACCAATTAATATAACTGAGGTATGTAGTTTTTTTCAAATTACTATCAATGATTTGTTCAAAAAAAACCTGATTGGTTAACCCATTGACAAAACTTATATATAAAGGGGTTAAGTTTGTATGGACAAATTACTGTAAAGAATGATTTTGAATAATTGAATAGTAGATTGGTCAATTCTTATATTTTGATTCTACCATTATGAAATGATGTATTTTGTATATATAGTGATGCATCGAAGAATGGACTTGGTTGTGTCCTTCTAAAAAATGATAAAGTTACCATATATGCATTAAGGAAGATAAAGTCTCATGAACAGAACAATCCAACTCGTGATCTTGAGTTGGCGGCCATAATCATTACTTTCAAGATATTGAGATATTATCTCTATGGAGAAAGATTTGATATATATACATATAATAAGAGTCTTAAATACATATTTTCATATAAATATATCAATATGAGGAAAAGAAAGTGGCTCGAGCTACTCAAGGATTATGATTTCTATATACATTACTATATAGGAAAAGAAAATAAGGTATTGGATGTATTGAGTACAAAAGATCATGGAGTTATAACCCAAATGAGGATTTACATGGATCTTATGTTCATTGATCAAGTAAATATGGATATGGGAATTATTAATGGCAGACATCACTCCTTTTTTGAATTATTTTCAAACCATGTTTATTGGAAAAGATAAAAAGTTCTCAACCTGATGATGATGATTTTAAAAAGAAAATTAAAGTCTTGAATAATGGAAAATTTCAAGACATTATATATGAAGATGGAATTATGAAATTTGAAAATATGATATTTTTTCTATCTGTATATAAGCTAAAAGGGAACTATTATATGATTCTCATAGATCATATTTTTCTATACACCCTAATAGCACCATTATGTATAGGGATTTGAATGAACATTTTTAGTAGGATAATATAAAGTGGTATATTGATGATTATGTATCAAGATTATTGGTTTTTAAATAGTTAAAGGCTAAGAGATATCATCCTAGAGGATTCATGAAACCAATACCTATTCCTATATTGAAATATGATGATATTAAGATGGAATTTTCATTGGATTACCAAATAATCCTAGAAAAATGATGTAATATGGGTTATTGTTGATCTTCTTACAAAATATGCACATTTCCATTCTATAAGAGAAGATTTACCTCTTTAAAACCTTGAACAACTATATAGTTATAAATTTTTAAGAATTCATGGTACACCTCTTTCAATTTTGTCTGGTCATGATCTATATTTTACATAAAAATTCTAAAAAAAATCAAAACGATCTAGATACTGAGCTTTATTTGAGAACCTCTTATCACCCTCAAATAGATGGACAGTCCTGAAGGACTATTAAAGTATTATAAGACATTTTTAGGTCATGTTCATTTGACTTTAAAGGTATGTGGTACTTATATTTACTTTTTTTGAAGTTTTTCTATAATAATAGCTTCCATTCAAATATTAAAATGGTGTTTTTTAAAGTTTTATATGGAAAGAGATTTTGTACTCCAACTTGTTGGGTTGAAGTTGGTGAAATTAAGATTTTAGGTCTATAACTTATTAATGAGACAATAATAAAAGTAAAGGTTATTTAGACTCATGTTAAAGTGACTCAAATCCAGAAAAACAATAATGTCAATAACTAGAGTAAATATTTGGAATTTCTCAAGATACATCATGTTTTCTTGAAATTATCTCTATGGAAGGGTGTTATAAAGTTTAGTAAGAAACGGAAACTGATCACTAGGTACATAGGAACTTTTAAAATTATAGAAAAAATTAGATTTATGGATTACCATTTGGAAATTCCATCAATACCATCTAAATTACATGATGTTTTCCATATATCATTATTATGGAAGTATATCCTAGACTAAATGTTCTCGCCTCAGAAGAAATAGAATTGGAACCTGATCTGTCTTACTCTAAAGAGATCATCCATATTCTTAACACTAAAGAGAAATTATTGTTGAATCATATTACTCTAATGGTAAAGATACTTTGTAGAAAACAAAAAATATAGGAAGAAATGTTGGAACCATAGGATGTTATGAAGAGGAAACACCCTCATTTGTTTATAAATTGGTATCTTTGAAAATTTCAAGGATGAAATATTTATAAGAGGGAAGAATGTAACACTTGAGATTAAATTATAGTAAGTAAACATTTTATTTTAATAAAACTATAATACAATTCAAATTTTAATATATCATGGCACAAAAATTATAATTTTATAGGATGGACATCGATTTCGAACTTACTTATTCAAAATAATCCAAGAATGATTTTTTAAAATTTTCCCTTAGAAATAAGATTTTATGAATAATTAAAAATATAGTATTTGACTATTAATCCATTTATTTATAATAATATGTTATAAGATATATAATTAACCATGTATTGACTATAAATTTTATAAAAAAATATTATATCATTTGGAGATAAAAAGGGATATTTTTCAAACAAAAGTTTTTTTCAAAAAAATATATATAATGTTTCCATTTTAATAAATTAAAATAATATTTAATGATGATTGATTTAAATTAAATATAAATATTATATATCTAAACATAATAATTTAAATCAAAATAATTATGATTACTAGTCATATAACTAATGCAATTTTATTTTATGCTTGGAAAATGTATTTATTGAAAAGTCATTTTTTGACACATTTTGCGGGTTTATTTTTAAATTAAATTATGTCACTTCTTTGAATTAAATTTGATAAAATGGATTCCATATGTGGGATATTGTTTCCAAATTTATTAATAAGTACACTTTCATTTTTTTCCAAAATGAATAGTAGAAATAGTAAAAATTCATCACTATGGTTAAGGTTAAAACGAGTTTACTGGGCAGTTAACCTAAAAAAGTTAACGGTTAAAATAACCTAAAAATTTTTTTAAACCCCCTTGGTTAGGTTTTATTTCATAACTTTCCTTATAACCTTATAATATTAACCATTTTGGAGATATGTTTCCAAGAAAGTGACTTGAAATTATTTTGAAACTTAGAAAAATTATAAGTGTTTCACTCACCTCAATTATAAAAGGGCACCTCCTCCCCTCACTTATTCACACCTCTTAAGATATTTAGCTTGAATAGACCATGCTGAAATATCATCTCAAAATCCTTATCCACATTCTACATCTTATGTTATTTCCAAAATAACAACCGTAGGGTTCTTCATAAGTGATTCAAAGAATTTTTTCTTAAGTGAAGGTAATCATCTTTACTGAGCTATTTCTTTTTACTTGTTCTTTTACCACCTTTATTTATGTCTTAATAATTTCAATATAATAACACCAGTATCTAACATATAATAAGATTTTATTATAATGATTACATAATATTTATCCCCTACTTCTCCATCAAATGGGAAATAAACCATCGCTCATATATACGGAGGACTACCACCTCATGAATCGATGTAATTTGTTTTCCATCATCTAACGGCCCAAAATTTTTGAATGAAAAATGTTTCCTGAAAATGTGTGTTATATTATTTTGTACACAAAAAATATTATATCCCTTTTAATAATTAAGTGATTAAAATTGAAATATGACCATTGGGTTTCGACCATTATATGATCATTGGTCAATTATGACCATTGGTAAGTATGACCATTGGAAACAATACTCTTAATAATAATTTTAACATTATAAATAGAAATGATAGTTGTTAATTAATGCAAAAAAGAAGTGTTGATTGCCTCATCCAGTATATTCATGCCTTACAAAGCCCATTTTTAAGAACTTGGTAGGGAGGTAGTGTCTTTGGGATTCAATCTTGACCAAGACCAAGACAATCATCAACTTGTTAAGCTTAAATGAAATTGTATACGAGGGAAGTTCAAGTTAGTGGTGATTACAACTCGGATAATGTTATCCGAGATGCCCCAAGATTCTATCATCATCGCACACCTTACCCTTAGGTTGTATAGGGTCATTATAAGGGGTTATGTGTCAATTTGTTAATCATTTAATGTGTAATCATTTTGTTTAAATAAAAATTTTATTCGATCATTTCGGTTTTAAGAATAAGTTTTTCTTAAAATTGAGATAGAATTTGATATATTGATTTTTCAGGTAAAGATTATACTTTTCAAAAAGATATTAATTATTATATTAAACTAATGATTTACTAATAATGTTTATTATAATTAAATAGTGTTATAAAAATACTTATTTTTAATTATAAATGATAAAATAATTTTTTTCAAGTGTCGGAAATTTTACTATACATTTTACCATTCAATTTCTATCCACTATTATTTTTAATTAATAAGTATGTTTATTGTTAAAAGATAAATTTTTCATATTTAGATAATTATTATGATAATATAAATTTTATTTTTTAAATTAGAATTTTGATATTAGGTTAGGGTGAATTTATGAGAATTTTATAAAATACTTTAGTTTTCTCTGAATAGTAAAAATACAGTTTTACGTTTTTAGTATGTTTAATGACATCATAACTATTTCATAATGATTTAATGGGTAATATAAAATGTTGGTCAAATATTTTGGATTAAAAAATTATAATAGGTTTCCCAATTGTAAAATACCATGGGAAGATACCATGGGTAGGCCCTTGGTTTTCCAAATACCACTACTGAGGTGTCTAAGGAAATTAATAAAAAACTCCCTCACTTTTTCTATAAATAACCATTCATTTATTCATTTACTTTCTTTATAAATTCATCATAAATGAATATATAATAGTATTACCTCCTATGTATTCCTTAAAATGTTTAATCAAGCCCTTAAGGTCTCGATCATCTATTGTTAGGAGTCCCTCTTCAAGGTAAGGGAAATATCAACCTCTCTTTTCCTTTCAAGTTCCCCTTTTATGTGGAATGTATTTCAAATTTCCATAATATGTTCTTATATATATTTTATTATATCCATTTATTGTATTAATATTATTTTATTATTGGGATACCCTTGTCCTCTATCTATTTAGTGTTTTCTAAAATCATGTTTTACACCAATTATGCTACCGATTTTAATTCTCAAAATTTCTCTCTTTTTCATAAGAAATTATTCTTTTTTCTTTTGTGAATACTCAAACCTATTATCTCTATAGTGGTATTCACATAGATTTAAAAATTATTTATTTTATTATGTTATTATCATATATTAAACCCTCCTTCGTTTTCTGTGGGTTTAAAATGACAAAAGGGTCTTGTTTTAAGCACTTTTGAAAACACCACGATTCTGTTATGAAACTTGTTTATTTTATTATACAAGGGTTATTTTTGAGTTTTTTTATTATGATGCTTTTTTCTCTCATTAATTAATAAATATTAAGTTTGTCCCATAATAGTACTCCAATGCATTGGGTAAATAATTTAATCTCTAGAGATGACAAGTTTTAGGATGCCTTGGTGAATAACCTTGGTAATTTGTATGACAACTTGGTGATAAACCTTGGTGATATGATTATGAGGGACTCAATTAAATTTTTTAGCCACATTTACAAGTTATGATTCGGGTTCTTATTATTATGATATAACTATTTGTTATTACTTTATTTATTTCCTCAAGTTCTTATTGATATTCCTCAAGATCAAAAGTAAATTATTTCCCTTGTTTTCCCTTAGTGGGCCTTATGCTCACCCTTTCCTTTGATGTATTTCCTGAGGTTATGAGATTCAATAAATGAACTCGGGGTGAACCTTTAAGAATCATTTCAAGTGTAATAGAATAATTCTTTATTTTTTTATGCATTATGTACCTTTTTCTAATAAACTAAACTTTAAAAGATCCTCTATTTTTACTGTAACGTCCCGGATCCAGATGCCACAAAACATGTGCCCCGAACCCGATTGGTCATATGACCTCAATAAAATTTTCCCAAATTCCAAAGGCTTCCGACTAGCAACGAGGGCCAAGTACTGATAGTGAGGAAACTATGCCCTCATTTTTCAAAGTGTAGCGCAGCGGAATAAGATATATATAAACACAAAATCAGAAGCAGTAAACAATATAAACCAGAAATGGACAACTGAAGTAAAATATAACTAATAGTTATATATATAATGATAAAACATGTCACTAATTCTAAGAAAGAATCAAAAATAGGATACACTTCAATCAGATACAATATAGTACAAGGTACTAATACAGCAAACAGAAACCAAAATAGTGCAACAGGAGCTCAGCAGCATCGCAAGCCTAAGCTCAGTCTCAAGCTCTCCTACTCCTCTTCAACAATCATGTACCTGTGTAGGGACCCTTTCCCTTATCGTCACCTGTAGTAATATAATCTGTTTGGGATGAAGACATGACCCAAACAGGGTGTGATAAATAAATCCCAGTAGGCATCCACCAAAGTCCTGTGCCCAACTGTCAGTGAAAATGTGCAATAATAGTGTGCAATAATAAAATGCAGTAAACTAGGAATTACTCAAAATTAAATATCTCTACCAGTTCCATAGCCATTTTCATAATTATTTAACAATTCCAAGCCTGTGTTTTAGCTTGGCAGGTACAATATAAGAAATCACCACAACGATTATTCAAGTAAACAGTGTCCTCAGACATGAAAATCGTTACCCTCAGGTAAACAGAATTGAAACCCGTAGGTGACTGCCCATAGGCATAAAGAATATTTCCCTAAGGCATACAAGATATTTTTCTCAGGAACAGAAGCTACTGCCCTCAGACATAGTAAACGTTTCCCTCAGGCTAAACAAAACACTACCCTCAGGCATTCCATAGGAAGAAAATGTAATCGGGCCAAGACCAATGCATAAACAAGCAATTTATATATGTTTTTTCTCAAGAAAACTCAACCATGCTATAATCATGGCATACCCACAGGTATCCTGGCCAAACGGCTAAACAAGGGAAATGTACCCACAGGGTGGCCCTAGATCAAAGAAACGATCTCAAATAGAATTTTATAATTATTCAGTAGATTACCTATGAAAATATAGGTATCTTAACATTCAAAACCTTAGCCATACTACACCCCGAATATGGGTGTGTATCCCAACGGTACACAAAATCAACTAAACGGTTGGAATTAAACATAAGAACACCTACCTCGATCTCCTTTGATCGATATATGTGAAAGGTTCCTCCCAAAAAAACAAAGAACTATGTAGATATGAGATAAAAAATTATCCATTCAAACCTAAATAAATTCCCTTATGGAAATAATTGGAAGGAAAGATTCAAGAACAGGGAACATATTACCCGTGCGGTTCAAATGAGATCAACGGTGGAAGAATCGGAGTCCCGGTGTGTGATCAGGAGCTCATCCAAGTCTTTTCCTCCTCTATCGTGACTCTTGGTGAGTTCTATGCCTCCTATGTCAAATGAGGGGGCTACTGGCTATTTTTAACGAAAAAAACATAACTACACAGTGTGTAATTTCAATTACACGGTGTGTACTTTCATTTTTAATTGTTCCTCTGGCGGCTACTTTCTACTGCCTCATTGTTCATCTACCGACTGATTACACGACGTGTATTACTAAGTACACTACATATAGTTAGTTTTTACACCCTTAATCACCGACAAACCTACATGCCATGTATTCTCATCCCACATGTCCAAATTACACTGTGTGTATACAAAAGTACACTACGTGTACCCATAAATTTTGGATTTTTCCCACATTTCCCTTGATTTCTCAAAATCACTTATGGAAAATGAAAATAAGAAACTCTTACCTCAAAAATAAGAACCGGATTCTTACATGTACCATATAAATCAAAATTAATGCAATAAAAAGGCGGGATTCCATAGTTAGTTTCAACGGATGGTTTAGTTATTTATGGAAATTAGAAATTAAAAATATTATGAATAATCCTAGGTAAAATTTAAAATATAAGAAATCACCTTGGTGTTTTGGTGAAATATTAAGTAAGTGGTTTCCAAGAAAAGAAATCTTTGACTAGATATGAACAAGTGGATGTGGCTCTGGCACAGATATATCTAGGGGTAAAACCTAAAAACATTGCTTTGATCTAGACTTGAACGGGAATTGGTGCATGATAATGGGCCTTGTTTCACTCCTATTTTGACACTCATATATGATATTTTTGGTTAATTATAATCTTTTTATGAACCATTGTGTAGGATTTATTGATAATGTAATTGTTGTTAATGGGTAAAATATTTAAGCATGATGTTTCATGATATAAAAAATCCTTTAGAGTTATAATATTATTAAATGAAACACATTTCTCACTAAGGTATTATTATTTTAGAAAATGACGATAAATGGGAGAAACTAAGTAAATGATGAGTGAAATATAAAAAGCACTGACAACCTTCTGATGGAAGTCGGAATAAAAAACTTTATGAGAATTATCAATCAACTGAATAGAGTTATGATAAATAACTTAAAACAATCCAATAAATTGGATTCACCTTAAAGGGAAAAACATTTAGTTGAGTCATTTATATGTCAATGACCACATTCTTTTAGTGGATCTACCGACCCATTAATTTCTGAACAATGGATAAGCTCTATAGACAAGATCTTTTTTGTACTTCATTTCTCAAAAAAAGAGAGAATCTCTCTTATTTTTTACCACTTAGAGGGAGAATATGATTCATGGTGTACATTGGTTAAAAACACAAATCCAAGATTGGATATTGATGCAACAGAGTGGTAAGAGTTTAGGGGAACTTTTTAAAAAAATATTTCCCTCATTAAATGCAAACAAAAATGGAGAAGGGATTACGAAAGCTGAGGCAGAAAGAAAATGAATATGTAGGAATCTATGAGATGAACTTCACAAGACTTTCCTGTTACACCTCTATCTTTTTCATGGATCCTAATGGAATGATTGATATATTCTTAGGTGGACTAAGACCGCATCTACGGAATAATACTTCCAATCAAGACTATGAAAACTATGAGGAGATCATGAGGACTGCTATGAAATTTGAACTAGATTTCGGAGAGACATTGTAGTCCCATAGATCAAATGAATAGAATAGATCAATGGATCCATGCTTAGGGAAGAGCTTTGATCATAGAAGAGGAGGAAAGAAAGTGCAAATTTTCACATGTAAAAAATGTGGGAAGAATCATTCAGGTAACTACTTTCTCAAGAGTGGTAAATGTTACAAGTGTGGAAGATATGGACATATCGCTTAGAACTACCATAGTGAGGTGAGACCTCAACTTCTCTACATAAACAAAAAAGGGAAGATGGTGTAGGCTTTCCTGAAGTCCAATACTTCAAGTGTGGACAGCTTGGGTAGTTTTCTAATCACTGTCCAAATCTGAGGTCAGTGGAGTGGAAACACCATCAAACTCAGCATAGGTTAAGAGAGAAAGGTCATGGTTTTCCTATCATGATGGATGAAGTTGATCCTCCAAACGATGTAGTGACAGGTACCCTCGTTGTTCTCTCAAAGCTAGTAAGTACATTATTTGATTATAGTTCTACACATTCCTTTAGTTCCTCCAAATTTTCAAATAATATATAATCAATACATGAACTATTAAAATTATATTTATCGGTCAAGACTCTTGGAGGGATTATCCAAGCATCATTAGTGTATAGAAACTCTAATTTTGACTTTGGTGTGCACAACCTCATCGCAAATCTAGTAGTCATTCCCTTTCTGGAATTTGACATTATAATTGGGATGGATTGGATCTCAAAGTATAATGATAAGATAAAATTAATAAGCAAGGATATCTTAGTAGTATTGAATGGTCATCATATAGTTGTTTTCAAAGTAGAGATATCTTGACCTGGTCTTTGTCTATAAGTACCACCTGTAGCCTTTTTTATGGAAATGATAGGTGAAGATGAAGAAGGAAATGAAAGTATAAAAATAGATAATGTCCCCATCATTCAAGAATACATTGATTTATTTTCTGACAATTTATATAGACCTCCCCCAGAAAAAAGAGGTAGATTTATTCATTGAAATTATACCTGGATCCAAGACAAATTCAAAAAACCTGTATAGAATGGAAAATTTGTAGCTAGTGGAATTAAAGAAACAACTCCAAGATATTTTGGATAAGGGGTTTATCAGACCAAGTGTGTCTCTTGTGGATCACCTATTCTCTTTTTTAAAATAAGGATGGATCAATGTGGCTATGAATTGAATATATATAACATAATGAGACCAAAGTGAAGAAAGAGTACCCTCTTCTAAGAATTGATGATTTATTTGAACAGCTTTGTAGGGATCAATTATTCTCCAAGATTGATCTTCAATATGGTTATCATAAATTGAGGGTGAATAATGAATATATTCCAAAGAAAACCTTCTGATCAAGATATGGTCATTATGAGTTTTTTGTTATGCAATTTGGATTGGCTAATACTCCTTCAATATTTATTAATTTTATGAATAGAGTCTTTAAGGACTACCTTGATAAATTTGTGGTAGTTTTTATTGATTATATTCAGATATATTTCAAAACTCATGAGGAGTATAAGGATCGTATAAGGAATATATTGAAAACTCTAAGGAAAGAGAGGCTATTGGGAAAGTTCAAAAAATGTAAGTTTTGATTACAACAAGTTTCTTTCTTGGGTTATATTATAACCAATGAAGGAATCTTGGTTAACCCTATAAAGAAAAAGGTTGTGTAAGAGTGGCATCATCCTACAATAGTAAGTGAGATTCATAGTTTCTTTGGATTAGTGGGATATTATAGGAATTTTGTGGGAAAAAAATCCACCGCATTCTAATCCACCAACCAAGTTAACTCGAAAAGGGGTCAAGTTTATCTAGAAAAAGGATTGTGAAAAAAAAATCAATGATCTGAAGAAGAGATTGTTTACTGCACCCATGTTAACTCTACCCTCTACCTGAGAAGGATTTGTTATTTTTATCAATGCATATCTAAAAGTTCTTGGTTGTGTCCTCATGAAAAATGACAAGGTGATTTATTATGCATCTCGACAGTTGAAACCTCATGAGAAGAACTATCTTATTCATGACCTAGAGCTAGATGTGGTTGTTTCTTCTCTAAAGATATAGAGACACTATCTTTATGGGGATAAATGTGATATATACACAGACCATCAATGTTTGAAGTATATTTTCAGGAAAAAGTAATTGAACCTGAGATAAAGGAGATGGTTGGAACTTCTTAAAGACTATGAATATTCAATTCATTATCATCCTTGAAGAGAAAACAAAGTTTCTAATGCATTAAGTAGGAAAGAACTTGTTGTGTTGGAAATGATGAGGATTAATGGAGATCCTTTGATCAAAGACCTAGTAAAATTAGACATGTGAATTGTAAGATAAGGGACATCATCGACCCTATCCCAAATGATTTATCAACAATCATTACTAGAGAAGATCAATAAATCTCAAAGAGAATATCCTTTGTTACAGAAGAGGTTAGAGGCTGTGAAGAAAAGGAAGTTTCTTGAGTTCAATATAGATCAAGAAGGTGTACTGAAATATCGTACAAAAATATGTGTTCTGTCTATTCTAAAAATAAAGGAGCTGATGGATGACGCTCATAGATCTATATTCTCTATACATTGTAGAAGAACGAAAATGTATAGGGACCTTTGTGATCATTATTGGTGTGATAACATGAAATGGGATATTATCGACTATACTATAAGGTGCATGGTGTGTCAACAAGTGAATGTAGAGTGACAACTTCCTAAAGTGGTATTATAACCACTACTCATACCAGAATGAAATTGGTTTAATATCACAATAGACTTTGTCACTAGTCTCCCAAGAACTTCCAAAGGAAACAATGCAATATGGGTTATAGTAGACCCTCTCGCAAATTCTTCCCATTTTATCTCTATTCAGGAATACTTATCTCTTATTGAACTTGCCATTATTTATGTGAAGGAAGTGTTAAGGATACATGGCGTACTACTTTCTATCATTTAAGATCATGATCCAAGGTTCACATCAAAATTATAGAGAAGTAGTCAACATACTCTGAATAGTGAATTGAATTTCAATACGACCTATCACCCACAAACTGAGAGACAATATGAAAGGATGATTCAAACACTCGAGGACATGCTGAGAACATGTTCAATGGAATTTAAATGTGAATGGAATAAACCTATATCATTAGTTGAGTTCTCATACAAAAACAACTTTTATTCAAGTATTCAAATGGCACCCTATGAATCTATATATGAGAAGTGATGTAGAACTCTTACTTATTGGGATGAAGCTGGTGAGAGAATTCTTCTTGGTCCTGACCTTATATAAGAGATAATAGAAAAGGTTCATGTCATCCAAAAACACATAAAGACTTCTCAGAGCCTACAGAAGAGTTGTGCTGACAACCATCGAAGGGACTTATAGTTTGATGTTGGAGATAAATTATTCCTTCAAATTTCACCTTGTAAGGGATCCACTTAGTTTTGGAATAAAGGGAATCTTATCCCTAAATGCATTGTCCCCTGTGAAATCCTTGATTTTATAGGATAAGTGGCCTATCAACTTGCACTTCCTCTAAATCTAGCTCATGTTCATGATTTATTCCATGCATCTCTCTTGAAAATGTTCATACCTAACTCTTCACATGTACTAAATCCATAGGTAGTACAACTAGAACATGACCTCTCTAATGAGGAGCATCTGGTGGAGAACTTAGACCGTAGAGACAAGGTTCTACACAACAAGACTACCCACCTCATTAAAGTGTTGTGGAGGAACTATAGATATGAAGAAGTTGTGTGGGAACTAGAAAAAACAATGAGTAGAAAAACCCTCACCTTTTCTCAACTGAGAGAACGAGTTGAAATTTCGGGGACCAAATTTCTTAAGGGGGGAATAATAGAATGACCCAAACTTTTTGAATGAAAAATGTTTTCGGAAAATGTGTGTTATATTATTTTGTACACAAAAAAACTACATCCATTTAATAATTAAGTGATTATAATTGAAATGTGACCATTGGGTTTTGACTGTTATATGATCGTTGTTTAATTATGACCATTGGTCAATATGACCATTAGAAAAAATACTCTTAATAATAATTTTAACCTTATAAATAGAAATGATAATTGTTAATTAATGTAGAAAGAAGAGTTGATGGACTCATCCAGTAGAGTCGTTCCTTATAAAACCCATTTGTCATGACATGGGGGGAGATAGAATTTTTGGGCTTTACTCTTGACCAAGACAAAGACTATCTTCAACATGTTAAACTTGAACTAAATCGCTTACAAGAGAAGTTCAAATAGTATAGATTACCACTTCAGTGATGTTATCTGAGCTGCCCCAAGAGTATATCACCAACACACACATTACCCTTAGGTAGTATATAGAAATTATAAGTCATTATGGGTCAAGTCTTTATTCAGTTAATTTTTAATTTATTTGTTTGAATAAAATTTTTATTCCTTTATTTTTGTTTTAGGAATATTTTTTCTTAAAAATTCAGATGGAAGTTGATAAATCGATTTTTCGGGTAAAATTTTTACTTTTCATAAAGATATAAATTATTTTATTAAACTAATTTTTTATTAATAATTATTATTATAATTAAATAGTGTTATAAAAACCCTTCTTTTTAATTATAATTTATAAAATAATTTTATTTTCTTCAAGTGTCGAAAATGTTACTATACATTTTACTATGCATTTTTTATCCGCTATTATTTTTAATAAATAAGATTTTTTATAGTTAAAAGATAAATTTATCATATTTAGAGAATTATTAATATAAAATAAACTTAATTTTTGAAATCATAACATTTATACTAGTTTAGGGTGAATTTATGAGAATTTTATAAAATACTTTTTTCAATAGTAAAAATAGAGTTTGAGTTTTTCGGTATGTTTAATGAAATCATAACTATGTCATAATAACTTAATGAGTAATATAAAATTATTTTCGACTCTTTTGGATTAAAATATTATAATAGGTGTCCCAAGTGGAAAAATAACATGGGTATATACCATGTGAAAGCCCATGGTTTTGCAAATACAACTACTGAGGTGTATAAGAAAATTAATAAAAAAACTCCCTCACTTTTGATATAAATACACACCAATTTCTTCATTTAATTTCATTACCAATTCATTATCCATGAATATATGATATAATTACCTCCAAATGATTCCTCCCAAAGTTTCCTTAGGCCCCCAAGTTCTCGATCTTCATGTTTTAGGAGTCACTCTTCAAGGTAAGGGAAATCTCAACTTCTGTTTTCCTTTCAAGATCCCTTTTTTACGTTGTATGTATTTAAAATTTAAATATTATGTTCTTTTTTTCATTTATTATATCCATTTACTATATTAATATTATTTCATGGGTGGTATACCCTTTTACCCTCTATTTTTAATGTTTTATAAGACCACATTTTATACTCATTATGCTGCTGATTTTACTTCTCAAAATTTCTCTCTTTTTCGCAAGAATTTTTATTTTATTTTATTTTGTGAATAACAAAAAATATTTTTTCTCCATGGGTATTAACATAGATGTAAAAATGATCTATTTAATTCTGGTTTTTACATACATGAAACCCTCCTTCCTTTTCTATGGGTTTAAAATGACAAAAGGATCTTATTTTTAATCACTTTCTAAAACACCATGATTTAGATAAGAAACTCATTTCTTTTATTCTCCACGGGTTATTTATGAAAATTTTTATTATGATAATTTTAGATAAAATTAATTAATACATATGAAGGATTTTCCTTGATATTTCTCCAATGCATTAGGTAAAGAATTTAATATTTAGAGATAACATGTTTTATAATACCTTGGTGAATAACCATGGTGATTTTTATGACACCTCGGTGATAAACCTTGGTGATATACATATGACTGACTCAATTAAATGTTGTAGACATATTTAAAAGTTATTATTAATTTTATTTTTATTATTATATGCCTCTTTATCATGCATTTATGTATTTCCTCATGTTCTTATCGATATTCCTCAAGATCACAAGTAAACGGTTTCCCTTGTTTTCCCTCACTCGGCCTTATGCTCAGCCTTTCATTTGATGAATGTCCCCAAGTTATGATATGTAATAAACATACTTAGTATGAACCTTGAATAATCCTTTAAATTTTAATAGAATAATGTTTTATGTTTTTAGGTATTATGTACCTTTTTTCTAAGAAACTAAACTTTAAAATATCCTTTGTTTGTGCCATGTAAATGAGAAGTAATGTAATAAAAAGGAAGGATTCCATACATCACCAACTCACATGTATAGTAATAATGATAAAAATAATGAATATATATTATAATTATGAAATAGTATTGATTCAGTAAAATTAATATATCATCCACTTTCTTTCCCTTTCACCCATTAAAGAAATGATAACATTGTTTATGTGTATGTACTACCTACTATCTCCACAAACCAATGTCATTCATTTTCCATGTCCAAATTTCAAGAATGATTATAAAAATGTATATGATAAATAGATATGATCTTTATGATATTAATATAATTATATATATGATGTAACTATATCCAATTCATACAAACCCGAACTTCTCCGACAAAACATGCATGAGAAAACGAAGATGTTAACACCCGAAATAATGGTAATAATGAGATATTATTAGAAATTGAGTGATAAGATGTAATAAGAGGATCATATATGATATTATAAATATAAATATTGTTTGGTATAAATTAATAACTTATTTAAAAACATTATACTAGATTTTAAATCATGTTCAGCTAAAGGGAGGCATGGGGTAAGGGATTTTGTCTCAATTTCTATTTCATTGAGACATATTTTATATTATACACCTATTTACTTTTATGTGGTGTATATACATACACTTTTATATATTTATCATGAATACCTATTTATTCATTATGATTAATGTTTCAATTCATTTTTATTATTTCAAGGGGTTATAATTTAAAAGTTACCAAAGAGGTAATAATTTATTTTATAACATCTTTTTTTAGATTGCCTTAATTTTCAATGAAGGAATATTATAATAATTCCTTCATAAAATCCATATATTTTATTATCATATGGATATTTAAAGATTTATCATATTTTATTCCAAATTTTCCTCTCTTTCAAACTTTAATCAAGCAAAACAAATCTTTTAATCTAGTATATTTTATTTTTGTTAAATTGTTTTATAAAATTCATTTTTGTTAATCAAATTTTTTGTTAAGGAAATTTTAATTTGTACTTTAATTTTTAAAATGTTTTAAAGGAATCGTTATAATTTTTTCTAAAACGGTCATTTTTTACTTCCTTTATAAAAAGTCAAAATGAATTTTTTTAATGTATACAGTGTTAACAGATTTCCCCACCACCGTAGCCATTTTATGATATTTAGCTTATTCTACATGTTTTAAATTATTTTAAAAAGAAAAATATTTAATAAAATATTGTTTAATATTTTAGTTTTATTTTATTTATTTTTCCAAAGTACATGATTGTATTACAAAACCTATATTTTTGATGAATTGATGGTCATCTCTTATCTCTCATTAATTTTTTGGTCGTTAAATTTCTCTTGAAACATTTACTTTCTTTTGATCATTGGAAATTTCATTTCTATTAAATATCCATATTATTTATATCATGGATATGATTATTTCCTAATGCATGAGTCATTTTTACATGTGGTGTTTTACTATAAAAGTTATTTGATTAACTGAGGAAAATAATGATAAATCTGTATTCTTTACTCAATATAGATATTTATTGATAAGTCCTATTTTTTATGAATTTAATTCATTAATAAATACATAAGGAATTTAATGGACATGTAGTGATGGTTGGGGCCAGGTTATAGATAGCCCCTTGATGCATCGACATGTCTCATGTGAAAAATCGATTGGCCAAATTAAATAGGTTTTTAGTGTACTCGTCAATTAAATTATCTTGGTTTAAGATCTTGATAGTGTAAATATCATGATGTCTAATATCATGACGTCCAATGTTATAAATTCCCTTTATTAAGAATTAAATTTTTATTATTCATGAGATTGTTGCATTGATATTATCCATGGATTCATTTCATGTTCAAGTTATTAATTAAATGAAATGTGTTTTCGGTTATCTACCTTGTCATATTAATTATGCATTATTTGCTCATGGTTTCTTCTACTATATATAACCATTACTAATAATTTAAGCTCACAATTATTTTTTTCCTTTCCCTAGGATATAAAGATGAAATATTTGAATGAGTTTCAAGGATGTAGAACATTCTCTTTTATTATGTTTTATATTTTATTCATAATGTAAAATGGGTATCACGTGTGTATCTGATTCTCCAAGACTACTGAACTGATTGGTCATTTATTATTAGATCTCTTTTATTTATGCTAATATAATTAAGTAGACACTGACTCTGGGTTACCAGATTTGGGTTTGTTACAAATGTGTGTTGACATATGGACATTTTATATCTTGTAATGTATATTAATGTAATTTTAATATCATTCACTTATGTTTATTGGTAGAATATGGTATATGATATGATAATAACCCCTATAATATATATGTATTACTAGGTAATCTATGATTGATGATCATCGTGTTTGGTTGTGAAGATATATCAAAATTAATATGATTATGATCAATTATATATATATACATACACATATAACTGATCGCTCATGGGATATAAGTTAGTCAAATTGTATCTAGATTGGACCTCCTAAATTAAACATATATTATCATACATATTTCATTGGTGTAACTAAAATGAACATTGGTTATGGATCCTTTGACTTTAGGATTTTAAACAGGTTCCTAATTTGATATTTCATACTTTGATACCTAACCAAAGTCATCTGGGAATTTTTCCTAGTAGAAGGTAGTTGGGTATGATATTATTCAAGTGGAGGGATTTAATTAACCAAGATAAGATGTTTCAAACCATATGATGGGTTTATGACATCATGGACCTCAATTGATCTTTGATTAAGGAAGTGTATGGCCATGTTAGGATAATTACATGTGTTATAATTATATATATTTTTGACTAATTGAGAATTGAGAAAAACAAATAAGTTATTCAATGTTAACAATTTCCATGTCTCGTTCTTAATATCGATGTCAATGAAAAAGGAGTTTTGTGAATGGACATGTGGTGGATTTTAGCATACCAACCCGCTTTTTAATTTTATTATCTAGGATGTATTAATAGATACCATACTTAGCTTATGATTATAAAATGGATTCATAATCATTTAGAACTTTAAAAGGGGTCTTTGGGGATATATATAAGATAATGCTATTTGAGATTCTTTGGTCTAATATGATTAGTCTACATACAAAAATGTTTATGTTTATCATATAACAATTTTGATTTTTGTTTAACACATTTAAATTATTTAATAAAATAATATTTATTTAGTTAAATAATTAACACATTTTGAGGCACATTAATGCACCTCTCAATATGGTTTATCACCATAACCACTTTTAGAGGTTTTTTAATGCTTCAAATTAATTTTAGAGGATCTTTGTTGCACTTCCTTAGGTATGTTATTACTTTAGATTCCATGGATTCCATTGAATGCTTCTCCAAATATAAATAACAAGGTTGTAGGGTGGAGACTTCATTCAATTATGAGAAGGAAAATGTGATGTTGAGTTCTCTAATTTTATTTATCTAATAGATTCTTTAATGTTTTTCTCATCCATATTTTCAACCTTTTCCATTGGAGTGACTATCATTACATGGATAGGAAGAGGATCCCACCAAGGCAGTGATGATTAAAATTATCATTGGATATATAAGAATCCTTGTATTTGACAGTTCAAGGTTGATATAAATATTCCAAATGTTTTCAAAATGGTGTTTTTTTTTATTGTTTTTAATTTATTCTTATGATCTTGAAATGGTTTTATTAATATTTCCATTATGTTTGTTGGTATCATTATTAAAACCCTATAATATATGTTCACATGTGTCGGTATCATTATTTCCAATGAAATTAAAAATAAAACTCTTTAACTAGCACTACTAAAGCCCTGATTTGCAGTAGTGAAACTTTTAGATATTTTTGAAACACGAAAATAATGTGTTTCTTTTGATATCTCTTAGTTTTGATGATTTTTTTAATCCCATTGGCAATATCCTCCTATTTCATGTTTTAAACATGGGTAAATCATATTTTGAAGGTTTTTTAAAATTTTAAATGAATAAAACAACTTTTATTATTTTTTGTATTTTAAAAGTAGATAAACACATGCAATTTATAGGTCCACATTGGAAATACATATTTGAGATTAAATTTAAAAAAAACACAAGAAAATTCACTTGATATTCTTGTAATCAATTTGACCATAATTCTATTTTGGATTAAAAATTACATATGGATGTTTATGAGTGTTGGAGAATTATACATTTTAAAAATGTATGCATTTTTCTTGGAAATGAACTTTTTTTATATACTTGAAATGAAAATGTCACAACTTAGATTTCTTTATCCTTAAAACTAATGCAAGAAATCTAGGTTTAATGCATAATTAATATTAGATTGTTAAAATGGTTTTATTTTAAGAAAATTCATTTGGAATTTAAACTAGGAAGACATTATCTGTTGACATTTTTGTGGAAATTCATAGTTATGGTTTTAATATTTTCTAGGAATTTCTTTATGATTTCAATATGTTATTTTGAATTTCATGTTTTAAATTGTAGTACAAGTTGACTTAAAACTGGGCATTTTTTTCAATTGGGTTGGTTGAATTCCATGCTCGGTCAGGACCACCTGAGGGTAAGGATCCTATCTGAACAACATTCAATCACATTTTAACCGTTGATTTCTACTCTTCGAGGGTTTCTGGGGATTCAGGGAGTTTCATGAGACTCGACATAGAAATCAATAAGCCTATGTTTGGTCATGATTTATTAAAAGAAAAGAAATTATTTCCTAATTCATAAAATAAAATAACATAAAAGAAATGATTTTCATTTCTCTTCATTTTGTTTGGATGCGAAATTTAGTAAAAGAAAAGAAATGATTGCAATTTATCTCCATCTAGTTTGGTGACAATTATTAAAATAAAAGAAAATAAAGGTTTTGGAAATATGATAAAAATAACCCTTATTAAAAAATATTGTTTTCTAATACTTAATTATTCCAAATAAAAAAAATATTAAGATTTTAAATTGTATCTTTGATTTTCAAATATATATATATATATATATATATATATATATATTTTTTTTTTTATAAATATTTATATAATTATAAATATATTTATTTATTTATTTTTAAATATATTTTTTCATATATAGTTTTATAAATATGCATTCATAAATAAATATTAATTCAAAAATATTAACTCAAAAGTTTTATAAATTATTTATAAAAATTATTAATTCAGTAAAATCAAAATTATTTATAATCAAAATTAACTATAATCAAAATTAACTATAATAAAATTTATTTATAATTGTTTGATTTTATTATATAAAAATTAAGTTGAGGTTATAAAAAAATTATATAAAAATTATGTTCAACAAAATATTTATATAAAAATACTAATTTTTATTAAAAATAATAACAACAATGATAATTTATATAAATACTAATTCAATAAAATTTTATGTGAAATAAAGCATGCATAGGGGCATGGTAGGAAATTTTAAAAAATGTATCACGCCTGGGCACGTTTCCTTCCGAATCACCCCACTTTTGGGGTGATTGTAAAACCACCATTGGTTTCTCCTCCTTTCTCCCCACTTGATATTTCCCTCCCTCGCCTAGATCTTACTAAACGAAAGAAATCTATTTCCTGTATTCCAAATCATTTCTTTTCCCCCAAAATCTCCAGTTCCAAACGATCTGTAAATGCGCTCGAGATTTGATATAGTCAACACACCATTCTGTTGCACTTGAGCCACTGTCATCGGAGGTAACCAAAGCTAGTGATCAGCCCACTATGTCTCATTGTTGGTGTGATTTTTTATTGAATGAATATGGCTCATTGATAGTTCAATGTCACTACAAATGTGAGTAAGGTGTTTCTACCTATAATTGGAGATGGTCATTGTTATGCATGTTTTAGAATCCTAGGTTTGAAGTTATTCCATGATTTTTAGAGTACCAATTTGTTGCTTCCAAACTTGATGGTCTGAGGTTTGTGCCATTGATGTATGTTGCATGTTTGATTTGGAAGCATTAATTGAAGACTTGAGAAGCAAGGAAGTGTGTGCACATCAAGATGTTACAACTCTATTATTTGTGTGTAAGAGGAAGGTTCAGATACATGAATAGTGTGTCATTGCCTAAAGTTTGGGCTACTGCTGGTTCATGAGCATTAGATTTAGTGAAGGTAAAGTTAGGTCCATCGACAAGGGAATATGGCTTGGGCTTTTGTTGTCCTTAATTACAAGCTAGATGCCTGCTAAGATCAATTCTTTGAGGGGATGCTTATTTTGTCTACTCCAGTATCGGTTGTCCTTATAGGATCAAGGAGAGGGAGTTGTTATCAAGTAAGATTAAGATGTCACTTATTCAGGTCTATCACTGAGTTGAATGGTTGTTTACTACTCAGGATTAGTCCACTTCCCTATTATGCTTGTCGCCTAGTTCAGGCACTACCACAGATGAGAAGACTGTGGGGGTTCGTGCTTCACCACTCATGTCCTAGATCAAGTTGTTTGTTGTGTGTGTTGTCGATGTTGTCAAATTGGGCACACAAGCAGGGTTCGCAGATGTGAGGAACAAATTGAATTACTACAAAACCAACTCACCATGGTTGTACCCTAGTTGATCGACGAAATGCCTCACTCACACTGCTACCATGCATTCCAGACACGAAGCACCCAAGTCTTACCATCATCCAATTCCCACTACATTTGGAAATCCCACATTCCAGCCCCACTCCAACACAACCCACTTCAAGCCCAAAATTATACTAAGGCATACCCATCTCAACTACCCACCCCACTTTAGTCCCATTTCATCACAACACCATCCCACTTCAACACACCCGTAGTCTATTTTAAATTCCAAATCCAAGGCCCTAACACAATTCTCAATAGCACACCAATAAGGATAAGCGGAGACCACCAAATGAAGAGAGGGAGATTCTTAGAATTTGTTAAATATTTTTACAGCTGGTGAAAGAAGAGATCTAGAGACTTCCACGTATAGAAGTGGCTAACCAATTTTTTCCCCCTCTTCCCCTTAAATTCGGATGAGACTCCTTTATAACAAGACTGCCCCTTCCTTCAAAGGAAAATTTGGTTCTAATACTACTCTATTTTGATAAAAATAAATTCCATCTTGAAGGGCATATTCTTCCATGTTTTCATGTCATCTACCTCTACTTCTTTTATTCTTTCTATATTTTTTTCTTCTAAATTCTAAATGTTGGTTTTAATGTTTTTAATCTGTTTTTAATTAAATATAATATTAGGATGGTTGTGCCAATGGGATTCTTGACCAGTGATGAAGTTCATATTTATTTCTTCATTATTAATCATTTCTTTGGTTTTTTCATGCCATGTTTCAACCTTAATTCTCTTGTGGAAGTAAATTGATTTCATGAGCAAATGCATTAATTTTTCATTCATCATGAGATAATCATTTCATCCTCTAGTTGATATTGAAAAATACGACTAAGGGATACATTCAAGAATAGTGTGAGCATCCAAACAAAATTTATGATTGATAAGTTAGCCTCTATACAATTGTCTCCTTGATGATTCTCAATGGATGAAACCTTCTCATAACGGATTTGGTTACATCCAACCTTTTGGCATGACAATTACCATTTATTCAATCATCAAAGAAATCGTTATTCTTCTATTTAATTAAACATGATAAATCATAGAAAAGTATAGGTTCAACCCTTGGTTAATCATGATAATGATTATACCAATGATGGTTGTCCTTGTTTAGTAATTATGAATCATTCATTATTCTAGAATAATGAACCATCTTTAAAACCAAACCAGTCAAGCCCCTCGTGATCCCTCTTTCTTATCCCTTTCCCCCCTCTTTTTCTTTAGTTTTATTTCTATAGAAAGGAGAAAAAAATATTAATCCTTTTAATTCCCCCCCCCACCCATTCTCCATGGAATCGACACCCTCTCACCACTATACTAGTTTTTCTTAGTAATCAATAAAACTATTTTTGATAGCGATGACCTGTCAAAAATTTGACATCATTGTCTGGGAGTGGAACCGGTGTTTTTTTAGGAATTTTCTCTCTGTTTTAAAAAAATGTTATGAATTTTTTGATTCGCTGGACAGAAAATTTATAAAATATATTTCTTATCATTGTTTTTCACTGTTGTTTGGTGTTATTAACTGCTTGATATTGTTGTTTTTTGGTGCTGGTTTTAACTGCTTAGACTGATTCTCTACTCTCCTTCGGATCACTTGCTCACTTTGAAATCAATTTTTTATACTTCTTGAACTTCCTTATGAGATAAATATTTGAAAATCCACTATTGAAACTACTTTATGTTGGCTACTGAATTTGAAAATCTCTCTCACTATTAGTGTTTTTGGTGTTTGTATTTCTTGGATAGTCATATATCAAACCCTTTGAACTTGAATTAAATTATCATTTTACTAATTTTAGGGCTATTTTATTATTACAATAGAAGGATTTCAAGGTTGGGATCATCAACAAGAACCTTTTTTCCCATGTTGTGGTTATTTGGACACAATGCATTCAAATGTGTACATAATCAACCATGGAAACCCCAACCAATTTGTGGAAAACCAAAATTATTCAGAGGAAGAGGGAGTGAACTGTTTTTGGAACAAACACTAAGAAACATAACGGTCAAGGTTGATATATATTTTTATTTTTATAAAAAACACATTAATAGGATACAAAATCAATTGTGGAAAACTAATACAAAATAGGACAACAAAAGTAACTCGGATGAAAAAAAAAAGGAGGAAAAAAATTCCCACAAGGAATAGCTTAATGAAAGTTGAAGAAAACCTCCATGAGTTTGATGAGACTTTAGCGGAGAAGGCAATGGAATGGTTTGAGAGAGAGGTTGATCTTGAGAGTCCGGAGGAAGGCACTTATTTAAATCCTTTTAAAGAGGGTAACTACATCTATAAAATAGGGTAACTCTATCAATTAGTGCAGGTATAAGGACTCAATGAGGAAAATGAAGAAAATTTGGTTGTGAACTTACTATCAAAGAAAGATAAAGATTTTGTGTTTTAGTCTTTAGAGGATGGTGTAGTTGATCAAAAGGAAGCCTTTCCACCCCCAATTTCTCTCACAAACTATTTTTCAGAGACATAGTAGGTTGAATAGGGGTTTAAAGCTGAAACATGCGGGGGGGGGACTCAAATTTTAATTCTTTTCATTCTGATTATATCAAATATGAATTTAAAATTGATTCCCCTTGTACTAATATTGCAGAATCAGCACCTATATAGCTTGTTCTAGAGAGTCAAGATAACTTTGCAATGGAGGAAGATGACTTTGCAATAGCAAAAGATTTTGGAAATTTATATTTCTATTATTTAAATTTGTCTCAAACTAACATGCTTATGAAGGTTGATTTAGGATGGGTTTTTTGTTTTTTTTAATTTAAAGGGTCTATTTTTTTTGTAAAATGGGTGTGTCGAGTGCCAAACCCCACGCAAGCCCTCCCCAACCCCTTTATATATATATATATATATATATATATATAATTGCAATTATAATTATAATAAATATATTTATAATAAATATAATAACTAAAATAAATACAATAAATTTATAAAAAAATTTATTATAATTACAATATATATATATAATTATAATAAATATACAATTATAATAATTATATAATTACAAAAATTAAATAACTATAAATATAATAAATATATAACTATAATAATTGTATATTTATAATAAATATAATAATTATTATAATTAAAATAATTAAAATAATTATAAAATTGTAAATATAATAATTATATAATTACAATAAATATACAATTATAATTACAATAATTATATAATTATAAATATAATAAAGATATAATTATAACAATTATATAATTATAATAAATATATAATTATAAATATAAAAATTATATAATCATAATAAAGATACAATTACAATAAATATATAACTATAATAAATATATAATTATAAATAGAATAAATATATAACTATAATAAATATACAATTATAATAATTATATAATTACCATAATTATATAATTATAAATATAATAAATATACACTTATAATTATTATATAATTATAATAAATAAATAATTATAAATATAATGAATATATAATTATAAATATAATTGTTATAATTATTCATAATTATATAATTGTTATAATTATTAATAATTATATAATTGTTATAATTATTAATAATTATATATTTATTATAATTATAATAAATATATAATTATTGTAATTACAGAATTATTATAAATATATAATTATTGTAATTCTATAATTATTATAATTATTATAATTATATAATTATTGTAAATATATAATTATTGTAAATATACAATTATTGTAAATATATAATTATTATATATATATATATAATTAATAAGGTTTATTTATAAAAATATATGATTATAATAATTATATCATTATAATAATTATATAATTAAAATATAACAAATATATAATTAAAAATATAAAAAATTTATAGTTATAAATATAATAAATATATGATTATAATAATTACATAATTATAATAAATATGTAATTATAATAATTATAATAAATATGTAATTATAATAATTATATAAGATTTAATAATGTTTATTTATATAAAGATAAATAATTTTAATAATGTTTATTTAAATATAAATTTATAAATTTTAAATATAAGGTTTATTTATATATAATTATTTATAAATTTATAAATTTTTATATTTATATATAATTATTTAAATACATAAATAAACCATATTAAATTTATTTATAAATATATATATATATATATATATATAAACATTATTAAAATAATATATATTTATTATAATATATTTTAATTATGGTTTAATTAAATTTATAATTATATATTTATTAAAATATTATATTATGTATTAAATTTATGATTATTTATTTATTATAATATTGTATTATGTATTAAATTTTTAATTATGAATTTATATTTAATAAAGTTTATCTATAATAAATATATAATTTTAAATATATAATTATAAATATATAATACTATAATTATTATAATAAACCTTATTAAATATAAATAATTATATATATATTATTATAATTATTATAATAATTATATATATAATTATTTATATTTAAATACATAATTATAGATTTAATATTATAATAATTACATAATTATAAATTAAATAAATACATAATTATAATATATTATAATAAATACATAATTATAAATACATAATTATAATACATTATAATAAGTACATAATTATAATATATTATAATATATTATAATAAATACATAACTATAAATTTAATAAATACATAATTATAATATATTATAATAAAAATAAAAAATTTAAATAATTTTAATAATGTTTATATATATATATATATGAATTTATAAGTAAATTTAATATGGTTTATTTATGTATTTAAATAATTGTATATAATTTTATAAATAATTTATAAATAAATTTAATATGGTTTATTTATGTATTATAATACATAATTATAAATTTAATACATATTTATAATATTATAATAAATACATAATTATAATATATTATAATAAATATAATAAATATAAATAATTTTAATAATGTTTATTTATATATTTATATATATAAATAAATAAATTTAATACGGCTTATTTATGTATTTAAATAATTATATATAAATTTGTAAATAATTATATTTAAATAAACCTTATATTTAAAATTTATAAATTTATATTTAGATAAACATTATTAAAATTATTTATCTTTATATAAATAAACCTTATTAAATCTTATACAATTATTGTAACTACATATTTATTATTATTATATAATTATTATATTTATAATTATATATTTATTATATTATTATATTTATATATCTATAATAATTAGATATTTATTATAATTATATATTAATTATAATTATGGATTTGTTATATTTATAATTATATAAATTATTGTAATTTCAAATTTATTATATTCATATATTCATTTTATTATAAATTTATTATAATTAAATATTTATTGTAATTATATAATTATTATATTTATAATTATATATTTATTACATTATTATATTTATATATTTATAATAATTAGATATTTATTATAATTGTATATTAATTATAATTATGGATTTGTTATATTTATAATTATATAAATTGTTGTAATTTCTTTTTTGTTATATTTATATATTCATTTTATTATACATTTATTATAATTAAAAATTTATTATAATTAAATATTCATTACAATTATAAAATTATTCTATTTTTGTATTTATTATATTTATAATTATAAAATTATTATAATTGTATAATTTTTATATTTATATAGTTATTATTATTATATATTTATCATAATTATATACTTATTATAATTATATATTTTTAATTATAAATTTATTATAATTATATAATTCTAATTATAATAATTATATGATTATAATAAATATATAATTATAAATATAATAATTATGTATTTATTGTATTTATTTTAGTATTTATATTTATTATAATAAATAAATTTATTATAAATATTATATTTATATATGTGTGGGGGGGGTTGGGGGAGCTGAAGAGGTCAGCGCCACTTCAAGTGGTGCTGGACAACCTCATTTCCCCAAATAAGTTTAGCCCTACCCCATAAACCAAAAAAACCCTTATACCCAAATCCCCCTGCTTATGGATCTCCCTTATTTTGGTAGTGAAAATCTAGCACCATTCAGGCTTGTTTTGGAAGACTTTGAGGTAGAAAATAGCACAAGAGGAATAGCTGAATTTGTGGAGGGGGAAGTACACATTAAAAAGCGCATGGTATTCATCCATGAGGCAAAAGTGGAGATGGAATTCCAAGACAGACCAGATACTTGAAAAGGAAGAAAAAGAGAATGTGGATATTACATTTACCTAATAATTCAAAGATCCTTTATTTCATTTTTCCACCCTCTTTAGACATAAAAAACATCATAAGGAGGGTGGATAAGTAACAACTCATAGATGGAGACCTTTGAGTAAAATTTGTGAAGGGTTACATAAAGAAAAGGATGTGATAGTTCACATCAAGAATTCCATATTCACCATCAGATTTCAGATGACAACTAGAACTATCTAGTTATGGATAGTCAAAGCAATATCACCCTTTGGGGGGGTTAAACCCAAAAATTATACTCTTCTACTTATTTTTTAATTTTATTTCATTTATTACAATTTAATAATCATATATTGTGTTTTTATATGTAGAAATGATGTAGAATAGTATCTTGTAGATGTATCATAGACTAAAACCTACTGAGGTTCACTATTTAAATAAGTATTCGGGTCGTGTTTTCTGGGTTATTTTCACTAGTAATAGTTTTTTATTACATATTCTCTGTAGATAAGCAGTGGGAAAATAGATTGCTGCTAGTTTAAGATCATTTATATCCCTTGAGCTGTTTTCTACTGCAGCAATAAATGGTTCCTGGAGTGTTTCTTTAGTTGTTTTCAGTTGCAGTGATTTTTCATTTTGTCTTCCCATGTAGGAAACCAAGGGTAAGAAACAAAAGATTAAAAGAAAGACTAATCAAAAGTTATCCCTTCACTAAAATAGCTCTAGGTAATTTTTTCCACCCTGTAATTCATTTATATATTAATTCTATTTAAAGATTAACTAAAAATCAATTTCGATAACACATGTGGGGTATATATGGAATATGAGTGGGGGAGTGCTTCCTAATTTTAGGATATATTTTCTTTATTTTTGTGTGGTTGTAGTTTTTTTTTTCTTGAGTTTAAATGAATGCCATAACTTTTTTAATTCATTGAAGTTTACGGGAAAAAATTATTGAACCTTCATTGATTATTCATATGATTACTGATTTGTGAGTTCCCAAATTTGAAACTGAGAATTAAAGAACTCTAGTTACTTGTAAAGCTCAAGGGTTTGATCACTTCCCAATGTCAATTTCATACACCTGGGACGGTTTTAAGGCTTATTTCATCCTTTTTCCATTATCAATTTCTTAAGATTACTTGAGTCATGAATTCTAATTAGAATTTGATTTTATTATATTTTAAAGCTATTGGAAAATTTATACTCTGATAAAATGATTAAGGCACCACTTTTGGAAGCCCTTTTTGAAAAATCATGCTCTTATCCTACCCTTACATCTGATCCTTTTTGTAAGCCCCCTAGAAGACTTGAATATCTGGTTAGGTAGCCACATTTCAAGCTCATATCCTTACCCACCTTACTCTTATGCATGGTTTTCATTGAAAACAAGTGTGGGGAAAGGGTTTTCCTTCATTTTCAAGGGTTGACTACTTTTTTGTAATCTTGAAAATGTTTTAGTACTTTTTTAAAAATTTTAAGAGTAAAGGATGTTGATATGATAAAGGAAATTTTTATCTTTCAAATCCCACATTTTTTAACCATTCGATACACCTTATATATTTTCTCTAACTGAATCCTGAGAGACCATGATAGCCATGTTAGGAGACATCGAAAACTAAAACCCCACCCCACCCTTTACTAGAGTAAAATGAAATATATATAGTGAGATATGGGTTTTGGGGAGGGTATTACTTCTCATTGTTTTTTTGGAAAATTTTTAATATATGTTGGTTTTTTCTTGGATGAATTATACACTCAAGTAATTTGGTCCACACTATTTTAAATTCTTAATCTCTCAAGTCAAAAAAAACAGTTGTGCTTCCTTTATAAATTGGGTGGGATACCACAACAAAATTGACATGAATTTATAAGTTATTTGATATTTTAAGGGTTTTGGGGGGGGATTTCTATTCAACAATATTAAGTTATCTACATATACATTTTACTCTAGAGTTAAAGCCTACATTTCATGCTTTTTAAGCATCAACTACCAACTCACAACTCATGAGCTAACCCTGTAAAGACCTTTAGATTGACAATTATATTCTCATGTGAGTAGAGGAATTGGGACTACAAAAAACATTGAAAAATATGAGGTCTGGACATCATGTATTGGATAGGGGGTTCACTACTCATTAATATTTCAATTTCTCTCCTTATCCCAAGAAAAAAATGGAAAACTTGTGTGCAAAAATTAAAGAAAAATAAAAATTGGAGGAATGTTCCCTCATTGCATTAATTGTTGTGTGAGCCCCTAATTCAAATGGGAAGTGTTGTGATGAGAGGATAATTATAAGGTGAATGAGTGAGGTTTCATTTTCGAATGACACACTTGTAATCAAATATTATGGTTTAATATTTCATCCTCTTTTTCATCTCTTCCTTTTCACATTTCAACCACCCACCTTCACCCAAAGAACAACCTTAGAAATACCTTATGATTGACATAGAGACTTGATTACTTAGTGGAGAAACAAGAAAATTAGAAACCATATGGGGATGCATATGTGAGCTTGAGATTGAGTATAGCCTTGAGAAAATAAACTTTGAGTGATGATGGAAAATAATTCTGGGAAGGTAGGTAAGATTCTCTTTGGGTCAAACATTTTGTTAGAATTTTTTTGAGAAAATAAGGAAAAGGGAATGAATTTAATGGAATCTTGATGAATGAACCTGTAAGAGGAAGTGATCGGTTCCATTAAGGTTTTGAAATTTTAACATGGCTTTGGTGTAAGTTTTTTCTAGGAGTGAAAAATTTAAGTGTGGGAGAGTGATAGATCTTGGTTTTGATGTAATTTTTGTGTTAATATCACTGTAAATATCCCTTTCATTCAGGTTTTAAACTAGGGTAAATCATATTTTTCCTCGTTTTTTTATTTTTAGATTAATAAATAATGTTTGATTTGTTTTTGGATTTTAAATGTAGATGAACACATGTAATTTGTAGAACTAAATTGGGAATACATTTTTTGATCTTAAATTATAAAAAAGTATGTGAAATTTTACTCAATCGACTTGGAATCTATTTTCATTGGAATTTTATTTTTGATAGAAATTTATAAATTGATGTTGATAAGTGTGAAAAAATTATACATTTTGAAAATGTATATGTTTTCCTTAAAAATGCACTTATTTTGATATGCTTAGAATTAAAATTTCACAATATGGATATTTTTTATTCTTGAAATTGTTATGGAAAATCAAAGTGACACATGTAATATTATATTTCTAAATGGGTTTTATTTTCTAGCAATTCATCTTGAATTTAAACTTTGTAAAAAATTTATGTTGAAATTTTTATTGAAATTCATAGTTATAGTTTTAATATTTTTGAGGAATTTCATTTTGATTTGAATTTATTATCACCTATGTTTGAATTTCATATTTTAAATTTTATGACATGTTAACTTAAAGTTGGGAATCTTTTTCAATTTAGTTGGTTGATTCCTAAATACTTAGTGAGGCCAACTTGAAGGTTGGAATCCAACCTACACAACTATTCAATAACATTTTGGTCGGTAAATTCCACTATTTTGGTTGTGATTTTACCCTGAAATAAATAAAGGAGCTTAAGATATATTTGGGCATAGGTGTTGGGATTGTGAAGCTTCTTTAAGTTACAAGATTTAACTCATTTAAAGTTCAGACAGTGAATGTCCGCTTTGGTCTTGTCAGAGTATCACCAACAATATTCAACATAGGAATATGTTTATTGGAAGTTCATAAACTTTTTATGGTTAATCAGGATGGTCTACATTTATTTAATGGGAATAGTGAATAGTGTAATGACTGAGATGGTTGAGTTGGTATTGGCTACTGTAGAGAGGTGAAGTCAACATATGGTTGATCATTCCTCAGAGGTCGGTGTAACTGATTTTACTAGTAAGTTACCTCTATAAAAGAGAAGTGGGACCAGATGATGATGTGTATTGTATTATATGGAGTTGAAAAACTTTTATGAAGTATAATCACTGGATAATTAGCTACAATGATTGTCATCCTTCAATTTCCTGAAATATAGGAGTTTATAGTATTCTTCCATGGACGTAGGATGAAAGTATGAACCACGAAATCATGTGTGTCTATTTACATTTCCTATTGATCTTACTTTAATTTGAGTTGAAATGTGTGTTATTATTAAGTTGTGTTTTGGTTTTATTTGTTGTCAATAAATGTTGTATGTTTGATGTTGGAAAAAGAAGAAGTTTTGAGTTTCGGACCCAGACCATCAGTATGAGTAATCAAACTCATCCCATCGACATGAGTCATTGAATACGATCCATCAGATTGATATTTTGATAGAAATTCATAAGTTGATGGAAATCATATTGATTCTAGAATGAAAATGGTGATCGCGATGTGGAAGTGTTCTAGAGTCTGAATGGCTCTGGTGTTAAATATGATGATTCTTTGATGATTTATAATTCACAAATATCATAAGTGTAACACCCCGAGATTTTATGAAAAATATCCTTTTTTAATTTCATTAATATCTTGTGTTGTATGCTACACCAAAAGGATCTTGAAAAACACGCATCCCTGACTTGGCTTGCATTACACACAATCGCGACCTTCCGTGATAGCGTGTGTTGTACGCAATACCGAGTTTCACTAAACAATGATATGCTATTAAAATATTATTAAAACTAGCCGTTATGAATTGTAATAACCAATTTTTGAAATTTTGTAAATTTTATTTTTCAAAATGGACTTCATTTTTGGATTCGGAATATCGAAATTGGTCTAGGGTGAAATTTTGGTATTTTTCTGGAAACTTTCAATTTTTGATGAATAGTGAAAACACTGGGTTACTATTTAAAAACCGAATTTTTATTTAAATAATTATTTATTTTATTTAAATTTATTTTGGGTCAAAATTGATACATAATACATATATAAGTTCAATGTAATTAATTGAAGTAATTTTATAATAATTTTAGATATATAAAAATTTTATTGAACTTTTCACCGTCTTTTACCCACCACCTAGGAGAATTTGCAAATTTACATAAAACTTAATTTTACCACTTTTGTGAATGGAATTTCAAAAATCTGAGAGACACGGTTGATGTCAGTAAGTAAAATGTGGTTCAATGAGATGAAAATAATTTTTGGTGAATAGTAACTTTTTACTTTTTTTACCACTGTTGAAAGTAAATAGGATAATTAAGGGTAAACATGATATTATTATTACCCTAACACATGTCCTAATTATATTGGATAAGTTTAATTCAACCAAAAACAACCTTAGGAATAAAATATGATCATTTAGGTCCACTTGGATTAGATTAGGACCTTTATTATTAATTTATTTAAAGAAGGGTTAAAATAGTTAAAATCAAAGTTTAATAACTAAATCATTTTTAATATAGAGTTATACATAAGATAAATTCGACTATAAATATTCATTAGAAAGATAAAAAGATTTCCTACATAATGGTAATTTATTTTTAATTTTTATACATTAAATAATTTAATTTATTTATGACACAATGATAATGCAGTAATTATCTTATTAATGAAATATTGACATAATTGATGTTATAAATACCCAAATAAATGTAATTTGAGACTTTTTATGAATTAAAATAATTTTATATGTTAATATGACATGTTAGTATTGATTTAATTAATTTTTTTCGAACTAATAATTCTGTTATTATTTTCACAAAAAATCAATTACCAAATAGTGTCAAAATTGAAATAAAATAGTTTTTAAAACAAACATTATATTATTAATTTTTATTTTATTCCTAAATATATAAGGTTCGTCCAAATGACTTATATAAGGTTATATATATTAATAATAAACAACTTGGGGTTCTTTTGTTTTTTTATAGTAAGTTTATTAACCTTATAGTGTAACGAAACAAGAAGACACGGTAAAAGTTAAATTATCTAACTTAAAGTTAAATCTAAATGATAAGGTTAAAATAGATACCTAAACTTGTCTAAATTATATTGGATGAGATTATTTCGACCCATACCCACCTTATCTTTGAAATAACTCAATTTTGAGCTATTAAAAACCAAATATGACTTTATAATAAAATAATATTTTTAGTTTTTCCAAAGGTGCCCCTCTCCTCCCTTATAAAAGGGCACCTCTTCCCTCTCTTCCTCACACCACTTTCATCCTTAAAACTTGGCAAAACCCTGCCAAATTCTCTTATCCACTTCCCTAGAAACATCCTAGAGGTCCTGTTCTTCTTCAAAGACCAATTTTAGTGCCCTAAGAGGAGATCTCAAAGAGGCTCTTCAAAGAAGAGGTAATGTCTGTTACCGATTCTTTCAACTTTATTTCTTTTACCACTTCTTCTTATTTAGTTGTTTCATTATGAAGTAATAACATCAGTATCACTCATATACTGGTATGTTATTATAATTATTAAACATCCCTATTTCACCATCTATCCATCCTATGAAAAACGAAATCACCGCGCCTGCGTACGTACGGAATACCATCTCTACGCCGTGGTGTAATCTATTTTCCACCACCACCTTACTTGGATGGGTATAATGGTGTAAATAATAACTATATATGATTATTTAAAAGTGATATTTATTCTGAAATATTATTCATACACTTCAATACAATTCCACGATCATGGGAATGATATCATCGCTCGTGCGTACGTACGGACTACCGTCTCCACAACGCGATGAGATTCATTCTCCATGTTAACCATTCATGAATGATTATAAAGTATATACAATAATTAATCATGAAATATATGACATACTAATGAAAATTAATTTATTTTTATATATATTTATGTCATCTACTTAATTTCATTCAATTCAATAAGGAAACGAAAACAACGTTCATGCGTACGTACAGCCTACCGTCTCCATGAACGGTGTATTTCATTCCTTTTATCGATCTATAATATATATGTATATGATGAATATATATTATATATAAATAATGTTTTAAATTCTGGAATTATTTAAATTAGGATATAAGTAATAATATCAAGAACGACAAGTCGAAACACATACGATAAATGAAACGATTTTACCCAAAACGCTGCTTTAACAAGAAATTTACAAAAGAACGGGTAATATAAAGTCGTATGTGAATCATATATGATATCATAAATATTATTATGGTTTTTTTAAAAGTTAATAATATGTTTAAACCCACTATACAGGATTCACGGACACATATAGAAGAAATTGGACATAAGGTAAGGGATAATTTTTCAAATCTCATTTTTATCTGAGATTGCGTATTCGTAAGTATTTACTGGGGTTATTTATATCATCCATGTCCATGTTTTATAAAAGTGTTTTAATGTATTTTTAATGTCCTTTTTACCCATTTTTGACTTTTACTACATGGTATTTAAGTAATATTTATTTTTTTACGTTACGAGGTACTTTTTTTGACTTTTCCAGCAAAAGTACAAGAAGAATGTTTTTTTAACTTATACGGCACGAAGGGATTTTTACGGTTTTATAAAGCCTTATTTTCATGAATCTTCCTCCAAAATATTTCATGACTATTTTCAACAAAATCCTTTTATTTTAAAATTTAATGGAATTTTGGTGAAAAGAAAATTATTTTCAAGATGAAAGGATATTTTCCTCAAGAATTCATTTCAAGTGCTTTATCAAAACCATTTTCCATCTAAGATGATATTATTTCATATGTGTATGTTTCAAGTATAACGTCTCTAAGATTTACATGGTTTCACTTTTCATATGATGAAATGATATCCATTTATTTTATATGGATTATGTGATGATGGGATGATGTTTATGAAACCCATTTTATTCTTTGGCTTATGATGAATGTTTTATGTTTATTTTGTGGCACAAGTAAGAATGATTTAAATATGAGATGGGTGGGACCTATATCTCCCTCCAATTCATTGGGTAAAGATTTATATCTCATGAGATAGACATGGCTGGAATGGTAAGTTAATCCGGTTCAGTGTTACAAGACTGGAATGAGGAGTGAACTCGATTCAGAATGGGACTTTGTCCACTAAGATGGTTTTGGCAGCAATGTCTTGGCTACTATGGAAATCATAACATGTGATTAATGGTTTCCACAATTACATGTTTTATTCCCTTGCTATTTTATCAAGATTGATGTTCCCTTATGATATATGCCTTACGTACTTCCAAGATTCATGTCTTTGCTCAGGATTTTGATGTTTAGATTTTATGTTCAAGTTTTTGCACTCAAATGTTTATGGATTGTTTTATGTTCTCTATGTTTACCCTTACTGGGCATTTGAGCTCACCCCTTTTATGTTTTATTTTCCCCAGGATATAAAGAATGGTTTTAGGTAAGAAAAAAAAGGAAGATCTTTAGGGGAGATGTTGAAGATCTTTCACCACGATTAAAAGATTTTATTCTGAGTTTCCAAAGACACTAAACTATTACGGTCCTTGTGTGTCTATTTTTTTTATGTATTAAGTATTCCTCTAAAGTAATGTAATGGGTCTCTATAGTTGTTATCAGAGGAAAGTTTTAGTCATCCTTTGGAAACTAGGATGCGAGAACTTTAGTGATATCCCTAGAGATATTTCTAAGGTATGTCTAGGGATGTCCCTAAGGATAAGTATACGTATAGGATATAGTCCTAGAACTACTGTAACAATCTAATAATTTAACCTAAGATGTTAGATATTGAGGTTACTCCCCCTTAATTATGTTGTTTTCTCAAGCATGATTTTTGCCTCTCACACTATTCTTTTTGGGTTTTAGACGATGGCTGGAACCCAAAGGAACCGTGTTGATCAATGCAATGGACAATGCAATGATTTTCCTCATGAACAAACAAATGTTATGGGAGATGGAGTGAAAAATCTTATTTCTATACTTACACAAGTTATGAATCATTCTGGACTTCCAAATGAGCAGAGAAGGGAACAATATTCTATTGAGTCCTTCATGAGGCAAGGTCCACCTTCTTTCAGTGGGTCTTCTGATCCACTTATTGCTGAACAATGGATTAGTACCACTGAAAAGATATTTTCAGTTCTTCAATTTTTTGAACATGATAAAGTCATCTTAGCAGTATATCGTTTGGAAGGTGAAGCTGATCAATGGTGGAATCTTATCAAGAATACGAGTCCAAGAGATGAAATTTAGTCCATGGAATGGGACGAGTTCAAGAACTTATTTTTCAATAAGTACTTCCCTCGTATTCTTTGAACAAATATGGAGAAGGAGTTTCTTGAACTAAAGAAAAATGATGATGAATCTGTTGGTGTATACGAAGCGAATTTTACAAGACTTTCAAGGTATGCAACTGGCTTTATCATCCGACCTGAAAGTAAAGTTGATCGATTCTTCAGTGGATTAAAACCAAATCTTCGAAGGGAATTAGCTATAAGAGACTTCAGTAGCTATGAAGAATTTGTGCGTTGTGCTATCAAGGTAGAAATGGAAGTTAGTGTTACATATCCATCTCTTGCTTTTGACAAGAAACGAAAGATGGAGTTCAAGGAGAAATCTCATAATAATGGTGAAAAGAAGATGATTTTTTCCTTCTTCTCAAAGTGTGGAAAGAAGGATGGTGGATATTGTCTTAAAGGGACTAGAAAATGTTTTAAGTGTGGAAAATAAGGTCATCGAGCAGCTGAGTGTCGAAGTAATGGAAAAAGGTTTTCTAATGATGTGAATAAAGAAAAGACTGCAGAGAACGCACCACCAACACTTCAATGCTTCAAGTGTAAGGAAATGGGGCATTATGCTAATAAATGGCCTAATCCAAGGGTTAGTGATGATCGACATGAGAAATAACTTAAGGAAAAGGACAAAGGGAAGTCACATGCGATCAATATGGGCGATGTTGAATATGACAACGATGTGGTGGAATGATTAATTGTTTATGTAATGGGATTCCAAAATAATTTTGTATATAGTATCGTGGAATACTGGAATATTTATGTATTGGTCAATTGTGGTTTTCAATAATTTTATGGTACCGGTAACCATGGAAAGTGATTGATATATTTTTGGAAAAAAAGATGATATGCGCATAATGAAGGGATAAGGAGAAAATGAAATGTTTGATAGTATTATTGAGCTCATGACTGATATAAGGAAATAGTTATATCATGGTTTGAGTATATATAATTTCCGAGTTTTGGTATGTGGAAAGAGTTAAGTTTTGACAGCACTCATGTTTTCACTAAGATTCAATGGGTATTCATTTTTCAAGAGAATACTTGATTAAGGCCTTCGAATGTTTGTAATGTGACCAAAAAGACATATCTTATGATATATGGGGATCAATGATGGTATTAACATGCTTGTTATATGAAATCTCTGGTAATCGTTTTCACTATAATATGAGAGTGGACTGCAGTATTATGGATAAAACTAAAGATTGGAATGTATTATGTTAGACATAAGTTAGTATTGTTTAAGGATAGATGTTTTTTCGATATTATTGATGGGATGTTATAGTAATGTTGTTTTAGAAAAAGGAAAACCTGCAGGATGGGTGACAGCCCATCACGTCGGACAAGGCTATGGGAATCGAGCCCACAACCGGAGTGTGACTGGCATTTATCGCCTACCACTGGCCTACAAGAAGTCCATGTTTAGTACTAACTAGTTTTATTATATTAAGCAGTTTGATATATGAAGTATAAGTCCATTTTAGGAACCATATATGATTAATCTCACTATAGATGGACTTATGTATATTTGATAAATTTTTCTAACCTTTTGTTTGAAACAGATGGAATGACCCATCATTCTATCACATGATCTGTTAACACTTCACGAATAACAAATTCAACTTCATTTCTTTAAGAGATGAAGTGGAAATTGTTCAAATCATGAACAACAGTGATATTCTACCAAAATCAAGCAAGTATTTCTTCTAGTTCAAAATTTTCAACTTTAGGGAAATGATCTTGAAAACCAAAAATGTTGTCCTAGTACCCATATATCCGATGAATCAGATGGTACCCTATATCATCAAAAATATATGGCTTTGTGATTTTTGGATTTTTCATAACCATGTTCTCTACCACTCTCCATCAGAACTTGATGGTTATATTTTTCTTCTATATCCATATTTTCACCTATATTCTCCTATATGGAAACCCATTGATGAGTTACTTTGGGTAATCGTTACATTTCATACTTTAGTTTTTAAAATTAAGTTTTAGTATTCCTTTTTACGATGTGGGTTTCTATGAATAGTAAACAATTTATAACCCCGACGAATTTCGAGGGTGAAATTCATTTTAAAGGGGGTAGAATGTAACACCCCGAGATTTTATGAAAAATATTTATTTTCAATTTCATTAATATCTTGTGTTGTATGATACACCAAAAGGATCTTGTAAAACATGCATCCCTAACTTGGCTTTCATTACACGCAATCGCGACCTTCCATGATAGCGTGTGTTGTACGCAATACCGAGTTTCACTAAACAACGATATGCTATTAAAATATTATTAAAACTAGCCATTATGAATAGTAATAACCACTTTTTTAAATTTTTTAAATTTTATTTTTCAAAATGGACTTCATTTTTGGATTCGGAATATCTAAATTATCCTAGGGTGAAATTTTAGTATTTTTCTGGAAACTTTCAATTTTTGATGAATAGTGAAAACACTGGGTTACTATTTAAAAACCGACTTTTTATTTAAATAATTATTTATTTTATTTAAATTTATTTTAGGTCAAAATTGATACATAATACCTATATAAGTTCAATGTAATTCATTGGAGTAATTTTATAATAATTTTAGATATATAAAATTTTTATTGAACTTTTCACCGTCTTTTACCCACCTCCTAGGAGAATTTGCAAATTTGCATAAAACATAATTTTACCGCTTTTGTGAATGGAATTTCAAAAATTCTAGAGACACGGTTGATGTCAGTAAGTAAAATGTGGTTCAACGAGATGAAAATAATTTTTGGTGAATAGTAACTTTTTACTTTTTTTACCACAGTTAAAAGTAAATAGGGTAATTAAGGGTAAAGATGATATTATTATTACCCTAACACATGTCCTAATTCTTTTTGAAAAGTGTAATTCGACCAAAAGAAATCTTAGGAATAAAATATGACCATTTAGGTCCACTTGGATCAGATTAGGACATTTATTATTAATATATTTAAAGAAGGCTTAAAATAGTTAAAATCAAAGTTTAGTAACTAAATCATTTTTAATATTGAGTTATAAATAAAATAAATTAGAATATAAATATTCATTAGAAAGATAAAAAGATTTATTACATAATGGTAATTTATTTATAATTTTTAGACATTAAATAATTTAATTTATTTATGACACAATGATAATGCAGTAATTATCTTATTAATGAAATATTGACATAATTGATGTTATAATTACCCAAATAAATGTAATTTGAGACTTTTTATGAATTACAATAATTTTCTATGTTAATAGGACATTTTAGTATTGATTTAACTAATTTTTTTTAACTAATAATTCTGTTATGATTTTCATAAAAAATCAATTACCAAATAGTGTCAAAATTGACATAAAATAGTTTTTAAAAGAAATATTATATTATTAATTGTTATTTTATTCCTAAAAATCTAATTTTTGGAAAACTTACTTATATAAGTTTATATATATTAATAATAAACAACTTGGGTTTCTTTTGTTTTGTTATAGTAATTTTATTAACCTTATAGTGTAAGAAAACAAGAAGACACGGTAAAAGTTAAATTATCTAACTTAAAGTTAAATCAAAATGATAAGGTTAAAATAGATACCTAAACTTGTCTAAATTATATTTTATGAGAGGATTTAGACCCATCCCCACCTTAGATTCGAAATAACTCAATTTGGAGCTATTAAAAACCGAATATGACTTTATAATAAAATAATATTTTTAGTTTTTCCAAAGGTTCCCCTCTCCTCCCTTATAAAAGGGAACCTCCTCCCACTCTTCCTCACACCACTTTCAGCCTTCAAACTCGGAAAAAACCTACAAAATTATCTTCTCCACTTCCCTAGAAACATCCTAGAGGTCCTGGTATTATTCAAAGACCAATTTTAGTGCCCTAAGAGGATATCTCAAAGAGGCGCTTCAAAGAAGAGGTAATGTCTGTTACAGATTCTTTCAACTTTATTTCTTCTAACACTTCTTCTTATTTAGTTGTTTCATTATGAAGTAATAACATAAGTATCACTCATATACTGGTATGTTATTATAAGTATGAAACAGCCCTATTTCACTATCTATCCATCCTACGGAAAACGAAATCACCGCGCGTGCGTATGTACGGAATACAGTCTCCACGCCGTGGTGTAATCTATTTTCCACCACCACCTTACTTGGATGGGTATAATGGTGTAAATAATAACTATATATGATTATTTCAAAGTTATATTGATTTTGAAATATTATACATACACTTAAATACAATTCAACGATCATGGGAATGATATCATCACTTGTGCGTACGTACGGACTACCGTCTCCACGACGCGATGAGATTCATTCTCCATGTTAACCAATCATGAATGATTATAAAATATATACAATAAGTAATCATGAAATATATTAAATAATAATGATACTTAATTTATGTGTATATATATTTATTTCATCTACTTAATTTCATTCAATTCAATAAGGAAACGAAAACAGCGTTCATGCGCATGTACAGCCTACTGTCTCCATGAACGGTGTATTTCATTCCTTTTATCGATCTATAATATATATGTATATGATGAATATATATTATATATAAATAATTTTTTACATTCTGGAATTATTTAAATCATGATATAAGTAATAATATCAAGAACAACAGGTCGAAACACATACGATAAATGAAACGATTTTACCCAAAACGCTGCTTTAACAAGAAATTTACAAAAGAACGGGTAATATAAAGTTGTATGTGAATCATATATGATATCATAAATATTATTATGGTTTTGTTACAATTTAATAATATGTTTAACCCCACTATACAGGAGTCACGGACACATACAAAAGAAATTGGACATAAGGTACGGGATAATTTTGCAAATCTCATTTTTATCTAAGATTGCTTATTCGTAAGTATTTACTGGGGTTATTTATATCATCCATGTCCATGTTTTATAAAAGTGTTTTCATGTTTTTTTAAAGTCATTTTTACCCATTTTTGACTTTTACTACATGGTGTGTAAGGAATCTTTCTTTTGTTTACGTTACGAGGTACTTTTTTTGACTTTTCCGGCAAAAGTACGAGAAGAATGTTTTTTTAACTTATACGGCAGGAACGGATTTTTACGGTTTTATAAAGCCTTATTTTCATGAAGATTCCGCCTAAATATTTCATGACTATTTTCAACAAAATCCTTTTATTTTAAAATTGAATGGCATTTTCGTTAAAAGAAAATGATTTTCAAGATGAAAGGATATTTTCCTCAAGAATTCATTTCAAGTGCTTTATCAAAACCATTTTCCATATAAGATGACATTATTTCATATGTGTATGTTTCAAGTATAATGTATCTATGATTTACATGGTTTCACTTTTCTTACGATGAAATGATATCCATTTGTTTTATATGGATTATGTGATGATGGGATGATGTTTATGAAACCCATTTTATTCTTTGGGTTATGATGAATGTTTTATGTTTATTTTGTGGAACAAGTAAGAATGATTTAAATATGAGATGGGTGGGACCTATATCTCCCTCCAATGCATTGGGTAAAGATTTATATCTCATGAGATAGACATGGCTGGAATGGTAAGTTAATCAGGTTCAGTGTTACAGGACTGGAATGAGGAATGAACTTGATTCAGAATGGGACTTTGTCCACTAAGATGGTCTTGGAAACAATGCCTTGGCTACTATGGAAATCATAGCATGTGCTTAATGGTTGCCACAATTACATGTTTTATTCCCATGATATTTTATCGTGATTCATGTTCCCTTATGATATATGCCTTACGTACTCCCAAGATTCATGTCTTTGCTCAAGATTTTGATGTTTAGATTTTATGTTCAAGTTTTTGCACTAAAATGTTTATGGATTGTTTTATGTTCTCTATTTTTAACCTTACTGGTCATTTGAGCTCACCCCTTTTATGTTTTCTTTTCCCTAGGATATAGAGAAAGGTTTTAGGTAAGAAAAAAAAAACAGAAGATCTTTATGGGAGATGTTGAAGATCTTTCACCACGATTAGAAGATTTTATTCCAAGTTTCCAAAGACACTAAACTATTACAGTCCTTGTGTGTCTGTTTTTTGTTATGTACTAAGTATTCCGCAAAAATAATGTAATTTCCATGTACGTCAAGCTTTGGGTATCTAAAATAAGTTACCTGAGAAACTATTGATGCTATCCTTATGAAAGAAATATGGAGTGAGGACAATCGTATTGAGGTTTGGTTGGTAAGAAATATGTATGTTGGAAAGGATGAGAAGTTACAATACTTTCCAATAAAGTCATATGATGGTGAAGTTTATCTTCAACGTATTCAAAATAACGAGGAAGTCATGATACAAGCAGAAGTGTGTAGAAGAAGAAAATTGTTGAAGCCGAAGCTTTATGGTCTCAGATCATCGGTGTGCAATCACCAAACACAGATTTGTTTAAATATTGGGAATATTGTTTGGAACATGTGAAAATGAAGATGTTGGTTTCCAGCTAGACCAATAAGCCATAAGAAACAAATCTTTCAAAAAAGAAGTTGAGTGTTGAAAATTCATTGGTATCGTAATCAGAAAAGAAAGGAAGTTGCTGATGTTGAAGCTGCTAGAATCGGCCCATCAGAATAACAACGATAAATAATTGGAAACGAAATCATTGTTTGATGAATTGAAGAAAAGGATAAATACTTTGAAGATACTTCACAATGGTTTTCAATGTCTTACATTTAACAGTTGGTACGAAGCATTTGTATGAGAAGACTTTTGGTGTTTACAAGTAGTCATTGTAATGGTCCATCTTCAGTTCTGTATATGTCTTCATCATAATGAAGAATCAGAATGAAAAATCATATTAAAGAATTAGACTGAAGAAATGTGTGTAAACTTGAATAAGTCTGAAGATATGAGAAGATTCAAGAAGCTCCCAGAAGTGTTGAGAAGATTTGAAGAAGTCAAAGATAAAGAATTAAATGAACAAGAAATTTAGGATTATAAATTTTATTGAGCAGGAAGTGATTGTTTTTCCCACATTTGTAATTCTTTGGTGCCTATAAAATGAGAACATGAGATATTTGTATGATGTGCGAAAAACTTTAATTGTTAAAGTGAACCGAGATATCTAACATTTGTTTTGTCAGGTATTAGGTTTCCAACCAAAGTTTGTTTTCAGGCTGATACTGGGGAAGTTCAATCGAAAAACGATTATCGGAGTGAGGTTCAATCTGATCATCGGAGCAAGTTCCAACAGACGACGCTTCATCAGAACAAGACCATCAGAGTGAGCCCATCATAGTGACATACATCAGAGCGAGGTTCATCAGACCAAGCTCCATTAGACACATGAATTGTGACCAGCTGATTGAGTTTCTACTCAATTGAAGAAGTAAGATAAGAAGGAGAATCAGACATAGGCCAATCGGATAGAGACCATCATATAGAGGTTACTAGAATAAGGAAGAACAGACTGACTTTTGCTGAAGAAAATTTCCGAATCGAGTTTCTGGAAGAAGTTTCAATACCAACAAGTTCATTAGAGAATTTTTGAAGTTCTTGAAGATTGTACGCAAGTAAAATTTGATTCTTCTTACTTGTGGAAGAAGTGAAGACTTTTCGAAGTGGATTAGAAATAAATAAAGAAATTGAAACCTGTAATTGTGGATACTTACCAGTTGCTGAAAAGGATTGATTGTTTCTTGGGGTGTATAAACAGCTGTGAGAAGTGGATACTAATAAGGATAGTTGGGGGGTATAACCAATTATAACAGGAAAGTTGATACTGAGATTTTGGAATTGTTCGTTTCTTGTACCTTTGTATTTTGGAAATAATATAGTGAAATAATCCATGTTGGTGAGAGTATCCAACATGGAAAGGAGTAGGTGTAATGGCCTAGACCTCCCTGGTCTATTACTTTGTCAAAATCCAGTGTTTGAGGTGTTTTGGGAGGAAATGATGACTCATTTCAAGAGTTTGTCAAATTTTCATTTTTTTTACCATCAATGAGTTAGGCGTCGGTGAGTCGTGTCAGTAGCTCATCATTGGTAGATTGGTGTCGTTAGCTCTTTATTGGTGACTCAAGGCGTTGTTCGGTCGAGATTCCGATAGGTCGGGCATTGGTGAGTAGTGTTGGTGAGTGGCATCGATGGGTAGCATGAGTGACTCATGTCAGTGAGTCGCATCGGTGACTCACTGTTAGTGACTCATTTCAGTGACTCACCCATCAGTGAGGCATTTCCAACTTTTCCCAGTTTTTCTAGTTTCACCACTCTTATGTTTTATTTGATGTAAATAAAGTTTAAAGCTGTGTTTGGGCGTTTCTAAAAGAGTTTCAAAGGGTATAAATCATATCATTAATATCCTAAAGCTCTGAGGTCTTTTAAATAGTCAAACCACGTGGCTTTGACTATGATCTGACTTTAATGTCCCTTGGAATCATTTCCTTCCGTTGATATAGGATCTGAATTTTCTAAAGTCGTGATTTCCTCTTCCTTTGAACTCTTCCATTTTCTCTTGGTGCGCACAGAACATTTCTTCCTCGAGAAATCATGTTCTTGTGCTGTAGTAGTCTGTTTGATTCTCCCCTAGAGTCTTTCCTATTACTCACAAGACCCCCTGTTTTTGACGTAAGGAAGAATTGTTGATCATATGTTGTTCTAATTAGGAATTTTCTTCATCTATCTTTCCTTTTTTGTATCATGCGAGGAGGTTGGACTCATGTACCATTATGAATAGAGTTGAATCCAAATTTTTTGAAGATAATAAGAATTAATAAATGTAGGGATAACAAGATGTTGATAATTCTTGTGTTGTTTTTATTTTCTATCTTTGATCCATGTTTTGAATTGGGTTGGGCATATGACTTATGAAAATCATGGTCATTGGCGGTATCTATTTGCACACAAAACCCACGAATACTTGTTAATATTTTTTTGAATGGATTTAAACATGAAAAACATAATTAATCACTCGTAGCTGGTTAATTAAATGGATTATCTAGGATCAAACTTGTTCTGTGATAACCCCTATTTCATCAAGTGAAATTAAAGTATGATAGTTTCTAAATCTGAATAAACTTTTCCTTATTGGTGTGGTTGTGTGCTGTGTGTTGTTCTATTCGGCCTTATTTATGTTCTATTCATGTGGTGTTGTGGTTGGGAGTATAGTTGTGTGTGTGGGGTGGTGCAGATGGTGAAATGGAATCTCAGGTTGAGAGAATGATTGATTGTGGAATGGATGAACTTGTTGTGCAGTGGGACTGCATCTGGGTATTGGTTGGTAAGTGGGGCTGCAGGATCGAGTTGTGTCATGTTTATGTTTATGGGTGTAATGGGTGCGCTGGTTGTGGTGTTATTGTGCAGTGGGGCTACCTAGTGTGGTAGTGATGAGGTGTTTTGGGGGGTTTTCTTATTGATAGGAAGGACATAGCGACTTTACTTTAAAGAAAGATGGTGGCAGTGGTTGAACAAGTGTTCAAGAGAGAGGAGTGTGCAGTGGGACTGCAAGATGTGTGAGTTTTGTTTTTATGAATGTGTTGCTCTTCATGTAGCGGGGCTACCAAATATGGTTTATGAGGGATGATTTTGAAGAAGGATGGTGTTAGCTTGTGTGATACTTTCTCCCAGAGTTTCCAGAGACTGTTATTTTATGAATGGGTGTTAGAATTAATTCTTTTACATTGACCCTTCTTTCTCTGTTTGGCTTTGGCAGTGGCTGGTATGGTTGCTTCGCCTTATAACATTTGCAATGTTTGGTAGTTTTCTTGGTAGGTATGAAATAAATAAATGAATGAATTGATACCTAAAAATAGAGAGTGTTTAAATGAATTGGTTGAGGGTATGTTTTGAGTTGTGGCTTATATTGAAGCGACATTCATTTATCGACTTATGGTACTGAACATCGTTTGTGGTGGTACGTGCATGTAGGGTTGGCAGCAAGGGCAGTTTTGGTGTGGGTTGGTTTTTGTTTTGAAAACCCATAGGTTGGTCTAAGTGTTTGGTACCTATATATATACACATGTATTTCCTTGTGATTTCTATACGCACCCCACCTGTGTTGAGAACTATGTGCCAAAAACCCCCATTATTATGGGGAGGGTGTCCTTTCCCAACATCCCAGTGGGAGGATGAATGACTGGTTATTGACTCTTCTCGACTCCCTCTTCTAGGCATTGATAGCCCTAGACTCTTCAGGTAGGCTGTGGTGTGGTTGTGAGACCCAGGTGTTTTCGGGTGAGGTGTGCTTCCTAGGTGTCTTCGGGATGAGATACGTTGTACATTCCCAGGTGTCTTTGGGATGAGTTTGTGTTTTTGTGGCCTAGGTTCTTGTGGGTGGTATGTGGTATGTGGCCTAAGTGTGCATTGGTAGGTTGTGACAACAAGGCTTGTGGAAGAGCCTGGTAGCGTTTGGATGTTCGTCGTTAGGGATGAGTAGTTAAGCAGTGGGAAGTGGTGCAAGGTACCCAAATATCGATGTGCTTACTACGTTACTTGGCTTTCATTATTTGGTGAGCATGTCTTGGTGAGGTTGGGGTGGATAGTATAAATTTTTAGGTGCTTTTGAGTTTCTACTATTTTCTCGCTTGGGAATTAGTATGCTTCTCCCACTTGTGTGTGGGTGACTTTGGATTTTCCTACTGAGTATACTTGTATGCTCTCCCTATGTATATAAAACTATTTTCATGTTTCTAGGGGGATTACGTAGACTGTGAAGGGCTTTACTAGCCCAGATGTTGGGGGCGATTGTTGTGTCGCTGCTTAGTTTTATTTTGGTACTTACTTTGTATTTTCCCTTGTATTCGTAGCAGTTTTACTTTAAACATGCATGTGGGATGGATTTTGGTTTATATATATATGTGTGTGTGTGTGTGTCTTGGAGTTGTTTTAGGCTGATACATCTTATCTCCCGATCTTGTTTTCATTAAAAAGGGTAACACCTCCTATAGTACCCCCAGTTTTTGGTATGTAACCCTTACTTGATGTTTTTCATGGTTTAAAGTGTAAGGGTGAAGGATGGGTGAGTTTTGTGAACTTTAAATAAGTTTTTGTGGCTAATGTAGGTGTGCATGGGCTCCACTTAGTTTGTCTAAACCATGCAGATATCCTAGAAGAAACCGTGCGTAGTTGTAGTTTTGAGGTAGTAGCTTCGACACGATTTGAGCACGGTTAGGGAGACTATGTGAGAAGGTCATGTGAGGGTTTTTTAAGGCATTATCTAATTCATGGTTAGCGCACAGTTTGTCTAACCATGGGAGATAACCATGCTTGGGGTTAAAACAATATCCTAAAAAAGTGGATCTGGGTCGGCCTTGCCTTTAATCAACTATTTTTTCCCAAATCATCTCTAAATTGGGATTTTCCTTCTCTTAAGACCAAATAAGGTTCTCCCATTGATCCAAACGCAATTCGAAGGCTTTCCTTGGTGATTCAAAGTTGTATTCTTGAGGTATGTGATCTTTTTTCATCGTTCTTGATCGGTTTCATAGATATACTTAGATCTAATTCTTTTCCCTTCTCTTTTTATTAGATTTACACCAATTATGGGTAGATATAAGATCATGGATGCCAAATATAGTGATATTTGGTCTTGATCAAGATAGGAGAAGAGATCTAAGGTGGTTTGGGGGAGTTTCAACACGTTTCCTAGAACATTCTTCATCTGTTGTCGAGTTTCGTCAAAAAACCTTTGAGGTAGGTGGCTTCTCTCTCGACTCATCTTTCTAGAATTTATTGGCCTAGTTTCAAATTGATTAAATTGAATAGAATTGATTGTGAAATCTTGGTTAAATGCATGGAATAAATCTTATTTATTGATGATTTATCGTTTTTGTGGAATTTTGTAATCTCGGTGAATTGTTGTGCAATTTTTTTTAGATTCTTGAATTTTAAATTGTAATTTTCAATTATGAATTTTCTAGAATTTCTAAATGGTTTGATGGAAAAATGGGTTTCAATAAATATGGAGTTTTATTGAAATGGTTTGGCATTGAAATGGTTTTTATGGAAAACGATTCTCAATAAAAAGGTGATTTTGTTAAAAAGATTTTTTTGGCATGATCCTTGGGCATATTGGTGTGTGAGTTCATATTTCATTTTTAGGGATTGGTTGAAATATTACCTTGTGTTTAGTTCCAAAGGTCAAATGGCACATGAGATATAATTACCTTGTGAAGACTTGGAATATTGACGTGAAACTACTCATGAGTATGGAACTGTCATCGTGTAATATACATGGTTGGTTGTGTGGATTTGTGGAATGGATTGGGTATGCCAAATAAATATTGAGAAGTGGCTTTTAAGTTTTTTTTATTTATTTTTCTTAAAAATTAACTTTTTGGAAAATTGTTTTCAATTTCACTTGTATGCTTGGTTATCAATGGTTTTGGAAACGTGTTTATACTTAGTTATAAACTGTTTTGAGAAATTGTTTTATATAAACTATTTTATATAATTGTTGCTAACTCTTTTATCCTAGTAGAGTGAGTAGGGAAGTCATTGGTGAAAACATACTGAGTGTTATAATCATCCCTATTTGAGCACTTTAGTGATTTTGTAAATGTTATCTTCCAGGACATGTGAAAAGGTAAAGTATCACATGTTTCTAGCACCACCTCGTGATACTTGGGTTGTTCGGTGGTTGTAGAGCTTGGAGCTTGTGGAGCATGGAGTCTTGTGGTCTTTTGGGAGTCTTTATTTGTTCTTACACTATTTACTTTGATAATTTTTAGTTCTCCATTGTTACACACATTAGATTGGTTTTGATATGAACAAGTAGTTGTATTGTCTTGATTTTGTTCATGAATCATTTCGTGAATGGGTTGGTTATGGTTTTTTTGGTTTAATGGTTTTATTCTTAAAGGGTAAATAATCCCCCACTTGTATTTTAAACCCTTTGGCATTTATTTCCAGCCTTTGGAGTTTTGGGGATTTCGCTTAAGGCCTAGTAATGATTTTCCGTATTCTCAAGCGAATGAGAATTAGTGGGTCATTACACCTCCCATCTTGTGTGAATGTTTACCTACCCTTGGTTCTAGTTGCCACCCCGGGGCCTATTGGAGGTGGGAATCGGGGGTCATTATCTCTCCTTCATCTTGAGGAAGGAAGGTCTCAAAATATTTCTATCCATTCTTTTATCTTGAAGAAGGCATGTTGTGACAGAATGATATCAGAGGTAATGTTTGAGGGATAGGATGAAGTTTGGAGTTAGGCATAGTGAGGATTGAATGGGATAGTAGGGAACCAATGTTAAACGACCTTGGTACGTAACATAGGCCAGAGAAGACTGGTTCGGACATGAGATTTTACCCCCCTGTGATCCGATGCAAGGACTCTGAGCTTACCGAATGAGGTGTTTCGCTTGTTGAGGCCGCGTGCACCTTCAGAGTAAGTTCCCAATTTGAGATCTGGATGGTGTAGGTGGTCAGGCCAAGTGCCTAACTCAGCAGTAGTGGCTGGCCATGCCATTTCAGTAGTAAAGACCATAGGCTCCTACTGCAACGAGGGGAGACATAGCAGGCAAAGGTCGACCCGAGGGCGTTCCACAGGGACCTCGACTCGAGTGTGGTTGGGGAGGCAGCCGAAAGTATAGGGGTAGAAGATCTGTACATGGTCAATTTCATGCCGTAGAGGTATCATTTTCAGTAGGTCTATAGATCGTTCGAGGTACAATCAGTTTGTTCAGTACTCTTATTTGTGCCTTGTTTGATTTAGGAGCTTCACACTCCTTTGTTACACCCAGTCTAGCCCATGCTCTGGGAATAGATATAGAGAGACTTTCCATTCCCCTAGTATTGAGTACACTAGTCGGAGGTCAGGCCAACTTGTTTAATGTTTGTCGGGGATGTAGACTGATGTTGGGGCCACATCAGTCTAGTGGGGACCTCTTTCTACTACAGATGCATGTATACGATGTTATCCTTGGCATCAACTAGTTGTACATTATGTGTGCTCTTATAAAATGCTTCTAGAGAAGAGTCATGTTTTTAGACGTGGGTGGGCAGTGTGTAGCCTTCACCGGCGAGAAGATTTGTCAGATGGGTAGTTGGTGTGTGGAGCCTTTTCTTTCCTTGTTGGTTGAGATGTCAGTGGAAATCGGTGGATGCTGAGATGGTAGATATTTCCGGAGTTTTCAAGGAGTTCTTGGATGTCTTCTCCAAGGAGGTTGTGACTCTAACCCCTCGATGTGACGTTGATTTCAGGATAGACTTACAACTCGGTGCTAGTCCGATTTCGATGGATCCTTATCAGATGGCACCTTCTGAGCTACGAGAGTTGTGGATCCATATTGATGATCTGATGAATAAGTGCTTTATTCAGCCCAGTTTGTCATCGTGGGGTGCTCCAGTCTTGTTTGCGAAGAAGGAGGATGGTGGTCTGAGGCTGTGGATAGACTACCATAGGTTTAATTAGGCAAAGATCAAGAACCTTTACCCTATCCCAAGGATAGACGATATTTTCAACCAGTTGAGGGGAGAAAATTGGTTTTCAAAGATCTATTTGTGATCAGGGAATCACCAATTGAGGGTGAAGGATGGTGACATCCCAAAAATTTCTTTCAGGTGAATATATGAGCACTTTGAGTTTGTGGTTATGTTGTTCGGTGTTACAAACGCACCAGTTGTGTTTATGGGGATTATGAACTTTTTCTTTTGTGAGTTCTTGGATTATTTCATCGTTGTATTCATCGATGAAATCCTGGTCTACTCAAATTAAAAGAGGAACATATTGAGTAGCTTAGGACTATCCTAGAGGTCTTTTGACACCACCAGCTCTACGGAAAGTTTTCCAAGTTAAAGTTTTGGACATGAAAGGTCCACTTCCTTAGGCATGTGGTGTCTCAGCAGGGTGTAGTAGTGGATCTGTCAAAGGTCAATACAGTTGTTTCTTGGGAAGCACCTAAGAATGTGGTAGAGGTTTGAATTTTTCTTAGTCTGATAGGATATTACCAGAGATTCGTACCTAAATTTTCTCAAGTAGCAGCTATGTTGATGTCTTTGAACAGAAAAGGCCAAGTTGTTGTGTGGAGCGAGTAGTGCCAGACAATGTTCGACTATCTGAAGGGGAAGTTGGTAAGTGATCCAGTGCTCATGTTTCTAGAGGAAGGGGTGATATTTGAGGTGTTTTTCAATGCTTCCCATATGGGATTGGGTTGTGTCTTGATGTCTCAATAGGGAGTGATCTATTATGGATCTAGGCAGTTATATCCCTATGAATGTAACTATTCCACCCATGATCTGGAGCATGAAATAGTCATGTTCATGCTAAATTTTTGGCAAAATTACCTTATTGGGGAGTTCTTTATGGTCTTCATGGATCACAATATTTTGAGGTACATCTTTTCCCAGCGAGGTCTGAAATTATGATAGTAAATGTGGATGGAGTTTCTCCAAGATTAAGATTTTGAGATATCCTACACCTTAGGAAAGGGGAATTTTGTGGTGGATGATTTGATCAGGAAGTCACAGAAGGAAGTGGTTTGGGAATCTAAAGATGCATGGAGAGCAATGGAGGAGTTGGTTTACTTGCACTTAGATGTAAAAATGGATGGCGGTAGAGGCTGTCTATTTAAGATGATAGTGCGGTCATCTCTGAGGCAGCAGGTGGAGGAGTCTTAGTGGGGAGACCTAGAGGCAGAGGTAATGCATGATCGCTTTGACCAGGGTGATGCACTAGAGGGATGGTTGGAGGATGGTCAGAATCCAATGTTATTCCAAGAGAAGCTATTTGTTATAGCAGATATAAGCAAGGGAGTTCTCCATGAGTTTCATAGATCACCCCTAGTAGTACACCTAGGAGTTTCCAAGATGTACCATGGCTTGAGGGAGCAGTTCTGGTGATCCGGGATAAAGCGGACAGTGGCAGAGTTTGTAGAAAATTTCCTAGTGTTCCAGTAGGTGAAGGTTGAGCACTGTGTTCCCAGTGGTTTGTTTCAACCCTTATATATCCCCGAGTGGAAGTGGTATGTCATCTCAATGGATTTATTCATAGGGTTAGCCAGGGCTCGAGGAGGATTCAATGAAATCTGGGTAGTGGGTGATCGGCTGATGAAATCAGCCAACTTCTTAATGATCAAGGAGTCAAGTGCATTAGATAACTTAGGGCGGTGGTAAGTGGATGAGGTGGTGCGTTTTCATAGGGTTTCAAGATCCATTATCTTAGATCAGTATGTGTGTTTTACCTCTCAAGTCTGAAGGGGATTGCAGTGTGGTTTTGGAAATCAGTTACACCTCAACACTGCTTTCAAGACTTAGATAGATGGGAAGATAGAGAGGACCATCCTGATATTGGAGAACATGATGACAGCATGTGTCTTGGACTTTGGTGGGACTTGGGTGTGACATTTTCCCTTGGTATATTTTTCTTACAATAATAGTTATCACTCTTCCACTGGTATGGCTCCATTCGAAGCTTTATACGAAAGGTCATGTCATTCCCCCTTGTACTAGATAGAAGTTTGGGAGGCAATTGTTCTTGGTCTGGATGTGGTGTAGAGTATGACATATAGGGTGTAGCTTGTACGTGAGAGTATTAAGGTAGCACAGTACAAACAAAAGTTGTATGTCGATCATAGGAGAAGGCCCTAGGAGTTCAAGGTTGGGGACCACATGTTCTTGAAGGTTTCCCCTCGATGTGGGCAGCCGAGGATCAATAGAGGGAGTAATATTTCTCCGAGGTTCATCAGACCCTTCGAGGTGTTGGGATGAGTTGGAGAGGTGACATACCAGTTGGCGTTGCCACCATAGCTGAGGAGGATCCACGATATCTTTCATGTCTCCCAACTTCATCGATATCTTCACGATGAATCTTATTTCATTAACTGAGGAGAGTTAGATATTGAGGATGAAAAAACATTCGTGGAGCGGCTAGTGAATATCCAGGATCATCATGAGAAGGTGCTGCATGGATGGACCATTCCTTTGGTTCACTTTTTGTGGAGGCATAGTGTCCTGGAGGAGAGTACCTGGGAGCGAGAGACGCAAATGTGTGCCCAGTACCCAGAGTTGTTTTGAGTTTTTCTTGTGTGTTTTGATTGTGATATAGTAATTGAACCTTGTTTGTTATAATATGGGTTTCTTCCTTGTTCCATATTGTATCACTAAGTCCTAACATGTGAAAAGGGGGAGACCTGGTTCCTAATCAAGATGCATTAATTGAGATGTGATTAAACTCATGCGAGCGAGTTAGTGCCTCCCAGAAAAGAAAGTATCTTGACATGGAGGAAGAAATTTACCTAAATCGTGTGCCCAGATAGTTGGTGCTTATGTGGGGTATCTTGTGGATTTTTGGGTTAGCAGATGTGGGAGGAGTTTTTCTTGGATTTTGAGGCTTCACTCTAGCTTCGAACGACACAGAGTGGTTTATCCCTGAGAGGTATCTAATGGGGTGGTTGTTTGGACCCCCATTTCTTCTGGGTTTGGTTTTAAATTTTAGAGGGAGAGAATAGATTGAGAGGTATCTGATGTAATGGCCCAGACCTCCCCAGTACATTAATTTTTCAAAATCCAGTGTTTGGGGTGTTCTGGGAGGCAATGGTGGCTCATTTTAAGAGTTTTTCAAATTTACAGTTCTTTTCCATTGGTGATTCAGGTGTTGATGAGTCGTGTTGGTAGCTCAGTATCGGTAGGTTGGCATCGGTACCTCACTATTTGTGACTCAAGACGTTGGTAGGTTGGGCATCGGTGAGTGGTGTTGGTGGGTGGATTCGGTGACTCGTGTCGGTGAGTCGCATTGGTAACTCACTGTCGATGACTCACCCATCAGTGAGTCATTTCCAACTTTTCCTAGTTTTTCCCTATTACATTTTATTTGACATAAATAGAGTTTAAAGCTATGTTTATGCATTTACAAAGGTGTTTCAAAGGATATTAATCATATCTTTAATATCTTAATTCTCTAGGGGATTTTAAATAGGCCAACTGTGTGTCCTTGACAATGATCCGACTTTAATGGATCTTGTAACTTTTTCCTTCAATTAATATAGGATCTATATTTTATAAATTTGAGATCCTATATTCCTTTTAACCCTTCCATTTTCTATTAGTGAACCCATAAACTTTCTTCCCCAAGGAGTCGTGCACTTGTGATTTAACAGTCTATTCAGTTCTCCCCTGGAGTCTCTCCTACTACTCACACAACACCTTGTTTTTTATGTAAGGATTAATTATTGATCATATGTTGTTCCAAGTAGGTATTTTCTTCCTCTCTCCTGTGATTATCATACGGGTTGAGTGTACTCATGTACCCTTGTGAATACGGTTGAATCCAAATTTAATGAAGATAATAAGAATTAATAAATTAGGGGTTGGGAAGATGAGGATGATTCTTGCGTTTTTTTTATTTTCTATATTTTATCCATGTTGTGAATTTTTTTGGGTGTATGCCTTCAGAAGATCATGGTTGTTCGTGGTATATGTTTGCATACATGACCCATGAATGCTTGTTGTTAATATTTTGTTGAAGTACTATAAAAATGAAAAACTTGATTAATCACATATATCTGGTTAATTAAATGGATTCCCCAGGATCAAACTTGTTCTGTGATAACCCATGTTTTATCAAGTGAAATTAGAGAATGAGAGTTGGTAAATATGAATAAACATTTCCTTTTTTGTGTGGTATTTTTTTGTGTGTGGTTCTTTTCTGTCTTGTGTCTGTGTTTTCCATGTGGTGTTGTGGTTGGGAGTGTGGCTGTGTATGTGGGGTGGTGCAGGTGGTGAAATGAAATCTCAGATTGAGAGACTGATTTATTATGGAATGGATGAACCTATTGTTCAATGGGACTATATCTGGGCAGTGGTTGGGTAGAGGGGATACAGGATCGGATTGTGTTATGTTTATGTTTATGGGTGTGATGGGTGTAGTGTTGTTGTATAGCGGGGCTGCCGAGTGTGGTAGTAATGAGGTGTGTTGGGGGGTTTTCTTATTGATAGGAAGGATAAATTGAATTTAATTTGGAGAATTATAGTGGTAGTGGTTTAATGGGTTTGTAAGAGAGGGGAGTTTATAGTGGGACTGCAAGTTGGATGAGTTTTTTTTTTGCTGAATATGGTGCTTTTCGTGTAGTGGGGTTGCTAAGGATTGTTTAGGAGTGATGATTTTGAAGAAGGATGGAATTACCTTGCGTGGTCCTTTTGCATGGAGTTTCTAGAGACTATTATTTTATGAATGAGTGTTAAAATGGATTATTTTACCTTGGACCTTCTTTCTTTGTTTGGATTTGGCAGTGTTTGGAATGGTTACTTTGCTTTATAATGTTTGTAGTGTTCGGTAGTTTCCTGGGTAGGGATGAAACAAACAAATAAATTAATTGATACTTCATAATGACAATTGGTTAAATGAATTGGTTGGGGGTATGTTTTGAGTTGTGTCTTGTAGTGAAGCAGCATTCATTTATCGACCTGCGGAAGTGACCATCGTTCTTGGTGGTACATGCATGTAGGGTTGACATCAATTGCAGTTTTGCTGTGGGATGGTTGTTGTTTTGAAAACCCATCAGTTGGGATGAGTGTTTGGTACCTATATATATACATATATAGTTCCTTATGATTTATATACACACCCCACCCATGTTGAGCACTATGTGCCAAACACCCCCATTGTTATGGGGGAGGGTGTCCTTCCCAACATCTCGATGGGAAGATGGATGACTGTTTATTGGCTCTTCTCTACTCCCTCTTGTAGGAATTGGTATCCCTAGACTCTTTGGGAAGGTTGTGGAGCAGTTGTGAGGCCCATGTGTCTGCAGATGAGGTGTGCTTCCCAAGTGTCTTCAGGATGAGATATGTTGTACCTTCCCAGGTGTCTTTGGGATGAGGTTGTGGTTTTGTAGCCCATGTGTTTGTGGGAGGGATGTGGTATTTGTCCTAGGTGTGTGTGGGAATGTTGTGGCAATGGGGCTTATGGAAGAGTGTGGTAGCATCTAGATGTTCACCATTAGGGATGAGTAGTTAACCCGAGGTAAGTGGTGTGGGGTACCCAAGTATCAATGTGCTTACTTACTAATTTAGTTTAGTTTACTTGCGTTATTTGGTGAGTGTGCCTTGGTGAGGTTGGGGTGGATAATATACCTTGTTAGGTGCTTTTGAGTTTCTATTATTTTCTCACAAGGGTATTATTATGCTTCTCCCACTTGTGTACGAGTGACTTTGGATTTTCCTATTGAGTATACTTGTATTCTCACCCTACGTATATAAATTTCTTTTTCAGGTTTCCAGGGAGATTATGAGGACTGTGATAGGCCTTACTATCTTAGACATTGGGGCAGTTACTGTGTCGCTTATTAGTTTTATTTCAGTACTTTGTAGTTTCCCTTGTATTCCTCATAGTTTTACTTTAAACATACATGTGATATGGATTTTGGTTTCATTATATATATGTGTCTTGGAGTTGTTTTAGGTTCACACATCTTATCTCCCAATCTTGTTTTCATTAAAGAGGGTAATGCCTCCCATCTTGTGTGAATGTTTACCCACCCTTAGTGCTAGTCTCCACCCCAAGGCCTATTGGAGGTAGGACTCGGGGGGGTCATTATCTATCTTTCATCTTGAGGAAATAAGGTCTCAACATCTTACTATCCCTTCCATCATATTTAAGAAGTCAAGTTGTGATAATAGGTATTTTTACTAAACCATGTAAATATCATGTGCTTCCTTCTCTTTATATTTATTAGCATACAAAAGGTGAGGTTGAGAAGTTTTATTTGAGTGGATCATAACTTCAATAGGTTTCATAGGTTAAGAAAGTTTACTAAATAAGATATTAAAAAAATTCTTATAAAAGAAAAAGGAACCACTGATTCACCCCCTCAATGGTTTTGATCCTACTTGGAAACAACAATCAGAATCAGAGCCAAGGTTTCCACTGAAAGGTCAATCTCAGGAATGGAGAATTCCAATTCTATTAACTATAAGGGAATTCCAGTTTTCAATGGAATCAACAATCATATATAGAAATATAGAATGGTGACATATCTTATGTCCCTTGGGTATCATTTTTTGGAAGCTGCTACATATGAATTTCCTCCTTGTATTGAGAATGCTCCTCTTACTGCTGTTGATAAGAAAAATGTTGAGAATGATGGAAGAGTTAAAAATTATTTACTCTTATCACTTACTAAAAGTGAGTTTCTTAGAGTAAAGGGAGTTATAAATGCCAAATACATCTGAGATAAGTTTAAAACCATTTATGAAGGCAATAAAGAGGTGAAAGGACAATGTTACAACTTTGGAGACTGAAGTATGAAGATATGAAAATGGTTGAGTATGAATATGTTGGTGACTTATTTTCAAGGATGAATGGCATTATTATCACCATAAGATGTCTTGGTGAGAATTTGGAAGACTCAACTGTTGTTGAAAAGATCATTAGAATTATCCCCAGTAATTTTGATTCCAAATTTTCATCCTTGGAAGATAGAGATCCTAAAACTATATCCTTGGATGATCTATATAGTATTCTTGTTACTTATAAAATGATAAAATATAATTCTATGAAAAGGAAAGAAAATTTTGATTGGGAAATGTCCTTAAAATTCTTATTAAAAGGGAAAAACAAAGATAAGGAAATTAAATAAAAATAAAGTGATTCAGAAGTAGAGGAATTAGCTAAGGATTTCAATAAAATCATTTCCCTCCTTTCTAGAAAATACAATAAGGGACAATTGAAAAGAAAAATCCTCAAATGTTGTAACTTTTAAGGGAAAGTAAATCTTGTATAGAATTTTACTATAAAGAAATTTGAAGAAGTATGAGTAAGATGATGAGAAACCTCAGAAACAAAAGTGGAAGAAACATAAGAAAAATTGTTATTATGACAAGAAGAAGGAAAGTTATCTAAGAAGAAGAAAGAAGAATGATTCCTCATCTGGAAATTAATCTGATCATCAACTCAACTTCATTGATCAAGTTATAAATGTAAGTAATTATCCAGGTAGTGGTGATGATGATGATGAAGAGATTATGGAAATAGAATGTATTTTCAAAAGGAATTTGGATAATGCACTTGAACAAAATACTCAACTTAATAAATAAATAAGGAAGTTAAAGAAAGATGTTGAAGGTATAACTTTTGAGAATGGTGAGCTTGAAATAAAACTAAAAAACTGTAAATATAGATCAGTTGGAAATGAGAACCTCAATGTGATAGAATCTAAACTTGTTCAATAAAATAATTAATACATGTTGAAGATAGCTGAATCTGAAAATATGATTGATGTTATGAAAGTTAGTTTGTCTGAGAAATAAGAAGAGTTTTTAGAAACAAAATCAATGATTCTTTCAACACATAGCGAGGTAAGAAATATGAGAGAAAACATCACCAAGTCACTTGATGTAAAAGATAAAACTTCTAAAGAAGGTGAAAAGAAAGGTTTACAAAATTAGGTTTTTGAGAAAATATCTTTCACCAAGAAATATAGAAATTCTTTTGTAAAGTATCCTTCAAAGAAAATTGGTCCATGATTTGTGGAAAAACAACAAAAAAAAACAAAGTTCTAAATAATTTTACCATAAGTCTGAAAAAACAATATTTAGAGGTCACTGTTGGTGTTGTGGAGTTTTTGGACACAAAGCTTATTAATTCTGGTATAACATGTCTCTACTAAGAAGAAGGTATGAATCAGTAGGGATCTATGGTGATCAAAGAAGAACAAATGGTTCTAAGATTTATGTGGAACCGGAAAAAAAATCAAAAGATGTAGAAAGCTGATTATGTTAAGAAAGTTGAAATAAGCTAACATACTGAGTCTGAAAAGAAGGAATTGTTAGTTATTTTTCCAGAATAAGTTGACATGGCAAGAAAGTTAGAAAAAGAAAAAAAAATCAGATGAATAAAAGTGGAAGAAAAAGGTTTCTGAACAAGTGAGAAAAGTTGATAAAAAGATAATAGATTGTGGTTTGAAAATTCAGAAAAGATGCAAGAGATGTGATAAAAAAGTACATGTTACTAAAACTTGTTAACTATCTATCCGGAACAAGAGGAAGGCATGAAAGAGTTGTTACAAACTCACTATAGCAAATAGGGTGAAAAATGGGAAAAGAAAATGAAATTCTTATCAGAAGAGTCTTCAGATGAAAAGAAAATTGTTACAAAATCTGATAAGGATGAACAAAAAGAAGAAAATACATCAAATGAAAAATCTAGGAAGAAAAAGACAAAGGAAGGGATGATATAGGACTCTTAGTCTAAAATATTCTTTTGAAAACCCTACTAAGGTTTCTTCTTATTCCCAAAATATTTATATTTGTACTAACTTGCAGGGAATTGAAGGATTTTAAATAAAGAAACCGATATGTTGAGCCTTATACTATTCTTTTAAAAGAAAGTAATGAGGTTACAAAATATGAGTTTTTTTTTTTGAAAAGTGTTCTTATTCACATGAACTTTATTATATGTTTATTGAGATGAGTTCATGTTAATTTTATTTTAAAAAAAATCCTTTCAAGATTTCCCCAATAAATGAGAATGTTGAAAAAAAAAATGAAAAGGGTATTACATGGAAGTTTTTCAATGGAAAACATGACAACCTTTACTATTCACTCTTATTTTCTACACCAGGTTCACCCACATAGACTTATTGTTGTTTATTTAAAGGTTCTTTGTTAAGAAAATCAAGTGATACTTATGTTCCTATGAAGAAGAATGTCAAAACATTGAGTTCCAACCCTTAGAAATAAGATCATTTGTAATAAGGAAAAACATTTCATGCTGAACCATTTGAATTTGAATTTCAATAAGGGGGAGAGATAATGAAAGGGGGGGAGATGAGAAATAGGTGAGCAAGATAAGAATAAGGAGATGAAAAAGTGGTATTATTTTTAAAGTTATTGAAGTGGGTATTGAAAACAAACACAAAGGGGAGGATTGATAGGCCCATGTTGTGTTTTGGTTGTATTTGTTGTCAATAGATGTTATATGTTTGATGTTGGGAAAAGAATATTTTTTTATTTCTAGACCCAAGCCATCAGTATGAGTAATTGGAATCAGCTCCTTAGCATGATTCATTGAATACAATCCATCAGATTGAGATTTTGATAGAAATTCAAAACCTGATAGAAATTGTATTGAGTCTGGAATGAAAGTGGTGATTGTAATGTGGAAGTTTTTCGGAGTATGGATGACTTTGATGTTAAATCTGACAATTCTTTTCTGACTTATAATTCAAAATCATCATAAGTCATCTAGAAAACTTGTGATGCAATCCTTATGAAAGAAAGGGGGAGTGATGACAATTGTATTGAGGTTCGGTTGGTAAGAAAGATGTATTCTAGAAAGGATGAGAAGTTACAATACATTCCAATGAAAGTCATATGATGATGAAAATTATCTTCAATTTATTCAAAATCATGATGAACTCATGATAAAAATAGAAGTTGGTGGACGAAGAAGTTTTCTGAAGTCGAATCTTTCCGATCTCAGATCATTGGTGTGATATCACTAGACACATTTGTTTAAATACTGGGAAGGTTGTTCGGAACATGTGAAAATGAAGATATTGGTTTTCAGTCAGACCAATAATCCACAAGAAATAAATATTCATAGAAATAAGTTGAGTTCTAAAAGTTCATTATTATCGTAATAAAAAAATAAAGGAAGTTACTGAAGTCAAAAATGCTAGAACAGATCCATCGGACTGACAATGATAAAATCACTGGACATGAAATAATCTATCTAATTAATTGAAGAAAAGGATAAATACTTTTAAGGTACATAAGAATGGTTTTCAATGTCTTAAATTTAATATTTGTTAAAAATCATATGTATGAGAAGACTTTCATTGATTACAAGTAGTCATCGTAATGGTCCATCTTCATTTCTGTATATGTCATCATCATAATGAAGAATCAGAATGAAAAATTTTATTGAATAATCAGAATGAAGAAATGTTTGTAAACATGAAGAAGTTTGAATATTTGAGAAGATTTGATAATCTCCTATAAGGATTGAGATGATTTGAAGTCAAATATGAAGACTTAAATGAAAGAGAAATTCTAGATTACAAATTTCATTGAGTGGAAGTGAATTTTTTCCCACCTTTGTCATTCTTGGGTGCCTATAAAAGGAGAGCACAAGAAATTTGTACGATGTGTGAAAAACTTGAATTTTTAACGTTCATTTAGAGATTTGAAATTTGTTTTATCAGGTATTGAGTTTCTAAACAAAGTTTGTTTTTCAGGTTGATACTGATGAAGTTGCATCAGAACGATATTATCAGAGCGAGGTTCAATCCAATCATCAGAGAAATCTCCAAAGGACGATGCTTCATCAGAGCAAGTCAATCGGAGTGAGCGCATTGGTGTGACATCCATCAGAACAAGGTTCATCAGACAAAGTTCCATTAGAAACTGTAATTGTGAGCTGTCGATTGAGTTTCTACTCAATTGAATAAGGAATATTAGAAGGATAGTCAAAATGAAGCCAATCGAATGGAGACCATTGGAAAGAGGTTACAAAACTGAGGTAGATCAGACTGACTATTGATGATAAAGATTTCCATACCAAGTTTCTAGAATAAGTTTCAAGACCAACAAGTTCCTTAGAGAATTGTTGAATTTGTTGAAGATTGTACGTAGGTAAATTTTGATTCAACTTACTCATGGTTGAAGTGAAGACTTTTTGAAGTGGATTAGAAAAAGAAGAAATAAAGTGAATCTTGTAATTGTGGATACTTACCAATTACTGAAAAGACATGATTGTTTGTTGGGGTGTATAAATAGGTGTGGGAAGTGGATACTGAAAAGGATATTTGGGGGTATAACCAACTATATAATGAAAGCTTATATTGGGATTGTAGGATTGTTCACTACTTGTGCCTTTGTATTTCAGAAAGAAGATAGTGAAAGAATCCATGCTGGTGGGACTATCCAACATGGAAAGGAGTAGGTATTTTTACTGAACCTTGTAAACATCATGTGCTACCTTCTCTTTATATTTGTTTCATATGAAAGGTGATGTTGATAATTTTTATTTTATTGGATCATAACTTTAATAGGTTTATAACATTTACTAAAAAATATAAGAAAAACATTCTTATAAAAGAAAAAGAAACCACTGATTCCCCCACCTTCTTAGTGGTCTTGATCCTATTTGGAAACAACATGTGTGAATGGTTTGAATCTTAAAAGCAGTGATTATAGACCAGTATGACTTCTTAATACCAATTCTCTAGTATGGGAGGGAAGAACTAATAATTATAATTCCATAACGTTGAACTATTGGAGGATACGAGTTTCCAATGAACTAAGGTTCAAGCATCTTGTGTTTGTATCATTTTTTCCATATTCCAAATAAGTGGTATTATATATTGGTTGTATACACTCAGAAACTAATAATATATGACAAAGAAAGAACGAAAGGATCAGATTAGTCATTCTGATGGAACCAATTACGACTTCTAGCAGATGCAGATAGAAGACTATATCATCTAGAAGGATCTAAAACTTCTATTGGGTGGAGAGAAACCCGAAAATATGGAGAAAGGTGGATTATAAAATATATAAAGGAAATATATTTTCTTGTTGAGGATGAAGTTTTCATGAAACATGGACTTCAACATATGGAATAAGAATACTACAACGAATTTAATGGAATCCTTGGTAGACATGTATGAAAACACGAAAACCTTAAACAATGTGTTCTTGATGAGGTTCTTGTTTAGCTTGAGGTTTTTGGAAGGAATATCAACACTAGATCTTGTGAATGACGTAAACATGATTACCAACCATCTCAAAGTTATGAAAGTTTCTTTCACTGATTATGTGTGAGCTATACTACCACTTTCATCTTTACTAGAATATTGGGATGACATGGCTACTATGATAGGTAATTCTCATGAAAAATTCTTATTTTGTGTTATAATAAGTTTGTAATTTGATCCTCAATAAGGATCTTTGGATAAGAGTGAACCTAGTATGTTTTGGTAGTGAACTGAATACTAACTGAAGGGGGTGATCATCTCATTGGAATAATCATTGAGATGCTCAACTCATTGGAAGAATCACTAACAACTGGGAGAAAAGAATAGGAAGAAGAGTCATCAAAAGTTGACTGGTCCAATACTCACCTATTTACATTTCATTAAGTGAGAACATCTCTATAGGAATTGCAAGGAATTGAAAGGACAGTTGTCGAAAGTTAAATTTTTATTAGTTCATTGGATGGAGGTGATGATCTTCTACATACTATTCAAAATATGATGGATTTATGGGTGGTTGACACTGGATCATCCTTCCACTCAGTAGTAGATCATAGGTGTATGGTGAACTATGTATTGGGAAGATTTGGGAGAGTTCATCTAGATGATAAAGAAGATTTGGAAGTGATTGGAATGGGAGAAGTAAATCCCCAGATGCAGAATAAGAATATTATTTGGTTGAAGGGAGTGAGACACATACCAAGACTCTAAAGGAATATCATTTTATTAGGGCAGTTAGATGATGATGAATTTGATGAAACCTTCAACAATGGATCCAAGAAAGTGACTCAAGGATCCATGGTTGAGTATAGATGGTTAAAGGATTGCATAATTTACCTGACCATAAATTCAAGGGGAAGTGCAATGGTTAGAATTTCTCTTCTGAAAATATGGTGGTATGACATTGAAATCTCAATCACCTAAGTGAAAAGTGGATGATAGTTCTAGCGTGGAAGGGTATTCTGAATCCCAATCACACAACTATTAGAATTTGGGAGATTTGTGTGCTTGGGAATAAAATATGGGTTTTATTCAACTTGAACAGTCTGAAGCCCAGATCCTAGAAGTTGTGTATAGTTTATATGGATGTCTAGGGACCTACCTTAGTCCAATCTCATGGAGGATGATGTTACATTGTCACATTCATTGACGATGCAATGAGTAAGGTATGAGATTATTTTATTAAAAATAAATATGATGTTTTCAGTGATTTTTTGTAGTGGAATGCCTTGGTGGAGTTGGAAAGTTGTCAGAAATCAAAATTCCTTAGATTTGATAATGGTGGAGAGTACAACAATAGCAATTTCTGAAACTTCTGTCGGAAGAAGGAGATCGGGCTTGAGAGAATTGTACCCTGAACTCCATGACACAATGGAGTAGCCAATAGTATGAACTAGACTTTGATAGAGAATGAAAAATGCATTTATACACACTCTAGTATTCCCAAGGTTATCTAGGCAGAATAAATTAACATGGAATCGTACCTAGTTAATAAAAGTATAGCCTCTACAGTGGGAAAAAGTTTACTGGATGATCTTTGGTCCAATAAGTTATCAAAAGTGCCTCATCTCAAAATCATCAGTTGTATTGGTTATGCTCTTGTTGATACGAAATAAAGAGATAATCTGGAGGCAAATCCCAAATCCTATTTTCTTATAGGATATGGAAATAAAGAATTTGTATACTGACTGTGGAATGGCAATCAACATAAAATCATTATAATTTGATGAGTAATATTTAATGAAAATTTTTATGGAATGATATGAACTTGGATGAATCAAAAGTTGAGGGAAAGAGATCAACTACTGAAGTATAAGCCTATTTGGATAAAATCACTGATATATTGAAAATACCGGTGACACTACATGTTAGCATGAATACACCAGAAATCAGACAAACAAAATATGTTTCAGAATGCTCAAGGACTATAGAATCCTAAAGAATCGATTTAGTAGCTAAGAATTCAGTAGCAGGAACACCATAAGTTCAATCACTGGTAACTAAAGTATTGGAGTGTATATAAACTTCTTTTAGAAGATATTAAAGATTCAAAAGACTAGTACAACTATATGGGGTTGATGAAAACTTCTTATAACATATTCTGGTGAAACCAAATGTCTATAAGTGGCAGTAACTCTCAGTGACTCAAAGCAATGAGAGTTGTCCATGAAAAATGAGATGAATTCATTAATGTTAATGGAACTTGAGAGTTGACTGGACTTTTGGAAAGGGAAACGAGCACTACATAACAAATCGGTCTCTAATTTGAAAGAATAGGGTGACGTAAGTAGAAGATACAATACATAGTTGGTGGTGAAATAATTCCAAAAAGAAGAATCAATTTCTTGGAAATATTTTCACTAGTAATTAAGCATACTACCATCTGGACAATGATGAGCATTTTTCTTCTGACAGTTTACACTTGGAGCAGATGGATGTTAAGACCACCTTTCTTCATGGCAATTTAGAGGAGGAGATCTACATGGATCATCCCAGGGAGATTAAATATCATCAGAAGGAGGGTATTGTTTTCAAATTGAAATGATGCCTATATGACTTGAAATAGACACCTCACTAGTGTAACTAGAAGTTTGATGCTTTCATGGATGAAGAAGGTTTCATGATGAGAAACTTTTATCATTTTTGTTATCAGAAGTCATGGAATGATGAGGCTTAAATTTTTCTCTTACTCTAAAAGGATGACATGTTACTTACAGGTCTGGAGATTCAATAAATCTAGGAGCTAAAGAGTAAGTTGTTAGGAAGATTTGAAATGAAGGATCTTGGACATGCCTATAAAATATTAAGAATGAGAATAGAATGGATATAAAATCTGGTACTCTAGTGTTATCTTAGAAAAGTTACATGAAAATATCATAAAAAAGTTTTGAATTTCCAAATGTAAATATATCGAGATTCTCCTTGTTGGACACTTAAAATTATTTAAGGAACGAGAAACTTCAATGGAAGAAGAGGTCTAGTACACGATGAAATTACCGTATGCCTCAGCTGCTAGAAGCTTGATGTATGTGATGATATTTATACATAAAAATATTTCATTTCCAATGGGAGTATTGAATAGAATTAGGAATCTGTGAATTGGGTCATTCAATACATGAAAGGATCGAAAGACGTAGCATTTTTCTTTGGGGGAGATGATCCTCTATAAGGTTTTGTTGATGCATAATTTTTTGGTGATTCCGAAACACAAAAAAACATAATGTGTGTTCTAATTTAAATTTATTGGAATGAAGATTGGTCAGAGAACCCGGCTACAACCTATGGTTACTTTTTCTATGACATAAGTAGAACATGTAGCAGATACAAAATCTGAAATTGATTTTGTCTGCTAAAGTTCTTAATGATGGGTATTGGAAAATAATCAGAAGGAGGAATGTTATTATGAAATAGACAGAGTGCTATCCACCATGGTAAAAATACGACATTTCACAAAAGAACAAAATAGACCTGAAATTCCATTTCATCTAGAATCTACTGGAATACAATGTGTTAGAGCTATAGAAGATCTGAAGGAAGAAAAATTTGGCTGATATGTTTGAAATATTTTTATTTGAAGAGAGTCTAAGGAAAAAAATTGCCTTAGTGGGATTTAAATGAATTTAATGAGGATGTAGAACACTACATGTTAATAAAAGGAGGATGTGGCTTATCCAAAGCATCAGAGGATGTTTAGAAATATTTATGTTTGAGATTTTTGGTATTATGAAACTTATTTAAGTTATTGGATTGCACTCATCGGAAGTTTAGACTCTGAAAGTTTGCTTCGGCCTTGCCAGAGAAACAAAAACTGTAACCTTCAGTATGCAGATGTGTTTATTAGAATTTAATAAACTTACAATGGTTGGTCAATCTGTCCTATTTACTGAATGGTAATAGTGAACAATGTAACATCTAAGATAGTTGAGTTGGTGTTGGCTACTGTATAGAGGTGAAAAAAATAGATGGTTGACTGTGTTTCTAAAAGTTTGGTGCAACCAGGTTTATTAGCAAGTTACTTATATAAAAGAAAGGTGGGACCAAATGTTGATCTGTACTCTACTGTATGGATTTACAAAAATTTTTACGAACTTCAATCGCTGACTAATCACCTATAATCATTCTCAACCTTTTACTTTCTGAAATATAAGATTTTATAGTGTTCTCTAGTGGACATAGGATGAAATTCTAAACAAGGGGCACTGGTCAGCTACATTTTTTTCACTTCCATGGGAAGTACCTAAAGGTAGTGATCAGTTTAATGTGTGTCATTTTTAGTGTTTTTTTATTGAAGTAGGCCGTTTCACTGAGGGTTCAATACCACTGTAACTGGAAGCATGGTGCTGCTTGATCGAATTAGATCTTGTTTCTTCTATGCATGCTTGATATCCTTAGTCTTTAGCTATTCCATGCTATTTAGTGTACCAATTTTTTTTCTACCAAACATGAGGGATAGTGGCTGGAACCACCGATGTCCATTGCAGATTTTATTTGGAAGTGATAATTGAAGACTTAAGAATCTGGGAAGCTAATGTGAATCAGGATACTACAGCTCTGATATTATTTGGTAAGAAGGATGGCCCAAATCATTGCTCAGTGTTACACTGCCTAAAGTTCAGGATGCTTGCGATTCAAAGTAGTAGTTCTAAAGGATACAAAGTAGGGTTCATTGATAAGGGTTATTTCATGGGTTGTTTCTATATTTTATTACAAGATGGAGGATTTTTTAGATAACCTATTTAGGGGGTTATTTGTTGTGTCTACTCCAAAGTCAGTTGTTGTTACAGGATCAAGGTGAGAGTTCCGCTATCAAGAAAAATTGATATACCACTTGTTCATGTCTTCCAGTAAATTCAGGGTCTTTTTGCTGCTGAAGATTAGTCTGCTTCCCTATTATACCGGTCGGTTGGTTTGGGACCTACCACATATGAGTGTACTGCAGATGTTCATAATTTATTACTCATATCCTAGATCAATCCAAACGTCTTGTGTACTACCGAAACTGTTACATCAGGCTCATAAGGGGGTTCATAGATATGAGAAAAAATATGGATCATTGTAAATAAAATTCATCAAGGTTGCATCCCAGTTGATTGATGGAATTTCTCACTCATGTTGTTTTCTTTCATTATAGACTTGAAGTGTCACAAACCCACCCAGATACCCTGGTAACCCGATAACTGATCTGGTCCTGACATGGCGTGAAGGGCATTCCTTATCCCCATGGTAGGTGACAAGCACTTGACATCATAAAAAATGAAAGTGGGAATGAATTTTCCAAGAACATTGTGGAATTAAGATAACAAATCAGTATGCATACAAGAGAAACTCCATTGGGAGAAGTTTACTATAAGTCAAATAGGTATAAAAACCCCAAATTACTACATCAAATTACCATAAACATGGTAAAAACCCAAGTCCCAATGGATTCAACTCTTAATGTCCACATTTCAACAACTAGAATCACCTCTAAGTGGTGCTTTATCCCTGCTCTAACCTAGAAGGATAAAATCTATAAACACCTGAAGACATAGGTAGGGTGTGAGCTAAAATCCCAGAAGAGTCTCACCAAGGATTCCATAATATATTCCAACATTTAATTAACCAAATAAATACCTTTCAATTTTTAATAAATAGATTTGACATTTCAAAAGAATATTTAAACAAATCATGATTACATTTCAAATGATTGAAATAATTTAAACAAAACCTTCACATTTCAATTGATGGAATATTTCTAAACAAATGTATTAATAAAATATTTTTTATAATACATTTTATATCAATTCAAAAGTCATGTAAAGAAGTTTAAAACAATGAAATATATTCATTTCAAATACAAACATGCGAGCAATATGGTCATATTCCTAAAAGGTATGATTGTTCTATGCTATATTACTCCACACACTTAAGGCGACATGAAAATATGTGTATACACATGCCCCTTTGGTATGACCAAAGGTGACTTCATCACCATCCTATCAGGGATGTGACATACTGTATTTATGTATTATAACATTGTAAATCGTAGAGTGCTATCCAAATAACTCACTAACTTACTAAGGCTTGGATATTCTCTAATAACAAATCAATTATGAGAAATTTACTTTAAGAATGCTTAAAATACAATTCATCCCATTCTTCATTTCAAATATGAAAATTTTCCATTTAAAAACCAAAATGTCTTTTTAATAAAAAAACATGCATTTTTTCAATATAAAACACAAATGTTTCTATAAATATCATTTTAAGTCATTTTTATCAAATAATAATTTTAAATCAATTCACAATTCGATTTCACAATTCACTTTTACAATTTAAATTCAAAATTTTAAATTTCAAAATATTTCCATCAATTTCACAAATTTAATTTCAACAATTTAAATTCCACCAAATTCCACCAATTTCACAATTTCACAATTTCACCCCAATTCAATGGAATTAGGGAGGGGGTTCCCAATTCCATGTCAAAATCCAATTTCCAAAACCAAATCCACCAATTCAATAGAATTGAGTTTTCAACATTTCCATTTCATAAGAATCAAATCCTACATATTCAATTGAGAAAAATTTAATCAAATAAATAAATTTAAGGTTAATTAAATTGGACAATAAAAATGGAACCACCTACCTCAGGATCAATGGATCTCAAAATTCCAAACCCTAATCGGGGTTCTCCAATGAAGAACGAAGACAATGGAATCTGGGAATCACACATAGATCCATAATCCAAAATAGAGGGTATGTGATCCTCCAATTCAACAAGGAGATCTAAAAACTGCTATGGAGGAAAGAGGAGAGAGTGGGAGATAGAGAATGGGATGAGAAAACCTATAGGGTGAAGATTGAATGATATTCTTCAATCTTTGATATGCTTCCTAGAGGGTACTGAGGGGACAAAAACTTCTCTTGAGAGCTCTCTTGGAAGGGGAAATCAATTTGGGGTTGTAATGGTTCAATAGAGACCTAAAATATTGGTTTCAAGTGTTTGAAAATTAAATACGGATTAGAAAAACCTGTGCACATGATTAGTTGGGCAATGCCGCATGGTTAGACCAAACTATGCACCCATTTTAATGGGATTCATGGTTTCTCCTGGGTGGGCACACAGTTTTCCAAACCATACACCAACCGTGCAAAACCTCACTGGCTCAGTTTGCACGGTTTTCTCTAACAGGGTGCACAGTTTGGGAAAATCATATGCCAACCGTGCATAGCCCCAGAACTTTCAAAATTTCAAAAAATTTCACCCGAAACAACCTCAAACGAAACCCAACCAAAACAATTTTAAATGAGAAGTTTTAGAACACCTAAAAATAGTAACATGATGTTACAACCTCCCCACCATAGAAACTTTCTATCCCCAGAAAGCATATTCAGAAGCTTCCATGCCAAAAAGATGAGACCACTGCTTTCTCATCAGTGCCTCCCTCTCCCATGTCTCATGAGAATCAGAACCATGATGCCATAACACACAAACCAAAGGTATATTCCTCCCACAAAGTACCTTGGTTTGATAATCAACTATAAGGATTGGCCATTCAATAATGGATAAATTAGGTTCAAACTCTAGATCTCTCCAGCTCAGAACATGAGATGGATCAGATAGATACTTTCGTAATTGAGATACATGAAACACATTATGAATCGACGTCAGCTGTGGTGGAAGAGAAAACCAATAAGCCATTTTTTCCACCTTCTCAACAACCTCAAAAGGTCCCACAAAATGTTGAGCAATCTCGTCTTTCCACCTAAGTTGTCGATGACCAAACTGAGGTGAAAATTTAAATAATACCTGGTCACCACTTGAAAATTCAAACAGTTTATGGTGATGATCAACATAAGACTGATACCTTCTTTGTGTCATCAACATTATCTGACGAATCAACTGAATCTTTATTATTGTCTCTTGAACCAAGCTTGGTCCAACTAAAAAACTTTCACCAATCACAGACCAATACAACATAGATCTGTAAGGTATTTGATACAAGGCATTAAAAGGATCCATTCTAATCTCAAACTGGTAACTATTTTTAAAAGAAAACTTAACTAGCCCCAAGTGATCATCCCAAACTCCACCAAAGTCAAGGACATTGGCGTGGAACATATACTTAAGAATCTGTATAGATATTTCTATATAGATATCCAAATAAAGATGGTATGCCATAATCAAATGGATTTGGGATCCTAGTGTCTCCTAATGGCCTCTTCAAAAGTGAGAAGTGAACTGTGAATATCTGTTAGAAACTATAGTAGTAACTCCATGAAAACTAATAATCTATTTCACATAGATATTTCTTAACTCCTCAACCTTGTTTGTATCACAAATGGGTATAAAGTGAGCTGATTTGGTTATTCTATTGACTACAACCCATATCACATTCATATTTCTCTATGTATATAAAAACCCTACCATAGAGTCCATTGAGATCTCATCCTACTTCCATGTCGGGACTGAAAGTGGATGAAGCAAACCCGAAGGTTTCTGGTGCTTGGCCTTGACCCATTTCCAAGTGTAACAAGTAGATACATATTCATCAATGCCTCATCTCATACCTGGACACCAGAACTACTGCCACATGTCATAGAATATCTTTGTGGTTCTTGGGTGCACTGCCCACTGGGAGTTATGGAAATCCCGCATCATAGAATTCCTTACCGCTAATGGAAAAAAAAGTGATTTTGATAGCATAGAATTCCATTAGTGGCAAATGACTATTAAGAAACTACCTCCCCACTATAAAGAGTCTCTAATGCTAAAAAACCCATCATCAATCTATTGATCCTGAAGAATCATCTCAAGAAGAGAATATGGTAACTGAACACTGTCCAAGGAAACATTATCCCCTGATTCCTAAACTCCAATATGAAATTGTGCAAAAAGAGCCATCAAGCCTCACTCTTTTGATAATTATTTCACTTCTTGGATCAAATTTAAAGACCCGTAAAATTCAAGGAAATTTTTTTTCCTAATTTTCTTTGTTAATTTTACAAGAACGCAGTTTCTAACGGCACCTGATTCCAAGGCCCCATGTGCTCGGAATCATTTTCCGAAGTTTAGCTCGGGTACGTTCAGTGAACGAACGAGCGGGTTTTTCTAACTTTGAAACCGATGCTCGAAATCGAATTCCAAGGGCACCGATGGAATCACAGCACCGTTAATTGCTTAGAAACACCTTTTCCGGAGTTGCGTTTGCTCGGGTGTGGTTTTTAATTTTTGGGGTTAAGTTAAAGAATAAAATAAAAGTGGTGCGACATTTTTATTTTATTTTTACTTAAGGCGGCATAACCTAAGTTAAGCGAATATGGTGGAACCCACAATATCCTACCCATTGGGTAGGATATTTGTGAGGTGGGGCCCACACGAGCCCCACCATTTCTTTCCCTCTAAGTAACGCACCTTCAAAAAACCCCCTTTTTAAATAAAGTCAACCGGTGCGTTTACTTAAATACTAAATCCCCCTATTAATTGGGCGGTTAATTCGTTGCAATTAATTCTTTAAATTTATTTTTTGTTACTTATCTTTGAATTTCAAATTTTTGGCATGGGAATAAAATAAGACCAACACTAGGTTTGTAGGTGGTGGCTTGTTGAGAGGATTTGGAGAAACTCTAAAGCTTGAAGATCTTCAACCTCCTTCGCGAAGAACGCGAAGAACGCCGGCCTCCGACGAAGGGCGATGAAGAACGCCAAACCCTCGGAGATCGACGACGCGACACCGTGTACCGCGACGCTGACGATCCTCCTTCCGCGACGCTTCTTCCGCGACGTTCCTTCCCCCGCGACAATCTTCGATCAACAACCGATTGAGGTAGGGGGTTTCGGTTCTTTTAATTCTTTGTGAATTATATCCTTAGCATGGATTCTTTTGGTGCATTTTAAATCTTGTGATTTTATACCCACGGCATATGTTTAAAATATTTGTTGGAAGACTTTTTAAAACCACTAACACGGTGGGTGCGGACCAACGAACAAGTCCGAACCCACTGTCTCTTCGTTCTTGGTGAGAAGATTAGTGGGCGATGACAAAGCAGGCCGCACGGGCGATGTGAGGTCCTCGCAGTGAAGGACGGGCCATGGGAGGGCCATTGGCGAAGACGAAACACAATTCCGACCACCGGAACTCGTCCGGGGGTCCGCGGAGAGGCCCGCCGGCGCGCCTCGCCGGCACGGCGGTGCCGGTGGCAGGTGGCAGCGGCGCCCGGTGTGCCACCGGCAGGAGCCGCCACGGCTGAAACCGCGGTGGCAGGCCATGGTCCCGCGATAGCGCAGGACCGGAGGGAGCGGGATGCGGCAACTGGCCGCGTCCGCTGGCAAGGGCGGCCCCACGCGGGGTCGCGGTCTCTCCACGCGGGGGGAGCGCGCCCCCCGCTTCGCTCGGCCGTAATGGCCAAGCCGACCCGCTGGCCACCTAGCCAGCGCCAGCCGAGTCACACCCAGGTCGGGCCGGGCCGCGCCGGCTGGGCCGGGTCGTGCCCAGCCGGGTCGGTCCGGGCCCAAACCCCCTGTTTTCGGACCTCTTTTGGTATTTTGCCCATATCTTGGGATACGGACCTTCGATCGACGCACCGTCAGTGGCGATGCGATCCTTGGATCGAGACGGTCGTTTTGACATATTACATTCAAGGTTTCGGAGTACTTTGGGTTCAGTCGGGTTGGTTTGTACACGAAACCAACCGGGCCCTCAGAGCGGAAACGCTTATAACTTGAGCTCCGGACGTCCGAATGACGTGCCGTCGAATTTGTTGGATTCCTCTTAGTGAGACGGACCTTTTGTCTTACTTCGCTCGAGATTTGGATGCAGTTGGAGTACGGTCGGGTTGGTTTTGACTTAAAAACCAACCGGGCCCTTGGGACGGAAAAGCCAATAACTCTCAGACCGGGCGTCTGATTGACGCGCCGTCTGTGACGTTGAGTTCCTGTTGACGATACGGAAATTTTGGATACATCAACTCCAGAATATGTTTCAGTTGATGTATCAGCCCTCAACTCATAGAGCGGACCCTCCCGAACGAGCTTGTTGTGTGCGGGAACCCTAGAGCTGGCTGCTACTGCGACTGCGACGACGACGACGACTGTAAATAGATTCTCAGTGGATTCGACGGCGACGACTACTGCACTCATCGATCCTACATGGATCAGTGCTATAGATTCAGTGTGGGTCCGATCATGTGTGGGTCAGCGCTCAGCGGTCCTGTGTGGGCCAGCGCCTACAGATCCTATGTGGGTCTGATCCTATGTGGGTCATTGCAGGGGTTAGTTACCTATCGATCATGTGTGGGTCTGATCCTGTGTGGGTCATTGCGGGGGTTAGTTACCTATAGATCCTTTGTGGGTCATTGCGGGGGTTAGTACCTATCGATATTTTGTGGGTCTGACGGCTTAGATGAATCAGTGGCTATATTTGATCATCTCTATCGTCATAAGAAGAAGTATACATGTGTGAGCTGAATCCTGTTTTTCTTTCCTTTGTGGATTGTGTTGTGCTATCCTGTGTGGATTACGCTTTGATTTCCTTTGTGGACTGGGTTGTGTTTTCCTGTGTGGACTGGGTTGTACTTGGGCTCGGAGGTTGGAGCGAACTGGAATTGATGACTTAGGTATATGTATGGGAATATACCTAAGTAGTGTCGAATGTTACTTCTTGATTGTATCTTTCATTTTTGGATTATCCTTTGTGGATTCTGGGAGACCTTTGGGGGTCTCGAGGTCCCTACTAAGTATCTTATACTCACCCCTGCACGGGTTATGCCCGCACTACGTTGTGTTGGTTGCAGACGACGGACAGCGCTGATCGCAGTTGAGGCTTGCGGAGCAGGACGGTACCTGGAGGTGGACCACTAGGTGGGACGTACTCGGAGCAGACGGTTAGACCCGAGGAGCTGTGGAGGCTATCTGTACCCACCCTTCAGGTGGTACTTCCAGTGGACAGCTCGACATTGCGGCTTTACTTTCAGTTGTTGTTTTCCCCTTTCCAGTTGTACTTTACTTTCAGTTTGGGTTTGTATTCTGGCCCACTTACTTTTCCACACTTACTATTGTACTCAGTTTTTACTTAGTGTTTACTTCTACTGCTTGCTTGCTCTGTGGTGTTTGATTACTTTACAAAGGCAACGCCTTCCCTTATTACCGGGAATGATGCCTTGGTGCTAGTCGCCAGCCCCTGGCCTATGGAAGGCGGGCTTGGGGTAGTCACGGCACGGGCCCTGAGGACGGGTCATGACATCAAAAGTTTCCTTCTCAAAGCATCAGCGATGACATTCCATTTCCCTAGGGTATAGGTGATGTCAAAGTTGAAATATTGCAGGTATTCCATCCAATGCCACTGGTGGAGATTCAAATCTTTTTGAGAGAAGATATAACTCAAGATCTTATGGTTTGAAAAAATGATAAACCTTTCTCCATAAAGGTAATTATTCCAACTCTTAAGCACATTACTCACAACTACAAGTTCAATGTTGTGATTTGGGTAATTGTTTTTGTGTGGTCTAAGATGAAAAAAGGCATAGCCAATGACATGATCACCCTGCATAAGAACACAACCCAAACCTGAACCAGATGCATCACAAAAGACCACATAGCCTTGCCTAACCACTGGAAGATTCAACATCGGTGCAGTAGTCAAAACACATTTTACCTCAACAAAAGAACTCTGAAATTTCACATCCCAAGAGGACTTCACTCCCTTCCAAGTTAGAGCAGTCATAGGAGAAGCTATCTTTGAGAATTCCTTTACAAACCGGTGCTAATAATTAGCTAATCTAAAGAAGTTATGAATACCAAAGACATTTTGTGGTTGTTCCCATGTCATAATATCCTTCACCTTCTCAGGATCAATTGATATACCATGTCTAGACACCACATGTACCAATAATTTCACTTCCTAGATCTAGATATCACATTTTAAAATCTTGGCATAAAGTTAGTGATTTCTCAACAATTCCATAACTAATATCTAATTATTCACATGATCCTCCTTTGACATAGAGTAAATGAGGATTTCATCCACAAAGACTACCATGAAGGTATCAAGATACTCTTGGAAAATCCTATTCACCAAATTTATAAAGATTTCATGATAATTGTTTAAACCAAATGGCATGATAAGGTACTCATAATGACTGTACCTTCTCCAAAAGGAGGTTTTCTGAATGTCAAATTCTTTTATCCTCAAATGATGGTATCTAGACCAAAGATAAATCTTCAAGAACCACTTATCCCCTTTCAAATAATCAAACATATTATCAATACAATATAACATACACTTTTTCTTTATCATAACTCGATTGAGTTTTCGATAATCAACACAAAGGCGCAATGAACCATCATCCTTATTAGCAAAGAGAACAGGTGCCACCTAAGGTGAAACACTCAGGCATATAAAGTATTTGTCTAGAAGATCATCCAACTGAGTCTTCAACTCCTTCATTTTATCAGGTTCCATGCAATAGGAGGGAATAGATACTGGTTAAGTACCAAACACTAAGTCAATAGAAAACTCCACCTCTCTTATAAGTGGAAAACTAGAGAAGTCAGAAGGGAACACATTGAGAAACTCAATGATAATTGGAAGGAGATCATCACTCAAAGATTCTCACTAAAAATTAAAAGAAAAAAAAAAGATATCACTTTCCTCAACTCTAGATAAGAAGGTACAACTCTACTTGACCTCAGGTCCCATTCTCCTTGAAAGATTCGACAAACCCCATCGGGTGTAGTAAAAGAGACTCGTCAAAGATAAAAATAAATATGGGCTTTATTTTCAATGAGCCAATCCATCCCGAATATAACGTTAATTGGTTTCATGTTGAGAACCAGAAAACTCCATGAAATATCAACATATGATAGAGAGAAAACACTAGCAGGACTATAGAGACCTTGCTCTCTCTTCGTACCAAGGGGTGTAGTAATATCCATCACATATGATAAAATATCTATAGAAAGATTTAGTATATTAATAATACAAGTTTAAATAAATTAATGATATGAAAAAGTATCAAATAAAGCAGTCAATAATGATGAATCCATAGTAATGGTACCTCTCACAGTTGCTGGACTCGTATCTTCTTCCTCTAGAGTCTCTTCCACTGCGTGAAGAAATATTCATTCTAGATGTTTATGGCTAGAACCCCATTTTCCATGAAGAATATGATTGAACCACGATTTTAGTAGGTACTAATTATCTCGTTACACTATGGGGAGTTGAATAAACATAAAAAAACTTCTACAAATGACCTAAGCATCTGCAGGAACCGCATACCTTTGGTGCCTCAGTGAAAAACCTCTTTGAATGTCCCAACTTTCCACACTAGTAACAAATCAAAGTTCCTCTTCCAAGCACTACAGGAGGTCTAGAATGACCCTAATGTTGAGAAAAACCATGGGAATCATCATGATTCCTCTTACTATTAGATGAATTCAAGCTACCTTTGTGATAAAAAGGAACTTCCGACAACCCTGACTTGCCAGTCAGGTCCATTTTGACCATCAGTGCTCTATCCATCATATCAGCATAAGAAGAAAACTTCAGAAAGAAAAACTAAGAATGAATATCTGGTTGAAGTCCCAAATCATACCATTGAGCCTTAATCTTCTCATTAGATAATATCTTAAGTGGAAACTACATGATCTTAGTAAAATGATTTGCATAATCTATCATGGTCTTGTTAGCCTGCATGAGTTTGAAAAACTCAGTGGCCTAGGCCAACAACATCAAACCTGGATAGAACTAATCATTGAAAAGAAACTTGAATTATTTATACTATATGAACTCATGCTTCTTCTCTTTCACAATCATGTCCCACCATCTCCTGGTCGGTTCTTCCATCACAAAGGTGGTGCACTTTATCTTGATTTCGTCAGGTGTCTCCAAGAACCCAAACAAACACTTCATCCCTCTCAACCATTACTCAACATCTTGAGGATTATTTGAGCCTTTGAATTCTTATGGATTATAGAAAAGGAACTCTTTATAACTAATCCGGAGAACATCCCTCTGATGTTCCACAGCTGGAGCATGAACGTGAACTGGTGGTGGTGCCTATCTCAGAGCTTGGACAATACTCATGATCGCTACAAATAGGCTTGAGTCCACCATAGGATTTTCTCGCTGAGGTTCAGTAGAATGTTCCTCCTGGATTTTATTCACACATAATCTCAGAGGAATGATGCTATACAACATCAGTAGATAACAAAGAAGACATCATATTAACAGTCAAATAGATAAATAGGGAAAATCAATCCCAATAAATAGAAAAACAATATTTGGATTTCAATCTATCCAAATAAAAATTAGGAAAAATAATAGAAACAATCCTCAATATGTATTTCCCAAACCACCCTGGTGGCTCAAGGTTCATTATAGTGAGAGTTGATCAGACACTCAATCACAACTACCTTCTAAGTCTTGACATATTACAGAACTGCATACTAAATTCAAGAAAAAATCTCAACCTGAAGCTATAATACCACTTTATCATGAACCATCCTAGATTCTCTAGTAACCTAATAACCGAGCTAGTACTTACATGGCCCAAAGGGCATTCACAATCCCCATGGGTTTGTGACTAGAACATGACATCATACAAAATTAAAGTGAGAATAAATTTTCAATAAACATTGAAGAAGTAAGATAAAAAAATAGTATGCATACAAGAGAAACTCCACTGGGAGAAGTGTACCAGAAATCAAATAGGTATAAAAAACCCAAATTACTACAACAAAGTACAAAAAACAAGATAAAAATCCAAATCCAAATGGACACAACTCTCTAAGTGCACAAATCAAAAGCTAGAACCCCATCCAAGTGGTGTTTTACCACTGCTCGAACCTAGAAGGATAAAATCTACAAACACTTGAATATATAGTTAGGGTGTGAGCTAAAAGCCCAGTAAGGTCTCACCAAGGATTCCATAATAGATTCCAACATTTAATTAACCAAATAAAGTTCTTTCAATTTTAAATAAATAGATTTAAAAATTCAAAATAATATTTAAACAAATCATGCTTACATTTCAAATGATGGAAATAATTTAAACAAAATATTAACATTTCAATTAATGAAGTATTTACAAAAAAATGGATTTATAAAGAAATTTATATAAAATAGTTTATATAAATTCACAAGTCATGTAAAATAGTTTACAGTAATGACATATATTCATTTCAAATACAAACAAGTGAACAATATGTTCATATTCCTAAAAGGTACGATAGTTCCAGGCTATATGACTCCACACACTCATGGTGACACTAAAATATGTGTATAAAAACTCCCTTTTGGTACAGAAAAAGATAAATTCATCACCATCCCATCAGGGATGTGACATTCTGCATTTATGTTTTGGAATGTTGTAAATAGTATATTGTTGTCCAAATAACTCATTAATCACCTAAGGCTTGCATGTTCTCTAATAAAAAATCAACAATGAAAAATCTACTTTAAGAATTCTTAAAATACAATTCATCCAATTCTACATTTCAAATATTCCAATTTTCCATTTAAAAACCAAAACAAGTTTTTAATAAAACACATGTCTTTTTCCAAGATAAAACCCAAAGGTTTCTATCAAAACCATTTTAATCCATTTTTATCAAATAAAAATTTGAAATCAATTCACAATTCAATTTCACAATTCACTTTCAAAATTTAAATTCAACTATTTAAATTTCAATCAATTTCCATCAATTTCAAAATTTTAAATTCAAAAATTTAAATTCCATCAAATTCCACCAATTTCACAATTTCCCAATTCTATGTCAAAATCCAATTTCCAAAACCAAATCCCCCAATTCAACAGAATTGAGTTTTCAATAATTCAATTTCATAAGAATAAAATACCACATATTAAATAGAAAACAATTTAATCAAATCTATCAATTTAGGGTTAATTAAATTGTACAATCAAAATAGAAATACCTACCTCATGATCAATAGATCTCAAAACACCAAACCCTAATAGGGATTCACTAATCAAGAATGATGATAAAAGAAGCCAGGAATCACACCTAGATCTATGATTCTAAACAGAGGGTATTAGATCCTCCAATTCAATATGGAGATCTAAGAAATGTTGGTGAGGAAATATGAGAGAGAAAGAGATATAGAACAAGAAGAGGAAACCTACTGGGTGAAGACCGAATGACATTTTTCAAGCTTAGATCTGATTTTGGGAGGGATTTTAGGGGTAAAAAACTACTCTTGGGAGCTCTCTTGGAAGGGTAAATTGGTTTAGTGTCGTATCGGTTAATCAGGGACCTAAAATAGAGGTTTCAAGTGTTTTAAAATTAATTCTAGATTAAAAAAACCCATACATACAATTAGCTGGGAAGGACTGCATGGTTAGACCAAACAGTGCGCCCTAGCCATGTATTCCTTTTAATAGGTTACATTGTTTCTCCTAGGTGGGTGAATAGTTTTCCAAATTGTCTTCCAACCATGAAAAACCTCACTACCTTGGTTTGAACGGTTTGGGAAAACCGTGCGCCAATCATGCACAATCCCATAAATTTCAAAATTTCCAAAGTTTTCACTCGAAACAACCCCAAACGAAGCACAATCAAAGAAAGTTTAAAATATGGATTTAGGAATATCTGAAAATAGTAAAAGGATGTTACATGAATCACCCAATTCTTTCCCTCACCCACTCCCCACTATATTTGTAAATCCTATATTTCAGCCCCACTCCAACTCAACCCACTTCAATCTCAATATGTTACCAAGTCTTTCCCATCTCAACTACCCACACCACTTCAGTCTCATTTAATCACCACAATAACCCACTTCAAAATAGCTATGACCCAAAATAAAGTCAAAATCTAGGGCCTTGGCCCACAACCCAACAACAAACTAATAATTATAGGTGGCTACCACCAACAAAAAAGTGAGAGGTGCATGGAATTTGTTGATGATTGTTATGATTGGTGTAAGTATATTGATAGAGTATACCATGTATAGAAATGGGTAACCAATTTTCTCCCTCTCATATCTTTAAATATTTAAATTTGTTTGATACTTATTTATAATATGATATTCTCTCCCTCCAGGTGAAACTCCGGTTCTTATACTTATCACTTTCTCTAAAATAAAATACCTCTGAAAGGGACTATTATTCTATATTTTTACATTGTCTACCTTTACTTCCTCTTTTATTATTTCTTTATTTCTTTCTTTTTAATAATACTTGATTTTTTTTCTTTAATCTATTTTAAATGATGTAAAATAATGGACTATGTCAAGGAAGTTCATAAATGGTGACAAAGGTTATCTTTATTTCTTCATTCTTAAACATTTCTTTGGGTTCATCAATTCTCTTACCAATGTAAATAGATGTCATGGAAAAATTCATTTTTATTTCATTGATCTTGAGATAATCATTTCATCCTTTAGTTTATATTGATTAATACAACTAGGGGATACAAGAAATAATTGTGCGAGCATCCCAATACAATTTATGATTTAAAAGTTAGGCTCTAAATGATTTTCTCTTCAATGATTATGAAAGGATGCATTCCATTTGGCCCAAAAATTACCTTTTATATAATCATGTAAGAAACTATTATTCCTCAGTTTAATTTGACTAGATTAACTATAGAAAATTTGAGGTTTGACATCATTGGTTAACCATGATAATGATTATGTCAATGATGTATGTCCCCGTTTAGCGACTATGAATATGTCATTATCTAGAATGTTAAACCATATTTAAATCTAAATTGGTCAAGTACCTATTGACCTTTCTTGATCATCCCTTTCCCCCTCTTTTTCTTTATTTTGATAAAAATAAAACAAAAATATTAAAATCCATTGAATGCATCCCCAAATTTTTTGTGGGTTCGACACCCTCTCAGTGTAATACTAGTTCTAGGAAATCAATAAAACTATTTTTGATAGTGGTGACCTATCTGTTAGATATGAACTAATATATATATATATATATAAAGTGTATATTTAATTACATACATTTGATTCATGTTTTATAATGTATATATTAAATACATACAATAATATATATATATAGATATAAATAAATATATATATTATATATATTTATTTCCCCCGAATGATTCTATTATCAGTTACAATATGTTATGAATGGATTAATTGACATAACCACTCATTGAATAGGATTCAATGAATTATAAGGGTGATGTGGTCATACCAATCACATTCAATTCAATTAATTATAATTGTCAAGGGTACTATCCATGTTATGTCACTACATTCATTCCATGTCAATATGATGTGACCATTTAAAAGTAAATCTGAACATGCCATTAGCTGTTTTGGGTGTAAAATCTTGATATCCAATTAGCCATAAAGAGGGTACACCCAAAGGGATGGCTCACTCCAAGGTAATAGACCTCGATATGATTTGGGTTTTAACAAGTCAACCAATTCAAGGCAGAAGCAATTTAAGGAAATGTATGGTGAAACCGGTGCGTGAAATAATGATACATAATATAAAACATCAAAACATGAGGGATAGTTACTAGGACACATACCCCGTGCTCATAAAAATCTCCTCATCCTGTATTGACCCTCTATTTGGACTAGATTGGGAGAAAACAGAAGAACAGATCAAACCTCTGAAAATAGGGCATATGAGGCTTCACCTCGATAATTCCATCAAGAGGAAGACAAAAAAATAATGACACAAAAGGAATGGAGATCATACCAAGAGGAATCCAATGAGATGAAAGATGCTTCAATTAGACTTCAGATGGAGATTTGGGGTAAAAAAACTATCAAAGAGGGATTTTAGGAGCTCAAACGTGAGAGGTATGAGACCTCTATCTGCTGGAATGGGAAAAAAAGGAGGAGGGATAAGATATTAACTCATTAAGTGAATTTTGGTCTTTTTACTCAAGAAAAACAGGGGCACACAATTTGGTCACACGGTTAGCCAAATTGTGTTCCTATAGTGCTTGGCTCACTACCTTGGAAAGGGACCCATGCGGTTATGCTGCATGGTTTGAGAAACTGTGTACAAACTGTGTGACATGGATTTGCTAAAAAACTGTAGATAACCCACATGGTAGTGCAGCTCTGGGTACATGATTAGGGAGAATTGTGCACACTACTTCACCTCTCTGCCCAACCATTGCACAGTTAGGGAAATCGTATGGCCTATCCTACACAGTTTCTTCTAACCATACAATCAGCCTATTTTTTGCAAAAAGTTGGGTTCTGGGCTCCGAACAAGTCCCAGACACCCCCAAAACACCCATGACCCCATTAGAAGTCCATATTAGGTACAAGGAAACATATTATATTGAAATTAAAATGATTTGTACCTCGAATAAAGACCGGGTTCTTACAGTCTTCCCCCCTTAAAGGAACTCGTATTTGAGTTCACCTTCTAAGGGTGGAAAACTTAATTTGAGAGAAACTTAAAACACTATACATGTACACCGACCTCCCTCTCCCTAGTCTCATCCTATACCTGGAATTTCCGCCATAACACCCATACTAATGTGATAGACCACGTCAGAGTCCCTTAATGCTCTGGTCAACGATGCATATAGGGCACTCCTTAAAAGAAGCATCAATATCTATATCAACATCATCACGGTCAAAAGTATGAGACGAGTTGACATGATATTGGAAAATCTATGAAACATAGAAGATTTCGTGCATCACACGATACCTCTAAGGTAATAAATACCAATAGACTACCAGTCCAACTCTCCAAAATCTCAAACAGTCTGAAAAATCATGGAGACAACTACCCTTGCCTCTGTATCCATCAATGCCCAAGTCTGGGTGATAGCCGTAAGAGTACATGATCCCTGAAATTGAACTCCAAAGGTCATCGATGATGATTGACATAATATTTTTTTCTATACTGAGTAGTAGACATATGCTTCCTGATCAGCTGAACCTGCCCCAAAGTCTACTAAACGAGATGATGACCCATTATCATTTCCTCTCTTACCTCTAACCAGTACATGGGTGAACAACATGGCCTATCATATAGGGCCTCAGAGGGAGACATATATACCGTCACTTGAAAACTGTTATTATAGGTGAACTTTAAAAGGGGGATATGATTCTCCCAAGAACTGCTGAAATAGAGGACACATTCTCAGTGCATGTCCTCTAACATGTGTATAGTCTATTTTGACTATCCATCGGTTTGAGGGTGAAAGGTTGTTCTTAGAAGCACCTATGTACCCATAACCTTCTGCAACCATTACTATGACCTCAATGTAAAACAAGAATCCCTATCTGAAACAATAATATGAGGGACCTCGTGCATTCATATGATCTCACATGCATAAAATATTCTTAACTCATCAACTGATAAATTCTCTTGGATATGAAGGAAGTGAGCTAATTTCACCAATCAGCTCATAAATACCCAAATCTTGTCACTACCTTAAGGAAAAATCAATAAGAAAACTACAAAATCCATCAAAAAATCTTCCCATTTTCATTAAAGGACTAGTAATAGCTGTAACAAGCTAGTAGGTCCCTGGTGTTCCGCCTTCACCTGCTAACAGGTGGAACGCCTAGTGATAAAACCTATTATCTTACATTTCAACCCTGGCTACCAATATCGTCGATGCATATCATGATGTATCTTGGAGATACGTGGGTGAACTCCCCACTACGAATCATGTGAATCATGCATCATATCCTATCTCATATCTATAAGAACTCAGATATACCCATGTATACACAGGATGTCATCATCCTCAATAGACCAATCCGGAGGTGGGACCTCACCAATAGTACTCCCTCGTATGACCAAGCACCCAAGATCTGAAAACTTCATCTCTTCACCTTCTTCAAAAGTTAATAGGTCGCTGATAGAGATGCAAGTACAAACTGTCCATGATGAGCCTGAACCTCTATGTGAATATCATAAAATAGTTCTATAAGGTGTCATTCGTTACTGGCTCCCGGAACTACCTGTGTCTGAGCCCTTCTACTCAAACCATCTAAAACAACATTGTCTTTCCCAGATATATCGGAAAGCTCAAAGTTAATGGACTATAGATATTCAACCCATATTCTCTACCTAAGATTTAAATCTCGCTATGTAAAAATATTCATGAGGATTTTGTGGTCTGTAAACACCACAAAATGATCTCCCAATAGGTAATTCCTCCAAAAACGCAAGGTTTGTACAACAACTACTAACTTGAGATCGTGTGTTAGTTAACTCCTCTCATGATTCATCAACTATGATGAACCGTACACAAATAATTAGTCTTCCTTCTTCCAAACTACTCATATCTCGATACTTGATACATCACAATAAACTATATAGATTCTTACTGACTCAGGTAGAATCTGGATTGGTACTAAATCCAATCTCCCTTTCATATTTTTAAAGTCCATATCATAGATTTCTGACCATGTAAACTTCACACCCTTCTCATTCAAGCCCATAGGAGGTGCTTCTAAGTGTAATAAGTCCTATATAAAATGTCTGTAGAAACCAGCTAACCTTAAGAAACTTCATATCTCAAAAACATTATTGGGTTTCTCCTAGGTAACCACAATTCTCACCTTCTTGTGGGTCAACTGGAACTCCTGCCTTTGAGAAAATATGACCCATGAACTGTACCTTGTCAATCCAAAAATGTCATTTAATGGGTTTAGCATACAACTGATGCTCTCTTAGTGTATTCAAAATGATCTCAAGATGATTGACATTGTCTCTTTCAGTGTGATAATACACCAAGATTCCATCTATAAAGACCACCAAAAAGGAATCCATATAGATATGGAAACCCCCATTCATCAAAGCCACTAATACAACATGCATGGTCATGAGACCAAACAACATAACAAGATACTCATATAATCCGTATCGATCATGAAAATCCATACGTGGAATATCTGAAGGTCTGACTTGAACCTGATGATAACTCGATCTCAGGTTTTTCTTTGAGAATACCCATGATCCTCTAAGTTGGTTTAAAAAATAATCTGTCCAAGGTAAAAGATAACAGTTCTTCACTGTAATATGATTCAACTTTTGATAATCAATGCAAAGCCTAAGGGTTCCATCTGCCTTCTTGGAAAAAGGACCGGTGAACCCCAGAGAGAAGTATCAGGCTGTATAAAACCCATTGACCTCTAAGTCTTCTAGCTACCTATTGAGCTTCTGTAACTCTGTAGTAGCCAACCTGTAAGGAGAAATTGTTGTTGGTGCAGCTCCAGACACTATATCGATAGTAAAATCTACCTCTATATCAGGAGGAATTCTGGAAAAGTCATCATGGAAGATATCACAGAATCGATTGACTATATGAGGGAACTCAGACTGATTTAATCTCTAATCCTCTATGTAAAGGCTAACAATCTAGGAAATCATTCTACCTAGCCCACGATACTCTAGTCCATCTCCACTGGACTAGAAATCCCACTATCCATTTTGGAGAAATGTACCACCCTCTAGTGATGTAAAAGGCACCCTTAGAATATAACAACCCACATAGTCATGATATGGAACCAACTAGTCCTTCCCAAGAATGAAATCAAATCCTACCATCTCAAGGATGAAGAGGTTCCATAAGAAATGATGGCTACCCACCTCAAGAGGAAAGTCATTGAACTGGCGTACGCTCTCTAATCGTATACCCAAAGGTGTATCAAGCATCATAATGCCACATGTGTTCTCAATATGAAGCCCAAGGCTCTCCACAACAGGCATAAATATGAAATAAATTGATTCACATGTATCGAATAAGGAAAAAATGATAGTAGAGGCCAGTAGAATAGTTCCTATAATAGTAAATGGACTAGAATCTTGATCCTATGGTATCAGTTGCACTGAATAGATGTGGCCTGATCTGCGGCCCTATGTTTCAATCTGACTACCTAGAGAGGGTTTTCTCTACTGGCGTTTTATATATGAAGCCTGACTACCTCCTCCAAGACCTCCTTCTTTTCATGTAGGGAAATTAGTAATCCATCTACCTACCTAATGAGGTGGTACTGAACCTTCTCTTGAAGGTGGATATAGCACGAACCCTCTCCCACTCAAAACAGATGGAAATTTCCTGTAGAAACGTTGTAGATGCCACATTCTTCTGCAACCTCAGCACTTGATGGGGTCTTTGGTAAACTGAGGCCTCTTATGCCTAGAATTACCACACTGGGGACATACCACATAACTATCAGCAGGTGTCACCCGGCTACTACTAGTTACGCATGTAGTCTCAATGCATCGCTTCTGACCACTAGTTGAAACATTGCTCTGTCTGGGTTATGAACCGCCCTGGCTCACACTGTCTACTTCCCTCTAGTTCTGCTCAGTGATTAGGGCCGGGCTCACTATATTTGATATGGTAGTCAATTTAACGACCCATTCCAGATTGACCCATCCTGTAACTACCCCAATCCCAACTTCAATAGGCTAGGGGATGGTGACTACCACCGAGTAGGCATATCCCGCAAATAGGAGGTATTATCCTAAGTACCTATGCACATGCACACATCTCCAATCCACAAATGTTGAAATGTAAAATAACTAAGTAAATAATTCATGCAAACCACTATAACCCAACCAGAGTACTATAGTGAAAGAATTGGAAATAAAATTGGGCAAGAATACAATCCCACCAAAAAAGAAAAAGAGTCTGAGAAAAAACCACACACGACACCCACGTCTATGAAAGTGAAAGAAAAATTTCTTGAAACTCACCCACAGAAAACCCTACTTGATCCAAACTAAATTCAAAGGTATTGGGATTGCTGTCTGAAGCTGTAGGAGAACCCGTCTGTCTGGCCTTTCTAAACACCACCTGTTCCTGGTCCCCCTAAGACTCCATCAAAGAGTCGATTGTCTGCACAATACATGAAACATACAAGAAAATACCATGCATGGGTGAGTGAAAAAACACTCATTAGGACACCCTAAAACCAAAAAGTAATATCAAAAATAATATACCACAAAGAATACCAAAAAGGAAAAATACAAAAAAGGAGTTTTCACACAGAATACCACATAGGAAAAATACCACGAAGGAGATACCACATAGAATTCCACAAAGGAATCTATAGTTATATCACATAGGTATAAGTCATTAATACACATAGTAGTATTATAAAACAAATTTAATAAGACACTCAGTCTCAATAAGATACAAATTCTCGATAAGAAACACAATTTCTATAAGACACACAACCTCTATAAGTCACGTAGTCTCAAGGTCACAGTCAGCCAAAAAATTATGTTCACAGCGCACTCGTTCCAGGCGAACCTACTGCTCAATCTAATAGGTTTTATGCATACTTCCACAAAAAACCCATTTAGGATATCTCAAAAGGGCCTCCTTGTCGCAAGGGTCCCAACACTATAGAAGGCTCTTCAAACAGATGAACCGTTTGAAAGTTATGATTGTTTTAGTAAAAAGATCCAACCCGGGTCTGATCCGACCCACCAGCCAACTTGACCTAGTCTTGCCTACTAGGCTTGGTACGACCCGACCCATTGGGTTTAGTCTGGCCCAGCTTGCTGGGTCCTCTTAGTGTGGCCCGACTCCCTTAGTCCGGTCCGCATGCATGTGGGGCCGACTTTTCCACCACACATGGCCTGCCCCCAGGTCCCCACCATGTTGTAATATGTCTTCATGTGCTCTACTTACCTACAGACTCACTGCCACGGGCTCCCTTCCACAGCCAAGACACATTCCATGCGCCGTCATACGCCACCGTCATCGGCCGCTGGTGCTGCCACTTACATAGGCCACCAATATTCCTTTGGTGCTCTATTTTTCGAGACAAATATACATTCGTGATCCTTGGGTCGAGATATACACTACCTTGGGATTTGATTCATCTTTCCCTCACTCCCGGGGTCCTATCACATTCAAAGCCTCTTAGTAAGTCGAGCCTCGACCATGATGGTCCAATGACAAAGAATACAAAGAATAGGGGTAATAAAATCACAAAGAATGACCTGAGGAATGAAACTCAATATTTTTTCATATCATCCTCAATCTATTATTGTTATAATGAATAATTAGGAATAAATAATAGATAACAATAAACACCAATTATTTCCCACAATTAAGCCCATCCGGTAAGAACGATCAAACCGAAGGTCAAACTATTCATTGGTTGATCCAAATTCATCGTTAATTATAGAAATGGGGAAAGAAAATAAAATAACAATACCCTACCTATATACAGATTAGTCATGGATGAAGGATTATAGTCACAGGCGGCGGTGACGAGGTTCCTTCAAATCCGGGTGCATTGTTGATCATCGATCCATGATCCACCGGTGTTCATTGGAGAGAGCTCTGTCTCCTTGCCTCAGAGGAATTATAGTATTATGTCGTAACCTTGAATTATCGACTAAGACATATTAAAATAAAAACCAATTTTGTGTCAAAAATAACTTTTTAATTAAATTATTAATGACGTTTATGTCCTTTTCAGATTTTTCCACTGAAGACCCGCACCAACTAAATTAAGTCACAGCTAGGGTAAAACTGCCATTCCAAACTCAACGGTGCCTCTATATTTCTGATTTGATCACCCATTTAATACTTATTACACTATTTCAATAAAACCTCTCATGCACTTTATTAAAAACTGGCCATTTTTTCAATGAATTGTTTTGGGCACACCAAGCATCAGAATCAAACAACATCTCAGTGCTTGGTCTTGAAATTTTCCAAGTTAATTTTAAAAAATAAAAACTAAGAAAATACGAGTCATTAAATTCTCCACACCTTTGGGATTTATGTCCCTGAAATCCAAAACAATGGGCTACTCAAACAAAAAAATGAGGGTACTGACCATGAATCTGAGCCTCTCACTCCTAAGTTATCTCCTAGAAATTCTTATGCTGACACCGAACGTGCACCAGAAGGATCAACTACCCATGAAGGATCCTCTCTTTTCAATCCCCAATCTCCACTGGATACTCCACAAAAGTCATCCCATCATTGATGTCCAACTCTCCCCAGTCGATGACGTGTGAGGGGTCATGCACGTAGCTCCTCATCTTCAAAACATGGAAGATATCATGCACCTGATCTAACATTGACGGTAGATCCAAGCGGCACTCAACCTCAACAACTCTATGTAGAATCAATAATGAGTCAATGAACATATAATTTAGCTTTCCACCCCAGCCAAATCTCTGAAGTCTGCATTGAGGTGAGACTCTAAGGAACACATGGTCTCCTTCCTCAAACTACAAGGGCCTCCACCACCTATCAGCATAAGACTTCTGTCAGATCTATGTAGTCTTCATCTTCTCCTCGATGATTTGCACTGTCTCTGTGGTCATCCACACCAACTTTGGACCCGTGAGTGCTGACTCTTTTGGCTCAGTCTATTAAAGTGGTGACCTACAGGGTCACCTATACAAGGCCTTTAATGGTACCATACTGATGGTGGAATGGTAGATATTATTGTATGAGAACTCCACAAGAGGTAGGTGATCCTCCAAACTGTGGCAAAAAAACCAAGATACAGGCCTACAACATATCCTCTAGAACCTGAATGGTTCTCTCCATCTGGTAATCTATCTGAGGATGAAACACCATGCTCAAGCATAAATGAGTCCCAAATGATTCCTGCAATCCCTTCCACAATATGGATGTGAAGAAATCATCATGATCTGAGACTATCATCGATGGAACTCCCTAAAGCCACACTCTCTCTTGCATGTAGAGGCACCCCAATCTCTCTACTGAAATCTACTCTCGTATAGATAGGAAGTGGACTGACTGTTGGAGTTGGTGGCCTAGAACCAACTACTTTTTACTTTATTCATTAAATAAACACCTTATCACATCTTTATTGTTATTCTACGTGACAATGCATAGGATAATGTCCTAAGGATAGCTATTGCATTAAAGGGTCATAGCGGATCCCTTCTATGATGAGAACCTGGAAGTGCCATAACACTCTTCTTGAATATATATTCTATGGCCGGATGATGTTATTTGAGGGACACAAATAATACAGGCCATTAGGGGCAAGGACTCATAAAACTTTGAGGCACCTTCTCATGGTGTGCACCCTTGGTAATATGTAGGAGGATATTATGAGAACGAGACACACCAGTAGGAAATCCACATTTCATAGTGTCAATGGATGTTCCTATATGCAGATCTGTGTATTGGTCCTTAGATTTTAAGATTATTATTAATGGTTATTACAACTTGCGCACTTAGATTTATTGACGAAAAATGTGATGACACACTGTTTGTAGTGAGGTAGGATACATTGGGTGTGTCACGAGTAAAACTGCCTGAATAGATAATGCGAGAAAGGATTTTTCCCTTCTGTTCCATAATGGAAGTAGATATCTTAGGCCCTTTTATGGAATTGATATAGCCAAAGTAAAACCATGTCCATGGTAAGGAATGGGAAAGTTCAATTCTAGAAAGTCAAAGAAAGAATAATCGAGCACATGGGTTGATGGCACTATCATGCAACCTGCTTGATTCGAGATATCGTAACAAAGGGATTATATTACATAGTAAGCATTCGTATGAGGTGACATGTTAATAAAGCATCAAATTCTTTCTCTTGGGTACCTTGACCCATTTATAGACAGTAATCTTGGACTTTAGGCAAGTTCGTCTAATTCCAACGAGAAAGAGGCCTAGAGGGTCACACACTAAGTGTGTCCATGCATCTCAGTTAAATATTAATTTAACAAGTTAAATAAAGATTATTCCCCATTGTGGTTTAATAATTATTTAAGGATGCCTGATCGCATTTATTTCGACACTAGTTATTTGAGAGAATATATTGTGGGAAAAATAATATATATTTATTAGCGAGTAAGGTAGTTACATTTATTTAAGAAATAAATAGCCATTATCCAAGGTATAATAAATGTGGTGTAGGAAATAAAGGAAATAAAAACAAGTACATGTTGTGTATTAATGATTACACGCAGTGTAGTTTTAGTCGGTATTTTGAGGAAATAATATTTTTTTTATTAAATGATATTTATTATAATCAGTGTGGGTGCATGTCAAGGAATTAATCATTTGACATGGGGGTTTTTAATAAGAGTTAATGAAATAAATAAAACATGTAACGCATTTATTTATTGGAATAACTCTATAACCTCAAACTCTATTATAAATATCCTCACAACCCTAACACGTTTCTTGAATCATTGTGCACAACAATTCTGGAGAGTTCTCTCAAGGCCGAAAGAACTCCTTCCTCCAAGAACGCTCTCAAGACCGAGAGAGATCCACCACCACCAGATCAAGGCGATCGAAGGCAGACATCGCAAGCGAAGGTTCTTCCGCGCTAGCACCTGGATATCCCTTCAGCGACATCCAGATATAAGTGGAACACGTGTGGATCACCGCTAGAGGAATCCTACACTTGTATTCTATGATGCAATGACAGATTACCTCGGATTATGACCGAAGACATCAATGAAGAAATAATTCTATCAAAGTAATTCTTGTCAATTAATTAAATTAATTATAACCAACATATGATGATCCTATCTCTATGGTTCTGGGACTCCCTCTTTTTTTTCATTATTCGTTCTATTCTGAAGATCGGGTGTTTTAAATCGTCACAGATCTCATATTGATCATTGTTAATGATAAAATTAAAGTTGTTCAAACCCACCAACGCACTTTCACTGCGCCTGGAACCTACAATTGGTATCATAGGGGTCATATCATTGATTATAATTATTTAGATTTTTGTTTGTGATTTACGCATTTAATAATTTTATTTTTTCAATTCAAGTTAATTGTTCTTTAAAATCATAATCTCGAGATCTGTTCCTCCCCTCTTGTTTCTCATTCACCTTAAAGAAACAAATTTTTCTTTTAATTTTTATTAAAATAAAATAGAGGAACTCATCCAGAGGTGCCAAACATTCCTGGTCGTACAACACCAGAATACACAACGTGTATTCAGAAGTACACACCGTGTAGTCTAGGTTCAATTCATTGGACTGGTCCGCCAAATCAGGTCGTGTATTGGATCCTATATAAGTCATTTATGACACCGTGTGTTGACCATAAATAGGTGGCACACAGTTTCCGGATTACACACCTTGTGGTCCACTGAACACAACTTGTAGTCCCTTTGGGCTGGGATTGGACCATGTACCTTGTACACGGCTTGCCTGGCTGGAAACCGTGTAATGCGGATACTACACGGTGTGTGTCCAACTGAACACGTCATGTACTCTGAAAATTTCTGAAGTACATCAATATGTCATGTCCCCGGGCGTGTACTTCGGATGGATGGTGAAGAAAAGTACATGTCGTGTAGTCAGAACTACACGTTGTGTACTCACCCAAATTACACAGATTTATTAAAATTTATGATTATATTATACAAACCCTTGAGACGTGTACCATGGTGCAGGTGTAAAGTTGAGGCACAACATGTGATAGGTGTTTTATATATATGTTTTTAATTTAACATCTGCATAATGAACGAGAATTCACCGGGTTGCCTCCAAGGTACAAGTTACGTACAAGGATAATTTTAATTTATTTAAAATTATGATGGATGAGAATCTCAAGGAAATTTAGAAAAGGGTTTAAGATAAAAGGATTGATTAATTAAAGATAATTAATTGATTCCAGCGTGATTTATTTTAAACAATAACGATTAAAGAATTGAATGCTAGTTTTATTTATGCGCAAATATCGTTGCATGTATGGATGATCATGAGCTAGACCAAGACCTTTGTATGTGAATTGTTTCTTTTAATTTATTTAAATTAAATTTGTTGGCCTGTGAGCCTTCTCCTCATTAATATGCTGTGCCTACGCGCCCAAGAATTGTTTTATGTAAAAACCCCTTTTTACCCCTCATCTGCATGTGAGATAAATGCATATGTAATGGATGGATCTCCCAATCTAGTGGATGTATCTCAAGTTAGGATCCAAGGTGAAACCAATCCAATGAGATACAAAGGTGGATAGGTGGAAAGCAGTAAAAATGAACCCAAAAGGTTCAAGGTGTTTCTCCCCTAGTTCTTGGGTTAGTTTATCAACCTCTAGATAAACTAACCAATAGAACAAGCTCATGATCATACCATTTATTGTATTTCTGTCAGTTTCATGGTTTATTTATTATAGGTGTGTTGCCATGATCACACAATTAATGAATTAAACAAGCATGCAAGATAGAACTAAAATAAGACCGGCTTATGTGTAAATATTATCTTAAACATGGTTAATCACTTAAGTATATCCCACTTAATATTAACATGCATGTATTCAAATATAATAAAATGGTAATTTACGTATAAGGATAAAATCCATTAAAGAAATATTAAGTCGGTATAGCCTTCCATAATCTTGGTTAGAATCGAACCATAGTTCAAAGTTCTTGACCAACCCTAGTTGGGGTGCTTTCAATTATCGAGGAATTCTAATTCAAGGTTTTGGGTTGACTTAACTTGGTTCACATTAAGGGTTGACTGCCACAGTAGGACTTGGTGTGACCAAGGGGCAAAGGTTGAGGAAATCCAAAATAAAAGGATTTCAGGATTGGGGAGTCCACTCAGCGGATCAAGGAGCTGCGAGTTAATGCAGTTGGATTTTGGAATGCCTACTTAAAACCCTTCATGTTGCTTGAACAACCCTGGTTGGGGTATTGATAAGGGAATTATGGATCCTTTACACTAGAATATTTAAGCAATAGAATATTCTGAAGTCAATGGTGAGGGTTATTGGATTTTGATAAAATAGTGGGAGACTAATAAGTATTAATTTATTTATTTGTCTCAGTTTTTATAATAAATTACTAAAACTTTTTATCATATTAATTTGTAGAAATGGAAAGAAAAATGACTTCATGTAACACCCCGAGATTTTATGAAAAATATTCTTTTTAATTTCATTAATGTCTTGTGTTATATACTACACCAAAAGGAGATTTCACAACACACATCTCTGACGTGGCTTGAATTACACGCAATCGCGGCCTTCCACGATAACGTGTGTTGTACGCAACACCAAGTTTCGCTAAACAAAGATATGCTATTAAAATATTATTAAAACTAGACGTTATGAATAGTAATAACCACTTTTTGAAATTTTGTAAATTCTATTTTTCAAAATGGACTTCATTTTTGGATTCGGAATATCAAAATTAGATTAGGGTGAAATTTTGGTGATTTTCGGATAACTTTCATATTTTGATGAATAGTGAAAATTACTAAATTTTAATTAAAACAACTTTTTCAATCGAAATAATTAATAGTGATAAATTATTAATTTTAGTGGTTTTAAAGTATATTTAGAATATATTTTTACAATTTAATACAATGTTGTTCATTGGATGTAATTTCACATTTAAACCAGTTATAAACAAGTGTCAATCTTTTGATAGTTATTATCTCTTAAAAACACGCCTTTTGTTTTGACGACGGGAATTAATTTTTAAATTAATTAATGCAACTGATATGTTTTGAATTTGGTAAAATATAAATCATTTTTGAGTTCATAATATCATATATAGCTTAGGCCTAATTTTTGGTATTTTTCTGAAAACTTTCAATTTTTGATGAATAGTGAAACCACTAAGTGGTAGTTAAAAAAAACTGAATTTTTCATAAAACTTAATTTTACCGCTTCTGTGAGTGGAATTTAAAAAATCCGAGAGACACGGTTGATGTCAGTAAGTAAAATGTGGTTCAATGAGATGAAAATAATTTTTGGTGAATAGTAACTTTTTCCTTTTATTTACCACGGTTAAAAGTAAACAGGGTAATTAAGGGTAAAAATGATATTATTATTACCCTAACACATGTCCAAATTCTATTGGATAAGTTTAATTCGATCAAAAACAAGCTTAGGAATAAAATATGACCATTTAGGCCCACTTGGATTAGATTAGGACATTTATTATTAATTTATTTAAAGAAGGGTTAAAAGAGTTAAAATCAAAGTTTATTTACTAAAACATTTTTTAATATGGGGTTATACATAAGATAAATTATACTATAAATATTCATTAGAAAGATAAAAAGATTTCCTACATAATTGTATTTTATTCGTAATTTTTAGACATTAAATAATTAAATTTATTTATGACACAACGATGATGCAGTAATTATCTTATTAATGAAATATTGACATAATTGATGTTATAAATACCCAAATAAATATAATTTGAGACTTTTTATGAATCCCACTAATTTTCTAGGTTAATATGACATGTTAGTATTGATTTAATTAATTGTTTTCTAACTTACCATTCTGTTATGATTTTCACAAAAACCAATTACTAAATAGTGTCAAAATTGACATAAAATAGTTTTTAAAACAAATATTATATTATTAATTGTTATTTTATTCCTAAAAATCTAAGGTTCGGCAAAATGACTTAGATAAGGTTATATATATTAATAATAAACAACTTGGGGTTCTTTTGGCTTCTTATAGTAAGTTTATTAACCTTATAGTATAAGAACACAAGAAGATACGGTAAAAGTAAAATTATTTAACTTAATGTTAAATCTAAATGATAAGGTTAAAATAGGAACCTAAACTTGTCTAAATTATATTTGATGAGAGGATTTAGACCCATCCCCACCTTATCATCTAAATAAATCAATTTGGAGCTATTTAAAACCGAACTTGACTTTATAATAAAATAATATTTTTAGTTATTCCAAAGGTGCCCCTCTCCTCCCTTATAAAAGGGAACCTCCTCCCTCTCTTCCTCACACAACTTTGAGCCTTCAAGCTCGGCCAACCCCTACCAAACTCTCTTCTCCACTTCCCTAGAAACATCCTAGAGGTTCTGGTCTTCCTCAAAGACCAATTTTAGTGCCCTAAGAGGAGGTCTCAAAGAGGCGCTTCAAAGAAGAGGTAATTTCCGTTACCGATTCTTTCACCTTTATTTCTTCTTCCACTTCTTCTTCTTAGGTTGTTTCATTATGAAGTAATAACATCAGTATCACTCATATACTGATATGTTATTATAAGTATGAAACAATCCTATTTCACCATCTATCCATCCTACGGAAAACGAAATCATCGCGCGTGCGTACGTACGGAGTACCGTCTCCATGTCGTGGTGTAATCTATTTTCCACCATCACCTTACTTGGAGGGGTATAATGGTGTAAATAATGACTATATATGACTATTATAAAGTGATATTGATTCTGAAATAGTATAAATATACTCCAATACAATTCCATGATCATAGGAACGATATCATCACTCGTGCGTACGTACGGAATACCGTCTCCACGATGTGATGCGACTCGTTCTACATGATCTTCATTTCATAATAATTATATAAATGAATTGAATGAATGAATATGATATATATTACACTAATACCATTTTGGAAATTAGGTATCTATAACCTAAATATAAGAATAATAATTTACTCGACAAAACATGCATAAGAACAAAAAGTTATAAACACCCGAATAACAAGTTGCAATGAAATATTACTACTAAGAAGCTAAGAATATGACCATATATGATATCATAAAAATAAGTATGATTCTGGATTAAGTCAATAACATTATTTAAATCATTATACAGGAGGTTCGGACACTTACAAAACAAATCGGAGGTAAGGGAAATATCACAATCTCATTTTTATCTGAGATTGTTTATACGTTGGTATTTACTGGGGTGTATTTTATCATCCACATCTATGTTTCCTCAATATGTAATGTTATTTCCATCCAACTACAATTGTTTAAATCTAATTTTACCCTTTGGTGAGTTTTTAGTAAAAGATATGAAAGGAATCTTTTGTCGTTTTTCGTACGAGGTACTTTTTGACTTTTTCGACAAAAGTACGAAGAATGTTTCTTTTTTACTTATACGGCACGAATGGATTTTTACGGTTTTATAAAGCCTTATTTTCATGAAGATTCCTCCAAAAGATTTCATTACTATTTTCAATAAAATCTCTTTCTTTTAAAATTTCATGACGTTTTGTGAAAAGAAATTGATTTTGAAGAAGAAAGGATATTTTCCTCAAGAATTCATTTCAAGTGTTTTATCAAAATTATTTCCCATATAAGATAACATAGGGTTCTGTTTCTATCCCTATTATTACATTGATTTGGTTATGTTGTGATGGAATTATTTTTATGAATTCCTTTATCTTTTATGAATTATTTTATGATGTCACGATGTTTACGAATCCCATTTTTACTACATGGGATATGAAATGATGTATGATTTATGATTTTGTGGCACACATAAGAATGGTATCATTATGAGATGGGTGGGACCTATATCTCCCTCCAATTCATTGGGTAAAGATTTTATATCTCATGAGATAGACATGGCTGGAACGGTAGGTTATACCGGTTCAGTGAAACAGGACTGAAACGATGGTGACTCGGTTTAGAAAGGGACTTTGTCCACTAAGATAGTCTTGGAAATGAGTCTTGACTAACAAGAAATGATTCTCTATGATTATGTGTGTATGCCACAAAGTTTCATGTTTTAAGTTATGATTATTGTGATTACATTTCACTGCCATGATTTATCCCATGTTATGAAATTATGATCTCTTTTGCAGGTTAAGATTTCCAAAAGTTATGTGCTCATGTATATAAAGTGATTGATATTTCTTTTGTTTACCCTTACTGAGCATTTGAGCTCACCCTTTCATGTTTTCTTTTCCCCAGGATATAAGGAAAGGTTTTAGGTATAAAAAAAAGGAAGATCTTTATGGGAGATGTTGAAGATCTTTCACCAGGATTAGAAGATTATATTCTGAGTTTCCAAAGACACTAAACTATTACGATCCTTGTGTGTTTGTTTTTGTTATGTACTAAGTATTCTGCAAATGTAATGTAATGTCAATATACGTCACGCTTCGGGTCTCTACAGTTGGTATCAGAGGAAAGGTTTAGTCAACCTTTGGAAACTAGGATGCGAGAACTTTAGTGAGATCCCTAGAGATATTTCTAAGGTATGTCTAGGGATGTCCCTAAGGTTAAGTATACGTATAGGTTATAGTCCTAGAATTGCACTAACAATCATATAATTAAATCTAAGATGTTAGATATTGAAGGTACTCCCCCTTTATTATGTTGTTTTCCCTAGCATGATTTTTGCCTCTCACACTATTCTTTTTGGGTTTTAGAAAATGGCTGGAAACAAGATGATTCATGATAATGGAGGATATGATGGACAATGGAATGATATTCTTCATGAGCAACCAAATGAAATGGGATTTGGAAGTCCAAACATCATTATTATTCCGAATCAACAATCTCATAATATGATCAATAAAGTAAAATTTGGTAAGTTTCCTGACTCGGTTAATAAGAGAAAAATGGAGTTTCATGATGATCATAGAGGAAAGAAAGTTCAATTTCCCCTATGTAAATCATGTGGGAAGAGGCATCAAGGAGAATGTTTCAAAGGAACTGGAAGATGCTTTGGGTGTAGAAAAGAAGGACACAATGCCAGTAAGTGCAAAGGAAAAGGTTCAGTTAACACCAGGGATGAGGATAATGGTATTGCTACGACATCAACAATGGTTAAATGTTTTAAATGTGGAATGTACGGGCATTATGCAAACCAATTCCCTAAAGGAAAGTCTCATGAAGAGAATCAGTATGGTCGTATGGGTAGTATTTATGTGGATGATGATGAAGAGACTACAAATGATATGTGAGATGAAATAATTGTTGAAGCTCGGTCAATGGTTTAAGAATGTAGTGGAATGATTACATGTTTATCATGTGTAATGTTGTATAAGTAATCTCATTGTACTATGGAAAAAAGAGACATCTAAGGATTGTTACACTGTTGTCTTTCCTTGAGTTTTGAAAGAGTATGATTAATGTTATCATTATCCATGAAAGGTTATTCAGATATTTTTGGAATGTAGATGATATGTTCATAATGAAAGGAAAATGAGAAAATGAAATGTTTAACAGTATTCATGAGCTCATGATTGATATAAGGACTAAGTGATATAATGGTTTGAGTATAAATAATTTTGAGGATTTTGGTTTATGGAAAGTGTTAACTTTTAACTGCATTCATGTTTTCACTAAGGTTCAATGGGTATTCATTCTTCAAGAGAATACATGATTAAGGTATTCACATGTTTGTAATTTTACTAACAAGATATATCTTATGATATATGGGGGATAAATGATGGCATTCACATGATTGTTCTGTGACATTTCAAGTAGTCATTTTCTTTATACTATGAGCTTGGACCGAAGTATTTTAGATAAGCCTAAATATTAGAATGGATTATGTTGGACATAAGTTACGATAAAACGTTTTTCGATATTATTGATGGGATGTTATAGTAATATAGCTTTAGAAAAAGGACAACCTGTAGGACGGGCGACAGCCCATCGCGTCGGACAAGGCTGTGGGAATCGAACCCACAACCGAAGTGCGACTAGCCTTTATCGCCTACCACTGGCCTATAGGAAGTCCCTGGTTAGTAGAAACTAGTTTTATTATATTAAGAAGTATGATATATGAAGTATAAGTCCATTTTAGGAACCATATATGATTAATCTCACTATAGAATGACTTATGTATATTTAATAACTTTTGTTAACCTTTTGTTTGAGACAGATGGAATGACCTGTCATTCTATCACATGATCTGCTAACACTTCACGAATAACAAATTCAACTTCATTTATTTAAGAGATGAAGTGGAAATTGTTCAAGGCACAACCAATAGTGAGATTGCACCAAAATAAAGTAAGTATTTATTCTAATTCAAATTCTTCAACTTTAGGGAAACGATCTTGAAAACCAAAAATTTTGTCCTAGTGCTCTTATATCTGATTAATCAGATGGTACCTTAGATCATCACAAATTTATGGATTTGTGATTTTTGGATTTTCCATATCCATGTTCTCTACCACTCTCCATCAGAACATGATGGTTAGATTTTTCTACCATATTCATATTTTCACCTATGTGGAAACCCAGTGATTAGTTTATTTGGGTAACCGTTACGTTTCGTACTTTTTTTTTAAATATTGGTTTTGGTATTCCTTTTTACGATGTGGGTTTATATTAAAGAAACTTTCGAGTAGTAAACCATTTATATCCCCGACGAATTTCGAGGGCGAAATTCATTTTAAGGGGGGTAGAATGTAACACCCCGAGATTTTATGAAAAATATTCTTTTTAAATTCATTAATGTCTTGTGTTATACACTACACCAAAAGGAGATTTCACAACACACATCTCTGATGTGGCTTGAATTACATGCAATCACGACCTTCCACGATAGCGTGTGTTGTACGCAACACCAAGTTTCGCTAAACAACGATATGCTATTAAAATATTATGAAAACTAGACGTTATGAATAGTAATAACCACTTTTTGAAATTTTGTAAATTCTATTTTTCAAAATGGACTTCATTTTTGGATTCGGAATATCGAAATTAGCTTAGGGTGAAATTTTGGTGATTTTTGGATAACTTTCATATTTTGATAAATAGTGAAAATTACTAAATTTTAATTAAAAACAACTTTTTCAATCGAAATAATTAATAGTGATAAATTATTAATTTGAGTGGTTTTAAAGTATATTTAGAATATATTTTTACAATTTAATACAATGTTGGTCATTGAATGTAATTTCACATTTAAACCAGTTATAAACAAGTGTCAATCTTTTGATAGTTATTATCTCTTAAAAACACGCCTTTTGTTTTGACGACGGGAATTAATTTTTAAATTAATTAATGCAACTGATATGTTTTGAATTTGGTAAAATATAAATCACTTTTGAGTTCATAATATCAAATATAGCTTAGGCCTAATTTTTGGTATTTTTCTGAAAACTTTCAATTTTTGATGAATAGTGAAACCACTGAGTGGTAGTTAAAAAAACTGAATTTTTCATAAAACTTAATTTTACCGCTTCTGTGAGTGGAATTTCAAAAATCCGAGAGAAACGGTTGATTTCAATAAGTAAAATGTGGTTCAATGAGATGAAAATAATTTTTGGTGAATAGTAACTTTTTACTTTTATTTACCACGGTTAAAAGTAAATAGGGTAATTAAGGGTAAAAATGATATTATTATTACCCTAACACATGTCCAAATTCTATTGTATAAGTGTAATTCGACCAAAAACAAACTTAGGAATAAAATATGACCATTTAGGCCCACTTGGATTAGATTAGGACATTTATTATTAATTTATTTAAAGAAGGGTTAAAAGAGTTAAAATCAAAGTTTATTTACTAAAAAAAAAATTAACATGGGGTTATACATAAGATAAATTCGACTATAAATATTCATTAGAAATATAAAAAGCTTTCCTACATAATGGTATTTTATTTGTAATTTTTAGACATTAAATAATTTAATTTATTTATGACACAACGATGATGCAGTAATTATCTTATTAATGAAATATTGACATAATTGATGTTATAAATACCCAAATAAATATAATATGAGACTTTTTATGAATCACACTAATTTTATAGGTTAATATGACATGTTAGTATTGATTTAATTAACTTTTTTCGAACTTACCATTCTGTTATGATTTTCACAAAAATCAATTACTAAATAGTGTCAAAATTGACATAAAATAGTTTTTTAAAAAAATATTATATTATTAATTGTTATTTTATTCCTAGAAATCTAAGGTTCGGCCAAATGACTTAGATAAGGTTATATATATTAATAATAAACAACTTGGGGTTCTTTTGGCTTCTTATAGTAAGTTTATTAACTTTATAGTATAAGAACACAAGAAGACACGGTAAAACTAAAATTATTTAACTTAATGTTAAATCTAAATGATAAGGTTAAAATAGGAACCTAAACTTGTATAAATTCAATTGTATTAGATTATTTCTACCCATACCCACCTTAGCCTCGAAATAAATCAATTTGGAGCTATTTAAAACCGAACTTGACTTTATAATAAAATAATATTTTTAGTTATTCCAAAGGTGCCCCTCTCATCCCTTATAAAAGGGCACCTCCTCCCTCTCTTCCTCACACAACTTTGAGCCTTCAAGCTCGACCAACCCCTGCCAAACTCTCTTCTCCACTTCCCTAGAAACATCCTAGAGGTTCTGGTCTTCCTCAAAGACCAATTTTAGTGCCCTAAGAGGAGGTCTCAAAGAGGCGCTTCAAAGAAGAGGTAATTTCTGTTACCGATTCTTTCACCTTTATTTCTTCTTCCACTTCTACTTCTTAGGTTGTTTCATTATGAAGTAATAACATCAGTATCACTCATATACGGATATGTTATTATAAGTATGAAACAATCCTATTTCACCATCTATCCATCCTACGGAAAACGAAATCACCGCGCGTGCGTACGTACGGAATACCGTCTCCACGCCGTGGTGTAATCTATTTTCCACCACCACCTTACTTGGATGGGTATAATGGTGTAAATAATGACTATATATGACTATTATAAAGTGATATTGATTCTGAAATAGTATACATATACTCCAATACAATTCCACGATCATAGGAACGATATCATCACTCGTGCGTACGTACGGAATACCATCTCCACGATGTGATGCGACTCGTTCTACATGATCATCATTTCATAATGATTATATAAATGAATTTAATGAATGAATATGATATATATTACACTAATACCATTCTAGAAATGAGGTATCTATAACCTAAATATAATAATAATAATTTATTCGACAAAACATGCATAAGAACAAAAAGTTATAAACACCCGAATAACAAGTAGCAATGAAATATTACTACTAAGAAGCTAAGAATATGACCATATATGATATCATAAAAATAAGTATGATTCTGGAATAAGTAAATAACATTATTTAAATCATTATACAGGAGGTTCGGACACTTACAAAGCAAATCGGACCTAAGGTAAGGGAAATATCACAATCTCATTTTTATCCGAGATTGTTTATACGTTGGTATTTACTGGGGTGTATTTTATCATCCACATCTATGTTTACTCAATATGTAATGTTATTTCCATCCACCTAAAATTTTTTAAATCCAAATTTACCCTTTGGTGAGTTTTTAGTAAAAGATATGAAAGGAATCTTTTGTCGTTTTTCGTACGAGGTACTTTTTGACTTTTTCGACAAAAGTACGAAGAATGTTTTTTTTACTTATACGGCACGAACGGATTTTTACGGTTTTATAAAGCCTTATTTTAATGAAGCTTCCCCCAAAATATTTCATTACTATTTTTAATAAAATCTCTTTCTTTTAAAATTGCATGACTTTTTGTGAAAAGAAATTGATTTTGAAGAAGAAAGGATATTTTCCTCAAGAATTCATTTCAAGTGTTTTATCAAAATTATTTCTCATCTAAGATAACATAGGGTTCTGTTTCTATCCCTATTATTACATTGATTCGGTTATGTTGTGATGGAATTATTTTTATTAATTCCTTTATCTTATATGAATAATTTTATGATGTCACGATGTTTACGAACCCCATTTTTACTACATGGGTTATGAAATGATGTATGATTTATGATTTTGTGGCACACATAAGAATGGTATCATTATGAGATGGGTGGGACCTATATCTCCCTCCAATGCATTGGGTAAAGATTTTATATCTCATGAGATAGACATGGCTGGAACGGTAGGTTATATCGGTTCAGTGAAACAGGACTGAAACGAGGGTGACTCGGTTCAGAAAGGGACTGTGTCCACTAAGATAGTCTTGGCAATGAGTTTTGACTAACAAGAAATGATTCTCTATGATTATGTGTGTATGCCACAAAGTTTCATGTTTTAAGTTATGATTATTTTGATTACATTTCACTGCCATGATTTATCCCATGTTATGAAATTATGATCTCTTTTGCAGGTTAAGATTTACAAAAGTTATGTGCTTATGTATATGAAGTGATTGATATTTCTTTAGTTTACCATTACTGAGCATTTGAGCTCACCCTTTCATGTTTTCCTTTCCCCATGATATAAGGAAAGGTTTTAGGTATAAAAAAGGAAGATCTTTATGGGAGATGTTGAAGATCTTTCACCAGGATTAGAAGATTATATTCTGAGTTTCCAAAGACACTAAACTATTACGATCCTTGTGTGTGTGTTTTTGTTATGAACTAAGTATTCCGAAAATGTAATTTAATGTCAATATATGTCAAGCTTCGGGTCTCTACACTTCAAACATATCATTGTGAACCATACTCAAGAAGGAAAACCTTCTCACTAGCACTAATTTCCAAGAGTGGTAGAGGCATTTACGTGTCATCCTTCACCACGAAAGGAAATTGTATGTGCTGGAAGAGCTTATTCTAGTTGCACCTAGAAAGGAGGCCAATGATGAGAAAATATCTATGTATATGAAACGCGGGGATGATTCCACATATTTCTAGTGTTTTATGTTGTTGGCCATGTCTAATGAGCTCTTGAAGCAACGTGAAAACATGGACGTGTATAGAATGATGTCTCACCTTAAGGATCTATACCAAGAGAAGGAGAGACAATAGAGATATGAGATCTCCAATGCTTTGTTTACAACTAAGCTTGGAGAGTCTACGCCTTCTAGGCCTCATGTAGTCAATCCTATTAGCTACATTGAACTCCTGGACATCTTAGTGATTAAATTCTCGGATGAGTTATGTACAGATCTCATCCTATCATCACTGCCCAAGACCTTCTCTAGATTTATTATCAAATACAACATAAGAAACAATGATAAGAGTCTATCAAAACTTCTAACCCTGATTCACCAGTCAGATAAGGACATGGCGCATGACCAACCCGCAATCCTTATGGTGAATAATAAAAGGAAGGACAAGGAAAAGTGGTCAAAGACTTATAAATGGTATGAAGCCCCCAAGTGTCATACCTACAAGAAGGGGAAGATCCAGAGGTAGGGAAAGTAATGGGAGGTGGTGTGTTTTTCATGTGTCAAGTAAGGCCACTGGAAGGGGAACTGCACCCAGAAGCATGGGGACGCTAAAGGTGTGTTCGTTATCGAGTGTAATCTTTCTATTTCTGCACATTGGGTATTAGATACATCTTGTGGGGCTCAAATATATATTCAAATGTAGGAACCAAGTAGATTTAGAAATATTTCCAGAGGAGAGGTGGATCCTCAAGCTGCCAATGGTGCAAGGCTGGCTGCATTGGATATTGGTGATTGCCACCTCTCATTGCTGACTGGGATGATTTTGCTTTTACATAACTGTTATTATGTGCCTAGTGTTACCAAGAATGTAATTTATGTATCCTATTTAGATATGGATGGATTTATTTTCAATTTTTTAAATAAGGGTTGTCTCTTTTTTAAGAACTACATATGTTATGGTATGGAACATTTAAATAATGGTTTGTATGTATTAAATTATGAAAACTAAGTGTTGGCAATCGATAACGAAACAAACTCACATGAGTCGTACATCACCCAGTTGTGGCATCATCGTCTTGGTTATGTAAACGAGAATCATTTTACAAAGCTCTAACAAGATGGATATTTAGACTCTACTGAGCTAAAACCACTTGATAGATGTCACACCTATTTACAAGGTAAAATGACCAAGCCGCATTTCGGTGGACAGGGTGAAAGGGCCACAGAGCATCTAGGATTGGCACACACTGATGTATGTGGACCATTTCCAATAGAAGCTAGAGGTGGATATTCTTACTTCATTACTTTTACTGATTATTTGAGTAGATATGGCTATGTTTACTTAATGAGGTATAAGTCATAATCCTTAGAGAAATTTAAGGAATTCAACAATGAAGTAGAGAATCATCTTGGTAAGAAGATAAAGAAAATTCGATCGGATCGAGGTGGAGAATATCTGAACCAAGAGTTCATCGATATTCTATGGGAGTCTGGGATTCTATCTCATCTCACTCCTCTTTATACACCATAGTGGAATTGTGTTAGTGAAAGGAGGAATCACACCTTATTGGACATGGTGAGGTCAATGATGAGTCATTCAGATCTTCCATTATCCTTTTGGAGATATGCATTACAAACTCCAACATACACATTAAACCAAGTACCAACTTAGGAGGAAAATGGAATTCCTTCTGAGTTATGGAATGAAAAGAAACCCATTTTGCCGCATACACGTGTATGGGGATGTGAGGTGTTTGTTAAGGCCTTCTTAGGAAACAAACTAGAACCCCGGGGCACGAGGTGTATCTTTATAATATATCCCAAGGAAACAAAAGTATATTACCTATATAACCCTCAAGACAAGAAGGTGATTGTCGCCAGACAAGCAGTCTTTTGTGAGAGGGAGCACATCCTCAAAAAAGATAGTGGGAGAAAGATTGACTTCAACAAAGTTGATGCTCAAGATACACATGAGTTGGTAAAGGAACAAGTTCCACAAGTCCCCGTGGAATAGGTTCTAGAAACACAAGTACTACGTAGGAGCTCAAGAGAGGTAAGGGAACCAGAGAGATTTGGTTTCCTAGTCACCGAGGATGGTGAATCATTATTGTTGGACAATGATGAACCTATCTCCTAAAAGAAAGTAGTAGAAATCTCAAAAGCTGAAAGATGGCTAGAAGATATGAATTCTGAGATGGATTCCATGTATCATAACCAAGTCTGGGTTCTGGTTGATGAGCTAGTTGATGTAAATCTTGTTGGATGAAAATGGGTATTCAAGAGAAAACTTGATATGGGAGGTCAAGTTAGCACCTATAAAGCAAGGCTAGTGGGTAAAGGATTTAGAAATCATCAAGGAATTTACTATGATGAAACCTTATCACCATTTTCCATGTTTAAATCCATAATAATAATACTTTCCATATAAGCTTACCATGACTATGATATTTGGAAAATGGATATCAAAACATCATTCCTTAACGGGAACCTTCGGGAAGATGTATATATGACACAACCGGAAGGGTTTGTGACACCAGGTGAATCCAAACGGGTTTTCAAGTTGCGGAAATCTATTTATGGATTAAAGCAAGCCTCCAGGTCATGAAACATTCGATTTGATGAAGCTATAAAGGAATTTGGTTTCATTAATAATGAATGTGAGCCATGTGTTTAGAAGCGGTTTAATGGGAATGTGATCGTTATCCTAGAAGTATATGTTGATGACATATTGCTTATTGGAAACGATGTGCCAGTATTACAATCAGTTAAGGACTAGTTGAACAAGTGTTTCTCTATGAAGGACTTGGGTGAAGCAGCCTACATTCTAGGGATTAAGATCTTTCATGATAGATCTAAGAGGATTCTTGGACTAAGTCAGGGTACATAAATTGACCAGATACTAAAGAGGTTTAGTATGGAACAATCCAAGAGGGGATTGGTTCTAGTGTCACATGGCATAGATCTTTCTAATAAAATGTGTCCCCAGACACAATAGGAGAAAGATAGAATGAGTAAGATCCCATACACTTCAGATATAGGATCCATCATGTATTCCATGTTATGTACCAGGCTTGATGTTGCCTATGCACTGAGCATGGTTGGAAGATATCAATCAGATCCAAGAGAACAACATTAAACTACTGTTAAGGCAATCCTTAAGTATCTGAGAAGAACTAAGGATATGTTCTTGGTGTATGGAGGAGACAAGGAGCTTGTCATCAGAGGATATGCTGATGCTGGTTTTTAGACAGATCAAAACGATCTGAAGTCACAATCTAGATATGTTTTCTGTCTCAATGGAGGATCTCTGAGCTGGAAGAGTTCAAAGCATCCAGTTGTCGCCGATTCTAGAGTAGATTCCGAATATATAGAGGCTTCTGATGCATCCAAGGAAGCCATATGGATTTGGAACTTTTTCTAAGATCTTGATGTGGTGGCTAGCAGTAAAGATCTTATCACCTTGTATTGTGATAATATTGTAGTGGTGGTTCTTGCAAAAGAACCAAGGTCACATCAATGAAAAAATCACATACTCCGGAATTATTACCTCTTGAGGGATTTCTATCAAAGGGGTGAAGTTGATTTGAGAAGAGTGTCCATAAAAGAGAACATGGAAGACCCCATGACTAAAGGCCTGTCTCAGTAGAAGCATGAATATCATGTGAGAGCTAGTGGGTTAAGGTTGTTAGCAGTTGGCTCTAGTCCAAGTGGGAGTCTGTTGGAGTTGGTGGCCTAGAACCAATTACTTTTTACTTTATTCATTAAATAAACACCTTATCACATCTTGATTGTTATTCTGCGTGACAATGCATGTCATAATGTCCTAAGGATAGTTGTCGCATTAAAGGGTCATAATGAATCCCAGCTATGATGAGAACACGGAAGTGCCATAACATTGTTCTTGAATATATGTTCTATGGACGGATGATGTTATTTAAGAGACACAAATAATACAGGTCATTAGGGGTGAGCACTCATAAAACATTGAGGCACCTTCTCATGGTGTGCGCCCTTGGTAATATCCAGGAGTATATTATGAGAACGAGACCCGCCAGTAAGAAATCCACATTTCATAGTGTCATCGGATATTCCTATCTGTGGAAGTGTGTATTGGTCTTTAGACTTTAAGATTATTATTAATGGGTATTACAACTAGTGCACTTAGATGTATTGACGAAAACTGTGATGACACACTGTTCGCAGCGAGGTAGGATACGTTGGGTGCGTCACGAGTAATACTGCATTAATAGATAATGCGATAAAGGATTTGTCCCTTCTGTTCCATAACAAAAGTAGATATCTCAGGCCCTTTGATGGAATTTATATAGCCTAAGTAAATCCATGTCCATGGTAAGAAATGGGAAAGTTCAATTATGGAAAGTCAAAGAAAGAATAATCGAGCACATGGCTTGATGGCACTAGCATACAACCCGCTTGATTCAAGATATCGTGACAAAGGGATTATATTACATGGTAAGTATTCATATGAGGTGACACGTCAATGCGGCATCAACTTCTTTCTCTTGGGTGCCTTGACCTGTTTCTAGAAAGTAATCTTGGACTTTAGGAAAGTCGGCCTAATGCCAATGAGAAAGAGGCCTAGAGGGTCACACACTAAGTGTGTCCATGTATCTCAGTTAAATATTAATTTAACAAGTTAAATAAAGATTATTCCCAACTATGGTTTAATAATTATTTAATGATTCCTAATTGTATTTATTTCGACACTAGTTATTAGAGAGAGAATATTGTGGGAGAAATAATATATATGTATTATCACGTAATGCAGTTACATTTATTTAAGAAATAAATAGCCATTACTCAAGGTCTAATAAATGTGGTGGAGGAAATAAAGGAAATAAAAACAAGTACACACTGTGTAGTTTTAATCGGGATTTTGAGGAAATAATATTGTTTTATTAAATGATATTTATTATAATCAGTGTGGGTCCATGTCAAGGAATTAATCATTTGACATGGGGGTTTTCAATAAGAGTTAATGAAATAAATAAAAAGCGTAATGCATTTATTTATTTTCATAACTCTATAAACTCAAACCCGGTAATAAATATCATTACAACCCCAAAACTTTTTCCGAATCATTGTGCACAACAATTTTGGAGAGTTCTCTCAAGGCCGAAAGAAATCCTTCCTCCAAGAACGCTCTCAAGACCGAGAGAGATCCACTACCACCGGATCAAGGTGATTGAAGGCGGACATCGCAAGCGAAGGTTCTTCTGTGCTAGCACTCGGATATCCCTTCAGTAATATCTAGAGATATGTCGAGCATGTGTGGATCACCACTAGAGGAATCTTATACTTTGATTCTACGATGCAACGATGGATCACATCGGATCGTGACCGGAGACATCAACGAAGAAATAATTCCATCAAGGTAATTCTTGTCAATTAATTAAATTAATTATAACCAACATATTATGATCGTATCTCTATGGTTTCGAGACTCCCTATTTTGTTTTTCGTTCTTTGTTCTATTCTGAAGATCCATCATTTTACATCGTGATGGATCTCAAATTGATCGTTGTTAATGCTAAAATTAAATTTGGGAAAACCCACCAATGCGCTTCCGCTGCGCCCGGAACCTACACCGACTTGGTGAGTTGTTCAATGATCAACCAGATGGTATTGTGTCCTATGTACGTACGTGTTAAAAAATTCACAAAGTCCATCGATATCCCATCCAACTTCTATCCCGACACCTCAAGGGGTTGAATCAAACCTTCCAGAACCTAGGGATCGGCCTTCACCTACTGACAAGTACGGTATTGAGAGATGAACTCTACAACTCCCTTCTTCATCCTATGCCACCAAAACTAACATTGGAGGTCCTGGTACATCTTCACCACACCTAGATGTACCACCAAAGGGGAAGTGTGGAACTCTCTCAAAACATTCTTCGGTAATGCCATCAGTACTACTATTAACCCTCTTAAAAGGATGATGTGATCCCCACATTTCAAATATACATCAGGGGCATGCCCTATGTTCATTTGAGCATGTAAATTCTCAGATTCAATATCCCCAAGTTTTTTCACCATGAATCGCTGTAAGAGTGGAGGAGTGAAAACCATCGACTGGATGTAAGCTACTCCTTATCCACCCATAAAGGATATCCATAATGAGACCAACTACTCTGACACCTCACTCAGAAACTGTGAACTAGATCTCCTATTGAGATAATCTTCCACCACATTCCCCTTCCTAGGAGTATAGATAATATCAAAGTCATAGTCCTGGAGGAAATCTTGTCATCGCCTTAGTCTCAAGTTCATATTATTATGGGAGATGATATACTTGAGACTCTTATGATCAAAGTAGATGATAAACCACTTTCCCATCAGGTAATGTCACCACATATTCAAAGAGAAGACTACTACTGCTAGATTAAGATCATGGGTTGCATAATTCTACTCATGCTGTCTCAACTGGTGCAAAACATAGGCAATCATCACTTTCCCCTACATCAGGACACAACCAATCCCAGTTCCAGATGATTCATAGAACACCGCATACTCGACACCATTTTCTAGAAATATCAATACGGGAGTTCCCTTCAACCTCTATCTCATCTCCTGAAAGAACTCCTAACACTTCTCTTTCCACATGAAAGGCTCCCCCTTCCACATCAAATCCATCAAGGGTGTTGAAAATCTAGAAAATTCGAGTAGAAACCTTTGATAGTACCAAGGAAAATCAAGGAAACTCCAAACCTTGGTAACACTCTTGGGTGGCTCCCAAGAAATCACCGCCTCAATCTTCACCGGATCCACTTAATCTCTAGCCTCTAAAATGGCGTGTCCCAGAAAATGGAACTCTTGAATCCAGAACTGACACTTATAGAGCTTTGCATAAATTTGGTGCTCTCAGAGTGTGTCCAATACCATATTCAATTGTATTCCGTGCCCCTCCTCGGATGTTGAGAACACTAGGATGTCATCAATGAAGGCCACTACAAACGACATCACCAAGTACTCATAGTGGTCGTATAGACATATAAAGGTTGTCTTCGGTAAATCATCATCCCATACCTGTAGCTGGTGATAGCCTGATATGAGGTCAATATTTGAGAAACGCCGTGCCACTTTCAACTTATTGAAGAAGTCATCGATACTCTTTAGTGGATACTTATTCTTTACGGTCACTTAGTTTAGGCATTGAAATTACACACATGACCTCAAGATCCCATCCATATTCTTGGAAAACAAAACTGGGGCTGCCTAGGGTAAAATATTGGGCCTCACAAAGCACTTCCTTTGCAAGTCCTCCAACTGCACCCTCAACTCATGAATCTCTACGGGAGCCATCTGATATGAAGGTGTAGATATCGTGTGTCGTCCCAGGGTATAGATCAATGCATAAATATACCTCCATATGGGAAGGGGATCTTGGAACATCCTCAGTAAAGACATCCTTATATTTTGACACCACTACAGGAAACTGAGGACTCATATCATCCACTGCATCGAGGGTGAGGCTAGCCAACTGATGAGAAATCGGCTACACCCTCCTATGAGTGAGTCCATCTTACACTGCATGCATTTTCTTTTCACCAAAAAAGAAAAACCTGGTCTCATCACTATGGACACACCACACTCTACCCCTAAAATAATCAATCTGAGCATAAACTGTGGATAACCAGTCCATACCAAGAATGACATCATAAGGCCTCAACACCACTACCAATATATCCCAACTGAAACTCTCACCTCCAAGAGTAAGGTCACACTATCGACACCAGTGTGTGATCATTAAATCCCATCTCGTAGGAGTCTCTTAGCATAAGGGTCAAGTCAAAGGTTCAACTAGAATCTCTGAGCCCCAAACAAGGTCTGTGGAAATAAAGGAATGATTGAAACCTATGTCTATCAGAACTACAGCTAGGGTGGAAAAGATATATATCATACCTCTAATCATCCATGGAGCACCGTGGTCATAATCCTCTATCACCTGCAGCTGACCTCATCCCTATCTACCAGCTCCCTGAGCCTGGAGTGGACTACTTGGGAGTGGTGTTGGAGGTGGTAATACATCGAACCTCCTCCCGCCTCCTTCTGCTCTGCTTGCTCCTCTACCACTTCTTCTGCCTTGCAGACCACCCTACTCCTACCTTTACCTCTAACATGATGGTCCCTTGATTGTCTCCTAATTGGATGTATGACTGGTCGGAAAATCTCATGCCAGATTTCCCCAACCACCGAACGAATAGAACAACATGTCCCTCAATTGAATTGAGCAGTCCTGGGATCCCCACACCGCTGATCTTATTTCTTGGGGTTTCCCTATAGAGTTCCTACCCTTCTTGGTTCCCTAAGACTACCTTCATCTACTTTATATTGAAGTCTCAGCTACCTGGGGCCCACTGGTAGCTCCCACTGACAGTGTCTACTCTGCCAGAAATCTCTCTACTAGAAGATCTCACTCAAGTAACCCAGTATAAGTAAGGGTGCTGAGGGATATAATGGATACCCTGATATCCCGGTGTAACCCCTACTCTAAATTCTTAGCCATGAAAAATTGGTCTCATACCATATTCATGGAGTAGTATTAAAGATAGATAAGTCTTGATGAGTACTTTGCCACAGTCAGACTTCCCTGCTGTATATGTAGAAGCTCCTGTATATGTACTAATTGTAACATAGTTGGAAAGAGATCCGCTTTGAAGAGATGCTTGAAGTCTTCAAAAGAAAGATTCACATCACCGTGTTTCTGGGTTAATAAGATCCACCATCTCCCTGCATATCCCTGAAAAAGACTCACAACAAGGACTTCCATCTAGTCAGGAGGCGTCCTCAAAAGGTAGAAGACATAGGTAACTACATACAGCCAATCCTCAGCTACCTGGGGGTCTTGCTCACCACAAAACCTGGGAGGTTGATGCCTTTGAAACTTGTGTAATGCACTCAGTCTGCGTGAATCCTCAACTAGTAGTGCTGGTAGTAGCTGCTACTCGACAAGTGGTACTACAATTAGAAAACCACCCAGAGGTGCCATCTCTGGTACAAGACCTTATACAGATGCCTTGTTACTAGGAGAATCTTCCTTGTGATCATGCAACAAAATCCTGGCTGGCTGTCTGTGTGGAGATATCCTGAAATAAAACAAGATAAACCACAGTCAATAGAGTATACCTAGTGAGCCAACTCAAGAAGTACATGAGAACACACCCAAATACTATATGATTCATGTACCATTATTTTCCCTAAAACTAGTATTTTCCCTAAAACTAGTATTTTCATTTACTGAATTGAAAATAATGTGTCATGAGTCCTAGTGTATAGATATGTCGGTCGCCACACTAACACTGGATTCCCTAGCTGGAAATATTAACCCGAAACACACAACATTGTTTCCCCAATCCAACATCACATACTCTCAATCCTAAAGTAGAACTGACCACTTTGATACCACTCTATCATGACCCGTCTCAATGAGGCCCATGCTATGACTACCCTAATCCCACCTCCAATAGTCTAGGGGTTGGTGACTATCACTGAGTAGGAATATCCCAAAAATTGGAGTCATTCACCTTAGTACCTGTACGCACACACAAATCTCCAATCCACAAATGAAAAAATATAAAAATACTAACTAAACAATGCATATAAACCACTATAAACCAACCAGAGTACAACAGTGAAAGAGATGGAAAGTAAATCAGGCCAGAATACAAGCCCACTAAAAAGGAAAAGGAGTCTACAAACAAAACCAACACACAAAACCCCCATCTAGAAAAGTGAAAGCACAAGTTCCTGAAACTCATCTGTAGAAAACCATACATGATCCAACCTAAAGGATAAGGTACTAGGACTGCTATCTAAAGTCGTAGGAGCACCCATATATCTAGACTCACTAATCACCACCTGGTCCTGGTCTACCTAGGACTCTGTCAAAGGGTTGATCGTATGCACAAGACATGATACGTGTAGTAAAATCCCGTGTAGGGGTGAGTAAAACAATACTCAGTAGGACACCTTGAAACAAAAAAGGAATACCACAAAGAAGATACCACATAGAATACCACAAAGGAAAAATACCATGAAGGAGTTACTACACAGAATACCACAAAGGAAAAATACCATGAAGAAGATACCACACATAATGCCACAACGGAATCTATAGTCATCTCACATAGGTATAATTCATTAATACACATAGAAGGATTATCAAACAAATTTCATAAGACACACAGTCTCGATAATACATACAGTCTCTATAAGACACATAGTCTTTATAAGACACACAGTCTCAATAAGACACACAGTCTCTGTAAGACACACAAACTCTATAATTCATGTAGTCTCAAGGGCACAACTAGCCAAAAAATTCCATTTGTAGTGCATTTTTTCTGGGAGAACCTACTCCCCAATCGATTAGATTGTATGCATAATTCCACAAAACCCACTTAGGATATCTCAAAAGGACCATCTCATCGCAAGGGTCTCAGCACCGTAAGGGATCATCAAACGAACACACCACTTGAAAGTTATGATCGTATTAGTAAAAATATCTAACCTAGGTTCGGTTTGGGTCTGATCCGACCTGCCAGACCTGGCTGGACCCGACCCGGTCCGACCCAGCCCATTGGGCCCAGTCCAGCCCTACCCGGCCCACTGGGTCCAGTTGGTACGACCCAAATCCCCCAGTCCGACCCGCATTTACACATGCTATCTTGTCTTCTACACATGGCCCACCTCGCCCGCATTCCCCCCTGGTCCCCACGGTGCCACACCACGTCCCACACGGTCGGTCCGTCATGCTCGTACACCCCCTGGGTGCTCCGCTTGCTCGCGAGCTTACCACCACCGTGTTCCACGCGATACCGCTTATGTGGTCCACCAATCATCCTTTGTTGCACTATTTTTTGAGATTAAGATACATCCATGATCCTCGGATCATGATCTACACTTATTTGGACTTTTATTCATATTTCCATCACTCTAGAGGCCCGATTGCGTTCAGAGCCTCCCGGAAAGTCGAGTCGCAACCACATGGGTCCAATGACGAAGAACGCCAAGAACGAGGGTAAAAATAGCACAAATAAATATATGAGGAATGAACCTGGGCCTTTGTTCATATCAGGCATAATCCATTCTCATTGGAACAAAGAACAAAAAAATAGGAATAAATAATAATAAACCCCAATTATTTCCTGCAATTAAGCCCATCCTGCAAGAACGATTGAACCGCGAGAAAACTTGTTCAATGGTTTATTCGTGTTTGTCTTTAATTCTAGAAATGGGGAAAGAAAATCAAAGAACAATTTCCTACCCCGATTTGAATTAGTTATGGATGAAGGATTGTTGTCGTCATCGGTGAAGTTCCTTTGAATCTAGGTGCATTGTTGATCGTTGATCCATGATCTTCTAGTGTTCATTGGAGAGATATCTATATACTTTTCTCATTGTAATTCCAAGTTTATGTCATAAAACTAAATTATTGACAAAGACATTAAAATAAAAACCAACGTTGCGTCAAAAATATCTTTTTAATTAAATTATTAATGATGTTTACGTCCTTTTTTGGGTTTCTTTCACTGAAGACTTGCACTGACTAAAGTTAAGTCACACCCAGGGTAAATCCACAATTCTGAACTCAACAGTACCTTCAGATTTTTTATCCAAATATCCGTTTATGATTTATTACACTATTTTATAAAAACCACTCATGCACTTTATTAAAAACTGAACATTTTTCAACAAATTGTTACAGTCACACTGGGCCTCATAATCACAAGTCGTCTTAGCGCCTGGTCTCATAATTTTTCCAATTAATTTAAAAATATAAAAAATAGAAAAATAAGAGTAATTATAGTTAATCAGAAAACATTTATATGAGAATGAATAGGATACCTTAGCCCGTCCTCGAATCATCTTACTTTCGCTAGATCATCAATAGTATAGATGGGTGAAAATCATTTAAGCTATGTAAAATGAGATGAATAGTCCATCACTATCATCGAACCATACTTCAGGTTCATGAATTATTTGGAAAGATTATTCCTTAGGGTCTTAGGAAATAAATAGTCAAAGAATCTTGACTTTAAATCTCTCTAAGTTGTTTCCTGATACCGATAAGTCAGATGTAGGATATCTTACCAGCATTTGGAGGATCCCAAGAGCATATAAGTAGTGAGTTTCACTCTCCTCTCAGGATGTTTCATTAGTTTATTGAATATAAAAATGAGCGTCTTGATCCATAACTCTATAGCCTATGGTCCTCCATCCCCCAAAAATGGGGGTGGATGCTGCTGCTGGAACTCCCTAGTCAACTCTCCCATAAAAGGGGCAGAGCACAAAGCTCCATGTATCGTCTGCATAAGCTTTAGGAAATATCCTTGAAACTGGGCCTCATCACTCGTGTCTGGAATAGGAAGGGGTGCCTTAAGTTTCACTACGAGAGGTATAAATGGTGGCTCGAGGCTCACCACCTCCAGAGCATGGTCATCACCACCCTCCTAGATAATGACATGAATAGGTTGTGGTGGCATAGCTCTATAAATGTCAAACACATGCCTCAGATAGGATTTAATAGCAAAAACATTGCAGATACACAAATAAGATAGGTACAAGCCTTCCTAGATAACAGTTTCACCTCTTTTCCAGCTCAAAGAGACAGGTCAAGGTGATATGAACACTATATAGAACACAAGAGACACTACCTACTTCCCACTACTAAGGCCGGAACTGGGTTAAGCTCTATGTTTTACTGTTTCAATTTCATTTAAATTAATATATGTATTAAATTCATCTTTGAATGGTTGAACCAAATGGTTCACCACTTTTGATCCATAAGTGACCATACACCTTATGAATTGAAATGTGGCATCCACTTAATCCACACCATAGCACGTTCCAGTCCATGTAACCAATGGTACATGAATCAACGTGTCATATTTGACCGCTTAGGGTGTTTTCTATAGGCTAAGTAGGAAATCACCATTAGTTTATGGCAAACACTCTAACTACCAACTATGTTTTTTTCATTTTCTTTCATAAAATATTAGTCATTTTAACATTTCTATTTATAACAGTCAAAGTACTCATGATAATCCCAGAAAATGAAAACAACACAATGCTACTATATGGTATGACATATTCATGACATGTGAATTCCCTACCAGGTTCCTAAAATGATACATGATCAATGCTTCCTTGACCACATCTAATCGGACCAAGGATTAAAAAGTAAACTTCAATCATAATAATATTAGCATCACAATTCAAGTGCATCACACAATGGTTGAATTAAATAAACTGTAATAAGAACAATACATAAATCAGAAATTCCATTTGAGGAAATTTGGATTTTTTCCTATACATGAGTTAGCTAGTCCCAGACATAGCTCATTACCAAAATCCATAACCTTCCTAATATCTTGACTATTGTCTCAAAATAGTAAATCTAGAAATGGAATCCTCTGATAGCACTTTGTGGCATCTCAACCCGGATTCTACTTAAACGGTTCCCCAAGCCAGTGGACCATATAACCTCAAGCGCATATCCCCAAATGCCAGAGTCTGTCAATTAATAGTGAGGGCCTGAGGTGTGTCTGCAGGGATACTATACTCTCATTACCAGAGTGGAGCATAATAGATAAGATAAAATAAATGAATAGATAGTAGAAGCATATCAATAATGGAAAAGGAAATATAAGCATACATTATAATGACTGACCAGTAACTTGCCGAAGTGGAAGCAGATATAAACATCCAACAATATATAATAATCAAAAGTAGTAAACTGAATCATATACAAAAGCTGATGATAATTTCATGTATCTGTAAAACAAGTAAACATAGATACAAGCTGCAGGAAACAATACTATACATGCTATACAAAAGAATCCAAAAAGGAAAAAATATATCAAAGCATTCTAAGTCATGCCCGGTCATCTGCTACCAAGATCCCATCCTAATCCATTCAAGAATTCATACATCCATAAGAGGACATTTTCCCTTATCTACACCTACAAGCGTGTAGTCTGCCCGGGTTTCATAGGCAGCACATATAGGGTGTGAGATAAATCGCAGTATTCCACCACCAATGGCATCTATAAATATCTAGTCATGTATATAATATAGAATTGTGCATATATAATAATGAAAATAAAGAATAATAATTATAAAAGGGTCGTCTTTGTTTCCTGAAGGAAACCAAGATGACACTATCTACTTTGGCTCGTGCTAAAATAACTCTGAACATGTATCAAGGGACGCAATTCCCAGTATCACATTTATAAGGGATGCCATACCCAGTATCACAATAGTATAAGGGATTTCATTATTAGTATCATAGTAGTAAAGGGGATGACATGCCTAGTATCACATTTATAAGGGACTTCATGCCCAATATCACATTTATAAGGGACACCAAGCTCGATATCACAGAATAAGGGACGTCATGCCCAGTATCATAGAATAGGGGACACTATGCTCGACATCAAAAAATATGGATTCCATTCTCGTATATTTATATAAGAAAAAGGGGATTCATGGAGATTGAGGTATAACAAGGGTCCTTTTCCCATTTAGTATAATTATAAAGGGTTATCATGCCCATTTGACATAATTATAAAGGGTCATTATTCCCATTTAATATAATGTAGAAGGGACGTTGTGCCCATTCATTTATAACATGATTAAGGGTCATCATGCCCATTTACCATAATTTAAGAGGGTAGTCATGCCCACGCATCATTAGATATAAAATCCATTGGCTTTAATATGATCCAAGGTGTAATTCATAACTCATTATCGTTTAATATCAATAAAGGTGTGACAATTGTTTCATTTTAGAAGGGTGATGTGGTCATACCAATCACATTCAATTAAATTAATCATAATTTTCAAGGGCACTAGTCGTTCTATACCACCGCATTCATCCCATATCAATATGATATCACTATTTAAAAGTAAATCCAAACACACAATTAGGTGTTTTGGGTGTAAAATCTTGAAATCCAATTAGGCATAATGAGGGCACACCCAAAGTGATGAATCACTCTAAGGTAGTATACCTCAATATGATTTGGGTTCTAATAAGTAAAAAAATTCAAGTAGAAATCAATTTAAAGAAATTCATAGTGAAACTGGTGTGCAACGCAATGACACATATTCTAAAATATCAAAAATTAAGGGATAGTTACTAGACAACCTACCTCATACTTGTACAACTCTCCTCATCTAGTATCGACCCTTGATTTGATCCTAATCAAGAGAAAATGGAAGAATGGATAGATTCTCTAAAAATAGGGAATATGAGTCTACACATCGATAACTCCATAGAGAGGAATACAAATAGAGAATGACACAAATAGAAAGGATAATGTACCAAGAAGAATCCAACACAACAAACGATGTTTTGATCAGACTTTAGGTGGAGATTCAGGATCAAAAACTATAAAAGAGGGATTTTGGGAGCTAAAACATGAGAGGGAGGATACCTCTATCCATTGGAATGAGAAAATAAGGAGGAGGGGTAAGGTATTAACTCATTAAGGGTATTTTTGTTTTTTTAAACAAGAAAATTAGGGGCGCATAGTTTTTCCGCATGGTTGGCTAAACAATGTGATAATCATGCTCAACTCACTACCTTGGAAAGGGACTTGCACGATTAGGCTACATAGTTTGATAAACCATGCACCAACCGTGAAAAATGGCTTTGCTAAAAAATTACAGTCAGCTCTCACGGGCATGCAGCCCTAGGCGCACAGTTAGAGAAAACCATGCCCCCTGATTCACCTCTATTTCCATCTATCGCATGATTAGGGAAACAGTGTGGTCTTCCCTGAATAGATTATTCTAATTGTGCATCCTTTAACGACCCATACTTTACATACATTTATATTACTTAAAAATTTAAGAATATTCATTAAAAAATATAAAAAATCCATGAGATAACCATATAGGTATAGTGTCTTTAGAAACTGGGAAACATAAACAACTGGTTCATAAGACATCTTCATTATCTCCCACTTATTTCATCATAACTAGAACCATTTTGACATATCTTACTTAATAACCTTCTTCATAACCCGAGGAAAAGAATAATATTAAAGGTTGAGATCATATGCTTAATAAGGGTAGAAAAGGTAAATATCAATCATTTCATAATCATAAGACATAATAACATTTCATTTGAAAATATTATCCTGCATATGAAAGATTGTGATATCATGCCATGGGATAAATCATAAAAGTTCATAAGAGTCAATGGATGTAATCCCAAAAGTCATAACATAAGACATGAAATTTTTTGGTATACACATAAGCATATAGAATCATTTCATATTAGTCAAGGCTCATTTCCAAGACCATCATAGCAGAAAAATTCCATTACTAAATAGAGTTCACTCCTTATTCCAGACTAGTACTACTAAACCGAGATCATTAACCATTTTAGTCATTTATATCTTATAAGATATAAATCTTTACCAAATTAATTAGATGGATATATAAGTCCAAACCATCTCATAATGAAATAATTCTTACATTTTCCATAATAACATAAATCTTTCATCATAACCCAAGGAATAAAATGAGTTTCTTTAAAAATAATTCCACTATAACGTAATGCATGTAAAAAAATTGATATCATAAATATAATTCCTTCATAAACACAATCAAACAATAGGAACAATAAGGATGTTATACTTGAAACATAACAATATTAAATAATTCTATCTTAGATGGAAAATAATTTTGATATAACACTTGAAATTAATTCTTGAGAAAAATGTCATTTAATCTTCAAAAACGTTTTCTTTTCTCAAGATGTCGTGCAATTTTAAATAAAAATAATTTACTTGAAAATAAACATGAAATTTTTTAGAGGAAATTTCATTAAAATAAGGCATCATGAAAATGTAAAGATTCATTCATTCCGTATAAGTTAAAAAAATATTCTCCTTGTACTTATTCTGGAAAAGTAAAAAATTATCTCATATCGAAAACAACAAAAGATTCATTTCATACCATTTAATAAAAATTCACCAATGGGTAAAGTTGAATCTAAAATATTTTATAAGAATATAAATAATATTTTGGAATACATAATTAGGAAACATGGACATGGATGATAAATATACCCTAGTAAATATTATGTACAAACAATCTTATATAATAATGAGATTGCGAAATTATCTCTTACATTAGGACTAATTTCCTTTTTATGTATTCAAACAACCTATATAATGATTTAAATAATGTCATTGACTTATTTCATAATCATATTCATTTTTATGATATCATATATTATCATATTATCATATTTTTGTTAGTAACATTATTACTCATTCATCGGGTGTTAACTTCTTTATTTTATTATGCATGTTTTATTGGATAAGTTCTTGTTCATCTTTTTAGGTTATAGTTATATAATTTAAAAAATGATATTAGTATAATATATATCATATTTAGTCATTACATTCATTTATATAATCTTGATTTAATAAAGATCATGTGTAATGAATCGCATCGCATCGTGGAGATGGTAGGTCAAGAATACGCACGAGTGATGATATCATTTCCATAATTGTTGAATGGTATTTAAGTGGATAGTGTATAATATTTTAGAATAAATATTACACCATGGAATGGAGACAGTAATCTGTACGTACGCACATGTGGTGATTTCATTTTTCATAGCATGGATAGAATATGGGATATAATTGTTTCATAATCATATTAATATATCGTTGTATAAGTTATACAAGAGTTATTACTTTATAATGAAACAACTCATAAAGAGGAAGTAGAAGATGAAAGAAGTTTAAAATAATTGGTAGAGGAGATTACCTCTTCTTCAACGTGCTCCCTCTAAATCTCCTCCTAAATCACTAGAGTTGGTGTTTGAAAAAGATAATAACCTCTAAAATGTAACTAGGGAAGTTAAGAAAGGAAATGGGAAGTGTATGACCGATCTTTAAGTCTTAAATTAAAGTGAAGAGGTGAGGGAGGAAGTTCCCTTTTATAATTAACATGAGGGCCACTTTTGGGATCTCTAAAAATATTAGTTTATAATAAAAATAAAACCCCATCCAAAACCTAAAAAATTTCCCAATTTAGAAAATGAGATGATATAGGGTTGTAATATGATCAACCAATAAATTTTAGACAAGTTTTTCTATCAATTTAAACCTCATAATTTTAATTAACACTTAGTTATTCTATTTAATTTTTAACTAGGGAAACATATATTTCAATATTAAAAGGGTGAAATATTTACTTATTTGAGGTCAATTGGACCATAAATAAATACCTCAGAATATTTTAGACCCTATCATAATTATTCTATTTTTTAAAATGTTTTATGATTTTTAAATAATTTAATAAAACATTATTTTGATAAACAATCAATAGTGCCTATTTTGAAACTATTCAATTCATTGATTTTTAAAAATATCAAGATAACAAGTTAACTTCTAACCAAATATTTTATTATATTCCTAAGAGGTCAAGGTAATCTATAAAATTCATTGGACATATTAATTAGTCCAAATATATTTATTCTAATATCTCTAATAATATTTATTTGATATTTCCAAAAAAAAAATTACCACAATAGTTTTGTTTAATTATTTAATATGATTATTTTTTGAATAAAAATTAAAAATAAAATACTATGAAAAATATAAATCCTATATATTTAAGAATAATACTTATAATATAATATATTTTCTGTATAATCAATTATTAAAAATGTTATACTTATTTAAACATGAATGTGACAAGTTTATCAGCACTTTAAATAAAATAATATAAGTGTCATAATCTCTTCTTTAAGGAACAAAATGGTCAATAACTCAAAGCTTGGATTGTTATGGTATATATATAATCCAAAAATAAGATTTTTTCAAGTGTTTAGGTCTTCTAATGATTATTATAACTTTAATAATTATTTTATTGATTTCTCATCAATTAAATAATTCTTTCATTATTAAAGTATAAGTCTTTAAGGTAATTATTTATTCCCTAAAAATAAAAAATAAATCATTATGATAATGGCAAAAAATTTATCTTTAAAATGAATATTTATAATCAAATTTATCTTCTGTACAACATTATATTAAAAATTATATAGTTATTAAACTTTGAGTAAGACATATTTAACTTTTCTTTAAATAAAATAAATTAAATGTCATAATCTCATCCAAGTGGCTTCCAAAGGACACCATTTTGACCCAATGATAATTTATGTTGAAACACACTCATCCAATGATATTAGTACAAGTGTTAGTGTAAATTCATAATATTATTTTTACCCTTAATTACCCAATTTACCCTTTTACCGTCTTAATAAAAATTACCAAAGTTACTATTCATAATGCCCAAAAATAGAAGTAAGCTATTTAAATAATTTTTACTTAATGATTCTAAATATGGAATAAATTTTTCAAAATTCAAGGCACAAAAGTTTCTGTAATTAATTTAAAATTAATCTCATTTTCGGAAAGAGAGACCTAGTTTTAAAAGTTAAAACATTGCAAAAGTTTGAAATGTTTTTATATCTAAATTCAATGTAAAATTAATGTTAAAGACATAAATTATATTTAATGATAAAAATATATTCTATTTATACTTTAAAACCATTAACTATTATAATTTAACCATGTAAATTATTTTTATGAAAAAAGTTGTTTTCAATTAAAATTTAGTGTATTTTTACTATTCATCATAAATTGAAAGTTATCAAAAAATATCAAAAATTCATTCAAAGTAAATTTTTATATCCAGATTAAAAATAAATTATTTATGTTTTCATATAAAAATTATTTATTTATCAAAATCTTAATTTAAAAGGGTTTCTCCATTAAAAGGTGGAAAATTACCCTTTTGAAAAATATCTGTTTTTATACATCAAATATGGTTTATTCATTCCCTATGACCAAAACATAGATTAGTTGAATATAAAAAATATTTTATTAAGTATATGACATATATATTTAATTAATTTAATTTACTAATAGTAATTCACTCATTTTATTAATACTAAAATACAAATATATAATTGATTTATATATTTTTCATAAATAATTGGTACCAATGAATTCACCATATATTTTTATCAATTAGTTTTATTTATTCCTGCTAACATAATGGCTAGGTTGAAATGGTTATTTTATATTAAGGGTGTATCGCGATTTATTTAAACTCACTATTTCATGCAATGAAAGCTATTAAAGAATTAAAATTATTTAAAATATTTCATAAAAACATCTAGGTGTTAAATTCTACCTCCCTTAAACTAAATTTCACCCACAAAATTCATCATTTGGAAAGAAACAGAAGAGGATACTTCTGCCTCACCACATACTCAAGTTCCCATGTAATTTCCCCAAATTGTTGGTTCCTCTATAAAACTTTAACCAAACGAGTGGTTTTGTTTCATAGAAATTTTTCTCTATGATCTAGAATCTCTATTAGTTGTTCTTCAGAAGAAATATCTTTCTACAAAAATACAACTTCTGAGTTTAGTACATGAGATAAATCATGTATGTACTTTCTCAGGAGAGATACGTGGAACACATCTTGAATTTGAGATAGATTCCGTGGAAGTTCCAATAAGTAATCTACCTTCCCAACACAATCCAGAATGTAAAAATCACTGATATACCTAGGGATGAGATTTCCTTTATTTCCAAATTTTATTAGTCTTTTCTAGGGAGATATTCGTAGAAACATATTTTCATGCGCTTCAAACTCTAGGTCTTTTCTTCAGTTTTCAAAAAAAAATTCAACTCTGAGTTTCTCTTATGTGTCTTTGAATATATTTGACCTTTCATACCATTTTATAAACAAGATCAAGTCCCAATAGCTTTGTTTACCCAACTTCATCCTAGTAAGTTGGAGTTCTACACTTCCTTCCATAGAGGGCATCATAAGGATCCATCTGAATAATGGAGTGAAAACTATTGTTGTAAGAGAATTCCACCAAAGGTAGGTGTTGATCACAACCACCTTTGAAATACATAGATCAAACTATCAAAATTTCTTCTAGACTATGAATTTTCCTCTTAGACTGGTCGTCTATCTGAGGATGATAAGAAGTGTTGAAACTTAACTCTGTATCTAGATCCTGTTGAATAATTCATCATAATTTCAAGGTATACCTCATATCCTGATTAGATTTAATGGAAAGTGGTACTCCATGTAATATTACCACTTCCTTTACATATATCATATAAATATGATCAAGAGATAAATAATCTCTAATAGAAATGAAGTGTGCCAACTTCATAAGGTGATCAACTATATCCCATAAATCATTATGGCCTTTAGATGTTTTGGTAAGTTCAATGATAAATTTCATAGTGATGTTTTTTCACTTCTATTTTGGTATGGGTAATGATTGTTACATCCCCTTAGACTTATATCTATTATCCTTAACTTGCTAACAAACCAATCACCAGTAGACATATTCAGAAACATCTCTTTTCATTCCATCCCACCAAAAATACTCTTTCAGGTCCATATGCATATTTATGATTCTAGGATGAATAGATAATGAAGAACTATGAGCCTTATCTAATATCCCATTATTTAATTCTGGTATGTGCAGAATGAAAAATCAGTTCCTAAACCTTATTAATGCATTACAATCAAGGTAGAATTTAGGAACATTTCTCACCTTCTTTTGTAGATCTATATCTTCCTTCTACACCTCTATAATATTCACTTGTATAGATGGTTGAACATTCATTTGAGAAAGATAATATTTCTCCCTTTACTTTAAAATTTCAAGATCCATCCTTTTAAAATCCATAAATATTGGATCTTTTTTATCCTCATCATGGATAGGCTACCATGGTATTCTCGACTCAAAGCAGTTGCCACCTTGTTCGCTTTCCCAAGGTGGTACTGTATTGAGAAGTCGTAATATTTAATCAAATCCAACCATCTTATTTGATGAATATTCATATCCTTTTGTGTGAAAATATACTTTTAACTTCTATGATCAGTATAAATATCATACCTTTCACCATAAAGATAATGCATCCATATCTTTAGTATAAAGATTACCACAACTAACTCCAAATCATGAGTTGGGTAATTTTTTTCATGGATTTTCCATTATTGTGTGGAATAATATATCTCCATATAATTTTTCATGAGAACAAAACCTATCCCCTTATCGGATGCATCACTATATATTACAAACCTTTCTCCAATACAAGGCAGTGTGAGCATAGGTTCACTGGCTAACCTTCTTTTTATCTCTTTGAAATTCTCTTCACATTCCTCCATCCACATGAACTTAAATCCTTTATGAGTCAAATTGGTGAGTGGATTAGATAATCATGAAAAATATTTCACAAAACGTTGATAATATCCTTCCAAAACAAGAAAAATTAGGATCTTAGTTATCATTATTGGTCTTGGACAACTTTCAATAACTTCTATTTTTCTGGATCCATAAATATCTCCTCTCTTGAGATTATGTGACCCAAAAAATGAAACTTTTTGAATCCAAAATTAACACTTTGTAAATTTTTCATAAATATTATCCTTTCTCAAGGTCTTCTGTATAATTATCAAGTGATATTCATGTTCTTAATTTCTCTTTAAATAAAAAATAATATCATCTATAAAGACTACCATAAACTGATCAAGATAGTCTCTAAAGAATCTATTCATTATATCCATGAAGATAGTGGGGCATTAGTAAGACCAAAATACGTCACTTTAAATTCATAGTTTCTATACCTTGTATGTAATGTTGTCTTTGGTATATCCTCCTTCTTAACCCTTAGTTGATGATATCTTAAATGAAGATCAATCTTGGAAAAGTATTGAGCTCCGTTTCATTGGTCAAATAAGTCATCAATACGGGGAAGAGGATATTTTTTCTTGATAATGATCTTATTAAGTTATCTATAATCAATGGAGAGTCTTATTGGTCTATCTTTATTCTTAACAAATAGAACATGTTCACCCCAAGGTGATGCACTAGGGAGTATGGATCCCTTTTCAAGATTCTCTTGGAGTTTCTTCTTCAATTCCTTCAAATCAATTGGAGATATTCTATAAGGTGTCTTTGAAATAGGAATAGAACCTGGTATGAGTTATATTGAAAACTCAACCTCATGATTTGGCGGAAGACCTTATAATTCTTTCTGAAAGACATCATCAAAATCATGTACAATGAGTGTATTATTAATTGTGAGTTTTCCCCAACCATTTGAGATAGATAAACTTAATTTATAGAAATAAATACCCATAAGATGGAAAAAAATTCTATTAGAAGGTCGTATTCTTCCTTGCATTGATAGATGATCATAATTGATCTGGAATATAAAATGTGACTTCCCTACCTTAGAAATTGATATGATCTCTATATAGAGAAAAGAAATCCATGCCAAGAATCACATCAAATTCCACTATAGGAAGGATAAAAATATTTTTATGAATAAATTTCCCACAAACATCAACCATAGAAGAATAATAAACTTTTTATATAACCATTGTTTCATTAAAATTTGTCACAACTAACTCAACATCTGATTATTGAGGTAATACGAATATATCCTTAGAAAATTCATCAGAAATAAAGGAGTGGGTGGATCCAGAATCAAATAAAACATTTTCTACTATAGAGTGGATGGTAAGTGTACCTTTCAACAATTAATTATTGTACTCCACATATCTAATAGTGATCACATGTGATTGCCTTTATATTTAGACTTAAGAGTTTATTGATGTTGATCATCATCAATAACCCTTGGATTATGGAATTGATTGGAATAATGCCCCATTTCCTTGCACTTGTAACATTGAAGTGTAAGAGGTGAATTATGTGTAGCCTTTTCTCTATTCACACCATTAGACATCTTTTTTTCCATCACTTCGGCATTAAACTAGATTATGAACTCCTATTCCACACAAAAAACATTATCTAGTCCCTTTAAGGAAATTTCCTCCATGTTTCTTTCCACACTTTGAGAATAAGGGAAAACTCATCATTTATTTTTTAGTGTGGTCTTTATATTTTCCCTCAAATTCCATTTTTATCTTCTTATCAAACCCATAATATGGATGGGTTACTCTAATATCCATCTAAACCTTGAGAGCACATCAAACAATTTCAACGTAGCTATTGAAGTCTCTTATGACTAATTCCCTTCAGAGACTTGGTTTTAAGATACTAAAGAATTGATCAATTTTACTCTCATGTAGGATAATAATTCCAGAAGCATACCTTTCAGGTCTTGTAAAATTTTCTTCTTAGGTTCCAATGGATTCATCATCCTTTTTCTTAAGCTCAAGGAATTCCTTATCCATATTTATTCGAAGAATAAAAGGAAAATACTTATTGAAAAATAAGTTGGTGAACTCATCCCATTAAATGGATTCAATTTCATCACTTTTCCTCATATTCTTGATAAATATTTCACCATTTACCAGCTTCACCTTCCAAACGATAGACTTCTAAGATGACTTTATCATGTTATGAACATCAGAGAACTAAAAATATCTTTTTAATGGTACTGATCCATTGGTCAACCACTAATGGATCAGAAGGCCCACCGAAGGAAGGTGGATGCTACCTCATGAAGGAATCAACATAACATTGTCCCCTAATTTTCTCATTAGGAATTTCTTCATGATTTATAGCTTGATAATGTTGTGTGATCATAACTACAAGATTTTTCATTCTAACTTCTATAACATTTTGGTGCTCAAGAAGAAGAAAATTGCATTTCCCATCGCATTCGGCATTAACGTGGTTCCTTTGAGTTCCATCCATTGACTAAAACCAAGAAGAATAGTGTGAGAAACACTAATAATAATGGGAAAACCACATAATCAAGAATAATATTTCAATTAAGACACTTTAGGTTTTATCCAAGGTTATTCATGATCATTTCTAAAATTCTAGGATTGTAACCTATACTTAGACATATACTTTGGGTTCTTACTAAGGTTTTCTCATCCTAGTTTTCAAAGGTTAACTATACCTTTCCTAATTTTACTTAAAAAGTGAGTAATATTCATTACAAATTATAAAAAAATCCATGACAATACCGCATAGGTATAGTGTCTTTAGAAATTGGGACACATAAACAATTGGTTCATAAGACATCTTCATTGTCTTCCACTAATTTCATCATAACTAGAACCCTTTTTGACATATCTTAATTAATACCATATTCACTATATTCCAATTATTTCATCATAACTAGAGCCCTTTTTGTTAGACTGTGCACCCTCTAAGGAGAAACTGTGTGAATCATTTAAAAGGGCACAGAACTAGGCTGCACGGTTTTCTTTAACCATGTGGATTTTCCTAGATAACCATGATCAACATTTAATTAATCTGAAAATCAAACTTTAAAATCTCGAAACCCCCACTTTAGGTGCCGTTCAAACATATCATGACTTGATATGATTTATTATTCCTTGGGATCACCCAAGAGGTGATTTTGTCCCCTCTACATCCTCTTAGAAGTGGATCGAATCTTCATGAATTTCATTTGATCTCCTTCCGGTTATTTTCTTCTTCCTGTTATAAATCTCCCGCTATCTCTCTTATCCTCCCTAGGGGTTTGTGGATCCCCATGTTGATTTGTGGATATAATATACTCAGTTTTGGGATCTTAAACTTTGGTTTGGTTCTTAGATCTCGTGGTCATCATTCTCCATCGAAAAATCCTGATTAGGATTCAGAGTTATAAGATCTACCATTATGGTAAGTGGTTCAATGATGATGCCCAATTTTTATTAACACTAAATTGATTTTTTTAAATTAAATTGTTTGATTTAAATGAAATTTCTTAATTTCAATTATTTTTATTTTAATTGTTTTGTTGGAAAAACCCAATTCCATTGAATTAGGGTTTTAAAAAACGGATTTTGGAATGAATTGGGGAAACCCCCAATTCCATTGAATTGGGGTTTGTTTATAGAAACTGATGGAATTTTTTTTAATTAAATTGTGAAAATGATTTTGGTGGAAAAATTTGATAAACCCCAATTCCATTAAATTAAGGTTTTATTGTGAAATTGATGGAATTTTGTGAAAATTTAAATTGATGAATTTAAATTGTGAAAGTAAATTGTGAAATTAAAATGTTAATTGATTTCAAATTCTTATATTGTGAAAATGTATTCAATTGTTTTTGATAGAAACCTTTTGATTTTATCTCCTAAAGACATGTTTTTTATTAAAAACCCATTTTGGTTTTTAAATGAAAAATTAGCACGTTTGAAATGGGAGAATTTGATTAATTGTATCTTAAAATATTTTTAAAATAAATTTATCATCATTTTTGTTTATTATAGAACATGTAATCCTAGGTAGTTAGTGATTTATTAGGGAAAAACACATTAGGCAGTGAATTCCCTAACACCGGATTTATGTTTTACAACTCTAATATGAACATCATTTAGCACATCGAATTCCCCAGTGGGATGATGATGAGTCATAACTTTCTACTGCTGAGGGATGTGTGTACACATTGAGGTCATTATCACATGAGTGTGTGAGGATCCATAACATAGAATTATCATACCTTTTGGAAGATAACTATATTGCTTGCTTGTTTATATTTGAGATATAAATGTGTGCCAATGTTTAACTATTTTATATGCCTTATGAATTTATATAAACTGTTTTATATAAAAAATTTCTTTAAGACATTGTTTTAGAAATATTCAATCAATTGAAATGTGAATCTTTTGTTTGAAAGTATTTTCCATAATTTGAAATTATAAAAAATGAATTGTTTTAATTGTGATTTTGAAATTCTAAACCTGTATTTATTTAAAATTAAAAGATCTTTATTATGTTAATTAAATGTTAAAATTTATTATGGAATCCTTGGTGAGACCCTACTTATCTTTTTAGATCACAACTTACATGTTCCTTCAAGTGTTTGTAGATTATCTTCTTCCAGGTTCGAGTAGAGGAAAGACACCTCTTAGAGGGTGTTCTATCTTTTGATCCATAGATTTAGTGAGTTTTTCTCGATGGGATTTGGGAAGTTGTTCCTATTTTATGGTACTCTTTTATAGTACTTTGGGTTTTTACACATATTTGAATTCTGGTATGCTTATCCCAATGAAGTTTATTTTGAATACATGCTGACATGTTTATCTTTCTTCTATTGTTTTTTAGGAAAATTTGTTCTCAATTTCATATTGTATGATGTTAGGTTCTAGTTTCCAACCATGTGGATCGGGAATGCCCTTCGGACTATGTCAGTGTCTGCTCAGTTTTTGGGTTACCAGGGTACCCAGGCTGGTTCTTGATAGTCACTCACTAAGTGGTTAGTGGGAGTATTTTATTAGATGGTCACATAGGGATGTAATGGAAATCGCATATGGATGTAATGTTAGAAAAATGAATCCATTATTGCAACCACCGCATGAGGGTCATGTTATATCTCTATAAGATATTGGTTATAATGTTTGTAAATGTATCATATTATTATAAAAAAGGCAATATCCATTTATTATTCATTCATGTGTGCTGCATTTTTTCTTACATGAATGGTTGAATGATAAATATCCCCTCAAAGTACAAAATTTGTGTTGTCCCTAATCGATGATCATCATGGAGTTTAATGTTTTGTGAGGATGTGTAAAGGTTAACTTGAATAGATTTTTATATCTATTATAAAGGGTTATATATGAGATATTGAACAATAGATTCTTGAGGTAATAAGTAGAGACTTATTACTTGGACTGATCCTCTAAAGTATATCTCATGGAATGTTATACGGTCATAGATATACTTAGGGGTGTATGATTATTATCAATTCTTATCACCTGAAGTTAGAGAGATACCTAGAATGAGAACCTTCATACTTTGATACCCTACTTACATAAGCCACCATATAAACTTAGCTAATCAGGGGTGGTTGGGTATGTTGCTGATCATGTCATCGGTTGGACCACAACCAAGATGAGATTTTTCCACTTGTATAAAAATAAAAGACATATGGACTTTGATTGAATTTGAATGAGGAAAACCATGGTTATTCTTAGTTGTTTCACATATGATGTGTTCAACTACTTGGATAAGTGACATGTGATGTGATTATTAGATAAATGAATGACATGTTATGTATTCATCCATTTAGCCCATATTTTTCATAGAATCAAGAAAATAATGAGAGTCTTATACTAGATTGACATGTTCCATGTTTAGTGGTCACTCAATGTCATGGATAAAGAGATTATATAAGATGCATATGGTGTATATGATACATCTTGTGATGGAAATGTTTGTTAGAAATATGAGTATGTTTGATGGAGATAACACGAGAACCCTTAGTAGTTTGAGTAGCATTGATGCTTTGATAGAGGTAACTCTTTTATTTCATCTATGAAATATAGATTTCATATTTTTTCTCAATGCTGCTAAGACCCGCAAGGTCACATAAGTAGGAATTTGGATAGGGATAAAATTTTGGACAAAGTTTTTGTTCAAAATGAAGATAATTTTGATAAAAAATCATATCCAAAAGAGTTTGGATGAATTCACAAAGAGTTGTGAAGTTATGAATAAATTCCTTATGTGATTTTAGTGAAATTGAGATATTTTTAGATATTCACTAATATATATATATATAATGATATTACATATATAAAGTTTATATTTAATTAAATTAATTTGATTCATTTATTATAATGCATGTCTTAAAGATATGCGGTAAAAATATATATTTTTGATATATATTTATTTCTCCCGAATAGTTTTATTATTAGTTAAAATTCATTATGAATGAATTAATTGACTTGACCTATCATTTAATATTATACAATGAATTATGATAATAAATTTATATGGACAAATTAATATGGTCGATGCATTTTCATTTAATGAAAACACATCATGGATGACTATATAATGTGATGTGATCCCTCATGTTGAGAAAAAGTAATTGTGAGCAATCCTATCATTTCTCTATTCCTCCCACACTACTATTTATCATATGAGATTAAGGCACTAACACCCCTTTATCATTCAAGTATCCACACGATACGATCGCAGATCCATTGGTCGGTGTACCCCCCTCAAAGGTAGAGAACTTTTGTTCACTGGTTCGTGATCTTCATCAAGCATTCTTCTCCACCGATAAAGAAGAATATTGCTACCATTGTCAATTTACAGGCATGTTGTTTACATATTTTATTTATGCGTTGATTATCAAAGATAGATATGCCTATGTTTTGGTTGTCTTACACTACACATGGTCATGTAATGTTCATAAAAAACCCAACACCATCAACTTTATATAATAGTTTTATTAAAAACCATATTATATGACGTGATATATTTAATATATTTTATATTATGATAACCTATGAAGAGTCTGTTTTTGAGAAAATTAGAGAAAACTTTATCAAAATGTTGCCGTTTATCTGATGTTGTAAATGATTAATCGATTTTTTCATATTATTTATTATTATTCTCTATATCATGTAGAACTATAAGTCATATTTGATTTCTTATGCATAGTTTTTAATAATGGATAGCATAATATATTACTAGAGTAGGAATCCATACATGATCTTCAAGTTTTCAATATTACTTGATCTATAGTGGCCTAGTTAGAAACCTCGTTTTTTTTTGTATCCATGAAAATTTAGTAGGTAAATAGTCATATCATCTCAAGAACAATTTTTTACTTGTTAATGAAAAAACTTATAATCATTTATAATCAATTCATTAACCTCGTAGAGGGATTCATTTTTAAAATTATATTTCAGAATACATTTATAATTAAATATGTATATTATATACATTTGATATTTTACATAAAAATGATTTTTAACTTATTTAAAATTATGTGTGTTGGGATAATTTTTTTATCATGTGATGTCAATGTTTTATGGAATGTTTATAGGGAATTATTATTTGTTCCTCTCCCATGGTTTTTTGGTTTGACTTACTTTTTTGTTAGATCTTTTTCATTCACTTTACATTTCATTAATTAAATTATTATATTTCATCTACAATTTCATTTTTATATATATGTATTTATTTATATTCTTTTCTATAGACTGATTTACCATGGATCCATGGAAATACGCACTGGTCAATGGATAATGACTGTGTATCCCTATTTGTCCACCTTACCTCTTCCTTCTAAAGGATTTCTATTGATCCAAGTCCTCTAATAAATCATGTGATCTATGACCCTAAGATACCTTCAACTGCCTAACTCCTCTATATTATCCACTCTTTTTGGGTTCTCAGAAGTCACCCAATACCATTCAAGATTTTGTAGATTATATATTTATTCCTTTTCCTTGAGAGAGAACCATGATGGAGGTGGTGATTCATTCTTTCTGATTTCTTTAATATTTTAATGAGAGAGAGGAAATTATATTTGAGTGATATGATTCACCAAGAAAGAAATAATGAGATAAAGTGAGTGAAATTATCTTTACTAAGATTTATTTTGGTTCATGTGAAGTATATATCCTATTATCATTGATATCCTTGGTTTATATCTAGTGAATCGGTGTAGTAACACCCTAAACTAACCTACCCAAATAGAGACTGAGATGGTGGCACTGTCTATGCTCGAGTGAACCTCCTCATATGCCAAAGGCTACCAACTAGTGGGGAGAGTATAATCAATTGTTCGGAGACTACAATCTCAATATCATAAAATTTAATAATAGATAAATAATAAAAACATCATCCATAACCAATATTATAGTACACATATGGAATTATAGGTTAAATAAACCACAACATAATAACATACACCCATGTTAAAATAATTAAACAATACAAATCATACACCATATACATCATAGGGATCACTCACTATGTCGATCATATAACAAATAAAACATATGAACCAAAAAAACAAGAGAAGTCCTGATGGAACTCTCGAGACTCTCCTTAGCTTGTCCCCATATCCCATCCAACCACTCTAGCTTGATCATCACCTTTTATTAGATAGGAATTTCTGACATAAGGTATGCATGTCCATGAGGGTAAATGCGCATGGTATGAGAAAGAAACTCATTAGGCCATCACTAATAATTCCATTAATACAAACTATAATATACCAGTCTTTTCATGAGAAAATAAATATAACTGTAACATACAATATTCAAGTAAAAATGTCGAGTCATTATGTGAAAGCTAGGCCAATACAATTACAAACCCCAACTACCTATTCCAATAATGGTAAGTCAAGTATATCATACCCTTGAAAGTTAGAAAGAATTTCATATGTTTTTTGGCCTTAAATCAGTTTATTTATCTACCCTTGAAAGTTAGAAAGAATTTCATATGTTTTTTTGGTATTAAATCAGTTTATTTATCTATGATACTTGTAATTTCATGATGTCATCCAACCTTAACTACCGGTGTAACTATTGATGATACTTACAGTTTCTTGATGAAATCTTATCATAACATTAAATCTATCTGTCAATGATACCCTGAGATAATTGATGGCATCTTGTAATGACTTTAAGTATTAACCATTAGAGATACTCCTGAGTACCAAATGACATCTTGACCTAACTTCAGGTCTAACAATCAGTGATACTTTTGGATACTTGACAGAATCATGTACTAACTACCGGTCTAACCAATATAATTACTCCAAGATACTTGATGGTGTACCATCCTAATTGTCATTATAACCATCAATGATACCTCTGAAATCTTAAAATCTCTAATATAGGAGTTGTGTCACTTCATAAGAACATTGCATCATATCAAAGTTAGGATAACAATCAATAAGAATAATGTATACACAAAACAAATTACATCCCTATACTAATATCTCAAACATACACACAACCAGTATCTTGACTCATAACATGGGATCATGTCCTCCTAGATATAGCTCACTCTACCCATAATGAGGCTACTCACTCTCCAGTCCATGCATTAAACCATTGTCATGCTCTGCATCTACTCATAAGTTAGGCTAAGAATATCCAATTATTTATACCATATCATATAAGGGAGACACCCTCACCCGAGTCCTTGAAACCTCAATCAAGTTTTTACCTATAAATATCAACCGTCTCTCATCACCCTTAAGTTGTTTACAAATCTGTAGGTTGTACCTAAACATGCCTTATGAGACCTACCCAACACTTACTTCCAATCCCATCCTTTCTGAACAAATCCCATAGTGTATGCAATAGCCCAAATTCATATCCAAAGCCACACCCTATACAAATATTGTTGGAGAACCGACCATCAATATATCTATGCACCCCAAATACATCATAGGAATTAACTTAATAACCTTTTATTTTAAGGTACCGGGGTGTAAAACAAAATTTGATGGGTCAAGGATTTAAAAAAATTCTTCCCCAGGATAATGAAACTTGTCTTCTCAAGAAATCTGAGCCCTAGTATAGTTCTGAGGATCACACATGAATTAAATATAGCGCAAAATTAATTTGAAACGTGTACCTCATTTCGAATTGCAAGTCCCGCTCAATATATTCTTGATTTTGGTGATCATTTTTTGAAGGATCCAAAGAAGAATCCCTCTAGATCACCGACACATACTTCCAAAATCTTATAGAGTGTTTCCCATCAAATTCCAGGTACTAGCGTGGTGATTTGATGATACCTTCAATGTCCTGATGATCACTTCATCGACGTTCCTTTGATGCATGAAGATTATCCTGATCTAATCACATAGATCAAGATATTCTCTCTTTAGAAAGTGGGATAGGAGAGAGAATCTTTGAATAATTCATAGTGAATAATCGTTGTGCGAGAGCCTATATCCTCCTATTTATAGTGGATGCTCAAATGCCAAGAAATGGTTCTACAACCCCCATTTATTAAATTTACACTAAATAAATAATATTGATCAACTAAACTGCATCATAAATATTATTTATATTTTTTCACATATATTTAATATATATTAAATAAATTATGTAACAAAACTGAGTTATTAAGTCGACATTAATTTCCCGCTAATATTAAATAAACCTAGAATATTAAAATAATATTCATTCAAATAATATGATTCTTCGTATTTACTTACATTTGTAAATACTTTAAATAAAATCAACCCAATTATTCTTAACTTAAATAATAATGAATTTATTAATTTATTAGTGATCGATAAATTGGACAACACTTGGACCCTGTGGTGGGACCTACCATGTCCTATATACCTATTTAAATGAATAGGGTAGATTCTTGAATATGATATCATGTATGACCCTCATGGACTTTATCTCGATAGTAGTGAATAATATTCACAAACCAAGAGCATAGTGTATAAACCCATCAAGACCCCTAAAAAGATAAGGAGTAGTCGGAATAATGATAACTAACCTATGAACACACACCATGTAATATAATCTCTATGCCTTTAATATCTCATAAAGTAGGAAATACACTTATTTCGTCATTATTTCTTGATTTACTGTTTGTTGATCTAACTAGATGGATTTACTCTTGACTGCCTTGGTCAAGACTTATGAAGGCACTACCATCCTGATCAGCCAGACCCGAGATATATTACGTCCTCATCTAGGAAGCGAAAAATATTATCTTGACCATCCAATCAATGCCATACAACCAATTACGTGCCCAACACGAGCTACCTCACCACAATTCCATTATCATGGTTTTTTCCTTGCATCAAAGTATACAATCAAATGGAATACACTGGTAATGATCTCAAGTCAGGATTCCAATACACATGTCCATAGATCGGAACAACCAATAACACCCAAAAAAATTCATGTTCCTATTATCTAGGTTATCATCATGATCTCAACTATTAGAGATCACCAAGTGAAAACTTCATGTGAAGAAGTCTCAATGCTTATGAGCCCCCAACACCTGATAGTCAGACGTCAATTTTGTTCAGTCAGTATAATGTATCTAGACCATATGACCTTTTTTAAGATTAATTTCATAGTATATAAAGATTCTCATTATAGTCTGGGATCTTCTATAACCTTTTGATATAAAAATTAATCTATGTACATTACCATTTAAATAGTGGAAATAGAAATTTCTACACTATAATGGTATGTATACATCATACATAACTCACTGTATACATGATATGGAAATAAAAATTACTATTCATATTAGGTCGAGGACACCCACTATTAAAACACTCCCACTTTCACAAGATCCAACTTGATAACCATCCTTTTTTGATCTCATATGATAAAGATCATGTTTCTACAGAGTCACTGACTGAAAATTAACTTTTTTTATTATCAAAAACACTTTTGAGGGAAAAGTGAGAAAACACATAATTCAAACTTACAACCAAAAACCCATTAAAAAGGATAATCCATATCAAAGCTACTGAATATTATCCTCCCCAGCTATTAAACCTTGATGAAAAACCTCCACCCTCACATGACCACTTGGCAAGCAGTCTCGTGTAGAGTTGCACGGGCACGGAACCGATGGCAGAGCCATACCCTCTCAAACTTCCAATTCCAAATGATATGCACGGGTGAAGACTTCTTTCTCTTAACCTCATCTGGAGCAGATAAATGTAGTATGCTGGTTGAAAAAACATCAAAACTTCACAGAGAATTCACACAGTCATCAAAAAACAGATCACGAACAATAGAATGACATCCAGATAGCAGATGCCATGAAAACCAATAGCAAATTCCTCCCATTCATTGATGTCCAGAAGCACACCAATAGCTCCACCACTTCAACTCATTCAAAAACAGATCCACCACTTCAATGTATTCAACACAAAAGTCAACAAACACCATAATCGAACCTGCAAGATATATCGCAGGATGTTGGAAGCTAGAACAAGAGACCCTCCTCCCTCCGTGCTGCATCGGGGCCAACGCCGAGCCTCGCCTGAAGGAAACCAGCCAAGCCAGAGCCTTTCCCACCGATGTTGAGCTGAGAATGCCAAGACACTCACTTGAGGATGAAGAAACCTCTCCAAATCCATCTCCAGGCCAACGAAGACTTCACCGCCGATGTCGATCCGAGATCCAATGCCAAGACACTCGCCTGAGAAGCCGCACGATCCAACTCTCAGCTGAATCACCAGAAATTGAAGTCGGGGCCTCTCCTGAGTCAACACCTGGATGACTCTCCAGGGCAGTCGAAATCGGAAGCCTCACCAGTTCATCGAAGCCACGCCGACGCTGAGAAAAGGGCGTCGACGCCGACCCGCATCGTGTCACATCGGAGGAGGGGAGGGGATGATCTCGAAGGCGAAAACCCTAGTCCATGAGGAGGAAGAGATTTCGTCGCTCAGAGGTCCCGGTCCATCATTTCTACTGAGTCATGACTTTAGTTTCTGGGTCTTCCATGTTTCTTTCACTTCAAAATTATATTAAGAATAGTAAAGATCCAACCCCAATTTCCCAGAGTCGGTGCCTTAATTCATTACATTGGTATGATTACAAGAAACTCATATCCTGAAGGAAAAAATAGTTTAGTAGATTTGGAAAACCAAATACATACATAAGTTCAAAATTAAAACTTGAAAGGAAATAAAATATAGAAATTCATTTGAAAACATCCATAAATCCTAGGTTATCCCTGAATGTCATTCATAATATACCTCTTCATGTACTGGGAAAATAAAACATAAGAAAGGGGTGAGATCAAATTCTCTATAAGGGTAATAAATACAATGAAAGATATCATAAACATAAACATTAGGCATGGTAAATAACTAAAAACACATGCCTTTATAAATAAACATGAACACATTATGGCAGGAATAAAATTTGAATAAATAATTTCATAATAAAGAATAATCCTCGGTATTTTACTACCTGAATAACCACATGAACTTTAAATTACTAGTTTCATAATGATGGAATTCATAATGTCAGACATCATAACTATACCGTCAAGGCCTCATGCCAATATCGTAGTTTGTCTCATGAGACCTACCGATGCATCGAGGGGATATAGCAGGCCCCACCCATAACTTACTAAGTCTAATGAATTCCTCATATAAATAAGGATAAACATAAATAATATATACATTCATATTAAAACTAACATATGACATGTGAATAACTTTCCATGAACATTAAGCATAAACACTAACCATTCAGAGTGAATTGGTGAATGGTTTTAAGATAGAACATCCACAGTAAAACTAAATATAAACCATTCAATTAAATATGGTAGATGATATCATAAAATATTAATTTCAATAATACATAATAATCAACAATAGTTTTGAAATAGATGAAGGTACTCTTATAAATTCATCGAGTAATTCTTGAGATAAATACTCTTTTACTTTGAAAAGAAGAGTTATTTTGGAAAAATATTTATATAAAACCATAAGTAAAGTAAGATAGTATTTTCATAATAAAATTAGTGATTTTATAAATATAATGGTTTCTAAAAATATATTATATAATACCCTTAAAAATATGTAATAATTTGAGAAGTTCCCTTGAATCAGGCTTGTATTTTGGGAAGAATTTTTAAAAGATCCTTTTAAAACATATAACTCCTCATAAATAAAATTAGGATTATGGTTGGTAAAAATATATAGAACATTAAAATAGAATTAATTTGGAGTAAATATGAGTAAATAATAATTTAATTGAGGTATGTAGAGAATAAGAGTAACCCAAATGAAAATGGAGGTTCAGGTAGAAAAATCTTACCTTAAGTTCGATAGTGTTCTTCACTTGATCTTAGTGTCCTGGATAAAAAAATTAAATTCATTAATTAATATTAAAATAACCTATTATTTATGTAATTGATTTAGTATAGCCTTATTAAGTTCATTCATGTTATTATTTATGGGTTTAATAGGTTCAATTTTATTGTTCAGGAGCATTTTCTTCCTTGGTATTCATGGTCGATTTACTTATACATGTAAGGATAAACATGTAAGATGAGAATGGTTATCCAGAATATAATTTGTATTTTATTTTTTAAAATCAAGAATATTTCAAGGTTATAAAATTCATTTGGTTATTTGGAGTAAATATGAATCATTATATAAAACTTTAATGATAATTGTTTGGGTTAATTGAAGGTTTTTTTATCACAACGAACTCATTTTGATTTATAAATTAATATCATGTGTAAAAAAAGATTCCAAAACCTTAAATAAGTTATAATACATATATTATAGCCTGGTTCAATAAAAATAGTTTCATGACCATAATTGAAGATGATAATAGAAATTGAAAACTCGTCATCCTTGAATGTGATAAATTAACACATCTCATATGGTGTTTTCATTTCTAGTATAAAAACGGGGAAAGGAGAGATGATGATGAATTATTCCATTATAATAAAAAAATTAAAGTACATGTAAGGTAATAGAGTTATCATAACATTTGGATGAAAGTAGGTGGGGAAAGAAAAATAAAAGAAAGTAACTCGAAATAAAAGAATTGAAAAATAGAAATTTACCTCTTGAAGTTATCTTCCTTGAGAGCCTCTTTAGGGGAGATGTTTTGGTATTTTTATGAGAAAAAGGGCTATTGGACGTGGGGGAGGAGATTTGGAGGATATTTGAACAGAATTTAAACAATTAAAAATGCTTGAGAGGAGTGAATAGAAGAGGGAGTGAGGGGGGGTTATAGTGGAGGAGAGGGGTAATTTTTGAATATCTTATTCATTATTTTATTATTTCCCTTAAGACAACCAATAGTGTCGATTCGTGTGACCCATAATAGTAATAAGTTCATGTGATTTCTAACCATGTTTTCTTACATTATCCATTATTCTATAAATAGTTAATTTAACTAATAATGTATATATAAGGTAAATTACCATATTTTTCTATTCATAAAAAATTCGAGTATTTTAGAGAAATCCAAAAAATTCACCCAAACCATTTTTTGATGTGTAGAATTTAAAAATGAACTCCATTTTTTTAAAATAATTTTATAAATATGATTAATTTAATTTTTAAAAAAAATAATAATTTATTTGAATAATAACAATTTTAAAACTATAATTCCTTTTATATCACCTTGAAAATTTAATCAAGATCTCATTATCTTATAACCTTAAGAAAATAAAATAATAATATGATTTACTATTCATAAGGATCATATTTATATTCATAATAATATTCATAAGGGTATGTTACTATTCACCAAAAATTAAGTTTGTCTTATCAGAATCTAAATATCATACTGAACGCAACCGTATATGTCAGTTTTTTGGGTAGTTCTTCATCATAAGTTCCTCAGGCCCCCATGTTTCTTCTTTAATTCTATGATTTTTCCAAAGTAACTTTATCAGTTGTATCGTCTGATTCCTCAACACTTGTTCCTCAGTGTCTATAATCTAGATAGGCTCTTCACAGTAAGATAAATCATGATCGAATTCTATACCTTAATAAGTGAGGTCATGCGTTGGGTATGGAATGTACTTTTTCAACAATGAGACCTGAAACATATTGTGTACTTTAGACAGGCTAGGCAGCATTACCAAATGATAATCCATAGCTCCAACTCTCTCCATAATTTCAAAAGGGCCAATGTACCTAGGGATTAGTTTCTCTTTCTTCCCAAATCTTATAACACCCTTCCATGGAGATACTTTTAAGAAAATATGATCTCCCACTTGAAATTACAAATCCTTCCTTCAATTATCAGCATAGATCTTTTGTCTTTTTTGAGCTGCTTTGATATGGTTTTGAATAGTCTTTACCTTTTCTATTGTTTCCTCCACAATCTCTGGACCCACAAACTTCCTTTCACCGACTTCATCCCAACATGTTGGTGTACAACATCTCTTTCCATACAATTATTCTTATGGTACCATTTGAGTGCTTTAATGGAAACTATTATTTTAGGAAAATTCCACCAAAGTTAAATATTTATCCCACATTCCTTGAAAATCAAGTGAGCATGATCTCAACATGTCTTCTAATATTTACCCAGTACTCAATCAAAGCTCATTATCCAAAGCATTCTGAATAATTTTCTATAATTTTGATGTAAATCTAGGATTGAAATTAGACACTATTGAAATAGGTGCTCCATGAAGTCTTACAACTTCATTGATATAGAGTCTTCCAAGGCGCTCTAGTGGAAAATCCTCCCTTATAGTGAGGAAATGTTCAAATTTTGTAAGTCGATCCACAATTACCCATATTTCATCATTCTTTCTTGGAGTTTTGGGAAATCCAGTGACAAAATAAAATTTTGTGTTATACCATTTACATGTAGGAATAGTTCAGGGTTGCATGACTCTTCTAGGATATTTTTGTTTGACCTTCACTTATTGACAGACTAAACATCTTGATACATAATCAGAAATTTCCCTCTTCATGTTGTCCCACCTGAAATGTTCCTTCAAATATCTATACATTTTAGTACTACTAGGGTGTATATAAAAATTTGAGCTATGGGAATCATCCAATAACTCCTTTTTCAGCTCAGTTATAGAGGAAACACATAGCCTCTTCTCAAATTTCAGAATTCCATATTCATATACAAAGTTATCCAACTTCCCATCTTTCGTAAAATTAATTTTCTTTTGAAGGTTCTCATCATCAAGATGAGAGATTTTAATCCTTTATAATAAAGATTGTTAGGCAACTAATTGAAAAAGTAATGATTTTTCACCTTCTTTGATAATTCCCACATCCATCTTTACTAGGTCCATAAACACAGGATCCCTTCCAATCCTCATTTTGTTTAGGGATCCATGATCCTTCCCGCTTAATGCATCTTCCAACTTACTTGCCTTCCCTAGGTGGTATTGTATTTAACAATCATAATCTTTGAGTAGTTAGAGTCATCTCCTTTTCCTCATGTTGAGTTATTTCTGTAAGAAGATATATTTTAAACTCTTTTGATATGTATATATCTCACACCCTTCTCAATAGAGATAGTGTCTCCATATCTTTATAGAAAAGATTATAGCTGCTAACTCAAGATCATGAGTTGGATAGTTCTATTCATGAATTTTTAACTTCCTTGATGCATAAGAAATAAATCTATCATTTTTCATAATGACACAACCAAGTCCTTTCTTTAATGCATCACTATAGATCATAAATCGACCATTCCCTAATGGTAGAGCCAGGATTGGAGAATTCTCTAATATCCTATTTAATTCTTAGAAACATTCCTCACATTATATTTTCCATAAATACTTAACCCCTTTACCTGTAATCTTATTCATTGGGTTTGTGAAATGGGAAAAGTTATAAAAGAAATGTTGATAGTAACCTACTAAACCAATAAAACTACATACCTAAATTATTTTCATTAGAGTATGCCATTCTTGAATAGTCTTTATCTTCCTAGGATCAATAGATATTCAATAATTAGAGATAATATGGCCAAGAAAGTAAACTAATTGAATCCAAAATCACACTTTCTAAACTTACCATATAATTCATTTCTTCTAATAGTCTTCCAAATAGTGCGCAAGTGATTTTCATGATCTTCATATCTTTTGGAGTATATAAAGATATAATTAATAAATACCACCAAAAATTCATCAAGATGTTCCTTGAAAATTTTATTCATTAGCTCCATGAAAATAAAGGGGGAATTAGTCAGTCCAAAATACATTACTGTAAACTCATAATGCCCATACCTGGTTCAAAATGTTTTCTTTGGAATATCTTCCTTCCTCACTTGCAACTGATGATATCCAGATCGAAGTTCAATCTTCGAAAAATATTGGTCTCAATGAATTTGATCAAATAAATTATCAATGCAAGGTAGGGGAAAATTGTTATTTATTGTTATAGCATTGATATCCCTATAGTAAATGCACAACCTCATATATCCATCTTTATTTTTAACGAAAAGAAAAGGGGCTCCCCATAGAGAAACACTAGGGAGAATAAATCCTTTATAACTCAATTCCTCTAGTTGTTTCTTCAATTATACTAATTCTATAGTGTCCATTCTATAAGGAGTCTTTGATATAGGTCCTGAACCAGAAATTAAATCAATTGAGAATTCAACTTCACTCTCTGGAGGATGTCTAGGTTAATCCTCTAGAGAAACATCAATATATTCTTACACAATAGGTAAATCCTTAGTTTGAACATTTATTTCCTCACTCGTAGATATCAAGTTTTCATCCTCCTCAAGAATTTAATTTAGTAGAGATACTGAGGGTGGATCTATATGATAATTAAATGGTGATGTTTTCTCCTTAAAGATAAGGGATTCTACACTATCCTAAAAAATCGAAAATTCCTTCTTCTTGCAATATATTTTTGCATCATAATTTGAAAGAAAATCCATAACGAGGATTATATCAAAGTCAATCATGGGTATGATGATAAAATAGGAAGATAAAGCACATTAATATTCCCTAATGGGGACTACCTAACACATATTTATTGTAATGATATTCCATTAAGATTTTTGACTGACAACTCCCTTATTAAATCCAATTGGAAATATATAATTTTCTTAGAAAACTAGGAAGATGTGAAAGAATGTGATGATCTAGAATCAAATAATTCATTGGCTAAGTTTGAGGAAACAATTAAAGTACCTTCCACCACATCATTAGGGACTTTAATATCATCATTTTTGATTGTATAAGCCTGGACTTTCTCCTTTTCCCTTCTTTGGTGAATGTTTCCTTGATGCTTAGGAAAATCATTTGCATAATCTCCTCTCTCCTTGAAAGTGTAGCATTTAACATTGGTCGATTATTTATACCCCTTTAAATACTGGGATAGGTGCACTTTTTCTCCAAACTTGTAACAAACAACCATACCCTTCAAGAAAGTACCAAGGTGTCTCATCCCACAATTATCATAAGGAAGAAGGTAAACTATTCCCTTCTTCCCCATTTTCTTATTTACCTTTCTAGAGTTTTCAGCAGCCATATTCTTCTCTTGCTTTCCCTTAAAATCATAAGACTTAGAGAATTTCTTTTCCATATTGATATCACATGATATTATATCTTCATATGATGAGAAACTTTGAGAAACTAGAGCCCTTTGGAGGAATGGTTTTAAACCATCAAATAATCGATCAATATTTCTCATTGGATTATGTATGTAGTTCATGACATGCATTTCTAACCTTGTGAAGTTATATTTATACTTTGAAACATTATCATCCTATTTTTGCCTCATATTCAAAAACTGCCTTTCCATATATGCTCGTTGTTCACAAGAGAAGAATTTTTTTAAGAATATTTACTTAAAATCCCTCCATTCAATTTCTTTTATCTCCTCTTCCTCCTTTGTGTTTTGAATTAAAGACCACCACTGATCTGCATCTCCCGATAGATGACAAACTACCATGACAACCTTCTCTCTCTTGTTACATCCCAAAGAAAGAAATATATTTTTTAATGAACTTATCCATTGCTATCAAATGAATGGGTTTGTAGTCCCATTAAATGATGGAGGTTGTTTCCTTATAAAGAGGTATAACATAGTTCCCCTATGTTGTGGATTTGGATGCTCTATACAGGTAAGGTTATTATTCATAACCTATGTCAAATGTCTCAGAATAGTTATAAGTTTCTCAGTTATAAGGACCCGACCTTAAAACGTTACTTAATATTGAATTTTACACAAGACCATACACTATTACATATTGAGGATATTTTTAGGTTTATAGTTTTAAATAATTATGATATCTTACATACATGACATACCACATTCATACAAGAGGATACTACTAAAATAATATCCATTTTTTAAAAATATAAAACATTAAAACTTAAAGCACGATTTCTTTAACAACACTCCATATCAAAAATCAATACTCCATTCTTTCTCTTACCCATCCTTATATCCAGTGAAAAACATTTTAAAAACATGGGATGAGTATAAAACTTAGTAAGGGATGTAAAGAAAGAAATCTTTAGTCAAGTGATAACATAAAAACCAATAAAACCCATAATCATAAAAACTCATATGCATAGAAACATCATGTAGTTTACTTGGTAAATATTTACCATATCACTCTTACATTCACCCTTACACATGGAATAACTTTTTGGTCAACTTCCATCTCTAGATTACCCAATGCATTGGAGAGCTATAATGGGGATCACCCGTCATATCTTGAGCTATAATGGGATCAACCCAACATATATTGAGATATAATGGGCTCAAACTAACATAAACAATGTCCAAGGAAAATATCATGGTAATAAAGTATCTTTAAATCAGGATAAACTACTCATTCCATACACATAAAAAACAATCCTTTTCAAATTTATTAAAGAGATTTTTAAAAGGATTTTAAAAGGAAAGTCACTTAAAATATAATTGGTGTGAGAATTAATAGAATAGAATAGATATGTGTATAAACAGTAAATACACATAGTGAAACATAACATATTCAAAAATTAATCACACCAATAATCTTAATACCATATAATTAATAAAGAAGAATCTTAACCCAAAGAATGAAAATTGGGTTAAGAATTCCTTTACCTCAGGGTCCTCTTTCGTCAAATGTGTTTAAACCTTCTGTATAATGGTTAAAAGAGTGTTATTAATATCTTAAAAAAAACATATTCATGTTTATAAAACCTTATATGATCATTTTATAACATCATTTCACCCTTTAATTGTTAGTATTTTGTTCTTTCCATTGTTTTGGGTACTTTCTTTACATGTTCTCCATGATCAGTTCATGATGGATGTTCTTGTTGATTGGAATTGAAACTACATAATTGTAATAGAGTGGTATTTAAATATTTAAAGAACCATGAATTATACAATTTATCATTTTGAATTCTGAAATTAGGATTATCCATAAGTTAAAACATTAATGATGTTCTTTTATATCATTTTAGTGGTTCTTTGATAACAACGTCCTCATTTTGTTTTAAAAATTAAAAACATGTGTACAAAAGAATTATAGAACCATGGATGAGAAATAATACATATATTATAACCTATTTCAACCATAAAAATGTTTTCATGACCATACTTGAAGGAATTAAAGCAAATTGAAATCGCATCGTCCATGATGTCGGTAATTCGACATGTCAGAGACAATGTTTTTATTTCTTGAATAAGTGGGAGAGGAGAAGAAGAATGATGATGAATTTTCCATGAACATGAAAAAATATATAATATACAATATTTTTGTATCTTTCATGACTCTTTGATAATAGGAGGTGAGTAAAGAAAAAGAAAATAAGGGAATCTCGAAATAAAAGAAAAATTGAGAAATCCCTTACCAAAATTCGGCAGCCTAACAGTGTCGCTTAAAATTTCAAAAAATATTTTGATGAGAGAAAAGAAGTATCTCATCATTATTAAATAATATTGGAAGTAAGGGGGATATTTAATGACATATCCCAACATATTCCAAAGGAAACTAAAAGTAATAACATAAAATGAAAGAAAAAAAATAAAACAAAAGAGGAGGTTTACCTCTTGATCTCTTCTCCTTGAGATCCTCCTTAATGACATTGGTTTTGGACTTTGGTTGAGACCATAAGGTCTTTGACGTGGGGAAGAAGATTGGGGAGGGAATTTGGAATAAATTAGACAATGATAAAGGCTTGAGAGTTGTGGGAGGAAGAGGGAAATGAGGGTGGTATTTATAGTGGGGGAGAGGAGGTGTTTAACATTATTTTATTCATTATTATAATGTTTTTGCTCAATACTATGAATAGTCTTAATTAATGTGACCTAAAATAGTAATAATGGAATTTTCGTTTGAACCAAGTGGCCTTAAATCACCTATTATGTCATAAACAGTGTATTATACTGATAATTTGAATATATGGTATTTTACTATATTTCACTATTCATAAAAAATCAAGAATTTCAGAAAAATCCCAAAAATTCACCCTAACCATTTTTCGATGTGTATAATTCAAAAATGAACTTAATTTTTCGAAAATAATTTTCTCAATATTATTAATTTAATTTTTAAATAAAATAATACTTAATTAAAAAATTACCAATTTTAATTCTATAACTTCTTTTATATCACATTGAAAAATTAACCAAGATTTCATTATCATAAATCCTTAAGAAAATCAAATAATAATACAATTTACTATTCATTAGGGTTATATTACTATTCATATTATTATTTATAAGGGCATGTTACTATTCACTAAAAAACAAGTTGGTTCCATCAGACTCCAAATAACTTACTAAACACAATTATAGATGACTGTTTTTCAAAATTCAAAACATAAAAGTAGCATAATTATGTTTAAAGGATAGTTGTAAATATCTACTTAAAACAAAGTTTCATGCATTTCATTTATTTATTTTAAAACCTTGGGGTGTTACGTTATCCCCACCTTATAGAAATTGTGTCCTCACAATTTTATTTACTCATTAAACAAATGAGGGTACCTTTCCCTCGTAGAATTTTTAGATTGTCGTGTTTCTTCTTCAACAATGTGGTTTCTCCACAAAAGCTTTACTTGGTAGATTACCTAATTCCATAATAATTGTTACCTTCAATCAATAATCTAAATTGGTTTCTCTTCATAAGAAAGGTTCTCTTCCAGCTGAACTGCTTCTAGACTCAAGACATGAGTTGAATCTGGCACATATTTTCTCAACATCGAAACATGAAAAACATTGTGTACCTAAGATAAAATCAGATGAAAAGCTGCTCGATATGCAACTGGTCCAACTTCCTCTAGGATTTCAAAAGTACTAATGAATTGAGGACTTATCTTTCCTTTCTAACCAAAATTCATCACACTTTTCCAATGAGATATTTTAAGGAAAACATGGTCACCTACCTTGAAAGATAAGTCTTTCCTTCTGTTATTTGAAAAACTTTTCTTCCTGATCTAAGCTATCCACATGTGTTTCTGGATCATATTCACTTTCTCAGCCACTTCCTCTACTAATTCTGGTCCCATCAACATCCTTTCCCCGACTTCATCCCAAAAAACTGGAGTTCGACACCACTTCCCATACAATGCCTCAAAATGTTCCATCTGTATACAGGAATGAAAACTGTTGTTAAAAGAAAACTCAACTAAAAAAATATTTTGATCCTAACTTCCCTAGTTTTCCATTGAACAATATCGAAGCATATTCTCCAAAGTCAGAATCTTTCATTCTGATTTCCCATTTGATTGAGGATTAAAAGATGTACTAAAATTTAATTCTATGCCCAACGACTTATGAAGGCCCTTCCAAAAGTTAGAAGTGAACATGGGATCCCATTCATATAAAATGGAAAGAGGAACTCCATGTAACATAAAAATATCTATTAGGTACAGTCGAGAAATCTGATCCAAAGACATTGTATCTCGAATAGAAAGGAAATTTGAAGATTTTTTCATTCGATCAATAATAACCCAAATCGCATTGTTACCATGAGAAGTTGTAATGCCCCAACACCTCTAGACTGGAGCTGGTGCATTACTTGTTACATTAACATGATTACAAGGAATGAAATCCTGAAGGAACGACTAGTTTAGTAGTATTAAAGAAACTAGATACATAGATGTAACTCAATTTACATTGTAAAAGGTTACAAAATACAAAACATAATAAAAACTAAAAAACGCATCCATAGAAAATCCATAAATGATCTCCTATGGAAAACATGTTTAAGGTAAACAAATGAAAGGGGTGATCTCAAATGATCAGTAAGGGTTGAAATTTATCAAAAGCATGAATTAATAATAACTAAATCATAAACAACTTGACATAGTCAATATGGCATGGTGAATAAATGAAAAACTCACACCATTAATAAACTGAGAATGAAACTGCATAAATAGATTTTTTCCTAGTGAAAACCTCATGGATAGTAATAACTAATAATGAATAAAGATAATTATTATTAATTGTATGTCATGTATCTGGAACAGGATACCATAATTTCGTTAAAACGGTTTAGTTATGTGGGTAGAAACCCGTCTGATTTTTAGAAACAAACTCGAAGGGTTTTTTACCAACTGATTTGTCTCATGAGACCTATCGATGCATCGAGGGGCTATAGAAAGACCCACCCACCACTAGAATTCCAAATAATTATTTATAAATAGATTTAATACAAGTAAAATCTAACTTTCTTAATATCCTTATAGAGTAGAGGATACAGATTTATTAATATTTCCACAGTTAAAACAACATTCAAAATAAACACTATATGTAAAATGGTATAAGGTTTAGATAATAAACATATCCATGATATGATAATATGGATATTTAATATAAATATAATTTTAAATTAAAATTCATCTCAAATGGGCAGTAGGTACACCACATAAGAATTATCAGATGCACAATACAAAGTAAGTCACAACGAAATGGAAAACCAAGACAAAGCCCGTTACCACATTGTAATCAATTGAATCATATGACCAAAAATAAATATTCAAGAAATTAATCACATATTACCATTAATATTAATAGAATCAAGATATTATATATCAAATGGTAGTACACATATACCACATACAAGAAATAAGTGGAAAACAATGAAAATCTCACGGAATTAAAAGTGAGATAAGAAACCCTCTACCTTATGCTCGAGTGTGTTCTTCGTTTGTTTTAATGATAGGAATAACAAAATTTAGCTTCATTAATTAATAATTCAAGAACCTCCTATACATTTAATTTATTTATTATACCCTTATTAGGTTCATTCATGGCCCCTTTTATGGGTTTAAGAGGTTCAATTTTATTTTTTTGGAAGCATTTCTTCCTTGGTTTTCATGGTCTGTTTACTTGTATTCATGAATGGAAGTTCATTTGAAATGTGTTTATACATCCAGAATTGTTAATATATATTATTAGTGGCATTAAATAGATATAAATGATCTTATAATGATTCTGGGTTATATACTTTAGGATGAATCATTAGTTAAAAGTTATTGATAAACGCTTGGATTTAGCTTGGCGGTTTTGTGCACAATGAACTTGTTTTGTATTATTATTCCATATTATGAGTGTGTCGGGATTCCAGAACATTAATGATATGAAAAACATATATTATGATCTTGTTCATCCATAAAAATGGTTTAATGACCAGAATTTAACATGGTAATGAAAATTAATAACCTGTCGTCCTTGAATGTGATAAATTAACACATCTCGGACAGTGTTTTCATTTTTAGTATAAGAGGAGGGGGGAAATAGATAATGATGAAATATTACATTAGAATAATATAATGTAAGTTAATTCAGGGTACTTGAATTATCATATCATTTGGATGAGGATATATGAGAAAATAATTATAAAATAAAGGAACTCAAAATAGAATAAAATTGAGAAATTTCTCACGAAAATTCAGCAGCCTAACAGCGTCACTTAAAACTTCATAAAATAGTTTGATGGGAGAAAGGGGTATTTCATCACTATTAAATAATATTTACAATAAGGGGGATCTAGAATAAAATATCCCAATATAATCCAATTGAAAATAAAAGAGAAAACATAAAATGAAAGATTTAAGAAAAGAGAAGGGTGGTTGATTCTCTTACCTTGTAGAGTAACTCCAAAAACTTGAGGGTTGGTACCTTGGGGGTTTGATGACACCTTGAGAGGAATATTATGGAGTTAATACTACCATATCTTCAAGGATAAAGCGTTTGGAATGAAAGAAAATGAAGGGGGTGAGTGAGTATTTATAGTAAATGAGAGGGAGTTTTTTATTAATTAAAAGGGACACCTCATTAGTGGGTTTTGCAAAATCATGGGCTTTCCCTTAGTATTTGCCCATGGTTTTATCCACTTGGGGCACCTCATTTCATATGTTACTATACACAAGTCAACCATCCTTTTATATTAATTATTATATCATTATGATTTCATTAAACTACTGAAAACTCTAAAACTGTATTTTTACTATTCACAAAAAATTCAAGTATTTTAGAAGAATCCCAAAAATTCACCCTAAACATTTTTTGACGTGTTTAATTCAAAAATGAACTCCATTTTTTGAAAATAATTTTGAAGAATTTTTAATTTAATTTTTAAATAAAATCATAATTTATTCAAAAATAACAATTTTAAAGGTATAATTAGTTTTATATCGCATTGAAAAATTAATTAAGATCTTGTTATCTTATTACCTTAAGAAAATAAAATATTGTCATTATTTACTATTTATAAGGTTCATATTACTATTCATATGGTTATGTTACTATTCATCAAAAAATCAAGTTGGAAAATGACTTACTGGTCACAACTCAAGATGACCGTTTTTTTTTGAAATTCATAACATAGAAGTGAAAAATGTATGTTTAATGGATAAGTTATGACTATATCCTAAATAATCAAGTGATGTTTTAATGTAGCATAGTGATTTATGAAATATAGGCTATGAATAGAATATATTTAATAAAATCATTCCGTAAAATGTTTGGGGTGTTACTTTATTCCCTCCTTCAGAAATTTCATCCTTGAAATTTTATGTATAAAGCCCACCAAAAAGATGTGGGTGGTTCTTCTTCCTAACATCCTCAGGTTCCTATGTTGCTTCCTCCATATTCTAGTTTCTCCAAAGAACCTTTACTAGACGAGTTGTTCAATTTCTCAATACCTTCTCCCTTGTTTCAAGAATCTCGATAGGCTCTTCACAGTATGACAAATCAGGTTCTAGTTCTATTTCTTAATAGGTGAGTACATGCATTGGGTCTGGCATGTATTTCTTCAACAATGACACATGGAACACATCATAAACTTTGGAGAGACTTGGAAAAATTTCTAAACAATAAGCTACATCTCTGATTCTTTCTAGAATTTCAAATGGTTCGATGTATCTGAGGCTTAGTTTCCCTTTCTTACAAAACCTTAAGACAGCCTTCTATGGAGATACTTTCATAAAGACATGATCTCCCACTTGGTATTCCAAATCCTTTCTCCAGTTGTCAGAATAACTCTTCTTCCTAATTTGGGATTCTTTAATATGGGATTGGATTGTCTTCACCTTTGTCGTTGTCTCTTTAATAAGTTTGGGGCCTATAAGTTTCCTCTCACCAACTTTATCCCAACAAGTTGGAGTTTGACATGTCTTCCATATAATGCTTAATATGGGGACATTTGAATACTAGAATGGAAACTATTTTTGTAGTAAAATTCCACCAAAGGAAAGTATTGGTCCCACATACCTTGAAAGTCAAGAGAGTATGACCTCAGCATGTCTTCCAGAGTTTGAATAGTCCTTTCAGATTGTTTATCGGTTTGGGGGTGATAAGCAGTACTCATACGAAGCTCATTATTCAAAGCCTTCTAGAGAATTTTCCAGAATTTTGATGTAAACTGGGGATCTCGATCAGACACAATCAATATAGGTGCACCATGAAGTCTTAAAAATTAATTAATATAAAATCTTTCCAAGTGCTCAAGTGGTAAATCTCTCTTATAATAAGTAAATGTTCTGATTTTGTGAGATGATCAACAATCGCCCATATTTAATCATTCCTTTTATGTTTACTCAGTAGTCCAGTGAAAAATTCCATTGTAATTTCATCCTACTTACACATAGGAATAGGTAGAGGTTGCATCACCCTTGTAGGATGTTGTCGCTCTTCCTTTTCTTGTTGACAAACTAGGCACCTTGACACGTAGTCAGCAATCTCCCACTTCATATTATCCCACCAAAAATGTTCCTTCATATCTCTATACATCTTTGAGCTACCAGGGTGTATAGAGAAATTTTAGCTATGAGCGTCATCTAATAGTTCCCTTTTTAGCTCAAGTATCGATACAATGCATAATCTTTTCCCAAATTTCAGAACTCCTTCCTCATACACGAAGTCTTCCAATCTCCCATCCTTAACAGCATTAATTTTCTTATGTATATTTTCATCATCATATTGAGAGATTTTTATCTTCTCTAGAAAACATGGTTTATCAATCATTTAAAATAGTAAATATGTTTCCCCTTCCTCAATAATTCCCATATCTATCTTTACTAGATCCATGAATATAGGATCTCTCTCAATCCTCATTTTATTCAAAATTCCATGATCTTTCCTACTTAATGCATCTGTTGACTTATTTTCCTTTCCTTTGTGGTAGTGTATTGAACAATATTAATCTTTGAGTAACTCGAGCCATCTATTTTTCCTCATGTTGAGTTCTTTTTGTGTGAAAATGTATTTCAAACTCTTGTGATCTGTTTATATCTCATATTTTTCACCGTAAAGATAATGTTGCCATATTTTTTGAGCAAAGATCACAGATGAAAACTCAAGATAATGAGTTGGATAATTTTTCTCATGAGTCTTCAATTGACTTGATGCATAAGCAATAACTTTATCATTTATCAAAATGATGCAATCTGTCCAATTCTTTGATGTATCACTGTACATTACAAATCCATCACTTCCAGATGGAAGAGTCAAAATTGGAGCATTGACCAATCTTCTTTTCAATTTTTCAAAGAATTATTTACATTATTTCATCCAAAAACGTAACTCCTTTACATGTGATTTTTGTTATCGAGTTAGCCAATCAGGAAAAATTCTGAACAAAATGTCGATAGTAACCTCCTAAGACAATAAAAATGTATACCTCGGTTATGTTTGTTGGCGTGGTCCAATCTTGGATTGCCTTTGTCTTTGTAGGATCAACTAGAATTCCATCATTAGAGACAATATGGCCTAGAAAAGAAATTGATTGAATCCAGAATTCACACTTTCTAAACATCCCATATAATTTATTTCTTCTAAGAGTTTTTAGAATAATTTTCAAGTGATTATCATAGTCTTCATAGCTTTTGGATTATACCAGGATATCATCGATGAATACCACAAAAAAGTTATCAAGATATTCCTTAAAAACTCTATTCATTAAATCCATGAAAATAGATGGTGTATTCATCAGTCCAAAAGGCATCACTATAAACTTTTAATTCCCATACCTAATTTGAAACATTTTCTTTGGAATATCTTCCTTCCTCACGCATAGCTGATGATATCCAGATCTAAGTTCAATATTCAAAAAGTATTGTGCTCTATACAGTTGATCAAATAAATCATCAATTATTAGAAGAGGATATTTATTCTTTATTTTAATTGCATTGATTTCCCTGTAATCAATGCATAGCCTCATGGATCTATCTTTCTTCTTGACCAAGAGGACAGGGGATCCCCATAAAGAAACACTAGGTCGAATAAATCCTTTTTCACTCAAATACTCTAGCTGTTTCTTTAGCTCCACTAACTCCATAGTGGCCATTCTATAAAGAGTCTTTGCTATAGGTCTTTCACCAGGAATTAAATCTATAGAGAACTCAACTTCCTGTTTTTCAGGATTTATAGGTAAATACTCTGGAAATACATCAATGTATTCTTGTACTATATGTACATTTTCAATTTGAATATTTCTTTCCTTTCCCATAGAAATTGGGTTCTCTTCCTCTCCAAGAATTGCATTAAGTAGAGCTATTGGGGGTGGGTATAGATAAGAATCAGATGGTGAGGTTTATACTCTAAAGATAAGAGATTCTAAACCATTTTCAAAAATTATAACTTCCTTCTTCTTGCAATAAATCTTCGCATCGTAAATTGATATCCAATTCATACCGATAATTATATCAATGTAAATCATTGGTATGATGATAAGGTTAGCAACTAAAGCACATTTTTGTGTCATGAGGGGGGCTAGTTAACATGCCTTTGTTGTAATGATACATCCCCTAGGAGTTTTGAATGACAAATCCATTATTAAATAAAATTGTACATGTATAATTTTCTTGGAAAACTGAGAAGATATAAATGAATGCGATGATCCAGAATCAAATAAAGCATTGGATAAGTTTGAGGAAACAATCAAAGTACCTTCCACCACATCATTAGGGATTTAAACCTCTGTAGTTGTAATCGCATAAGCTTTACCTTTCTCTTGTGGCCTTTTCTGAGCCAAGTTTCTTTGGCTTAGGACACTCATTTGCATAGTGTCCCATCTCTCTATAATTGTAGCATTGAACATCATCAAATTTTTTCTTCCCCTTTCATTCATTAGATCAATGACCCTTTTCATCACACTTATAGCAGACTCCCAATCCTTTCAAGAATTTCTCAAGATTATACTTTCCATAGTTCTCGTATAATGGGAATTTCTTCGTTCCCTTGTTCTTCTTTGATGCTTCACCTTTTCCTTGGTTATCAGAGTACCACTTCTTATCTTGGTTTCCCTTGAAAAAATTTGATCTAGAAAAATCCTTCTCTATTTTTATGGCACTTGATACAATTTCATCATATGATGAAAATTTTTGAGAAGTCAGTTCCCTTAAAAGACTCGGATTAATACCTTCAAAGAAATGATCAATTTTTTTTTCCAAGTCACATACGTAATCTATGGCATACCTAGCTAGCCTTGTGAAGGTAGCCTCATACTCTGCAACATTGTCTTATTCCCTTTTCTTTAAGCCAAGGAATTTCTTCTTCATTTCGGTTAGTTTCTCATGAGGGAAATATTTGTCAAAGAATATTTCCTTAAAATTCCTTCATTCCATATCTTCTGTAACACCCCAAGATTTCATAGTGTGTTATTTCTTCAAAATAATTCAATAACTTTCACTACACGTAACACCGAGTTCAAGCGTACCATAACTTACCAAACAAGCCGTTCAAAAGAGGTTATGAATAGTATTAACTAAATTTTAAACTTTATATAATCCTTATAATTTTAGAATCCATCTTATGATTTTCTTAGACATAATGTAAGAACAAATTCATTTTCAGTATTGCACTTTTACCAACTTTTAATAGTGAACCCTTTTTAAATACAATATTTTAAACTTTTTGACTAAATGAGGACATCAAAATTTTAAAATGAAATATCCCAAGCTCCCACGGTACGCTTTCCTTTGAATAATACAGTAGCCTGTGTTGAACGCAACTTCGAGTTCTAACACACACCACAACCAATCAAACTAGTCGTTATGAATAGTAATACCTACTTTTTGAAATTATATATATTTTATATTTCAAAATGGACTTCATTTTTTGATTCGGAATATCGAATTTATCCTAGGGTGAAATTTTGGAACTTTTTGGATAACACTTATATTTTGATGAATAGTGAAAATTACTAAATTTTAATTAAAAACAACTTTTTTAATCGAAATAAATTATATTGATAAATTATGAATTTGAGTGGTTTTAAAGTATATTTAGAATATATTTTTACCATTTAATACAATGTTGGTCATTGGACATAATTTTACAATTAAACCAAACATAAACAAGTGTCAATCTTTTGATAGTTATTATCTCTTAAAACACGCTTTTTGTTTTAACAACGGGAATTAATTTTAAATTAATTTTTGCCACTTATGTGTTTTGAATTTGGAAAAATGGATTCCATTTTCGGAATCAGGATGTTCAAATTTTGTAAATAGGTAAATTTTATTTTTAGACATTTTGAATAATTATTTCGGTAAATATTTTATTTACCATGGTTAAGGGTAAATCCGGTAAATAAGGGTTAAAAAAATATTATAATAATACTAAATTACCCTAAAACGTTTCCTAGCCTTATTTGTTGATACATGTTCGACCATAGTCATCTTTGGGTCGATTTTAGGACCCCATTGAGCCACTTGTAGGTGATAGGGACACTTTATTTTAATTAAGTTAAAAAGAATACAAAAATAACACAAGCACATATCTTTTAGAAAAACAATATTTACATAGGGTTATATATGTTGGATTTTCGACTATAAATATTAATTAGAAATCTAAAAAGATTTCCTACATAATTATATTTTATTTATAATTTTTATAGATTACATAATTTAATTTATTTATGACACAATTATGATGCAGTAATTACCATAATAATGAAAATTAAAATAATTGATATTATAAATACCCAAATAAATATAATTTGAGACTTTTATTGAATTAAACTAATTTTATAGGTTACTATGATATATTAGGATTGATTTAATTGACTTTTTTAGAAGTAATAATTCTGTTATGAGTTTCACAAAAATCAATTATTGAATAGTGTCAAAATTGACATAAAAGAGTTTTTAAAACAAATATTATATTATTAATTGATATTAAATTCCTAAAAATCTAGGGTTCGGCCAAGAGACTTATATCATGATAGGTGTATCATTAATGGACCACTTGGGGGTCACTTGGATGTATATAGTAAGTTTATTAACCATATAATATAAAAATACAAAGAGACATTGTAAAAGTGAAACTAATTAACTTAGAGTTAATACTTAAAGATAAGGTTAATATAGTAACCCAAAACCTTTCTAAATTCTATTGGTTGAATGTTTTTCGACCCATACCCACCTTATAATTTAAATAATCAACTTTGGAGCCATTATAAACCGAATATGAATTTATTATAAATTAATATTTCTAGCTTTTCCAAAGGTGCCCCTCACCCCTCTTATAAAAGGGAACTCCCCCTTCTCATTACTTCACACCTTCAAAGCCTTTTGGTTCGTCGAAACTCTTCCCAAATACTCTCTCAACTTCCCTCACTACAACCTAGAGGTGTTAGTTTGATCAGAAAGCCAACCTAATGAGCCCTTTTGATCAAATCAAAAGGAAGAACCCGAAGAAGAGGTAATGATTTCACCACCCTTTTCCAAGTTCCTTTCTTCTTCCACTTCTTCTTCCTTTGTTATTACCATTCTAAAATAATAACTCCAGTATCATATATATACTGTGATGTTATTATAAATATGGTACAACCATATTCAGTATTCTATCCATCCTTTGAATAACATGTCACCATACGTGCATACGTACGGCTTGCCGTCTTCACGTCGTGGTGTAATTGTTATTCAATAAATTATTATTTGGATGGGTATAATAATGATGTGTAAATCATGTAAATAATAAATATAACATGATAATTATTCTGTATATATGATATACCATCCAATTATATATTATTTTAATATCAAAACAATGATAGTTTCGCTCGTGCGTACGTACGGATTACCATCTCCACGACGCGATGAGATTCATTTCCAAGTTCACCATTCATCGATGATTATAAAAATATATATTACTAATAAGTATGTAATATATGACATAATAATGCTACGGGAGATATATATATATATATATAAGGATTTATGTACTTACATATATCTTATTCACTTACTTCCGTTCAATACTATATGAAAACAGAAACAGCGTTTATGCATACGTACAGACTACCGTCTCCATAAATGGTGTTTTACATTTCATATATATGTCTATTATACATATTTATATTCTAAATATATATGATATATTTATCATATTTTATATTATGGAAGTATTTAAATCATTATCTAAGTGATACAACCAAGAGTGACAAGTTAAAACACGTACGATAAAGAAAGTGATTATTACCCGAAATGTTAACTTAACATGGAAATTATTATTAAATGGGTAATATAAAGTCATAAATGAATCATGTATGATATCATAAATATTAATATGGTTCTGGTATAATTTAATAACATACTACGATTTTCGTACAGGAGGTTAAACGTACCCTCGACTAAAGGAAAGTGCAAGGTAAGGGGTTTTCATCTCACTCCTTATTCCTGTGAGATTCATGCCATATTGCCACCAATACCTTTTGTGTGGTGTATGTACTGCCCATAATTATATTCTTTGTGTAATATACTTTAATTTATGTGTATTTACATATTCATTGTATGATACCTCTTTCATGGGTTGTATGTTTCATAAGTAACCAAATTGGTAAGGGTTTATTTTGAAATCTCTTCATTATCTGAGGTTATTTATATGTAATAATCTACTGGGATTTTCTTATCATCCACATCCATGTTTCTTAAAAATGTATTTCAAAACATTTTTTCCATTTACTAGAATATGGGTTAAATTCATTTATACCCTTGTTGACTTTTATAAGTGGTTTATAAAGGAATCTTTCCGTCGTTTTCCAAACAAGGTCCTTTTTAACCTTCTTGACAAAATTAAGGTAATAATGTTTTTTTTAATTTATACAGTGGGTGCGGTTATTCTCCGCCGTTATTACACCTTTGAAGCTTCCTTCACAAGCTTATAAAGATATTTTCAAAATAAAGGTTTTCTCTATAATTATACGACTTTTAAATGATTTAAAAAAAAGAGATATTTCTCTCAAATAGTATTGATTTCATCTATGTCAACATCCTTTGATAAATTTTAAACTTGTTTCAAGTTGATTTGTTATTATACAAATCATCCATATTGTATTTATGGTTTTGTGATATTTTTGACTATGGATGAGTTATTTTTATGATTAAAGTTTTGAAATTTTGTATGTTAGTTTTAATACGAATGTTTATGTTATATTTCATCCTCTTCTTAAGATAAATGTGTTGGACTAGTATGTTCCGGGTTGGGGACCGGTAAAAGTAAGCCCTCCGGGTTGGTTTCCGGTTATTAGAGGCACTCCGGGTTGGTGTCCGGTTATTAGAGGCACTCCGGGTTGGTGTCTGGTTATTAGAGGCACTCCGGGATAGAGTCCGGTTATAGAGGCTCTCTGGGTTGGGTTCTGGTTACAGTTATCCCTTAGGTCTTGGCACGAGGCCTCGACATAGAAATTAAAGTTCGGCATCATGCATTCCATCATTATGAAAGTGGTTATTGATATTGCATGTAATTATTCAATTAGTATAATATCCATGTGAATAAGTAAATGGAATTATTTCATTTTACTTTTTCCATACTATGTTGAGGTTCAAGTTTAAAAGGCTTTTGTTTTAGTTATACATTGCCTTAAATGTTTATTTTTATTTATGAAAGTTTCCGCTATATTGTTATCCTTACTGGGAATTTGAGCTCACCCCTTTTCTATGTTTTATTTTTTCCAGGAAGTGAAGAAGTAAATTCTGAATGACCTGTAGGGTTATTATGTGGGGATATGAGTGTGGAATATGGAAACAATATGTTGTTGTAGTATTTTTTCACTTTATGATGTAATGTAAGACTTATGAATATATCTAGTGTTTCCAAGGCTACTAAACCAATCGGTCTTTCGAGATTTGATCTTTCTTGTGATCATGCCAATGTTATGTAATAAAGCACCGACTCTAGGTAACTGGGGTCGGGGCGTTACAGTTGGTATCAGAGGAAGTTTAGCAATAACCTTGGAAACTAGATTTAGATAAACTCTTATTAGAGCACGTAGACCTAAGATGAACTTTGAGGATTAGTATAGAAGAACTTCCTAGAATTTTGGTATTGTAGAGATTTTGTGAGTTTTCCGAGCAATACATCTTTGTCTAGATACGAGCAGGTAGAGGCGGATCTGGCACAGATGTACCTAGGGGTAAAACCCGAAAACACCGCTTTGAGCTAGACTCGAACGGGAACTGGTGCACGACAACGGGCTTTGCTGCACTCTTGGTTACGACACTCCTGAGGGATATTCTTAGGATAATTCTCATTTTCTTTACAAACCATTATGAGGGGTTTATGAGTATATACTTCCTCAAAGGAGAAATTTTTATGATTATGGATTATATCCATATACTATTTAATTTACGTTATGTGTCTTACAAGTTTGGGATTAGGTATTTTTATTCATAAACTAATCTAGTGTATGCCATTGTTTAGAAATGGCACCCAGTAGAAGGAATGAGAACTCCAGCAATGCACATGATCCTAAGAGAAAGAAGGATCATATCTTTCATGGTCTTAAGCCGGAATTTATAAGAGAAATAGTCTCCCATGTATTATCATCATATGAAGAAATAATATCTTGTGTTGATAAGATAAGTAAAGATTTTACTGACTCCTATGGGTTTGAAGGGAAGCAAGAGAAGAAAAGGATGGAAGAGAGAAAGATGGATAAAGGGAAGAGGGAAAAGAAGAATTTTCCCATATGTGATAACTATGGGAAGAAACACCCTGGAACTTTCCTGAAAGGAATAGGAGTTTGTTATAAGTGTGGAGGAAAAGGGCATAAAGTACATGACTGCAAGGTTAAGAAAATGGTTTCAAATGTACAATGCTTCATTTGCAAGGAGTTTGGACACTACGCGAACCTATGTCCCAGTCATCAGACTATGCCGCAAATGATGCTATTGGATAATAATCAAGTTATGATACTACCACAGATGAAAAGGAATGATTAGAGTTCTTATATTGATTATGTTATTTGAGTGTTGTATCAACAATGTACTTGTTATAATAATTATGGAGTATATAAGGATTGTACTGTAGTATTATTTCATTAAGGAACTAAGATTGTGTGGAACAAAGAAAAGTGACTCAATAGCAGGATAAATTTTTGGAAAATATATGGTTGAGAGAATGATAAACCATAATATAGTTCTGATACCGAGGTAGTGATTAATACCCGATGGATTTGGATAAATTATATTGGATATTCTTGAATACCTTGAAACTGATTAATGATTTGTATATTCCATCATTTTTGGGGTTTAAAACATTTTTGGATTGAAGGAGTATATCTATTATTATTTAAGGAATAAGGGATCATGAATGTAATCAATAAGGTTTTATAGTAATTCAGGATGTTGCAGTGTTTTAAAAGAATACATGATGAAGATGTTCACATGTTATTATGCGGAAAAAAGGATCTTTATTGTGTCTACCTTCCTTATAAATTTTGGACTGAAGTATTTTGGATATTTCTAGTTTGGATTATTTTGTATTGCCATAAAAGGACAACCCGGAGGTCGGGCGGCAACTCGTCGCGTCCGGCAAGGCCGCGAGACTTGAACCCACAACTGAAGGGCGGCAAGGGTGTATCACCTACCACTGACCCATGTGATATCCGGGATTAAAAATTGTAGTTTTTTTTAAATATATGGTAGATGAATTATAAATTCGTTTTTTTTAACCCTATATGAATAGGATAAATAGAATATATTTTTTTCGTTCTATTTTCTTTTAGAGTGAAAGATGAGTTTGTGGTAGAAATTAGTTAAAGGATGGAACTCTACTTGTCAAGAATATATTTTTCTTCTTCTCTTATTCTATGAAGAAAATTAATTCTTATACTTTATTTAAGGAATCCTAAAACCAAAAATGTGTTATCCTAATACCCTATGTTTTGTTGAACCGATGGTATTTCAAATCATCATATATCGATGAATTTAAGGACCTCAATTTTAAACTTGTTTGTGATTTATGACCTCAATCACTACCTATAAATATTTATGTTTTTCCACCAATTATATTCCTATAATTTCCACCAATGTTCTCCTAATCGAGATCATAATTTGGTGGTGACCCTTTCATTTCTCTTTTCCTCATATTAAGACTAAATTTTAGTAACCCAATTTTTGATATCGATTTTCCCACAAAGATATTTTCTATTTTCAACCTTTTATTTTCGAAGAACAATTTCAAATTTCAAGGACGCAATTTATTGAAGGATGGGAGAATGTTACACCCCCAGATTTCATAGTGTGTTATTTCTTCAAAATAATTCAATAACTTGCACTACACGCAACACCGAGTTCAAGCGCACCATAACTTACCAAACAAGCCGTTCAAAAGAGGTTATGAATAGTATTAACTAAATTTTAAACTTCATATAATCCTTATAATTTTAGAATCCATGTTATGAGTTTCTTAGACATAATGTAAGAACAAATTCATTTTCAGTATTGCACTTTTACCAACTTTTAATAGTGAACCCTTTTTAAATACAATATTTTAAACTTTTTGACTAAATGAGGACATCAAAAATTTAAAATGAAATATCCCAAGCTCTCACCGTACGCTTTCCTTTGAATAATACAGTAGCGTGTGTTGTACGCAACTTCGAGTTCTAACACACACCACAACCAATCAAACTAGCCCTTATGAATAGTAATACCTACTTTTTGAAATTATATATATTTTATATTTCAAAATGGACTTCATTTTTTGATTCGGAATATCGAATTTATCCTAAGGTGAAATTTTGGAACTTTTCGGATAACACTTATATTTTGATGAATAGTGAAAATTACTAAATTTTAATTAAAAACAACTTTTTTAATAAAAATAATTTATATTGATAAATTATGAATTTGAGTGGTTTTAAAGTATATTTAGAATATATTTTTACCATTTAATACAATTTTGGTCATTGGACGTAATTTTACAATTAAACCGGACATAAACAAGTTTCAATCTTTTGATAGTTATTATCTCTTAAAACACGCTTTTTGTTTTAACAACGGGAATTAATTTTAAATTAATTTTTTCCACTTATGTGTTTTGAATTTGAAAAAATGGATTCCATATTTGGAATATGGATTTTCAAATTGTGTAAATAGGTAAATTTTATTTTTAGACATTTTGAATAATTACTTCGGTAAATATTTTATTTACCATGGTTAAGGGTAAATCTGGTAAATAAGGGTTAAAAAAAATATTATAATAATACTAAATTACCCTAAAACGTGTCCTAGCCTTATTTTTTGATACATGTTCGACCATAGTCATCTTTGGGTCGATTTTGGGACCCCATGGAGCCACTTGTAGGTGATAGGGACACTTTATTTTAATTAAGTTAAAATGAATACAAAAATAACACAAGCACATATCTTTTAGAAAAACAATTTTTACATAGAGTTATATATGTTGGATTTTCGACTATAAATATTCATTAGAAATATAAAAAGATTTCATAAATAATGATATTTTATTTATAATTTTTAGAGATTACATAATTTAATTTATTTATGACACAATGACGATGCAGTAATTACCATAATAATGAAAATTAAAATAATTGATATTATAAATACCCAAATAAATATAATTTGAGACTTTTATTGAATTAAACTAATTTTATAGGTTACTATGACATATTATTATTTATTTAATTGACTTTTTTAGAAGTAATAATTCTGTTATGAGTTTCACAAAAATCAATTATTGAATAGTGTCAAAATTGACATAAAAGAGTTTTTAAAACAAATATTATATTATTAATTGATATTAAATTCCTAAAAATCTAATGTTTGGTCAAGAGACTTATATAATGATAGGTGTATCATTAATAAACCACTTGGGGGTCTCTTGTATGTATATAGTAAGTTTATTAACCATATAATATAAAAATAAAAAGAGACATTGTAAAAGTGAAACTAATTAACTTAGAGTTAATACTTAAAGATAAGGTTAATATAGTAACCCAAACCTATATAAATTCTATTGGTTGAATGTTTTTCGACCCATAACCACCTTAACATTTAAATAATCAACTTTTGAGCTATTATAAACCGAATATGAATTTATTATAAATTAATATTTCTAGATTTTCCAAAGGTGTCCCTCACCCATCTTATAAAAGGGTACTCCCCCTTCTCATTACTTCACACCTTCAAAGCCTTTTGTTTTAGCCAAACTCTTCCCATATACTCTCTCTACTTCCCTCACTACAATATAGAGGTCTTATTTTGATCAGAAAGCCAACCTAAGGATCCCTTTTGATCAAATCAAAAGGAAGAACCCGAAGAAGAGGTAATGATTTCACCACCCTTTTCCAAGTTCCTTTCTTCTTCCACTTCTTCTTCCTTTGTTATTACCATTATAAAATAATAACTCCAGTATCATATATATACTATGATGTTATTATAAATATGGTACAACCATATTCAGTATTCTATCCATCCTTTGAATAACATGTCACCATACGTGCGTACGTACGGCTTACCGTCTCCACGTCGTGGTGTAATTGTTATTCAATAAATTATTATTTGGATGGGTATAATAATGATGTGTAAATCATGTAAATAATAAATATAAAATGATAATAATTCTGTATATATGATATACCATCCAATTAAATATTATTTTAATATCAAAATAATGATAGTTTCGCTTGTGCGTACGTACGGATTACCATCTCCACGACGCGATGAGATTCATTTCCAAGTTCACCATTCATCGATGATTATAAAAATATATATTACTAATAAGTATGTAATATATGACATAATAATGCTATGGGAGATATATATATATATATATATATATATATAAGGATTTATGTACTTACATATATCTTATTCACTTACTTCCGTTCAATACTATATGAAAACAGAAACAGCGTTTATGCATACGTACAGACTACCGTCTCCATAAACGGTGTTTTCCATTTCATATATATGTCTATTATACATATTTATATTCTAAATATATATGATATATTTATCATATTTTATATTATGGAAGTATTTAAATCATTATCTAAGTGATACAACCAAGAGTGACAAGTTAAAACACGTACGATAAAGAAAGTGATTATTACCCGAAATGTTAACTTAACATGGAAATTATTATTAAATGGGTAATATAAAGTCATAAATGAATCATGTATGATATCATAAATATTAATATGGTTCTGGTATAATTTAATAACATACTACGATCTTCGTACAGGAGGTTAAACGTACCCTCAACTAAAGGAAAGTGCAAGGTAAGGGGTTTTCATCTGACTCCTTATTCCCGTGAGATTCATGCCATATTGCCACCAATACCTTTTGTGTGGTGTATGTACTGCCCATAATTATATTCTTTGTGTAATATACTTTAATTTATGTGTATTTACATATTCATTGTATGATACCTCTTTCATGGGTTGTATGTTTCATAAGTAACCAAATTGGTAAGGGTTTATTTTGCAATCTCTTCATTATCTGAGGTTATTTATACGTAATAATCTACTGGTATTTCCTTATCATCCACATCCATGTTTCTTAAAAATGTATTTCAAAACATTTTTTCCATTTACTAGAATATGGGTTAAATTCATTTATACCCTTGTTGACTTTTATAAGTGGTTTATAAAGGAATCTTTCCGTCATTTTCCAAACAAGGTCCTTTTTAACCTTTTTGACAAAATTAAGGTAATAATGTTTTTTTTAATTTATACGGCGGGTGCGGTTATTCTCCGCCGTTATTACACCTTTGAAGCTTACTTCACAAGATTATAAATATATTTTCAAAATAAAGGTTTTCTCTATAATTATACGACTTTTAAATGATTTAAAAAAAAGAGATATTTCTCTCAAATAGTATTGATTTCATCTATGTCAACATCCTTTGATAAATTTTAAACTTGTTTCAAGTTGATTTGTTATGATACAAATCATCCATATTGTATTTAAGGTTTTGTGATATTTTTGACTATGGATGAGTTATTTTTATGATTAAAGTTTTGACATTTTGTATGTTAGTTTTAATACGAATGTTTATGTTATATTTCATCCTCTTCTTAAGATGAATGTGTTGGACTAGTATGTTCCGGGTTGGGGACCGGTAAAAGTAAGCCCTCCGGGTTGGTTTTCGGTTATTAGAGGCACTCCGGGTTGGTGTCCTGTTATTAGAGGCACTCCGGGTTGGTGTCTGGTTATTAGAGGCACTCCGGGATGGAGTCCGGTTATAGAGGCTCTCTGGGTTGGGTTCTGGTTACAGTTACCCCTTAGGTTTTGGCACGAGGCCTCGACATAGAAATTAAAGTTCGACATCGTGCATTCCATCATTATGAAAGTGGTTATTGATATTTCATGTAATTATTCAATTAGTATAATATCCATGTGAATAAGTAAATGGAATTATTTCATTTTACTTTTTCCATACTATGTTGAGGTTCAAGTTTAAAAGGCTTTTGTTTTAGTTATACATTGCCTTAAATGTTTATTTTTATTTATGAAAGTTTCCGCTATATTGTTATCCTTACTGGGAATTTGAGCTCACCCCTTTTCTATGTTTTATTTTTTCCAGGAAGTGAAGAAGTAAATTCTGAATGACCTGTAGGGATATTATGTGGGGATATGAGTGTGGAATATGGAGACAATATGTTGTTGTAGTAGTTTTTCACATTATGATGTAATGTAAGACTTATGAATATATCTAGTGTTTCCAAGGCTACTAAACCAATCGGTCTTTTGAGATTTGATCTTTCTTTTGATCATGCCAATGTTATGTAATAAAGCACCGACTCTAGGTAACTGGGGTCAGGGCGTTACATCTTCTATTTCTTCTTCCTATATGGTATTTTGGATCAAGGACTGCCACTGATCATCATCACCCTTGAGACAATATACTGCCACCACTACCTTTTCATTTTCATTGCATCTTAATTACATGAATATCTTTTCGAGGGACTTGGCCCACTGCTCATCTACCACTGGATTAGTAGTCCTACTAAAAGATGAGGGATTATTATGCATAAAACAATCCAACATAGGTGTGTCATGGTTATTCATCACAACCTGAGTAAGTTGTCCCAATATGGTCATGATATGATCTGCTCCAACATTGACTGTGTTGACCTTATTAGTGGAGAAATCCTTACATTTATCATGAGTATTTATTCTCCTTCTTACATTAGGATCCATCTCTAAATAATGGCATACGCTAGATTAGGTTGTGAACCTCAAATATAAAAGAACTTAACATAGATTAAAATTCTATGCACAACTAATCTCATAAACATGGTTTCTTTGAGGAAAAATTTGCATTCAAATCCTTCATAACGGCTTGTAAAGAAAATGTGAATTATCATAAGCATATCCACCAGGAGTGTCAATACCAAGAGTGGAACAAGGCCTGTTGTCGTGTACCAGGATACCCTAGGTCAAGCCCGAAACTCCTTGTCGGAGCTTTCACTCCTAGTCACATCTGTGCTAGAGCCACCTCTACCTATTTGTATCCATATAGGGATGTATTTTCTATAAGGATTCACATAATATATTCCTTACCAAAATATCAAGACATTCTTATACATTTATCCTCAAATACTAACTTAGGTCTTTATTCCCTACTATACATTTCCTACTCTAGTTTCCAAGTTTTCTACTAAACTTCCTCTGATACCAACTGTAACGCCCCGACCCCTCTAGGCTGGATCTGATGCATTATTTGTTACATTGTAATGATTACAAGGAATGAAATCCCAAAGGAATGATCAGTTTAGTAGTCTTGAAGAAACTAGATACATAGATGTAACTCAAATTACATTTTAAATGGTTACAAAACACAAAACATAATAAAAACTAAAAACTGCATCCATAGAAACTCAATAAATGATATCCTCTTCAAAACTTGTTTAAGGTAAACAAATAAAAGGGTTGAGATCAAATTATCAGTAAGGGTTACAATTAGTGGAATCATGAATCAATAATAAATTAATCATAAACAACTTGTCATAGTCAATATGGCATGGTGAATAAATGAAAAACTCACTCCATTAATAAATTGAGAATGAAACTGCATCCATATATTTTTTCATAGTGAAAACCTCATCGATAGTAATAACTGATAATGAATAAAGATAATTTTTATTAATTGGATGTCATTTATTTGGCACATGATACCATAATACCATTAAAACAGTTTCGTTATGTGGGTAGAAACCCATCTAGTTTTTGGAAACAAACTTGAAGGGTTTTTCGCCAACTGATTTGTCTCATGATACCTATCAATGCATAGATGTGCTATAGAGGGACCCACTGGCCACTGTAAATCCAAAGAATTATTTATGCATAGATTTAATACAAGTACAATGTGCCTTCTCAGTATCCATATAGAGTAGAGGATACATATTCATCAATATTTCCAAAGTTAAAACAACATTCAAAATAAACACCATATGTAAAGAGAATCATGATATTATATATCAAATGGAAGTACACATATACCACATACAAAAAATAAGTGGAGAAAAATGGAAATCTCATGGAATTAAAAGTGATATAAGAAACCTCTTACTTTATACTCGAGTGTGTTCTTCGTTTGTTTTAATGACCTGAATAATAAAATTTAGATTCATTAATTAATAAGTACAGAACCTCCTATACATGTAATTGATTTATTATAACCTTATTAGGTTCATTAATGGATCTTTTTATGGGTTTAAGAGGTTCAATTTTATTGTTTTAGAAGCATTTCTTCCTTGGTTTTCATGATCAGTTTACTTGTATTCATGAATGGAAGTTCGTTTGAAATGTGGTTAAACATACAGAATTGTTAATATATCTTATAAGTGACCTTAAATAGATATAAATGATCTTATAATGATTCTAGGTTATATACTTGAGGATGAATCATTAGTTAAAATTTATTGATAAACGCTTGGATTTACCTTGGCGGTTTGGTGCACAATGAACTTGTTTTGTATTATTATTCCATATTTTGAGTGTGTAGGGATTACGGAACATCAATGAGATGAAATACATATATTATAATCTGGTTCAACCATAAAAATGGTTTCATGACCAGAATTGAACATGGCAATGAAAATTAAGAACTCATCGTCCTTGAATGTGATAAATTAACACATCTCGGATGGTGTTTTCATTTTTAGTATAAGAGGAGGGGGAAAGAGAGATGATGGTGAAATATTCCATTAGAATAGTATAATTCCAGTTCATGTAGGGTACTAGAATTATCATATCATTTGGATGAGGATATATGAGTAAATAAGTATAAAATAAAGGAACTCAAAATAGAATAAAATTGAGAAATCTCTCACGAAAATCCAGCAGCCTAACGGCGTCACTTAAAATTTTATAAAATATTTTGATGATAGAAAGGGGTATTTCATCACTATTACATAATATGGACAATAATATGGATATGTAATGACATATCCCAACTTAATACAATTTAAAATAAAAGAGAAAACATAAAATGAAATCTTTAAGAAATGAGAAGGGTGGTTGATTCTCTTACCTTGTAGAGTAACTCCCAAAACATGAAGTTTGGAACCTTGGGGGTTTGAGGACACCTTGGGAGGACTTCTAGGGAGGTAATACTACCAGATCTTCTAAGATAAATAGTTTGGAATGAAATAAAATGAAGTCCGTGAGTGGGTATTTATAGGAAATGAGAGAGAGTTTTTTATTAATTAAAAGGGACTCCTCATTTCTGGTTTTTGCAAATCCATGGGCTTGCCCATGGTATTTGCCCTTTTTTTTAGCCACTTGGGACACCTCATGTCATATGTTACTATGAAAAAGTCGACCAGATTTTTATATTAATTATTATATCATTATGATGTCATTAAACTACTGAAAACTCAAAACTGTATTTTTTACTATTCATGAAAAATTCAAGTATTTTAGAAAAATCCCAAAAATTCACCCAAACCATTTTTCAACGTATATAATTAAAAAAGAAAATCCATTTTTTGAAAATAATTTTCTATGTATTTTTAAATTATTTTTTAAATAAAATCATAATTTATTCAAAAAATACAATTTTAAAGTTATAATTAGTTTTATATCACATTGAAAATTTAATTAAGATATTATTATCTTATTACCTTAAGAAAATAAAATATTATCATTATTTAATATTCATAAGGGTCATATTACTATTCATATTACTATTAATAAGGGTATTTTACTATTCATCAATAAATCAAGTTGGTTCTGTCAGACTCCAAATGACATACTGGTCACAACTCTAGATGACCATTTTTCGAAATTAAAAACATAGAAGTGGAAAATTTATGTTTGATGGCTAAGTTATTACTATCTCCTAAGACCACTTGGTTCGAAATCACATGCCATTATTACTATTTAGGGTCACATGAATTAATATTATTCATAGTTTTGAGAAAAAATATTATAATAATGATTAAAATAATGAAAAATACCTCCTCTCCTCCTCTATAAATACCACCCTCATTCCCCTCTTCCTCCCACACCTCTAAATACTTTATCCTTACATAAATTCTACCAAATAATCTTCCCAATCCCTCTTCCCCACGTCCTAGAGCTGTTGGTCTCACCAAAAGGCCAAAACCAAAGGCCTTAAGAAGGATCTCAAGGAGAAGAGATCAAGAGGTAAACATCCTCTTTAGTTTTCTTTCTTTTCTTTCATTTTATGTTATTATTTTTTAATTTAATTTGTCTTATTTTGGGATATGTCATTCCATATCCTTCCTACTTCCCATATTATGTAAGAGTGATGGGATACCCCCTTTAACTCATCAATCTATTTTATGAAATTTTAAGTGACGTCGTTAGGCTGCCGAATTTTCATGAGAGATTTCTCATTTTTTCATTTATTTTGAGTTACTTTATTTTATACTTATTTACTCATCTCCCCTCATCCAAATGCTATTTTAATTCTGGTACCTTACATCAACTGGAATTATATTATGCTAATGGAATATTTCATCATCATCCATTTCCCCCTCCTCTTATACTAAAAATGAAAACATCGTCCGAGATGTGTTGATTTATCACATTCAAGGATGAAAGGTTCTTAATTTTCATTACCATATTCAATTATGGTAATGAAACAATTTTTATGGTTGAACGAGATCAGAATATATGTATTCCATATCATTAATGTTTTGGAATCCCTACACACTCATAATATGGAATAAACACCGTATGTAAAATGGTATACAGTTTAGACAATAAACATATACATGATATGAGAATATGGATATTTAATAGAAATATAATTTCAAATGAAAATTGGTCTCAAATGGGTAGTAGGTACACCACATAAGAATTATCATATGAAAAATACAAAGTAAGTCACAACGAAATGGAAAACTCAGACAAAGTTAATTACCACATTGTAATCAATTGAATCATATGACCAAAAATCAATATTCAATAAATGAATCACAGATTACCATGAATATAAAGAGAATAATTATATTATATATAAAATGGTAGTACACATATACCACATACAAGAAATAAGTGGAGAACAATGGAAATCTCATAGAATTAAAAGTAAGATAAGAAACCTCTTACCTTATGCTCGAGTGCGTTCTTCATTTGTTTTAATGACCTAAATAATATAATTTAGATTCATTAATTAATAAGTACATAACCTCCTATACATGTAATTTATTTAGTATAAACTTATTAGGTTCATTCATATCCCTTTTTATGGGTTTAAGAGGTTCAATTTTATTGTTTTGGAAGCATTTGTTCCTTGGTTTTCATGATCTGTTTACTTATATTAATGAATAGAAGTTATTTTTAAATGTGGTTAAACATACAGAATTGTTAATATATATTATTAGTGACATTAAAGAGATATAAATGATCTTATAATGATTCTGGGTTATATACTTGAGGATGAATCATTAGTTAAATGTTATTGATAAAGATTGGATTTAGCTTGGCAGTTTTGTGCACAATGAACTTGTTTTATATTATTATTCCATATTATGAGTGTTTAGGGATTACAGAACATTATTGAGATGAAATACATATATTATGATCTGGTTCAACCATAAAAATGGTTTCATGACCAGAATTTAACATGGTAATGAAAATTAAGAACTTTTCGTCCTTGAATGTGATAAATTAACACATCTTGGACGGTGTTTTCATTTTTAGTATAAGAGGAGGGGAAAGAGTGATGATGATGAAATATTCCATTAGAATAGTATAATTATAGTTCATGTAGGGTACTGGAATTATTATATCATTTGGATGAGGATATATGAGGAAATAATTATAAAATAAAGGAACTCAAAATAGAAGAAAATTGAGAAATTTCTCATGAAAATTCTGCAGTCTAACAGCATCACTTAAAATTTCAAAAAATAGTTTGATGAGAGAAATGGGTATTTCATCACTATTACATAACATGGAAATTAATGGGGATGTGGAATGACATATCCCAACATAATCCAATTGAAAATAAAAGATAAAACATAAAATGAAAGCTTTAAGAAAAGAGAAGGGTGGTTGATTCTCTTACCTTGTAGAGTAACTCCCAAAACGTGAAGGTTGGGACCTTGGGGGTTTGATGACACTTTGGGAGGACTCCTATGGAGGTAATACTACAAGATATTTGAGGATAAATAGTTTTTAATGAAATAAAATTAATGGGGTGAGTGGGTATTTATAGTAAATGAGAGGGGGGGTTTATTAATTAAAAGGGACACCTCATCAGTGGTTTTTGAAAAACCATGGGCTTTCCCATGGTATTTTCCCATGGTTTTAGCTACTTGGAAAACTTCATGTAATATTTTATTATACACAAGTCGACCAGCCTTTTATATTAATTATTATATCATTATGGTGTCATTAAACTACCAAAAACTCAAAAACTGTATTTTTACTATTCATGAAAAATTCAAGTATTTAGAAAAATCCCAAAAACTCTCCATAACAATTTTTTGAATTGTAGAATTAAAAAATGAACTCCATTTCTTGAAAATAATTTTCAAAGTATTTTTAATTTAATTTTTAATTAAAATCATAATTTATTCAAAAATAACAATTTTAAAGGTATAATTAGTTTTATATCACATTGAAAAATTAATTAAGATCTTATTATCTTATTACCTTAAGAAAATAAAATATTATCATTATTAACTATTCATAATGGTCATATTACTATTCATAAGGTTATGTTACTATTCATCAAAAAATCAATTTGGTTTTATCAGACTTCAAATGTCTTACTAGTCACAACTCTAGATGACCGTTTTTCAAAATTCAAAACATAGAAGTGGAAAATTTATGTTTAATGGAAAAGTTATGACTATCTCCTAAATAAACAAGTTTTTTTTTAAAGGAACACATTGCTTTATAAAATATAGGCTATGAATATAATATATTTAAAAGTAGCATACCATAAAATTTTTGGGGTGTTATAGAAGTATTAGTTAGTCCCACCACGAAGTCTATGGATATATTCTCCCATTTTCTACTCTAGAACTGGAAAAGGCTAAATCATCCCCTTTGGTAACTACCGCTCTGATTTAACCTGTTGATATGTCAAAAATTTCAGAGTAAATTCTACAATATCCCTTTTTATTCCATCCTACTATTAATACTCCCAAAGGTCTTTGTACATCTTAGTACTTCCAGGATAAACTAAAAATGGAGAACTATGAGCTTCACAAAACAAATATTTCTTTAACTAGGAATCACATAGCACACACAACCTTTTTCCATATCTTAAAACACAATCATTATCAAGGTTAAATTCTGGAAACTTACCCATTTTAACCAATTCTAACTTTTTCTGTAGCTCATGGTCTTCCTTCTGCAATTTCATAATTCTATCTGATAATGATGACTACACTGAAACCTGAAACAAAAAAGATGTATTTCTAGCACCGATAACTTCTAAGACAAAATTCATCAAATCATTAATCAACGGATCTTGTTCCAAATATAACATAGTTAATGATGCATGATGTTTTCAAATCAAGTTATTTTCCACTTTGTTTTCTTTTCTTGGATGGTAATTGATCGTGCAATCATAATCATTTATCAGTTCAATCCATCTTCTCTTCCACATGTTTAATTCATTCTGAGTGAATATATACTTCAGACTTTTATGGTTAGTATATATTTGACATTTGGCTCTGTATAAATGGTGACTCCAAATTTTCAAAACAAAAAACACAGATTCTAATTCCAAATCAGGGGTGGGATAATTTAACTCAAGTGGTTTTAGTTGTCTTGAAGCATAAGAAATTACCTGACCATTCTGCATCAGAACACAACCAAGTCCCTTTAATGAAGCATCACTATAGAACAAAAACTCACCAATTCAAGAAATCAAGGCCAAAACTAGAGCATTCACCAATCTCTTCTTCAGTTCCTGAAAACAAGCATCACATTCTTCTGTCCAAACAAATTTAACTCATTTTCGTGTTAAATTAGTTAGCAGGCTAGATAACTGTGCAAAGTTTTCATCAAATCGCTGATAATAACCTGATAATCCAAGAAAACTACGAATATCTTTAACATTTTTAGGTCTTGGCCATTCATCAACCACTTTTTTTTTGGCAGGATCAACTATTATTCCATCTTTATTTACAATGTGACCAAGAAAAGAAATCTGTTGCAACCAAAAATCACACTTTCTGAATTTTCTATACAGTTTCTTTTCTTTTAAGGTTTTCAAAACAACCCTTAGATGTTTTTCATGCCCCTCTTTACTTCTAGAATATACCAGAATGTCATTAATAAACACAACCAAAAACTTATCCAAGAAATCGTGAAATATTCTATTCAGAAGATCCATGAATACAGTAAGTGCATTAGTTAACCCAAAAGGCATAACTAAAAATTTATAATGACCATATCTAGTAAGGAACACAGTCTTCAGGATTTCATCATCCTTTACTTTCAACTGATGGTACCCCGACCTCAGGTCAACCTTTGAAAAATAATGTGCTCCTAGAGCTGATCAAAAAAATCATTGATATGAGGAAAAGGATACTTTTTTTAACATTAATGTTATTTGAGGCTCTATAATCAATGAAAAGTCTCATTGAACCATATTTTTTCTTAACAAACAAGATAAGAGCGCCCCATGGTGAAGTACTGGGTCGGATGAAGCCTTTATCTAATAATTCTTGTGACTGCTTTTTTAATGCAAATGTTTCATTTAGGCCATTCGATAAGGGGGTTTAGAAATTATCTTAGAATCAGGAATTAATTCAATAGTAAACTCAACCTATCGATTAGGAATAACACCAAACAAATCATTAGGAAAAACATCCAGGTATTCATTTAACACTGGTATATCATAAATTTGGATAGTCCCCTTATCTTCATAAATACGAGCAAGATAACTTTCATTTTCATTTGTTATCAGTTTCTTAGATTCCTGATATATTATTAATGGTATGGGTTCATTCTTGTATACAAAATGAAATTATTTCTGAAAAAAAACTTCTTTTTCTCTACAATATATCTTAGCATGATAAAAATAAAGACAGCCTATACCCAGAATAACATCAAACTCTACTAGAGGAAAAAAACAAGGTTTTCAGGTAAACTCTTTCCACAGACAAGGATAGGCAGGTTCTTATAATTTCTTTTTTCCACAATATTTTCTCCAGGTGTTTTTACCATGATATCTAGTTTCACTTCATGAGGTTGAATTCCCAATTTTTCTAAAAATTACTCATAAAAGAAGGAATGTGTGGACCCTGAATCAAACAACACATTTGAGAAATCTATAAAAATAAGCAATGTACCTAATACCACCTCATTTTATGGCTCAAAATCTGCTAAAGTTATTGCAAATGATTTTAACAAACCCTTTTGCTTCCAATATTGCTGATTCCCTACTTGAGTAACTAGCTTCAGACAAACGTTAGCAAAATAACCCAATTCCTTACAGTTAAAGCATCTCACCAACTTGTTCTCATTAATTTTCAGATCATTTTCATTTCACTCATGATACATATGTCCAAACTTTCCACATCGGTAACATTTCCTAGAATTTACAAGACATTAACCAAGATTCCTTTTACCACACTTTTCATAAGAAGGGAAATTCATTTTCTTACCTCCAGAATTCTTCGACGAGTTCTTCCCCATTTTCTGAAAACTTGATCGCTTCTTATTATTGTCATCACGAGACGCATATCTTTCAGAAAACTCCATCTCAACTTTTTCAGCACAAAGAACAAGCTTCTCGTAGCTTTTAAACTCTCGTGAGGCCAAAGCTCTTCGTAAAAATGGTTTCAAACTAGAGTAAAATCTATTAATTTTACTTCAAAATCCCAATTAAAATTTGGTACATAACTGGATAGTCTTGTAAAATTGGATTCATATGATATCATATAATCACCATCTTTGTAATTCAGTTCCAAGAATTGTTTATCCATTCTGAGTCGAACATTTTTGGGAAAATGTTTTTCCAGAAAAGACTCTTAAAATCATCCCATACTAGGCTGTGAAGATCATCTCTTTCTCTCGTATTCTTAACCAAATACCACCATTGATCAGCTTCAACTTCCAAAGGATAAATGGATATTATTAAATTTTGATGTTATGAACATCCCATGACATCAAATATCTTTTCAAGAGCAGTGATCCATCCTTCGACTATCACCGAATCTACAGTTCCACTGAATGCTGGAGGATGTTGCCTCATAAAATGCTCCATAAAATACATGTTTCTTTAGGGTAGATCATGTTCCTCTCTAGGATGGATACCACCCCTTTTTATTTATTGATTCAACTGAGCCATTGTTGTCACAAACTGATCGTTTGTAATTCCCACCATTTCAGGCTACAGATTCGGATAGACATCAGCCTCTTGGTGCCTTCCTACTTCAGCTTCCATGTTCCTTCTATTGACAACCATTCTGAACGAACATATCTTAGTTGAAGCAACATGGTAATCTTTAAATTCTATAAAATTTCAAATTAATCATATCATAAAAATAATTTATGGTATTCTTTAAATATCATCCTAATCCCTAAAGTTATTTAAACCATCCTTTGATACCAACTATAAGGACGCGACCTTAAAACATTACTTAATCTTGAATTTTACATAATACCATACATTATTACACATTGAGGATCTTTTCATGTTTATAGTTTTAAAGAATTAAGATATCTGACATACATTACATACCATATTCATACAAGAGGATACAACTAAAACAATATCCATTTTTTCAAAATATAAATCATTAAAACTTAAAGAAAGAATTCTTTAACAACACTCTATATCAAACATCACGAATCCCTTATTTCTCTTACCCATCATTATATCCCGTGAAAATCATTTTAAAAACATAGGATGAGTATAAAACTCAGTAAGGGATATAAAGAAAGAAATCATTTGTCAAGTGATAAGATAAAAACCAATAAAACTCATAATCATAAAAAATCATATGCATAGAAATATCAAGTAGTTTCCTTGGGAAATATTTACCATATCACTCTTACATTCACCCTTACACATGGAATAACCTTTTGGTCAACTTCTATATATGGAGTACCCAATGCATTGGAGAGCTATAATGGGGCTCACCCGTCATATCATGAGTTATAATGGGCTCAACCCAAATATCTTGAGCTATAATGGGCTCAACCCAACATAAATAATGTTCAAGGAACATATCATGGTAATAAAGTATCTTGAAATTAGGAGAAAATACTCATTCCATACACATAAAAAACAATCCTTTTGAAATTTATTAAAGAGAGTTTTAAAAGGATTTTAAAAGGAAAGTCCCTAAAAATATAATTAGAGTGAGAATTAATAGAATGGAATGGATATGTGTATACACTAAAAATACATATAGTGATACATAATATATACAAAAATTAATCACACCAACAATCTTAATACCACATAATGAATAAAGAATAAGGTTAACCAAAAGAATGGAAATTGGGTTAAGAATTCTCTTACCTCAGGTTCCTCTTTCATCAAATGTGTTTAAACCTCCTGTATAATGGTTAAAAGAGTGTTATTAATATCTTAAAGAATAATATTCATGTTTATAACACCTTATATGATCATTTAATAACATCATTTCACCCTTTAATTATTATTATTTTGTTCCTTCCATTGTTTTGGATACTTTCTGTACATGTTTTCCATGATCGGTTTATGATGGATGTTCTTGTTGATTGGAAGTGAAAATACAGAATTAGAATGCAGTGGTATTTAAATATTTCCATAACCATAAATTATACCATTTATCATTTTGAATTCTTAAATGAGGATGATTCATAAGTTAAAACATTAATGATGTTCGTTTAGATCATTTTAGTGGTTCTTTGATAACAACAATCTCATTTTATTTTATAAATTAAAAATATGTGTAAAAAAGAATTCTAGAACCATGGATGAGAAATAATACATATATTATAACCTGTTTCAACCATAAAAATGGTTTCATGACCATACTTGAAGGAATTAAATCAAATTGAAATCACATCGTCCACGATGTTGGTAATTTGACACATCACAAACAATGTTTTTTCTCCTTGAATAAGTGGGAGAGGAGAAGAAGAATGATGATGAATTTTACATGAACATGAGAACATCCATAATATAAAAGATTTATGGAGCTTTAATTCCTCTTGGATAAGAGGAGGTGGGTAAAGAAAAATAAAAGAAGGTAATCTCAAAATAAAAGAAAAATTGAGAAATCCCTGGCAGCCTAACGGCATCGTTTAAAATTTCATAAAATATTTTGATGAGAGAAAAGAGGTATCTCATCATTCATACATAATATGAGAAGTAAGGGGGATATGTAATGACATTTCCTAACATATTCAAAAGGAAACTAAAAATAATAACATAAAATGAAAAAAAAAACAAAAGAGGAGGTTTACCTCTTGATCTCTTCTCCTCGAGATCCTCCTTAAGGCCTTTGGTTTTGGCCTCTGGATGATACCAGTAGGTCATGGAAGTGGTTAAGGAGATTGGGGAGGTAATTTGGTAGAAATTATACAATTCTTAAGTATTGAGAGGTGTGGGAGGAAGAGGGAAATAATGGTGGTATTTATAGTGGAGGAGAGGAGGTATTTAACATTATTTTAATCATTATTATAATATTTTTTCTCAAGACTATGAATAGTCTTAATTCATGTGACCTAAAATAGTAATAATGGAATTTTAGTTCCAACCAAGTGGCCTTAAATCACTTATGATGTCATAAATAGTTTATTATACTGATAATTTGAATATATGGTATTTTACTGTATTTCACTATTCATAAAAAATTCATGAATTCCAGAAAAAACCCAAAAATTCACCCTAACCATTTCTTGATGTGTATAATTAAAAAATGAACTCCATTTTTTGAAAATAATTTTATAAATATTATTAATTTAATTTTTAAATAAAATCATACTTATTTCAAAAATTAATAATTTTATTTCTACAACTGCTTTTATATCACATTGAAAAATTAACCAAGATGTTTTTATCTTAAAGCCTTAAGAAAACAAAATAATAATACAATTTACTATTCATTAGGGTCATATTACTAATCATAAGGGTATGTTACTATTCACCAAAAAACAATATGGTTTCATCAAACTCCAAATAATTGTCGAAATAGTGGGTGCCCTAGACCCAAATATGTAGTATTTTTTATTATCGTATCATGTGTATAGTTAGATATGCATGATGATATCTTACCATTATAATGCATACTTTTCTGCACCCACTATAAAAATGGTAATGTCCAAAGGTTAATTGTTGTGTTAAGAGGTTATAGTAGATCCTAGGCTATAATGAGAACCTCGAGATACAATGACATTGATCTTAAATATATGTTCTATAGTCTAGGTACATCTTACTGACTAGACACAGTAGATGTCTGACTATCAGGTGATGGGGTCTCATAAGCATTGAGACTTCTTCTCATGAAGTTCGCACTTGGTGATCTCTAGTAGTGAGATCATGAGGACAGACCCTCCAATAGGAACACCACATGTTTTGGGTGTCATTGGTTGTTCCTATCTACGGACGTGTGTATTGTTCTCCTCACTTGAGACCATTACCAATGCATATCATTTAATTAAATACTTTGATGCAAGGTGAAAACCGTGGCAGTAATGTCATGGCGAGGTAGTTTGTGTTGGGTGCGTCGTTGGTGGTATGACGTTGGTTGAATGGTCAAGAAAGGATTTGTCACTCCCAAGTTTAGGAAGTTGTATATCTCAGGCCTGGTTGATCAGGATGGTGCCGCCTTCATAAGTTTTTGGCCAAAGCAGTAGAAAGGAAAATCCATCCGGATAGATCAACAAATAATAAAGCAAGATAAGGACGATGACACAAGAGTGCGTCCTACTTTATGAGATATTTAATGACAAAGAGACTATAATACACAGTCAGTGTTCGTAGGTTGGTAGTCGTTGCAATGACTATCCATATCTCTTTAGGGGCCATGACAGGTTGCTAGACCCCGCTCTTGGTTTGTGGATTTTATTCACTACTATTGAGATAAGGGCCTAGAGAGTCACACACAACAGCGTATTCAAGAATCCGCACCTATTCAGTGGAATAGTAATATGGATAATGTGGGCCCCTCCATGGGGTCCGAGCGTTTTCCATGTTGTCGATCACCAAAATAATTAAATAAATTCATTAATATTCAAGTTACGAATATTTGGGATTGAATTTATTTAATGTATTTACGAGTTTAGTAAATACGAGAAAATATTAATCAAATGAATATTATTTTAATATTCAAAGTCCGTTTAATATTAAGCGGGACAACGAGTCAAGTTAAATGGCTCAGATTTTATCACATAATATATTATATATATATATTACACGTATGTGATAAAATAAATAAATAATATTGACACAGTTTTAAGACGTCATAGTTATTTATTTAGTGGATGTGGAATTAACGGGGGTCGGGGAACCCAACCGGGTAATTTCATGATCCATTATAAATAGAGGAGAAGGGCTCAAGCACAAGAACTATTCATGTAAATTTATCCAGAGCCTCTCTCTCCTCCCGCTCTCTAAAGAGAGAAGTTCTCGATCCGATCTTGGATCGAGTTTCTCCTCATGCATCGCAAGATCGACGATGCGGTGATCATCGGAACGTCGAATATATCATCGGATCTCCGTGCTAGCACCCAGAGTTCAATGATCGGCGTTCCTGCAGATTTCTGAAGCATGTGTGGACGATCTAGAGGGATCCTGCTATGGATCCTTCGTGCAACGATCGCCGGTGACAAGTTGCGGTCGACAACGGCTTCAGATCTGAAATGGGTAAGTTTTATTTTTAATTTTGTTCTCTTTACAATCTATGAGAGATCCTTGGACCTCTCCGGGGCTCGGATCGTCGGCGAAGACAAGTTTTGTCGTCTCGCCGATGAAAATTTTAAAATCCCCGGCCCACCGGCTTCCGCTGCAGGCCCCGGATACCTAACAGTGGTATCAAATGTAGGTTCGTAGATTTTCAAAGCCAAATAAAATTAATTTGCATAAATTTAAGTAGAGGGTTTAAAATTGGTCACAACTGTTCAAACCGTGATTCAATCTGATTTCGAACGACTAAGATATGGTCATTCGAAATTTTCGGAATGGATCATGTTTTCGTTTTTGAACAAGGGTATTAAAATTTTTAATATAATTATAATTATTATAACTTATATCATTCTTATAATGATATAATTATAATAATAATAAAATTATTATATTAAAATAATAATTTATTATTATTATATCTAAAGGCTAAAATAGCCTTTAGAAAGTTTAAAAAAAGGGGAGATGACTTGACCTGCTAGTCATGTCTTCGAAAATAAAAAGGGGGCAAAATAGAGACTTCAAAAGAAGTCTTAAAATTTAAAAAAAATGATAAAAGTGGGCTGGGCAGTGGAATGAAACAAAAAAAGGGGGAGAAAGGGGTGGCGCGTGGAAACAGCAAACCAAAAAAATTGAAAACCAGGGGTCGGTGGAACCCTAGCTGCTCTCCCTCGGGACGCCGCACAGGAGGGCCGCCGCACCCCAGCGCGCCGCACGAATGCAGCATCGGGACGACGCCCCACTGCCGGAGCCCTCCTAGGGACACCACCTGCGTCGGCCTTCCTCCGCCAGCCGCCTCGCTCCTCCGTACGCCAGCACCGGCTTTAGCCCGGCCGGCCACCCGATCGGACCCCTCCCCTTGCGCGGCGCATGCAGCGCCGCCTGTGGCTTCTCCGGCGCGGCGCACTCTAGCGCCGCTTCTCCAGCGCGGTGCACTGCAGTGCCGCGGAGCAGGCCGCTGGGAACCACCAAGGCCAAAGCACGCCGCCGCCCAGGGTTCCCACAGACCAGCTGGAGTCGTCGCAGCGTCTCGTCACCCTCCTCGCGCTCGGTCTGCGCCAGAACCAGGCGCACCAGCAAATAAAAAAAATAAACCTATCGGCCGCCTGCTTCAAAGGGCCACCACGCACAGCCAGGTTCTGCCTTCGCCGCTTGCACCAGCTCAGGCCAGACCCGTGCACAGCGGGCCGGCCCGCCGGCCTTCCTCCGCCGGCCGCCCACCTCTACCGCTACCTAGGCTTCGCGAGCAGACCGCGGTCTTCTCCCGACCGTGCACTGCAAGTCAGACCACCCCACGCAGCCGGTTCCCTAGTGCGCAGCTCCCGCGCACTACTGAGAGAGGCGCCGCCTCCAGCAACGGTAGACCGCATAATGCGCGCTTCTCAAGCAGTTTGGAACAGCTCAGCCGCAGGCTCCTCGACTGGTGCTCCTGCCTCCGGTCGCCGCCCGGTCCTCCTAGCGTGCAGGTAACCCCTGACCCGGGTTTAGTTAAATCAATTAATATAATTAGTTAATTTAATTAATTAAATTAATTAATATATTAATTGTAGTGAAAATAAATTTTAATACCCGAGGTTAAAATTAATTTAATTTTTGTAATTAAATTAATTAATTAATTAATTTAATTTTAAGTATTAAAATTAAATTAATTACATGACCGATAATTAATTAAATTATTTTAATTTATTAATTCATTTAATTTAATTAAATTAAATAACCCGTATACTTATTTTTGCATTTTAATTTTATCGCGCTTTAAATTACTCATCGTCTGGTCTTGAGCATCGACCTTTGCATGTCTACATTTAATTATTTATTTAATTAATTATTTAAATGTGTGTGATGCTTGTATATTAATTAAATAGACGGTCTGCACATCATCTTTATTTTTCAGTTAAAATGTATAAGGGCTTGTGCGCCCAATTTTTATATGATGTACATTTATACCCGAGTTCCCCTCGCCTGCGCGCGAGTATCTCTGTACTTCAGACAAAGACGGTGAGCGACGTGGACATCGCTAAGATGAGGCAGTGTACGACGGTGCAAGACGACACGTGAATTCCACCCAGACGAGGCGGTACTCCAAGACGTGACGTCGACCCCACCAAGACATGGCGATACTGCAGAAGACCAGCAAACATACAAGACAGGGGGCAAGCTGCATTTTGAGTCAAGCTTCGACTCGCGTAAGATTCCCTTAGGTCTTCTAGATGCTCAAGACCAGTCATGTAGTATTTTGCCTTTATGCGTTTATTTATTATTTTATGCATTTTAGAACAGTGGGAAAAATACATAAAATAATAGATAATAAAATTCATAAAGAAGCGGCATATGTTTTTCTATTAAAGTTCAGTTGTGAGCGCGACAACATAGATGAACAAGTTTAATAGAAATGGATCACATTCATCGAGAGAAAACCAATAAAACCCTCAAAGAAAATATTAAGTCACAAACAGCCTTCCATCATTCAAGTTTGAACAAAACCGGGTGTTCGAGGTGTCGGTTCATGCCTTAGCTGAGGGTGCCTCTTACTACCGGGGAGTTTTTATTCATATGATGGGTCGACTTAACTAAAATTGCAGAAATGGAATAGCCTTAGCTAGCTTGTTGTAATTTTAGTGGCAAGCGTTGAGTAAATCAGTAAATGATTTTTGAAGCTGGGACTTCACTCAACAGATCATGGAACCGCGAGCTAATGCGGTTGGCTAGTCAAAAGCCTACCTTGGACCCTCCGAGTAGTGGCGTAGCCCTAGCTTGTAGACTATGAGGGAGGTTCAGGGATCCTTGCCACTAGAATACTCAAGAGTATTCTGATTCTAGTACAGAGGGTTCCTAGAATTCGAAAAATTAGTGGGATACATTTAATGATTAAATAATCAATAATGTCAGATTAGGTAATCACATAAAAGTACAATCTTCTAAAGTATATTTGTAGATAATGGAAAGCAATACCACAATAAAACTGCGATAAATATTAGACAAAGTTATTGTCTAAACTAAGCACGAATTTCATAAATGTAGTATAGGTGCTTGTGCAGATTACTACTACAATAGAAATTCAAGGTGCTTGTGTCCCAACTTGTTAAGCCACCTCAGGAAGCGAGGGTGTAAAATTGCTTTCAGGAGACTCATGAATAAAGCATATGATGGTTCTGTCATAATGCTATCATCAAATTCTGATGTTAGTTGTGGTCGCTACATAAAGACATGGATGATGTTACATGTAGTCTCATATCCAAGATCCTTTTGAGGAGAATGTGAAGAAAGATTTGAATGTGATGATTGCACTCAGAGTGTGTAAAGTGAAAGACAGTTCACAATCTTTGATGTCATCCCATTCTTATACCTTTTACACCCAATTTCTCTAGTTTCATTTAAAGGTACAAATGAACTGTATAGAGTAAGCGCTTCATTATCGCTAAGGTAACATTCACCAAGTAATAAAAATATTAGAGATAACACCATCTTTTATTCTTATGGAAAATAAATTGAATGACAAAGCGAAAAGGCCTATGGCAAGTTATGCCAAAGGCACCTTCGTCATTCCCTTTAAAGTAAAGTGGATGGTTATTTAATAGGAGGTTATTTTCATTACATAATGAAATAAATTCATGGAAGTTTAAAAACTGAAATACAATAAGCAAGTTCCTGCTCCTCGTTCAGTTAATATTCATCAAATAAAAGTATTTTTTTCTCTCATACTTCTTGGGTATTAAAATACAATATGTTTTTCACATATATGTATTGAAATACAATAACCAAGAAAGTATAGAAACATTACTAGAAGTAAAGTGTCTTCTCCAACCAGCTGAGAAAGGGTGATTCCTAAGTCAGTGGTAAGAAACACATAGCTTCTAATTGCCAAGTGATTCATTCAAATTGAACAAGTTGTGGAGTATAACCAAAAACATTTATCTCATGTGCCCATTTGGACATGATGAGACATTATTCCATGTTTTGGAATGAATGTTGTTTGTGGTAACATACTCAACAAATAGTTCACTTTTATTTGAATCAATGGCAATACATGATGAATATAAAATGTAAGACCTACCCAGTTGTGGAAATGTGATTCTTTGTCAAGAAAAACTAAAAGCAGACGTCAACTATATACCCAGTATTGTATTTATGCTCGGCACAGCTAAACACCTATGGTATTATTGACACCCTTAGTTTAGACAAATAAACCTTTATAAATAAAGGTATTCCACAAAGCTTTCCGAGATTAGTTCAACAAGACAGTGTGAACTATTCCAAAGAAAGTAAGAGGTAAAGATACTTCATAATTTTCCTGTAAGTCATTAAGGAATAGTGAAGTATAAGTTAGGTCAAAAGATATGAGTTTCTTCGGATCAGCAGGCCGAAGAATATATTGACCAAACAATCATTGATCATGATAATGTAGCATGGAGTAATTCCTAAACACATGTTACCTTATCTGCAACACCATGTTGACGTTCATAATGAGGATCGATGATAAAGTCTTACATATGAACATTGGTCAACAAACATGTAGCATGGAGAAATTCCTAAACGCATGTGTTATACATCAGAGTTATTATGTAAGTTGTATCAATGTTACAACCTATAGAAACTTCCATTATATTTCATGATGTGCTTTACAAATAACGGATTAAACCCATAACCAATATACCAACTAAAATGACAAATGGATATCATACGAGTCATATTATGATGGGAAACCCATTATGTTATAGGACGTGTTTAGATTCAAAGAGTTTGTTAGGATTTAAACAAACATGAATCAAGTTAAACATGTTGTGTATCTAAGGTAATTATCCAAACAGTTTCTTAAGATATTACCTAAATATCTAAGATAGAAAAGATGTAGTCAAGTACTAGACTACATTTCTATACAAGGGTGTACATCTCTATTAGAGATAGTGGGAGTTGAATTGACTTGGACTTAGTCAATGCTCGAGATGCACAAATGGTTGGCATAAGGAACAAGTTCCACAAGTACATGTGGAATTGGCATGTTCCAGAGACACATACTGCGTAGGAAGAATGAAACCATTGTGATGGTTTCATATTCACCGTGGCCGGTGATATATTATTCATTAAGAATAATAAATCCTACAAGTAAGCAGTATAAGGAAATGAGCTAAGATTGACAAGATCAACTAAAATTAAATAATAGATTCCATGTATCAAATTGCAAAGGGGATTACAAATTGAATACTGTAGTGGGCATTCAAATGAAATGATACATGGATGGTACAAGTTTGGTACTAATAAGGCTCGATTGGTTATACCAAGTCAGTACGCCTAAATCTATTAGAATTTTACTTGTCATAGATGAACTTTTAAGATCTTTTTATTGGCCATTCGATGTCAAGATCATCTTTCGTGGAAGGTGTCTATACGATGCAACCAGAAAGAGATGATGACATCAAATGATGCCAATACGGGTTAAAATTTACTGAAATCCAATTATGGATTAAAGTAAGCAACAAGATCTTAGAACATTCATTATAAATGAATCTTTGCCTTGTGTCTACCAAAGGTTATTAGGAGCGCCAATTTTTTCCAAGTGAAATATGTTCAGAGACATATGGAAAACAGATTTTGATTTTACAGTTAGATAGGATCAGGTTAAAATCAATTCTCCAATGATTGACTTCAAGTAGCAACCTAAGTTCTAGGGAATCGGATCCACTGAGGTAGATCCAAAGGTTTCTTGGTCCTAGTCAATCGTACATATAGTGACATTGTATTGAAAAATAAAAGTTAGAACAATTCAAGTTCAGAATTGTTTCCTATGTCACATGACTTAATCTCTCCAGGTTAACATGTTTGGAGCATGTGTAGAGATTAAAGTTGTGAATTGATACCATATGATTTAGCAATGGATCAATCACATATGCCATAATATGTACAATAATTGATACTGCCAGGATATAATTTATTATAGGTAGATATCAATTATTTCCAGGAGCACTGCAAGTGATGCAGTCAGAACTATCATCTTGTACTTCGGTAAGTACAAATGATATGTACCTGGAATATGGAGAGGAAGGTATACTAGTTATGGTGGGACACATACTAGTAGTCCTTAAATCAATTTGATCTAGTATCTCAGTTAGGCATAGGTGATGAGTGATTCAAGATCATAAAAGCTAGTGGTATCCATATATACAAATACCGAATACGTTGAAGCTTCTAAAGAAGCTAAGAAGTAGTTATAAATCACAAATATTTATTCCAGTTCTTGGATTCGCACCTAGTGAGAAAAGTATTATCATAATGGGAATTATGATATTATTACTAGACAAGTTTTCAAGTTATGAAAATGGACTAAAGTAATATACTCGGAGATACCTTGTCTTGAGAAGTTTTACTCAAGCCGATAAGGTTGCATATAGAAGATATGCCATGCGGCGAAAACCTGGCAAGCCCAGCAGTTAAATCCATTAATCAACAGAAGAATGATATTTATTATGTGAGTAGCTAACATGTTTAGTTAGCAAGTTGGCTCTAGTGAAAGTGGGAGTGTGGAAATAGTGGGTGCCCTAGACCCAACTATGTATTATTTTTTATTACCATATCATGTGTACAGTTAGATATGCATGATGATATCTTACCATTATAATGCAAACTTTTCTGCATCCACTATAATAATGATAATTTCCAAAGGTTAATTGTCGTGTCAAGAGGTTATAGCAGATCTCGGGCTATAATGAGAACCTCGAGATACAATGACATTGATCTTAAATATATGTTCTATAGTCTAGATACATCTTACTAACTGGACACAGTAGATGTCTGAATATCAGGTGCTGGGGGATCATAAGCATTGAGACTTCTTCTCATGAAGTTCCACTTAGTGATCTCTGGTAGTGATATCATGAGGACAGACCCGCCAATAGGAACACCACATGTTTTGGGTGTCATTGGTTGTTCCTATCTATGGACGTGTGTATTGGTCTCCTGACTTGAGACCATTACCAATGTATATCATTTAATTACGTACTTTGATGCAAGGCAAAAACCATGGTAGTAATGTCATGGCGAGGTAGTTTTTGTTGGGTGAGTTGTTGGTGGTATGACGTCGGTTGAATGGTCAAGAAAAGATTTGTTGCTCCCATGTTTAGGAAGTTGTATATCTCAGGCCTGGTTGATCAGGATGGTGCCGCCTTCATAAGTCTTTGGACAAAGCAGTAGAAAGTAAAATCCATCCGGATAGATCAACAAATAATAAAGATAAGGATGATGACACAAGAGTGCGTCCTGCTTTATGAGATATTTAATGAAAAAAAGACTATAGTACACAGTCAGTGTTCGTAGGTTGTAGTCATTGCAATGACTATCCTTATCTCTTTAGGGGCCATGACAGGTTGCTAGACCCTGCTCTTGGTCTGTGGATTTTATTCACTACTATTGAGATAAGGTCCTAGAGGGTCACACACAACAGCGTATTCAAGAATCTACACCTATTCAGTGGAATAGGAATATGGACATAGTGGGCCCCACCATGGGGTCCGAGCATTGTCCATGTTGTCGATCACCAAAATAATTAAATAGATTCATTAATATTCAATTTATGAATATTTGGGATTGATTTTATTTAATGTATTTACGAGTTTAGTAAATACAAGAAAATATTAATCGAACAAATGTTATTTTAATATTCAAAGTTTGTTTAATATTAAGTGGGACAGAGAGTCAAGTTAAATGGCTCAGATTTTATCATGTAATATATTATATATATATATTACAAGTATGTGATAAAATAAATAAATAATATTGATGCAGTTTTAAGTCATCATAGTTATTTATTTAGTGGACGTGGAATTAACGGGGGTCGGGGAACTCAACCGGGTAATTTCATGATTCGCTATAAATAGAGGAGAGGGGCTCAAGCACAAGAACTATTCATGTCAATTTAGCTGGAGCCTCTCTCTCCTCACGCTCTCTAGAGAGAGAATCTCTTGATCCGAGCTCGGATCGAGTTTCTCCTCACGCATCGCAAGATCGACGATGCGGTGATCGTCGGAACGTTGAATATATCATTGGATCGCCGCGCTAGAACCCGGAGTTCGACGATCGGCGTTCCTGTGGATGTATGAAGCGTGTTTGTAAGATCTAGAGGGATCCTACTATGGATCCTTCATGCAATGATCTTCAACGACAAGTTGCGGTCGACAACAGCTTCAGATCTGAAACGGGTAAGTTTTCTTTTTAATTTTGTGCTCTTTACAATCTACGCGAGATCCTCGGATCTCTCCGGGGCTTGGATCGTCGGCGATAACAAGTTCCGTCATCTCTCCAATGAAAATTTTAAAATCCCCGGCCCACCGGCTTCTGCTGCGGGCCCCGGATACCTAACAATAACTTACTGAACACAATTTTATATGACTGTTTTTCAAAATTCAAAACATAGAAGAATCAAAATTATATTTAAAAGATAGTTATAAATATCTACTTAAAACAAAGTTTCATGCATTTCATTTATTTTTTTAAACCTTGGGGTGTTACATCATCACTAGTCACAACACCATAGCCAACATCATTATCTTGCATTAGAGGGAAATCCCTACACGGGACACACACATTCATGTGGTTTCCATTCCTTCCACTATGTGTCATTTATAAATAATGGCATACAATAGATTAAGTTATGAATCATAATGTATAATCTCAATGTATAAAAATACTTAACATAAATTGAAATCTTATACATAGCTAATCTCATAATCCTAAACATGGTTTCCTTGAAGAAAAATTTACATTTAAATCCTTTATAATGGATTGTAAAGATAATGTGAATTATTCTAATCATATCACTTAGTAGTGTCAAACCAGGTGTGCAGTAAGGCATGTTGTCATGTACCAGGATACCTCAGGTCAAGCTTAAAACTCCTTGTCAGATTTGTTACTCCTAGGTACATCTGTTCTAGAACCACATCCATTTTTAATATCCAAACAGAGATGTATTGTCTAGAAATATCCACATAATTTGTTCCTTACCAAAATTATAGGATTTTATTTTATTTTTATCCTCAAAGTCTATATTAGGGTATTTCCCCTAATCTACATTTTCTAAATCTAGTTTCCAAGTTTTCTACTAAACTTCCTTTGATACCAATTGTAAAGTCCCAACCCTAGTTTCCTAGAGTTGGTTCCTTAATTCATTTCATCATCACGATTATAAGAAAGTTGTATCCCAAAGGAATGAATATTTTAGTAGATTTTGAAAACTAGATACATACATAATTTCAACATTACAACTTTAAAATAATTTCAATATTGAAATTCCTTTGACAAAATCCATAATTACTAGGTTATCTCTGCATGTCTTTCATAATATACCTCTTCATGTCCTAGGAAAATGAAACATAAGAAAGGGGTGATATAAAATGCTCATTAAGGGTAAGAAATAAAACAAAAGATATCATAAACATAAACATTAGTTATGGTGAATAACTTAAAACACATACCTTTAAAAATAAACTTGAACACATTATGGAAGGAATAAGAATTGAATAAATAATTCCATAACAAAGAATAATCATGGGTATTATCCTAGTCTAATAACCACATGAAATTTCAACTACTAGTTTCATAATGAGGGAATTCATAATGGAATATATCATAACCATACCATCAAGGCCTTGTGCCAAGACCATAAATAACCATTTTTTCAAGGCTTCATGCCAAGATCGTAGTTTGTATCATGAGACCTATAGATGAATAGAGTGCCTATAATGGGCCCTGCTCATCACTTACTAAATCCAAATAATTCCTTGTATGAACATGGATAAACATAAACAACATATACGTTCATATTGAAACTAAAATATGAAATGTAAATAACTTTCCCCAAACATTAAGCATAAACACTAACCATTCATAGTAAATTGGTGAATGGTTTTAAGATAGAACATCCACATTCAAACTAATAATAAAACATTAAATTAAATATGGTATATTATATCAAAAAATATTAATCCCAATAATATATAATAGTCAACACGAGTGTTTAAATAGACGCAGATACTCTTATAAAATCATCGAGTAATTCTTGAGATAAATACTCATTTACTTTGAAAAGAATAGTTATTTTGGAAAAATATTTGTGTAAAACTAGAAGTGATGTAAAATATTATTTTCATAATAAAATTAGTGATTTCGGAAAGATAATGGTTTCTAAAAACAGATTATAGATTGACCTTGAAAATAGGTAAGAATTTGAAAAATTCCCTTGAACCGGGCTTGTATTTTGGGAAGAATTTTTGAAAGATCCTTTTAAAATAAATAAATCATCATAAATGAAAGTAGAATTCTGGTTGGTACACATATATATAACATTAAAAAATAATTTATGAGGAGTAAATATGAATAAATGATAATTTAATTAAGGTAAGTATATAACAAGAGTAACTCGAATGAAAATGGAGGTTCATGTAGAAAACCCTTACTTTAAGTCTAATGGTGATATTCACTTGATATTAGTGTCCTGGATAACCAAATTAAATTCATTAATTAAAATTTACATAACAAATTATTTATTTAATTTATTTATTATATCCTTATTAAGTTCATTCATGGCCTTCTTGATGGGTTTTAGAGGTTCAATTTTATTGTTTATGAGTGTTTTCTTCCTCAGTATTCATGACCGGTTTACTTATATACATGTAAGGATAAACATGTAATATGAGAATGGTTTTCCAGAATATAAGTTTTATTTTATTTGTAAACATCCATAATATTACATGTTTATAAAATTAATTTGGTTCTTGGGAGTGAAGATGAATCATTATATAAAACTTTAATGATAATTGTTTGGGTTAATTGGTGGTTTTTTATCACGACAAACTCATTTTGATTTATAAATTAATATCATGTGTAAAAAAGATTCAAAAACCTTAAATAAGTTATAATACATATATTATATTTTTATTTAACCATAAAAATGGTTTCATGATCATAATTGAAGATGGTTATAGAAATTGAAAACCCTTCATCCTTGAATGTGATAAATTAACACATGTCGGATGGTGTTTTCATTTCTGGTATAAAAGAATGGTAAAGGAAAGATGATGATGAATTATTCCATTATAATAACAACATTCCAATACATGTAAGTAAATTTAGTAATCATGGCATTTGGATTAAATGTGGTGAAGAAAGAAAAAGAAAATAAAGATACTCGAAATAAAAGAAATGAAAAGAGGAATTTACCTCTTGAAGTTTTCTTCCCTAAGAGCCTCTTTAGGGGAGATATTTTGGTCTTTTTATGAGACCAAAGGTTGATGTACGTGTGGTAGGATCCTAGGAGGATATTTGAGTATAATTTAGACAAGGTACAAGGCTTGATATGATTGAAGAGAAGAGGGAGTGAGGGGGGTTATAGTGGAGGAGAGGGGTGATTTTTTAATATATTATTCATTATTTAATTATTTCCCTCAAGACAACCAATAGTGTTGATTAATGTGACCCATAATAGTAATAAGTGCATGTGATTTCAAACCAAGTGTGATTACATCATCCATGATTCTAGTAATAGTAAATTTAACTGATAATATATATATATATAGTAAATTACGGTATTTTACTATTCATAAAAAATTAAGTATTTCATAAAAATTCCAAAAATTAACCCAAATAATTTTTTGAAGTGTATAATTCAAAAATTAACTCCTTTTTTGAAAATAATTTTCTAAATGTGATTAATTTATTTTTTAAATAAAATCATAATTTATTCAAAAAATAACAATTTTAAAACTATAATTCGTTTTATATCACCTTGAAAAATCAATCAAGATATCATTATCTTATAACCTTAATGCAATAAAATAATAATATGATTTACTATTCATAAGGGTATGTTATTGTTCACCAAAAATAAAGTTTGTCTTATCAGACTCTAAATATCTTACTGAACACAACCGTGTATGTTAGTTTTTTGAAATTCAAATCACAGAGGTGGAAAAATTATGTTTACTGGCTAGGTTATAACAAAATGGTTTTTTTTAGAGACTTAGTGTTTCATGAATTCAATATTAAATTTGTTTATAAAACCTTGGGGTTGTTACAAGTGCGACCTCACCTCCTTGATTGAATCTTCACAAGAGATGAAATCCCCGAGTATATCCCCTTTTTCCACTTTCAAAACATGAAATATTGGCTAGTACTGATAAAAGAATTATCATGATGATATAAATTTACTTACTAGGTGTTATTCCAAGAATTTGAACAAATCATTGAATTTAATAACTTCTTCTTAGTTTCATTAGAAGCTACAGCATACTTGGTATTTTTAGGTATGGATACCACAATCTTGTATGAGTATACCTCACTCATTCCCTTAGCCTAACTATGATATTAGATCACATTTATCCAAGTAAGGATAGTTTGTGTCTCATAAAAAACTAGTATCCCTTCTTATCCACATATCTGATACATATCCTTTGTACTCTGTATAGTAAAATTGGATAGTTGTTCTTCCCTTATAGTTCTCCTTCATGTAATTGATATTTTCCTACCATAAAATATATGTTAGAAATATCATATCTTGTACATACTATGACAAACTTGATTGATCCATTGTTGAAGCATATGGAATTCAACTCATCAAATCAATCTACTTCTATGTCATGTACATGCCTACTTGGAGATATTTATGCCATGTGTCATTTTCAATAATTCTCTCTTGAATTTTCCCAACTTGTATTTTTCAATACCATGTAGTATATGTACAATTGACTAGGTCTAAGAAACCACTAGATCTACCTCAGTAGATCCTATTCCCTAGAACATAGTTTTCTACTTAAGTCAATCTTTGGAGAGTTACTTTCATCACGATATTAGATAACAGTAAGACCAAAAAGTTGTTTTCCATACGTTAACAAACACATTTTACTTGGAAAACAATGGTGCTCTCACTAACCTCTGGTAGACACATGACAAAGATTCATTCTAAATGAATATTATATGATATTTTTGCTTACTTATAATCCAAAACTATATTTTAGTAACTTGTAACCCTTATTGTCATTTTATGATGTCATCATCCCTTTCTAGTTGTGTTGTATTAACACCTTCCACGATTGGTGGCCTTTGAATAAAATTCTCAATAAATGAGCATAGAATTTAGCTATGATAAGTAAAATTTTAATGGAATAGGTTATAACAAATTGGTCTTACCAATCAATCCATATTGGTACCTTGCTTGTACTATCCATATATCAATTGACTTGAATACCCACAATAGTATTCAAAAATAATAATATCCATGTACATTGATACATTGAATCTATTATTGAATTTTAATTGGTCTTGTCAATTTTAGCTAATTTCTATATACTACTTACTTGTATGAATTATTATTCTTATTGAATAATGTATCACTGGCCACAGTGAATATTAAAATCATCACCATGGTTTTATCCTTCCTATGTAGTATGTGTCTCAGGAACATTACTCTTCCACACATTTTATAGAAGTCGTTTCTATGTCAATTATTTGTGTATCTATTAGCATTGACTAAACTCAAGTCAATATTGCTCCCACTATCTCGAATAGATATGTGCAACAATTTATAGAAATAGTCTATAACTTGACTATATCTTTTTTATCATAGGAATTTCTATAATATTCTAAGAAACTTTTAGGAAGATTACGCTAGATGCACATTGTGTTTTTCTTGATTCATGTTTTTTTATATCTTAATAAACTCTTTGCATATAAACACATGTTGTTATGAAATAATGGATTTCCATCATAGTATGAATCATATGATAACCATTTTTCATTATAGTTGGCATATGGTTATGGGATATCACCATTATTTTTCAAATCACATCTTGAAATATAAAGAATTTTCTGCAATATATATCAACATTGATACTCCTTATACTTACTTCATGAATATGATGTGTAAAAGGAAATGTGTTTCTAGAAATTTCTCCATGCTATATTTTTTAGATCAATGTTAACAAGTAAGACTTATCAACAATCATCCTTATTAACATCAATACCGCAATGTAGATAAGGTAATGTGAATTTAGGAATTGGTCCGTGCTATATTATAATGATCGATGAATTCTTGATCGAGACATTCTTCGGAATATCAGCCTGAAGTAATTCTTATCTTCTGAACATGAATATACTTTCCAACACTTTCAAATTCCTTAATAACTTGAAGGAATCTTATAAAGTATAGGAATATGCCTCTAGCTTACCCTTGGAATGGTTCACACTCTTTAGCTGAACTAATTCTGAAAATTTTGTGGCATACCTTCATTGCTAAAGGTTTCTTTGTCCAAAACTAAATAAGTATATATGTCGATAATACCTATGGTGTTTAGCTCTATTGAGTATAAATACCATACTGGGTATATCTTTGATGCCCACTTTTAGTTTTACTTGACAAAGAATTATCTTTCCACAATTGAGTATATAAGTCTTACATTTTATATTCATCAAGTATTGCCTAAGATTCATGTAACACTGAACTATTGGTTGAGTATGAAACACCACAAACAACATTTATTCCTAAACCTGAATAATGTATCCTTGTGTCTAAAGGACATGTGAGATAAATGTTTTGTTTATACTCAAGAAAAGTTCTACTATAATCATTCAACTTGGAAATATACATGTTGTGTACTTCTCACCACTGACTTAGGCACCACCATTTCTCAGCCGCTTGGAGAACACACCTTAATTATAGTAATGTCTCTATACTTTGTCATTGTATTTAAATACACATACATGATCATCATAGTGTATTTAATAACCCAAAAAATTATAACCAAAACATTACATTTTATATTGATGAATATATTTAAAGTAGAAGTATACACTTACTTCTTTGATTCGGTTCATTAAATTTAAACTTCTATTTTATTTCATGATATGCAAAGAAAATAACCTTATGTTTAATAACCAACCTATATTTTTTTAAGGACATTACGAAGGTTCCTTTAGTGTCTCTCTTTCCATTAGGCTTTTTCACTATGTCTCTCAACTTGTTCACCATAAGAATTAAAGGTTATACTTTCTTTAATTTCTTATTCACTTGGTGAACCTTGCTTAAAAGAAAATGAAGCATTTACTACATCTTGTTCATTTTTAATCTTAAATGAAACTATAATAATTGGGTGAAAAGTTTTAAGAATGAAATGTTTTGAAAGATCGTGGTCGACCTTTCATATTTACACATAACCAGTGTAATGTCATCCATTCATATCTCACTTCAATTTCTCCTCACAAGCTTCTTAGAGATGAGACTACATGTGAAATCATTTATGTCCTGATGTTGTAACCACAACTAACATCGAACATTGATGACAACATTATGAAATAACCATCATATGCTTCATACATGAGTCTTCTGTAATCATATTTTACACCCCTTGATTCTTGATGTGGCTTAACAAGTATTAGGGACACCGACACCTGGAATTTCTTGTGTCATAGTATTGTACGCAAATTCCTATACTACACTTGAAATTCGTGCTAGTTTAGACATTTAATTTTTTCATGATTATCACAGTGTATTTTTATGGTATTACTTACCATTTTCTAAAAAAATAAAATCCAACTGATTGTGCTTTTAACATGATCACTGATTTAGAAATTATTGATTAATTAATTAAATCATTAAATGTCTACCACTATTTTATTAAATTCTAGGAACCCTCTAAACTAGAATCATAATACTATGTCGCTTGAGTATTCTAGTAGCAAGGATCCTTGAACCCCCATCATAGTATACAAGCTATGACTATGCCACCACTCAGAGAGTTCAAGGTAGACTTTTGACTGACCAACTGCATTAACTCACGACTCCTTGATCTGTTGACTGAAGTCCTGACTTCTTTGAATCATAACTGTGATCCCCTAAATGCTTTGCCTCTAAAGTTATATCAAGTTAGCTATGAGTAATACTTAACTAACGGATTCAGTTAAGTCAACTCGCCATTCTCATAGGAACTCCCTAGTAGTAGGAGGCGCCCTCACATATGGTTGACCAAGCACCCCAACACCTGGTTGTGTTCAAATTCAAATGACAGAAGGTGATTGTGACTTACTATTTCATTGAGGGTTTTTATATTTATCTCAACAGATGTAATCTATTTCTATTAATCATATTCATACTATGTTTTCACACTCACAACAGAAAATTAATAGAAAAGCATCATTGCTTCTTTATGCATTTCACTATTTATTATTTTATGTATTTTCTGCTATCATGAAAATGCATAAAATAATAAACAAATGCATAAAGGAAATAAACTACTCAATTGGTCTTGAACATCTAAAATTGGTTGATCCATTTAAATTACATGGATCAATCATGGCCTATGAGTATCATACCCGAGTCATAGCTTAACTTATGATGCACCTCGTCCCCGTCCAGTGTGTTCACTTCTCGTTTGGAGTACTGCCTTGTCATGGTGGGGTCCACGTCATAAATCCTCTTCGTCAAAAGTACAAGTATACTCACTCGCGAGCAAGGGGGACTAGGGGTGAAATATACAACAGATACATTTGGATGCGCAGACCCTTATACATTTTGACAAAAAAATAAGATGATACACAGACCCTAAAAATTAATTAATTATTTACAATCATCAGGTGCAATTAAAAATAATTAAATAAATAAATAAACTAGACATACACAGGTTGGTCAATTGCTCTAGACCAGTCACCAGGTTAAATTAAAGCACGATAAAAATTAAATTGCAATAATTTATGTATGAGGGAGTTTTAATTAAATTAAATGAATTAATTAAAATCAAATTATTTTATTTTATTCAGTCTAATAATTAATTTAATTTAAATTCCAAAAATTAAATTAATTAATTGATTAATTTAATTTAATACCAAAATTAAATTAATTTTTCATGGGTATTAAAACTATATTTTAATCCAAAATTAATATTTTAATTAATTTAATTTATTACTAAAATTAAATTAATCATTTAAATTAATTTTTATTAACCCCGGTCTTAAAACCTCACGTAGGCCCTATGTGGGTCAGGTCAAACCCACGTATACCCGTTTTGAGTCGTGAAAAGTCCGTGCAAAGATATTCTAGACTAGGTGGGCCAACCCAAACCCATCACAAACCTTTACACGGCCGATCCAAACCAACATAACTCAAAATAGGCAGGGTATGGATTACCTCGCTGGTCCTAAGGATGACGCGACGACTAGAAAGACGGCCACACACGGTGTGCGGATTTGGCCAGAACAGGAAGGGAGTGATGGCCTTGGGTAATGCCTGAGAGCCGTTACTGGAGGAGGAGGGTCGGGATGCGGATTGTCAGTCGGCAAATGGCGGTGCTTCTGGTTCCAGGTGGTGGGTTTATCCCTCACGGGAGGGGGATCAATGACAACGACCGACTTCCTCAGGGCCAGGCGGCAGCTTATGGTGCGCTGGAGGTGCCTCCCAGATTCAATGGCATGAGGGGGGTTCAGTGTCCAGTGACGGACGACCGTGGCTTACTGGAGACGGAAAACGAGGGCGGGGGGGGGGGGGGAAGTGACGCCCAAAGTGCATGGAGCAGGGAGCTCTCACTGTGGTCCTCGCTGAATCTCAGTGACATAAACTGTCGTTGGAGCGGCGGCACAGGCGGCCAAATTCTGATTTTTCGCCGATGAAGGGAGGTGGTGGAGGCTGGTGAAGGGCACCCCGCTCGGTCGGCCAGAGAAGAAGAAGACCCACTTTTTTTGGATCTTCTGTTTTTTTATTCATGCCGCCTTTTTTTTCTTGGTTTGTCTTGCGTGTTGTGTCTACAAAAAAAACAAAAAACAAATGGGCGTCCCTGACTTTTCTTAAAGACTTGCCTTCCCTTTTTTTGTTAAGTTTTTTTGAAGAAACAAACAGAACCGCCACCCTTTTGAAAATAAAACACCCACTTTGTTGTTTCAATTATATTTTTAAATGTTTGTTATGAAAGATTCCACATTTGTGTGGGATTGAAAACTATATCTAAGAAGACTGTTTCGACCATCACCGGTCAGAATGATTGTTCATCTAAAAACAAAAATGGATGAATATATCACATATCAAATATATATGTTTTAAATTTTAATTCATGTCAACCATTTTCTTAACCAGATTTCTTTTTTCAGATGGCCGTAACTTGGTTGTCCAACTTTAGATCAAATCACAGTCAGATTCATTGTGACCGATTTCATATCCTCTACTTAAATTTAAAAGTAACTCAATTTTCCTACCTTGTAAAATTCACACGATCTCTGTGATACCAATTAAAGGTACTGTGGTGTGCAATGGAAGCCAGAGGGCCGGAGATTTAAAAAATTTCTTCACCGGGACGATGGAACTTGTCGTCTTGAATGATCTGAGCCCCATTACAGTCCTGAGGATTTCACGTGAATTAAACAGAGCACGAAATAAAATCAAAATGTGCACCTCATTCTGAATCGGTGTTGAAAGTGGGTGCCCTAGACACAACATATGATATACTTTGATGACCACTACATGTATAAACTTTGTTATATATACATGTGTTTATCTTGCCATAATAGTGTTGATAATTCTGCGTCTACTATATTTATGGTAATGTCCTTACATTATGTGTCATATCAAAGAGTTATAGTAGATCTCATGCTATAATGATAACCTATAGATACTATGATAGTAATATTAAATTAGTTTCCTATGGTCCAGATACATTATATTAATAGGGAATAGATGATTTGAGACTATCAGGAACTGGAAACTCATAAGAATTGAGACTTCTTCTCATGAAGTTCGCATTTGGTGATCTCTAGTAGTTGAAATCAAAAGGAAAAATCCGCTAATAGGAACACTACATGTTTTGGCTTTCATTGGTTGTTCATATCTCTGAACACGTGTATTGGTTTCCAGACTTGAGATCATTATCAATGTGTGTCATTTGATCGTATACTTTAATGGAAGGCAAAACACATGACAATGAAGTCATGGAGAGGTAGTTTGTATTGGGTACATTATTGGTGGTATGACATTAGTTGAATGAACAAAATATGATTTTTTGCTTATGAGTTGAGGAAAAGATATCTCAAGCCTAGTTGATCAGGATGGTAGTACCTTAATAAATCCATGACCATGGTTGTCAAAGGAAAGTCTGTCTGGTTAGATAAAAAAAGAATAAAGAAAGAAAATGATGATGACCTAAGTGTGCATCATGCTTTATGAGATATTATATGACAAAGAAATTATATTACATAGTGTGTCTTCGTAGGTTGTTTGTCATTTCTATGACCTTTTCCTTATCTCTTTAGGGGCTTTATGAGTTTCTAAACTCTACTCTTGGTCTGTGGATATTATTCATTACTATTGAGATAAGGAACTATATGGTCACACGTAATAGCGCATTTGAGAATCTTCCATATTCATTTGAATGAGAATATAAGACATCATGAGCCCCACCACGAGGTCTGAGTGTTTTCCAAGTTCTACCAATCACCAATAAATAAATAAATTCCTTACTATTCAAGTAATAATAATTGGGTTAAATCTATTTATTACATGTATTTACAAGTGATTAAGTAAATAGAAATATTAATATTATACGAATAAATATCATTTTAATATTCTAGGTTCCTTTAATATTATCAAGAGTTATGAGCCGTGTTAATGGATCAGGATTTACCATGTAATATGTTTAAAATATATTACATGTATGTGATAAAATATAAATAATATCTATGATGCAGTTTAGTTCATCATAATTAATTATTTATATCACTTATTTAGTGTATTTTTAATGAACAGAGGTCAGGAACCCTAATAAGGTATTATGAATATCCACTTCATAAGTGGAGACAAGCTCATCCCAATGACTATTTACTTCATTGGAATTGAGAGATTCTCTCCCATCCTGATTCACAAAGAGAGAATCAATAAATTGGAGTGAAAGAACCAAGTTCTTCTTCACGGATCAAATACATAGGATCAAGGTGATTGTCTCTACGTCGAAGTGATCGTCGAAGCTCTACACTAGCACCAAGAATCCGACGAATGGAGCACACACAGATTCAAGAAGCGTGTGTGGACAATCTAGATGGATTTAGTATTCAATCCTTCGAGCAAAGGACATTGAAAACTTGCTTCATACTTGTGAGAATCAAATCAAAATGAGGAATTTGTTTGTTTTGTTTATTGTGCTCAGATTAAACTACTCAAGATCCTTGGACTGTATCGGGGCAAGATCACCATAGACAATGATGTTCCATCACTTCAGTGATAGAAAATTTTTAAATTATTGGCCCACCGACTTGGGTTGTACATCCTGGTACCTTCAATTGGTATTTAAGGGACACATGTTTTTTCTGATTCAAGATAAATTAAACTAATTTAAATTTTAAGTAGATGGTGTTAAAATGATTCCAATGAATCTAACTATGCATCGATCCGATTTTGGATGGCCAAGTTATGGCCATCTGAAAAAAAATGGATCGCAGTGGTGTTTTCCGGATTCAAGTTTTTAGGATATTAATTTTTTTTAAGAACAAATTATATAAATATAAATATTTTTACTCGTGTTCTTGAAGATGCCAAAATCTGGATAAGGATCGGCCAGATTCCGATCATTGGAGTTTCTCCGGCAAGGACCCAATTATTGAAAAGAATAAAATATAATTTGATATTCTATTATTTTATGTTTTTCTCATAATAAAACAAAAAAATTTGATACTTTCTAAAATTATAATTTTAACTAAAGAAATATAGGTGGTTGCGTTTACTATAGATGTCTAGACTAGTTTTTTATTAAAAAAATAAGGGGATACCAAGACCATGCAGGTCTTCCCCCTACCCTACCTGGTTAAAAATGAGCTCATAAGACACGCGGTGTGCCTCCTTCTCCTCGGTCGAGTGTGGAACCCCCTTCCCCTACTTGGTACACGACAAACCTCCTCGATCGAAGCCCACAGTGGGAGACCCCCTCTTCTTATCCCTCGCGAGATGTCCGCTCTTCGCCGACCGCCTCTCCCATACGAACGCCACCCTCGAGCAGTCGTCTGCCACCTCTAGGTACCTGCAGACGCTCTCTCCTGTGTCGCCTACCCGAGATCAAGACCGCCCGCCGTTGAGGTCTTGCCGCCACCTCCTCCCGCAAGTGCCTCCGTCGGACGCCACCCTTCGCCTCGTACGAGGTCTCGTCGGTGACCAGGACCATGTCTGCCGAGAGTTTTTTTTTATACATTTTTTCAAAAAAAAAAATTGAAAATACATCTAGGTTAAAAAAAATTATTTTTTTACCCCCCAAAGGAGGCACCTGGTGTTCCGCCTTTGCCCAAAAATGAACATAAATATTTTTTTTGAAAAAATTTATTTTTATTTTTATTTTTGTTTTGTTTTCTATATATATATATATAACAAAACTTTTCAGCAGAATTTTTCTTCTATTTAATATCCCGTGGTTCTGCCATTACAGCAATCTGGATTCTGACTGATACTCTCACCCAGGACTCCCTTTTATAAGGGGGTTTTCCCTGAAAACAATACTGCATTTCCGATGTGGGATTCTGGTTCTCCTTTTCCTGCACAGTACATTCTGCATTTCCGATGTGTGATTCTGTTTCAAGTACGCGACTTTGAAAGACTATAAAACATAAACTATAAGACTAATATAAATGAAACTTTAAACACTGATTAAACTTATAAGAAATAGTTGAAAACAAAAATAATTTCATAAAAAATGTTGATAGAGATTAGTTTATAAGCTTTCAAAACCACCTACTTGAAACTTAAACATATTTCAAGTACGTGACTTTGAAAGCTTATAAAAGATAAAATATAAGACCAATACAAATGAAACTTTAAACATTGATTAAACATATAAGAAATAGTTGAAAACAAAAATAATTTCATAAAAAATGTTGACCAAAAACAATTTATAAGCTTTCAAAACCATCAACTTGAAACTTAAAAATGTTTCAAGTTCCCGACTTTAAAAGACTATAAAACATAAACTATAAGACCAATAGAAATGAAACATTAAACACTGATTAAAAATATAATAAATAGTTGAAAACAACAAAAACTTCCTAAAAAATGTTCATAAAAATTAATTTATAATCTTTCAAAACCATCTATTTGAAACTTAAAAATGTTTCAAGTACGCGAATTTGAATGACTATAAAACATAAACTATAAGACAAATATAAATGAAACTTTAAGCATTGATTAAATATATAAGAAATAGTTGAAAAAAAAGAATTTAATAAAAAATATTGATAAAAAATAATTTATAAGCTTTCAAAACCGTCTACTTGAAACTTAAAAATGTTTCCAGTGCGTGACATTGAAAGACTATAATTATATTATTAATTAACTAATTAATTATTATATAATTAATAGTTATATTAATAATTAACTAAATAATTATTATATAAGTAATAATTATTGAGTAATAATTAATAATTAACAATTAATAATTAATAATTTAATGAATAATTATAATTAATATTTATATTACTAATTAACTAATTTATAATTAATAATTACTTATTAATAATAATTAATTACTAATTAATAATTATAATGAATAATTATAATGAGTATTTATATTACTAATTAACTAATTAATAATTAATAATTAATAATTACTAATTAATTACTTATAATTATTAATTATATTACTAATTAACTAATTAATTATTATATAATTAATAATAATATTACTAATTAACTAATTAATTATGACATATTTAGTTATTAATAATTATATTTAATTATTATATTACTAATTAACTAATTAACTTTTATATAATTAATAATTATATTACTTATTAACTAATTAATTATTATATAATTAATAGTTATATTAATAATTAACTAAATAATTATTGTATAAGTAAAAATCAGTAAGTAAAAATTAATAATTAATAAGTAATAATTAATAATTATAATTGATGAAAAATATTTTATAATAATTATTTTACTAATTAACTATTATATAATTAATAATTATATTACTAATTAACTAATTAATTATTAACTATTCCTTATATGTTTAATCAATGTTTAATGTTTCATTTATGTTGTTCTTATATTTTATGTTTTATAGTCTTTCAAATTCGCGTACTTGAAACATTTTTAAGTTTCAAGTAGACGGTTTTGAAAGATTATAAATTAATTTTTATGGACATTTTTTAGGATTTTTTTTTGTTTTCAACTATTTTTTATATGTTTAATCAGTGTTTAACGTTTCATTTCTATTGGTCTTATAGTTTATGTTTTATAGTCTTTCAAAGTCGGGAACTTGAAACATTTTTAAGTTTCAAGTTGATGGTTTTGAAAGCTTATAAATTGTTTTTGGTCAACATTTTTTATGAAATTATTTTTTTTTTCAACTATTTCTTATATGTTTAATCAATTTTTAAAGTTTCATTTGTATTGGTCTTATAGTTTATCTTTTATAAGCTTTCAAAGTCACGTACTTGAAATATGTTTAAGTTTCAAGTAGGTGGTTTTGAAAGCTTATAAACTAATCTGTATCAACATTTTTTATGAAATTATTTTTGTTTTCAACTATTTATTATAAGTTTAATCAGTGTTTAAAGTTTCATTTATATTAGTCTTATATTTTATGTTTTATAGTCTTTCAAAGTCGCGTACTTGAAACAGAATCACACATCGGAAACGCAGAATGTACTGTGCAGGAAAAGGAGAACCAGAATCCCACATCGGAAATGCAGTATTGTTTTCAGGGCAAACCCCCTTATAAAAGGGAGTCCTGGGTGAGAGTATCAGTCAGAATTCAGACTGCTGTAATGGCAGAACCGCGGGATATTAAATAGCAGAAAAATTCTGCTGAAAAGTTTTGTTATATATATATATATATAGAAAACAAAACAAAAATAAAAATAAAAATAATTTTTTTTAAAAAAAATATTTATGCAAAGGCGGCACCTGGTGTGCCGCCTTTGGGGGGTAAAAAAATAATTTTTTTTAACCCAGATGTACTTTCAATTTTTTTTTTTGAAAAAATGTATAAAAAAAACTCGTCGGGGACCGTCGCTGCCAGTCCATACCTCCTTTTCCACACCTAGATTTGGTACCTCCAGCCACCCCATGTCCTGGCTGCCTATGTCATGCATCCATCCTCACCCAGGACATCACTCGTTCCGCACTGCTCAGGTCCAATATCCCTTGTGCGTTGCCTCTCAGGCCCTGAGGTACATTGTCTTGTTTTTCATGTGTTCTTTGGGACCAGTATTTCCCTACCACGAGCCAGGGGTCTGCCCGACCCGGAATGAGTTTGTGCAGGCCTGCCCAGTCCAGAATACCCCTGCATAGGGATTTCTTGGCCCAAATGGGGTAGCAGGGCTATGTACCATTATGCAAAGAGCCTAGGCGAGGTTTTCAAGGCATAGTTGAAATTAATAATCAAAATTAAATTAATTTGATTAATTTAATTTTAGTTTTAAATTATTTTTTTTTAATTTTAATAATCCGAAATATTAATTTAATTTGAGTAGTAAATTTAATTAATTGTTTCAATTTAATATATGGAATTTCTAATTAAATTAAGGCAGGAACCGAATAAAAAAATTGTTTGAATTTATTTAAATTTATTTAAATACCCTTGTACTATTTAAATTTATCACAATTTATTTTTTTTATCACACGTTTATTTATTATACCAACTGGTCTTGAGCCAGTAATTAACCCGTATAGGTCTAGATTATTTAATTATTTATTGCATGTGATGATTGTAATAAGTGGATAATTAAATGACGACTTGTACATCGTCTTATTTTTATTCAAATACGTATAAGGGTCTGCACGTCCAATTCTCATGTTTTACATTGCACCCCTAGAACCCCTCGCTTGCGTGCAGGTATATTTTTACATAGACATTTACATTTTAAGACGTGGACGCCAGTAAGTCGAATCAATAATCCAGATGAAAAACAGATACATTCTGATAGGGGCGAACTACGATATGAGTCAGGAGTTGACTCAGGTATGAAACTCCCTTGGTCAAGATTGATCTATTATGGATCAATCTCAATTAGATTCTCAAGACCATTCAGGTCGACTGTTTTCCTTTATGCATCATTTTTTATTTTATGAAAGTTCGTGATTATTGCGTGATCACATAAAATAATAAACAAGATAAAATTTATAAATGTGAAACACATATTTTTATATTTCATGTCCAGTTGTGTTTATGACAACCTAGATTGAACATATTTAATAAAAATGGATTAAATTTTTCAATAAATAATAAAATCCCTCAAAGATATATCAAGTCGTAAAGCCTTACATAACTCAAATTTGAGAAAAACTGGGTGTTTGGAGTGCTCGTCAGCCAAAGTTGATAGTGCCTCCTATTACCAGGGAGTTCTTATAAGAGAAATTAGTTGAATCAACTAAAGGTGGTAGGAAATAAGTAGCCAAATATATATTACTATCACTTTAGAGGAAAGATGTTGAAGGAATCATGTTACGATTCCAATAAGCTGAGACTTTGCTCAACACTTTAAGGAACCGTGAGTTAATACACTTTCTCAGGCTAGTGCCTATGTCAAAAATCTCCATGTACTGATGTATCCAAATCTTGTAGACTATGAGGATATGTTTCAAGTATCCTTGTCACTAGAATACTTAAGCGACAGAGTATTCTGAATCTAATAGTGAGGGCTATTAAGGTTTGATAAACTAGTGGGAGACTTTTTAATGATATAATAATTAATTATCATAAATGTCTAAAAGGTAATCAACATAAAGTACTGACTGTTATAATTTATTTTTTGTATATCTAAAATGTAAATCACCAACACCATAAGTACATTATCATTACAGTCAATTTTGGGTAAAGGAAATATCTTGACCATCCATATCTTCCATGAGTGGTACAGTCGCTTGCGTATAGTACTACGTCAAGAAAAGAAGCTTTATGTGCTAGAATCCTCAATTCCTACTGAGCCTCTTCAGGGAGCAAGCTAGGTAGATAAAGAAAATTGGAAAATAATGTATTTGATTCACTATATGTTTAGTGCATTATGTTTTCATCCATGTCCATTCAATTGCAAAAAATGCATAAGGACGAGGATGCCTACAAGATGCTAACTCATCTCCAGGAATTATATTAGGAGAGCGAAAGAAAAGAAAAGTATGAGATTTACAATGCCCTTTATAGGTGTAGGATAGATGAAGGAAATCAAGAAGGACCTCATGTGCTCAAGATGATCGGTAACATTGAGAGGCTTGAATCCGTTGGGTTCAAATTAAACCAAGACCTAGCAACTAATCTCATTATTTCCTCTTTACCGCCAAGCTTTTTGAATTTTATTGTTAATTATAACATGAATAACATGAAAAAGTTTCTCCCATACCTTTTCAATTTAGTTCTCCAAGGTGATAAAGATATGAAGAATACCAAATCTTCATTCCTCATGGTGAACAAGAGAAATAAGGACAAGGCTAAGGGGTCTAAATCCAAGTCTAGTTCAAAGACACCCATGCACCATCCTTCCAAGAATCCAAAGATACAGAGGTAGGGAAATGAGAGGGAAGTTATCTGCTTTTTATGTGGAAAGAAAGGACACTATAAGAAAAATTTCATAGTTATGAATAAGAAGCAAGCTGATGCTTCTACTTCAGGTATTTTTTTCATTTAATTCAATCTTTTATTATCTACAAGTTGGGTATTGTATTCGACATGTGGCTCACACATATGTATTCATATACATGAACCAAGTAGATTCATGAATATTGAAAAGGGTGAAGTTGATCTCCGAGATGCAAATGGTGTGTGTCTAGTAGCCTTGGTAGAGAGAGATTATCACAATACTTTTCCAAGTGGTTTGGTTCTTGTATTAAAAAATTGTTATTATGTACCCTCTGTTTCTAGAAACACAATCTCTGTGTCAAGTAAGGACATGATGGGATTTTATTTCCAGTTTAGAAATAAATGTTGTCTCTTTTATAAGGATAACATGTGTTACGGTATGATGCATCTTAACAATGGATTATATATACTTGAACATTAAAACCATGTAATTATAATCAATGAAAAAACTAGCAAGCATGACTCATATAAAACTCACCTATGGCACATCAGGCTAGGTCATGTAAATGAGAATCAATTACAGAAATTACATCAAGTAAAGTATCTTGACTTGGTTTAGTTAAAACCCTTTTATGTATGCCACATTTGTTTACAAGGGAAAATAAGCAAAGAAAGCTTCTTTGGGAAGGGAGAAAGATCCATTGAATTATTGAAATTAATTCTTATTGATGTATGTGGTCCATTTCTAGTAGAGGTAAGGGGTGAGTTTTCCTACTTCATTACTTTTATAGATGATTATAGTAGGTATGGATATATCTACTTAATGTGGTATTAGTCATATTTCTTTCAGATGTTCAAGGAATACCAACATGAGGTAGAAAACTAGATTGGTAAGTAGATTAAGGTAATCCACTCAAAACGATGATTATAGCATCTTAACCAATCTTTCATTGATCACTTAAAGGAGTGTGGGATAGTATCCCAACCCACTCTTCCTTATACACCATAGTGTAATTGTGTTTGTTAAAGGATGAATATGACCTTTCTAGACATAGTCATATTAATAATGAGTCAGGAAACTCTTCCATTATCCTTTTGGGGATACACATTATAGACAACGACATATACCCTTAACCATGTACCAACTAAAGCTGCATATGAGATTCTATATGAGTTATGGTGTAGAAAGAAACCCAATATATCACACTTACATGTATGGGGATGTAAGTATTTTGTCAAGAATATACCAAGTGAAAAATTAGAATCTATAAGCACGAAGTTCATCTTTATAGGCTATACTAAGGAAAAAAGGATATTACCTATATAACCCTTCTTATAGAAAAGTGATTGTGGCAAGAAAATACATATTTATTTAAAGGGAACACATTTACAAAAGAAATAGTGGGATACATATTGGATTTGATGAAGTTAATGCTCCATATTCACATGAGTTGGTACATAAACAATCTCTAGAAGCATTAGTGAGAGATGAAGTGGTTCCCAAGAAACAAGTATTGCGTAGGTCAAATTGAGAGGTTAGATAACCAGAGAATTAAGGTTTTATTTTCACCAAGTCAAGTGATAAATTACTCCTTGAGAATGATGAACCTATAACCTGTAAGGAATTAGTAGAAGGAAAAGATGATGCTAAATGGAAATATACCATGCATTCTGAGATGGAGTCCTTATACCAAAATCAAGTTTGGATTTTGGTAGACACTTTGAATGATGTAAAACCCATTGGGTGAAAATGGGTATTCAAGAAAAAGACAGACATGGATGGTAAGGTTAGTACCTATAAAGAAAGACTGGTAGTGAAGGGTTTTAGAAAACATTAAGGAATCAACTATAATGAAACTTTATCACCAGTAGAAATGCTGAAATCCATCAGAATATTTCTTGAAATAATAGCCATCCATGATTATGATATATAGAAAATGGATTTAAAAGCTGATTTTCTAAATGGGAAGTTGGTTGAAGATGTCTATATGACTTAACCCAAAGGGTTTGTTAGGTAAAAGAATTTCAATGAGGAGTGAAAGCTGTAGAGATCCATTTACAGGTTGAAGTAGGCATCATGATCTATTAGGATCAAGATGATGATGAAGGTGTTTTGTGTTGTCTTTTTTTTCAAGGTATGTTTTGAAGGAAAGAAATAAATTCACTTTTTTTTGGAAAAAATCGTGCTACTAGTGGTATTGATAAGAACCAGAATCACATTATTGATCGTAATGAGGGTCTGGTATTGGTAAAGACCATAATGAGTAATTGATCGGAATCACTCTGGATCTGGTATGAAAGAAGTGATTGTTTTGATGGAGAATCATAGTCACTATGAATACGATGTTTTAATTGTGATGATTATTTTCCGATTTGTATTTCATATAAATCATAAGTTGAATTGAGAACTTGTGATGCAAGCTTGATGGAAAAAAGGGGGAGTGGAAGAGATACTGCCGATCAGAAAAGGATCATATTCAGATTTAAAATATTCGAGTGTCATAGAGAAAGAAGTGATACTTATTTTTTTTCAAAAAAATCGTATCTAGTTGAAAGAAGTGTTGTGATGATGAAGAGTGGTGCTGATAAAAGTTGGTGCTATTTTAAAAGGTGGTGTTGTTTTAAAACACAGATTTGTTTTAAAATGCGGTACTGTTTCAAAACATGGTGCTATTTTAAAAAAGAAAATTTGTTTTAAAAGGAGGTGTTGTTTAAAAAAAAGTGGTACCGATTGAAAAAGTGATGTAGATTGAAGAGGTGGTGTCGATTGAAGAAGCGATGCTGATAGAAGAGTAAGAGATGGTGTTGATTGTTTTTTAAAATGATTGTATACGGTTGGAAGAATAATGATCGTACCCAAAAAAGATCAAATTTTGAAAAATTGTATCTAGACCAATTGTATTCAGCATAGATCATACTCGGGTTGGGAAGAAAAGAAAGAAGTTGGGATGAATGGAGAGTTACGATACATTCCAATCTAAGTCAAACAATGATAAAGATGATCTTCAAATGAATTCAAATCCATGAAATAAGTTATGATTCAAGCACAGGTTTTTGAATGAAGTGATGTTTTCAAGTGGGTCAAGATAAGGAGTAAAGAGGACAATAAACAATGTAGTCAACCATTTCAAAAGGGTTGAATTACTTTTTGTATATGAGTTGTGTGAAGAAAATTGATTGTTGAATGATTTGTAAAGGGGGATATTAAATTTCAAATGCAAGATTTTGATTCAAATTGATTCTGAGAATCGTATTCAGAAATCGGATTGGGACTATCAAACTCAGATGATCAGAATCATTTATTTCTCATCAATTATAATCTTACTAACATTTGAAATGGGAGTCTATAGAAGAAGAGGTGAAGATTGTATAATTTTTTATAATAATTGAGAAGAGTTGATGGAGTCAAAATTCATTTTTGAGATTTTAGGGGAAATTTCATTTTGGGTGAATTTAGGTGAGTGGGAAAGTGTTTTTGGGATTCCCACCTAAATTTTTTTTGGGTCACCTATAAAAGGGGAAAAGTACTTTGTACTTTCTAACTACTGGTAGTATTCACCACAGTAGAGAGAAAATATCCAAGTTCTTAGTGTGATAAAGTGATATCATTTTGTTTTGTATTGAATACATTTCAATGGGTAAGAAGGAAAGATTGTAGCGTTGTATTTGGCTGATCATCATATTCAAGACTCATTGTACTCAGAGGATCATCATATTCAGATTGTTAATTTTATTCAACTGATTTTAGTATCGAGCTAAATTAACCGGAATCGGGTTTTCGTACAGGGTTTTACCATACTAAGGATTTCCAAACTGATGAATAATTGTACTAAGTTTTATCTTACTCATGTATTGAAGTGGTGCTGATTCATTTCTATTGTATTGTATCAGAAAATCATATTTGAAGAATTTTATTGGAAGAATTGTATTTAGAGAATCAGACTGGGAAAATCGAACTCAGTGTTTCATAACAATGTCCAGGTGGTTCTTACCTTTATTATGGGTAAGTAATTAATGAATTTTATTTAAATTGAATACATTTTTGGAATTGAAAATAAGCACAGGTAACATGAGTTGTTACAAAACAATTTTATTTCCATATTGTAATAAGAGGGTGAACATGCACTAGTGGGATTGTTTTCCAGTTCTAAGAGAGTGTAAGGGTATATCCTACTTGTTTTAATCCAAGATTTTTTTCTAGTAGATTGTATGGTATTGGATAATTTCCAAACCATACCAAGGATGTAGTTATTGTTGTTGAATAATGAACCATGTAAATACTTGTGTTCCTGTGGATGTGTGATTTATTTTCAGTAGGGAATTGAATCTTTAACAGGATGAAAAGTTTGTTTCAATTTAAAAGAAACATAAAAGAAAAATAGTATTAATGATTCACCCCCTCCCCCTGTTAGTGATATAATACACTGACTAGGCACTTATAAGTGGTATCAGAGCGAGGTTCCCTTTGTTATTCTTTACTGATGGATAATTTGAATTGTGCTAACAGTAAAGGTACTCTGGTCTTTCATGGAAAGAATTATCATATCTATAAGGATAGAATGTTGCCTTATCTTTTGTATATCAGTTATGATGTTATTGAAGCTGAAATAGTTGGGTTTCCACCCATTGATGATAAAGATTTGGTTACTCCTGTTGATAAGAAGAATCTTGAGAATGATGGAAGGGTGAATAATTTTATATTGTCATCAATTTCTAAAAATAAATTATTGAGAGTGAAAGGTGTTTCCACAACCAAAGGTATATGGGACAAATTGAAAAACATATATGAAGGCAATAACAAAGTCAAGAAAGAAAAAAATCAAATCTAGAGATTTAAGTATGACAACTTGAATATGGGTGATCATGAATATATTGGGGATTTCTTTACTAGGGTGAATGATATTGTGAGTACTATTAGGTGTCTTGGTGAAAATATGGATGACTCTACATTTGTTGAAAATATTTTGAGAATCCTACCTGAAGAATTCGATGCAAAATTTTATTCATTAGAAGATAGAGATATTGAGACACCATCTCTTGATGATTTTCACAGCACTCTTATCACTTGTGAAATGAGAAGAGAGAAAGATACGAGAATAAAAAAAATATTTAAAGATAAATGTCTTTCAAGGCTATGAAGAAAGAAAAGGTGAAGAAGATTATTATTGAAGAAGAAGATGGTGAATCTAAATCCGAAAATGAGGTATGTAAAAATATCAATGATATCTTATCCTTGTTTTCTAAAAATGTGAAAATAGGTATAGAGAAATAAAAATGGAAACTTATATTGTATTGTTTTTAATGTGTAGGAGTTGGTCACTTTGCGACTACTATCCTTAGAGAAAGAATGAACATGATAGTGATGAAGAAGAAATAAATCCAATAAGATCATGGAAGAAACAGAGTTATAAAGGAAAGTTTTATTCCATAGGGAAAGAAAAGAAATTCTTCAAATCCAAAAGAAGAATCTTCTTATCTAAAGATGAAGAAGAAGAAGGAAGTGATGCTAAATCCAAAAAGTCAGTTGAGTATGGTATTGGTGAATGATGAAGATTATAGAAGCAACATTTTTTAAGAAGAAGAAACTCAATTTGAAATCCATTTGAAAGAAGAGTTGAAAGAATGTATCAGAAATATCAGAAGACTTGAAAAGAAAAAAAAGTTGGAAGATGAATACTCAAGTAATCAAGAGTGTTTTGTTGATGAGAGGGAAAAGTGGGTGAAATAGACTGATGATTTGAAGAAATCTCTTGATTAAGAAAAGAATCGTAATGATCATCTAGAATTTAAGATGAAGGGAAAATAAGAAGAGTTAGAACTTGTCCAACAAAAAAACTCTCAAAAGATGAATTGAGAAATAAAAGTTTCCAAAACTCTATAAATGAGTTTGGTGAAAGTTATTGAAATGATAAAATAGATAAGGTTAAACAAAATTTACCTTCAATGGGTGAAAAGAAATATAGAATTGTTTCTGAACATGTATATGGAAAAAAACTACAATTGTGAGAATTCTGAAATATCAAAGAAACCTGAATCTGAAAATTTCTTGAAATAATCTGGATTTGAAAAAGCTGTAAAGAAGAAGAAGGGTCCAATTTATAGCAAGAATGCTGGTGTCTTATAAAAGAGAGATGATAAAGTTTCTAAGAACTGTATTCTCAATTCTAATCAATATGGAAGTTTTAGAGGAAAATACTCATTCGATGGATATTGTTGGTATTATGGGGGATTCAGACAAATATAAATCATGTGTTGGTTTAACCAACAAAATCACTACTATCCAATAGGTTATGAAAGAAATATATTGAGAGGGAGTCAATCTCCTCAATGAAAGAAGTCTGAGAAGGTTTTTGTGAAGAAATTTGAAAAGAATGAAGTAACGATTGAAAATTGGTTCCAACCCCTGGAAACTATTTGTGAAAGGTGTGAAAAACCTAGAAATATTGCAAAAGGATGTCTGTTTTGTTACCATCTCAGAAAAAGATTCTCAATTCTCAAAATCCAAAAGTTAAGAAAGAAAAAAAGGATAAAAATATATTGTTGTTGAAACTCCATTGAAAGACACAATAGGAGAACAACCTTGGATACTTGATAGTGTATGTTCTTCTCACATGAAAGGATACTTGAAACTATTAAAGAATTTTTAATATTTCAAAGAAGGCACAATGAAAATTGTAAATGATGAATCCTTGAAAATCAAAGGTGTTGGATCAATAATCATTAGATAATAAAAGTTGGAATCCAATAAAAAATTGTATCTTGATGGGATGAAACACAATTTTTGAGTGTTTCACAATTGTGTGATGAGGGTAACCAATTTATCTTTAGGAAATATGGTTTTTTTGAAAATTAAATAATATGGAAAGATTGTTACAAGAGGAAAACATACAAAAGAGAATCTATTTTAGATTGGTGAAATACAAAACTCTTGTTACATGAGTATGGTGGAAGAAAATGAATTGTGGAATTAAAGGATAGGACACTTGTGTTAGAGAAACATGATCAAGTTATTCAAAAGTGATAGAGTTTGAGACATTCCTAATTTTCCAAGAAGAAGAGATTGGTGCTGCACAATATTCCAAAAAGGAATGATTACAAATTCTATGCATAAGAAAATTGATATTTGTTCAAAACAACCTGTGTAGATGATACATTTTGATATATGTGGGCCAATGAGAAAAAAATCAAAAAATATAGATAAGTACTTCATTAATTTAATTGATTATTTTACTCTCATTACTTGTGTCATGTATATGAAACAAAAATAATATGCTTTAAAAATGTTTAAAATTTTTAGAAGAAAAGTAGAAAAAGAATGTGAGTATTCAGTGACGAAGTTGTGAATAGATAATGGTGGTAAATATATAAGTGAAGAGTTTGAAGACTATATTGAGAAGCATGGAATTCAACCTGAGTATAGTTCCCCATATACTCCCCAACAAAATGGGGTTTCTGAAAGAAATAACAAAAGCTTGGTGGAAATGGGAAGAACCACGTTACTTGAACATAGCCCCTCTCATTACTTTTGGAGGCAATCCATGAGTACTACTGTTTACATTTAGAACCATTATTTCTACAGGCCTCAATCAGGTATGAATCCATATGATTTTTTTTATAGAAAAACTGCAAGTTTGAAAAACTTGAGGGTTTTCAGGAGTCCATTCATTATAAATAATAACGATGGAAACTATGGGAAGTTTGATTATAAAGGTGAAGATGGAGTATTTCTTAGATATTCTCTAGAAGGAAGAGGGTATAGATTCTTCAAAAAATAAATGAATAGAATTTTTGATTCATTTGATGTGAAAGTAAATGAGAAGGCTGAGAAAGATAAACATGTTTAGGAAGACAAGTAAGCTGAGAAAGTTGATGAAAAAAATTCTGATAAAGATACAGAAAATTGTATTCCCTCTCAAGAAGAAGAATCAGACATATCTATTTCAAGTGATGAAGATGATTCTGAAAAAACTCACCCCAAGATGAGGAAAAAAGTGGAAGCTCAAAATATAATTAGTGATCAACATTATAAGGCTTAAACAAGGAGAAAAAAATTCAATTACTCATACTTATCTATATTCAAAAGTAGAGTCGAATGATGTGAAAGAATACTTTGAGCATCTGGAATGGGTTCAATCCATAAATGAATAATTGGATCAGATTAAAAAGAATAATACATGAGAACCCATACCCAATCCTGAAAATAAAAACATCATTGGCACAAAAATGGGTTTTCCAGACCAAGAAGAATGAAGAAGGTGAGGTTATAAGAAACAAAGGAAGATTAGTTTTTAAAGGGTATTCACATATTGAAGGAATTTATTTCAATGAAACCTTTTCTCTGGTGTATAGATTAGAAAAAATTAGAATATTTCTTTCTATTGTTGCACAATGAGGCTACAAGATCTTTCAAATGGATGTTAAATATATATTCCCGAATGGTGATCTTAAAGAGTAGGTTTATATTGAACAACCTTGTGGTTTTGTTATTGGGAAAGATGAGAATTATGTATATAGATTGAAGAAATTATTTTATGGGATAAAACAAGCTCTGAGGGCATGGTATTTCAAATTGGATACTTGCTTAAGGAAGATGAATTTCAAGAAAAGAAGATTGGATATCAATCTGTATATCAGATAAAGTCAAGATTATTCCCTCATTGTGATTGTTTATATTGATGATATTATCTTTGATAATAATGATGAAATAATTTGTGAAAAAATTGCTGAAGAAATGAAGAAGTTATTTGAAATTTCCATGCTGGGGGAAATGAAATACTTTATGGGGTTACAAATCTTGAAAAAGAAAGAATAAAATTTTCTCTCTTAAGAAAAGTATGCTAAAGAACTACTCAAGAGGTTCGACATGGAAAAATAAAAACCTATTTCCATGCCTATTTAGATGGTAACCAAGTTGAGTAATGTTGGAGAAGAAAAAAAGTGGATCAGAAAGAGTACCAGAAGATGATTGGAAGTCTATTGTATTTAACTACCTCAAGAACTGACATTTTTTATGCTATTACCTTATGTGAAAGATTTTAAAGTGATCCAAAAGAATCACATCTTATTTCTAGAAAAATAATTCTCAGATACATCAGAGCCATAATAGAATTTGGAATCATGTATCACAGCTCAGATAGTATTTATTTATTTGGGTATTCTGATGCATATTGGGAAGGAAATATTGATGATTGAAGATCCACATATGGTTAAGTATTCTTTATGGGAATGAATTTTTTTAGATGGCATTCAAAGAAATAAAATTCAGTAACTCTCAGTACAACTAAATCTTAGTATGTTTGTTCCACTCAATACATTACTCAACTTATGTGGATGAAAACACAATTGGAATATTTACTTTCTTAAGTGAAGTTACCCTTGCTCTTGGGTTGTGATAATCAAAGAACAATAAATCTCACCAAAAATCCAGTTCAACACTCTCATTTGAAACATATTGATATAAAATATCATTTCATAAAATAGTATCTGGAGAATAATGAATTGAAGCTGGAATATGTTTTTACATCAGAACAAGTTGATAATATATTCACAAAAACTTTTCCAAAGGAATAATTTTCTAAATTGAGGTTGAACATGGGTGTACAACCTCTTTTTCTTCAAAGATGAGGTATGTGTTTTTGTCCCTTCTCTCATCTTACCTTTGGATTGTATTTTCAAGGGGGAGAATTGTATTGTTTCATAAATCTATCTCATAAAAGAGAGAGTTATGGGTAAGCTATGAATTTATCATTGTTTAGAGTGTGATCTACTCTAACTGTTTTTTGGAGTGGTTGTAGGAAATAATTTTCTTTGTATTCCAGGGAGGATGAAGAAATTTTGAGGGTGAAGAAGATATGAGAATAAAAAGAGAAAAAGGTTTTCATAATCACTACTTTTGGATGGCATGGCTTTGCTGTCAATGCTTCTTGTTTCCTACAATGAGTTAGCTCACATAGGCTTAGAATTATTGATATGTAATCCATTACTTGAGGATAAAAAGTTCAGTGATTTATGAAAAAATTGTTAAAAACAAAATACAAAGGGGGAGATTGCTAGGATAAAGCTGATGATGAAGGTGTTTTGTGTTGTCATTTGTTGTTAAGGTATGTTTTGAAGGAAAGACATCACTTCACTTTATTTTTGGAAACAATCATGATACTCGTGGTTTTGATAAGAATCAGACTCACATTGTTGATGGTAATGAGGTTCTAGTATTGGTAAATATCTTAATGAGGAATTGATCAGATTCACTCTAGATTCGATATGAAAGAAGTGGTTTTTTTCATGGAGAATCAGGGTCACTATGACTATGATGTTTTAATTGTGATGATGCATTTCCATTTTGTATTTCATATAAATAAAAAGTTTAATTGATAACTTGTGATGCAAGCTTGATGGAAGAAAGGGGGAGTAGAAGAGATGCTGCCAATTGGAAAGGATTGTATTCAAATTTATTGTATCTGAGTGGCATAGAAAAAAAGTGATACTGATTGTTTTTCAAAACAATCATATCCAGTTGAAAGAAGAGTGGCGTGGATGAAGAGTGGTGCCGATAAAATATGGTGATGTTTTAAAAGGTGGTGTTGTTTTAAAACATGGTGATGTTTTAAAAGGTGGTGCTGTTTTAAAAGGTGGTGCTATTTCAAAACATGGTGTTGTTTTTAAAGGAGGTGTTGTTTTAAAAGAAGGTTCTATTTAAAGAAAGTGACACTGATTGAAAATGTGGTGTTGATTGAAAAGGTGGTGCCAATTTAAAAGGTGGTATCGATTGAAAAGGTGATGTCGTTTGAAGAGGCAGTGCCAATTGAAGAAGCGGTGCTGATAGAAGAGTAAAAGAGGGTGCCGATTGTTTTTTAAAAGGATTGTATATGGTTGGAAGAAGAATGATTGTACCTAGAAAAGATTGTATTCTTGAAAATCATATTCAGACCAATTGTATTCATAATCGATCATAATCGGGTTGGGAAGAAAAGAAAGAAGTTGTGATGAATGGAAAGTTATGATGCTTTCCACTATAAGTCAGACAATGCTAAAGATGATCCTAAAATGAATTCAAAGTCATGAAGTAAGTCATGATTCAAGCATAGTTTTTTGAATGAAGTGATGTTTTCAAGTGGATCAAGAGAAGAATTGAAGAGGATGATCAATAATTTAGTCAACCATTTCAAAAGGGTTGAATTACTTTGTTTGGATGAGTTTTCTAAAGAAAAGAGATTGCAAAATGATTTGTTGAGGGGGAGATTAACTTTCAAATATAAGATTTTGATTCAAATTGATTTTGAGAACCTTATTGAGTAATTGGATTGAGACAATCAGACTTAGATAATCAGTCCCAAGTATTTCTCATCAATTTTAATCATACTAACATTTGAAATGGGAGTCTGGAGAAGAAGTGGTAAAGATTGTAGAAGTTTTGAGAATAATCAAGAAGAGTTGATGAAGTCAAAATGAATTCCATGATTTTATGGGAAATTGAATTTTGTGTGAATTTAGGTGATTAGGAAAGTATTTTGGGATTCCTACCTAAACTTGTTTTGGGTCACCAATAAAAGGGTGAAAGTACTTTGTACTTTCTGACTACTAGTACTGTTCACCACAGTAGAGAGAGAATCTTCAGGTTTTCAGAGAGAGAAAGTGATACTATTTTTTTATTGAATACATTTCGATGGGGAATAAGACAAGATCGTAATGTTGTATTCGGTTGATCATCGTATTCAGGACTCATCATACTCAGCGGATCATCGTATTCAGCTGATTTTGGTATCGAGCAGAATTAATCGGAATGGGGTTTTCGTACAGGGTTTTACCATACTAAGGATTTATAAAATAATAAAGAATTGTACCGAGTTTTATCATACATAGGTATTTAAGTGGCACTGATTCATTTCTATTGTATTGTATCATAAAATCATATTTGAATAATTGTATTGGAAGAATTGTATTCAGAGAATTGGACTGGGAAAATCAAACTCAGAAAAGATCAGGCTCAGTGATTAATAAAAAAGTTCAGGTGGTTCTTACCTTTTTTAGGTAAGGAATTAAATAATTTTATTTCAATTGAATAGATTTTTGGAATTTAAAAGAATCAAGAGTAACATGATTTGTTACAAAACAATTGTATTGCACTATTGTGCTAAGAGGGTGCATATGAACTAGTGGTATTGTTTTCTAGTGCTACATGAGTGTAAGGGTATATCCTTATTATTATAATACAAGGATTTTTTTCTAGTGTATTGTATAATATTGGATCATTTCCAAACCATACCTAGGACGTAGCTATTCTAGTTGAATAGTGAACCTTGTAAATACGTGTGTTCATGTGGATGCGTGTTTGATTTGTTTTCAGCAGGGAACTGAATCTTTGACTGGAGGAAAATGTTGTTTCAATTGAAAAGTAACATAAAAGAAAAAGAGTATAACTAATTCATCCCCTCCCTATCTCATTGATACAATACACTGACTGAGAACTTACACAATCATGAAATGTTAATTTTGATGAGGCCATAAGAGAATTTGGTTTTGTCAAAAATGAAAGTGAGCCTTGTGTATATAAGATGGTTAATGATAATTGCATAATTTTCCTAGTATTATATGTTGATGACATATCAATTATGGGAAAAAATGTGGAAGTATTATAGTTAGTCAAGACTTGGTTAAATGAATGCTTCTCTATGAAAGTCTTAAGTGAAGAAACCTACATTCTAGGGACCAAAATCTCTCTAGATATATCTTAGAGGCTTCTTGGGCTAATTCTAAGTACATATAATGACAAGGTAATCAAAAGGTACAATATAAAACAATACAAGAGAGGGTTGTTGCCCATGTCACATGGCATCAATATCTCCAAGTAAATGTGTCCACAAAAATAGGAGGATATTGAAAGAATGAGTAGAATAACTTATGACTTGATAGTGGGTTCTATCATGTATTCCATATTGTGTACTAGGTTTGATGTTTCCTTTTCTTTAAGCATGGTGGGTAGATATCAAGATAATCTAGGATATATTCACTGGGAAGCTGTCAAAAATATAATGAAGTACATGATGCATTCAAAGGATATGTTCCCATTGTATGGAGGATATGAGGAACTACTATTAAGAGGATACACTGATGGTAGTTTCTAGACAGATCATGATGACCTGAAATCCTAATTAGGCTATATATTTTTTCTGAATGGTGGTGTAGTGAGATGAAGAAGATCAAAGAAATATATGGTCGCCAATTATATAGAAAAATCTAAGTATATAACAGCTTATAATGCAATAAAGGGAGAATTATGGATATGAATCTTTGTCTCAGACATTGGTGTTGTGCCTAGTAGTGCAGACCCTATTGTAATTTATTATGATAATACCGTAGTAGTGGTACTAGCCAAAGATCCCATGTCACACTAGAGGACAAAGCATATACTTAGAAAGTTTCATCTCTTGAGGTATTTTACTCAGAGAGATGAAGTCACAGTTAGAAAATTATCCACATAGGACAACATGGAATACCCCCTGACTAAATCCATATCTCATTAGAAGCATGATTTTCATGTGAGATCTAACAGATTGAGACTTGTTAGAAGATGGATCTAGTTTAAGTAGGAGTTTTGATAGTGGGTCCCCTAGACCCAACTAGTGATGTACTTTTATTATGACTACATGTATACCGATTTTTATATATACACGTGCTTATCTTTCTATAATGGTGTTGATACTTCTGCATCCACTATATTTTTTGATAATTTACTTAGATTATGTGTTGTATCAAAGGGTTATAGAAGATCCCGGGCTATAATTAAAACCTAGAGATACTATGAAAATAATATTAAGTTAATGTCTTATGGTTCAAATACATTATACTAGTAGGAAAAGATGATGTGAGACTATCAGGTGCTGGGGGATCATAAGCATTGAGACTTCTTCTCATGAATTTTTCACTTGGTGATCTCTAGTATTTGAGATCATGAGGACATACCTAATAATAGGAACACCATATTTTTTGGGTTTCATTGGTTTTTCTTATCTATAGACATGTGTATTGGTCTCCTAACATGATATCATTATCAATATGTATCATTTGATCGCGTACTTTGATGCAAGGTGAAAACCATGACAATGTAATCATAGAGATATTATTTGTGATGGGTGTGTCATTGGTGGTATGAAAATGGTTGAATGATCAAGATATTATTTGTCACTTTTGAGTTGAGGAAGTGAAATCTTGGGCCGGATTGATTAGGATGATAGTATCTTCATAAATCCATGGCTATGGTAGTTAAAGGTAAGTCCATCCAGTTAGATCAACAAAGAATAAATCAAGACAAGGATGATGACACAAGTGTGCATCTTGATTTATGAGTCATCATATGACAACGAGATTATATTACACAGTGCATGTTTATAGGTTGGTTGTCGTTACTATGACTTTTCCTTATATCATTATAGTCCTTGATGGATTGCTAGACACCGCTCTTGTTCTGTGGATATTATTCACTACTATTGAGATAAGGACTTAGAGGGTCACACACAATAGTGCATTCAATAATCTTCTCAATTCAGTTGAATCGGAATATAGGACATGGTGGGACCCACCATAGGGTTTGAGTGTTGTCCAACTCCTATCAATCACCAATAAATAAATAAATTCTTTATTATTCAAGTAAAGAATAATGGGATTGAATTTATTTATTACATGTATTTACAAGTGATTAAATAAATAAAAAGATTTATATTATATGAATGAATATTATTTTAATATTTCAGGTTTGTTTAATATTATCAGGAGTTATGAGTCGTGTTAATGTATCAAGATTTATCACATAATATATTTAAAATATATTACAAGTATGAGATAAAATATAAATAATATTTATGATGTAGTTTATTTTGTCACAATTAATTATTTATATCACTTATTTAGTGGGTGTTTAATGCACAGGGTATGGGAAACCTAATCAGGTATTATGAATATTCACTATGTAAGTGGAGATAAGATCATCCTAATGACTATTCAATCTGTTGGAATTAAGATATTATCTCTCCTACTTATTCCTAGAGAGAATCTCTCAATCTAAGTGAATGAATCAAGTTTGTATTCATCGATCAAAGACAGAGGATCGTGGTGATCTTCACTACGTTGAAGTGATTTTTGGAGCACCACTCTAGCACCCAAAATCTGATGAATAGTGCACACATAGATTCAAGAAGCGTGTGTGGATGATCTAGAAGGATTCAATGTCAGATCCTTTGAGAAACTGATGTCTAAAACTTGTATCAAACTTTCACGCAACAAATCAGAATGAGGTATTTGTTTGTTTTGTTTATTGTTCTCTAATTAAATTATGTGGGATCCTAGGACTGTACCGGATCAAGATCACATGAGATGATGATGTTTCATCAATTTGGTGATATAAAAATTTTAAATTCCCGACCCACTGGCTTCCACTGTGCACCCTGGTACCTTCAATTGGAAGTCGCACTCGATATCTTCCTGTCATTGGTGATCGCTGCTTGAAGGATATAAAGAAGAACCTCTATAGATCATCCAAACACGCTTCAAAAATCTATTGGAGCATCGATCGTTGAATTTCAGGTGCTAGAACGGTGATCCAACGATACCTTCGATGTCCCGATGATCACCGCATTGACGTTCCTTTGATGCATGGAGATTAGCTCGATCCAATCACTTGTATTGAGAGATTCTCTCTCTAGAAAGTAGGATATGAGAGAGAAGTTCTGACAAATTAATTATGAATAGTCATTGTGAGAGAGCCCCACTCCTTCTACTTATAGTGGATGCTCAAATACCCGAAAAGGGTTCCCCGACCCCCATTTATTAAACATCCACTAAATAAATAATTATGAAAAACTAAACTACATCATAAATATTATTTATATTTTATCACATACCTTTAATATATATTAAATATATTATTTGATAAAACCGAGTCATTAACTCGACTTGAAATTCTCACTAATATTAAACAAACCTAGAATATTAAAATACTATTCATTTGAATAATATTGTTCTTCATATTTACTTACACTTGTAAATAATTTTAATAAATTCAACACAAGTATTCTTAACTTGAATAATAATGAATTTATTAATTTATCAGTGATCAATAAGATGGACAACACTCGGAACCATGGTGGGGTCCAATATGTCCTATATACCTATTCAACTGAATATGATAGATTTTTTAATATGTTATTTCTAGTAACCCACTAGTCCCTTTTATCAATAATAGTGAATAATATTCATAGACAAAGAGTGGAGTTTAGTAACCCATCAAGACCCCTAAAGTGATAAGGAGTAGTCATAACAATGACAACCAACCTATGAACACACACTGTGTAATAATCTATTTGTCTTTAATATCTTGTAATTAAGGATGCACACTTGTGTCATTTTCCTTTATTTATTTATTGTTTGATGATTTAATTGAAAGAATTTACCCTCTACTTCCTTGGATGAGGACTTATAAAGGTACTACCATACTGATTAACTAGTCCTAATATATATTACTTCCTCAACTGGGAAATGAAAAATCCTATCTTAACCATCCAACCAATGTCATACCACAAATAATGCACCCAACACAAGCTACCTCACCACAATTTCATTATCATGGTTTTTTCCTTACATCAAAGTAGACGATCAAATGGAACACACTGGTAACGATCCCAAGTCTAGTGAGAAATACACATGTCTATAGATAGGAACAACCAATGATGCCCAAAACATGTGTAGTTCCTATTGGTGGGTATGTCCTTAGGATCTCAACTACTAGAGATCACTAATTGTGAACTTCACAAGAATAAGTCTCAATCCTTATGAGCCCCCATCATCTAATAGTTAGAAATCAATTGTGTCTAATCAGTATGATGTATCTAGATTATATGACCTCTGTTTAATATTAATGTCGTAGTATATTGAGATTCTAATTATGGCTTTGGATATGTTATAACCTTTTGATGCAATAATTAATCTATGGAAATATCCATTTAAATAGTGGATATATAAATGTCTACACTATAATGGTAAGTGTACATCATGCATAGCTCACTGTATACATGATATGGAGATCAAAAGTACTGTTCAAGTAGGGTATAGTGAACCCACTATTACAACAACCTTAATAACCTTTGTATTAAAGGAGAACTCATGAATTCTAATAAAATTATATGACTCACTCTTTTTTGGTCCTCCATCAGGAAGATCCATCATAAAATACTGAACCCATTGGACAATCCCTAAGAAACTCTTAAAAAATGTTAAACTAAACCTCAAAAGGCTTATCCTACTCAATCACAATGCCCAAGACTCCAATCACTCTTTAAAAGGAGGTCCCCAATAACCCTCCTCACTAATTAACTACATCACCCACCAACCAGAAGATTTAAACCTATTTAACTCACCCATGAAATCCTATCCTAGGTGTAACACTCCCAGTTTCAATTACTTTATCCTTTTATTTTTTATTTTGAAGTTATATAATATTAGGGTTGAGTTTTGAGAGTTTCTTGATGGTTTTAATGTGTTTTGGAAGTTCTTTTAAGGGTGAACGGTTAGTGGAAATCATTCAATATCTTTCGGAAACCATGTAGGGTGATACTGAGTGTCACTGAGTAGACACGCGGCTAGATCATGTTTTGGAAGAACCATGTGCATTCTAGGAGAAACCTTTCAAGTGGAGATAGTGTGAGAAGCATAGTTGACACACATATTTTCAAACTATGTGAGCCAACTATGATTGGGGACGAACTTAAGATAGTAGCACCACACGATTGGGGTACGCTTAGCCAAACCTTACGTCATAACCATGTGGATCTTTGGGTTTTTTTCAGTATCACACACATGGTTTGACAAACTATTGGCCTAACCATGTGGGTAGAAATAAATGCAATGAAAATTAGACTTTGAGTCGGATTAAGGCCCTAAAACTCTCATTTTTCTTCTATTCTCTCACTACTAGAAAAACAGGTATTTGCGACGGGCTATTTGCGACGGGATCCCGTCGCAACTGGCTTTTTACGACGGGGGCCCGTCGCAAATAGCCCGTTGCTGAAAACGCCGCCGCAACTACACTTATTTGCGACGGGCCCGTCGCTAAAGCCTTTTTTTGCGACGATCATTCTCCCCGTCGCAAATAGTATTCCGTATTTTTGTAAAAAACTTTTAAAATAGTTTTTGCAACGGGTCCCGTCGCAAATACCTTTTGCGACGGTACCGTCGCAAAAACGATTTTTTTAAAAAATAAAAAACTATTAATAATACTAGTATTTGCGACGGGACCCGTCGCAAATACTATTTTTTTAAAAAAATAAAAAACTATTAATAAGACTAGTATTTGCGACGGGTATAGTATCCCGTCGCAAATACTATAAAAAAAATAAAAAAAATAAATTATTAATAAATTATTTTAATTAATATAATAATAGAATTATAATTTACAAATGAAAATAATAAATTATTTTAATTACTATAATAATAGTAGAATTATAATTCAAAAATAAAAAATAATATAATATTAATAAATGATTTAATTAATATAATAATATTACAATTATAATTCATAAATAAAAAAAATATTAATAAGTTATTTTAATTAATATAAAAATAATAGAATTATTTTACATTCAAATATTAAAATAATTCAAGTATTACAAAAAATATAATTAAATTATAATATTATAAAATTTTAATATATATATATAATTTTAATATATATATATAAAATTTAATATTATAAAATATAAATAATATTATTATTCATATTAATATTGTTATTTAAAAATATAATATTTTTAATATTTTATAATGAGACAGAAACTACGAATAGAAAAAAAAATATTTTGATTTCACAAATTTTATAACAGAAATACAAACTCTAATCTGAAGGAGGGGGGGAGGGGGGGAGGTGGGGGATCTGCAGATGGTGGTGGAGGAAACTCCATCCCTAAAGCATGAGTGAGTCGGCGCATGTACTCCATCTGCTCCTAATGCTGCTGCTGCCACCGACTCGCCTGCTCCTCGTACAGCTGCTGCTGGCGTCGACGTTCCTCCTCATGCTGCTGACGCATCTGCTCCTGCTCCTGTCGGAGACTCTCTATCTGTGCAGTCTGAGATCGAAATTGATCCTCATACTGTGTAGAAGAAGATGCACGATCTCCTCTCGAGCTGGACGCCGACATCGCAGCACTGCCATAATAATCTCCGGGAGTCAGTCGAGAGCCGATACCAACTACCCGGCCCTTCTCGAAGGCATACTGGGTGGCCTGCATCCTTGCCGCCTCATCAAACTGACGGGCAGTGGTCTGATCTGATGACTCGGCCTGACTCTCAGGTCGGGCCTGTGCCGCTGCGGCCTCATATGACTCCTATAGTTGCAATTTAAAATTAAAATTGTGAATATATTATATGCAGTTGATTTTTAAACTTGAAAACAAATAATACTGACCACGATGTGATGCTGACGATCACCTCTGAGCTCCCCAGTAGCAGGATCACTATACATCCTCCGATATACGTCGTACTCTGTAATATCGGGGTGCTCGACAGCCTATAAGAATAAAAAATAAACTGTTAATATTTATAGTTATATAAAATATTTATAAATAATGTACGTACCAGATGCTGTCTATGAGTACTGAAAGAACGACTCCCAGCTCGATGAGTCACCTCCTGTCTCCCCCGATTCTGCCTCCCCACCGATGATCTCCTCTGAAAGGCACCACTCAACCAGTGCGCACATAATCCATCCCATACATGGGATGAAATATACTCTGGTCGGTGTGCTCTACATGATTCCTCAAAATCTGACACTCCTGCTTTCTTCATCGCAGCTTTTCTTAAATTGTGCAAAAACTGACGAAGGCGATCACGCATGGCCACCTCCCATGCCTCGTGGATGGCGTCACGCATGGTATCCTCGATCGGATACCATAAACCCTACAAATAAATCAAAATATCAAGTTAGAAATGAAATAATTTTCAAAATAAAAATTATTTATTTACGTACGTACCAACCAATGGCCGAACATGGCCTGCTGCACATCAATGGGAATCTGCTCCCATGTGGTCCACGACTGAGAGAAATAGTTGCGCAAAATAGCGCTGCCCTGTCCGACTGCTATATGCGGAAAACTGAAAAAATAATAAACATTTATTATGTGAATAGATTAATGAAATCTTAGTCAAATCCACAGGTTATCACACAGGTTATCACACCTCCGTGTGCGTGGATCAAACCCAATACGTGGATGTCGCTCGGGGACGGGGTCAGGAATCATCAATCGTGCAAGACCGCGCCCCCTCCGCATACTCCCTGGAGCGCCTGCAGGATGAGGGTCATCTGTCAGCAACTCATCCGCATCAAAAGTCAGGTCAGCATCCGCCAACGCACGAAATGTGGCGTCGTCCATTTGAAACAGAAAATGTTAATGTTAGCAAATAATTGATAATTACTATTATATATACATATATACATATTATGATTGTATATAAATACCATGGAATGCTATCAGTGTTCATCTTCATCATCATCTTCATATATGTCAATGTCATCTTCATATTCCTCCTCAACATCATCGATATCCATTCGAGTTACAGTTGCTTCATCTCTTACCGTTTCAAATTCATATGTGACATCATTAACATCATCGTCATCACCGACTCTTAAATGCGGGGTGTCGTCATCGATACTCATGTCTCTTTGTAAAAAAGATTGATTTTGAGTACTCTCTTGAAAAACTTCAATTCTTTGCACATCAGTGAAAGCACATTCACTTTGACTAAACTGATTGTCTCGAATTTTGATTTTTATTACACTCCACCAATCAGTCAAGTCTCTTGATGTTGCACAGTACTTTGCATAATAAACTTGATATGCCTGTTGAGCCAATAAGAATGGTTCATTTACTGCGAGAACACTTTTACATTTAATATCGATGATTCCATGAGTCGGATGAACACGCACGCCTCTCTCTGTATCCAACCACCGACATTTGAACATGGTTATGTAATGTTGTCCAAGATAACAGAGTTCAATGATTTCATCAAGTATGCCATAAAAGTCAACTTCATTTTCTCGATGATGAGATCCTCTCAAGCTAACTCCACTGTTCATTGTTTTTTTCGATTCCCCATATGCATGTGTGTGGAATCGAAATCCATTCACCACATATGCATTATAAGTTTTAACAAGTTTGGAAGGTGGGTTACTCAATACACACAGCCGTTTGTCAATTTTATCAGCATGTCGAGACACCTGAAAATTTGTGAAATAATTATCAATATAGTAAACTATACATTGAATGAGTTGCTAAAAGATAAAGAATTTATGTTACCAGTTTTTGAAACCACTGAGAGAAATTTTTCAGTCGACGTTCTTCGAGAGCAGCTGCTGTAATTTGTGGAATTTGTTTCTTGATATGATTATCATACAACCTATAAAAACCAAAGTTATTTACTGTAACATAAATGATAGAATAAGTGATATAAACACTTACAGTACAACTGATGTCATCTCTTCACAGTTGAGCAGAACATACGTATGAGCTCTATGATGTTCATCATCTGAAAGCCAGCGTTCAGAAACTCCACCAAAACCAAGCTCTGACTGGTTGAAAACAGATAATTGATTGTCGATTTCATCAATATTCCTCTCATTCCATCCCATTCAGTTGTGTTTTGAAGGATACTCGGATTCAAAATAATGGGAGCAGAAAAAAGATATTTCCTCTTGCAAATAAGCTTCTGCAATAGATCCTTCAACAGATGCTTTGTTGCGTACTTTTCTTTTCAATTTTTGCATGCATCTTTCAAATGGGTACATCCATCAAAACTGTACCGGACCTCCACATTTGGCTTCATATGGCAAATGTAACATCAAATGTTCCATTGAGTCGAAGAAAGACGGCGGAAATATTTTTTCCAGTTTACATATAATTACAACAACATCTTTTTCAAGTTTTCCTAGAGCATCATAATCTGCCGTAGCCGCACAAATTTCCCGAAAAAAATGAGACATGTCTGTTATGGAATCCCAAATCACAGAATTCAACAGACCTCTTAATCCAATGGGTAGAAGTCTCTCCATTATAACATGACAATCATGACTTTTTAATCCAGTAATATGACCATTCTTTACACATCTACCCAAATTTTAAGCACAACCATCTGGAAGTCTCAAATCTGCAATCCACTGACAAAATAATAAACGGTTTTCTTTAGACAGTGTATAAGCTGCTTTTGGTTTCAGTAACCTTTCTGTTCTGACATTCTCAAATAGTTCCAATTCTGGACGCCTGTAAATTTGGGCAAGATCTAAACGTGCATTTACATTGTCTTTGCTCTTTCCTGGCGTATCCAAAACTGTATGAAAAAAATTATCAAAACAGTTCTTCTCAATATGCATGACATCTAACATGTGTCGGACCAACAAATCAGACCAATATGGAAAATCCCAAAATATGCTACGTTTAATCCAATTGTGTTCTTTCCCAAAACCATAAATTTTCTGTTGGTTTATTGTGGGACCAAAAGTGATGGGAGGTAATGAAAATACAACCTATTTTAACTCCGAACCTGATAGCATTTTTGGAGGTCCATCCCTTTCAGCTGTTCCTTTTCTGAAATGAGATCTGTTTCTGCGAAAAGGATGATCAGCTGGAAGAAATCTGCGATGACAGTCAAAATAACAAGGTTTCTTTCCATGAATGAGCATAAATGCTTTGTTCTCTCCCATACAGTAAGGACATGATTTCTGACCATGTGTACTCCAGCCAGATAACATCTCATAAGCCGGGAAGTCACTTATTGTCCACATCAATGCTGCTCTCAGTATGAAATTCTGTTTCGTTGCAACATCATATGTACTGACACCAGTACTCCACAATAAATTTAATTCATTAATCAATGGCTTCAAATAAACATCAATATTTTTCTTCGGATGTCCTGGAATTAGTAAAGTCAAAAAGATATATGGCTCTTTCATCAACATCCATGGAGGTAAATTATACGGAGTTAAAAAAACAGGCCAACATGAATATTGACTACCATAAGATCCAAACGGACAGAAACCATCAGTGGAAAGGCCCAGTCGAACATTTCTAGCTTCTAAAGAAAAGGATGGATGCACTCTATCAAAATGTTTCCATGAATCACCATCGGCTGGACGATTCAAGCTTTTATCGGTTGAAATATTCTCTTTATGCCATGACATCATTGTCGCTGTATTCTTAGACATGAATAAACGCTGAAGTCTGGATGTAAGCGGAAAATATCTCAACTGTTTTACAGGAATCAAACCAGACTTCTCGTGTTGTCCTTCTTTATATCTCAGTTGCCCACATGTGGGACAACTATCCAACGACTCATTTTCCCCAGAATATAAAATGCAGTCATTTGAACATGCATGAATCTTCTGACAAGTAAGTCCCAAATTTCGAACCAACCTCTTACTTTCATAGTAATTTGCAGGTAAAACATTTCCTTCGGGTAACAGTGTTTTCAGCAAAGAAAATATCTGGTCAAAACAGGTGTTTGGCATTCCGTTATCTGATTTGATAGCCATAAATTTTGCAACTGCTTCTAATTTTCTCATCTTGCAGCCAGGATATAATGCATCCTCAGCAAACTTCAACAACTCATAAAATTCAGACGGTCCCAACTCAGGATTTGAAGCTATATCAGCCGGAGTTTCTGTATGTTGAACAGATGAACCTGCAACATCATGTACTAAATCTTGAAACTGGGATGGATCTGGAATCAAGTTGGTATCACCTGCTCTGGAACTGCGTTCACCGTGTTGATACCAAAAAACATAATCTGCTTGAAAACCAAAACGCAAGAGATGTTCCCCCACTTTGTCAAACGTGTCAAACGTTCTCAATGCACATTTTCTACAAGGGCATTTTATCTTTCCTTCTGAAACAAATTCTGGATTTGATGCCGCAAATGATAAAAAAATATCCACACCCTCTATATATACTGGATTTAAACCAGAACCATTTGGATTTCTACGTTGATTTATCCATATGCGGTCATCTAATAATGACTATTGACGACCTCGTTGTTCCATATTTTTCTATAAAATATAAAAGCATTACTGGTTTTGAATAATTTGTTAGAAAAAACACAAGAAAGGATTGAATATATTGAGAATAAAGCAAAACCTGTTACAAATATTGATAATTTTAATATTATATTGATTTTTTATTTTTTTTAATAATACTAATATAATTTTTTTCATAAATATTAATTATATAATAATAACATAATTACATTATTAGTATATTTTATTATTAATATTAAAATAATATAATTTTCTATATTATATACAATTCTCCTTTCATCTGTGTGTTTCACATTCTGTCTCCACATGTAATATTGGCATTCACTTTCACCTCTCCATTGGCGAGTAGGTTGATAATTTTGAAAAAGAATGCCAATATTACATGTGGAGACAGAAAAAACACAGAAGAAAAGAGAATTGTATATAATATAGAAAATTATATTATTTTAATATTAATAATAAAATATACAAATAATGTAATAAGGTAATTATTCCTAATTATTGGTAATTATTTCAAATTATTGGTAATTATTCCAAATTATTGGTAATTATTCCAAATTATTGGTAATTATTCCAAATTATTGGTAGTTATTCCTAATTATTGGTAGTTATTCCTAATTATTGGTAAATATTAGTAATTATTGGTAATTATTGGTAATTATTGGAAAATATTGGTAATTATTGGTAATTATTGGAAAATATTGGAAAATATTGGTAATTATTGGTAATTATTGGTGATTATTGGTAATTAATGGTAATTATTGGTAATTAATACTAATTATTGGTAATTAATACTAATTATTGGTAATTAATACTAATTATTGGTAATTAATACTAATTAATGGTAATTAATACTAATTATTGGTAATTAATACTAATTATTGGTAATTAATAATAATTATTACTAATTATTCCTAATTATTACTAATTATTCCTAATTATTACTAATTATTACTAATTATTGTTAATTATTCCTAATTATTACTAATTATTGTTAATTATTACTAATTATTACTAATTATTAGTAATTATTGCTAATTATTACTAATTATTAGTAATTATTGCTAATTATTACTAATTATTAGTAATTATTGCTAATTATTACTAATTATTGCTAATTATTACTAATTATTACTAATTATTACTAATTATTACTAATTATTACTAATTATTACTAATTAGTGATAATTATTAGTAATTATTAGTAATTATTGATAATTATTAGTAATTATTGATAATTATTAGGAATTATTACTAATTATTGGTAATTATTACTAATTATTCGTAATTATTACTAATTATTCGTAATTATTACTAATTATTCGTAATTATTACTAATTATTCATAATTATTACTAATTATTGGTAATTATTGGCAATTATTGGTAATTATTGGCAATTATTGGTAATTATTGGCAATTATTGTTAATTATTACTAAATATTGGTAATTATTGGTAATTATTAATAATTATTGTTAATTATTACTAATTATTGTTAATTATTGTTAATTATTACTAATTATTGTTAATTATTCCTAATTATTACTAATTATTGGTAATTAATACTAATTATTGGTAATTAATACTAATTATAGGTAATTATTACTAATTATTGGTAATTATTACTAATTATTGAGAATTTTTCCTAATTTTTCCTAATTTTTCTTAATTTTTTCTAATTTTTCCTAATTATTACTAATTATTACTAATTATTGGTAATTATTACTAATTATTACTAATTATTACTAATTATTACTAATTATTGATAATTATTGATAATTATTGATAATTATTGATAATTATTCCTAATTATTCCTAATTATTCCTAATTGTTGATAATTGTTGATAATTGTTCCTAATTGTTCCTAATTATTCCTAATTACTCCGAATTATTCCTAATTATTCCTAATTAATCCTAATTATTCCTAATTATTCCTAATTATTCCTAATTATTCCTAATTATTCCTAAGTATTCCTAATTATTCCTAATTATTGGTAATTATTGGCAATTATTGGTAATTATTACTAATTATTACTAATTATTGGTAATTATTGGTAATTATTACTAATTATTACTAATTATTGTTAATTATTGGTAATTATTCCAAATTATACATAATTATTACTACTTATTGGTAATTATTACTACTTATTGGTAATTATTACTAATTATTACTAATTATTGGTAATTATTACTAATTATTACTAATTATTGGTAATTATTACTAATTATTAGTAATTATTGGTAATTATTACTAATTATTACTAATTATTGGTAATTATTACTAATTATTACTAAATATTCTTAATTATTGATAATTATTGATAATTGTTCCTAATTATTAGTAATTAAAAGAATAATTACCAATAATTAGGAATAATTACCAATAATTACAAATAATAACATTATTAGTATATTTTATTATTAATATTAAAATAATATAATTTTCTGATTTATATACAATTCTCCTTTCATCTGTGCGTTTTCCATCTCCACATACAAATAATACATGTGAAGACAGTAAACACACAGATGAAAAGAGAATTGTATATATATATAAAATTATATTATTTTAATTTTAATAATAAAATATACTAATAATGTAATAATGTTGTTATTCCTAATTATTGGTATTTATTACTAATTATTAATATTTATTCTTAATTATTAAAAATTATTACTAATTATTCCTAATTACCATTAACTATGAACAATACTAATAATTTAAATTTATTAAGTAAGAAAACAATATAAACATAATTAAATTACAACTAATTAGGAATAATTGAAACTAATAAAAAATTAAAAATAAATATTAAATTAAAATGAACATAAATACCTTAAAAATTGATCTGCTCTGATCGTTCTTCAAAACTTTAATATCAGCTCCGAAAAAAAAAATTAAACTGAAGAAAAACTCAACTTTAGAAACAAAAGTTTGAGAGCAGGAGGAGATAGAGAATGAGAATGATTTGAAAAAAACGGATGGGGGTATTTATAGGTTAGATTAGTTGCGACGGGCCCATTTGCGACGGGATTCCCGTCGCAAAAACTAGTATTTGCGACGGTACCCGTCGCAAATACCTTAGCCTGCATTTATTACGGTCAACATGTAAATAGTTATTTGCGACGGGACCCGTCGCAAATAACATACTATTAGCGACGGGAAAATATTCCCGTCGCAAATACCTTTTACCGCCGCCGGTTATTTGCGACGGGAATATTTTCCCGTTGCTAATAGTTTTCCCGCGATTTGGCGCGCATCGCGGGAAAACTATTTGCGACGGGGCAAGCAATCCCGTCGCAAAAGCCCATTTATTTGCGACGGGTAACTACCCCCGTCGCAAATAAGTTTTTAACGGGACTATTTGCGACAGGATTTATTCCCGTCGCAAATAACCCGTCGCAAATACCCATTTTTCCCGTAGTGTCTGAGGATCTCAAACTCCACTCCTCTCTTATGCTTTCTTAGCAATTCCCTTTGACCCGAAAGCGACTATTGTCAAATCAATGTGTGTTGGAGATTTAGAATCAATGGAATGAAGTTTCATGGTTGGGTCTGGAGGTTTCATGTGTCTTTCCTTGATTTATTCAATCATTGTATGGTAGGTAGATTCTCTATCATTATACTCATTCTAAAACATGAAGGATTGTTGTTTAAATTTATTTCTATCTATTTTTGTTGAAAAAATCTCTTGGTTTTTTTGGGTTTTAGGCACAACAGAAGCATGAGATGGTGGACTATATATTAATTTTTTTTAATAATCATTATCTGAAACCATGAGATAAAATATTTCACATCAAATTTATAATTAATTTATTTAATATCTGAAGAAATAAATACATGGGATTATGAAATTTCTTCATTGATTAAGGTTGATCATATAAAAAGACCATTTCAGATTGCCTTCATTTCACTTTGAGTATCCAAGGATAGAATCCCTCTAGCGGTGATCCATACGTGCTCCAATGATTTTCAAGAAACACCACTCGATCTTCAGGTGCTACCACGACGATTTGAATTTCTTGCGTAATTCATTATTGATAGCTCATTCTTTGGTGATGAAGAAATATCTCTTACGTTTCTCATTCTTGAGAGAGGGAGATATGAGGAGTCAAGAGAGAATTTTTTGTGCACAACAATTCTCCATTCTCAATCTTTTATTTGGATTCTTTACATAATAGACACAACCATCTATTTATAGAGCTAGGGTTTAGATTAAAATATTATTTAATATAATTTCGACCATTAAATAACTTTTAAAACCTTTAATAAACCCCATGCCAAATAATAATAATAATAATAATATTATTATTATTATTATTATTTTGTGGTGTGCTAACTTGCGCAAATTGATAAATAATATTTACTAGCTTGTAAATAACTGTTTTATCACTAGACACACTCTTGGTTCGTTCAAACTTCTCAATATTTATTGAATACATGAATACATATTTTATTCATAAATAAATATTTCAATCACATACCAAAAAATAACTATTTTTTAAATATTCAATAAAATAAATAAATACATTTTTATTCACATACAGACGAATAAATATTTATTTAATTATTTGATCAATATAACCTTAATAAAATTGTTCCTTGATCTTGATAAGAATATTTATTCCATTAATTAAATTCAAATATAATTTAATCTAGATCACAAAAAACACTTAGTGTGTGACCCTTTAGGATTCTTTCTCATTGATATTAGGAGAGCTTTCCTAAAGTTCAAGAGTAATGTCTAATAGTGGGTCAATGCATCCAAGAGAAAAAACGTAATGTTGTAAAGATGAAAACCATATACGAAATCTCAATGTGTAATATAATCTATTTTTCACAATATATGATCAATAAGGTTTCAAAATGGTGTCATTAACGTATATTCTCAATATTTCTTTCTTTGACTTTCTGAAATAAAGACGTCAATACACCATAACCATGAAATTTAGGTGACAATCATATTTCAATCAAAGGATTGAGATATCAACTTCTATAAATATGGAGGGGAAAAATACTTCCTCAACTTATCCATTAATGACATGTTAATTGTGATGCACCCAACATACCATACTTTCATCTAACATATGGCATGACAGTTTTGGTCAGTAAATCTAAGTGTGTGAGTCATGACATGCATCAATGATAATCTTAAAGTGTATTGACCATTACACATGCTCGTAGATTGGAATATCTAATGACACCAAGGAATTCAGAATTCCTACTAGCAGGTCTGTTCTCATAATCTCTTATCTTGAAGATTAATAAGTGTGAAATTCATGAGAATAAGCCTCATCCTCTTACAAGTACTTACACTTAAATGTCTAAATAATATGTGTCCCATCATAGTACGTTATCCAACCACAGAAATATATTCAGAATAATTTCATAGCACATTAAGGTTCTCATCATAATGGGGAACTATTATGAACTTATCAATGTGAAAATACTCTAGGACATTATTAAATTAAATCCATACAGAAAAATGAACAATATTTAATAAGATGTTAAATTAATATTCAATATATCGAATATACATGTAATAAAAGTAAAAACAATTGGTCCTAGGATATCAATTACAAAAAACATATACTTAGACTAGAGCCAACTACTTACAAATTTCAATCCCCTAGATCTCACATGATAATCATGTTTCTGATGAGTTAAGGCTTTATTCATGGGTTCTACCATGCTGTCTTCAGTGGATATATTTCTTACTGAAACCTCACCTCTCTGATAAAAATCCCTTAAGAGATGATACTTCTAAAGTATGTTCTTTGTTTGCTAATGTGACCTTAACTCTTTTATAAGAGCCACCGCTACAGTATTATCACAATATAGTGTGGTATGATCTTTACTGTTAGGTATCACATCAAGCTCTTGGATGAATTTTCACATCCATACTACTTCCTTAGTTTTTTCAAAAGCCTCAATATACCCAGATTCTATTATAGAATCTACAACCACAACCTTCTTTGAGCTCTACCAGTGCACAACACCCCCGTTATAAGTGAATATGTATCTTGATTGTAACTTCATGTCATCTTGATCAATTTGGAAACCAACATATTCATATCCTGTGATAACTAGTTCCTCGTATCCTCCATAGACCATGAAAATATCCTTAGTATGCCTCAGATAATTAAGGATAGCTTTGAATTACATCCAATTGAGGTCACCTAGATCATCTTGATATCTACCTACCACACTCATTGCATAGGCAACAATTATCCTAGTACATATCATAAAATACATGACTGATCCAATTGCTGATGCATATGGAATATTTATCATTCTATTTCTTTCCTCGTGTGTCTGAGGGTACATTTTTCTGGAAAGATAAATTCCATGTAATCCTAGAAACGATCCCCTATTGGATTGTTCCATACTAAATCTCTTCAGTATCTTATCAATGTATGTACTTTGACTTAGGCTGAGAAACCTCTTGAATCCATTAGAATGAATCTTAATCCCAAGAATATATGTTGTCTCCCCCAAGTCCTTCATAGAGAGGTACTTATTCAACCACACCTTAACATACTCTAATATTGATATTTCATTTCTAATGAGTAATATGTCATAAACATATACTATTAAGAAAACAACCGTACTCCCACTAAATCATTCATAGACATAAGGCTCACATTCATTCTTTATGAAACCAAATTCCATTATGGTCTCATCAAAATGAATGCTCCATGTCATGGATGCTTTCTTTAATCCATAAATGGATATTTTAAACTTGCATACCTTTTTGGAATCTTTTGGAGTTACAAAACCTTCGGGTTGTGTCATAAATAAATCTTCCTAAAGGTTCCCATTAAGGAAAGCTATTTTGAAATCCATTTAAAAAATCTCATAATCTTGGAAGGTCGAAATGTAAAGTAGAATCCTAATGTATTTCAACATTGAAACCGGTGAGAAGGTTTTGTTGTAGTCAATACCTTGATGCTATTTAAACCCATTTTAACTAGTTGCACCTTATAGGCACTAACTTTTCCTTTCATGTCCAGTTCCCTCTTGAATACCCATTTTCAACCAATGGGCTTTACATCTACTAGAGGGTCTACCAAAATGCATAATTGGTTTTGGTACATGGAATCCATTTCAGAATTCATGGATTCTTACTTCTTGGAAGCATTTGTGCCACTTACTACTTCCTTATAGGTTAGAGGATCATTATTATCAACTAATAATGAGTCACCATCCTCAATGACTTAAAAAAAATAACTATAATGACCCAAACTTTTATAAATAAAACCCCCTTTTAATTTAATTAAATGTCTTATTATGTATTATGGTTATAGAAAACATAGAACTTCTTTGGTTTTATTATATCCGATCATATTTAAAATATAGTTAAACATCATTACCATTGATAATGTAGTTAGTGAAGAATGATCACATGATTAGTATAAATATAGGGTTTTAACAAATCTAATGGGCACAAAAAAAGGAAGTGATAACCTCAACCGGTAGGATCATACCCTATGAATCCCATTTATCAGAGCTTCCAAGGGAGATAACATCACTGAGATTTTCCCTTTATCAAGACCAAGATCAGATCCAATAGCATAAGCATGAGCTAAACCATTTATTGGAGAAGTTCATGCTCATCAAGATCATGACCCAAACCATGTACACTGAACCACCCCATGAAAGTCTCACCATCGCGCACCTTACCCATAGAGATTTTTTGGGTGTATTAAAGGGATATATATCAAGACCATAATAATATGAACATGTATATTCTATTTTCAATATAATAATGGTTATATATTATTTCTTTATAAACGTTTTTTTATTTTTTATACAATAAAACACAAATTGAATTTTGGGGTAATATTCAAATTCAAACAAGAAATTTATTATAATGAATTAATGTATTTTTAAATAAATTATATTTTAATTAAATATTATTATTAAATAATTTTTATTAAATATAAATTATCATATAATTTTTATTAATTCAAATTTAATTTTTATAAGTGTTCGAAAACTATTATTGTCAAAAAACCCATCATTTCTCGAAAAATGTCGATTATTATTTTAAAAGTGAAAATGTAGGTATTTAGAAAATTATTTTTCTAAAAATAATATTATTTTTGGAATTATAATATCGAAATTATCCAATAGTGAATTTTTCATAATTTTCTAAGACAGTCAAGTTTTTGGGTAAAAATTCAATTCGCTATAAATATGCGGTTTGTATTATGATCTCATAATGACCCAAAAGTGATGTAATAAATACTATAAAAGTTATCCATGACCAATTTTCTTTCCTTTAAAATAATATGATTTTATGTTTATTTGATTAATTTTATAAAGCCTTTATGAATCCTCCAGAACCTAGAATAAGTTTTAAAATTTTAAAATCATTTCTTTGAGTATGATTCCCTTCCATATCATCAAGGGAATTATTTTATTAAGTGAAGTACCTGAACTTATAAAATAATAAAAACCACTCCCTTTTGGTAGAAACCATGAGAAAAAACCATGTAAATATTTTTGGTTTTGGTTATTTTATTATAGAGTCCAAAAGATAAGTTTGAGAAATAATAAAGAAATCTACTCTCATTTCCTATTTAAACCCACCCAAGATATCATTTATCTTCACTAAAAATCCATGGAACACATACATATTCTTCCCTAACCTCTCTATAGTCCTCCTAAGGTTCCCCCAATCTCTCAATAAGCCCCTCTGAAGCATTTGGAGTGCCACATTCAATTAAGAGATCCACTTCTTCTCCCCTTTATTCCTGTTATTTTCATTATCTTATGTCTTATATTTATAGTTCCTAATGTTAAGATATGTTCTTACATATCCCTATTACTTTCCATTTTATTTCCAAATGATTATATACCCATTTCACTCTCATCAACTCATTTTATGAATCTTTATGCGACACTGTTATGATGCCAAAATTTCACTGCGATTTTCCATGCCAAACAATTGTGTAGTGAATATCGGTACCCATTTACTATTAAGGGAGTTCACCTTTATACAATTATACTTCTTTATTGGGGACTTAAATTTATTTATTCAATACTCCTTGATCATTTAATAAAATATTATTATGAATTAATCCATGTTATATGATCTATGTGACACACATAAACATGAGAATGATATTAAGGTGACAGGTGCACCCCGAATTATATAATGATCCAATTCATTGAGTAATGTTTAATCTCATGATATATCATGTTGGGAAAAGAAGTAAACCCGATTCCTTTATAGGACTTTTTCCATCATGATGTATTTGAAGTTAGCCTTAAACTATGTTTATGATGTAGTGTTTTAAGTTTCTTCCACATTTCCCATGTTTCCTTTATGTTATCATGCTATATCATGTCTTATTGCTCATTTTTACGATTCTAAATCCTTTTATGCCTCATTGATATTCCTATTCTCTAATATGCAATAATTTCTTCACTTTATGTGATATTTATTCCCTTACTAGGCTATTTAGTTCACTTATTTCTTATATATGTCTTCAGGTTATCCCATGCAGTTTTAAGTGCGAGCATGTTAAGGAAGTTTTCAATAAAGATAATTTTTTTCCTGTTTTAAATTTTTATGTAATGTACATAATTTTCAAAGATACTAGACTTATCAATCTTTCAGGTTGTATTATGTGTAATCTTATGTTTTAAATCATGAATTAATGTGTAATAAAGATAAGGGTTGTTATAATAACGTTATGGTTATCTAACCTCTCTTGTACTCTTATGCAGTACTTGTGTATCTGAAATAGTATCATCTTCCAGGAGGATTTTTGGAATCTGTTCTTGTAAAAACTCTTGTGTACCTTCAACCTCGACTTCACTAAATTCTTTCTCTCTCCCACTATATCTTTTAGAGACGTTCTCCCTCTCAATTAATATGTAATGTCTTGCCACTATAACCTTTTTGTATGATGGGTTGTATAAGTAATATCCTATCATTTCCTTGGGGTATCCAATAAAGGTACACTTTTTTCCTTTGGGAGAAAGTTTTTTACCCGAAGAGGCCTTAAAAAATACTTTGCTTCCCCACACATATAAATTTTATAACATGGTTTTTCATCCCCTCTAAAATTTGCATGGAATACCATTTATCGATTTGGTTGGTACTTTGTTTAGTATATGTGCTTATATTTGTAACGTGTATCCCCAAAAGGATAATGGAAGACTCGCATGACTCATTATTGATATCACCATGTCTAGAAATGTGTGTTTCCTCTTTTCTCTTACATCATTCCACTGATGTGTTTAAGGAGGAGTGAGTTGGGATTGGATCTCAAACTTATGTAAGTAATTAATAGTCTTGATTAAGATATTCTCTTCCATGGTCTGAGAATAATTTCTTAATATTATTACCAAGATGGTTCTCAAATTTATTCTTACATTCCTTGAATTTATCAAAATAATCTGACTTATGCCTCATTATGTAGACATATCCATATCTACTAAAATCATCAGTAAAAGTTATGAAGTATGAGTACCCACCCTCACTTTAATAGGAAATAGTCCACACACATCAGTATGAACTAATTCAAGAATATCTTTATCCCTTTCACCTTTTTAACTAAATGTGGATATGGTATTGTTTCCTTGTAAACATGCATGCAACACACCAAGTATCTTCAGTTCAAAATAATCTAAATATCCATCTTGATGTAATTTAGTCAGGTGTTTTTTGTTTACATGACCTAACTGGTGATGCCAAATTTGCGTGTGGTATGAGTCATATTAAGTAACTTTGTTATTGATTGTCGTTACTTGGTTCGTGTAATCTAATACATAAAGACTATTATTTAAATTTGTATTACCATAACAAATTATATCTTTATAAAAAAGAAACATTTATTCCCAAATTTAAAAATAAATACATTTGTATCAAGTCTAGATATAGAAATAATTTTTTTGGTAATATATGACACATAATAATAACATTTCAGTATAAAGATCATTCTGGTTAGCAACGTGAGGTTGTAGTCCCCGATATTTACAACAATAATTTTAACTTCATTAGATGATCACATATCTACCTCCCCTAGGTCAATCTTTCTAAATATACTTGGTTTATGTATTTGAATACATATATGAGAACCAAAAGTTGTATCTAATACCCAATTGTAGAAAAAAATAAATTTTACTCGAAAAAAAATGCACATGAAGCTTCCCCTTGATTCTTTGGTTGGGTGTTGTTTTCATTATAATGGCCCTTATTTCCACATGCTAAATAAACAAAATCTTGTTCCCTTGCTTTCCTCTTGATCTTTCTCTTCTTGGAAGTGTGTTAAGAAGCATTGATCTTAAATCTCTTCGCTTTACCTTTCCATTGTTCACTATAAGGACAGAATGATTTTCACGCTTCATATCCTTATCTACTTGGAGAAGGAGAGTAAGAAGATCTAGAAGAGGATTCTCAATGTTGTTCATATTGAAATTTATCATATTGAAATTTACAACAAAGCTGGGGAAACCTTGATGGAGTAATTCCAGAATGATATTGGTGTCTAGTTCTTCTGGGAGTTTAAACCCCAAAACCTTTAGGCACTCAATGTTGCTAATAATCATGCCTATGTGAGGCCCAACTGGGGCACCCTCACCAAACTTTCTCTGAAATGGATCATGGAAATCTCAAACCATTCATGTCTATCTCTTTCTTAGTAAAGTCCAAAGATGTGATCAATCGTGCTATACACATCCATGTTTTCATGATAATTAACGAGTTCACTAGAAATAAACAAAATCATCAAACATTGAACATTGTCTGCATCATTCATATGTTTCTCATAGATGAGGAACTCTTCATCACCCACCTCCTTAGTAGGAAGATCAGTAAATGAGGATTCTAACACATAATATTTCAGTTCATGGCACAAAATAGCCCAAAGGCATCTGTACCATTCTTGTAAGTTACTTCCTATTAGAAGGTTGTCTTTATCCAATATTGATATAGGGATAATGTGGATGATGAGTTTTTTATTTTATTCTAAAATAAAAAGATAATTTTATTATTAATTTCCTTGATTAAAAATTATGTGAGATATAATAAATTATTTTTTATTAATTATTAAATCTCACACTATTTTATCAAGTCTCAATAGCCATCACCATTGAACCTGAAATTTCTAGTTTCTAGGACATTCTAGTGTTAGAGATCTATATTCCCTTTCGCATAACCCCAACAAGGGTTGTTCAAGCACTATTTAACCTATTGTGGAAAGATAATTCTTTGTCAAGAAAAACTAAAAGTGTTCATTAAGGATATACCTAGTTTGGTATTTAGAATAAGTATAGATAAATACCTTAGGTGTTATCGATGTGTATACTTATTTATTTTGGACAAAGAAACCTTAATAAATAAAGTTATGACACAAAGATTTTAGAATTAGTTCAGTAAGAGAGCTTGAACTATTATAAGGGTAAACTAGTGGTAGATATACTTCATAAGATTCCTTTATGTTATTAAGGAATGGTAAGGCGAAGTATGATATATTCATGGTCATAAGATATGAGTTGCTTCGGGCCAACATGTTGAATAATATCTTGACCAAGCATTTATCAATCATTATAATGTAGTGTGAAGTAATTCCTAAACACACATTAAATTATCCACATCACGACATTGATACAAGTAAGGAGAATCAATGTAGAGTCTTACATGTTATCATCGATCAACAAAATGTAGCATAGATAAATTCCTAAACACATATTTTATACATCAGATTCATGATGTAAAGAGTATCAATGTTTCCACTTGAAGAAACTTCTATTATATTTCAAGACATTCCTTGAAAATAACAGTGAAATCCCATGACCATATACCAACTATAATGATGAATGAATATCATATGATTCATATTATGAAGAAAATTCATAGTTACAATAACATGTGTTTAGATGAAAAGATTTTTTTGAGGATATAAACAAACTCGCATCAAGGAAAAAATACAAAGTGAATCTAAAGTAATTACCCTAAAAATTTATTAGGATATTATAGAAATCCCTAAGATTGAAAACATATAGTCATGTGATAAACTATATTTCTATAAAAGGGTTAACATCTCTATTTGAGATAGTGGGATCCAGGATGACTTGGGTTTAGTTAATGCCAGATGTTCACAATTAGTTGGCATAAGAAGAAGTTCCACAAGTGCATGTGAAAGAGGAATATTCTAGAGACACGTACTACGTAGGAAAGATAAAACCATGGTGATGATTTTAATATTCACTTAAGTTATTGATAAATTATTCATTGTGAATAATAATTCCTACAAGTAGGTAGTATTTGGAAATCAACTAAGATTCACAAGGTCAATTAAAATTCAATAATATATTCTATGTATCAAATTGAAAAGGGGATTATTATTTTGAATACTGTGGTGGGTATTCAAGTGAGATGATACATCGATGGTGAAAGTGTGGTGCCAATAAGTCTCGATTTTTTATACCAAGTTATTATTTTCATGACTCGACCCACCGAGTTCTGACCCGTGACTACCGCAAACCCACCTTCAATAGGCTAGGGGTTGATGACTAGTGCTAAGTATGAATATCCCAAAAATGAGAGGAATTAGAATAAAGTACCTTTACACATGCACACATCACAAATACCACAAAATTCTGAAATGTAAAATAACTTAAAGGATGCATGCATACATATAAGATCCTATAACACTGTACGATAGTAAAGTGTGGAAAACAGAAAAGGGGACAAAAAAATCCCAACCCAAAAATTGTAAAGAGTCCAACCTACTCCAAGGGTGAGGTCTAAGTCAAAAGAACACTCCTAGTAAAAAAATAAGTTTTTCAAGCTCTAGATATGATCCAAAAACTCCCTGTACTCCTAGGACACCATCAAAAGGGTCATCGTCTGCACAAGACACGACACGTGCGGGCAAAGCCCGTGTAGGGGTGAGTATAACAATACTCAGTAGGACACCTCAGAAACACTAAACATGAGGTACCAAGTATAGTCATCTAAATAACTAATATAAAAATCAATTCATAACAGAAGAAAATAACCTAGATATACTCAATAAGGACACCATTCCATCAGATGATCATAACCAACTATCAGCCACATGATTATGCTCTAAGCAATGCTCATTCTGGGAGAAATTTCTCCATGAGACATGCTATCATTGAAGGCTCTCAATAAAGAGGTATATCTCATTGGGCCCCACCCAAAGAGAACACATTGGTCTAGGAAGACTTTGGTATATATATAGGGGGTCACACCCAGAACCGTTGGGAGACACCACAGACCCAATCTAGACCAACTTGCTACGTAGGGGATCGTATGTCAACAATTCCACAAACCCTACTGATACGACCTGCTAGATGGAGGATCAACGCCTTTCCTAGAGAGGTAAAACCAATTAAAAAACTACAACTAGGTATGATAGAGGATATCACTACGGTCTCACGGAGGGACACCACAGCTCTATCTGAGACACAACCTCTAGAGGGGATCACAATCCAGTGATGTGGATGTAATACTGCACTGTGCCCTCAAGGTAAAGGACTAAGGGAACACACTCAGTCTATATTGGTCCAAACTAATAAAACAAATAGCCTCAACCACTCTTGAAGGGAGTACACGACATGTTCTAAGGGGTACAAAACATGTCCGACTATCCCAAGTTCTGCCCGTGTGGAGGAGCCTCACATGAAATATAATCTTCATATACATGGAATGTATAAGGATATACACGATGTGTAGAGACATATGGTATCCTGCCTGTGTCACCTAACTATGTCTGTGTACCAGAGCTGTGACCATGTACCATTAGGTGTACTCTAAGCTATGTATGTGTGGGAGTACACGGCGTGTTCGTGCATGTGTACTCCAACCCATGTCCGTGTACTTCTGAAGTACATGTCGAGTCAACCAAGGAGGGTCACACATCATGTGATAAGGGTTACATGCCATGTGATTATTATATTCATCCTAAAACTCTATCCACTTATGAAGGGGGCCCACATTCCATGTAATCCTGGATTACATGCCATGTTCTACGGGATTTTCCATAATCCCAGATTCTGCTCTGCATGCCTCCACTGATGCTTTGGCGGTCACCTTACCATGAAACTGAACATCCAAGGTTTTTTTTCATTCCATAAATGATTCAAAAACTTTCATCATTAGATCTACTCAAAAAATGGATCGAATCATCATTATTTATCATGCACTGAAGAACATAGAAGAATGAAAAATCAGGAATCATCCATCGTTTGATTCAGTCTGTCTCTCTCATTGCACCTCCATCATTCCATTCTGATCCCAGATCTACAAAATCAGATTGTTTCACCAAAAAAATGGTGTGAAATTATTGATTGATCAGTAATAGTCGAGTCACAGTCCAAATGAAGAACACCTATGACAAAAAATGAATCAGGGGAGAAAAGTACAAGAAAAACAAGAGGAATGAACCTCAATTGATGTTATTGTCGATATCGATTCATTTATGCAAGATAAACAATGAAGAGATTCAAATTAATTTTACCAAATCACCCCGTAATATACCCATCCCACAAGGAGATTTATCTAAAAATCAATCCGTTATTCGATTGATTTTTATTTTTCACAGAAATTAAGAATGGGGAATTAAAAAAATTGAAACACACACCATACCTTGATTCAGTTCGATCCATAAAGAAGAATGATTATTGTGTCACATTCATTGGAAAGATCCATCGAATCGGTTGCACATCGATCACTGATCCATGATCACATCATCGTTCTCTTGAGAGAATTATTTAAAGCTCACTCCAACGGTCCTTCGGTGTCTTAAGGGTTATACCGCTAACCTTGGATTTCCAACATAACAATTTATCTAAAGATATAAAAATTTCTGCATCAGCGAAATGAAATAAAATAATTTTATTTATTTATTTTATTCATTTTCATTCCCATGATGAATTTTACACAAACGACCCGCACCGACTAATTTTAATTCGTTCCTAGGGTTAAAATACCATTTCAAACTCAATGGTGCCCTTAGATTTATGATCCAGACACCCATTTAGGATTTATTCCATTTTTATAGGAAAGATTTTCATGAATGATATTTAATATATTTAATTTATTTAAAACATTTATTCCGGGAATATTGGGCCTCAAAATCATACGTCATCTCATCACCTGGTCTCAAAAATAATCCATATAATATTTAAAAATAATATACTTAAAGTAAGAGATGTTACAATTTTTCCTAAATCCATTAAAATTTTACTTTTCATAGCTACATTATATGAACATTTTATTGATAATTGAATGTCATGAACACCATTCATGGATGGTGTCTATACGACTTTTCCAGAAAGACATGGTCACATAAAAAATTGCTAATAAAGGTTGAAATTTACTAAAATCTAGTTTCAGATTGAAGTAAGAAATAAGATCATAGATTATCATTTGGAATGAATCATTTCCATGTGTCTACCAAAGGTTAGTGGGAGCACCATTGTTTTTCAAATAAAATATATTTAGAAATATATGAAAAAAAATATGGGAATTAAAATTATTTAAGACCAGAATAAAAGTTATTCTCTAGTGATTGACTTAAATTAGAAACCTTAGTTCTAGGGAACAAGATCTACTGAGGTAGATCGAATGATTTCTTGGACCTAATCAATCCGATATATAGTGACATAGTATTGAAAAAAACAATATGGGGAAACTCAAGAGATAATTGTAACTAATGTCACATGGAATAAATCTATTTAAGAAGACATGCAATGGCATATGAGGTGATTAAAGTGGTAATTTGAATTCCATACACTTCTGTGATGGATCTATCACTTATAACATGATAGGTACAAGGAATGATATTTCTAGTATTTAATTTATAGTAGTAAAATATCAGTTATATCTAGGAGAAATATAAGGGAATCAGTCAAAACTATCCAATCATACTTTAGGAATTACAAAGCATATGTACCTGGTAAGTGGAGAAGAAATGATACTAGTTTGAGGGGACACAAACTAGTCTTCCTTAGATCAATTAGATATAGTATCACTGTTAGGATTAGGTGTTGAGTGATACAAGCTCATAATAGCTAGTGGTATCCATACCTACAAATACTGATTACATTGTAGATTTTAAGGCAGCTAAGAAGTAGTTACTAAACGAAATGGTTTATTCTAGTCCTTGAAATCACACCTAGTATGTAATGTATTGTCATTATGATAATTCTATTACTGATGCTAGCCAAGATGTCATGTTTTGACAGTGGACAAAAGGGGTATACTCAGGGATACCATATATTGAGAAGTTTTACTCAATGAGGTGAGGTATAAAATAGAAAAATAACCACACGGTGGAAACATGGAATACCCAGAAAATAAAGCCATGACATAACAAAAACATGATATTTATCTTTTGAGAGCTAACAAGGTTGGTTATCAAGTTGGCTCTAGTGCAAGTGGGAGTGTTGTAATAGTGGGTTCCCTATACCCAACTATACAGTACCTTTGATTACCATATTGTGTATATAGTTAGATATACATGATGTACATTTATCATTATAGTGTAGACTTTTTTGTTTCCACTATTGAAATGGTAATGTCCATAGATTAATTGTCATATAAAATTGTTATATCAGATATCAGGTTATAATGAGAACCTCTAAATACTATGACATTAATCTTAAACAAAGTTTCTATGACCTAGATACATCATACTGATTGGAAACAATTGATTTTGGACTATCGGGTGTTGGAGGATCATAAGCATTGAGACTTATTCTCATGAAGTTTGCACTTGGTGATCTTTAGTAGTGATATCATGAGGAAAAACCTTCCAATAGGAACACCACACGTTTTAGGTGTCATTGGTTGTTCTTATATATGGATATGTGTATTGGTCTCCTGACTTGAGATCATTATCAATGTGTGTCATTTGATCACATACTTTGATGCAAGAAAAAAACAATGATAATAAAATTGTGGTGAGGTAACTTGTGTTGGGTGCGCCATTGATGGTATGACATTGGTTGAATGGTAAAGAATTATTTTTTCACTTCTGGGTTGAGAAAGTAATATATAATAGGTCTTTTTGATCAGGATGGTAATACCTTCATAAGTTCTTGTCCAAGGCAGTCAAGAGTAAATCCGTCTAGTTTGATCAAAAAATAATAATGCAGGAAAAGAGTGATGATATAAGTGTGTGTCATGCTTTATGAGGCATCTAAAGACAACGAGATTATATTATACAATGCATGTTCATAAGTTGGTTTTCATTTATATGACTTTCCTTATATCTTTAGGGGACTTTATGGGTTTTTAGAGTCCGCTCTTGGTCTGTGGATACTATTCACTACTATCGAGATAAGGACCTAGAGGGTCACACATAATAGCGTATTAAAGAATCTTCCATATTCAGTTGAATAGGTATATTGGATATGATGGTCCCCGCCATAGGGTTCGAGTGTTGTCCAAGTTATCGATCACCAATAAATAAATAAATTCATTAATATTCAAGTTATGAATAATTGGGATGAATTTATTTGAAGTATTTACAAGTTAAGTAAATATGAGGAATAATATTAATTGAATGAGTATTATTTTAATATTCCAAGTTCGTTTAATATTAACCAGGAATTATGAGTCTAGTTAATGACTCAAGTTTATCACATAATATATTTTCTATATATTATAGATATGTGATAAAATAATAAATAATATTTATGATGCAGTTTAGTCTATAATAATTTTTTATTTAGTGTATGTTTAAATAAATGGGGGTTGAGGAACCCTATAGGGTATTTTGAACATCCAATATAAATAGATATAGAGGGTGTCACACAATAAACTTTTCATTATGAGATTTACAAAGCCTCTATATCCTCTTCTGCTTCCTAGAGAGAGAATCTCTCAATCTAGGAGATCAAATTGAGTTCTCTGTCATGCATCAAAGGTATGTCGATGTGGTGATCATTAGGGCATTGAAGGAGTCATCGAATCTCTGTTCCGACACATGGAATTTGATGATAGATGCTCTAGTGGATTTTTTAAGCATGTGTGGATGATCTAGATGGATCATGCTTTAGATCATTCAAGCAAGGATCTCCGGTGAAAAGATTTCGAGTGTGGATTCAGATATGAAAAATGTATGTTTTTAGTTTTATTTTTGGTGCTATGATGAATTACATGAGATCCTTGGACCATACTGGGGCTTGGATCTTCAGAGACAACAAGTCTCGTCATCTCGACGATGAAGACTTTTAAAATCCTAGGCCCAAAGGCTTCCTCTATGACAACAATACCTTCAATTGGAATCATAGGTATTTCATAAATTATATGAGAAAAGAGAATTAATTTCCAATTAAATTAAGTATAGGGTAATTTTGGTCCCAACAGATCTGACCGGGCATCGATCTAAGCATGGAAGGCCAAGTTATGGCCATCTGAAAAAGTTTTATGGTTCGTGTGTGATTTGATTTCAGCTATTAATTTTTAAAACATATTTTTATATATGTTAATTATACTCTATATCATGCCATAGTTGGATTCCTTTGTAAATTTTGGTTAATCAAGACTATTACTGTAGGTTACCGTGAACAGAAAAGTGTTTTCCGACCGGTTTATTTTTTCCACCGATTTGTGAAATTTTTATTAAACAATAATTATAATAAATAATAATTTTTATTTATTATTATAATTATTATAATTTTAATATTCTATTTTGATATCCTTTGAAAAATATTTTCTCTCGATGTAGAGAAACCCACACCACAAATAAAAAAGGAAATTAAGTGGGTGGTGCATGTGGAAAAGCAAAAAGGGGGTCTTTAGCGGGCTTGACCTACTTTTTTTAGAAGAAAAAAGGAATCCTTTTGAAAACTGGATACGCACCAAATATAAAAAAATGGGAAGGACCCCCTGTGGATCACACTCCTCCCCTCCAACAGCCAGTCATCCCGAGTCACCGGTAGTTGTCTTCACAGCGTCCCCTCAACTGCATCTCCTCTCAACTGACACCTCTTCCCTACGATAGACACCTCTAACTCCTCTCTAAGTAGTGGAATCTCCCCTTGTATTAGAGGTCTATCCAACCCACATCACACCACTGGGATCCTCCCGTCCGAGCCATGGAAAACCGTCACCGTCGGCCAGCCCTCCTCTGAGGGTTCCATACCCCACCATCTACCAGAGTCTCGCGTTGCCACTATCCACAGCGACCAGATCTGCCAGTTGCATGTGGCTGATCACCACCTTCTACATCTTTCTAGCATGCTAGGTGCTACCGGAGGACCCCTCGCTGTTGGATCCTACTCTTCTGACATCCTTTCCAGATCCAGGTACCCCGTGGTTTTCCTGTCTCCAGACTGGCTGTCCATAGTCATTGATGACTAGAAACAGGAGGGCTGTACTCTCTGTTGTCCCAGACATCCCTTGCATCTGTCGAGATTGACATGACCCATCCCAAAATGGGTCTGGGTGGTTCGTCCCGACTTTCTATGGGGTTTTCCAGACCTGTTTGGTCTACAATATCCCTGTACGGGCTTTTCACGATTTGTTATGGGTCTAGGTGGGTTTGGTGCGACCCGTAATGGTCCAAATCAGAGTTTAGGGGCCCAAAAAATTATTTAAATTAATCAAAACTAATAATTTTAATCAATTAAATTATATAATTAAATTAAATTAATTTACATATTAATTTTGGTTTAAAAAATAAAAATAAATAATTTTAATACCCAGGATAAAATTAATTAATTTTGGTTTTAAATTATATTATTTATTTTTTGGAATTAAAATTAAATTAATTGTGGATTGAGAATAATTAAATTATTTGAATAATTTAATTCATTTAATTTAATTAATTACCTCATAATTAATTTATTGTATTTAATTTTTATCTCTATTTTAATTATATCTACCGGTCTTAAGAAATGACTCGACCAATGTATGTCTGCATTTATTTATTTAATTAATTATTTAACTTCGTGCAATGTTTGTAAAATAATTAATTAATTTAGATGGTCTGTGTATCATCTTTTTGGTCAATATGTATAAGGGCTTGTGCATCCATTTAATCTGATGTACATTGCACCCTTAGTCCCTCTCACCTACGTGCGATTATATTTTTATATTTGATGGACATGATGTATGGAGTGGGCCCCACCAAGATGAGGCGGTTCGACATGACGAGGATGGTGTAAGATGGAGGTAACACCAAGTTGAGGCGGTACACCATGACAAGGATGGTGTAAGACATAGATAACATCAAGTCGAGGTTGTACGCCATGATGAAGATGGTGTAAGATGCAGATGACACCAAGTTGAGGCGAACATCAGATGAGTGGTATACATAATAGATGGGGAATGAGTTGTATTGTGAGTCAAGTAACAACTCATGTGTGTTTCCTATTGTAATAGTGGGTTTTATAAACCTAGCTATGTAGTGATTTTGATTACCATATCATGTATACAGTTAATTATACATGATGTATTCTTACCATTATAGTTTATACTTTTCTGCATCCACTATTTAATGGTACTATCCATAAATTAATTGTTGTATCAAAAGGTTATAGAATATCCTAGGCTATAACGAGAACCTTGAGATACTATGTTATTAATATTAAATACAGGTCCTATGGTCTAGATACATCTTACTAATTCGACACAGTAATTTTTAGACTATCAGGTGTTGGGGGCTCATAAGCTTTGAAACTTCTTCTCATGGAGTTCACACATGATGATATCTAGTAGTGAGATCATGAGAACTGACCCGCCAATAGGAACACCACATGTTTTGGGTGTCATTGGTTGTTACTATCTACAAACATGTGTAATGGTCTCTTTACTTGAGATCATTACCAATGTGTGATGTTTGATCATGTACTTTGATGTAAAGAGAAAAATATAATAATGAAATCATGGCGAGGTTGTTTGTGTTGGGTGCATCTTTGGTTACATGACATTGGTTGAATTGATAATAAATGATTTTTTACTTCCAGGTTAAGGAAGTTATATATCTCGAGCCATGTTGATCAGGATGGTAGTACCTCGATAAATCTATAGCCACGGTAGTCCAAGTTAATTCAATCTAGTTAGATCAACAAATAATAAAGCAAGAAAGGGGCGATGACATAGATGTACATCCTACTTATATGATATATTAAAGATAAAAATATTATATTACACAGTGCATGTTTGTAGGTTTTTTGTCACTGTTGTGAAAATCCTTATCTCTTTAGGGGCCATGATGAGTTTCTAGATCCCTCTCTTAGTCTACAAATAGTATTCACTACTATCGAGATAAGGGACTAGACCGTCACACATAACAGTGTATTTAAGAATCTTCCATATTCAGTTGAATAGGTATATTGGACATGGTGGGTCCCACCATAGGGGTCTGGGATTTTTCCAAGGAGATACAATAACCAATATAATAAATAAATTTATTTTATTAAAGTTAAGAGTAATATACATTTAATTATTTATTAAATTTATTTAAAAGTTTTAATGTAAATACATGAAAATATTATTTGAACGAATATTAGCTTAAAATACTCAAGGTTTAGATAATATTTGTGGGAATTAATATTTGAGTTAATGACTCAATTATTATCATGTAATATATTTATTATATTATAGGTAAGTGATAATAATATTAAATGACATTAATGGATCATTATAGTAGTCATGATATCATTTGTATAGAGTGTTAATTATTTGGGGGATGGGGTGGAAATACCGGATAATTTACTAGCGCTCTATAAATAGAAGAATAGAGACACATGCCAAGGACTATTCATGGGATTTCTCTCTCTTCTTATATTTACCATGTTCTAGAGAGAATATCTCTAGATCCACATAGTTCAGATCGAGCTCCCTCTCTAGCATCACAAGCAAGATGATGCAGTGATCGTTGGAGCATCAAAGGAATTGTCAGAACTCCATGCTAGCTCCCAAATTTCAACGATTGGTGCTCCCATTGATTATTTAATCATGTGTGGAAGATCTAGAAGAATTCAACTTTGGATTATTTGAGTAGCAATCACTAATGATGAGCAAACATTGAGCGTGGCTTTGGATCTAAACCAGGTATTTTATGCTTTTAATTTTGTTCTTAATCTTCTTCACGTGAGATCCTCATCTTAAACCGGTCAGAAATTCTTCAATTTCGATGATTTCTTGTCGTTCATCGGTGAAAAATTTTAAATCCTGTATTTTGGGGCTTTCACCGTGTGCCCACTACCTTAAATTGGTATCAGAGTGATGTATGAAGATTTTAAGCCAATGAAAAAATTAAATTTGTTTTAATCTATGACGAGGGTTTCATTATGATCCCAATGTCATAGACCGCATCTTAGTCCAACATCTGATGACTATCTTATGTTCATCTGAAGATTAAGTTCAGATAAAAATAGCTCTTTTATAAGGTTTCAATTGATAATCAAATTATCAATTCTCGTGAGAATCAATGGTTGGAATAGTAATTTTTGGCCACCGATTCATTCTGCCACAACATCAATTTTTAATTTTATAATATTTTTTTAATCATATGTGGATATTTCCTCATATAAAACAAAATGTTTCTTATAGTCATGTATTTCATTTTGAAAAAATAAAAAGAAAGCAAAAAAGATGGTCTATTTTTCAACCGGGTGGTCCCCTACTACCACCTCCTCCCTGTTCAGTGTGCGGGGCCTCTGGTCAGTTCAGCCAGGTCGAGTGTTGGCTAGTAATAGCCTCCCAACAAGACTGATGGAACCTCCCTCACCTCCTCCCCCTTTCTTGGACACCACACTGCCATGACGCCACCTTCAGGGCGTGACTGCACCGATGTGGCCCGCATCCCATGCAGTACCTACGCACCAGGTTATGCCCCTCGCCAGTATCCATCTCTCGAAGGTGTGGTACAACGATGCCAGGACCCCCTCGATCAAATCAGGAGGCACCCCATCCTAGTCCAACCCTCCCAACTACTTCACTAGGAGGATCTAGCCACTATTTTCCACCCCACCCCATTGATCTCCCACTGACTCGATCTTCGAACCAGATGACTTCCCTCAGATCTAGTGAGCACAATCTCATGCATCCCCTCTGTCATTAGGGACTCCCTCAGCAACCGTTGGTCCTCCCTACCCTCCGACACCTCACTGGACTGATACCTCATAGGACCACTGCACGACCCACCAGATTTGGGGCCGCCAGCCTCACTCCACCACCTCCAGGCATAAGCGCCGCCCCACAGTCATCCAACACTGTCAACTTCCATTCCCACTCGTCCGCAGAACCCTTTACAACCGAGAAGTTCCAAATCTACCAGCCCAGAGCTCGACCTGGAAAATAACTTGGGCCGCTATCCAAGATCCCAAGAGATCCACCTCCGGCCACCGCCTAGTCCTCCTAATGGACATGTAACCCCTTCTTGGTCCTCTTTTCCCTGAAACAAGTTCGGGTGGGTTGGACCATCCTGGAATGGGATTGGGTGGACCCACCTATCCCAGATCACCCTTTCTTGGGCTATCTGGGGCTAGAGTAATTATAATTTAAACAAATATTAATTAAAATAATTAATTTAATTTCAATTGAAAATTAAATTAATTAAATACTATTTTTTGGTTTAAAAAATTATTTCATATTAATTAGTTTAATTTTTTGTTAAATTAAATTAACTAATTATTTTAATTTTAGGTTTTAAAATTAAATTAATTAGTGGGATCGAACGATGAAAAATTATTGAATTAAAAATTAGAGTGAGTTTTTAATTCCATAAAATTCCCTTAGAATTTATTTAATGAAAGTTTAATTTTTATTTCTGCATTTAATTTTAAATACACAACTTTAAAGTGTATTGGACTGATCATGAGCCATTGGACCAACCAATTCATGTTTGGTGTGTTTTTATTTATTTATTTAATCATTACAATAGTTTTTAATAAGTAGTTTAAATAAAATGTGATCTGCATATCGTTTCAGTGTCATTATTTGTATAAGATCATGTATGTCCATTATATTAGAGTTGTATTTTATACTCCCCATTTCCCGTTGCTTGCAAGTGAGTATTTTTTTATAATTATGAGATGAGGTGTGAAACATTTAGTGCCAAGTTATGGCGATGCACCAGACATGAGATGTGATGCATAAAAGGGGAATATGCTGCAATTTGAGTCACAAGAGACGCGACTCAAGGTAGATCCCCTAGGGTCTAGGTTTGTCCATTATTCACTCAATGGATCAACCAATATAATTAGATTAGGACCAGGTCATCATTATATCATTGCATGATTTATTATTTTGTGAATGTGTAGTTTACGCGTGAACACATAGAATAATAAACAATCATGAATAGATAAAATGAACACGCGACACGATGAATTTTCTATTTATAGCATGGCCAGTTGTGAGTGAGATCACATAATATATTCTAATAATATAGAAAATTTTTTCTTTTGTCACATTAATAACACAAAACCCTAGAATAAATATTAAGACTAAACTACCTTCCATCATTAGAATTTGGACAAAACCAGGTGTTTGGGGTACCGATTATGCCATAGTTGAGGATTCCTCTTACTACTGGGGAGTTCTTATGAGAGTGGTGAGTTTAATTAACTAAAGTGGTAGTAAAAATTATCCATAGATAACTTACTATCATTTTAGAGTAAATCATTGAGTAAATCAAGTAATTATTTTAGAAGCTGGGGCTTCACCCAACGGATCAAGGAACCGTGAGTTAATGCGATTGGATAGACAAAAATTCTACCTTGAACCCTCTAAGTAGTGGTTTAGCCATAACTTATAGACTATGAGAAAAGGTTTATGGATCCTTACCACTAGAATACTCAAGTGATGGAGTATTTTGATTCTAGAACAAAGGGTTCCTAGAATTCGATAAAATATAGGGATACATTTAATTAATTAATCAAAATTTATAAAATGGTAATCAGATAAATTGTAATAATCCGATAAATTTTACTTCTTTTAAAAATGGAAAGTTATAACACAAAAAATAAATGTGATAAATAATAGAAAAAGTAAGTTTCCACACTAGAATGAGTATCCAAGAATAGTACGTGCACTTGTTAATAGTACTATGATATAAGAAACTCAAGGCTCCAGTGTCTCAAACACCTATTAAGTCACCTTAAGAAGCGAGGGTGGGAAATTGCTTACAGGAGACTCATGTATAGAGAATATAATGGTTATGACATTATTCTATCATCAACATCTGATGCGAGTTACAATAGCTACATCAATACATGTATGATATAACATGTAGTATCATCTTTGAGAATTTTTCAAGGAGAAAGTGAAGAAGGATATGAATAAGGTGATGATTACATCATCATGTGTAAATTGAAAGATGGATCATCATCTTTCAATGGATCAATTTCTCATATCATTTTCACATTTTTACTCAATTTTTGTTTTATATTACAAAAGAAATAGTATAGAGTAAACAATTCATTACCTATTTAGGTAAGGATATCCATGTAAATAAGAATATATAATATAGGTTAATCTTTAATTCTTAGGGTGAACAAATTGAAAGGAAGGGAAAAAAGGCCAATGACAAGTAATGCCAGAAGAACATGAGAGGGTATGAAATTTGCCATCGGTACCGCGCCTGTGCACCCCTGCACATGGACATGCTAGCCGAACAATCATGCAAAGGTGGAGAGCTGATCACGATGAAGATGCTAGGGAGGAGCAGTTTCAAGTAGTCATAGTCTGTATGATTTCCTTAAGACCTACGGGTCATGTAATGTCTCGAAGCCTACGGGCAATGTAATTCCTAAGCCTATGGGCCTTGTAAGGGTTCCCCCTCATCCCTTGAAAGGGGGGTTATCAGAAAATCAATAAAAAAAGAAGGCCTTTGGTCCATTCAGTCAACATCATTCAATGAAAGGGGTATTAATAGAGGTTATTTTCTTTTCATATCATAAAATAAAAAAATGGAAGTTTAAATGAAATAATCTTAATCAAAGAATCATGTTACCACTTCTTCTTTAGGTATATTCATCAATGTAATGTTTTTGTTTTATTTATTGAGCATTTAATACTATATGAATATCACATATTTTTATTGAAATATGGTAACCAAGAGAGTATTGAAATTTTACAAGAAGTTAGGTGTATTCTCCAAGCGGATGAGAAAGGGTGATTCCTAAGTCAGCAGTGAGAAGTACATGACTTCTATATTTCCAAGTGAATGATTCTTGTATAAATTTTATTGAGTATGACCAAAACATTTATCTCATGTATCGTTTTAGACACAAAGAGACATTATTCTATGTTTAGGAATTAATATTGTTTGTGGTGTTCAATACTCAAGTAATAGTTCAAGTGATGCATGAATCATGGGAAACATGTGATGAATATAAATGTAAGAATTTTATCGACATATTTATTTTGGATAAAGAAACCTTTAGAAATAAAGGTATTCTACAAAGCTTTCAGAATTAGTTCAGTAAGAGAGTGTGAACTATTTCAAAAATAAGATAGAGGTATATATACTTCATAATATTCCTTTATGTAATTATGGAATGGTAATGTGAATTATATGCATGGTCAGAAGATATGAGTTGCTTTGAGCCAGCATGTCGAAGAATATCTTGACTATGAAATCATTGATCATAATAATGTAGCGTGGAGTAATTCCTAAACAAACATTAAGTTATCTACATCATGACATTGATTTTAATGAGGAGGATTAATGATTAAGTCTTATATGTCATCATTCATTAACAAAATGTTGTATGGAGTAATTCCTAAATGCACATTTTATACATCAGAGTTATGATGTAAGTAGTATCGATGTGGAAGCTTATAGAAATGTCCATTATATTTTATGACATTATTTTCAAATAATTAAGATATCCCATAAACATATGACAACTAATATGAAAAATGGATATTATATGAGTTATAATATGATGGAAATCCATTATTTCATAAGGAAATGTGTTTCGATGAAAAGAGTTTGTTAGGACATAAAAAAACTTGCATCAAGTAAAAACACATTGTGTATCTATTGTAACTATCCTAACAATTTCTTAAGACATTTCATAAATCCCTAAGATTGAAAAGTTGTAGTCAAGTGATGACTACATTTCTATAAAAGGGTGCACATATCTTTTGAGATTGTGGGAGCCATATTGAATTTGGTTTAGTCAATTCTAGAGATGTACATATATTTTCATAGAAACTAGTTCCACAAGTTTATGTGGAACATGAATGTTCTAGAGACACATACTTCGTAGGAAGGATAAAAACTTGGTGATGGTTTTTGTATTCACCTCAGTCGGTGATCTATTATTCATTGTGAATAATATTTCTTATTGGTAAGAAGTATATGTAAACTATCTAACATTGAAAATACTAATCAAACTTCAGTAAATGGATTCCATGTATCAAAGTGAAAAGGGGATAATTATAATTAATACTTCTGTGGGTATTCAAGTGAGATGATAAATGGATGGTACAAGCATAGTACCAATAAGGATCAATTAATAATACCAGGTCGTTATGCCTAAATCCATTGGAATTTTTCTTTTCATAGCCACTTTATATGATGATATTATATTGATAATTAGATGTCATGACCACCAAACATGGAATTTGTTTATACGATGAAACCACAAGGGATAGTCACGTCACATAATGCTAATGTAGGTTTCAGGTTACTGAAATCCGATTTAGGATTGAAGTAAGAAACAAGATAATAGAATATACATTTAGAATAAATGTTTTCCATGTGTCTGTTATGGGTTAGTGGGAGCTCCAAAGTTTTACAATTAGAATATGTTCAACAACATATGGAAAATAGATATTAGTTTTACAATTAGTTAATATCAGGATAAAAGTAATTATCCAGTGATTGACTTGAAGTAACAACCTAAGTTCTAAAGAATAGGATCTACTAAAGTAGATCTATAAGTTTCTTGGACATAGTCAATCGTACATATAGTGATATGGTATTTAAAAATACAAGCTAGAACAATTCAAGAGAGGAATTTCTACCAATGTCACATGGAATGTATCTCTCAAGGTTGACATGTATGTGACATGGGAGGAGATTAACGTAGTGAGTACAAATCCATAAGCTTTTGAGATGGGTCAATCACATATGCCATGATATGTAAAAGAACTAATATTTCCATGATATAATTTATAGTAGAAAAAATATCAGTTATATCCAGAGGAACTGTAGGTTAACCAGTCATAACTATCTAATTGTACTTAGGCAAGTGAAAAATATATGTACCTGGTAAGAGGAGAAGAAAAGATACTAGTTTTATGGTGACACAAACTAGTTTTTCTCAGATCCATGTGATCTAATATCATTTCTAGGATAATTGAGATAAGCGATAACATATAATTCAAACCAGTGGTAGACATTCCTCTAAAGATCGAGAATATTGTAGCTTCTGAGGCAGCTAAGAAGCTGTTAAATGCAAGGATTTATTCCAGTTCTTAGAATCACACCAAGTTAGTGAAGCATAATCATAATATAAATTATGATATTATTACTAGCCAAGATTTAAATTTATGATAGATTAAAAAAGGTACAAAATTGAGGATACCATCTCTTGAGAAGTTTTACTCAAGGAGATGATGTCGCAAATAGAAGAATAGCCACACTGCGGAATTGTGGAAGGCCTAGAAACTAAAGTCGTGACTCACTATAAAAATGATTGTGATCACGTGAGAGATAAAAATATTGGTTAACAAGTTGGATCTAGTGAAAGTGGGAGTTTTGTAATAGTGGGTTCCCTAGACCCAACTATGCAATTATTTTGATTACCATATCATGTATACAATTAGTTATACATGATATATTATTACCACTATAGTGTATACTTTTCTGCGTCCACTATCTAATAGTGATGTCCATAGATTAATCGTCATATCAAAAGGTCGTAGCAGATCCCAGGATATAATGATAACCTCAAGATACTATGTAATTAATCTTAAATATAGTCCCTATGGTCTAGATACATCTTACTGATTGGACATAGTAGATGTTTGACTATCAGGTGTTGGGGGATCATAAGAATAGAGACTTTTTTCTCATGAAGTTTTCACTTGGTGATGTCTAGTAGTGAGATCATGAGGACTGACCCACCAATAGAAACACCACATTTTTCAGGTGTCATTGGTTGCCCCTATCTATAGAAAAGTGTAATGGTATCCTGAATTGAGATCATTACCAATGTGTTCCATTTGATTTTTTACTTTTATGCAAGGTGAAAACCATGATAATGAAATTGTGGTGAGGTAGTTTGTGTTGGGTGTGTCTTTGGTGGCATGACATTTTTTGAATGGTTAAGAAAGGATTTGTCACTTCTAGGTTAAGGAAGTTATATATCTCAGGCCATGTTGATCAGGATGGTAGTACCTTGGTAAATCCATGGCCATGGTAGTTCAAGGTAAGTCCATCTAGTTAGATAAAAAATAATAAATTAAGAAAAGGGTGATGACACAGGTGTACATCATTCTTTATGAGATATTAAAGACAAAGAGATTATATTACACAATGTTTATTCATAGGTTGGTTGTCACTATTGTGACAATCCTTATCTCTTTAGGGGACATGATGGGTTATTAGATCCCTCACTTCTTCTATGAACAATATTCACTACTATCGAGATAAGGTCCCAAAGGGTCACACACAATAGCGTATTCAAAAATCATCCATATTCAGTTGGATATGTATATTGGACATTGTGGGCCCCACCAATGGGGTCCGAGATTTTTCCAAGGAGATATGATCAATAATGAAATAATTAAATTCATATTATTCATGTTAAGAATAATGGAAATTTAATTTATTTATTAAATGTTTTTAAATTTTTTAAAGTAAATATGTGAAAATATTTTTTGAATGAATATTAGTTTAAAATATTCAAGGTTCATTTAATATTTACAGGATGTATGATCCAAGTTAGTGACTCAATTAGTATCACATAATATATTTATTATATTACAGGTAATTTACAATAATATTAAATGATATTTATGGCTCAGTATAGTATTCGTAATATCAATTTTATGGAGTGTTAATTATTCGGGGGCTGTGGTGGAAATACTGAATAATTTTCTAGTGCTCTATAAATAGAATAAGAGAGACACATGCCAAGTACTATCCATGGAATTTATCTCTCTTCTTATCACTCCCATGTTCTAGAGAAATAATCTCTATATCCAATGAGTTTAGATAGAGATTCTTCTCTAGAATCAAAAGAAAGGAGATGTGGTGATCATCAGAGCGTCGAAGGCATCATCAGAACTCCGCAATAACACCCAGATTTTGACAATCGGTGCTCCCACAAATTTTTGAAGCACATGTGGATGATCTAGTGGAATTAAACTTCAGATTATTTGATCAGTGATCACCAATGATGAGAATATGTCGAGCGCAACATTAGATCTAAACTGGGTATTTTATGGTTTTAATTTTCTACTTAATCTTCTTCACATGAGATCCTCAGATTAAACTAGGCAGTGATTTTCTGACATCGATGTTTTCATGTCATTTATCAGTGAAATTTTTTAAATCATGTATTTTTGGGATTTCGTTGTGTGGACGATACCTTCATTACCCCTAGTTTGTGGTTAGTCCATTAAGTTTAAATGGATGAACCAATATTAAATGCTCAAAAGTAGTTTGATAGTTTAATTCCATTATGAATTTATTTATTATATTATTTATTTTATGATAGTGGAAAAAATACATAAAATAATAAATATTAAAATGCATAAAGAAGTGATAAATGTTTTTTTATTAATGATTAGTTGTAAGAACGAAAATGTAGAATGAACCATATTAATAGAAATGGATTACATTCGTTGAGAAAAACATAAAAACAATAAAAGTGATATTAAGTCATTAAAACGCCTTCCATCATTCAAATTTGAACAAAACCAAGTGTTCGAGGTGCTAGTCAGCCAATTTTGAGGGAGACTCTTACTGTCAGAGAGTTCTTATGAGAGTGGTGGGTTGACTTTACAAAAGTTACAAAAATGAATTAGCCAAAATTAGCATGTTTTAATTTTAGAGGCAAGTGTTGAGAAAATCAAGTTTATGATTATAAAAGCTGAGACTTCACTCTATAGATTAAGGAACCGAGAGTTAATGTGATTGGTCAGTCAAACGCCTACCTTGAAACCTCTATGTAATGGAATATCCAATGTTTGTATACTATGAGGGGAGGTTCAAGGATCCTTGCCACTATAATACTCAAGTGATAGAGTATTCTGATTCTAGCATAAAGTGTTCCTAAAATTCGATAAAATAGTGAGATACATATAGTGATTTAATTAATTAATCAATAATGTATAAATTGTTAATCAATATAAAAGTTCCAATATTCTAGAATTTATTATTCTAAAAATGGAAAGTAATACTAAAAAATACATTGTGATAAATTTTGGACAAAGTTATTTTCCAAACTAGAAAAAATCTCCAAGTGTAGTATATGCGATTTCACACAATACTACGATACCATAGATTCAAGGTACTGGTGTCCAAAATACCTATTAATCCACCTCATGAAGTGAGGGTATAAAAATTATTACAGGAGACTCATGTATGATGCATATAATGGTTATGTCATAATGGTATCATCAATGTACGATGTTAGTTGTGGTTACAACATCGGGACATGGATGATTACACATGTTGTCTCATATATGAGAAGATTTTGAGGGGAAAGTGAAGCTAGATATAAATGAGTGATAATTACACTGTCTTTGTGAAAATATGAAAGATGGTTCATGATCTTTCAAGGAATCCTATTATTATATATTTTCACCCATTTACTCTAGTTTTGTTTGAGTTTATAAAACCATAAGTATGGATTAAATTCTTCATTACCTTTTAGGTAATGTTCTCTAAGTAATAAGAATACTAAAGATAGGTTAATATTTAGTTCTTATGGTGAAAAAAGTTGATAGAAAAGGTGAAAAGGCCAATGGAAAGTGCAACGCCAAAGGAACATTCACAATGTCTTTCAATTAAATGAGGTTGGTTAATAAAAAGGAGGTTATTTTATTTTCATATCATGAAATAATATTTATGAAATTTTAAATTAAATGAACCAAATTAAAGAATTAACCGCTTCTTCAGGTATATTCATCAATATAAAAGTAATGTTCCAATCTTACTTCTTAGGAATTACATAAGATATTAATATCACACACATGTATTTAATTACAATAACCAAGTAATTATAGAAACATTACTATAAGTAAGATATATTATCCAAGAGGCCGAGAAAGGGTGATTCCTAAATCAGTAGTGAGAAACACATAAATTATAATTTCCAAGTTAATGATTTAAGTCAAACTCTTATTGAGTATAACCAAAAACATTTATCTCATGTATCCATTGGACATAAGGAGAAATTATTCAAAGTTTCAGACTAAATATTTTTTATGGTATCTCATACATAATCAATAGATCAGTGGTACTTGAATCATTGGTGATGCTTGATGAATACAAAATGTTAGACTTATTTAGCCTATTGTGGAAAGATAATTATTTTCCAATAAAAACTAAAATTTGGCGTCAAGGATATACCAATCTTGGTATTTAAACTCAGTAGAGTTAAACACCTTAGGTATTATCGACATGTATACTTATTTAGTTTGGACAAATAAACCTTTAGAAATAATGGTATGTGATAAAGCTTTTATAATTAGTTCAACAATAGATCTTGAACTATCCCAAGGGTAAGATATTGGAAAATATACTTCATAAGATTCATTTAAGTAATTAAGGAATGGTAAGGTGAAATATGATATATTCCTGGTCAGAAGATATGAGTTAATTCAGGTCATAATGTTGAATAATATCTTGACCAATCATTTATCGATCATTATAATGTAACATGGAGTAATTATTAAAGGCAAATTAACCTATCCACATCACAAAATTTATGTAAGGAGGATCGATGATGAGTCTTAGATGTTAAAATTGAATAAAAAAATGTATCATGGAGGAATTATTATATGAAAATTTTATACATCAGAGTCATGATGTAAAGAGTATCAATGTTGCCACTTGCAGAAAATTCTATTATATTTCAAGACATGATTTTCAAATAACGTTGAAATACCATAACCATATACTAACAATAATGACAAATGGATATCATATGAGCCATAGTATTATGGAAACCCATTGTCATAAGAACATGTGTTTAGATTCAAAGATTTTTTTGAGGATATAAACAAACTTAAATCAAGGAAAACACAAAGTGCATCTAAAGAAATTATCCTAAAAATTTCTTAAGATATTACAGAAATACCTTAGATAGAAAATTTATAGTCAAGTGATATATTATATTTTTATAAAAGGGTTCACATGTCTATTTGAGATAATGGGATCCATATTGACTTGGGTTTAGTCAATGTTAGAGGTTAATAAGTAGTTGAGATAGGAAAAAGTTCCACAAGCACATGTGGAAGAGGAATGTTTCAGATACACATATTGCGTAGGAAGATTAAAACCATGGTGATTATTTTAATATTCACCTCATTCAGTGATAATATTTTAAATGTGAATAATAATTCCTACAAGTAGGAAATATTTAGAAATCATATAAGATTGAAAAGTTCAATTAAAATTCAATAATAGATTCCATGTATCATTGTGTAAAGGGGATTATTATTTTGAATACTACGATGGGTATTCAAGTGAGATGATACATTGGTGGTGTAAGTGTGGTACCCATAAGGCTCGATTGGTTATACCAATTCATTATGCCTAAGTTAATTAGAGTCTTAATTTTCACAGTTACATTATATGATCATTTTATTGAGCATTGGATGTCATGACCACCATTCGAGGAAGGTGTCTATGTGATGCTACTGGAAAGGGATGGTCACATCATAGAATTATAATAAAAGTTATAAGTTACTGAAATCTTTCTAGGTTTGATGTAAGTAATAGGATCATAGAATATTCATTTATAATGAATCTTCTCCATGTGCCTACCATAGTTTAGTGGGAGAGCCATTTTCTTATAAGTAAAATATGTTCACCAACATATGGAAAATAGATATTGGTATTATAGTTAGTTAATACCATAATAAAAGTTTTTTTACAATGATTGACTTAACGTAACAACCTTATTTCTAGGTAACAAGATCCATTGAGGTGCATATAATAGTTTCTTGGATGTAGTAAATCATATATATAGTGACATAGTATTGAAAAATACAATATAGAACAATTCAAGAGATAATTGTTACCAATGTCACATGGCATAAATCTCTCTAAGAAGACATGAAATGGAATAAGAGGATATTAATGAGGTAAGTTGAATTCCATGTTCTTATGCGATGGATCTATCACTTATTCCATGACAGGTACAAGGTATGATATTTATGGTATTTACTTTATAGTAGGAAAATATGAGTTATATCTAGGAGAACTAGAAGGGAAGAAGTCAGAACTTTCCAATTTTACTTGAGGAAGTACAAAGGATATGTAGCTGGTAAGTGGAGGATAAATGATACTAGTTTGAGGGGACACAAACTAGTCTTCATTATATAAATTTTATATAGTATTGTAGTTGGGATAAGGTGTTGAGTGAGACAAGGTCATAATATACAATGGTAGCCATACCTAAAAATAGTAACTACGTTACAGCTTCCGTGGTATCTAATAAGCAGTTACTAAATGCAACGATTTGTTATAGTTCTTGAAATCACATCTAGTAAGTAATGTATTGTCATTATGATCATTCTATTACTAATATAACCAAGATGTCTACTTTTAACAGTGTAAAAGGGATATACTCAGGGATATCATCTCTTTAGAAGTTTTACTCAATGAGGTGAGGTTGCAAATAGAAGAATAACCATGTGGCAGAAATGTGGCAGACCAAGCAACTAAAGCCTTCACTCAGTAGAAACCTGATCTTTATCATGTGAGAGATAACATTGTCGGTTAGTAAGTTGTATCTAGTGAATGTGGGAGTGTTGTAATAGTGGGTCCCCATACCCAACTATACAGTACTTTTGATTACCATATCATGTATACAATTAGATATACATGACGTACACTTAGCATTATTAAGTAGACTTTTCTACATCCACTATTGAAATAGTAATGTCCATAGATTAATTTTCATGTCAAAAGGTTATAGAAATTTCTTGACAATAATGAGAACCTCGAGATAATGTGATATTAATCTTAAACAAAGGTCCTATGGTCAAGATACATCATAATTATTAGACATAGTTTATGTCCAACTATCAAGTGATGGGGTCTCATAATCAATGAGACATATTCTCGTGAAGTTCACACTTAGTGATCTCTAGTAGCGATATCATGAGAACAAACCTAAGAATAGGAAAACCACATGTTTTGCATGTCAATGGTTGTTCCTATCTATGGACATGTGTATTAGTCTCCTAAATTGAAATCATTAATGGTGTGTAATATTTGATCACATACTTTAATTCAAGGTAAAAACCGTGATAATGAAATTATGGTGAGGTATCTTGTGTTGGGTTACCATTGGTGGTATGATATTGGTTGAATGTTAAAGAAAGTATTTGTCACTTCCAGGTTGAGGAAGTAATTTATCTCAGGACTTGTTGATCAGGATAGTATTACCTTCATAAGTCCTTGGTTAATATAGTCAGGGATATATCCATCTATTTAGGTCAAAAAATAATATATCAAGAAAGGGGTGATTACACAAGTGTGCATCCTTCTTTATGAGATATCTAAGAAAAAATATATTATATTACAAGGTGCATGTTCATAAGTTGGTTGTCATTGATATGACTTTCCTTATCTACTTAAGGGCCTTGATGGGTTACTAGACTCTACTCTTGGTCTATGGATACTATTTATTTCTATCAAGATAAGGGATTAGAGGGTCACACACAACAACATATTCAATAATCTTCCCTATTTAGTTGAATAAGTATATTTGACATGGTGGGACCCACTATGAGGTTGAGTGTTCTCCAATTTATCAATCACTGATAAATAAATAAATTCATTATTATTCAAGTTATTAATAATTGGGTTAAATTTATTCAAAGTATTTACAGGTTAAGTAAATACAATGAATAATATTAATTGAATGAATATTGTTTTAATATTCTAGGTTCGTTTAATATTAATTTGGAATTACAAGTCCAGATAATGACTCAAGTTTATCACATAATATATTATATATATATTATGAATATATGATAAAATAATAAATAATATTTATGATGTAGTTTCGTCTATCATAATTATTTATATAGTGGATGGTTAAATAAATGGGGGTCGGGGAACCCTACCGGGTATTTTGAACATCCACTATAAATAGAGAGAGATGATCTCACATAATGAACTATTCATTGTGAGGTTTCCAGAGACTTTCTCTCCTCTACCGCTTTCTAGAGAGATAATATATCAATCCAGGTGATGGGATCGAGTTCTCCCTCATGCATCGAAGGTACAACAATGCAGTGATCGTCAGATCTCCGTGCCAACAACCGGAATTCGACTATTGATCCTCTAGTGTATTTTTGAAGCACCTGTGAATGATCTAGAGGGGTCTTAATTTTAATCTTGCATTCAATTATCACTCGTGAAAAGAATATGTTGATCGTGACTTCAGATCTGAAAAAGGATTTTTTTCGGTTTTATTTTTGGTGCTCAGATTATTTACATGAGATCCTTGGACTATACCAGGGATTAAATCATCATAGATAATTCCTGTCATCTTGGTGATGAAAAATTTTATAATCCTCAGGCCACCAACTTTTTCTGTGACCCTGGTACCTTCACGTTCTTGGAGATAGAGCTCTCTAAGGCTTGATAGGATTCTCTCCATTTATCGTTGTGAACAACATAAAAATGAATTGGCTCTCTAAGAAAATAATATAATTGGGTTTAAATACTGTTTGGGATTAGAAATAAATATTTTCCTAAGTGCCGTTTAATATTTATTTAATCCCCTATAGAACCCCATGTTTTAAAATAATTATAATATTATTATTTCCTTGACATCCGCTTAACATGAAAATTAAATTAAATATTATGTAATCAATTAATGTCAGTATATATTATTTCTCACCGGACCTAAAAACTCAGTCCTCCATTCCTACAAAATTTTTACGAGTCCTTGAATAATGACTATTTATTTAATAAATAAATATAACTATATTATTCAAAAATAAATAAATAAATATTATATTAACTAAATAGTAAATAAATATTTATTAGATATCCAACTCACATAATATTCTCTCGAATAATCGGTGATTGAATATATGTGTTCAAGCATACATGAATAGTTATTAAAACATATGCAGGGATAATATTTATCCAACTTGTTAAATAATAAATAATAAATTATTATTTAACTGAGATTCTAGATACAGTTAGTGTGTGACCCTCTAGGACTCTTCTTCAGTGGCATTAGGCGAAGAAACCTAATGTTCATGGTTAGGGTCTAGAAACACAACAAGGCACCCTTAGATAATGAAGTTAGCTCTGCAATGACATAATAACTCATACAGAAGCTTGTTATGTAATATAATCCCTTTAACGTGATATCTTTAATTAGGAAGGTTTCATGCTTGTTCTATCAACCTGTGTGCTCGATGTCTCTTTCTTTGACTTCCCAGAAATCGAACTTATCTATATAACACCATGTCCATGGATTTATTTACGCTATAAAATTTCCATCATAGAGCCTGAGATATCAACTTATATTAAAGAACAGAAGGGAAAAATAATTTCTCATATTATTCGTTAATGTAATATTACTTGTGATGCACCTAACATATCCTACCATTTTATAAACATATATCATCACGGTTTTCATCAATACATCAATGTACACAACTTATAATAATCATTAATATTAATATTAAAGTCCAAAGATAAATATAGGTGTTCATAGATAAGAACATAAAATGACACATATAAATGTGGATTTCTTACAGATGGGTCTTGTTCTCATAATATCATACACTTGATATTACCAAGGGCATACACCATGAGAATGTTGCTCATATTACATTGAGTCTCCACACTTTATAGCCTATATCATTTGTGTCTCTAAAATGACATCATCTGACTATAGAACATATATTTAAGAATAGTTTCATATTATTTCTGGGTTCTCATCATAATGGGGAACTACTATGACCTTTTAGTGAGAAAACTATTATATGACATTCCACATACTATGCTACACAGAAGAATAATCATGATGTGTTAAGGAGTTTATTACTATTAAAAACTATGAATATAGGTTATCATAAAGTACATAGAATTTGGTTTTAGGGAACCAACTCCAACAGACTCTCACTTACACTAGAGTCAATTGCTAACAACCTTTAGTCTACTAGCTCTCATATGATACTCATGCTTCTGCTGAGACAGACCTTTGGTCAAGGGGTCCACCATGTTCTCTTCTATGGGTAATATACATAATACAACTTCACCCCTCTGATAAAAATCCCTCAAGAGGTGATAATTATAAAGTATATGCTTTGTCTATTGGTGTGACATTGGCTCTTCTTCAAGACCCACTGCTGCAGTATTATCACAATAAAATGTGATAGGGTCTTCAATTCTAGGTTACACATCAAGCCCATAGAATAAGTTTCATATCCAAATAGATTCCTTGGATGCATCTAAATCCACTATATACTTGAACTCTATTATAGAATCAACAAAAATTGGATTCTTTGAACTATTCCATCTCACATATCCTCCTTTGAGATAGAAAACAAATCCAACTGGTGATTTTATATCATTCTGATCTGCCTAAAAAATAGCATCATTATAACCCCTGATGACCAACTCCTCATCTCCTACATACACCAGAAATATATCCTTATTTCTTCTCAAATACTTAAGTATATCCTTAATAGTATACCAATGATGTTCTCATGGATTGGCTTGATATCTTCCTTCCATGCTCCATTCATAGACAACATCATGTCTAGTATATAATATGACATAAATGATTGATCCTATCACTGAAGTGTATGATATCTAAATCATTCTCTCTTTCTCCTATTTTTTTGAGGACACATTTTATTAGAAATATGTAAACCATGTGACCCTAGAACCAATTCATTATTGGATTTTTCCATAATAAATATCTTCAGTATCTGGTCAATACATGTACTTTAAATTAATCCAAGAAGCCTCTTTGATCTATCACAAATTATATTGATCTCTAGAATATAGGGTGCTTCACCCAATTCATTCATGGAGAAACATTTGTTTAGATAGTTCTTAACAAGCTGTAAGACTGGTATGTAATTTCCAATAAGTAATATGTCATCAACATATAATACTAGGATAATGACTGCATTTACACTAAGCCCATTGTAAACTCATGGATCACATTCATTCTTAATGAAACCAAATTTTTAAATAGATCCCTCAAATCGAATGTTCCATGACTTGGATTCTTGTTTCAATCTATAAATTCATCTCTTCAAATTGAAAATATTTTTGGCTTCACCTAGAATCATAAACCCTTCTGGTTGTATCATAAAGACATCTTCCTAAATGTTCCCATTAAGGAATAAAGTTTTAACATCTTTATGCCAAATCTTATAGTTATGGTAAGATGCTATAATAAGTATAATTTTGATGGACTTAAACAAGGAAAATTGTGAAAATGTTTCATCGTAGTCAATTCATTGACATTGTTTAAACCCTTTATCCACTATAATTTATTTATAGTTATTTAATTTACCTTCCATGTCTAGTTTTCTCTTGAATACGCTTTTTCACCCTATGGACTATACATCAACTGGAGAATCAACTAGAACCCAAATTTGTTTTTGATAATTGGAGTCCATTTAGGAATTCATGATTCTTTTCACCTTGCAGCTTCTAAGTTCTCTATTTCATCTTTTTAGGAGATAGGTTTATCATTTTCAACCAATAACAAGTCACCATATTCAGTGACTATTAAACTATATCTCTCTAGTTCTCTTACCTCTCTTGTTCTACTATTCAATACTTGTATTTCAGGAACTACTTCTTCTACAGGGACCCGTGGAACCTGTTCCTCTACCAACTCTTGTGTTTCTTGATCATCAACTTCATAAAATTCAATCTTTCTCTGTAGTATCCCCGGTTTCAGGTAAATAACCCCTTTAATCATGTTTTTTAAATGGCGTTTCTTTGATTGGATTTCCATAAAATAGTGAGTTTCCATAAAATAGAGTTTCCATAAAATAGAGATTTTCTATAAAGTTGGGTGTTTCCATAATGATCTTTGTTTCCATAAAGTGGGTTGTTTCCATAAAGTGGGGTGTTTCAATAAAGTGGTTTGTTTCCATAAAGTGGGGTGTTTCCATAAAGTGGGGTGTTTCCATAAAAAAATGTGTTTCCATAAAAAGGGTAAAGGTTAAGGATGGGAGAGTTTGGGGGTTTTATAAGCAGTGTTGGGACCAAAAGGAAGTTCGCATGATCCATACACGGTTCGCCCAAACTGTGTGGTCAAACCTTGCATAGAGGTCAAATCTAGATCATATTTTCTAAAATCTTACTTTTTTTGTTCTATATATTTTGTTTTAGCCTAAAAACGCCCCTATTTTGATATTACTCTCCCTAGAATGTTGGAGAACCCTCCCCACACTAGTTGGTGCCAACCAAGATCCTTCCCTTGGTGATTTAGAGTCTGATTCTTGAGGTATGTCACCATTCTTTCCGGATTTGTCATGTTTTCTTAGATCTGCTTAGATCTACTTATTCAATCTGCATTATTTCTCAGATCTGAAACTATACTTGGTAGATCTATTTTTTTGGATGCCAAATAATTCAATGTTGAGTCATGATCTTTCTAGGATAAGGTAACTAAGGCCTTTATTGGAGAATCGACTCTCTTTCTTGTGCGTTCTTCGTCTGTTGTCAAAGTTTTGTCAAAACCTTCAAAATAGGTGGATTCTCTCTCAATTAATCTTGATAGAATTGTTTGGATTAGATTCAAATTGGTTTATTGATTGTGAAATTCATGTAAAAATATTCATTTGTGATGATTTATGGTTTTTTTTGAAATTATGTGATCTTGGTGAATAATTGTGAAAAAGGGGGTTTAGTTTCATGAATTTAAAATGATGATTTTAAATTATGGATTTTTTGGAATTGCTAAATGGTTGTTGGAAAAGATATTTTCAATATAAATGGTTTTCAATAAAAGATGGATTTTTATTGAAATGGTTTGGAATTTAAATGTTTTGGCATTGAAATGGTTTTGACGGAAATGGTTTTCAATAAAAAGGTGTTTTTATTAAAAGGGTTGTTTTGGCATGATTGTTGGGAATATGTGGTGTGTGTTCATGTTTCATATATGGGGCTTGGTTGAAATATAACCTTGTGCTTGGTGCAAAAGTTTTAATGGAACATGGGAATTTCATACACGGGGCTTGGTTGAAATATGACCTGGTGCTCGGTGCCAAAGGGTTAGTGGCACATGGGAAACAATTACCTTATGAAGACTTGGTATATTGATGAGAAAACGCTCATGAGTATGGAACTGTCATAACGTAGCATGCATGGTTGGTTGCATGGGTTTGAGGAATGGTTGGGTATGATGATAAAGGGATATTTTGGAATGGTTGTAAAGATTGTTTAGTTATTTTTCTGGAAAAATATCTTGATGGGAAAAATTGGTTTCAATTTCTCTTGTATGAATTGGTAATGAATGGTTTTGGAAAATTGTTTATATTTAGTTATAAACTATTTTTGAAAAATTGTTTTATGTAAAATGTTTTATATAATTGTTGCTAACTCTTTTATCCTAGTGGCGTTAGTAGGTAAGTCATTGGGGAAACCCTAATGAGTTTTATACTCACCCCTTCTTTAGCACTTTGGTGGTTTTGAAGATTCTATCTTCCGGGACAAGGGAAAAGGTAATGTTTCCCACCTATTTAACACTACCTCGTGATGTTTTGGTTGTTCGGAGATTTTAGAGCTTGTAGCTTGTGGAGCATGGAGTCTTGATAGATTCTTGTGTAGTTTTTCCGCTTTGTACTTTGATACTTGGCTATTCTTCCACTGTTACTTACTTTGATGTGGTTTTGAGATACATGAAGTTGTTTAGTTTTCTTTCGTTTGTTCATGCATCATATAGTGAATGTTGGTTATATTTGGTAGGTTTATTAGTTTATTTATTAAAGGGTAAATCTTTCCCAACATGTATTTTAAACCCTTCGGCATTTATTACCAACCTTTGGCATCATGGGGATGTCACTTAAGGCCTCATAATGACTTGTTGTACTCTCAAGCCAATGAGAATTGACAGGTCATTACAAATGGTATCAGCTTGTTCGGTCCTTTCCTAACAAGTAATCATTGATGTTCCTAGATTTGGAGATGAAATCCATTGTTGTCTATTCCTTGGGTGGGAATCTTAGAAAGGAGTAGGATTGTCGAAACATGAAATGTATAGCATAAAAGGATATACCTAACCCTTTTATGCTGAACTTCAAGTTACTATGGAGTTGGGTAAATAAGTGTTTGGAGACACTTATAGGATTTTGAAATCTCATTGTCATGGGTTTAGCCGATGAGATGAGTATGGAATGCATTATAGAGGAATGACTTCCCACTTGGAGTGCATACATCATTTCATGGAATGATTCATGTTCTGAAAAAAAGTGTTACTTTTTGAAAAAGTATGGAATTGTTTTTCAAATGAAAGATTTTGAAAAAGAAAATGATTATCATTTTTTGAAAATGGTTTAATTTTCAAAAGAATGTGAAGTGTTTTCAAAAAAGGTTGAACATGGGAAAAATGTTGTTTTGGAAAACAATGCTATGATAGTTAATGTGATAGAGTTTTAAATGCTAAGACAATAATTTCTAGAGAGTGAGATTGATGGAGGTTGTTGTTTGTTTAAGAAATGGAACCCGATAGGTGTTGTATGAACTAGTTGGAAGAGGCTGTTGAGAATTTGGTTACACCTGATCCAGAGGTGAACCACCAGTTGGTCCAAATCATTACTCAGGATTTCCAAACCATTGAGTTTGGACTGCAATCAGATATTCTGTTTACAATTTCTATTATTGCTGAAAATCCAAGTTGAGGGAGTATGGTTGTCTTCACTAGAGGAGTTAAGAACTCTAGCACTAAGATATAGAAGAAGGGGGACATCTATTATCTATGATTAAAACATTAGATGATGTATTCTATGACAAAAACACCAATATCCTATCGGTGAAAGAGAATATCAAATCTTCATGTGTAGAGATTGTTCTATAACTATTGATAGAGTTGAGTTGAAATGGGACTTCACAATGTTAGATATGGATTTCGATTATGTAATCCTAGGTATGGATTTGATGACAATATTCAAGGCTCAAATCTAATGTTATAGAAGAACAGTTAGTTTCATGACCGAGGAAGACATCGAGCATCTCTTTAGAGGAGAGAGGATTGTAAAGAAGGGTGAAAAGAGCTTGTTGGCACCAATGGTGGGAACGATCTTTTACCAGTTGGTAGCGCTGAATTTGGCATCAATGGAATAGATCAAGGAAAATATTTTTCCCGCTATTTTGGATCAATTTCTAGATGTATTTCCCAAGAACTTCTTAGTGTTACCACCTCTAAGAGAAGTGGAGTTTATGATTGATCTCCTTCCGAGGACCAGTCCTATTTTCCTACCATCTTATAGGATGGCACCAACAAAGTTACGGGAATTGAAAGTGTAGTTAGAGGAGATGGAAAGAAAGGGTTTCATTCGACCATGTATGTCTCCATTGGTATCACCAGTTTTTTTTGTGAATAAGGAAGATAGAACTCTTTGGATGTGGGTTGATTATCGTAAGCTTAACCAAGTTATGATAAATAATAGATATCCACTTCCACACATTGATGATCTATTCAATCAATTAAGGGGAGATCAGTGGTTCTCCAAGATTGAATTGCGATCAGGATATCACCAATTGAGAGTTCTAAAAGAGGATATTCCAAAGAAAACTTTCAGAAGTAGATATGGCCACAAGGAATAAGTAGTCATGACTTTCGGTCTAATGAATGCACCAGTTGTCATAATGGCATTGATGAATTGGATATTTTAACAATATATGTATTCTTTGGTTGTGGTGTTTGTGGACGAAATTTTGGTCTATTCAAAGACAAGGGATGATCATGAGGTGCACCTGGAAACTATGTTACAAATCTTGAGAGATCATCACTTGTATGCGAAATTATCAAAGTATGATTTTTGGATACAGGAAGTACGTTTTCATGGCCATGTCATTTTTGAGAAAGGTGTTTCTGTTGATCCTAAAAAGATAGAATCCGCTATCTGTTGGAAACCACTGAAGAATGTTTTCGAGATACAAATTTTTCTTGTTCTATCTGGTTACTATCGATGCTTTGTGCATGATTTATCACAAATAGCTTCATAAATAACAGCTCTGAAAAAGAAGAATGATCCATTCAAATGGATAGAGTAATGTCGGAAGTTTTTCTAGGAACTGAACGTTTGGATTACATCAACACCTATCTTGATCTTTCCAGATTCAGGATAGGGGTATGTGGTGTATTGTGATGCTTTAGGATTAGGTTTGGGTTGTGTTCTCATGAAAAGAGATCATGTGGTTTCTTATGGTTCAAGGCAGTTGAGGTTTCATGAGAAGAATTACCCAACACATGATTTGGAGTTATCTACAGTCGTGCATTCTTTGAAAACATGGAGACATTATCTCTTTGGTGAGAAATTTACTGTGTTTACGGATCACAAAATCCTGAAACACATTTTCTCACAGTGATATTTGAATCTAAGGCACAGGAGATGGATGAATTATCTCCAAATTTTTGACTTTGACTTGATATACACACCGAGGAAAGAAAATTTGGTGGCGGATGCATTGAGTAGAAATTCATATCCTCAGTTGGTGAAAGAAGATTCAGATGAATGACAGTTTATGTCGGTCTTAGCTGACATGCATATGGAATTTGAAGACCGAGGTGATGTTGCAATTTTTTTCAGGTATGCTTGTTCTTGATTTAGTAAAAATGATCAAAGAGGCACAAACATCTGATGCAGAATGTTTGGTTGTAAGTTCAAAACTCAACGGTGGGGATACCATTGAGGGCTGTAAACATGATGGGGGTTCAGTTTTGAGTTTTAGAGATTGGATGGTTGTACCTATGTCTTTTCAAGAACAACTCCTTCATGCTTACTACCATTCGAGATGGGATGTACATCCAAGTACACATAAGATGTATAAGGCATTGAAGGAGCAGTTTTGGTGGATCAACATGAAAAGGAAGGTGCCCGAGTTCATCTTGAAGTGCTTAACTTGTGAGCAGGTTAAAGCAGAGCATCAGAGACCAGCTGGTATGTTACAATATTTTCCCATCCCTGTGTGGAAATGGGATCAGATAGCAATGGATTTTTTACAGGTCTTCAAAGAATGGTCCAGAAACATGATGCCATTTGGGTGATAGTGGATCGTCTAACCAAGTCGGCCCATTTCATCCCTATTCATGAAACTCATACGGTGGAGGATATTTCAAAAATATATATATGAGAAGTGGTAAATTGGCATGGTGTACTAGTGTTAATAGTCTCAGATAGAGATGAGGTTCATATCTTGTTTCTGGAAATCATTACAGCAAGCCCTTGGGACTCAGTTGACCATGAGCATAGCGTATCATCCTCAAACAGATGGTCAATCCGAGTAGACGATAAAAACGTTGGAAGACATGTTGTGGGCTTGTATAATGGATTTTTGTGGATCATGGGAGGATCATATACCCTTAGTGTAGTTCTCATACAATAACATCTATCAAGCCTCAATACACATTACTATGTTAGAAGCATTGTATTGATGTCCTTGTCATTCTCCACTATGCTGGGTGGAAATGAGCAAAACTTCACCAGTCAGGAAAATCATTGTCCAAGAAATAACGGAGAAGATCTAGTTGATTAGAAAGATGATGGAGATGGCTCAGAGTTGTCAGAAATCTTATGCAGATCACCATCGAAGACCGTTATCGTTCGCTGTGGGTGATCATGTCTTCTTGAGGATCTCTCCAAGGATTGGACATCGTCGTTTTGGGAAGCAGAGCAAGTTATCTCCTAGATACATTGTCCCTTTTGAGATATTGGAATGAGTTGGAGAGGTAGCATATTGGTCAGAATTACCACTATGGTTTAGTTTGGTGCATAATGTGTTCCATGTATCCCAGTTGAAAAAGTATCACCATGATCCTGACCATGTGATCCTATGGGATCATAATGAGCTAGAACTGGATGCATCATTTGTACATATCCCAGTGCAAATATTGGATAGAAAAGAGAATGTCTTGCATGTGAAAATAATTGGCCTAGTGAAAGTTTTATGGAAACATGATTAGATTCAGGAAGAGGCTTGGAAACTTGAGAAGGAAATGAAAGAGCAGTGGCCTGAACTCTTTTTGGCTAGCGAGGGTTTTCTACTTTTCAAGGACAGAATGACCAATGGTGGGGAGAAATTAGTACCCCTAGTTTCGGGTATATAACCCCTTTCCTCATGTTTTTTAAATGGTGTGTCTTTGATTGGGTTTCCATAAAATAGATAGTTTCCATAAAATAGAGAGTTTCTATAAAATAGAGTGTTTCCATAAAATAGAGAGTTTCCATAAAATAGAGAGTTTCCTTAAAAAAGAGTTTCCATAAAATAGAGAGTTTCCATAAAATAGAGCGTTTTCATAATATAGAGAGTTTCAATAAAGTTGGGTGCTCCCATAATGTTTTTTTTTTTCCATAAAGTGGGTTGTTTCTATAAAGTGGGGTGTTTCCATAAAGTGGGTTGTTTCCATAAAGTGGGGTGTTTCCATAAAGTGGGATGTTTCCATAAAAAAATGTGTTTCCATACAAAGTGTAAAGGTGAAGGATGTGAGATTTTGGGTGTTTTATAAGGAGTGTTGGGACTAAAAGGAAGGTTGCACGATCCATACACGGTTGGCCCAAACCGTGTGGTCAAACCTTGCGTAGAGGTCAAATCTAGATCAAATTTTCTAGGAGCTTAATCATTTTTGCTCTATATATTTCGTTTTGGCTTCAAAACGCCACTATTTCTAGATTACTCTCCCTAAAAGGATGAAGAACCCTCCCCACATGAGTTGGAGCCATCCCAGAGCCTTTTCTTGGTGATGTCGAGTCCGATTCTTGAGGTATGTCACCATTCTTTCTGGATTTGTCATGTTTTCTTAGATCTGCTTAGATCTACTTCTACGATCCCCATTCTTTCTCAGAACTGAACCTATAGTGGGTATATCTACGTTTTTTGATTCCAAATAATTCAATTTTTAGTCATGATCTTGCTAGGATAAGGGAACTAAGGCCGTTCTTAGAGAATCTATAAGGACCCAGCCTTAAAGCATTACATAATCTTGAATTAAATGAATAATTCACATTGATGATCTTTTCAGGTTTAGAATTTTAGAGAATTAGGACATAACTATTACATCTCAAAGATTAAAAAGTATACACATCTACTCAGTTCTAATTTTTTCACAAAATAAAAACTCTTGAACAAAAGAGTCATGTCTAGTTCCATGTTTTAGACATCGTTACATTTCCTTGATCCCATCCTTGACCTTATTCCACCTTAAGTCCTGAGGAAAACATTTCAAAAACTTGGGATGAGCACAAAAATCTCAGTAAGGGATATAAAATATCAAAAGGAAACATTAGTCCACGTATACATAAGAATCAATGAAAACACACTTTACTCATAAAACATAAGCACTTTAACATACCTCATGAAATCATAAGATTTATGAATAAATCATAGAAATCATAATACATAAAGGTAACTTGAGGCATTCATAACATTATTACGTAGGGAGTAACCCTGATGGTTACGTTTGGAATAACCACCACAGTATATTCCCTAAATCTCTTTGGAGAAACCTAAGCGTTTAACCCCTTCGCGTTACCCAATGCATTGGAGAGATATATCGGGCTCACCGGCCCTTAGTTTATCACAGAACCACCCATCTTCATAAACAATGCCCAAGAACCAAAACATAATCGTATCACATAAAACATGCATAAAGGAAACATAACATTTCCACATTTCAATCACAAGATATTAATACAACACATTGATATAATAAAAACATTATCAAAACCATTTTCAATACCAAAATAATAGAAAAGTAAAACATGGTATTTATTTTTCTTTTAAAAATAGTTATGGCTTGTAGAGGAAGCCCAAACTCAAATAATGGTCACAGCAGTGGAGAAGTCATTGTCGCCGCATACGTACGACAAAAACATTCCCTTTTGTCATTTAGTAAAACTCTTCGGATAAAAATATTCCTTTTTAATAAAAGTAAAAGTCAAAGGGGTTTATACACCGTATAAAAGAAGGTTGTGTATAAAACAAAATATGCCTCAATGAAAGGAGATTGAGACGAAGTCGCATACCACTTTGAAGCTTTTAACATTTTAAAAAATTAATATCCATATAAATAAATCCTTAAAAACAATTTTGAAAACATGGATATTAATGAGAAATATTTGTAAGAATAAATCATTAAAACATTTAAAACGATATTTTAGTTAAAGAGTTTTTTAACAAAATGAGGGACACATGAATTCAAATAATTGAGGAATAACATTTAATCAGAAATTTATAATATCATGAGAATAAATGGATTCATGATATAATATGCCAAAGGATAGTATATATACCATATAAGAGTGAATTAGGGCATAACAACAACGAAGTCTCAATAGAAATGCTAAATGATATGAAATCCCTTATAAAGAAGGTATCCTTAAATTAAGGATAAATCAATCTCATAATTATGTGTGAAAAATATAAATACACCCAATATGAGTGGATATTAGGTGTAAAAAAACCAGAGTTCATTCAAACATATTCATAGGATGACATATTCAATAACTACAATTTGAACCCAAAGAAATCGAAATTGGGTTAAGAAGTTCCCTTGTACAAATTTGATAGCCTAACAACGTCACTTTAAAATTCAGAAAAAGAGTTGATGAGACAAAAAGGGTATCTCATCACTTGGAAATAAATTTTACATCAATAAAGATATATAATACCATATCCCAACATAATAAGATGTAGATTAAAAGACCTAACAAAAAGAAGTCTTTTAAAAGAGGAGGGTGAAAGGTTCCCTTACCGACTTGGGTAACTTTCGAAACGTACACCCCATGAAAGAAGGACTATAAAAAATTGATGTAAATACTAATAAATGAAATTATATTACACAAATAGTAGAATAATGGGCAGTACATACACCACTCAAAGGAAATGGTGGGAAATGTAGCGTAAATCCCACGATAATAAAAGTGAGATGAAAAATCCATTACGAAAACTCAGCAGCCTAACGACGCCGCTTAAAACATCCAAAAAATGGATTTATGAGATCAAATAGGGTATCTAATAATATGAACATAAGAATTACAGAATTAAGAATATAAAATAACATCCCCAAACATAATAAATATGAGCTTAAAAGAAATGACATAAAGGAGAGTACTTAAAAAGAAAGAGAGAGGTATGATCCCTTACCTCATGTCCGACTTGTCTTGTTCGTTTCTTTATATTCCTGAATAATAAAATAGAGTAAATTTATACTTTCTTAAGAACATTTTTCGAGTTCATTATTCCTTTTATATCACTTATTACCATGTTATGAACATTATGTAATTATTTAAGTTAATAACGGTCGTTTTGTCGATCATTAGTACTTGAGTCAAAAATAAACTTCTTATAATTACAAGTTGTTCATGTGGTAAATTATACATTATATACAGAATTATATTCATGATTTAGATATCATATATATCATATATATCCAGTATATACTTACATTTATAATATTACATAACATTTAGTGGTAATAAATGAAATGCACCATTCATGGAGATGGTAAGCCGTACGTACACATGAACGCTACTTTCATTTATATTTCATAAATAATGGAATTAAAACTAAATGAGATATATATATATATTATAATTCCAGTATAATATATTTTCTATATAGGTCACATAATTTCATTAATTTCATTCTTTATACATTCAATGTATTGCATGAACGAGTCACATCACTTGAGGGGGCGGTAGTCCACACTTCCTCAAATGAAATTATCGCATTTGTACAACATGAAAAGAATAAAGGTATGTTTTAAATATAAAATACATAAGAATAGAGAGGAAATAAATATAATATATATATTATAAATAAATATAGTGCCATCATAATGGCCACCATGAGAGGTGGTAGGAGAAGATAAAACAATCATCGTTTCGTGAGGCAGTAATTCGCCATCCACAGAAATAGTATGTTCTTTAACCATTAGAAGGAGGTGTGTGTAAGTGTATCTCTAATACTTCTCATAAAAACATACTAGTATATTTTAGATACTGGTGTTGTTACAAAATAAAGGAATAAAAATAGTTTAGGGGGTTGGAGAAGAAAAATAAAACAAAAGAACATAAGAGAGGACATTACCTTTAAATCGGGTAACTCCATTTGGTTTGAACCAAAAGGGATTCTTGAATAGATTTCTGCCTAAGGTAAGGCTTCTAGGATGAAGAGAGGGATGTGAAGAGATAAAATGAGCAGAGTTTGGTCAAGCCAAAGGCTTGAGAGGTGTGGGTAAGGGGGTAGAGGTGGGGGCCTTTTATAAGCGGGGGGAGGGGCACTCTTGGAAAGTCATGAAATGTCACTTTATTTTAAAATGCTTTTCAGATTTTAAAGGTCCCAAAAAGATATATTTCTAGGATAAGGTGATAAGGGTTCTAAATCCACCCATAAAATAGGTTTTTTACAAGTGTAAGTCTTAGATTTTATATTATCTTTTCATTTTATTTAAATCGTTCATTAATGAGGTAATCGCTGCATCATCATGGTGTCATAAATAAATAAATTTATTTAATGTCTAAAAATTATAAAAAAAATACTATGATTTATTAAATATTTTTATCTTTCTAATTAATATTTATATTCTAAGAGATCTTTTATGTAGACAAAATTAAAATCTTTTTAGTTAGGTGTTACATACTTTGGTTACATTTTCTTTTCTAAAAAAATGTGATAAAAGGGTTACTGTCACACTAAAGTGATTATATGGGGTCCCAAGGTTGGAAAAAGAAATCCCATGGTCGTACATGATACCACCAGTAGTATTAGGACACATGTTGGGGTCATTTCATATTTTTATGATATTATTTTATTACCCTTAACTACCCAGTTACTAATTAAACACGATAATTAAAGATAATTACCGTCGTTACTATTTATAATGTCAAAAAACAAGTCTTAATTACATAATTTGGACCTTCTGATTCCAAATATGGAATCCATTTTATCAAATTCCAAATAAATAAATTGTATTAATTAATTTAAAATAATTCCCGTTGTCAAAACCAAAGACGAGTTTTTAAGAAGTAAAATCTACCAAAAGATTGATTTGTTTTTACATCCAATTTAAAAGTGAAATTACATCCAATGACCAAAATTGTATAAAATGATAAAAACATAATTAAATTACACCTTAAAACCAATTAAAATGAAAATAAATAATTTGGATGAAAAGACAGTTTTGAATTAAAATGCAGTATTTTTCACTATTCATTGAAAATGAACATTTGTTAGAAATATACCAAAAATTCACCTTAAGCTATATTTGATATTCCAAATTCAAAAATGATATCAGTTTTACCAAATTAAAAACATATAATTTTCATTAATTAATTTTATAATCAATTCCCGCTGTCAAAACAAATAGCGTGTTTTTAAGAAACATTATCTATTAAAAGATTGACACTTGTTTATGTCCAATTTCAAAGTGAAATTAATTCAAATGACCACAATTGGGTTAAATGGTAAAAATATATTTTTATTAAACTTTAAAACCAGTTAAAAATATAATCATACCATATAAATAAATTATACTAAAAGGAGGGTTTGAATTAAAATACAGCATTTTACACTATTCATTAAAAAATGAACTTTATCGGAAAAATACCAAAAATTTATACAAAGTAAATTTTGATGTCCCGATTCTAAAAAAGAATTTTATTTTTTCAAATATAACATATAAAATTTTCAAAATTATATTTAAAAATGGTTCTCCATCAAAAGACGGTTAATCGACCTTTTAAAGAATATTAGAATATTTATGCTTAAAATTGGATTCATTTGCATTTTAAGCCTCTAACATTTATTTGGATAAATGGAAAAATATTTGACAAGCATGTATAATAATTTTTTACTTAGTTCTATTCATTCCTTTAATTACAATGGCTAGGCATTAACTACAATTTAAAATAATATTATTATATTATTAGTGTGCAACGTAAGATTTCAAAGAAACTCATTGTTGCCTATTGGGTACGCTATTGAACATAGCATTTCCTTTAAAGTAATATTAATATTTTATTCACAATTATTAATAAATATGAAAATTTCATATTCTTTATTTACCTGCGATGTTACATCCTTCCCCCGTTTTGGGAATTGCGTCCTTGCAATTTTAAAATTGGGCTTGGAAACTTCATTGAAAGTCCCACATCGGAACAAGAGTCAGTAAAACTATCACTTTAAAATAATGAAAGAGAAGTACAAAGGTCACCTGAGTTAACCCATACTAGGATTCCATGAAAACATGGATATGGAGGAGAAAAAAAAGGGTCATGTTCTGATGGAGAGTGATAGAAAACATGATTAGAAGAAAGTTAACCCCAAGAAAATCACAAACTTATGATGGGTTAAACGGTATTTGATTCCCCAGTAGGAAAAGTTAACAGAAAACATTTTAGTTTTAAGTTACTTTTCATTGAGGAATTTATTTATGAGCTTAACTAAATCACAATGAAACATACTTACTTGTCGTGTAGACTTTCATCTTTTACTAGATTTCTAACTCAAACTCATATTTTCTCCAAACAATGAGTATTTCAGGATGACTTGTTCAAATTAAAAGTGCTATAATAATCTTTTAGAGAATCACCTAACCCACAAAAGATGAACTATATATTTCCCATGTCTTTAAACCTTAACCAAAACCAAAAATTGTTAGTACAAGATCAGATAATACCCAAAAATGATAATCCTTTATAAAAAGAAATACTACTCTTAATCTCCAAAATTTGTCCAACAAAACCCAAAGTTCATCAAAGACCATTCAATAAACAACTATACATAAAATTCTTCAAAGTAATCCAAACTAAGAATTAAACCCAAATCTCCGAAGGATTTAATCACATAGACTTCCAAGATAAATCGTAGCATTTATCTCCAAATAACATCAGTTACTCTTAAAGTATAATACTGAAAAGTAACTAACCTAATCACATATACTCCGTGATAGGCTAACCATTTCCATAGATAACCTAGAATCAACTTATTCCTAATTCATAAGATTGTCTAACTAAAAGAATTTGTCATACTAACCAGGGACTTCACACAGTCTAGTGGTAGGCGATAAATACTAGCCACACTTTGGTTGTGGGTTCGATTCCCACAGCTTTATCCGACGCGATGGGTTGTCACACGGTCTGCATGTTGTCCTTTTTCCATAACTATATAATTATTAAAACATTCCCTAAAAAGAGATAAAATCATCAAAAATAACCATAACATAATTTAACCTCAATTTTATCTCATGCCTTTCATTTTCCATCATAACATATAATAACCCATAATTACCTCAAAAGTAAGGATCATATAAACCCTAATGGTTACCTTTATAATTATTACCTGAACTTCCACATCGAGTTGGTTATCTCATAAATTATGCATTAGAGAACTCACCAAGTTTCAAGTGGTTACTCATGACTCCTGATATTTGGTTGAGAAAAACCACAAGAGTTCTCATTGTAGCTCCCATATCATTCAGTTGTTCTTTCAGAAAACCGTCACAGTTTTCTTCACATCCACTGTCACTTTGGTGCCTGGTATATTCAGCCATTTACTAAAACCAAAAAGGTCAGTGTGAGTATATCATTAGAATAATCATATAATACTATGATATAATTATTCATTTTATCATAAACTCATTCACTTTATCTAAAACTATGACTCTTTCTGAAATCCTAACCATTATGGTAATGTCACTTATTCTTAAAGATTACCCTAACCTCGAAAGTTATCTAAACCATCCTCCGATACCAACCATAAGGACCCGGCCTTAAAACATTACATAATCTTGAATTAAATGAATAATTCACATTAAGGATATTTTCAGGTTTAGAGTTTTAGAGAATTAGGACATAACTATTACATCTCAAAGATTAAAAAGTAGACACATCTACTCAGTTCCCATTTTTTCACAAAATAAAAAATCTTGAACAAAAGAGTCATGTCTAGTTCCATGTTTTAGACATCGTGACATTTCCTTGATCCCATAATTGACTGTATTCCACTTTAAGTCTTGAGGAAAACATTTCAAAAACTTGGGATGAGAACAAAAAGCTCAGTAAGGGATATAAAAATACGGAAAGGATACATTAGTCCACATATACATAAGAATCAATGAAAAAACACTTTACTCATAAAACATAAGCACTTTAACATACCTCATGAAATCATAAGATTTATGAATAACTCATAGAAATCATAAGACATAAAGGTAACTTGAGGCATTCATAACATTCTTACGTAGGGAGTAACCCTCATGGTTACGTTTGGAATACCCACCATAGTATATTCCCTAAATCTCTTCGGAGAAACCTTATTGTTTAACCCCTTCTCATTACCCAATGTATTGGAGAGCTATATTGGGCTCACCCGCCCTTAGTTTATCACGGAACCACCCGTCTTTATAAACAATGCCCAAGAACCATAACATAATCATATCACATAAAACATGCATAAAAAAACATAACATTTCCACATTTCAATCACAAGATATCAATACAACACATTGATATAATAAAAAGATTATCAAAACCATTTTCAATACCAAAATAAACGAAAAGTAAAACATGGTATTTATTTTTCATTTAAAAATAGTTATGGCTTGTAGAGGAAGCCCAAACTCAAATAATGGTCACAGTGGAAGAGAAGTTGTTTTCACCGCATACGTACGACAAAAAAATTCCCTTTTTTCATTAAGTAAAACGCTTTATATAAAAATATTCCTTTTTAATAAAAGTAAAAGTCAAAGGGGTTTATACACCGTATAAAAGAAGGTTGTGTATAAAACAAAATATGCCTCAATGAAATGAGATTGAGACGAAGTCGAGATTTTAACATTTTAAACAATTAACATCCATATAAATAAATCCTTAAAAACCATTTTGAAAACATGGATATTAATGAGAAATATTTATATGAATAAATCATTAAAACATTTAAAACAATATTTTAGTTAAAGAGTTTTTTAACAAAATGAGAGACACATGAATACAAATAATTGAGGAATAACATTTAATCAGAACTTTATAATATCATGAGAATAAAGGGATTAATGATATAATATGAAAAAGGGCAGTATATACACCATATAAGAGTGAATTGGTGCATAACAACAATGAAGTCTCAATAGAAATGTAAAATGAGATGAAATCCCTTTTAAAGAAGGTATCCTTAAATTAAGGATAAATCAATCTCATAATTATGTGTGAAAAATATAAATACTCCCAATATGAGTGGATATTAGGTGTAAAACAACCATAGGTCATTCGCACATATTCATAGGATGACATGTTTAATAACTACAAGTTGAACCCAAAGAAATATAAATTGGATTAAGAAGTTCCCTTGTAAAAATTTGATAGCCTAACGGCGTCACTTTAAAATTTAGAAAAAGAGTTGATGAGAAAAAAATTGTATCTCATCACTTGGAAATAAATTTTACATCAATAAAGATATATAAGAACATATCCTAACATAATAAGATGTAAATTAAATGACCTAACAAAAAGAAGTCTTTTAAAAGAGGAGGGTGAAAGGTTCCCTTACCGACTTGGGTAACTTTCGAAACGTACACCCCATGAAAGAAGGACTATAAAAAATTGATGTAAATACTCATAAAAGAAAGTATATTACAAAAAGAGTATAATAATGGGTAGTACATACACCACTCAAAGTAAATGGTGGAAAATGTAGCGTAAATCCCACGGGAATAAAAGTGAGATGAAAAATCCCTTACGAAAACTCGGCAGCCTAACGACGCCACTTAAAACATCCAAAAATGGATTTATGAGATAAAATAGTGTCTATCATAATATGAACAAAAAAATTACATAATTAGTAATATAAAATAATATCCCCAAACATAAGAAAGATGAGCATAAAAGAAATGACATAAAGGAGAGTACTTAAAAAGAAAGAGAGAGGTAAGATCCCTTACCTCATGTCCGACTTGTCTTGTTCGTTTCTTTATATTCATGAATAATAAAATAGGGTAAATTTATACTTTCTTAAGAACCTTTTTCAAGTTAATTATTCCTTTTATATCACTTATTACCATGTTATGAACATTATGTAATTATTTAAGTTAATAACGGTCATTTTTTTGATCATTGGTACTTGAGTCAAAAATAAACTTCTTATAATTACAAGTTGTTCATGTGGTAAAATATCAATTATAACCAGGATTATATTCATGATGTAGATATCATATATATCATATATATCCAGTATATACTTACATTTATAATATTACATAACATTTAGAGGTAAGAAATGAAATGCACCGTTCATGGAGACGGTAAGCCGTACATACGCATGAACGCTACTTTCATTTCTATTTCATATTTAATTGAATTAAAAATAAATTATATATATATATATATATTATAATTCCATTATAATATATATTATATATAGGTCACATAAGTTCATTAATTTCATTCTTTATACATTCCATGTATTGCATGAACGAGTCACATCACTTGAGGGGGCGGTAGTCCACACTTCCTCAAATGAAATTATCACATTTTCACAACATGCAATGCATAAAGGTATGTTTTAAATGTAAAATAAATAAGCATATAGAGGAAATAAATATAATATATATATCATAAATAAATATAGTGCCATCATAATGGCCACCATGAGAGGTGGTAGGAGAAGATAGAACAATCATCGTTTCGTGAGGCAGTAATTCGCCATCCACGAAAACAGTATGTTCTTTAACCATTAGAGGGAGGTGTGTGTAATTTTAGATAGAATAATTATCATAAAAACATCCTAGTATATTTAAGATAATTTTTTTGTTACAAAATAAAGTAATAAAAATATTTTAGGGGGTTGGAGAAGCAAAATAAAACAAAAGAACATAAGAGAGGACATTACCTTTAAATCGGGTAACACCATTTGGTTTGAACCAAAAGGGTTTCTTGAAGATCTTTCTGCCTAAGGTAAGGCTTCTAGGATGAATATAGGGATTTGGAGAGATAAAATGAGCAGATTTTGGTCGATCCAAAGGATTGAGAGGTGTGGGTAAGGGGGTAAAGGTGGGGGCCTTATATAAGAGGGTGGAGGGGCACTCTTCGAAAGTCATAAAATGTCACTTTATTTTAAAATTATTTTTGGATTTTAAAGGTCCAAAAAAGATATATTTCTAGGATAAGGTGATAAGGGTTCTAAAGCCACCCATCCAATAGGTTTTTGACAAGTGTATGTATTAGATTTTACATTATCTTTTCATTTTATTTAAATCATTCTTTAATGAGGTAATCCCTACATCATCATGGTGTCATAAATAAATAAATTTATTTAATGTCAAAAAATTATAAAAAAATACTATGATTTAGGAAATATATTTATCTTTCCAATTACTATTTATAGTCTAAGTGATCATTTATGTAGACAAAATTAAAATCGTTTTACTTAGGTGTTACATACTTTGGTTACATTTTATTTTCTAAAAAAAATATGATAAAAGGGTCACTATCACACTAAAGTGATTCCATGGGGTCCCAAGGTTCTCACAAGGCATACCATGGTCAGAAATTATACCACCAGTATAATTAGGACATATGTTGGGGTAATTTTATATTTTTATGATATTTTTTTATTACCCTTAACTACCCAATTACTAATTAAACACGATAATTAAAGATAATTACCGTCATTACTATTCATAATGTCAAAAAACAAAAGAGTCTTATTTACATAATTTGGACCTTATTATTAAAAATATGGAATCCATTTTATCAAATTGAAAACACCAAAATTGTAGTAATTAATTTAAAATAATTCCCGTTGTCAAAACCAAAGACGAGTTTTTAAGAAGTAAAATCTATCAAAAGATTGATTTATTTTTACATCCAATTTAAAATTGAAATTACATCCAATTAACAAAATTATATTAAATAATAAAAACATAATTAAATTACACCTTAAAACCAATTAAAATGACAATAAATAATTTGGATGAAAAGGATGTTTTGAATTAAAATGCAATATTTTTCACTATTCATTAAAAATGAACATTTGTCAGAAATATACCAAAAAATCACCCTAAGCTATATTTTATATTCCAAATTCAAAAATGATATCAATTTTACCAAATTAAAAACATATAAGTTTCATTAATTAATTTTATAATCAATTCCCGCTGTCAAAACAAATAGCGTGTTTTTAAGAAACAATATATATTAAAAGATTGACACTTGTTTATGTCCAATTTCAAAGTGAAATTAATTCAAATGACCAAAATTAGATTAAATGGTAAAAATATATTTTTGTTACACTTTAAAACCAATTAAAAAGATAATCGGACCATATAAATAAAATATACTAAAAGGAAGTTTTGAATTAAAATACAACATTTTACACTATTCATTAAAAAATGAACTTTATCGGAAAAATACCAAAAATTTGTACAAAGTAAATTTTGATGACCCGATTATAAAAAAGAATTTTATTTTGTCAATTATAACATATAAAATTTTCAAAATTATATTTAAAAAGGGTTCGCCATCAAAAGGCGGTTAATCGACCTTTTAAAGAATATTAGAAGATTTATGCTTAAAATTGGATTCATTTTCATTTTAAGCCTCTAAAATTTATTTGGATAAATGAAAAAATATTTGACAAGAATATATAATAATTTGGTAGTTAGTTCTGTTCATTCCTTTAATTACAATGGCTAGGTGTTAACTACCACTTACAATATTATTATTATATTATTAGTGTGCAACGTAAGATTTCAAAAAAACTCATTGTTGCGTATTGGGTACGCCATTTAAAAAAGAATTCACTTTAAATTAATATTAATATTTTATTCACAAATATTAATAAATATAAAAATTTCATATTCTTTATTTACCTGGGATGTTACAGAATCGACCCGCTTTCTTATGCGTTCTTCGTATGTTGTCAAAGTTTTATCAAAACCTTTGAGGTAGGTGGATTATCTCTCAACTCCTATTGATATAATTGTTTGGATTATATTCAAATTAGTTTATTTATTGTGAAATTCATGGAAAAATCTTCATTTGTGATGATTTATGGTTTTTGTGAAATTGCGTGATCTTGGTGAATAGTTGTGCAAAATGGGATTTAGTTTCATGAATTTAAAATGATGATTTAAAATTATGGAAATTATGGAATTGATAAATGGTTGATGGAAATGATATTTTCAATAGAAATGGTTTTTAATAAAAAATGTATTTTTATTTAAATGGTTTGGAATTTGAATGGTTTGGAATTAAAATGGTTTTGATGGAAATGGTTTTCAATAAAAAGGTGTTTTTATTGAAAGGGTTGTTTTGGCATGATTATTGGGAATATGTGGTGTGTGTTCATGTTGCATATACGAGGCTTGGTTAAAATATTACCTTGTCCTCAGTGCTAAAGTTTTAATGCCACATGGGAATTTCATACACGGGGCTTGGTTGAAATATGACCTTGTGCTCAATGCCAAAGGGTTAATGGCACATGTGAAACAATTACCTTGTGAAGACTTGGTAGATAAATGAGAAACCGCTCAAGAGTATGGAATTTTCCTAACGTAGCATGCACGGTTGGTTCCATGGGTTTGAAAAATGGCTGGTTATGCCTATAAACAGATATTTTGGAATGGTTATAAGGATTGTTTAGTTATTTTTTTGGAAAAATATCTTGATGGGAGAAATTGGTTTCAATTGCTCTTGTATGCATTGGTAATGAATGGTTTTGGAAAATTGTTTATATTTAGTTATAAAATATTCTTGAGAATTTTTTTATGTAAATTGTTTTATATAATTGTTTCTAACTCTTATATCCTAGTGGAGTGAGTAGGGAAGTTATTGGGGGAAAACCTAATGAGTTTTATACTCACCCCTGTTTTGGCACTTTGGTGCTTTTGCAATGCTATCTTCCGGGACAAGGGAAAAAGTAATGTTTCACACATGTTTAACACTACCTCATGATGTTTCGTTTGTTCGGAGATTTTGGATCTTGGAGCTTGTGGAACATGGAGTGTTGAGAGAGTCTTGTGTAGTTTTTACACTATGTACTTTGATACTTGGTTATTATTTCGCTGTTGCTTACTTTGATGTGGTTTTGAGATACATGAATTTGTTCAGTTGTCTTTCGTTTGTTCATGCATCATATAGTGAATGTTGGTTATGGTTGGTAGGTTTATTTGTTTATTTCTTAAAGGTTAAATCATCCCCCACTTGTATTTTAAATCCTTAAGCATTTATTGACAGCCTTTGGCATCTTGGGGATGTCACTTAAGGTCTAGTAATGACTCGTTGTACTCTAAAGCCAATGAGAATTTGCTGGTCATTACATTCTCCCACTATCTTTTTTGAGGTTGTTATTCCTCTCAACAAAGATGACTTGTTTGGTGACAATAACTTTCTTTTCCAAGGGGTTGTATAGGCAGTGTCCATTTTTTCCTTTAGGATACCCTATAAAGATACACATTGTGCCTGAGGGTGCTATTTTGTTTCTTGATAAGGCCTTAAAAAATGTATCACAACCCCATACATGTGTATGACACAAAATGGGTTTCCTTCCACTCCCATAACTCGATGGGAGTTCCATTTTCTTCTTTAGTTGGTACTCATTTTAATGTTTATACTGTAGCTTGTAATTAATATCCCAAAAAAGATAATGAAAGATCTGCATAACTCATTATCAACCTTACTATGTCTAACAAGGTACAATTCCTCCTTTCACTAACACCATTCCACTGTGGTTTGTAAGGTGGAGTGATTTGAGATAGAATCTCAGACTCCCATAGAATTTTGATAAAATATGGGTTAAGATATTCACCACCTCAATCTGACCAAAGCTTCTTTACCTTCTTTCCAAGTGGATTATCTAATTCATTATTGAATTCCTTGAATTTCTCAAAGGACTAGGACTTATACTTTATCAAGTATATATGACCATATCTACTCAAGTCATTAGAAAAAGTTATGAAGTAATAATACCCACCTATATATTCTACTAGAAATGTTCCACACACATCATTGTATGTTGGAACAAAAAGCTGTTCTTTGCTGTAAATGGAGTGTGGTTTTCATTTTTTTGTCAATCCACACTCGGTTGATCAGCGAGTTTGCAAGGAAAGTGGTCTTACAATACAAGATTAAGGAGCATCTCAATGTTATGCACAAGGTGAGTGTTAGGATCATCTAATCAAAATATGGAAAAGGAAATAATCACGCACAAGATTATTTTTTTTTTCATGGAAGAATCATACACACCCAATGAGACGTCAATAGTGATTTGTGTGCAAGAGGATGTTTGGGTTTATCGATTCAAAATATGGAAAAGGCATGGGTTACATGGAATGATCTTATGTGTTTAATGTGACATAAAATTTATGCTTATTCATATGAGGGTTTATGAGAAAGGAAATTACACATAGGGTTGTTAAGGTCTATAAATACGTGGCTCCCCCATTCAATAATTATAACAATTTCCAATGAAGATTCAGTGTCTATCCCACGTGAAAGAGTTGCACGTATAAGACTTACACGCAGTAAATTCTATGAACATAATTATCCTTATGTACATCAAGACCAATTGAATCTTGTGGTGTGGTTTCATGAAGGATAAGGGTTGAGTGAAAGACATCTCATTCTAAAATCCCAAAACTTGCTTGCAAGAGCATATGTTGTGTGCAAGAGATGAGTTTATCTTCTTTCAAGTTTTGAATATCTGACTTTTTTAATAGATGCCTTCAAGTGCATCAATTTAGGACTTTGATACAAGTAGAGTCTCATTATATATAGGTAAAAAGACTTAAATGAAAATATATTGAATCTATATTCAAGTCGATAAACTGAGTAAGACTTCACTCAAGGAAGTGAGGTAGGGGGAGTTGACAGAAGTGTTCTGAGGGACAAAGTGTGCTATCTCTAATATCATGTAAAGGAATTGTGTATGGAACATAGTGACTATGTTTGAACTTCTGAATTCCAAAACTAGTGAAGATTAGTGGATTAAGTATGACCAGAACACTATTAGTGTATTCTACTTGGAATATCCCTTAGTGGTGAACCAAGTAAAATTTTTGTGTTGTCTCTGCATGCGATTGTTTTTTTCTGCATGTTCCTATCAAGATAGGTTTAACAGGTTCCTATCAACATGGGAGCAAGATCCACCACTTTAGAAGAAAATGTTTATACCCTAGTTCACCCATCCCTTCTCATGGTGTTTGGGGTCCTTCAAGTGGTATCAAAGTGTACATGTTGCTGGAATTAAATTTTTCCTCTTTTTTTGTCATGGAAAATTAAATAAATGTCAATGTAGTACCCCTCTATGCTGGAAGAAACTTCCAAATTTAGAATAAAAGGATGAGATCTCATCTAAGATCTCAAATAATGAAAGTTCTTATTTCCACGGCACAAGGTATATATGTCACTGATACAATAGGGTCGTCTATGGCTGATACATACAATAAAATGCTTGATACAGATATTAAAGCAAAGAATTCCCTTACTGCAACTATTTCTGATCAGATATATTTTAATGTGACGATTTTTACTCCATCCAAGTCTATGTGATAAAAACTAGAAAATATATACAAAGATGACAATAAGGTGAAGAAGGTGAAACTCAATGTTTTTCACAATAGGTTTTATGATCTAAAAATAAATCTTGAAAAAAATGAAAATACCTATTTTAATCAAATCACTAAGCTTTTTGGAGAAATATGAGGGATTGGTGATGAAATTAAAGACATCGAAATTTTGAATAAAATATTGAAAAAGATTCCACCTCTTTAAAATCCAAAAGTTTCATCCCTTGAGAAAATGGATCTATCTAAACATTGTTTGGATGATTTTATGAGCAGTCTATTAGCTTATTCAATGAGAGTCAAACCAGAAGATGTAACGCCTCGAGTAAGATAGGAAATGGCATTCAAAGACATGAAAAAACATGATATTTTAGGAGATGGTGTTAATGAAAGTAATTATTAAGAATAAATTATTTCTATTTTTTTCTTTGAAATTCAAAAGTGGAAAAGGAAGATTTGAAGGAAAGGATTTCTCAAAAGGGGGACTTAAAATATAGAAAGAAATTATAGAGAAAGAGTTTTTTCTTTAAAGAAAAAGATGATGATAATGATTTTTTTTATAAGAAGAACCAGAGTTTAAATCTGGAACCCAAGTATCCATGTGGATACAATTGAAAAGTTAGGACCATCAAAATATAAAACTAAATATAATAAATTGACTACTAATTCTAATCTCAAGTTTGAACTTGATGATACTCTTGGTAAGCTTGAGAATCAAAGAAAAAAGAAAAAAAGTGGAGAGAAGTTTTGGAAGAATCATCAGAATATTTTAATATTATTGAAGCTGAAATTGATCAACTAGAAGTAGTAAAAGAACATTCAATAACTTTTGGAAGCTCAGAAGATATATTTGAACCAACACACAAAATTTAATAATAGTAAAAATTCATTAATGAACTTACATCTAGACTAGAGGAGGATTCCAAGACTATTGAGGGACTTGAATAAGAATTTGTTACTATTTTGATCAAACTAGAATGTGAATCAAATTCAATGGGAACAAAGAATAAAATATAGTTTGAAATATTCTTAGATGTTAAGATGATGGAGAGAGTTAAGTGTAGTTGTGATGGAGTGGAAATGGTTTTGAATGATCAAATATCCACATGATTGGGAAATAATGGAATTGATTGTTATGTAGAAACATCAACTTTTAAAAATAAAACGGGCCAAAATAAAGGAAAGATGAAATTTAGACATGTCACAAAGTCACCTGAAGTCTTAATAAAGAAAGCCTCAAATAAAACTGAAAGGATAACTAAAAAATATCCTCAAGTATACAAAAAATATCAGAAATCAAACTCTTTTTCTAAGGAAGGGGAAATTAGGAGGAATATAAGTGAGAAGACATTTCCTCTTATGAAATGTTAATCCTACGACTATCTAGGACACACCACATAATACTATGAAGAGGCAAGGATATATTTGAGTGGGGAAGATCTAGGAAATCAACAAGGGAGAATGAATTCATATCATACATCTTATAGAAGAAATATATTTTATGGATATTCTTTTCACTAATCTAACTTTGTTCATAAATCTATTCATTGCAGGCAGAGGAAAGGTGGAAATGAAACCTATAGAACTCAGAGAAATGTCAATACCCACCATCTATGTGGAGTTTCTATTGCAAATAGATTTTCTCCTTTGAAAGAAAAATATGAGTATTATGAATCAATGCACATGGAAAAGAGATTGGAAATACCATTTTCATCCTCCACTCAATCAAATATTCCATGGAAGTAAAAGAAGAAAATCGAGAAATCCAATCTTTTAAAAGTCGCTCTCAAATCTACGAAGATCAATAAAACCTGGATTCTTGATAGTGGGTGATTTCCCCATATGATAGGAAATATAGATTTATTAAATAATTTAAAGAAAATGGTTGATGGAACATTCAGGTTTGGAAATAATGGTGTTTTGAATATTAAGGGAAGTGGGAGTACAGAACTGGAAAGCAATGAACTTAAGAAAACAGAAGTTATTTTTGTGGAAGGATTATGTCACAATCCTTTGAGTGTGATTCAACTCTGTTACATAGGACATATAGTGACATTTAATCAAACGATGTGCATTATAAAGGAAAATAAAAGGAATTATCTCATGAAAGGATGTAGAACAAATAGTAACTTATACCAGGTGGATAGAAAATAAAACATTCATTACATAACTATTGAAGATGAAAACAACTTGTAACACTAGAGGTTGGGTCACATTAATCAATAATACATGGAAAAGATTGTTGGGACTAAGTTTTCTAGAGAAGTTTCATGGAAGTAAAAAGTGGTTGTTTTTAGAGTGTTTTCTTTCATTGTCAAGGATGTTTGTGTAGAAAGTAAATCACTTCACTTTGTATACGTGGATAATCAGACTAGTATTTATACTCAATAATTCATATTCAAAATTCTTAAGAAATCCCCTTTTATTTGGAAGGAAATATGTTACTAAAATATAGAGAAGTTACAATACCTTCCCTGGTAAATCTGATGATTCTTTACTAGTTTTTATTTCAGAAATATCATATGTTGTTTGGAAAATTTGTAATGCAAGAATTGTGATTGTAAGGGGGAGAAAATATGTTTTTGGATGACTACGAATCAACATGGTTGGTTTTTCTAAAGAATATTTTATAATGGCATATTTTCCCATTGTTTTCCAAATTTCTGGGGTCTAAAATTTTGTGTTTGGATAACATTGTGAAAAGTGGATTTTCTTGAAGAGATTATGAAAATATGGAAAATTAATGAGTTTTGTGAATATGGGATTTTAAAAGTGTGTTTCGTAAAGGCATGAATATTTTAATTATTATCTTCACAATTATAAGAAATAGAGCATTGTGAGCACGCAATGATTTTACGGGAAGCTTCGTGAAAACAACGAGCATCACAAATAGTGAAGGTGAGGAGCATTACAAGTAGAGAATCACGGTGGTGAAAAGTTTTTATGGAAAGGTCCATGATTATGACAAACATCATGAATGGGAAATTTTGGTGGATTTCCATGAAAAAGGGAGCACTGTGAAGGATATGAAGGAGCTTCGTGAAATGGGGATGGTGGGGCCCAGAACATTCTAGAATTGGTGGAAACACCTATAAATAGGCCTCTACCCCTGTTAGAAGATAATAAAGACTTAAATAAAATATTAAGTCTCTAGATTCAGGAAGGTGGTTCATGAAGGTGGCATGTGAAGAAGTTGACGAAGGCTATAAGCTAGCTAAACATTATGAGCATCATGAAGAGTAGTGAAGTTAGTAAAGGCTAAGAGAGAATAGAGAAGGAAGTAGGTTTCATGAAGGTAGTTTTCTTTGTGAAGGTTGTGATCCTTGTTAAGGGAGATTTGTGAAGGGAGATTTTTGAAGGAGCTTCATGAAGGATATTCATGAAAAGTAGTTTTTAATACCCATTTAAAGCGAACAAAAATTTCATAGAGAATAAAAAATAGACAGTAGTATTGGACTAAGAATCATTATGAAGTCCAAAAAGTTCTTACTACCTTCTTGGTAGAATATAGAAGAATTCTTATGAAAGAAAAAATTTGCAGTAGTTGATCAAAAAGAACTGTAATATTAAATTGAATCATTTTGTGCTAGAAGAAGAAGACACACTTTTGGATTGTTTTCATAGTGCTACACAAGTGTAAGGGAACAAACTACTCATTGTATTACACATCAAAGCATTTTTTTCCAATGGATTGTGTGGTATTGGATTGCTTCCAAACCATACCAAGAACGTAACAACTCTTTTTGAGTAGTTAAACTTATAAATTATTATATTCCTATGGATGTGTGTTTAGATAATGTTCAATAGGGAAATAAATCATTAATAGGTGGTGGTTTTTTTTTCAAAAGGAAAGAAACATAATAGAAATAATATATCAGTGATTCACCCCTCCCCCTCTCAGTGATAATTGAATCCTCACTGGGAAACTTAAATTGGTATTAGAGTGAAGGTTCCCTTCATTTATTCCTTACTAATGTTTTTGAAGTTAAGTTGTGATATAGAATTTTCATTTTGTAAATAGTAAGGGGGTTCTGATATTTTATGGAAAGAATTATCATATCTGAAAGAATAGAATGATGCATTTTCTTATGTCTCTTGGGTATGAATTTCTTAAAGATACAACAAATGGATTTCCTCCTATTGATGACAAGGTACCTCTTACACCTTTTGATAAGAAGAATCTTGAGAATGATGGAAGATATAAAAATTAATTACTCTCATCACTTTATGAGAGTGAGTTTTTAAGAGTTAAAGGTATTTCTACAACTAAAGGTATCTAGGATAAGCTAAAAAACATCTATGAAGGAAAAAGAGTGAAGAAGACAATACTTCAAATTTGGAGGCTGAAGTATGAAAATTTAAAAATGGGTGAGCTAGAAACTACTGGGGAATCTTTACCAGAGTAAATAACATTTTCAGTAAAATCATATTTATTTGTGAAAAGTTATAGGATTATACAATTGTTGAAAAGATCTTAATAATTCTACCTAACAAGTTTGTTGCAAAAGTTTCTTCATTGGGAGATAGAGTTTTGGAAACATTATATTTTGATGATCTGAATAGCACTCTCATCACTTATGAAATGAGAAGAGAGAAATATATGACAAGAAAAAAAAGATGATAGAGAAATGTATTTCAAGTATTCAAAGAAATAAAATTCAAAGAATATTCACATTGAAGATGAAGCTGGTGAATCTAATTTTAAAGACGAGGTATGTAAAAATATTGATAATATTTTATCCTTGTTTTCTATTAATGTGAAAACAGATACATGGAAATACAAGGGGAAAATTATCTTGAATTTTTTTGAATGTGGATATTTTGGGAACTTTATGTCTAACTATCCTCAAAGAAATAAATAATAAGATAATGATGAAGACGAAATAAGGCCAAGAAGGTCATGGACAAAACATGCTAACAAAGATTAAAAAATTTCCAAAGTGAAGGATATAAATTTCTTCAAATAAAAAATAAGAATCTTCTTGTGTGAAGATGATAAAGAATAATATAGTGAATTTGAATCCAAAAAATCTTTTTCTAAAAAATATGGAGAGAATAAATTTTTTACAGTAGTGAATAATGAAGATTTTGGGAGCATCAGTTCTGAAGAAAAAGGAACTCAACTTGAATCTCATCTGAAGGAAGAGTTAAAATAATATATGAGAAATATTATAAGGATTGAAAAGGAAAATATAAAGTTTATAAATAAAATATCCACATCAAAAAATCAATAAAGTTTTCTTGAGGAGAAATTAAAGTTGGTAAAAGTGATTGATGATTTGAAGAACTCTCTTGAGAATGAAAATAATTATAATGAACATCTGGAAGTAATGTTGAAGTCAAAAGAAGAAGAGTTGGAACTTTTCCAAATGAAACTTTTTAAATATGAATAAATTAATATAAGTTTCCAAAACTCTATATTATAATATTGTGAAATTTCTATTATGAAATAACCTATAAAGGATCGAAAATTTTTCCTTCAAAGGTTGATAAGAAATTAGAAATTGGTTCTGAGATGAATAAAGCTATGAAAGTTATGTATGTGGCCAATGATAAAAATGCTTAAAAATTAGAAGGTTTTAATAATTATGATCTCAAAAAAATTTCTATTACTTCTAATTTTGATAATCTAGGGAATAAATCATAGCTAAATAAGAAAGTTATATTTGAAAATAGAATTTATGATGGTCAACAAAGTTCCATTAAGAAGGATGCTGAGAAGCGTGTTCATAACTCCAGTTAGTATGGATGTTTCGGAGGGAAATATTTTTTCAATGGATACTGCTTTTATTATGGTCGATTAAGATATACTAAAATATGTGTTGGTTCAACCAAAAACCTTAGTACTATCCCATAGTTTTTGGAAGATAAATTTTGAGGGGGAGTCAATCCTCTCAAAAGAAGAAGCCTGAGAAGGAAGTTCAGAAGAAATATGAAAATATTGGTGTGAAAGTTGAGAATAGATTCTAACAATTGGAAAATGTGTGTGAAAGATGTGAACAACTTGAACATGTTGCTAAGGGTGGTCTTATTCTATTACCTGGACAATAAAATTTTCATAAAAAATCTCAGAAGCTGGAGGTAAAGAAAGAAATGGGAGAACAAAAAGCTCTTGTTATTGAAACTAATTTGAAATATATAAAAGGATAATAACCTTGGATTATTGATAGTGGGTGTTATTCTCATTTTATAGGAGACTTAATGTTATTGAAGAATGCAAAGGACATAAAATAAATAATGGTGAAATTTAGAAATGATGAATCTCTGAGGATCAAAGGTGTTGAATCAGACATCATTTTGAAAGAAAAGATATAATCCAAGAAAACATTATATGTCGATGGGATGAAGAACTACCTGCTGAGTGTTTCAAAAAATTTTGATGATGTTAAAAAATTCATCTTTAAAAAATATGGGTTTTTTTTTGAAAAGTGAGGATGATGGAAGGATAGTTACAAGAGGAAAATGTATAAATGGAAACTTCTTTCAAGTTGGTGAAATACAGAACTCTTGTTACTTAGGAATGGTTGAAGAAAATAAAATGTAGAATAAGAGTATGGAACACATGTTCCAAAGAAATATGATCAAGTTATCAAAGTGAGACAGTTTCTAAGATATTATTTATATGTTCAAAATAAGAGATTGGTGTTGCACTATATGTCAAAAAAGGAAAGATCACAAATTCTGTGCATAATAAAGTTTACATTCGTTCAAAATGACCCCAATAACTTATTAATTTTTATATGTATGAGGAAATGAGAAAATAATGAATAAATTGAGATAAGTAATTCATCACATTAATTGATGAATTTACTCACATTACTTGTGTTATGTACATTATACATAAGTTAGATGCTCTAAAAATGTTTAAGTGTTTTAGGAGGGAAGATAAGAAGGAAAGTGAGTATTCAATGAAGAAGTTGAGAATTGAAAATGGTGGTGAGTATAAGAATAAAGAGTTTAAAAATTATCTTGAGAATTATAGAATTCAGCATGAGTTCAGTTGACCATACACACCTCAACAAAAAGGGGTTGCTGAAAGAAAGAATAGAAGTCTAGTTGAAGTGGGTCTAACTATGTTATTTAAACATGGTCTCTCTCATAACTATTGTAGGAAGAACATGGGTACTTATGTTTACATTTAAAATCTATGCTTCTTTAGACCATGTTCATATATGACTCAATATGAAATATTTTATGGAAAAACTCCAAGTTTGAAACACTTAAGAGTTTTTGGGAGTCCATGCATTATAAATAAGAAAGGTGGAAACGTTGGAAAGTCTGAAAAAAGAGGACATGATGGAAATTTTCTTATCTATGATTCAAAAGGAAGAGGATATAGATGTTTCAAAAAAGAAACAGGGAAAATTGTTGATTCTGTTGATGTGAATGTTATTGAAAATGTTGATAAAGATATGGAAAGTTTTTCTAATAATTATGATAATGCTGGTAATCATACTCAAGAAGAAGAATCCAACTCAACAATTTCAAGTGATGAAGATGAGATTCAAACAGCTTACCCTAGGCTGAGGAAGCAAGTGGAGGATCAGAACAATATTGGTGATCAACATCAGAGGGTTCTAACAAGAAGGAAAACGAATACTGTTACACATACATATTATTCAATAGTGGAGCCTAATGATGTGAACTAAGATTTTGAGCATATATAATGGGTTTAGGATATTAATGAAGAGCTTGACCAGATAGAAAAGAATGATACTAGGGAACTTGTTACCAAGCTAGATAATAAGAACATTATTGGTAAAAAGTGGGGTTTCCAAAACAAGCTGAATGAAGAAGGAGAAGTGACAAGAAATAAAGCAAGATTTTTTTTCAAAGGGTATTAACAAATTGAAGGTATTGATTTTGATGAAACCTTTTCCCTAGTGGCAAGATTAGAAACAATTAGAAACTTTTTTAATATTTCTTCACAATGAGGGTAAAAATTGTTTCAAATGGATGTAAAGTCTTCATTGCTAAATGGTAATATTTATGAAGAATTTTACATTGAACAACCTTGTGGCTTTTTTGTTGGGATAGACGGAAGTTATGTGTGCAAGATGAAGAAAGCCTTGTATGGGATAAAAAAAGAACCAAGGGCATAGTATTGCAAACTAGACACTTGATTATAGAAGATGAGTTTCAAGAAAGGAAGAGTTGAAAACAATCTTTACATAAAGTAATTTTAGGAGTTTTCTCTCATAGTAATTACTTATGTTGATGACATTATCTTATCTAGAAATTATGAAAGATCTTGTGAAACATTTGATGAAGAGATGATGAAGTTGTCTGAAATATCCCTTCTGGGAGAAATTAAGCACTTTTTTAGGTTACAAGTTTTACAGAAGAAGAACCAAATTTTTCATTATGAAGAAAATTATGATAAGAAACTTCTAAACAAGTTTGGAATGGAAAATTCAAAACCAATTTCCACACCGATTTCAGTGGGAACCAAGTTGTCTAAAGATGGAGAAGGCAAAGAAGTTGATCAGAAAGAGTTTTAGAAGCTGATAGGAAGTCTGTTATATCTGATGGCATGAAGACCCGACATTTTTTATGCTATTACATTATGTGCAAGATTCCAGAGTGCTCCTAAAGAATGAAATTTAATTTTTGAAAAAAGGATTATCAGATATATCAAAGCCAATTTTTTTTTGGAATCAAGTATGATGGCTCATAAACCATTGATTTGTTTAGGTATTTAGATGCTGATTGGGAAAAAAATGTTGATGATAGAAGATCTTCATCTAGTGGAGTTCTCTTTCTAGGGAAAAGTTATGTAAGTTGACATAAAAATAAATAGAATTCAGTAACTCTTATCATGATTGAAGCTGAGTATGTTTCTTCCAATAAAGTTTCTACCCAACTTATGTGGACAGAAACCCAGTTTGAAGACTTAATTTTCAAATTAAAGTTACCCTTTATCTTGGGATGTGACAATCAAATTGAAATAAATCTCACAAGGAATCTAGTAAAAAATTATCATTCAAAACATATTAAAATAAAGTACCACATCATCAAAGAGCATGTGGAGAAGAATTAATTGAAGCTGGAGTATGTTCCAACATCCGAACAAGTTGTTTATATATTGCCAATCCTTTACCAAAGGAACCATTTTCTAAATTGATGTTCAACATGGGAATTTGACCTCATTATCATCAAGGTTGAGGTATGTGTTTCTGTCAGCACTCTCATCTTACCTTTGGATAATGTTGTCAAGGGGGATAATTATTTCATAAATCTATCCTTATGGAAGCATGCATAAAGGGGAAATTGTGGGTAGGATTATAATTGTTGATATGAAATCCATATTTTTATGTAACAATATTTATTGATTTATGAATCTTATTTGAAATCAAAATCCAAAGGGGGAGATTGTTGGGACCAAGTTAGCTAGAGAAGTTTCTTGGAAGTAAGAAGTGGTTGTTTTCAGGGGAGTTGTCTTTCATTGTCAAGGATGTTTGTGTAGAAACTAAATCACTTCACTTTTTATTAGTGGATTATCAGACTCATATCCATACTTAGGAATTAATATTCACAATTCTTAAGAAAGTCCAGTTTATTCATAAGGAAAGAGGTTACTGGAAGACATGGAAGTTACAATACCTTCCTCGTTAAATCTGATGATGATTTTATGGTTTGTATTTCAAAAATATCATAATTTATTTAGAGAATTTGTGATTAAAGACTTATTATTTTAAGGGGGATAAAATATTTTTCTTGAAGACTGCGAATCATCATGGTTGGTTTTGCCAAAAAATATTTTAAGGTGGCATAGTTTCCCAGTGTTTTCCAAATTTTTGGTGTCCAAAATTTGGAGTTTGGATAGCGTTGCAAAAACTGTATTTTATTGAAGGGATTATGAAAATATGGAAAAGGAATGAGTTTCATGAAGATGGGATTTGTGAAGAGTGTTTCACGAAGGCATGATGATTCTGATGGTGGTCTTCGTGATTACGAGAAATGGAGCATTGCAAGCACACAATGATTTTATGGGAAACTTTGTGAAAACAATGAGAATCATGAATCATAAAGGTGAGGAGCATCATGAGTGGAGCATCGTGGTGGCACGATGTTTTTACGGAAGGCACCGAAATTAAGACAAGAATCACAAATGAGAAATTTTGGTGGAGATTTTCAAAAAAGGGAGCATTGTGAAGGAAATGAAGGAGCTTCATGAAGTGGTAATGACGTGGCCCATAATGATCTGGAATTGGTAGAAATGCCTATAAATATGCCTCTACTCCCTTCAGAAGATAAGTGAGTCTTAACTAAAATCTTAAGGCTCTAGATTCACGAATGTGGTTTATGAAGGTGGTATGTGAATAAGTTCACAAATTCTATAAGCCAACTGAATTCTCTAAGAATTGTGAAGAGTAGTAAAGTTCGAAAAGGCTAAGAGAGTTTCACAAAGGAATTAAGTTCCACAAAGGAAGTTTTCTTCACGAAGGGTGTGAGATTCCTAAAAAGTAGTTTTGAATACCCAATTTAAGTGAACATAACTTTCATAGAGCATTAATAATATACTAAGGTATTGGACTAAGTATAATTGTGAAGTCCAGAAGGTTCTTACCAACTTTTAGGTAGGAAAGATAAGAATTGTTTTGAAATATCAAATTTTTATAAGTGAATCAAGAAGCACTATAATATTTAATTATATCATTTTGTGCTATAATAAGAACATACACTTTTGTATTGTTTTAATAGTGCTACACAAGTGTAAGGGCACATACTACTAATTTTATTACACATAAAAGGATTTTTTTCTAGTGGATTGTATGTTATTGGATTGTTTCCAAAACATACCAATGACATAGCTACTCTTATTGAGTTATGAACCTTGTAAATTATTTTATTCTTGTGGATGTGTGTTTGGATGCTGTTCAGCAGGGAAAAAAATATTTAACAGGAGGTGAAGGTTGTTTCAAAATGAAGGAAACATAAAATAAAAAAATATCTCACTGATTCACCCCCTCTCCCTCTCAGTTATACTTGAATATTAACTAGGAAACTTCAATTGGTATAAGAGTGAAGGTTATGTTCCTTTATTATTTGCTCATTTTTTCAAAGAGAAGTTGTAATAGAGAATATGAATTGCATAAATAGTAAGGAGATTCTGATATTTGATGGAAATAATTTTCACATATGGAAAGAGAGAATGATTCCTTATCTTATTTATCTTAGTTATAAAGTTCTTAAAGATACAAAATATGGATTCCCCTATTGACGACAAGGCACCTCTTACACCTATCAATAAGAAGAATATTGAGAATGATGGAAGAGCTAAAAATTCATTACTATCATAACTTTATGAGAGTGAGTTTTTAAGATTTAAAGGTGTTTCTATAGTAAAAGGTATCTGGGATAAGATGAAAAAAATATATAAAGGAAATACAAAAAAGTGAAGAAGACAATACTTCAAATCTAGAGGTTAAAGTATGAATATCTGAAAATGGATGATCTAGAAACTGTTGGGGAATTCTTTATGAGATTAAATGACATTGTCAGTACAATTAGATGTCTTGGTGAGATGTTGGAGGATTATATAGTTTTTGAAAATATCTTAAGAATTATTCCTAACAAGTTTGATGAAAATGTTTCTTCATTATAAGACAGAGATCCTGAAACATTATCTCATGATGATCTACATATCACTCTCATCACTTATAAAATGAGAAGAGAGAATGCTATGAAAATAAAAAAAAGATGATACGGAAATGTATTTCAAGGATTCAAAGAAGAAAAAGTCAAAGAGGATTCTCATTGAAGATGAAGCTTGTGAATCTGATTCTAATGATGAAGTATGTAGAAATCTTGATAATATTTTATCCTTGTTTTCAAAGAATTTGAAAATGGGTATAGAGAAATACAATGGGAAAATTACCTTGAAATGTTTTGAATGTGGATCCATTAAGAAATTTGTAGCTAACTATCCTCAAAGAAAAAAATAAGAAGACAATGATGAAGATAAAAGAAGTCCAAGAAGGTTATGGAAGAAATAGGCTGACAAAGATAAACATTTTTCTAAAGGGAAGGATAAAAAATTATTTAAATCAAAAATAAGAATCTTTATGTGTGAAGATCATAAATAAAAAGATAGTGAAGTTGAATCCAAAAAATATTTTTCTGAAGAATATATAAAGAATACCTTTTTTAAGTAGTGAATAATTAAGTTTTTGGGAGAAGTAGTTTTGATGAATAAGAAACTCAACTTGACTCTCATATGAAGGAAGAGTTGAAAGAATTTCTGAGAAAGATTAGAAGGATTGAAATGGAAAATAGAAAGTTGATAAATAAAATATCCTCGTCAAAAAATAAAGAAGGTTTTCTTGATGAGAAATTAAATGTGGTAAAATAGATTTATTATATGAAGAAATCTCTTTAGAATGAAAAGAATCATAATGAACATCTAAAAGTAAAGTTTAAGTCAAAAAAATAAGAGTTGGAACTTTTCAAAAAAGCAATTTATAAAGCTAAAGAAAGGAATATAAGTTTCAAGAAATATATCTCAGAACCCGATGAATGTTATAGTAATAATGAACCTAAAAAGGATAATTTTTTTCCTTCAATGGTTTATAAGTAATCAGAAATTGGTTCTGAGAAGAATAAAGTTGAGAAAGTTATATATGTGGCCAAAGTTAACAATACTAAAAAATCAGAAGTTTCTAATAATTATGATCCCAAAAAATTTCTATTAATTTTGGTTACGATAAGTCAGGGAAGAAATCCTAGATGAATAAGAAAGTTAAATTTAAAACTAGATTTTATGATGTTCAACAAATTTTTGTTAATATAGATGTTGAGAATCACGTTCTTAACTCCAGTCAGTATGGAAGTTTCAGAGGGAAATATTACTTATATGTCTATTTCTAGTATTGTGGTGGATTCAAACATACCGCAAATATGTGTTGGTTCAACCAAAAACCTTACTACTATCCTAGTTAAATAGGTCTTTTCTTTGATTTAATAATAAATGAGGCTTCAGCCCCAACCTTTAAAAAAAGGTGTTGGATTAGACATCACTAGGAAATAAAAGATGAAATACAGAAAAAAATTATATGTTGATGGGATGAAGCACAAACTGCTAAGTGTTTCACAACATTATGTTGAGGGTAGAAAAGTTATCTTTAGAAAATATGGGTTTTTTGTGAAAAGCGAGGATGATGGAAAGATAGTTACAATAGGTGAACATATAGAAGGAAACTTGTTTCAGGTTGGTAAAATACATAACTCTTGTTTCTTGGGAATGTTTAAAGAAAATCAATTGTGGCATAGGAAGCTGGGAAACATGTGACAAAGAAATATGATCATGTTATCAAATCAAGACAATGTCCGAGTTATTATAAATATGTTCAGGAGAAGAGATTGGTGTTTCACTATATGCCAAAATGGAATGATGACAAATTATATGCATAAGAAAGTTGAAATTCGTTCAAAAAGACCCCTAGAATTTATTCATTCAGATGTATGTGGGTTAATGAGTAAACAATAAAAAAATGGAGATATGTACTTCATCACTTTCATTGATGACTTTACTCACATTACTTGTGTTATGTACATGAGTCATAAGTGAGATGTTCTGAAAATGTTTAAGATTTTTAGGAGGAAAGATGAGAAGGAATGTGAGTATTTAGTGAAGAAGTTGATAACTAATAATCGTGGGGAATATAATAAGGAAGAGTTTGAAAATTATCTTGAGATGTATAGAATTTGGCCTGAGTTTAGTTCACCATACACACCTCAACAAAATGAGGCTGCTAAAAGAAAGAATAGAAGTCTAGTTGAAATGGGTCGAACTATGTTACTTGAACATGGTCTACCTCATAACTATAGGAGGTAATCCATGAGTACTTCTGTTTACATTCAAAACCAATGTTTCTATATACCATGTTTAGATATTATTCCATGTGAAAATTTTTAAGGAAAAAATCCATGTTTGAAACACTTACGAGTTTTTGGGAGTCCATGCATTATAAAGAATAAAGGAGGAAACCTTGGAAGGTCTGAGAAAAGAGGAGATGATATAATTTTTCTTGGCTATGATATGAAAGTAAGAGGATAGAGATGTTTCAACAAATAAATGAGGAGAATTATTGATTCTATTGATGTGAAAGTTATTGAAAAAATGTTGAGATAGAAAAGAAGACTTTTGATGATATAGGAGATGAGAATTATATTGAAAGTTTTTCTAATAATTAAGATAATGATGGTAATCCTACTCAATAAGAAGAATCATACTCTACAATTTCTAGTGATGAGTATGATATTCAAAATGATCATCCTAGGGTGAAGAATCAAGTGGAGGATCAAAATATTATTTTTGATCAATATCATAGGGTTCAAACAAGAAGAATAAAAAATACTGTTACACATACTTCTTGGTATTTAATAGTGGAGCCTGATGATGTGAATGAATCTTTTGAGATTCGAAAATGGGTTCGGTCTATGAATGAAGAGCTTGATCAAATAGAAAAGAATGTTACTTGGGAACTTGTTCTCAAGCCAGATAATAATAAAATTATTGGTACAAAGTTGTTTTTCCAGAACCAGATGAATGAGTAAGGTGAATTGATAAGAAATAAAGAAGAATTAGTTTGAAAAGGTTATTCAAAAATTGAAGGTATTTATTTTAATGAATCCTTTGAACTATTGGAAATATTATAAATAATAAAAATCTTTCTTCCTATTTCTAGACAACAAGAGTACAAAATTTTTCAAATGGTTTTGAATTTTTCATTTATGAATGGGAATATTGATTAACAAGTTTACATTGAACAACCTTGGGGATTTTTTTAGTAAAGATGAATGTTATGTGTACAAGATAAATAAATACTTGTATGAGCCAAATAAATCTATAAGGAAATGGTATTCCAAACTGGATACTTTCTTAAGGAAGATTAATTTCAAGAAAGGAAGAGTTTAAAAAAATCTTTACATCAAGGAATGTTAGGATTTTTCTCTCACAGTAATTGTTTTTGTTGATGAAATTATCTTTGCTGGAAATGATGAAAGATCTTTTGAAATATTTTATAAAGAGATTAATAAGTTGTTTGAAATTTCCATGATGGGAGAAATAAAGTACTTTCTTAGGTTACAAGTATTAAAGAAGAAGAACCACATTTTTATTTCTAAAAAAAGTATTCTAAGGAACTTCTGAAGAAGTTTGGAATAAATTCAAAACAAGTTTCCACACCGATTTCAGGGGAACCAAGTTTTCTAAAGATGAAGAAGGTAAGGAAGATGATCAAAAAGAGTTTCAAAAGTTGATAGGAAGTTTGTTATATCTGACTGTATCAAGACCCGACATTATTTATATTATTAACTTATGTGGAAGTTTTTAGTGTTATCCTAAAGAATCACATTTAATTGCTGGAAAAAGGATTCTCAGATATATCAAAGGCACAATTTTTTTTTGGAATCAGGTATGAGGGATTGGAAAATATTGATTTTTATGGGTATTCATATGCTGATTGGGAATGAGATGTTTATGATAGAGGATCCACATTTGGTGGAGTTTTATTTTTGGAAAAAATTTGAATCACTTGGAATACAAAGAAGTAGAATTTAATAACTCATAGCATGGATGTAGCTGAGTATATTGCTTCCACTCAAGATGATACCCAACTTATGTGGATAAAAACTTAGTCGGAAGAATTACTTGTTTAATTAATGTTACCCTTGCCCTTGGGATGTGACAATCAATGTGAAATCAATCTCACAAGGAATCCAGTACAACATTCTCATTCAAAAAAAAACTGACATAAAGTACAAATTCATCAAAGAGCATGAGGAGAAGAACTAATTGAAGATGGAGTATGTTCATAAATCAAAAAAAGTTACTGACATCACAAAACCTTTAACAAGGGAACCATTTTATAAATTGAGGTTGAACATGAACATCTTACCTTCTTGTCATTAAGGTTGAGGTATGTGTTTCTATCCCCAATCTCATCTTACCTTTTGATAGTGTTGTAAAAAGGGAGAATTATTTCATAAATCTACCCTTTTGGAAGCATGCATAAAGGGTGAGCTGTGGGTATTCTATGAATCCAGCATGTATGTGTGTGAACTATTCTAATTGTTTGTTGGAGTGGTTGTATGGATTTTTTTTATTTCACAAAAGTTAAAGAAGTGGAGAAATGTGTTTTGGAGAAGGCTTAGAAGGAAAAATGATGTGGTTTCATAGTCACTACTTTTGGAAAGAGTGGTTTTTTCTATCAATAATTCTTGTTTTCTACAGTGAGTTATCTCACATTGGCTTAGAATTTTTGATATGTAATCTATATCTTGAAGTTACAAAGTTTAGTGATTTATGAATCTTAGTTGAAGGAAATATCAAGGGGGATATTGTTGGGACCATGTTGGCTGGAGAAGTTTCTTGGAAGTAATAATTGGTTGTTTTCAGAGTGTTTCTTTCATTTTCAAGGATGTCTGTATAGAAAGTAAATCACATCACTTTTTATAAGTGAATTATCAGACTGATCTTCATAATCAAGAATTTAGATTATTTTTTTAATAAAGTATATTTTATTTGGAATGAAATAGGTTACTAGAAGGAAATTAATTTACAATACCTTGGTAAATTTGAGGATGCTTTTCTGGTTTTTATTTTGAAAATTTCATAAGTTTTTTGGAGAACTTCTGATGAAAGCCTTATGATTGTAAGGGGGATAAAAGATTTTGTTGGACAACTATGAATCATCATGGTCGGTTTTAACGAAGAATATTTTAAGATAGCATAGTTTCACAGTGTTTTCCAAATTTTTGGGATCCAAAATTTGGAGTTTGTATAGAATTAGAAAAAATGGATTTTCTTGAAGGGCTTATAAAAAAATTGAAAAGGCACTAGTTTTGAAAAGATGGTATTTGAGAAGTATGTTTTGTGAAGGCACAAACATTATGACAGTGGTCTTCATGATTATGATAAATGGATCATTGCGAGTGTGCGGTGATTTTATGGGAAGATTCGTGACAACAACGAGCATTGAAAATAGTGAAGGTGAGGAGCATCATAAGTGGAGCATCGTGTTAGTGTGAAGTTTTGGAAGAAGGATCTGTAATTATAATATTCATCAAAAATGGGAAATTTTGGTGGAGATTCATGAAAAAGGGAGAATTGAGAAAGAAATGAAGGATATTTTCAAAATGGTGATGACATGGCCGAGAAGGTTCTGGAATTGGTGGAAATACATATAAATAGGCCTCTACACCCTTTAAATGATAAACTAGAGTTCAAAAAAATTTTAAGGCTATGGATTCACAAAGGTGGTTTGTGAAGGTGGTATGCGAAGAAGTTCATGAATTCTATAAGCGAACTGAACGTTCTGAGCATCGTGAAGATTAGTGAAGTTTTCAAATTCTAAGGGAGCTTCATAAAGGAAGTAGGTTCTACGAAGGTAATTTTCTTTGTGAAGGGTGTGAGCTTCATGAAGGGAGATTCATGAAGGAACTTCAAAAAAAGAAATTTCAAATAACTATTTTATGTGAATAAAAATTTTATAGAGCATAAAAACTGACTAAGGTATTGGAATATGTATCATTACAATGTCCAAGAGGTTCTTATCAGCTTATGGGTAAGAAAGAGAGTATTTTTTTTGAAAGATCAAATTTGTAGAAGTGAATTAAGAAGGACCATAATATTTAATTACACAATTTTTTTCAATAAGAAGAACACACACTTTTGGACTGTTTTCATAGTGCTACACGAGTGTAAGGGAACATCCTACTCATTGTATTCAACATAAAAGATTGTTTTCTAATGAATTGTGTGGTATTGGATTACTTCCAAACCATACCAAGGACATAAATACTCAAATTGAGTAGCGAACCCTATAAATTCTTGTGTTCCTATGGATGTATGTTTGGATGGTGTTCAGTAGATAAAAAAATATTTAATAGAAGGAAAATGTTGTTTCAAAATGAAAGAAATATAAAATAAAAAAATATCATTGATGCACCCCTTCCCCTATTAGTGAAACTAAAATATTGACTTGGAAACTTCAATTATATCTAATATGAATATAGGATTAGAAATCCCGAATTTGAAGCATGAACATACAAAGACTTGTGATGATTTCATACAAGGAAAGTTGGTATGCAGTTCATATCATCCAAAGAAGAAAAGGACATCAAATATTATTGATCTCATCCACACATATGTATGTGGTCTGATAAATGTGGTTGGAACATATGGAGAGAGTTATTTTCTTTTTTTTATTGATGATTATATTAGAATGTCTTGTATAATGATTTTTAATAGGAAATGGAATTTCTTGATTTCATGAAAATTTATCGTCGAATAACTGAGAGTGATACAAGATGTACAATAAAAGTTCTACAATCTAAAAATGGAGGGAAATACACATACATTAAGTTGTAAAATTACCTAGAGAAACATGAAATAATTCATGAGGTGGATGTAGTGAGAAACCCATAGAAAAATGGTGTTTTTGAGTGAAAAAATCGATAGGTGAACAATATGGCCCGAACTATAACGATTAAGAGTTGTATCTATTGTCATTACTAGAGAGTGTATATTAAAGCAACAACATATACTCAAAATCGGATGGGGGTTTATATAGGAGAAACCAGGATTCCATATGATCTATTCCATGTAAGGAAACCCTATTTGAAATATTTTTGTGTTTCTGGAAGTGAATGCTTCATCTGAAACAAAGAAGGAAATAAAGGGAAGTATGGTGATGCTACAGATGAAGGAATATTCCTTGGATATTCTTTGAGGATAAAATCCTACAAATAATACAATAATCTTCTTATAAGAATTGGTGAAAGTAGTGATGTTAAGATCATTGAAGATAAATCCAAAGAAACCCCAAGAATCCCATATGTTGATATGAAAGAAGATGAAGACGATAGTGAATGGGGGATTGATTCAAATCCAAAAAAAGTTGAAGGCCTCTAAAAAAATCATGGCTCAAATGATGATATTAATTTAGAAGAATAATCCGAAGAGGAATCTATGGCTGATGACACATCACCATAAACACATTGAAGGAGTAGAAGAGCATAAATTGATCAATACACCATCATTGGGGATTGGATAGCTCCCACACATACAAGAATAATGAGAAATAATGCACATTCTACCTTCTTATCAATTTTGGAACCATCATCATTTGAATAAGCTGCAAAGGATGAATCATGGGTTAAATCCATGAATGAAGAGGTGGATCAGATTATCAAGAACCAGATATGAGATTTTTTCAAGAGACCTAAAAATCATAATGTGATTGGAAAAAATCATATTTTTAAAAATAAATTCAATGATCATGGAAGTGTGATCAGAAATAAGATGTTCTTGGTGTGTAAAGGATACTCATAGATTGAAGGTGTTGATGTTGAAGAAACATTTGCTCTAGTGGCTAGAATGTAGTCAATCAGGCTATTTCTTTCCATAGTGATCCAAAGAGAGTACAAAGTGTATCAAATGAATGTCAAAACAACTTTCTTAAATAGTGTTCTTGAAGAATAAGTCTACATTGAAGAACCAGTGGGTTTTCTACTTGGTAATGATGAAATGAAGTTTTTCAGATTAAAGAAGGTTCTCTATGGTCTGAAGAAGGTACTACAAGCTTGGTACTCTCAGTTAGATTCTTATCTAAATAAGATCGAATTTAAAAGATAAGGATTATACCACAATCTCTATGTGAATAATTTTTCAAAGGATCAATTCATGGTGTTGGTGTATGTATATTATATTATATTTGGTGGAAGAAGGCATGGATCAGGGGAAGAATTTTACAATCACATGAAATCAGAATTTGAGATGTCTTTAATTGGTGAACTCACATACTTCTTGGGGATACAAGTGATCCAGATGAAGGAATACACTTTTATCTCTCAGAAATAATATTCAATTGAGATGATGAAATTCAACATGCCTGACTCCAAACCAATGTTGACTCTGATTGCAATTGGGAAAAAATTGGGAAATCATAAGGATGATACATCTGTAGATCCCAAAATGAACAAGAGAATCATTGGAAGATTCTTATACTTAATAGTGAAATGAACAAATATTATCTTTGAAACATGATTAGTGGCCCTATTTTAGAGTAATATGAAGGAATAACATTTTATGGAAGTAAAAATAATCATGAGGTACATTCAAGACACTCCCAATTATGGATTAAACATTGCTGAAAGGAGATATAATAATCTATCAGCATTTTCCAATGATGATTGGACTAGAGATGTGGTGAATATAAAGTCCACAAGTGGTGGAGAATTCGTTATTGGTAATAAAGTTTTGGGATGGTTGAGTAAGAAATAGGAAAGCACTTCTATTAGTACTGCTGAATTAGAGTATATATCTGCTACAAAGGCCTCCACTATGATACTGTGGATGAAAAAATAAGTGACTGATATTGGTGATGTGGGGAAATATCCAATGGTGATTCACTGTGATCAAAAGAGATCAATTGATATTATGAAGAATTTTATTCAGCATTCTCATACAAAAGATATTGAAATTAGATATCACTTCATCAAGGAAAAAGATCAACAAGGCATGATTAAAATAGATCATGTGGGAATTGATGACCAAGTGGCTGGCATTATGACCAAGCCACTGGAAACATATGTGTTTGAGAAACATCAGTTGAATCTTGGTGTTCATCCACATCCCAGTACATGAGGAGGTTATGAGTAATCCCCTCTCCCTAATTGAATTAATTGTTTTAATCTGTTTGTGTAAATGATGTAGGTTAATTGGGGAGTATGATCTAGGGATAGTGTGTTTTGAGCTCTATAAGTAAAAATAAGGTTCTTTGGGTTTATTTACAAAGGATAATAATTGAGAAATTAAATTTTTTGAGGTTTTATTAGAATGTATAATGGATAAATTATGGGGAAATTCAATGTGTGGTAGTTGGATGTTTTTTTTCAAACCATGCAATTCTTCCATGAAATGATAAGAATCAAGTGTTATGAGGAAACAATTCAGGGCATTCAATGATTTTTTGACTTGATCAGAGCTTATATTGGACATCTTTAAGCATTATAAAAAATTATAATCCTATTCATGCTTCCCCTCTTGTTTTATACACCAATATTTTCTCACGTAAACTTATAGTGTTGGATATTTTGTTTCCCATGTCTCAGGTCTTGATAATGACCAACGTTCTATTAAATTTGTCTACAGATTGAAAAAAACCAAAAGGGGGATTTTTTTGGAACCAATTATGTTGTTTTATATAAATAGAGTTTGGTTTGTGTCTGTTTTCAATCCACACTAGGTTTATCAGGGAGTTTTCAAGGAAAATGGTCTTCGGTACATATAACGACCCATACTTTACATACAGTGTTCTTACATCAAAATTGAATCATACTTATTACAACATATAACAAAACCATGAAAGGATCGTATAGGTATAGTGTCTTTAGAAACTGGGAACATAAACAACTGGTTCATAAAGCAACTACATTGTCTCCCATTTATTTCATCATATCTATAGCACCTTTTGGCATATCTTACTTAATAACCTTCTTCCTGACCTGGGGAAAGAAAACATACAAAAGGGTGAGCTCAAATGCTCAGTAAGGGTAAACAAAAGAAATATCAAACATATCATATTTATAAGACCATAACATTTTGAAAATCTTATCCTGTAAAAGAGATCATAACATGGGATAAATCATAGAAGTGAAATGTAATCCCAATAATCATAACTTAAAACATGAAGCTTTGTGTAATACACATATAATCATAGAGAATCATTTCTTATTAGTCAAGACTCATTTCCAAGACTATCTTAGTGGACAAAGTCCATTTCTGAACCAAGTTCACTCCTCATTTCAGTCCCGTTTCACTGAACCGGTTTAACCTGCCGTTCCAGCCATGTCTATCTCATGAGATATAAAATCTTTATCCAATTCATTGGAGGGAGATATAGGTTCCACCCATCTCATAATGATACCATTCTTATGTGTGCCACAAAATCATAAACCATACATCATAGCATAACCCATGTAATAAAAATGGGATTCTTAAACATCGTGACATCATAAAACAATTCATATAAGATAAAGGAATTCATAAAAATAATTACATCAAAACATAATCAAATCAATGTAATAATAGGGATAGAAACAGAACTCTTAATTATCTTAGATGGAAAATAATTTTGGTAAAACGCTTGAACTCCATTCTTGAGGAAAATATCCTTTCTTCTTCAAAAAAACTTTTCCTTTCATAACATGTCATACAATTCTAAACTAAAAGAAGTTGATTAAAAATAAACTTGAAAACTTGTAAAGGAAGCTTCTTGGAAATAATGTTTTAAAAATCCATTCATGCCGTACAAGTTAAAAAAACATTCTTCTCATACTTTTGTCAGAAAAGTCAAAAAGTACCTCATACGAAAAACGACAAAAGATTCCTTTCATATCTTTTACTAAAAACTCACCGAAGGGTAAAATTGGATTTAAAAAATTGTAGATGGATGGAAATAATATTACATATTGATGAAACATGGATGTGGATGATAAAATACACCCCAGTAAATTCCAAAGTATAAACAATCTCGGATAAAAATGAGATTGTGATATTTCCCTTACCTTAGGTCTGATTTGCTCCGTAAGTGGCCGAACCTCCTGTATAATGATATAAATAATGTTATTGACTTATTCCAGAATCATACTTATTTTTATGATATCATATATGGTCATATTCTTAGCTTCTTATTAGTAATATTTCATTACTACTTGTTATTCGGGTGTTTATTACTTTTTGTTCTTATGCGTGTTTTGTTGAATAAATTATTATTATTCTCTTTAGGTTATAGATAAATCATTTCCAAAATGGTATTAATTTACTATATATCATATTTATTCATTAAATTCATTTATATAATCATTATGCAATGAAGATCATATAGAACGAATCTCATCACATCGTGGAGACGATATTCCGTACGTACGAACGAGTGATGATATCGTTCCCATGATCATGGAATTTTATTGGAGTGTATGTATATTATTTCAGAATCAATATCACTTTACAATAATCATATATAGTAATTATTTACACCATTATACCCATCCAAGTAAGGTGGTGGGGGAAAATAGATTACACTACGGCGTGGAGACGGTATTCCGTACGTACGCACGCGCGGTGATTTCGTTTTCCATAGGATGGATAGATGTTGAAATAGGGTTGTTTCATACTTATAATAACATATCAATATATGAGTGATAATTATGTTATTACTTCATAATGAAACAACTAAATAAGAAGATGTTGAAGAAGAAAGAATTTGGAAAGGATCGGTAATGGATATTACCTCTTTCTGACGCGCCTCTTCTTAACCTCCTCTTAGGGAACTAGGGTTTGTCTTTGAAGAATACCAGGACCTCTAGGATGTTTCTAGGTAAGTGGAGAGGAGATATTGGCAGGGGTTGGCTGATCTTTAAGGCTCAAAGTGGTGTGAGGAAGAGAGGGAGTAGGTGCCCTTTTATAAGGGAGGAGAGGGGTACCTTTGGAATAACTAAAAATATTATTTTATTATAAAGTCAAATTCGGTTTTTAATAGCTCCAAATTGATATATTTCGAAGATAAGGTGGGTATAGGTAGAAATTCTATCATCCAATAGAATTTATACAAGTTTAGGTTCCTATTTTAACCTTATCATTTAGATTTAACATTAAGTTAAATAATTTTACTTTTACCGTGTCTTCTTTTGTTCTTACACTATAAGGTTAATAAACATACTATAACAATCCAAACAAAACCCAAGTTGTTTATTATAAATATATATAACCTTATCTAAGTCATTTTGCCGAACCTTAGATTTTTAGGAATAAAATAAAAATTAATAATATAATATTTGTTTTAAAAACTATTTTATGTCAATTTTGACACTATTTAGTAATTGATTTTTGTGAAAATCATAACAGAATTATTAGTTCGAACAGAGTTAATTAAATAAATACTAACATGTCATATTAACCTATAAAATTAGTTTAATTCATAAAAAGTCTCAAATTACATTTATTTGGGTATTTATAACATCAATTATGTCAATATTTCATTAATAAGATAATTACTGCATCATTGTTGTGTCATAAATAAATTAAGTTATTTAATGTATAAAAATTACAAATAAAATACCATTATGTATGAAATGTTTTTATCTTTCTAACTAATATTTATAGTCTAATTTATCTTATGTATAACCCCATATTAAAAATTATTTACTTATTAAACTTTGATTTTAACTATTTTAACCCTTCTTTAAATAAATTAATAATAAATGTCCTAATCTAATCCAAGTGGGCCTAAATGGTCATATTTTATTCATAAGGTCGTTTTTGGTCGAATTATACTTATCCAATAGAATTAGGACATGTGTTAGGGTAATAATAATATCATTTTTACCCTTAACTACCCTATTTACTTTTAACCGTAGTAAAAAAAAGTAAAAAGTTACTATTCAAAAAAAATTATTTTCATTTCATTGAACCACATTTTACTTACTGATATCAACTGTGTCTCTTGGATTTTTGAAATTCCACTCACAGAAGCGGTAAAATTATTTTTTATGAAAAATTCAGTTTTTTAACTACCACTTAGTGGTTTCACTATACATCAAAAATTGAAAGTTTTCAGAAAAATACCAAAAATTAGGCCTAAGATATATTTGATATTATGAATTAAAAAATGATGTTTATTTTACCAAATTAATAACATATTAGTTACATTAACTAATTTAAAAATTAATTCCCGTCGTTAAGACAAATAGCGTGTTTTTAAGAGATAATAACTATCAAAAGATTGACACTTGTTTATGCCTGGTTTAAATGTGAAATTACATCCAATGAACAAAATTGTATTAAATTGTAAAAATATATTCTAAATATAATTTAAAACCAATCAAATTAATAATTTATCACTATTAATTATTTTTATTAAAAAAGTTGTTTTAATTAAAATTTAATAATTTTCACTATTTATCCGAATATAAAAGTTATCCGAAAAGTACCAAAATTTCACCCTAAGCTAATTTCGATATTCCAAATCCAAAAATGAAGTCCATTTTGAAAAATAAAATTTACAAAATTTCAAAAAGTGGTTATTACTATTCATAACGGCTAGTTTTAATAATATTTTAATCGCATATCGTTGTTTAGTGAAACTCGGTATTGTGTACGACGCAAGCTATCGAGGAAGGCCGAGGTTGCGTATAAAGCAAGACAAGATAGTGTTGTTTGTAGTGAAAGATTAATTTTATGATTTATAGAACATAAAAAAAAAATATTTCTCATAAAAGTCTCGGGTGTTACAGTACAAGTTGAAAATAGTGTTGAAAGTGGCAAAGAAAGTTTCATGAAAGATTTAAGGAGCATCTCAATGTTACGTGAAAGGTGTGTTTCAGGACCATCTCATAAAAATATGGAAAAGGAAATAATCACACACAAGATTAGTTTTTTTCATAGAATAATTTTATGCGGCCAACATGACGTCGAAAGAGAGATGCGCGTAAGAGGAGTTTTGGGTTTATCGCTCCAAATATAGAAATGGCATGGTTTATGTGGAAGAATCTTACATACTGAATGCAATGTCAAATTCAGGATTACAAGCATGAGGGTTAAAGAGAAAGTCACTTACAGACATGGTTTTCAAGGTCTATAAATATGCAGATCCCCCATTCAAGACTTATAACTTTTTCCAACGAAGATATGGTGTCTCTACCGTGCGAAAGAGTTGCGTACAAAAGACTTAAGCATAGTAAATCTTACACATAAAATTATCCTTGAGTCCATAAAGACCATGTTAATCTCTTGGTGTGGTTGCACGAAGTATAAGAGTTGAGCAAAAGGCATCTTACATGATAATCAAAAAGGTTGCGCGCAAGAGCAGGTGTTGCGTGCACGAGTTGAGTTGATATTCTTTCATGTTTTGAATATCCTGCTTGTTTGATTAGTTCCTTCAAGAGAATCAATTAAGGAATTTAATACAAGAAGAGTCTCATGCTAGATAAGGACAAATACTTTAATGAAAATCTATTAACATGACCTTCAAGTCAATAAACTGAGTAAGACATCCCCCAAGGTAGTGAGTTAGGGGGAGTTGACAAAAGTATTCTGAGGGATATAGTGTGTTATCCCTATAATTTTGTAAAGGTAGTATGCCTATCATAGAGTGTAATGCACCGAACCCAGAATCTTGGATCCGATTCATTATTTTATTACATTATCAAGATTACAAGTAATCAAATCCTAAAAGATAGATTAGTTTATCATTCTTGGAATACTAGATTACATTCTTGATACCCATAATACATTGGGAATACATAAATAATAAGTCATTATGAATAAATAAATAACACATGACATTGAAACATAATCTTGAGCATAATATGGTAGGAATAAAAGTTGAAGAAATAATTCCATAATAAAACATAACCATGAATATTCTACCAGTTGAATAATCACATGGAATATAAATTACTAGTTTCATAATGAGGGAATGCAAAATACGATACACATAAAACATACCATAGAGGCCTCGACAAAGATGTTTGAAAATACTAGGGCAAGTCCTCGACCAAAAACAAATTATTTTTTTCTCATGAGACCTATCGATGCATCGAGGGGAAATATTTGGCCCCACCCATCACTTACTAAGTCCAATACATTCCTTATATGAAAAGGGTGAAACATAAACAATATAAACATTTGTATTGAAAAACTAGAATACAAAATGTAAATATTTTAACTATAAGAACTGAATGGTATCAAATTATCATATCTATAATAAAACTTATAATCAACCCTTCAAAAAAATATGGTAGATGGTACCATAAGATATACACCAAAATGAAGTATATGATTCAACAAAGGATGTTGACATAGATGAAGATTCATTTAAATGACACCATTGAAAACTTATTGAGGAAATAATCTTTAAACATTCCAAAGTGTCCTATACCACATTGAAACACTCAAATAATAAAACCTTATAATATCATGAGAATAGTGAGACTCTTGATATGATATATCAAAGGGAAGTAGATACACCACACATATAAGAAATAAGTGATGAACAAGGCATATATCTCATAGAAGTTAATGTAAGACGAGATAATTCCTTTCACTTTGGAAAGAAGAGTTATTTTTGAAAATCATTTGTATTTGTCATAAAATATGATTATAAAAATTTATATCCCAGAAAAGAAAAAGGGAAGGACATTTAAAATATATTTGATGTAGAAATGATGTCCCACTAAAGTAAAATCATGTAAAAAGAGTTTTTAAGAAACTTTAGTAATAAGATATTTTAGTGCATTTTAAGGAAAATATTAAAGAGATTTTAAACTAGAAAGTAATGTTTATTTTCATAAAACCAAAAATTAACCAAGAAAGTTTTTCATGATAAAATTTGTGATTTTATAAAAATAATGATGGCTTAAAATAGATTATAAAATGAACTTTAAAATGGTTAATAATTAAGGAAGTTTCCTTGTACCAGACTTATTTATTGGGAAGAATTGGGGAGGGAACCATTTTAAAACATAAATATTCCCACCAAAGAAGGATGATATGATATGGATATTAGATTTTGGAACATATGCACATAATGTAAAATAAATATACAAAATTAAATAAGCATTACTATAAGTCCCCAACCTAAAACATTACATAATCTTGAATTAAGATAATAATTCACATTGAGGATATTTTAAGGTTTAGATATTTAGAGAGTTATGTCATAACTTATAAATAACAACTTAAATATTACATGTATATTCTTATACTCAGTATCCATTTTTTTTCATAAAATAAAAAATCTTAAAAGAAAAGAAACATGTTTAGTTCCATGTTTTAAATAGCATGACTTTTCCTTGATCCCATCCTTGACCCTATTCCAATTTTAGTCCTGTGAAAAACATTTCAAAAACATGGTTTGAGCATAAAAAGCTCGGTAAAGGATACATAAATAAGGAAAACTGTTAGTTTTTCAAAACAATAAGTAAACCATGATTACATTATCATAAATTAATACATTTCACCTTTAAGAAGTAGAAAAAACACTTCACTTAATATAATATCACTTCTTACCCATTTTATAACCTAAAGATTACCAAAAATCCCATAGAAATCACACATAACATATAAAATGTAAACTTGGGACATAATCATACTTAAATGTAATAATCATACAGTCAACTTCCACAAATCATTCTTGCAAATGAAATATCCATACGACCGACTTCTATACCCAATTCATTGTAGGTTATAACGTAACCACCTGTCTTTGTTTTATCATAGAACCACCAATCATTGGGTTTATCATGTAACCACCCATCGTTGGTTTATCACATAACCACTCATAAAATGTACAAGTACCATTATATAATCAAAAAACATAAAATATTGAAAATATCAATATTTCACTAGTAACATTTCATTTGAAATCATAAGAAATTAGTTCAAGATATTTAAATAATCAATCCATTACAAAAACCATTTTCAATACCAGAACACCCAAAAATGGAATATGGTTTTTTTATTTTAAAAACATTAAGTCCTATAGAGGAATCCAAATAATTATTACAGTAGCGGAAAGGTCATTATCACCGCATACATTAAAAACATTACTTTTATCATTTAGAAAAATGATTCTTGGAAAAAATATTCCCTTTGAATGAATGTAAATTTCAAGGGGGTTTATTATACACCATGTAAAATAAATTCATGTATAAATCAAAATATGCCTCAAAGAATGGAGATTGAGACGAAGTCCCTTGCCTCGTGTCCAACTTGACTCATTCGTTATTTAATTTCCTAAATAAAAAAGTTAAGTTAATTTATAATTTCATCAATTTTTTTTCAATTTTATTATTTCTCTTATATATCTTGTTACCTTTCTATAAAAATTAGTTAATTATTTGAGTTCATATCAGACATTTTGTCAATGTTCGAAACTTGAGTCAAAAATGAACTTGTTATAATTATAAATTGTCCATCTGGTCAAAATTATATTATCTCCAGAATGATATTAATGATTAAGATATAATATATATAATATATATCTAGTATATATTTATTTTTAATATTCCATTGCATTTGGATATAATAAATGAAATGCACCATTCATGGAGATAGTAAGCCGTACGTACGCATGAACGCTACTTTCATTTATTTTTCATATTTTATGGAATGAAAAATAAATGATATATAGGTATATTATAATTCCAGTATAATATATATGTTATATATTTTACATAATTTCATTAATTCAATCCTTTATATGTTCCATTTATAGTATGAATGAGTCATATCACTTTGAGGGTGCGGTAGTCCGTACTTCCACAAATGAAATTATCGTATTTATACAACATGAAAAGCATAAAGGTTTGATCTAAATGAGAATTAAAGCATCATAGAGATAAAATAAATATTTTATATATCATATATAATTATATTTCCATCATAATGTCCACCATAAAAGGTGTTAGGAGATTATTGAACAATCATTGTTTCGCGAGGCAGTAGTTCACCGTTCACAAAAACAGTATGTTCGTATCCATTAGATGAAGGTGTGTCTACGTTTAGTTCAAATAATTCTCATAAAAATAACCTAGTATATTTAAGATACTGTTTTTGTTATAAAATAATTGAATGAAGAGAGTTTAGGGGGTTTTATAAGTAAAATAAATGAAATAATCTTGAGAGAAGACATTACCTCAAATTAGGTAACTCCTTTTGATTTAAGCTAAAAGGACTTATTTAATTTCCTTATTCCCAAAGTAAGGATTATATGAGGAATAAAATGATTTTTGGAGATTATTTGTTCATATTTTGGGTGAGACAAGGGGGCTTGAGAGGTGTGTGTAAGGGTTAGAGATGGTGTCCTTTTATAAGAGGGATGAGGGGCACTTTAGGAAAGTTTGAAAGTATTGTTCTATTATTAATTGATTTAAGAATTATAATAACAAAAAAGTTATATATTTAGAATATTAGATGAGTATGGGTTGAAATAATCTTATCAAATAGGTTTTAAACAAGTTTTGGTTTCAAAATTACCCTTATTTTTAGCTTTAACCCTTAGTAAAATTGTTTAACTTTTACCACGTCTTCTTGTATATTCATAATATATGGTTATCATAGTTACTATAAAATTCTCAGAGACCCAAAAATGGATCATTAATGACATTTTTAACATCATATATGTCAGTTGGATGAATTTTATATTTTTAGGACTATTATATCATTTAATAAAATATTAATTTATTTGAAAACTCATTTATGTCAATTTTTATACTATTCATATAATGACTTTTTAAAAATCCATAAAAAATTTATTCATTCGAAAAACTTATTTAATTAAAATATAAAAAGTAATAATAATCCATTAAATTCTTGGATGACATAAAAAGGTTCAAAATAAAATTATTTTAATATTTATAATCTCATTTATTTAAATCATTCATTAATAAGGTAATCACTATATCACCATTGTGTCATAAATAAATTTATTTATTTAATCTATAAAAATTATAAATAAAATTCCATGATGTAGGAAATAATTTTTAATTTTTAATTACTAGTTATAGTAAAAAATATCACTTATATAACCCCATATAAATTTTTTAGTAAAAGATATATGTTTAGGTTATATTTTCCTTAACTTTAAATTAAAAGTTATTAAATGTTATTTTCACACAAAAGTGGCTCCATGGGGTACTAAAATAGACCCAAGGATGACCATGGTTAGATATATATCCTAAAATAAGGTTGGTACATGTGTGAGGGTTATTTAATATTATTATAATATTATTTTTTACCCTTATTTACCATATTTTCCCTTTAACCATAGTAAATAAAATATTTATTGAAGTTACTATTCATAATGTCTAAAAATAAATCTTACCTATTTACACAATTTGGAACTCTTGATTCCAAATATGGAATAAATTTCTCCAAATTCAAAACACAGAAGTCGTAGAAATTAATTTAAAATTAATTCCTGTTGTCAAAACCAAAAAGCGTGTTTTAAGAAGTAAAAACTACCAAAAGATTGACATTTGTTTATATCCAATTTCAAAGTGAAATTACTTCCAATGACCAAAATTTTATTAAATGATAAAATTATAATATAATTATATTTAAAACCCAATTAAAAGGAAAATCTAATCATATAACTAAATTTGATTAAAAGATAGTTTTGACTTAAAATGCAATTTTTTCACTATTCATTAAAAAATGAACTTTATCAGAAAGATACCAAAAAATTACCCAAAGTAAATTTTGATGTCCCGATTCTAAATAAGAAGTTTATTATTTTAAATAGAACATATGAAAGTGAAAAAAACTCTATTTAAAAAGGGTCCTCCATCAAAACGTGGTAAAACTACAATTTAAAAATATTAGAGTATTTATGCTTAAAATTGGATTCATTCTCATTTCAAGCATCTAAATTTTATTGGATAAACGTAAATTTTTTTAACAAACCTGTTTAATCATAATATGGTTAGTTATGTTCATTCCCATCAATACAATGGCTAGCTATTAACTACCATTTAAAATAATAATATTATTTTATTATTTATTAGTATAACTCAACATTGTGTGCAGCATAAGACTTTGGGGAAATCCGTTGTTGCGTGTTGAGTAAGCTATCAGAAAAAAAATCCCATTTAAAATAGAATTAATATATTATTCATAAGTATTAATATAAATTAAAAAGTATTATACTATAAATACTTGGGTCGTTATAGTTACATTTGAGTAAAGGTAGAGAAAGAGTAACCCAAAGGAAAGAGGAGAGTTTCAGTAGAATCCCTTACCACTTTGTAATCAATCAAATCTTATGCCCCAAAATTATTAATCAGAAAATGATAAATTTAATATTGTGGAAATAAATATATTCATGATATGATAAATCAATGTGCAGTATACATACACCACATACAAGAAATAAATGGTGAATGATGGAAAACTCACAGAAATAAAAGTGAGATGAGAAACCCCTTACAAAGGTCTTATCATTAGAGTGAGGATAAATAAATTACTTAATTATGTGTGAAAAATGTATATACACATAATATAAGTGTAAATACAATATAAAATAATCAAAGTTCATTCACACATATTCTTGGAAAATCATAACCATTGACATAGATGTTTAACTCAATGAATGGAAATTGAGTTAAGAAAACCCTTACCACATTGTAATCAATAAAATCTTATTATCCAAAATTAATAATTATCAAATGATACATTTAATAACATGAAATAAAATAAATTCTTGATATGATACATCAATGATCAGTATACAGACACCATACACATGAAATACTGGTGAAAAAGGAATATCTCACAAAAATAGAAGTGAGATGAGAAAACCCTTACCTTATGCCCAAATGTGTTCTGTACTTGACGTTAATTTCCGAGATAATAAAATTAAATACATTAATCATTTAATTGAGAACATTTAATACATGTATTTTATTTATTATAATTTTATTAAGTTCCTTTATAGTCTTTTTGATGAGTTATAGAGTTTAATTTCATTGTTCTAGAGTATTCGTCTACTTGATTTTCATGATCAGTTCGCTTACTATAAGTAATGGAGTTCATGTAAAATGAGTATAATTCTACAGAATTGTAATTACATATTATTAATAACAAACCAAAAAGTTTAATTGGTATTATGTATTATTATTAAATGTATGAGGACAAATCATTAGATAACATGCTAATGATAATCGTTTATCTAGATTTCATCAGTTTTCTGATCAAAGCGAACTATTTTTGTTATATTATTTTATATCATGTATATATAATGGTTAAAAAACATTAAATAAGATATAATACATATTTTATAATCTGGTTCAACTATAAAAATGGTTTCATGACTATACTTGAAAGATAAATTGAAGAACAAAAGTTCGTCGTCTATGAAGGTTGTAATTCGACACTACAACACCCCGACCCTAGTTACCCAGAGTTGGTGAATTATTACGTATCATTGGCCTAATCACAAAAGATCAAGTCTTGAAAGACCGATTAGTTTAGTATCCTTGAAGTACTAGATACATTCATAAGGTTTACATTACATCATAAAATGTAAAACTACAACAACATTGTTTCCATTGACAACAATGAGATCCCATAGACTATCCCTGTAGGTCAGTCATAATATAATTTTTTGTATCCTAGGAAAAATAAAACATAGAAAGGGGTGAGCACAAATTTTCAATAAGGATAACAATATAGCGTAAACTCTCATAAATAAGTATAAACATTTAAGGAAATGTATAAAACTAAAAAAAATATTTTTCAACATAAACTTCATCATAATATAGAAAATATAAATAAAAAAATTTCATTTACTTACTCACATTAATATTATACTAGTTGAATAATCACATGCAATATTAATAACCACTTTCATAATGATGGAATGCATAATGCCAGAATTTTATAACCACATAGTTAATGCCTTGTGCCAAGACTAAAAATAATATTTTGTCAAGGCCTTGTGCCAAGACACTAGTTTGTCTCATGAGACCTACAGATGCATCGAGGAGGCTATAGCGGGCTCTACCCGTCACTTACTAAGTCCAATGTATTCCGCATATGAAAGGGTTTAAACATAACATAAACATTTGTATTAAAACTAGCATATGAAATGTAAATACATTATCCATAAGCCATGAATGGTATAAAAATAACACATCCACATTCAAACATAACACAAAACCTTCAATACAATATGGAAGTTTTGTTTTATAATAAATCAACTTCAAATAAGCTTAAAATCCATCAAAGGATGTTGACATAGATGAAATCAACACCTTTTTTTAGAGAAATATCTCTTTTTATTTTGAAATATTTTAAAAGTCATATAATTATAAAAGAAAACATTTATTTCGAAAATATTCTTATAATATTGTAAGGGAAGCTTCGACGATGTCATATTGGCAGAAAATAGCAGCACCCGCCATATAAGTTAAAAAAATATTATTACCTTGATTTTGTCGAAAAGGTCATAAAGTACCTTGTATGAAAAATGACAGAAAGATTCCTTTCAATTTTTTTTATAAAAAGTAAAATAAGAGTATAAATGACTTTAATACATAGTTAGTAAATAGAAAAAATGTTTTGAAATACATTTTTAAGAAACATGGATATGGATGATAAAGATGTCCCAGTAGATAATTACGTAAAAACAACCTTGGATAATAAAAAGATTGTAAAATAAACCATTACCTTGTACTTTTCCTTGGTCGAGGGTAGGTTAACCTCCTTTATAATTGTGAAATAATTTTTATTAAATTATAAAAGATTCATATACATTAATATGATATCATATATGATCTTTTAACTTTTCTTTGTTAATAATATCTTAGTATTTTCATCGTTTCGGGTGTTAACTGATTCGTTTTACTTTATATGATTTATTACACAAGTAATGTTTGTTATGGATAGGATGTATCTTATTCATATTAAGAATAATATTAAGTCTTTAGACATTATTTTTAATCATCTAATGAAAATTAGTCATGAATGGATACGATGGGAAATGAATATCATCGCCTTCGTGGAGACGGTAATTCGTACGTACGCACGATCGACAATTTCATTCTTTTGATATTAAAATAATATATAATTGGATGTTATATAATATATAAAGAATAATTGTAATGTTATATTTATTATTTACATCAATTACACATCATTATTAGACCCATCCAAAGAATAATGTATTGAATAACAATTACACCACGACATGGAGCCGGTAAGCCGTACGTAAGCACGTATGGTGACATTCCATTCAAAAGATGGATAGAATAATTAATATGCTTGTACCATATTTATAATAAGATCACATTATATATAATATAATGGAGTTATTATTTTATAATGGAAACAACAAAGAAAGAGGAAGTGGAATAAGAAAGGAACTTGAAAGAGGTGATGAAATATTTACCTTTTCTTCGAATTCTTGTTTTTGATTTGATCAAAAGGGATCCATAGGATGGATTTATGAATAAAGTAAGGCCTCTATGATTAAGGGAGGATAGTTGAGAGGGTATTTGGGTAGAGTTTGGATGATCCAAAAGGATTTTAAGGTGTGAATGTGAGGGAAGGGGGAGTGCCCTTTTATAAGAGGGGTGAGGGGCACCTTAGGAAAAGCTAGAAATATTAATTTATAATAAAATCATTTTCAGTTTCTAATGGATATAAAATGAGATTTTTAAAGGATAAGGTAGTTATTGGTTGAAATTTTTTCAACCAATAGGTTTTAGATAGGTTTGGGTCACTATAATAACCTTATCTTTTAGATTTCACTCTTAGTTAAATAGTTCGACATTTACCATGTCTCTTTGTATTTTTATATTATTTGGTTAATAAACTTACTATAGACTTCCAAACGAAATTAAAGTGGTTCATTAATGACATATATAATATTATTTAAGATCTTTGGCTGAACCTTAGATTTTTAGGAATAGAATATCAATTAATAATATAATATTTGTTTTAAAAACTCTTTTATGTCAATTTTGACACTATTTGATATTTTGTTTTTTCTAAATTTATAAATGCATTATTACTTCGAAAAAAATTCATATAACCAACCCTAATATGTCATATTAACCTAGAAAATTATTTTAATTCATAAAAAGTCTCAAATTAAATTTATTCGGATATTTATAATATCAATTATTTTAATATTTCATTAATTAGGTAATTATTGAATCATCATTATGTCATAAATAAATTAAATTATTTAATGTCTAGAAACTATAAATAAACTACCATTATTTGGAAAATAATTTTATCTTTCTAATGAATATTTATAGTCGAATTTATCTTATGTTTAACCCTATATTAAAAATGTTTTATTTATTTAACTTTGATTTTACCTCTTTTAACCCTTCTTTGAATTAAATAATAATAAATGTCCTAATCTAATTAAAGTTGACCAAAGAGGTTCATATTTAATTCATAAGGTTGTTTTAAGTCTAATTATACTTATCCAATAGAATTAGAACATGTTTTAGGGTAGTAATAATATCATTTTTACCCTTAATTACACGATTTACTTTTAACCGTGGTAAATAAAAGTAAAAAGCTACTATTCACCAAAAACTATTTTTATCTTATTGAACCAAATTTTACTTAATGATATCATATGTGTCTCTTGGATTTTTGAAATTCAATTCACATAAGTGGTAAAATTATGTTTTATGCAAATTTGAAAATGCTCTTAGGAGGTGGGTAAAAGACGGTAAAAAGTTCAATAAAATTTTTATATATCTAAACTTATTATAAAATGACTCCAATGAATTAAATTTAACTTATATAGGTATTATGTATCTATTTTGACCTAAAATAAATTTAAATAAAATAAATAATTATTTAAATAAAAAGTCAGTTTTAAACAATAACTCAGTGTTTTTCACTATTCCACAAAAATTGAAAGTTTTTAGAAAAATACCAAAATTTCACCCTAAGCTAATTTTAATATTCTAAATTCAAAAATGAAGTCTATTTTACCAAATTATAAACATATAAGTTGCATTTGTTAATTTAAAATTAATTTCCGTTGTCAAAACCAAAAATCGTGTTTTTAAGAAATAATAATTAACAAAAGATTGATACTTGTTTATGTTCAATTTCAAAGTGAAATTATTTCAAATGAATAAAATTGCATGAAATGGTAAAAATATAATCTCTTTATAATTCCAAACCATTAAAATGTATAATTTAACACTACAAATTATTTTGATTAAAAAAGTTATTTTCAGTAAAAATATAGTATTTTTCACTATTCACCCAAATATGAAAGTTATCAGAAAAACCCCAAAAATTTATTGAAACTAAATTCTTATGTCCCAATTATAAAGAAGAAATTTATTTTTTAAAATTTAATATATAAAAGTTTCAAGTATTGGATTTAAAAAGCATTCACCATTAAAAGGCGGTAAAAGCGCAATTTTTGAAAAATACTTCTTTTATCTAAAAAAATGAATTTGTTTTTTCATTATGTCTAAAAAACTCATAATATGGATTCTAAAATTATAAGGATTATATAAAGTTTAAAATTCAGTTAATACTATTCATAAACTCTTTTGAACGGCTAGTTTGGTAAGTCATGGTGCGCTTGAACTCGGTGTAACGTTTAGTGAAAGTTATTGAATTACTTTGAAGAAATAATGTACTATGAAATATTAGGGTGTTACATTATTCCATCCTTCAATAAATTGTGTCCTCTCAATTTTAATTTTTTCTTCCAAAATAAAAGGTTGAAAATAGAAAATACCATTGTGGGAAAACCCACATCGGAAATTGGGTTAATAAAATTTAGTCTTAATAAGAGGAAAAGGGGAATGAAAAAGTCACCACCAAATTATGATCTCGATTAGGAGAACATTGGTGGAAATTAGAGACACATAATTTAAGGAAAAACATAAATATTTATAAGGAGTTATTAAGGTCATCAGTCACAAACAATTGTAGAATTGAGGGTCTCAAAGCCCTCAATCTATGATGATTTAAAATATAATTGGTACAACAAAACATAAGGTATTAAGATAACATATTTTTAGTTTTAAAATAACTTACCAAAAGTTTAAGAATTAATTTATTCATAGAATAAGAGAAGAAAAAAATATATACTTGACAAGTAGAGTACCATCCTTTAACTAATTTCTACCACAAACTCATCTTTCATTCTAAAAGATAATTGAACTTAAAAAAATATTTTATTTATCCTATTTGTATAGGGTTCCAAAAAAATGATTTTATAATTCATCTACTAGACCATTAAAAAACTACATTATTCAATCTAGGACATCACATGGGCCAGTGGTAGGTGATACACCCTTGTTTCCCATTGGTTGTAGGTTCAAGTCTCACGGCCTTGCCAGACGCTACGGGTTGCCGCCTGACCTCCAGGTTGTCCTTTTTATGGCAATGAAAAAATAATCTCAAACTAAACTTATCCAAAATACTTCTATCCAAACTCAAAATCCAAAATTTATAAGGAATGTAAACACAATGAAGAGTCTTTTTTCCACGTAAAAACATGTGAACACCTTCATCATGTATTCTTTTAAAACACTACAACATCCTGAATTACCATAAAACCTTATTGATTACATTCATGCTCCCTTATTCCTTATAGAATACTGGATATACTCCTTCTATCCAAAAATTTTGGAAACTCCAACAATGATGGAATATACAAATCATTAATCAGTTTTAAGGTAGTCAAGAATATCCAATATAATTTAACCAAATCAATCATGTATTATTCCAAAATCACTACCTCTGTATCAGAACCATATTATGGTATATCTTTCTCTAAAATATATATTGTCCAAAAATTTAACCTACTATTGAGTAACTTTTCTTGGCTCCACACAATCTCAAGTCCTTAATGAAATAGTAATGCAGTGCAATCCTTATATACTCTATAATTCTTATAACATGTACATCATTAATACAATACTCAAATGACATAATACATGAATAACAACGTAAGAAATCTAATCATTCCTATTCATCTTCGATTGTATCATAACTTTATTATTATCCAATAGAAATATTTGTGGTATAATTTGATGATTTGGACATTGATTCACGTAGTGTCCCAACTCCTTGCAGATGAAGCATTGTACATTTGAAACTTTTTTCTTACCCATGAAATCACGTACTTGGTGTCCTTTTTCTCCACACTTATAACAAACTCCCATTAACTTCATGCATTTAACAAGGTGATTCTTTCCATAGTTATCACATATGGGAAAATCCTTATTTTCCCTATTCCCTTTATCCATCTTTATCTCTTCCATCCTTTTCTTATCTTGCTTCCCTTCAAATCCATAGGACTCAGATAATTATTTACTTTTCTTATTAAAACATGATACTATTTCTTCATATGTTGAGAATATATGGGAAACTATTTCCCTTCTAAATGTTGGATTAATAACGTGATAGATATGATAATTCTTACTCTTTAGATCATACGTATTTCTAGAGTTCACATTCCTTCTATTGGGCGCCATTTCTATACAATGGCATACACTAGGCCGGTTTATGAATTACAATGAATAATTCCAAACTTGTAAAATACCTTACATAAATTGAACCGTTTATGGATATAATCCATAATCATAAATAAATTTCCTTGAAGAAGTATATATTCATAAACCCTTCATAATATATTGTAAAAAAAATGAGAATTATCCAAAGCATATCCCTCGAGAGTGTCGTAACCAAGAGTGCAGCACAAACCGTTGTCATGCACCAGTTCCCGTTCGAGTCTAGCTCAAAGCTGTGTTTTTAGGTTTTACCCCTAGATACATCTGTGCCAGAGCTGCCTCTACCTGATCGTATCCAGATAGGGATTTATTTCTTAGAAAGATCACAAAATCTTTACAATACCAAAATTCTAGGAAGTTCTTCTATAATAATCCTCAAAGTCTATCTTAGGGCTATGTTCTCTAATCAGAGTTTACCTAAATCTAGTTTTTGAGGTTTATACTAAACTTCCTCTGATACTAACTATAACGCCCCGACAGTAGTTACCCAGAGTTGGTGCATTATTACGTATCATTGGAATGATCACAAAAGATCATGTCTCAAAAGACCGATTAGTTTAGTAGCCTTGGAAGTACTAGATACATTCATAAGGTTTACATTACATCATAAAATGAAAAAATACAACAACATTGTTTCCATTGAAAACAATGAGATCACAAAGAATATCCATGTAGGTCAGTCATAATATATATCTTCGCATCCTGGAAGAAATAAAACATATAAAGGGGTGAGCTCAGATGCTTAGTAAGGATAACAATATATAAGAAACTTTCATAAATAAGTATAAACATTTAAGGAAATGTATAAAACTAAAACAAAAGTCTTTTCAAAATAAATTTCATCATAATATGGAAAATATAAATCAAAATAATTCCATTTACTTACTCACATATATATTCTACTAGTCTAATAATTACATGCAATATCAATATCCACTTTCATAATGATGGAATGCATAATTCCAGACTTTCATAACCACATAGTCAAGGCCTTGTGCCAAGACTACAAATAAGATTTTGTCTAGGCCTTGTGCCAAGACAATAGTTTGTCTCATGAGACCTACTGATACATCTAGGAGCTATAGCGGGCTACACCCGTCACTTACAATGTCCAACACATTCCTCATATGAAAAGGTTTAAACATAACATAAACATTTGTATTAAAACTAGCATACGAAATGTCAATACATTATCCATAAACCATGAATGGTATAAAAATAACACATCCATAGTAACACATAAAAAAAACCTTTAATAAAATATGGATGTTTTGTATCATAATAAATCAACTTCAAATAAGCTTAAAATCCATCAAAGGATGTTGACATAGATGAAATGAAAACCTTTTTTAGAGAAATATATCTTTTTATTTTTAAATCAGTTAAAAGCCATATAATTATAAAAGAAAACATTTATTTTGAAAATATTCTTATAATATTGTAAGGGAAGCTTCAAATATGTCATAATGGTGGAAAATAGCAGCACCCGCCGTATATGTTAAAAAAGTATTCTTACCTTAATTTTGTTGAAAAGGTCATAAAGTACCTTGTTTGGAAAACGACAGAAAGATTCCTTTCAATTTTTTTTTATAAAAAGTCAAATAAGGGTATAAATGACTTTAATCCACAGTCTAGTAAATACTAATTTTATTTGAAATACATTTTTAAGAAACATGGATGTGGATGATAAAGATGTTCTAGTAGATAATTACGTAAAAACAACCTCGGATAATAAATAGATTGTGAAATAAACCCTTACCTTGAACTTTTCCTTGGTCTATGGGAGGTTAAAATTATTTATAATGGTGAAATAATTGTTATTAAATTATAAAATATTCATATACATTAATATGATATCATATATGATCTTTTAACATTTCTTTGTTAATAATATCTTAGAATTATCTTTGTTTTGGGTGTTAACTGATTCATTTTCCTTTATATGATTTGTTACATAAGTAATGTTTGTTGTGGATAAGATGTATCTTATTCATATTCAGAATGATATTAAGTATTTTAACATTATTTTTAATCATCTAATGAAAATTAGTCTTGACTGGATATGATGGGGAATAAATCTCATCGTGTTCGTGGAGACAGTAATTCATACGTACGCACGAGCGGGAATTTCATTCTTTTGATATTAAAATAATATATAAATGGATGGTATATCATATATACAGAATCATTTTTATGTTATATTTATTATTTACATCAATTACACATCATTATTACACCCATCCAAATAATAATATATTGAATAACAATTACACCACGACGTGGAGACGGTAATCCGTACGTACGCACGTATGGTGACATGTCATTCAAAGGACGGATAGAATAATGAATATGGTTGTAACATATTTATAATAACATCAATGTATATAAAATATATTATAGTTATTAATTTATAATGGAAACAACAAAGAAATAGGAAGTGGAAGAAGAGAGGAACTTGAAAGAGGTGATGAAATATTTACCTCTTCTTCGGGTTCTTGTTTTTGATTTGATCAAAAGGGATCCTTAGGATGGATTTACGACTAAAATAAGGCCTCAAAGATGAAGGTAGGACAATTGGGATAGTATTTGGGCTGCGTTTGGCCGATCCAAATGGATTTTAAGGTGTGAATTTGAGGGAAGGGGGAGTGCACTTTTATAAGAGGGGTGAGGGGCACATAAGGAAAATCTAGAAATATTAATTTATAATAAAATAATTTATGGTTTTTAATTGATCCAAAATTATATTTTTAAAGGATAATGTTGGTATGGGTCTAAAGTTTTTCAACCAATAGGTTTTAGATAGGTTTGTGTCACTATATTAACCTTATCATTTAGATTTAACTCTTAGTTAAATAGTTTGACATTTACCATGTCTCTTTGTATTTTTATATTAAATGGTTAATAAAATTACTATAAACTACAAAAATAATCTCAAGTGATTAATTAATGACATATATAATATTATTTAAGACCATTGACCGAACCTTAGATTTTTAGGAATAGAATATCAATTAATAATATAATATTTGTTTTAAAAGCTCTTTTATGTCAATTTTGACACTATGTGGTATTTTGTTTTTTTCTAAATTCATAATAGCATTATTACTTAGAAAAAAAATCATCTAACCAACCCTAATAATTCATATTAACCTAGAAAATTATTGGAATTTATAAAAAGTCTCAAATTACATATATTTGGATATTTATAATATCAATTATTTTAATATTTCGTTAATTAGGTAATTACTGCATTATCATTGTGTTATAAATAAATTAAATTATTTAATGTATAAAAAATATAAATAAACTACTATTATGTAGGAAATAATTCTATCATTATAATGAATATTTATAGTCTAATTTATCTTTTTTCTAACCCTATATTAATTTTTTTTTAATTATTAAACTTTGATTTTACCTCTTTCAACTCTTCTTGGAATTAAATAATAATAAATGTCCTAATCTAAATGAAGTAGGAAAAAGAGGTTCAAATTTTATTCCTAAGTTTGTTTTTGGACTAATTATACTTATCCAATAGAATTATGACATGTGTTAGGGTACTAATAATATCATTTTTACCCTTAATTACCCTTTTTACTTTTAACCATGGTAAATAAAAGTAAAAATGTACTATTTACAAAAAATTATTTTTATCTTATTGAACCACATTTTACTTAATGATATCAACTTTGTCTCTTGGATTTTTGAAATTCAATTCACAGAAGCGGTAAAATTATGTTTTATGAAAATTTGCAAATGCTCTTAGGAGGTGGGTAAAAGATGGTAAAAAGTTCAATAAAATTTTTATATATCTAAACTTATTATAAAATGACTCCAATGAATTAAATTGAACTTATATAGGTATTATGTATCTATTTTGACCTTAAATAAATTTAAATAAAAAAAATAATTATTTAAATAAAAAGTCAGTTTTAAACAATAACTCAGTGTTTTTCACTATTCAACAAAAATTGAAAGTTTTCAGAAAAATACCAAAATTTCACCCTATGCTAATTTTGATTTTCTGAATTCAAAAATTAAGTATATTTTACCAAATTAAAAACATAGAAGTTTCATTTATTAATTTAAAATAAATTCCCGTTGTCAAAACCAAAAAGCATGTTTTTAAGAAATAATAATTAACAAAAGATTGATACTTGTTTACGTTCAATTTCAAAGTGAAATTATTTACAATGAATAAAATTTGATTAAATGGAAAAATTATAATCTATTTATATTTCCAAAACATCAAAATGTATAATTTAACACTCAAAGTGTTTTTATTAAATTTTTTTTTCAGTTAAAATATAATATTTTTCACTATTCACCCAAATATGAAAGTTATCAGAAAAACACCAAAAATATATTGAAAATAAATTCTTATGTCCTGATTCTAAAGAAGAAATTTATTTTTTCAAATTTAATATATAAAATTTTCAAATTTTGTATTTAAAAAGGGTTCAACATTAAAAGGTGGTAAAAGTGCATTTTTTAAAAAATACATCTTTTATCTGAAAAAAATGAATTTTTTTTTTCATTATGTCTAAGAAACTCATAATATGGGTTCTAAAATTATAAGGATTATATAAAGATCAAAATTTTGTTAATAATATTCATAACCACTTTTGAACGTCTAGTTTGGTAAGTCATGGAGCGCTTGAACTTGGTGTTGTGTGTAGTGCAAGTTATTGAATTACTTTGAAGAAATAATGTACTATGAAATCTTGGGGTGTTACATTCACCTCCTGGATAATGATTTTGTTTTTAGAATAAAAGAGAGAGAGTAAGGAGTTTGATGAAGGATATTTCATTAAAATGATATCATAACAATATATAGATGATACTATAGTAATCATGATTATTTGGATAGATGGGGTGAGGAGAGTATAATAAAAGAAAGAACATGAAAAGAAAATAAAAGGAAAAGGAAGATGATTTTATCTCTTGAATACTCCTTGAAAACCTCCTTATGGAAAGGGGTTTTAGTATTCTGATAATAAAAATAGCTCCTTAACATGGGGATATACTAGGGAAGTTGATTTTGGGTATAACTTTGACAAGCTTCAAGGCTTTGAGGAGTGAGGGGAAGAGGGGGTGAGTGCTGGTTTTTATTGTAGAGGATAAGGGTGATATCTCATTATTTAATTCATTATTTTATTATTTTTTCTCATGACAAGCAATAGTATTGATTCTTGTGACTAAATAAAGTAAATAATGCATGATAATTCTAAATAATGGTGCTTACCTCAGCCTTACGTAAACAATGACTAAAAAATTCATGCAATTATCATTTATCGTAAATTATCATATTTTACTATTCACAAAAAAATCAAGTATTTTAGAGATATATCAAAATTTCACCCTAAACATTTTTTGATGTGTAGAATTATAACATGAACTCCATTTTATGAAAATAATTTTATATGTATGAGAAATTTAATTTTTAATTAAAAACATCATTTACTCAAAAAATACAGATATGAAATTTATAAATGATTTTATAACACTCAAAAAAACTAACTAGGGTCTCATAAAATTATCCAAAAATCATATGAAAATAAAATATTTATTTATTAATATATATTACAAAAATTAATTTTTTTAAATCATTTTATTAATTATAAAAGTATAATTAAATTTTTATGACTCACAATAATACCAACACCTAATTAATAATTTTTAAAATATTAATTTACTTATACAATGATATAATTATATCATAATTACATTTATAAGATGTCTAAATTTTATTTATACTTTCATGAGTGAGTTTACTATTCCTCTAGCTAGTTTACTATTCATAAGGTTCATATTACTATTCATAAGCGTAACATTGCTATTAAAAAGGGTCAAGTAACTATTCACCAAAAAATTATATTAATCATATCAGACTCTAAATATCTTGTTGATCGCAACTATGTATATTTGTTTTTCAAAATTCAAATCATAGAAGAAGAAAAATTATGTTTAATTGCTAGGTTATAAATATCTTGTTTAAATAATTATAATAACAAAGTGTTGTTTCATAGAGACTCAATGTTGTGTACATTACAATATATGTTAAGTTTATTTTTAAATCATTGGGGTATTATATTATAACCTCCTTCAATAAATCAATTCCTCACAATTTTAAATTACACTTCAAAAGTTAATGGTTGATGCTTGAAAATTCTCTTGTGGGAAACCCACATCGGAAATATTTTTAATAAAATATCATCTTAATGAGAGGGAAAGAGAAATGCATAATTTACAAAAAAACTACACATTTTAAGATGATAACATTAGTGTGAAGTGAAAATGTGTACATTTAAGAATAATATAACCATCAAGTTCTGATGGAGAGTGATAGAGGACATGATTATTAGAATGTTAACTGTTACAAAGCTGTAAATCATGTGATCAGTTAAAAGACTATTGATTTATCATAAAGAAAACAACATGGATAATGTTTTTGTTACAAAATATATTTCCTAGAATTGAGGGCTTCCTTTACTTTCTTAATAAGCACTTGAGAAATTAAAATTGATTACTTTCCATTTCATAAGAATAATATCATCCTTTGGTTGTGCTTTGATCTATATTCACTTAATTCCTTATACATGGAAATGAACGTTCAAGAATATTTTTTCACATTTGAAAAATTTGAATCAACTTCTATGGATCACTGATCCTACAAAAGTATAATTATATATTCCTCTTTTATTTATACATAACCAAATCCCAAATTATTTGGATAATATAATACAAACCCCCTTTATATTAAAAACAAATTTAATCTCCAAAATTAAATTGTAAAACTCAAAGTTCAACATAGATCATTTTTAAATTACTATCATTCTTCAAAAAAAATCACGAATATAACCCCAAATTTAGAAGGATTTTTTCATATAGTCTTACAAATGAAATTGATAAATCTTTATGTCTTATACCAAAAATTTAATTTACCATATCATATAATCTCCAAGATATTTTAGCCATTTTCATAAATAACCTGGATTAGCATAAGTCTAAAATAATATTTGACTAAAAAATAAAATTCAACATTTATTCCTAAAAATATTATATTTACCAAAATATTATAGGATTCCCAAAATTGAGAACATCTTTAGAAATAACATTAATCACTTAATCACCAAATAATTTTCTTATCCCAAAGTTATCTAATTGATAAAAAAGTCCCTAAAATCAAAATAACTTTTATCCATAAGATGTTCTAACTAAAAAGTCATGATAACTAGGGCTTCACATAGGCTAGTAGTGGGAGTTTCACCCTTTTTTCAATTCAATTATGGGTTAAAACTCCACGGCCTTGCTGAACGCGGTGTATTTTCACCCAACATGTGGGTTTTCCTTTTTATAAAACCATATAACTTCCCAAATAAATATGATGGATTTCCTTGAAATATAGTCAATCACTAAAAATCCTTTTAACTAGTATTTTCAATATAACCTCAATACATAAATACATCATACATTTATTTCCATATAGGTCCTTCCTTATTCTAGAGGCTATCCTATAAAATAGGGCATTGAATCAGGTAATTCCCAGGTCCCTTACATTTAAGGAAAATAACTACAAATGGATTCTTAGGATTAATTTTATTTCCTTCCATTGTAGTCTTCATTTTTCTCAGAAAATTAATTTTTTTATATCCTCCTTTCCCACAAAAAAATCATTTCTTAATTCCTTTTAGATAATTTCCTTGGTTTCTCCTTCCAAATTTCTCACATGATGGAAATCAAGATTTATTTACTCTATAAAATCCACCACAAGAGCTCTTAGAAAGATCTATTTTTCTCTTCTTTGGTGAGTTCAGATGTTGGTTAAAGTAAATGTTGTAAATAATATTTATGGAAAACTGATTAGGCATGAACATGATATCTTTCAATCCTATCTAAATCCCATTTGGTTTCTTATCACCACCACCTTTTCCTTTATGTTCAATGTTAACATGAATCATTCGGGTTCCATCCATTGATGAAAACCAGAAATCACAGTGTGGGTAACAACAGTCATAGTGAGAAAAACATATAATCATTTATAAAACATTATAAAACCTTATTTTCAACCTAAAATACCATAGGTTTAACCTTGGTTATTCATTTTAATTATATATTCAAATCATTAATAATGGTTTTCTAAGTTAATTTGAATTATCCTAAGCGTATCCCCTGGGAGTGTTAAACTAGGTGTGTAGTAAGGCCCGTTGTTGTGTAGCAGGTTACTCTGAGTTAGGCCCATGACACCTTTTCAGAGTTGTTACCCTAGGTACTTCTATTCCAGAACCACATACACATGTAGTATCTAGATAGGGATTTATTTCTAGGAAGACCCACATAATCCATACCTTAACAAAATTCTAGGATTTTCTTCTATACTTATCATCAAATTATATCTTAGGGTTATGTTCTCTAATTTTATAAATCTAGTTTACAAGGTTTCTTTTAATCTTCCTCTGATACTAATTGTAACGCCCCGACCCCAGAATCCTGGAGAAGATGCATTATTTTATTACATTAGCATGATTATAAGGAATTAAATCCCAAAGGACTGATTAGTTTAGCATTTTTGGAAGACCATATTACACTCTTGATACCCATTATACATTAGTAAAAGTAAATAAAACATGATACTATATAAAATGAAATAAAATACATCCTTGAAAGCTTATTCCATTTTTTTCCTCATAACCAAATGAAAGGAAACATAATAAATGGGTAAGTTAAGATGCTCAGTAAGGGTTAGTAATATAACAGAATCATAAATAATAAGTCATGGTGAATAACTAGAGAACACTTTCCATTAAAACATAATCTTGAGCATAATTTGGTAGGAATAAACGGTGAATAAATAATACCATAATAAAACATAGACATGGATATTATAATAGTTTAATAATCACATGGACTATAAATTACTAGTTTCATAATGAGGGAATGCATAATGTGAGACACCTGCAACATACCATCGAGCCCTCGACCAAGAAATATGAAAATACTAGGTTAAGGCCTCGGCCAAAACCTAATTCTGTTTTGTCTCATGATACCTACTGATGAATCGGGGGGATACATTAGTCCCTACCCATCACTTAATAAGTCCAATAAATTTCTCATATAAAAAAGGTGAAACATAAACAAAACAGACATTCACATTTAAAAAATATCATAAGAAATGTAAATACTTTGACTATAACCCATGAATGGTATCAAATTAGAACATCCATAGTTAAAATGATCATCAAACCTTAAAAAAAATATAGTAGATGGTATCATAAGAGATACACCTAAATTTAGTAAAATATTCAACAAAGTATTTTTACATATATGAAGATACTTTTAAATGATACCATTGAAAAATTATTAGGGAAATAATCTTTAAAAAATCAGAAAGTTTCCCATAACACATTGAAAAATTAAAATCATAATACCTTATAATATCACGAGAATAAGTAGACACTTGATATGATATATAAAATGGAAGTGAATACACCACACACAAAAGAAATAATTTGTGAATAAGGCATAAATTTCAGAGAAGTTAAAGTGATACGAGATTAATTCTTTTTTACATTGGAAAGAAGAGTTATTTTTGAAAATCATTTGTATTTATCATAAAATAATATTTTAAAAATTTATATCCCAAAAAATAAAATGGAAGAACATTTAAAATATATTTGATGCATAAATTATGACCCACTAATGTGAAATAATATAAAAACAGTTTTTAAGAATCTTTAGAAATAACACATTTTAGTGCATTTTAGGGAAAGTATTAAAGATATTTTAATGTGGAAAGGCATGTTTGTTTTCATAAAACTAGAAATGAACCAATATAGTTTTTCTTGATAAAATTATTGATTTTATAAAAAAAATGATGGTTTAAAATATATTATATAGTGCACTTGAAAATGGTTAAGAATTCAGGAAGTTCCCTTGAATCAGACTTGTTAATCGGGAAGAATTGAAAAAGGAACCATTTTAAAACATGAATATCCCCTTAAAATAGGGATAATATGATCTAGATATATGATTTTGGAAAATATAAACATAATTTAAAATAAATATTCAAAAATAAAGAAGCATTAAATTTGAGTAATGGTAGAGAAAGAGTAACCCAGGGGAAAGACGGGGGTTCGGGTAGAATCCCTTACCACTTTGTAATCGATTGAATTATATGACCCAAAATTAATAATAAAAAAATCATACATTTAATACCATGAAAATAAATATATTTTTTATATGATTAATAAATAGTCAGAATACATACACCACATACAAGAAATAAGTAGATAATAATGGAAATCTCACTAAAATAAAGGTGAGATGAGAAACCCCTTATAAAGATCATATCATTTGAGTGAGGATAAATCAATTAAATAATTATGTGTGATAAATATAAATAAAAAATATAATTGGATATAAATCATAAAAAAGGATATGTCATTCACACATATTTTTGGAAAATCATAACCAATGACATAGATGTTTAACTCAGTGAATGGAAATTGAGTTAAGATAACCCTTACCACTTTGTAATCAATCGAATCATATGAACCAAAATTAATAATCATAAAATGATATATTTAACACCATGAATATAATGAGATTAATTATATGATAAATCAATTGGTAGTATACACACATCATACACAAGAAATAGTGGTGAAAAAGGAATTTATTACAAAAATGGCAGGGATATGAGAAAAACCTTACCATATGGCTAAATGTGTTCTTCACTTGACCTGAATGTCAGGGATAATAAAATTAAATATATTAATTAATTAATTAAGAATGATTAATAAATTTATTTTATTTATTATAATTTTATTAAGTTTATTAATGGCCTTCTTTATGAGTTATAGATTTTAATTTCATCATTCTAGAGCATTCATTTACTTGATTTTCATGATTGGTTCTCTTGACTATAAGTAATGAAGTTCATGTAAAATGGGTATAATTATCAAGAATTGTAATTAAATATTATTAATTAAAAACTAGAAGTGTAATTGGTATTATGTATAATTTTTTTTCCATATATTAGGATGAATCATTACATAACATGTTAATGATAATCGTTTAGCTTGATTTTAGTGGTTTTCTGATAACAATGAAGAAGTTTTGTTCTATTTTTTAATATAATGTATATATAATGCTTCTATAAAATTAAATAAGATATAATAAATATTTTATAAAGTTTATCAACTATAAAAATGGTTTCATGGCTAGCCATGAAGGATAAAATGAAGGATGAAAGTTCATCATCCATGAAGGTTGTAATTTAGTACCTCCGGGACGATGATTTCATTTTTAAAATAAAATAGAGAGAGTAAGGAGTTTGGTGAAAGATATTAAATTAAAATGATATAATTAAAGTATATATATGATAATGGATTTATCATGATCATTTTTATATAGGATTTTAGGAGAGTATAATAAAATAACTAACTTGAAAAGAAAATAAAAGGAAAAGGAAGAGGACTTTACCTCTTGAATACTCCTGCTTGAGAATATCCTTAAGGAAAGGGGTTTTGGTATTTTGGTAAGACCAAGATCTCTTGGTTTTGGGTATAGAATAGGTAAGAGTATTTTGGGTACAACTTTGAAAAGATTCAAGGCTTTGAGGAGTGTGGAGAAGAGAGAGAGAGGGTTGGTTTTTATAGTGGAGGAGAGGGGTGATTTCTCATTATTTAATTCATTATTTTGTTATTTTGATCAAGATAAGAAACAAAATTGATTATTGTGACTAAATAAAGTAACTTTTTCATGTGATTTTGAAGTAATGGTGCTTAAGTCAGCCTTACATCAATAATGACTCCAAAATTTGTGTAATTAACATTTATCGTAAATTATCATATATTACTATTCACAAAAAACTCAATTATTTTTGAAAAATATGCAAATTTCACCCTAAATATTTTTAGATTTTTATAATTAAAAAATGAACTTGATTTTATGAAAATAATTTTATATATATGAGAAATTTAATTTTTAATGAAAAACCTCATTTACTCAAAAAATACAGATTTTAAATTTATTACTGATTTTATAACACTCTAAAAAATTAACCAAAGTCTAATAAAGTTATCCTAAAATATTAAAAAAATAAAATATTAATTTAAGAATACATTTTATAAAAATGAATTTAATTTTAAATCATTTTATTAATTATAAATTAAATATTAATGACTCAAAATAATACCAACAATGAAATATTATTTTTTAAAATATTCATTTACTTATACAATGATATAATTATATCATACTTTCATTTATAAGATGCCAAAAAAAAATTTATACTTTCATGGGTGAGGTTACTATTCATTTAGATGGTTTACTATTCATAAGGGTCATATTACTATTCATAAGGGTAAAATTACTATTCAAAAGGGTCATGATACTATTCACCAAAAAAATTAAGTTGATCCTATCATACTCAAAATATTTTACTGATCACAATCCTATATATCTATTTTACGAAATTCAAATCATATAACCGAAAAATTATGTTTAATGGCTCGGTTATAACTATATTATTTCCATAATTATAATAACAAGGTCTTTTTTTGCAGAGACTCAGTGTTGTGTGAATTACATTCTATATTAAATTTATTCACAGATCCTTAGGGTGTTACACATAGTGACTATGTCTAAACTTATGTATTCCATAACTAGTTAAGATTAGTAAATTTAGGTACAAATGACACACTGTTGGTGTTTTCTACTTGGAATATCCCTTAATGTTGAACCAAGTAAAATTGTTGTGTTTTCTCTAAATGTGATATTTTTTATATAAATTCCCATCATATAGGTTTAACATGTTCCTACCAATGTGGAAACAAGATTCATCACTTTAGAAGAAAAAATTGAGACCATGTTTCACCCCTCCCCTCTTAGGGTGTTCTGTGTTCCATCAGTGTATACCAATCCTAGAATATTTGTAGACCTTTTACCCTATCCACCTAATGGCAGTTTGGTCATTTTTCCTTGTAAATAATCATGACATATTTCAAGAGGTTTTATCTTAGATGTTTCTAAATAACCATCTTGGCAGAGCTTTGTTAAACGCTTCTCATTTACATGAACAAGCTATCGATTCCATAACTGGGTGTTATATGAGTCATCTGAACATGATTAATTATCAATTTAAAATACTTGTTTCTTTTAATTTATATCATAAATACCGTTATTTAAATTTTTCATACCATAACATATGTTGTCTTTATAAAATAAACAACTTTTATTTCCAAACTTGAAAATAAACCCATAGGCATCCAGGCATGATACAAAATTATGTTCTTGTTAACTATTGGTACATAATAAAAATATTTTAAAATGAAAATCATTCAAATTGGAAATTAAAGGTGGTAGTCTCCAATGGAGAGATATTCCAATATCAAACCATTCGTAGCTCTAAAATCTTCCCATACTTTATAAATCTTTCAGAATATACATGGTTCCTACATTTTGATATAGTTGAGAGCACCAAAAGTTGCAGCTAATACCCAATGTGTAGATATTTAAAGATTACACTTGATAATGAAAAAACCTTTAGATTCCCCATGCTTCTGGGTGCAGTTCCTCTTTTAGTGTCCTAGCTTGGAACATTCAAAACATATTACCTCATTTTATTTCCTTGCCTCTGGATGTTCGTCCTCTAAGAAGGAAGGTGCTCGGAAGATTTAGAATTTTTTTGAGTCTTGATTCCCTCTTACCTATTCTTTATTTTCCTATCCACCATAATAACCGTGGGTTTATCACTCCCCATATCCTTATCCACTTGATGAATCAAAGTAAGAAGTTCTGAAAGACTCTTCTCATTATTTCTCATATTATAATTAACAATAAAAATATAGAAGGTATTAGGGAGTGATGAAAGTATGAGATCTATATGCAACTCATCTTGGAATTTAATCAATAAGATGTCTAAGCATTAAATATATCCAATAAGCTTGAATACATGAGGCCCAGTTTGTATAGACTCTTCAATCTTAGTTGTAAAAAAATCATTGAAGATATCATATATTTCTTCTCTCGCCTTCTCTTGATAGAGATACAAAATGTGAGACATCATGCTATATGAATCCACGTCCTCATGTTTCTTTAGAAGATCATTGGTAATGGTTGATAATATTAAATAACAAAAATCTTTAGCATCATTAAAATGTTTATCATAGAGAGAAAAATATTCATAACAAGCATCATTTTTAGGCACATCAGGAATTGGTTCTTCCAACACACACAATTTCCTTTCATGGAGAAGAATAATGAGTAAGCGCCTTTGCCACTCTTAGAAATTTGTTCTAGTGATAAGGTTATCCTTCTCAAGTATGGATCGAAGTGATATTTTTAAATTAATTTATTTTTGTTTCTACAAATGAGATGATTATAATTTCAGTACATTATCTGATAAAATTTAGACAAATAAATAAATATTATATTTATTGATCTCCACTATTTTATCAAAACCCTATAGCCCTCACCATCAGATTCAGAATATCCTATTTATTGGAAATTCTAGTGGTAGAGATACATATTTCCCTTCCCATTACCCCAAATTTGTTTGGTCAAATAACTTGAATGGTTTTAGGTAGGCATTCCAAAGTTCAACTAAATTAACTCAAAATTCATTGATCTATTTAGTGGACTCCCCAATCTTGAAATACTTAAATTGGATTTACTTAACTCTTGTCTCTTAGTTACACCAAGTCTTTCTTTGGAAGTTAACCCTTGATGAGAACTAAGTTAATTCAACCCGAAACTTCAAGTTATAATTCCACAATAATTGAAAGCACCCCAACTTCGGTTGTTCAAATATTTTGAAACCTCGTTTGATTTTAACTGATGTAGTGGAAGGCTATATCGACTTAATATATATAATTGATGTATTTTTATATTTTATGCATAAATTTCAAATTATTATCTTTATTAAATGTTTGTTAATATTAAATGTATTTACTTGAGTGATTAACCATGTGTTAGATAATATTTAGGTATAAGAAAATTTATTTTAGTTCCATCTTCCATGCTAGTTAATTCATTAATTAATGTTATTGTGACAAACAATCCATAAAAAAATAACCATGAAACTTGATAGAAATAAAAAAAGCAGTATGATCATGGTATTTTACTAATGGTTAGTTTATCTAGCTTATGATAAAACAATTTTTGACCTAGGGGAAAAAAATCTTGAACCAATTAAAGTTCGTGTTACATATTTCCACCTATCCACCTCTTCACCTCTATTGTATTGGTTTCACATTAGCTTCAAACATGAACTTCCACGAATAGCTTGGGAGCTTAATCCATTACATATGATTTTACTCACATGTAGGAGAGGGAAACAAGAGGTTTATATAAAAGAAACCATGAGCACGTAGTCCCGTACATAATGAGATGAAATATGACACACATGCTAAAATTTTAATTTAATAATAAATTAAATGAAACCGATCACATAAAAAGGTTTGTTCTATGCTCATGATCATTCACATGCAAGACACACATTATGAATTTAATAAAACTAACATTAAATTATTAATAATTCTTATTTAAGATAAATCACACTCAAATCAATTAATTATCTTCTTTAATTAATCAGTAATTTTATTTCAATTATAATTCAAATTTATTTGAGATTACGATCCATCATATTCTTTAAAAAATTAATAAATTTATTTAAAATTAACTATGTATATAAATGTACCTTGAAGGAAACCCAGTGAATACCCTTGGTAATATATCCAACCCATATTATACTTGTATACTATTTATTATTGTGACATATGACTTACATGAATTATCACATACCTTCATGAAATGTACAATAAACTTAATTATTACACTAATTACATGATTTTTCTATAATGTGTTATGCTTCAATGCTTGTAAACTAATATCTATCATACGATTCAAACATGATATGCTGATATGAACATTACACAGAAATTAATTATATATATATATATATATATATATATTAAAACTCATCACATGGAATGTGTTATCAATATAGTGACCACATACAAGAACATGTTGATAAGGTTTACATAGTATAATAAATTAAATTTAAGTTTGTATAATTTTTTATAAGTACATTACAAAAAACATTCTCTTAATTTCACACTTAACATATTTTATTACATAAAATCTTCACTTGATACAACATAGAATATCGAGAGGTCTAATTTATTTTGGGCTTAGTAATATTACATAACAACTTAAAACATGAAATACACATCTTTATCAAAAACTTCTTTTACATGAACACATACATTCCTCCGTACTTGGAATTGCATGATATAACCTGAGGACATCCATAAAAAAGGGTGAACTATAAAGCCCATTAAGGGAGTAAACAAGACATAACATGAAGAATACAGTACACATTAGGCAATAGGCATATCAATGTAGCATAAGAGAAACATGAACAAAAAGGCATGATATAGCATGATTAACATAACCTGGAAATGTTGAAACAACATTTAACATGATATTAGCATGATCCAACGCCCATTGCACATGGAGCATAAGTAAAACATCATTGAAATTGAATTAGAATGAGTAAACCCTCATTGAACATTATGTATCTTGATACTAATATTTACCCAATGCATTGGAGTGCTATCAGGGTGCACCCTTCTTAATCATTTAATTTCATGCATAAGTGTGCCACATGGATCATATAAAATGGATTCATTAAACATCAAATTTTATTCCACAATAAAAGAATGTGGAATTAATAAATGAAACTATATAATCAATAAGTAAATGTGCATAAAGTTTAATACCCTTGATAGAGAAATGGGAATGGTATTCACTACACAATGAATTTGTCTTGGAAAATTGCGGTGCAATTTTAGCAGCATAATAGCATGACATAATAATTCCTAAAAATGGTTGATGAGAGAGAAAGGGGTGTTGCATAATATTTACATGAAATGGACAGTAAGGAGGTAATTTAGATACATGTCCTAACATAAGAAATGGAATTTATATCCATAATAGAAAATAATTGCTTGAATGTAAATGAGAAGAGAGAAATTACTTACGGAATTTTGGCATGGCAACAGATGTACATGGGAGGAATTAATGAGAAATAAAGAGGTATATCATCATTAAAACATAAGAAGGTAAGTATGGGGGAGGTGAAAAATCATACACCAACATTTTTAATTGAAAATAAAAGGGTATAAAAACACAATGAAATTGAGACAAAAATGAGGATGGAAGAAATCCCTTACTTGGAAGTGTGATCCCAAAGGCTTGATAGGGGATTAAGAGAGGCTTCCTGGGATATTTGGGTGCCTTGGGAGGATTTTAGAGAGACTAATTCTGGGTAGGGATGTTATCCAAGGGTTTTGAGTGAAGATAAGTGGGAACATGGGTGGGTTTATATAGTAAAAGAGAGGGAATTCTATATTATTTAGGTTTTGGACACCACACATTAAACTAATCAAAACCACAAATCAACCCATGGGTTTTCCAATAGTTTCTGCCAAATGGGAGTGTAAAAAATGATTTTATAATTCCAATGGAATTTTTTTTTAAAATATTAGGATTGATTATGTGGAGGTGAGTCATACTCTCAAAGAAATCATTTACAAGTTAAACTATTTTACAAGTCTTGGAGGGTCCACTAAGGCACCATAAAATTAATAAAACAAATATAAAATCACATTATTTTAAAGGTAAAAAATATATTATCTGAAAAACACATTTATAGTATTTTATTACATCACTACTGGGTCATTATGATGTCATAAAATACATTATATAATTAAACGGTATTTAGTTTTTACCCAAAAATTCAATTATCACAAAAAATTATGAAAAATTCACCATTAGTTAATTTTGGAATCCTGAATCCAAAAATGGTATTAATTTTATATAAATGTTTTTCTAAATATGTGAATTTTTAATTTTAAAATAAAAACTGACATTTATCGAAAATTCATGGGTTTTGACAAAAACAACTTTCCAAAATTAATAAAATTACAATTGTATTTATAAAAATTATACAATCATTTATATTTAATAAAATGAGATTTATTAATAATATTTTATTAAAATATTATTTAATTAAAAAATCCATTAATTTATCAAAATATATTTCTTAATTGAATATTAACTTAGAATACTATTTTTTCTTTAAAAACTACTAACAAAGTAATAATAATAAAATGATTGTATATTATCTATAAAAAAATAATGTACATAACAATAGTTCTAGGGTATTGTCACATAAACCCTTATAACACCCACATAAGACCGAAGGGTAAGGTGTGCGGTGTTGATAGAATCTTGGGGAGGCTCAGATAACATCACTCGGATGGTAATCTCTATTAACTTCCCCTTCTCCCATCAGAAGTTCTGCTCAAGATTAACATGTTGAAGCTCTACTTGGGCTTGGTAAAGAGAGAAGCCTAGTGACACCACCTCCTTTTCTAGCTCCAAAAAATGGGCTTCATATGGAGAAATTCTACTGGATGAGGCCATCACTTCCTTTTTCTGAGTAAATTGGATTTTTTATAGCCCTATATTTATACTAATCATGAGTTCACTATTCAAAAACTATATTAGAACTGGTCACAATTATTAATGGTGTTTTAAAATGAAAAAACATAAAACCAAGGATGTTCATTTGTTATATAACCATTTTACATAATAAGACATTTAATTAGATCAAGAGGAATTTTCATTAATAAAAGTTTGGGTTTTTACAATCTTCCCCCCTTAAGAAATTTCACCCTCGAAATTTCCTTTTCGCACACTAAAATAGATGAGGATAACTTTGATTAATCACTTCCACTGATTCCCACATTTCTTCTTTAAACTTGTGGTTTCTCCACAACACTTTCACGAGGGGCATTGTCTTATTTCGAAGAAATTTTTCCCTATGATCTAAGATCTTCACCAAATTCTCTTCATAGGAGGGGCCATTCTCTAATGGTACCACCTTTGGATTGAGTACATGTGATGGGTCAGGTATGTACTTCCTCAAGAGTGATACATGGAATACATCATGTAGTTGAGACAGGTTCAGTGGGAGTGGTAGTCGATAGGCCACTGCTCCAATGTGATCAAAGATCTCAAAAGGGCCAATGAACCTTGGACTAAGATTTACCTTCTTCCTATATCTCATAACTCTCTTCCACAACAATATTTGGAGGAATACTATGTCCCCGAAATCAAACTATAGGTCTCGTCGATGATTATAATCATATCTCTTTTGCCTAATCTAACCAGCATTAATGTGATGCTATATGGTCTTAAACTTATCCCCTATTTATTCAACCATTTATGGAGCCATGAGTTTTTTCTCCCCAACTTCATCCCAACATGCCGGTGTTCTAAACCTCTTCCCTTAAAGGGATTCATAATGATCCATTTGGATGCTTGAGTGGAAACCATTATTATAAGTGAACTCAACCAGAGGAAGATGTTAATACCATCCTCTTTTGAATTATATTGAGCATGCTCTCAAAATGTTCTCAAGTGTTTGGATAATTCACTCAGATTGGACATCAGTTTGAGGATGATAAACTGTACTGAGGTTCAGCTCAGTATTTAGAGAATGTTGAAGACTCTTCCTGAACTTAGAGGTGAATCTTGGATCTCAATCATATACAATAGATTGTGGTAATCCATGAAGCTTTACCATTTCTCTGATATAGATCCATTCTAGTTGATCGAATGAGAAATCCTCTCAAATTTCAATGAAGTGTTCAGTCTTTTTAAGATGATCCACAATAACCCATATAGCATTGTTTACTTTGGATGTCTTCGGAATTCTGGTGACAAAGTCCATGGTGATGTTATCCAATTTCCATGCTGGTGTGGGTAATGGTTGCATCATCCCCTTAGAATCTTTCCAATTAGCCATCACTTGCTGACATACCAACCACTTAAATGTATACTCAGTGATCACCTTCTTCATGTTATCCCACCAATAATGCTCTCATAGATCTCGATACATCATCGTGTTTCCTGGGTGAAGGGAAAAATTTGAACTATGTGCATCATCCAAAATTTCATTCTTTAACTCTGGATTTGATGGAACACATAGTCTTTTCCCAAATATCACAATTCCTTCTTCATTAACATTGAACTCGGAGGATTTACCTTTTCTGATAGTTTCCAATTTCTTCTGAATTCCCACATCATTATTTTGAGCATACTTTAACCTTTAAAAAAGAGACAGCTGAGAAATAATTTGTGAAACTATGGATGATGTTCCCTTTATTATGATTCCCATGTCCATCTTCATCAAATCTAAGAAGATTGGATCCTTTTCAATTCTCATCAATAATAGAATCACTTGGTTCTTTCTAATTAGATCATCTGCCACCTTGTTCTCTTTCCTAGGGTGGTAATGGATTGAGAAGTCATAGTATTTTATTATCTTTAACCATATTCTTTGGTGAATGTTCAAAACTTTCTGTGTGAATATATACTTGAGGATTTTGTGGTCCATATATATTTCACACTTCTCCCCAAAGAGGTAATGTGGCCAATTTTTCAATGCAAAGATTACTACAGCCAACTCCAGATCATGTGTTGGATTGTTTTTCTCATGATCTTTCAATTGTCTTGAAACCTAGGCAATGACTTTGTCATTTTCCATCAACACACAACCCAAGCCCTTCCTCTAAGCATCACTAAATACCATAAATATTTCTTCACTTGTGGGTAATGTGAGCACAAGAATAGTGGTAAGACACCTTTTCATCTCCTTGAAGATATCTTAATATTCATTACTCTAATAAAACTTGATTCTCTTCCAAGTTAGCTTGGTAAGAGGGTTTGGCAATCATAAGAAATTTCTCACAAATCGGAAATAATATCCAGTTAAACCCAGGAAGCTATGAATATCCATTACCGATGTTTCCCTCATCCATCCCTCAATTGCAGCTGTCTTGGAGGGATCCACAGAAATCCCATTTCTTGTGATGATATGACCTAATAATGAGACTTCCTTCAACTAGAACTCACACATGTTGTACTTTTTACAGAGCTTCTCCATTCGTAAGGTCTCTAGTATAGTGCTTAGATGCCCCTCATGTTTCTCCTTAGTTTTTGAGTATATTAGAATATCGTCTATAAATACTACCACAAACTTGTAGAGGTAATCTCTAAATAATATATTCATCAAGTCCATGAAGATTTTTAGAGTCTTAGTGAATCCTAAAGTCATTACTATGAATTCATAGTGCTAATACCTTGTACGAAAATCAGTCTTGGGGATATCCTCCTTTTTCAATTTTACTTGGTAATATATTGACTGTAGATCCACCTTGGAGAAGCATTGTGCTCCATGTAGCTGATCGAACAAGTCATCAATTCATGGAAGAGGATACTTGTTCTTTATTTTTATTTTTTTGAGCTCATGATAATCAATGAAAAGGTGCATTGACCCATCCTTATTCTTGACTAAGAGGACTGGTGCACCCCATAGTGAATCAATTGGGTGTATAAACCCTTTATCCAGATTCTCTTGTAGTTGTTTCTTCAGCTCCTCAACCTCTACAACAACCATTCTATAGGGAATATTGGATATTGGAAATTCCATAGGTATAAGATCAATTTAGAATTCAACATCTCTTCTAGGAGGAAGACCTGGTAAGTCCTCAGGAAACACTTCAGCGAATTCCCTCACAATAGGTATGTCTTAAGGTATGGTTGATTCCTTAGACTCAATCATCCGAGAAAGATACGCGTGCTCATAGGACAGTAATATCCATGCTTGAAATGATGATGCTAAGGAATATTCCTCATCCTCCTTGCACTTGTACAAAATCAGGGGTTGATTCACTATATGGAGAGTGATTTCCCTCTCATGAAAATTTATGTTGGCTCTATATAGGGAGACAATCCATGCCAAGAATTGCATAAAATTACACTAGAGAAAGTATTAAGAGGTTATCTAGGATGTTCAATTCAAAAATTATGATAGGGGAGGAGTTATATTTATGGGATGAAATGATTGACCCATTTTCTGTTCTCATAGATATCTTTACTTCCATGATTTGTGGTGGTGTTGGTATTGTTATACTAAACTTTAGAGATATAAAAGAATGCGTAGAACCAGAATCAAAAGGTATTTTCACTATTCTTGATTGAATAACTAGAATACCTTTCACCACTTCATTTTTAGGGTTCACTTTGGTGGTAGTTATGGGAAAATCACTCCCTTTCTGCCTTGGAGGTTGTTGGATACCTTTGAAAAAACTTGGATTAGGGAACTGGTTTTCAAAGTGCCCTGGTTCTTTGAAGTTGAAGCATTGAACAACATGTTGAGGGTCAAATAGAACGTTCATCTCCTCTATCACAGTCATGTGTTTTTCTTGTCAGTAGTTAATTTCCAGGTTCTATTCTCTTCCACACCTAAAGAATTTCCTCACCCCCTTGAGATAATTTCTATGGTTCTTCTTTCTTCACCTTTAGCAAGTGGGGTGATGGATTTTCTTAGCACCGTCGGATTTATCCATCAGATATCCAAAATTAAATTACACCTTGTGCTTCTTATCCCTAGGATACACCTAAGATTCTATGATCTCCATTTCGACTTTTTGGGTGCATCGAACAATTTCCTCATAGATCTCGAAGTCACAGATCACTAGGGATTTTTGTAGGCTAGGTTTTAGCCTACCAAAGAAGTGGTCAACCTTGAATTCTGGGGTAATGATAAAGCTAGAGGCATATCGTGAAAGACTTGTGAAGTTTTCCTTGTACACTCTAATGTATTCATCATCTTTTTGATTGAGGTCAAGGAAGTCCCTTTCCATCTCAAGTCGGAGGGTGCACGAAAAATATTTATCAATTTTTTTTTCTAGAAATCCATCCATTATAACACCTTGATCTCTTCCTCTGGCTTTGTATTTTTGATCAATGTCCACCATTGATCAAGTTCACCCTCTATACAATAAGCATCCCGAAAAACCTTTTCTTTTTCAGAACATTGATGGATGGAGAATATCTTCTCAATGGAGTTGATCCATTGTTTGGTGACTGTGGGATTAGATGATCCATTAAAATTAGGAATCCTTTGTCTCATGAAGATCTCAATTGTGAATTTTTATTTCTTGGGGGTGGGGGGGGGGGGGTGGTTAAAGTTTATATTGACCCATGTTTCTATTGAAAACGCGAGTTAACTGAGAGTTTATCATGAAAAACTTCATGATTACTACTCCCATCAGATTGGGCATCTCATTATAATAGTCATCACATTGATCTTCGTATCGGTTGTTCGCCTGAGTCCTCCTATTATTGGCCATTGGCTGGAATACAAGGAAAGTTATGGGTAAAACATAAAGGGTAATACAAATACAAAAATAGATGACTTATAAATTACTTTTATTTTTCTTAACTTATGAATTTATAGGATTAGATCTATGTTATCCATTATCTACTACCCAACATATATTCTTAGTGGATTTTTTTATTCCCTTAACAATGGTTCATACTAAGCTTGTGAATTTACCAAAGCATATCCCCCAAGAGTGTCATAACTAAGAGTGCAGAAATGACTGTTGTCATGCAACAATTATTGTTTGAGTCTAGATCAAAGTGTTATTTTTAGCTTTTACCCCTAGATACATCTGTTCCAGAGCCACCTCTACCTGATCGTATCCAAACATGGATGTATTTTTTTGATAAACCACTTACTCAATACTTACTAAAATTTAGGGATGTTTTTATTATACTTAGTCTTATACCTAATTATTTCATTAAGGTTTTCTAATCCTAATCCCAAAAATAACTAAACCTATCCTCTGATACCAACTATAACAACCCTTCTCTTTATTTCACACTTAAACATATTTTATTGCATAAAATCTTCATTTGATGAAACATAGAATATTGAAAGGTATAGTGTCTTTGGGGCTTATAAACATTACATAACAACTTAAAACCATAAAAACACATCTTTATTGAAAACTTATTTTACATGACCACACATATTCCTTCGTATTTAGAATTGTATGGGATAACCCGAGGACATGCATAAGAAAAGGGTGAGCTATAAAGCCCAGTAAGGGATCAAAAAAGGAATAAAATAAAGAATATAGTACATGTTAGAAAATAGAAATATCAATGGATAATAAGAGAAATATGAACATAATGGCATGATATATCATGATTAACATAACATGGAAATGTGGAAACAACATTTAACATGATATTAGCATGATCCAAGGCCCATTACACATGGGGCATGAGTAAACTATAATTTCACTTGAATTAGCATGATCCAAGGCCCATTACACATGGGTCATGAGTAAACCATAATTTCACTTGAGTTATCATTATTAAACCCTTATTTCACTTAAATTATCAGGATACTAATCTTTACCCAATGCATTGGAGTGCTATCAGGGCACACCCTTCTTAATCACTTCATTTCACGCATAAGTGTGCCACATGGATCATATAACATGGATTCATTAAACATAATCATTTATTCCATGATAAAGTAATGTTGAATTAATACATTAATCTCTATAATCAATAAGTAAATGTGAATAAAGGTGAATACCCTTGATAGAGAAATGGGAATTGTATTCACTACACAATGACTTTGGCTTGGAAAATCGCAGTGCAATTTCTGTAGCATAATGGCATGACATAAGAATTCATAAAAATGGATGATGAGAGAAAAAGGGGTGTATCATCATATATAAATGAAATTGACAGTAATGGGGTCATATAGATACATTTACCAACATAAGTAATGGAATTTATATCCATAATACAAAATAATTTCTTGAATGTAAATGAGAAGAGAGAAATTCCTTACGAATTTCAGCATGGTAACAAGTGTACATGAGAGGAATTAATGAGATATAAATAGGTTTATCATAATTAAAACATAAGGAGGGATGTATGGGGGAGGTAATAAATCATACCCCAATATTTTTAATTGAAAATAAAAGGGTATAACAACATAATGAATTTGAGACAAAAAATGAGGAAGGAAGAAATTCCTTACTTGGAAGTGTGATCCCCAAGGCTTGGGAGGGGCTTGAGAAAGGATTATTGGGAGAATGGGTCAAATTGGGAGGATTTTAGAAATAAGAGGTCAGGGTAGGGATGTTCCAAAAGTGTATTTAATGAAGAGAAGTGGGGGCTTGTAAGGGTTTATATTGGAAAAGAGAGGGAATTCTTTATTATTTAGGTTTTGGACACCACATATTAAACTAATCAAAACCAAAAACCAACCCATGGTTTTTTTCAATGGTTTTTGAAAAAGGTGAGTGGAAAACATTATTTAATAAGGCCAATTTACTAACTTCTTAAAATATTAGGCTTTATTATGTGGAGGTGAGTCACACTCTCAAGGAAATCATTTTAAAAGTTAAAATGTTTTTAAGTCTTGGAGGGTCCACTTAGGCACCATAAAATTAATCAAACAAATCTAAAATCACAATATTTTAAATGTAAAACATATATTGTCCCAAAAAACCATTTATAGTATTTTTATACATCACTATTGGGTCATTATGAGGTCATAAAACACAATATATAATTAAACAGTATTTAATTTTAACCCAAAAATTCGATTATCTCATAAAATTAGGAAAAATTAACCATAAGATAATTATGACATCCTGAATCCAAAAATGAAATTAATTTTATTTAAAAAAATTTCTGAATATATGAATTTTTACTTCTAAAATAGAAATCGACATTTATTGAAAATTCATGGGTTTTGACAAAAATAGCTTTCAAACATTAATAAAATTAAAATTGTATTCATAAAAAATTATATGATCATTTATATTTAATAAAAAGTAATTTAGTAATAATATTTCGTTAAAATATTATTTAATTCAAAAATTCACTAATTCCTTGAAATAGATATCTTAATTGAATATTAACTAAAAATACTATTTTTGATTTAAAAACTACTTACAAAGTAATAATAATAAAATGAATATATATTTTCTATAAAAAAATAATGTACCTAATCATAGTGTTATGTTATTGTTACATAACCCCTTATAACACCCACATAAGACCAAAGGGTAAGGAGTGATATGGTGACATACTCTCGGGGAGGGTCAGATAACATCACTCGGGTGGTAATCCCTATTAACTTCCACTTATCTCATAGGCGATTATACTAAAGCTTAACATGTTGAAGCTCATCTTGGTCTTGGTCAAGAGCGAATTCTAGTTATTCCACCTCCTTTCAGAGCTTTGAAAAACGAGCTTCATATGGAGCAATTCTACTGGATGAGGCCATCACTTCCTTTTTTTTGAGTAAATTGGATTTGTTAAGGCCCTATATTTATACTAATCATGTGATCACTATTCAACAGATATATTAACAACAATCACAATTATTAATGGTATTTTAAAATCCATAAACATAAAACCAAGGAAGTGCATATGTTATATAACCATTTTACATAATAAGACATTTAATTAAATTAAGAGGAATTTTCATTAATAAAAGTTTGGTTCCTTACATACATGGTGTGTACAAGAGAGTTACACAATGTGTACGTATCTCACCATCTATCCATAGAATGCACATAAGGACTCTTCATGTAAACTATGTCTAAAAAAAACTAGACTACACAGTGTGTGGTCTTTGAGTTACACATTCAAAAGTCAGGTAGGCCGTGTATGAAAATACATGCCCCATCTACGACTTAAAGAACTAAACATTGTTTACATGGGATACATGGCACATACTTCAGATGAATATGGCCAGGATGTACCGGTCAACACATGGTGTAATAAATTAAATGCACTGCTTGTATTCAGTGCACACAGTTTGAATTAATTCTAAATTAATAACTGATTCATTAAACACCAGTACATGGTTTGTAACTCTGGTTACACAGTGTGTTCTTCTGGGTTATCTAGCTAGAATCCTTGACACCTCTGAATGAGATCTTCAATTTTATTTTGTTCATCAAATTAATTGTTTTTATTAGATCTACTAGAAATGAAAGTGGAAGAATCATATCTCTTAATTAAGATTAAAATAATGATTATACTTAAATTGAAAACTAAATGAAAAAAGTGTAAATCAATCAAAGATATTTAAATAGTTATAAATAATTATGTGACCCCTCTAATACCACATGTAGGTTCTGTGTACAACAGAAGCGTGTGATAGATTGTACCCAACTTTTTTTTTTCACGATCAATGATCAATCTAAGATTTAAAAAACGTTAAATGTTGTGATCAACAGAATTTAATCAAAGAAAACTAGACAAGGGACAGAACATCAGAACCGAGCACAGGATAACCACATATTATTTATAATTAATTTAATTAATTAAAGAATTACCGTGTGTTAATTATTTCTTCATCGTTGTATCTAACAAAAGCTTTGCGTCAAACCATCATTGTGTTGTAGGAATCAAGAGAATATTCCCTCTAGCGGTGATCTACATGTGTTCCAAAAATCTTGAAATGTTTTTGTATGAATCTCCAGGTGCTAGCATGATATATCTTATCACTTCTGTCATCCACATTTGATTTCTATGAGAATCAATTCCATATCATTATTCTTAATCTCTTTAGACTTGAGAGTGGGAGGTGGAGGAAGATCACTCTCCATTATTGGGAGCTTTCTTAGAGAGGGACCTCTCTAGGGATTGAGAGGATCCTCTCCATATATCATTGTGCACAACACAAAAATGAATTGGGTTTCTAATAAAATAATATAATTATGTTTAAATGCCGCTAGCGTTTAGAAAAAAATATTTGAACAAGTGACCTTTAATATTTATTTAATCCCTTGTAGAACCCCATGTTATAAAACAATGATAATAATAATATTTCCTTGAAATACGCATAACTTGAAAATTAAATTAAATTTTATTTTATAAAATAGTATTCAATATATATTATTTCTCACCAGACCAAAAAACTAGTCCACCATTATACCACAATATTTATCGGTCCTTGAATAATGGATATTTAATAAATAAATAAATATCACTACATTATTCTCCAATAAATAAATAAATATTATATTCACTAAATAGTAAATAAATATTTATTAAATATTCTGCTCACATAATATTCTTTCAAATAACTAGAGGTGTAATATATGTGATCAATAATAAATGAATAATTATTAAATCATATGCGGGAATCATATTTATTCAACTTGTTAAATAATTAATAATAAAATATTATCTAATTGAGATTTTGGATACACTTACTGTGTGACCCTCTAGGCCTCTTTCTTAGTGGATTAGTCAAAGAAGCCTAAAGTACAAGGTTAGCATCTAGAAACATGCCAAGACACCCATAGAGAAAGAACTTAATGCTGTAATGACATAATACCTCAAACAGATGCTTACTATGTAATATAATTCATTTAATGTGATATCTCTAATCAACCGGGTTGCATGCTGGTGCCATCAACATTTGTTCTTGATGTATCTTTATTTGAATTCTTGAAAATAAAACATGCCTATAAAATAGACATGACCTCCTTCTTCTAAAGATACTACAATGAGGTGAGAGATATAATAACCCCCCGATTCCCGCCTGTAGTAGGCCTTGAGTTGGAGACTAGCACTGAGGGTATAAAAATACAGTGTATGGGAGGCATTACCCTATATAATATAAATAGTATTGGGAGATAAGATGAATAATACACAATAAACTCCATGAAAAAATATAAAAAAAATCACAAACCATCCAACCTGAATGTATAAATAGAAATTATAAAATAAAACTATCCAAAGTGAATACCCAAAATTAAACCTAAAGAAGCGACACAAAAACTATCAAGGATTCGAACTAGTAATGTCTAGCACTATAACGCCCCAACCCCAGTTTCCTAGATATGGTGAATTATTTTATTACATTGGCATGATTACAATATAGTTGTATCGAGAAGGACTGGGTATTTTAATAGTTTTGGAAAACCAAATACATACATAAGTTCGACATTACAACCTAAAAAAAATATAACATATAAATTTCTTTGAAATTATCCACAAATTTTAGATTATCCCTACAATTAATTCATAATACACTTCCTTGAATCCTAGTAAAAATAAAAAAAATAAATGGGTGAGCTCAAATGCACATTAAGGGTAAATATTTGTAAAGACCAAAAATTTCCATGTATTTTTTTAAATTATTTGGGATTATTATGAGTCTGAAAAAATTAACGGCTCTTGATTCTGAGGCTCGGTGTGCCCAGAATTAATTTCTGAATTTTTTTAATGTACGTTCAGTAAATTTGCAGTTGACATTTTCTATCTTTTGGACCGGTACTTGGAATTGAAATCTGAGAGCACCATTGAATCTGCAGCACTGAGATTCTCTCAAGGGAAGCTTCACTTTGACCACAGTGGGTCGGAAGAAAAATTTAGTTTTTGGACTTTTCATAAAAATAATAAAATAACTTAACAAGTTATTTTATTTCTTTTTCTCCAGCGGATGAGCAGTGGTGGTGGGGACCAGTGACTTTTCAATCCAATTAATGGCTTGACTCATCAACTGCGTAACTCCACCATTGTGAATTAAAAGAGTTTCATTAATTCATTTAGTGAACCTCATTAATTCATCAATAAATTACTCACCTTTTCCCCTCCAATTTAAATAGAGCTCGGGGTGGGGTTTTGGCATGGATTTGTTAAGCGAGGAAACTCTAGCGAAGTTCTGCGGCAACACCCACCAACAGAGGAAGGAAGCTTGGGTGGAAAAGATCTGGGATTGACGAATGCTGACCACTCCATTCAATTTGGACGCTCCTCCCGCCACAACCTTGACACCTCCATTGGATCTCGAGGTTGTGGGATTATTTTAATAAATATTATCTTAAATGAATTGTTCTCCCGCCTATTATCATGTTAACGTAGAGGGAGCGGTCCAAACAAACAAGGCCCAAACTCTCTGCCGCTTTGTTTATCGTTGCGTTCTTTGGGGATGATTTTCCCAATTTGACAGAAATGCGTGACAGAGGGTCACATTGTGATGACGACTATCTGTAAGGCCCCGAGGCACAAATGGGAGTGGAAATGGAGCTCCGAAGCATCGCTGGAGCCCCGTGGAAGATCAACTAGTGCTAGCGACTAGTGCCAGCGAGCGATGGCAGCGGCCGACATCGGTCAGCCTTAGTGGCAGCAGGCAGCATGCTGTCACGTGCTATGGAGTGGAGCCACAACATCATGCCACGATGGCTGCAGAAGGCGGACGACCCTTGGCTAGCCGCAGAGGTGAAGGCGGCGCACCGTCGCACGCCATGTTTAAGGGCCACAGATTTGAAGCCGTAGTGGTGGCGAAGGATGGGACCGGCTCCCTCTGGGTCCTGAGGGTGACAATGCGATGAAACCTAGGGCCACCCTTAATGGATCTGAATAGATCCTTTGAGTCGTTCGAGTGTAGTGGACCGCGGGACCCTGCGTGGGTTGCACCAGCCGGTGGGCCGAGCCGCCGCTGTCCAGCCCAGCCGGGGCGGGCCGGGCCAGTCCGAGGCCCCGTGGGCCAAGACCGCCATGACCCAGACTAGGTCGGTCGGACCGGGTCGGTCCGGAACTGGACCCCTCTCGGGCCTAGTAACGCATAAAAGGCCGTTACTTGAGAATCAAACGTCTGTTTGATGAACCGTCTACGATGCCAGGATTTTGGAGTGAGACAGTCTTTTTGAGATATTCCATGAGAGTTTTGGAGAATGTTGGAGTATGGTCGAGTTGGATCTACTTCAAATATAACCAGGATCTTGGTACTAAAATGAAAATAACTTAAAAACTGGACATCCAATTGACACGCCTTCTGTTGCATTGGAACCCCTATGACGTGACAGATCATACGGTTACTTCATTATGGGGATTTGTTCCAGTTGAAATATGACTGATGGCTTGAGGACTGGTTCTCCCATAATCAAGTGAACTATGATCGAGAATCCAATGGCTGGAAGTGAGGCAGAGGTTGGAGATAGATCATACAAAGGTTAGTACCGAGCGATCCTGTGTGGGTCAGTACTTATCGATCATGTGTTGGTCAGCTCTTAGCGATCCTGTGTGGGTTAGCGCATACTGATCCTTTATGGGCCAGATTCTATGTGTGTTATCACTCAGCGATCCTGTGTGGGTCAACACATACCAATCCTGTGTGGGTCAGATCTGGTGTGGGTTAGCAGGGGTTATTACCTATCGATCCTGGGTGGGTTGGATCTTTTTTGGGTCATTGGGGGTTAATACCTATCGATCCTGAGTGATTCAGACTTCGTATGGTCAGCAACGGTGCCTCTTGATAGAATACAATGATCTAGATTCTGTACTAATCATCTGTACTTCTGTGATTTACTTATACCTTGTTTGAGCTATGTCTATTGCTTTGTGCTTTGTGATTGAGATCATTCTTTGTGGTTTTTTCTTTGTGGTCGCATCTTGTTGTGTTATTGGATTGTGTGTTTGTATAGGTTTAAAGGCAATACCTTCCTATTTTAGGGTTACTCCTTTCCGGTGCTAGTCTCCAACCCCTGGCCTATAGAAGGTGGGCTTGGGGTAGTCACGACATGGGCCTCGGGGGACGGGTCGTGACAAAGTGGTATCAAAGGAGTCAGTTCTACTTTAGAACTAGAAATCTGATATTTTAACGGAGAAATAGTGTTAAGTGTTTTGAGTTTTGTTTTTAGTTCGGGGAGTCCAGTGTTGGTGTGGCGGCCGACATATCTATACACTAGGACCCTGAATTCTGATTTCTAACTCGGTGCATGAAGACACTAATTGTGTGTGTTTTGAAATGTTTTTTACTTTGATCTCTTTTGAGTAAGATCACCAGGCATAACTTATTAAACATGGTACACATATTTATTTTTAGGATTCCACCATTTAGGTAGCCATCCAAGATTCCCGAGAGAGTACACGATGACGACCCACCGAGTGACAAGGCTATGGTACGGGGCCCTCTTACTATGGCAGCACCTTCTGGTGGTGCACCAGTAGCAGCACCACCCATTGGGAAATTCATTCCACCATCCCCACTAGCAGAATATTCACGTCGACTGAGCATGTTTCATGAGTTCCAGGGATAGAGGCCCATGAGGTTTTGAGGCAAGATAGATCCGCAGGCAGCTTAGAACTGGATGGAGGCTGTGGCTAGAGTTTTTCGCTTGGTTGAGACACCAGCAGAGCAGATTGTTATCCTAGCTACTAGGATTTTCTAGGGAACAAAAGGTAGATGGTGGAGCCTGACACTACAGTCACATGATGAGGCGAACCTCCCCTAGAAAGACTTTGAGAGCCTCTTCCGGGCAGAATTTTTTCTAGAGACTCTATGCTCAGTGCGTATGTAGGAGCTACTGCACTTATAGAAGGGAAACCTATCAATGGATCAGTACTTGGCGAGATTCACTGAACTCTCGCACTACTCCACCGACATGGTATAAGACCCATTATTCAGGGACCATACCTTTGAGAAGGGTCTTCGATGAGAGATCAGAGCATCTATGACATCACTGAATATCCTGACGAAGGCTAGAGTGATCGAGTGAGCACCGTTGTTGGAGATCTTCATAGCTGAGCAAGCACTGATGGTGAGAGACACCACCAGACGACAGGTAGCCAAGTCATCTATAAGAGTTATTAGACAAATGATACAGAGGTCCAAGTGGGAAATACCCACCAGTGGATGACCTCGGGACACAGGGTCAGAGGTGCGGAGCTCGCAAGGCAGATAAGGTCAGTTGGGAGGTGGAATGTACTTCACGTGCGGTGGGTAGGGCCGCATGGATCGTGACTGCCCAACCCGTTGTACCAAAGATCAATAGACGGTCGATGGAATACTGAGGAAAAGTCATAAATTCAAGCGAGGAGGTCCACAGGGAGGTGGAAGAGGTAGAGGAGCAGGCCGTGCAGCAAGCGGTGGGAGGGAATTTGAGGTTCTACCACCACCACCACTAGGAGGCCCACCCCCGACCATAGGGAGATGGTGGACAGGGGCGAGCACAACTACAAGAAGCAGAGGCCTATGACCACGACACTCCAGAGTTGATTAGTGGTATGATCTGTGTATATTCCACCCTAGATACAGTACTTATAGACACAAGTTACAGTCACTCTTTCATTGCCACATCACTCATTTGGAGCTCGGAGATCCCAATGGATCTGTTGGATCAATCCTTGATATTAGAGACTCTTACGGGAGAGGATTTGATGATTACACACTGGTTCCGACAGTGTGAGATTATTATAGGAGACAAGATCTTTGGACGGGGTCTCCTAGTAGTAGCATCAAATCCTTACGACGTCATCTTGGGTATGGACTGGCTATCCACAGTCCATGCTCAAATCAACTGTTTCAGGTGAAAAGTGCAGTGTGTACGTGAGGATAGGATCAGGTTTACCATCACCAGTGAGAATGAAACCTTTGTATTACTTGATGGGATTTCTCAGAAGAGGGTGCAACTGATCACTCACCAATTGGATAGCCTCACCCTCAGAGTAGTTGATGTGAGGAGTCCATGATATCCTATAGTGCTGGACCAGTATGCTGATGTATTTCTAAGGATGTTCCGAGACTACCTCCTCACAGATAAATAGACTTTTACATTGACCTGTACCCCGGGATGACACCAATATCTACAACAGAATATCAGATAGCTTCCATGGATCTTTGGGATTTGTGGGTACAACTGGAGGACTTTCATAGAAAGGGGTTCGTAAGGCCTAGTGTTTCTCCAAGGTCATCCCCGATATTTTTCCCCAAGAAGGAAGATGGGAGTTTAAGGATTTTTGTGGATTATCGGTGCCTAAACCAAGTGAATATGAAGAACACATATCCTCTACCGAGGATCAATGATCTCTTCGACCGGGTGAAGGTAGCTCGATGGTTTTCGAAGATAGTCCTCAGATTAGGCTATCATCAGCTCAAGGTACGAGATGAGGACATACTGAAGATAACCTTGAGATGTTGGTATGGCCATTACAAGTTCTTGGTTATGCCTTTCGGCATGAACAATTCTCTAGTAGTGTTCATGGGGCTCATGAGTAGGATCTTCCATCCATACCTCGATTAGTTCATGGTGGTCTTCATTGAAGACATCTTGATATACTCGGCGTCGGAGGAGGATTACGCCATGCACCAACAGATAGTCCTTGATACAATATGAGAGTACCAGATTTATAGAAAGCTCTAGAATTTATAGTTATGGATACAAGAAGTACACTTCTTGGGGCACATTATCTTAGATGCTAGAGTCATAGAGAATCCGGCAAAGATAGAGTCAGTGCTCTCTATGGAGCCACCCAGGAGTGTGACCGAAGTGATGAGTTTCCTAGGATTGGCTGGGTACTACTAGAGATTTGTACCTAACTTCTCCAGGGTAGTGGAACCCTTGTCAGCCTTGATGAAGAAAGGGAAACCTTACTTATGGATGGAGAAGTGCCAGAAAAGTTTTTAGGAGTTGAGATAGAGACTGATGAGTGCCCCCATCTTGAGGCTACAAGAAGAGGATGTTGGGTATGTCATCTACTGTGACACATCAGAGACCAGACTTGGTTTTTTACTGATTCAGAAGCGAGTAGTGTTCGCCTATGGCTCATAGTAGTTGAGAAAACATAAGAAGAACTACGCTACCCATGAAATGGAGTTAGCAGCAGTGGTCTTTGCACTGGAGATGTGAAGACACTACTTGATGGGTGAACAGTTTACTATTTACTCTGATCACAAGAGTCTCAGGTATATCTTATCACAGAAGGACCTGAACCTGATACATATACGATGGCTAGAGTTCCTCCAGGACTATGAATTTGAGATAGTCTATACTCCTGAGAAGGGAAACGTAGTAGCAGACACACTCAGTAGGAGGTCTGGTCTACAACTGCTGAGTGAGGTGACAGAGCAGCTTGACGCGTTACAGTTATCCTTTGTAGATAGAGAGGGAGCATCTTACCTTCAGTCTATGACTATCACTCCCCCACTTATTTATCAAGTTCAGGTGGCACAACTTGTGGATGTTGAATTCAAGGCCCGACGTGCTTAGATATCCGTAGGACAGGATCCTGAGGGATTTTTTGAAGGTAGGAAGCATGCCATCCTCTTTAGAGGATGCACTATGGTACCAATGACATAATGTGAGGAGGTGTTGAGGAATTTCCATACATCCACTTTAGCGATACATCCTGGAGTGGTGAAGATGTACCAGGACCTCCGATGTTAGTACTGGTGGCCAGGGATGAAGAAAGAAGTGGCAGAGTTTGTATCCCAATGCCTCACTTGTCAGCAAGTGAAGGCCGAGAATCAGGTACCAGCAGGCTTACCTCAGCCACTTGAGGTACCAGAGTGGAAGTGAGATGATTTTTTCCAGGGAATTCATAATGGGGAAACCACTTACATCCAGGGTCCATGATTCCATCTGGTTGATCATTGACCGACTCACCAAGTCGGCCCACTTCCTACCCATCCGAGTGTAGGGATCAGTAGAGAGCTTGGGACGCCTATACGTGCAGAAGATTGCGTGACTTCATAGTGTACCATCGAAAATCATATTAGATCATGACACACGTTTTACCTACCACTTGTGGAAAGGATTTTAGGAGGCATTCAGGACTCAGCAATGCTTGAGCACGACATTTTTTCCTTATATAGATGGTCAAATGGAGTGGACCATACAAACACTCGAGGAAATGCATTGAGATTGTGTCCTTAGTTTTGGCCGCCGTTGGGAGGAACAACTTCCCATAGTGAAGTTTTATTACAACAATAGTTACCACTCCACTATCATCTTGGCTCCGTTTGAGGCTTTGTATGGGCGACCATGTAGATCACCACTTTGTTGGATAGACCTAGGGGAGTCATCACTTATGGGTCTAGAGTTGGTACAGGATACCACAGAGAAGGTATAGATCATCTAGGAGCGGATGAAGACTGCACAGAGTCGAAATAAGTCTCATGCTGATAGGATATGGAGACCCTAGGAGTTTGAGGAGGGAGACCATGTATTCATACGGGTTTCACCCCTATGAGGATTATAGAGGTTTTGTTGGGGAGAAAAACTATCTCTAAGGTTCATCGGACCTTTCCAGATCCTCAGTAGAGTAGGAGAGGTGGAGTACTGTCTATATCATTCCCCACAGATTCATTAGGTGCATAATGTATTCCACGTGTCGTAGATAAGGAGATATGTGCATGATCCATCGCACGTTATCGACTGGGACGAGATGTACATCAATGATGGGGCGACCTTTGCGGAGTTCCCGGTGGAGATAGAGGATTGACATTAGCAGATCCTTTGTGGGTGATCGATTCCTCTGGTGTGAGTTCATTGGAAGCATGAGAACCTCTAGGAGGGCACATGAGAGTGGGAGGCTTAGATGCGTTCTTAGTACTTCCATTTGTTCCCCTAGTTTTGTTGTAGTTTTCGGGGATGAAAAGCCCTAAGGTGGGGATAATGTAAAGACCTGAAAATTCCATGTATTTTTTTAAATTATTTGGGATTATTATGAGTCTGCAAAAGTTGACAACATTTGATTCTGAGGCTCAGTGTTCCCGGAATGAATTTATGAACTTTTTTTAAGGTACGTTCAGTAAACGTGCGGATGACATTTTCTATCTTTTTAACCGATGCTTGGAATTGATATTTGAGAGCACCGTTGAATCCGAAGTGTCAGGATTCACCTAAGGGAAGCTTCACTTTGACCGAAATGGGTTGAGAGAAAAAGTTTGTTTTTGGACTTTACAGAAAAATAATTAAATAACTTAACAATTTATTTTATTTATTTTTCTCTAGAAGATGAGGGGCGGTTGTGGGGACCAGTGAATTATCAATCCAATTAATGTATTAACTCATCAACTACCTAACTCCACCATTTTGAATTAAAATAGGTTCATTAATTAATTTAATTAACCTCATTAATTATTCAATGTGTTAATCACCTTTCCCCCTCTTATTTAAATGGAGCTCGGGGTGGGGTTTTGGCACGACTTCTTCAAGTGAGGAAACTCTGGCGAAGTTCTGCGGCAACACCCACTGATGGAGGATGAAAGCTTAGGCGACAATGATCTGGGATCGTCACATTCCTATGACTCCATGTAACATGGACGCTCTTCCCGACACAACCGCGAGACCTCCAACATATCCCGAGGTAGGTGGATTATTTTAATAATGCTTATCTTTGATGAATTATTCTCCCACTTATTATCATGTTAACGCAGAGGGTGAGGGCCAAATAAACAAGGCGTGGAATCTCTACCACTTCATTTATCATTGCGTTCTTCAGGGATGATTTTCCTAATTTGACGGCAACATGATACAGAGGGTCACATTGTGATAGCGGCAGTCCGAAAGGCCCGTAAACGCAGACAAGAGTAGAAACAAATCTCTGGAGCATATCTGGAGCCCCGCGAAAGATACATCGGTGCCAGAGAGAAATGGTGGTGGTAGAAGCCAGTGTGCCGCCGTGCACCATAGAGGGGAGCTGCGACATCATGTCGTGGTAGCTGTAGAAGGTGGTTGGTCCTCGGCCGTCCATGGAGGCGGAGGCAGCGCATAGTTGCGCGCCACGTTGAACGGCCATAGCTTTGAAGCCACGACGGTGGTGAAGGCTAGGTACTTATCTCTAAGGGTCCCATGGGTGACAAAGAAAATCCATTTGGCAGCACCCTTAATGGATCCGAACAACTCCTTTGAGACGTTCGGGTGCAACGGACCGCGTAACCCCGCGTGGGTCGTGCCAGCTGGCGGGCCGAGCTGCCGAGGCCCAGCCCAGCCGGGGTAGGCTGGGCCAGTCCATGGCCTAGCGGGCCAAGTCCACCATGGCCCAACCCAATTGGGATAGCCCAGCCTAGTTCGGGCTGGGCCAGGTCAGACCCATACCGGGTCGGATTAGACCTAGACCCCTCTCGGCCTAGTAACACATAAAAGGCCGTAACTTGCGAACCAGACGTCCATTTGACGAACTGTCTGTGATGATGTGATACTTGGAGAGAGAAGGTAATTTTGAGACACTCCATTATAGTTTTGTAGAATGTTGTAGTATGACATGGTTTGATCGACTCTTAATCCAACCATGCCCTCAACACTAAAATGCCAATAACTTACAGACCGGGTGTCTGGTTGACACGCTGTCTGTTGCGTTGGAACCCTTATGACATGATAGAACATCATGTTAATTATTCTTGAGAATTATTCCCGTTGAAATATGACCTATTTCTTGAGGAGAGGTTCTTCCTAAATCAAGCATATTATGGGAGGGAATCTAGTGGCTGGTTGTGAGGCAGAGGTTGGAGACAAATAATACAGAGGTTAGTACCGAGAAATCCTATATGGGTCAGAACCTATAGATATTTTATGGGTCAGATCCTATGTGGGTTAGTGCTCAGTGATCCTATGTGGGTCAGCGCATACCGATCCTGTGTGGGTCTGATCCTATGTGGGTTAGAGCTTAGTGATCCTGTGTGGGTCAACGCATACTGATCCTGTGTGGGTCTACGGAGGTTATTACCTATCAATCCTAGCTAGGTTGGATCCTTTTTAGGTTAGTGGGTGTTATTACCTATCGATCCTATGTGGTTCAGACTCTGTATGGTCAGTAGTAGTGCCTCTCTATAGAATACGATGATCTAGCTTCTCAACTAATCATCTCTACTTTTGTGCTTTACATATACCTAGTTTGAGATATATCTATTTCTTTTTTCTTTGTGATTTAGATTATTCTTTGTGGTTTTTTACTTCATGGTCGCATCTTTTTGTGTTCTTGGATGTGTGTTTGTACAAGTTTAAAGGCAATGCCTTCCTATTTTAGGGTTATGCCTTTCTGGTGCAAGTTTCCAACCCCTGGCCCATGGAAGGTGGGCTTGGGGTAGTCACAGAACAGGCCCTGGGGGACGGGTCGTGAAAATATTATAGCATAATTAATCATAAACATAAACACTAGGCATGATGAATAACTAAAAACACATGCCTTTAAAAATAAACGTGAGAATAATATAGATGAAATAAAAACTGATTAAATAATGACATAAAACATAACCATGGATATTCTACTAGTAGAATAATCACATGGACTATCAATATATATTTTTATAATGATGTAATAAATAATTCCGAACATCATAATCATTCTTTCAATTCCTCGTGGCAAGACAATACATAAACACATAAAAACCAAAACTAGTTTGTCTCATGATACCTACCGATGCATTAAGGGGATATAATGAGCCCAAACCATCATGTAATAAGTCCAATTCATTCTGATTTAAATAGGTATAATCATAAAAAATATATACATTCATATTGAAACTGACATATTAAATGTAAATAACATTCCCTAATCTTTAAATATGAACACTAACCATTCAGAGTAATATGGTGAATGTTATCAAGATAGGACATCCATAGTCAATCTAATCATAAAACAAAAAATAAAATATGGTATGTGATATCATAAAATATTAATTGAAATTAAACATAATAATAAACAAGAGTGTTCAAATAGATGAATATACTCATACAAAATCATTGAGTAATTCTTAATATAAATACTCTTTTATTTTGAAAAGAAGAGATCTTTTGGAAAAATTATTTCATAAAACCTGAAGTGAATTAATGAAGTTTTTTCATAATAAAATGAATTATTTTATAAAATAATGGGGGATAAAAACAGAATATAGAGTGCATTTGAAAATAGGTAAGATTTTGAGAAGTTCCTTTGAAATGGGCTTGTTTATCAGGAAGAATTTTTGAAAGATACTTTTAAAACACATAACTCCCCATAAAATAATGAACGATTATGATTGAAACCCATATACAGAACATTAAAACAGAATTTATGAGGAGTAAATAATAATAATTAATAATTTCATTGTGGTAAGTTGAGAATAAGATTAACCCGAAAGAAAATGGATGTTTAGGTAGAAAACCCTTACCTTATGTCTGAACGTGCTATGCACTTGACCTTAACTTCCTGGATAATCAAATTAAATCCATTAATTAATTAATTTAGAACCTAATATACTTATATTCTATTAATAATTATTTTATTTAGTTAATTTATGGCCATATTGATATTTTATATGATTTAATTCCATCATTCTAGAGTGTTTTTTTCCTTGATTTCATGATCGATTAGCTTGATTATAAGCAATGGAGTTCATTTAAAATTGTTATAATTCTCAAGAATTGAAATTTAATGTTGTTAATGAGAATAAAAAAGTTTAAATCTGTATATATATCATTTTTAGGTGGTATGAGGATGATTTATTATATAAAAAATTAGTGATAATCATTTAGATCATTTTGGCCATATTTCGATTGTTACAAACTACTTTTGTTGTATGAAATAGTATTATATATATATATACTAGTTCCAAAAACTTTAATAGGTTATAATACATATATTATAGTCTTTTTAAATCATAAAAATGGTATCATGACCATACTTGAAGGATAAATTGAATAATGAAGGTTTTTCGTCCATTAAGGTTGTAAATCGACACCTCTCGAGTGATGATTTCATTTTTAAAACAAAAGAGAGAGAGAGAGATAGTTTTTTGATGAAGTATATTACATTAAAATGATATAATTAATATATATATAAATATATATATGATATTGGAGTTATCATGATCATTTTGATAGATTATTTTAGGAGAATATAAGAAAAGAAAATAAATTGAAAATGAAATCAAAATAAAAAGGAAGGGGGTTTACCTCTTGAAATATCCTCCTTGATAACCACCATAAGGGAATGAGTTTTGGTATTTTGGATAGAAAAATAACTCTTGGACATGGGGAGATACTAGGGAAGAGTATTTGGGAATAAATTTGAGAATATTTAGGGCTTAGAGGAGTGAGAAGAAGAGGGAGTGAGGGGTAGTTTTTATAGTCTAGGAGAGGGTTGTTTTTTGAACATCTTATTCATTTTTTCATTATTTTTCTCAAGACAACCAATAGTGTCGAATCTTATGACAAAAAACATTAATAGGTGCAGGTGAGTTAGAACCAAGTGTAATTACATCTGTGATGAATCAAGAAATAGTGTATTTAGCTTCTAATGTATTTGTATCTTAAATTACTATATTTTACTATTCACTAAAAATTCATGTATTTTAGAAAAATCCAAACAATTCAACCTAAAATTTTTTAGAAGCGTAGAATTTAAAAATGGAATCCATTTTATAAAAATATTTTTCTAAATATTTGAAATTTAATTTTTAAATAAAATCATTATTTACATGAAAAATACAGATTTTAAATTTAAAACTGATTTTATAATACTTTCAAAAATTAATTGAGGTCTCAAAAAATTATACTAAAATCACAGGATAATAATATATTTATTTAGGAATAAATTTTATGAAAATTAATTTTATATTAAATAAATATATTAATTTAAAATTTTAATTAAATATTAATTACTCACAAAAATATCAATACTTAATTATTATTTTTTAAAATATTCACTATCATTTATAAGGTGCCTAAATTTTATTTATATTTACATGGGTGAGGTTACTCTTCATAAGGATCATATTAATATTCATAAGGGTACATTACTATTCAAAATGGTTAAGTTACTATTCACCAAAAATGTAAGTTGATCCAATCAGACTCTAAATATCTTTCTGATCACAATCGTGTATATTTGTTTTTAAAAATTCAAAAATAAAAAGAAGCAGAAAAATTATGTCTAACAGCTAGGTTATAACTATCTTCTATAATAAAAAAGTTTTTGTTTCATAGAGACTCATTGTTTGATTCATTCTATATTAAATTTATTTGTAATTCATTGAGGTGCTACATTCTTTGCCCCTTATAAAAATTTCATCCTCAAAATTACCATAATGTTACCTTATAAAAAGATTTGGGTAGTTCTTCATCATATGTTCCTCATTCTCCCACATCACCTCATAAATTTTATGATTTTCCTAAAGTACATTTACCAGCCGAGTCGTCTTATTCCTCAAAACCTATTCTTTAGTGTCCAAAATCTGGATCGGCTCTTCACAGTAAGATACGTCAGCTTCTAATTCTATACCTTCAGAAGTGAGGACATGCATTGGGTCTGGCATGTAATTTTTCAATAATGAGACATGGAAAAAATTTTGTACCTTAGAAAGTCTAGGTGACATTTCCAAAGGATAATCCACAACTCCAATTCTCTCTAGAATTTAAAAAGGGCCAATATACCTAGGGATAAATTTCCCTTTCTTTATAAATCAAATAATAGCCTTACATAGAGATAATTTCAAGAAAACGTGATCTCCCTAGTGAAATTATAAATCCTTCCTTCGATTACCAACATAAATCCTTTTCCAACTCTGAGATTCTTTGTTGTGGTTTTGAATAGTCTTTAGCTTTTCTGTTGTTTCCTCCATAAGATTTGGGACCACAAGCTTATTTTCATCAACATATTCCCAACATGTTGGTGTACGACATCTATTTCTGTACAATCACTCATATGGTGCCATTTGAATACTAGAACGTACACTTTTTTTTGTAGGAAAACTCTACCAAAGGTAAATAATAATCCCACATACCCTGAATGTCATGTGAACATGATATCAACATATCCTCTAAAGTTTGGATCATCCTTTCTGATTTCCCATAAGTTTGAGGGTGATAAGAAATACTGAATCGAAGCTCAATATCCAAATATTTTTGAATATTTTTCTAGAATTTCAATGTGAATTATAGATCATGATTAGACATAATTGAGAGAGGTGCTCTATAATGTCTCACAGCTTCATTGATATAGAGTTGTGCAAGGTTATCTATTGTAAAATCCTTCCTTATAGTGAGGAAATGTGCATATTTCTTAAGTTGATCAACAATTACCCATATTGCATCATTCTTACTTAAAGTTTTTGGTAATCTAGTGAAAAACTCCATGGTGATTCCATCCCATTTCCATGTAGGAATAAATATATGTTGCATGAATCCTCTAGGATGTTTTCCTTCGGCCTTCACTTGTTGATAGACTAAACATATTGATATATAATCAGAAATTTCCCGCTTCATGTTGTCCCACCAGAAATGTTCCTTAAAATATCTATAAATTTTAGTGCTACCAGGGTGTATAGAGAAATTTGAGTGATGAGAATCATCTAATAACTCTCTTTTCATCTTGGTTACAGAGGGAACACATAGCCTCTTTCTAAATTTTAGAATTGCATCCTCAAAAACAAATTCATCCAACTTCCCATCATTCAAACCATGAATTTTCTTTTTAATATTCTCATCATCAACCTAGTAAGTTTTAATTGTTTCCAATAAGGTTGGTTGGGAAATAAATTGAAAAAGTAATGATGTTTCAACTTCTTTAATAATTCCCATATCCATATTTACTAGATCCATGAATACATAATCCCTTTCAATCATCATTTTGTTTAAAACACCATGATCCTTCCTGATCAATTCATACACTACCTTATTTTCCTTTCCTAGGTGGTACTGTATGGAACAATAGTAATCCTTGAGTAGATCGAGCCATTTCCTTTGCATCATGTTGAGTTCTTTCTTTGAGAAGATATAGTTCAAGCTCTTGTGATATGTATATATCTCACATCTTTCACCATAGAGATAGTCTCTCCATATCTTCAGAGAAATTATTACAACTACTAACTAAATATCACGAGTTGAATAGTTCTAATCATGAATTTTTAACTTCCTTGAAACATAGGCAATAACTATATCATTATGCATGAGGAAACAACCAAGTACTTTCTTTGATACATCACTATAGATCACAAAACCACCATTTCTTGATGGTAGAGTCAGGATTGGAAAATTCACTAATCTCCTATTCAATTCTTCAAAACACTATTCACATTATTTTTTCCATATAAACATAACCCCTTTACAAGTAATCTTGGTCAATGGGTGGAGTTCTGAACTAAATGCCAATAATAACCTTCTAAACCAATAAAACTACATACCCCAATTATGTTTTTCCGGTGTAGGACATTGTTGAACAACTATTGTATTTAAAAGATCCACTAAAATTCCATACTTTGAGATAATATGTTCCAAAAAATAAAATACTTGAAGCTATAATTCACACTTTTTAAACATCCCATATAATTAGTTTCTTCTAAGAGTCTTCAGAATAATGCACAAGTGATTCTGATAGTCATTGTATCTTTTGGAGTATACCAAGATACTATTAATAAACACTACAAAAAATTCATCAAGATATTTCTTGAAAAATCTATTCATTAGATCAATGAAAATAGAGGGTGAATTAGTAAGTCCAAAATGCATTACTATAAACTAGTAATGCCCATACCTAGTTTGAAATGTTTTTTTAGAATATCTTCCTTCCCCACAAAAAAATAATGATATGTAGATTGAAGTTCAGTCTTTGGAAAATATTGGGATTGACAAAGTTTATCAAATAAATAATCAATGGGAGTAAGAGGAAACTTGTTCATTATCGTAATATCATTGATCACCCTATATAAAATGAATAATATCATAGATCCATATTTTTTCTTGACAAAAAGAATAGGGGATCCTAATGAAGAAACACTAGGTCGAATAAATCCTTTATCACTCAATTCCTCTAGTTTTTTCTTCAGTTATACTAACTTCATAATGTCCATTATACAAAGAGTCTTTGATATAGGTCTTGAAATGGTAATTAAGTCAATAGTGAACTCATCTTCCCACTCCAAAGGATTCCTAGGTAAATCCTATGGAAAAACATCAATGTATTCTTTCAAAATAGGTACATACTCAATTTGAATATTCCTTTCCTCACTCATAGATATTTATTTCTCATACTACCCAATTATTTCATTTAGTAGAGCTACTGGGGGTGGATCTAGATAAGAATTAGATGATGATGTTTTTGCTCTAAAGATAAGGGATTCTAAACCATTCTCAAAACTTTTATCCTACTTTTTCTTATAATAGATTCTCATATCATAGTTTGAAATCCAATTCATACCAAGAATTATATCAAATTCAATCCTGGGTATGATTATAAGGTCAGTAACTAAATACATTTTTGTGTCATAAGGGGGACTAATTAACACGTCTTTGTTGCAATGATACTTCCCTTTGAAGTTTGGATTGAAAACTCATATTCTAAATAAAAATAGAAATTTATAATTTTCTTGTAAGACTAGGAAGATATAAAATAATTTGTTGATTTAGAATCAAATAAATCATTGTCTATGTTTGAATAAATGATTAAAGTATCTTCCACCACATTATTAGGAACTTCAACCTCTACAGTTGGGATCACATAATCTTGGCCTTGCTCCCTTGGCCTTCTCTACGAAATGTTTCCTTGAAACTTAGGAAAATAATTTTCATAATGTCCCATATCTTTTCAATTGTTTCATTGAAATTTGGTGCCTTATTTCTTTCCCTTACAATCATGGGATTGGTGGAATTTTCATCCACACATGTAGAAAACACCCATACCCTTCAAGAAAGTACCGAGGTGTTTCTTCCCACAATTATCATAGGATGGAAAATAAATTCTTCCCTACTTTCCCACTTCCTTATTTCCTTTTCAAGAGTGTTCGAAAACCCTCTTCTTCTTTTACATTCCCTTAAAGTCATAAGACTTAGAGATTTTTTTGTCTTAGTAGCACATGATACTATATCTTCATATGATGAGAAACATTGGGAGACTAGTGCCTTTAAGAGGAATGGTTTTAGACCATTATACAATCAATCAATATTTATACTTAGATTATGTATGTAATCCGTGACATGCCTTGCTAACCTTATGAAGTTAGCATCATACTTTGCAACATTTTCATCATCTTTTTTCCTCGGATTCAGAAAATTACTTTCCATATCCACTTTCCATTCACAAGGAAAATATTTTTCTAATATGTTTTACTTAAAATACCACCATAACATATTTTAAATTTCTTCCTCATACTTTGTGTTTTGAATTAGTGAACACCATTGATCAAAATCTCCCGATAAACGATAAACTGCCATGACAACCTTTTTTATTTCATTACTTTCCAAAGCGAGAAATATATTCTCTGAGGAACTTATCCATAGATCTACTTGAATGAGTTTTTAATCCCATTAAATGATGGAGAATTTTTTCACATAAATCAGTCTAACATTTCTCCTACATGTTGTGGATTATGGTGCTCCATACAGGTAAGGTTATTGTTCAAAACTTGAGTCACCTGTCCTAGTATAGTTATAAGTTACTCAGAACTAGTCGCAGCTCTAGAACCAACATCATTATCTTTCATAGGGGGGTTATCCCTACATGGGATACACACATTCATGAAGTTTCCATTCCTTCTACTATAAACCATTTCTAAATTATGGAAAACACTATATTAGGTTATGAATCATATTACATAATATCAACTAGCAAGATACTTAACATAAATTGAAATCTTATGCATATCTAATCCCATAATCATAAACATGATTTATTTTAGAAAAAATTTACTTTTAAATCCTTCATAATGGATTGTAAATAATACGTGAATTATCATAAACATATCCCCCAGGAGTGTCAAACTAGGTGTGTAGTAAGGCCCGTTGTTGTGTACCAGGTTACCCCAGGTCATGCCCAAAACACCTTGTTAGAGTTGTTACTTCTATTTACATCTGTTCCAGAACCACATAGACTTGTAGTATAAATACATGGACACATTTTATAGGAAGATACACATAATCTATTTCTTAACAAAATTCTAGGTTGTTCTTTTATGCTTATCCTCAAAGTCTACCTTAGGGATTTGTTCCCTAATATATGTTTTCTATATCTAGTATTTATGTTTTCTACAAAAATTACTCTCATACCAAATGTTATACCCCGACCCTAGTTTCCTAGAGCTGGTATATTATTTCATTTCATTAGCATGATTACAAGATTGTCGTATCCCTAAGGAATGAGCATATTAGTAGTTTTGGAAAACTAGATACATACATAAGTTCAACATTACAACTTGAAAATAAATTCAACATATAAATTCCATTACACTAATACATAAATCATAGATTATCCCTACAATTCATTAATAATAAAATTCTTCAAATCCTGTGAAAAATAAAACCTAATAAATGGGTGGAATCAAATGCACAGTAAGGGTAAATATTACAACAGAAGTAATCATAAACATTAATACTTGGCATGATGAATAACTAAAAACACATGCCTTTTAAAATAAACTTGAGCATAATATGGTAGAAATAAAAACAGATTAAATAATTCTATAAAAAAATAACCATGAATATTCTACTAGTAGAATAATCACATGGACTATAAATATCTATTTTCATAATTAGGTAAAACAAAATTCCAAACATCATAATCATTATGTCAAGGGGTTGTGCCAAGACCATACATAAACAGGTAAAAACCCAAACTAGTTTGTATCATTATACCTACCGATGCATCGATAAACTATATTGGGCCCCACACATCATGTAATAAGTCCAATTAATTCTTCATATGAAGAGGTATAATCATAAACAACATATAAATTCATATTGAAACTAACATATTAAATGTAAATAACTTTCCCCAATCTTTAAATATAAACACTAACCATTCAGAGTAATATGGTGAATGGTATCACGACAGCACATCCACAGTCAAACTAATAATAAACCACTAAATAAATTATTATAGACTATATCATAAAATATTAATCCATGTTAAACATAAAAATTAACAAGAGTTTTGAAATAGATGAACATACTCATATAAAATCATCAAGTAATTCTTAAGATAAATGCTCTTTTACTTTAAAAGGAAGAGTTCTTTTGGAATTTTTTTGCGTCAAACCATAATTGAATTAATTATATTTTTAATAATAAAATTAATTATTTTAGAAAAATAATGGTGGATAAAAATAGAATATAAAGTGAATTTATAAATAGGTAATATTTTGAGAAGTTCCTTTGAAATAGGCTTGTTTATTGGGAATAATTTTTGAAAGATACTTTTAAAACCTATAAATCCTCATAAAAGAAATAAGGATTATGATTGGTACACATATATAGAATTTTAAAATATAATTTACTTGGATTAAATAATAATAATTAATAATTTCATTGATTTAAGTAGAAAATAAGAGTAACCTCATAGAAAATGGAGGTTTGGGTAGAAAACCCTTACATTTTGTCGGAACATGCTCTACACTTGACCATAACTTCCTCAATAATCAAATTAAATACATTAATTAATTAATTAAGAACCAAATATAAATTTATTTGATTCATTATTGTTTTATTAAGTTCATTTATGACCGTATTGATATGTTATATGATTGAATTCCTTCGTTCCGGAGTGTTTGTTTCCTAGATTTCATGATCGGTTAACTTAATTATAAGTAATGGAGTTCATTTAAAATTGGTATAATTCTATAGAATTTGAATTAAATGTTTTTAATTAGAATAAATAAGTCTAAATGGTTATATATATAATTTTTTACATGGTATGAGGATGATTTATTAGAGATAACATTAGTGATAATCATTTAGATTATTTTGGAGATATCTCGATTGTTACGAAGTAGTTTTGGTGTAAAAATAAATATTATGTATATATACTAATTCCAGAACATTTAATAGGTTATAATACATGTATTATAGTCTGTTTAAACTATAAAAATGGTTTCATGACCATACTTGAAGGATAAATTTAAAAACTAAGGTTCGTCGTCCATGAAGGTTGTAAATCAGCACCTTCTGGACAATGATTTCGTTTTTAAAACAAAAGAGAGAGAGATAGTAATTTGAGGAAGTATATTCCATTAACATGATATAATTATAGTATATATATGAAACTAGATTTATAATGATCATTTTGATATATGAGGTGAGGAGAATATAATAAAATAAAATAAATTGAAAATAAAATTAAAAGAAAAATGAAAAGGGTTTACCTCTTGAAATATCCTCCTTGATAACCTCCATAAGGGAAGCAGTTTTGGCCTTTTATCAAGAAAAATAGCTATTGAAAGTGAGTAGATACAAGAGAAGATTATTTGGGTAGAACATTGAGAATATTCAAGGCTTATAGGAGTGAGTAGAAGAGGGAGTGAGGGGTGGTTTTTATAGTGTAGAAGAGGGGTGATTTTTGAATATCTTATTCATAATTTAGTTATTTTACTCAAGACAACCAATAGTGTTGATTCTTGAGACCAAAAAAAGTGATAAGTGTAGATTATTTAGAACCAAGTGTGATTACATCATCAACAACTCATGTAATAGTGTATTTAGCTTCTAATGTATTTATACCGTAAATTACCATATTGTACTATTCACTAAAATTTAAGTATTTTAAAAGATACCAAAAATTAACCCTATAATTTTTTGGAAATTTATAATTTAATAATGGAATCCATTTGATAAAAATAAATTTCTAAATATGTGAAATTAAATTTTTAAATAAAATCATTATTTACTTGAAAAATATAGATTTAAAATTTAAAATTGATTTTATAATACATTCAAAAAATAACCGTGGTCTCATAAAATCATCCTAAAATCATAGGAAAACATAATATTTTTTTAGGAATACATTTTTTAAAATTAATTTCATTTTAAATAAATTTATTAATTTTGAATTGTAATTAAATATTTATTTCTCACAAAAATATCAACACTTGATTACTAATTTTTAAAATATTCACTCTCATTTATAAGGTGCCTAAATTTTATTTCTACTTACATGGGTGAGGTTACTATTCATAATTTTCATATTAATATTCATAAGGGTACACTAATATTCATAATGTTTAAGTTAATATTCCACCAAAATGTAAGTTGATCCTACTCTAGTCTAAATATCTTACCGATCACAATCGTGTTTGTTTGTTTTTTAAAATTTAAAACATAGAAGCAGAAAAATTATGTCTAACGGCTAGGTTATAACTATCTTCTATAATAACAAAGTGTTTGTTTCATATAGACTAATTGTTTCATTAATTCCATATTAAATTTATTTGTAATTCCTTGGGGTGATACAAGAACCATCCACGTAATCCTCATGGAAACCTGAAAACAATTTTATATATGTAGGGTCAACATACAAGTATACTTAGTAGGAAAACCAAAGTCTCTCATGCTCATGTGAAAGAATCATACCAATTCATTTGTTAGAAAAAACCAAACAATAGCTATAAAGGTATACTAACCACCCCAACCTCACCAAGGCATGTTCACCAAATAGCACAAGCCAAGTAATTTAATATAATAAGAATCACATCGATAAGGGTACCCTGCAATGCTTTCCCACTGGTATGACACCCTCACACACAATTTCGTATATCTTGATGCTGCCATCTCTTCTATATACCACACTTCCCCACAAGCATGAACTCAACACAACTAATGAAAAAACCAGAGTAGGAAGGTATCATGAACATTTAGGACATCAACCTTATTCCCTACTCTTACCATGAATGACCCCCACCAGAAATCACCCCACAAGAATAGTCATATCATATCCCGCCTGAAAACACCTGGGATACTTCCCCACAAGCATGATCTCATGTTATCTGAAAACAACTAGGCTATCACAACCACCATATAATTAACTAATAGACCTTTGAACATCATAACCCGTGAAATACCTATCTCTCCTAGAAGAGAGAGCGGGAAAGAGAGGGTACCCATCCATCTGTACTCCACATAGGATGTTGGAAAAAACACCCCCACATGACTATATGGGTGTTGACACATAGTGCTCAATGTGGGTGGGGTGTGTATGGAAATCGTAATAATATTCAAGTGTATATATATATACATATATATAGTATAAAACACTAAATCCCAACCTATGGGTCCATGAACTAACCAACTCACAACACCATCACTTTTGCTACCACCTCTAATTGCATAACACCACATTACAAGACACAAACCCTGTTTCACATTTCCAACCAATTTAATTTAATTATCTCATTATTTTCATTATTTATCATCGACCACATTTAATCACACAACCCATCATTTAATAATTCATTAAAAATTTTCATCTCATTAACCAAACTAAACCATTTCATTTCAATCATTATTAATAATTTATTTTATTACTACCTAGGCATCTAACGCAAATCAACCACCACCTCTCCGCCCCAAAAGCACAACCCACAAACTACCTCTCCACCCCAAAATCACGGTCCACAACCCACCTTACTTCCCAAAAGAATGGCCCAAAAACCATCATCCCCACATTCCCCAACTACACATAAAAGTTCCAAAAGCATGGAAAAATATCACAACACATTAAGATCATTTTACAGTTTTACTAAGTTAATTTTATCACATTTCACTTTATTTTAGGGGTATTATAACACAATCCATAATCTCAGGGAAACCATTTCATTAGCTAAATATAAGTGGTTAATTAATTTCCATTTTAGAGTGATATCAAAACAATCAAAATAAGCACAAAAATCACAACACATATCATACAACACAAAAAATCCCCCAATGGACACAATTTTTAGTCAGGCCACAAGCCTATACAATCCATAATATCAAAAATAACATCAAATCTGTAAAATCATGCGAATAAAACCCCATTTACCCCTTTAAATTTCAATTTGACCAGTTATTTATCTTTGATTAAGACAACATAACCATAACTTATAGATAAAAAAATAAAACCCCTCCCGCCTGATACAAAATAAAAAAATGAGGGATTCCCTACCTCAAAGAAGCTTTTCCGACTTGCTGTGCACCGTAGGGCAGAGAAGAAGTGCCGAAAACCACAACCAAACCACAAGAAACTGCAGAACAACTTAAAATACACCCAAAGACCATAAAAACCCATCCTGAATGCACAACTAAAACCAAAATAAAAAAACGTAGGGAAACCCAGAAGAAGAACATGCGAAAACCATCTAAGAAGAAAGAATGGATTAACACAGATTTCCAACAAACAACCACCAGGACCAACAGATCAAAGAGGGAGGAAGAGGTCTTGAATAACTCCTCAGGGTGCCTAAGGTTTTACCGAAATGAGAGAAATAAGAATAAATGGATGAATGAATGAAAATTATGTCAGAAAAAAACTTTTAAAACTATAGTGCATTGGGGATTTACACTCTGTGTAATCCCCTTTAACATCGTGTAATCCTTAGTGTTTGATTTTTCCAAAAATGTGTCACGTTTTTATTATTTAAATTGAAAATTATAAATATCATGAACTTTCACTAGGATATCATTGAAACCAAATTTCACATCATGTAATGTATACATAATATGTATTTCCTACAGCAGCCCAGCTACACTTCCAACTTCTGCCGAAAACTCTAGGAACCTCCCCTGAACACTGATAAAGACTCAAAACTAATAAATTAATATACAAAGAGGAAAAAAAATGTTGCAACTGATACATCTCAAATGATTATCTCCCTCAAGAATAAAAAACCATGCTCAAAAGGAAAGGGTTCCGAACAACCACCCCATGACATACCTCTCAAGGATCTCGTCATACATCAAACAATACCACCAGCGAAACATGCCAACCGAAACGACCACAAAATACACTGCACAACTGCAAGACACCTCCTCTCACCCAACTACACTACCATACAATGACCACAGAATTGTAAAACCCCAAAATTTTCTCGAAATGTTTCGAGCTCATTTTAAAGTTCTATTTTGACAAGTTTTGAGTACTTTTTTTGGATTTTACCTTGGGGTGAGTTTGGGTGAAAATTGGAAATTTTGGAAGAAAAGAGGGCATTTCACGGTTGGCGCACGCTTTTACCAAACCATGTTCCATGACCCTACAAACCATGTAACCCTAGATTGAGAGGTTTTGCAAGGCTGGTGCATGGTTTGTCCAATTGTGCACCCTAAAAGGAGAAACTGTGCACCCACCAGAACTGGTGCATAGTTTGAGAAAACTGTGCACCTCTTCCCAGAAAATCATGTGTGGGATTTAATTTAATCCAAAAATTATATTTTTAATCACCCAAACCCCCATATTAACATCTATTAAACCCCCATTCGACCCTAAAACTCTTACCATGATTTTGGAGCCTCCAAGAAAGATTCCAAGCCTTTATAACCTCCATTCTTCGTGATTCAAAGCCTAGATTGAAGACTTACACCTCTCCCAGTTAGTGAATCCTATCCCGCTTGGTTTATCATTCCTCTTAATTTCTTATTCCATTCACGAAATCATTATTCTTCATATTATGATTAGATCAAGATACATTTTTGTGGATCTATATCTAGGATTATGGATCTAGTTCTAGATTTAAAGGATCTTGATTTGTTCGATATTGATTAAGGGTTTTAGATTTAGATCTCATTCTATGCCATTGTGCCGCTCAAATTTTGGGGATTGTTGTCAGGTGATCATTCATTAAGGAATTGAGTAAGGTGGTATATAATTCAAATCACATATTCCTGATTTCAATTATGTATATTTAATTTTATAATTGATACCAGATGTTTAGAAATTTAGTCTTTGATTAAATTAATTAATTTTTTGAATTAATGAATTGAGGAAAAATGTGAAATTGGAGACGTTAGAATTGTAGATTATGAATCATTAATTATTGAATTAATGGTGATAGAATTGGGGTTATTGAATTGAATAATTAAATGTTAAATTAATTATAGAATATTGATATTGTTATATTAATTGATTTATTGATTAATTAATTTTTAATTTAATTACCAGGATTGAGAAAATTAATTAACTTTTTAGTTAATTAATAGGATTGAGATGATTAATTAATTTTTGCGTTAATTAATGATATTGAGATGACTAATTAATTATTTAATTAATTAATAGGATTGAAATGATTATTTAACTTTTGAGTTAATTAATGACATAGAGCTGATTAATTAATTATTGAGTTAATTAATTGGATCAATATGATTAATTTATTATTGAGTTCATTAATGGGATTGATAGAATTAATTAATTATTTAGATAATTACTTTCATTGAGATGATTAATTAATTTTTGATTTAATTAATTATATTGAGACAACTAATTATTTGTTGAGTTAATGGTATTGATATGATTAATTAATTATTGTGTTCATTAATAAAATTGTGAATGGTAATAATGAAATTCAGATGAGAATTGAGATCTAGAATGGTAACAATGGAATTATGATATATGAAAAGAGAGATAGAATGGTAATAGTAGAATTCTAAGGCATGAAATCCCGTGGGGATAGTTTATACTCTGAGATGGGATGAAGAAGTTATTTAGGTTTAGGTGTCCTCAGGAACCTGAGGAGTTAATGTGGTTAAGTAAATAATAATTTGATAATTTGATAACTATTTATTTATTCATTTTACTTATTTATTTATACAACTGCATACACTTTTATTGACTGAATATTGTTTTAGACATATTTGGTGGTGGCCTACTAAATTGTACTCACACCCTACTCAGGATGCCAGATCGGTACCTAAACATATTTCATGGATTCTAGATAGGATAAGGGCATAGGCCCTATGTTAGATGGATGAGTTGGGTTGGAGCACGGATGAGGAAACTAGAAGTGTTTTGAAACCTGCTTGGGATTTATCAATGCCTTTACTTTTGGGTCTATATTTTTGTCACTTGGAATGTACATAAGCATTTCATATCTATTGTTTAGTTTGATATTGTATTTCCAATTTTGGTTATCATGTGATATTGACATACTCTTGGTTATGTATATATATTTGGCTATTTATTATTCATTTTCTGATTGTATTTTACTTTAAAAAATAGTTTATAGTCTCCCCAAGACTAATATTAGACCTTCATCACAAGTCAGATACCTATTTGATATGGGGAGGCACCCTTGAGGTCATACAAAAAGACCTGTTTGGGGAACTGGCGTGAGGAACTCAGGTCAGGATATTACAAAGTTATATGATAGGGTGTTTTATTTTCTTTTGTTTTGTATTACTATTTGAGAAAGTTATATTGGAGACTAGGAAGAGTTTTATCTTGGTTATGAGCATGTGTATGAGAGTATCTAACCTATGCATGAGGGAGAAACCAAGTACCCATGGTGGGATTGTTGTTATTTTTGGTTGCTATTATAGTTGAATATTGTTTCACCTTGGGTGACACACTTGCTGTATGATGTGTTTTTTATTATTTCAAAGGTTTTTTGAGATTTGACTCATTTCAAGATAAGGAACTATATTTGATTAAGCATGGATCATTCTAGTTACTCAAGATTATTTTGTTACTTGTATCATTTTAGGAATTCATGGAAAATGGGTTCTAGGTTAGTTGAACTGTTTTTCTATACTTATGAAATTGAAATAAAAATGGTGCATAATGTGAAATCTGATAATTTTAAATTATTAAAAATGTGAATACATGGGTATCTAATGATAAATGTGAATAATGAAAATTATTTATCCATATTTAACCCTAACCTAGATGTAGTATGGTTAACGTTAGTGACAGTGCCTCAGTTTTGACTGCATGGAGAGGTTTGGGAGATGACTTGTCAGGGATTTTCTTTATTTTTCTCATAACTATTTCAATGTTGAGATCAGTGTCTTAAGGTTTATGTTTATAATGGTAGATTTATTCCCCCATGATGACACTTGTTGAGAGGAAGACAAGAGGACTTGGTGAGAGATGATCCTGCAGTAGTAGAACATGAGGCACCGATAGTGCCAAGTGAGGTAGTTTGAGATAAGTTCAGAGAGAAATTTTCTCAGTTAATGCAATTAATGGAGAGAGACCTATGGTAGGTTGTAAATAGCATTTCTAACTTGACAAGAGAGTTTCAATTACAGTAACATTCAACTTTTATTGGAAAGGGTAGACCAAAGGGAGATGAGTTCTAGATTGAGTCTATACAGACTATACATGAACACTTGGACACACCTTCTAAGAAGAGGGTTAAGATGGTTGCATATATGCTATGAGGATCAGCGAAGCGCTAGTGGGGAATTCAGGCTTTAACTGGGTAGAATGATGCTATGTTATGGAAAGAATTTTTGGAGAAGTTATTGGACAAATTCTATCCTAAGACGTTGAGGCAAGAGAGAGTATCTATGTTCATGAGACTTAATTAGGTGAGTATGTTCGTGATAGACTACACTGGATGCTTTACAAATTTGTAGTGCTTTTCTCCATCATTGGAAGTGGATGAGGATACTTATTCTAAACAATTTCAGGAAGTAATTAACTCTGAAATTAAGTCCCAGGTAAATATTTTCATGATGAAGAAGTGTTCAGAAGTGGTAAATCTATCTCTAATTGCTGAGGGGAACTTGAAGGAGGCTTCCAGTGTAGGATATATGGTTTTTGCTGGATTATCAGGAGGTAAATCTTCTGAGATTAGGTGGCTTCATCATGAAAACATTAGTTAGAGTAGTGGAAAATGGAGTGGCCAAAGGGAAATGTCAGTTACAAAGGATGTTTCTGTAGTGATTTCCACTAGGGAGGTAGGCCAAGAAACTATCTATATTTTGACCCCGACCAATATTGGAGTGCCTATTTTGAGGAATGATGGGACATCTACAAAATTTCTTCGAGATCCCATGAGATATGGGTAATGATGGGGAAAATATAAAAATTTAGAGTTTATTAAGGGGATCTTCTACACCATATCATGCTAGAAATTGGAGTTCTACTGGCTATGGAGGTGGATATAGTGGATGTGGTAATTCTGGGAAAGATCGCCCATATCAGAAGATTAGGATAGCTCAGGGAACTCATACTACATCAATGAGAAGAGGGGAAGGATAGTTACATGTGGTGAATCATACATTTATTGATAGTGAGGATGGACTATCAACAGTTACAGGTACTATTCTTGTAGCTTCTATATTATCTAGTGCCTTATTTGATACTGGTGCCTCTCATTCCTTTATTTATGAAAACCATGTTAATGGTTTGAGCCTGACGGTGAAGTTCGTGAGTGGGGTATTGAAAATAGATGAACCAATGGGTGGGTGGTCTGGGGATATCTTACTCTAAAAGGAATATTCTCTCAAAGTTGGTGAGTATCATTTTCTGTGGAATCTCTACATTCTAGACATGTCAATATTTGACATAATTTTGGGTATAGACTAGTTAGTAGCATACAGATCCCATATTGACTATTAACACATGATATTGACCTTTACATATCATAAGGGTGATAATTATATCCATATAGGGGATTAGGATATCTAGGAAAGACAAGGAGGTCCAATTAGTCAACAACTTCGAGATCTCATTTCCTAGGCCGCTAGCCTATTACTAGATAATGGAGGTGTAAAAGGATGTCTTTATACCAATCATGGATTGACTCCAGGATGTGTTTCCTCAAGACTTATCAGGGATTCCACTTAAGAGAGATGTGAAATTTACTATTGATCTCATGCTAGGATTTGAACGAGTTTGTATTCCACCATATATAATGGCACTAACATAGCTTCAAGAGTTCAAGACTTAGCTAGAGGATTTGATGGATAATGGGTTTATCCATCTGAGTACGTCACCTTGGGGATCACCCTTTTTGTTTTCAATAAAGGCTAAAGGGACTTTTCACTTTTGTGTTGATTACCAAAAGTTGAACTGAATGATGGTGAAGAACCGATATCCTCTTTCGTGAATCAACAATATTTTTGACCTTTTGAGAGGTGCATGTGTCTTTTCAAATATTGATTTGAGATTAGTGTATCATCCGTTGATATTTCAAACTTATAATATACAATAAACAACTTTAATAAGTAGGTATGTCCTATATAAGTTTTTTGTAATGCCTTTTGGGTTAACGAACACACTATTAGTTTTTTTTGGACTTAATGAAAAAAAATATTTCATTCATACCTGGATCAGTTTTTTGATGTGTTTTTTGGATGAAATATTTTTTGTACTAAAAGACATGTTATGATCATTCCAAACATCTTGACATCGTATTGAGTACATAGATAGAGCATGGTCTATACCCCAAGCTATATAAGTGTTAATTTTGGATTTATTAGGTACACTTCTTAGGTCACATCATCTTAGAGGAAGGTGTGTTAGTGTCTCCAGAGAGGGTTTGGGAAGTGTTTTCTTGGGAGTAGCCCAATAATGTGTTCAATATCCATATATTTCTAGGTTTGGTTGGATATTATTACAGATTCATAAAGGACTTTTCCCATTTGGAAATACTGCTTTTGGGCATGACCAAAAAGGGGATAAATTTTGATTGGTTTAAAGCATGTGAGAATGCCTTCGAGGAGTCGAAGAAGAACTTGACATCAACACTGATATTGATCCTGTATGATCTAGGTGGGGAAGATACAGTGTTTTGTGATGCTTCTGGGATAGGTCTTGGAGAAGTGTTGGATCAAGGAGATTGAGTTGTGGAATATGGGTCTCGACAGTTGAGTCCAAATAAATAGAAATACCCTACACACAACCTCGAATTGACTATAGTGGTTTATGATTTGAAGTGTTGGTAGAATTATCTATTGGAAAAGAAGTTTATAGTCTTTACCAATCACAAGAGCTTAATTTATATCTTCTCATAGAGGGATTTTAATCTTCGACAGTCAAGATGGGTTGAGTATATTTAGTCTTTTGATTTTGAGCTAGCATATATAATTGGGAAGGGGAACAATGTTTTTTATTCTTTAAGTAAAAAAACTCACACTCAAGCTATTTAGAAGTTTAGTGTTGAGTGGAATATGATTACCTTACTAGCTGAGATGTATATGGGTGGTTCAGAAGAGTTAAGAGAAGATGAATATGGTATCATTTTTAGTGGAGTATAGAATTTTGAGACAGACCAGAGATTGAAAATATGAGGATTTAGAATTCTTGACCTTGAGGGAAAGCCTTGAAGGTGGGGAGACACCTTCATATTGGTTCATATATTGGGATGAGATCATCTATGTCAGAAATTGGGTTATTTTCCTACGAGCATGCGAGTGGAGCTAATGTGGGAATTTCATGACTCAATGTGGGTGGTGTATCTTGGTGTGACCAAAATGTATCGTGAGTTACTTCGATAGTTTTGGAGGCCAGGAATAAAGAAATAGATAGCTAGGTTCGTGACATGATGCAACACCTGCTAGCAGGTGAAGGCTTAAGAACAAAGGCCTGGAGGTGTTCTACAACTGTTACCCATTGCAAAATGGAATTGGGAAGAATTAACCATGGATTTTGTGGTGTCTCACCCAAGGATTCCTCATAATAATGACATTATTTGGGTAATTTTGAACTGAATGATGAAGGTAGAACATTTATTACTGATATGGGAGACTTTCTCAATGGAGAAGTTGATAGATTTGTATGTTTGAGAAATAGTCTGTTTTCACAGGGTGCCAATGAATATTTTTTTAAATTGTGATTCATGCTTTAATTTTTGATTTTGGAAGGGATTATACAAGGTTTTTGGAACACAGGTCTTAATGAGTACGACATTCCACCCACAGACAGATGGGTAGTCAGAGCGTAATATTCAGGTGCTTTAGAATATGGTGCAAACATGTTTCCTAGACTTTAGTGGATCTTGGGAGAGGCACCTAGACTTGGTGGAGTTTTCCTATAACAATATTTATCAAGATATGATAAATATGGAACCATATGATGATCTTTAGGATAGGCCATGAAGATAACCTTTGTGCTGGATAGAGTCAGGAGAGTTAGAGTTGTTGGGACCATGTTTTGTGTAGGAGATGTCGAAGTAGGTTCAGCTAATTTGGAATCATTCGACTATATCTCAGAGTAGAAATAAGTTGTATATTAATAGACTAAGATAAACTCTAGTGTTTAAATAGGGTGATTTTGTGTTCCTTTGGGTGTCACCTAGGTTGGGTCACTGCAGGATACAAAGACAGGGAAAGATGGTGCCTAGGTTCGTTGGACTGTTTGAGGTTGTAGAGAGAATCGAGTCAGTGTGATACTAATTGGATCTTCCATAGAGATACATTGTTATACATGACATCTTCCATGTGTTAAAAATTTATCGGTATCACCCCGAACCTTCTCATGTGATTGAGGTGGATGATGTTGATCTTGAGATAGATGAATCCTATAAGGAGCATCTATTATGTGTGTTAGATCACAATGAGAAAGTGTTATGGGGGAATACTGTGCTGATACTTTGTGTATTATGGCAGCATGGACGTGTGCAGGAGGAAACTTGGGAGATTAAATAATATATGAGGGCTCAATGACCAAATCATTTTGGCTCCAAATCGTAGATATTATTGGATGTACAACTCGAGGATGAGCTGTTATATGGTGGGAAGATTGTAAAACCCTAATTTTTTGGAGATATTTTAGGCTCATTTTCTAGTAATTTTTTGACTAGTATTTATTAATTTTTGTTTGGATTTTACCTTGAGTTGTGTTTAGGTGAAAATTCGAAATTTTGGAAAAAAAAAGGGTAGTGCATAGTTGGCACACTGTTTTCCCAAACTGTGCGCCCTAACCTAGAAAATAGTACAAACCTAGATAGAGATATTTTTCATTAATGGTGCATAGTTTTCAAACCATGTGCCCTAAAAAAAGAAACTGTGCACCCACACCCCCTAGAACTGGTACACAGATAGAGTGTATGGTTAGAGAAAATTGTGCTCCTCTTCCCAACAAACCGGGCGTAGGATTTAGTCTAATCTGAAAATTATATTTTTAATCATCCAAACCCCATATTAACTCTTATTTGACCCCCATTCGACCCTAGCATTTTATTAGAATTTTGGAACCTCCTAGATGTATTCCAATACTTTATGACTTCCATTCTTGGCGATTAGAATCCCAGATTAAACATCTACACCTCTCTTGGTAAGTGAATCTTATCCTTCTTGGTTTCCTATTCCTATTACTTTCTTCTTCCATTAAATAAAGGTTTATTATTTATGTTTTTATTAGATATAGATTTAGTTTTGTGTATCTAGATCTATATTTGATGTATCTTGATTTGTTTGATCTTGATTTAGGGTTTTAGATTTAGATATCATTCTATATCATTGCACTGCTCAAATTTTGGGAATTTTTGTCGAGTGATCATTCATTAATGAGCCGAGTTAGGTAATATATAATTCAAATCTCAAATTCTTTATTGTAATTATGTGTATGTAATTTTAGAATTTCTATTTTATTTTTACCAATTGATTCTTTGACTGAATTAATTAATTTTTTGAATTAATTAATTGAGGAAAAATGTGAAATTGGGGATGTTAGAATTGTAGATTATGAATCATTAATTATTGAAGTGGTGAGGGAATTATGGCTGTTTAATTGAATAATTAATTGTTGAATTAATTATATTATATCTAGATTATTGAATTACATGATTTATTGATTAATTAATTGTTGAGATAATTAATAGAATTGAGATAATTAATTAATTGTTGAGTCAATTAATAGGATTGAGATGATTAATTAATTATTGAGTTAATTAATGAGATTGAGCTAATTAATTAATTATTGAGTTAACTAATATTATTGAGATGAATAAGTAATATTGATTTAATTAATGGGATTTATATGATTAATTAATTATTGAGTTAATTAATGGGATTGAGATGATTAATTAATTGTTGAATTAATTAATGAAATGATGAATGATAACAATGGAATTAATATGAGAACTGACATACAGAATGGTAAAAATGGCATTCTATGACATAAAATGAGTGGTATAATGGTAATAATGACATTATAAGGCATGATATACCTTAGGGATAGTTTATAATTTGTCATGGGCTGAAGCAAGTATTGAGTTTTGGGTTTCCTCGGGAACCTAAGGAGTTTATGTGGTTAAATAAAGAATCATGTGATAATGTGATAAATGTTTATTTATACATTGTACATAATTATTTATACAACATACACTTGTTATTGACTTAATATTGTTTTAGACGCCATTGATGGTGGGATATTGAGTTTTACTCACACCCTACTCGGGCTGCCTGATCAGTACCTAGATAGATTTCATGGTTATAGGATATGATAAGGGAAAAGGCTCTATGTTAGATAATTGAGTTGGGGTGGAGAATGGATGAGGGATTTGGATGTGGTTTGGGACCTACTTGGGAGTTGTTAGTGTCTTTACTTTTTGGTATCCATTTTTGACACTTAGTGCATACATTAGCATGACATATCTATCGTTCTGTTTGATATTGTATTTCTAGTTTTGTTCATAATGTGATATTGGTGTTTTTATGGTTATGGATATATATATTTTTATTTTTTATTTATTTTCTACTGGTGTTTCACTCTGACTAAGTGGTTATAGTATTTTCATGACTGATATTAGACCCTTGAAACTAGTTGGTAGCCCCTAGTGTATGGGGAGACACGCTTGAGGTCACATAGCAGACCGGCTCGGGGCACCGGTGTGTGGAACCTAGATTGGGATGTTACAATATCCATCTCAACATCCACATATCCCAAACCAAAAACAAATAGAACTAATGATAGATACCATTCAGAACACACAAATCAAGGAATTTCATCCTCCATGTCAAAATACTATTCACTCTGGGCGACACTGACTCACCCACATGAGTTTAATAACATCGTAATTAATGAATCTCGATTAGGAATCTGGTCCCCCTTTTTCATATGTTAGGAAATTATCACACATCACATCACACACATCAAAAACCAAGGAAAATATCTCATCAGATAAAACAATAAGATCTTAAATATCCCATCACAAAGCAAGACATAGCAAAGAAAAAACTCAACAAAAAATCTTGGTAATGGGAACACAACTGTGTCTCTTTATCCCAAGCACTCTCCACTAGGTTACTATTCCTCCACAACACACAATCCGAATAAATGGTCCATCCATGTTGTGCCTTCTCTTTATGATCTTGGATCTCTCCTGGTTGCTCCGTGAACATCATGTCATCCTCAATATCTAACTCTCCCTATTCAATGACATGTGAGTAAACATGAAGATACCAATGAAAATGAGATATTTGGAACATGTCATGGATCCTCTCTAACTGTAGTGGAAATTCCATCTGATACACCACCTTGACAACTCACCCAACACCTCCAAGGTCCCAACAAACTTGGGAGAAATATTACTCTCTCTACAAAAAATATGTTGCCCATGTTGAGGGGAAACCTTCAAAAACATGTCATCCCCATCCTCAAAATCCAAGGGACTCCTTATTCAATCGAAATAAGACTTATTTTGATCTTGGGATATTTTTATCCTCTCATGAACAATATGAACTTTCTCTATTGTGCTCTGCATGACATTGGAACAAAAAATAACTATCTCCCCAACCTCCATCCAACACAATGGTGAACGACACGATCTCCCATTCAAAGACTCAAATAGATCCATACAAATGGAAGAATGATAGCTCTTATTATAAGAAAACTCTACAAAAGGTAGGTATCATACCTAAGATCCACCAAATTCGAAGACGCATGCCCACATCATATCCTCCAACATCTAGATAGTCCATTTTATCTATCCAACTGTCTAAGGGTGGAAAGTAATTATGAGTTGTAGTTGAGTGCCAAAATCATGTTGCAATCCCCTCTAGAATTATGAGGTAAAAGATGCATCCTGATCCGAGAAAATATAACTTATAACTACATGAACCTAAACTACCTCTTCCATGTATCTCTTAGCCAAAGCATACACTACACCTGAATCCTTGATCAATAAGAAGTTAGTCGATTTAATCAACTCATCAATGACCACCTAGATAGCATCACAACCTTTCTAATATCTGGGTAACCCTTTGATGAAATCCATTAATATTTCATCCAATTTACACTCAAGAATATCCAAAGGCTAAATGAAATCACCAGGAATAGGATGATCGACATTTAATTGCTAGAAAATCAAGCATATGTCCACAAAATCCTCCACCACCCATTTCTTCCTGGGCCACCAAACTACTTTTTTCAATCCATGTTACTTCTTGTAAACTCCTAGGTGTACTCCCAAAGGTAACTTATGAATCTCATGAAGGACTCCCCCATGCATCACAACCAAAACAAAAAACCTCCCATGAAGTAACATATGGTTCTGACCATCCTCTGAACATCCATATGGAGCATCACCATGGAAAAAACATTCATGCGTCACCTCTACCTCCGATTCTCCCCACTGAGACTCCTCCATTAACTGCATCAGGGACGACTGTACTATCATTTGGAAAAATAGCATCTACATTTTCATCTAAGAACAATGCTTCCAACTCCTCTTTTACTCTTCTAGCATACCCAAATTCTCAAACAAGACTCTTTCATGAATTCATACTCAAATCATCCACCACAATATTCCCATTTCCTGAGGTGTAGTAGATCTCAAAATCATAATCTAGAAGAAACTCCATCCACCTATGAAGCTTCAAGTTCAAATCATGTTGGGAAAAGATATACCCCAAACTACTATGATTTTTGAAGACCACAAAGCACTCCCCAATTAGGTATTTCCATAAAAAATTAGCATAAAAAAACTATTTCTAGCTCCAGATCTTGTGTGGAAGAGTTACACTCATGGGGATGTACCTTCTGGACCCATAAAAGATCACTACCCAATTTTTCATCGCACGCATCCTAAAACCAAATGAGAAGTGTCACAAAAAACCTCAAACATCACCCCCTCCTTAGGAAAGAAAAACACTAGATCACTAACCAAATTTACATTATGGTAAATAAATGCTACCTAAAACTTATCACTGTACACAAATAACACGATCCTTCCTAGTCAAAGATGTTAATGGGGCTATAAATCAAGAGAAATTGGGTACAAACCTCCGATAATTGCCTGTGAGACCGAGGAAACTACAAACCTTTACCACATTCTTGGGTGCTTCCCAAGAAAAAATTTATTCAACCCTCGATGGGTCTACTTCCACACACTACTGAGACACCACATGCATAAGGAAATACAACTATCATGTCTAGAACTTACACTTTGACAACTTTCCATAGATATGGCGGCGTTGAAGAACCCACATGATAGTTCTAAGATTCTCAACATGCTTCTCCTCTAAATTTGAGTAGATATGTATGTCATCAATGGATATGATGATGAAATAATATAAGAAATCACAGAATACTGATTTCATAAGCCCCATGTACACATATGTCATGTTCATAACACAGAATGACATGACTATAAACTCAAAGTGCCCATACCTGCATCTGAAGTAACTCCTCAAGATATCAACCTACTTCACCCTCAACTGGTGACATCAATAATATAGATAGATCTTATAAAACCAAATTTCCCCTCTCAGTTGGTCAAAAAGATCATCTATCCTTGGAAGATGGTAATGGGTTTTGACTGTCACCTGATTCAACCAATGGTAGTCTATTCACAACCTCAAACTACTATCCACCTTCTTTGAGAACAACCCTAGAGCACCCCACAATGACACATTGGTCTGGATAAAAATCTTTTTCATCAGTTCATCTACTTAAATCCTCATCTCTTACAAATAAAATGGTTCCATTAGACAAGGATCCTTTGAAATCAGAGAATCATTGTGCTGAAATTCTATCCCAAACTCAACATCACATTGAGGGGGAAGCATCACAAAATCCTTAGAAAAAACATAAAGTAGCTCCCCAATGACCCTGAGAATCTCTACAATCCTAGCATCCACTGATTCCACTGAAAACTCAGCCAATACAGAAAGAAGGGGATCCATAAGCCAACCTCCCTTTGTAAAACCCTTCTCACCAACAAAAACCACACATTGGTCATCCACATCTGAAAACATGACTCTCCTCTAGAATCAGTCAATAAAATCATGGATGTAATACAACCAGTTGATATTTAGGATAATAGGGTATTGCTACATATATAATAATAAAGTATCCCCATGGGACAGATGTGGCCCCATCATCATTCTACATCCCTCACACACATCAAACAAGATTTTATGGCCTCCGACTGGAGTAGTTAAAACCATGGGCATGAGAATCCACTCTACATCTTATCCCAAAGAATGGGATAGAGTGGGTTCAATAAAAGATTTTGAAGCTCATGAATAAAATAAGGCACAAATAAGGGTACTAAAAAAACTAAATTTACCTCTGATGATGTCTAGACCCTCTGGAACTACTTCCTCCACTATGTGCAACCGACCACATTCTACTCCTCTACCTCTATGTTGATGACCACCTCCATAGTTTTTCTTGGGTTTGGTCATTAAATGTGAGGAACATCCTAATGTCAGCCTCTACCTAATCCATCTCCCCTTGGAAGAGAAAAAAACTACTACCCCTACTGTGGAAATAACCTCACTGGAAACTCTAATTGAGGATGGGATAAAACCTATCCACCTATAAAAAACGTATCTTGGGGAACCACTGGGTATTGGTTTTGGCGATGGTCACGAACCCCACAACCAAAAAACACTCTCACAAAGCTACCAAGAAAATCATGAAAAAAATGTACCTAGATGGATGGAAAGGTAGTTTCTGAGGTCCTATCCCTACTGGTCCAAGCCTCGAAGGTCATAGTGCTTGTAACCTACCACTGAAAACTTTACTTCTCAATAAACCCACCTGGTTCCCCTTCTATGGAAAACATTATCGTGAGTGAATCCACTTGATCACCTCTACCTTCTTATGGACCTCTAGATACAATGGAAATATGAAAGGAGTAACTAAATACTGTATAGAAGGAAATGATGCCTCTTAAAAACATCTTTCATGATAATCCCCATATGAAAAAAGATCTTGGAAAAAATGAAGATGGTCCTTGAAACTCATTTCCAACTCCCGCATTGACATGATCCCTTGCTGAAGAGAAAGAAGTTCCTATCTCTTTACTTCTTTCATAGTCAATGAAAGGAACTATTTACAGAAATCATTCTAGAAGTTTACCCACAAAACATCTACCTCCTTCTACACTCCCAAATATAACATCCACCACTGATGTGAAACTCCACACATTTGACGGACTGCCAAATGTACCCAGTTATCCGTATGGGCTCAGATAAAACTGAAAGCAATCTTTAGATCCTCCAACCATCCCTCTATCTCTATATATGAAACAATTTCATCATACTTTCCAAATCCTACCTCTGTAAATCATGAAACACCCTATTCCAAGCCTTATCCTCCTCTGGTAGATCCACCTTACTGTGATCAACCAAATCATTTTTCTAAACCTCAACTTCCTGAGCCACACAAAAATGATGAACAAAATCCATAGCTGTATGGAAAACAAAGAACTTCTGAATATTTGTAGTATAGACTTTTTATTTTGATTCATTTTAATTAAATTTATTCATTTTAACCTTCCCAAAAAACCCAATTCAAACAAGAACACAAGTCATCATGATGCATGTTCCTTTTCTAGGTCTCTACTCTGTAAGCAAGTCCATATTACTTGGTCATTAAATAATCTCATAGTCCATGCACTAGATCACAAGGCGGACTAAAATCCTATGTCCTAGCTGGTCTCCATGTCCTATTTCTTGCACAAAGGTCAACTGGAACTATTTCCATACCAAACCATGTAATTCTCACTATTCCTAACACCAAACTTCTTCTTATCTCTCAACCAAACCATTGATACCACTGACTAGCCACTAAAATATGCTAATAATAATTGTTTATATTTAAATATTCATTCATTTCAATGACCATAAACATCAGTTTTCGTGAATTTTATTAATTGAACTTCATTTATCATCACATATACAATTCTTGTTTTATGTGTCAATTTGGGCCCAATTAATCATTTTCTTGTGTAATTCATAATTTTGATTATATAACTTTGATATTTTAGAATATTATTGATAATGTTTTCTTAAAATTTTTATCTTTTAGGATCAATGGATGAATCATAAGGTAACATGAAGATTTTTGGCATAAATACATAAATTTCTAGACAAAGTAGAATGGGCCTTAGGCCAATCAAAGAAAACTAGAGTCCAACATTTCAAGTCCAATGAAGATCAAATTATAATTTTATATTGAAAAAATTATGTGGAAAAATTTATTCAATTGTGACCATAGAAAATTATGATGTTTTTATGGGCATCCAGGCAGCCCAAGTTGAGGATTAAAGTATGGGCCAGATTTGAATGCCCATAAAATCATCCCACCTATTTCGTCATAAATTATGAACAGATGATCCAATTAGCATAAAATTTTGAAAAAATTTATAGGAAAATAGGTTGAGTATAATTTCTTTATAAGACCCCTTAGTATTTTTCCATATTAAATGTAAAATTCTAAAATACAAAAGGGGGATGAATCTGGTACTATTTTTGTGGTCAAAGATAAAAATTCCAATTTCATTTTATTTTCTCCCACTTTTTATTATTATAATAAAATCGGAGGGAATTTATTATTTTTATATATAACTAAGTATCTTAACATACCAATATAAAGAGTTTGTGTTAATGGTATTTAGAGAGTGAGAGTTTTTCATTCAATTTTAATTTCACGCTTTCATTTTTTAATCGCATCGTCAATTTCTCTCAGGTAAGATTTTTTGTTCAGGTTCATTTCTTAATAATATTTATTCTTCTTATTCCAATTACTTTATTTTTTTTTAATTTAAATTAAAATTTTGATACCATTTAATCAATGTTTGAATTTATTCACACCAATAATTTAGAAATTCCTCATACAATGGTGGAGTGTTCGTTATTTCATTGTTTTCCCATCTTCAATCCCGCTTCTTTAAGTAAAATTTATGATTCCAGTGATATAAGAACATAAATATAGGGATAAAATTTTATGGGTCAATCCTAAAGAGTTTCATGGGGTGGATTTAATGTTATTTCATGTGTTTTAATACCAATTAATTATCGTAAGACTTCAATTTGATGAGTTATTTTCTATATCATTTTAACAAACATTAAAGACAACACATTATAAGTGATAGTACAATCCAATTCCTTGGAGTGACCATGAAAGTGATCCTCTATGTTTATTAGTTATTATCCTTTTAATTTTTTAGGGATTAAATTTTTGAATGATGTTGTATAATTATCTCATTTTTTGGATACATGTTGAATTAGTGATCTCATACTTTCTAAGAAAACAAATACATTCAATCCACACCAAGAAAGAACCTAGGATCGAATTATATTAATTAATTATTTTAGATCAAGTAATTACGTTTTTTGGTTATTTTATTTAAATAATTATTTCTTTAATTAAAATCAATAACCAAGTTGGCCACTTCATAGCCAATCCTGCATCAAATCATTGTGTCAATAGGTTTCTTCTTCAGTCCATATGGATTCGATAACCCAAGATGTACTACAAGAGACCACTTATACCATATAACTTGTGTAAATTTGGGTGTAACCAAAATTTTCTCCCATTTACAGAGACCCAAGTATGTACATTAGATTCTATCATTATTTTCTCACTACAAATCCTCTTTTCTTACCCCCCATGTCTCTTATCTTCTCCCCTTTATGTTTGTGTGTGCCTCAGGAATATCAAATCCTTATTTCAGCCTACCCCAATGGAGTATCTACTGCATTACTGCATGATAAACACATAATATAATAAAATGGAAATTAAAATTTAGTAACCGTCTATCCTAAGGAATTTCTCTGAACAATCCTTATATGATTACCCCAAACATGATGAGATGTATAATCAATGGGATAATGGATGTTTAAAGGAAACATTTCTATACCTCTCAGGGATGGTTAATGAGATCAGTATTAATGATTTTCATGATGTAAGAAATATTATCTAGTGCAATTCATATAAAATTATTGAAAAATGGTGTGAACAAGCGGATAAAATGAATTCATAAGTTTCATCATTGAGATTATAACTAAAAATCATTAAAACAATTACGAAACCCATGGCCACTCTGGTTGTAAATTCCTCAATATTGATAGAAGAATATTGTTTCACAAAAACCTCTCATAAAAAAAATGCATGATATGAATATTTACATGACTATAAAAAATAAATAAAAACCTAAAGTAATGATTCCCAAAAAATCATAGGCTTTAAAATTGGAGGAAAATTTCGAATAAAACAACTTGTAATTTGAGAAATCAGAGATGGATAATGAGTTTATTTGGTTAGAGAATGTTTAAAGTCAACCTGAGGAATACGAGGAGATTGTTAATGAGAAATTAAATCAGGATGATATTTATTTTTTTGTATTCATAATAGGGTAATTTCACATCATGGATTAATTTTCCTAAACATTACCCCATTAATAATTTTTCAGAAACATCATTCACTAAACTGTTGGGAGAAATCACAATCTTTGAGACCATAACTATTTCTAACACTGATCTGTCCAATTTGGTGGTTAAAGCTTCAATTAAAAAGGAACCAATTCTATAAAGAAATTCTGAAAATGAAACTGAGTTCATCTCAAATTCCACACCTGTTTTTGAATGTATTAGCCAACCCAATCTCGAATTCAAGGTCCATACATCCCCTATCAACTCTTCCATTATAAGGGATATTCAATTTTTTTCATCATTTTATCCTCTCTTGAAACCAATAAAGTAGGAATGATAATTTATGTCTTATAAAAGACTATAAAAGCAACCAAATCAACCACTTTAGATATTCCTTGTATTTTCCAATTCATTATAGAATAATGAATTTTACTTGACAAAAATTATAAAAAAATAAATCTCATTATATTAGAAGTGGAGAGAAATGGAGTCCAAAAAATGATGAAAGTTGGTGTTGGATAATTTTGGGGTCCAAGTCGATCTAATGACTTTAAACTAAGTACTTCATGGGAGGCCAATTGGATACTGCATTGATTTTTTTTTTGTTTTTTTGTTAAGAGAACCCCCTTGGGGTTTCCAATGTGATATAATTTCTTTTGTTTGTGAGATTTAGAAGATTCGTCATTTTAATATTTCCCAACAAAACCCTTTATTTCAAAAGATAAAATACAACCATCAATCATCCCTAATGAGTCTACATGTGAAGTGAATCCAATGTGATCAAATTATTATTGATGGGTCATCAAATTTAAATTAGGTGATTTTGTTCCATGAATTCATTTCAAATAACTTCTCCCCCTCTTTCTTCCCAATCCAAATATCTATTTTCTCTTGTATTTAAATGACAATGGAAGTTTCATTCTATGTTTGGGGGTGTGAAAATATTGGATTTAAAAAAATTGGATTTTATGAAAAAAATTCAATAAAAAAAATAAATTCAATATCCTTTCAAATGTTAATATACATTGTGAAGCTTGAAAACAGAATGTAAAATGATTTATAATTCCATAATTATTATTTTAATGCATGTTTATCTTCATGAACATAGTTTTTGGAAAGTATGGTTGTCCAATGTTTACATTTTTATCCTCTTAATAAGAATTCCACAATGCACATCCATTGGATTTTGGGTGTAAATTTTATTTATTGGTCCCCTTTCATTATAACATAGGGTTTGGGGACACTTTTAGTTTAATTTTAGTATCCAAAAAATGAAAAAAAGACTATATAGAGAAATGTGTTGTCCTAATGTGTGGAATTCGACACTTGGGGATCACGACTCAATAGTTTTCTTTCCTAGATTAGGCTTTATATATCTATTTTAGAGCATATAATTGACAAAATTTGTGGCATAGGACACATGGGGATTGTGACACCATAGTTTTCTTACCTAGATTTGGCCTTTTCATCTCTATTCTCATTCAAAAAAAAACATAAAAAACAAAAAATGAAGAAAAGGATAATAATCTTATGTTTTAATGTGATTCACATTGAGCACTTCCACTTTTTCCCCTGGAACAAGAAAATGGGCCCCTTGTCTTTTGTGATGCACAACACATCATCATGCATAATTGAAATTGGATGAAATGCGATGATAAATCTAAACAAAGGGATGGGATTGAGATTTGGATATACTTGTAAATGTTTCTTATGTGAAACTATTTTTATATTTTTAATGTTTTTTTGGAATGATGTCTTGTGGCGATCATTTTATGTTAACATTTGTTTTGAAAAAGGGAATTCAATTTCATATTTTTAAGGAACGTTTTGCTTCAGAATAGAAAAAGTCAAGTTGGTGGGTGTGATTAGACAATGAAAGAGGATAATATTCACAATTTATATTTTAATATTCATTCATTTTAATGGCTATAAACACTTGTTTTAGGTAATTTTATTAATCGAACTTCAATTATCCTCACATGTACAATTATTGTTTAAAGTGTCAATTTGGGCCCAATTAATCATCCACTTGTGTAATTAATTATATTCAATGTTTTAATTTGATATTTTGTAATATTATTTAATACTTTATTTTCAAAATTTTATCTTTTAGGATTAATGGATGAATCATAGGGAAAGATGGAGATTTTTGGCCATGAGTGCAGAAATTTATAGAAAAAGAAGAATGGGCTTTAGGCCCATCAAATAAAAGTGGATCCCAAAAATTAAAGTAAAATGAAGATAAAATTTTCACTATATATATAGAAAATTATGGGGAACATTTCATTTAACTATGACCAGATCAAATTATGACGTTTTCATGGTGATCCAGGTGGCCCAAGTTGAGGATTAAAGTATGGGCCACATTCGAAGGCCCATAAAGTCATCCCACTAATATCATCATAAATTTAGAATGGATGATCTAATTTACCTAAAATTTTGAAATATTTTAGATGAAACATGGAATAATATATGTTTTTTATAATACCCCTTATGATTTGTCGATATTTAATGTCAAATTCCAATATCCATAGGGGATGAATCTGGTCCTATTTTTGTGGTCAATGTTGAAAATTCCAATTTTCTTTGATTTCTCTCCCAAATTTTACTATCCTAATTAAATGGGAGGGAATTGATTGTTAGGGGGTAGAAATAAGGCACATAATATGAATATATAAGTGTTTGTAGGTGAAGGGATTTAGGGTGTGAATGTTTTTATTTTATTTTTAATTTCACACTTTCATTTTGTAATCACACCATCAATTTCTCTCATGTATGTTTTTCATTCATGTTCATTTATTAATAATTTTTTTCCTTATTCTTATTAATTTTTTTTATTTCCATTAAAATTTTGATTCCATTTAATAAAGGGGCGAATTTATTCACACCAAAAACTTTTAAATTCCTCACACAACAGTGGAGTGTTCGTTATTTCATTATTTTCACTTCTTAAATCCTACTTCTTTAAGTAAAATTTCAAATTCCATTGATAGAATAAAATAAATGGAGGGATAAAATTTAATGGGTTAATCCTAGAGAGTTTAATGGGGGTTTATTTAAGGTTATTTCAAGTTCTTTAATATCAATTAATTATTTTAAGACTTCCATTCGATGAGTTATTTTGTTCTTTGTCTTACCCAACTTTAACGATGGAATAATATGAGTGCTAGTATGATCCAATTCCTTAGAGTGATCACGAATGAAATCCTCTAAGATATTTTTTTATTACACTTGTAATTTTTAGGGATTAAATTGGTGAATGAGGTTGTTTAATTGTCTCATTTTTTTGATACATCTTTAATTTTTGAATTAAAACATTCTAAGAAAACAAATACATCTAATCCACCCCCAAGAGACAGCCTAGGATTGACTCAACTTAATTAATTGTTTTAGATCAATTAATTATATGTTTTTTATTATTTAAATTAAATCATTAGTTATTCAATTAAAATGAACACCCATGTTGGTCACTTCATATCCAATCCTCCATCAAATCATAGTGTCTATAAGTTTCTTCTTTAGTCCTTGTGGATTCGATAACCCAAGATGTACCACAAGTGAACGCTTAAAAAAATAACTTGGGTAAATTTGAGTGTAACCAACCACTCTGCCATGATAACCTCCCTATAAAGATACCAAAATGAGGGGAGATATATAATGAATCATGATTCTCACCTCCAGTAGGCCCCGGGTTGGTGACTAGAACTGAGGGTTTACAAATATCATGTATAGGAGGCATTACCCTCTATAATATAAATAGGATTGGGATATAAGATTAATACTATATAATAAACCCGATGCCATAATATAAAATAAATCCAAAACCATACCAAATAAACGTATAAATAGAACTGATACAATAAAAGTCTCCAAAGTGAATACCCAAAAGTAAAGCGAAAGCAACGACACGACAACTGTCAAGGATTCGAGCTAATAATGTACAACACGGTCCATATAATCCTCATGGAAATATGAAAATAGTTTTATATACTTAGGGTGATCATAAAAGTATACATAGTATTAAAACCAAAGTATCTCGTGGACTTGTGAAAGAATCATACTATTACACCCATGAGCAAATATCAGAACTAAACATCACCTATAATGTTATACTAACAATCCCAACCTCACCAAGGAACACTCACCAAATAATACAATCAAATTAATATAATATAAAAAGAATCAAATCGATAAGGGTACCCAACACCACTTTTCCCACTGTTATGCCGCTATCACACCCAACTTAATATGTCATGTTTCTCCATCTCTTTCATATAACACACCTCCCCACAAGCACGGTCACATCACACCTCAACCACAGACAACTGGGATCTCTTCCCCACAAGCATGACCACAAAAAAAACTACTGCCAAAACCACTGTTATAGGGTATCATGAACATGTAGGATAAAAAACTCATTCCCTCCTCCTACCATCCATGAACACCACTCGAAGCCACCCCACAAGCACGATCATATCACATCCCGCCCAAAAATACCTAAGACACCACCCTATAAGTACGGTTATATCTCACTTGAAAACACCTAGGATATCACAACCACCATCTAACATAATAAAATACCACTAAACATCAAAAACTTTGATATACCTACCTCTCTTGGAAGGGAGAGTGGGAAAGGGCTGGTACCCAACCATCTATACTCCTCACTGGATGTCAGAAAAAACACCCCCCGTGTGACTATGTGGGTGTCGGCATATGGTTCTCGACATCGTTGGGGTGCTTATATAAATGGAAAGAATATAAACACACACACACACATTATAAAACACTCAAGCTCAACCTATGGGTTCACAATCTAACCAAATCGCAACACCATCATTATTTCTGCACCTTTAAATGCTTAACACCACATAAAAATCCACAAGCACTATTTCACATTTCCAACCAATTTCATTTAATTATCTCATTACTTTCATTATTTAGCATAAACAACATTTAATCATACAACCCATCATTTAATCATTCATTAAAAATTTCCATCTCATTTACCAAACCTACCCATGTCATTTTAATCATTATTAATCATTTATTCCAACACTACTCATGCATCTAGAAAAAAGAAACCACCACCTCGCCACCCCGAAATCATGACCCAAAAACCACCTCATTGCCTCAAAATTAGGGCCCAAAAACCAATTCTCCACCCCAAAATCATGTCCAACAAACCACCTCACTACCCCAAAAGCATGACCCACAAATCATCATCCCCACATCCCCCCACCAGACATTGTCACCCCAAAAGCACAAAAAAATGGCGCAACACATCAAGAGCATTTTATCAATTTACGAAGGGGATTTTAGCACATTTCAATTTATTTTAGGGGTTTTATCACACAATCCATAATCCCATGGAAACCATTTCATTACCCAAATATAAAATATTTATAAATTTCCATTATAGGTTGATATCACAACAATCATAATAGGTGAAACATTCAAAACACATATCATCTAGCACAAAAAAGATCCTAATGGGAATAATTTTCAGCAGGGCCACAAACCGATACAATCCACAGTATCAAAAATAATATGAAAGCAATAAAAGCATGCGAATCCAACCCCATTTACCCCTTGAAATTTAAATTTAACCATTTTTTATCATTTATTAAGTCATCATAGCTATAAATTTTAGAGAAAAAATAAAACCCCTCCCATATGATACACAATAAAGAGAAATGAGGGATTCCCAAACTCAATGAAGCTTTACTGAATCACTTTGCACCGTAGGGAAAAGAAGAAGCACCCACAACCACAACATCACTATAAGAAACCAAAGATCACCCTACACCACACCCAAAGACCATGAAAACACTTCCCAAACTCACAACCCAAACCAAACCACACCACCATAGGGAAACCCCAATAAAGAATGTGAGAAAACCATCCAAGAAGAAAGAAATTATCACCACATATTTCCAAAGAACAAACACCAAGACCAATGGATCAAATAGAAAGGAAGAGGGATTGAAGAACCATCTGGATGACTAGGGTTTGTCCAAAATGAGAGGAAGAAGAATCCATGAAAATATTAATGAAAATTCGGTTAGCAAATAACTTTTAAAACTACACTGCATCAGTGATTTATACTATGTATAATCCCCTTTCATGTCATGTAATCCTCAGGGTTGATTTTCACTGAAAAAAAACCACCTTTTCATTATTTAATCACGAAAATCTACATGTCATGAACCATACCTAGAAAATCCATGAAACCTACTTTCAAATCATGTAATGTTTAAACATTGTGTATTTCCTACAGCAGCCTTGTTGCACCTCCAGCTTCTGCTGAAAACTGTAGGAACCTCCCCTAAACACCTCTAACACTCAAAAACAGTAATGTAATAGATTGGGAGGTCAAAAAACATTGAAATAACACCATATAAATGGATTTATTTAGGATATATAATTTTCATCAAAGGGGCTGATATATCAACTTTTGTTAAAGAACAGAATGGAAAAAATCCTTTCTAGCATTATTTATTAATACAATATTACTCATGACAAACCCAACGTATCTGACCTCGCTAAAAGAATATTTCATCATGGTTTTCATAAATACATCAAAGTACACAAATTATAATACTCATCAATAATAATTTGAAAGTATATGGATAAATAAACATGTCCGTATATAGGAACATCTGATGATAAAAATAAATGTGGATTTCCTACTAGCAGTTCTCATTATTATAATATCCTACAATAGATATTAGAAAGGGTGTACACCATGATAAGGTGACTCAAAGTCCTATGAGTCTGCACCCGTAATATCTAATATCATTTTTCCCTTAAATTATATCATCCGAATATATAAAATATATTTATGAATAGTTTTATAGCACTTATAGGTTCTCACCATAGCGGGGAACTGATACGACTTTTTAGTGTGATAGCTACTATTAGGACATTATCACATACTATGTTACACAGAAGGATAATCATGATGTGATGATGAGTTTATTAATATTCAAAAATATGAATATATGTTAACATAAAGTACACAAAAGTTGGTTTTGGGGTACTAAATACAACACTAACAAAGATCTACAACCAACCACATGAGTCATCCTGGTGGGAGCACTTGCAGTAGGTGTTTGTTGTGGAAGCATTGGATTCACCTTCTTCTATATCTAGGTAGGGTTTCTACAAATATAAAACATTATAACTCATATGGCCTGGGAATAGTTTTTAGATGATAATATCCCATGTAACTCAGATGTTCACTATTTTATCTCTCTTTAATGTATGAAGTTATAATGTTCCTCATGTGAAGTATGATTAAGTTTAAAACCATGTAATCCATTGTGTTTTCTTTAATTCTTTGTTAAAGCATGTTCATTAGTTTTAATAACATCTTATATAAAGTTGAAATCCATAGGTTTCATATCAGTGTGGTGGTTGCAGTGATGAGTCTTTTCAGTTTCGAAAACAATGAGTCTGTGGTGTCGTGAGTGTGTTATAACTTACAAGTTCCTTGTTCTAAATTTGTGGTTCTAGAATTATTCTATGTATAAAACTATTTAAACTTCCAAAATCCTAGTTCTATCATAATAAATGGGTGAAAAAAGGAAGAGAATTCAAGATATATGCTTTCGTAGAGATGAGAGGGAGAAACATAGTGCATAAATGAAATGACCAGGATATGGTGTGGTTTTTATTATAAATATTTTCAAATTTTTTATTATATTAAATAATATGAAAAGGTGAATATGAACATTTTTCATGTTGGTTATCATATTTTTAAATAATCTATCTTTATAATGTTTGAATTGATATTTCTAACATCTGTTATTTAATAACCGATGTTAAAACTCCTTTTGACCCGATTTTCATTTATTAAATAACTAACAAGATATCATTGATGTTAAAATTATTTTATTATTAATTTTAATATCACAAAATATATTTAATGTGAAGGTTTTTGGTTGTCATATAATCTTGGATGAGTTACTCATCCTATCACCATTTTGTTTTTGGATGGAACCCTAAAAGTGCTTATGTGTTGAGCCTAAAAGGATAGACCTTGGGGAATGATTCTAGAAAGTGGTATAAAATACATTGTGTATCATATATTTGATTTAGGTGGCCCCAAAATGGTTTGAAAATGATAATGGTGGCTCGGTTGGATCTTGTAGATCCATGGTGGTATCTTGTGTCAAAAATATTCACAATAAAAACATTTAGGTCAAATGTCCTAGTGAAGAAAAAAATATTGGTGCAATATGTTTGGATCATGTGGACTATCATTAAAGGGGATGCATGGATGTGCAAGATTTGTTTCTAGTTGAGGGTTTTTGGGTGAAAAACCAAATACCACATTGATTAATGAGGGGATTGTTGGTTAACATATATACTTGGATGAGCTACTCATCCTATCACCAATTGGTTTAAGGATGGAACCACAGAAGAGATTATATGTTAGGATTATAAAGTTTGGTCTTGAGGAATGATTTTTGGGGAATAATGGATCAGTCCTAGGAAAAAATCCTATGTGGAAAACATGGTGAGAATCTCTAATAAAAACAGATGTAGAAAAATTATAGCAGAATAAATAAAATTAGGACATGAAATTTTAACATAGAAAAACCTTGAAATACAGGGGATTAAAAATTCATAGTACCAATATGAAATATCCACTAATAATAAAATAGAAAAAAGTTCAATTCGATTACTAAAAATGAATTTCAAGTACAGTGTAGAAATACCTGTGTAAAAATAACACCCTGATATGCCTCCTTTGTCTCTTTGAAAATCGTCCAAGTTCCAAAATCCACCCTACTATAACAAAACCTAACCCTTATATGAAACATTTTTATCCCCTATAAGATAAAATATGAATACATGGAATATTTGTGTCACCTCTTCGATCAATAACTGGATTCACCGGTTTCTCACAGCTTGTTACTCAAGAACTTGGACTCGATGCCCTGGGATCCCCTACCACTGATCACTCAAGTTGTTCTGTTGCCCATGTATCTTCTTAATTCAATACACATTTTATCCTTTTAAGTTTATTTCCATGTGCATTAAAATTTGAAATATAAAATCATCACACAAAAAATATATCTCAGTTTCAAGATATCACACATGAGGCAATTTACGGGGTTGTCTTCTCTCTTCCCCTATCTTAAATAATATCAGAAACAATATTCAAATTAAAAAATGGTTAAACACTATAAATATCTCCCTTTATCCCATAATAGAAGGATAAATCATCCAAAAAACTTAATTAGAAGGAAAATTAGTTGGCATCATACCAACCACCTCCCTCGACAGAAGGTATGACATCACCCTTTTATATCTCTAATAGAAAACTGAAAACTCCCCTTGCAAAAGAAATCCCAACATCAGAGTATTCTTCATACCTGACAATGAACTATCTTGTCAAAAAATACCAATAACAATAACATTTGGGCCCCCTTTATAGTTATTTCCACATAATTTGGAGCACTTTTAGAAATTAATTTCCCCCCCACTCAACATCTCTCGAGAAGACTATATCACCTTCATCGTCTAAAATTTCTAGCGTATAAGGACCCAACCTTAAAAATTATATATTATAATAAATTTAAACTAAAATTAGCTTTCTTAAATTTTCAATGATCTTTTAGGTTTAGAGTTTTATAGATTGAGGTCATATCTCTTGAATAACAAACCCATGTATTACAAAGTGGACACTTCTATTTAGTATCTATTTTTTATAGGAAAATATTTAAATGTAAAAATGTTTTATTTTGAGGGAACATCTTAATTTTTTTTTATTTGGACCTCATAATTGTCCTTAATAATCCATAAAACCATGTTATTTTTTTTTAAAACATGGAATGAGTATAAAAATCTAAGTCAGGGACATAAAAAAGAAGAAATCTATTAGTCTACAGAAAAAAATGAAAACCCATGAAAATTTTTTCTTTAAAAAAATACCTTTTTACCCTGAAAGAAATAATATACCCTAAAAAAAATCATTATCTTACCTTTTAAAACTGAACAATTTCTATGAAAACTGATAATCAATCATAGAAAAGTCATGCATGTGCATTGGGACATCATTATTTTAGATACCTTAAAACCGAAATGACCATATGACCAAATTCCAATATATTTTTCCAGAGAATATAATTATTACCCAATGCATTGATGAAATATCTAAGTTTACCCATCAGATAAGATATATCTGGCTCACCCATGATCTAAAATGGGTCTCTACCCTTAATAAACAATTTCCAAGGACCATATCATAAATAAAACCATTGAAAAACACTTTTAAACCTCTGTGAAAAATACTTTTTGTTATCAAAATTCACTTTCTGAAAAATTGTGGAAGAAATTTAAAAAAATTTATTTGTAAATTATTTTATTTAAATATAAATAAATTTATTAAATATTTTTTTTAAAATATGGACATGGAATAAAAAGAGAGTTTTAATGGAAGCTTTAAAAGATGATTTTTAAAATAAAGTCCCCTACCTTGTGTCCGAATTGTCATGTATGTTTTTATAACCATAATTAATAAATTTATGTTAATTATATACTTGATTAAAAACTATTTTAAAGTTTATTATTCATTTTATTTTATTTAATACCATGTTATATACAATTATTTAATATTTTAAATTCACGTCAGATGTTTTGACGATACTCGGTTCTTGAGTCCAAAATGAAATTGGTAGGTTATCTTTTCTCAAAGAGATAATTATTCCATCATATCCATAATAATAATCATGAAATATATCATTTTTCTACATCAATTATACTTTTCAAACCTATCATGAAAGATGGTTATGAAAAATTAACTCTGTTATGATCATGGAGATGGTAGGTCGTACTTACGCATGAGTAATGTTTCCATTTTTAAATGATAATTATGGAAAGAATGTAAGGATTATACTATATTTACATAATTATAATAGTATAATAAGTATCTTATTATTTATTTAAGTATAATTATATATATCATCCATGTTTTGTGGTGATAAAAACGAATCACATCGTTTCATGGAGGTGGTAGTCCACATGTACGCATGAACGGCGTTATCATTTTTCAGTGAATGAAAAGGGAAGAAATTAAGTGATATATTATATTTTATTAATGATAAATATGTAATTAATATCATATATAAAAATAAATATTATCATTACATCCAGCCTTGGTAGGTGGTTATGGAAAACGAATTGCATTGGTTTGTATGATGTTAGTCCGTCATACACATGAACGATGGATTGCTTTCCCATTTAATAGAGGATGAAGATGGATATAGGTTATGAAATTAACATAATAAAATCTTGTTATATGAGATATAATAATGTTATTATATCATGATTATTTAAGAATATTTTAAGGAGGTGGAAGAATAAAAAAACAAAAACATGCGGTTAAAAACTATACCTCTCCGTTGAAAAATATCCTTTTCTTGACTCCTCAAACCCTATAAGTTTGGTATTATGCCAAAACTAAAACATAAAGTCTATTATAAGGGATGTAAGGAATTAATGTTTCTAGATTTTGACCAAACCAATTTGGTTTTTAAGTGTTAGTAAATTAAAAGAAGATGTTACCTTTTATAAGAGAAGGGAGGGGCACATTTGGAATTTCTTAAAATATTAAATTAATAAAAAATGACTTTGATATCCTAATAGATCAAAATTGATAATATTAAAATATAGGATTATTATGAGTGTAAATCATATCTTATAATAAAATTTGTATATGTTTGGATTGAATTTTTACCCTTATCATTTTTAACCATTCATTAACCCTTTTCACACTTACCGAGACGACATAGGTTTTACTCTTTGAGTGACTTATAAAAATGAAAAAATGTCCCATGAGTAAACCATGGTTTATATTTTCAACCATATACTAATAACTTGGACGTATATAGTATTTTTTGAAATTTTATATCATTTAATAAAATATTATTTTCATAAATTATCAATAATGTCATTTTTTAAACTATTCATATACTTTGAATTTTATAACATCAAGACGAAAAAGACATTAAAATAAATAATTTTAATACATAAAAACATGTTATTTTTATTTATTATTTTTTTAACATTAATTCTTTCAAATTATACAACTTTTAATATTTTTAAAATCATTTATTTAATTTTCCATTAATTGAATAATTACTACATCAGCATTGTGTAATCATTTAAGGTAATTATTTATTAACTAAAAATTAAAAATAAATTAACATGATGAAGTTAAATTATTTATATTTAAGATTAAAATTTATAAATAAACGTATCATATGTTCATCCCCATGTTTAAAATATTATAGTTTATTAAAAACAAGAGTGTCATTGTTTACTTTTCTTTACATAAAATGTTATAAAGGTCATAATCATATCCAAATGGAAAAAAGGCCATATAACCAAATATTTGATGAGTATGAAGAAAATGGAATAATAAAATAAAATTAATACAAGTATTAGGGTCATTTTCTAGTCCTTACCATTTTATTTTTAACTTTAATTACCTGATTTACCCTTTAACGTGGTAATAAAAATTACTAAGGTTACTATTCATAATTTTAAAAAATAAAAGGGACATATTTATAAAATTTAGACTCACTAATTTAAAATATTGAATCAATTTATCAAAATTGAAGATATAGTTTCATTATTTAATTGAAAATTAAATTATAAAAACATGAAAAAGAACATTTTTTCAAAAAAATACCTATTTTAAGTATAAAATGTTTTTATACTAAATTCAAGTATCAAGTTAATTTAAAAATCCATAATTGGATTATTTCAAATCTAAAATAAATAATTAATGTTTTAAATTAATCCAAAATATAATTTTACTTTGTAAATAATCAAAATGATAATATGATTTTCAATAATAATTAGTATTTTTCATTGTTAATTGAAAAATAAATTTTTTTGAAAATTCTTTAAAATTCATCTCAAGATAATTTTTATATACTAAATTAAATAATGATATTAATTTTTTTTTGAATTGAAATTATATAATTTAAAAATTAAACTCTTAAATAAAACAATTTATGAATGGTGTTTAATAATAATATATATATTTCTTATTTTAAAAATTACTTAATATATTTATAATAACATAATTTATAAATACTACTAAATATTAAAAATATTAACTCTATCATTATCTGGGATGTTACATAGCACATCACTTTGATCTTTAATTTTAATTCTTTCTTAAATAATGGCTCTCTCTAAAGAAAAAAGAATTATGTGTAAGATGTAAAACATCTCTCTCAACCTACTTTAGCTTCCAAATGCACTTCATCCCAGTCGATGGTATTTAACTCATGAAAGATGATCATTTGTTCCATAAATCTGAAGAATCCCTCTTCCTAACTACATTGATCACTTCTCTGTACACCTTTACATTAGTCCTATAAAGCGTGTCATCCATTCTTCCTCATGCATATACCATCAACACTCTTGAAAATTCAATATTTCATTGCTTAATATTGGGGGAAACATTGAAATGGATGTCTCAAATAATATCCAAGATCTACTGTGGAATTTTATATGGTTATGATGTGATTTATAAAAATTGTTTTATTACAAAAATGTGAATCAATTAACAAGTTTAAGGCTCATATTTGAAAATAAAAAGAAAAATATGTTACAAAACCACGATATAACTTGTTTCAGATAAATATGATCCTATGTGCATGGTGAGAAAACCACTCAAGAAAGATTATTATTAGAAAATAGAAGCAAGAAATTATAGTCTCGATGCAAGAAAGTAGAAAAACATAGAAGCTATCTGAGGAGTCTGGTCTTGCTAAAATATTTAGTGGTGATATACTTCATCATGTTGATTTAGCATCGTCCACTCTAGGATGGACTCATTAATGCACCCAACATAAAGGATTAAAAAGTGTAAAATGAAAAAGAAATTGATTACAGAGCTAGATTTCTATAGCAAAAATTGGTTATGATTTAAGGTGTAAGTCCATGAATATTATTCTTCATGTGAGGGTCATCCAGATATTGTTTACAACCAAAGTGTCCACAAGGTTTCCACCGGTTGAGATGTCTAGTTGGAGTATAATGAAACTATGAGCACTAGGGAAAATAAAGAAATAATCAGTACTATATCTCTTTGTCTTTCTCTTAAGATATCCCAAAAAATAGATGGTTTCCTCCTCTTAGTTCTCTCAGAACACCAACCAGGTCAATCCCAATGAAAAAAATGGAGGGAGACATCAAATCAACCAATTGATTAGAATAATTATGTGTCAGAAAGGATCAAGTGATGAGATCAGAAGACATAGGATGAACACTTCTTGTATGATCAAGATGAAATAGGTGGTTCTGGTAACCACGAACGATTCAATTGGTAGGCACACATGGAAGATATTCATTATAAGCGAGGCAAGTCCACAGATTGAATACATCGCAAAGAAGCACATTGAGCCACACATATGGTTGTTGGATAAAAAATGATCAATGACCCATATTGATTCCTTTAATAAGGAAAACCAAATGTGTATATAATTTCATTGTAAGAGAAATTGAGATAAATCAATTCGAGAAAATAATTTCTATAACATTATACATGTAAATCCCATGAAACTCATGTAGTGTAGATTTTTAGAATAAAATGAATATTTGAATTGTAATATAATAATACATGGAAATGGAAAGTTAGAAAATCTCCACCTTGTAGTTTAAACAATTCATTTTACTAAAGGTGTTCTGAAAACCTCTATTATTGAAGTGGGACAATGTTCATAATATCAAAATAATGTGAAAACTTAGAAAGGGGAACAACTTTGTTTAAACAATCAGATAGATTTCCTTGTTGTGTATCTTAGTGACACACATTGTCCCTAATTTAATTATATCCCTAACAAAGTGTTGTAAAATGTTAATGTGCTTCGATATACCATGGAAAAAATATTTTTTAGAAAAAGGTAATGAATATTTACTATTACGGTGTTCAACTACACTAGACATGGATAAAGAAAAATCATGAATAATAGCTTTCAACCAAATAGAATGTTTAATGAATTTAGTTAAATTTATATACTCAGCCTCTATTGTGGATAGAGAAACAAATGATTTCATGTTACATGTACAAGAAATTGGACCACCATAATAAATGTAAAAAACCAGTAATTGATTTGCAAGTGTCAACATTAACAGCAAAGTCAGAATCTACAAATCCTACAATGTCATCAACATAACTAGAATTTTTCCCAAAAATGAATGCAAAAAACTAGATGATATTAAAACATACCTGAGAATCCATTTTAAATCATTCTAGTGTGCTTTCCCAGGTTTTCCCATGGATCTTCCCAGAGTACACACTGAAAATAAAATATATGGCATAGAAAAAACCATCACATACATAACATTCCAAAATACATTGGAATAAGACATATTTCTCATGAAATAAATATCAATATCACTTACAGGGGACTAGTTTAGGTACAAATTAAATTGTTGTCCTGGGGGTATTCTTATAGGTTTAATGATCTTAAAAAAGTATCACTTCAAATATGTTTTAACATAAGCATACTGAGACAAAAAATATAGTTCTATCTTTTCTATGTCTAATTACTTCCATTCCTAATATTTATTATTTATTTTCTGAATCTTTCATTTCAAAAGAATAATTTAATTGGGTTTTTATATGGAAATTTTACTTCATTTTTTTACAAATAACTAGTATGTCATTAACATTTAAAAGTTGGTAAATCATATCATGATTAACATGCTTGCAATAAACACATACATCAAATTTGATTCTATTAAAACCATTTTCATTCATAAAATAATCAAAACATTTCTATCATTGTCTTGAATATTGTTTCAAACCATACAAATACTTTTATAAAAGGGAAACTTGATTAATTTTAAAATTATTTGATAAAACTTCATGTCTCTTGTATAAATAGTATCATCAAATTTTACTTCCAAAAAGGTAGTATTAACATCCAAATGTTCTATATGTAAATCATTCTTATCATCAAAATAAACCATAACATGAATTGATGAATGTCTATCAACAGGGGAAGAAAATACAACCATATTAAACCCCTTCACATTGAAGGTATCCCAAAGCTACTCATTAGGATTTATTTTTTATTTTTTAATTCCTTGCTTTTATCCTATATCTATTAAAAATCCATCTACAAACTGTCACATTTTTATTTAAGCGTTTGGTTACCGTAGTCCATGTATTATTTTGAAGAAAGTAATCTATTCCATCATTCAAGGAATCTAACCATTTTCGGAATTCTTTAGAATTTAATACTTGCTTAAAATTTTTTGGTTCATCATTATACATGTCTTGAGTGACATTAAAGGCATACATGGATATATGTGCATAGATAAACTGAGAATGGGATCTAATAATCCTCTTAAATTAGTATTGGGTTAACCAGTATCCCCTAAGGTCACCCTCCTCTACTTCAGTTTCAGAACAAGAATTTGATTCTAATTCACCTTTATATTATAGCGATGAACAGGAGGGGAAGGTTTAGGTTCCACAAGAACATAAGGGTTAGAATTTACTTTAACCCCTAAGGGTTGGGGTGTACTAGCCTCTTCAGATTCATAAATCTTACTTCTTGGAAAAAATGACTATCAGAACACAAAATCACAATAGATAATTCATCTTTGATATCCTGGTTTGTCTACGCATAGTTTTTACCCCTTAACACCCTATGGATAACCAACTAAGAAAAAAATTGATAGCCCTGAGTTCCAATTTATTACTCTTATAATGTGAATAATCTATGGATCTAAACACTATAAAGTGATCAATCCTTTGTGGATTTCATATCAAGAGTTCAATAGGTGTTTTAAAGGCATTAGTAGGGGAAGTGAATCTATTAATTAGGTATATAGACATAGTAACAACCTCATCCCAAAAGGACTAGGGTAGAGAGGAATAGGAAAACATGCACCTAAATATTTCTAGGATGGTCCTATTCATTCTATCAGCTAACCCATTCTATTTCAGGGTTACGACAACTGTCTTGTTCCTATGAACACCCTCAGATATACAAAACTCAACAAACTTAATGGAAAGATATTACAAACCATTATAAATTCTTAAGACTTTTAGTTTCTTACTAGATCTATTTTCTACACTAGCCTTACAATTATTAATGGTTTAAAATGTATCACATTTGTGTTTAAATATGTAAATCCAAACATTCATAGAGTAGTCATCTAGAAAATTCACAAATTAATAGACTCCACCATAGTAAGCATTCTTAGAAGGAACCTAAAGACAAGAATGAACACATTTTAAAGGGTTTCAAGCTTTGTAGGATTACTTAATAAAACTTACCTACTTAGAATTACCATACACATAGTCCTCACATAAAGTTAAACTACTAGGATTAACACCAGGTAACATAACTTTTTTTTCTATGTTCATTAAGACCCTTGGCACTAACGCGCCCTAGAATTCTATTCTATAAGGTGGTATTACCTAACATTAGAATATTAGAAACATTTAATTGTTTCATGTGAGCCCTACCTTCTAAAATATACGTATCATATTTAGTGGTTCCTTTAAATATAGTGAGTGATCCATGGAAAAATATGATACAACCAGATCCAAATTTAAAATTACAACCCTTTTGGTCCAGAATTCCTAAAGAAACAAGGTTTATTTTATGTTAGGGTACCCACCTAATATCTTCAAGAGTTTTAAAAATTCCATCATGAAGTTATAATAAAAAATAACCTATACCTATAATGTGAAAACTGTTATTATTCCCTAGGTAACCATCAGTCGATTCAATATATCTTAGTTGAGTAAAAGACTCCCTATTTAGGAATATATGGAATAAACATCATGAATCCAGGATCCATTCCCCAGAGGTAGGATGATCACTAACATTCAACATATACTCCGTGTATAATTATTTTTCAATTAAAAATTAATGATCATTATTATTCTCATTATATTCATTCTTTTTAATGGGATAATTTCTATTCATATGTCCATATTTTATAAAATGAAAACATTAAAACACATTATTATTAGATCTTTATTCTTGGACTTAGACCTCTATTTTCTAGATTAAATCCAATCTCAATGCTTATATCTATGTTAATTTCAGGCTCTTATGTTTGAAACTTCATCATCATTCTTAACAATGCCTTTATTTTTAATTTCATTGGCTAACAGATTGAATTTAACCTGTTTAAGAGATAAAGAATCCCTACCATACATCATCAAGTCCTTAATAGTAGTGTAAGACTCATAAAATGAAGTTAAAAGTATTATTTATTGATCCTCATAACCCATTTCAGCATCTATTTTTTAAAGGTCTAATGTAATTATATTAAAATCAACAATATGTGTACTAAATACAGTTATAGGGTGTATTTTAAATGTATATAGTCTCATATTTTTATAAAACCTTCCAACTAAAGATTTAGTCATATAGAGGGGTTCTAACCTGAACTAGATACTAGTGGTAGAAGACTCAAAAGATACTTCACTAGGAACCTTATCACCTAAAGACATAAAATTAAGGCTATGATATTTTCTAAGAACATAATCAGAAACATAAACATAATTAGTGTTAGTCTTTCCATCAGGGGAAAAATGGTAACCTTTTTCTTGGAACCACTAAGAGAATCAATCAACTCATTGTGATCCAACTGAGCATTCATTTTAATTATCCACAGACAAAAATAATTTTCCCCATCAAAATTTTCTATTTCAAACATCGTAGAACCCATTATAAATGCTTCAGAAAGGCTATAATACCAATTTTTAGGGGTAGTGTTGAAGTGGTTGTCCTGAATAATGGATTAGATGCACCAAGTAATTTTATATGGTTACAGAGTGATTTAGAAAAATTATTTTATTACAAAAACATGAATCAATTAAAAAGGAGAATATTCTAATTGGAATTGAAAAAATAGGAAAAAATATACCAAGATATAAGGTGTTTAAGATCAATGTGATCCTACATGCATGGTGTGAAGGCCACTTAGGAAATATTATTATTAGCAAATTTAAATAAGAATTTACAGACTTGATGTAATAAAGTAAAAAACCAGAGAATCTATTTGAGGAGGAAGGTCTTGCTAAACTAGGTGGAGTTGATGAACTCCATGAAATAGAGTTAGAAAATTTCACTCTTGAATAGAATCAATCAACCACTTAAGATAAAGTATAAAATAGTTAAAAACAAAAATGAAATCATTTATAGAGCTATATTTCTATACCAAAAACTGGTTATTATTGAAGATGTAAGTCCACAACTACTTCACTTCATGTGATGGGATTCCAGATCCCATTCCTAGACAAGGTCTCTGCTAAGTCTCCATTATACAAGATGTCCAATTATAGAATAATGGGACTCCAAACACCAAGGAACATGAATAAATAATAAGTACTGCATCTCTTCATCTTTCTCTTGAGATCTCTTGAAAACTAGAGGGATTTCTCCTCTCATCTCTCTTAGAAAACTATCAATAAAATTCTAAATGAAAATGAATGATTGGAGAAATCGAATCAACCCAGTGGGTGAAATAATGGAACTCTAGAAAGAATTATGTTAAGATCATAGACGACACCAGATGAGCATTGCATGGATGACCCAGATGAAACATGTGGTTCGAGTAATCGTAAGCAATATTGCTAGTAGGGGTACACAGAAGGTCCTCATTGGAAGTGAGACAATGTCACAGATCAAATTCATCGCAATTAATCACATCAAGCCATATATATGGTCGTTGGGTCAAGAATGGTCAATGACCCATATTAATTCTACTAATAAAGAAAATCAAACAATTATACAAATGTACTGTAAGAAAAATTGAGATAAATCAAATTGAAAATACAATTTCCATAATAGTATAAACATAAATCCCATGAAACACATTACACATAGATATTTCAGAATAAAATGAATTTTAGAATTGAAATATAAAAATACATATAAAATTAATACCCAATAAACTCCTGAATCCATCATTATCAAGAGAACAAGTAAATAAAATGTTATAGCGTATACACGACACACTTCACAAAATCCTCAACATAACCATAAAACCTGTATTTACAGTGATAAAAATATCACTAATACCAAAGAAACTAGTCAAATATTTCTTTAACATATTTAATATTAAAAAGATACCTTCTTTGTATAAAGAAAATAGATCCATCTTCGGCACAATATGGTACGAATTAGGTTAAAAAAATCACTCATTCATTGTATAGATCTAACCTATGATGATCAATTATAACAAAAAATAAATCTTCCCACACCCTTTATAAGAATTACATTGGTGTCCTATAAATCGATGTCATTCATTGTCTTTTCTTCTTTGATTTTCTTTTCCAAAACATTACAAAAATTCTTCACATGACCCTCTTTGTTACAATAGAATCACTTGAATTTTAATTTTTTCATTTTTTCAACCTCTACGATTACCATTTCCATCTTCCATAGATAGAATTCAAGAATTACCTAAATATTCACCATCATTGGTCATTCAATAAGTCTAGTTCATCATAAATAATGAAGTCTTATCATCCATCTTCAGATAGCCTTTCCGAAACAACAGTGTGGCGAAGGTATTATCATATGAATATAGAAATAGTCATAATATAAGTAATGCTTTATCAGCTTATTATATTTCAAAAATAATTGTGTTACCTTTAGCATTGATCTTGATCATAAATAAAGACATCTCGGTCAGAAGTTAAGTAAACTTACCTAGATGGTCACCTAAATCTTCATTATCTTGTATTCTTAAAAAATAAAATCATTTTTTCAAATATAAAAAAATATTTAAGGGATTTTGATTTATACTTGCTTTCAATATTTACTCAAATCTCCCCTAGATCTATTAGATTCATCACCTCCCACAGTGTGTTATCTATAAATAAATTTAAATTATGTTTGCTGATAAATCTATAATATCCTACCAATCATCATCTTTAATATTCATTGGATTCTCTATTATTTCATGAGAAAAAAATACCTTTTAATCCTTATTTTCATCAATTAAAATCATTTTTTATGTAATTTCCCTAGCCTGATATAAACCAATATAGTTACCTGAGCTCGATTACTACATGACCTCAGGCATGCCTCCCCATACACAAGAGGCTACTGACTAAAAGTGATGGTCTAATGGAATACATGGGGGGACTATACCCTCTTTGTTAGAGTAATATATAAGAGATGAAGTATAAAATAAAGGAAACAAACAAACAACAAACATGTATGAAAAATCCATTTCCCAAAACTGGGTTCAATCCCACAACCAAACAATAAATATTTTATGCCCTTTCACATAGTTCTAAGTGTATTGAAAACCCAAAATAAAGACAAACTGAAGAATCCCTTTAATGGGTCCCGAATCCATGTTCGGATCCCTTATCAACACACATACCATACCAAAATCAACCCTCTAGCATAGGGAATTTTCCCTTATATTGACCTGCAACCATGAATTCATCTTGGGTACCCAATAATGGCCCGAGCAGGGTGTGAGTAAAAATTAGTAGGCCACCAACAATAGTGTACACAAAATATCCAGTCTATAAAGATAGTGAATGCATGTATATAATGAATAATAAGATAAATAAAAGATAAACTATATTCCACTAGTTAACTAGGTTCACTTAGCCACTTTCATCATTTATTCCATGGGTTATCAATTTTCATCAATTACACTTTAACATATGCCAGTCACACAAACCATGCTTAAGGGTGAATCCATTTCCATAAATCACTATGGAAAACATCACACAAAAAAATACATAAAAAATACATTGGATCCTCAGTCTAGGTTTTCATATCACTTACCTCAGATCCTCATTCTAGGTAATCATACCACTTACCATGGAGCCTTGGTCTAGGTAATCATACCACTTACATTAGAGCCTCAGTCCATGTAATATTATAGCTTACCTAGGAGACTCAGTCCAGGTGATATTTGCACTTACCATGGAGCCTTAGTCCAGGTAATAATACCTCTTAAATTGGAGCCGTAGTCTAGGTAATCATATCTTATTCATTCATTAGGGGCATAAGGAATCATTTTGACTCACTAACACATGAATTTTAGGTGTGGATTTAGAGCATCAATCCAACCTGACCCATGGGCATATAGCCTCATTCATACCCCACTCACCACCAAGCCATGTGCACATGTTTATTTAATCATTTACAACATATACCATTTAAAAAACATTACTCAACAAAAAAGTCACCATTTACAACTATTCTTTATTGAACACATTTACCATTTACCAATAATAGTTCATTCAACACATATATCTTCTTCATTTCTTAACCAATTTACACATTTACCCTTTACATGCCCTGAACCATTATCAAATTGACCACACATATGCCTTAACCCCATAACGTACTTACCATTACAACCCATAATTCATTTAACATATTCACTTTGTTCCAAACACCCTTTATTCACTGTTAATTAATAGAAACCATTATCATTTGTTCAATTTCATGATGCTTGTTATCATGATAACATAATTTCCATGGGACCTATCTCATAACAAGATAATTCTACACTTAAAATATCAATTTCATGTTAAAGAGGGAGGTGCACCCCATGGGTGGCCCTTAACCCAGTCTAATCAACTTCAATGCACCCCACATGAATCATGAGAGGTTTAATTCATTATTTAACCATCCAATTTATCATTTCATTCATATGGAACCAAACAGATAGAACAATGGAACAAAATCACAATCACATATACATAAACAAATCAACATGACTATGAGATATAACTTGTAGACCACCTGCCTCAATTTCATAGATAGTCGCATTCTTAACCTTAATCTTTGATTTAGAAACAAACAACCTTTAAAGACCCAACCTAGAAAATGATGTAAAAAAAGAGTTTTAGGTATTTAAAATGAGAAGAGAAACTACATAATCCCTAATCTAGAAAGAGATGCAAAGAAGAGTGTTACACTCATACAGAACTTTGATCTTCACCCAATAGTGCTCCAAACTGCATAGAAATACGGGATATTGATCCATGGAATGTTTTGAAGGAAGGGTTCAAAACCCTTGGATGATGTAGGAGAAGTGGGAAGGAAATTTTTGTATGAGTTCTTAAGGAACAGGGGGGGATGGTAAAAACCTACATTTTTAATGGGGTGCATGGTTTGTCCCCACGGTTGGCCAGACCATGTGCCAACCATGGACCACCCTCTGTCCAACATGGGGGTCAGGCCACACGGCCTCCTAGGGATGCCGCCCAATTTGAAAAACTATGTGGTGACTGTGTGGGATGGCTCTATCCAAGCCCTCATGGCTTGGACTGCCCCTTTGCATGGTTTCATGAACCATGAACCCATCCTACATGAAATCATGACTAGGTATCATAGTAACTACTAACCATACACAAACCATGAAACATGAATTGGATGGACACTTTTCCACCTCTTTCATTCCCTAAACCCCCTAAACTCCCCTGAGACTCCTCATACACCCAAGAAACATTTAATTTACAAAATTAAATAGACTTAAACCAAAACATAAATGAAAATATACCTCAAAAAGTCTGGTATCTTACAACCTCCCCACCTTATAGGGACACATCCTTGAGCCCCACTTCCCAAGTATCACTAAGCTTCCAAATTAAAGAGATCAGGCCACTAGTCCCGTATATCCATCTCCATATCCAAAGTCTATTCGTAAATGTTACCATACTACCATAACATTAAAACAAAAGGCACAAGATTTCCTCATAAAACATTCTTTCTATGATCCAAAATATGAACTTGATACTCCTTAAAGGATGAATCATCCTCAAACTCTACATCATCAACATCAATTACATGATATGGGCTAGGGTGATGCTACCGAATATGTGACTGATGAAAAATATCATGCATGCCACTATACCGTTGTGGAAGAGCTAACCGATATGCCACCAGTCCGATCCTCTCCACAATCTCAAATAGACCCAAATACATCGGCACCAACTTTACCTATTTATAAATCTGATGGTGACCCAACCTTTGTGATACCCAAAGGAACACATGATCACCCACAATAAAGTCAAGAGGTCATTGATGTTGATCAAAATATGACTTCTATCTACTCTTTTTTATAGCCACATGTTTTTGAATCAACTTAATCTTCTCCAATGTCTCCTAAATGAGACTCTTCCCCAAGAACTATGATTCCTCAGCCTCCATCTAACATAATAGTGATCTACACAGCCAACCATAGAGATCCTCATATAGTTCCCTCTAAATCACCATCTGGTAACTATTTTTATAGGAGAAATCAACAAGCACTAGGTTCTTCTCCCAAGATCCACCAAAGTCTAGGAAACATTCCCTCAACGTGTTGTTTAGAACTGAAATAGTACACTCTAACTATAAGGACCCGACCTTAAACCTTACTTAATCATGAGTTATTTCAAGAATACACATTGATGATCTTTTCAGGTTTAGAGTTTTAGATAATTAGATCATAAATCATGCATTACATTCCACATTTAAACAAAGTGGTTACATAAAAGATAGTATTCATTTTTTTTCCATCAATGGAATCATATTAAAAAAATAAAACACGGATTCTCTCTTGACACTTCCTTGACACTATCATCATATCATGTACCTTTACCTTGACATGTGAAAAACATTTCAAAAACTTGGGATGAGCATAAAGAGCTCAGTAAGGGATATAAAAATTTGGAAAGGAAACATTAGTACATGTATACATAAGAATCAATGAAATCATACTTTACTCATAAAACATAAGCACGTTAACATACCTCATGAAATCATAAGATTTACGAATAACCCATAGAAATCATAAGACATAAAGGTAACTTGAGGCATTCATAACATTATTACGTAGGGAGTAACCCTCATGGTTACATTTGGAATACCCATCACAGTATATTCCCTAAATCTCTTCGGAGAAACCTTAACATTTAACCCCTTTGCGTTACCTAATGCATTGGAGAGCTATATCGGGCTCACCAGCCCTTAGTTTTTCATGGAACCACCCGTTTTAATAAACAATGCCCAAGAAACAAAACATAATCATAACACAAAAATTGAGCATAAAGGAAAGATAACATTCCCACATTCCAATAACAATATAACATTTTAAGATATTGAAATAATAAATCCATTCTAAAAACCATTTTCAAAACCATTTAAAACATTTAATAAAGAGATTTTTGAAACAAAGTGCCCATACCACTTTGAATCTTTTAACATTTTAAACCATTAATATCCATATAAATAAGTCCTTAAAACCATTTTGAAAACATGGATATTAATGAGAAATGTTTATAAGAATAAATCATTAAAACATTTAAAACGATATTTTAGTTAAAGGGTTTTTAACAAAATGAGAGACACTTGAATTAAATAATTGAGGAATAACATTTAATCAGAACTTTATAATATCATGAGAATAAATGGATTCATGATATAATATTCCAAAGTACAGTACATACACAATATAAGAGTGAATTGGTGCCTAACAACAATGAAGTCTCAATAAAAAGGTAAAATGAGATGAAATCCCTTATAAAGAAGGTATCCTTAAATTAAGGATAAATCGATCTCATAATTATGTGTGACAAACATAAATAAACCCAAAATAAGTGGATATTAAGTGTAAAACAATCAAAGATAATTCAAACATATTCAAAGTATGACATATTCAATAACTACATGTTGAACCCAAAGAAATTGAAATTGGGTTAAAAGTTCGCTTGGTAAAATTCGACAGCCTAACGACTTCACTTTAAAATTCATAAAATTAGATGATGAGAGATAAAATGGTATATCATAACATGGACATAAAATTTACATAAATAAGGATATATAAGAACATATCCCAACATAAAAAGATGTAAATTAAAAGACATAACAAAATAAGTCTTTTTAAAAAGGGAGTGTGAAAAGTTCCTTTACCGATTTGGGAAACTTTCGAAACGTACACCCCATGAATGAAGGGTCATACAATGAAGATGTAAATACCCATAAATGATAGTATATTATACAAATAGTAAAATAATGTGCAGTACATACACCACACAAAAGTAAATAGTGTCCAATGTAGCATGAATCTCACAGGAATAAAAAGTGAGATGAAAACCCCCTTATGAAAATTCGGCAGCCTAACGACGCCACTCAAAACATCCAAAATGGATTGATTAGAGAAAATAGGGTCTCTCATCATATTAACATAAAAATTACAGTAAGATTAATATAAAATAACATCCCAATCATAAGAAATATGAGCTTAAAAGGAATGACCAAAAAGAGTGTACTTAAAAAGAAAGAGAGGGGTAGGATCCCTTACCTCAAGTCCGACTTGTCTTGTTTGTTTCTTTATATTCATGAATAATAAACTTTGGTAAATTTATAATTGATTAATGAAATCATTTAAAGATTATTATTCAGTTAATATCACATATTATAATGTTATAATAATTGTTTAATAATGTTAGTTCATATCAGACGTTTTTGCCGATGTTTGGTACATGTGTAAAAAATGAACTTGTTTGAAAATGATTTCCCATGTAGTAAATCATTTACAGAATATTATTAATGATTAAAATATCATATATATCCAGTAAATTTTTATTTTATTCTATTCCATAACATTTTGAGATAAAAAATGAAAATCAATGTTCCTGGAGACGGTAGGCCGTACGTACGCATTAATGCTACTTTCATTTTTTTGTCATATTAATGGAATTAAAACTAAATGAGAGATATATATATTATAATTACAGAATGATATCCATCATTTATATGTAATATATGAAATATATATCCATTATATATATGTACTTATAATAGTACATACCATTTGGAGATAAGAAATGAAATGTACCGTTCATGGAGACAGTAAGCCATACGTACGCATGAACGCTACTTTCATTTCTTTGGAACATTAATGGAATTAAAACTATATGAGAGATTATAATTATAGTATAATATATTTGTTATATAAATCACATATGTTCATCAATTTCATTCTTTATACATTCCATGTATTGCATGAACAAGTCACATCACTTGAGGGGGCGGTAGTCCACACTTCCTCAAATGAAATTATCACATTTGCACAACATGAAAAGCATAAAGTTATATATTAATTATAAAATACATAATCATAGAGAGGAAATAAATATAATATATATCATAAATAAATATAGTTCCATCATAATGGCCACCATGATAGGTGGTATGAGAAGATAGAACAATCATCGTTTCGTGAGGCAGTAATTCGCATTCCACAGAAACATTATGTTCTTTAACCATTAGATGGAGGTGTGTGTTAGTGTAGCTTTAATAATACTCATAAAAACATACTAGTATATTGAATATACTGGTGTTGTTACAAGAGAAATAAATAAAAAGAGTTTAGGGGGTTGGAGAAGCAAAATAAAACAAAAGAACACTAGGGAAGACTTTACCTTTAAATCAGGTAACTCTTTTTGATTTGAGCTAGAAGGCTTCCTTGGAAAAAATTATGCCCAAAGTGAAGCTTCTAGGAGTAGGAGAGGGATGTGGAGAGACAACATGGGCAGGGTTTGGCCGAGCCAAAGTCTTGAGACTTGTGGGTAAGGTTGTAGAGGTGGGGGCCTTTTATAAGAGAAGAGGAGGGGCACATTTGGAAAGTTATAAAATATTACTTTATTATAAAATTAATTTCGGTTTTTAAAGGTCAAAAAAGGATATATTTCGAGGATAAGGTGATAAGGTCTCTAAATCCACCCATCCAATAGGTTTTTGACATGTTTAAGACTTAAAATATACCCTATCTTCCCATTTTATTTAAATCGTTCATTTATGAGGTAATCACTCCATCATCACGGTGTCATAAATAAATTAATTTATTTAATGTCTAAAAATTATAAAAAAACTATCATGATTTAGGAAATCGTTTTATCTCTCTAATTAATATTTATAGTAAAAAATATGACTTGTATAACCACATGTAAAAATTGTTTTAGTAAAAAAACACATGTTTGTGACATTTTTATTTTAACTTTAAATAAAAAGGTATTAATGTCATTTTCCAACCAAAGTGGCTCCATGGGATCCCCAAGTTGACCCATGGATTTTCTTGGTCGGCCATGACTCATCCAATAAGGGTAGTACATGTGTCATGGTCATTTCATATTATTAAAACATTATTTTTACCTTAAATTACACTAATTACCTCTAATCGCGATTAAAAACTTAAAAGTTACTATTCACCAAAAAATTATTTTAATCCTATTGAACCACATTTTACATCATAATGAAAATCATGTATGTCGGATTTTTGAAATTCAAATCACATAATTGGTAAAGTTTCATTTAAACGAAAAATCAGTTTTTAAACTACCACTTAGTGGTTTCACTATTCATCAAAAATTGAAGTTTTTCAGAAAAATACCAAAAATTCACCCTAAGATATATTTGATATTCCAAATTAAAAAATGATGTCTATTTTAAAAATTTCAAAACATATAAGTTGCGTTAATTAATTTAATAATTAATTCCCACTGTCAAAAGAAATAGCGTGTTTTAAAGAAACAATATCTATTAAAAGATTGACACTAGTTTAAGTCCAATTTCAAAGTGAAATTAATTTCAATGACCACTATTGGATTAAATGGTAAAAATATATTCTAATTTCACTTTAAAAACAATTAAAAAGATAATTTGATCATATAAAGAAATTATATTAAAAAGAGGTTTTGAATTAAAATACAACATTTTCCACTATTCATTAAAAAATGAACTTTATCAGAAAAATACCAAAAATTTACACAAAGTAAATTTTGATGTCCTGATTCTAAAGAAGAATTTTATTTTGTCAAATATAACACATAAAATTTTCAAAAAGAGGATTTAAAATAGGTTCACCATCAAAAGGCGGTTAATCGACCCTTTAAAGAATATTAGATTGTTTACGCTTAAAATTGGATTCATTCGCATTTTTAATCCTCTAAAATTTATTGTAAAAAGTAAAAATATTTGAAAAACATATATAATAATTTTTTAGTTAGTTCTATTCATTCCCGTCATTACAATGGCTAGGTGTTAACTACCAATTAAAATAAATTTATTTTATTATTAGAATGCAACGAAAGATTTCAAAGGAACTCGTTGTTGCGTATTGGGTAAGCCATCGAGCATAGCATTCCCTTTAAATTAATATTAACATTTTATTTACAAATAGGGATAAATATAAAAATTTCATATTCTTTATTTACCTGGGGTGTTACATCCTTCCCCCCTTTTGGGAATTGCGTCCTCGCAATTTTAAAATTGGGCTTGGAAACTTCATTGAAAATCCCACATCAGAACAAGAGTCAGTCAAACTATCACTTTAAAAGAAAGAGAGAGAAGTAAAAAGGTCACCCGAGTTAACCCATACTAGGATTCCTAGTATGAAGATATGGATATGGAGGAAAAAACAAAGGGTCATGTTCTGATGGAGAGTGATAGTAAACATGTCTATGAGAAAGTTAACTACAAGAAAATCACAAACTTTTGATGGGTTAAACGGTATTCGATTCCCCAGTAGGAAATGTTAACAGACAACATTTTTTTTAAGTTACTCTTCATTGAGGAATTTATTTTTGAGCTTAACTAAATCATAATGAAACATACTTACTTGTCACATAGACTTTCAACTTTTACTAGAATCCTTAATCAAACTCATATTTTCTCCAAAAGACGAGTATTTAGGAAGACTTGTTCGCATTAAGAGTACTATAATCAACTTCTTGAGAATCACCTAATCCCCAAAAGAGAACTATATATTTCCCATGTCTTTATATATCAACCAAAACTAAACCAAAAAGTTTAGTACGAGGTCAGATAATACCCAAAAATGATATTTTTTTTATGAAAAGAAAAACTAATTCTAATCTCCAATTTTTTTCAAACAAAACCCAAAGTTCAACAAAGACCATTCAATAAACATTTATCTATAAAATTCTTCAAAATAAACCCAACTAAGATTGAAACCCAAATATTTGGAGGATTTAATCACATAGTCTTCCAACATACAAATTAACATTTATCTCCAAATAACATCAGTTACTCTTAAAGTCTCATATTGAAAAGTAATTAACCTAATCACATATCCTCCATGATAGGTTAATAATTTCCATAGATAACCCAAAATCAACTAACCCTTGATTCATAAAATCAACTAACTAAAAATAATTATCCAAAATAACCAAGGACTTCACATTGTCCAGTGGTAGGCGATAAATACCAGTCGCACTTTGGTTGTGGGTTCGATTCCCACAGCTTTGTCCGACGCGACGGGTTGTCACACGGTCTACGTGTTGTCCTTTTTCCAAAACTATATAATTCTTAAAACATTCTCCAAAATGAGATAAAATCTTCAAAAATAATCATAACATATTTTAAACTCAAGTTTATCTCATGCCTCTCATTTTCCATCACAACATATAGTAACCCATAATTACCTCAAAAGTAAGGATCATATAAACCCTAATAGTTACCTTTATAATTATCACCTGAACTTCCACATAGAGTTGGTTCTCTCGTACATAATCCATTAGATAACTCACCAAGGTTCAAGTGGTTGATCATGGCTCCTGATAGTTGGTTTAGAATAACCACGAGATTTCTCATTGAATCCCCCATTTAATCTAGTCTCTTAATAAGAGAACCACCACAGTTTCCTTCAAACACATTGTCACTTTGGTGCCTGCTAGATCCATCCATTTACTAAAACCAAAAAGGTCAGTGTGAGTATATCAACAAAATCATCATGTACTAAAGAGGAAGATAAAAACTAAGATATACTTATCCAAGTTATCTCAACCTCATTCCAACCGTCAAAAAAAAAATAACAATGACTCTATCTAATATAATAACCATTGTGTTTATACACAACTTTTCACTTATTCTTAAACAACACTCTAACTGCTAAATTTATCTAAACCGACCTCTGATACCAACTATAAGGACCCGACCTTAAACCTTAATTAATGTTGAGTTATTTCAAGAATACACATTGAGGATATTTTCAGGTTTAGAGTTTTAGAGAATTAGGTCATAAATCATGCATTACATTCCACATTTAAACAAAGTGGTTACATAAAAGATATTATTCATTTTTTTTCGATCAACGGAAACATATTAAAAAAATAAAACATGGATTCTCTTTTGACACTTCCTTGACACTATCATCATATCATGTACCTTTACCTTGACCTGTGAAAAACATTTCAAAAACTTGGGATGAGCATAAAAAGCTCAGTAAGGGAAATAAAAATCCAGAAAGGAAACATTAGTACATGTATACATATAAATCAATGAAATCATACTTTACTCAAAAAATAAGCACGTTAACATACCTCATGAAATCATAAGATTTATGAATAACTCATAGAAATCATAAGACACAAAGGTAACTTGAGGCATTCATAACATTCTTAGGTAGGGAGTAACCCTCATGGTTACATTTGGAATACCCATCATAGTATATTCCCTAAATCTCTTCAGAGAAACCTTAACATTTTACCCCTTCGCGTTACACAATGCATTGGAGAGCTATATCGGGCTCACCCGCCCTTAGTTTATCATGGAACCACCCGTTTTCATAAAAAATTACCAAGAAACAAAACATAATCATAGAACATAACTTAAGAATAATGGAAAGATAACATTCCTACATTGCAATAACAATATAACATTTTAAGATATTGAAATAATAAATCCATTCTAAAAACCATTTTCAAAACCATTTAAAACATTTAATAAAGTGATTTTTGAATCAAAGTGTCCCATACCACTTTTAATATTTTAACATTTTAAACCATTAATATCCATATAAATAAGTCCTTAAAACCATTTTGAAAACATGGATATTAATGAGAAAATTTTATAAGAATAAATCATTAAAACATTTAAAATGATATTTTAGTTAAAGGGTTTTTAACAAAATGAGAGACACTTGAACAAAATAATTGAGGAATAACATTTAATCAGAGCTTTATAATATCATGAGAATAAATGGATTCATGATATAATATTCCAAAGGATAGTACATACACCATATAAGAGTGAATTGGTTCATAACAACAATGAAGTCTCAATAGAAAGGTAAAATGAGACGAAATCCCTTATAAAGAAGGTTTCCTTAAATTAAGGATAAATCGATCTCGTAATTATGTGTGAGAAATATAAATAGACCCAATATAAGTGGATATTAATTTTAAAACAATAAAATATCATTCACACATATTAGAAGGACGAAATATTCAATAACTACATGTTGAACCCAAAAAAATCGAAATTGGGTTAAAAGTTCCCCAGGTAAAATTCGACAGCCTAACGACGTCACTTTAAAATTCATAAAATTAGATGATGAGAGAGAAAATGGTATCTCATCACCTGGACATAAAATTTACATCAATAAGGATATATAATAACATATCCCAACCTAAAAATATACAAATTAAAATACATAACAAAATAAGTCTTTTTAAAAGGGAAGTGTGAAAGGTTCCCTTACCGATTTGGGCAACTTTCGAAACGTACACCCCATGAAAGAAGGGTCATACAATGAAGATGTAAATACCCATAAATGAGAGTATATTATCAAAATAGTAAAATAATGGGAAGTATATACACCACACAAAAGGAAATATTGGCCAATGTAGCATGAATCTCACAGGAATAAAAAGTGAGATGAAAACCCCCTTATGAAAATTCGGTAGCCTAACGACGCCACTCAAAACTTTCAAAATGGATTGATGAGAGAAAATAGGGTCTCTTAGAATATGAACATAAAAATTACAGTAAGATTAATATAAAATAAAATCCCAATCATAAGAAATATTAGCTTAAAAGGAATGACCTAAAAGAGTGTACTTAAAAAGAAAGAGAGGGGTAGGATCCCTTACCTCAAGTCCGACTTGTCTTGTTCGTTTCTTTATATTCCTTAATAATAAAATTTAGTCAATTTATAATTTCTTAAGGAACTCATTTAAAGATTATTATTCAGTTCATATCACATATTATAATGTTATAATAATTGTTTAATAATGTTAGTTCATATCAGACGTTTTTGCCGATGTTTGGTACATGAATCAAAAATGAACTTGTTTGAAAGTGATTTCCCATGTAGTAAATCATCTCAAAAATAGTATTAATGGTTAAAATATCATATATATCCAGTAAATATTCATTTTATACTATTCCATAACATTTGGAGATAAAAAATGAAAAGCACTGTTCATGGTGACGGTAGGCCGTACGTACGCATGAACGCTACTTTCATTTTTTTGTCATATTAATGGAATTAAAACTAAATGAGAGATATATATTATAATTATAGAATTATATACATAATTTATATGTAATATATGACATATATATCCATTATATATATGTACTTATAATAGTACATAACATTTGGAGATAAGAAATGAAATGTACCGTTCTGGAAGACGGTAAGCCGTACGTACGCATGAACACTACTTTCATTTCTTTGGAACATTAATGGAATTAAAACTATTTGAGAGATTATAATTAAATTATAATATATGTGTTATATAGATCACATAATTTCATAAATTTCATTCTTTATGCATTCCATAAATTGCATGAATGAGTCACATCACTTGAGGGGGCGGTAGTCCACACTTCCTCAAATGAAATTATCGCATTTGCACAACATGAAAAGCATAAAGGTATGTATTAATTATAAAATACAGAAGAATAGAGAGGAAATAAATATAATATATATCATAAATAAATATAGTTCCATCATAATTGCCACCATGATAGGTGTTATGAGAAGATAGAACAATCATCGTTTCATGAGGCAGTAATTCACCATCCACGGAAATAGTATGTTCTTTAACCATTAGAAGGAGGTGTGTGTTAGTGTAGCTCTAATAATCCTCATAAAAACATCCTAGTATATTGAAGATACTGGTGTTGTTACAAAAGAAATAAATAAAAATAGTTTAGGGGGTTGGAGAAGCAAAATAAAACAAAAGAACACTAGGGAAGACTTTACCTTTAAATCGGGTAACTCTTTTTAATTTGAGATCAAAGGCTTCCTTGGAAAGAATTCTGCCCAATGTGAGTCTTATAGGAGTAATAGAGGGATGTGGAGAGACAAAATGGGCAGGGTTTGGACGAGCCAAAGGCTTGAGATGTGTGGGTAAGGTGGTAGAGGTGGGGGCCTTTTATAAGAGAAGAAGATGGGCACTCTTGGAAAGTTATAAAATATTACTTTATTATAAAATTCTTTTTAGATTTTAAAGGTCCCAAAAGGATATATTTTGAGTATAAGGTGATAAGGTTTCGAAATAAACCCATAAAATAGGTTTTTGACATGTGTAAGACTTATATTTTACCCTATCTTCTCATTTCATTTAAATCGTTCATTTATGAGGTAATCACTGCATCATCACGGTGTCATAATTAAATTAATTTATTTAATGTATAAAAATTATAAATGAAATATCATGATGTAGGAAATCCTTTTATTTTTCTAATGAATATTTATAGTCAAATATATGACTTGTATAACCCCATGTAAATATTGTTTTAGTAAAACAACACATGTTTGTGGCATTTTTATTTTAACTTTAAATAAAAAGGTATTAATGTCATTTTCCTACCAAAGTGGCTCCATGGGGTCCCCAAGTTGACCCATGGATTGTCTTAGTCGGCCATGACTCATAAAATAAGGGTAGGACATGTTTCAAGGTCATTTCATATTATTAAAACATTATTTTTACCTTAAATTACACTAATTACCTCTAATCGCGATTAAAAACTTAAAAGTTACTATTCACCAAAAAATTATTTTAATCCTATTGAACCAAATTTTACATCCTAATGACAACCATGTATGTAAGATTTTTGAAATTCAAATCACAGAAGTGGTAACGTTTCATTTAAACAAAAAATTAGTTTTTAAACTACGACTTAGTGGTTTCACTATTCATCAAAAATTGAAGTTTTTTAGAAAAATACCAAAAATTCACCCTAAGATATATTTGATATTCCAAATTCAAAAATGATTTCTATTTTAAAAAATTCAAAAAATATATGTTGCATTAATTAATTTAATAATTAATTCCTGCAGTCAAAACAAATAGCGTGTTTTTATGAAACGATATCTATTAAAAGATTGAAACTAGTTTAAGTCCAATTTCAAAGTGAAATTAATTCCAATGAAAACTATTGGATTAAATGGTAAAAATATATTCTAATTTAAATTTAAAACCAATTAAAAAGATAATCTAATCATATAAATAAATTAGATTAAATAGAGGTTTTGAATTAAAATACAACATTTTCCACTATTCATTAAAAAATGAACTTTATCAGAAAAATACCAAAAATTTACACAAAGTAAATTTTGATGTCCCGATTCTAAATAAGAATTTTATCTTGTCAAATATAACACATAAAATTGTCAAAAAGTGGATTTAAAAGAGGTTCACCATCAAAAGGCGGTTAATAGACCTTTTAAAGAATATTAGATTTTTTACGCTTAAAATTGGATTCATTCGCATTTTTAATCCTCTAACATTTATTGTAAAAAGTAAAAATATTTGACAAACATATAGAATCATTTTTTAGTTAGTTCTGTTCATTCCCATCATTACAACGACTAGGTGTTAACTACCATTTAAAATAAAATTATTTTATTATTAGAGTGCAACGTAAGATTTCAAAGGAACTCGTTGTTGCATATTGGGTAAGCCATCGAGCATAGCGTTCCCTTTAAATTAATATTAAAATTTTATTCACAAATAGAGATAAATTTAAAAATGTAATATTCTTTATTTACCTGGGGTGTTGCACTAACTACCTGTCTATCTGTGGGTGGAAATTTAAACTCAAAAACGCCTAGGAACCAAATACCTTCTATAACCTCTATTTTAAGCATGAAGTAAAACATGAATCATGATCCATAACTATAGTTCGTGGTACTCCATTAAACAACAAAATATCTCAAACATATAGACCACCCAATTAGTCCATGGTGAAGGTCTATAGAATTGGTAAGAAATGTGCCACCCTAGTAAACTGATCATCAAATACCCATATCACATCGTTCTTCTAAGGCATCCTTAGAAGACCCACCAAAAATCCCATCGTGACATCATCCCAATTCCATTTTGGAATGGGAAATGGATATAAAAAATCACATAGTCACTGATATTTGAATTTCACATACTAAAAAGTATAGTATTTCATCACAAATCATGAAGCCTCTTTCTTCATCCCTAGCCAAAAAATACTATCTACAAAGATAGTGATTCATTTTCGTCAAAAAGGGATGAACTTACCACATCGAATCATGAAACTCACTCATCTACTATTACACATACAAGTTGGCATGACAATATGACCATGAACATAAACGATCTCATCATAATCAAACTTCCAATTAGACGGTGACTCCCCACCTTCAAGACTTTCCATCAAGAACAGAAACATTGGATACTAATACTGCCAATCCTTAATCCAAAAAAAAATCACGGTCTCAACTGCTGAGGATGCAAGGGTTATCTTCACTTTCCCATCCTGAACCTCTATAAGAATATCAAAAAATAACACCATTATCCTCCACTCATAACTAGATTCCTAAACCGCATGTTTTTTAGTCTTTCGACTCTAATAATCGCAACACTATTTCCCTTTCCCAATATGTAAACCAGATCAAAATCAATGGAATGCATGTATTCAACCCATATTCACTTCTAAAGATTTAAATAATGCTGGGAGAATATGTATTAAGTATTTTATGATCGATATACACTGTAAAATTTTCTCCCAACAAGTAACGTCTACCAAAATTTAAAGCATAAACCACTACGACTAACTCAAGATCATGTGTAGGGTAATTTGATTCATAAGACCTCAAATATCATGACTCATAAACCACAAACCAATCATCCTATATCAATAATTTCCCTATCCCAACACCGGGCACAATGCAAAACAAGGTATACTCCTTACCCGTCTTAGGTAGGATCAAAATTGGTTACTTATTTAATCATTTCTTTAACTACTAAATGGAATAATAACATTCCCAAGACCATTAAAATTTTATTTCCTTCTTGGTCAAGCACAAAAGTGGTGCTTCTAAATGGGAAATTTTTTTGATGAGCCTAGGGTAATAGCCCACCAAACCCAAAAATATTTAGATATCAAAAACATTCTTGGGCTGCTCCCAAGATACAACTGCTTGCACTTTCTCCTGCTCCACTGACCACTTTCCTCAGAGATGATTTGACCCAATAAATGTACCTAATCAATCTATAAATTATATTTAAATATCTTAGGGTATAGTATATGCTCTCTTAGTGTACTCATGATGATGTCAAGGTGTTTGACATGATCATCATGATTCTTGGAGTACACCAATTTGTCATAAAAAAAATGACTACAAACTAATCTTGGTATAGGTGAAAGATTGGGTTTGTTAGGGACATAAGCACTATAGGCATGTTGGTCAACCTGAACAACATCATAAAAAACTCATACAAACCATACCTTCTACTAAAAGAGGTCTGCTATATATTAGAAGGTCTCTCCCTTAGGTGATGATAATATGATCTCAATTCAATATTGGAGAACATAGAAGTTCATATTATCTGGTCAAAATGATCATCAATTCATGGAAGAGGGTATGTATTCTTAACTGTCATTGGATTAATCCTCTGATAATAGACACACAACTTCAACGTCTCATCAGTCTTCTTGGAATAAAAAACTAGAGATCCCCATGGTGATCTAATATGATGAATAAACCCTTTATCATCAAATTCCTTAAAATTAGTTTTATGTTCCTAAAGTTATGTCGATGCCATTCTATATGGAGGAATAAAAATAGGTTCTTATCCCTGTAGAAACTCAATCATGAAATCAAGATCTGTCTCGAGTGATTGCCCTAATGAATTCCTTAGGAAACACATCCGGAAATTTATCCACCACAGGAGGATAGAAAAGCTTCACTACTCCCCCATCATCAAGCACAAGACATTCCACTTGGGCTATGAGCTCACCCAAATGCCGAAAAATGGCCCTGCATGACCTACTTAGATATCTCATTCCACATGGCGAACATAAATATTCCCCTCAAGGGATGAGAAAATTACCCTACAAGGGTAACAATAAATATGATCTTAATAAAACCCAAAACAACCCATCCCCAAAATCAGATCAAAACCTGAAATTTCAAGAACAAAAAATTCCCTTAGGAAGTGAATCCCACCAAACTCAAGGGTACACTCCTTACATTTCAAAATATTTTCTTCTCTCACCCCTAACAGTGTATTAATTGACATAACCCCATAGATATGTTCCACCACTAACCCCAAAACATTCACCAAATGACCAGATATAAAAGAGTGTGAGGCCCCTGTATCAAATAAAGCACTAAAAAGCATGGAATCAACAAGAATCATACCTCGAACTATCAACAGTCCAACCTCACCACCTCCCAGTGCAAGTTGAAATGCATGGGGCTAACCTGTCCCTCTACCCTGAGTTCCAGTCTAAGTCCTTGGTGTTGCACTACCCAGGTGATAAGGATACCCCTGCTCTAGAGTACCACATCAGCCACCACGATCGATACGTCTAGTAGAACTCCAACTACCTTCTAGATATGGAGTAGCTAACCACCTACTTGTACTCTCAATCATCGACAATCCTCCATCACTTCCCACTTGTTGTGTGTTCCTACATAACCTCTACACATGACCCATCCTGAAGCATGCTCGACACTCATCTGGTGGTTGGGGACACTAACCATGCATGTGTCCTGACCTGATGCACTAATATAATTGCACTTAGTCATCACCCTAAGAGGTCAAACCACTCCCCTGGGAACTCTTTCTACCACTGCCCTGGTGAAAACCCTCAAAACACCACTTCCTACTATCAGAATATGAAACACTAAATCACCCAACTAGAACTACATGTACACCACTGAAAACCTCCTTTAGGTTGACTTCTAAAATAATGTCTTGATCCACCACCATATAAAACATTTTTAAATGAAATATATTCACCTGGGAAATGATCTCAGGTGTAATTCCATCTTGAAAATGTCTCATCATATCTACCTCATCCCCTTCCAATGTTGTAGAAAAGCATTGCGAGTCTGTAAAGTATCCAACATAATATATCACATTCATAGTCCCCTAAGTCAGACTCATAAACTCTACAACCTTCTTCTACCTCAAGGTCTCCATATAGAACGATTCCATAAATGTTTCTTGGAAATATTTCCATAAAATACCATTTTTATGCTCTGCCTGAACCAGGACATCCCACCAGAACATTGTCGGGCCTCGTAACATATAAAACACCAACTTGACTCTCTTATTATGAGGAGTCTCCAAGTGATCCATAATCATTTGGACGGACTCTATATAGAACTTATCTTCCTTAGGTCTACCCTTTAAATCAAAGTTTGGATGGTGTTGCAACTAAAACTCTCGAGTCAGTTCAAACATACTCGACACAACTTGCCTTCGGTCATGTTCCATTATCTTTATAAAATAAGAAAAGTTCTCATGGAACCACTCCGCCGTTCTATTACCCTAGATCAATGGGGTTTCATACTCCACTACCAAACGATCATTCTCAACGATATCCTCTTCTTTCCCAAAATGAAACACATCACCGTGGCTACATCTCTCTATAATATGAAACACAACTCTCAAAACACATAACTTACATATTTCATTATTTTCAAAAAGTAAGGATATCTAGTAGCCATAAACAACCAATTTTTATGCACTATCCAAATGGTTATAGTCACATCTCTATCACTAATATCATCCATCCCCACTACAATCCATGATCAATATGGAGTAAACCAATTTACTTAAACACAACCCTTTTTACCAGACACCCTTTTTAACCATTTCACTTTCACAATATCAATATTACTCTTTTAGGCACCATTCTATCCTTACAACTCATCATAACCAAGTTTTAGAACTATTTATATATCTTCATTAGGAACTATTCATTAACCATCTTTTCACGTTCTTCCCATTTACCTATTTAAATCATCTTTATTAGACACCACTTCATTAAAATTTGAAGTAAAATGAAATACAATATATCACTCACATCCCACATACCTTTACCATGTGTTCCTACCATGATTCATGTCACATGTATCCCTAGGTGCCTAAAATGATGCATGCATACACAACCTCGGGCCATATCAGCTATGAGAAAATACCATAAAATAGTCATATCACACAAAAAGTGAATCACCCAGTGGTGAAATATCATCCAACCATAACAAAAAGAATCAACAACAATAATCCCACACTAGGTACTTGGGTTTTCTATCATACATGGGTCAGTTACTCCCTTGACAGAGCTCATTGACATGGTAAGACACATACTAATCTACATTTTCCTTTCCAAAATAGTAAATAAACAAAAAAAAGACTCTAATTCCACTTTGTAACATCCTTGACCCAATTGACACTAATTTAGTGCCCCAATCTGAGTTTCTAGACGACCTCAGGCACACCTCCCCATATGTAAAAGGATACCAACTAACAACGATGGTCTAATGGAACATGTGGAGAGACTATACACTCTTTATCATAGTAATACATTATATATAAGGTATAAAATAAAGGAAACAAATTCATAATGAATATGCATCACAAATCCATTTCTCAAAACTGGGTACAATCCCACAACCAAATAATAAATATGCCATGTCATGTCATACAGGTCAAACTATAAAGAAACCCCAAAAATAAAGACAAAATAATGAGTCTAAAAAATGGGCCCTAAGTTCATGTAAGAATCCCTCATCCATGCACATATCGCACCCAAATCAACCCTCTAATATAGGACTCTAGCCCTTGTCCTGACCTGTAACCATAAAGTCTTCTCGGGTACCCAATGGTGGTCTGAGCAGGGTGTGAGTACAACTCAGTAGGCCATCCCCAAAAGTGTCTGAAAAAAATTTAGTATAAATAGACAGTGTATGAATGTATACAATGAATAAAAATATAAGATAAAGATAAACCAGGTTACACTAGTTAATAAGGTACACTTAGACACTTTCATAATTTATTCTATGGGTAAGACATTTTTATCAATTACAATTCATCCTATACCAGTCACATAAACTACACTTAAGGGTGAATCATGTTCCCTATGTAATTGGGGAAAAATCACAAAAAATAATACATAACACTTACCCTGGAGCCTCAGTCTAGGTTTTCATATCACTTACATTGGAGCCTTATTCTAGGTAATTATACAACTTACCTTGGAGCCTCAGTCGAGGTGATCATACCACTTGCCCTGTAACCTCAGTTGAGGTATTAATATCCCATTCATTTGTTAGGGAAATATGGAATCAATTTAACACCCTAACCCATGCATTTTAGGGGTGGGTTTAGATCATCGGTCCAACCTAACTTGTGGGAATAAATCCTCAATTATACTCCACTCACCACAAATCCATGTGCACATGCTTCATTAACCATTTAATACATATACCATTTACAACCCATAAATCAAAAACAAAATCACCATTTACAACTATTTTTCTTTGAACACACTTACCATTTACCGACCATAGTTCATTCAACACTTATATCATCTTCATACCTTAACCATTTACCCATTGACCATTTACATTCCTTCACCCAATAACACATTTACCGTTCTTATGCATTAACCTTAATGCATCCCACGAAGGTCATAAGGGGTTAAATTCATCATTTAACCAACCAATTCTTCATTTAAATTATGGAGAACCAAAAGGACAAGAAAAAAAACACAAAATCAAAACCACATACACATAAAAAAATCAACATGACTATGACATATAACTTGTAGACTGGCTACCTCAATTTTCTAGACAGTTACATGCTTAACCACAACCTTTTATTTAGAAAAAATCCACCTTTAAATACATGACCTAGAAACCACTAAAAAAAGAGAGTTTTAGGGATTTATAATGAGAATAGAAGCTACACAAGCTCTAACCTAGATGAAAAAGTAAATATGAGTTATTGAATCACCCAAAGTTTCGGTATGCACCCAACGATGATCCAAATGGATTAGAAACAAGGGAGATCAATCCTTGGAAAGTTTATGAGGATGGGTTTATCACCCTTGGATGATGTAGGACAAATGGGGAGGAAATTCATGTATGAGTTCTTAAGGTCTGAGGAGGAAAAAGCTAAAAATACACATTTTTAATGGGGTGCACAATTTAGAAAAACGGTTGACCAAACTAGGTGCCACCCTCTGTCCAAAAGGGGGTCCAGGTCACACAACCTCTTGGGGAGCCCACACGGGTTGAAAAACCTAGCGGTGACTATGAGGGGTGGCTATATAAAAGCTTCCATGTCTTTTCCACACCTTTTACAGTTTAATGAATTATGTACCTATCCTCCAAGAAAGAACGGTTAGGTCGTACTATTACTACATATTGTGCACCAACTATTAAACATGCACTGAATGACCACTTTTCATCCCCTTTCATGTTCCAAACCCTTAAAACACCACTGAGACAGCTCGTACTACCAGAAATTATTTTAACCAAATTAAAGAGAGTTAATCCAAAACATTAATGGAAACATACCTCAAAGAATATAAAATTAGAAATAAAAATAGAGTAACTCACTATGATTTACATTGTTGGGATCATCCCTTAATCCCAAACCATCCATACCTGACACATAAACACTTTTGGAGCTCCATCCTAAAACAAATTGGTAACAGGAGGAGTAAATCTTCCAAACTTATAGGCTAACCAAAAATCATATAATTAATCAATGTGGGATTTTAGTTTACACCCAGGTATCTTCTTGAACCATAACACACTCCCATGAAATTATTTCACGTGTTCTATGTAATATTTCAGTTTATTTCCCTTTTGGTTTTTTAATCCAATATATTAATATCCTCTCAAGTTAGGGAGTCCATCCTGACACTAAAATTGACTTTTCGAATAAAAATATCCCCACAGTGCATTCTTAATTTTCATTAACACTGCTAATATATATATATATATATATATATATATATATATATATAATTTTTCTCCCCTAGTGGTGTATCGTAGTGGTTATTCCTTTGAGGGATATCATGGGAGGTCTCAGGATCAAGTCTCCTGGAGTACTTGTAGGTGTAATAATTTCTCTGTTTATTTGTAATCCCCTCCCCGAACTGTTGTAACAATATATATATATATATATATATATAATTTTTTACACATACATATAATAATATATATTATAAATTATATAAATTTATATAATATTTATTATATAAAATTTTTATTTGATATCTATTAATAATATTAATATACATTATAATACAAATACCACAATTTAAAGTATTATATATATTTTAAATTTTATTATAATTAATTTATTATATATTGCTTATTGTGCATCGAAAATCATTATATATAACTTATACAATTCTAATAGACATTTTTAAGAAAAAAGCATTTTGAAAATTTTCATTTGTGAGAAAAAATTTGAACACATAATTTAATTTCCAATGAAAACATCCAAAACGGAAATCAACATTTCCAATGAAAATCACATAAAAATTTTACAATTAAACATGTAAATACATGCATAAATCTATAAGTATACACATAAATTTAAAACATAAATTCTAATTTTTTTATAAAAATTTTAAATTTTTTTGTGGAAATCTATACACAGTATTTGTAGTAAATTTTACCTCGAAAATTTTATTTTAAATTTACTTATTTTTTTTAATATAAATACATGTTTAAATTTTAAGTTCCACCATATTAATAAATAAATAAATAATTCATTTTTTCACTGAAAATTTTCAATGAGAATTCATACTATATATATAGTGAAAATTTATGTGGGGGAGTTATAGTGAAAAATTACACTAGGAATTTGTAGTTTAAATTTAAAATTAAAACTATTATAAATTATTAATACATAAATAAAAAATATAAATATTCACTAGAAATTTTCATTGAAAAATTTCAAGAGAAAATTTTAGTGTAAATTTCCACCATAAAATTTTAGTTCAAATCTCCACTAAAATTTCGAATACAATTTTTTCATTTAGTTTTTATTTTAATTTTACTAAACATTTGGTCACGAAAACTCTAAAATAAATTCATGTTTAAATTTTAAATTGAAATATATTGACACATAAATAAAAAATTTGATTTTTTATATAAAATTTAAACTTAAAATTTTATAGGAAAATTTCCAATGAAAATTTCCATTGGAAATTTACAAATAAATTTTTCACGTAAAAATTAAATGTAAATATATTAATACATAAATAAAAAGAGAAAATTTTCACTTAAAAATTTCAATGAAAATTTTCACTAAATAATTCTATTATAAATTTCAATAATAAATAGGTGCATATAAACAATTTATAAATCATATAGAAACAAAAAATCTCATCCCAAGTTCCCCGTGTATATAAAAGTGATATCCATGTAAAAAATGGAAATGAAAAGTACATAAAATTCATGTACTTGTCACTATAAATTCCATTTTAAATTTAAACTAGAAACTTTCATTATAATTTTATAATGGAAAATTATAGTTTAAATTTCCATTGTAAATATCTAGTAAATATTTTATTGGAAATTTACAGTGAAAAGTTTTCAGCACATAAAATTATAATAAAAATATATTATTTAATAAGTAAAAAATATAATTCATTGGAAATTTTCATTGAAAAATTGTACTATAAAAATTTAGTGAAAATTTCCATTGAGAATTTTTAGTTTAAATTTTCACAAAATTTTCTAGTGCAAACTTCTACTTAATTTTTATAATAATTATACAAAAAAATTTATTAAAAAAAACTAAAAACAAATGCTTGTTTAAATTTTCAGTTCAAATATATTAACATACAAATATTGTAAATTTTCATTGAAATTTTTAATTAAAAATTTACAATGGAAATTTCTAGCGCAAACTTCCACTATAAATTTCCGGTGCAAACTACCCCTAGAAATTTCCAGTGCAATCTTCCACAGCAAAATTTCCAACTCAAGTTTTTTCACTTAAAATTAAAATATAGATATATTATTGAATAAATAAAAAATTTCAATTTTCATCAAGATTTTTCATTAAAAATTTACACAGGAAAATCACAGTATAAATTTCCATTCAAATTTTAAGTGAAAATTTTCAATGCATATTTTGAACTAATCATTTTCTTTTAAAATTTATAATGAAAATTTTCAATGGAAATTTCCATTAAAATTTAAATGTATTATATTTTTATTTATCATTATTATTATTACATTAAAAATACATTTATTATCAATATTTAATAAAAACATTTATTAAAATGTAATTAAATAAACAATATTTAATTAAATTACATAGGATAGATTTAAAAGCAATGTTATATAATTTTATTTTTAAACATTTAGAAATATATAAACATAAACTAGTGTATTATATTTTATTTATATTTATTATTAATATATTAAAATATATTTTGGATAAAATTTTATATATTTGTCTTTGTTATTAATATTTTCTAATAATATTTTTTATTAAACATTTTCTGATCATTGTTTTTTTAAAATTGTTTACATGTTCTGAATTACATTATGGCCCAACATTAAATAGTTTTATTTTTAAAAATAGTTTCACTTGGAAAAGGGATTGGCCCCCATGTTTTCTTTTTTCCTATGAATGTGAGATAATAATTTTCCATATCCAACTTATTTATATTTTCAAATTTTCATTCTCTTTTATCTTGTCATAAAAAAGAAAAAGGCTTGATAGTATATATTTTTAATTTTCAATTCATAAGGCTTGATTATCAGATCATGGAGAATAAGACTACGATAGTGTTTAGTTTTTGAAAAAAATAACTATTTCTATTAAAAAACACTAAAAAATCTGTAAAAAATAAAAAAGTACAAAAATACTAAATGATTCATTATTTTCACAACATAGGTTTTGATTCTAGCAGGTATGGAATCCTTCAATATAAATTAAAATAGAATCTTATAGAGGTCCCGTATATCATGTTTTCTCACCCACCCAAAGGTGGTTATTTGTGCTACCCTCCCATGTTTGTTTCAATTTTATAATTATAATTTAGATTCAATGTATAGATGGAAGCACACACAATGAATTGATGTAATAAAGTTCCATAATTAATCTTTTTTTACGATTAGAGTACTAAATTAAAAAATGGATTATAGTTATTAATTTATTTGTCATATATTATTTTTTTAAATTGGATTAAATTTATTATTATTAATTTTTTGATTAAATATTTTTTGTAGAAGTAAAATTATTTAATATATTCAATTTTTTTAAATTTTGTACGTATTTCATTTGTAAATGATTTATAAATCTGAATGTGTTAGAATAAATAATTTTAATTCATTAACTATGTATTTTAAAATTATTATAGAATTATAAAATATATTTATTAAAATAGATATCTTTTTAATTTATATTTATTAATACATTTTAAAATTTTGAAATTAAAAATAAATATTTTAATGACTTAATATAATTAATCAATTATTTCAAACTATAATTGAGAAGGGTTATAGTGATTAATTTAAAGAGTAAATGGGTTATATAAAACTAAATGGATTTGGATCTAGGTTTCCAAATTTTATGGATCCTCAACATGTTATTATTCAATGTTTGAAGGAATATTTTGAGAACCCAACTATAATGACCAATTTATAAACTCCTAAAAAGTAAATTGTTACATCATTATTTTTTTCGGTGAATTTATATTTTCAAAAGCCCTAATGAAGTATTTCCTCAAGGATTTTTTGAAGTATATCTAGTATTATGGTAAATTTTTATTTATTTTTGTTTCCATATTCATTTTTAATTTATCATGGTTGGGAAATTGATATAAAAAATTGATTTGTATAAATAAGGAATAAAGTAAAATCTTGAAATCTTTTCTGGAATTGTTCATTTTCTACATAAATTGTGTATGAATGTGATCATAGATACTTGGAATAATGTGGTACCATTGCTAATATATCTTTTTTAAAACATAGGGTTGACTCTTTTCATCATTAAGCAAAAGAGTTAAAACGCATCCTTCAACAGCGTTAAAGAAAAGTGTTGACAAAGGAAGACATTTTTCTTCACTTTTTTTTAACACTAATAGAACTTTTCCCTGATGCTTTTGTTTAGGGTTATAAAATATTCTTTATCTGCATGGATACCTCGTATAGTAACCCTTACATATCCTCAAAAATTAACCCATATCTTTTCATAACCTTGACATGAGTACTTTATCATTTTCATTGAAAATATAAATATCATATATATATTCATTTATATTTATTTATAATTATGTATATAAATATAATCATGTATATGTATATATGTATTATAAAATATATTATTATAAAATATATAAATAAGTATATAAATACATTAAATATTGTTTATATTTAATGTTATATATTTATTTTCATATTATATAATTTATAATATGCATTTAAACTTATGTGTGTCTATTTATATATATTTATATATCTATATTATAAAATATATATAAATGAACATTTAATAATTTAATTATATTTTTTATGTACAATCAACACAATATATAAATCTATATAATTAATTATTACTAATAATATATCTATATATTATCAATTTAAAAATCTATTTGATTATAATTATTAAAATGCTTACTTTTAATTTTACAATTAATAATATATTATGAGAAACATTTATACGTAAAATTTATATTTATGAATTTATTATTATTATTTATACATTTATACATAATATTAATAAATTTATTAATCATAATATTATACATTTATTATACATAATATTATATTACACCAAAAACAATCTACAGAGGTGGTTTTTTTCCTATTCGTGATGGTTTAAACCACCGAAAAATCAATCAACGACAATTATTTAAACAACTATGTATTTCACTATCTATAATGAAATAATTATGGTTTTAATTTATTTAGTAGCATTTTAAACAAGTTTTATTTTCCATATTTAGCAGTGGTTTTCCATAATTTAGCTACAATTCTTATTGTCAAATTTTTTATTTAATAAATGGGGAAAAAAATAAATGAACTGCCTCTAAATAATGTAGTGATGGTTTTATTTCACACTAGTTTATTTGAACCACCAATAAATGAAAAAATTAAAAATAAAAAATTTAAAAAAACCCGCTGCTAATATATATAGTTAAAGTTCATTTTAGTAACGGTTTACAAAAAATATCGTTAAACATTAAAAAAAATAAAAACTTTAAATAAATTATTTTAAAAAAAGTAATATATACAATATACAATGAAACTAATTATTATTAATTAAAAAAATACATATACATTAATATATTAAAAACATATATACAATAAACATATATAACCAATACCCAAAACACACTTATGTATATCAAAATAAATTCAACAACAATCAGTCATAAGCTCGATTACCATATAGACAATATAAGACCCTAAATTCATCTTGTTTATCTCTCCACCTCCATTACATCTAGCTAACTCCATGGCAAGGCCCATCACACATGAAATCGACTACATCAGATTCATATAAACTAAAAAAAATAAGATAGAACCCAAAACAATTGAACCCAAAAAATAACAATTACAGTAGACTCCATGACAATGTTTAACAATACCATAAAAACTAAAAACCATCATGAATTATTTTTTAAGTGTTTTATGGACCCGAACGCTGAACCTGTTTCCTACCACTAACATTTATCACCTTCAATACAAAACTATTACAATAATAAAATGTATAAAAAACATATTAGGCAGAAAATATATTTAGGAATTTTCATATAACATTTTTTATTATGTTAGTCAAATATATAACATTTAAACACAAAACGAATTATATATCAACTCACAATCAAGAATTAAATGAAAGATATGAAAATTATACATGTAATTAAGCCTATAAACTTAGCAAGAACACTGAAAAAACTTAAAAATTACCTATTTAATATACGATTTAACTCTCGTAACTCAAAATGGATGAGTTTATAACAATGCAAACCTTTATATATCATTTTACATTACTTTTAAACTAATTTTACAGAATCGATGAAAACTTACACAATTCATCACATTACCAAAAAAACCATTTCCGAATATACCTATCGTAGTAAATTAGTCATGGCTCAATCATCATTTCTCACAATTCACCCACTATAAGAAACAAACCAAACCATTTATTCCATCCAGACAATTTCCTAGTATAAGATCTTAAAATGAGGAATATCCATTTAATACCAACACATATATTTGAAATTAACTCCAAATAATACATTAACTTACAATCTATCTCAATTATAGATTCCTATCATTAATTATACCCAAAAGCTCAATGCTACTATATAGAGTAAAAATTCAAAATTTCATTTTAATTCAAACCAAAAATTACTTAATGTATAAACACATTCGAAATCAATGGAATCATTAATGTTTTACCCAAAAGTTTTAAAAAACGAAAAATAAATTGTGCACATTTTTAGTAAATAAAACATTTTCTAAAATGAGCAAATAACATTGAATTCCCACAATTAAACCTCCAAACTCCACCAGAACACTTTGAATGCTTAAAATTTCTTATTTAAGATATGATTCATCTCTCGAAACTACAAATTGATGAGTTTATAATAATATAAGTCTTCATATATTCTTTTTCATTACTTTGAAATGAAATAACTTTACATTGTAATGAAAAGTATTTACTCTAACGTCTCTAGTAGTTTCATTAAAGAAACCACTGTGAGGTTTCCATTAAACAATAAGCGAAAGATTTATTCATCCAACTGAATGACCTAAATTTCAACCCCTTATAAATATATATATATATATATATATAAACATATAGAGTTACAGAAAAAATCCTTTAAGAATAATAAAATAATTTAAATAATAACGAATAAAATACAACAAATATTTCTATTTTTTTAGAAAAACTCTGCAATCTAGTGATATGAGGAATGACATACTTTTCATGATTATATGTATTTTTTTAAATAATTCCTAAAAAAAATTATAACATTAAAAAATATATAATTTTATTATTTTTACATTTTTGTGTTACTATAAAATATATAAATACCTCATGAGATATATCTATGTTAATATCAATAGACACCATTCATTTCTCATAATACATGCCTTCAATAAAATTCTCAAACATTTTTTGAGTGCTTAGAGAAGTGTTATTAAACTCATTCCATAATATCAACTTAAAATCTCTCTATTTATTGTCCAAATGTTTCGTGTTCCATAGGCATGAAATAGAGATAGAGATATCGAAATGAAAAACCCTTTATAAGTAAAAAAACACTTCATAATTATATTAATAATTTTACTCTCACCTTTTAAATTAGTCATCAATGAATATTAAATTAGTATTACCTTCATTTGGTTATCAAAGTACTAATTCTTCCATGATATTAGGATATGATTCAAATATTTATAAATAATGGAAAGGCTCACTGTATTGCAAGAAAGCATCCCAAGAATCTGTCTATATATTCTGGAAGCATCACCAGTAGTCACCTCAAGATATTCAAATGAAACAATAATTTTAATTTTTTATGGTACCATACATCTAGTATATTTATATTTTTATATCTTCTATTTTAATTTCTATCTATTTGAGAAATTCAGAAAATAGATAATAAGAAAATATTTTTTTGTACAATGGAATACATACCTATAATGGTACCCAACTAGAATGCCATATATAGTATAGTGACTAGTTACTGCACTGCCAGAGCTGAATTAGATGGTGAGCTACCAAAAGATTTTGGGGAAGCTAATCGCACTGAAAAACTCATTAGAATAGTGGAATTATTCAGATCCCTTGAAGGTGATGACAGAGGAAGTGTGCTATAATATTTTGATCAGTTAGGATCTTAAATTATTTTTTTCTTGGCATCCCTACATTTCAAATGCTATAAAAAATATTAAATATATAAAGAAATAAAAATTAAAATGATTTTAAAATTTAGAATAAAATAAAATAGTAGAATGTATATATATAGGAAACACTTAGAGATATGAAATTATAATATATTTTCATTACCAATTTACATGTTCGATTATCTTTATATTTATTAACCTCATTATTATCAACCTCCATTGTGAGTAGTAGTTCATCATTATCACCCTCCCTTTAAAGTCATATTTTTTCAATATTTCCAGGTAAAAGATATTGAATGTTTTATGGTTAATGAGGCTCACTATCAAAAATTACTAATTGATCTTTATCTCTCATATCATACAAGTCTCTCTGTTTTAAGTGTACAAAAACACTCCAAAAATATAGTATGTCATCATCAATATAATAAACCACATTATATTGTGAATCCAAGATAAATGGATTATTATATTCATGCTCACCAGTATAGATCAAATGTGGGAAGTTGAATGAAGTAAAATGAAATGGATTTTTCATTATATCTCTATCAATGTTGGACCACTTACATTTGAATAAGATAACTGAAAATTGACCGTGATATTTTAATTTGATGATATCAACCAACATTATATAGTATCCCACCTATATAAGTGTAAATACACCATTATTTTGAGTTTTCAAGACCTTTTCATGATTATTTGTGTGAAACTTGAATCCATTAATAATGAAGGAATTGAATCTCCTATCCATCATTAGAGTACCTCAGGAAAAAAACTTCAAATCATTTGATATTTCAACTGAATTATTATCATTCATTATCTACATAAGAAGATATAAGGTATTTATTTCAACATATAAATAATTAAAACTTATCAATTGTATGAATATGAGTATGTACTTACATGATGAGAAAACCGTTAGACAATATCCATGTTAACATATTTTGTTAATTTCAGCTTGTTTCAAGCTTGAACCCTTAGCCTTATATTTGTTTGAAATCTCAATTCTTTAATAAAATTATATTTTATATGATTATTGAGTAACAAATATATATGTACGTGTATAAACTCTAATGAAATTAGTGTATAATTTGAGCCCTTGTCGACTAGTCTTCCAATAATTGTAAATGTCGATGCCTTTTTTTTTTTCAGAATGACAGTTATTAGAGAAGTCATCAACATGTTTGACACAATTGAATATAATCTCAATTCCATCCCAATACCTAGAATAGATGGTAAATCACTCTTCATAAATGTAATATTTAGTAATAGTTCTATTGGTTGGAGTGAGTAAATCCAAGGGGAATTGAGTTTCCAATAAAATTTATGTTAAAAAAAAGGTTAAAATAAAATTGCACAACTAAAAAAAATTCACCCTTTTAATCAGAATGAAAGTTTAATATAATTATTATTTTTTAAAATATTTTTAAAAGATTTATTATGGTTTAGTTAATAAAATATGTAAAATCAATTTAAATTTTGAAACTGATTTACTTAATAAAATCCTTATATAAACGCCGATTAAGATTAACTAGAAAATAAATTTATGTTTATAGTATAAAAAAAATAAATTTTTAAGATTTGTAATAAAGAAAAAAAACACACAAAGGAATAAAAAAGGGGTTTAGTCTCAATTTAAAACCTAATCTTTACCACTTGGAATTCCCCCATTACCAAGAATATTATTATATCCAATAATATGATTCAAAACTTGGACCAGGTATACAAACAACATGGAAATATTTCTAGGCTCAAAACCTATTCCACAATTATACATGGGAAGAAAAAACACAGTACATGCATAACCTCTTCCATAGTTTCTATGGGTATACAGATAAATAAGTCTTGATAGAATATAAATTATTCTCTAGTTTAGGAACAAGAGTCACTCTGTGTAAATAAATAGAGAAAACACACACTTCTTGAATGTAGATCAAATACATTAAGAGTAATTAAGAAGATATGGAAAATGAATTTCTTCTTAGTATGTAATTATATAGGTGCTCAAGGGTCATTGGATTTATCTTTGTGAGGAGATTAAGCTAATTTATATGAAAGTGATAAAAACAGAGTATCTTGGAGTTCTCCTTTATATATGAAGATTCTACAAAAATATTCTCTTGATTCATTGTGAGAGAGGAACTTGATATTTAATGTGTTCCTCAATTTTTACACTCATATTTTAGTATCATACATTATGTAAGTTATCAATCTTCCAGTATTGGGCCTCTCTCACACAAGAGGGAGTTCTTTGAAATATATAGTGTTGTAGGTTTGAATTACCATTAGAGAATAACTATAAATATTTCATGGATCCTCATACTGATCCTCTGACCTTGTCTTCGATGAATCTATGGAATGATTTTGAAATAATAATTATATAAATCCACTGCATTAACTCCCTTAAAATATCTATTGGAATCATTAAATAAAAATTAGGAAGAACAACAATGTTGGAAAAGCTGACAATAACACTCTTGGCGGTGGAACACCTGGTGGTGCCATATTCTAGTCGTAGAAAATTCTGAGAGGAAGGTCATGGCTAATGGTAGGTCATCTGTGGTGGTGGGTCATCTATGATTGTGGTTCTTGGGTGATGGTGGGTCAGGAATAACGGTGAGTCATCTTTGACGGTGGGTCATAGATAACGGTGGGTCATGGATGATGATTAAAAAATTTGAACTAACGGTCTCACTTTTCAGTACTTATCCAAATTTTATTTTTAAATGATATACTATCATAAAACATTAAATTCATTATAAATATAATAATAATTTTTTGTGAACACTAAAACAATGAGGTTCCAACAATCTCCCTAATTTTTATGATAAAAAATCATTTAATTTAATAAACCTTGTATAAAACAATAGTAAGAATAAATAGATGAATTTGAATAGTGAGAGTCTGGTTAACATTTCAACATGATAAATGTGAGATTTTGAAAGTAAAAATGAAAAAAAAACACTTGAAACAAAGTTACAAAATTATAAAATTAAACTTTAAAATTGTTAAAATTAAATTTTAAATCTTAAACATAAATCTTGAAAGTAAAATTCCATCAAAAAATTTCCATCCTTTTTGTATTATAAAAAATACCATAAAAAAAGTAGGAAAATAGGAAAAAATGAATAAGAATAAAGAGATGAGTCAAAAAATTTCATTTCCAAAAATTTGTACACAGAATACAATATAGTCCCTATTAAAAACCAAGTCTAATTCGAATCCCTCTCATATCATGAGGTAGAATCTATCGGTCCTTTTTCTTTTTCTAGAGGTAGGAGTCACTAGGGTAGTGGCTGAGGGAGCTGAGGTATTCTAAGGTAGATCTCAGATCACAACTGGTATGAGATGTTTGACTAGTTTAACTTGTGACATACCAAATGATTGAAACTAAGGAGGTGGATGAACATAAGAAGGATAAAATATGAAGGCTAACATTAGAATGGCCTCAGGAGAAACCACTGTTGTACCAGATACATATAATAACGGATTCATGAGGATCAAAAAATCTATAATTATATTTCCACCTCTATCAATAGCACAAAATACATCCTTCTTCCGCTTCATGAAGAACTTGAGGAGAGGGGTCATAATCTTGAGTTGGTCAACCTGTTCCTTGAATGATCCAGTAACATGTGACATCTTTATGTTTCCATAAAAAATTATCATGGAAATTCAACTCATTCATTATATGTATTTTGGAAAGATAGTATTTTATGGACTTGGTGATTGTTTCTCTATCACTTTGAGATTAATTCAAACACTCTATTACTAGTTTATATATGTGCGAACCGTGTTTTATAATCATGAAAAGATCCTCCTGATGAGATGAATGAACTTCACCCAAAATAGATTGGATATCCTCTCTAACTATAGATCTAATCACATCAGCATTAACTAAGTTCGACGGAGGTTGAGAACTAGATAAAGAAGAAATAGTTGGTAAAGACTCCAATCTCATCAAAAAAAAATATTGACTAATATTAAAGGAGATCATCATCTCTTATATCACAAATATCATAACCTCAATTTCACTTTCCAACCTATTATTATCAAATTAAACTTCTAGAATCTTGAAAATCATTTTAGGATAAATATGGAAACTAACTAACTCAAACAGGTGTCTCGAATTAGATTCACTAAGATGAGTGACAAGTGATGTTTGAGATCATAAAATACCACTGAAATCTGAAATCAACCTCTATCTGAAGACACCCAAGTCATCTATAGAAACACAATATAAAGGCATTAAGTTATCAGTAGGTAGAGGTTCAACGTCTCTCTTAGTGCAAGGCATGGAAACCTCTATAAGATCAGGTATAATAAAAGGTGCATCTGAAGGGAATATATAAAGCTCGTCACATGGTTAATATACTCTACAATAGATCCCTTTGGATCTGTATCAACACCAATTGAAATAGTAGGTCCACTATGCTCTGGTGGACTACTGTGGTCATCACCACTAACATCATCTCCATCTAAGTTTGGATAATATAGTCCAAGATGTTTGGACCCTAGTGAAGGTTCCCCTTTGGATGATACCTCATCCTTTGCTAAGGTAAATCCATCATGAGAATATCTATTATCATCTTCTTATCTTACTTCAATGAAATCTAAGTAGTACAACCCAATCTATACATACCCTAGGAAAATTTCCCATTCATAATGTGATACCACTTAAACTCTAATAGTACTCATATTAGCAAGATAAACATGATCAAATCTACGACTGAAAGTACATGGGAATTCCTCCATCTCAACAAGTGACCCAGATTCACCTCTAACATAGGTAACCCCACCAATTGGATAAACTAAAACCCATCTATTCACACTTACATATCTATCTAAACAAAGTATTTCTCTAGAAATAGCTAAAGAAACATGAGTAGAATAATATGATTGATCTTCCTCAACATCCGAATCTACAACATGATTATGTCCATCAATACTACTTTCCTCATCATCAACTCTATAATTACCATTATCTCCATTACCATTTTCATCATTTAAAACCCTAATAACTTATTTAGAGTATTTTTAAGATCTTTTAATCTTTTCATCTCTAGAGACATTAATATCTTCATCATAGTCTCTTTCACTTAAAATATTCTCTTTGGTAGGGAGTGAGATAGGTGGACTAGGAGGTACATATGACATGATAAGGCCTTTTGGAATATTAGTATCAAAACCTTATTCAACAGAATTAGCTAGTTAATCTTCTTTAGAAAACACAACAACAACTACTTCCTCTTCATTATAAGAATAACTAAAAATATTATTTGGCTCTAAGCTAGGGTAAATAAATTTTTTTGGTCTAGTAGGATAGTCTACAAGATTAGAATCCTCAGAGATATTATCATTATATTCTACCTAATGTTTCTTCCATGTATTTCAATTCACTTTCATTATTTTATAGATAAAAATATTTATATAAAAACAACCACACTTTACTTCATCTTCATCATCCTCATCAACCATGACTTTAGATTTTATCATAGCCTAAATTAACTTATGTTAGATAATAGAATTTTACTTGGAAGATGATTTTCACATATCCATCATGTTCACTATTATTTATTTGTAAAGATTAATCCTATTCCATTATTACCCAAGGAATATATGATACACATCCTGAAATCTTATAGTACTAAAATCACATTTTTGGGACATAACATGTTGAATAATCTGGAAAAGAAGTCTTCATTCTATATCTAACTCAGCAGCAATATGCCTTCTTAGATTACCATCACCACTCAAATCAAGTAGTGTATCCTCATAAACAAGTGTCTCACTATCACCAAAAATATATTTTTTATAGTCTTCAAAAACATCATGATGAGGTATATTTATAAACTTTTCCCATTATTTTTAAGAAAAGGTATCCTCTTGTCCATCAATCATGCTCCGAATAAAATCTTTCTTCTCCCCAAAACTAAACTATACATATTGAGAGAACTAATGTTCCAAAATAGGATAGAAAGGTCTATCATTTCTAGAGAACTACTCTATCCATCCCTATTCCTAGATCACCTAGGAAACCATTGACTTACTAGATAACAACCATTCAACATCCACTTCTTTTTCGGTAACCACTACTGTAACGACCCGAATCCGGAGCCACTCAACTGGTGCCTCATACCCGGTTCTCCACATGACCTCAAGAGCATTTCACCAAACGCCAGAGGCTTCCGACTAGCAGCGAGGGCCTTGGTGATTCATTGGGGAAACTATTCCCTAATTTGGTAAGGTATACAAAGAAAATGAGATAACAGTCAATAACAGAAGCAGTAAACAACATACAATAACTGAAACTAAACAGTGGAAGAAATGTATAGTATAATAATGATGAAAATGATGTAATAGGTACAATTTTCTGAGGAAATCAGCAAACAGAACAATGTACTGAAGTATAACTGAGAACAAAGTACTAAAAGTAAACAACAACACCAGCAGCATCACAAGACTAGGCTCTCCAGCTCCAACCAGCAATCATGTACCTGATGTAGAAGGGCCACAATCCCTATCCACACCTGTAACCATATAACCTATTTGGCCCAAAAAGTAGGACCCAAACAGGGTGTGAGACTAATCCCAGTAGGCAACCACCACAAGATCTTTTCCCTACTGTCAGTGAAAAATTTAGCAAAAGTAAAAGAAATAAATGCAGCAGAGAAATAGGAGTACACTAAGTAAACAATCCTACAAATATCCATTTAAATTTAATTATTAGTTTAATTCAGTCATTTAATTATCACCCAAGGAATCTAGCAACAGCTCTATATTCCCAAAGAATAGCAAGTAACACAACAGGTATCTCAGCAGACTACCAAAACTACAAGAAGTACAAAACACAAGATTTTTCTTTGGCTTGGTGGAATCGTCACAACCAACCAAACAATACTCACACTGACTCTCTGGGAAGCTCATACTGGCAGACCCCTATAGTCAAGTAATCACACAAAGGTACAGACAATCTGGGAAGCACTCACCGTCAATTCCCCTATGGTCTTGAAATGATAGGTATATACTCTCTGAGGGAGCACTAATGTCTAATTACCCCTATAGTCTCAATACATAACTAAGGAAACTTTGAGGAATCACAAAGTCCAATTCATATAGGTCCTACAAAGGATACTAATTTATAACAGACCCTCTAGGGAATCCCTTAATCGTCAATTCCCTCTTTAGTCTACCGCACCAGGTTCACACAGCCCTGAGAAGTCTAGTCAGGCGTAATCGACTATCCGCAACCCTAAGTAAGTTCAAAAACTACTTGGATAATAGATAAAATGCATCAAAAGAATATAAATAGCAAGCAATAAATGCAATCAAATATCTCAAGGCAAGCAATCAATGCAACAAGGTATGCCTCACAAGCAACCTTGGCCAAACTGCGGTAAACAACCAAAATAAGGGAAACACCCATGGGGTGATCCTCAAACATGCTAACAAGAAATCATTAATCATATAATAACCTCAAGCATACAAGCAATATAAGGTAGATAATAATATAGGTTCAAAACCCTAACCCGAGATACCCGATACATGGGAATCCTGCACTTTTTGCACAAAAACTCAAAGACATTCAACATAGGGAAATAAACCACCTACCTCGATCCTAGGAGATCTATATACTTGAATGTCATCCTATGAATCGGCCTAGAACATAGAAGATCTGCAAAAACGTCTAAAAAATTCAACCTCAGATAACTCTCATAAGAGAATGAATCAGCTAAACATGGCCAAGGAAGAACCAATAACTCACCGCTACGATTTTATTGCAACCGACGACGTTCGATTCAGATAACTGGTGACAGATCATCGACTCAGAGAAGATTCAGCCTCCTCAGATACTATGGAATTAATTAGGCAAAGAAGAAGACAGAAATATGGATTAGACACGACCCTGGTCCGTTTAATGAAATAAAAAGAAAAGTACATGGCGTGTATTTCTTGAGTACATGGTGTGTACTTGACTTTTCCGTACACCGCATTAAGCAGCATCCACATCACCCCTACACACCATGTGTGTGGATCGGACACGTCCAACAGACGACCTCGCGCGTAAAAAAAGTACATGGCGTGTACTTATAATGTATTGGGCATGTACTTTGAAAATTTCCAGATTTTCCTCTTTTCCTTAAAAACGACCAGAAAAGGAAAAGCATACTTGAAACGAAGATCTGGGTTCTTACAAACTTCCCCCCTTAAAGAAATTCATCACCGAATTTCCCTAACAAGGTTGTGAAAATGAAACCTTGAACAACTCTGGCTATTGTGATCGCATATCGGCCTCCCTCTCCCAAGTCTCATCCTGCACAAAGTCTTTCTGCCATAGCACCCGTACCAGAAAAATAGATCGGCCACGAAGTACCTTTGCACTACGATCAACAATTCTGATAGGATGCTATTGAACGATGCATCCTGCTCCAGCTCAACCTCCTCGAGTTAGAAGACATGAGCTGGGTCTGAGAAATAACGTCAAAGCTGAGAAACTTGGAAGACGTTGTCCATAGCCTGGTACCTTTGAGGAAACTACAACCTATAAGCAACCAGCCCGACTATTTCCAGAACCTCAAACGACCCGACATATCTCGGTGAAAGCTTACCCTATCTCCTGATCCTCTTGTGTCCCAACCTTTGGTTAACACGTAAGAAAACCTGATCTCTGACCTTGAACTCCAAAGGTCATCTCCGCTGATCAGCATAAGATTTCTACCAAGACTGTGCAGTATCCATCCCTTTCTGAATCAACTCCACCTATTCCGTGGTCTCCTGAAAAAGACGAGGTCCCAACATAGCAGCCTCTCCTTCCTCCATCCAACACAAGGGTGATCAGCACGACCTACCATACAAAGCCTCGTAAGGTGCCATCTAAATAGTTTCTTGAAAACTATTATTGTAGGAAAACTCCACTAGAGGTATATGTTTCTCCCAAGAACCTCTAAAATCAAGGATGCATGCTCGTAGCATGTCCTCTAGCACTTGTATCTTTCCCTCTGACTGGCCATCAGTCTGAGGATGGTAACCTATACTCAGAAGTACCTGTGTACCCAAATCCCTCTATAGCCCTTTCCAGAAATGTGATGTAAAGAGGGCATCCCTATCTGAAATGATAGTACTCGGAACCCCATGCAAGTGTACAATATCATGGATGTACAATCATCCAAGCTCATCGACACCGAAGGTCTTCTTAATCATCAAGAAGTGATCAACCTTCGTGAGCCTGTCAATGACAACTCATACCATGTCATTCCCTTGAGGCGATCTCAGTAACCCTGTCACGAAGTCCATCATGACATCATTCCACTTCCACTCGGGAATGGGTAGCTGCTGTAAAATCCCTGCTGGTCACTGGTGCTCTACCTTTACCTGCTGACCGGTGGAACATCTCATGACAAAACAAGAAACAACTCTCTTCATACCTGGCCAACAATACTGGCGGTGCAGATCACGATACATCTTGGTGATTCCAGGATGAACTTCCCAAATTGAGTAATTGAAGTCTCACATCAGCTCCTCGCGTATATCTTCTGGAACCCACACGCGTCCCTGGAAATGCAAGATCTCATCCTCGCTTACGATCTGTCAGGGAAGAGGGTCTCCTCCTGACATGCTTTCCCATAGGACTAGGCCTTTAGAATCTGATAGCTGTCTCATTCAAACTCGGTCAAGAAGGGTAGAGGTAACAGCTACAGAAGAAATAAAAGTTTTACCCAGTCTGTCATGTACCTCCAAATTAATTTTAGAGAATAGAGCCATACGCTGCCACTCGCTGTTGGCCTCCTGAACTGCATGTATCTGTGTCCTCATGCTCAGTGCGTCTGCCACCGAATTGCCTTTCCCAGGCATACAAGAAAGCTCGAAATCGAAAGATTGTACATACTCAACCCACCTCCGCTGTCTCAGATTCATGTCATGTTGCATGAATATATATTTGAGGCTCTTGTGGTCAGTATATACCACAAAATTCTCTCTCGAAATATAATTTCTCCAACAACGCAAAGCATGAACAACTGTAGAAAACTCCAGGTCGTGCGTAGGATAGTTCTTCTCATGTGGCCACAACTGCCGAGATCCACATGCAATAACATGCTCCTCCTGCATAAGCACTTCTCCAAGCCCGATGCCAGATGCATCACAAAAAACTGTATAAATCTTGCCCAGCTCTGGAAAAACTAGAATCAGTGCTGAAGTCAATCTCCCCTTCAGCTCCTGAAAGGCTGAATTGCAGGCTTCTGACCAAACATACTTCACCCCCTTCTTAGTAAAGCTCGTCAGTGGCTCTTATAAGCGTGAGAAGTCTTGTATAAACCTCCTGTAGTAAGCAACCATCCCTAAGAAAATTCGTACCTCGAAGACATTCTTCACCTGCTCCCAGGTAACTACTACTCCCACCTTCTCTGGGTCTACCGATACTCCTGTCTCTGAGATGACATGACCCAAGAAGTGAATCTCGTCCATCCAAAAGTGGCACTTTGAGAGCTTAGCATATAACTAATGCTCCCTTAGTGTTCTCAAAATGATCTCAAGATGGGTACCATGGTCATGTCGAGTGCGATAGTACACCAAGATATTGTCCAAGAAAACAACCACAAAAGAATCCAAGTATGGATGGAAAACTCTTTTCATCAGTGCCATGAAAACTATTGGTGTGTTCGTGAGACCGAACGACATAACCAAAAACTCATACCAACCATACATGCTCCGAAAGGCTGTAAGAGGTATATCATATGGTCTGACACACAACTGATGGTATCCAGATCTCAAGTCGATCTTCGAGAACACTCTGTCTCCTCAAAGCTAATCAAAGAGATCATCTATCTATGGAAATGGATATCGGTTCTTAACCGTCAACTGGTTCAGCTTCCGATAATCCACAAAAAGCCTAATGTTGTCGTCTTCCTTCTTTTCAAATAAGACAGGTGGACCCCAAGGAGAAGTATGGGGTCAGATGAAACCCTTTGACGGAAACTCCTCCAACTGCTTCTTGAGCTCCTACAACTCAGGTGTAGTCATCCTATAAGGAGGAATGAACATTGGTGCTGCTCCTGGCACAATCTCAATAGAGAAGTCTACCTCTCGCTCTAGAGGTAAACCTAAAAATTCTTCTGGAAAGACATATGGAAAGTGATCAACCACTGGAGGAAAATCTATCAAAGAAGTCCCCTGGTCATCTAGTTATAATCTGGAAATCTGGGCCATAACACCACCAAACCCATGATGTTCTGGTCTCGCTCTGCTCGCCTGGACATCCCATTCTCTTTTATAAAGAAAAGATCCGCCCTCCAATGATGTAAAACTCACCCTGCGGCGATAGCAATCGACATAGGCCTGGAACGGAACTAACCGGTCTATCTCGAGAATGACATCATAGCCTGTCATTTCCAAAACAAAGAGACTCCACAAAAAACGACACCCACCAACCTCAAGGGGGAAGTCTAAGAACTGACACACACTAGCAGTTTTAATTCCCAGGGGAGTGTCTAGCGTCATCATATCCTCAGAATTAAGAACAGTAAGTCTAAGGCTTTCCACATTACACATAAAAATAAAGAAATGAGAAGCTCCAGTATCAAAAAGTGAAGAGGTTAAAACTGAGGCTACTAAAATCATACCTCAAACTGTAGAAAATCCAGGATCCTACTCTTGATGAATCTGCTCTACCGCAAAAGTTTGGCCTGCACCGCGGCCCTGTGTAGCAGCCTGAGATCCCTGAGCTGACACTCTCTGAGCCTGAACACTGCATCCATGGCCTCTACCATTGCATGAATGAAATGAAGAACTCCATCCCCTAGTTTTCTGTGGAACTGGTAATCCTTCTCTTGTGCGCGGAGTCGAAACTGATCCTCCTTCACTAGCCATTGGAAGAAGAACCTTATAGAAACACTGCAGATGACCCATCTTGCCGCATTATCGGCACTCCACTGGGTCTCTTGGGAACTGAGGATTCTTATGCCCATTTTCCTACACTGATAGTATACCACCTGGTTTCTAGAAGGAAGATCTCATCTACCAGAAGGAATACCTCACTTCCTCGAGTCACCTCTTGTAGACTCTCGGTGGCACTTCCTACTGTCTACCTGAAAAGATTCAGTCCTGGAAGCTGAACCGCCCTAGTCGACAGTTCTAGTCTCCCTCAGGTTTATCTCTGTGATAAGCTCCTGGTTGACTATCAGAGTAATAGAAGTCAACTTCAAGATGTTCACCTGTGATCTGATGTCCGGTCTGCGGCCTTCCTCAAACTTCCTTGCTAAAAACAGCTCATCATTCCCTATAACGGGAGTGAAATTCCGTAACTCTGTGAAGCAAGAGGAATACTCCATATCTGTGAGAATACCTTGCTATAGGTCCATGAGCTCTCTAGCTCTGTCAGCCATCAGTGTCGCCGGGTAGAAGTAGTCGTAAAATGTACGCTGGAACTCGTCCGAAGCCATAAGCTGTTGGCGCCCTACGTGCGAAACCACATCCCACCATCTCTTGGTGGAATCTCGCAGCATATAAGTCTAGAGATTCACTCTATTATCTGGAGTTATCTCCAGATGCTCAAAGATGGATATCATGGCTTCTAGCCATAACTTCGCAGCAGGCAGTCCTCCATCCCCTGTGAACGTGGGAGGATACTATTGCTGAAAAAATCGCATCAACTTTTCCATAGATGGGGCAGGATGCTGAGCTCCCTGAAAGGTCTGCATAAACCTCATGAAACCATCTCTGAACTGAGTGTTGTAACTATTGTCTGGAATCACTGCAGTTGTAATGTCCGAAACGATAGGTGGAACTACTAGTGGTCCCTGGTCTGCCGTATCAGGCGTACGGTCACTGCCTGGTTCCTGACGTGCAACAGGAGGAAATCTTGGTGGCATAGCTCTTAAAAGTGAAAAGCACACCTTCTTTAATGATGAACACAGTTGGAACATAAGAGAGTAAGACAGAATGAGAGGGAAAAACTTTAAAATTCTGGAAAAACAAGACTACACGGCGTGTTTTTCAGAAATTTTACCCGTGGAATGTACCTTGGCCATACATGGCTGTGTAAACTACCCATCTACATAGAGTGTTCTCAAGCTACATGGCATGTAATAACCCTTTTTCTCCCTGCCCGATCACTCCTACATGGATAGGAACATGGTCTGTCCCAGCAGGAAACTACACGGTGTGTTTGTCCACTACACGGTGTGTCCTTATGATTTCCCCCTATCTATGTCATTAGTCACATGGACTGGTACATGGACCACTACTACACGGCGTGTCAATATGGTACAAGACATGTTTCCATGTGGATTTTCCCAACCCATGTATTCAGCTCCACGGCGTGGTCACACGGCTCCCCTATGATAAAACTACATGGCGTGTTCAAAGGAGACATGAAATGTGCTTGAAGGAAACCCCCAACCTGTTTTGTTCATGACACGGTCGGATACCCAAGTCACTATACATGGCATGTAACCTAGTACACGACGTGTTCCTAAAAGAACATTCACAACCCCATGTCCCTGTCCACACAGTCAGTGACACGACTAAAAACTACACGGCGTGTATTCATGATGTACACGCTGTGTATTCTGGGTTTTTCTGGACAGTAGCCTTAGAACTGCACTGGAGACCAGAAAACATAGAAAAACAGGCGTTAAGGTGCCAAATTTCGATTTGTGGGGGCCCATACTCCCCTCAAATCAAATATTGGTATCATAACACTGCATATAACAATTAAACAATATAAAAAACTCACGACCCACCAAATTATGATCGCCGAGGGCCTATAACACCTCTAAGTCCAATGTTTAGCATCCATTATAAAGAATATCTAAAAAAATGATACCCTATCAACATGTAATGTATTCTATCACAGCAGCCATCACAACAGCATGCATCGTCTATCCCAAATTTTATCACAACAGCATGAAAATTCTAATGCAACCTAGATGGCATGGAAAAATTCATGACATGTGATTTTTTAACAACTTCCTATATGATGCATGAGATGGAATACCATCATCTCATCGGGTTGCAACAAAATAAAACCACAATCATATAAACAGTAACAATACAAAACAAGTGCACCACCCAACAGTGAAATCAAGTAAACTGTAACATTTGAAAAAATAAAAAATTGAAACATTCGAGGTAATCTGGCTTTTTCACTATACACAGGTTCCTGAACTCCCGGGCACAACTATTTACCATTTACCTATTCCATCCAATCCCTATCAAATGTTTCTAAATATTAAGTCAATAGAAAAGGAAATAACTCCTCTGATACCACTTTGTAACGACCCGAATCCGGAGCCACTCAACTGGTGCCCCGTACCTAGTTCACCACATGACCTCAAGTGTGTTTCCCCAAATACTAGAGGCTGCCGACTAGCATAGAGGGCCTTGGTGAGTCATTGGGGAAACTATGCCCTCATTTGGTAAGGTATACAAAGAAAAGGAGATAACAGTCAATAGCGGAAGCATTAAACAACATACAATAACTGAAACTATATAGCGGAAGCAATGTATAATATAATAATGATGAAAATGATTCTATAGGTACAAGTATCTAAGGAAAGCAGCAAAGACAACAACAAGCTGAAATAAAACTGAGAACAAATTACTAAAAGTAAACAGCAACTCCAGCAGCATCGCAAGCCTAGGCTCGGTCCTATGCTCTCTAGATCCAACCATCAATCATCAACCTGAAGTAGAAGGGCCGTAATCCCTATCCACACCTGCAACCATATAACTAGTTTGGGCTGAAAAGTAGGACCCAAACAGGGTGTGAGACTAATCCCAGTAGGCAACCACTACATGATCTATGCCCTACTGTCAGTGAGAAATTTAGAAAAATTAAAAGAAATAAATGCAGCAAAAAAACATGAGTACACTAAGTAAACAATCCTACAAATATCCATTTACATTTAATTATTAATTTAATTTAGTCATTTAATTATCACCCAAGGAATCTAGCAACAACTCTATATTCCCAAAGCATAGCAAGTAACACAACAGGTATCTCAGCAGAATACCTAAACTACAAGCAGTACAAAACAAAAGCTTGTTCTTTGGCTTGGTGGACTTGTCACAACCAACCAAACAATACTCACACTGACTCTCTAGGTGGCTCATACTGGAAAACCCCTAGATTCAAGTAATCATACAAAGGCACAAACACTCTGGGAAGCACTCACCATTAATTCCCCTTTGGGTTTTCAATGATAGGTATAGACTCTCTGAGGAAGCACTTACGTCTAATTCCCCCTATATTCTCGATAAATAACTAAGGATACTCTGAGGAAGCACAAATTCCAATTCCTAAAGGTCCTGCGAACAATAATAATTTATAATAGACTCTCTAGGGAAGCCCTTAATTGTCAATTCCCTCTTTAGTCTACGGCACCAGGTTCACACAGCCCTGAGCAGTCTAGTTGTGCGTAATCGACTGTCAGCAGCCCTAAGTTAGTACGACAAATAATTGGATAATAGCTAAAATGCATCAAAAGCATATAAATAGTAGGAAATACATGCAATCAAATATCTCATGGCAGGAAATCAATGCAAAAAGGTGTGCCTCACAGGCAACCTCGGAAAAATGGCGATAAACAACCAAAACAAGGGAAACATGCATGGGGTGATCCACAAAACATGCTAAAAAGAAATCATTACTCATATAATAACCTCGGGAATACAAGAAAACTAAGGTAGATAATAATACAAGTTCAAAAACCTAACCTGAGATACATGATACATGGGAATCTGGAACTTTTTGCACAAAAACTCAAAGTCATTCAACGTAGGGAAACAAACCACCTACCTTGATCCTAGGAGGTCGAAATAATTTAACCTCGGCTTGTGAATCAGCCTAGAATGGATAAGATCTGCAAAAACTTCTAAGATGTTAAACCTTAGATAACTCTCATAAGAGAAAGAATCAGGAAACATGGCCAAGGAAGAACTAATAACTCACCGCTGTGATTCTATTGCAACCTACGACGTTCGATTCAGATAACTAGTGACAGATCAGCGGCTCGGAGAAGATTCAGCCTCCTCGGAAACTCTGGATGTAATTTGGTGAAAAATAAGACAAAAATAGGGATTAGACGCGACCCCGATCCGTTTAATGAAATAAAAAGAAAAGTACACGGTGTGTACTTCTTAAGTACACGGCGTGTACTTGCCTTTTCGATACACCGCATTAAGAGGAATCAACATCACCCCTACACACCATGTGTGTGGCCCAGACATGGTCAGCACACGACCTCACATGGAAACAAATTACATGGAGTGTACTTATAAAGTTTACTGCATGTACTTAGAAAATTTTCAGATTTTTCTCTTTTCCTTAAAAAACGACCAGAAAAGGAAAAGCATACCTGAAACGAAGATCTAGATTTTTACAACTACATGGCTCACAACCAGGGGGTTTCTTGGTTTGATAACAACTCACACTATTATCCTATAGACTTATTCATAGACCTTGATCCTTCAGGATATGACTCTAAAGGTTTCTTAACTCTCACCATTCCAATGAGTCTAAGGTTATAGAAAAGGTGATAAAAGGTTAAAGGTTGGGAGCGACAGAGAAGTTGAAACAATTCAAAGGTGTAATGTGCGATCGAGAAAGTGAGTCAAATTTGGATTAATGTCCAATTTATGAAATTTAGGATTTTGAATTCAAAAAATATAATAAAATATGGACAATTAAATCAAATAAAAATTTTAACACATAAAAGTACTAATGGTAGCAAAATAGAGGTTCGACTGGTAAAAAAATAAACATATACTAGTAGCATCCCAAAAATGGATCTTTCCAATGGTGGATCATTCCAATTGTGGATAATTCCAATGGTGGATCACTCCAATGATGGATCATTAAAATAGTGTATTTTACAAAGGTGGATTTTCTAGTGGTGTCTTGTCCAACAGTGGATCCTCCATGATTAAATTCTTACCAAAATTTATCATTCCTAATTCAGGTTTTATGTAGTTTAATCTCTCATAATTAAATGGATTTGTAAAAATATTAGAAAGATAATGTCCAGTTCCTATGAATTCAATATTTATATCACAATTTTGGATATGGTCTTTCAATAAGTCATATCTTACATCAACATTCTTTATTCTAGAATGAGACACATGTTTTTTAGAAATATTTATTGCACTTTTGTTGTCACGATTTTAAGGGAATTGTTTGAATTGATTTCCCTAATCTAGATTAGTTTGTTTCATCCAAAAAATTTGTGCATAAAAACTCCCTACTACTATGTACTCATATTTAGTAGTAGAAAATTCAACATAATTTTTCTTTTTACTACACAAAGAGACTAGAGAGCTTCTCAAAAGATGAAATATTCTAGATGTGATTTTTTTATCTATCTTACAACCTCCCAAATCCTCATATGAATAACTCAAAAAGATAAATTCTTTCCCTCTAGGGTAAAATAGTACTAAATTGGTTATATATTTGAGGTATTTGAGAATCCTATTAACGGAATATAAATGAGACTCTTTAGGGTTTTATTAAAAATATTAACACGTACACACACTAAACATAATATTAGGTTGGATAAAAGTTAAATATAAAAATATTATAATCATACCTTTATAACTGGTTTAATCCACATATTTTCTAGTCTCATCAAGATCCAACTTATAGGTGGTACTCATGGGAGTATCACTACATTTAGTAGTATCCAAACCAAAATGTTTTAGAAGATATCTAGTGTAATTATTTGATTTAAAATAATTCCATATTTATTTTAAAAAATTTGAAATCCAAGAAAGAATTTAAGTTCACTATTCAAACTCATTTAAAATTCATTTTTCATCCTTTTTTAAAAATCTGTACACAATTTTTTTTAAAAGATCCAAAAATAATATCATCAAAATTGTTTTGAAATACTAAAACATATATCAAAATTCTTCTTATGAAATGAGTTGGATTAGCTATTCCTTTTCAAGACCATTTATAAATTAAGAAAAAGATAATACTCTCATACCAAGCTCTGTGATCCTATTTTAAACCATAAAATCATTAGTTAATTTGAAAACATGATTTGGAAAACGATAATTTTGAAATCTAGAGGGGTTTTCACCAAATCATCCTCAAATATATAACGATTTAAAAATGAAATTTTTATCCATTTGATATAGTTTGAAATAAAAATGTGCTAAATAGGTAAAGAGTTTTATAATGGATTCAATTGTATCCATTGGTGAAATTTTTTCCTCATAGTCAATACACTATTCTAGACGATATCCTTGTACAACAAATCTAGAATTCTTTCTAACTATGGTGGCTGACTCATCAAATTTGTTTCTAAACAACCATTTGGTTTCAATAGTAAGAGTGTATTTAAGTCTATCTACAAGTTCCCAAAATTTATTCCTTTTAAACTGATTAAGTTTCTATTGCATTTCCTTCACCTAGAATTCATCAATAATTGCATCATTTATGTTGTTAGGTTTAAGTTGTGATAAGAATGATTGATGTTCAACATGATTCCTAAGAGGACCCCTACTCCATGTACGATGATCTAGATCTAGGACTAAAACATATAGCTAAGTGTATCTATGTGTCCTAAAAACTCTTGAAAAATAATGGTTTGTTATCTCATTGTCATATATAAGTTTAAGTTCAGGTTCGAGTTGTTCCTCAGAACTGGATGATTCTTCCGCTTCTTTTGTAGAATTGTTAGAATGTTTGGCATTAATAGTCATAACTAATAGATTATTCTCAAGGTTTTCTAAATGATTCTTAGGCTCATATGGATATGTTTCATCAAACCTAAAATGAACAAATTCTCCCACAAACACTGTTATTTTAATAAACACCATATACTATTTACTAGATATTGAATAACCAAGTAAAATTCCTTCATCACTCATGGAATTAAAATTTTCAAGATTATCCTTGGTGTTAATAACAAAGACTTTATAAAAAAACTCTAAAGTATTTAACCTTAGGATTACTATTATTCCATAATTCATAAGGGGTTCTCTTTAAGAGAGGGATAATTAAAAATCTATTGATTATATATTAAGCTTTATTCATAACCTCTTCTTAAAAATAAGAAGGAAGGTCATACTCATTGAAATTTTTTCGAGAAATTTCTTGAAGGGTCATATTTCTTCTTTCTACAAAACCATTATGCTATGGGGTCCTAGGAGCATAGATGTTACGATGTTTGAAATTTTGTGAGAAAAAAGATTCAATGTATCGATTTTCAAACTCATGACTATGATCACTTCTTAAGGTATTAATCCTAATTCCAGTAAGAATTTCTAAAGATTTATAATACTTGGTAAAATAAGATAATACTTAACTCTTATAAGAAATAAATAATACCCAAGTATACCTCGAAAATTCATCTACAAGGAAATAAAAACAGTGATTTACACTTAGACTAGAAACTATAGAAGGTCCAAACAAGACCATATGATCTAATTATACGGGTTGAGAAGTTGAAACTTATTTCATTGATTTGAAATATATTTTGTGTTGTTTCTATTTTTGACATGGGTTATAGACTTTATCATTTGGGACTTATATATTAGCTAGATCATTAAATAACACTTTCCTAGTTATATTTCTATGATAGTTTATATTTTAATGGCTTAATCTACGATTCCAAATCAAAGATTCTTTATTAAATGAAATTAGAAAAGAATTTATTTTAGAGAATAAAGAATCTATGTTAATAGAATAAAAATTGTAATTTATAAATGTTGTAAAAAATATAGCATTTTTAGAATAAAAAACATTGCAAGCATTATTTTCAAACTTCACATGAAAAAATCATCATATAGCTATGATATGCTAAGTATATTAAACTTTAAACCATCTATAAATAATAATTAAAAATTAAAAATTAAATATAATTTTCTATTTGACCAAGGAAAAAAAATTTCCCTTGGGAATTGTCACCCAAAGCGACATGTACACCATCAACTTTTATCAAATTATTGAATCTTGAGTAACATCTAGTAATATTTCCGGAACATCCATTTTTTAGGTACCATAAATTATTAATGGATATATTCAAGAAGGTTCCCCACAAAACAAAATTGACATAAAAAATGACTTAATACCCAAATCTTCCTAGGTCCATAAATGGTAGTTATAAAATTATTAAGAACCCATAATTTCTTAACAAGTTTCCTATAAGAATATTTCAAAATTTTAGAAATAAAAATGTTTTTGCGTCTATATGAATAAAAAAATTTAATAGATTTTCCATAAAAGGAACTTGGAATAAAATTATTCTTAATAATCTTCATGTATCTTGGTTGATAACCTATACTCGTAGTGTACCTAGGTTTTGTTTTCATTCCAAGAATTTGGGTAAAATTATTTCCCCAATTAGTAATTATCTCTAAATATTTCTTCAGTATCTCATTAGAAAAATTTAATTCATTTTTCTCTTTTAATAGTTGATATTTTTCTCTTTTTCAATACTAATATTAGATTTAAAACTCATAATCAAAGCATGAAATTTCTTCAATAGATTATACATATCCTTATGCTCATTAAATTTTTCTTCCAAAATGTTAGAGTAATAAAACATATCTTCACTATACATACTATCATCATTGTTTTCATCTCTAGAATGATTATTAACATGCACAATAGAATTAGGAAAGGCATCAAACACCTCAGATGTTTTTTTCATGAAAAACGTGTTATCTTTGTCATGCTTATCCTCTTGGGTTGAGTCCAAATCACTCGATATATCTTCAGAAGTACTCTATGTTTCTTTCAATGCTTTCTTCTACCACTTGTACATATCATAAAAAATATTCTTATATTTCACCTTAGGACATTGAGATTTGAAATGAACTTTCCTTTTTTTTATTTAAAGGAAATGATTTCATTTAAAGCATCACATTTATTTCAATCCTTTCTGTAGTTTACTCTATTATCATATTTAACTTTATTACATGGTTTCTTAGAGAAATTATTCTTCTATAAAACTTTTTGAATATTCTGGACAGCTGGTAAATCAGTTCATCACTATCAACCAACAATTCTTCCTCACATGAACTGTCATTTTGGATTTTCTCCTTTTGTTTTGAAGTATTATATTTGAAGGATACTGATTATTTTTGGTTTATCCTCCACTTATCTGTTGACTTTGAGTTCTTCCTCATACATAATTAGTTTTTCAGTCATCTTCTTGACAAGAAAATTACTAACATCACATGATTCTATGATTGATACTGATGTTCCTCTCCATATATCTAGTAGACCCCTCAACAAGCACTTCCCTTGGTCGTTATTAGAAATAGGTTTCTCCAGTGAGTGAATTGTGTTCATGATCTCATTTATCCTAAGATACATGTTAGAAATAGGCTCATAATGTTTCATCTTAAAAGTATCATATTTAATAGTATAATTATTTAACCACATTTTTTAATATTTGATTTTCCCTCATGAGAAACAACTAAAGTGTCTCAAATTTCAAAGGAAATTTTATAAGCAGATTTTTGATTAAATTATTCACCACCCAAAGCACAATAGAAATAATTCAAGGATTTATAATTTTTATCATATGTAGTTTTAGTATTTTACTCCAAGTAGCTCTAGAAGTTTGTGGTTTCTCATATTTATCTTCTATTACTATCCAGATATCAAAACTCATACTCTCTAAATGCATTTTCATTTTAATTTTGCACTAATAATAATTAGTGACAATAAAATAAAGACATATATTGGTCACAAAACCCTATTGTATATTATCCATAAATAACTGAATTTAAAAATAAAAAATATGTGATATTTGAAAGAAAACTATATCAGAGATGAAAAAATGTTGAAAAATCCTCTGATAATATATTTTTTAGAGTGAGTAACTAAAGGGGGGGGGGGTGAATTGAGATCCTAAAAAAATTATTGTTAAAAAAAGTTAAAATAAAACCCCACAATTAAAGAAAAGTCACCTAGTTAATCAAAAAAGTAGTTTAATATAATTTTATTTTTTTAGAAGATACATCAAATCTTTATTAGGGCTCAATTAAATAAAATATAAAATTAATTTAACATTTAAAATCTATTTACATAATCAAAGCCTTATATATACACATATTAAGATTAACTGTCAAAGTAAGTTTAGATTACAATATAAGAAAAATTCAATTTTAAGCTTTTAAATAAAGAAAAAAGACACAAACACATAATGGAATAAAAAAGGGGTTTAGTCTCAAGATGATACCTAATCCCCTCCACCAGGAAATTATCGACTTATATGAATATTATTATAGACAATAATAAGATCGACAACTTGGACACGATATAAAAACAAAAACACAAGCTATCCAAGCTCAAAGCCTATTAAATAGTTCTATGTGGGAATAAAAACAACACCTGCCACAATATACCTCTTACATAGTTTCCATGGGTATACATATAAATAAGGTTTGAGATAATATCATGTATTATTTAGTTAAGGAACATGACTTAGTGTGTGTAAATAAACAGAGAAAAATAAACTCATTGATCGAAGGTAAAGAAATGACAGAAAGAGTATGTGGGAGGATATGGAAAATGTAGCTTGGTCAGGAGCTCTAATTTATTTATCTAAAACTGATGAAAAATAGAGTGTTGTGTAGTTATCTATTATGTATAAAGATGTTCTGAAAATTATGTTTTGATTTAGTGTGATAGAGGAACGTGATATTTGATGTGTTCCATGCTTTTTACATATTCATTTTATTATCATACATCGTGAAAGTTCTCTATCGTCCATTATTTAGCCTCTCTCGTGGATGAGGTAGTTCTCTAAAATATATAGAGCTTTAAGTTCTAATATGAATTTAAGAATAATCATAAATATTTTACGGATTATTATGCTGAACATATAAGTTTTTATTTAATTAATCCATTCAATGATTTAGAAATAATTATTAAATAAATAAACTTCATTAAATCCAATGAAATAGACCTTTTAAATATTAGATTCAAATTAGGAAGAACATAAATAATGGAAAAGATGATAGCAGCACTCCTGGAGGTGGCACACCTGGCAGTGACACATTCACGCGGTAGGAGATTCCTGGTGGTATTTCATGGATAATGGTAGGTCATCACTAATGGTGGGTCATCTCTAATGATGGGTCATTAATGAAAATGGTTTATGGATGATAGTGGGTCATATTAGATGGTGGGTCATGATTTAGTGTGGCAGAATATGAAATAATGATGTCTCTTTTCAATATTTATCCAAAATTTCTTTATAAGATGATATACTATCATAAAATATAAAATTGATTAGAAATATAATAATCAATATTTTTGAGCATTAAATTAATGATGTTACAACAAGATCCTTCTGTTTGAGCTTTATTTCTCACACGGGACATCAAATTACATTAGTCCATGATATAAAAAAAATAAGAAACATAATAATTTTTTTACATAATAATTTGATAAAATTGAATTCATCAATGAAAGTAAAAAATAATATTAACATACTTCTCAATTGGATAAATTCATTGATAATGCACTAGTCCACTATGTTTTTCTTCCTCAACCAAACGAACCATCAAATGAAGCATGATAGTGAAAATCAAGGGAGAAATAACATCTCCAATTGAAAAGGTGTTAAAAAAATTATTTCTTGACATTTTTCAAGCCCATTTGGATTTAGATTTTTTTTAAAAATCTTATGAAGATGGTGCACAAGTCAAAGATAACTATACTTACTTTTTCAAGTAACATATTATGAAATTCCAAGGGTATAAATTTTTCCATCATAATATGTGAGTCAAAAATTTTCGTTCTATGTAACTTTCGACATTTTAAGTCAGTGCACCTTGAAATGGTACTTGAATATCCATATAAAACTTTTATATTCTTTAATGTTTGAATTATTTTTTCTATAACATGAATTTTAATTTCAAAAGTAACCGAAGGATAATCTCCATTCTCATTTTCCAACAAACCACACTTTATACTCACTTCTTCCATATCCTTACAAGCATTAAGGAAGTCATTTGATTTACCCATCTCATTAAGATATGTAAAAATTATATTATAACAAATTTTATTTTTAATATTCACTATTAAAATATTATGAAATATAAAATCAAACTCTTAATAAGGTTATTTGAAAAATATGCTCATTTTATTCCACTTTTGTATTCCAACTAGTTTAGATATTGTTCCTTGTTTCCTTTCCCCCTTATTTTTAATAATTACATTTTCCAAATTCTATAATGATATTCATTAATTTTACCAATATTTTGGAACTAGATAAAACTTTCAGTGACTATATTAATTCAATATATATATATATTTAATTGTATCCTATTAAACATGAATTTATGATATTTATCGGGAAATTGGATATGACACATAAAACACCATTTTATGCTATGAGATAATTGTTGAGGTTTAAAATCAAAATTAAAAATTGGAAAATCAAAATCTTTATGAGTATTCCAACCAGATAAGTTTCCTAGTCTAGGATTGTCACTAATTTTCCACATTACAACATGAATTTTGAATAGTTTTCTCATTTATGCATCAACTATTTCCATTCCATCATCCCATAATTCTCAAAAAAAAATTAATTAAAGGTTGAAGGTATACATCAATGTCATTTCCTAACATTTATTTCTTAAAATAATCATTGAAATAATAAAAGATGTATTCTTCATACACACACACATAGAGGTATATTATTGGGGATCAAAACTACTATCTATATGATATTATTAGTACATAAAGTACTAAAAGGTTTAAAACCATCAGAATCTAATCCAAAATGTATATTTCCCAGATCTAAAGAAAAATATGGATATAATGAATCAAACACCTTCCATGATATTGAATATTTTGGACGTTTCATCAAGTTTTCATTTTCACTTTCCACAGCATGACACTTCATGTAATATGTGGTCTTAGATGACATGGATAATCTTTTCAAGTGTGGTTTCAGTGGAAATTAACACAGTACCTTCTTAATAGTTTTCTTCTTCTAGATATTCCTAATTTTAAATTCGTTTATATTATCACTATTTCTCATTGATTTCCATTAATTTTATTGAATCTTATGAATTATTATTTATCAGACTCTTCTCTCTAATAAAGTATGAATTCATTAGATCATACATAAATTTTAATATAATCAATTCCATGATTGTTGATGATTTTCTTCATATCATAGAAGGATGTAGGGATCTTAAATTCACCAAATACAACAAAAAATAATCCAAAATCATATATATTGATTTTTGAGTAATTCTACAAATATAATTAATATGGTAAATCTTAATTAGAAAAGAAAACTTAGAATACTTGGAATAGCTTTTGTACAATTATTTATTTTCATCATCAACTAATTCATAAAACCCATTTTTACCCCGATGTTATAAAAAATATTAACCTGATCAGGATCAAATGATGGTTCTATTGTTTTAAATTTTTTTTTCATTGTATCTGAAAAATAATTTTTTTTAATTTATAATGTTTTGATCTAAATTATCCTTTGGTAGGTCAACTTGTGTTTTGTAGATAGGATATTAGCTAATTTGAATTCTAATGACATTAGATGATCACCATTCCATGTCAAACATACTTCTCGAGCATAAAATTGTTTCAATATTGGATGTTTTATACTTTTTTTATTCAATTATTACATGAATTTATGATTAGGAAAAATAAATTTTATTATACAATCCACTACTTGATTTTCAATTGTATAATCTCAAAATTCATCCATACCCTTATCATACCAACGATTGTTTTGGGGTAAATTAATCCAAATTTTATTGATAAATATTGGATTACCACTATTATCTCTATACATTAAAAAATAATTATATAAATATTTAATCAAAAAATTACAATTAATTATTAATACGAGTTTGTAAAAAATGATTTCTTCAATAGAAATATACTCATAGGAAATATTGGTTTAAAATAAAAGACAAAAAAAAATTTAAATGGTAAATAAAATACTATAAAATGATTTGAAAAATTCTATATTTCTATAAAATATAAATAATATTTTATAATTAAAACCTCAAAAACACTCCCTTATAGGTTAGGGGTCATAGGTTTTGTGACAAGACCAACGAGGTAATGGGATGGAGGCAAGTGAGGAGTGGAAAATTAATGGAGTGGAGGACTATAATATCCATCACCTAATAGTTTCATAATTACATGAAATAAAGAAAATATTTCATTACAATACATACCCAATACCTTTTAGGTATAGAGTTTTATAGGATTAGGAAAAAAATTAACTAAAAAAACCACATTCTTTTTATAAAAATTATATTTTACCATTATATTAGAAACTACGTGATCCATAATAACTCTTAAACATCGCCAAAAAATTCTCCACACAAGATATCATATTATAAATATAATGTGTAATAATTTTCTTCATAACCTAGGGAAAGTTAAACCTAATAAGGGTTGATCTCAAAATAGTTAGTAAGGGTAAACATAAGAGATAACAATCATAGGTTATAAGTGGGTATAATATAATCATATCAGTATCAGAATATAAGTAAGAAACATGAACATAAAATATTGAATTCAAAACCAATAAAGAGGATGATCATAAACATGAAAACATGAAATAAGAAAATGATATCATAAGATCTTTGAATCATGGAATGTTGGGAAACAACATTAGACACGACATCAAAAGCAAATGTCAAGGATCACTACCAAGACTATCATAGTGGACATAGTCCCATGGTGAATTGGGTTCACTCCCAATTCCCATAGAAAAGTGGAATAAATACTATAGTTTATTAGTTTCACTTCCTAATCCCGCACATAACATCCCATGATATTTAAATGTTTACGCAAAATAATGGATCACTATATAATTTTCGGTCCACCCAGCACATAATCATAATATGTACATACATACATGTGACACATGAGGAAATGAAACCACACATAAACTATAAGATTGATAAAACTGATGAGAATGAATTGGGTTTCATAATATTGTCCCGAAGAAAAACTAAATACTATATCATAGGGATTCCCTAGAGAAAAAGGAATTAAATCATTTTGGATGTTCATATTTTTTTAAAGAAAAATAGGTCGTAAACATTGATTTCATTACCTTAATCATAAATATTTTTATTTAACATAAATGTTACCATTATAAAACAAAAATAATGAAACTATTTACTCATTTTTATAATATATTATCCTTACTCAAGTTATCATAGTCATCCATGACATAATTTTATAGTTTTGTTTAAGTGAGTGGCCGACCTAGAGAAAACCATACCATAATTTAATGGGTTGTTACAAAGTGGATACGTTTTTAAATTACTATAACAGATAATAATGATAATAATTGATGTTTTTAATTTTGATATATCAAAATATTAAATAGTTATAAGTATAAGATAATTTTTATAAATCCATTACTTAAAATTAAAAGATCATTGTCCTCTTTGTGTGCTTTTTTAAAGATATTTAATTTTATGATGATTTTTTATTATTCATATCATTAACAAGGTATTAAATTTATCTTAATAGAATATTAAAATTACCTAAAAATCATATTTATACTTTTAACCCATTCATTAATCCATCCATGAATTACTATAATGGAAAATGGAACACATTGTTCCTTAGAGGCGGTAATCCACACATAAACATCGATCATTCTTTCGCTTTCCTTATAATGGAAGAGAGAAGTAAAATAGTGTATCATTTTATAATATTAAATAAGTTATACATATCAAAATTATATATTAAATTTCCATTTTTAAACCATATATGTTAAACAGTGAATGAAAAAACACATATTACTTCATGGAGGTGGTAGTCCGAACACACACATGATTCAAGTTTTTTTCTTAATAGAAAAGGGAAAGGTTGTTAATGCTTGTGCCATCATTATAATAAAATAACATTATACTAATTATATTTATGTTATAATTTTAATATTTTTAATGTAATTTATGTAATAATAAGTATATATAACTAAATATAAATGAGAAAGGAGTGGTTTGAAGTTTATACCTCACTTTTTACATTATCTCTATTCTAAAGGGATTAAGACCTTGAGGGATGTTCTTTTGAGAAGACTGAACCTATTGATGGTGGATTATAATTTGAAATAGAGGGTTTGGAATAGATTTTATTAAACTTAGTGGTTTTTTGTGTGAGTGGAATTGAGGAGAGGAGTTCCCCTTTTATATGTGAAAGGGGATGAGATTTTTGTAAATTCCCAAAATATTTCAATAGTGGGAAGTCACTCTTACGGAATGTGACTCAAAAATTGAGAAATAATAGAGAGGGGGATTTATAAGGTATATCTATGTCTCAAACACCCATTCTCACATATGTTTTAGACATGTTTTTAACTCATTACCATTAGATATTTCACTTTTGGCATTTTTTCTTTTACTGTGGTAACTTGTTTTTACCTAAGGTAACTAATCCTTTATGCCCAGAAATAAAAATTGATGTTATTAAATAATTTGGAACTAATTATTCACAAATTTAATTCTATTTACATTGGTTAAATTTATATAATTTATAAAAATTTATTTTAAAATAATATATGTATAATGTATTAAAAATAAGTTTTTTGAAAAATATAATTTAAGTTCAAAAATATAAAATATGAGTTTATAAATTAAAACCAAGATTTTAAAAAATATTAATTCATTTATAAAATATATTTTAGTGTTGTAAAAATATTTATTTAATTTTTAATTCATTAATATTTACTAATAATTTCATAAAAGTCATGTAATTTTTAAAAAAAGTATTTTTCACTATTCACCTGAAAATCAATCTTTTCTGAAAAATAAAAAAAATCATCTTAAACTAATATTGGAATTATAAGTATAGAAATGAGGTTTTTTTTCAAATTAAATTTCAAGGAATTTATATTTTAACTTTTAAACAATATCATCAAATACAATGAGAAACCATTTTTATAGGAAAATAACTCTTTTTAATATAAGTTTTTATCAATCTTAATTTCTATAAAAAACTAATAAGGTTATAATTAATCAAAAGATATTATATTTTATTAAAATAATTATTTTAAAAAATATACTTAGTTTTATTTAATAAAAAGTACAACACATAAAAAGATAAATTCTTAAGCACAATATTGAATTAAGTAAATTTTTATGAAATAATCTTAATATATATTAATATATTTTTTAATCTAGCCAATATTTATACAGACTTATTTAATGACTATTTTTTAACGGTCTAATCATATTTAAGTTTATTTAGTTTAGTGATATGTTTGGAATAAGACATTGAACACATTTGAATTTTTTTGAGGAAAAAATATATTAAAATATCGGGTCGTTAGAAGGATAGGGAGGTGAGGTTAGTGACAATAGACTCATGGATGGATAGAGGGTTGAGGGATCGAGGTGGAGGAAGAGTGATAATAATGAGGATGGGAGGTCGGGGGATCGAAGTTATACAAAGAAGGGGGGTCGCCTCCATTAGAGTCAAGAGGGAAGAAAGATAGAGGGGAGGTCTTTCTTTGTGGGTCGAGTTTAGGAAGGGATAGAGTGACAGAGAATGTGAAAGGTGGATGATGAGGGATTGAGGGATTAGGGTATTTGGGAGAAGGGGCGTCATCATCATTAGATTCTAGTGTGAAAGGATATGGAGGGGAGGGTTGGTGTGGGGGTCACACATAGGGAGGGATGTAGTGAGGGAGAACAACAAGGGCCAGGGTTAATTAGTGGTTTATTTCAGAAAATTTGGGGAAGTTCAAAAAAATCAGCACAATTTAGAGGTCATTTTAGATAAAACAAAAATTCATTTTAACATAAATATTTTTATTCTAAATATAGTGGTTTTTAAAATAAATCACTTCTATATTTTAAATAAAAATAAATATGTAAAAATTTTGTATTAGTTTTAGTAACCACCACCAATACAATTTTTTATAGTGTTAATACATCTATTATTTATAATATTAATTCATTTATTATATGAGTACATTTATTATTTATAATATTGATAATATTAATAATATTTATACATTTATTAATATTATTTATAAATTTATACATCTTTTATTCATAATATTTTTATATTTATTAATACCTCTATTTATTTAAGGTTTTGGTGGTTACAAAAAAAAAACACACACACACACCCATAGTCCAAAAAATATTGACCACAACCTTTCTATGGTTTTACCCACTCCATAGCTAGACCATCACAAAATTTTATATCCCGAAGGCCTAAGATATGATGACCTAAATGACAAGTGGATTAAATTCCCAATTTCATGGCATGAAGGCCCATTTTTTATAAATAATGCTACTGATACAGTACCCCCATCAACTATATTAAATGAATTCAATAGTAGTTGATACAGTGAGGGCCATGAAAATGGGGTTTGGTGAGGTATGAGGTTCTATTCTTGGGAGCCTTCTCTTGGGGGAATTTACACCTCCCACGTACAACTCATATTGCTTGGTCACCCGGTGTCTAACTGGATGGTAAGAATATGTGCACTTCACTTAGATGTTGGATTTATATGTAAATCCATCTCTGATCGAGGTGTTACCCTATGGGACGCTCTGTCATCTCAACTAGAAATGGATTCTTTCCCAACTGGGGCATTATGACCTCTTCGTGGGGAGGGAAGTTCCATGGAGTGGAGGGTTCAAAAAAGCCACTCCTGAGGATTACATTTAAAAAATAGAATAGTACACTAAATTTCTAAATTTTTTTCTACATTACCCCCTGTTAAACTAATTTGGAAATTTTCCTGCACCCGAATTTGGACCTGGGTCTCTTATTCACAAGTACACCATCCAGTACCACTGGGATACCAGTGCACTGGTTTATTAATACCATTATTATTAATAAAATTTACACATTTATTATTTATTATTCATAAATAGGTAACCTCTTGATGCTTTTGGGAGCATTCTTCTTGGTATTTCCCCATCTAGGGTTTCACAGTGAAATCTGGCGATGGAGTTGGCCTCTAGGTTGTAATCTGGAAGTAGTGTTAGACATTCATAACATGATGATAGGTGTGAATGCTTTGATCATCTAGGTTGCAATCATTTGAGGTGGTGATTCTAGGTTTGTGGATAGATCTTGTTAACCCAGAGTTTTCTGGTTCATGAGGGGTATCCTCAACACATATCAGTGACTAGTTTGGTGGTGGCGACGTTGTGGCATCGACATAGGCCTGCCTCTATGTTGGTGTCATTTTTTCCACAATAGTGACTCCCAAACTATTGTTGAAGTGGCTGGGAGGCTGGGTGGGTGGTGGGTGGCCAACCCCATCTATAAGGATACAGCTTTGGAGGAGTAGGGGGTGGCGCTTGCCTATAAAAGGTAGTGGCTTCCCCTAGATTCGACACACAATCAGCAACATCATCTTCTTTCAGTATTTGTGGTATTTGTAAGGTAGTTTCCCCATTATTCAAGAGAGATATTATGATTATATTTTCCTTGTAATAGTGAGGGATTGTGTACCCACTTTTACGCATAGTGATTATTCTATTTGATTGTGGTTTTTAACCCCTCCTTTTGGTGATTTTTCCACGTTACATTTGGTGTCCTTTTTTTTCTGAATTTTTCACTTCATTCTATCTCTTGATTATTTACACACCATTGGACAATTTTTTTTATGATCCAATCAAGTGCTATCATAGGGAAGGTTCTGGACCGCTTTTGTTCACATTTTTGGGTATTAATAATTTTCATTAATTTGAGTATGCTCTCTGATTCCAACCATGGTTGATCTATCACATTAGAATAAATTTATTTAAATTATTAAATACACAATTGTGAAATGTAGGATGTTCTAGACTTACTACATGTCTAGATGGCAGTGAAATTCAAGATCAAAAAATTCAACGTGAATAATTTTTCATTGTGGAAAATGAAGATGCATGCAGTGATACGAAAGGATAATTTCCTACTAGCAATTGTAGAAAATATGACAGGTGTGAAGGAGGATAAATGGAATGATATATATGGAAATTATATTTCCAACATCCATTTGAATTTGGAAAAGGGGTTCTTATCAATCATTTTAGAGTGAAAGATGAAAAGGGAAATATGGGATATTCTGACGAAGCTATACGAGGCCAAGTCACTAAAAAAAAAAATTTCCTAAGGAGAAAATTGTACAGTCTTTTAATGGAAGATTAATGATTGGTGACTGACCACATCAACAACCTCAATACCCTGTTCTCTTAGATCATAGTGGGGGTCTATAAAATTTTGGATAATAAACGTGCTGAGATTCTACTCCAGAGTTTTCCATATTCGTATGAACAACTCATCATCAACCTCACCAACAATATATTGATAGATATAATTCTCTTTAATGATATTGCAGCTGTGGTTCTTAAAGAAGAAATTTAACACAAGAAAAAAGAGGACAGACAGAAAACTTAACACCAAGTAGAGGCTCTGTTAATGGAGAGAGGAAGGATGATGGAGAGCGGTTCTAGTGGGATCCAAAATAATGGCAGGTCCAAATCAAGAAGTAAGAAGAATAATTTTATATGTTTCAATTGTGGAAAGAAGGGGCATTTCAAGAAGGATTATTAGAATAATAAGGGTGGTGAAAAGAGATCTTAGGGTAATGTGGATATTACTTCTAGAAAAGGAGATATACCAATTAGTGAAGTGGCAACAACTACTGGAAGTAGGAAACATCTCGACGATGCATTGATTATCTACTTAGGAGAAACATGGAACATGACGTCTCAATGAGAATGGTTTGACCAGTATGAAACCATCCCAGGAGGAGTTTTGTACATGGGGAATGATCACACCTTGAATATCGTTGGAGTGGGTACCATCAAATTGAAGATGCATGATGGTACTGTTCAAACCATCCATGGAGTACGTCATATGAAGGGATCGAAGAATAAAATATTGTCTTTCGAATAATTTTATGATATTAGATGCAAGGATCACACTGAGAATGGAGTGATGATAATAGTAAATGGTGAGCTTGTGGTAATGAAGGCGGAGAAGATATCAAAGAACCTCTATGTGCTTATGGGTGAAACGTACAAGGAGTCAGAGAAATTTGTTTCATCAACTACCTTTATGGAAGAATTTATAAAGTTATTGCATTAGAAGCTTGGAAAAATGTCAGAATGAGGCCTAAAGATTATTTTGCATCAGAAGTTGCTACCTGAGTTGAGAAAGGTATCCTTACCATTTTGTGATCATTGTGATTTGAGCAAGAAACACAGGTTAAAGTTCGGGACATCAATGGAAAGAAGTCAGGAGATCTTGGAGTTGATCCATTCTGATGTTTGTCAAGCACCGGTTATATCCCTAGGAGGAGAAAGGTATATTCTATCTATCATTGATAATTATTCCAATAGATCTAGGTTGTACGCAATCAAGAGGAAAGTGGATGTTTTCGAAGTATTCAAAACATTATAAGCTTAAAAGGAATGTGAATATAGAAAGAACATCAAGTGTAAAAGGACTGACAATAGTGGTGGATATACAAGAGATGAGTTTGATACTTTTTGTCAATATGAAGGAATAAATAGATTAGTCATAGTGGCATACACTCCTCAGCATAATGGAGTGGTAGAGAGGTTGAACCGAACACTATTGGATAGAATAAGGGTGATGTTGAAGAATGAAGGAATTGCTCAAACTTTTTGAGTAGAAATAGTGAATACAACCTGTTATGTGATCAACCAATCTCCTTCAATGTCGATTGATCTGAAGACACTAATAAAGATGTGTACTGGTAAACCCGATGACTATTCTCAGTTATAAACATTTGAAATTCATGTATATGCAATGTTTAATGACCAGGAAAGATCAAAGTTGGATTTGAGATCCAGGAAATGTATCTTCTTGGGGTATGTTGATGGTGTGAAGGGGCATTGTTTGTGGGATCCCACTGCCCACAAACTTATCATCAGTAGAGTTGTTATTTTTGTAGAAGAAAAGATACAAATGAAAAATGATCATTACATGGAGATAGATAATACATAGACTACAATAGTCTAAGTGGAGGACAAGTCAACGGAAGATCTAGTTTCTTCTAAGGAATTACCAGAGCATGATGCTCAAGTAATGATTGAGTCTGGACCACGATGGTCAACTCGGGAGAAAAGAGAACTCATATGTCACTAAAACTATGTCACTGAGATCAATATTGTGTATTTATTATTAGAAGATGATGGAGATCCATATCCTTTTGTGAAGGTGACCCATAGTAAATATATATCCTCACGGATGGCGGTGATGTAGGAGGAGTTTGAATCCCTGCAGAGAAACAAGGCTTGGTATCTTGTTTCATGACCATATGGAAAGAAGACTATCAGGAACAAATGGGTCTTTAAGATCAAGCGAGATTGAAATGACCAGGTTGAATGATATCATGCAAGACTGGTTGTCAAAGGATTTAATCAGAAGGAAGGTATTGATTTCAATGAAATATTTTCTTTTTCTGTTAGACTGATGACTATTCAGTTAGTTCTGGCAATGTGTGCTACAAATAGTTTACATCTAGAGTAGCTGGATGTGAATACTTATTTTTCTCCACGGTGTTCTTGATGAAGAGATCTATATGCTCCAACCGAAAGGTTTTTCAGAAGAAGGAAAAGAGAACGTGGTTTTTAGGTTGAAAAAAATCTATGTACAGTCTTAAGAAGGATCCAAGGTGTTGGTACAAGAGATTTTATTACTATATCATAATCCTTGGATGCAACATACTTCCTTCAGATCCTTATGCATATTTCTGGCATTCATATGGTAATGATTTCATCATTCCTTGGTTGTATGTGGATTACATGTTGATTTCATGCCCCCAAAAAGATTAGATCCAGGAGATGAAGGAACAATTGGCTACGAGTTTTTATATGAAGGACTTGGGGCCAGCAAACAAGATTCCTAGGATACAGATTTACCGAGACAAAGATAATGGAAAAAATTGTCTATATCAAAATAATTACTTACAGAAATTCTTGAAACGATTCAACATGCAATACTGTAAGCCAATCTATACCCCTCTTCCTATTAATTTCAATTTATCATTAATGATAAGTCTTAGTGGTGAAGTCGAGAGGATGGAAATGCATCGAGTACTGTATGCATATGTATTGGGAAGTATGATGTTCAATATGGTTTGTACTAGATTTTACATTGCACATATAGTGGGATAAATTATTCTGTACATGGAGAATCTAGGATGGGAGCATTGGATCACAATTAAGAAGATCCAGGGATATATCATGGAGACCTCAAATGCTGCATTATTTTATGGAGGATCAAATTTCACTATCAGAGGCTATATTTATTCAGATTTTGCAGGTGATTCTAACTGGAGGAAATCCACAATTGGCTATGTTGTTACTCTTGAAGGAGGAGATATGAGTTGGATTTCAAAGTTATAGTCTGTTTTGGATTAATTCATGACATAGGAAAAGTAAAAGAAAGCTACAAAGGATTGAAAAGAGGTGATTTGGATGAGAAAGTTATTGGAGGAGCTCAGGCACAGACAAGAGTAGATTCCATTGTTTTGTGCTATTCAGAGCACCTTTCACATTGTGAGGAATCCAAATTTTTATTCCAGGATGAAGAAAATTGGGGTACAATATCACTTTGTCTAAGATGTTATGGAGGAAGGAATTGTGGACTTGCAGAAAATTCATACTAAAAAAAATCTTACCGATTTCCTGATGAAGGTGATTAACTCTGATAAGTTCAGATGGTGCAGATCTTCGACTGGCCTTGCAGAGACATGAGCAACATGTTTGGAAGATACAAAGGATATATGGGGATGTGATTTATCCTCAATCAAATATCCAAGTGGGATATGTGTTAGCGTCTTTTTTTCAAGGATGGTGTCGCCCCACCTTTTATCAAAGGTGGCTAGTGGCTGGGTAGGTTGTGGGTGGACAACCCCACCTACAAGGATGTAGTGATGGAGGAGAAATGGGTGGATATTACCTATAAAAGGTAGTGGCTTCCCCTGGATTCAATGTACAATCAACAACATCATATCCATTTAGTATTTTCAGTATTTGTGAGGCGTTTTCCCCATTATTAAAGAGATGTATTACAAGGATGTTCTCCTTATAATATCGAGGGAGTATGTACCCATTTTTACCTATAGTGATCCTCTTATTTTCAAATGGGTTTTTACCCCTTCCTTTTGGGGGGTTTTCCACGTTACATCAGGTGTACTTTTTTACTCATTTTAAATTCATTTTATCTCAGGATTATTATTTCACCATGGGCTAAACATTTTTTACAATCCTAACACTCTATTGGGGCCATCGTGAGGATAGGTGACTGGTGGAGTATCATCAGTCTGAATCACTTGAGGTTAGCTTTAGATAGGGTTATCGGAGTAGACGACCGACAATGATTTTGGAATATGGGAGGGAGTCATCAGGCATACATGGATGGCCCTCCATGGAACAAGTTTTGGCCTTCCATGTCATCTTCGGTTTGATCTATGCTCATTGTCTAGAGTAGTGACTCATGTTTCACGAATGTGGCAGTCAGGGGAGTTTGGTGAGTGGAGTCTGCACAGGATCACATGGTGTAGTATCAGTTGGGAGGAGGTGGTGATCGTGGTTGGTGAAAGAGGTAGTAGAAGGTGGTTCTTATAATGAGAGAAACCGCGATGGCATAGGTGGCATTAGAACACTCATGGTGTCCTGGCGTCAGGTGATGGTGTGGTGTTGGGAGGCAATGACTTGATCTTATGTTGCTTCTTCCTATTATTACTACATGGTCGTGACTCATGAGTTTCCATGGTGTCATTGGTCTGTTCTATTACTTTAGGAAGAAGTGTGTTTTGGAGGTTCTTTCAATTCTTTTCCTTGGGATTCTATAATTTTAGGCCACCATCTCAGTATTTAGAACCTTGGACCACCAATCATCATTTGTGGGTAGCAAGAATAATGACAGGATCCTGGCGAATGTTTTGGCACATCAGGAAGGAAGTGTAGCCACGCCCCTAGGTGTGCAACCTCAATTAGAGAGATGGAAAATGATGATGTTTTTCATACAACATTCCAATCCTTTATTGTGGACTGGGGGTTGGGGTGCTCTTATATTTTATTTTCTTCACTTGATACCGATATGAAGATGTAGTACATTCGGCAGGTGATGCAAGCTATAAAAACACATGCAACACCATGTAGAACACCAGGAAACCCTGAGAGGGGTGTGGTAAATCAGGGTGTCAAAATTTTCATTTATAACAAGGATCTTATTACCACATTGATAAGAACACTTTAAACATGTAAGACTAATGAGAAAAGAAAGCAAACCATCACATTCATTGAGACCACACATCACTTTTACTTGGTTCACCACTAAGGGCTACATCTAAGGATCATACACTGACAGTGTGTCAGTCGTACCTAAATCCACAAATCATTACTAGTTTGAGGATTACAAGATTCGGTCATAGTAACTCTATTACAGACACACTTACTTTAAAATGGTTTAGGGATGACTTACTGCATTCCTCAGATCACTTCCCTTAAACTCCCCCTAGCTCACTGCCTTGAGAGAAGTCAAACTCAGTTTATCGACTTGAAGGTTGTTTAAATAGATTTTCATTGAAGTCATTGTCTCTGTTCAGCACAAGACACTGCTTGCATCGAAGTCCAAATTTGATGCACTTGAAAGAACTGAACACACAAACTAGATACTGAAATTATGAAATCAGCTTATACTGACAATTGCGCACAACACCAACCCTATGTATGCAAGATCTTGCTTTTTCATGCAAGATTTTCATTTCACACAGAAAACTTTTTTGCAACTACAAACATTATATGCAACTATATATTTTTTCTCATAGCTTTAATATTTTCCATGCAACACTAAATTTCCGTGCAACTCTATCTTTTCTGCCCCGTCGTGAATTTTCCGTGCTACTCTAACTTTTCCGTGCACCTCCCTCTTCATCCACTATTTATGCTCATCAGAACTCAGATATTATCTAAGTATTTAGCTGATCCAAATGAGGGGGTCACCTCTAATTAATAATCACCGCTAACCCCTATGTGGAAAACCCATTGTGTCTCACAAAACTCAAATTCTATGCACAATGCATTTTTGCATAGGAACTGTTTTCTGCGCAAACTCAAGATTTTCTGTGCGGCTCATGATTTTTCCTTTTTTAAGTTTTCTGATCCCCAAAAAACTTTTGCAAAAAAATGAGAAACCAATTTATCACACATTACATGCTTTTCGCATACCTTACTTTTCCAAGAACACATCTCTCCATTTTCCGATTTTCAGGACAAAAAATTTGGTAAACATTGAAAAACTGTGCGAACATCAGTATTATTGTCCGATTGAATAGTTTGATCCCTTACCTATCATACATTATTAACTTTAATTGATGATTTCCAACAAACACAAACCAAAATCCTTTTATTGCATAGAATGGTCGTGGTTCTAACACACCCGGGGGGAATCTCAAAATAGTGATGGGTGTGCGGAACCTATTAACTGAAACAATCCTACACTATGGTTGGAGGGGTTCCCTACCTCATTGCATCAATCTATCTTGATGTGACATTTTTTATAAGGGAAGTTCATTTTTCATACTGGGATCGTGTTGTGATGTCTTCTTGCGGGGGTGCGGTGGGGGGGGGGGTATGTTTGGTTGGTGACATTTAATGATGATGACTTGTCACTTTGGGTATTAGGACCATGTATTGGAATTTTGGTTGCTAGGCTTTCCAATCATGTTGTATTGGGCCTATGTTTTTTCAGGCCTTTGAGTTATGTAATATTTTCTTCTCAACCCTATCTAAAAGAGGAATTTCTTCCTATTTAATAAAGCGATCTATGTCCCAACCCGTCAAAAAAATATTATTCGTAATATTAATAATTTATTATATTACTAACACATTAATTAATAGATTTATTGTAATACTAATAACATATTTATCATAATATTAATACATTTATTATACACTATAAGAAAAATCATACTTTGTGATAGTTTATATGCAGCTATTTCAAAAACCACCACTAATTAAAAAACATGACTCTCCTACCAATTAATCACATTTTATTAGTGGTAGTTAAATACAACCTTCATATAATGAAATATTTATCTTGTTTTAAAAAAACTACTTTTCATATTCTTATTAACCAAAGTTATTTAAAACTGCTTCTATTTAAAACCCTATTTTCACAAGATTCTCCTTTTCCTCTTTCCTTCATCATACGAACCTCCCCGCCACTCTGATTTTTTTATAGAAACATCAGTTCTCCCATGTGGAAGACCTTCCTCCTTTTGGAGTGTTTAAAAAATAGTAAAATGGTAAAATTATCCAAGAAAATGTTCACCCAAAAAAAATCATCTGATGGTCTAGTTGATTCTAGATTATATTGTTTACCCTTGGGTTTAAACAACATAGACATGTGGTTGTGGCAATGAACCATGGAAAATATATTAAGTATAATATATATATATATATATATATTGATGAAAACGTTTTATCAAGAATTATGATTTTTCATTAGAATGGGGCTTCAGATTTGAAATCTAAGACTACCATTGAGTCTAAAATAGTTGGTTTATCTATAGAGTGCCATTTAATAAGTTCTAATTAGGATTTCTGGGGGTGGTCATCACATGTGGAATAATTAATTAATAAACTAATCCTGATCCTCCCACCCATTTTAAGCAATATTTTCTCCTTAAATATATGGATGGATACACAAACTCTAAAATCGGAGAAGGGAGTGGGTGTAGTGGTGATAAGTTAGTAGTGGAGATGATGATTGAACCATGGTGGGAGAGAAAAATTGAAGCATCGACATTTCTCAATTGAGGTAGAACTCATTCTTGATTTTCTCTCTATTTTTCCGTAATCTTTGGTTGATTATTGAAAAATTTGGGGAACCCTATGAAATTTAGGTGGGTGTTGTGAAGAATGGATGTGGAATCATAACTGGCAGTATAGAGCAGGGTTCAACCATAGATCTGTGGAATCAACAAATGTCATCCAAAATATAACTGACCACATTGAAGATTGGAAATGGAAGGGGTAGAACGAATGAAGGGAAGTTGCGACTGTGTTACCCGAGGAAAACATACAATAATATCTCATTATTTATGATGAATATTAAATACATTTCATAATAAAACATTCCCAAGGACCGTAAATGTTTTTTCTCTTTGGATACTAGATACATAATTATCTTATTTCATACAAAATATTCAATATCCACCTCAAGGTTCTTATCTCACAGTACTCTTATTATAAATTTCTTACTTAATAACTTTATTAATAACTTGGGGGAAATGAAACATAAGAAATTGTGAGCTCATATGCTCAATAATGGTAAATATTGGAGATATTACCAAGAAGGTCCAAGATCTGTGAAATGTCGGTCCCTAAAATTTATTAAATAAAATGAAAGTAATATCAAGAATTACAATGTATCTTACAATGGTGGGAGTGAATCAATCCATAAACATCTACCTCCACCATTGGTGTACAATAATCTGAGGTTCTAAAAGGCTGCATCCTGCTCATTTCTATGATCTATATCTTTGACAAGGCATCCTCCACTTGATTGGTTTAATTATAGACATGTGAGCATAAAATGTTGAGTTACTTGACTAGGTTTATGCACCCAATATAATGAGGTATAATCATCCAAGGACCGTCCCTGGTTCTTTACATCATAATCATGACTATAATTTAAGAATTATATTCCATCCATAAATAATTCCAATTATGCTAGACCACATGCTTAATATCACGTGTAATAGCCCACAATTCATATTCATAAGCTATTCTAATTCCAATATAATGATAAAAAAATCCTTTTACAAAGACATGATGGGTGCATAAGATATCTCCACAACCCGAGGGCCCTAACATGTTAGAAGCTACACCATCAACATTAAATTTTATCTATGAATTGATAGGAGGAATAATTCTAACCTACTTAAGTTCAATATGTTTCCAAGGTCTTCCCAAAACACCTAGTGTTCGATGAATACATAGATCTTTTATTATGTTGTTCATAGCCCCAATTTTCACCTTTGAAGAATCATGAATTTCCATATGAATTGAAATTATAAAAGTATGAATTGAGGGTGGTTGACTGTCAAATACTCTGTGATTTATTTCATTCCACACAACAACAATAACTGATGATATTTCTTCCAATAATGGGTTATGAATATGGTCACTATTTCTAGTTGAACTAACTGTCAGCATGAATTGTTCTAGCTACAAGTTATTATATAAATGGATTCGAAAAATATTACCAACATACCTACATAGATCTTTTGTAAAACAAAATTCCATGATCATAAATTAAAAAATTCATACCAAATCAGTAAAAGATATTTAATTATGAATCATGACATAAGGTTTTGGTATTTTTGTCATAGGCTTCAATGAAGGAAAATTAAATTTGGATAAGTTTGTCCATACAAGGGATAAAATGGTGTATTTCTTAAAAGATCTTATCAAGGATGATATGGAATCAAAGGTTAGTACTATGATTTGGAAATTATTTGGGGATAATGTTTATAAGAAAATGAAACTAGACTTTAATGGATTTGAGATATCTTATGGTGTTTGATGTTTGGTGGTTTTTTTGGGATGCGGTCTGTTTATGCACTTGATATCTTCTATGAGGGTTCTCACTTAACCCTTTAAAGTGATCACTTTAAAAAATATATATTTAATTAGAGTATGGCATAAGGATTTGTAAATAAAAAAATAAGAGTGAGAAATAATCAATAATAAACAATGACCCATGAGATAATTTCATAATCATGAGACATAAGTTTTTTGTACACACATAAGCATAGTAAATCATTTCCTTAGCCAAGGATTGATTCCAAGGCTATCATAGTGGATTCAGTTCACTCCAAATTCCTTCATTTTTTGAGTAAAGGTTCACTAAAAAGACTATCATAGTGTAATGATTCCATAATTTAATGGAGTTCACTCTCTATTCCAGTCCTTATTATCTCATGAGATATCATTATTTACCTAATTCATTAGATGGCTATATAATTTTGGGCTATCCAGTCACATGATGAAAACCATACACATGTGTTCCCAAAGATCACAAAAAATTCATCATATCATCATAACATATCCCATAGAAAATTAATAGGCTTCATAAAAATTTCATCATCACATAATAATATTCCATCTTTAGAAAGGAAGTGGATGGTATCATAAGATAATTCATTATTTCATCGTATTAGATTACCCTTGCAAAAAAACGAGTTTCATGAAATCATCATAAGATCACCATCAATAATAGACATCTAGAAAATTGGATGGAATCATATGATCATATCCCTAGTGAAGCACAAAAATCCATAAATTATGTTGACATATATTAAAAATACCATTAAAAGAACATTTGAACCTTTCTTTGAAAACATGAGAAAAATATATTTTTCTTTGGATAACATTTTAACTAAAAATTCCAAAAAAATTAAGAGAATACTTTTATTTGGAAAATAACCATGGAAAATTGAAAAGTAATATTCATCAAAAAGAACAATCATGATAGTTGGAAAATCCATTCATACAGTATATGTTAAAATAGAACATTCTTTTCAAACTTTTATAAAAAGTAAAAAATGACTTGTTTAAATAACATATAATTAAAAGGATTAATTTTAAAACTTTGTAAATAAATTAAAAGGTAATGAAAAGGAAAATTTTAAAATAGATCAATTATTTATTAAAACTTTCATAAATTTTTTAAGAGCATGAACATGGAATAATGTTCATTAGTTAAAGAGGAAATAAGGTCAAATTTCCTTTAAAAAGAGTTTCTCGATTATTTAAAGTAACTAATAGATTAAAATGGTAATAATACATAAAAATTATTTTAATAAGCATAGGATAAGAAAATATATGGGGTTTAAATGATAATATCAATATAATTTCCTTCAATTGTAAATTTTCATAGATAATCCTGAAAGGAAATGAGATTGTAAAATAAATCCTTTACATCAAGCCTCTTATTGCTTCATATAAATTCAAAAATAATGTATTATAAATAAATATTTATTATAAATATATTCAAGAAACATATTCATACATAAATTATTATTTATCATTCCTTTATAATTTATAATAACCCGTTTATTAATAATTTCTTCATTAAAAATAACATTTTTTTGAAAACAGGTTTTTTTTCATGCATGTTTCAGTTCAATGGTTCTGGTACTTCTTAATTGGTTGTGGTATTATCATATATATTATTTTAATCATGGAATAAGTATAATTTTTATTAATTATATACACTTTTATAACTATTCATATAAAACAATGATGAAAAATTAAATATGTCCCTTCAGGGAGGTGGTAGTCCACACTTACAAATGGATGATGTTTTCTATTTTTGATTAATGTAAATAAATAAAGTTAAATATCAAAGAACCATTATAGAATAAAAATTATATCATAAATATCACATATATTAATTAAATATATTTTTATAGACTAACTTTTATAGAGGAAAAAAAATGCAATAAATCGCTTTATGGAGGTGGTAGTCCACACATACGCACGAGTAGAGTTATCATTTTCCAATGGATGGGAAGGATATAAAAAAGTTCTTCTGATAATATTAATAAAATATTAGTATATTTATTACGTTGGATACATTATATCAGTATGGATACAATATATTTATAGTAAGTAAAAGAATAAATAAACTTATAAAAAGTCGGGTAAGATGACTGCCACTTCTTTAAGATACCTCCTTTGTTTTAAAAAATAAAACTTCTTAGTATGGTATTAAGGAAAGAAAGTAATATCTATGTTTCAGGGAAGGAAAATATGAAGGTATTAGGTCATGTTTTGGATGATAAATAATGATCAAACTTTGTGAATAAAGGATAAGATGAAGTGTCCTTTTATAAGTTAGGGAAAAGATACACTTGGAATTATATAAAATATGTAAAGAAAATATACATAATAATCATGTTAATTGGAACCAAGGACACCCAAAATTCAAAGATAATATGTGATAAGGTCTAAATAAACTCAACTAATCACATTTATATAAGTTTGGGAGACATTTGATGCCTTATCTTCTGGTTAAACCACTTTAATCCCATTTTAAATTTAACAGTGATAACTTAACTTTTTACCTGGATAAATTAATTATATGAACAAAATTAAAAGGGTCCCTGATTCCCCAATTATAGGGTGGTACAAAAGAAAATTTCTTTTCATAGTGTAGCATAGTGGGTGATCAATATTGTCTCACTGAATGAGCTTCATAGTCAATCAATAATTATTACTAATTCACATATTATACTATTTTTGTGTATTTAATATTTTATGAAAATAATAAAATTATAGGTTTTGGATTTTGGAAAAAATAATGCAATGAAAAACTAAAACCTAAATAGAGAGGAAAATGCAGAAAAAATACAGGTTAGTAAGAAAGGTGTTCCTACTTAAGGTTTGGTTACACGAGTTCATTCATTATTTATTATTATTGATTATATTTAATTTGACGATCCATCCCACTGTACATGTATTAATATTCCCTACCTTGAGTGAGATTTTTATCCTGCCTAGTAAACCTATTTTTTATACCAAATTTCACCACGTCTTGGTAGAAAATACGAATAAATTTTAGATTCATACCATGGAGGATGATCACTGAACTCATGAACTTCCCTATAATTAATCACAAATTAAATTAGAACATTAAATAATTAAAGTGAAATAATTTTTTGAACACCATGAACCCCCCACCCCCACCCCCAAGACAATCCTCAAGTCAGTCTCTCACCATCGCAAGTGAAATAGATCATGATGGAAAAGGGGAAGAGAGAAATATTTATTTTGAAATAATGTGGAACACTTGAATTAAAAATATGAATGTTTTTTAAATTGAAAAAGTAGTTAAAAACAAAAATAAATAAAAAACTCAATGAGAGCCAAATCCTAGTACAGTGTAAGAACCCTGAATAGTCTATTATCATATTTCTATCTATCCTTGGACTCTTTTTCTAGGCTTCAATCCACCATAGTCACTATAAATAATGTCACAAATGGGTCATAATGGACCTCGTTCCATAATGGGTTCATAAATGGGGTCTTAGAAAATAAATTTCTCAAATACGATCATTTCTAAGCCTGAACAACACTTTTAAGTTATAAAAGTTGGTTTTACATCCGGAAATGTTTGAGGGAGCACCCAAGAAGATGAATTACAACCTAAGAAAGTAAAAGGAGATTCATAATGCAACACATACATGTCATGCCATGCCACATGTTGGTCAGCTCCAGAATACTCTTTTTTTCCTTTACGACTTGTCTTATACCTTTAATTATTTAATATTTTCTCCTTAAATTAAATATTTATGCTAGAAATATGTGTTTTCTTATATATTTCACTATGTTTTCACCTGATTGTTCATTTTTGGGCTTCAGGACCAGTCCTTGGCCTAACATATGTCACAAGAAATATTCTTCATCATGAATTCATCACTTTTAATCTTTCTTGATCATTTCCTACATCCTTCCATAAATTATAAAAATAATTAAATATCGACTAGATTAAACATTTAAAGTATTATAACAATATCATTTATATTAACATATACGTGCATATTTTGGTTTTTTCAGGCCTTCTTAACAAATTTGGACATGGCGATAATAAATTTGGAATCCAATTTATCAAATTAAATTTTTATAGGTGTCATAAATTACTTTTAATAAATGAACACAAAATGCATGAAAAATAATTTTTAAGAAAATACCTAATTTAAGAATAAAACATATTTCACCTTGACATCAAGTAAGAAGATGATTTCTAGGAATTTATTTCATTAAATAATAAAAAATGAAATTTTTTAGACATTTGATTTAAGAAAAAATTGAATGGAAACTTCCAACCATACCATTAAAAGAAAAGACCCAAAAATAGTTATTAATTTAGATATAATATAATTTATGTTCAAAAATGTAAATGTTGAGTTTCCAAATTTAAAATAATGTTTTTAAAGAATTTTTTTACTTCATAAAAATATCTTTGGTTTATAAAAAGGATTTAAAATTTATTAAGTCGTTCTTATATTAAATTAATGCCATAAAAGTGATAATATTTGAAAAATTGGTATTTTCAATATTGACTCAAAAAAAAAATATTCTCCAAAAATTCCTAAAATTTAATCATAATATTATTATGAAATAATAATTTCAAACATTTTAACAATTTTTTCTATTAAAATCTTAAAAGTGAGTGAAATTAATTATAATATCTTTTCCCAAAATGTAGCAAAAAAATATTTTGATGAAAATGTATTTTTGAAACATAAAATGTATTTATTTTCATTACTTGTATAATAAACATAATAAAATGAATTTTATTATATTTTATTGAATATAGTTTATAAAAAAATCATTATAAAACTTCATCAATAGTGATTAATTTAACTTATTATGATATAGATGCATTTTCTGCAAAAAAAAATTCTTAGAAAAAAACATCTCTCTTAAACTTCAAATGATATTATTTTATTTTATAAAAAATTGATAACCAATGTATTAATTTTATTCATTTTTAGATAATAATTTTTATAATTATGTTGGTCCTATTCATACCCTCTAATTCCACAACTATGAAATATCTGTTACGTTAAATAATAATAATTTAATAGTATATTATGGTTCATTAAAAATTGGTATTGTGTGTAAACAAATATATCAAATAAATTAAAATTATTTAAAGATAAATATGTCATATGGTCTTGGGGTGTTACATTATACACCCTTACAATAATTTACCCCTTGATATTCCATCACCCTGATACAAATAACTGACGATAACTCCGCCTCATCACATCCTCGAGTTCCCATATAGCTTTCTAAAATTTATGGTTTCATAACAAAAACATAACTAGGTGAGTGATAATGTTTCATATAACTTTCTATCTTAAATCCATAATCATCAGTGGTTTTTTTCTGATAAGATAGATCATGGTTTATTGGTACGATCTCCGAGTTTAGTACATGTGAAAGATCAAGTTTATAATTCCTTACGAGTGATACATTGAATAAATCCTGAACATGAGAGAAGTTCGTTGGAAGAACCAAATGATAAGAAATCATAATAATATTATCAATAATTTTTAGGTGAATTATATATTTAGGTCTCAACTTTCCCTTATTTCTATATCTCATAACCCTCTTCCAAGGAGATATTCACTAACTTTGAACTCTATATCCTGCTGATGATTTTCAAAATATATTTTATATCGACACTAAGTTTCCCTTGTAATGAACTTATTTTTTACTTATAATATGGGGAAATATTTTAAGGCATATTTTTAGAGCTAGGTGATGATACAACGTGATATTCTGAGGCCCAGTTGGCCCAAAATTGATATTATAAAAATATTAAATATATTAATATCATGTATGTGTAGTTTTTAAAGAAAATTCGATTAAATCTTGAATTGAATCTTGGATCATAAATCCAATACCAAGGTTGATTTCAAGACATGGGGTTTACCCTATCCATGACCTAATATTGTTCGGCACCATACATCTGTTTAATGTAGCCATTGGCAGGTGCATTTAATAAAAATAAATAAATAATTTGTTTGTTTATTTTATTAAATAACCTAATTAAATCCTCTATAAATACTCTATTATGTATATTCTCTAAGTTTTATCCAGACAAACCATTTTATATTAAAGATGAGGTCTAGATCATTTCTCATTGGTGAATCACAATCAAACGAAGAACAATGATTAAATCGAGGTGGATCGAGAGGCAAAAAATGTAGTACGTCTTTTACTTTTTTGGATAATATGTTTTTCAAAAAAGTTCAATCATTTTTTCTAGTTAGGTACTGTCAATTTCATTTTTCCCTCTTTTATTAAATGTTTATTCCTGGATTTGTATCTACTATTCTTGATCTGTGTTTTTGTGCCCTTCACATGAGCCACATAATAAATTATTTCTCTATTTGTTTTATTCTTGTTATGACATTATTTCAACCTAATTATTCATGTTCATGAGATTTTTATCCAAGAACTCTTGGAAAATTATAGCTTCTGTAACACCCCGAGCTTCCACAATACACTTCTCATTCAATAATGCAATAGCTTGCATTGTACGCAACTTCGAGTTCTAAAACACCGTGACTAATCAAAGTAGCCGTTATGAATAGTAATAACCACTTTTTAAAATTATAGAAATTTTATATTTTAAAATTGACTTCATTTTTGGATTCGGAATATCGAAATTAGCCTATGTTGAATTTTTGGTATTTTTCTAAGAACTTCTAGTTTTTTATGAATAGTGAAAAATACTTAAAACAACTTTTTTAATCAAAATAATTTATAGTGATAAGTTATACTATTGAGTGGTTTTAAAGTATAATTAGAATATATTTTTACCATTTTATCCAATGGTGTTCATTAGAATTAATTTCACTTTGAAATTGGACATAAACAATTGTCAATCTTTTGATATATATTGTTTCTTAAAAACAAGCTATTTGTTGTGACATCGGGAATTAATTATAAAATTAATTAATGCAACTTATATGTTTGGAATTTTATAAAATAGACATCATTTTTGAATTCGGAATATTAATTATAGCTTAGGGTGAAATTTTGGCATTGTTCTGAAAAACTTCAATTTTTGATGAATAGTGAAACCACTAAGTGGTTGTTAAATAACTGATTTTTCGTTTAAATGAAATATTACCACTTCTGTGTTTTGAATTTCAAAAATCCTACATACATGGTTTTCATTAAGAAGTAAAATGTGGTTCAATGAGATTAAAATAATTTTTGCTGAATAGTAACTTTTAAGTTCTTAATCGCGATTAGAGGTAATTAGTGCAGTTTAAGGTAAACATAATGTTTTAATAATATTAGGTGAGCTTGAAACATGTCCTACCCTCATTGGATGTGCCATGGCCGACCATGAAAATCCATGGGTCAACTTGGGGACCCCATGGAGCCACTTTATTTGGAAAATGACATAAATAACTTTTATTTAATGTTAAAGTAAAAAATGACACAAACATGAAATGTTTTACTAAAACAATTTTTACATGGGGTTATACAAGTCATATTTTTGACTATAAATAATAATTGGAAAGATAATAATTTTTCCTACATCATAGTATTTTTTTTTATAATTTTTAGACATTAAATTAATTAAATTATTTATGACATCATGATGATGCAATGATGGCCTCATTATTTAACGATTTAAATAAAATGAGAAGATAATGCAAAATCCAAGGCTTACACTTGTCCAAAGCCTATTGTATGAGGATATTTCGAACCCTTATCACCTTATCCTCGAATTATATAAGTTTGGGACCTCTAAAATCCGAAACTCATTTTATAATAAAGTGAGGTTTCTTTACTTTCCAAGAGTGCCCCTCCGCTCCTCTTATAAAAGGCCCCCACCTCTACCACATCATTCACACTTTCAAGCCATTTGTATCGGCCAATATCTGCCCAAATACTCTCACAACTTCCCCCTCTTACTCCTAGAAGCCTCACTTTGGGCAGAACTCTTCCCAAGGAAGCCTTTGGCTCAAATCAAAAAGAGTTACCCGATTTTGAGGTAATGTCTTCTCTAATGTTGTTTTGTTTTATTTTTATTCTCCAACCCCCTAAACAATTTTTATTCATTTATTTTGTAACAACACCAGTATCCTCAATATACTAGGATGTTTTTATAAGAAGTATTCTATCTACACTTACACACACCTACATATAATGGTTAAAGAACATACTGTTTCTGTGGATGGAGAATTTTTGCCTCACGAAACGATGATTGTTCAACACTCATATAACACCTCTAATGGTGGCCATTATTATGACACTATTTTTATATATGATATATATTATGTTTTTGTTTTCCTTATGATTTTGTATTTTTCATTTATGGCATACCTTTATGGTTTCCATTATGGGTAAACGCGATATTTTCATTTTAGGAAGTGCGGACTACCGCCCCCTCAAAGTGATTTGAATCGTTAATACCATATGTGAGATGTATAAAGGATGGAGTAAATGGTATTATATGATATATTATACTGGAATTATATTATACATTTATATCATTATTATTTCATTCCATTAAATACGAAATAGAAATGAAAGTAGCGTTCATGCGTACGTACGGCTTACCGTCTCCATGAACGGTGCATTTCATTTCTTACCTCAAAATGTTACGTAATATTATGAATGAATGTATATACTGGATATATATGATATATATGATATCTACATCATGAATATAATTCTGGATATAATGGATATTTCACCACATGAACAACTTGTAATTATAAGAAGTTTGTTGTTGACTCAAGTACCAAAGATCGACAAAACGACCGTTATTAACTTAAATAATTACATAATGTTCATAAAATTATAATAAGTGATATAAAAAGGATAATGAAATTGAAAATGGTTCTTAATAAGGTAGATATTAACTCTAGTTTATTATTTAGGAGATCAAAGAACGGTCGAATCAAGTCGGACACAAGGTAAGGGAACTTCTTAACCCAATTTCTATTCTTTGGGTTAATCTCCTACTTTCAAATTATGTCATGATATTATTATGTCCTATCTTGTATTTTTACATTATTTATGTGTACCTATAGTGAATACACATAATAGTTCTATTTTATTTTAAAAATGATCTTTTTAAGGACTTCATCTCAATCTCCTTTCATTGAGGCATATTTGGTTTTATACACAACTTTCTTTTATACGGTGTATAAACCTCTTTGACTTTTACGTTTAGTCAAAAGGAATATTTTTATACGAAGAGTTTTACTAAAAGACAAAAAGGGAATGTTTTTCTTTCCGTACATATGCGGCGACAACGACTTCTCTGCCACCGTGACTATTATTTGAGTTTCGGCTTCCTCTACAAGCCATCATTTTTTTAATGAAAAATAAATACAAAGTTTTAACTTTCTTTTATTTTGGTATTGAAAATGGTTTTTAAAGAGTTTTTATTATATAAATGAGTTGTATTGATATCTTGTGATTGAAATGTGGAAATGTTATGTTTCCTTTATGCATGCTTTATGTGATACGATTATGTTATGGTTTTTGATATGTTTAAACCTATTCATATGAGGAATGCATTGGACTTAATAAGTGACGGGTGGAGCCCGCTATAGCTCCTCGATGCATCAGCAGGTCTCATGAGACAAACTAGTGTCTTGGCACGAGGCCTTGACAAAATCTTATTTGTGGTCTTGGCACGAGGCCTTGGCTGCGTGGTTATGATAGTCTGGCATTATGCATTCCATCATTATGAAAGTGGTTATTGATATTGCATGTGATTATTCGACCAGTAGAATATCCATGTGAAGAAGTGAATGGCATTATCTCATTTTACTTTTGCCATATTATGTTGATGTTCAAGTTTAAAAGGCTTTTGTTTTAGTTATACATTGCCTTAAATTTTTATGTTTATTTATGAAAGCTTCCGCAATATTGTTATCCTTACTGAGCATCTGAGCTCACCCCTTTCAATGTTTTAATATTTTCCAGGATATGAAGAAGTATTTTATGAATGACCTGCAGGGATAGTCAGAAGAGGATATGAGTGTAGACTATGAAGAATTTGTTATTAGTTTTTCACTTTATGATGTAATGTAACATTTACGAATGCATCTAGTATTTCCAAGGCTACTAAACTAATCGGTCTTTCGAGACTTGATCGTTTGTGATCATGCCAATGTTACGAAGTAATGCACCGACTCTGGGTAGCTGGGGTCGGGGCGTTACAGTTGGTATCAGAGGCAGTTTAGTACTAACCTTGGAAGCTAGATTTAGATAAACTCTGATTAGAGAACATAGCCCGAAGATAGACTTTAAGGATTAGTATAGAATAACTTCCTATAATTTTTTTATTATAGTGATTTTGTGAGTTTTACAAGCAATACATCCCTATCTGGATACGAGCAGGTAGAGGGGGCTCTGGCACAGATGTACCTAGGGGTAAAACCCGAAAACACCGCTTTGAGCTAGACTCGAACGGGAACTGGTGCACGACAATGGTCCTTGCTGCACTCTTGGTTACGACACTCTTGGGAGATATGCTTAGGATAATTCTCATTTTCTTTACAAACCACTATGAAGGGTTATGAGTATATACTTCCTCAAATAAAACTTTTTTAAGATTATGGATTATAACCATAAATAGTTCAATTACTGTTAAGTGTTTTACAAGTATGGAATTATGTATTTTGATTGATAAACTAACCTAGTTTATGCCATTGTATAGAAATGGCGCCTAGTAGAAGGAATGTGAACTCCAGCAATACGTATGATACAAAGAGTAAGAAGGATCGTATCTTTCACGGTATTAAGCCAATATTTCGAAGGGAAATATTCTCCCATGTGTTCTCAACATATGAAGAAAGAGTATCATGTGTTAATAAGATAAGTAAAGAATTCTCTGAGTCCTATGGCTTTGAAGCGAAGCAAGAGACGAAAGGGATGGAAGAGAGAATGATGGATAAAGGGATGAGGGGAAAGAAGAATTTTCCAATATGTGGTAATTGTGGGAAGAAAAATCATGGAACTTGCCTAAAGGGAATGAGAGTTTGTTATAAGTGTAGAGAAAAAGGACACAAAGTGCGTGACTGCAAGGGTAAGAAAATGGTTTCAAATGTACAATACTTCTTCTGCAAGGATTGGGGACACTACGCAAACCAATGTCCAAATCATCAGAGTGTTCCCCAAATGATGTTATTGGATAATAATCAAGTTATGATACTACCACATATGAGGAGGAATGATTAGAGTTCTTATCTTGTTATTAAAGAATTTTGTAATTTGAGTGTTGTACTGGTTATAATAATTATGGAGTATATAAGGATTGTACTGTAGTACATGTGGTTTTCATTAAGGTTTTAATATGATTAAGGTAATCATATTTTTGTATGTGACAATAAGAGAAACTTTACCTTGTTTGAGGAATCTGATGATACAATTGATTTTGGAATTTAGAGACCTTTTAGAGAAAGTCAGGACGGAGGTATTTTGGATAACTATAAAGTTTGGAATGGATTAAGTTGAACTTTGGATAGTATTGTTTAAGGTTAAAACATTTAAGAAGATTATTTTTGGAATATTATAATACTATAGTTTTAGGGAAGGGACAACCTGCCGGGTGGGGCATAAACCATCGCGTCGGAAAAAGCTGCAGGAATCGAACCCACAACCATAGTGCGACATGCCTTTATTTCCTACCACTAGCCTACAGGAAGTCCATGGTTATTAAAAAATAATTTTACTAATCTAAATGGTATGTGTTAACATTTGGAACCTTATACAATTAGGCTAAGTTTAATATTTTTGAGTTCTATTATCTTTTTGAGTGAAAGAGGAGTTGAAGGTTGAAACTATAATTTTCAAGCATAAATATATATATACCTATCTCTTATTCAATGAATAAATTAATTCTTAAACTTTAGTAAAGGGATATTAAAACAAAAAATGTTTTATCCTAATACCTTATATCTTGTTGAACTGATGATATTTTAAATCAACATAGATTGAAGGCTTTGAGGCCCCCAATTTGACAGTTGATTGTGATTGATGACCTCAATCACTCCCTACAAATATTTATGTTTTTCCTCCAATTATATGTCTCTAATTGCCACCAATGTTCTCCTAATCGAGATCATAATTGGGTGGTGACTTTTTCATTTCCCTTTCCCTCTTATTAAGGCTAAATTTTATTAATCTTATTTCCGATGTGGGTTTTCCACAAAGGTATTTTCTATTTTCAACCTTTTATTTTCCCAGAAAAATTTCAAATTGCGAGGACGTAATTTATTGAAGTAGGGGAGAATGTAACACCCCGAGCTTCCACAATACGCTTCTCATTCAATAATGCAATAGCTTGCATTGTACGCAACTTCGAGTTCTAAAACACCGCGACTAATCAAAGTAGCCGTTATGAATAGTAATAACCACTTTTTAAAATTATAGAACTTTTATATTTCAAAATGGACTTCATTTTTGGATTAGGAATATCGAAATTAGCCTATGTTGAATTTTTGGTATTTTTCTGAGCACATCTAATTTTTTATGAATAGTGAAAAATACTTAAAACAACTTTTTTAATCAAAATAATTTATAGTGATAAGTTATACTATTGAGTGGTTTTAAAGTATAATTAGAATATATTTTTACCATTTTATGCAATGGTGTTCATTAGATTTAATTTCACTTTGAAATTGGACATAAACAATTGTCAATCTTTAGATATATATTGTTTCTTAAAAACACGCTATTTGTTGTGACAGCGGAAATTAATTATAAAATTAATTAATGCAACTTATATGTTTGGAATTTTATAAAATAGACATCATTTTTTAATTCGGAATATCAATTATAGCTTATGGTGAAATTTTGGCATTGTTCTGAAAAACTTCAATTTTTGATGAATAGTGAAACCACTAAGTGGTAGTTAAATAACTGATTTTTTGTTTAAATGAAATATTACCACTTCTGTGTTTTGAATTTAAAAAATCTGACATACATGGTTTTCATTAAGAAGTAAAATGTGGTTCAATGAGATTAAAATAATTTTTGGTGAATAGTAACTTTTAAGTTCTTAATCGCGATTAGAGGTAATTGGTGTAGTTTAAGGTAAAAATAATGTTTTAATAATATGAGGTGAGCTTGACACATGTCCTACCCCCATTGTATTTTCCATGTCCGACCAAGAAAATCCATGGGTCAACTTGGGGACCCCATGGAGCCACTTTAGTTGGAAAATGACATAAATACCTTTTATTTAATGTTAAAGTAAAAAATGACACAAACATGAAATGTTTTACTAAAACAACTTTTACATGGGGTTATACAAGTCATATTTTTGACTATAAATAGTCATTGGAAAGCTAAAACTATTTCCTACATCATAGTATTTTTTTTTTAATTTTTAGACATTAAATAAATGAAATTATTTATGACATCATGATGATGCAGCGATGACCTCATTATTTAATGATTTAAATAAAATGAGAAGATAATGCAAAATCCAAGGCTTACACTTGTCCAAAGCCTATTGTATGAGGATATGTCTAACCCTTATCACCTTAGCCTCGAATTATATAAGTGTGGGACCTCTAAAATCCGAAAATCATTTTATAATAAAGTGACTTTTCTTTACTTTCCAAGAGTGCCCCTCCTCTCCTCTTATAAAAGGCCCCCACCTCTACCACCACATTCACACTTTCAAGCCATTTTGCTCAGCCAAACTCTGCCCAAATACTCTCCCAACTTCCCCCTCTTACTCCTAGAAGCCTCACTTTGGGAATAACTCTTCTCAAGGAAGCCTTTGGCTCAAATCAAAAAGAGTTACCCGATTTTGAGGTAATGTCTTCTCTAATGTTGTTTTGTTTATTTTTATTCTCCAACCCCATAAACACTTTTTATTCATTTCTTTTGTAACAAAAATAGTATCCTCAATATACTAGGATGTTGTTATAAGAAGTATTCGAGCTACAATTACACACACCTACATCTAATGGTTAAAGAACATACTGTTTCTGTGGATGGAGAATTTTTGCCTCACGAAACGATGATTGTTCAACACTCATATAACACCTTTAATGGTGGCCATTATGATGACACTATTTTTATATATGATATATATTATGTTTTTTTCCTTATGATTTGGTATTTTTCATTTATGGCATACCTTTATGGTTTCCATTATGGGTAAACGCGATATTTTCATTTTATGAAGTGCAGACTACCGCCCCCTCAAAGTGATTTGAATCGTTAATACCATATGTGAGATGTATAAAGGATGGAGTAAATGGTATTATATGATATATTATATTGGAATTATATTATACATTTATATCATTATTATTTCATTCCATTAAATACAAAATAGAAATGAAAGTAGCGTTCATGCGTACGTACGACTTACCGTCTCCATGAACAGTGCATTTCATTTCTTACCTCTAAATGTTACGTAATATTATGAATGAATTTATATACTGGATATATATGATATATATGATATCTACATCATAAATATAATTCTGGATATAATGGATATTTCACCACATGAACAACTTGTAATTATAAGAAGTTTATTGTTGACTCAAGTACCAAAGATCGACAAAATGACCGTTATTAACTTAAATAATTACATAATGTTCATAACATTGTAATAAGTGATATAAAAAGGATAATGAAATTGAAAATGGTTCTTAATAAGGTAGATATTAACTCTAGTTTATTATTCATGAGATCAAAGAACGGTCGAATCAAGTCGGACACAAGGTAAGGGAACTTCTTAACCCAATTTCTATTCTTTGGGTTAATCTCCTACTTTCAAATTATGTCATGATATTATTTTGTCCTATCTTGTATTTTTACATTATTTATGTGTACCTATAGTGAATACACATAATAGATCTATTTTACTTTAAAAATGATCTTTTTAAGGACTTCATCTCAATCTCCTTTCATGGAGGCATATTTGGTTTTATACACAACTTTCTTTTATACGGTCTATAAACCCCTTTGACTTTTACGTTTAGTCAAAAGGAATATTTTTATACGAACTGTTTTACTAAATGACAAAAAGGGAATGTTTTTATTTCCGTACATATGCGGCGACAACGACTTCTCCGCCGCCATGACCATTATTTGAGTTTCGGCTTCCTCTACAAGCCATCCTTTTTTTTAATGAAAAATAAATACAAAGTTTTAACTTTCTTTTATTTTGGTATTGAAAATGGTTTTTAAAGAGTTTTTATTATATAAATGTGTTTTATTGATATCTTGTGATTGAAATGTGGAAATGTTATGTTTCCTTTATGCATGTTTTATGTGATACGATTATGTTATGGTTTATGATATGTTTAAACCTATTCATATGAGTAATGCATTGGACTTAATAAGTGACGGGTGGAGCCCGCTATAGCTTCTCGATGCATCGACAGGTCTCATGAGACAAACTAGTTTCTTGGCACGAGGCCTTGAAAAAATCTTATTTGTGGTCTTGGCACGAGGCCTTGGCTACGTGGTTATGATAGTCTGGCATTATGCATTCCATCATTATGAAAGTGGTTATTGATATTGCATGTGATTATTCGACCAGTAGAATATCCATGTGAAGAAGTGAATGGAATTATCTCATTTTACTTTTTCCATATTATGTTGATGTTCAAGTTTAAAAGGCTTTTGTTTTAGTTATAGATTGCCTTAAATTTTTATGTTTATTTATGAAAGCTTCCGCAATATTGTTATCCTTACTGAGCATCTGAGCTCACCCCTTTCAATGTTTTAATATTTTCCAGGATGTGAAGAAGTATTTTATGAATGACCTGCAGGGATAGTCAGAAGAGGATATGAGTGTGGACTATGAAGAATTTGTTATTAGTTTTTCACTTTATGATGTAATGTAACATTTATGAATGTATCTAGTGTTTCCAAGGCTACTAAACTAATCTGTCTTTCGAGACTTGATCTTTTGTGATCATGCCAATGTTACGAAGTAATGCACCGACTCTGGGTAACTGGGGTCGGGGAATTACAACTTCACCCTTGTTCTTGTGGATTACCGCATTTTTTCTTTGTGTTCTACACTATTCACCAATGGCGATATAGTTTGACTTTTTTGAGGTGAGTCTGAGCATGATCAGACCCCTGGATTCATGGAGGATGTGTTCAAAATGAACATATTATTGATTTATAGATATATTGGGATGATTTTTGGGTAATTATTCATGGATATAGGATCCAAAGTGGAGATGGGTAATGATGCAAGGTTCTATAGTTGACAAGAGGCAATGTGGACTTCAATTGTATCATCAGATTCTGTTTTTGGACATCAGAGGCTAGGAAATGATGGTTGAAGGTATTTACCTCTTATTTTAGGTGGTCAATGGGAAGGATTCATGGTGATAATAGAGGATATATAAAACACATGGAATACCTTGAATTTATGTGAAAAACCCGACAACATGACATGTACTAGAATGAAAACACACTCTGTAGCACCCTAGATATTGTGCTAGGTATTCAAGTGAGGTTAAATATCACATTCCATATAGGTGTGACTACACACCTTGTGACCCTACCCATATGGACTAGATGCGTTCCAACTGCACAAACCTATGACCCCATATGGATGGGCTTTCCATGTACCAGAGTACACGTGAAAATGTAGGAATACACAAGAACAAGTTGAGATGCATGACCAGGACCCAAGGTAACCATACATGTCATGTACCCCAAAGTATACACCATGTATATATACATGGATTACCAATCCATATCTTGGGAGAACATGTCAAGGAATAGGAGTGGGGAGACATGTCGTGTGGACCCCATACACACTTTGTACCCCTTTTTGAGTCTTTGTTATCTCATATCTCCTTTTTTCAGACATAGAGTTTAGCACATGAGTATCTTATCCTAAGAAATTGTTCACATAGAGAATTATGGTAGCCTTCATAGTGGATTTCTTGGTAAAATGTGAGATATTATGAGCATGATTCTTATTCAAATTATGCTTGAAAATGGTGTTGATTAGTCGGGATCATAAGATGGATTCTAGGGTCAATACTCCCGTGTTACACCTGGGTGCAGGTTCCCTATTCTATTAGAGAGATATAGGGGTTAGTTCTCCCCTGTTACACCATGGAATTGGTTCCCCATGCTATCAAAGAGATGATGGGGTTAGTACTACCATTTCAAACTAGGGAGTGGGTTTTTTAGTTTACTAGAGAGATGTTATGGTCATCACTCTCATATCACACTAGGTAAAAGTTTCCCCATATTCTTTATATAGGTAGGGTCATCACTCCCCTTACTACTACAAGGAATTGATTCTCTACCTATGGAGAAACACTCCCCTGTCTTCAAGCTCTGGTGGGGTGCGGGTCCTCCACGAGAGAAGTTTTCTCCCTCAAATGAGGAGAATAGTTACAAGGTATGGGCACCTAAACACATATTATATTGAGCTTTCATTTGATGCTCAACATTAGTGATAGCATTCTGAGCTATAGACTTACTCATCACATGGAAGAATAATATAAAGAAATTGGTATTAATAGAACAGGGTGGCATAGGAAATGTGGTTTCCACACAAAACATGACATAATCATTAGTCGAGGCTAACTGCCTAGATAAAATCACATAGTGGAAAAAGTCACATAATAGATTAGGTTTACTCCCTAATCCCATACAAGATGTATCATGAGACTAAATCTTTACCCAATGTATTAGAGCACTATCTGGGTCCACCCATCATAACATGTTTATGATCTATGTGTGCCACATAAAAGAAATCCATCATAATGTGTAACATAAAAAATACCCATGGGAATAAAATGGGTTATATAATATTTTTTCATATCACATTCAAATGAAATTTCATAATGAATGAATTTTGGAAACGATCATAAGAAATGTATTACCCCATAAAAATAAGGGAGAATAAACTTGGTATACATATTAGAGATATATATACAAAATTTAGAAGAAATCCATAACATCAAAGGTTATTTTCATTGATGAAAATAATTTTAAAAATAATATAAAAATCTTTTGGAAAATAAACTTTTCACCTTGAGTAATGTCAATGGATGTCATCTTAGATGGAAAATAATTTTGAAAGATCAATTTGAACATTTCTTGAGGAAAATATCCTTTCCATTTTGAAAACACATATTTAAAATTTAAAACATTTTCAAATTAAATATATTTTTTAAATACCATTTAAAAATGTTAAAAGGAATATTTAAAACATCTATTGTCCATGATGTATAAAAATTTCCATTCATATTGAATATATTAAAAAAATATTTCTTTCACATTTTTGTAAGAAAATTCAAAAGTAACCTTGTTAAGAAAATGATGGGAATATTCATTGTAATTTTTTTAAATAGCCAATTTAGGTTAAAAATGACTTAAAACAATCATGTTAAAACATTTTTTTTGAAAACATCTTTATAAAAACATGGATTTGGATAAAAAGGGATTTTTGACCGAAGAGAAAAATGAAGTTGGATTTTATTAAAAACATTCCCAATAAATTTAAGTTCCAAAGAGAGGAAAATGGTACTATTAATTGAAAAATTCATGAATGACTAGAGGATACTAAATTGGAATAGTTTTATTAAGAAAACATCAAATAATATCTAGAAATGGAAATTAAATAATATAAAATCTAGATTAAAATGAGATTGAAACATAAACCCTTACTTATTCAGTATCTGTTGAATCATAACTTACCATGAATTAAGTAGATCAATTTTAACTTAGAATATCATAAATTAGATATTTTTAACGATATAATATGTAAATGTGTAGTACATACACCATTAGGAATAGATTAGGTTCATAAAAGAGCATGTGTCTCAAAAAAGGATGTTCTGAGATGAATCCTTTACAAAGTTCATATCATTGAAGTGATTTTGTGTAAAAAATTTAAATCAACACAAATAAAAAATGAAATAAAATCCTAAAGAAAGAAAATGAAATTTCACACAAAATATTGGCATAATACAATCAATGAAGTAGATATATAACTTAGTAAATTTAAATTGAGTCAAGAAACCCATTACCACCTGCTTCCCTTTAGTTGAGATATATTTAACCTCAAGTATAGTTATTTTAAACATGTTATTAAATTATAAAAGAATCATAATTTTTGTTTATAATATCATATACTATTATTTTATAACATCTTATTACCCATTATTTAATAATATTACATTATAACTATTGTTTCATGTGTTAATTTCCTAGTTTTCTACTGTACATTTCATCATGAAGGTTTTGGATCCTGACCATAGGATATATTTAAATAGTCACAAAAATTATTATAATGTTATAAATATTTTTTTACATTATATACGTTCTTATAATCATTATTGAAAATTGTTCATAGAAAATGAATCACATCACTTCGTGGAGGTGGCAGACTATACGTACGCATGAGAAACAATATCATTCCCTTGAAGGGTTAAATGGTAAGGAAGTTTATGATATATTAATTTTTTAGAAATTATATAATTTCATATATATCACATATATTCATTGAATTTATCCTTATTATTTTTCTTGTAAAATGTAACTGAAAAAAACATATCACTTTGTGAGGCTATAGTCCCTATACTCACGAACAATATTATTATATTTTAAGAGGAACGTAAAGTAAGAAGGTATATGTGATAGTATAACTACAGGAGAATAATTATACCATGAAAATTATATATATATATATATATATATTAAAATTTTCATTATATCTAACCATGAGATGTTTTGATGAAAAAAGAACTGCATTTGTTTGTGGGGTGGTTGTTCTCTGTACACCCGATTAATGATTTCATTTCCCATTTGATGAAGTAGAGATGGATAAATATTATTCCATCAACATAATAATATCTAAACACATTGGGAATAGTTTTTTTATTATATTCCAAGTTTTAATATAGATTTTCAGGTTATAAAAGAATAAATAAAAAATAATGATCTAATAAAGAAAATTTCCTTCTCTTTCTGACTGAATGGCCCGAAGGCTGAAATTTTTATTGATTTTGGATAAGCCCCCTTTTAAGGGTAAAGGAGGAAACCAAGACATCAAGGACATAAAGACATTAAAAAAATTTGAAAAGTAAGAGGGTTTCAACCTAGAACAAGACTAAAAATAAGTGCTTCTACCCAGCATAAAAAACATTAAGGCATGCCTCCACCAAAGCATGGCTGCTCAGTAAGCTGTCCCATGGAAAAATACATGGGCCTGGTACCGATAGAAACACCATACCCTCTTAATCTTCTAAATCTGAAAATCAATGCACGATAAAGATGACTAGCTCTATCCTCATCTGAAGCAACACCTTGTAGAATGTTTGGGTTCCCCAACAGTCCATCCATTTCACCTACAACAACAATCAGCAATAAAGTTACAGACCGATTCACAACCAACCACACCATCCGCACCACCAAAATACCACCAATTCCAAATACAATCAACCGAGATCTCATCTTCACCATATCAAAACATGGAAAAAAATTACAGCAACAGCAAAGTGAAATTCCTCCCCCATCCGGTCTACTTGAGCTGACCCTGAGCCCACAAGCACACACCAGACCCAATGTCAATCTGGGACAAAGACGAGCTGAGATCTCAGATCTGGAAGGAACGCTAAAGCCGTTGTTGTTCACACCGAAGCTGATGTCCAGCCCACCGCAACCGAGATAGAATCCTGAAAAGTCTGAGGCAAGCATACTATTGCGAGTATAATGATTGTATTTTGGAAAAAATAGAAGATATAAAATGCTGATAAGGATTTATTAGAGAGTTTTTTTAGTTTCGGTCGATCTAAATGGATTTTGAGTTGTGAATAAGTGAGGGGAGTTCCCTTTTATAGTTAGGGAGGAGTGAATTTTGTAAATACACAAAAATATTCAATAATGGGAAGTAACTCTCACCCCTAGTGGACAAAAAGATCAATAATTAATGTTTTTATGAGTTTATATGGTCTAATAAAACCTCTACCACAAAGAAACACATGTTTTAAACATTTTTTCCTTAAATTATAGTTTTATTTACTTTTACCATTTTAGTTTTTCACTACAGTAACTAGTTTTTTTAAAACTTAGTAATTTATCCTTTAAGAAAATAATAAAATGATATATATTAGACAATCAGGACCTAATGATTCTAAATATAAAATACAATTTCTCAAATAAAAATACAACGAGTGTTAAAAATTAATTTTTACATAAGAGCATGTAATGTGCAAAAATACCGCTTTAACCGTAATCATAGTAATAAAATTTTTACTCTTTAGGGGTCAATATAGTCACTATAAAAGGACACTTGGCCCATCAATGGAAGAATATTTGTTATTTTAAAAAATTTAAAAATTACATGGTAGAAGATAGTATTTTCATAATTTTTAAATCATTTAAAAAAATATCTTTTATTATAAAATAAAATTAATGCCAATTTTAACATTATTCATTTAATTTGATTTAAAAAATATCAACACAATGATATAATTAAAATTTATTATGTTCAAACCTATATAAAATAATATATTTTTATAAAAAATAATTTTAACATGATTATTTATTCAATTTATTATAATTTTAATATTTTTATAATCATTTATTTTATTTTTAGATTAACTAAATAATTAATGTGATGGAATTTATTAAGAATTTAAAGTAACTATATGATTAATAAAAATAAAAAACAAATTAACCTCACAAAATGAATTTTATTATTCTCAAAATTTATATCCATATTTTATCACATATTTCTTTTTTCTATATGTGAACACATAACTAAAATTTAAAAGAATGAGGGTGACATTTTGTCTATTTTATTTAATTAAATTATTATATAGGACAATTCCATGGAACAGTGTCCCCAAAAACCATAAACATAATTCCTAAGGTGTTAAGGGTATAAATAATTCCATTCAATAATAATTGAAAAGGTTTTTAGGTCATTTTAACCCTTATCATTTTAGTTTAACTCCTCGTAAACCCATTTGAACCTTAACCATTGCAATTAATTTGAACTGTTTTCATTATTCATTATGGTTAAAAAATAAATTTACCTCTTTAGATAATATAAATTATTATTTCTAAAAGTACGGGATCCATTTTTATAAATTTAATTCATATAAAGTGAAAAATTCTTGTTAAAATTAAACCCGTAATTGCGTTGAAAAAACATTATTTCAAACGAAAAACATTCAAAAGTTTAAAATGTTTTTATATAATAATGGAATTTTAAATTGATTAAAATGAAATAAATTAGATAAATATATATATAATTAGAATAATTATACATTAAAACAAATTTAAAATATTTTTTTACTTTGTAAACAATTTAAATTAAATGACAGTTCTCGATAAAAATCAGTATTTTTCACTATTCATGAGAAAATTAATATTTTCAAAAAATTATCAAAATTAAACAAAAGATAGTTTTAACATGTAGATTTAAAAAATTATGTTTATTTTTTAAATTACATTTTCTAAAATTGGTAAAAATTAATTTGAAATTATGGGTGCACAACACGACTAATCCACCTTTTAGAAAACAATTTTTTTTTGAAAATACATCTTTCTCTTTCAGATGGTCCTTATTTTATTTCTAATTAATATATAAACATTTAATTTATATTTTACATGTGTAAAATATATAATTTCTATAATTTAGTTAGTAACATTCATACCAACCAAATTAACGACAAGGTTATAGCGGTCATAATAATATTTTAATAGAGTATCACATTTTTTTAAACCCGATGTTGCATGAATCTCAAGATATCAAATATATTGAACCTGTTTTAAAATAAATATATTTTATAGTAATAGGAAATTAAATTCTAATCCCCTAAAATAAATTTTATCCCCACAATTTAATCTTAATCTTGGTAATCAAGTGTTTGAAATTTGAAAATACCTTTGTTAGAAACCCAAATCATTAAAAGGGATAACAAAAAATCCACTTTATAAGAGGTAAAGATAAGTAAAAAGGTCATCAATAGTGGATATATAGGTTAATATAAGTCATATTGTTGGAAGGTGGAAGATGATGCTGACAGTGGGATGTAATGGGGTTTTTTTGGGTGGTGGCACTGGTGAGATGAGCCTACGATGGTCATGGGGTTATTTGAAGAGGAAACTGTTGTAGAGATCATGGTGATGGGGTAGGTCAATGTTGGAAATCCATCCTGTAGGTCTTGAGGCATTTTAACCCTAGAAATATAAGGATGATAGAATGAAGAGGGGTATATTTCTTCAGTGAAGCATGAACGATGTGGTGGACGACCCCCTGGCGAATGACAGAGGATGGGGATGGATATTAGTGGTGGTGTGAAGGATCCATTGACAGTTTTAATGGGTTTTAATACCTATTGGGCCTATGGTCCACATACTAAAGTAAATAAGGCTTTATGGGTGGGATATCCCCTGGGGGGGCTATGGACTGCCTTTCACGCATGTGTGTGTGGTGCATGTGTGTTTGAGTGTAATTTTACCCCCAAGGACCTAATATATATATATATAAACTTACTCGATATCCTTATATTTTATATGTACAATTTCATCCTTTGGTTGTGTTTTGATAAATTTCCACTTCATCTCTTTCTCCAAAAAATTAATATCCAAAAATAAATTTTTATGCACGATGCATTGAAATATAGTTTTAATGGATCATTAGACCCATAAAAGTGTAACAAGCTATTCCTATTGTCAGTATTAAAGCCAAAATGGTTAGAACAATGTAATATAATATCCAAAATGAATATGAATCTATTAATATCCAAAATTTAATAGTGAAAAAAAAGGTTTAACATAGATTATTACTTAAATAAATATACTTATATCCCAAATAACCTCAATAACCTCAACATGAAATATGTTTTTAACATGAATGGTTATTTAATACCATTTCAACATACATCTCAAAAATAAAATAGCGTTCTTATCAAATAAGAATTTACGTTAACACAAATGGTTATATATACTTCAACCTAATAAAACGTCTCCCAAAATATCATTAGTGACCCGAAAATCAAATGACTCGATCCCATAATATGTTTCCCAAAAGAAAATTAATATTTAAACATAAATCCATATAAGTAAAAATAATTTCATACTAGCCTATACATCTCATTGGAAAATGTTAGGCATTGCACCCTTATTATCCTTTGGTTGTGGGTCCAGGCCCTGCAGCCCAGCTAAATATGATGGGTTGTCACCAAGAATACCTTTTTTCCTTTTTCTAAAATCATATTTATATAATTCCTATAATATTAAAAAAAATATGATGATCATCCTCAAAATAACATTAAAAATCAATTTTTTTTTCAACCACTAAATTTTTCTATACATCTTGTTTTCCCCGAAACATCAAATAATCTTAATTAAATATTATTAATTTAACATAAAAGGTAGGATAAAAACTAAATGGTACCAATAACATTAAACTTATGTCTATATAATATATGGAATTCTTCCTCAAATAAATATTTTTTTATAAAACCCATAATACACCCAAGGGTTATATCACCTTAAATGTCTCCCAAAATAATCCTAATCATCTTATACATCCAAAACATAAAACATTAAAAGGGATACTTTTGAATTTAAACTTATGAACAAAATTAGACTTATTTTTCCAAGATAATTTAGGTTTAACCTAGGTTATCCATCATTATCTTCAATTCAATTATTTTATTTTTCTTCTTAAATAGTATGAAAATTTCCAAAATAAATCCCATAGTAGGGTCAAAATAGGTGTGAAGTAAGACCCATTGTCATATACTATGTGAATATTGAGTCTAGTTCAATGCACTCTTCTTAGAGTTATTACCCCAAGGAACAAATTTACCACAACCCCAACCACTTGTATTATATATAAAGAGATTTAATTTTTCAGAAAAAACTTTCTCTAAACATCCCCAAATCTCAAGGATATTTTCCTACACATATAATTATCCTTAGAGTTTTCACTAAAGTTTTCTCATCCTAGTTTATAAAGTTTGACTAAACCATTTATCTGATACAAACTATGAGGACCCATTCCTTTTACACATATTATTACATGATTCGTAATCATAAAAATCCATTAATATCACACAAAGATTGTAAAATCCAAGTGTATTTGAAAAACCAGGATAAAAACATATTAAAGTGAGACTAAAAAAAACTTTTTATTTTTTATCCATAATGAGATCCTAAATCCTTTCGTGATCCTAAAACTCGATGGGATAACCTGAGGAATACTTAGAAAAAATGGGTAAGCTAAAAAATCTAGTAAGGAAATAAATATAATAAGAAAACATAATACATGATTAAAAAGTATAACATGATACCATAAAGATAAGGTTCTTGAGTAATCTAATGGAAGAATAACATAAATAACATGGTATCAATTGATCATGGTAGCATAGGAAATGTGGTGGAAACAAATAATATGACATAAAAATGGTTCAAGGCTATTTTACTAGACAAAATTTCATGACATAAAAAGTACCATAATGGATTAGGTTTACTCCCTAATACCCTAAATGATGTCTCATGAGACTAAAGATTTACACAATGTATTGGAGTACTATTTGGATGCACCCATCATAACATTTTAAAGATATATGTGTTACACACAAAGGAAATTATTCATAATGCATAACATAAAATTTCTCATGGAAATAAAATTTGTTTTATAATCATTATTTATATTATATTCCAAGTAAATTTCATAATGAAAACATTTGAGAAATGATAATATGGCATGTATTACCTCATCAAAATAAGGGAGAATAAATTATGTATATATGTATGAGAGATATATAAATAATTTAGAATAAGTACAAAACATTAAAGGTTATTTTTGTTGATGAAAATATTTTTATAAATATTATAAATATTTTGGATGAAAATAACCTTTTCCCTTTGAGTGACATCAAATGATGTCATCATATATGGAAAATAATTTTTAAGGATCATGGTAAACATTTTTTCAGTAAAATATACTTTCCATTTGGAAAACACTTATTTAAAATCTAAAACATTCTCAAATGTTAACCATATTTTTTAAAATAACCTTTTAAACATAAAAAATGAAAATTTAAGAAATTGAGTGGTCGTGTGGTGGAGGAGTTCCATTCATGCATAATATGTCAAAAATAAAAATATTCCTTTCATATTTTTTTAAAGAAAATTCAAAAATTACCTTGTTCAAAAAATGATGAGAATATTTTTAAATTTTTTTATAATATAATTTTGGGTAAAAAATAATTTAAAAAATCTTAGTAAAACAATTTTTCAGAACATTTTTAGAAAACTCTAGATTTTGATAAAAAAAGTTCGTTGACCAAAGAGAGAAATAAAGTCGGATTTTATTAAAAAAATCTCAATCATTTTAATTAAGAAAGGGAGGAAAATGCTACTATAACATGAAAAATTCATTAATAACTATTGGAGAATAAAATTTAAGGGTTTTAATATGAAATGGTCAAATAATTTCTAGAAATTATAATTTAAGAATAAACAATCCTGATTAAAATGAGATTGAAACATAAACCCTTACCGGTTCGGTAACTTTTGAATCATTGCTTCCTATGAATTAATTAGAACAATTTTAAAATAAAATATAATTAATTAGGAATTATTAATGATATATTTTGTAAAAGGGTGATTATATACAACATTTAAAATAGATTATACGCGTAAAAGAACATGTGTTTGAAAAAAAGGGATCTTTTGAGATGAAACATCGACAAATTTCGTATCATTGAAGTGAGAGGTATTCAATGAAGTGGTTTTGTGTAAAAAAATGAAATCCAAAAAAATAAAAGTTGAAACGAAGTCATAATGAAATAAAATATTAATTAACATATAATCTTGGCATAATATAATCAACAAAGTAGAGATACAATCCAACAATTGGAAATTAAGCCAAGAAACCCCTTACCTCATACTTCCCTTTAGTTGAGCTTTATTTATCCTCCTATTGAGTGGTTTTAAATATATTATTTATTTTTAAGAAAATAATAATATTATTTTTAATATCATATATGATCATTTTATTACATCTTATTACCCATTCGTTAATAATCTTATATTATCATTATTATTTTGGGTGAAAATTGCATTGTTTTCTTTGACATGTTTCATCATGAAAGTTCCCGATAATGAACATAAGATACAGTTACATCATCACTAGAATGATACAAATTCTATAATTGTTTTTAATTATATACATCTTTGGAACAATTATTTTAAAATTGGACATAGAAAATGAATCGCATTGCTTTGTGTAGACGATATATCGTACATAAGAACAAGCGATGATATAATTACCTTAAATGTTGAAAAGAGTTAGAAATTTCATGATATGTAAATTTAAAAAAAATTATATAATTTCATATATACCACATATATTCATTAAATTTTTCTTTATTACTTTCCATGTAATGTTTTACTAAAAAACGAATCACATCACTTCGCAAGGTGGTAGTCCATTGTATGAACGAGTTACCTTATTGTATTTTAAATAGAATAGAAATTTAGAAGTTATATGTGAAATTATAACTCCATGAGGGTAACTAAATCATATATATTATATATATAAATTGAATCCTTTATAATATCGAGCTGTGATAAGTGTTGATGAAAAACGAGTTACATTAATTCACGAGATGGTAGTCCACCATACAAACGATTGATGATTTAATTTATCATTAGATGGAAGTGGAGATGGATAAATATTATTACATAAACATATTTACATATCAGTATGTTATATATTATTTTTTAATTATATTTTAAGTGTTAAGACATAATTTTGAGTTGTCAGAGAAGAAAGAAAAATATGGAGCTTAGTGAAGTCAATTATTTCTCTTAGAGAAACCTCCTTTGGTTATCTTCTTAAGGACCATAGAATTGATTTTTAGAATAAACATAGAATCTCTAAAATATGTATAATGATGTTATAGAGGTATTTTTTTAGGTTTTGTTCAAGAAAAATGGGCTGAGAGGTGTGAATAGGTGAGGGGAGTGAGTTTCCTTTTATAACTGAGAAAGAGTTATATTTTTGAAAATACCCAAAACTATTCAATAATTGGATGCCACTGTCACCCCATGTGGCTCAAAAATTTATAATTAAAGGGTTTTATGTATTATATATACAATAAAAACATCCACTACAAATAAAAAACATGTTTTAAACATGTTCTTTTTTAACTTCTATATTTCCTATCTTTTACCATTATAGTTTTTTCACTTCAGTAACTATTCTTTTTAACCTAGGTAATTTATCCTTTATGACTAAAATAAAATAAGCCTTATTAGTAAATTTGGACCCAATTATTCTAAATATGAAATATAATTTATGAAATAAAATTACTATATGTGTTGAAAATTAGTTTAAATATAAGAACATGTAATGTGAATAAACACCACTTTAACCTTAACCATAGTAACAAAGTTTTTACTTTTTAGGTGTTAATATAATAATTATAAAAAAATTAATCCATTAATGTTCAATATTTTATATTTTTAAAAAATTAAAAATCACTTGTAATAAGATATTATTTTTATAAACTTTATATCATTTAATAAAATATCATTTATTATAAAATAACATTAATGTCAATTCTGATATTATTCATTTAATTTTGGTTTTAAAAATTCCAAGAAAATGATGGAATTTGAATGTATTATGTTAAAAGATATATAAAATTATATATTTATGTATAAAATTAATGTAAATCAATAACTAATTCAATTTTTTTTACTTATAGGGTTTTCAGTATGATTTATTTTATTTTTCTATTAACAAAATAATTTTCACATTGGCACTGCTTAAGCATTTAAAGTTATTATATGATTAATAAAAATTAAAAATAACTTACCCTTATGAAATTAATTTCTTTATTCTAAAAATTAACATCAATATTACTTTATATATTTTTCCCTATGTGAACATATAATTTAAATTTAAAACCAATAGGGTGAAATTTTATTTATTTTTACTTAAATAATTACATAGGTAAATTTCAAACAAATCATCCACCAAAACTCATATAAATTGATAATAAGGTGATAAGGGTATAAATATATCCATTCAATAAGAATTGGATAAGGTTTTAGGTCATTTTAATCCCTATCTTTTTAGTTTAACCCCCAGTAAAGCCATTTGTACCTTAACTGCTGTAATTAATTTTTATTATTTTGACTGTTCATTATAGTCAATAATTAAGTTAAACCTGTTAGATAATATAAATTTTGATGTTCCCAAATATGGAATACATTTTTCTAAATTCAACTCATATAAAGGGTATAATTCTATTTAAAATTAAACTTGCAAGTGCGTTAGAAAAAATGGGATTTCCAACAAAACATTTAGAAGTCTAAAAAACTTTTATAATAGAGTTCAATATAAAATTGATTCAAATATCCTAAATTACTTAAATTTTAATATTATAAATAAATTATTAATTTTAAAATTAATTTAAATTATTATTTATCTTTTTAAAAAATTTAAATGAAAAAAAAACATTTCAAATGGATCTTATTTTATTTATATTCAATATACATCCCTTGAATTTATTTTATACCTATGTAAACCATATAATTTTCATAATTTAGTTTTCATATTCATACCCTCTAACTTAACAAATAGGTTATAATGGTCATAATAATGTTTTAATAGAGTATCAAATTTCATTTAAACCTGTTGTTGCGTGCATAGAAAGACATTAAATAGATTGAATTTATTTTAAAATGAATACATGGTAAAATTTAATGGAATTAAAGGATTGGGTTTGTGGAGGTTTTTCCTTTCATAGGCTAGGTGGTCCTTGGTGGGTCGAATCCTTATAGAGTGGTATAATAACATTTCATTCCTTGGGATAGTTTTTGGAGTCGTCTCCCTATGAGGATTTGTGGGGGAACTTAGGGAAACAATGCCAGAGTTTTTTGAGTGAATATTTTAAGTTTGGGAACCTAATGTTGATTTGATGACCAATGCATCCATACACCAAGAATTTGACTTCCTGATTGTCCAATAAAAATACCAAGACATTTTTTTCAAGGAAAAATAGCACATTCATATTATTTGATTTAGTCCTTTGACTGTCCTTGATTTATCTCCCCATATATATATATACTCCTCTAACCATAGGGAATATTTACTAATTTCATGATTCCTCCATGAATATTAATATCTAGATTACTAATTCAAGATCATGATGAAGATCATATGAGTACTAAATCTTTAGTTCAGGGGTCATCTCATGATGTGTTTCCCCTGGGTGGGAAAGTAGAAGCCCCCGCCTTTTGAGAAGTAGTTAGTATCAGTAGCTCAGAATGAGGTTGCAAACCATCTTGAGCACTCTATGAGTTCCATATACAAATACTACTGAGGTCCCAGGGTGATCCAGAACCCTAGGAAGAGGATATTTGGTATGAGTTGGTGGCCTACGTCTTTAGGTCAGTTCAAACCGTAACTGATCATATTGTTTCATTGGATACCAATCTTTTCCATGGAAGAACTGGGTGCTTGTGGAGTTTGGTTACACAGACCCCTAAAAAGAAAATTCTCTAATATCCCTAATTATAGCCCCTATTTTGTTAAGAGTATTACCCATCGTTCTTTCACTCAGTTTGGATATAAAAGATTTTTTTTCTTCAGTCGGGTAGTGTGACAATATCTAAGTATACCATGAGGTTCAACGACCTTATATTATAGTCCCTCGACATGGTTCAATATGGATTATTCTAGGTGAGGAAGTTTGAGACGGGTCTCTATTGAGACTTTCGAGCCAGTGTGGTATCTTTATGTCTACCCACATATGCAGGAGTGCTAGAGTGGGCTCTGATGATTGAGAGATTCATAGTAGAGGGGAGCCTAGAAATTAGAGCCAGAAGTGGGTTGCATGTGACAGAGAGGTTTATAGTTGGTAGAAGGTGTCAAGAATAGACATCTCTTTAGTGGAGACATGATCATATTCGAACATGCTAGTATTTGGATGAGGGATAACACAAATTATCTATTCATCATAGAGAGGGATGATGTTATTCTTGAGATGGGTGTGGTAACTTGTCTCATGATTGCCTAACATCTCATGCTGAGCAAGATAGGATGAAAATCGATGGACCTACATGAAAAAGTCAGTGTTCTGATTTGGGATCTCATAGATTTGGCCGGGGTGGCCCTTAAGGAGGCGGTGTTGGAAGAGGATCAAGAGAATCTTTATAGGGAGGATTAATTAGTGGATGGTGATTTTATAAGCTCCTATAACCACTAGTGGCCCACGTTAGGCTTGGAGAGATGGCGGTCAGGGTTTTGGCTAGTTGCAGTCCAGGGAGGGAAATGACCAAAAAACACATGAGATGATATGAGGTAGGATATTTGTTTATTATAATCTTTCCTAAGTATTAGTAGAAAAAAGTGTGAGTCATTTCTTCATATCTTTATTTCTTTTATGAGAGATGGATATTCCAGTTGAGAGATTAGGCTCGTATCTACGACTAGCGGTTCCTACAGGGATTGATTCTTCAAGATCACTCATCTATTGGAAGTGTGAGTTATCTTTTGATAGAGAGAGTTTCATATTATACCTCTTGGATATCATGATGAAACCTTATGATTTCTTCTTGGGTATGGATTGGTTGTCCATTGTTCTAACCCAAATTGATTATCATAGTAGATGGTTCAGATGCCTTACGAAAAATTGGATGTGATTCTCCACTATGGGTGTGAGAATTATCATGGAAAAATGAGTGGGACTTATGGGAAAGAATATGAAACTCATCACCAAACTGTTGGTGAGTTTATCCCTTTGAAAAATGTTCTCTTTAGGTATCTATATTCCTTATATAGTGGAGTACTTTATGAATGTATTCCCTGAGTATGTTCTAGGACTACTTATGAGGTGTGATATGGGATTCTACTTTAACATTCGCGACGATATAATACTGATATATTCTGAGGCATATCAGATGGTCCCTACTAAGATATTGGAGATGAGGTTGTAGTTAGAGTACCTTTGAGAGAAGTTTTTTTTATCATACCTCATGTGTCCCTCTGGGAATCTCAGATTTTGTTCATGAAAAAGGAGGATTGTATCTTGAGGTTTTGTGTGGATTATTATTACTTGAACCAAGCCATGATAAATAAAATTTACCCCTTTATGAGGATTGATAGCCCCTTTGATCAGTTGTGAGACATGAGTTGGATCTTGAAGATTGATCTCTTGTTGATCTATCACCAGTTTAGGGTTCACGAGGTAGATATTCCAAAGATGAAATTATGTTGTTTCTATGAATACTATGAGTTATTTATTATGACTTTTGATATAAAAAATGACCCTAATATGTTTATGGATTTTATAAACTAGATCTTCCTGCCTTACTTGGATCAATTTTTACTTTTATTCATTGATGACATACTCATCTACTCTGCATTAGAGGTCCGTGGATATCACATAAATATTTCAAAGCATAAAAATTAAATTAAACATTTCCTCATTTTAATCTGTAGCACATCACCTACAATTTTTGCCCAAAGGATCCAAAGTAAAACCCCTCTATATCTTCCACACATTCTTCAAGAGTCCATGCATATTCCAATCTCTGAATTTTGGGTGCTAGTGCATAGATCTGATGATTCCCTTGATGACGAAATGAACGCATCGATCTCATGCCTTCGATTAGTGAATGAGTTCGTGGATCAATCACTCAGATAGAGCCTTTATCTCTCTAGGTAGTGGTAGGAGAGAGGATCTCTCAATCCATTAAAATGAATAGATCTATAGAAATGAGCTCCCATAGAATTATGTAGTGTATGTTAGAAATACCCGGATAGAGTTTTCCAAACTCTGTATATTTAAGGTCTCCTAAATAAGTAATAAATAAATAATTATTACAAACTAACTGAATCAAAAATATTTTTTATATTTTATCGTATACTTGTAATATATATTAAATATATTATGTGATAAAACCAATTCATTAACTTGAATCATAATTGCTGATGATATCAAATGAAACCTTGAATATTAAAATAATATTCATCCGTATAATATTTTCCATGTATTAACTTAAATGCTTGTAAATAATTTTAAAAAATAAATTTAACCCAGTTGTTTTATACACCAATAATAATGAATTTAGTTATCTTTTTGGTGATCATTAATACTTGGACAAAACATGGACCCCATGGTGCGTCCCACCATGTCCTATACACATATTCACTAGAATAGGGCGGAATCCTAAATATGATATTGTGTGTGAACCTCTTTCATATTATCTCGATATTAGTTAATATTATTCATAAACCAATAGTGGTGTATGGAAACCCATTAAGGCCCTTAAATAGATAAGGAATAGTCATAGAAATGACAACCATCCTAATAACACGTATTGTGTAATGTAATCTATTTTTATTACGATATCTCATAAACCAGGATGAATATCTTGTATCATTATCCATTATTTATTTATTTTGTGTTGATCTAACAGGACATATTTACCTTTGAATACCATGGACATGGATTTAATTAATTTACTACCATTTTGATCAACTAGGACCAAGATATAACTTCCTCAAATCAAAAGCCAAAAAAATCTATCTCGATCGACCAACCAATTCCATATAACTAATGGAATACCCAACATAAGTTACCTCACCACAACTTCAATGTCATGATTTTTTCCTTGCATGAAAGTTCACGATCAAATGTAACACATTTATAAAAATATCATGTTATGATACTAATACACATGTTCATAGATAGGAACAACCATTGACACGTGAAACATGTGGTTTTCCCATTGGAAGGTTTATCCTCATGATCTCACCTATTATAGATCACCAAGTGAGAACATCATGAGAATAAGTACCAATGCTTATGATCCCCCAACACCTAATAGTCAAACATCAACATTGTCTAGTCAGTATGATGTATCTAGACCATATGACATATTATTAAATATTAATGACATTGTATGTCAAGTTTCTTATTATATCCTTGGAATTTCTATAAACTTTTGATATATAAATTAATATATGGAAATTACCATATAAATTATAGATGTAGAATATCAACACTATAATGGTATGTTAACATCATGTATAACTTACTTTATACATGGTATAGTAATCAAAAATTACTTTTGAAGTTGGGTATTAGGAACCCACTATCACAACACATTGTAGGTCACCCTTGTGCTAGAATGTGATTGGGAAGACATCTCTAGAAGAGTTAGATATGGTGCATGTGATAATGAATATTGTTCAGGTGATCCATGAGTGTATTAGGATAACCTAAGGTTGACAGAAATATTATATAGATTGACATCATAGGCCCTTGGAGTTTGACTAGGGAGACTATGTTTTCCAAATAATATTCCCATGAGGAGGATTATAGAGGTTTGGCTGGGGTGGCAAGTTATCCTTGAGGTTTATTGGGCCGTTCAAGATCTTATATAGAGTTGATGAGGTTAATTACAACCTAGAATTACCCCCATAGTTGGATTAAGTGCATGATCTCTTCTATATGTCACATATGAGGACATACATACATTATCATACTCATGTTATTGACCAGGGAGAGATGTATTTCAAGGAAGGATCCCCCTTCATGGAGCATCGAGAGGAAAGTATCGGTAGGAGAAGATCCTATAAGGATGGACCATTCCCTTGGTTCATGTGTTGCGGCAGTATGGGAGCATGCAGGAGAGCTCCTATGAGTGGGAGAGCCAGACATGGGCTTAGTATCCTCACCTTTTTATGCCTTTTATGGTTTTAAATGTTGAAAAATTCTTGATGGAGAGAATAATTTAGTGACCCTATTTTTTATTTGCAATAGCTTGAAATATTTTAAGGAATAATTCTAGAGCCAGGTGCTAAGATGGAGTAAGATTCTGAGACCTAGTAATCCCAGAATTGATATTATAAAAATATTTACTATATTAACATCAAATAAGTGTAGATTTTCCATAATTATATAATAACTCTAAAATCGTGCTTCAGATTAGAAATTCAAGACCACATTTGATTTTGGGACACAAGTTTTACCCAAGGTGAGACCTAAGGTTGGTTGGTACTGAATTTTTAGTTGAGGAATGCACTGGCAAGTGCATTTAATTAAAATAAATAAATAAATTATTTATTTTGTTAAATTACCAAATTTAATCCTCTAAAAATACCATATTATGACACTTTCTTCAGGGTTATCCACATAACCCTTATTATATTAGAGAGGAGTTTTAGATCACTCCTCATTGGTGAATTAGAACCGAATGCTGAACAATGATTAGATCAAGGTGGATCGAGAGGTTACAGTTGAAGTGAGTCTTATACTTCACCGGTGAATGCGTTCTTCACCAATGATTGCTCCTTTTTCAAGTTAGGGATCATCAATAGTTTTTTCACCCCTTTGATTAAAATTTCAATCATGTATCTGTATATTCTGTTATTGACCCGTGTTTTAACACCCTTTGCATGATCCCATTTAATGAATTAAATTATTTATTAATTTTATTCATTTTATTCTATAACTTCTCCTTGATTATCGATGATCATATTATTTTCTAACAAGAATGATTTTTCAAGGATGGTTTCACCGTTTTTTATGCCTTTACCAAATTTGTTCTTCATGTTCTTCTTCGGTGTCCAATTATGTTATGGTTCAACTTATCTAGGGTGAGTTCGAGCAAGATTGGAATCCTATATTGATGGTAAATGTGTGAAAGATGACTGGATATGTGATTTGTGTACATATAATGATGATTTTTGGGTAATTATTTATGGATATTGGGTTTGGAGAGGTGATGGGTGGTGACACGTGGTGATACGAGAGACAGGAGGTAATGCAGACTTTGAGATGATCACTGAATTTCGTTTTCCAGCCATCATAGGATGGGAAACAATGGTCAGATGTGGTTCCATCCATTTTCATGTGTTATAAAAGAAATATTTGTGATGAATAGAATGGATCTAGAAACCACATGGAAGAACATGAATTTCTATGAAAAACACAACTACACAGTGTGTACTAGGATGAACACACGATATGTAGCCACTGGATATGATACTAGGGTTTTCGGGGAATTTAAATATCAAATTCCATGTAGGTGGGCCTAAACACCTTGTGACCTTGCCCATATGGCAAGGAAGTGTGCCAGATGAACACTCCTAGCGACCTGTGTGGATAGAAATTCCATGTACCAGAGTATGCAGGAACATGCAAGAATACACAAGAATGGGTTGAGATGCATGACCAGGACCCTAGGTCATCATACACACTATGTATCTCATATGACCATGTATAAAGGCATGGTTTCCTGGGAAATGTCTAGGGAATACACAACCATGTAGCGGAGCAGGGCCACACACTGTGTGGACACCATACACACCTTTTACCCCTTTTTGAATCTTGTTTCCCTCATATATCTTTCATTTGGTCTTGGATTTTAGATCATGAGTGACCTATACTGATAATTTTTCTACATGAACGTGATGGAAGCCTTTATAGTAGGTTTTGAGGAATAAGGTAAGATATTCTAGGCTTGAATCTTATTCAAGCGATTCTTGAAAATGGAAGTGATTAGAAAAGGTCATTATATAGATGTTGGGGTCAGTGCTCCCCTAATACACTAGGGCATGGGTTCCCCATTCTATTAGAGAGATGTTGGGGGTCCGTACTCCCTTGATACACCGGAGTGAGGATTCCCCGTGCTATCAGAGAGATGTTGGTGCCAGTACTCCCCTGTCACACAAGGTTGTGGGTTCCCCATATTATTTATATTATTAGGGTTAGTACTCCCCTTACTACTACAGGGCACAGGTTCTCTACCTAGAGAATATTACTCCCTCATCTACTTAGTCTAGTGCAGTGAGGTTCCTCCATAGGAGATGTGTCCCCCACTTGGTTATGGAGTGTATTTTAAAGGTGAATTCTTATCCACACATATTCTAGTAAGGTTTCATTTGATATTGGTAATCAATGATATTCTTTTGAAGCTGCAGGCTTACTCAGTGTTTTCGGATGGGCTGTGATATAGAGATCCCATTTTTCTTTTATTTTGGTTTCTTTATGAGCACACACACACACACACACACACACACATATATATCTCTATGTGTGTGTGTCTATACATGATGGGTTTTCCCCCTTTCTTGGGGTTGAGTTGACTATTATTGTATCTTTATATCATTCCCTTTTAGTTTCAGGGTTTCCTACCAGGTATGTATATAATCACACGTACATGGGATTTCTTCACACATGTCACGTATTATGAAGATGATGGAAAGATCAGTAGTGATTATAGTGTATCATGGTGATACCTGGGTGAATTGATCATGTAAAGTGGTTGAAATTTTTGATTAGGAGAAATGATATCTCAGATTTCATTATTTCTTGTTGTTGTTGAGTTAGAACATCATTCGTGGTTGGGAAAATATTTTTCCCCTTAGACCTTGTTTACATTCTATTGTACTCTAATCTATTCTTTAGAGTTTATTTTATACATTTTTATCTATAGATGTTATATTATTTACTTTTTATCCCTCCACACTATTTATTGTATATGGTTGGGTGTGTGCATATATGTTCATTATGAAAAGTACCCCCATTATAGTTATGCATTGTCGGTATATTTCAATAGCCCCAAACATACTGAAGGTGGGCTTGGGGTTCTAGAAGATTGGTTATCCACATGAAAGGTGGGCCGAGGATGGTTGGGTTTTTATATCCCTAATGTGATATTGAAGGGATATAATCTTATATTCTATTTACTCAGTTGTCGTAGTTACCAATGCTTTTCATTCTTGATCTTCATTCCAACACATTGGAGTTTTTCACTTCTTGTTTTATAGGGATTCATAAGGATCCATCTTATTACTTGAGTGAAAGCTATTATTGTAAAAAAATAAACCATAGAAAGGTATTGATCCTAAACACCTTTGAAATCTATAAAACATGATCTCAATACATATTATAGGATTTTAATGGTCATACCAAACTAACCATATGTTTGAGGATGATAAGAAGTTCCAAAGTTTAACTTTGTATTAAAATATTACTGAATACTTCTCTAAAACATAATCGTAAACCTCTAATACTAATTAGATATAATAGAGTATGATACTCCATGAAACCATGAAACTTATTTAATATATATCCTGAGAAAAAGATCAATATATAAATCTTATCAAACGGCAATAAAATTCACCGATTCTATAAAGAGATCAACTATAACCCAAATATCATTATTCTTTTTATATGTTTTGAGGAGTCCAGTGATGAAATATATGTTAATTTTTCCTATATCCATTATGGTATGGTGATTCTTTATAAAATACTATTAGAACTATATCTACCATCCTTACCTTTTTGAATTACTAGGCATCAATATATATTCTCTACAATATTCATTTTCATGTTATCCCACTAGAAATAATATTCCAGATCCCTATACATATTCATACATCTGAAATGGATACTGAAAGGTAAACTATGAGATTCATCCATAAAAACCTTATTAATGTATATTATTTATAGGATACATACTTGGTTCCTAATCATTATCATTCCATCACAATCATTGTTGAACTTAGGAACATTTATCACCTTCTTCTATTGTTACACATCCTCCTTCTGTGCCTCTTTAATCCTCTCATGGATGGATGGTTGAACATTCATATAAGAAATATATAATCTATACCATTTCATCATGATTTAAAGATATGTATTCTTTAAATCTATAAATATTTGATCTCTTTCAATCCTAACCATAGAAAAACTATCATGGTCTTTTTGACCCAGAGCATTAGCCACATTGTTTTTCTTCATATAGTTGTAATGTATGGAGCTATCATAATCATTAATAAACTTCAAACACATCCTTTGGTTCCTATTCAAATCTTTTTTACACGAATATATACTTCTAGATTTTATGGTCATTATATATATCATTAATTTCACCACAAAGATTAGGCCTCTATATTTTCAATGAAAAAATTACCTGCACTATTTTCAAATCACAAGTCTGGTAAATTTTCTCATGAATTTTAGATTTTTTTGGGGAATAAACTATAACTATGGCATTATACATGATAACACAACACATTCCATTATTCAATTAATCACTATATATCAGAAACCCTTCACCACTATAGGTTAGTGTGAGGATAAGTGTGATAAACAACCTTCTTTTAAGGCCTCAAAATATTTCTTACCATCATCGATCCAAAGTAACTAGAATAAATTCCATGTTAACTTGTTTATGGATTATATATTCATGAGAAATACCTCACAAAGTGTTGTTAGTATCCAAAAAAACTCATGAAAATTATGGATCTTAGTCACTATGGTTGGTTTGATCCATTTCTCAATAATATTCATCTTTGAATGGTCTACCGATATACATTCATTTGAGATTATATGATCTAAGAATGAAACATTATGTTTTAAAAATTCAGAATTTTTAAAATTGGAAAACAATTTCTCCTTCCACAGGGTCTTCAACATAATCCCCAAATAATCTTTATGCTATTCCATTATCTTAGAATATATAAGAATATCATTTATAATAATACAAAACAATGATTGATGTAACCTATAGAGTCTCTTAATTAAATCCATGAAGATAGAATGAGAATTGGTAAGTCTAAATGGAATCATTTGAAATTCATAATGACCGTACCTCACATGGATGTATTTCTTGAGTATATCCCCCTTATTGACCCTCAATGGATGATATCTAGAATGATGATAAATCTTTAAAATGTATTGAGATCCATATAATTTATTAAACAAGTCATCAATCTGGGGTAAATTATACTTTTTTATTTTAGTGATCTTTTAAATTTCCAAATAATAAATTTAAAGGTGTGTCAAACCATCTTTATTCAAAACAAAATGAATAGGTGCACCCCATGGTGATACAATTGGGTGCATGAATCCCTTTTTTGGATTCCATTGGTGTTTCTTCTTCAATTTCTGCAACTTAATTGGCTATATTCAAAAGGGAGTCTTTAAGACAGGTGTATAACCATTTATTAGTTATATTTAAACTATACATCAATATATAGAGGAAGACTACGAAATTCATTAGGAAATACATCGGCATATTTTTAAATAATTTGAATAACTTAAATTTTTTAGTTTCTCCCCAAACATTTGAGATAAATATCCCTTATGAATAAGTAGTAGGACCCATACAAAAGAAGTAAATTCCATTGGATATTTATACTCATCCATTCACTGATATACAATTAAAGGTTTATTTAGATTATCAAATGTTACTTCCCTTCCTTGGAAATCAATATGGGATCTACATAAAAAAAATCCATGATATGTCACACCAATGGTTTCATTTTAATGTATTTTATCTTTTATTTATAGATGTTACTTTATTACATGTATTTCCAAAAGGTTTTTAAGAATAATGGTGGTATTTGGGATGGAAAGAATGAGGTGCATGGTTTGTACATAGTTAGTAGAAACTGTGCGCTAGACCAATGGAAACCCTACACCTTGGATAGTGGCACAATCCTAGTCACATGAATTAGAACATGAGTGTGTTAACCACAAGGGATAACAATGTTCCTAATATAGAAGCACTGTCTAGGTTCATGGGTATGGAAAACTATGCAGTATGTTTTCTTATTGGACAGAGGTTCTAAAAAGTTGGCGTACGGTTTGGAAAACAATGTGACCAAACTATGCGAATTTACATATCATTAAAAATATTGAATTTTATTAAATACCACTCCCTTATTTTAACCCCAACCTCACTCTATTTGACCTCCCCATACTAAGGCATGCCTCCCCCTTCCTCCTTACTCCATTGGGATCTAATATTTGGGTGGTTTTGATCTGGATTCTTCAAGGAACCTTCATGTAAGCCTCTCATTTCCTCTAATCCTTCTTATTCTTGATCCTTTATCTCTTATTTCTCATGTAATTATTCTATAACAATGGATTAGACCTACATTAGGTTAAAATTAATATTCTTTGGGTTAATCCTTAATGATTTTGGTGTGACATTACATTCTTAGGGTCTCACTATGGCGTGGTGGGTGGATTCCACCTGGTTTCTAGAATTCTCCAAGCTAAAGGTAGGTGGTTTCATGCCATAGAATTATTTGATGATTTTATTACACTATATTTGTTTTTGAAATTGTTTATAGATGTTGTTTGGGAGGTTTGAACCATGTTTTCAAATGGTTTTGGTGTGAGTAAGGATTTAAAAATGACATTTCTATTGAAAATTGTTGTTTGTTGCTTGTGTTTCAATTTTTGGAATTGGGGTTGTGTAAGAGGTGGTTTATATGACATAGGGAATGAATTAAACACAAGGAAATCCTATGTATCTTGGTGTTAATACTAGTTCTAGTATGTTAGGAAAGTTGGTAGGGATGATGACTAGTCTCCATGATAAGGATTGGCATAAAAACACTAATTAAACATACATGTGATGGGGATTTGAGGCTCAAGTAGGACCATTGCATCAGGAAGATGGTATGATCCCCAAGAGTATGAGGATCCTAGGACCCTGATAACCCTATTACCTTATATATTACCCATGGGTCTCATACTATGATTATCGTTCAATTTTTTGTCTAATTTTATTTTCACTTTTAATTAGAGAACATGTTCTGTTTAAACTATAAATTTATTTTTATTTAAAAAAAGAATGTTAATTTTTAATCTAATGTTAAAGCATGGAATATATTTTGGTGGTATCCTACTGGTAATTTAGATAACACCCTACACACACCCTTAGGTATATGTATAACTTGTTATTTTTTACCCAGGTAAAAGCAAGGTTCCCCGAGGTGGTGAAAGGGGATCTATATGATAGTGGATTCTTCATTGGAAGGTGTTGGTGGTGGTGGAATGTGGGGATTAATCGAATGAAACAAAATGTTTTGTTGGTTTAATTGGATCCCATCCCCTTTTAGTTGTTTTTTTTTAATTTTAATGTGCTAACTCAATGTTGTGTCATGAATGTTAGATTATTATGTGTCGTGGTTGTTGCTAATTTTTATGCTATTATTTTTTATTGTTTATAGTTTGTTCTAATGGGATAAATAATTCCCAAAGGTTTTGTTTTATTCCTAGGAAATATTTTCCAGCTTTTGGGGATTGGGAACTCCCTTCAGGTATTTCCATGGGTTGGATCGAGTGTTATGTGGATTGAAAAACCATCTTGGTTCATGAAAAAATGGTATCAGTGTGGTTTTTCTGTTTCCTTGGGTTATGTTATTTGGGAGAGTTTGAATAGATATGAGATAGAACTATAAGGGATTCAGGATATGGTTGTCAGTTGGGTTTCTATCCAATACACCTTGTTATAGGCCTTATGTAATTATTGGATTTTGGGGATTTTGTTTGACTCATTCTCCAGGTGGGATGTAAAGGATGCAGACTACAGATTGACACCAAGGCGAGGTAGAGTGGATTTGATTATTATTGTGGTTAATACAGTTTTATTCTAATCTATTGGTAATGTTTGAAAGTTATTGGCGTTAAAAAATATATTTCTAAATGTTGTATTGAAGGTTTCTTTGTGTTTGTAGATTGTTGAACCATCATGCCTCCCGAAAGACTTCCCATGAAAATATGAGAAGAGTTCAGATAGAATTATCCCTTATTCGTTTATCAAATATTTGTGGAGGTATTGATTTGGGTTTTCTAAGCATTAGATCAAGGAGTGGGATCTAGTCCTGCTCATGCTAAGGAATCCAAACTAGGTCTGTAAAAGGATAATGATCAGGAGATCCATAAGAACAAACCTCCATCCTTATGGGTTATCATGGACCCCCATGAGGTAGAGGATTATATTGAAAGGATCGAGAGAGTTTTTGGATTTCTTGATACTCTTGAAGTGGTTAAAGTGATGTTTGATTCATTCATGTTGGAATTTTCTAGTCATAGGTAGTGGGACTTATTGGTTCATGCTGGGAAGCATGAGCCAATGGGTTGGAAGGACTACAAGTTTCTTTCTACACATAATATTTCCCAAAGACCTTGGACCTTACCACGAACCAAGAGTATTTAGATCCCCATCAAGGGGATCAGACCACTTTGGAATATTCCAAAAGCTTTAATGGGTTGGTCTATCTCTCACCCAAAGTAGTTTCTAATAAGAAGCTGAAGGCTCATTGTTTTGAAATGGGTTTTCGTCCATACATTCTGTTCCAGGTATTCTTACTCAAGATGAATACATATGTAAAAATAGTCTTCTGAGATTTGTTGGTAGATATAGATCATAATGAAAAGTATGATTTTCAAAGGACAACTTTAGTAGTGGACCAATACAGTAGTGGTCCATATGAAAATATAAATTAGTGTGATGAGAAGGAGAAGAGGGGAGTAGGATGTTCGGTCCATCCTTCTCGACCTCCTTCATCTATGACCCCCAGTGGTGGGTCAGTCATATTCCACTATTGTGGAAGGCCAGGGTACATGTGGGATGTATCTCTAGTACAACCTATATGCTTCCACCAATGTGGGTGCTTGGGGAACTTGAAGAGGTTCTGTAAGATTAGTATGCCAACTCTGATTAGTGAAGGTTCCTCAACCTATAGGGAATCACCAGCACAATCTGGTGTATCAAGGGCTATGGTGTTTTGATATGTTAGGAGTGGTGTCATGGTTGGATCCTCTTATGGGAAGATTCAGCTCAAGGAAAATCCTTTATTCAGTAATTGTCCATAGGTGTAAGTAGAGACGAAACACCTCCATGTCATTGAAAAGTGCTAGTGGAATCAGATTTGGGTCCAATGACAGTTCAAGGTACCATTTTTATTACAAAATCCATAAGTATTTCCTTATTTGACATGAGTTCTTAAATTTTTTATTTTTTCAGTCCTATGGAATTGTTGAAATTTCTAACTTATATTATCCCATATGTGATGGAGTTTGAGATGTCACTTGTAATTGATAGGGAAAAGGGTTTCAGATGTCCATCCTACACTCCCACTCCATTAATGGTCAAGTTGAAGTGGGATTTCTTAGTTATGGAATTGGATCTTTTTTATGCACTCCTTAGAATAGACTAGATAGAGGATTTCAAGGCACATATCAACTACTATCACCAAAGAGTTATCTTTATGGAACCTGGTGAGAGTGTTCATGTTTTCCAAGGTGAATTGTATCCTTGATCCGGGCATGTTGGAACTATAATTCCATAGTTGGGAAATCAAGATTTTTCAGATCTTATCTCTTGTATTGGAGGATGATAGTAGAGTATCTAAGGATAGATTACTTCATATGGTAGATGAATTCCTAGAGGTGTTTCTAGATTATTTATTAAGGTTTCCTCTAGAGCAGGTTGTGGAGTTTACCATTGATTTGGCACTGGGAACATAACCAATATCTCTTCCCTTGTATTTTATTCCCCCACTAAATTGATAGAATTAAAGATACATCTAGATGATTTGGAATACAAAGGATTCATTCACCTAGGAATATCACCTTAGTCTTCCCCCATGTTGTTTGTTAAATAGGAAAAAAGATCTCTCTAGTAATGCATTGATTACTAGAAGTTGAATATGGTAACAATCAATAACAATACCCCATTCCGAGCATTGATTTAAATGTTTATTAGCTCAAGGGTCTAAGGTGGTTATCAAAGATCTAAATGAAATATGGGTATCATTAAGTTAGGGTTTAATAGGAATTCATTCCCAATACAACCTTCCAAATCAAGTATGTTCATTTCAGGTATTTGGAAATTCTATTTGGGTTGAAAAAATGCTTTGGTGGGTTCCATGGTGCTATTGAATAGAGTGTTCCATAAATACCTCAACTCATTTATTGTATTGTTTGTGGAAAATATCCTGGTCTCCTCTAGAATAGAGGAGGAGCGTGGGAATCACTTGAGATTTTTTCTAGGCAGTCTTTGGGATTATTGTCTCTATGATAAAGTATCCAAGTATACTTTATGGATTCGGGAATTCATGTTTCTAGGTAACATGTTTTTTGGAATAAGGAATTTTTGTAGACCCTAAAAAGATGAGAGTAGTGATGTCATTGGATTAGTGGCGGTAAATTTTCAAGATCATGATATTTTTGGGCCTAGAAGGGTACTATAAGTGGTTTGTTATATATTTATCTTAGCTCAATATGGCCATGACCGTGCTTACACAGAAATGAGTAAAGTTAGAATGGAGCCTAGAATGTTAGAAATATTTGAAGGAGTGTAATCTATTGTTGAACACTTCCCTTGTTTTGATCTTACTAGAATCCAAAAAGAGATTTTTGGTCTATTGTTTGGCTAAATGTATAGGTATTGGGTTAGTTTTTATGTATTATGACCATGTGTCTATGTATACATCTCACCAACTATGACTTCATGAATGAAACGACCCAACCCATGACCTAGAACTGGTAGTGGTGATTAATTCCTTGAATACATGGAAGCATTATCATTTTGGGGACAACTTTTTAGTATACTCAAACCATAATATATTGGCCAACATTTTCTCTTAGATGGATCTGAAATGAGGCACCACCATTGGGCTGAGTACCTATAGGGATTCGACCTTTACATCGTCTATACCCTAGGGAAAGGTAACGTGGTAGCGGACAACCTAAGAATGAATATGCCAATGCAAGAGGTGAATGAGTACAATGATGAGTGGAATTTGATGGTAATTTTTCCTAGATGCACCCATAGAACAAAGATCATAGTGGATGGACGTTCTTGGTCAATGTTCAGCTGAAACCCTCCCTTTTAGAGTAGATTATAGAAGAATAGCTTAGTGATGAACTATTCTAGTGTTCTATGCTATTTCTAAATGCTGGAGAGGTTCCCAATCAATAGTAATTATTTTATGAGTGAATTCATTGTTTTAAGGATCTCTTTGTGGTTCCATTATCATTTTGGAATATGGTGATGTAAGATATCCACTAGTCATAGTGGGAATTTAATCCTTGGACCACCAAGATGTTTTATGATGTGCGTCTCTAGTTTTGAGGGCTGAATGGGTATGAGATGGGATATTGCTGAATTTGTATCCAGGTGTAATTCTTGTCTTCAGGTTAAAGGAAATCACTAAAGGCCCTCTGCTTTTCTTCAACGGCTCACAATTCCACCCGATAAGTGGGATGAGGCATCCATGTATTTTATTATAGGATTTCATTGTACACCCCAAGGAAGAAACACCATTTGGGTGTTTAACAACAGTTTGACCAAATCAACCAATTTTATTACGATCAGGGACTTGACCAAAGTGGATGTGTTGGGTCAGTTGTATATTCAGAAGATAGTGTGGATTCATGGTTTTCCATCAACAATTATTTTATAAATGTACCCTTGCTTTACCTCTAGAATATGAGAATACCTTCATAAGGAAATGGGGTCATAGATGAGACTCAATACAACATAGAATCCTCAAATAGATGGTGAAAAGGAGTGAGAGAATCAGATTCTAAAAGATATTATCTATGAATGAATCCTTTATTTTGGAGGTTCATTGCATAACTATATAGTATTGGTGGATTTTTCATATAATAATAGACACCAATCACCAATAATAATGGCTTTATTTGAGGATCTCTATGGTTGACCTTGTGGTTCACCTTTTTGATAGATATAGGTTGGTGAGACATCCTTTTTGGGATCGAAACTGGTGCAAGAGAGATATAACATGGTTTGTTTGATCTGGAAATAGTTATTGATAGCGCATAACCACTATAAATCTCATTCCGATCAGTGATTCCAAGCCTTGGGATTCTCAATGGGAAACCTAGCGTTTCTAAAGGTGGCCCCTTTTTTAGTTCACCATCATCATGTAATGTAAGGGAAGATGACTCTAAGGTATGTTGGAACTTTTGAGATTATGAATAGAATTACTAAGGTAGAATAACAATTAGATTTAATATCCTTGTTGAAATATATTCATGACAAGTTCCATGTATTGTAATTGAAAAAGAACATCCCGAATCTGTCTCATGTTCTAAACTGGGAGGAACTGGAGAAAGAATACAATTTTTCTAGGCTTGAACTACGATTGCATATTATGGGTTCCCAAGTGAATATGCTTTAGGGAAAGTATATAATACTAGTTTTTATCCTTTAGCAGTATGGAAATGATGATCATTTGATATGATAGTTATGGTATTGGGTGGAGGAGGAATATCCTCATTTATTCTTTGAGTAGAAATCTGTTTGACCTTTTGAGGGCTGAAAGATTTCATGGTGGGGAGATTTGTCCCATATGTGGTTTCATTTTAAGTTATCTTATCTTTTAGTTTTAGTCTTGACTTTATTACATGTATTTTGAAGGTTTTTTTTAAAAAAATGGGGGTTTTGGGATGAATAGAAGGATGTGCATAGTCAGCGTATGGTTAGTAGAGATTGTGTTCTAGCCCAATAGAAACCGTGTGCCTTGGACAATGAAATTTTTTTGGTTGTATGTCTTAGAACATTAACATGAAGACCTATGAGGATGAAAATGTGCCTATGAAACTAGAGTTTCTTTAGTCATACAAGTGTGTCCCCCATCTAGGTAAATAGTGTATCCATTTTTCCTCTTAGACAGAGGTGTCACACAGTTAGAGCACAGTTTAGAAAACTATGTGTCCCTCTAGATCTTAAAAAATCATAAATATCTTAAACTACCCTCCTTGATTTTAACCCCAAATCCATAATAACTTTCCCTATTAGGCCTCCCAAAACCTATGTACACCTACCCCTTCCCCCCTTTCTCTATTGGGTTCTAATATTTGGGTGGTTTTGGTGTGGATTATTCAAGGAAATTCGTGTAACCCTCTCATTTCCTCTTCTCCTTCTCCTTCTTGGTCGTTTTCCTATTATTTCTTATATTCTTCTTCTCTAGTAAGGATTTATATGTAGTTTGGGTTTAAATATACTTTCTTTGGTTTAAAACTTGATGAATTTGGTGTGATCTTGCATCCTTAAGGTCCCACCATGGTGAGGTTTGTGGTTTCCACCCGGTTTCCAGAAGTCTCCAAGAAAGAGGTAGATGGTTTAATGCTTTGGAATTATTTGATTATTTTATTATGATTGGTTTTTTTCTAAATGGGTTCTATAAATTTTGGGGTGGTTTAAATCATGTTTTCGAATGGTTTTTGGATTTTTAAGGATTTAATAATGATTTACCTATTGAAAATAGTTGTTTTTTTCATGTGTTTTCATTTTTGGCATTGGGTTTTTGTAAGAGTTTGTTCAAGTGACAGAGGGAATGAATTTATCACAAGGGAATCCTAGGTATAATTATGGGAATAATATTTCAATTATTTTTGGTTAGTTAATAGGGTTGAGGACTGATCTCCCTTATAAACATTGACATAACAACACTAATTAAAACTACATGTGAAGGATACTAGAGGCTCAGGTAGGACTAGTGCATTTGAGATATGGTATGATCACCAAGTTTATGAGGATCCTAGGACCCCACTAACCCTAGTTCCTTACGCATTAACTATGGTTTTCATTATATATTTATCGTTTAACTTGTTGTTATATTTTATTTTCTATTTTAATTAAAATAATTCTTTTTTTAAAGTGTACCTTTATTTTTCTATAAAACTAGTATGTTGAATTATAATTTTACCAATTAATTAGAAATGGATATAAAACAAATTGAACATAGAGGAAATGTTTTTATAAAATACAATTTTATGCACCCAAAGGCATTTTATCATAAGAAATTAAACTAATATCTATTAGTAAATGATATTAATTAATTATATATATATATATATATTATTGAATATATTATTTTTTACATCCATAAAATTGGTTTTATTGGAATAGTATAAGAACAAATCACATTTTAGGAATAAATATATATATTTTTCTAAAGACTATTTTGCTGCCTTTTAATAGTGGACCTATTTTAAAACTAAATTATGGAAGATTATAGACTTTATATGTAAAAATAAACTTCATTTTTGAAATAATAATGTTAAAATTAAATTAGGTTGAATTTTTTATAATTTTTTGAGAAGTTTTATTTTTTGGTTGAATAGTGAAAAATATTGAATTGTAATTCAAAAATTCTTTTTTTTATAAATTATTTATAGTATTAAATCATTTTATAAATAAACTTTAATATTTATTTATTTAAATTAAATATAAATTAATTCAATTTAGGTCATTGGAATCAATTTAGCATTCAAATTGGATACAAAAAAATTCAATCTTTTAAACATTTTCACTTTAAACATCTGCTTTGTCATCCTACCTATGGGATTAATTTTAAATTAATTTATTCCACTTATATGATTGGAATTTTTAAAAATGGATTCCATATTTATAATAAGAATAATTTATAATTTATAACAATTTAAAATTAAATTTTGACCATAAATATTAGTGGAAGAAATTAATACTAATTAGAGTGATTAAGAGAAAAACTAGTTCAACAAGGGTCTAAACCACAAATTAAGGGCCAAAATCACCTATAAAAATGTTAAAAACTTATTTTATGCTCATAGTTTTAACATATACTCTATTAAAAATAATTTTTTTCATTATTGTATACACTTCTCAGGGAAAAACATTGGTTGAATTACCTCTTTCAAAATGTTAGAAGAATGCCACTCCTCCTGTATGAAAAAGCACTCACCCCTCCCACTTATTCAAACCTATCAAGCCATTTGGTACATCCAACCACTTCCAAAATACCTCCAAAAAATATATATCCCTATATCCTAGAAGCATACATTTGGGTATAAATAAAATTAATTATGTTTTTTGGTTTAAAACATAAGGAGTTACCCAAATAAGAGGTAATGTTCTTCAAGGATGGAATTCATTTTATTTATTTATCCACCCATTAAATGTTTATTATATCTTTATTATATAATAAAATTAGTATCTTAAACATACATAGATGTTTTTATGTATTGTTTATGACTTAAACTCACACACAATTCCATCAAATGGGATACACAATCATCATTTTTGTGTATGACGGACTACCGCCTCTCAAATGGGATATACAGTCATTATTTTTTTATATAACACTTACCATTATACTTTATATTTTTTTGGTAATATGATAACATCATTTGTGGATGTCTGGACTACTGCCTTCTCAAAGCATTGTGATTAGTTCACACATTATATGGAATGTATTAAGAATCATTTTAATAAAAATATGTGATATATATAACATAAATATGATACTGTATGATAATTACATTTATAAATATGTCACTTACTTTAAAAATATAAAAAGAAAATGGAAGGAAAATTTAGGCATATATACGACATACTCTCTGTGAATGGTGAATTCCATTTCCTATCTCCAAATTTTATGGATTAATATAAATAAATATATAATTAATATTCATTATGTTTAAATAATGTTTTAAAGTATACATATGAAAAAATACTGATCTAATTAATTGGAATAATAACAAAAAGTCAAAACATACTAAAAAAACATGACAATTAACACCTAAAATGAGCACATGATCCTTAGACTGATTGGTGAGAAATACATAAGTACATCCAGGTGACCCAAGAAAAATCCAGGCAGAGGTATATTTCTGGGTTACTATAGTAGTAATATAGTAGGCACTGTAGCGGGAACTGCAGCAGGCACTGTAGCAGGCACTGTAGCGGGATTGTACGAGGTACTATTTGGTACTATAGCAGCTTGTACTATTCCCCCGTTTGGCCCTTTGGGCCACCGATTTGGTCCCCGAGTCCATTAAGGCCTTCGGGCCACCAATTTGGTCCCCGAGTCAATTAAGGCCTTAGGGTCACCTAGGCCTTCAAGTTAGTAAGGCCTTCAGGCCACCTCTAGGCCTTCGGGCCACCTTAAGTGCAAATGAAAACCAGCCAACCTAGAATGAACAAGATCTAGAAGGAGGAAGAGGAAGGAGCTTGCACCATAGAAGAAGCTAAAAGGATTGAAAAAATGAGAGGGTACGTCACCTACCATCGGGATAAGACTATGAATGCACAGGAAAGCCTAGCTGAACAACCATACGAATGTGGAGAGCATATTTCATGATGAAGATGCTGGGAAGGAGCGGTTTCAAGTAGTTAGTCTGGGTTGTATGTAATGTTTGAAGCCTATGGTCAATTAAATCTTATAAGGCTTACGTTCCATGTAATACTTACACATATGGGCCTTTTAAGGGTTCCACCTCACCCCTTGAAAGGTGGATTATCAAAAATCAATAAAAAATTAAGGCCTTCGGGCCATTGGAGTGAACACCTGAAAGGATGAAAATGATGAATGATTATTAGTGAACATGTTATAATATGTTATAAAAGTACTATATATAATATAATAGATATTAATATGATTCTATTTTTAGTTAATAACATGATCAAAACCACTATAATTGAGGTTAAAGACCATTTAATTAAAATAATGTGTAAGGTAAGGTATTTCATATCAATTTACATTTCATTGAGACTTATTTATTAATATGTAAAAAATTCACTTCTACATGGTGTATATACCACCCATTTTACATGTAATATAATTAATTATTTATTAGTCATGGTATTTTATTTTTCAATTTTCATTATCTCATCCAAGTGTACTAGATTTTAAAATTACCATATGGTAAAAGTTATTGTGCATCCACAATTTCTTTTGGGATTGTTAAATTTTTGTTTAAAAAATCACTCACTTGTGAACATTTTAATCCAGAAATAGAATTTATTTTAGATATACATACTCTTTTTTGATGGGTATAATTATTTCCTAAAACTTATTCATTTTTTATGTATGGTAATTATATTGAAAGTTATTTGATTAACTGGGGACATCCTGATAAATCAGTGTCTTTAGATCAGTATGGATATTTGTTAATAAGAAATATTGTTTAATTAAATCAAGTATTATATATATAAGTAATGTGTTTTACTGGTAAAAAACAAGTTGGGGAATATTGTGATTAAGTCCCTTGATGCATTAGTAGTCCCATGAGTTGAATCAGTTGGCCAAATTAGATGGGATTTTACCTGATAAACCAAGCTATCGTGTGAAAGGACTTGACAGAAAATGTACCATATACCTTAGAAACATTTTCTAATAATTTAGAATTAAATTTATTAAGAATTAATTTATTATTATTTTCCATGGTATTTTTTATTAGAAATTATCTATAAATGTAATTCATTCTCAGTTTATTGATTTAATGGAACATGTTTTAGTTATTTACCTTTCCACATTGATTATGACTTATCCATATATTTATATAGAATGTGTGATCATTTATTTAAATTTATATGCTGACTATTCTCAATGATTAATTACTACTTCTAATGTACTTACCCTTACTAAGAATTTAGCTCACCTTTATTTTGTTTTCTATCCCTAGGTTATGAAGAAGAAATATTTGAATAAACTTTAATGGATTGTATTTATTTAATTTTATTATGTAACATGTTTTATTTTATACTTCCTAACGTAATATGGGTATCATGTTTTTAATTTTGTTTTCCAATACTTCTAAACTGATAAGTCTTTATTGATTTGATTCCATGTAATCGTACCAATATAATAAAGTAAGTCACTGACTCTAGGATTCTAGGGTTGGGTTGTTACACTTTATTATGTTTTCCTTCCCTTGTTTTTGGTAAAAGGTTTTAATTATGATATTTTTATAAGGGTACTAATATGAAGAAATTTGTGGGTGATATTGAATATCTTTTAAGAAATAATTTGATTATGTATCTAGTCTCTAAAGACACTAAACCTTAATGATCCTCAGGTATATATAATTTGGATGTGTATTTAATATTCATCTAAAATGATTTTATATTTATGTACGCTATTCTTGGTTTATGTGACACCCCAATATTTTGTGAATTATTATTTATTGATTTAATTTAATCTTTATGATATTTTTTATTTCACGCAACACTGAAAATAGTTTATTTTTTATTAAAACACTATGTTTGTCTAGAGATATATGAAACACAAAGTTAATCGTCCACTAAAATAAATATAAATTTTATCTTTGTCTACAAAGAACACATAGTTTAGGTTGTGTTACATGAAATAATGACTTTCCTGGATGGCTTGCGTAACACACATGATCATTTTTTTTACTAAAAATAGTATATCATTAAAATATTATTATTTAAACTAATTAGATATAACATAAATGTTAAATTAGTGGTTATGAATAGTATTAACTAATTTATAAAAATTTATTTTTTTCAAAAATATAAGATAAATTCATAGGTTACCAATTAATTTGAAATTAGTATGAAATATCAATTGAATATAAAAGAAAATATTATTATTTTTATAGTCACAAAGATATTTTAACCAAAAAATTTAAAATAATTAAAATTAGTGAGTGATGTTAATATAATATATATATTATATATTCAATAAAAAAATTTATATTCATCCAATATATTCGACAGACAAAAGATAAAAATAAACACAATCTCAGGCATTAAAAAACAATTTTTTATAAAGTTATTTAACCACCTTTTAATGGAAAATACATTTTAAATCCATTTTTTGGAACTTCTATAATATGTAAAAATAAAATTCATATTTTTAATAGAAGCATAAAAATTAGTTTAGGATGATTTTTTGGTATATTTCTATAAGGGAGCATTTTTAATGAATAGTTAGAAATACTAGATATTAATTTAAAACTGATATTCATTTAATTTATTTATTAGGTTGAAATATACTTTAATTTTTTTTAATGTTAAATTAGATAATAATTTTATCAATTAATCCAATATATCTCATTTGAACCAGTTCCACATTGAAATTGTATATAAAAACATACCAAACTTTTGATCATTTTAACTTTTAAAACCCACAGTGTTGTACCATTAGGGGGATTAACTTTAAATTAATATCTACCTATTATGTGAATTTAATTTTAAAAAATGGATTATATTTTTTGAATAATACTAATTTATAATTTCTAGTAAGTTCATCTTAGTTTTTTATCAAAAATATTAGTTAATTCAATCAAATTTAATTAAATCTATTATGGTAGAATTAAATTTAACTAAGGACTAAACCATAAATTTATGACTCAAAATGATATATAATATTTTAAAAGAGGCATTGGATGGAAATATTTAGTCTTTATAATCTCTTTTCATTAACTCTGGTTTATAATTTTATCCACTTTCATTATGAAAAACATGGGTGGAACTCTCTCCTCAAATATTTACAAGAGTACTATTCCAACTCCAGTATAAAAAAGCCTCATCTCCCCCACTTTCTCACAAATCTAAAGCCCATTGTCTTAGAAAAAAACTAATAAAAAAATCTCCAAAAATTATTACCTTACTTCTATAATCCTATCCTTGTGAATACAACCTTCCAAGGAAGACTTTCAGCACAAACCAAAAAGAGTTACCCGATTAAGAGGTAATGCCTTCTCTCAAGCTCTTTATTTTCCTTCTCCACCCATGCACTCTCTTTATTCCATGATTGTATAAAAAAATATTCTAAATATAATAGGATTTTTTCCCTAATTTTTCAACCTACATTTACACACATATCCATCTAATAGGTAACGAGCATACTGTTTACGTATTCAACAAACTACCGCCTCACTAAACTATGATTTTTTATTTTTCCCATACCACCTCTCAGGGTGGAATTTATGATGGAAAATATATTTATATAAATAATTTATTATTTTTATTACTTTTTTAAATCTATTATATTCCTTCTATAAAACATATAATTTTTACTTTCCAATTGGGGTTAATACGATAATTTTGTTTGAGAAAGTGTGGCTACCGACCCCTCAAAGAGATGTGATTCGTTCACACACCACAGAAAATGTATTAATGATGGGTTGAGTGAACTTATATGATATATATATATATATAATTATTATTAAAATAAATTATATACGTGTATACTAATATTTCATTTTCTTTATTTCATTCAAAACAACAATAAAAACGAAATCAATGTTCAAGCATACGAACGACTTACTGTCTCCATGAACAACATATTCCATTTCATACTTCTATATTATATAGATTATTATAATAAAAATATAATGAATATAAATTATATTTATATCATGTTTTATATTTTGGAATCATGTTATAAGTATAAATACCAATGATATAACAAATTTAGATACAAGTGAAAAACAAAGCGAATATTACCCGATGTGAAACCTTAACATAGAATTGTTATAAAGTAGGTAATATAAATCCATAATAAAACCCTATATGGTATTATAAGTAATAATATGGTTCTGTGATATATTTTTAATAATTTTATATTTATTATATAGGAGGTTTCTATTTGTATGAAGAGAGTAAAGACACAAGGTAAGGGGATTTCATCTCAGTTTTTATTTTTGTGAGATACATGCCATGTTCACAACTCTTTCCTTTTGTGTTGTGTATATACTAACCATGAATGTATTATATGAATATTATTATTAAATTTTGGGGTATTTTCACATCCTTTTTATGATATTTCTTTCTTGGTGTTTAAGTTTCAAAAATTACCAAACCGGTAAAATAGTAATGTATTAATTTGCGTTCTTTGAGACTCATGTTTTTATATACCTAAATTACTTTTCAAGGTGTATATAACTCCATTTGACATATTATATCATGAATATAATTATTTTAGTATTATTTCAAGCCTCATGTAATTTCCTTTTCTTATAGGGAATGTATTATCCCAAGTTACCAAGTTATAATAGTTTAGTGAAACAATATCATCGTTTTACAAGATTGTTAATGTGTTTGTTTATTTGATGAAATATTATGATCTATATGAAAAGAAAACTCATGAGTTTCATTATAATCTATTTATTAAATATATATCTATGTATTAGTAACATTTTTCCAATATTTGTTACTTTAGATAATTAGTAAAATGTTTTTATGAAAATATGATTGTATTTCTCTCATCTATCAGAAATCTATTTTATTACAAAAATCATGTTAAAAAAAAGATTTAAAAAATGTTTTCAAATGACCCTTGAAAATAATTTTATTGGGAAAAAATAATTGATAATTCTTTTATTGTTTTTAAATCATCATTTATATGTTTTCAAAGATATTTTCAAAGAATTTTTTTTAAAAATAGTTTGAAGCTTATTTTATAAGTTTTCAATGAAAATTATTTTCAAAATTCTTTAATGATTATTTTATAATTATTCAAGCAAAAATGTTTCCAAAATGTTTTCAAGCCTTCTTTCTATGTTTTTAATGTATTTTCAAAGGAAATTGATTTCAAATTTTTTCATGTTTTAAATATCATTCTACAGAAAACAAAGTATATTTTCCTCAAAAATGTTTTAAAAAAATCCTTCAAAGATATTTTACTTATAGTATGACATCCATTGATGTTAATCAATAAATTCTATAAAATTATCCAAAGGTTACCTTCATATATTTTCTTTAATGGATTATGTTTTTATGGAATGATTATTATGAAAAAAATTTCACATCCATGGGTTTTATGCTTTTAAAACCTGCTTATTCTCACAGGTTATGCTTTCATGAAGTGATTATAAAAACTATCTATTTTTAAAGGTTATGATGTGATGAAATGTTAATGATACCCATTTCATTTCAAGTGTTATGATTTAATGTTTATAAAACCTATATATTTTTATGGGTTGTGATATGATTAACATTTTATTATCTTATGGAACATTTATAAATTATTTTATTATGGGATGGGTGGGAACAATATCTCCCACCAATGCATTGGGTAACGATGGATGACTCATGAGTAAAATTTCTATGCATGAACCTGATTAATTTTTCATAATGTTATTAATAGACATGGTGGAATGTCCATAAGTTTATGACCTAACCTTATTACATGTTCAAATTTTTTTGAGTGAACCTTATTACATGTTCAAAATGTTATTCAGGGACCTGGTTGCATGCACATAATATTATTTATGAACCTTATTACATGTTCATAATATTATGTGTGAACCTGATTACATGTTAAAAATGTTATTCATAGACCTGGTTTCATGTCAATAAGGTTATGTGTAAACCTAATTACCCATTCACAATGTAATGGATGGACCTCTTTGCATGTCCATATCTTGATGAAGGGGATTTATTTCATGTCCTTAACTTAATGAGTGAACCTGTTTCAACATATACATGTTTATAATGTTATAAACTAATGTTCAGGCAAAAAATACCATGCCTTAATCATATGTTACGATTTCATGACTTATGCTATTAATTATATAATGATATAAGTCTTATGAACATACAATATTTATTATGATCTGTAATATGATGGGTATGATCTTAAAATGTTATGATCAAGTTCCATATACTTTTTTTTGATGTTATGCTTATGCATTTCCTTTATTTACACTTATTGAGAATCTGATCTCTCCCATTTTTTATTGTTCTTTTTCCATGTTATGAAGAAATGTATTAGGTATAAGTAATAAAGGGGCAGATCTTCATGGGATATATTGAACATATTTCACCAATATAGAAGATTTTGTTTCCATGATTCCAAATATACTAAAATATTGTGGTCCTAGGGAATGTATTTTTTGTAATTTACTAAATATTCCCCTAAAATGATGTAATATCCATGTATTTTAAGCCCGAGTCTCTATAGTTAGTATCAAAGGAAAGGTTTAGTTAAAATACAAAAACTAAGATGAGAAAACTTTAGTGAGAGCCCTAGGTATATTTCTAAGGATATGTCAAGGGATATCTCTAAGGACAAGTATAAGGATGGATCAATGTTTAGGAAAATTATCTATAATTTTGGTAAAGTATAGAGTGAGTAGTTTGTTAAAAATAAATCCCTATCTAGATAATACAAGTGTATGTGGATCTGGCACAGATATACCTAGGGGTAACAACATCGACAAGATGTTTCGTTCTTGACTCAGGGTAATCTGGTACATGAAAACAGACCTTACTTCACTCATAGTTTGACACTCATACGGGGATATGCTTTGGGAATTCAAAAAACTCTTCATGATCCATCTGGATGAATTTAAATAGAGAATTAATATGAATAAACTAGGTTAAACCTAAGGTGTTATAGATTAAATAAGTATAATCCATGATTTAGGCACCCTATAATTAATTTTTCATGATTATATGGTATCTCCATATGATAAATGTTTCTCATATTATGCCATATAGATTTATTCAATGGAGGGAACTAGAAGGAACATGGTTAAAATTTAATGTTTCAGATGTGGAAAGAATGGGAATTATGTGAATCAACTTCCCAAGTGGGAATCTCATAAATATAATTAGGAATTTGGTACGAGTATTGGTTATACATATAAAAAAATGAGACCAAAAATCACATGTTAAAGTTTGGTGATGTTCTTATAGTATATTTTTTATAAAACATAAGAGGAATTATTATATTTAGGTTGAGTAAATTTAAGAATGATTCATATTTCTCATCTAGGAAATAACTATTAAAGAATAATTTGATTAAGTATGATTAATGTTTTAAGAATAAGGTTGGATTAAGGAAGTATTTATGTTTTGGAATTAAATGATTATGTTATATGAATCCTGAAATATAAAATTATTTTCAGTATAATTTTCTATTATGGAATGAACAGTATATGTTCAAGGGTGATTTCATTGAAATTTCATATTTTTATTAAGGGAGGTAACCTTTAATTAATGTTGTATGTTGAGAAAATTATCTTTGGATATAGATATTTTGGACATGAATAATTAAATTGGATGATATGGATCACCTTGGAATTAATTATTTAAAAACCGGTCTATGTCATCAAGTATGGAGTTTACAACTTCTTGGATTTAAATAATGTATCCCATAATCATTGGAATAAGGAAGAACATATGTTTTCTAAAAGGATTTATGGGAATTTAGGTTATTAGCACGTTTCAAGGGAATATATGGTGAGAGTATTTGCATGTTTGGAATGTATCAAACAAGAGATACATTATGATATATGGGGGATCAATATTTAGTTAATTATTTGAATTCTTTCTAATGTTTTTTATTTTCATCTTTCAGAAGGGTTATAAGGTTAACCATTTATGGAAAGATTACATTAAAATTATGATAAATTTATTATGATTAAAGTGTTATTTGTCCATATGAGGATATATGCATATTGTATATCCTGTTCAAACTAGATGGTGTTGATACTAATGATAGATGGGATGACATTTTAGGGATCCCATGGTCTTCTAGTGCTTCGGGAATAAAAAATTCACCTTCCTTTTTGGATAAAAATGTGAAGTGGATCAAGGAATGATGAAGGGTGGAGTTTTCATGAAATCATGCAAGTATGTCTTTTGATGAAAATTTAATAACATTAGGAAGAATTTCCTTGAAACCAAAAATGTTTTCCTAGTACCTCTATTTTTGATGAATTAGATTGTCCCCTAGTTCATCTCATATTTATGGATTTTTTGTTGTTAAATTTTCCCAAACCTTGTTCTTTATCACTCTCCAACATAACTTGATAGTTATATTTTCATTCAATGTCTTTGTTTTCAATTCCCACCCATGTTCTCTTATGTGTAAAACAAGTAATATGTTACTTCGTGTAACCACCATGTTTCCAACATTCCCTTTTTTAAATGATGTTTCAGTATTCATTTTTACGATGTGGGTTTCTATGAATGAAACTTTTAAGTATTAAACATTTGATAACCCCAACGAATTTTGAGGGTGAAACAAATTTTATGGGGGGTAGAATGTAGCACCCTGAGATTTTTTGAATTATTTTTTTCAATTAAATTTTATCTTTTTGATATTTTTCCTTTCACACAACACTGAAAATTGTTTTTTTATATTAAACTACCATGTTTGGATTGTAATATATGAAAAAAAGTCAATCGTGCACTACACAAAACATAAATTTTAGCCTTGTCTACAAGGAACAAAAAGGTTTGATTGTGTTACCTGAAAAAATGACTTTCCTTGATAGCTTGCGTAACACGCATTGACAATTTTTACCGAACAATAATATATCATTATAATGTTATTATTTAAAATAATAAGATATAACATAGCCATTAAATTAGTGGTTATGAATAGTAATAACTAATTTGTGAAAATATATGGTATAAAAAAATATAATATAAATTATTAGTTTACAATTTAATTAGAAATGTATATGAAAACCAATTGAATATAGTGGATAATATTATTATTTTTATCATCACAAAGCTGTTTTAAACTAATCAATTAACATTATTTCCATTAGTGAGTGATATTAATGTAATATATATGTTATATCTTTAATAAAATATTTTTGATATTCATCAAATAGATTCGATAGACATAAGATAACAACAAACCCAATTTTATGCATAAAATGTTTTTTATAAAGGTAGTATTACAACTTTTAATGAAGAAAACATTTTAAATCCAATTTTTGGGTCATTTATAGATTTTATATGTAAAAATAAACTTCATATTAGGAATAAAAATATAAAAATTAGACGAGGATATATTTTTTATATTTTTATATAAGGGTTCATTTTTAACGAATAGTTAAAAATACAGGATTTTAATTCAAAATTTCTGTTTCATTTAATTTATTTATAAGGTAAAATTATATTTTAAATCTGTTTAAAAGTTTAACTAGATAATAATTATATCAATTAATCCAATTTATGTCATTTTATCCAATTTAAAATTGAAATTAGATATAAAAACGTATCAAAAGTTTGATCATTTTTACATTAAAAACTCGTAGAGTCGTCCTGTCAGTGGGATTAATTTTAAATTAATTTATACCAATTATATTATTGTAATTTAGAAAAATAAATTCCATATTTGTAATCAGAAAATTTTATAGTTACTAATAATTTTAACTTATCTTTTGACCAAAAATATTTGTGAATTTTATTAAAATTAATTTCATCGATTAAGGTAAAATTAAGCTTAACTAAGGACTAAACCTTAAATTTAAGACTCAAAATGACCAATACACTTGTAAAAGAACCATTGAATGGAAATATTTAGACCCTATCATTCATTGTCTTGACATTGGTCCATTATTTTATCCAATTTCAACATGAAAATCATGGGTGAAATTCTCCCTTCAAATATTTACAAGAGTGTCACTCCTCCTCCAATATAAAAAGGCCTCCTCTACTCCAATATCCTCACACCTACCAAACCCATTGTACCACCCAAAATCTGATAAAATAATATCCCTAAATCCCTAAATTACTCCTAGAATACTCTATTTGGGAATAAAATCTTCCATGGTATCCTTTTGGCACAAACCAAAAGGGGTTACCCGATTAGGAGGTAACACCTTCTATCGAGATCCTTTATTTTATTTTCCATCTCCACCCCCACTAATCTATTTATTAAATGATTTTTTAAAAACCATTATCCTAAAAGTAATATTATTTTTTTATGATATGGTTTAAAACTACAATTACACACACCTCTATCTAAGGAGTAACAAGCATACTGTTCACGTGTACGGTAAACTACCACCTCACTTAACGATGTTTGTTCATTTTTTCTTTACCACCTCTAGTGGTGTGAATTATGATGAAAAATATCTTTATATATTTTATTTATTATATTTATTATGTCTTTAATCTTATTTACTCCTTTTACCACACATATCGTTTTTACTTTCCATTTGGTGTAAATATGATAATTTTGTTTAAGGCAGTATAGACTACCGCCCCCTTAAAGCACTGTGATTCTCTCACACACAACATGGAATGTATTAAGGATGGGTTTAGTGAACATATATGATATATATATATATATATATAATTATATTTTAATGATACTATATATATATATAATTTTATTTCTTTCTTTCAATATTTAAATAAAAACAAAAATAACGTTCATGCGCACGTACAACTTACCATCTACATGAACAGTGTATTATATTTCATACTTCTATATTATATAATATTATAATAAAAATATAATTAATATAATTTATATTTATATTGTTTTTAAAAAATTTTAATCATGATATAAGTATAAGTACCGAAGACATAAAAAAATTGAGACACATGCGAAAAACAAAGAGGATATTATCCGAAGAGAAACCTTAACATAGAATTGTAAACAAGAGGGTAATATACAGCCATAGTCAAATAATATATCATTTTATATGTTATAATTTGGTTCTTTGATATATTTTAAATAAATTTATATTTATTACACATGAGTTTTTTATGAGTAGGAAGAGAGTCATTACACAAGGTAAGGGGTTTTCATCTCACTCGTTATTTCTGTGAGATACTTACCATGTTCACCACTCTTTCGTTTTGAGTGTTGTATATAATGACCATGAATTTATTATATGAATATTATTATTATATTTATAGGTATTTACATATCCATTTTATAATCTTTATTTAATGTGGTTTATGTTTCAAAAGTTACCAAATTATTAAAAAAGTTTTTTCTTAATTTCCCTTCTTTTGAAACTCATGTTTTGTTATACACCTAAATTCTTTTAAAAGGTGTATATTCCAAAATTTTACATGTTGTATAATGAATATAATTATTTTAATTATATTAAATTATTAATGTAATTTAATTATCTTGCATTGATAGTATGATCCCAATTTACCAAGCGATGAGAGTTTACTGAAAAAATCTCATCATATTTTGAGATTGTTAAAGATTATACTTAATTGATTAAATATTGTGATCCATATCTCAAGAACACTCATGAGTTTACTTATCCTATTTTTATTCAAGATATATACATTTACTAGTACCATTTTTCCAATATTTTATACTTATGATAATAAATGAAATGTTTTTAAGAAAATATGACTGTATTTCTCTCTTTGGTCGGAAATCTGTTTTATTACAAAAACCATGTTATAAAAAAAAGATAAAAAATGATCCTTGATTATTATTTACAAGGTAAAAAATATTTCAAAAATGTTTTATTATATTTAAATATTCCTTTATAACATTTCCAATCTATTTTCAATGAAATTTTTTTATAAAGTTTTGAATATTCTTTTATAAATATTCAAGGAAAGTGATTTTAAAAATGATTTAAAGTTAATTTTATATGTTTTCATGGAAATTGTTTTCAATAATTATTTCTATGTTCTAAAAATACTTTCAAAAGAAATGGTTTTCAAAAGGTTTTATGTTTTAAATAATTTTTTTCAAAGTAGAAATTATAATTTCCCCATGAAAAATTTTCAAAATTTTCTTCCGAGTTATTTTACTTCTATGATGACATCTGTTGATGCTAATAAAGATCTTATAGGAAATTATCCAAAGTTTCCTTCATATTATTTCTTGAATGGTTTTTGTTTTTATGTAATGATACTTATGACACCGTTTCAATTATATTGGGTTTATGCTTTTTAAACCTACTTCTATTCAAGGTTTATGCTTTTATAAACTGATTATGAAACCTATATATTTTCATAGGTTATGATGTGATGAAATGTTAATGATAAACATTTAATTTCATTGTTTGTTATTTGATTTTTATAAAACCAATATATTTTTTGGGTCATGATATGATGAATGTTTTATTATATTGTAGCACATTTCTGAATGATTTTATTATGATATGGGTGGGACATATATCTCCCTCCAATGCATTGGGTAATGATGGATGAATGATGACTAAAAATGTTATGCGTGAACCTGATTATATGTTAAAAAAGTAATGTATGGACCTGGTTCCATGTCCATAAGTTTATCTATGAAGCTAATTATATGTTCACAATTTTATGAGTGAACATTATTATGTGTTCATAATGTTTTTCATGGACCTGGTCGTGTGCACATAAGCTTATATGTGAACATGATTACATGTTCACAATGTTATGTGTGAACTTGATTACATGTTCAAAATGTTATGCATGGACTATGTTTCTTTCCCATAAGGTTATTCATGGACCTGGTTACACATTAAAAATGTTATTCTTGGACCCAGTTTCATGTCCATAAGTTGATGTGGGGGGGGGGGCTGATTACATGTCCTCAACTTGATAAGTGAACATTGTTTTACTTATACAAGTTCACAATGTTATAAACCAATGTTCATTCTACAAATCCCATGTATTGATCCTATGTTATACTTTCATAAATTATGCTCTTAATTATCTTAGGATATATGTATTTTGAATTGACATTTTTTATAATGATATTTAATGATGGAATGAATAATTCTAGATATCTTATGGTTAAATAATTTCATATAAATAATCACATAAGCTTTAAACTATTCCATGGATTTCATAACTATTAATATAATCACATGGGAGTAAATATTTTTTTTCTTCTAATGATGGAATGAATAATTCTAGATATCTTAAACATTCTATCACGGTATGGTTCCAAAACATATTCAATAAACGGGTAAGTTCATGGATAAATACCCAAACTAGTTTGTCACATGAGACCTATATATGCATCAAGGGGAATTATACGACCATTACCCACCTATCACTACATGTACAATGAATTAGTCATATATTGAATGATCAATTTTATTCAAAAAAATTCCTTACCAAAAAATATATGTATTAAGTTAATGATAAGAAAATTAATAAGATATAAAATATGAACATCAGTTCTTCAGAAATCTCGGTTTTATAATTTGTTCATGTCCTTTTGAGAAATATATAAAATGTAATAAAATATTTAAAATAATTTTTCATTAAATATTTTTCCATGAAAAATCAATGAAAACTTATACAAAAATCTAAATATCCTAAAAATTTTATGGCTGTGGGAAAATAAGTTAATGTCATATATATTAAAAAGAAACATTCCTTCTGAATTTCTGTTAAGAAATTAAAAAATGGAACCTTTTAGAAAATATTAGAAATATTCCTTTAAAACCTTGAAAAATATAAAAGATAATATAATTTCAATAATACATATTTTGAGTGAATAATGATGAATTTTGTAGAATAATTTTTCTAGATGTTGACAATGAAAAAAAATATATCCGATCAAAAGAGAAATTAGATTATATCTTTTATTAAAATTTTATTTTATTTATTAAAGTTTAAAATAAAGAAATTTTTTAATAAAATATAGAAAATTCTTAAATATCTAGAGGATAATAAAATAGATGGATTTTATTAAAGATAAATTATAATATTCCTTTACTAAATAGGAGATAAATACCCTAAAATGACATTGTAAAATAACTTTTTACCTATTTGGTAACTTTAAAATTGCATTCCATTAAAATATAAACCAAGAATTTAAACTCTAATCATAATTAATAAATATATATTCATTTTAAATATATAAAATGGGTATTATATACTCTATATAGAAATAATTAGGCTTATAAGCCAAAATATATCTCTATGGAGTGGAAATTGAGACAAAATACCTTATAGTGGTCATAACATTGAAGTGAGCATTAATCAATGAGGTTATTATGTTTATAAATTGTAAATACTAAAAAATAAAATTTTAAATACAATATAAATAAAAAAACTTCATTTCAACCATAATATTATCATAATATAGTCAATGAATAAGTGATTTAACCTAATGAAATGAGATTGAGTTAAGAAACCCCTTACCTCATGCTTACACATAATTTGAAATTCTCTAACCTATTATATAATTTTTTAAAATTGTTATTAATTTATAACAGAATAATATTAAGATTGATAATATTATATTTTATCAACTTTTAACATCTTATCACATGTTTATTAATAATATTTTATTATTATCAATGTTTCTATTGTTAACTGCATAGCTTTCTCTTGTATGTTTCATCACAGATGTTCCGATTATTGTGAATAGGTTATAGTTTCATCATATATAGAATTATATTATTATTATTATAAATATAATATTTTTTGAATTAATAAATTCTTAGGGTAATTATTGAAATGTGGGGATATAAAAATGAATTTCACTATTCATTAAGAATGTAGGTTGTATGTACGCATGAACATTGTTCTCACTTTTATTCAAATGGAATGAAAGATTGGAAAATAATAATTAAAACTTATAAAATAATTATTAAATCATATATTTCATATATTATTTAATTAAATATATCCAAATTAGCATCCATGTAAGTCAAAAATAAAAAATGAATGGCATCGCTTTGTGGAGGTGGCAGTCCATATGTACGCACGAGCGACGTTATCATTTTCCAATGGATGGTAAGGTAAAAAAGTAGATAATATATTATATTTAATAAACAATAATAATTTCATAAATATCATATGTTCTATATTTATAACCATCCATGTAAAATTATGATGAGAAATGTATTACACCGCTATATGAAGACTGTAAGCCATACGTATGAAAGAGAGATGTTTTTACTTTACATGGGATGTAAGATGGTGGAAAGTGGTTTTTCCCATTACCATAATATCATATTAGTATATTTATTATAAATTATTTATTATTTTATTATTGGGAAAAAAATTTAGAGGAATTTTAAAAATAAATAAACTTGAAAGATCCAGTAAAGACGAATAACTCTTATTTAGAAGAATTCCTTTTGATCTATTCTTAAGGACCCTTGAAATGGTATTATAAGAATAAAAAAACCTATAGTTTAATTATATGTAATTTAAAAATATTATTTTTAATGGTTTATTCTTGATATATGAATTAAAGGGTCTGAGTAAGAGAGCATAACATGTTCCCTTTTGTGTGTTAGAAGAAGGACACTCTTGGAATTACTTAAAGTATTAAATTGATATAAATTAATTTTTAGGTTTTGGTAGATCCAAATTGATTTATTTCTAATATATGGTTAGTATGAGTCTAAATATTTTCATCCAATAAAATTTAGACAAGTTTAATCGATTTTTTCACTCTTATATGTTTTCTCAACCTCCATTACCCCTTTTAACAATTACCACCACATCAAAAGTATTTAATATTTAAGGATCAAGAATAGTACCATAAGAAACAAGTGAACCATAAATGGATCATGTTTGATATTTTAAATAATATCCCATACACTTGGATAATTATACAATTTTTTATGAATTTTAAATCATTTAATAAAATATTATTTATTATAGAATATCATTAATGTAATTTTTGGAAATTCATGAAATATTATAAGATAATGTGTATCTAACTTATTCAAAATGGTTCCAAAATACAATTTATTTGAAGATAAATAGTAAATGGTATTCAAATATTCACCTATTAAAATTTTACATGTTTTTATATCATTTTAGACCTTATCATTTGAATTAAGCCATTGGTTATCAAATATTAACAACAACATAGGTAATGATTTTTTCAACATTAAAGAGTTATAATTTTAAGTATAATGTAAATTTTGGATAATAAATACCATTAATGTCATTTTAACACTATTTGATTAATTTGAATTCAAATCCATAATGGAAATTATATAACTTAAATATAGAAATTTAAAATATCAAAATTTATTTTATATTCATCTACAAAATTTGTTGGGAATGTCAATTATCCTAAGAAATATTACTTTTAGAGTTTTTAAAATCATTTACATGATTTTTCTACTTCTAGCAGAATCCCCATGTCGGTGTTGTGTAAGCATTTTATGTAATTATTTAATCACTAAAAACATAAAAAAGTTTCTACGATAAAAAAATTATTTCATATTTAAAATAATAATATATAATATAAACTTTCTTCTTTTTATCCTTATGTATGAATTTTAGAGATATTAATGTCAAGAGAGTGACATTATTGAATTTTTTTACATAAAATAATATAAATACAATTATCTAAGGAAAATGAATCCAAAATTACATATATTCTAATTTGGGATTTTTATTGTATTATTTTTAAAATAAAATGAAATAATCCTAGTTTTCGGTTGATTTTGAGACTTTAGATCATGATTTTAACCATGTTTTACCCATTTTATCCTTACTGTGGTGACAAATATTAACCACGATTACTATTCACAATGAAAAAAATAAAATGGACTTTTTATAAAATTTAAACATCCTGATTATAAACATGGTATCCACTTTTCAATATAAAAATTTTATAATTTTCATAAACCAATTTTTTTATAATTCTTAAACTGCAATAAAAAACAATTTTTGGAAAAAACTTGATTTTAAGCATATAAATTATCTTATATAAAAATCACGAATAATGATAACAAAAATGGAAATAATTAGATCAAATGGTTAATATTTCACTTTAATACAGAATCTAAAATATAATTTTATTTTTGTAATTACTTGATTTAATGAAAATAAATGAGAGTATTTGAAAATTGTTATTTTCCAATATTCATTGAAAAATAAATCCTTTCAATGAAAATCCCAAAAATTTCACCCTAATTTAATTTATATATGTTTATTTAAAAAATAATTTAAATTTTATAAAATATAATTGCTAATAGAGGTAGAAATTATGACAATTTCCACGCACAAAGTTCTTATAAAATCATTTTTGATGAAAAATTTATTTTTAAAGGATAAAATAACTTCACCAAAAATTGAGTGTTTATTTCAAAATAATTGATATATAAATATTTTATAGTAAAATTATATAAATATATATATATATATATATATATATCATAATCAAGATACTCATATCCATACCCTCCAATTCAATGTCTAGTTCTCTTTTAAATGATAATGTTTTTATATTATATCTTTGTTCGATTAAAGCTTTGTGTTGTGTGTTAAGAAATTCATATAGATTGCTATTTTTAAACTAAATCTTCTTGTTGCTAAATTACCCCCCTTAAATAAATTTCACCCTCAAAATTTTATCTTGGCTATCAAAGGATCAATATTTGAAAATACAGTTTTTGAAAACTCACATCGTACAAAGGGATAACAAAACGTATTTTCAAAAGGAAAAGTAGAAAAGATAAATGTTAACTAAAATAAAAAATAATGAGGTTCCTAAACAAGGATTACATTTGTGGGACGTTAAAATATATACATGGAGGATAAAACCACCATCTAAGTACTAATAGATAATGATAGAAAACATTTTAGGGGAATGTTTACGATCGCAAAAATATAAATTAATGAGGTGTGAAAACGACCATCGATTCATCAGAAATGAAGGAAATAAGATAAAATTTTTATTTTACGATATTTTTCCTAGATTTTAGGAATTACAAACCATCTAGACTATTAAAATAAAGAAATATAATTACTTGAAAAATATAAATTCATCTTTATATTAATTTTCACCACAATCTAATCCTTTTCTCCAAATAATGAGTATTCAAGATAAATATTTCATGCTTGGAGCACTAAAATCAACTTCGAACTAATAACATAATCCATAAAAGGTTAAAAAAACACCCTACTATATTTAAATATTAACCAAAACAGGAATGGTTACTATAATATAAGATGATATTGAAAATGTATAAACCTTCATATGAATAAATAATTCATTAATCTCAAAAATTAAACAATAATACCAAAGGTTTAACATAGATAATTCCGAAAATAAATATACCTATATCCCTAATAACCTGAATAACTTCAAAATTAAATAAATCTTCTACCACAAAGTTTATATAATACCCTTCAACTTACATATCCAAAAGTGTAATAGCATTGTTTCTAAATAATCCTTTACATTAAACCTAAATTATATATATATACCTCAACCTAATAAAATGTCTCCCTAATTATCATTAATCATGTAAAACTCCCGATAATATACTTCCCTAAATCCACTTGATCTTTATCCAAAAAACCGCTTAAGTAAAAAAAATATCATACCAACCAGGACATCATATAGGGCAGTAGTAGGCGTTTCACCCTTATCACCCTTATGTTATGGGTTTAGGCCCTATGACCTTTCTGGATGTGATGGGTTATCACCCATGTTGTAGGTTTTCCTTTTTATATAACAATATAAATATAATTAAGACTATATTCCCATAAATATAATAAATATTCCCAAAAACAACTTTAATTATCTAATCACTTGTAACCACTATGTTTTCTCTATAAAACCTATTTTCCCTAAAAATAAAATTATTTTAATTGATTATTGTTACCTTAACATTAGTGGTAATATAAACCTAAAAGGTTATAAATATATTTAAAATTATTTCCACAAAATATAAATGTATTATTCATAAAATAACATTCTCACAAACCATATACTTTAACCAAAGGGTTTTATTACCATAAATGTATCCCAAAATATGATTAATATTATTAAACTCCCATAGCATAAAACCTCAAAAGGGGTATCTATACCTATAAATTTATGATTAACCATAGAATTATCAACCCAAGAAACTTTATATTTATCCCCCATCACTATATAATATCATAGGTTTCCATAGGTTATATACTCTAATTCATCATAATGTTTCATAAAGAAAATTTGAATTAACCATGGCATATCCTCTAGGAGTGTCAAAATAGGTGAGAAGTAAGGGTACACATTCCATGAAAAAGAATTATGGATGATATATATTTAACTAACTATTTTTAGGGTTATTAACCCTCGATGAATCTATGAAAAAACCATGTCCAATTAAGTATCACGACATAGAGGTATTTCTAGGAAACCCACATAATCTCTAAATTACCAAAACTTTTATGATATTTTCAAACAATTATACATATCCTCAAAGTCTTTCGAAGGGTTAATATCCATTATATATATCTTCTTAAATCTAGTTCCCATAGTTTCTTCTAAAATTATTCTGAACTGACTCTAAATACCCCAAACCTAGTAGCCTAGAGAAAGTTGTTACTTTATTACCTCAATAGTAGATACTAGTGATTGCATCCTAAAGGAATGAAATGTTTAGCATTCATGAATAACCAGATATGTCAAATAAGGAACTGGTTCACTCCACTAATAGTAAACATACTAACCAATGATAAGGACAAAAGTGCACCTCCCTATATGATAGAGGTTTCCAATGAGTAGCAAGGGTCTAAAGGTGGTAAATTTGGGAGTCTATACCCTCAGAATTAGTATGAAGTTCCCAGATCAGTGTGAATCACTAAGAGGGGGAGGGGGAGAATTAGTGATCCCTTTTCAACTTTTTACAAATTTATTCTTTTTAATTAAACCTATATGGGTTTTTAATGACTCGATCCACTCTTCTTGTGTCTCTTACCCTTAACTCGAATGATATTGTAAATGTAAAGGACCTGAACACAAGGATTTACAAGGTTCTATTCAAAGTCCTACTCCTTATTGTGTTAGTTATTCCCCCCAATACATATTCTCCACTATAATCTAATTATCAATTACAATGTTCTATACAGAGTCGCACAATATCTCTCCTGAGTTCTACAATAGGTTCTTTATAATGCTTCCCACAGTGTTACCAAAGTCCCACTGACCTTCTGCTGAGTCCCACTGAAGACCTCTTCTCCTCCCTGAATCACAAAGGGTTCTTCTAGATCTCGAGTCCCATGAGAAACTACAGTTTTATGAGTTCTATTTGATTCAATGCATATGATATGATTCTCTTTCCCCACGTTCTTTGTCAATCACACTTTCCCATATAACTCTTCAAGAATATTTGACAGCCTTTGGAAAGGTCTGTTGTCCTTTATCAATGATACTGTTCACTTGTGTTGATCATTCCTCAATGCAAAAATGATCTAGAAATTATTTATTCTTTTGATTAATCCCTGACCTCACTCAAATGTATATAAGTAGTGTACACAACCTTTTTAAGAATATTAATACGCTAGAGTGATCTTGCACAATATTAGAACTGTCTATCTTTTTTTTTTCAAGCACTTTCAACTTGTATATAAGATCTTCTTGAAATATTTCCTGCTTCATTCTCAATACTCATTCACTTAATGAATGGGTTTCAAGGCATTCAATACCTCTAGTCTTGGGTATCTCAAAGACCTCTCAAGCGTGTATGTGATTATACATGATTTCATGCATCTATAATATCTTTCTTGTAAACTCCAACACACAATATTCTTGTATCAATAGTTTAGGTTCAATTAGTGTGTCTCATGATTTTAAACATGAAATATCTATGTTCTTTCCTTCACTCAATTTCAACACACACACAATCCCTTCTTCTTTGGTTCTTTGCACAAATAAACACACACTTGTTGTTTAGATTGGGTTTAATATTTGTGTGTTTCTTTAAACCCGAATGGGTGTAGTCTTTTATGTGTGTTCTTATTCATTATTCCTCCTTATTATTCACATGTGAACAGACACTGTCTCTTGTTTTCTTTTCATGTAGATGATTTCAACTCATGCCCATGTATGCATGTTCACCATGCATACAACCGCCACTCTCCTTTGTGAAAACCAAAGGCCTCGAGTTTCCTCAAATCAATCACATGAGAGCATATACTCAATGCATGTAGATAGAAGCTCCTGCCTTTAGGCGATCTTATTTTCCTTCAAAAAAAGAACCCATACAAATAGAATGTGAATAATGTTTAAGGGTGATCTTACAATGGTTTACAGTTCTTCTTCCTTATGAAAAACAGAAGAGCACAAGTTATTCTTCATGGAGAGAGTTTGTGTGGATCTTCTTCACATAACCAAGGGTGGTTCTTGGTTTCTTTCTTCGCAAAGTACAACAAGGGTGAAATTGCACCTATTGTGTACCAGTGGGATGCTCCTCACGAAACAAAATAAGGGATGAGGAGAACCTACCACATGCTCATGGGTTTACTTTGCACAGTGGGTGAAGATTCTTTCTTTCTTCACAAGGATGATTCAAGAGTGTGTTGCACTTGTTAAATGCCAACTGATTCTCTTCTCTTTCACTTAGCAGAGCTGCGTGGAACCTCTCTGTGTATGGTGCTCTGTTTTTCTGAAAACATGAGCTTCCCTCAATGTTTTCAACAATATAACCCCTAGTTGAGGTCTCCCTTTTTATAAGTGAGGATGAGCATTGCACCACATTCAAATATCTTCTTTCAATCGTCTGAGATATTCTCTTTGAATAACTGAGATCATCAGCTTCTAAATATTCAAATGTTGATGAGATATGCCGATAAACCTGGGATATTTCTCTTTAAGATCGTAGCATCCTCTTATGCGGTGAAAAACTCATGTGAATGCAATTATAATTCCATGTGAACCTCTTTAATGTAAACATGATCTTAAGGATATGGCCTCACAGTTTCTCTTGCTTTGAATGAACCTTTTATTCTTGTAAACTGCATGCATGCAAGACATTAGTTACAAACATGGAATCGGTTTGATCAAACAACATTTTCAGTGTCAAAATGAAACAACATGGTGATCCGGATGTGGTTCTTCATTATCTCTGACATGTTTCAGTGTCATTGAGCAGTGGAGAGAGGTAGAAGATGACGGCACTGGCTGATATTTAAATTTTGCAAGTGATTGTTGGTTTTGGTTCATACCTGTGAGGCATGGAGTGATGGAAGGTAGTGATTCGATCATAGGATGTGGGATGTGACATGCGGTTGAGATCTCTCATGAGATCATATTAAAAGTGGGGTTTTTTTTTGCGTTTTTAAAATATTTCCCCACATCAAAATGAATACCCATGATTCGTTCGGTTTAAGTATCAAACCGAGGAAGCCCTTCACTAAATTAATCTCTCCCCCTCTACAGTACTTCCCCATATCAACTTCTTGTGGGTGCTCTCTGAGTCCACGTTGTGATCCCTACCGCTATTCCACACAACATGATAGTACTGCCTTAGCTCTCCCATGCACACCAGTGGGCGGGCTCATGTATTCCCTATGTATACTATGAGTGTGCTAGCTAGCTAGGGAGATATTAAATATTAGCCGCCCACTTAGTGGTGTGTGCCGCCTCCCCATAGATGGATGCCCTGCTTTAGGAAGGCCCAATATTTTAAAGAAACTACGTACATAAAAAGGTCTTCAAATTATCAAATGATGTACTTAGTAATTTAGACATGCATGTCCACCCCGCTTCAAACAAATAACCTACAAACTAATTTTTCATCTATCATCCTTCTTGTTCAATTATTTTTGTAAATATGAATTCCCATAACACATTAATCATTCTCAAATTAATGGTACTTATACTTCTTTAATTATTGTATACAATGTGTCAATTTTGGACACATGTATTTGAACATAAGACCAACTCAACAATCGTATGAATTTATATAGAGAATGATCAAGCATGAAATCCATGGTCAATCAGTTATTCTGCAAGTTCCATTAGTTGTGTAATGAATTCATCATCATCAAAGTGGTCTCTTTGATGAGTAAGCAACATTACATAAAGTATCACCACTTCAATCACCATCAAAACTTCAACCATTACCTTTCCATACACATATTGACACCTTATTAAAAAAAAATGAAACAATGTGCTCTAAAATATCCCCCTTTGTATTTTTTTGTCAATATCACCTAAAACCACTTTTTATGGGTCAATATGTGTGCTAATATCTTCTCCCCCATATTAGAAACGAAATTAAATGGTTTAGTGGGGTCTATTCAAAAACACGTTCTCCTCCCTTTAAAGAATATCTTCATGAATATATATAAGATATGGATGATGATACATGATTCAATTAGAAAATATCCTTTAGTTAATCAACTCCAAGTCTACTTGGGCTAACACGGTGTAGAAAACAAGTGAGATATGACCAAGGTTTGTAATGATATCCATAAATAACCTTGCATGTGAAATCCTGCTCAGAATGTATCAAATCTTATCCATGGGGTTGGAATTAATTTTATTTATCAATGAATTTCTAAATCTTATAAATACTTTCCCAAACATATTAAAAAGTTATAGTGAAAATATAAAGCACCCCATTAATCCCATATTTTAATCAATCAAGAACTCCCCCTTATTTAACATGATAAATACAATTAAGAACAAGGGATGAAAGTGTGATTGCAATACCTCAAGATTCAACTCCTTGAGATGATATGAATTTCAAGATTTTTCATGACTTAATCCATGATATCATCTCCTTCATATTATATCCCCCTCAATGGGTGCAATCCATTTGATACATCATGGTGTAAAATATCATCAGATAATCATCAAGATATTAATGTTGATAATCTTCCACTATAGAACAATTCATGTAATTATCAAATCATCAATAATTATTCCAACTTGTTGTTCTACACTTTGATCATCCAATTCTCATCTTGATAATGACCTTCACCTTCAATTCACTATAATCTAAGCACACATATACAACAAAAATACCAAGGAATAATATGGGCCACCTGTGAGCTTCTTAATGGGAGAAACAAGGATATGAATTTCCTCTGAACCCAAGAACTCATTTCCTGGTAGATATAATGTGTCTGGTACTCTTCATGATGGTGTCTCATCTCAATTTAACATTTTTTACCTTTCATTTTCAGTATAGACCCTTTACTTCCATTCACCTTTAACTTGTGTGGATTGTTTGTCCTTACTTTTTCCAATAGTGAAGTAGCTTCAATCGGTGCATGTTTTTCTATTTTTAACATCTCCATATGACCTGGTAAAATAGATATTCATTTGTTTTCATGATCTTTAGATTTATTTCACCTTCCACATAGTACTTTTGAGACACTTGGGTTGTCATGTTCCGACAACCTCTCATGAAATTTGAACTCATCTCCATATTGAATAATATGCTTCCCCTTTGCCTTTTCTTTAGTTAGTACTTTCTCTTTACCTTTTTTCAGTTCTATAGCTGTTTTAAATTGATTGGTCTAGATAACTAAACACTCCTTATTAACATATTTTGGTTGGATATTTCACATGGATTCTTCAATACTTTCAAGATACCTTTCCTAGGTAACTTATCTTCAGTCAATCATGTATTCTCTGGGATTGATTGTATTTTTATGTTCATCTTGCTTCCATTCATTTCCATGCCTTCTTTTTAGTGTTCCATGGTATGAAATTTCATTCCATAGTAGAAGCATCTTTTTTTTGTTGGGATGAAATTCTTGGATTCTAGATCAAACTTCTTATTGGGAATAATTTCTTTAACATTTTTATTAGCTTCATTGTTTTTCATATTCCCAATAGAAGATTTTCCAAATATTGTTCCTTTCTTCTACACTTGTTGTGGACTATTATTCTTATCAACATATCAATTATCCATGGTTGGAATAAACCACCATTCATCATAATTATGACCACTTCTATTTTAATTATCACAGAAGTCATCAAGATATTCAAATATGTTCTTGATAGGCAGATTCTTCTTTATCTGTGTATTCTAATATAGCTCTACAAGATGATTAATTTCTTCATATATAATTTACCCAAATGTATTCCTTCCATAATTTTTTATGCTAACACATTATTCCATAAAATATTGGACTGATACCCAAACTTCCAACAAAACCAACTGTAGCCAATAAATCTCTTTCATTTTCTTGATGTATTAGTCTGCCTTGATTTAGTGCTGGGTTGTTTATGGAATTTTTTTCTTTCCTTGGAGAATCCATTTGGTAGTTGTTATTATTAATCATTCTAGTATCAATCCTTGATTATTTGGTGGAATTATTAACATTTTTATCAATACACATCTTCCCAAAATTTAACTTTGAACCTATACTTGTAGATGAAACTGTATTAGTAGAAATATAAATAACTTGGTTATGGGACAACTTATTCATGGAGGATGTTTCCATTGGATTATAAGATAATCTAATACCCCTTTTTGAATCATATTTCTCAATGAAAAAGTTAGTGGAAACATTTATTCTTCTATATTTTTTGGGATTTCCATCTTGGAGTGATTGTTGATTCTTCAATTTCACCTCCAACTCTAGACATTTCATAATGAGAGAGTTTTTATCATCCTAAAATGACCACCTATTACTTTACCAATTCTTATTCAGAAGTAAAATTTTTCTTCATGTACATTCCTTAATTATTGAAAATATAGGTCAAGCTTCTTTTCCTTGTGAGATTTTTCTTCCAGTTGAACAACATTGACCACCATAAAAACTTATTAAAACTTATCAAATGCTTGGAAAGATTCTATAAATACAATCTCAAAGAATTATTTGTCACAAATACTTTCTTGTAATTGTTTAGTAAATTGAGCATGAATTTCATTGAAAAGATAAATTTCTGCTTCCTTTGGCTTCACTAGTTTTGTGATATTGTTGGATATGCCTACCTTTTTATCCAATTCCACTTCCAGGGCATCAAATTTTCTTCTAGTTGTAATTTTTCATCTTGAAGAACTTTTATTCTTGTAGAAATATTTCTTGCCACTTATCTAGGGATATTGTTCATATGTTCTTTGATTGAAGACTATAGATCACTATCATCATCACAGCTTAAACATGATTTATCAGAAGAGTCATAATAAAAAAAATAATTGTCACATGTTGTAACTTTCACAATACTTTCATTAGAAGGTGTCTCCCCATTATCAGTACAATTCTTCTTCATATTCCTCACAGGTTTCATCTTAATATTGTTCTAAGTCTTTGAAGATATATCCATTTGAGTTTTCTCAATCATTTTAAGAAATATGTACTTCATAAAGACTCCCTTGGATGTTTTAGAGGTGTCCTTCCCTCTGATACCAATTGAACTACCCAGATCAGTGTTAATCACTGAGAGGGAGAGGGTGTGAATGAGTGATCTATTTTTAACTTTTTACAAATTGATTATTTTCAATTAAACCATTATGACTGGTTAATGCTTTGATCCACTCTTTTTGTGTCTCTCAGCCTTACTTCGAATGATGATGTGAATGTAAAGGCACTGAACAGAAGTATTTAGAAGTTTTGGTTAAAATACCTACTCCTTGCTGTGTTGGTTAGTCTCCCCAACATAGATTCTACACTATAATGTTATTATCAATGGAAATGGTAGAGAAAGAGTACAACTGTATTTCTCTTGATTTCCACAGGAGGATCTTTATACTGCTTCCCACAGTGTTACCAGAGTCCCACTAGACTGCTCCAAAGTCCCCCTATATACTTCTTCTCCTCCCTGAATCACATATTGTTCTTCTATCTATTAGGTCATGCAAGAATATTCCTTCTTTGAGTACACTTTGTTTCATAGTAGATGATATGATTCTATTTCCCCAAGGGCTACCTGAATCACACTTGCTCATGTATCTCTTAAAGAATCTTTAACATCCTTTTTTAATATATGTTGGCCTTGCTCAATTATAATGATCACTTGGGTCGATCATCCCTCAGTGCAACAATTCTTAGGAAATTATTTATTCTTCTTGTGAAGACCTGGACTCACTTAGATGTGTGAAATTGGTGCACATAACCTTTTCAAGAATATTAATATGCAAGAGTGATCTTGCACAATATTAGCACTGTCTGTCTTCTTGGATTTTTAAAAACTATCAAATTGGATATAATATCTTCTAGAAATATGTCTGGATGTAGTATCAGTACTATTTAACACTAGTACAAAAACCATTTTTTACGTCGGTTTTTTTTGCTTTTTAACGTCGGTTTTTAGGCGACGTTATTGCGAGCGACGTTAAAAATATGATTTTTTACGTCGGTTATTTAATAACCTCCGTAAAAAATGGGCTAATATAGTTTTTAACGTCGGTTTTTAAAAAAACCGACGTGAAATACATTCTGGAAATGGCGATAAGAAGCCATTTTTTACGTCGGTTTTTGAAAAAACCGACGTTATAAGTCATTTTTTACGTCGGTTATTTAATAACCGACGTAAAAAATGTTTACAGTATTGTAGAAAATTTGCTAAGCTTTCATTTGACAGGTCATAGAGCTCAAACGGATTTACAGATCAAAAGTTATGACCATCAGAAGTTTGATATTTTTTTCGAGGAAAGATTGAATGAGCCAACCGTAGCTTCATATTAGAAAGAATTTTTGAATCCGTAGGAGGATTTGTAGTTTTATCATGATATAAAGAATAATCCATCATTATAATAAATTAACAATCGTTAAATGGTATATCAATTAAGAAAACTACTCATAGAAAATATAAATCATGGTAAAATGATTACAAATACCTTGATGAGGTCGCGGAAATAAGAAATTGTTGATTCACGTTGAAGATAAAACAAGTTGATTCGGTGGAACGATGATGGTTGAATGAAATAATCGTAAAATGGTATGTCATTTAAGAAAACAAATCATAAAAACCATAAACCATGGATGTATGATTAAATATACCTTGACGAGATCGCGGAAAGAAGAAAGAATTGATTCGCGTTTGAGAGAAAAAGAGTCGATTTGGGGGAACGATAATGGTTGAAATAAATGATCGTAAAATTAAGATGGGTGTATAATGGAAACATATAATTGATATTCTATGAGAAAACGCGGTATTAAAAATTTTAGGCGGCAATTCAAAATTTCGATGCCGCGCTGTAAAAAATTGAAATTTCGCGTTCGCGGGATATTAAAATTTTCATTCACGTCGGTTTTATGATAACCGACGTGAAAAGATATTAAAATTTTCACTTATTTTTCACGTCGGTTATTATAAAACCGACGTAAAAAATCAATCTTCATCACTCTTTCATGTCGGTTATTAAATAACCGACGTGAAATATCAATTTTCATGACTTTTTCACGTCGGTTATTTAAGAACCGACGTTAAAAGGTATTTTTCACGTCGGTTATTTCATAACCGATGTGAAAAATGTTTTCACAAATGTAGTTCATTTATCAAGCTTTAATTTTACAGGTCACAGAGCTCAAACGGAGTTACGGGTTAAAAGTTATGGCCTTCCGAAGTTTGACATCCTTAAGACATCGTTTAGAGATGATCAACTTCTGAAGGCCATAACTTTTAATCCGTAACTCCGTTTGAGCTCCGTGACCTGTCAAATTAAAGCCTGAGAAATGAACTACATTTTTTTAAACATTTTTAACGTCGGTTATTAAATAACCGACGTGAAAAAGTCACGAAAATTGATTTTTCACGTCGGTTATTTAATAACCGACGTGAAAAATAAGTGAAAATTTGAATATATTATCCTGGAAAAGGAGTTTTCACGTCGGTTATTTAATAACCGACGTGGAAAAGTGATGTACATTTATTTTTAACGTCGGTTATATAATAACCGACGTGAAAAATCAAATAAAATGGATTTTTGACGCCGGTTCTTATATAACCGACGTGAAAAATCGGAGAAAATGTATTTTTACGTCGGTTATATAATAACCGACGTGAAAAATCTATTTTTAGATATTTTCACGTCGGTTCTAAAAAACCGACGTGAAAAATGGTGACGTAAAAAAATGTTTTTGTACTAGTGTAATATTATGCATGGGTTGCATGTCATTAAATACCACTAGTCTTTGGTATCTAAATGACCTCATACACATGCATGTGATTATACATCATTGCTTGCATGTATAATATATTTCTTGTAAACTCAAACACACACTGTTCTTGTATCAATAGTTTAGTTTTAGTGACTGTGTCTCATGCTTTTACACATGCATTGTCAATATTATTTTCTTTTATCAATATGCACACACATAATTCCTTCTTCTTTGGTTCTTTTCAAACAGACACACTTATTGTTTATATTGGGTTCAATATTTTTATGTTTCTCTAAATTTGAATGGTTGTAGTCTTTTATTGTGTTCTTTTTCTTTCTTCCTCCATATTATTCATATGTGCAAACACATTATCTCTTATTTTCTTTTCATGTAGATAGTTTTAACTCATGCACATGTATACATGTGCACCAGGCATGAAACCTCCATTTTTCTTTGTAAAATCATGAGGCATCAAGTTTCTTCAAATAAATCACATTAGTGAATAACCTAAATGCATGAACACACAGGATCCTAACTTCAATCAATCATATTTTTCTTCAAAAATGAACCCCTGCAAATAGTATACGAGTAACCAATAATGGTGGTCCTCCAAGGTTTTATTGTTTTTCTTCGTCGTGAAAACCAGAAGAGCATGAGTTCTTATTCTTCATGTAGAGAGCGCATGTAAATCTTCTTAACAGAACCAAGGATGGTTCTTGGTTTCTATCTTCATAGAGTACAAAAAGGGTGTGATTTCACATATTGTGTACCAATGGGATGCTTCTCACAAAACACAATGAGGGTTTGTGAGAACTTTTTGCGTGCTCGTGGGTTTCCTTTGCACAGAGGGTGTGGGTTCCTTCCTTCTTTGTAAGGATGATTTAGGAGTGCATTGAACTTGTTGAACACATGCAGATTCTCTTATTCATTGACTAATAAAGCTGTGCGGAACCTCTCTTTGTACGGTGCCCTATTTCCCAAAAAACAAGAGTCTCTCTCAATTTTTTCAACAACAAAACCCTCAGTCGAGGTATCTTTATTTATAGGAATTGATGAGGGTTTCTCTACATTAAAATATCTTCTTTTAATCATCTGAGATCTTATCTTTGAATAACTGATATCTTCATCTTTGAGATATTCCAACGCGGATGATATATGCCGATAAACCTAGGATAATTATTTTGAAGCTCGTGGCCTTCTCTTGTGTAGTTAACAACTCACGTTCATGCGGTGATAATCGCATGTGAACCTCCTTAATTTACACAAAACCATCATGATGTTTCTTTGCAGCTTCGCGTTATTTGGCCGAACCTCTTCTTCAAGTAATCTGCATGCATGAAAGAGGTTAGTTGCAAGCATAGACTCGGTTCAATCAAACATTATTTTTGGTGTCAAAATGATATCACTTGGTGATCTGGACATGGTTATACATCAGCTTCGGCATGTTGCAGTGGCATCAAGAAGCGGTGGGAGGTAGAAGACGATGATGCTGGCTGATATTTAAATGTCAGGGTAGATCATCGGTTCTATTTCAAACCTGCGAGGTGTGAAGTGATGGATTTCAATGATTCGATCACAGGATGTGGGATGCGATGTGCAGGCAATATCTATTGTGAGATCTGATGGAAAATGGGGATAGCTTCCATGTTTTTAGAATCTTGTCCCACTTTGAAACGGAGATGCAGGATTCGTTTAGTTTTATTATCAAACTATGGAATCCCATTTCCATATTAATCTCTCCCCCTCTCTAGTACCACCCCGTACTGGCTTCTAGTATGTGCGCTCTGCGCCCACTCTATGCTCCTTGCCACCATGCTGCCCCATATGGGGGTAATGCCTTTGCTCTCCCATGATCCCCAATGGGCATTCTCAAGTGTTCCCTATGGCCAGTCAAAGCGGGCTGGCTGTCTAGGGAGATATTAAGGTTTAGTATCCCACTTAGTGGTGCATTCTACCTCCCCTGGGTGGCTGGATTACTTCAGGCTGGCCCAACTTTTTAAGTAACTATATACATTAAAATGACTTGAAATTATCATATGATGTAATTATTAATTGAGACATACATAAAAACCCTACTTCAAACAAATAACCTACAAAACACATTTTCATCTATCATTTTTCTTCTTCATTTCTTTTTGGAAATATGAATTTACAAATCAAATTAATCATTATCAAATGAATGATACTTCTCCTTCCTTTATTGTTGTAAAAAATATGTCATTTTTTGACACATTCCTTCGAACTTAGGACCATATCAACAATTGTCTAAATTTCTATGGAGAATGTTCAAACATGACATCCAATTTCAAATAGAAATTCTCCATGTTCCATTAGTTGTGGAATAACTTCTTCATTATAAAAGTGGGATATTTAATGAGTTAACAACATTACTTTAATTATAACCACTTCAATCATCATCACAAATTCAACCATTACATTTCCATACACATATTGACACCTTATTGACAAAAAATACAGCACTATGCTCTACACAGTACTAAAACCAATTTAAGCATAAATAAATGAAAGGTTGCTAAAGATAATGATTACTAGAAAGTAGTGATAAATAGATGACAAAGCCAAATCCAAATAAATAACCAGAAATTCACGAGCATGCCGAGTCATAATACAAGAAGTAAACACATAAGATGTAACACATACAATAGGACTAGATAGATAGTGAATAAACAAACAAACTACGTAAATCCTATATAAATCTTGAGTACATGATCAACCACCAGCTCCATGTCAAGTCCTAGTCTATAAATAGTAACAACAAAGAGGAAAAATCAGGGTTCCTGACCTGAAACCTTGAGATCTATCAGGGTTCCAATCAGTGACTTGAAAAAAATGTGAGTAAAAATCAATAGTGCACCACCTATGGTGTATTTATAAAATCTAGTCCATGTGTATAAGATGTTATAGTGTGCAATATATGAGAAATATAAATTTTTAAATAAAACGTTAGTGTGATCTAGTCCAAGGGTATCATTGTTAAAAATGATCAGTCTGTAAATAAAGGATAATTGTATATTGAATGTAACTGAGATAACCACCAGCTTTTGCTTATTCCAGATATATCAAATTATTAGACCTACATGGGCAAGGAACCCAAGTCTAATGACCAAGATAGCCTCTTCAAGTATGAGGAACTCATCCAATTCAATCTGATAAAAGAATTAATTAGAGGCTAAGGAACTAATCTGAGGTGCTCCATATACAAGGACATCAATCTGGATTAATAGATATAATCCAAGGCATCCAGATTTTAGAATATCTAAGTTGGTCTCGGATTTCATTTAGGGATATCCCTCATCAATTACATACCACATTATCCACCATCAGTTTCATACTGCGATATATGTTAAAATAATATAACATAAGGTATTGAAGGGATATGTTAATATCCACACCAAAAATATTATTCATCATGAACATTCCATTTTTAAATTTAATTAAAATTGATAAAGATATCTATATGAATATACATTCCATATTCAATTCAATTAATCCACTTAACTTAGTTCACAATAATGGTCAAACATGAAATAAATGATCAAGGACCAATAGGGGTTTATCTAACCTTCCTAACAATTAATTTCTTTCGATTTATCATTTCACTTATGGATGAAAAGTATCAGGAATAAAATTTAATAATTTTGACACGACTCATGTGTAATTCCTTTCCATTTAGAAATTATTTAATCCAAGTTAATCACTTCCCTTTATAATATTTATCCAAAATACCCCTAGTAGTGTTTTGGTTAGTTATGTGCATTTATCATCAAATGAATATAACATTATACACCCAAGGGGGTTTTTATGTTGAGGTATCAAACTTAAAAAATTCCATCGAGTCTATAGGGGGTCTAGGTCATAGTCTATACAAATAATTAAAGAATGGATCAATTCATGAATGATCCAGTGTGTAGCATAAAGGAAACACTTTATTTACATGAGGTACTTTTATTGAAAAGATATAAAGAACATACCTCATGATTATGAAGCTTACCTCATCCAAAATTAACCTTTTATTCTAGTCGATATGAGATAAATCAATGAACCAGAAAAATGCCAAAAAATAGGGTATATTAGCTTGAATAATGATAATATCCAAGATGGAGAGATAAATAGAGAACGGAGGAAAGATGATAGTTATAATTAATGAGAGGATTAAAACACGATAAACTATATTTGATTCATAGCTCATATAAAGGAGGTAGATCTAATCATAGAGGATAATGAGAGTAGAGATCGAGTGGCGCACTATGTATGAGAAATGAGGGAGAAGAGGGAGGAAATAAACTTAAAGAATATATGGTGGAAATGGTAAAATACCCCATTTAAAGGGGAACATGGTTTGGCTATATGGTTTTCAAAACATTCGGCTCACACTTCCCAAGATCGACACTCCATTAAGGTTTACAAGCACAGTTAAGGAAACTATGTGCCAAACATTACCTTGGCACTATCTCACACCCTATACATCACACAGTTGTAGTGTAATGTTAGAAAAATAGCACACCAAATATGATAATCCCTCTGCAACCTACAACAAATTTCATAACTAGCTGAATCCCCTCACATGGTTTGAAAAAACCATGTGATTATATAATTAGGCCGCATGTTTTGGGCTACACGGTTATCAGTAAACGTGTGCCTTGAAATGCCCCTCCAAACAACGATTTCAAAAAGCATGACACATATGAAACTCATCCACAATCTTGAGAAAACTTCTAGGATTTCAATGTTTAATAAAATAATAATTTTACTTGTTCCAACTCTTTGAATTCTATTTCAAATCTTGGTTTTATATTTTTCCCATCCACCAAATGAAAATTCAAATTCTTTTTGAATTTATCAACCGTTTCCAAAAACAAGATCTTACACCCTTTCCACATTAGAAATTCTCAACCTTGAGAAACCCTGATTGACAATGAAAACAACACCTGGCCTACTAGGGTCATGCGTTTCAAATTAAATGGATAAGTTTTATTTTCAAACACCCAATGTTCCTCTAAGCATCATTTTCAACACAATGTTAATAAATCGATGAAAATCAAGACAACACTCAAAACAACCAATGATACACTGAGATTGTGATGACTTGTACCTATAAAACATGAGACATAACCACATCATTTTCTCCTTTATCAACCAGCCTATGATGCTCCCCACAATGGGTTCTAGTTGGTACCTTCAAATTTTGAGTAACAATACACCACATTCTTAATTTCCTATTGTAAAACTCCCTCAACATCATAAAAAACTCTCAAAATGATTCTTAATTTTATTGATCGGTCTAATTCCATTCAACCCAACTTATAATATTTGTGCTATATTTTCCTTGAAAAGACTTGACTAACCCTTGGTCTGCATCTGTCATATCCCAATTAAAAAACTGATGTGTTTCCTCACTGATCACATCCAACTATTTAATGAAACTCTAGTTGAAATTATTTTGTCTGGATAGTTATGAGAATGTTGAGCTTCAATAGCTGATGCATCACCAAAACCAATTCCAATTCCATTATTTCGAGGCCCAAGGAGATTATTTTGAGTACGCTCTCTAAAGAAAGTAAATTACTTCCAGCGACACCTATAGATAAACATATCATTTCAATCACCATGACACAACACTAACATCAGGGAATTCTCATTCCAACACCCTTGGATCCTCATATATATCTTTGGATTGGTGAACACATATGATCTTTCCCCAATTATGAATTTAATCATATACCAAGAATTTACTGAGAAATCCGGCCATACATTATTCCATTTACAAAATATTATATTAGATCCAAAACATCCATCACATAATTGGTCTCAAGGTCTCATGAACCTTCTCACAATAGGGTTTTCCACTAGTGACTGATCTCCTGAACCCACCTTTAGATCATTAAAGTCATCAAACCAATGAAATGGCTTTCTGATTAATATTTCACATGCAACATTTGTCTCAAGACATAATTACAAACATGGATAAGATCCTGATAATTCCTAAGATGTAATTCAAATATCACCAAGCACTCGATCCTACTCCCCGAGAATGGTTACTATGGTGATTGGTAAATTTTTACTCACAATGAGGGTCCCCACCGTCAATGGCCAATGGAGTGACCACATCCATATGGTTTATCCTTAAAAAAACCCTTGATCATAACTCCCAAGGATTCATTTCTCCAAAACCTAAAAATATATTTAGATAAATCGATGTATAGATGATTCTCTATTAGCGTACTTAGAATGATGTCATAATATTGGGCATGATTGTCTCTAAATTATGAGAACACTAACATTCCATAAGTAGGTGTGTATCACTCTCCCTAATCTACACTGACCTAAAACAAATATATACTTTCCTTTAACCATCTGCCAATACCATGTCTCCCAAAAATGTAAGTCATGGTCCACCCACGGGTCAACCATCTCACGACACCCGATTTATTTCCATGTTAGTTCTCATTATGTGCACTTCCTTTAATTTCCCAAATTTCCAGGTCACCATTACCAAAATCTTCATAATTAAAACCATCAACTCTAAGCTCGCACTAGTTCATTTACCAACATTCAACATTAAATAATTTCCACCCATAACCAATGAAAACTATACTTATCGTACACAGTGGTTGTACACCCCATACCACTCGATTAAAAACCCAACTCATGATCATGTGAGTCAGTCACTAATAATTCCAACTTGACTCTCCTACACAACACATCAGTTTTGTAACACACTAGAGGCTCCCTTGGAAATCCTATTCAGAATCGATAACCTATTAGTGCCATGATTTATCAAATGAGTTCCCACCTCAAAACTCCATTGTATAAATTCGTACATCATCATTAAAACCACTGTTCAATAGGGACAATCACTTGAATAATACTACCCATCAAATCTAGTCTTGATAACTAATACTCTATGTGATTTCCAGAAAACCAAATGCATGATCATTCCTATATCGCAAAACCTAATAACCCTCTATACATCAGTAATGAAACAAGCATAAAACAAATCTCACTACCTTAAAGGAATCCAAAAACATGGGCCAGACATTCTCATAGGTTTCCCTTGATCAAACCCAACATAGTCTCTCTAAATTATAAATCAAAACTAAGGGCCTCTATTTCTCCCACCTATCCCTACAGATGAAGTCTAGAAATATGGACACTAGGCCCATCCACTTATTCCTATGGCCTCCCACATGAGAATAATATCCCTCATAAGGGATTCTATTACATGGAATCTAACATTCCTAAAAAATTCCTCTAAAAGAGGTAGAACAATGAAGGTAAGGAATAATTGACCAACAGAGGTCAAAATTTGTCATCATAGGCATAATGAAGTCACTTTTCGTGCATCAACCTACCAATCCCTAATCCTCTCCAAGCATCATCATAAGGGTTAAACATGAATTAAATGATCCAGGACCAAGGGGTTTTATCTAACCCAAAAAAAAAATTAAATTCATTTTATTTTTCAATTCAATTATGATTTAAAAATTATCAATCATTATATTTAACAATTTGGATATAGTCAAACTGTAATTCAATTCCATTTAGAAATTAATGTAATCCAAATTAATCACTTCCATCTATAAGAGTCATGCCAGTTATTCTATGTGTTTTTTTGGTTAATTTAATGCATTTATCATCAATGACATATAACATGACACACCCAAGGGGTGATTTATGTTGTGGTATCATCATCAAACAATTTTATCAAGTATATATAGGGTCTAGGTCATGTTCTAGACAAATAATTAAAGGAGTTAATTAATTAAGGAGAAAAAAACAGAAGGTTAGGCATGCAAGAAAATGAAAACACTTTATAAACATGAGAGACATTAATGGAAAAACAAATATCACCAACCAAATGATTAGTAATATTCAGTCATCCAATATAGGTATTTGATTCAATTAAAAATGATAGAAATTGAATAACAAGAGAAACTCCCTAAAATTAGGGAATATTATCTTGCACAATAATAGCATCCAAGATAACGATGGAATCAAATAAAAGTGTTAAGGGGAGAATTATACTTTATGAGAGGATTCCAACACAACAAATGAAGTTTATTTGGAGATCTAACAAAAGAGTTACCTAAAAGACTAGATGAGAATGATATGGGAGATCGAGTGGCCTGTTATGCATGAGAAATTTGGTAGAAAGAGGGAGGAAATAACCTTAACGGTTGGAAGGGAAAATTTGTAAAATAAATTATTTTAACAGGGTGCATGCTTTGGCTACATGGGTTTCCAAACCATGAACCAAATTTTTATCTTGTACTTCCCAAGTGACACACCCCCACATGCTTTACACAAATGATTTAGGAAACCATTTTCTAGTTATTCCTTTGACACTGTCTCACACCCCACACCTTGTGCAGTTATAGTGCATAGTTAGAAAAACTGTGTTCCAACCATGTGTGTCCCTATATTCACCTACACCAAGTCACATAAACTGTTGAGTCCCCTTATACAGTTTTAAAATTTTTTGTTCTTATATAATTAGGCCACATAATTTTGAATGAATGGTTATAACTAATCATGCACTGACCATGTCACTTGATATACCCCCCTCCCAAAACTATGTTATTAAAATGTGGTGATTCCAAAACTCATCCAAGCTCTTGAGACACATTTTTAGTCTTTAAAATCTATCAAAAAACAAAACTTTTAAGTGTTACAACTATCATAATTTCATTCCAAAGCTCGATTTTAGTCTTTTCCCCTCTATAAAATGAAAATTCAAATTCTATTATAATTTTTAAATAAATTAAAAACATAAGAACATACAAGATAAAAACATGATTCTCATTTTTCATTGGTAATAAAATATAAAAATATATTAAAAGTAAAAAATTTGTATCCTTTAAGTCATCAAAATATTTCTTCATCCTATCAAAGGGAAAAGAAACAAAATCAAGTTGATCTCAAATACTCAATAAGGGTTTTTTACAATAGAGGCTATCATGAGTAAAATGGAATAATCAGTATTGAAATTTAAATAAATTATAACACTTTGCATTTATTCAATAAGTTGATTATAAAGAATAATATTAAATGAAAAAATGGTGATCAAATAATTCCATATAAATAATCAAATTAACTTGAAAATTATACATAGTTATAATAACTATTCCAATAATCACATGGAAATCAATAACTAATTTTATAATGAAATAAAAAATAATTTCTAACATATTAAACGAAATTCAGAGGCCTTATTCCAAGACATATTTCATAAATGGGTAAGGTATCCACCAAATACCCATACTACTTTATATCATGAGTCCAACTGATGCATTAAGGGGAAATATATAATCAGGACCCATCTATCATTGTATATCAAATTTATTCCAAATATATTGAATGATAAATTTAATTCATAAATAATATGTATTATTAAAAAATATCCTTATTGAGTAGAGGATAAAGATTATGAAAATTTACCCAGTCAATCAAATAAATTTTATATTAAAACACTATTTATATAAATGGTATGTGGTTTTGTAAATAATCATGTCCATGATAAAAAGAATATGGACATTTGATTTAAATTTAATTTTCAAGGGTCAAAAGAAATTTAATTTTTTAAGAGAAAGGTAATGAGTAAAAAATTAACAAGAGATAAAAGATATCAACCAATTCATTATAAATATATAATTTATAATAAAATCATATCCTTTTGAGAAATAAAGAAAATGGAAGAGAAACATTAAAGTAAATTTTCTTTATAGATTTCTTATTGGTAAAACAATTTAAATTTTTTAAAACAATCTAAATATCATAAAACAGTTATGGTGGCAGAAAACTCTGATAACACCGTATATTTTAAAAAGAAACATTCCTTTTGAATTTTTTCAATGAAATTAAAAAATTATCATTTTATAAAAGATTATAAATATTTAAGAACATGTAAAAATTCAAAGATAATATAAAATGTACTTAATAAATATATATTTTTTAAATATAAAGAACTCTTTTTGAAATAATTTTCCAAAATGTGGTCCTGAAAGAAAAATGTATATAATCAAAAGATAAATAAGATCAAATTTTCATCTAAACATTTCTATGATTGATTAAAGTGTAAAAGAGTGTAAAAGTAGTAATAAAATACGGAAAATCATTAAATACATTCAGGATAATAAAATATATTGATTTTATTAAGGACATATTATAAGACCCCTTTAATGAAAATAAGAGAAATCCCAAAAAATGAGATAATAAAATAAATTATTAACTATTTAGAGAATTTTAACTTGTAATACCTTGAAATATTATTCATTAATTGAAAATTTAGTCACCATTATTAAATATATATTCATATCAAATACATAAAAGTGGTTGTATATACACCACATAAAAATAATAGGTTCATAATACCAAATATGTCTCAATGTAGTAGAAATTGAGGAGAAATCCTTTATAATGTCACAATGTTGAAGTGAGGAGTATCAAATTTAAATCTACACAAATAAAAGTTTAAATAAAAATATAATCCAAAAAAATTATTTTTTCACACAATATTAGGATAATATGGTCAATGAGGAAGTGATTTAACTTAATGAAAGAATATAGAGTTAAAAAAACATTTTACCTCACACTTACACTTGTTTAACCCGATTTAAACTCAAGTATAATGGTTTTAAACTTGTTATTAATTTATAAAATAACCATATTCATATTTATAATATCATATATGATAAACATATAACATCTCATCACATGTTTTTCAATAATATTTTTGTTATTATCGTTATTTATCGTGTTAACTGATTAGTTTTCATTTTTATATTTCCTCACAGATGTTCTCATTCTAAAATGTATATAATAGTTTCATAATTTAAAGAATGATATTAATTTTATAAATATCATATTTATTCATTATATAAATTTTTAGAATCATTTTTGAAAGGTGGATATGGAAAAATTAATTACATCATTCATTAGGATAGAAGGTTTAATGTACACATGATCATTGTTTTCACTTTTCGATGAATGGAATGATATAAAGTTAAATAATAATTAAAATATTAAGAATCAATATTATATTATATATAATATATATATATATATATATTAATTTAATTTAGCATTATTACCATGTATGTAAAGTGGAAATGAAAAATGCATCACATTACTTTGTAGAGGTGGTAGTCCACACGTACGCATGAGAGACATTATCATTTTACAATAGATAGTAGAGTAAAAATATAGATGATATATTATATTTAAAAAAGAATAATTATTTTATAAATAATATATATATGAATTAGATCTATATTTAAAACCATCCATAAAAAATGGTGATGAAAAACGAATTAAACCACTATATGGAGACAATAAGTCGTATGTATGCATGAGTGATGTTTTCATTTTCCAATGGATGCAAAATTAGTGGAAAATTATTTTAGCATAATAATTGTCATGACCCATCCTAGTGGGTCCCACACTATGACTCCCCATACCCGCCTCCAATAGGCTAGGGGATGGTGACTAGCACCAATTAAGCATATTACTAACATGGGAGGCATTTTATAAGTACCTTTACACACACACACATCTCCAAGCCCACAAATGTTGAAATGAAAAAACCACTAAGGAACAAAATTCATGCATATATCTAAACCCAACCAACAGAGTACAACGAATGTAAAGTAGAGAAAGTAAACTGGCCCAGAATAAAATTCCACCTAAAACAATAGAGTCTACAAACTACAAAGTCCAACCTTTATGCACAAAGAGGTACTGGGAATACTACTCATAGTCGGAGGAACACCTTAGACTGTAGGGAACTCAGAAATCCTAGTCCTTTTCTGGCCTTCCTTGGACTCCATCAAAGGCCGCTCATCTACACAAGACACGACACATGTGGGCAAAGCCAATGCATGGGTGAGTATAACAATACTCAGTAGAGGACCCCAAAAACCACAAATAAATACAAAAATTAAAGGTACAATCATCTCTACACAATATATGTCCACTAAACATATAATAGGAGAAAAAAATCAATATATACTAAAATCCAAACTCATAGTCTAGGGAAAAGTCACACAACCGCATAACCAGACTAGGTATTCAGCTCTATGATTCCAAGATGTACTCATCCAGGAGAACTCACTCCATGAGTATGATAGTTCTGATGTCATTCATCCAAGATGTATTGTTCGTCAGGAAAATCCATGAGAGATAGATACCCTCATTCTGAGAGAATGCACTCCTGAGTGGGGCAAGATCATGAAACACAGATGAGGATCACTACCAGGGCCTTGGCAGATACTACTACTCATCCAGATTCACCTACTAAGTAGAGGATCAACATCCTGTAAGAGTAGTCATGTCGATACATGACTCTACCTAGTGTCAGGAATAGATAGAGGATCTCACTCTGAGCCTCTCAGAGGGATACCTGACTCTATCTCAGAAAATACTACTGAAGGGATCACACTCTTGTAAATGGAAATGATACCGGACCTTAAGGGGAAAGATAAAAAGTGCACTAACCCAAACGAAACATGACCAAGATATGGTGGAGAATAGGATCAAGCCATGTACTAAAAAGTACACACTGTGTAGAAGGGTCACATGACGTGTCCTCTGGCCCTGAGTACTGCCCATGTACAATGGCCCATGTCGCATGGCTTGTCATGTAGAATAAGGTATACACGACGTGCAAGATAGTGACCCACTGTGTTCCTCTATCCGGGGAGGACTGCATGTACAGTATCCATGTTCCCATACACGGCTTCATCCTGTGTGTTATAACCCGTGTAACTGGTACACTGGGTAACACATGCAGCCGGCCTGGTCTGGCCGTGTGGTGGAGTACACGACCATGAAATCCACCCCGTGTCCATGTATCATCAGATATACATAGAGATTCCATCATAATGTCCCACACACTTTGTTCTCCAGAGAACACACCATGTTATTGCTTCGTGCATCATGGAACTCTAGACAACACTAGGCCGGTCCCACATGATTTGTTCTTCGGGATACAAGTTGTGTTTTCTAGAAATTCCCAGAATCACGAACCTCCATCACTGCACCTTGGGTGATGCTTCGATCCTCAATTTGGCCATCTGATCATTGTGATACTCAAGATCCAGGGTCTCCTCACCAATCCATTGATGTTTCAGGTGGTTTTAGGCATTCAATCGGCCCCCAAAACCCATTTCGATCATCCACATGAAGAACGGTCGAAGAACGATATCTCCTGAACTGTGAAGATTCATTTTTTACCATTTTCTTGAACCTCCTTTGAGTCTTCATGGTGTCTAATCTCAAATTTTGGATCGTTGCATTACAAAACGGACGCGAAACGATCCGATGGTCATAACCTCACGAAGAACGCAAAGACCATGGGGTTAAAGAAGGAAGGAAAATCACCTAAACCAATCTGAGGAATGAAACTCCACCATCATTCTTAATGGTATTGATCCGATCTTGTTAGAAGGATTTAAAAAGGATGAAATAAAATGATATAGAAACAACTATCTCAACAATCTCCAGAATCAAACCCTAAAGAAACAGAAAATAATAACCCTCCCGTAAGAATGCATGATCCATGGGTCAACCTATTTGTGGGTTGATCTATGTTCATCATTTAATCCAAGACAGGGGGAAATGAAGAATCAAAATAACAAAACTGACCTAGATCTGGTTTAAGAAATATTGCTAAGTCGCATTCGTTGGCGAGGTTCGTCGAATCTGAGATGTGTCAGTAGATTACGTCGTCATCATCCACCAACTGGTTCTCCTCCAAATCTCCAATGGAAAATTATAAATTCACATGGCTATGTGGCTCACCCAGAGAACTTTTCATATGTTGGTATTAAAAGGGGAGGATTAGGTCACTATGCCACAAATAATCCCTTTAAATAAAATAAATTATTAATTTATTTTATTTCCATTAAAACGTCCAAAAACCAACTCTTGCAGCTGACCCACACCTGTTGATGTTAGGCCCCACCTAAGGTAAAGTCACACCTATGAATGTAATAGTGCTGTAAGATTTCTAATCCGGGAAGCTGCTTAAAAGTTATTCTACTTTTATAGGAAAACTGCTCACACGCACTGTTTAAAATTTTAATTTATTTCAAACATTTATTCTAGGAACCCCAGGCCTCAGGACCATATGACGTCGAAAGGTCTGGTCTCAAAATAATTCCATATAATATTTAAAAATAAAACATGGAAAATCCAAGACATTACAATCTCTCCACCTTGTGGATTTCGATCCCTGAAAATCCAAAAAAAAGTCTAATAAAAAAGACGTGGGAACTTGGAATGGATCAGATCCTCCCTCTCCCACATTCTCTCCTAAAGATTTTCATGCTTCCATCAGACTTACACCAAGGTAATTGATTTCCCATGAAGGATCCTCTCCTACCAATCCTCAATCTCCACCAGGTACTCAGTAAAGGTAACTCCATCCTAGATGTCCAGCTTGCACCAGTTGATGATGTGTGATGGGTCATGCATATACCTCCTTAGCTGTGACACATGGAAGAAATCATGTACCTAGTGAAACTGTGGCGGTAGAGCTAGTTGGTACGCCACCTCGCCGACTCTGCGTAGTATCTGAAAAGGTCTGATGAACCTCAGATACAATTTTCCTCCCCATCCAAATCTCTACTACCCCATTTTAGGCGAGACCCTAAGGAATACATGGTCCCCTTCCTCGAACTCCAGAGGTCTCCATAATCTTTCAGCATAAGACTTTTCCCGTCTCTATGCAGTTTTCAGCCACTCCCATATGATTTGATCCTTCTTGGTGGTAGCCCACCCAAACTCTGGACCCATGAGTACTGACTCTCCGGGGTCGGTTCGAAAAAGCGGTGACCGACATGGTCTCCCATATAAATCCTCGATCGGTTCCATACCAATGGTGGAGTGGTATCTATTATTTTATAAAAAATACACAAGGGGTAGGTGGTCCCCTCAACTGCGACCAAAGTCAAAGACACAGGCCCACAACATATCCTCTAGAACATGAATGGTCCTCTCTATCTGACCACATTTTTGAGGATTGAATGTCGTTCTCAGGCATAGATGAGTCCTGAAAGCCACTTCCAATCCCTTCCACAACCAGGATTTGAAGTAGGCGTCTCAATCTATAACACCCCAAGATTTCATAGTGTGTTATTTCTTCAAAATAATTCAATAACTTGCACTACACACCACACCGAGTTCAAGAACACCATGACTTACCAAACAAGCCGTTAAAAAGATGTTGTTAATAGTATTAACTAAATTTTAAACTTTATATAATCCTTATAATTTTAGAATCCAAATTATGAGATTCTTAGACATAATGTAAGAACAAATTCATTTTCAGTATTGAACTTTTACTAACTTTTAATAGTGAACCCTTTTTAAATCAAATATTTTAAACTTTTATATATTCAATTTTAATAAAGAATTTACTTTTTAGAATGGGTAAATCAAAAATTTACAATGAAACATCCCAAGCTTCCACGATACGCTTTCCTTTGAATAATATAGTAGCATGTGTTGTACGCAACTTCAAGTTCTAACACACACCACAACCAATCAAACTAGCCGTTATGAATAGTAATACCTACTTTTTGAAATTATATATATATTATATTTCAAAATGGACTTCATTTTTGGATACGGAATATCGAAATTATCATAAGTTGAATTTTTGGTATTTTTCTGAAAACATCCAATTTTTATGAATAGTGAAAAATACTTAAAAACAACTTTTTTTAATCAAAATAATTTAAAGTGATAAATTATATTATTGAGTGTTTTTAAAGTATAATTAGAATATATTTTTACCATTTCATCTAATGGTGTCCATTAGAATTAATCTCTCTTTGAAATTGGACCTAAACAATTGTCAATCTTTTGATATATGTTATTTCTTAAAAACACGCTATTTGTTGTGACCGCGGGAATTAATTATAAAATTAATTATTTCAAATTATATGATTAGAATTTTTTAAAATAGAAATCAATTTTGAATTTGGAATATCAATTATATCTTAGGGTGAAAGTTTGGCATTGTTCTGAAAAACTTCAATTTTTGATGAATAGTGAAACTACTAAGTAGTAGTTAAAAAACATAATTTTTTCATAAAACATAATTTTTCCGCTTCTGTGAAAGGAATTTCAAAAATCCGAGAGGCACGGTTAATATCAAGAAGTAAAATGTGGTTCAATGAGATGAAAATAATTTTTGGGGAACAATAACTTTTTACTTTTATTTACCACGGTTAAAAGTAAATAGGGTAATTAAGGATAAAAATGATATTAATATTACCCTAACACATGTCCTAATTCTATTTTACAAGTTTATCTCGACCAAAAAAACCTTAGGAATAAAATATTATCATTTATGTCCACTTGGATTAGATTAGGACATTTATTATTATTTAATTCAAAGAAGAGGTAAAAGAGTTAAAATCAAAGTTTATTTAATAAAACATTTTTAATATAGGGTTATACATAAGATAAATTCCATTGTAAATATTCATTAGAAATATAATAATATTTCCTACATAATGATATTTTATTTATAATTTTTAGACATTAAATAATTTAATTTATTTATGACACAATGATAATGCACTAATTACCCCAACAGTGAAGAATTAAAATAATTGATATTATAAATACCCAAATAAATATAATTTGAGGCTTTTAATGAATTAAACTAATTTTCTAGGATAATATGACATATTATTATTTATTTAATTGACTTTTTTCTAAGTAATCATTCTGTTATGAGTTTCAAAAAAATAATCTATTGAATAGTGTCAAAATTGATATAAAAGAGTTTTTAAAACAAATATTATATTATTAATTGATATTAAAATCCTAAAAATCTAATGTTCGGCCAAGAGACTTATATCATGATATTTGTATCATTAATGGACCACTTGGGGGTCTCTTGTATGTATATAGTAAGTTTATTAACTATATAATATAAAAATACAAAGTGACATGGTAAATGTCCAACTAATTAACTAAGAGTTAAAACTAAAAGATAAGGTTAATATAATGACCCAAACCTGTCAAAATTATATTGGATGAATGGTTTTATACCTATCCAAACCTTAAACTTTAAATAATCAAATTTTGAGCCATTAGAAACCGAATATGAATTTATTATAAATTAATATTTCTGGCTTTTCCAAAGGTGCTCCTCACCCCTCTTATAAATGGGCACTCCTCCTTCTCATTTCTTCACACCTTCAAAGCCTTTTGGTTCGGACAAACCCTGCCCAAATACTCTCTCAACTTCCCTCACTTAATCATATAGGCCTTCCTTTAGTCATAAATCCAACTTAAGGAGCCCTTTTTATCAAATCAAAAGGATGAACCCAAAGAAGAGGTACTGATTTCACCACCCTTTTTCAAGTTCCTTTCTTCTTCCACTTCTTCTTTCTTTGTAGTTACCATTCTAAAATAATAAATCCAGTATCATATATATATTGTGATGTTATTATAAATATGGTACAACCAAATTCATTATTCTATCCATCATTTGAATAACATGTCACCATACGTGCGTACGTACGGCTTACCGTCTCCACGTCGTGGTGTAATTGTTATTCAATAAATTATTATTTGGATGGGTATAATAATGATGTGTAATTCATATAAATAATAAATTTAACATGATAATTATTTTGTATATATGATATACTATCCAATTATATATTATTTTAATATCAAAAGAATGATATTGTCGCTCGTACGTACGTACGGACTACCGTCTCCACGAACGCGATGAGATTCATTCTCCCTCGTATCCATTCAAGTATAATTCTAATTTGATGATTAATAATTTTATTTAAGTACTTGATATCATTCTGGATATGAATAAGATACAACCTATCCCTGAAAAACATGGCTTACGTAACAAAATATATAAAAGAAAACGAGTCAGTTAACACCCGAAACAACGATAAATCTAAGATATTATTAACAAATCAATGTTAAAAGATCATATATGATATCATATTAATGTATATGATTATTGTATAATTTAATAACAATTATTTCACCATTATACAGGAGTTTAACCTACCCCAACCAAGGAAAAGTACAAGCTAAGGGTTTATTTCACAATCTCTTCATTATCCGAGGTTGTTTATACGTAATAATCTACTGGGATTTATTTATCATCCACATACATGTTTCTTTGAAATGTATTTCAAAACATTTTTACTATTTACAAAGAATATGGGTTAAATTCATTTATACCCTTATGTGTTTTTAAAGGAATCTTTCCATCGTTTTCCAAACAAGGCACTTTTTACCTTTCGACAAATTTAAGGTAAGAATGTTTTTTTAACTTATACGGCGGGTGCGGCTATTTACCACCGTTATAAAATCATCGAAGCTTCCATTACAAGCTTATAAAAATATGTTCAAAGTAAATGTTTTATTTTATAATTAGGTGACTTTTAAATGATTTCAAAATGAATATTTTAAGAATTTTTGAAAGGCACTCTTTATCAAGATCATAATTTTAAATGTTTTAAAGATTTATCTTTCTAAATATTTTTAATTAATGTCCATGTTTTCAAAATGATTTTAAGGACTTATTTATATGGACATGAAGGTTTTGAAATGATATTTATTTTCAAAAGTTTCAAAGTGGTATGGGACACTTTGATTCAAAAATCTCTTTTAAATTACTTCCTTTATAAATGTGTGACTTTTCATTGATTTTGAGAAAACAGATATTTCTCTCAAATAGTTTTGATTTCATCTATGTCAACGTCCTTTGATGGATTTTAAGCTTATTTAAAGTTTATTTATTATGATACAAAACTTCTATATTGTATTGAAGGTTTTGTGATATGTCTGACTGTGGATGTGATATTTTTATACCATTCATGGTTTATGGTGAAAGTATTGACATTTCATATGCTAGTTTTAATACAAATGTTTATGTAATGTTTAAACCTTTTCATATGGGAATACATTGGACTTAATATGTGATGGGTGGAGCCCGCTATAGCTCCTCGATGCATCGGTAGGTCTCATGAGACAAACTAGTGTCTTGGCACAAGGCCTTGACAAAATCTTATTTGTAGTCTTGGCATGAGGCCTTGGCTCTGTGGTTATGATAGTCTGGAATTATGCATTCCATCATTATGAAAGTGGTTATTGATATTGCATGTGATTATTCGATTAGTAGAATATCCATGTGAATAAGTAAATGGAATTATTTCAATTGATTTTTTCCATACTATTTTGAAGTTCAAGTTTAAAAGGCTTTTGTTTTAGTTATACATTTCCTTAAATGTTTATGCTTATTTATGAAAGTTTCTGTTGTATTTATTACCCTTACAGAGTGTTTGATCTCACCCCTTTTCTATGTATTATTTTTTCCCAGGATTCCAAGAAGTATATTGTGATTGATAAGAAGGGTTAAGACAAGGGAATAATGTCATTCATAAAAGATTATTTATGTTGTTTTGTATGTTATGAAGTGTAATTTAACATTCATGTATGTAATCTATTTTCCAAGACTGCTAAACTAATCGGTCCTTTGAGACTTGATTCCTTGTAATCATGCCAATGTATTAAAATAATGCACTGACTCTGGGTAACTGGGGTCGAGGTGTTACACAATCTGAGACTATTGTCGAAGGGATGCCATGATGCCAAATTATCTCCTACACATAGAGGCATCCCAATCTCTTTATGGAACTATACTCCCTAATAGCTAGGAAGTAGGCCGACATGGTGAGTCAGTCAATGATCACCTAGATAGAATCATTCCCCTTGGACGTCTGTGGTAAGCCCATCATGAAGTCCATTGATATTCCATCCCACTTCCACTCTAGAACATCTAGGGGGGAGCCAATCTTGCTGGAACCTGGTCCTCAGCCTTCACCTTCTGGAATGTAAGGAATCGAGAAACGAACTCTACTACTGCCTTATTCATGCATGATCACCGGTACTGGTGTCAGAGATCCTAGTACATCTTAGCCACTCTAGGATGTACCACCATGGGGGATGTATGAAACTCCCTCAGGTCCTCCCCCTACTACGCCACTGGTACAAAAGTGCATCCTCTGAAATGAACTACATGATCCCCACCTCGTGAATATGCATCAGGAGCATGTACTGTGGATAACTGAGCACGTAAAGCCTCATAGTCAACATCCCCAACTTGTGCCTCCTTAACTCTCTGTAAGAGAAGAGGGGTGAAAACCATCGACTAAAGGTAAGTTTCATCCTTTATGTCCACAAAAGATAACTATAATGATACCAACTATTTTTTCACCTCACTCAACAGTTGCAAGCTCGATCTCCTACTAAGAAAGTATGCCACCTTGTTCACCTTCCAAGGAGTATAGATGATCAAGAAATCATAGTCCTAGAGGAACTCTAGCCAATGAATCTGTATCAGATTCAGATCCTTCTATGTGAAGATGTACATGAGGCTCTTATGGTCAGAGTAGATGATGAACCACTTTCCCATAAGCTAGTGTCACCACATCTTCAACGTGAAGACTGCCGCTTCTAACTCGAGATCATGGATCACATTGTTTTGATCATGTGGCCTATGCTGTTTCAAACCATAAGCAATTATTTCCTGTCTCTACATCAGGTCACAACCAAGCCCAGTCTCTAATTCATCATAGAAAATTATGTACTCGACACCCTCCTCTAGAAATCTCAAAATTGGGGTGCTCACCAAACTCCACTTCAACTACTCGAAAGCCTGCTAGAACTTTTCTATCCACATGAAGGGTTGCCCCATCTTGGTCAAGGATGTTATATATGCTGATATCCAGGAGAAACCAGGAATGAATCTCCAGTAATATCCTGCCAACCCAAGGAATCTCCACACCTCCGTCACGCTCCGAGCTGACTCCCATGCTAACACTGAATCCACCTTGGCTGGGTCCACAGCTACTCCATCTGCTGAGATGACATGTCCCAGAAAGTGGACCTCCTGAATCCAAAACTAGCACTTTGAGAGCTTCCCATAAATCTAGTTCTCTCGTCGTACGTTTAGAACTGTCCGTAGGTGTCTCACTTGCTCCTCCTCTGACGCCGAGTACACAAGGATTTCATCAATAAAGACCCCAACGAACCGGTCTAAATACAGCTGGAAGGTCCGGTTCATAAGTCCCATGAACACTGTTGGGGCGTTCATCATGACGAAAGGCATCACCAAGTACTCTAGTGACCATAGTGGCATCTAAAAGTCGTCTTCATTATATCCTCGTCACGTACTCATAACAGGCAGTAAACTGGCCGAAGTTCAACCATTGAGAACCACCCTTCCCCTTTCAATTTATCAAAGAGGCCTTCGATCCTTGGTAGTGGATATTTTTTCTTCATCGTTACCTAATTTAGGTTCCGATAATCTATGCAATACCTTGAAATCCCATTTTCCTTCTTGGAAAACAAAACTGGGGATGGCCAGGGTGAAACGCTGGGTCTAACGAAACCCTTGATATGCAAGTCATCCAACTATACCCTGAGCTCGTGAAGTTCTACGGAAGCCATCCAATATGATGGTGAGGAAATTGGTTCCATCCCAGGGTGTAAGTTGATGAAGAAGTCGATCTCTTGGTAGGGAGGTAGTCTTGGAACATCATAGGGAAAGACATCCTCAAACTCCACTACTACAGCTCGGAACTGGAAGCTCACAACATCTATTGCTCTGAGGGTAAGACTATCCGACTCATGAGTGATTAGCTACACCCTCCTATTCATGAACCCATTCTATGCTACCTGGGTATCCTTTTCATCGATAAAATAAAACCTCATCCCATCTCTGTGGACACACCACACTCTTCGCCTATAGTAGTCAATCTAGGAATGGATCGAATATAACCAATCTATACCATGAATGACGTCGTAAGGCCTCGATGCTGCCACCAAGAGGTTCTAAACGAAACTCTCTCCTCCCACAGTATGATTACATTGTTTTAAAAGGTGTGTGATCATAGAGTCTCATACCGTAGGTGTCTCCAAGTTTAAGGGTCGAGTCAATGGATCTACCAGAATTTCAAGGGTTTTCACAAGACATGTGGAGAGGAAGGAATGACTGGAACCTGTGTCTATAAGTACAACATATAAGGTATAAAAGAAACATATCATACCTCGTATCATCCATAGAGTCCCTGAGTTGTACGCCTCAAAAGCATGAAGTTGTCCCCACCCCTATCCCCCAGCTCCTTAAGCTAGGTGCAAATCTCCTGGGGTGGTGGTGGAAGTAGATTGAAGCGTCTGCCACCACATGCTGCTCTCCTTGCTCCTCTTCCATGTCTGCCGCCTAGAGGGTCTGTCTGCTTCACTCTCCGCCTCTGCCTCGATGGTCCATCCACCACTTCCCTATCAGCAGCTCAATAGGTCAGATAATATCAAGAGAGATGTCCCCTACCATTGCGCAAGTGGCATAGCCTCTCCCTAGGCTGACTGGATCCAGCTTGAGAGCCCTATACTATCGATACCATGTCCTAGGTCCTCCTATGACGTCCCCCACATCCTAATCCCTATACCTGATGTCAGCTCCCTGCTTTCGAGGTCTCTGGACCTATCAACCTACTACTGACTGTCGTCGGCTGTCTCTACTCCGCCAAGAATCTCTTGATCACCAAGGCCTGCTCAAGAACTTCGGCATAAGTTGAAATGCATAGAGGCATGAAACTAGCTGAAATATCCCTTCGTAGACCTCGCTCAAAGGTCTGATCTCTAAATTACTAATCCCTATCCATATTCATTGAGTATCTGGTGAGGTTGGTGAACATCGATGAATAGTCAGCTACCATCAAACTGCCCTGTTGGAGCTGAAGAAGCTCCTGGATACAAAATTCTCTCAGCGCAACTAGATATAACTCCTCCCTAATGAGTCACTCAAACTCCATAAAAAAAGAGTCTCCTCATCATGAGACTACATGGTAAGACTCCACCATCGTCCTGTTGAACCCTAAAGAAGGCTTGCCCCTAGGATCACCATCTGGTCCACTGGTTTCCTCACTAGATGGAAAACTCTGGTCACCACCTCAAGCCAGTCCTCAGCTGCTTAAGGGTCGGGCTCACCTCGGACCCTGAGGGGTCTCTGTCTCTGGAAATCATGCATCGCGCTCAGCCTCCAGCCCTTGCCTGTCAGTACTACTGGTACCACAAGCTACTCTGCTGGTGGTGGTATATCAGGTTCACCACCTAGAGGCAATGCCTGGAGAACTAGTCCATGTATCGAAGCCTCATCACGGAGGGGGTTGTCCTCGTGATCGCACTATTGAATCCTAGCAGTTATGTGTCGTGGAGGCATCCTGCAAAGAAACAAGATGTACCATGGTCAAAGAGTATTTCTGGATAACTGGCATAAAGGACATGGAAAACACAACCCATTCCTATATGATGCATGTACAAATATTTTATTTCCCTTCAACTAGTGTTTCATGTAAAGAGTTGAAAAGAAGGTTATCAGAGTCCTGGTGTATGCATATGTTGGCCGTCGGCACCAACACTAGAGTCTCGGACTGGAAAGCCGACCCCGAAACACCTAACACAGTTTCCCCAAAACAATCTCACAGACTCTTGGTTCTAAGGTAGAACCAACCACCTCTAATACCACTCTGTCATAACCCATCCTAGTGGGGACCTTACTGCAACTCCCCAAGCCCGCCTCTAATAGATCAGGGGCTCGTGACTAGCACTGAGTAGGCATATTACTAACATGGGAGACATTTCCTAAGTACCTATACAAACACACACATCTCCAAGCCCACAAATGCTAAAAATGAATAAAACAATAAGGAACAAAATGAATGTATATATCTAAACCCATCCAATATAGTACAACGAAAGTAATGTATGGAATGTAAACTGGGCCAGAATGCAAGCCCACAAAAAACAAGAGAGTCTGCAAACTAAAATGTCCAACCAGTAGGCACAAAGAGGGACTGGGACTGCTTCTCATAGCTGGAGGAACACCTCGGCCTATAGGGAACTTAGAAATGCCGATCCTGCCCTGGACCACCCTAGACTCTGTCAAAAGGGCGCTCATCTGCACAAGACACGACATGTGTGGGCAAAGCCCATTCATGGGTGAGTATAACAATACTCAGTAGAGGACCCCAAAAACCACAAAGCAATACAAAAAGTAAAGTTACAGTCAAATCTACACAGAATATGTCTAATGAAAATATAATAGGGGAACACAATCCAGATATATTCGAATCCCAAACCTGTAGTCTAGGTATAAATCAAACTACAGCATACCCACACTAGGGATTCAGCTCGAAAATTCCATGAAGTACTCATCCATGAGAAATCACTCTATGAGTCTGATAGCTCTGATTTTGTCCATCCGAGAAGTACTGTTCATTAGGGAAATCCATGAGAGATAGATACACTCATTCTGGGAGAACACACTCCTGAGTGTGGAAAGATCACGATATATAGATGAGGAACACTACCAAGGCCTTGGTGGATACAATGAATCATCCAGATTCACCTACTAAGAAGAGGACCAGTATCCTATAAGAGTAGTCACGTCGATACATGACTCTACCTAGGGTCAGGAGTGGACAGAGGATCTTTCTTCAGGCCTCTTAGAGGGATACCCAACTCTATCTCCGAGAATCCTACTAAAGGGATCATACTCCTATAAATGGAACTGATGCCAGACCATCATGGGAAGGAGAAAAAGGTGAAATAAACCAAATGAAACATTTCCATGATATGGTGGAAAATAGGATCAATCCATTCACTAAAAAGTACACTACGTGTAGAAGGGTCACATGTTGTGTCCTCTGACCCTGGGTACTGCACCTGTACAATGGACCGTGTCGTAGGACTTGTTGTGTAAAATAAGGTATACATGATGTGTAAGAGAGTGACATGCCGTGTTACTCTATTCGGGGAGGACTCCGTGTACGCTGGCCTTGTTCCCATACATGGATTCAACCCATGAGTTATAACTTGTGTAACTGGTACACGAGGTAACCCATGCAGCCGGCCTGATATGGCCGTGTGGTGGAGTACATGGCCGTGTAGTTTAAAATTTTAATTTATTACAAACATTTATTCCATGCACCATGGGCCTTGGGTCCGCATGTCTTCAAAAGGTATAGTCACGAAATAATTTCATATAATATGAAAAAAACACGGAAAATCTGATACATTAAAATAACTAGTACTCGCCCATGCTATTTCACGGCGTATTTGATTACTGATTTTTCTTCTATTAAGAGATTAGTACTTATAGAATTTGAGAAGAAACAATAATATTGAATAAATTTTACATAGATATTAATGGTGTATGATAATTGAATATGAGGGCATAGAATATGAAGACACTGTTTAAATTGTTTATAATGAAAAAGGATAGAGTAAAAGTATATGAATTTCTAAATTTTGAGGAAGAATTCAATTGATTTTCAATTTCAATAATATTAAATGTAATTATGGAACTAATATAAATAGTGATGGATAAATCAATGATAATATAATGGTAGTAATAATAAAAATGAGAACTATGAAAACAAATGTAATAAGAAAAAAACTAATGAATTGGCTATTTTAGGACACTTCCATACTACGTTCTGGTGGTTGTTGCTTGTGACCACCCACTGTCGACCCTACAGACACCAAAAACCTTCTTTAATCTTCATGGAAACCTTATCTAGAAGAAAAACATTTAAAAAATTAGTAAAAACACAGATATTCAATCAAAAATTCAGAAAAAACTATATGGAAGGAGTTATTATAAATGTCAAGTGAAATAAGAGTCCTTCGATTAGTTTTCTAAAATTGAAAAGAAACATTAGTGGAGTGAACCAACCAAAGAGATATTTACCTAAATAGTCTCTGAAATGTCCATTACGAAGATCAGTAAATCACATTATGGATAACAGTATGATTCGATCTTCAATAGGTGTGTGAGGTGTTGTCCAGATTTTTTCCTGCCTAGAAAAAAAAATATTAAGTAGTAAAATAACTAAACGAAATAAAAGGAAATGAAAGGGTTAAGATTTTTGGGATTAAAACCCCAAACAGGTGTTGTAGTTATCATGTCCATGGCTGGACAGTTTTCATAGGTCAACTCCAGTCCACTACCAGGTGTGGACTTCAGAGTAAGAAACACCACATCCTGGTATGCACCCCCTTTGCATGCACTGAAACAATGAAAAATTTAAAAATAATAATATGAAACACAAATATATCTTATAATAGAACTCCACATGATCATATTAGAACTCTATAAAATAAATACATTAACATGTCTTCATAAATGTAGTCCCTATTTTACTTATTAACAATGAATTTTTCATGGGATTGATTAAATACGGAACACTAAAATCATGTTATAAAACATGAATACTGTTTCACATGATAAAACGTTATGAAGAAACAATTTTGTGACTAAAAATGCAAAAAATATACCAGCTGACAAAGAGGAAAACATATAAAGCAGGTTCAGCTTTGGCAGGTTCGGAATGCCATGGAGTTGGGTAGAGGCACACCTCTCGACAGTCTTGTTTTTAGGTTTTATCTCAATCTTCAGAAGGTATCACTCAATGTCAATAATGTCACGTGAGAGGTCAATCTCACATATGAGACACTTGATGTCATCATCCACCTCGATGACCACACGCAGGTCATATGGATATGAAATATCATCTTGTGAGTAAGTCAGTTGGTTGGAGGCTTGAATGAGTAAAATCAAAATGATTTCAAATAAATATTCTTGGAAATAAACTAAATGTTAGGTGATGAAAAGTAAATATACATGTAGGTTAAAAGATAACTTACAGAACCAGAAATTTTAAAACTCAAATGAACCCATAGGTGATAAATTATAATTTTTTTCCCTTGCTCCTTTATGTTTGACATGGGATAAGAAACAGAGGTCATAAATCATTATAAAACAATATGTAGATAATATTTTAAATATAATATTCAGAAAATATTACCTTAATGATGAACATTCTGTCTTCTCATACAGAATTAAACAAAGGATGTCTATCTATTGAAAATCAGATGGTGTCTTTCATGTGGGTGGTGGGGGGGGGGGGGGGTTAAGAACAAATGTTCTGTTATCTATAAATAATAACTTCATTTATACAAAAATAGTAATGGTGATATTTACCTAAATAGTCTCTGAAATTTCCATTACATAGGTCACAAAATCTCATCTTTGATAACAGTGACCTGAAACCAGCACAATAAATTTCTTTTAGAGAAACCAGCACATTAAATGGGAAATGTATCACATACACATTAAAGAGGAAAGTGGAAATAAAGAAATACATTCAAAAATAGTAAAAACACAAACATGGATGTTTTTTTCTACTTCCAACAACAGTATGATTCGATCTTCAACAGGTGCGTGAGATGTTGTCCAGCTGTTTTTTTTGCCTAGAAAACACATAAAAATGTTATTAAATAGTAAAATTACACCTTATGAATGTCAGTAATACTCAAGGTGATCACATCATTCAAGGAAATGTATTTACTCAAAATTATATTATTAAAAAAATAATCAAATTGGTCGACTAAGGAATTAGATATGCTCCCCTTAACATTAAAAGTCTCTTTATTCACTATAATACTAGAGATCTATTTTTAGATCCTTCTCTTCTTGTACATGATGTGGAATAATTGAGTACATATATCACCATATTTGATCCATCATATGTATAATGTATTTTTAAAAATCCTTTATTTTGTAGGAATGAGCTCACCAATATTATATTATAATAGAACTTCCTTAGATGAGGGAATGTAATGTTTACCAAAATAGTTTTGGCATGTGATTATATCATCCTTAGCTTGCTTGATCTCCTCATTCAGTCTAGAGAATTTATCCCAATCTCATCCTCTAAGAGATTATTAGGTACCTTTAAGCTTTAACATGATACTTGGGAAAAAATTACCCTCAATCCACATCCATACCCGCTGTATAATTTCCCTACATTCCTTAAAATGGAGCCATGATTTATTGAATGTAATAGTGATAAGAGATATCCTATCTTTAGTGGATAAACAAAACAAATGATGTCTATGTATTTAAAATAATATGGTGAATTGCATGTGGGTGGGGGGTATAGAACACATGTTATGTTATTTGTAAATAAGAATTTCATTAATAAAGAAATAGTAATGGAGTGCACTAACCAAGGAGATATTTTCCTAAATAGTATATGAAATTTCCATTACAGTGACCACTAATGAACATCTTGGATAATATGTGACCTGAAACCTACACATTAAATGTCATTTAGATAAAACTTCACATTAAATGGGCAATTTCTCGCATACAGTTTAAAGGGGAAGGTGGAAACCATCAAATACATTGAAAACAATGTTAAAATAGGAACCTTGATGTTTGTTTCTACTTCCAAAAACAGTATGATTCTATATTCAATAGGTACGTGAGGTGTTTTCCAGCATTTTTCCTTCCCATAAAACTGGAAAAAAATGTTATTGAATAGTAAAATAACACTTTATTGAGTTTTGTTAGAGAAACCTACACAATAAATGGGTAATGTCTCATAGACACTATTAAGTCCTCTCACTATCTCTTCATAGTATGCACCCCCTTCAAATGCATTGAAACAATGAGAAACTGTAAAATAATAATTCAAAACAAAAAATATTCTATAATAGAACTGGACATAAAAATATCAAAACCCTATAAAATAAATACATTAACGTGTATTCCTAAATATAATCCCTATTTCACTTCTTAACAATGAATTTTCCATGGGATTGATTAAATTCAGCGTACAAAGGTCATGTAATACAACAGGAAAATAATTTCACATGAGAAAACTTAATGTAGAAACAATGTAGTGATCAGAAATGCTAAAACATACCAGCTGACATAGAAGAAAATATATGAATCAGGTTTGGCTTCGGCTAGTTCGGAATGCCATGGATCTGGGAATAGGACCTCCTCTCGGCAGTGTTGGTGTCAGACATTACCCCATTCTTTTGCAGGTATCGCTCAATGTCAAGAATGTCACATGGAATCTCAATCTCTCATATGAGTTGTTTTATTTCATCATCCACCTCGAAGACCATACATGGGTCATTTGGATATGTGATATCTTCTTGAGAAAAAGTTAATTGGTTGGAGGCTTGAATGCGTAAACTCAAAATGATTTCAAATAAATGTTCATGGAAATCATCTAAATGTTAAGTGATCATAATTAAATTTACATGTAGGTGTAAATTAACTAATAGAACCTGCTAATTTTTCAACTCAAGTGAACCCATAGATGATAAATTATGAAATTTATCCATTGCTTTTTTATGTTTGGCATGTGATAAGAAACAGGGGTCATAAAACATTATAAAGATGGTCTAATATGTTGTTTTTCTATATTATATGAAGATGGATTCTTTGTAAATTACAGAAACATGATACAATAATGAAAATAGGTATAAAACAAGGTGTTTCTGTACATAATATAACAAATAGGTACTGTAAAATAATTTGGTAGAAAACATGTAATATAAATGTAATCAATTTAATAAATCCTATCAATGAAACAAATATTTGTCACATGTTAGTGGAACAATATTTGATACTCATAAACAATTTAACAGATCATTGAAGCAGGAGATGATACATGCTAACAATGAACACCATCATAGTCTAATTAAAGTGATTGTTCTTTATATGCAAATTTCACCGAACCTAGGATTGGAAGATAGGGTGTGACCTATTTCATCCCTGAACAGGTTTACAATCCATTACCATTGAAACTTGGCATTCAAATAAATGTGAATAATCTTGTGTTTATATATTACATACCAATATGATGTTTTTTTACAGTATGAAAACAGGAAATCATATTGATAGGAGTCAACAACCATGTCATTTTAGTATAGTTTAAAAATTCAAGCAATGTAGATTGAACACATAGATAACAAGATAAAGAAATGGCTGAATTATTTCTATGGAGCAACATAAATTTCAATTACTATTTCTGTACTGTATAGAATGTAATAATAATCTCACTGCAAATAGGAATTAAAAAAATAGCAATGAAAACAAATTAAATAGTGAACATATATGTTTACCATATGTTTGCAGCAAAGCATTTCTGTCCATTTTTTTAGTTTTCTTATTTACATTTCCATTTGTTCTAATGTGTAATTCTATATATTGACTCATTGTAGCCTTTTTGGGTCAACATATGTGGGCATTATCTTGAAGTTCATCCTCATTATCCAAATCACGTGACATAATTTTCTACAAAGAAAATATTGTTAGAAGATTTGAAGCTAGAATATGCAAATATTGAAATCATTGAAACACATATCATAACATTAATTGTTTACTTTTATTTAATAGTATATAGGTGTATATTGAAAGGAATGTTTTTAAAAAAAATACAAAATACAAAATTATTTTTAGCAATTGTTTTTAAAATATTGTAAAGAATTAAGAACTTATTACAGATAACAGTTATATAACTGAATAAAAAATGGAGACATATGTGCTAAAAGAAAAAAAAATTGGAAAATGATCTAATAATAAAAATTCTATTTGGTTTCATGCACCATGTATTCACAGATATACCTATATAGATTAAAACAATTATGTGAAATGGTGAGGAATAATGTGCCTATATACCGAAAAAGAATACAAACATACCAATACAATTAATCTGTAAAATAAAACACTATATCTTAACTTACTATTTACCTATATTTTTCATTCATATTCATTGATAAAAATAAGGTGTTCTTGTTAACATAAGGATATTTTTGGTTACATGCACCATGATTTCATAGATGTACCTATACAAAATAAAAAAATTAAGTGAAATGGTGTTAAGAAATCTGCCTATATGCTACAAAATGAAAACACACCCATACCGTTTAAATGGTATCCTTATTGTGTCAACATATGCAGACATTATCTTGTAGTTCATCCTCATTATCAAAATCACGTGATATAATTTTCTACATTGAAAATATTGTTAGAATATTTGAAGCTAGAATATTTAGCAATTGAAATCATTGAAACACATATCATAGCTTTAACATTTTACTATTATTTAATAGAATACAGGTGTAGATTGAAAGGAAAGTTTTTTTTTGAAAATTAAAATATAAAATATACATTTATTTATAGTTATTTTTGTTAAAATATTGGAAAGAATTAAGTAAATAGTATAGATAACCGTTACATAAGTGAATAAAAAATTGAGACAGATGTGCTAAAATAAAAAATTTGTTTTAAACTTGATCAAATAAAAAAGAACTATATTTGCTTTGATGCACCATGTTTTCATAGAAGTACCTATATATATTAAATAAATTAAGCGAAATGGTGTGGAATAATGTGCCTATATCCTGGAAAATGAATACAAACATACTGATACATGTAGTCTGCAATATAAAACACTATAAAAATAGCAGTAGAAAAGTTTTTCTACTATGTTATGCTTCTGGAAATTCCTAGATATGTGAAAAGAAATATATAATTGAAATTATTATAGGGAAAACAATTTGTGTTTATCTACTATGAAATGAACAAATAGATAGGTCAATGAACATACCAATTCTTAACTATGTGTTGTTCTCATGAAGCAGATGTTGTAGGTTATCATATGTATGGGTAGTTTGCAAGTAATCCTTAGGTAGATATATTCTCTAAAAACTGATACATGTATAAACATTGAAAGGTATGAAGTTTTTTGAAACATGAGAGAATATTAAAAACAAACCCATGGGTAATTCAAGTCATGAAAGATCGAATCTATAGAGATCGTAGAAGCTATCTTGAAAATCAAACAGCATTGTAACAGATTAATATAACAGTATTTTCAAAATAGTCATGTAATTGGAAATCTAAAAGTATACTATCTCAATGTGGGAGAAACACATGTTATGATAATCTCAAATTAATAGGAGAGTGTGAATTATAATAGTAGTTGATGTTTGAATACATGAATCATGAGAACTTTGAGATCCATGCACATGAAACCCACCATAAATGAGTTGTTGAAGCTCGATCTGTAAACTTATTCATTGATAAATATAAAATTAATGCATTGGTATTGCAATAAAATTGACTATTCTAGTATTGTATAGTATACCAAACATGTCATGAAACATCTGATCATCTATATAATGAATTAATTGTTCCTAGATCAGTTAGGTATTTAAATTTAAAGACACATTGCCTGTATGATGAGATGTTTCATGAAGAACAATTGAATGCATACTTCTAGCTTTGATGCATGAAGATCACCCATGGAAAATGGGTTTTTTAAAATGAGCAAATCTAATAACCCAAAAGATCATCGAAATAACTTGTGACCAATTTCATTATTTCAAATTATAACATATATTTACTATGGAAAGATAGACTTCCATTATAAATGACTATTCTAGTATTGTACATGATTCCGGACATAGTATTTCCATTACTTATGACATATTTCTTCACTGCACAGTATGAAAAACTATTATCATTAAAACATGGCATTGAAATAAAATATACAATTATGGGATTGAATAGAATACAGAAAATGGAAATGTAATAATAAGGCATATAAAATAAGAAATGTAAATTTATCCGCTATTGGATAAGAAAAAACATGTTTTCTCTATAAACATGTATGTACAACACCAAAATAATGATGAGAATGCAATTTCAAATAAGTTATGTCTACTATGCATGATTTAATACACATTTTTCTGCATACAGGAATTCAAAAAATAGATATGAAAACAAATTAAATAGTCAATGTGTATAAATACCATACAAGTGTTAGTAGGAGAGTGTGAATTCCTCCCTTGTCCATTGCAATGGGTCGCGCAGGTCCTGGAAGTTGTAATCTGCAGAGAACTTTGAAGAATGTAGGTTGGAATGTTTATTTGACTGTAATAAGAATGTTACTTGTACAGTAATATTACTCAGTGCCAATATCTACCAGAACTGAGATGAAAATGATGGGATAAAATTTGCGATGTTTGTAGCACAGATTGTGAGTGGGAAATCCCGAGTGGTAGAGTTAGTGAAGTAAATGGATAGCCGACACGGATGTGATGGTAATCCTGAGCGACGACCTCTATACTACCAGGGAATCCCTGTAGAAGTGGAGGGGAACCAAAATATGGAGGGAGATGTCAACCGGGGAATGCGGGAACCCTAGCTCGACTGAAGGTAAAAGATAAGTGGTTTGAGAATCATAGAGAATTTAATATGATGAATCGATGTATAAGAAATCTCGATCCACAAAAGAAGAGTAAAAGCATCACGAATGGATGGAATTATCATGGGATTAATCTTAGGATGTTTTCAGAGTCCTTGAACGTCGATATTGTGTGGGAATCCATGGAGGGGCAGAGGGGAACCGGGATACTGTTGAACATGACTAATGAGGTTTGCGGGAAGTGTAGGTTGACAGGGGATGTAGCACAAGTAGGAGGAGAAACTGAGGAAACAACGCCTGGAAGATGGAAGGAGGGGCATAAATGGTTTCAAATGATATAAGATGCCGGATGTCGTGTGATGGAGCCCTAAATTTAAAGGAGATGATGCGCAAGTGAGGGTGAAACTGATGGAAATCATGATCAGGGGAAGAAGGTGAAGGTAGTGTAACGTGAGAATGAAGAAATAGTAAAGAACATAGATTGGAGAGGGTGAAGAAGTTGAAGTTGGTGGATAGTGAGGAAGTAATAATGATAAGAAGTGGAATAAGGAAACGGGGAGGAGGGAAATCGTGATGGGTAGGCTGAGCGGGAGCGGGAGAAGCTGTGAGATAATGCTAGTGAAAGGGAGCGATGAAGGGATGTTGACTGTAACAGTCCTGACACGTATGTAAAAGTAGGATGTAGAGGTTTATATCAAGTACATTTGGCAGTTGGAGAAACCTAATATTAGTATATTTATTAGAAACCATCAACCATGAAAAGAATCCTTTATGAATAACGTCCAACATTAAAAAATTATACTCAACCTCCAGAAATAATGAGTCGTTAGATAAGGAATTGATAACACATGAACACTAAATTTGAAATATAGATGCAGAGGAATGTCTGGTGCATTTTATAGGTATGATTTTCAACTGGAAGATTGACATCATTAATAACCATTCAAGATAAGGTTATTTAAAGAGAACATATGATATCGACATGCATAGATATGTTTTAATGGAAAAATAATAATTTTTACATCATCATTAGTGAATTTATGATTTTAAAATATCATTAGTGCATTAGTAAACCACATTATAAGCAGACATAGTAGTGGATAAATATTTTGTAACAAGACATTTGAAACTAATTGATAGCTGAAATAGTGTTTCCAAAATGCATACATACCGTAAGACAAAACTTTAGTCAACTTTGTCTATTTTTTTATTTAAGTTATCCTTTATGAGAATATGAACATTAGTGGCATCAGTTGATGGTGGTGTGGAGTCAACATTCACTGACACATTCTTCCTGACTACATCCTCATCATCAAAGTTAGTCAATAGATTTCTCTACATGTGAAAGAAAATATTAAATGAAACAAAATACAATGATCCACTGCTCAATTGAAAACCATTATAACGATAAAGAAAACTACTAAACATATTTTATGTAAGATAACATATATTTATGTGAACTATAGAAATAATTTAAGATGATGTTACAAATCCCGATTGAGGCTTTGCACTGGGTTGAAAGGATTCAAAAGTCTAATTATCCTATAGAGGAATGTTAAGAACAATAGTCTAGTACATTGTTATTTACTAATAGGGAAAAATAATTATGATAATTGAAAGTATTGTACCTGATTCAGTTCAATCTCACTACTTACTTCATTAAAGACAATGATCTGATGATATTTAATAAAAATTACAATAGGGTTAATGCTTTGCAGATTTAAAAAATAAATGAATTTTGGAATAGATATTAGCTATTACATGATTTTATGCAAAGCTGTCCTTGAATTTCCTGAAGTAGTTTTCATTGTCGCTAATGAAAATTACATTGTATGTGTTTTTTTTCTGTTGAATGATGATGATTTTGAATATTGAAATTTGATATTTCAATTGATAATAGCACTTTTTTGATTTGAAAATGTTCATTTCAGGAGGAAATCCATATTCGTCATCGTCCTGTTTATCAAATTATCAAACAATATTCAATGTTATGAATAATAATTTTAAATTTTTTTGACATGATAGATATAGTTGGTTTTACCTGTAACAAAGTATCTCTCAAGTTAGCAGTTGTCTTGTGTATGAATTTCATGACTTGTTTATCAAAAAAAACTATTGAAAAGGAGTCTGTGTTATCAGTAAACTTTAGTTGCACTCTAAATTTGTGGAATTTAAAATGATGACCGCACTGTCAGTACCAATAAGTATTTTAATTTATTACTTCGCAAGTAAGGAATTGATAATATGAAATTTAATAATTTAAATGAAAGTAACCTGGGAGTAGTGTTATGAGGAGATACTTTACAATTTTGGCACCAAATTCTCTCATCTAAAAGCAGTACTCTCTTCATAAAAGTAATGCATGACTCATAAACCCAACTGTAGGTGCTTTGAATTTTTTTTATTTTTATAGAAAGTATGCATCATGTAGGCTATAAAATATTGAGTACAAAATAATATACTGATTAGCTGAGGACATAATTGAACAATTTAAAATACTGAATATTGAATTTTCAAAATTCATCTCTCTTTTTGTTACCTTTGTAATGTTTTTGACATCTGAAATAGTTTTCTTGTTGTTCCAATATAGTACATCTGTAGAGGAGTTACCAGTTATCGTGGTGGAGTATTGAACTGTGATTCAACTTCCAACCCAAACCTGGATGATATACAATAACAAACTTCAAAAAAATATTAAACACCATTGAGTATTAGACTTTAGATGTAAAAAGAAGAAAATGTAAAATTACTGAATCTAGATTAGTTCAAAGGTCACATGCTTCTGAAGCTGTTTACTTCTGGAATATCTAGGATGTACATAATTTTTGTAGCATTAATAGTAGTATTCACAATAACTATAGCTGTAAGATGTTTGAAAAAATTTAAATTATTTAAACTAATTAAACTTTCAAATCAACCTATTCAAAAGAACAGATATTTACTAAGAGCTCAAAATGAACAATGTAGTTAGAAACCATACCTCTTAGTCACTTCACACGTAAAAGTTGTAAAATAATAATGGATGATGACTCTTAGTTATTTTCCAAATAACTTGTCATTTCATTCAAAAAGTGTCTCCATAAACTATAGTTAAGTTGCATACCTCTGTAGGGAAATAAAGTAATAGTAAGGCTTAATTTTTTTTTGATGCATTATAATATAGTAAGAGCAGAAAATTAATGACATGTCATCCTCTAGAAGAATCTGCATCCATAGGTTGGAATGTCCCATAGATAGCACTGGATGTGTGTAACGTAGATGTCCAATAATTTCTAAAAAATAGATAACCGGAAAATTTTATGTATGATAAAGATATTATTGTAATTATAATTTTATTGAATTCAACTACACATAATAGTCACAAACAGTTTTTAATGAAATATACCTATTAAATGTTCCTCTGGAATCCTCTTTTGAATAATCGCATCAAATGAAGTAAAATCGAAACTAAAAAATGGCATGTCTGCATCACATGGTCGAATAAATGTCGTGGATGTAAACATGATTCTACAGGGATGTCTACTTCCCAAGTAATTTCCTTGGTTTGTGTAACACCCCAAGCTTCAATAGTATGCTTCCCTTCAAATAATACAGTAGCGTGTGTTGTATGTAACTTCGAGTTCTAACACACCACAACCAATCAAACTAGCCGTTTTGAATAGTAATATCCACATTTTGAAATTTTATAAATTTTATCATTCAAAATGGACTTTATTTTTGGATTCAGAATATCGAAACTATCTTAGGGTGAATTTTTTGTATTTTTCTGAAAACTTTCCATTTTTGATGAATAGTGAAAAACACTGAGTTATAGTTTAAAAACGAATTTTTATTTAAATAATTTTTTATTTTATTTAAATTTATTTTAGGAAAAAATATATACATAATACCTATATAAGTTCAATGTAATTCATTGGATTTAGTTTATAATAATTTTAGATATATAAAAATTTTATTTAACTTTTCACCGTCTTTTACCCACCTCCTAAGAGAATTTGAAAATTCACATAAAACTTAATTTTAACACTTATTTGAGTGGAATATCAAAAATCCTAGAGAAAAAGTTGATATTAGTAAGAAAAAGGTGGTTCAATGAGATGAAAATAATTTTTGGGGAATAGTAACTTTTTTGCTTTTATTTACCATGTTTAAAAGTAAATAAGGTAATTAAGGGTAAAAATGACATTATTATTACCCTAAAACATGTACTAATTCTATTTTATAAGTGTAATTCGACCAAAAAAACCTTAGGAATAAAATATGAACCACTTTGGTCCACTTGGATTAGATTAGGACATTTATTATTATTTAAGTCAAAGAAGAGTTAAAAGAGTTAAAATCAAAGTTTAATAACTAATTTTTTTTAATATGTGGTTGTACATAAGATAAATTAGACTATAAATATTCATTAGAAATATAAAAATATTTCCTAAATAATGGTATTTTATTTATATTTTTTATACATTAAATAATTTAATTTATTTTTGACACAATGATGATGTAGTAATTAACTAAATATGAAATATTAAAATAATTGATATTATAAATATCCAAATAAATGTAATTTCAGACTTTTTATGAATTAAACTAATTTTCAAGGTTAATATGACATATTAGGGTTGGTTAAATGAATTTGTTTTGAAGTAATAATGCTGTTATGAATTTAGCAAAAACAAATGACCCAATTGTGTCAAAATTGACATAAAAGAGTTTTTAAAACAAATATTATATTATTAATTGATTTTCTATTCCTAAAAATATAAGATTCAGAAAAAAGACTTATATAATGATAGGTGTATCATTAATGAACCACTTGGGGTTATATTGGAATTATATAGTAATTTTATTAACTATATAATATAAAAATAAAAATAGACATGGTAAATGTCAAACAACTTAACTAAGAGTTAAATCTAAACGATAAAGTTAATATAGTGACCCAAACCTGTATAAAACCTTTTAGTTGAGTGGTTTTAGACCCATACCCACCTTATCCTTTAAATAATTCATTTTTTATCCATTAGAAACCGAAAATGATTTTATTATAAAATAATATTTCTATCTTTTCCTAAGGTTTCCTTCACCCCTCTTATAAAAGGGAACTCCCCCTTCTCTCTAATTCACATCTTTAAAGCCATTTTGCTCATCCAAACACTACCCAAATAGGACTTACTTTAGTATAAAATCCAACTTGAGGAGACCTTTTTATCCAATTAAAAAGAAGAACACAAAGTAGAGGTAAATACTTCATCACCACTTTTAAGTTCCTTTCTTCGTCCACTTCCTCTTTCATTGCTGTTTCCATTCTAAAATAACAAATCAAGTATCTTATATATACTATTATGTTATTATAAATATGGTACAACCATATTCATTATTCTATTGATCCTTCGAATGACATGTCACCATACGTGTGTATGTACGGCTCACCGTCTCCACGTCTTGGTGTAATTGTTATTCAATACATTATTATTTGGATGGTTATAATAATGATGTGTAATTGATGTAAATAATAAATATAACATGATAATTATTCTGTATATATGATATAAAATCCAATTATATATTATTTTATTATCAAAAAAATGATATTGTCGCTCGTGCGTACGTACGGATTACCGTCTCCATGAACGCGATGAGATTCATTCCCCATCGTATCTATTCAAGACTAATTTTCATTAAATGATTAAAAATAATATTTAAATACTTAATATCATTATGAATATGAATAAGATACATCCTATCCATAACAAACAACACTTACGTAACAAAGCATATAAAGGAAAATGAATAAGTTAACACCCGAAACAATGATAATACATAGATATTATTAACAAAGTAATGTTAAAAGATCATTTATGATATCATATTACTGTATCTGATACTTATATGATTTAATAACAATTATTTCATCATCATATAGGAGGTTAACCTACCCTTGGCCAAGGAAAAGTACAAGGTAAGGGTTAATTCTAAAATCTCTTTATTATCTGAGGTTGTTTTTATGTAAGTATTTACTGGGACCTCTTTATCATCCACATCCATGTTTCTTAAAAATGTATTTCAAACCATTTTTACAATTTATTAGAAAATGGGGTAAATTCACTTATAACCTTATTTTAACTTATATGTTTTGAAAGGAATTTTTGCGTTGTTTTCCAAACAAGGTACTTTATGACCTTTTCGACAAAATTAAGGTAAGAATGTTTTTTTAACATATACGGCGGGTGCGGCTATTTTTTCACCGTTATAACATTGTAAAATCATCCATTTCAATCTAATAAGAATATTTCCAAAATAAATGTTTTCTTTTATAATTATATTAATTTTAAATGATTTCAAAATAGAAAGAGATATTTCTCTAAAAAATGTTTTGATTTCATCTATGTCAATATCCTTTGATAGATTTTATGCTTATTTGAAGTTGACTTGTTATGATAAAAAACTTGCACATTGTATTGAATGTTTTGTGATGTGTTTGACTTTTTATGTGAAATTTTCATACCATTCATGGTTTATAGATAAAGTATTGACATTTCGTATGCCAGTTTTAATACGAATGTTTATGTTATGTTTAAACCTTTTCATATGAGGAATGCATTGGACTTAGTATGTGACGGGTGGAGCCCACTATAGCTCCTCGATGCATCAGTAGGTCTCATGAGACAAACTAGTGTCTTGAAACAAGGTTGTGACAAAATATTATTTGTATTCTTGGCACAAGTCCTTGACTATGTGGTTATGAAAGTTTGGTATTTTGAATTACATCATTATGAAAGTGGCTATTGATATTGAATGTGATTATTCAACTAGTAGAATATGCATGTGAGTAAGTAAATGGCATTATTTTGATTTATATTTTCCATATTATGATGATGTTTATGTTGAAAAGGCTTTTTTTTAGTTTTATACATTTCCTTAAATTTTTATGCTTATTTATGAAAATTTCCCTATGTTGTTATCCTTAATGAGCATCTGAGCTCACCCCTTTCTATGTTTTATTTTTCCCAAGATGCGAAAAAGTATTTTATGACTGACCTGTAGGGATAGACTGAGGGGATATGAGTTTGGTCTATGGAAGCAATGTTGTTTTAGTTTTTCATTTTATGATGTAATGTAAACCTTATGAATGTATCTAGTACTTCCAAGGCAACTAAACTAATCTATCTTTAGAGACTTGATCTTTTGTGATCATGAAAATGATACATAAAAATGCACTGACTCTGGGCTTCTAGGTTCTAGGCGTTATAGTTGGTATCAGAGGAAGTTTAGTACAAACCTTGGAAACTGGATTTACATAAAATTTTATTAGAGCACATAGCCCTAAGATAGAATTTTAGGATTAATATAGAAGCACTTCCTCGAATTTTGGTATTGTAGAGATTTTGTGAGATTTCCAAGAAATACATCCCTATCTGGATACGAGCAGGTAGAGGTGGCTCTGGTATAGATGTACCTAGGGGTAAAACCCGAAAACAGCACTTTGAGCTAGACTCGAACATGAACTAGTGCACGACAACAGGCCTTGCTGCACTCTTGGTTATGACACTCCCGGGGGATATGCTTTGGATAATTCTCATTTTCTTTAGAAACCATTATAAAGGGTTTATGATTATAAACGTCCTCAAAGAAAACATTTTTTTTATTATCGATTATATCCATAAACTGTTCAATTTATGTTATGTATTTTACAAGTTTGGAATTATGTATTTCGATTGATAAACTAATCTAGTTTTTTCCATTGTTTAGAAATGGCGCCTAGTGGAAGGAATGGAAACCGTATCAATGCACAAACTCCATGTAGGGATTTCTCTCCTACTCAAGATAATTATAGTGGATCTGGTGATACAACTGGTACTGATCAGCTAATCACTATATTGGGACAACTCACTTAGGTTATTAAGGATAACCTTAAACATATAGAGCACCTTAATCCACAATGTGGAGGATCAATGTTAGATCACTTCATGAGGTAGTAACCACCAAAATTCAATGGGATTACAAATCTGTTAGTAGCTATGCAATAAATAAATTCCTTAGAGAAAATATTCCATGCCTTGGGGAGTAGTGAAAGGGGAAAAGGTGTCATGGCAGTTTACCACCTCAATAGAAATGCTGATTAATGGTGGTAATTGATTCAAAACAAAAAGGAAGATGATAAATTATCAAATATGGAATGGATGTAGTTTAAAGATATTTTCTTAGAAAAATACTTTCCTCATGACCATCGAGTAGATATGGAAATACAATTTCTGAGTTTGGGGAAAAAGGAGGATGAGAATTTCGCAAAGTATGAAGCTAACTTTACAAGGTTAGCGAGGCATGCTGCAGATTATATACGTAACCCAAGATGTAATATTGATCATTTCTTTCAAGGGTTAAAACCATTTCTCCATTGAGAATTAGTCTCAAAATCCTTCTCGTCATACAAAGATAGTTTATCATGTGCTATCAAGATAGAAAAAGAATTATATATGTCTTATGACTTTAAATCAAATAAAGAGAAGAAGAGATCTACTGAACACTCTGAAAATAGAAATAAGGGGAAGAATGGAAAATATGAATATCCATAATGTGGTAAATGTGGTAAGAAACACCCTGGTACATGCCTGAAGGGAATGGGAGTATGTTACAAGTGTGATGAAAAAGTCCACCAAGCTCATGATTGCAAGGGGAAGAAAGAGGATGTCGATTTTGAATGCTACAATTATAGATAAAGGGGGAATTATGCGAATTAATTTCCTAATAGTCAGGGAAAATTACCTTAGAAAATTCCAAGGGATCAAGTCCAAGATTATGCTATCACTACTGCTGAGGTAGAAGCTCTGAAAGATATGGTGGCAGGTAATTTAATGGTTTCCTCAAGTTTAGAAAATTCTTTATTTGATTTTGGATCATCGTATTGTTTCATATCTTCCCAGTTTTCTAAAGAAATTATATATTTCCAATTGGATTTGACAATGAAGTTGTCTGTTAAAAATCCTAAGGGAAGTATCATCGCAACAAAATATTGTGAATCTGTTCCCATTAGGGCATATAAATGCTCTTTATCTATCGATCTCATCGTCACACCCATGATTGAATTTTATATAATCCTCGGTATGGATTGGATTTCGGACCATGATGAGAAAATTTATTTTAAGAAGAAGGAAGTTACGATTTTAGATGATGATGATAAAGAACACCTTATCTTTAGAGCAGAATCGTTACCACCTGATTCTTATCTAGATCCACCCCCAGTAGATCAACTAAATTCAATTATTGGGGAGGAATATAATGAAATAAATGTGGGTGAGGAAAAGAATGTTCAAATAGAGTATGTATCTATTGTGAAAGAATATGTTGATGTGTTTCCAGAAGATTTACCTGGACATCCTACAGAATGAGAAATAGAGTTTTCCATTGATTTAATTCCCAGATCAAGGCCCATATCGAACACCCCTTATATAATGGAAACTGTGGAATTAGTGGAACTAAAGAAAAAACTAGAGGAATTGAGTAATAAGGGATTTATTCGCCCCGATGTTTCTCCATGGGGAGCCCCTGTCCTTTTTGTTAAGAAGAAAGATGGATCTATGAGGTTGTGCATTGACTACAGGGACATAAATGATATAATAATAAAGAACAAGTATCCTCTACCTTGCATTGATGATTTATTTGACCAACTGCATCGATCTCAATACTTTTCAAAGATTGAAATTTGATCTGGATACCATCATTTGTGTGAAGAAGGAATACATTCCAAAGACAACATTTCGAACCAGGTATGGGCATTACGAGTTTACAGTAATGCCTTTTTGATTGACTAATGCACCCTATGTTTTCATGGATATAATGAATAATGTTTTCAAGGAATATCTCGACGATTTTGTAGTGGTATTTATTGATGATATCTTGGTATACTCCAAAAGTGATGAAGATCATGCAAATCACTTGCACATTATCCTGAAGACTCTTAAAAGATAAGAATAATATGGGAAGTTTAGCATGTGTGAATTCTGGCTTCAAGAGATTTCTTTTCTTGGACATAGTGTCTCTAAGGATAGAATCTCCATTGATCCTTATACGACCAAGGAAATACAAGAATGGATAGAACCGATGAGTATAATTGAGATACATAGTTTTATTGGTTTAGCAGGTTATTATCAACATTTCATCCAGAATTTTGCCCGATTGGCTAACCCATTAACCATGCTCACCTGTAAAGGGGTTAAATTTGTTTGGAAAAAAGAGTGTGAAGAATGTTTTGAGGAACTAAAGCGAAGACTAGTCAATGCTATTATTTTAACTCTACTGTCGGGGAATTATGTGATTTTTATTTATAATCATGCTTCAAAGAAAGGACTTGGTTGTGTCCTTACGAAGAATGATAGGGTTGTTGCCTATGAATCACGACAGTTAAAAATTCATGAGAAAAACTATCCTACTCATGATCTTGAGTTAGCAGCTGTAATCTTTTCTTTGAATATATGGAGATACTATCTCTATGGTGAAAAATGTGAGATATATACCGATCACAAGAGTTTGATATATATTCTCTCACAAAAAGAACTCAACATGAGGCAAAGGTGATGTCTTAAACTACTCAAGGATTACGATTACACTATACACTACCACCCGGGGAAGGAAAATAAGGTGGAAGATGCTTGGAGCAGAAAAGACCAAGGAGTTTTGAATAAGATGAGAGTTGAAAAGGATCCTATATACATGGATCTAGTAAAGATGGATATGGGAATAATCATGGAAGCTTAAACATAAATACTTTTTCAAATTGTTGAGAAATCATATTTACTAGAAATAATAAAGAGTTCTCAGACCAGTGATGAAGAGTTTAAAAAGAAGATTAATGATGTTAATGATGAGAGATTCAGTGACTTTGTGTATGAAGATAAAATTTTGAAATTTGGGAAGAGACTTTGTGTTCCCAAAATATCTAATTTAAAAAGACAATTGTTGGATGATTCTCATAGCTCCAATTTCTTTATACACCCTGGGAGCACCAAAATCTATAGATATTTGAAGGAACATTTTTCATGGGATAACATGAATAGGGAGATTGCTGATTTTGTGTCAAGATGTATGTTTTGTCAACAAGTGAAAGATGGAAGGAAACATCCTAGAGGAGTCATGAAACCTCTTCCCATACATGGGTGGAAATGGGATAATTTTATGATGGAATTTGTCATAGGACTACCAAAGAATCGTAGAAGGAACAATGCAATATGGGTCCTTGTTGATCATCTTACCAAGTCAGCACATTTTCTTTCTATAAGAGAAGATTTACCACTTGAACGATTGACAAGAATATATATTAATGAAGTTTATAGACTTCAAGGAGTACCACAATCGATTGTTTCTGATCATGATCCACATTTTACATCAAGATTTAGGAAAAGTCTTCAGAAATCCCGGGATACTGAACTTCGTTTTGAGCACTGCCTACCACCACCAAACTGATGGACAATCAGAACAAACTATTCAAACCTTAGAAGACATTTTGAGATCACGATCACTTGATTTTCAAGGTATGTGGGATCAATATTTACCTATGGTAGAATTTTCCTATAACAATATCTTTCATTCAAGTATTCAGATGGCACTATATGAAGCATTATATGGAAAGAGATGTCGCACACCAACCTGTTGGGATGATGTTGATGAAAGAAAACTCGTAGGTCCAGAACTTGTGGAGGAAGCGATGGAAAATGTGAAGGTAATCTAAAACCACATCAAAGAAGCTCATAGTAGACAGAAGAGCTATGCTAATAACTAAAGGAAGGATTTAGAATTTTAGGTAGAAGATCATGCTTTCTTGAAGGTATCTCCATGGAAAGGTGTTATACGTTTTAGTAAGAAGGGAAAATTGAGTCCCAGGTACATCGAACCTTTCGAAATTCTAGAATGAATTAGGTATGTAGCTTACCATTTGGCAATGCCACCGAGTCTCTCCAAAGTTCATGATGTGTTCCACGTATCACTATTGAGAAAATACATGCCTGACCCAATGCATGTACTTACATATGAGGAATTAGAACTAGAACCTAATTTTTCTTATTGTAAAGAGCCAGTCAAGGTTCTTCATACAAGAGAACAAGTGTTGAGAAACCGGACGACTCGTCTGGTAAAAGTTATATGGAGAAACCAAAAGATGAAAGAGGCAACGTGGGAACCCAAGGAACTTATGATAAAGAACCACCCAACTCTTTTTATGCAGTAATATTCTAGATATTTAGAGGATTAAAATATATGAAGGTGGGGAGAATGTAACACCCTAAGCTTCCAGAGTACGCTTCTCTTTGAATAATTATGTAGTGTGTGTTGTACGTAACTTCGAGTTCTAACACACCAAAACCAATCAAACAAGCCATTTTGGGTAGTAATACCCACTTTCTAAAATTCTATAAATTTTATCTTTCAAAATGGACATCATTTTTGGATTCGTAATATCAGAACAAGTTTAGGGTGATTTTTTGGTATTTTTCTGAAAACTTTCAATTTTTTATGAATAGTGAAAAACACTTAGTTATAGTTTGAAACCGAATTTTTATTTAAATAATTATTTATTTTATTTAAATTCATTTTAGGTTAAAATAGATACATAATACCTATATAAGTTCAATTTAATTAGTGGGTGTTTAGTTATAACAATTTTAGATATATAAAAATTTTATTTAACTTTTCACCGTATTTTACCCACCTCCTAGAAGAATTTGCAAATTCACATAAAACGTAATTTTACCACTTCTGTGAGTATAATTTCAAAAATCCTAGATACACAGTTGATATCAGTAAGAAAATGTGGTTCAATATGATGAAAATAATTTTTGGTGAATAGTAACTTTTTACTTTCATTTACCACAGTTAAAAGAAAATAATTTAATTAAGGGTAAAAATGACATTATTATTACCATAAAACATGTCCTAATTCTATTGGGTAAGTTTAATTCTACCAAATAAACATTAGGAATAAAATATTAACCTCTTTGGTCCACTTGGATTAGATTAGGACATTTATTATTATTTAATTCAAAGAAGAGTTAAAAGAGTTAAAATCAATGTTTAATAACTGAAACATTTTTAATATAGGGTTATACATAAGATAAATTCGACTATAAATATTCATTAGAAATACGAAAATATTTCCTAAATAATGGTATTTTATTTATATTTTTTAGACATTAAATAATTTTATCTATTTATGACACAATGATGATGTAGTAATTACCTAATTAATGAAATATTAAAATAATTGATATTATAAATATCCAAATATATGTAATTTTAGAATTTTTATGAATTAAATTAATTTTATAGGTTAATATGATATATTAGGGTTGGTTAGATGAATTTTTTTCTAAGTAATAATGCTGTTATTAATTTTGAAAAAACAAAATACCAAATAGTGTCAAAATTGACATAAAAGTTTTTTTAAAACAAATATTATATTATTAATTGATATTCTATTCCTCAAAATATGAGGTTCTTCCAAAAGACATATATAATTATATTTGTATCATTAATGAAACACTTGGGGTTCTCTTGGAAGTATATAGTATGTTTATTAACTATATAATATAAAAATACAAAGAGACATGGTAAATGTAAAACTATTTAACTAAGAGTTAAATATAAAAGATAAAGTTAATATAGTGACTCAAACCTGTCTTAAACCTATTGGTTGAGTGGTTTTTGACCCATCCCCACCTTATCCTTTAAATAATCCATTTTTGATACATTAGAAACCGAAAATGATTTTATTATAAAATAATATTTCTAGCTTTTCCTAAGCCGCCCCTCACCCCTCTTATAAATGGGAACTCCCCCTTCTCTCTAATTCACATCTTCAAATCCATTTTTCTCAGCCAAACCCTGCCCAAATACCCTCTAATTTGTCCTCAATTTATCCTAGATTCCTTACTTTAGTCAGAAATCCAACCTAAGGATCCCTTTTGATCAAATTAAAAGGAACAACCTGAATAAGAGGTAACTATTTCATCACCTCTTTTAAGTTCCTTTCTTTTTCCACTTACTCTTTCATTATTGTTTCAATTATAAAATAATAACTCCTGTATCTTCTATATACTATGATGTTATTATAAATACAGTACAACCTTATTCATTATTCTATCAATCTTTTGAATGAAATGTCACCATACATGTGTACGTAAATCTTACCATCTCCACGTCGTGGGGTAATTGTTATTCAATACATTATTATTTAGATGGGTATAATAATGATGTGTGATTGATATAAATAATAAACATAACATGATAATGATTCTTTATATATGATATACCATCCAATTATATATTATTTTAATATCAAAATAATGATATTGTCGCTCGTGCGTACATACGGATTACCGTCTCCAGGAACGCAATGAGATTCATTCCTCATTGTATCCATTCAAGACTAAATTTAATTAGATGACTAAAAATAAAGTTGAAATACTTAATATCCTTATTAATATTAATAAGATACATCCTATCAATAATAAACAATACTTACATAACCGAGAATATAAAGGAAAATGAATCATTTAACACCCGAAACGACGATAATACTAAGATATTATTAAGAAAGCAATGTTAAAAGATCACATATGATATCATATTAATGTATATGATTCTTGTATGATTTAATAACAATTATTTCACCATTATAATGGAGGTTAACCTACCCTCAACCAAGGAAAAGTACAAGGTAAGGGTTAATTCTACAATCTCGTTATTATTCGAGGTTTTTTTAGGTAAGTATCTACTGGGACATCTTTATCATCCACATCCATGTTTCTTAAAAATGTATTTCAAAACATTTTTACTATTTACTAGAAAATGGGGTAAAGTCACTTATACCCTTATTAGACATTATATGTTTTGAAATGAATCTTTCTGTCATTTTATAAACAAGGTACTTTATAACCTTTTCGACAAAATTAAAGTAAGAATGTTCTTTTTAACTTATACAGTGGGTGCAGCTATTTTTCCACCGTTATAACATCGTCGAAGCTTCCCTCACAAGATTATAAGAATATTCCCGAAATAAATTTTTTCCTTTATAATTATATTAATTTTAAATGATTTCAAAATAGAAAGATATATTTCTCTAAATTGTTTTTTGATTTCATCTATGTCAACATCCTTTGATGGATTTTAAGCTTATTTGAAGTTGAATTATTATGATACAAAAATTCCACATTGTATTGAAGATTTTGTGATATGTTTGACTGTGGATGTGTTATTTTCATACAATTCATGGTTTATGGAAAAGGTATTGACATTTTTTATGCCAGTTCTAATACGAATGTTTATGTTATGTTTAATCTTTTTTATATGAGGAATGCATTGGACTTAGTAAGTGACAGGTGGAGCCTACTATAACTCGTCGATGCATCTGTATGTCTCATGAGACAGACTAGTGTCTTGGAACAAGGCATTGAAAAAATATTATTTTTACTCTTGGAACAAAGCCTTCACTATGTGGTTATAAAAGTTTCGAATTATTCATTCCATCATTATGAAAGTGGATATTGATATTGCATGTGATTATTCGACAATTAGAATATCCATGTGAGTAATTAAATGTAATTTATTTAATTTATATTTTCCATATTATGATGAATTTTATGTTGAAAAGCCTTTTGTTTTAGTTTTATACATTTCCTTAAGTGTTTATACTTATTTATGAAAGTTTCCCCTATATTGTTATCCTTACTGAGCATCTGAGCTCACCCCTTTCTATGTTTTATTTTTCTGACTATGAGAAGAAGTATTTTATGACTGACCTGCAGGGATAGTATTAGTTGTTATGAGTGTGGTCTATGGAAAAATTTTTGCTGTAGTTTTTCATTTTATGATGTAATATAAACCTTATGAATGTATCTAGTACTTCCAAGGCTACTACACAAATTGGTATTTTGAGACTTGAACTTTTGTGATCATGCCAATGATATGTAAAAATGCACCAACATTGGGCTTCTGGGGTCGGGGTGTTACAGTTTAAAGCTATTTGGATGTTTTGTATCATATAGCACATTCCCTCATACAAATAATGTGTGTAGTTAGAGATAAGATGATAGTTACTTATCGTACACTGAATCTTAGTTCCCTAAATAATATATACTAAAAAGTAGGTTAGTATGTAAAGAAGACTGATGGGAGAGGAAGGATAGATACAACACATGTAAATATTGGAATATGTACATAACATAATAGAACAATATGGAAATAAATAAAATTTTGTTCATGTAATGTAAACTTACTTATTTGTCGCATAGTATTATATCAACCGAAAATATATCATTGGAAGATTTGGGCGAGGAATTGCACCCCTTGTTTAGCAAATGAAATTCAATCCGTAGTGTATCATCGTCCCCTAGTGAAATATGATTCAACAGGGTTATTGATCATGAAATTTTTATTCTCTGTATAGTTACATTTAATATTGGAAATATAAACATAGTAAGTACGTAAAGAAGTCATTGAAGTACACATCATGCATAGGAAATCCATAGTAAAATATAAAAAGATTAATTGAAAAGATACCTAAGAAAGGTTATCAAATATTTCTTTATACACAATATTATGTGTATACCCAGTAGACGTGTCAGTGTTATCCTGTATTAATATTTTCAAACCATTTGGTGATGTAACCCTAGAAACCACAACAAACAATTGACCATGAGAGAACACATGATTACGAAGATATAAACCAACAAAAGAAACTGATTGGACTTGAATTTTATTAATAGTCATTGCATATGAAACTATTAAAAGATATTGTCTTCTCTGTAATTTGAAAGGCCATCAATCATCAGAGTGTGTCATAGTTAGTCTTGGAATTAAAGCCGAATACCCCAAATTACAGCCACTTAAAAAATTTTCTCTGATCACATGATCACCTAAATGTGTAAAAAACATATGAGTTCCATAACATAAACCAACATATTGATCAAAATTTCTAAGTAACATAATGGTAACATAAATCTGTAGTGTAATTTTGTGGGAAACCAACCCAGAGACATTGATTGCATTCAACATTTCAGAGGTGTATATGTTTTCTTCCCTATCAGTATCAAAACTGACATTGAAAACTGAATCAGAGCTGAAGTAATCTCTCTTATCAGAGTCAGTGAGAGACAAAAAGTAATTGATTACTTGTTCAACAACATCACAAGTTGTAGCTAAAATTGCATGGTTTTTTAGATAGAATACATCACCATAATTGTTAATGAAATTTGGATATGTATGGTCAATAATTACAGCCATATCATTTTCAGAGTTGGTAAGAAGATATTTAGATGTAATTTGGATGACTTCTTCACCATAATTGAGTTTCCCAACTCTACCTTCTCCAATTTCCAAGGTCAATCTTGCAAACTCATGGAAAAACTTTGAATTATTTATGGATGTACCCGAATGAAATCTCATGTTCCTTTTTAGAGGTAAGACCTGACATTGTTGCCACAAATATGAAGACTTAATACTTGCAAAGACAATGTCACTTCTGTTTCCACCAGGTATTACTGGTAGTATTTGCCTGAAATCCCCTCCCAATACAACTGTTAGACCACAAAAAGTCAAATTTAGAGCATTAACATTTCTTACTGACATTATATCTCTTAGAGTATGGTCTAGAGCTTCAAAGTAGTACTTATAAACCATAGATATCTCATCCCAAATAATAAGTTTTATCAAGTGTAAAAGTTTCACAAGATCACTACCTTACTGAATATTTCAAACTGACTTCTTAGTAATATAGATTGGAATATGAAATTTAGAATGTCTAGTTCTTCCCCCCAGAAGCATTAATGATTCTATTCAACTCGAAGCAACAGCTAGTACAATAGATCCCTCTGACCTTAGCAAAGCTGTTAGCATATTCTAAATGAAGGTTTTACCCGTGCCTCCATATCCATGTAAGAAGAAGAATCCTCCAAAATTTGAAGACATAATGACATCCATCACATGTTTCTGTTCATTGGTAAGCATATTCTGTTTATTTCTATAATTATTTTGAAGTAACTCCCTATTATAATGTAGTTCTTCTGCAACTACACGATTTGGACAACTGTCAATTGCAGAATCTAGAACTGGAATAAGAGGATAAAACTGAAGAGAAGTACCATTTCTCTATAAAATCTGCTCAATTTCAAGGAGAGAATACATATGCCTCTGATGATCTCTCAATGTCAAATCTACAAAAATGATGCATATAGTTTCCAAGAAGTGTAAAATAAACTATATCTGATCATTAAAATAATGTAGAATAATTAAAAGATAGCATAGACGATGTATAATGAACTGATCAGAGAGAATACAGTAACCAACAGGAAATCTTGAAGTAAAAAATAAGAGTGGATTATAGAGAACAATACTCTTAAAAGAGTATAATATAGAACAATATTGTAGTCAGTTGAGAAGTCATTTAATTAAATGATAATCTGAATTAATTCTCTTTATATTATTTATGTTCATCAGAAACTATAAATAAACAATATAATTTTGATTTTTAAAATATAATGAGCAACAAACAGAATTACCTGGCATTTCTATCCTTCATATATGGGCATAGAGAATATCTTCAGCAAGAAAGTCACAGGTTTTATACCATACAATGTCTGGGTGAGATATGTTATTTGAAAATAACAAGCTTGCAAACAGCCTTCGAAAACAATGTCCCATTCCCCAGGCTGAAACCTCCCTTATAGCTTCAATAAATTCAGTGTCATATTCCAGTAGTCCTAAATCATAACAGGCCTCTCTAAATGTTCCATGAGAAATACCGTTCACTATTCTCATATAATCATACGAAGTTTCTACTTTTATTTTTGTTATAAGTAACCGTAATAAAAACAACTCTCCAGTTGTTGGAGGGACATAATATAGTCTACCAATACTGAATCCTTGTTTTCAAGGATTCCATTTTTTTCATTGCAGTGGACGAAAAATCTAGTTGGAAACTCTGCATTACTAAGACATATACCTTCTGGGTGAGTTTTATTTTCTTTAAACCATGCAGTGAATATTGATTCGGTAATATTTCTGTGAGTGAGGACATCTTTAATATTATCATTGTTGCTGTAAGTAACTGTATTTTGTCCTAGTAAATGCAAAAATAACCTCTTAACTGGTGGATATCTGTAGTGGATATCATAAGAATATATTCTCCATGAATCCTCCGAAGGAGTTATGTTTCGGGAGGTTTCAGCCATTTGATCAGCCCCAGAAACTCGTTTCGATCATCCGCATGAAGAACGGTTGAAGAAAAATATCTCCCAAACTGGGTTGATCCATATAACTTCATCATCGTGGAACCTCTGTTGAGTCTTCACAATGTCAAATCTCAAATTTGGGATCGTTGAATTTAGAAACAAATGCTCAACGATCCAATGTTCATAACCCTGTGAAGAAAGCGAAGAACACAAAATTAAAGAAGAAGAAAAAATCACATAAAACAATTTGAGGAATGAAACTCTGTCATTGTTCGTCACAGCGTTGATCTGCTTCCGTTTGAAGAATTTAAATAGGGTGAAATCAAATGATAAAGAAACATATATATCAATAATCTCTCAAATCAAACAACAAAGAAACGGAAAATAATAACCCTCTAGCAAGAATGAATGATCCGCGGGTGAACCTATTTATGGGTTGATCTGCATTTTTCATTTAATCCAAGAATGGGGAAATGATGAATAAAATAAACCTACCTTTATCTTGTTGAAGAATGATCACTGCATCATGTTTGTTGGAAAGGTTCGTCAAATATGAGATGCGTCGATCGATTGAGTCGTCGTCGTACACCAACGAGTTCTCCTCTAAAGATCCAATGGAAAATCATAAATTTGAAGGATTATGCGGATTACCCATCGAAATTTCCATAAGTAGGTATTAATAGGGGTGTATTAGGTCATTGTGAAAAAATTAAACACTTTAAATAAAATAAATTATTAATTTATTTTATTTCCATTATAATGTCCAAAAACAAACTATTGCAGCTGACCTGCGTTGGGGGATGATAGCCCCCCCCATGACAATGTCACTACTCTGAATACAATGGTGCCCTCTGATTTCTGATCTGGGAACATTCTTAAAAGTTATTCAAGTTTTCCAAGAAATCCACTGATGCGTGCAGTTTAAAATTTTAATTTATTTCAAACATTTGTTTCGGGCACCCTAGGCCTCGGGACCGAACGTCGTCAAAAGGTCCAGTATCGAAATAATTTCATATAATATTAAAATAAAAACGGAAAATATGAGACATTAAAATAATAATAACATACAATTTTATTTATTATACCATGTTTTTTATGTTATGATTGGTACAATATATTTAGAGGATGTGGAAAAATAAATAGACTTTAAAGAGTTTGTAAAGACGATTAGATCTTCTTTGGTAGAATTCATTTATATCCCTTATTAAGTACCATTTTAATAGTATTTTAAGAAGTAAAAAACCACTAATAATTTCCTATGAAAGTATATATAATATTTATTTATGGTTTGGTTGATATAGATGTTTCAAAGGTTGTGAGGAAGAGAGGAGAAGAGGTTCCCTTTTATTAGTGAGGAGAGTGGGACTCTTCAAATTACATCAATTATTAAATTAATATATATTAATTTTCTGATTTAGATGAATACAAAACGATTAATTTAGATTATATGGTGATTATGAATCTAAATATTTTTATATAATAACATTTTTATATGTTTAGGTGATGTTTTCACACTTATGTCTCTGTTTCAATAGCATGTCACCCTTTTTGACAATTGCCATAATATTGATGTTTATTATTATTTTAGCATCAATAATGTTACCATAAAAAGATAATTGACCCATATATTCAACTATATCCCATTAACTTGGCTGAATATATGACTTTTATTAATTTTAAAGAATTTAATAAAATATTATTTATATAAATTATCATTAATGTCATTTTTGGAAATACCTAGAATATTACAATATAATTTGATCCTAACTCCTGAAAAATTGTTCCAAAATGATATTTATTGAATAAAATGATGAAATTATCTTAATATAATTAATCAATAAATTTTTTTAGAGGTTGTAATATCATTTTCAATTTATCATTTTGATTAATCCATCAGTTAACCAATTTTAACCTTAATTGTGGTAATGAGCTTTTCAATTTTAATGTGTTATAAATTTAAATATAATGTGAACATTTTCTCATAAATGGAATGATTTATATATATTTTAATAAAATATTATTTAACATAAAATATCATTGATGTCATTTTTAACACTATTCATTTAATTTGACCTTAAAGGTATCAATAAATATATGGGACTCATAGATAAGGACTTTATAGAATTCTAATATGTTATATTTATCTATAATGTTTTTGGGACATATTAATTCACCCAAAAATATAAATTTTACATTTCTTAAAATCATTTACATGATTTTTCTACTGCTTGAACAAATAATTTTTCTTCATTATGTATGAATTTAGTGTATTAATTTTATCACTAAAAATTAAAAACAAATTACCATGATAAAAAACTTTATTCATACATGAAATAAGAATTCATAACCGAACTTATTCACTTTCTATACTGATGTAAAAATTTTAGAGATATTAAAGTCAATAGAGTGACATTTTGTAACTTTCATTACATAAAAAAATATAAATTTAATTGTCAAGGTAAATTGGCACCAAAATTACATATATTAGAATTTGGGATAGATATTGTCAAATTAATACCATAAAATGAATTTAAGTCAAGTTTTGAGTTGATTTTAAGATTTATTTCATTAGTTATAACCTTATTTTACCCATATTACCCTTACCAAGGTGACAAATAATTACCACGACTACAATTCATAATGAAAGAAAATAAAAAGCAAATATTTACCAAATTTGAACATCCTTGTTTAGAATATAGTATAAATTTATTATGATTCAATTTCTATAAGTGGTAGAGCTAAATTTTAATATAAATTCATAAAACCCCAAAAAAATAATTTTAGAACAAAATATGTTTTTATGCATATAAATTAACTTATATCAAAATCATGAATAATAGAAATTCAAATAGAATTAATTAGATAATATGGATCATATTTTTGTTAAAGAAAAAATCCAAAATATATTTTTTATTGGTCAATGTGAGTATCTTAAGAGGGTGAATTGGGTACCCAATAAAAATTTCTCTTAAAAATGGGTTTAAATAAAATCCCCCAACTTAAAAAAAAACAACCCAATCAGTTAAAATAGTAGTTTTATATAGGTTTTTACCATTTAAAAGACTTTTCAATTATTGATGAGGTCTTAGGTAAAAAAATATACAATATTATTTTATTAATTGAGATCAATTTACTTATTCAATACTTTGTATAAACACAAATTAAAACTAACTATCAATGTTCTGGAATTGTTTATATTTTAAAACATATTATGTTCTAAGGAAACTATTAAAGTAAAAAAACACACATAGTAATTTGAATACAAGTTGTTCAGTCTCAAGATGAGACTTAGTCCTCCCCACTTGGAAATCACCTACTGGAAACCATTTTATATCAATTAAACTTTAGGTCCACAACCTGGATCGGGTTTAACAACAACAAAGCAGTCCAAGCCACATAGGATTTATTCCATTGTATTCATGGGAGTAAAAATAAAAAACATGTTACAACTAGACCTCTAAAACAAAACTTGTGAAATATGAATAAAATGTTTTAAGAATATATCAATATATCTTCTAATTTAATGAAAGATATTGTGTGTGTGAAATAAATAGTGTAACAGACACTTCTTATAATGTAAATGTGAATAAACAACCAGATAAAATAAACTATACAAGAAATAGTTTTTCTCATTATAGTATGAAATGTATCCCATGAATCCTTGAAAGATATTTCAATGTAGGCCAAGGTCATGTTTCAGAAGTTTTTGTATAACAGAGTGTCGTAGAATCTTATGCTTGCTGTAGGAAGGTACTAGATGTATGTTTTGTTTCATCATCCAAAGTCTAGTGTTGTCATGTAACCCCCCTTCAAATTATTTCAATATGATCTATCTTTTAAAAATTTTAAAATATTTTTTCCTATTATTGTTCATCTCTTCACTTCACTTCATTTCATTTCATACTCTTCTTCACATGAGGGAGTCTACTTTCTCTTTTAACAGCAGCAACAGAGAGAATCATTCACATCCTCTACACCCTCATACTGTATATATAACATGAAGTTTAATTACTTATCTGTAATAGTTAATACACAAGAATAAAAATGATTTTCATCATTAAATTCAATAAACTAGTCATTAAATTTATTTAATTTCAAAAGATATGTAAAGGAAATGGTGACGATGAGTCTTTAGAATGATGATAGTTATGGAGATGTCTTGATCTTGTGGTGAATCAGATTCTAGAGGAATGACATTGGAATAGTGTATAGATTTGGTGGTGAGACACATTGGTGGTTTTTCAGGTCGACTATGACACTTCTGATGGTGATTCATCCCAATACATTTTCATTTATTTTGTTTTGGTGGTATAACTTCTTTGATGATGTCTCAAGGTGATGGTGAGACTTTGTTGTAGATGATTTATTGAATATAGGTGTCTCATACTTTTTCAAATTTCTATCTCAGTGGTGACTCATTGTGGGTGGTGAATTATCCTTGGTGGTTAGACTTCTTGGCGGTGAGCAATTCCATACTTAACTATGTTTTTACCAATATCTATTATCATTTAGAATGCTATAAAAAAAATTAAAAAAATTAATTATGATAATAATCATGATTTGGTGATCATTAAAATAATGAGGTAAATAATTTTATTTTTAAATTACTTTGTTTAATGATAATAAATGATAGTAGATGAAAAATTTGTATTTTTCACAATTCACTGAAAAATCAATCATTTCAGAAAAATACAATTATGTCACCCTAACTTAGTTTTTATATGATAACTTCCAAAATTATGATCATTTTATAAAATAAAATTTCTAAAAGTGGTAGAAATTAATAATAATTTCCACACACAAAATAGAAAAAATTCATTTTTGAATAAAAATTAATTTTTGAAGCATAAAATGACATCAAAAAAATTGACTGTTTATTTACAAAGAATTAATCAATGCCTTTTTATTTTGTTGGACCATTATAAATATATTTTATAATCTATTTACTCAAATTAATACCCTCTAAATCAATGTCTAGGACACATTTAAATAATAAGATTTTTGAAACACATCTCCAATTGCTTAAAGCTTTGTGTTACTTGTCCACAATGATATTGAGAATAATATTATTTTAAGCTAAATTTTCAGGGTGTTACATTCGACCCATCTTAAAAAAATTAAACCCTAAGAATTTTAACTCAGTAAATAAAACTTAATATTTTAAAATAAAATATATTGAAAAGAGACATTATAAAAAGGGATGATGAAACTTAGTTTCAAAGGGAAAGTGGGATAGGTAAAGGTTACCCAAATTAACATGTAATCAGGTTCACAAATAAGGATAATATTAGTGGAAGGTTAAAATATTTACATGAAGGATAAAACTACCATCCAAGGACTAATCAAGAGTGATATATAACATGGTTATGAGAACGTTAATGGCCAAAAAACCATAAGTCAAAGTGATAGGAAAACAAAAATTGATTAATCGAAAATGATTGAAATATGACAACTATTTTATTTTAAGATAATTTTCCTAGATTTGAGGAATTTCATTACCATCTATAATTTGAAAATAAGGAAATATACTTATTTGAAAAGTATATTTTCATCCCTTACATATTTTACACCACAATATAATCTTTTTCCCCAAAATGATGAGTATTCAGGATGACATTTTCATGCATGGAGAACTAAAATCAACTTTTAATTTATCACATAATCCAAAAATGGATAACAATATATTCCTCATATCATTAAATATTAACCAAAACTATAATGTTTAACATAAGTTATGATAATATCCAAAACTTATAAACTTTCATATCAAGAAATAAAACAATAATATCCGAAATTTAACAACCAAACCAATGTTTTAACATAGATCATTCCATAAATAAATAACATTATATCCAAAATAACTTCAACATTAAATAATGTTTTAACCTAAAAGGTTATCTCACACCCTTCATATCACATATGAAGAATATTATATCATTCTTCCCAAATAATCATTTACATTAATCCAAAATTTTATATAAACCTCAACCCAATAAAATGTCTACCAAATTACCATTAATCACCTCAAAATCACAATAATATACTTCCCAAAATCAACTTAATATTTATCTATCAAATATTTTTTTGTAAAAAATGTCATAATAACTAGGGAAACATGTAGGCCAATGGTTGGTGATGCAACCTTATCACCCTTAGGTTATGGGTTCAACCCCAAGACCTTGCCAATTGTGACTAGTTGTCACCTGGCTTGCAGTTTTCCATTTTATAAAAATATATTAATATAATTCCTATCACATTCCCAAAAATATGATTTTCATCCTAAAAAATAACATTAACCATGAAATTACTTTTAACCACTAAGGATTTATATACAAACTATTTATTCCACAAAATCAAATATTTTTAATTAACTATTATTATCTTAAAAAGGGTCATATTAACCCTAAAGTTTATCAATAACATTAAAATTATGTCCAAATAATTTAAAATAATTATTCCCCAAATAAATATTTCAATAACCAGATACTATGCCAAAGGGTTGTATTCCCATCAATATCTGTTAAAATATACTTTATATTGTTAAACTCGCATCATGCAAAAAATAAGAATGGGTGTATTTACAATTAAACTTATGATTATCCTTACGATTATCCACCCAAGAAACTTTAGGTTTATCCCATATAACTATATAATATCATAGGCTTCCATATATTCTATTCTCTCATTAATCATTATTTTTCATAAAGAAAATGTGAGTCAACACTAGCATTCCCTTTAGAGTTTCAAACCATGTATGAATTAAGGTCACACTTACCATACACTAGAAGGATGGCTGAGATATATTCAACCAAATATTTTCAGTTTTATTACCCCTAGATTAATGTTTTTTAAAACAAAATCAACTTGTAGTATGTAGACCAGAATTTATTTCTAGGAAAACCACATAATCTCTACCTTATCAAAACTTTTGTGAAATTTTAATATAATTATACATATCCTAAAAGTTTTTCATTTTTTATGTTCCCAAATATACTTTTTCCTAAATCTATTTCTCAAGGTTTATAATATACTTTCTCATATACCAACTATAAAGACCCTGAACCTAGTAACATAGAGTCAATGGTTACTTTATTACATTATCACTAGATACAAGTGATAACATCCCAATGGATCAAAAAAAATTATAGTCTTGAATAAATTGATACAAATATGATTCCCATTTTAAATTTTTAATAAAATATAAAAACATAGGGATGATAAAAATTAGGTATCCATGAACTCATTCAATTATTCGTTCTTCATATCATGGGGAATGGATCCATGGTAATGATGAGCTCAGATGATCAGTACGAGTTACATAAAATTGAAGCTATAATGAGTAAATAAGTCATAATCAATATAAAATGTTAAATAACTAAAAAAATTCCATTTAATAAATAATTTGATCATGAAGAATAATATGTGAGGACTAAATAATGATCAAATAATTCCATAAAAATAATCAAATTAGATTGAAACATATCAATGGTTATCATAACTATTAAAATAATCACATGGATATCAATAACTAATTTCATAACGAGGGAATTCATAATTTATGATATCTTTAACACGACATTGATGCCTCCTTCCAAGAATCATACAGAAAAGGGTATGGCTTCGACTAAATACCCAAACTAGTATGTCTCGTGTGGCCTACTGACACAATGAGGGGTTATCTATAACTAGGCACAATTTTTTACTATATGTGCAATATATTCCTCATATATTAAATGATAAATTTAATTCATAAACAATATGTCTTATTAAAAATCTGTATTGAGAAAATGACACTTAAAATTAAAATCCCCCATTCCAATCAAATACCATTCTTAGTTAAAAACCATATTTTGAAATGGTCTATGGTTTAGGAAATAACAATATCCATGATATAAATAATATAGTTATTTAATAGAAATTTAACATTCAAAAATCATATAAAATTTATTTTTATGGATAAATTTAATGAACACAAAATTAATAAGAGATTAATTTCAGCCATCAATTCATTATAAATATCTTTTTTGTACTAAGATCGTGTCATTTTTTATAAATAAAAAAATGGAGGAGAAAATTTAGAACAAGTTTTCATTAAAGAGCTGTATTTGTAAAACCATTAAAAAAATATATAATAAGAAAAAAAATATTAAAACTGTTATGGTGGTGGGAAAATCGGTTACCGCTATGTATGTGAAATAGATATATTAATTTTTAATTTTCATAAAGAAATTTTAAAATTACCATTTTGAAAAACTTTACAAATATTCCTTTAAAACCTTGTAAAGTTGACGGATAACATAAAATATCCTTAATAAATATTTTGATTGAATAAATAGGACTTTTATAAAATAATTGTTCAAAAAATAGACATGGAAGAAAAATATATTCGATCAAAAGAGAAATAAAGTATTATATTATTTTAAAATATTCTTTGCTTTATTCAAGTGTAAATGAGAAAAAAATTTGTAAGAAAGTATGGAAACTCATTAAATATTTAAAGTATAATAAAATAGATGTAATTTATAAAAGATATATTATAATATTCCTCAATAAGAATAAGAATAATCCTAAAAAAATAGATTGTAAAATAAATTCTTACCACTTTGGTAACTTTTAAATTTAAAGCCAATGAATGATTAAACTTGAATTGAATCTTTAATCATGAATAAATATATATTCTTGTTAAATACATAAAAAAATAATTATATACACCATGTAAAAATAAATTGGTGTATCATACCAAATATGTTTCAATGCGGTGGAAATCGCAATGAAATTAATTATAATGATCATAACATTAATGTGAGAATTAATCAAAGAATTTTTTTTAAAGAGAATGATGGATTTCACAAATCAATTATCTTTTATTGAATAAACAATTTACAGAAATATAAAAAATGGTTGTTTACAAAAATATATTTGAAATAAAATTTATAGCCAATTAGGCACGTCATTGAGCAAAATGATATTCGGAGGAGGAATCCATTTGTTGGAAATCCCATCATCTAGATAATTTTCATCATTATAAGAATTTTTGACAATATAATTGTTGGAAAAAATAGAGTTCATTTATCTTATCCATTTCATAGACAACTACCAAGAAAAATGAATAATTCCATTTCTAATAGCTTACACAATAGTGGTACACTACAAAGAAACAATAGATTAGTGGCGGCTTTTTAGAGGGGTTATGCACAACCCCCTATAAATTCATTTTAGAGGAGGTTATGGACAACCCCTTATAACCAACAAATTTATAGAGGATTTACAACCCACTCGAAAAAAATTAGCATTATTTTTCAAGTATTTGGTGTAATTTTAGAGACGGTTATGTCAAAACCGATGCTAATTTAATAATTAGTGGCGTGATATATTCAGTTAGATATTAGAGAAGCTATATATATAATTGATTGTTTTTAAGGAAACAGTGGGGGTTCATGAACCGCCATTAATCCCTTAGATTTGAGGGGGGGGGGGGGTTGAAACCACATCTAAATGATCACATTAGGGGGGTGAACCCCCTCTAATTGATGACATTACGGGGGGTTATTAACCATTGTTAATTCCTTTGATTAAAGGGGTTTTTAAAACCCCCGCTAAAATTTTATTTATTTTTTAAAATAAATCTCATATATATTCAAATGTTATAATATATATGTGTACATTCACATGTGTGTGTACATATAAATATTACATAAACACATTACATAAATGTATTTAAATTCAGTTAAATATATATATATAAATATATATAAGGAAATTATATAAATACATTAAATAAATACTTATACATATAAACAAAAATATATATATATATAAATATTGGTATACATAATATAAATGTAATTATAAATATAGTTATTCAAATTTATAAATTTTATATATGGTGTAATAAATACTATATATTTATATAATGATTTATATTATACCTATATTATATTAAATACAATTTTATTGTATATGTTTTTATATAAATACATTTATATTATATTATGTATTCAAATATATATAATATAGACAAAATTAAATAAATATATATATATATACATATATAAATTATATAATTATAATAAATAATTGTATAATAAATAGGATATTATTAATATTTAATTATATATAAATTTATATATATATATTATAATTATTTTATATATATTATAATATACTTTATTAATTATAAATTAATTTAGTATATATATATATGTTATTTAATTATATCATATATTTCCATTTATATGAATGTATTAAGTTTTGTGTGTGTATATATATGATGTAATATAAATTATATAATCACATACATATATATATATATATATATGTATTTAATATAATATATATATATTACAAATTAGAAAATATATAAATGTATATTATTTATAAAACCAACATAAAGTTTTTATAGTTTAAAAAATAGGGGTAATAAAAATAAAAATATTTTATAATATTATTATTAGACACACACGTACATATATAATGATATATAAAAATGATTATAAAAATATATGTACTATAATTATATTGTATCAATAAATATTATATAAATACATAAATACACACACACCAATATAAATGTATTTACAAATATATTTATAAATATATATTTATATATGTAAAGATAATATATATATATATATAATATACATATATATAATATATATATATATATTATACAAAAAAATATATTATATATTATCTAATATTTATGTATCTAATATTATATATATATATACACACATCATATATTATACACAAATTCAATATATATATATATTATGCACAAATACAATATATATATATATATATATATTATACACAAATATATATTATATATAAATAAAATAAAAATATATATCATATATAAATATTTATATCTATTTAAATATTTATTAAAATAATATATATTTTAATCACCTTTCAAAATTATATAAATATATTAATGTCTAATTAATATACAACAATTCATTTTCCATAGTGGTGATGGGGAACACGATTTATACAGCATGTCTACTGTTCAAAACCCAACGAGTTCAAATTTTACAAAAGGGGAGAGGTGACATGAACCTGAGGTGAGAGAGGGAGTTGCGGGACCAGAAACATCATCGGAGGTAGAGGAAACGGTTGCGGCGGGACCGACACAAAGGAGAGGGCGGACCATCACAACACTAGAGAGGGAGTGGGTTGTAGCAGGATGAACACAAGAGGGAGAAGGGAGAGTGCATGGCATGGGAGGGGGTGAAGGTTGAGGCGGGAACATGAGGGGGTGTGAGGTGGGAACAAGATGAATGGGAGGGGGATGGGAAATTTGGGATAGTAATAGGAGGGAGAGGGGTTTCTCAAGATTTTAAAAGAATAAATAATTAATTAGAGGTTGTTTTGGAAACTGTATTTGATATGTAACTTATCATTCAAATAGTAGTGGTTTCCAACCTCCTATATTCTGGTAAATATATTAGAGGGGGTTAAAACCGCCTCTAATTTGGGGAGTGTAGTGGTATAGAACGGGGTTTGGGGTAGGAACAAGATGAATGCGAGGGAGATGCGGTGCAAGAGGAGATAACAGGACGGATAGGGGTTTATCAATGTTTTTAAAAAATAAATATCTAATTAGCGACATTTATGAAAACCACCTCTAAATACCTATATTATAATGGGTTAAAACCCCCTATAATTTAGTGGTAAATATAGGTGTTTTTTTAAAACTATCCCTAATATGTAACTTATCATTCAAATAGCGGCGGTTTCCAACCACCTATATTCTGGTAAATAAATTATATGAGGTTAAATATTCCTATAATCTAGGATTTTTCATGAAATTTTAGGTGGTTTTAACCCCCTATAATTTAACCCCTGCTAATTTGTCCATTACATTTCCAACGGTTCTTCAAAATAGTCTCTAATAGAAGTAGGTAGGCACATTAGTGACGGTTCCTCATAACCACCACTAATGTTTTCAGAAGGGGTTATAACCCCTTTTAAAATAAACAATAACCCCTATAATCAAGACATTTTTTTAGTGGAATAATAACATTTAATCCACAAATTAATCTAACCTTGTTTCTTTTCCATTTCAATAGAATTGATTATAGAAAGAATTTCTGCATCAAAATAAGTAATGAAACCTCATGAACCATATAAATTTCCCATCACATCACCGTCATTGATTATAAAAATACCTCCATTTGAAAAAGGTCCTATATTCACTCTATAAGCACCATATATATTATATTTAAGCCACCCTATGGGTGGAGAGATCAACATAACATCAAATGTTCCAGAAGGAGGATGATAACTACCTGTAATCCCAATCCGCCTAAGAACATAAAAATCATGAATATAATTGTCACAACAACCATATTACATGGAATTAACAATCTTCATAGTGGTAATAATTTGAATGGGAGCTTATTTGATGAAAAAAGTTGAACATTCATGAATAAACTTTTTTAGGCCAGTCCATAGCATTTGTAGTAATTTCGAACTGTTAACTGAAAAGAGGTTCAAAAATATAATTGGATGGGGGTATCTTGATGCAAATAGAAATATTCTTTTTGATGCATACTATATGAGGTATCACCACATCAAAAATATTAGCAACATCATTCCATATGGTTGTAGGATTAGCACAAATAAGGAATAAATGAAATATTCCATCCCTATGTTGATTTTATATGACACATTTTGAACACAATTTGATTCCAACATATTGAAGAATATCATTTTTGGGAATTTTAGATAACATAACCCTCCAAGTAAGAGATAATCAGGATGGAGAAATACAGTTTCTATTTAAAAACACAGCCCTACCACTCTTATTCCAATATATAGCCTCATGGTAAAAATAATTTGGAGAAAGTAAACCATTACAAGTAGGTTCCCAAACCAAAAAATCATCACCATCAATGATGTTATAATTATTCACCATATCTCTTACTCCTACATCAAGCATGTCCAAGAAGTAGTCCATTTACTCTTTGATTGACACTTTCATATTAATTATAGGGTTATGAGAAATTAATATATTAATAAGATATGTACTTATTTAGTTCTCTTACCAGAAATTTAGAGATGAATTGATATTAACCAGCCAGTGAGAGTTCACTAAAATACAAGAATAAGAATCCTTAAGGGTCGACCAAGTAGAAGAGTCCAAAAAATATAAATTACTAGATTAATAAATGAATTAATTATGTGAATAAATTATATATCCACAAAAATAAACAGTTAAATAAAACATAAAACAAACAAAGGGTATTTCACACACAATTTTGGCAAAATAAAGTCAACAAATAACTCATTAATCTCAGTGAAATGAGATTGAGATAATAAATCCCTTAACTCACATTTCCACTTTGATGAATATGATTTAAAATCCTATATAATTTTTTAAAATATGTTACTAATTTATGTCATAAAAATATTTAAATTTATAATATTATATATATTATCACCCATTATTTAGTAATATTTTATTATTATCATTGTTTCTGGTGTTAACTTCTTAGTTTTCTTATGTATGTTTCATCATATTTGGTCATGTTCTTATAAATAGGTCATAGTTTCAACACCTCATAAATTATATTAATTTTATAAGTTTAATATTTATTCATTATATAGATATTCTTAATTATTATTAAAAGGTATAAATAGAAAAATTAATTTAATCATTCTTGGAGACGGTAGGCCATACACATGCATGAATGTTATTTTCAATTTTTTGATTGATTGATTAAAAGAACGTTTAATAATAATTAATCTTTAAATAATAATTTTTCTATCATATATTTCATATGTATATTAATTAAATTTATCTTTATTCCCATTCATTTAATGTGTAAAAAAAATTAATCACATCACTACGTGGATGTGGTAGTCCACATGTTTGCATGATCGACGTTATTTTTTTTCCGAAGGATTGTAAGGTAATCAGGTAGATGATGAATTATATTTTTAAAACTATAAAAATATTTTTAATTTCATATATACTCATTAGTTCCATCATTATATCATTCCAAGTAAAATGGTGATGAAAACTGAATTACTCCGTTACTTGGAGACGACAAGTCAGACCTATGCATAAGTGATGGTTTCACTTTCTATAGGATATAAAGGAGGTGGAAATAGTTAAAAAATAATAATAGTAACATATAAATGTATTTAATATAGTATAGATATTATTTTATTTTTAGTACAATATATTTATGGGAAGTATAATAAGAAATAAACTTGGAAGAGACGGTAAAGATGATTACCTCTTCCAAGTTAGACATCATTTAGATCCTTTCTTAAGGACCCTGTGAATGGTAATTTAATAATTCCACAACATATTATTCATGTATAGGGAATTTTAAAAAATAATTTTTATGTTTTTGGATGGGATATATGGCTCAAAGGGTGTGAGAAAGAGAGGAGAAGTGGTTCACTTTTATCATTGAGGAGAGGAGAAATCTACGAATTACAAAAAGTATTAAATTAAAATAAATTAATTATTAGGTTTAGGTGCATATATATTGATATATTTTTAACATATATAGAGTATGATTATAAATATTTCCATCAATTTTTTACATATTTTGGTGATATTTCACCATTATCTATTTTTTTAAACCCCTCGCTACCCCTTTTGACAATTACCACAATATCAAAGTTTTTTAATTTAGGGGAAATATTGTTACCATAAAAAAGACAAGTAACCCATAAATGTACCATGGTTGATATTTTATTCTATATCCCATTCACTTGTCTAAATATAGTATTTTTATGAATTTTAAATCATTTAATAAAATATTTTTTATTATAGAATATCCATAATTTCATTTAGAGAAATAAGTGAAATATCATAATATAATATGTGTCTAACTCAAGAAAAATAGATCCAAAATGACATTAATTTCAATATAAGGAGTAAATAGTCTTAATTTAATTACCCAATAGAATTATTATAGGGTTTTATATCATTTTAGACTGTATATTTTGGATTAACTCATTGGATATCCAATTTTAACCATAAATACGATAATGACTTTTCAATATTAATCAGTTATAATTTTTCTTATAAAGTAAAAAATAGCTCATAAATTTACAATGGATGATATATTAGAAAATTTATAATACAAATTGAAAATTTTCAAGATTTTTATGTTTTTTTAAATAATTTAATAACATGTTATTTAACATAAAATATCATTAATGTCATTTTTGATAATATTCAATTAATTTGATATTAAAGGCATCAAGATAGATATGTTATTTTAATTTAAACATTTCACACATCCCTAATATGTTTTATTAACATATAATGTTTTTTTGGAACTATAATTTAGATAAAAAATATTACTTTTAGAGTTTTTAAAATAATTTTCAGGTTTTTTCTACTACTTTCACAAGCATTGTGTAAGTGTTTTGTTAGAATAAAATGTAATTATTTCATCACTAAAAATTAAAAATAAATTATTATGAAAAAAATATATTTCATATTTCAAATACACATTTGTAACTAAAATTGTCCTCATCTTATACTTATGTAAAAAAATTAAATCTAATAAATTACAGAGAGTGGTATTTTGAAATTTTCATCACTTATGATAATTTAAATTCCATTATCAATAGAACATGATACCGAAATTACTTATATTAAAATTTTAGATATATATGTTCTATTTTATCCCATATAATAAATTTATGTAATGTTTTGTGTTCATTTTGACACCTTATTTCATGGTTTTAACCCTGTTTTACTCATTTTACCCATACCATGGTGATAAATATTTACCACGTTTAACATTCATGATGACCAAAGATAAAAGGGGTATATTTACCAAATTTAAAAATCTTTATTCCAAATATGGTATCCATTTTTCAATTTTTAACTTATTGTAGTAGAGAAAATTAAATATAATATAAATGTGTAAAACACAATGAAAAAATAGTTTTTAGAAAAAATTTGTTTTAAGCATATAAAATAACCTAAATCAAAATCAAAATCCCAAACATTGAGAATTCAAGTGGAATTAATTATATAAAATGGATCATATTTAAATTTAAAATAAAACCCAAAATATAATTATATTTTTAAATTATTTGTTTAATGAAAATAAATGATGGTATTTGAAAAGTATATATTTTTCTCTATTCATTGAAAAATCAATCATTTATGAAAAATTTAAAAAAATTTCCTTAAGTTAATTTTTATACACTAGATTAAAAATTTATCTTCATTTTATAAAATAGAATTTATAAATTTTTTGGAAATTATTTATAAAATCTATGCACAAAATTCAATAAAATCGTCTTTGAATCATAAAATGACTTCACCATAAATTAAGTGCTTATTTACTAAGAATTAATCAATTAATTTTTACTAATTTTCACAATTATACATATATTTCACAATCAGGTTGATCATATTCATACCCTCTAATTCAACAGCTAGGTCACATTTAAATAATAATATTTTTTATTATATATCTCAGTTCTCTTAGTGCTAGGTGTTGTGTGTTAAGAAATCTGTGGAGATTATTATTATTTTAAACTAAATTTCTAGGGGGTTACACACTTAGGGTGAACCATTTATTTTTTTTTAAAAAAATGGGTTAATGCATCTTTACATTTATTATCAAGAACATTACAAGATCACTATCAAGAATAAATATCATTTACCTTGTATTGATAACTTATTAGATAAACAACATAGAGATCATTATTTTTCAAATATTTACCTTCATTTTTGATATCATAGACTGAGGGTAAAAAAGGAAGAAGTACACAAGATATCCTTCTGTATGAGGTATTGTCATTAAGAATTTATAGGGACGCCATTTGGACTTACCAATGCCCTTTTTATCATCATAGATTTAATGAATATAGTCTTTATAGATTACTTTGATCAGTTTGTGGTAGTATTTTTAGATGAAATTATTATATATATCTTAAGAGAAAGAATGTGTGTGTAGATCATTTGAGGATTGTGTTAAAGACCTTGAGGAATTAGAATTTTTTCCATATTTAACGAGTATGAATTTTTTCTATAAAAGGTTTCATTTTTGGGTCATATAATCTCATGTAAGGGTATATTAGTGGATCCATCAATGATTAAGGTTATTCACCAATGTACTGGAATAACCATGTCAATTATGATCCCTAGTTTTCTATGAATGGATGGATACTATATATGATTTGTGATGGATTTCTCAGGGCTATCTAGTTGACTAACCATATTGACTTGGAAGGGAGCCACATTTTTTTTGGATATATGAATGTGAGAAAAATTTCAAATAGGTATACTAATGTTGGGAAGTGCACCTGTTCTCACAATACTTACGATGGAGAAGGGTTTATGATCTATATTTATGCATTGAATAATTGAATAGGACATGACCTCATTTATAATAACATGGTGATAACTTACTCCTCACACAAATTGAAAATTCATGATAAAAATTACCCAACTCATGATTTATAGTTGGAAGGGGTAATTGTTTAGTTGAAAAATGTAAGAATTATCATTGTGGTGAAAGGTGTGATATATATAAAAAACATATAATCACGAAGTATATATTAACACAAAAATTGTTTAATGTCCACTAAATGAGATGGTTGAAATTTATTAAATATTATGACTTCCCAATACACTAACATCCTGGGAAGCTGAACAAGGTGGTTGATTCTTTGAGTTAGAAAGACCACACTGGTTTTTATATGATGAGGATTTAAGGAGAACAAATATTTAAGGATTTGGATAAAATAGTCCTTGAATTCAAGATGAATGAGGATAAAACATATCTTTATCAGATGGATGTTCAACCATCCATCCATGTGAGGATTTAATAGGTGTATAAGGATGATGTGGAACTATTGAATAACGTAAAAAATGTTCTTAAGTTAAACCATAATTGTGATAGAGTGATAAGGTTTAGGAAATGAGTATGTGTCCCATTTACACCCGACTTAAAGAAAGAGTTGTTGGATGAAGGTCATAGATTAAAACTCTCTATTCAGCTAAGAAGTACATATATGTATAGATTATTGAAAGAGTATTTATGTAGGGACAACATCAAATGGGATATTAGAATGTATGTATCTCTATTTTTTGTAAATATTTTTGGGGGCCAGATGATTGATTGTGTGGGGTTGAATGTGTTAATCAATAAATCACCTTCGGTTTACCATTTTTTATTTCATAGAAACTCCCTATGGTTCCAATATCCATTATTGGGTACAAACCAGCTTTCCAAATGAAAGGTGGTTAATTGGGGTTTTCGATCCAATGGTGCTTAAGAAATCACATTGGTTTAGAGGATGGGAGGTGGATCCCATCACACCCTTTTAGGGGGAACTATTTCATACTTTGGGAATCTTTTATTGATTTAAGATATGTTTATGAATATCTTCTTAATTCAAATATGGGACTGTTTACCATAATAAAATGATCAAGTGTTGAATCCTTCCTTGTGTACAGGGGGTTTATCAATTGGTCCATAGAAATGTACCTGAGGCTCTTAAACAATTACGCATTAATGGGTATCTTGTTATGTTTTTAAGAAATATTAATAGGAACTCTGGAGTCTACTACAATCCTAGGTGGCAATTAATATATCAAGTATGGGATTAAACCTTTATGAGGATTCCTATGAATCATTTTTATAATGGGAATCAAAACCTACATAGTTTGTTGAAACCATGCAACATAACATCATGCGAAAAAGATTATATATAAGTGGGAACTTATGCATTGGGTATTAAGATCGATCCTTAGTAAGGCATCCTATGTATCCTGCTTTTTATAGGAATTAGAGTCATCATATTTCGATAATTCTTATAGGGATTACCCTCAGGTGGATGCCCTTTGGGGAGGGAGTCATATCATTCCATTGAATGGGGATCACATACTGAGGTTTTCCTTGATGGGGGGAATTCATGATGTGAATGATATGATCATTGTAAATATCTATTCCCACATGATCCATGCTTATTGTGGGAAACAAGGGATAATAACTAACCAGTCTTATCACATATGAAATTAGTAATTGGGCACTGAGGTAGCCCATACTAGGAGTTTTATATTGATATTGATCCTTAGGAAGGCAGCCTATGTTTTCTAGTTATGGAAGGAATCGGAGACATCATAGTTTAGTTTGATTCCCGGATCCCCTGATAGATGAGGTATAGAGACAAACCCATTTGATAGATTGGGTCCCAATGGTTAGAAAATCTTTGATATTAAGTAAATTACACTGAGGTGGATTCCAATTTGATCTCAGGACATAGTAAAGTGTCCTACATATATTTTCTATAGATAGAATCAAAGTTCCTATAGTTTAGTCTTCTCCTAGATTCAGAGATGAATGAGAGTGGATGATAATACCATTTGATAAATTGGGTCCTAATGGTTAAAATGTACAAGATGTGGTGGGAAATACCCTGACGTGAATACCCATTTGAGCTAGGGCCTTAAGAAGGAGTCCTATATATCCTATTTTTACATGAACCATAGTTCTCATAGTTCAGTTAGGGGTATGTCCAAATATGTCCCACGGAAAATATTTGCATGTCAAGGGATGTTTGGACAAGTCTTGGTTACTTAGAGGACATGCCAAAATACACTCACATGATTTAGTTGACTTGTCCACATGACATCGCATGATCTAGATGGCATGTCTGGGAAGATGTCGTTTGATCAATGATGACATATATGGAGGGTTTCTCATGACTTGGATGAAATGTCTTGAGATTTTTGCAGGACATAGATGATATAGTAGGATTGTGTATCTTGACCTGGTTGACATGTCTGGAGGTTGTCACATGACATGGATGACATGTCTAAATAAAACTGCATGATCTGGATGACTTTTCTAGAGGACATCACAAGACTCGGGTCACATGCCCTATTCCAACCACATAACATGGGATAAATATCAGGATTACGTCACATGATTCATATATAAATCATTGGTACTTCCACAAAACTTGGGTGCTATGTATTGAAGATCCTATGATTTGGCTTCAAATCCCGAAGGACTTCTCAAAACTCCAGTGGAAAGCCTGGGGGGTTTTGTGTGACTTTATTGACATGACCAAGGGACATCACATGGTCTAAATGATATGATGAGATAGTTTTTAATGATTTGGGATATATGTCTTAGAGTTGTTTCATGATCCAGGTAAGTCATCTAAAGAACATGGAGATCGGTGCTTCTATCTTCTCATAAGTCACCCCTAATTTATTATTCTTTGTTCCAACACTTATTTCATGTGTACCTAAAGGGTTTTTAGTTTTTTATTATTTTAGGTTTCATATTACCCAAAATACATGAAAGAATTCCTTCATATAATTTGGTTTACATTCCAGAAGTCCTTCATGTGATCTATATGGTGATCACACAAAGAAAATCTTCATGTCGTTTGACCCCTTAGGGAATTACCCAAATTTTAATTAGAGAAAATCCTTTGTGATCATGTGACTCGTTGCTCTCAGAAGTCCACTCCTACATTCCCATATAGTAGTCACCCATCATGTGTGGGTTTTTTATTCCTGTGGGGAGCGATTTTTATGTCTTCCCACCCTGTTAATATTTTTCCTTGCACATCTCATTTCTCGAAAATATGAGTTGGAGTTGATGGAGGGATTATTTTATCATGCAATTCACATAATCCTATCATGGGTTGTCCATGGTATAATGACCCATTATTTTAATACATAGATATTACACCTAAATAGATGAATCTTCATAACATAAAAAAACACAGCATAACCATATGGGTTTAATGTCTTTTGAAACTTATAAGAAAAAACAACTAATTCATAAAACATATACATATTTCCCTTCTCATTCCTTCATAACTAGAACCCTTTTTGACATATCATTCTTAATACTTATCTTCATATTTTAGTGAAAATAAACATAATAAAGTGTGAGCTACAATGCTCAGTAAGGATACACATAAGGGATACAATACATGATCATGTGAAATAATAATCTAATAAAATGGTTATGTTATTGTGAACATAACTTATGAAGTTCATACCCAACCTTTCATAGATTATAAACATGATTCATGGCATAAAAATTATCATTCAAAAACATGGATCGTAATAGTGATAAATCATTATAAATTAATCATGATCCAAAATATCCTTTCATAAAAGTGTGGAACCATTAAAAATATAGATAACCATATCATATTTCAAGGTTAACAACCCAGACCATCAGCATAGTGTATCAGGATACACCTATTTCCCATAGTGGATCCAGATGCACTTGTTTATAATAGTGGATCAGGATGAACCTATTTCCCAAAATGGATAAATCCCATATAAATGTTTCCCATTATTATATCATGAGATATTAATATTTACCCAATGAATTGAAAGTAAATATAGGTTCCTCCTATCAAATAATGAAAACCATACATATGTGTTTCATAAGAACATAAATCATTCATCATATCAGAACTGAAGAAAAGAAATGGGTTTCATAAACATTTAAACCTAACGTAACTTGTGGAAAAGAAATGGGTTTCATAAATATCATTCCATCACAAACATAAACCAACCATAATGAGAATAAGTATAGTTTCCTTGAATAATATCATCATTAATGAAAAAGTAACATCAAATAATTTTATCTTAGATGGAAAATAATTTCAAAATATCACTTTAAGAATTTATTGAAAAATGAAAACATTTCCATTTTTAAATAATTTATTTTTAAAGAGACACAAAATTATAATGGAAAAAATTTTCTTTGAAAAGAACCTTGTAATATTTTAAAGTATATATCAACGTTTTAAGGTATCATGACAGATGGAAAATATGGTAATTCTTTATAAGTTAAAAAACATTCATTTTTTATTAATTTTTTTCATAAAGGTCAAAAGGAATCTCGATAATAAAAATACAAAAAATATTAATAATTTAAAAACATTTTGTAAAAATTAAAAAATTGGAAAAAATGAATTTAAAAAATTCTAATATAATATTAAAAACGTTTTCAAATTTTTTTTTTATAAAACATGGACATGGAAGAAAAAAAGAGTTTTATGGGAAACTTTAAAAAGATAATTTTTAATTTAAAGTCCCTTATAAATATAATGTCATTGATGTGAGAATTAATAAAATTTATAGATTATGTATATCAACAAACATAAAAATTGTAAATAAATCATAATATAATCAAATTTCATCTCCCACATAATCATGGAAAAATCAATGAAGTAGAAGTTTAACCCAATGAATGAAAATTTTTCTAAGAAATCACTTAGCACTTATAAGCAGTGGAATCGTATGCCCTATAAGAATAATAGTTATAAATTGAAAATTTTAATACCATGAATAAAATTATATTCATGATATTATATATCAAATGGAAATATATACGCCACATAAAATAAATAAGTGGTGAATAATTTATATACCTCCCAGAAGTAGAAGTGAGATGAGAAACCCTTACCTCACACATCCCTTTAGTTTTTAGAACATTGAACAAATTTATAAAGGTTTAAATAGTGTTATTAATTCATTACATAACTATAATAATATTTATAATACTATATATTATATCTTTATGACATATTAAAACTCGTTCCTTAATAATATTTAATTGTTTTTATTATTTTGGGTGCATTTGTTTAATTGTTTCAAGATCTGTTCATTTGTGTATAATTGTGGATTTTATTATTATAGGGAAATAAAAATATATAGGTGAAATTAAATGGAATTCATGCACCTAAAAAAGTTTAAAGGGCCCCATATATATTTTTTATTTCTTCCATGAGGATGATTCATTAGATAATATTTTAATGATAAATGTTTTGTTTATTTTGGTGGGTTTTCATTCAATCATGAACTAGTTTAAATTTATTTAATATTATGTCTATATATTAGTTAAAAAATTAATTAGTTATAATATAACTATTAAAACCTTTTTTCCTAGAATCATACATTCCTTACCAGCCTTTACAGCGGTAATGGAAAATGAAAGATCATTATCCCCGAATATTTTTCACTGTCATAATTTAAATAATAGTTTCATTTCATTGAAAAAGAGGAGACAAGAAATGATAAAGATATATGATATTCAATTATATACATAAAATTACATTATATAAATGATAATTGATTTATTATTATTTTATATATTAAGGAGGAGAGGAGAATATAGAAAAAGTAAATAAATTGAGATAGGTTGTTTGAGAACGTTACCTCTTGATTATCACATCCTTGAAAGACACCTTAAAGAACATGGAATTGGTATTTGGGTGAGACTAGGAGCACTTATACATGGGGAGAGTGGAAAGAAGAGGTTTTTTAGATATCTTAATATCTTGAAGGCTTTTGAGGAGAAATTTGGTAGTGAGGATTGGTATTTATTCTTGAGGAGGGGGTGTTTTTAGAGATTAAATAATGATTATTTTATAATTAACGACAACCACATTTATATGGAATTAATTACTATGAATTTTTATGATAATTAATGTTTTAAATTATATTTAAGGTATATAAACACATCAATCGCCCATTTAATTTTGTAGTTTTTTGGTATCTTGAGCTTTTACCTTTTAACTTGAACCTGCTACATTATTTTATCCATACTACGGTAAATCTATTTTTTTACCATGTTTAATGTTTTATGAATAAAAATGAAAACATACTTATAAAATAATTTTTAAATCTTTATTACATATATGGAAGACATTTTTCAAAATTCAAAACATATAATTTTAAAAATAAAACTTAAAATTAAATAGTCAAAACGCAAAGAAATATTTTTTTTTTGAAAAATGTGTTTTTAGGCCTTAACATGTACTTATACCAAAATATGGTATCAATATTATTTAAAATATAATTATTCAGGTTATATATTACTAAAAATTCCTTAATTTAATTTTATATAAATTTTAAATCAGAAAATTACATTTAAATAAAAATAAAATTATAGTTTTTTAAAAATCATTATTTTTTACTATTCACTGAAAAAATTAATCTTTCCAAAAATTCTAAAAAATTCCTCTTAAGATAATTTTAGCGTGATAAATAAAAAATAATTTTAATTTTATCAAATAAAATTTATAAATTTTTCAATAATTAATTATATTTATTTCTCATGGAAAACAATGAAAATTGTTTTTTTAAGAAAACATATATTTGAAGAAGAAAACAACTTTAATAACAATTATCTGAATATTCAAAAATAATTAATTAATAAATTAACAAATGATTTGGAGAATTATATTTTTCATAATTTGTTTAGTATTATTAATTCCCGCCAATTTAGTGGTTAGTTTATAATGTTCAAGCTAAAATAATAATATTTTAGAGTTCTTTTAAGCTCAGTGTTCTATACAACATTGGTTATATAATAGATTAAATTTATTTTAAAAAATAGAGATACAATAACATATTTGGGGGTTACATTATAAAACCCTTACTATTAAATTTTCCCTCAAAAGTCATCACTCTGATACAAATAGATGAGGATATATCTACCTCATCAAAACCATTAGTTCCCACATAACTTCCTTAAATTGGTGGTTTCGCCACAAAACATTATCCCAGTTACTGGTGTTTTTTTGTATAAAATTATCTTTTCGATTGATAATATATATCAATTTTTCACCATTAGAAATATATTTCTATATTGGTATGACCTATGATTTTAGTACATGAGGAGGTTCAAGTATGTATTTCTTCTAGAGAGATACATGGAATAATCATGAACTTGATAGAGATTATGTGATAGAGCCATTCGATAAGCTATCATCCTAATATGATCATGAATTTATAAAAAAAATTATGCCCTTAAAATTTTAAATTGAACTTTGAAAATATAAGGTGTGTGTTTTAAAATTCATTTTCAGGAAACCCACATCATAAAATGTGTTAATAAAACATCCTCTTAAAAATATTAAAAGTAAAAGTAAAATATCACCAGAAAACTAAGATCCAGATTAGGAGAATATTTGTGGATAGTGAAAAAATTGGCATGGAATAAAATTATAACTATCAAGTTATGGTGTATAATTACTGAGAACATGGTCATTAGGAGGTTAAAAACAACAAAATCAAAGACCAAATAGGTCTTAAAAAGGTCATTAATATCATCAAAAATGATTATAATAGGTTAACATTTTATTTCAAAATAATTTTAGAAGATATACTTACTTAATTTCATATTATTAGAACAATATCAGTCTTTTTTTATACCTTGATCAATTTATACTTCATCTCTTACTCGAAGAAGTGAAGTTGAAATCGTAATACCTAAATTACTAGTGGATTATAAGATCAATAATGGGATGAAAATTCATTCCTTATATATATAGTTATCATAAATAAAATTATAATAGGTTATCCAATACGTATTGATATCAATATGGTTAAGTAATACTTTAATCTCTATAATCTCATAGAATGTTCAATGTAAAAAATTTCATAAATGGTTACCCTTATGAACCTTCCAAAAAATTAAAATCCAAAACTTTCGAATGAATGTCACTAAAAATTAAAAATAAACATATCATTAATCACCCAAGAAATTGACATATCTCTCAATTTTCACACACCAAACTTGTGAAGATCATTATCATGTATTCTACTAAAACGTCGTAACAACCTTAATTACCATAAAAAACGTAGTGAAAACATAAATTATTTCAAAAATAAACTCTTTTCACATACCATAAATAAAAAAATATATAAACTCAATCCATAAAACAACTTGTAATCATATCCGTAATCAGTTCCAAGTTCATAAATACCATCCAATATATTTTATCACAAAAATATCTCTTTATCTCACTATTATGCCCTCATAATCCACATATTATGGGTTTTCGTTCCCTTTATTGTGTTATACAAAAATATCACCTTACCACCTCAATAACTTTTCATGGTTACCAGTACAATTCAACATATAATTTCAAATAATTAAGTAAAAAAATATAGTGTAATTATCCATAGATGTTTCATTATTCCATAATACCATTAAATTACATTTATAACATTATTATTATATTCCAATACATAAACACTCAATCATTACACACCCTTTTTAAACCACTAACCAGGCTTTGTCATTTTATTCCTTAACACTTCTTCCACCTCATATGTTATTCTTAGTCTCTTAATCATCATAAATATAACCATTACTCATATAATATTTCCAAATATCTTCATAATATTCCCCCCTTGGGAATCAATTTTCATAATTCTCATACATTCCACCTTTAAAACATTTAATTGTCATTGATGCCTTAGGAATACCATTATTCTAATCCATTGAATTAACTAAAATTTTCACTTTTAATTTTCAATTTATTAAGTTATGTCCTTATTTTCCACAACCAAATAATATTCTAGATCCTCTGAAACATTCTCCATGATGGATCTTCCCACATTGTTTACATGATGAAAATTGAACTTTCCTTCCTATATAGTCACTATGAAACTCAATATATATATTATGGGATAGGTTAGGAAACTTACCAAAGTTTAGATTATTGATCATATTATGAGATTTTTGATTAGGCATAATAATAATGTTTCTCCTTCTGAATCCCATTTCATTTGGTTTATCATGAGGAAGATCATTCCATTTTCCATCACATTCACCATTAAAATGAATTCTCTTAATTCAATCCATTGTCTAAAACACAAAAATCATTGTGTGAGAGATAATAATCATAGTAGGAAACCACATAATCTTGATAAATTGATTATAAAATTTCAATATATGGAACCTAAGGCTTAATCCTTGTCTATTCATGATTATCACAAAAATTATTGGATTTTATCCTATACAAATTATTATCCTTTGGGATCTTACATAAGGTTTTCTCATCCAAGATTCTAAAGTCTAACTAAACCTTGATCCGATACCAACTTTAATGAACCATTATTTTCATAAATATATATATTACATCTAAATAGATAAATGATCATAATATAAAAAACAAAAACAATAACCACAAGGTTTTAGTATTTTTGGAAACATGGAAATATAAAATATTGGTTCCTAAAACATATATATATTCTCCCACTTATTCCTTCATAACTAGAACCCTATTTAGCATATCATACTTAATACATTTCATAATATTTATGAGAAAAACCTAATAAAGTCTTTTCTAAAATTCACTATAATAAAAAACATAATAGATATCAATTCATGATCACATGAAATCAAAATATAATAATAGGGTTATGTGATTATGATTGTAACTTATGAAGTTCATACCCAACCTATCATAGATCATAAACATTATTCGTGGAATAAACATTATAATTTTAGAAAACATGGACCATAAGAATGAAAATAATCATAAATCATTCATGATATACAATATTATGTCATAAAATTGTGGCACTATCATAAATATATAAATCCATATCATAGGTCAAGTTTAACTACCAAGACCACCAACATAGTAGATCAGGTTGCACATGTTTTCCATAGTGGATCATGATGCACCACTTTCCCATATTGGATCAAGACCACATACTTGTTTCTCATTGTTATCTCATGATATATACATATCTTTACGCAATTATTTTTGTGAAAATATGGGTGCCACCCACCACATAATGAAAACGATACATATGTGTTCCATAAGAACACAAATCATTCATAATATCAAAACCCATGAAAATAATTGTGTTCCATAAATATCATGACATCATAAAATTAAACCAACCATAAATTTAATAATGATAGTATCCTTGAATAATATCCCCAGTAAATCCTAAGTAACTTAAAATAAGGTTATCTTATATGGAAAAATATTTTGAAAGATCACATGAAATAATTTTTTAAAAAAAGTAACATTTCTATTTTTAAATCATTTATTTTTAAAGAGACGCACAATTTTCAAGGAAAAATATTTCATTAAAAATAAACTTTTAGTATTTAAAAGGAAACATAAAATCATTAAGTCTTCATGATAGTATTAAAATTTAATCATTATATATAAGATAAACAAATTCCTTCCGGGCTTTTTTTCCCGAAAAAGTAAAAAAGAACCACATTTAGAAATAAACAAAAATATTACTTTAAAATTGTGTTGTAAAATGTAAAACATGAGTAAAAATTAATTTAAACAATAATAATAGATTAGTAAAAACATTTTTGGAAATAATTTTAGAAAACATGGACACAGAAGAAAAGAGAGTTTTAGGGGAATCTTTAAAAATATAATTTTTAAAAGAAATCCCCTTATAAATTTCATACCACTAATGTGAGCATTAATAAAATGAATAGATTATGTGAATAAGATATAAATAAATATAAAAAAGTTTAAATAGAACATAAAATAATCAAAATTCATCTCACAAATAATCATGGCATAATCAATGCAGAATAAGTTTAACCCAATGGATAGAAATTTAGTTAAGAAATCTGGTACCACTTTTAACCCCTTGAATTGTATGCCCCATCAATGTAATAATAATAAAATAAAAAAATGTAATACCATGAAGATAATTAGTCTCCTAATATAATATATAATTGTTCATTATATATACAATATAAAATAAATAATTGGTGAATAAGAGATATATCTCATAGAAGTAAAAGTGAGACGAGAAACCCTTACCTCATGCTTCCCATTAGTTTTTCATACTTTAACCTCATGTGTAAAGGTTTAAAAAATGTTATTAATCAATTATATAACTATATATATATTTATAATTTCTTATATGATAATTTTATATCCTCTTACCAACCATTACTTAATAACATTTCATTATTTTCATTGTTTTGGGTGTGTTCGTTTCATGGTTTCATGATCAGTTCATTTGTGTATAATTATGGATTTTCATATAAAATGAAAATAAAACTATATAAGTGAAAAAAAATGTTATTAATGTACTTGAATAATTTAAAATATTCCCATATATCATTTTTCTTTCTAGAATGTGGATGATTCATTTGATAAAATGTTCATGGTAAATATTTAGTTAATTTTGGTAGTTTTTCTGTCCATCACAAACTAGTTTCATTTTATTTAATATTATGTATATATGTTAGTTCTGTAACATAAAATAATATATAATATACCTATTAAAATATTATTTCATTATAATAATAATTTTATGACCATTCATGAAGGTGGTAATGAAAAAAAAAGATCATTTTCTAAGGAGATGGTAAACTGCCGTAGTTTGGAAAATGGTTTTGTATTTTTAATATGAGGAGATAATGAAAGGGATTGATATAAAATGTTCCATTATAAACATAAAATTAAATTATATACATGATACTGGAGTTATTATTCTTTTATTTAATAATTATTTGAGGAAAATGTGGAAAAATTGAATAGATTATGAGAGGTTGTTTGAGAAACTTACCTCTTGAATATCACCTCCTTGAAGGAACCCTAAAAGAACATAGAAGTGGTATTTGGGTAAGAAAAGTAGAACATGGGATTGAGGAGTGTTTTGAGAAGAGTGGTTTTCATATATTGGAATATATTCAAGGCCTATGAGGAGAAAGGGGTGGTGAGGAGTGGTATTAATATTGAGGAGGGTGGTTTTAAGTGATTAAATAATGATTATTTTATATTTAAAGACAACCACATTTGGGTGGAAATAATTCCATGAAATTGGGATAATTATTAAAGTTTTAATTTATATTTAAGGTCTAACAATGCATTAAAAATATGTTTAATTTTTTAGTTTTTATGTATCGTGATATTTTACATTTTAACTTTAACCCACTACATTATTTTACCTACACTATGGTAAATATTTTATACCACAATATGTTTTTTGTTCCTAAAAATAAAAATAAAATTACAAAATAATTTGGCTCACCTAATTCCAAATATTGAATCCATTTTTTAAAATTCAAAATAAAAAAGTTGAAAAATTAAATTTAAATTTAAACTGTCAAAACGCAATGAAAAATAGTTTTTTGTAAAAAGTGTTTTTAAGCCCAAAAATATACTTATATAAAAATAAGTTATAAATATTGATTAAATTTCATTAATTAGGTTATATATAAATAATAAGTACTTAATTTAGTTTGAAATAAATTTAAAATCATAATATTAATACAATATAATGAAATTGAGGTATTTATAAAAATAAGATTTTTTTTACAATTCAATGAAATATTAAACTTCTATGAAAATTCAAAAAACTAATCCAAAGATAATTGTGACATTATTAATAGAGAAATTAGGTCCATTTTATCAAATACATTTTCAAAAATTTTAAAGAAATAATTATATTTATTTTCTCATAGAAAGAAATAAAAATCATTTTTTAAAGAATACATATATTTAAAGAATAAAATGACTTTATTAAAAAAATTGTGCATATCCATAAGGAGTAAATTAAGAAATTAATAACGAGTTGTAAAATTATATATTTCATAATGTGGTTAATACTATTCATTCCTACCAATTTAACGACTACATTATAATTATCTTGTTCAAAAAATATTTTGGAGTTCGTTTAAGGTTGGTGATTTGTGTAATGTAAGCTATCAAATAGATTAAATTTATTTAAAAAAAAGAGACATACCATAAAATATGAGGGTGTTACATGTGGAATCACTTGATGATTAGCGACCATGAGACCATTTCTCTATCACCATGATTATTAGACCTTGGTCGATCAAAGGGGTTTCTCATAATTATGTTGACATCTCATATATCATTCACAAGGTTGGGGAAAAATGTTTTGGAGTATTTTTGAGATCATGAAACCCATGTAATGGATTTCACGTGATCAAAGAGGACTTGTCCGGGGTCCTTCGCAAGACAAAGGAATTTTGTCAGGGGGCCTCTGTGGGATCTAGCTGACATGTCAAGCGGTCTTTGCAAGATCAATGGTGACCCCCCAGGGTGTATGACCCATTTCATGTGATGATTAGTGTATCATTCCTTTGTAATAAGATTCCACTATTTACATTTTTATTTATTTCCTTCTTTTATAGGTATAAAAGATCTCACGACATAGAGCGAGTGTTTTCAGGGAGAATTGTATGATCTTAGGATTTTCTTGAGGTACAAATCTCATCAATTTTAGTTTAAATTATTGTTTATGGGCTAATATTAGTACTATATGAGGTCAGGGGTGTATCAGGCATGTATGGGGATTTTTTGGAGTATTGATCAAATATTTTTCAAGAAAACAGACAAGATGAACGATTGGTGGTGGCCTCCTATGATTTGATCTCAAACCCTATTCGGGATGTCATTGGGTACCCGAATAGACTATATGGATGATGCTATAGAATAGGGAAAGAACCCTCAATAAGATTCTTGATTTGGGTCATGATTAGGGGAAAGAGAAGATAGGGCTGAGTTGTGGCTTGTGATATTAGTTGTGAATAGATATTTTTGGACATTTTGGTATTTTTATACATGTAATATACTGATGAAAGTAGACCTATTTTGAAATATGACCAGACATATCATTCTATATATGAGTTTACATATTTTTTTATATGTCTATATTTGGATGTTTATCACCAATTCATATATTATCATACTTATTTCTATGTAAAGTTACCAGAATAGTGTTATAGGGTATACTCCTCCTACTTATTCATTATTGTTATACTCCCACTATTTGAGTGATATGATAATCCATTGTGTTACAATCTTACATAAGGGAATAGTCTCCCCACACATACAACCTAGTCCCTCACTTCTAGTTGGAAACCTCTGGCATTAGGGGAGATGCTCTTGAGGCTATGTGACTGAGAAGATCATGACACCATTTAGTGGCTTCTATGTCAGGATGTTAAAACAATCACTCTCCTTCTCTGTGATTTTTATGTGATCACAGATGGAACTCATAGTGAAGTGTGAGTATTGACACAAACAACCCCAATTCTTGTATGTGGAGACATAGGGAAATCATATGATCACATAAACATGTCAAGGTCCATTGCATGATGGAGGTGGCATCCCAACATGCTCTCATGTGACACAGTCGACATACAGCTAGTGGCTCTGTGGGGTTTTGCGAATCGTACGAGTACATCGCATGAATACCAAAGTAACTCTACTTCATATGAGGGTTTTTTACTTTATATTCCTTTATTTTTGAAGGGGTTATAGATTATTGTTGGGTATCTACCAGATGAAAAGTCTCTTGATCAAGAGGGATCATCTGGAAGCCTTCAAACGATCATCAATTCTTTTCAGGATACCTTCATAAGATTTGGGATGCCAGTCAAGGGGGATCCTCATGATTAAAATGAGATCATGCACAATGTATGATAAATCTTCATAAATTTATAATGGTTATAAGATCTTTTGTCCTTTTTAAGGTTATTCAATCCACATGATTTTTCCACCCATTCTTCCAATGTTTTATGTGGAAAATAAAACCCACGCTTCTGTCTTTTCATCCCTTATAAATTTTTTAATTGTCATTTGGTGGGTGTCATAAAATTCCACCTAACCCATCAAGAGTGACATCCTTAGGGACAATAAATAAATTATGAGTAAACTAAATACCCAATTGTGTTTTATCTATCCAATATATTGGTATCTCAGGTGACATTTGGTCTCATAGGTGACCTTTGGTATTCTATTAAGTACTCTATAAATAAGGAGGTGGGGGTGGATCATTTCATAGGTGACCTCAACTCTCTATATCTCTTGAATTTTTTTATATCATGTGATCTCTTCATAAAATCTCATGACAATATCCCATTCACGATACCTCTCTATAATATATTATTCAAAAGACTATTTCATGAGTGTTTTGTGAGATATGATTGTGTAATGTTATTTATCTCAAAACATGTTCAAAAAAATTCCAAATAAAATAATATTAATTAATTTAAACTTTCCAAATTATATTTTCCATATGGATATCTTTCATGATTTATAGGATCTGCAGGTTCAGGCATGTGATCCCTTCAGTCATTATGTGGCTCACGTGACCATATTAGGATCATGCGATCAGGAGTCTCATAACAGATTACACGATCAGAAGATGATTTATGGGTTATGTAGGGGAAAATCCCCCAAGGAATCTCCTTAGTGTGTTTTGGGTGTGATTGTGTATGTTAACAAATCCACATGACCACAAATGAGAATGGTTGGTGTTTTCCAATGACATGTTTTTAAGGTGGTGTAGTTTCCAAGTGTTTTCCAAATTTTTGGGAATAAAAATTGGGATTTCGATGTTAGAAAAGGAAGGTTTTATTTGTAGGAGTTAATTTTATGAAGAACATTGAAGAAAATTTGAAAAGGGTGAAAACTGTGTACCATAATTCATGGACCACGTACCACGTTACAGGAACGGTACGCGGAGAAGTGGAAATGGTACGCGAGTGTGGTTTGCAAAACCAAAAATGGTTCATGGATTAAGGTTATGCGGTATGAAGATGGTGTGACATCGATGGAGGAGATCGACTGCTTAAGAGTTAAGGTAGTATGTAGAGCGTGTATGAAAGAGTGGTTCGTGAATAGTTTTTGGTTCACTGCGGCAGAAAGATCAGTACGTGGTGATGGATGGATTGAAGATTTGGTAAATCTTGAATTAGAGGTTTTTGTGGATATCTTTTCCTATATAATAATTGATAACCCCACTGATTACTGTAGAGATCAAATATCATTAGAACATCTGTTTGATCTAGGATTTTGGCAAAGTCTAATGGTGGTTCGCGAGGGATAATCCAGTGAAGGCAACGGTGGTTTGCGCCGAAAATTTTTTGACAGAGGATTTTAGTGGAAGTTGTATCCGCATAAGAATTGATACATAGATGAGGAATCTCCATTACACGAGAAAGTGAATTACTCTGGTAGTAAAAAGAGGTAGAGCTCCGGTACGAAGAAACTATGGTAGTCTGCGAACAATGAACAGTTCACGGACAGAGGGTGATTTGTAGAGGAGGTTCACGGAATTGTTATGCAGTAGCGGTACACGATCGAGAAGGAGGAGGTAGTCTGTAGATGATGGGGTGGTTTGTAGTGGCAGAAATAGTATGCGGAGGAGGTGACCACATACCAAACTTGCTACACAGTACGTGGTTGAACAAGGTGGTTCACGATTTGCACTAGGAATCTTGAAACAACTTCAAATCAGTTTGAAAAAGTATTTCCGGTATCTAGTAGTACCAAAGAAATTGGATTTCATCTATGAGTGAAAAAATAACTTCAACAGAGCATCTAACTACAGTCAAGGATGCGTGAATTCATGAAAATGAAAGGTCCAACATGTCCATAAAATGTGTTTGACCTACAAGTTGATAAACTGTGAGTGGATTTCTTTCCAAGAGTAGTGAGAAAAGGTAGAGGAAGATGATGAACCTTTCCACCGGCAATGAGCCAGAGAAATATGTATAGGGAGTGACCCATGGGAATGTAGTGAGAATACCCTAAACCCTATAAAGGTAGTGAGCCTGGGCATAAAATATCTAGCCTGAAAATTGTACTCATAATTAGTAGTGAGCCTTAGTGAATTTGGTACATTGGAACATTGTCATTGTATGCTCCTTGGGCATAGACCATTGAGGGTGAAACAAGTAAAAATCTTATTTTCTTGTGCTTGATTTCATATCTATTCGTATACAACTATGGGAGGAAGAAGGAATTGAGTTTTTTCTAACTACAAAACAAGATCTGATTAAGGAAATGTTTTCATCTTTCTTACCCTGATTCACCCCCCCATCAGGGTATTAGACCTAGTGTACCTAACATGTTATGTGATATGTGAGGCCTCCATGGGTCATGTGGTTTGTGAGAAATTTTTTAGGTCATGCGACCATGAATCAATTTATGGTTTATGTGATTCACATGATTCTTCAAAATTCATGCATCTCCTTTGACATGATTTTTCACTCGTCTGACATGTGTTTCTTTGTTTTATATAGATAGATTGCAATTCCTATAAATATGTCACCATATATAGATACATGGAAATGATTATTTTTAATCATAATACTGACCCTTGGTATCTCGTGTTCTCTAATAAAGAGGCTCTGAAGAGGCTTCTCCCATATAAACTTCAGATCTACCACTTTTCATACCAACTTTTTGTATTCGAATTCAGGATACTATATGAAGTTTTAATTTCCTCAGATAACTAAAACCATATATGTTTATGGTTTTTCTCTTCTCTAGATCATGTTTCAATGATTATTTACAATGTCAGTCAATTAGTCATGGTATAGTCCAGTTGGGTTTCCTGTACATTGGAAAAATCTCCACAGGGTCTGGACGGTTTCATTTTTTGCTACCATCCAATTTATTAAAGTTATTAAAGAATATTTGTGTCATATATGAAGGATTGTAGAAGTGTATAAATATGTACATGGTACATATTACTTGATCAAAATTTCTCTGATGAATTTTCTTGATGATTAATGTTTAGACAGAGCTATTTGGAATTTTCCGACCAGCTACGCACTATTCAAATTTATGAGGTAGTATTGACTTCTTAGTTCATATAATGACACAAATAGGATCTTATTAATGAAATAATTATAAATTGGTTTCCAAGAACTAATTAATTTCTTCTTTTCTATGACGAGGTAGGGATTATACTCTATGATATTAGCTAACTTGGTGGGATATCTTCACTTAGGGAGATGTATGATGACTTCCTTCATACCATGGGTATCATGGATGACCCCACATAAAATCTAGTATTGAAAAGATACATGCATAAAATTTTGAAAGATAAGTTAAATAAGTAGATGAATATATGATCTCAATTTCATTTGAAGGATTGAGTCAACATATTTATCTACCGTAGACGAGCTTGCATGACTATTATATGCACTTACTGGTCCCCTTATTAGGAGGCTTGTGATAGCGTAGGATCATACTAGCTAACCCTTGAGGTTGAGGAGTGTAAAAAATGGGGTTACTGGGTGAGAAATGGAATATCCCTAAGCCTTAGGCTAGTTAGTTTCTTATACATGTTCTTGAATAGATGAATTTTCCAAACCAGGGATGCTCACCTAGATATTCAGGTGAGAATTTTGGTGAGGGAAGATCAATTAGAATAGGGGTGGGCCTTAATTTATCCATACCAACTCTAGGTTTACTATAACAAATCCTATCCCATATTCAACAAGGAAACATTCCTTACTAGATTAGAGGTCCCTTCCAGTTTTTATTTGGCTAGTTAGTAGAGTATTTTCACTACTATAATACAAAAAAAAGAGATCACAAACACCTAATTTATTCCCATGATGTGAAATATTTACAAGGCAGAGGCAATGCCACTTGAATTTTATGAGTTTATTAGTATATTTATTCAGTCTGATCATTTCAATTTTTTACATTCTCCTACTCTGAATGGTCCAATATATGATAATGGTAGTGCCTCTCTTGCTGAACGATCATATAAAACCTATTTTCAGGAAGGGTTTCTCATTGTCTGTGTAGATGAGTGGATTATTTGAGAACCATATAATCCTATCATTTCTCCTATCAATTAGGTTGCATTAAAAGGGTTCCCCACCTCTCCTTAGTTGTCATATGGGGATAATAGAAAACCAATATTATCCATCAATTTGGGATTATATTGGTGAAAAGGGAAACAAATGATGAGATTATAGTTGGGCTAGTTATGACCCCTATTTTCCTATCTTATGATTGTACCAAGGATTGGGTAGAAACCTAGACACATGGTGTGTAGAATAGGTTGGTCTTTCAGGTGTAAAAAACCATGTAATTAACTTACTCCATATATGTAGCAATAATGTAGTTGATTCAAGATTCGGGTGAGGCATCGAGGAATCGTCCTTATCCTAGTGATGACCATACCATTAATGGGGTATAATTTATTAAGGAAGTTAGTCCTTTAACATGGGAGATGAATGATGTATCATTCACGAAAAGAGTACATGAGACTTCCTATATTTATTTTTCATTAGCTTATCCAATCATTCTCCCTTATGAAATACCTACCCTAGTAGTTACAGAAGACCAAGAATGCCACAAGCTAATATGGTATCAGATTCACACCTTAATCATAGGGACTCCCCAGGAAATGTTTTGTGACATTAGTATCACATTATCCAACCCTTTCAATATTTGGGGTAAGAGACTTTAACCTCCAACCATTATATGATATCATGCTACAAATAATCAGGACTAGACAATAATTTTTTGATAGTGAGAAGGGTACAAATAGTTTAAATGATAAAGGTTCTTGGGACCAATCACTAACAGAAGCATTAGAGTCTCTTGAGGAGAAACATCCCACAACCTCTTAATTACACACTAAAATGGAACTATGGGCTGTGGAAATTTCATATTATGAAGTGCTTTCAATTGTCACTAGATCCCATATTTTTATGTCATTATATTTATTAGAGACTGGTCAAAAATAATCTAAAGAGTTCAATTATTTTATCAAGACTCTTCTTTTTAAGGTGAAAATGGAGGAGGAAAAGTGAATGGCTCTTCAACATTCCATTAATAGTTCTCTCCAGAATCTAGTAGATTTGGAAAATTCGACTGATAAAATCTTACTATAGTATAATCATCCTTGTTATATATTTGATTAATTCTTTGGAGAGGATCCAAAATCTAGAGATTCCTCCCATTTTTTGAAAAACTTATCAATTAATGTGGCTTATGAAATTCACATATAATTTTCCAACATTCTTTTATCCATGATTTGAATGAAATTTTAATGATCTAATGTTATATATATCATCAATGATACTCATAATTTTCATAATATGAAGTAAAACAATATTCCTAGTTTTGAATTTTTTAATTGAAACATATGTTTCTTGAGAAATACCCATGAATGCGGAACAATATTATATTCCTCTTGATGTATCTTCTCTAGTTGTCTTGATATTACCTAATTCATAAAAGGATAATATTCACCTCAAAGGGAGAATGCTCTATCTTTTATTAGGGTCTTTGGACTTAGCGAGTGTACCTTTATTTTTTCTAGGGACAAATGAAGATCCCTATAAGCTTTATATATTTGTATTAATATTTACCTATTTTTACCTAAGGTTCATATAGGGGAATTCATAGAGGATATGGACATGGATTTTATCTTGGATTCTGTATTAGAGGTTTTCAACCAGAGATGTTTTGTTCCATTTCCATTTTATGAGTGCTCAATATTGTCTAGAACACACAAATTGCATGTCCAACAAGTAAAGACATGAATTTTTTCTAGGGTTACCTTTTTAGATTTTCAACAAAGATATAATTTTGTCTCTTTTAGTTAGGAATTTTATTTTCTTACAAAATAGACCATTGTTTTGTTGTAGTTTAAGGTCTTCAATATTAAACATTATATTACTAGTAGTTTAGATTATTCTAGATAAGACTTTCTATGATTGTTAATATACCATTTTTGAAGTAATGTTCTCCATTAATTTTAACATCATGTGGTGAGGATGTATTCCATGACATTTAATGCCATGTGTCAAGGATGTCTTCTATGTAGTTTAATGTCACGTGGTAAGGAATTCTTCCATGTAGTTTGACATCGTATGGTAAGGACAACTTCTGTGCAGTTTAACGTCATACAATAAGGACATAAATATGCTATGAAGTTTAAATTATTTCATCAAGGGTGTTATTGATGAATATATAATATGGTTCGTCCATGTTAGGGATGAATCAAAACAACCTAAGGTGTTGAGTTCTGCCACAATGTTGTTGGGGCTCATTAGGATTTGTGTTCCATTCCTGTAAGGAGGAAATGACTCTAGGTTTTTGTTCATAACCCTTATGCACGATTATCATGGTAAAACATAGGTTACCCTCTATTTTCCAAGGTTTATGAAATATTTTTAAATGGTATTAGTCAATATGAAATATTAGGGAAGCCAAATGAATCAAGATAGTTGGATTATGGTTTGAGATATTCACAATCAAAAAATTTGATTCATTGAACATGGAATTAGGAAGACTTGTCAAGGATGACCGATGACACCCTAAGGTACTGGGTTCTACCATGGTGTTACCAGGGCTCATGAGGATCATAGTTCCTTTAATATAAAGAGGACATTCCTTTAGTTGGTTGCTCAAATCCATTATGCATCATTAGAATGGTCAAAAAGAGGTGTCCAAACTCTTTTGCGAGGTCAATCAAAGGTTTTCGGAGACTCAAACGTATGAACAATGAGGTGATAATTGCAGTGAATAACTATCCAGAAAGGCTTCAAGCACCGTAGGGTAGTTCATATCCTGATTTGGGAATCTCAGGCCCTACGCCTTGTGGTTTTGATCTATGGGGTGTGGGCTATCAAAAGAATATGGAATGGAGTGTTGCATCTCTGAATTTATAAAGGGTACAAAGCACAATGACGTAATGTCAATGATGTAGAATCTAATTAAATAGTGTAGTTATGGGGATTTAAAATCATGGTAAAATGTTCTCAGTTCATAATAATGACATGGTACAATAATTTCGGGGATGACCGAAACCACCCTAAGGTGTGGCGTTCCACCACTGTGACATTATGTCTCACAAGGATTGGGTGTCCCTTTTACAAGTTAATGATGCATTCGGTTAACATCTAGAAGCTCGGATGCAGATCCATAAGTGTACATTAATAGTCAAAAAAGGGTAACATGAATCATGGTATCCTCTTACAAGGTACATTTAAGGTTTTTGGTGATCTGGGACACTCAAATCATGAATTATGATTTGCGGAAAACGTAATATTCAAGAATGGTTTGAGAACCCTGAAGGTTGTGTCATCACCTAGTGAACATGTTGTCGTAGAGAGGATATGTGACACAACATTTCTATAGCTTTTTCCTAGATGAGAGGGTCCAAAAAGCACATATCAATTTTTACTATGTCTAAAAATTGTCCCCCTGTGAGTTTTATTCTATATTAATTTATTCCCTAACTTTTTCATAAACTTTGAAGATGAATATTTAAGAAAATAGAGACTTTAAATTTCCATAGGCTTACTTTTGTTGGTTTTCATCTTGAAATTTTTTATGTATCTATAAGGTCATATAGATTTCACCCAAGTGAACACTGTTTATATTCATGAAGTAAGAGGAAATGTAATAAGGGGAATGTTACACAATAGCATAATGTGGATACCGAGGGTCAGGAGTAATCCAACATCCTTTTAAGATGGTGATTAAAATGTTGTAAATCATGGATTGTGCTCCTCAGACCAGAAGTAAGGATATGGTATTGTTACACCCAAAGCTTCTATGGTACGCTTTTCTTTGAATAATACAATAACATGTGTTGTGCGCAACTCCGAGTTCTAACACACCATAAAAAGAAAATTAGCCATTATGAATAGTAATACCCACTTTTTGAAATTTTATAAATTTTTCATTCAAAATGGACTTCATTTTTGGATTCAGAATATCGAAATTAGCCTAGGGTGAATTTTTGGTATATTTCTGAAAACTTTCATTCTTTGATGAATAGTGAAAAACACTGAGTTATAGTTTAAAACCCAAATTTTTATTTAAATAATTATTTATTTTATTTAAATTTATTTTAGGTCAAAATAGATATATAATACCCATATATGTTCAATGTAATTCATTAGATTCAATTTATAATAATTATAGATATATAAAAATTTTATAAAACTTTTCACCGTCTTTTACCCACCTCCTAGGAGCATTTTCAAATTTATATAAAACATAATTTTACCACTTCTGTGAGTTAAATTTCGAAAATCCAAGAGACGCGGTTAATATTAAGGAGTAAAATGTGGTTCAACAAGATAAAAATAATTTTTTGGTGAATAGTAACTTTTTACTTTTATTTACCACGGTTAAAAGTAAATAGGGTAATTAAGGGTAAAAATGATATTATTATTACGCTAACACATGTCCTAATTCTATTGGATAAGTATAGTTCCACCAAAAAAACCTTAGGAATAAAATATGAACCTCTTTTGTCTACTTTTATTAGATTAGGACACTTATTTTTATTTTATTTAAAGAAGAGTTAAAAGAATTAAAATCTAAGTTTAATAACTAAAACATTTTTAATATAGGTTTATAAATAAGATAAATTAGACGATAAATATTCATTAGAAAGATTAAAATATTTTCTACATAATGGTATTGTATTTATAGTTTTTAGAAATTAAATAATTTAATTTATTTATGACACAATGATGATGCAGTAATTACCTAATTAATGGAATATTAAAATAATTGATATTATAAATGTCCAAATAAATGTAATTTGAAACTTTTTATGAATTACACTAATTTTATAGGTTAATATGACATGTTAGGGTTGGTTAGATGAATCTTATTCTAAGTAATAATGTCGTTATAATTTTTACAAAAAACAAATACCAAATAGTGTCAAAATTGACATAAAATAGTTTTTAAAACAAATATTATATTATTGATTGATATAATGGTCTTAAAAATCTAAGGATCGTCAAAAATAATTAAATAAAAATATATACGACATTAATGAACCAATTGGTATTCGATTGGCAGTTTATAGTAAGTTTATTAACCATATAGTGTAACAATACAAGAAGACACAGTAAAAGATAAATTATTTAACTTTGAGTTAAATCTAAATGATAAAGTTCAATTGCTAACCTAAACTTGTCTAAAACATATTTTTTGAGAGTATTTAGACCCATCCCCACACTAGCATTGAAATAAGTAACTTTTGAGCCATTATAAACTGAATATAAATTTATTATAAAATAATATTTTAAGTTTTTCCTAAGGTGCCCCTCACCCCTCTTATAAAAGGGCACTTCCCCTTCTCTCAAATTCACACCTCCAAAGACATTTGGCTAGGCCAAAACCTGCCCAAATAACCTATCAACTGTCCTCCCTTAATCCTATATAACTTCCCTTTGTCAGAAATCCAACCTACGGATCCATTTTGATCAAATCAAATGGAAGAACCCGAAGAAGAGATGATGATTTCACCACTCTTTCAAGTTCTCTTATTCTTCCTCTTACTCTTTCTTTGTTGTTTCAATTATAAAATAATAACTCTAGTATATTCTATATACTGTGATGTTATTATAAAAAAGGCACAACTATATTAATTATTTTATCCATCTTATGAATGATAATGTCACCATGCTTGCGTACGTACGTCTTACCGTCTCCACGCTGTGGTGTAATTTGTTATTCAACACTATGCTATTTGGATGGATATAATGATGAGTAATATGTATAAATATAATGAAAATAACATGATAATGTATCTGTAAAATTAATATACCATCCAATTCCACACCTTTAAGGTAATGATATTGTCGCTCATGCGTACGTACGGATTACCATCTCCACGACGCGATGAGAATCATTTCCACGTTCACCATTCCTCAACGATTATAAAAATATATATTACTAATAAGAATGTAATATATGAAATAATAATGATACTGGAGATATATATAATTATACATACATATATATGTACTTACATATATCTTATTCACTTAGTTCCGTTCAATACGATATGAAAACGAAAACAACATTTATGCATACGTACGGACTACCATTTCCATAAACGATGTTTTTAATATATGTATATTATACAAATTTATACTATAAATATATATGATATATAAATCATGTTTCTTATTCTGTAATTATTTAAATCATTATCTAAATTATACGATCAAAAATAACAAGTTAAAACACATACGATAAAGAAAGTGATTATTACCAGAAATGTTAATTTAACAAGGAAATTATTATTAAATGGGTAGTATAGAGTTGTAAATGAATAATGTATGATATCATAAATATTAATGTGGCTCTGGTGTAATTTAATAACATACTACTATCTTCATACAGGAGGTTAAACGTACCCTCAACTAAAGGAAAGTTCAAGGTAAGGGGTTATCATCTCACTTCTTATTCCCGTGATATTCATGTCATATTGCGACTATTACATTTTGTGTGGTGTATGTACTTCCAATTATTTTATTCTTTTTATAATAAAATTTAATTTAATTGTATTTAAATATTAATTTTATGATACTTCTTTCATGGGGTGTATGTTTCCTAAGTTACCAAATCGGTAAGGGTTACTTCCTCAATCTCATTATTATCTGAGATTGTTTATGTGTATGTTTCTACTGGGACATATTTATTATCCATTTCCATGTTTCATAAAAGTGTTTTCAAAGGGATTATTTTTAAGGGACTTTTTTTACTAAAACATCATTTTAAATGTTTTATATATTTATTCTTCTAAATCATTCACATTAATGTTCATGTTTTCAAAATGGTTTTTAAGAATTTATTTATATGGACATGAACATTTTTAAAATGTTAATTCCTTTCAAAAGTTTCAAAGTGGTATGGGACACTCTGATTCAAAAATGTCTTTAAATTTCTTCCTTTCTAAATTGTGTGACATTGAAATATTTTTATGAAAAAGGGATATTTCTCTCAAAGATTTTGGAAAATCATTTTTATGTATATCAACATCCCTTGATGGATTTTAAACTTGTTTGAAGTTGATTTATTATAATACAGTATTCCATATTGTATTGAATGAGTTATGATATGTTTGACTGTGTATTTTCTATTTTTATACCGTTCATGGTTTATGGTTAATGTATTGATATTCCGTATGCTAGTTTTGATATGAATGTTTATGTTATGTTCCAACTTTTTCATTTGAGGAATGCAGTGGACTTAGTAATTGACATATGGAGCCTGCTATAGCTCCTCGATGCATCAGTAGGTCTCATAAGACAAACTAGTATCGTGGCACAAGGCCTTGACAAAAATTTTATTTGTAGTCTTGGCATAAGGCCTTGACTATGTGGTAATGATGTCCTTTTTTAGGCATTCCCTCATTATAAAATTAGTTATTATATGTGATTATTTTACTAGTATAATATCCATGTGCATGTTAATATGGTAATTTTTGATTTATTTTTCCCATATTATGTTCAAGTTTATGGTCAAAAGGATTTTTTTTATTACACATCTTGCCTTAAAGTTTTATAGCTTCCTCTAGTTTATTTACCCTTACTGAGCATCTAAGCTCACCCCATTCTTATGTTTTATCTTCCCAAGATTCTAAGAAGTGTATTATGATTGATATGTAGGGTTAATCTAAAGGGAATAATGGAATTCTCAAAGAACTATCTATGTTGCGTTTAATGTTTGAAATTGTAATGTAATGTTAATGTGTGTAATCTATTTTCCAAGACTGCTAAACTGATCAGTCCTTCAGGACTTGATTCCTTGTAATCATGCCAATGTATTAAAATAATTCACTAGCTCTGGGTAACTGGGGTCGGGGCATTACAGTTGGTATCAGAGGAAGTTTATCAAAAACCTTGGAAACTATATTTAGATAAACTCTAATTAGAGAACATTTCCCTAAGATAGACTTTGAGGATTAGTATAAAATAACTTCCTAGAATTTTGGTACTGTGGAGATTTTGTGAGTTTTACAAGAAATACATCCTTGTGTGGATACGATCAGGTAGAGGTGGTGCTGGAACAGATGTACCTAGGGGTAAAATTCGAAATCACCACTTTGGGCTAGACTCGAACGGGAACTGGTGCACAACAACGGGCCTTGCTGCACTCATGGTTACTACACTCCTGGGGGGATATTCTTAAGATAATTCTCATTTTTGTTACAATCCATTATGAAGGGTTTATGAGTATATACTTCCTCAAGGAAAATATTTTTATGATTATGGATTATATCCATAAACTGTTCAATTTATGTTAGGTATTTCACAAGTTTGGAATTATTCATTGTAATTCATAAACTGACCTAGTGTATTAAATTGTATAGAAATGGTTTCCAATAGAAGGAATGTGAACTCCATCAATACGTATGATCCAAATAGTAAGAAGGATCATATCTTTCATAGTATTAATCCAACATTTAGAAGGGAAATAGTCTCCCATGTATTCTTAACATATGAATAAATAGTATCGTGTGTTAATAAGATAAGTAAATAATGCTATGAGTCCTATGGATTTGAAGGTAAGAAAGAGAAGAAAATGATGGAAGAGAGAAAGATGGATAAAGGGAAGATGGAAAAGAATAATTTTCCCATATGTGATAACTGTGGGAAGAAACAACCTAGAAATTGCCAGATGGGAATGGGAGTTTGTTATAAGTGTGGATAAAAAGGACACCAAGTACGTGACTGAAAGGGTAAGAAAAAAGTTTCAAATGTACAATGCTTCATATGCAAGGAGTTGAGACACTACGCGAACCAATGTCCAAATCATCAGAGTGTTCCCAAAATGATGCCATTGAATAATAATCAAGTTATGATACTACCATAGATGAGGAGGAATGATTAGAGTTATTGTGTTGTTATTAAAGAGTTATGTCATTTGAGTGTTGTATCAACGATGTACTGGATATAATAATTATGAAGTATAAAAGGATTGTACTGCAATACCATTTAATTAAGGACTTGAGATTACGTGGAACCAGGAAAAGTGACTCAATAGCAGGTTAAATTTTTGGAAAATATATTTTTGAGAGAAAGATAACCCATAATATGGTTCTGATACTAAGGTAGTGATTTTGGAATAACACATGTTTGATTTGGATAAATTATATTGGATATTATTGAGTAAATTGAAACTGATTAATGATTTGGATATTCCATCATTGTTGGAGTTTACGACATTTTTGGATCGAAGAAGTATATCCAGTATTCTATAAGGAATAAGGGAGCATGAATGTAATCAATAAGGTTTTATGGTAATTCATGGTGTTACCATGTTTTAAAATAATACACGATGAAGGTGTTCACATGTTATTACATGGAAAAAAGGATCTTCATTGTGTTTAACTTCCTTATACATTTTGGACTTTGAGTTTGCACAAAATTACTTTGGATAATTCTAGTTTGAGATTATTTTTGTATTGTGATAAAAAGGAAAACCCGAAGGTCAGGAGACAACCTGTCAGGTCCTGCAAGGCTGCGAGACTTGAACTCGCAACTAAAGGGTGATAAGGGTGTATCACCTACCACTGGCCCACGTGATGTCCTGGACTGAAAAATTTAGTTGTTCTAAAGGTCTGGTAGATGAATTATAAATTCATTTTTTTGGAACCCTATATAAATAGGAAAAATAAAATATATTTTTTATGTTCTATTATCTTTTAGAGTGAAAGATGAGTTTGTGGTAGAAATTAGTTAAAAGATGGAACTCTACTTGTCAAGTATATATTTTTTTCCTTCTACTATTAATCTATGAAGAAATTAATTCTTAATCTTTAGGTAAGGGATCTTGAAACTAAAAATTTGTTTTCCTAATACCTTATGTTTTGTTGAACCGATGATATTTTAAATCATCATAGATTGATTGCTTTGAGGCCCTAAATTCTACAATTGTTTGTGACTGATGACCTCAATCACTCCATATAAATATTTACAGTTTCCCTCCAATTAGTGTCTCTAATTTCCACCGATGTTATCCTAATCGAGATCATAAATTGGTGGTGACTTTTTCATTCCCATTTTCCACTTATTAAGACTAAAATTTATTATCCCAATTTTTGATGTGGGTTTTCCCACAAAGGTATTTTCTATTTTCAACCTTTTATTTTCAAATAACAATTTCAAATTTCAGGTATGAAATTATTTGATGGAGGGGATAATGTAACACCCCAAGCTCCCATGGTATGATTCTCTTTGAATAATACAATATCTTGTGTTGTACACAACTCTGAGTTCTAAAACACAAAAAAAAAAGAAAATTAGTCGTTATGAATAGAAATAACCACCTTTTTAAATTTTATAAATTTTATCTTAAAAAATGGACTTCATTTTTGGATTTGGAATATCGAAATTATCCAAGGGTGAGGATTTTGTATTTTTCTGAAAACTTTCAATTTTTGATGAATAGTGAAAAACACTGAGTTATAGTTTAAAACCAGATTTTTTATTTAAATAATTATATATTTTATATAAATTTATTTTAGGTCAAAATAGATACATAATACCTATATAGGTTCAATTTAATTCATTGGAGTCAATTTATAATAATTTTAGATATATAAAAATTTTAGAGAACTGTTCACCGTCTTTTACCCACCTCCTAGGAGCATTTGCAAATTTACATAAAACGTAATTTTACAGCTTCTATGAGTTAAATTTCAAAAATATGAGAGACACGGTTAATATCAAGGAGTAAAATGTGGTTCAATAAGATAAAAATAATTTTTGGTGGATAGTAACTTTTTACTTTTATTTACCACGGTTAAAAGTAAATAGGGTAATTAAGGGTAAAAATGATATTATTATTACCCTAAAACATGTCCTAATTATATTGGATAAATATAGTTCAACCAAAAACAACCTTTGGAATAATATATGAACCTCTTTGGTCCACTTGGATTAGATTAGGGCACTTATTATTATTTTATTTAAAGAAGAGTTAAAAGAGTTAAAATCTATGTTTAATAACTAAAACATTTTTAATACAGGGTTATAAATAAGAAAAATTCAACTATAATTATTCATTATAGAGACAAAAATATTTCATACATAATGGTATTTTATTTATAGTTTTTAGACATTAAATAATTTAATTTATTTATCACACAATGATGATGGAGTAATTACCTAATTAATGGAATATTATAATAATTGATATGATAAATATCCAAATAAATGTAATTTTAAACATTTTATATATTACACTAATTTTCTAGTTTAATATTACATGTTAGAGTTGGTTAGATGAATTTTTTTCTAAGAAATAATGCTGTTATAATTTTAACAAAAAACAAATAACAAATAGTGTAAAAATTTATATAAAATAGTTTTTAAAACAAATTTTATATTATTGATTGATATATTGTCCTAAAAATCATACGTTCAGCCAAAAGACTTATATAAAAATATATATAGCATTAATGAACCAATAGAGGTTATATTGGTAGTTTATAGTAAGTTTATTAACCCTATAGTGTAAGAATACAAGAAGACACGGTAAAAGATAAATTATTTAACTTAGAGTTAAATATAAATGATAAGGTTAAAATGGCAACCTAAACTTGTATAAAACCTATTGGTTGAGATTATTTAGACCCATCCCCACCCTATCCTCCAAATAAGTCACTTTGGAGCCATTATAAACCGAATATGAATTTATTATAAAATAATATTTTAATTTTTTCCTAAGGTGCCCCTCACCCCTCTTATAAAAGGGAACTTCTCCTTATCTCCAATTCACACCTCCAAAGCCATTTGTATCGGGCAAAACCTGCCCAAATATCCTATAAAATGTCATCCCTTCATCCTAGAGGTCTTACTTTGGTCAGAAATCCAACCTAAGGATCCCTTTTTATCAAATCAAAAGGAAGAACCTGAAGAAGAGGTAATGATTTCACCGCCCTCTTTCAAGTTCTCTTATTTTTCCACTTACTCTTTCTTTTTTGTTTCAATTAAAAAATAATAACTCCAGAATATTATATATATTGTGATGTTATTATAAATATTTCACAATGATATTCATTATTTTATCCATCTTATGAATGATAATGTCACTATGCGTGCGTACGTACGGCTTACTGTCTCCACGCCGTGGTGTAATTTGTTATTCAACACTATGTTATTTGGATGGATATAATGATGATTAATATGTATATAAATAATTAAAATGACATGATAATTTCTCTTTAAAATAAATATACCATCCAATTACACACCTTTAAGTAAATTATGTTGTCGCTCGTGCGTACGTACAGATTACCGTCTCCACGACGCGATGAGATTCATTTCCACGTTCACCATTCATCGATGATTATAAAAATATATAATACTAATAAGTATGTAATATAAGAAATAATAATTCTAATTTAGATATATATAATTATATATACATATATATTTACTTACATATATCTTATTAACTTAGTTCCATTCAATACCATATGAAAACGGAAACAGCGTTTATGCGTACGTACGGACTACCGTCTCTATAAACGGTGTTTTTCATATATGTATACTATACATATTTATACTATAAATACATAATATATATAAATAATTTTTTTTATTATATAAGTATTTAAATCATTATCTAAATTATACAATCAAAAATAACAAGTTAAAATACGTACGATAAAGAAAGTGATTATTACCCGAAATATTAATTTAACATAGAAATTATTATTAAAAGGGTAGTATAAAGTCATAAATGAAAATATTATGATATCATAAATATTGATGTGGTTCTGGTATAATATAATAACATACTAAGATCTTCATATATGAGGTTAAACTTACCCTCGACTAAAAGAAAGTTCAAGGTAAGGGGTTTTCATCTCACTTCTTATTCCCGTGAGATTCATGCCATATTTCCACTATTACCTTTTTGTAGTGTATGTACTGACCATAATTGTACTATTTGTGTAATACACTTTAATTTATGTGTATTTATATATTAATTGTATGATACTTCTTTCATGGGGTGTATGTTTCGTAAGTTACCAAATTGGTAAGGGTTAATTCCTCAATCACATTATTATCTGAGATTACTTATGTGTATGTTTCTACTAGGACATATTTATTATCCATGTCCATGTTTCATAAAATAGTTTTCAAAGGGATTATTTTTAAGGGAATTTTTTTACTAAAACATCATTTTAAATGTTTTAAATATTTATTCTTCTAAATCATTCTCATTAAGCTCCATGTTTTCAAAATAGTTATTAAGGATTTGTTTATATAGACATGAATGTTTTAAAAATGTTAATTCCATTCAAAAGTTTCAAAGTGGTATGGGACACATGGATTCAAAAATTCCTTTAAATATCTTCCTTTCTAAATTGTGTGACTTTTAAATGTTTTTATGAAAAAGTGATATTTCTCTCAAATATATTTACAAATCATTTTCATCTATATCAACATCCCCTGATGGATTTTAAACTTGTTGAATTTGATTTATTATAATATAATCTTCCATATTGTGTTGAATTAGTTATGATATATTTGACTGTAGATTTTCTATTTTTATACCATTCATGGTTTATGGTTAATGTATTGACATTTCATATTCTAGTTTTAATATGAATGTCTATGCTATGTTCTAAATTTTTTATATGAGGAATACAGTGGACATAGTATGTGATGGGTGGAGCCTGCTATAGCTCATCGATGCATCGGTAGGTCTAATGAGACATACTAGTGTCTTGGAACAATGCCTTGACAAAAAATTTATTTGTTGTCTTGACACAAGGCCTTGACTATCTGGTAATGATGTTCGGCGTTAGGCATTCCCTCATAATGAAATTAGTTATTAGATTTGATTATTCTACTAGTAGAATATCCACATTCATGTTAATATGGTAATATTTGATTTATTTTTCCATATTATGTTCATGTTTATGTTCAAAAGGATTTTTTTTATTACAAATCTTGCCTTAAAATTTTATAGCTTCTGCTAATTTGTTTACCCTTACTGAGCATATGAGCTCACCCCATTCTTATGTTTTATTTTCCCAGGATTCCATGAAGTGTATTCCGATTGATATACAGGGTTAAGCTAAAGGGAATAACGGCATTCTCAAAGAACTATATATGCTGTGTTTTATGTTTGAAATTGTAATGTAAAGTTAATGTATGTAATCTATTTTCCAAGACTGCTAAACTGATCGGTCCTTCGGGACATGATTCCTTGTAATCATTCCAATGTATTAAAATAATGCACCAGCTCTGGGTAACTGGGGCTGGGGTGTTATAGGGATAATCATACTAGGGATGGCCCAGAATACTCTAAGGTACTGATTTCTTCTGTGGCGACGTCAAAATAATAAGGATTAGAAAGCCCCTATTACAAGGAAAATATTTCACTGGTTGGTAGGTCAAAGCCCTTATGCATTGACAGAAAGATAAAACATAGATATGTATTTACATTTACAAGGGATATGAATGGTTCTTGGAAACCTAATGAGATCAAGACTTGAAGTGTGATTTATGGGAAGAGGGGATTAAATGATGATGGAAGAACCTCATACTATGGTTGATCGTGTTCAAGATATTTTGGTCCTTTTATAATTAATGATTATGGGTAATGTCTTGGACATTTTAACATAATATAGTGGGGAAGTATCTGTCATGAATTTTAATGTCATGCGATTAGGAAATTTTCTTATCCTCATAGTTTAACTTCATGTGGTAAGGATGTGGAAACCGATGTGAAAATTATGTAAGATATCCTTAGGGACACTTTTAATTAGTCAGGGGAATTTTGATGTAGGTATCATCCTTTACCTGTGCGTAGAATTATTTTTGGTTATCTATGTGTCAGATCCCTTCTTGCAAAGATTTTTCATGTGCGAAATAAATCCATACATAGATCTAACTCATGAAAATGAGAAATGATAATGTATCACTCAAGACTCTATTAAAATAGTTATATGCTTATCTTATGCTCCATTCAAAGTGAAGACCTTTTTTCATTTAGTTTAACATCATATGACTTAGACATTTTCTTCACAGGTCCATCCCATATTTAGTTAGGGGTAATTTTATTTTTATCATTTTTTCTTTTGTGTTTGAACCCATGATTTGAGCTATGGGTGTCACTACATATCCTATCATGAAAGGAATCAAGCCCTAAGTAGTTATTTCATGAAATATACCTATGAAAGTTTTACCCATACATAGGGATGGGGAAAATTTTATTATCTTATGGCTTGACCTAGGATTGTAGATTGAGGTGTCACTATGTATCTTATGGTAATAGGAATCAAGCCACATGTGGTTCTTGATTGGGAATTTCACCATCCAATCCTAACCCATACATTGAGGGGGGGGGGGGGGTTTCTCTATTGATTATTGTATCTGGACCTAGGATTAGAGGTTAGGGCATTACTATATATCTTATTATGATAAGAATCAATCCAAACATAGTTCTTGAGAAAGCATATAGTTTAACATCATGTAGAATTGTTGTAATTTACTTGATGTGAAAAGGACATATGGTAGCTGGACCCAAGAATAGAGATCTGGGCATCGACAGATGTCCTATGATGATAGGAATCAATCCATACATACTTCTTGAAGAGAGGTGTGGTGAGGGACCAACACCAAGGATAGAGGTCCTCTCAAGTGAGGTTTATGGTAATTCATAGTTGAATGGCTTACAATAGACGCCAACCATGCAGTTTAACATCAAACAGTGATGACTCGTGGTGTTCCTTTTACATTCTTCCATCCAGGACAATACAACCCAGTTATGAACTAATATGTCTCAATCATGTGGAGAATTCCTTCCTAGAATCTTAATTTTACATGAACTATGCTCGGTGTGTGAAAAAACGATAGAAAAGTTTTCTTTCATGATATATAGGTGATTATATAAATGGAAGGAGAATTTTATATCATGCGGTGGATATGCCAAGTTATAGGATCTAGACATCCCTATGTATCTCATTAGAATGAAAATGAATCCGTATGTAGTTCTAAAAAACCATGGAGTTAATGTCATGTGGCAAGGACATCATCCATTTAGTTTAACATAATGTGGTAAGGATTAAGGTGACTCAATGTGAAAAACAATGTATATCATCTAGAACCAATAATTTAGATCTGGTTGTCACTACATATCTTGTAATGGTAGGAGTCAATCCACACGTGGTTCTTGTGAAACCATGTAGTTTAACATCAAGTGTTGTAGATTATAGCTATATTGTTTAACGTCATGTGGTGATGACAAAGGTATCCCAATGTGAAAAAGAAGGATTGAATGTTGTCACACAGTATGATGTCTTGTGACCAGGATGAATATATGGTGGATGTACTAAGGATTTGGGATCTAGGAATCACTACATATCATGTGATAATAGGAATCAATCCAGGAATAATTCTTAGATGGCAGGATTCCCTATTTGGTTCTAGATCTCACATAGATATAGGGCCACTCCATTTCTATTTCTCACAGATCAAGATAATGTGTGGGGAATCATTGGTGAGATGATGCTTCCAATGTAGCTGAAATTTATGTATTGAGGACATCTTATATGTTGTAAAATGTCAAATGGTAAAGATGTTTCCAATATAGTTTAACATCATGTTGTCAGGATGCATTCTGTACATTTGAAAGTGACGTGTTCAGGACAACTTTTGTATAGTTTAATGTCATATGGCAAGGATGTAATATACAGTGTAGTTTAAAGCCTCTCTTCCTGGACCTCTTCTATACAGTTTAACATCATTTGGTTAGGACATAATTTTTTAGTGTAGCATCATGAAACTAGGATGACATTAATTATTTGTGGTAGTTATGCAAATTATTTCTTAAGAAGCCTCACATTGGGTGGGGGGGTTGTGTTCATTTTCTATTGTGGCTAGTGAGTAATATCCATTGTGATGGACCTTATGTATGATATAAAGACCTTCCCATATGGGTTCCAACTTTGGAGTTTTCTTTCATAGTATCATTAGGATTCTAGGAGATAATACATGTTCTCCTTAAGTGAATGAATAGAGGTGACCTTTTTAGTTAAGGCTCGCGCAATCTGATTTTGATGGACCTCGAGGTTGTGTATTGTACGTAAATTTTTCTCATCAAGCTAATCCAATTCATCCAATCTATTTTTTGATTGCTCATACCATAAGATTTTTCTATATATATATATTTGAATAGAGGGTAACTAGAATTATATTGGAAACAATAACTCAATTTCGTACACCAATGAATATGTAATTTCTCATGTAGTAGTACGTGTGGTGGTACGGTAGGCCCATAAAGCATGGAAGGGATTTTTCAACTGGAAATTATTGTCCTTAGTCACCACTTTTGGAGTTTATTTAACAAATTATTTTTAAAGGCCTCTATTTATTCATTTTCCATTTCATGAAAGTGGGATCAATGGTAGCATTGGATGTAGTAATCCTTGTACAATTTCATCAACTCATTAGAATAGATGTTGGTGTTGTTTTTCATCAATATCATGTGATGAGCTCTGAATTTGGTGTTGATATTTTACTTTATGAAGTTATTGAAATTATTCATCTTGAATTCCTTGAGGTGTATTTCTTTATAAAATTTGGAAAATTTTTCTGTAGTAGTAATGATTTACTTAAACTTCTTAGCTGTGGTTGGAGGATATAGCCCCACAATATCCATTCCTCATATAAAGAACGAATAGGAATATTTAGTTGTATGTATCAATTTAGGGGGATGATGGATGATGTATTCATGAATCTTGAATGTATGAAATTTCTTGGTGAATTCCACATAGTTTTGTATCATTTTTTCCCATTTGCAACCAAGGATCCTAATTTTATGGGAGATATTGGTTTCATATTGATGATAATCGCAAGATCCTACATGGAATTCTTTCATTAAAATGGGAATATCCTTTTTTTGTTATGAATATTTGGAGGATTCCTTAGAATCATTATTTTTAGATTAATTTTTTGTCCTTTGGCCCATCCCTAAGGGTAATGTTCTTTACTCATTGCTGAATATGTTCTCATCATGCTCAATCTATTAAGAGAGTCCCATTTTGGAGATAACCAATAATAGGTTCCATCCATCCATGTATGGATATATATTCATCATGCTCTGGGGTAATGTTGATATTCTTGATTTATTTCATTTTATAAATGATGAATAAGAAGACTATATTTTAGTGCATGATGTAGAAGACCACCTCATCTTGATCAGGGTCCTCCAAAACTGTGGCTATGTTATCTAGTGCATCTGTACCATCATTTTGGTGTTTGAGGGACATGATTCAATGTGGGTTCAAAATAAAACTATGACATTCGTCCTCTGGTATAGACAGTGAGCGGGTCAAATTATTCCTTTTGGTGGAGTATTCATAATTTATTTATGTTATCACAAGATCAAAATCTCTCTGATTCTCATGTAGAATATATGTACCTATGGGAATTGTTTCAAGCCAGGGATGAGGGCTTGGTATTCTGACTAATTATTAGTATAGACTTCAAACAGTGAGAAATATTAGGGGAAACTTTATTTTTCCAGAGAAGCATATACAATCCCTAAACAAACTCGAATGAGTTTCATGTTTTACAACATTTTTTCAATATTAATTTTGGAGGATCCCAAAAACTACATCTCCCATGTCTAAGGAGTTTCATGGGAATAGAAAACCACATAATCTAAAAGTTCATTGTCCAATTGTGTAATTTCTAGGGTTGGATGTGTCGTAAGAAAATCATCTATGGAATACCCTTTCCCTGAATTTTGTGACATGGAATAAATTTCATACTGTTGAAGAATAACCTCCAATTAGGCCAAATGATTGGTCAATATAGGGAAACCAAGGATGTACTTGAATGGTTCAATATAGGATACCAAGTGGACTTCCTGGTGTTTGAATTAATGCCCCAAATTTTTCACTTAAAATATGAGCACGAGGTAGTTATTATTGGTATTAGAATATCGGGTCTTAGTTTATAGAATTTATTTGGATGAGGTAGTAGAGATTGTCCTCATTACCCACATCATTTTTATTTTTGAGGAGAGTTCCAAGTGGTCATTCCAAAGAAGGCATATATAAGATGAATGGATTTCCTTATATTGGTGGCATTAGGACTAGTGGGTGAAAATTACTACTTTAGACTCTCAGAGAATTATTGACATTCCTCATCCCATCAATATGAGACTCCTTCATTATCTTAGTGAAGGGGAGATATTTTCTAGTCAGGTTGTCTATAAAACACTGAATTTAAGTGATTTTCCATTGGATTCTACTTGACTCCTTGAGATTCTGAGGGGTTTAAATTTCATGGATTTTGATATACTATTTGGTGTCCTCAATTTCAAAGTGTCATACCACAAATCCATGTAATTTCTTAGAAGTTACCCTGAAAATTCACTTCAGCAGATTCATCTTTAGAATGTGCAATTTCAACTTATCAAGGATTATTTGAATGTTTGTGAAGTAATCACATTGTTGTCAAGCATGACCCACCATCAATTCAACATAAAATTCTACTATTCTCCCTAATAATAGCTTAAAGGTTTTATTCATGGCCCATTGACAAGTAGAACCAGCATTCTTTAGTCGAAAGGGCACGACCTGGTTGCAAAATATCCCCTAGATTTTTCTAAAGGTAGTGGTTTTCTCGAATTCAGGGGGCATTTTTATCTGATTGAACCTTGATTACCCAACCATGAAAGAATGGTCTTAGAATCCATCACTTTTATTTTTCAAGAGCTCAATGATCAGAAATTGGAATTCATCCTTTGGACGATGTTGTTTAAGATCTCAGAAATTGATGCAGACCCTAACCAACCCATTCTTTTTTATTTAAATGGATAATGTTGGAAATCCATATTGGGTATTTCAATTTGTAAAAAATTAATTAAATCAATTTGTAAACTATTGACATTATATTAGTATCCTGATAGGGGTACATCTTCCTGTATATATACATGAAACCTTGATGGTCATTGGGTAATCCAAGATAGTGTGTAGCCAGATCAGGGTACAGTAAAAGAATTTCAATATAATTCCAAGAAAACACCTATTTATTTTTCTTTAGAAATGTAAAGTACATATCTTGATCTTCAAGATTCATGGAGGAACACATCAATATGGTCTGTGGGTCCTCTTTTGTTCCCAGATTTACCTACCAGATCTCATCGATGGTGTTGGAGACACCTTCCTCAAATATAGGAGGGGAATTACTGAGATCATCCTCTTCTCCTTCCATATATGAGTCCATGGATGCATTTTTAGGTGTGTTATGTAACTCGGGAGGTCATATCTATCATTTTCAAGATGAGAGAGGCCATGAGAAGAGACATTGTCATCCCCTACTACCACAATAATTCCTAAGAGAAACAAGAGCCTATTTTGTTTCACAATGTTGTTGAGGATTGGAGGAACATGGAAATATAGGATTAGGTTTATTGCCTCAATCGGATTTATGGGTAGCACATAATCACTTTTTAACATACTCAAGGTATTAAAAGGGTAGGTCCCTAATCTATTGGGAGATTAAAAATGTAAATTTTCATCCATTATTGGTTATTTTATCTCTCTTTTTTTAGATACATTCCACAACACATGTGGGTTTTCAAGACTGAAAAGGGAGGACCTTCACCATATAGTATGTCTACCATCCCATTGGTGGGGTATTTCAAGAATTAATGAAATGTGGAAGGCACTACCACATGGATGTGAATCCAAGGCCTTTCAAGAAATACAATATTTCCAGCATCTTATTGGGTCACCATGAACTCAACATTATATGTGATATCCCCAAACTGAGATCAGAGATTAATCTTATCGAGAGGTCTTATCTCACTCTTATCATACCATTGGATGGTTAACATTTTAGGATAGAAATATACCTCACTATATTGGAAACATTTAAGGGTCTAAAACGGGATGATTTTGATCCTGGGACCATTGTCAATCTGATCCCTTCGGACACTGACATAGTCAAGTCATCCTAAAACATATAGGGGTATGATGTGTCCCCATATAACCTTTTTGTGAACTTTATCTGAAAATGATATGGATACATGTAATTATAATTTCATGGTCTCCATTTGATAAACCTTAGTTTTGAAAACTTCTATCATGACCTTATTTGGACTCTAGAGGGTTATAACGAGTTCCTCTCTGATATCTTTTAAAATATGGGAAGAATGTAGGATTGAGATTTTTGCTGGAACAACTTCCAAATATTTCTGAATTTCATTCTTTTGGGATAGAGTTTATTGATTCTAAAATTAGGGGTCATCCTTATTCTATAGTTTAAGATGTAAATAATTTGAGTTAGATAATCATGTATATTGTGAAGAGGTCGAGGGAGTATCTCATACCAGTGGCATAGGTCATGTTGGCATTCCCCTATTATCTATACTGATTAGACAATCTCACTTCTTCCATATGGTTGTGTAAGATGATTGGTCTTGGATGATTATTATAGGGATCTGGGACACTTATCTGTTGTTTTGGTCTTATTGGAGTTATTAACCATAGGCCTTAGCTGTATATATGTCCTCTGTTGGTATGCCACCGAGAAATTGGGTTAGACTATTCCCACATTGTCCATTGTATACTCAGATCCTATTTTTTATCCTTCAGCTCCCAGGTTAGGTATGGGGAACTCATACTCAGAAAAATATTCATCATTATTGAAGTATTATACCAATTGTATTATGTTAACATAAACAACTTTGATATCATTGTCTAATGAGGGTTTTGTTTGTTGGGGTATTTCTCATGCATCGAACATCGTAGGAAGGAAGTTTGCAAGAGTCAAAGCTTGTGTAGGAGTTGAATATAACTCTTTATCTTTTGTTTCTTCATGTGTCTGATTATTATGAACACCTATTAGAGGAGAATTTAATGTCACCTCTCTGGGTGAATGAATCTTTATGGTTTTAAAAATATTTCTTCTCAGGGTGGCATGATCACAGTCAACTATCATTCAGGTCATCGAATTGTCTAACATATGCCTACGCCTAGCTAGATCGTTTTTTCAACCACTCACTTCTTATGACTGGGTGATGGTTACAAAAGATACATATAATAAGGAGTTTTCTAATATCACTTTTCTAGAATCTACCCTTATCTAGAGTAAATATTTAAAGATGAATCATTCTTGGATGGTGTGACCAAGCCTCCTATAGAAAGGGCAGTAGTCATGATGATTGGTGTGGTTGACCTCATTTGGTTTTCGGGTATGTGGAATATTGAGTAGGTTATTTTCCATGGATGAAAGGAAATAACTTAGAACCTACTCATTTTAAAAGGTGTATGATTTATTCATCTTTTCCTCAAATCTCATGTAACCCTGATATCTTTTCACTTCTAGAAAAGCATGATTTTTTTTGTTTCTGCCACTCGATAGGAGACGTTGGGTGGTTAGGGACTTGACTAGGTTCTTTGATGGGAATTATTTTTGGTTTGAGGGTAACAAATGTATTGTATTCCTAGACGAGAATTTTCCCCTATGTTGAGGGATCGTGTAGAGATTTATCTCAGGTCTAATGAATGTAATCATCCAAATATTTTGTCATTTACCTTGATTCATGGAATCCACCTAAATACTTCAATGGGATCAGGGGTGTCTATAGCTCATCCTAGTGGTTCTCAACATAGAGTTCAAGAAATTTCTTCTACAAAATGCGGAATATGATGGAATAGGTTAAACCTTTCCATCTGGATATGAAGTTAGAAACCATATCATTTTCATGTTTCTTATAGTTTTTCAGGTAGACAATAGTTATTTTAATTAGCATAATGTTGAAATGATAAATGTATTGATGATGAAGTTATTACCATCCTAAAATAGATCTAGATGGAAGGATTTTGTACCAAAAATGGTTTTCCCTATCAAATCCTATAAAAAATACCTGATCTTGGTGGCATTTTGTGGATCTTCACAGCCCATCATTGGAATTCATTAGGATACAATGTGTGTGTGAGGTTGTTAGGGGTCTCCCATGCTGTTAAAGGTAGAGAAGGTAGGTTTCCCAAAATTGGGTGGTGGAAAAGTGTCATCCATACATTCGGGATATGGATTCTTATTAGGATACAAATGTGTGAATTTCCTTTCAATGGCTTCCATTTGAGAAGCCAGAGACTCAATGACATTGAGAAATTATTGACGCATTGCGGTCGGAGCGGCCTCCCATCTATAGGGAGTGGGTAGGACATGATAAGGTTTCCCTGTTTTTATCTCCCAATAAATCTTGGTTCATTCTATGACTTAATGATAACCCTGTCATGGTAGGGGTTATCGTCATATGGGAGAGAAGTCATGATCATCTTCAACTTCGTTATTTATGTAAACGAGATTTCTCGACATGGGGTCGGCCTTACACTTAGATGATTCTCTTATAGGAATATTGAATCTTTCCAAATGTATTGGAGGAGGGATATTTATTTCACATTAAAGATGATACTTAGTGGTGATTTTTCCCCTAAGTGGCTCCTTGTTGAGTTGTTTGAGATTTTTTTATCTCATTCTCATATTGTGTTCACTGCTCCTCTATGGAAGGAATTTCATATCTTCTAGGTGACGAGTGGGATATGACCACTTCTTTACATTTATCCTTATTTGTGTTCCACCATAGAGGTGGATACATAATATTCATAGGTTCGAGGTTTTAGATTCTATTTTTTTTTGTACATGCAGCCTCGGTTGGTGGATCCATATCATCCTCTTATTGGGGTATATTTTTTGTATTGTGTCCATCTACATTTGTGTATTGATCCAAATTATATGTTTTGTGATGGTGAAGACATTCCTAAAGGTGTAGCATGAAATAGTATTTATCTCATTACTCTCAACGTAATAGGATGATTCTACACCCCTTTCATCAGGGTTATTTTTCAGACCCTTGGAAATATTGGCCCTTTTTGGATTATACCACCTACTTTGTTTGATTCCATTTGACGTATGTTCCTCCAATATCAATGAGTGATTAGTGACCTTGAGGGAGTTTATGAACATTATTTTCTATTGATCCCTAAATAGAAAAGATTCAAGTTGTATCCGTAGGAGAATATGGGGTATTGTGCTTCGATTTTAACCTCCCATCCTAGAGAAGAGTGATTCACTCCATGGTAATGATGATGATGAGAATGATCATAGACCTTCAGGATGTGCCAATTCGGAGCCCCCATTGGCACTTGTTGATTGTTTTATTTGAGATTTGATTATTCTGGTCAAGTATTTGATGATTTCTAGGATGGGAATTGAGATATAAATTCCCCCAACCCTATGAAATGGGGTTTATATAGAAAAATTGATGGTTTCTCTAGGAACCTATTGGGGTGTGATGAACCCTGTAATGGTGATTGAGATAAAAATTTCCCCATCTCAGTGGGATGTGTTTGATTGGATGTTTTTTATGATATATCCTAAATTCTCTTAGGGATTGATGATATGAGGGGTGGAGGTGGTGGTAAATATTACCTCAGACTGGTTGGTTGGGTTCTCTCTTAGAAGGATGCTATGATATCCATTATTGTGGACTATTTAATTCCACACAATTGTGCTTTTGTTTGAGTTGGGTGAAATGGAATCTTAATATTAGAGTCATTTTCTACAATAATTTTTATGATTAGCCACATCTTTGGGTTTTGTGTCTAAAATTCATTCCCATTGCTTTGAGGGGCTTAGTTCAATTATTTGTTGGCAGCACTCTCCTAGTATTTTTCATGTATTGGCATCATTAAAGTAAGTTCATTTTGTTTTAGTGACCAACAATATGACGTATTACCCAGTACTCTGATCTTACTAGATGTTATGAAATTATAGGATTCCCTATTAGTGGAGTTCTTAGGTTCTAGGTATTTGGGGAAGTATAATGCTACATGAGTTCCCCATCCTTGTATATGGATGCATGATAAGGATTCATTGATTTGTTTTTGAAGAGTTTTGTTGTAATGGTGGAAAGTGTGATATTGATTTGTGCTTTGATTTTCCGCTTTTGGGTCAATGGCCATTGAGATAAAATTCAGGACTAGCCGATAACCGAGTATATTGATGGTTTGAAGGTGACCCCTGTATCCTGTATAAGGGAGGTCTTTAGCATTTAATCCTAGACGAGTTAACCACATATTTTTGCATAGGTAAGGCATGTACTCATTCTCTATCTCATCTCGTATCTCATGGTTAGAATTGTTGAGATTCCAGAACACGGTTGGGAGTCTGTTTCTAGATAACACTCTCTATATATCAATGTTAGATTCCTCTTCATTGGGATTACATGCCTCTACTTGATGAGACCATAGAAGTAGCTTCTCTGGGTTTCTTGCTAACCATGGTGAATGGTTGTAGGTAGTTGATGGGGAACTATATATAGTTGACCCTATTGTTTTTATCACCTTTCTATATATAGGTTTTTAATTTTTGATCACCTATCTATATGAAGTTGTCTAGGAAAGGGTAGGACTTCCTTTTTTGATGAAGATATCACCATGGGGAGGTTGACCATAGTGGATTTCAAGAGTAAAATCCCTGTGATCTATTTCCACACTACCATGAGGACTATCATGGTAAGGATCACCTTCTACTTTGGTTTAAGATACAATGAACTCTTTAGGTGTCACGTTAAAGAATCAAATAGCCTTAAGTACACTAGAGTTGAGAATGTTTGTGATATAAGTCTCATTCTGTGTCATTTGTAGAATATTTTAACCAACATTTTGGGATTGTATAGGGATATAAAGTTTTTAAATGATGAATATAGAAATATATTTTTGACCATATGGTTCTAAGAGAATATGATCCCACTACTGAGAAGCTGTTAGAGTATACCAATGATCTTATCAATTATTATCATGAATATGATCATGCTTTTTGGGTGGTTTATGGAATATGTCAATCAACATTGGATGAAGTAGGGATATGAGATCAGTCCAAATATACATTCATGGTAGTAATATACAAATAGACCTCTAGAATGGAAGAATGGATTTTATCCTCCCTTATATATATCCTCTGGAGGATGTTGGTGCAGTCGTTTTTAGGCAGAAATAGGGATATAAGTCTTGTTTTTGTGAGATGATGAAATATTCCAAGTACATTCACTATAGTAATATGAGCATGTCCTAAGGCGTGTTCCACTCTCACATGGTGGGCCTTGGATAGAGCAGTGATATGAGCATGATCCTGTACCTTTTAAGTTTACCACCGATCTTTTTAGATAGGGATATGAGCCTATACTGAGGCATGTTTCGTTCTCACTTGGTGAGCCTCAATTTCAATGTGAATATATTCCAAGTTTAGTATCTTTGGAGTATACTGCCTATCTTTTTCAATAGGGATGTTCACCGATACCGAGGAATATTCCATTCTCACTTGGTGAGGCATGGTTGGAACAGTAATATGAGCCAAATTTTGTGCCTCTTCCTTTACGAGAATACACCAATAATCCTCCTCAATGGGAGTAAGAATGTGTGATTCCTCCAAAGTATCCACTTTTTCTTGCTAATCATATCATTACTCTACCCTTACTATAGGGATTAGAAAATCTTTCTGAATATGTATTTTTACTAGTGCTGAAACATGCTAGGGGAGTTCTCTAGCTATTTCTATAGGGTAATGACATTTTAGAAAAGTGTGTGTAGTAATGTAATCTTGCACATTTTCTTTCTCTAATATGAACCATAATATATCTTTGATTGAAGTGGGGATATAAACTCACTTCTATTCTCCTAGTTCCATCAGAATAAGTGGATGGGCTCCATAAAAGGGGAAAGGGATATGTGTCTCCCCCATGCTTGTCGAAGGAATATTCCTACAATGTTGATCAAAGGGGATATGGATATGTGCATTCCCACTATATTCCATAAGAATATTTTGATGGTATTTTTTAGTGGAAGTGGTAACATGATCCCACTCTCATTTATCCAAATATTTAAATGCTTGATATGACTTCCGCAGTGCCCATTCATGAGCATCATTGTTGTAAATGTGTTGGGTGATGTCCCTAGTGGGTGAATGAGGGGCACCTAACTGATAATGCTAATGCCAGTGGTTGATAGGATCCATCCTCGAAGGCTCGTGAACCAAAATTGAGTTGAATTTAACTCCATTATAAACCTTTATCAGATACTAAAGGTTGTGATTTTGCCACTTCAAGGATTAGATTTTGAAGCGATTGACGATGGAAATGAGAACCACTAGTTTCACCATAGCTTTTTCTAGACGATACAAACTCATCGGTTTCAGTTTCTAGAGACCCTTTCATACATATTTTAGGGTTGGTACTATACCATGTTGAAGGTATTACTAAACCATCATGTTTTCCACCCAACGGTAAATATTGTGGGTGGTTTAGGTCGTTCTGCAACTCATAGGTTGTTCAATTTTATCTGATTTTCCCGAATAGTCACTGGAAGAAGACATGATCTTGGATCATGGTGTTGTTTTTTAGTGTAGTATTTTTAGTAATAAATAAAACAATAAATAAGGTCACCAATGAGTTCATCATTTCTATCATGATACATTATCAATCATATATGCACAAGAAACAAAATTTTTCTTTCTTAGTTGCATTTTTTCTATTTTTCTCACATGAAACATTCATAGAGAGGATGGACTATTTCTTGAGAACCCCAATTACATAGGATTTCAAATCTAGCATATAATTTTTTTTCTTAGAAGGATTAAAAAAAGTGGACTGATTCATGGTAAACCGATCATTTTTATTATTTGAGGGCTTCATGTCGAGTTCATCATTTTTTATTGAAAGAGTTTTCTGGGCCTGATGATTGATTGTGGGGGGTTGAATGTGCTTCACAATGATTCACAGAGGGTTCACCATTTTTGTCATTCAAATAATATACCAATGGTTCCCAAATCCATAACTTGATATATACCTATTTACCAAAGGAATATGATCAATTGGGGTTTTAGACCCAATGGTGCTTAAGAACTCACATTGGTCAAGTGGATGGGAGATTGGGTGAATAACACACTTTTGGGGGTAACTATTTCCTACTCTAGAACTCTTTTATATATTTAATATTAGTCCATGAATCTCTTCCAAATCCTGATACAGGACTGGTTACCCTAATGAAATGATCAAGTGTTGAACCCTTCCATCCTCAAAGAGGGTTCTATAAATGATTCAATCTGTATATATATGAGGATCTTCATCCATTTACCATTAATGGGTACCTAATTATGTTTAAAATCTATATAACCAGGAACTCTAGAGTTAACTAGCATCCAGGGAGGGGATTAATATCTCATGGATGGGACTGAACCTTTATGAGGTATCCTACATTTCAAATTTATAATAAGAATAAAAAACAACATAGTTTGTTGAAAAAGTGTAGTTTAATGTCATAAGGGAAAGAAATACATGAGAGGAAACTTAGGAACTACCTATTCTTCTTGAGCCTTAGGAATTTGTCCTACATATCCTGCTTTTGATAGGAATCAAAGTCATTATTGTTTGATCACGCCCCTAGGGCTTACCTCGAGGTGGATTCCCTTGTGTGGGGGTTTCATATCATGCCATTGAATAGGGAGCACTTGCTGAGGTTTCCCTTTATAGGGGGATTCATGAGGCAAATTATATGATCATTTCAAATCCCATATCCCATATGATCCATAATCAGTGTGGGAAACAATATATATTAATTGATCAGTCTCATTGTATATGGTGTTAGGACTTGTGCACTATGGAATCCCCAATGGGGTGTTTGATATGGTGAATGAGACATAGGAAGGTTTCCAATGTATCTAGGTTATAGAAATAATCAGTGCCATCATAGTTCATTTTGGATCCTCAATCCAGTGATGGATGGGGTAGGGAGATGAACCCATAAGATATTTTGTGTCCCATGGGTTAACATTTCTAAGATATGAAGAGACATAAACTGATGTGGATAATGGTTTAATCTTGATACATAGGAAGGATTCATGTATATCATGTTTATAGAATGAACTAGAGTTCACATACTTTAGTTTTCTTCTTGATTCACTGATGAATGAAGAAGTATGATAGGCCCATGGGATATATTAGGTCACAATGGTTAGAATGTCTAGGATTTAAAGGGACTTATGCTGAGGTGGATACCTATTTGAGATTAGGACACAGGAAGACATCCTATATATCCTCTTTGGATAGGAATCAGAGTTCTCATAGTTCAGTTAGGGATGTTCACAAATATGTTTATTGAAAAAGGTTATATGTCCTATGATGTCTTAATTGTCTTCCTGACATATTAAATGATGTTTTTATGATAGGTATATGGATGTTTGGACATGTCATACATGCCTAGAGGATATACCTAGTGACATTTTCATAATCTATTTGAAATTTACTAAAGTCATTGCATGATCTAGAAGGAATTTCTGGTAGGATGTTGCATGATCATGAATGACATGTATAGAGTATGTCACATGACCTGGCTGATTTATTGGGAGGGTATTTCATGACCATGATGATTGGTCTAGAAGGTTTCTCATGACGTTTTTAACATGTATGGAGGGTGTCTCATGACCTGGATGACATGTCTGGAGAACATCGCATGATCAAGATGAATTTTCCATAGAACATCGTGAGACCTAGCTGATATGCCCTTGTGTTTCCACACAACATGGATGACATGTCTAGAAGACATTGTAAGATTTTTCTATAAATACCTGGTGCTGCCACATAACTTGGGTGACATATCTAGAGGGAATCACAATACATGGATGGAAATCCCAAAATACTTCAAAATACTCAGGTGGATTTTCTAGAGTGCATCACATGAATTTCTTGACAAGTCCAAGGGACATAGCGTGATTCAAATAACATGTCGAGAGAGTGTTTCATGACATGGATAACATGCATTGTTGTTGTAAAATGATCCAATTAAGACATGCAAAGTGCATGAAGGTCATTGTATCCATATTTTCATATGTATCATATATTGTATTCAATATTTTTTTCCTACCTTTATTTCATATATGCCTCATGGTTAGTCATGTGTTAGCTTATTTTAGGTCTCACATGTCCTAGCCAACATGTAGGACCTCCTTCACATAATTTGGCTGAAATTCCATAAGTCCATCACATGATTTATATGTTTATCAGGTGAATCATATTCATGTCACTTTATCCCTTAGGTTGTTCCATAGATTTTACCTTCCCAAATACCTTTTCGATCTCATGACTTGCCACTCCGAGAAGTCTTCTCTTGCACTCTCATGTAGCATTCATCCATCATGTGTGTGTTTTTTTTCTGAGGCGGAGGGATTTATAGGCATCTCTATCCTATTTATATGATACATGGCACAATAATTATCTCTAAAATATGAGCTAGAGTCGGTGGAGTGATTCTGGTATCACATGCTTCGCATGATCCTGTCATGGGATGTATATGGTGTCGCATGATGTCCAATGACCATTAGAACGTCTATCCATAACCATGTTTATTGGACCCCGACTATTCAAAGGGATTTCACATAATTATGTTGAAATTTCAGATAAACTTGATAATATTGGACATACATGTCTAATAGTATTTGTGAGATCAGTACACCCATGAAAAGGCTTTCACTTGATCGAAGAAAACATTCCTGGGGCCCTTCATGAGGAAAATACGACTTGTCAAGGGGGACTCTGCAGGATCCATATGGCATGTTGAAGGGTCTTCAAATGATCAATGGTGATTTCCTTGGGTGTATTACCCCTTTAACATGAACAAAATAGTATATTCCCTTCATGAGAATATTTCACCTTTTCCCTTTTTATTTCCTTCCTTATTTTATAAGGACATGAGATCTTGTGACATCGTATGAGTTTTTTTGTTGACAATCAATCTCCTTGTCTGTGATGTTTCATATGGTCAATGATGGATCTCACAATGATGCTCAAGTATTTCCATTGACAACCCCTTTGATTATCTGTAGAGTTTCAGGGACATTATATGCTCGTATGGACATGTTGAGATCCTTCACATGAATGAGGTGGCATGCCACCATGCTCTCACATGACATGGTCAATATATATCTAAGGGATCTGTGGGGTTTTTATAATCATATGAGTATGTAACATGAATACCAATGCAATTTTCCTTCACATGGGGATTCATCCTTTATCTTCATTTATTTTATAACGGGTTCTAATTGATTGTCAACCATCTTCCAGCTCACAAGTAACATGATTGGTAGGGCTCATCTGGAAGCCTTCACACTATTATCAATACTTGTCTGTACACCTTCAGAATAACTGGGAGGCTCATCAAAGGGGCATTGTATGATCAAAATTAGATAATTATCATCATATTATATTTCTTCATGAACTTATTATGGTCATTCAATCACATTTACTTCTGAATGTTATACAATCCACATGATTTAGTCACCCATTATTCCTTTCTTTTGCTGGGAAAATCATACCCATACTTTGGGAATTTCTTCCCTTCTATATTTTTCAATACTCATTTGGAAAGAATAAAAAATCTCAATTTTTGGTATATAAAAAATATAAGGATAAGAGACATAAGAATAAGGGGATTCTACTACTATTTCCTATACCATAATGGAAATTGGAAAACATTGTCACAGATTTCATCTTCAGACTCCCCAAAAACATCTAAAGGGGACAATTATATTTGAATTATAGTCAATCACATTATAAAGTAATCGTATTTGATTAAAATAAGAGAGGATTTATGTCTTTATTAGATATACATTATATACATTAAGTGGTAATGTTGCATGGAGTACCATATTCTATTGCTTTTATTAGGATCTAAGGTTTACCTCAAAGTTATATAAAAGTATTTAGTATGATTTGAATATAGATTTGAACTTTATATTATCATATTATGATCAAACAATTTTCCAATTAGAGTATATTAGTCAAACCATATACTACATGTTGAGATCTTGTTTTATATATTTCAAAGGTGGTTGGGAACAACACCTTCCTTTGGTAGTATTTTTTTATAATAATAGATTTCACTTGAGATTTTAGATGAATCCTGAAGAATCCTAATATGAAATTACAGTGTTATGGGAATTTTTTTAGAAATAAAGCTATTGGAACATGATCTATCTGAGTAAATATTAGATAAGGTTATATCCATTAAACATCACTTAAGGGAATCTCAGAGACAATAGAAAAGTTATTCCGACAATCATCAGTGGGATCTAGAGTTCAAATATGGTGATAATATGTTTCTATGGATATATCCATGAAAGAGTGTTATGATAATTAGAAATAAGTGGATGATGGGCCATATATATATATATATTCCTTTTTTAAATTCTTTATCTAATTGTGGAGGTTTCTTATCACTTAGTGCTTCCACTGAATCTCTCTTAAGTTCACAATGTGTTCCATGTATCCCTTCTGAGGAATTACATACCCAATATTTCACATATACTAAACTAAAAGGTTGTTACAATAGATCAATATTTTTCATATTATGGTCATCTGGGGGGTATTCTAGACTGAAAATTGAAAATTAGGTGAAACAAGACCACTCACATGGTCATTGTTTTGCAAGGAAATCATAAATTTTATGAAGTTAATTAAAAACCCATGGATGTGATAATGTATCAGTATATATAATTTTTAGTATCAAAGAGATGGAATTTTAGGTGTAAAATTATTATAATGGGGGTATAATGTAACACCCCTTGATTTTATGATATATTTCTCTTTAATAAATTTGAAATATCTGATAGCTTGTTGTACATGCAACCCCGAGTCTATACAAATCATGATATATTTTTTCCTTTATAACCTAATAATTATATTGGGGAGTGTGAATGGGATTAAAAATATTATTAAATATATAAATATTTATAAATTTTTCCTTAATTTAAATGTATTGATTTATTCTTAATAAACAATTAATAATATCATTTTGAATTAAAAGATCTTTTTTATGAAGAAATGTATTTTTATACATTTTATTAATTTCCATATAATAAAATATATTAATCACAATTAAAAAATTATTTTTATTGAATTTATCATTAATTTATGAATAATAATTGATACTTTAGTTATCTAATAGTTTTAATGAAGATAAAATCATTTGAAGATAAAGAGAGTTATTTTTCAAAAACTATTTTTAAGTGTGTAATATTTTGTTATGACAATAAATTAAATAAATCACCAAATTTATAATTATTATAATTAAAAATATAGAATATATATTCAATAAAATATTTTAAAATTCATCTAATAGTCTTTACTAGGCAATAAATGAGAATAAATATAGTTTTATGCTTAAAAATGCATTTTTCCAAAATACTATTTTTCTTTGCATTGTGCATGATTATTTTATAATTAATTTATAAAATATATGTAAACTGAATTTTTTGAAATTTATTTTAAATTTTTAATTTTATTGAAAAAAATTTCTACTGAGTCCACATGCATTTTTGGTCATAATGATTATAAATAATAGTAAAAATTTGTTATTACGGTTTAGCTAAAAACGGGTTTACAAGGGGCGTTAAACAATGATTTAAGGGTAAACATGTCATTATATTTGTATAAATATTATTATTTTAATATATTTAAACATTATTTTGTCCTAACATAAAATTAATTTCTTTGTTCTACCACATTCACATGAAATTTACCTTACATTATATAAATATTTGAAGTAATTCCATGTGGGTCCTTCCCCTCACTTATAAAAGGGAACCACATTTCCTCCCTTATTCACTCAATTTTATCCCTAAATATCAGACAATAAATACCATAATACCTTTATATATCCCTTACCTTCATTATTTATTTTCTTTTATTACCATAATACCATATTATGAATGATTATTGTGTAATGCAAAGAGATCTTTCAAAGTAGAGGTCATTGTCTTACGCAACTCTTTCAAAGTTTATCTCTTCTTGTACATCATTTAAATTTGATTTATCCATAATAACATGATAATTATTGTATAATAAATATACTTGTATGTTGTTATTATTATGGGACACCATTTTTCACCTCATTTCCATCAAAAGGTATGTGAAAGTATCGCTCATGCGTATGTGTGGACTACCACCTCTAGGTAGTGATATGATTAAATTTCCATCACCATATTTCATTTTTCGTTATTATGATTGATTTAATGTTTATATATGATATTTAAGGCCTAATTAATATTAAATAATTATAATTTATTATCTAACTTCTTTCGTTCCCATCCGTTGGAAACAGACAATGTCGCTTGTGTGTATGTGTGGACCACCACCTCCACAAAGTGATGTGATACATTTTTCATTTCTACATTACATAGATAGTGATAAGGATATATTTAATAAATATAAATGATATTTATTATATAAAATTTATTCTTTAAATATTTTTTATGATTTTTATTTCTTTTACATCCATCAAAAACATAAAACATCACTCGTGCATACGTACAAACTCTCATCTCCACGAAGTGATGTAATTTATTTTTCATCACCACTTTATATGAATGGTTATAAAATTTTATATAATGTCTAAATATGATACTTATGAAATTATTAATATTATTTATTTGATTTAACCATGATCAAAGTGAAAGTATCATAACATCTGAACCAAAAAAGACAGGAAAAACAAAGTAGTTAACACATGAAATGATGATAGTAATGAAATGTTATTAATTAAAAAGTGATAAAATGATATAAGTAAACAATTTGTGATATTATAATTATGTATATAGATATATAATATAGTTATAATGAATCTATATTTATTATACAAGTGTTTTGAACATATATTAAAAAATATGATACATGAAGAAAGGGATTTATATTATAATCTATTTTTTTCTATTGTTTATGTTAAATTTATATTGATGAAAATTATATGATCCTTATACTTTAAAACACATATATTTTCTTATCATATTTTTATTTTTGGGGTTTTAATGTCTTTCATTCATTTTCCCCTCTTTGGTATATAAAACGATAGAGAAATTTTATTTTAAAAATGTCAAATTGTTTCCTCTTTGGTCGAAAAAATTTATGATCAATTTGAATATTCTCTTTAAAATGTTTTTAATAATGTTTTTACTTATATAAAATGATTTATTAAAGTCAATTTTAGATATTTTTTAGTTTCTATAAATTTTTTTAAAAGTAATATTATTATAATTTTCTAAATGAGGTACTTTTTAACAAAGGAGTGAATATATTCTTTGGCCACATTAGTGGTGGTGTGATGGTCAAGGTGAGTGGTACAAAACACCAATCTTTGAGATGATTTGAGGTTAAAATAATGGGATTCCCCTTTTGAGGTGAGCCACTCCCATGTGATCCATCCGTCTTGTCGTGTCAACTGGTCAATAATGGGTGGGAAAATGAGGCACAACCAATTGTGTTGGCAGATTTCTTTGACGAACCATTGCCGACCAGGTCATTACCCTCCGAGACACATTATCATATTAGCTAGATACGGAACCTTCCCCGGCTGGGGATCTACCTCAGGTCATTTACCACTTTGTGAGGGGGGGAGTTTCCATGTGTGGAGAGTTCGAAAATGCCACACATGGGAATTACCATAAAGATCAAGAGAGTGAATATATTATTTGTTTTAATATATACCAACCAAATAAATTTTCTCCCATTCATGACCACTATTTTATTTGAAAATTCCTTTAAATATTTCCATGGTTCTTTTAAAATAAATTTTTCTTCCCAATATTCTAGATGGTTTTATATTTTAAATAATTGATTTTAATGTGAAATTGTTATTTTACTCAAGAAATCTTCTAATGATCTTTTAATAGTATTTTCATCTATGAAAACCACCATTGTTGTTACATATGATTCATTGGTGATATTATCCAATTATACCACCCTTATTATTTCTTTTTATGGTCATTTTTTAAGATAATGAAATCTTGATGAATCCCATTTTCTTTTCCATGTATTAAACTATAGTGAAATTATAAATGTTTTCATGATATTATGGCATACATATGAATGGAATATGATTATGTGATGGGTGGGTTTGTTACGTCCCTCTAATGTAATGGGTAATGAAATATAGATATCTTATGAGATGAAGATGATAATAATGGGAATTATTCCAAATAACTATATTCACATTTTGGTGAGTGTGTATGATTACTTACATCTATGATCGTAATATTATGCATAGACTTGATTGTAAATAGATATGTTCACATATTTATGTTTAAGTATGATTTTTTATATTTACTTTCACAATATTATGAGTGAACATGATTGTGAATAGATATATTCATAATATTATGATTTAAAGGACCAATCAGGATATGTGAGATCATAGAGAGGGGGATTGGGTGAATCAATGATTTACTCTTTTTTATGTTTTCTTAATTAAGAAACAACAATCACCTATAATTAATTAGCAATCACCCTACTGAAAATCAATAACCAAGAACAACCACATGAATACTAGTATTTACAAGGGACGCTACTCAATAATAGTAGCTAGTCCTTGGTATTGTTTGGATTTAATCCAATACTAAAAAAGCCATTAGAAAATAATCCTTTTGTGGTTACAGAAAGAAGGTAATATCCTTTCACTTGTGTTTCACTATAGTTAACTGATAGTGCATGTTCTACATTAATAGATAAAATATATAATTTTTTTTAAGAACTCTAAGAACCTTAACCAATAAGATTTGATACATTTTCACTGTGATTCCGGAATTTTATTCACACTTTCAATTCTTTCAAGTTATTCTTACCTTTCACTTTCTTTCATAATACAAAGCAAGAACCTTCTTATGTATAATAACAGTTCATCTGGTAAGTTGATGTGGGATACTATGTCTACTATGACCATCTGGTATACTCTATCTCGTGTATCCTATAGTCTGATACCAATCTGATGCCCTATTCATCCAATCACATGGAACACTATTCATCTAATGCTTCATCAACTTGTTCAATATATTTCCTTTGTAAACTAATTGTATAATTCCAAATGATAGGGAACTTTTTCTAAATCTCTTCAGAACAATTATTCTTCACACTGTTATTCCAATAATCTCTTCAATTCTGAAGATCTTTTCTAAACTACACAAAAATCAACAATAATAGCTTAACACCCCATCTCCCCTTTATATAGGTGACACATATTCAAAACATTAGGGAGAAGCAGGAACATTGAATTCGAACATCTTTCTCAACATAGAACATCTAGTTCAAGTCATTAAAAATTAAATCATCTTCAAAACTCCTAAAAGTTTGGATGTTTACATAATACATAGAATTCAATGACCTTTAAACATTCCATTAACCATGGCATCAAAATTTTCTATAATCTCAAATTAAATCATGGATTTCCTTCATGATTATTGGAAAATAGATAATCTTTCAAAGAATTGTCACCTTTTATATCATTATGAAATATTCATAATTCCCTTTTAACCAACCATCTACTACACCTTCATAACATTCCTCATATTGATAAAACTTTGACCAGTATTCTTACACAAATTTTCAGGAACATCTCAAAAGTGTTTTTATATCCATTTCCTTCATCTGATGACTTGTACCAGAGTCCTTAAACCATTTCCTTTAATTGAAAATCTATGATCAATGAACCACATTTTAGAACATTTGTCTATTGGCTTTATAGAACTCTATAAATCTTGTAACATCTCAACCTAGGATCCACGTAACTCGTTCCCTAAGACAATGAGTCACATGTCATCAGGCACCCCTCCACATATTCCATAGGTGGATGACTAGTAGTGAGGGTGTAAATGTGTATAGTGGGGAGAATATACCCTCATATTAGGGTGGAATAGTGGATACAATAAGACGAAATAAATAAAAAAATCAAAATATAATAGAAAAAAAGTATAAGTGTAAATGTAAAATGGAATAAATAAGAAGCTAGAGATTATAAAATGAAAAAAAACATTAATATAATCTAAATCCTCTATGGAAATTTTAGATGCATGGATGCATGGAATACAGATAAAAAAAGTGAATTGGGGAACATGAATACAATAATGTTTTGTAAGAAGTACAAAAATAAACAAAAAAATCTGTTCAAGAGGCATCTCAAGAACATGATCGATCCTCTTCTCGTATGATCCAACTACAAGTATGTATATCAACAACCTGTAGTATGGTGCTTACCCATATCAGTACGTGCAGACAGATAATCTTCTTGGGTAACAAAGGCAACCTGAGTAGGGTGTGAGATATAAATCTCAACAGGAAACCACCAACAATTTATACGTTTAATTTAAATAATGATTATAACTAAATAATGTGTAGGTATAAAAATAATGTAAAAGCGGTTCTAAAATAAATAACTAGGTTTCTCAAGTTTCTAAAGGACCCATTATGGCTCTACCTACTTTGGTTCATGGCTCAGAATTTTCTAATTTGTCACTATACACATATATATTAGTAATATATATACTATAATTATATATATTTCATTCAACTATATGAACAAATTATATGCAGAAATAAGTGTCCATATACTTGGAGTACTAGTTCTGGCTGAACTGGGGAATAACTCAGACATCAATGACCAGTCTAACGATCCTATAAGCTCAAGCTGAAGGGTACATACCCTACATCCCAAAAAGAGTGTGAGACGTCATTGATGACACTCATGATGGTGAGTGAACCATAATGGAATCACTCTAGGAAAGGTTCATGGTGCATAAATCCAAACATCCTACTATAATCGGTGGTGCAAGATGCCATACTGAGCACCCAATGTAAAGGAGTGTGATTTTACACCTTTATCAATAGATCTCTTACCATGGTATCATAAACTCTATAAATGTGTATTCATAATTATAATTGTCATGGTGAATTAACCTCCCATCCATCACTTTTACCAAGACCATATATATATAGAAGAAGCATAGTAATTTATAATATAATACATATGGTATTACCACATATGAATTTCATTATCCACGTTCCATTATATAAAAAGGCAATACATTCCATTAAATGAATTCAACTAAACAAGAACAAAATGCCTTGAATTACCAACCTTTGATGTCATTCCATTTAATTCAATTGATTCATTATATTTAAGAATGATCATATCATCTTGCATAATCCAACCCATGAAGTCAATTCCATTTAACACATTATAATCACTAAAACGTGGAAAACCCATTTGTAAGCTCAAAGGAGTCACATAGAGGGTGACAAGGGCATCAATGTAATTTCCTACTCAGGAAATTACATCTATAAGAGGTCCAAACACCTAATATGTTCCTTGGGTAACATTTAATACCCATGTGTTAATGGAAGTTTCTATTAAAAACTATGGCAAAAGCTAACCAGGTGCTCTGGGTGAATTGATAATTTGAACATTTAGGGATAATTCAACTTCGAACACCCAAGGGTTGACCATATATTGTATGTGAAACCTATAAAGACCCAAATTCTAATCAATAGGTGTATATTAAGGCCTTATGATAATATTTATTTGAAGGACTCAATATAAAGGGGATTCTTGGAAAAATTTGGCATGTAGCACAATGGAATAATTACGAAAAATCAAAACTCAAAGGGAAAATGAAGTCACCATTTACCTCAAGGTTGTAGATGACTCCTTGCATGATATCAGCCTCAGATTCAGAGTAGGATGGAAGAGATATGAGAAATGGTCAAAAACCTAGAAAATATAGAAAATGATATTGCACTTAAATAGAGTAACATATTTAAAGGAAAACTAAAATAGGAAGGGAGAGTATTAGAGAATATACCGAGATGGATCCAATGCCTCTAATGGATTGTGAATTGTACTTTGGATCGAGAAGATTCTTTGAAGCCTCGGTTGTGGAGATTCTTGAGATCAATGGAGGATGAAGCTCAAAACAGCCATTGGAATGAGCAATATGAAAATATAAAAAGGTTATAAGCTTAAGTATGGGTAAAATGGACTTTTCCCCCATGAATTAGGGGCACACAGTTTAGGTGAATGGTTTACGAATCGTGCGAAAACCATGAAAAACCCACTATCTGGAACTTGAAATTCTCAGATGGTCATGTGCCTCATCCTGTACAATTTTAGACAAACTGTGCAGCCTAAATGGGCCGACTTTCTACAACTTCATGGTTATAAATAACCATGTTTTCGGGGTTTCGTATTTTATAAAAACTATGCAACATAGTTCTTTATCCCATTTTCCATAACTTTGGGATCTGAATAAGCCCCAGATACTCTAGGGACATTCCATAGGCCATAGAAAATTTTCCATGATTAAAAAAAGGATTAAAATTGAAAAAAAAATGATGCATACCTTCATGAAAAGATGTGTCAGTACAACCTCCCCTCCTTAAAGAAACACTTCCATATTAGTAAAGAATTTCATCCATTATTCCTATATATCAACATCATATTCCTAGGACTCATCATGTACCGAACTATTCTTCTATAACACCCATACCAAAGGAATTGACCTACCACAGAGTGTCTTCACGCTTCGATCAATAATATTAATGGGATACTCCTCAAAGGATGCATCAATATCTATTTCAACCTCATCAGGTTGGAAGAATTGTGATGGGTGGGGATTGTATTGGCAAAGCTAAGATACATGAAAGGTATCATGTATAGACCAGTATATATGAGTATGTCCTAACTTGTAAGCCACTATTATGATCTTTTTTCACAACCTCAATGGATCCAACAAATGTTGGTGATATATTACCCTACTTCTGAATATTTATATATCCCATCCTGGATGAGAATCACAAGAAAACTCAATATCCAACCATGTACTTGAGAGGTCACCGACATATGTTTCCATAAGACTGTTTTCTAGACTGAGCTATTATCATGCACTTTATGATCAGTTGGAATAACTCTATAGTATCCTGGATGAGATGTGGTAAAGAATAACTTCTTCCCCTAACTCTATCCAGCACAGAGGTGAGTGGCAAGGCCTACCATATAAGGCTTCATAAGGAGAATATCGATGGTATACTGAAGGCTATTATTATAATCGAACTCAAGGAGGGTAATGAGTTTCTTCTAATAACCCCTAAAGTCAGGAATACATTCATAGATAATTTCCATTATAACCTGAATTGTATGCTCCATATGTTCATCAGTGTATGGGTGATAGGTTGTACTCAGAAGTACCTATGTACCCAATGCCTTTTTCAACCCCTACCATAACTGGGACATTAAATGAAAAAAATTCCATAAACAATATAAAAGGTGGTTCCATAAATATTTAAAACCTCTCTAATATAAAACCTTCCAAGATCATATACTAAGAAGATATCTTGCACATGTAGGAAGTGTGAATCCTCTTTCAAACAATCAACTACAACTCACACTCTCTCATTGCCTTGATGTGATCTGAGTGGACCAATCACGAATTCCATTGAAAAATAATCCCATTTCCACTTGGGAATTGAAAATGGTTAAGAAATACCTTCTGGTTTCTGATGTTCCTCTTTTACTTTCTTATAGGTGGAACACCGAGTGATGAATTTAGAAATATCATGTTTTTCACCAGGCCACCAATAGTAGGATCATAAATCCTGATATATTTTGGTGACAACGGTGTGAATCACCTTTATTGAGGCATGGAAATCCAACATCAGCTCTTCTATGATGTCTTTTTTGACCCATACATAGCCATGGATAAATAAGGATTCATCCCCATCCATGGTCCAAACAGAATATATATCATCATCAAAGACACCTTCCCTTAGGAAAAGGACTTTAGGATCAGATAATGGTCTCATTATCACCCATTTGTTAATATTAGAAGTCACCTCTAAGGATGAGAGGATAGTATGACCATGGACATCATAAACCTCAATATAATTATTTTAAAATAAATCCATAATATTCCATTCACCACTGGATTCCTAAATAGTTTATGTCTGATTATTTTGAATCAGAGCATTGGTTATTGAGTCCCCCTTTCTAGGTGTGTAGGAAAGCTCGAAATCATATTTCTGTAGGTACTCAACCTACATACACTACATATTATCGATATATCACTATGTGAATATGTAAATGAGTTTTTTATCTTGGAATGAAAAAACACTCTCCAAGTTTCCCCAATATTATATAGAATGAAAAACAGTGGTGAGATCGAGGTTGTGCATTGGTTATCATCGTAACTCCATATAAGTGCTAAATCTCAAGGACCTGACATCCCATAATTTTCATAGATCTAAATGAGTGAGATGCACTATTGTAAAATAAATCATACACTAAAGTGGATGATACTAGAATAGTACCTTGTACGGTAGAAGGTCTAGCACTCTAATCCTAAGGCACAAGTAAGATTTCATGTAACTGGCATGTACCATGACCCTGATTCACTTATTGATTGTCTTGAGTGAGAAACTCTACTCACACTTGGAATCATAAATCTGAATACCTCTACCCCGACTGCCACCTCTGCATAAATGGCTGGTGGCACTCCAGATACCTTCCTATTGTGATCTTAATATCCCCTCTTCTGATCATGGAGTAGGTGTAGATCCCCACTAACTAGTAATTGGAGTTAATTCCCTACATAAGCGCTAGATATTCCCCATCATGTTGTATCCTCTACACTCAACCGTATCCCATTGGCACTGATGCTTTCTGTGTCTTGAATTCTGGTACTAGTGAAAGATGAGAAAACTATCTACATGATGAGCATTACTTCTACTACTTCCATGAGTAACCTCAAAGTTCCTCTTTCTCTAAGAGAAATAACCATTGATAGCCTTAGGTTATGAACCGACCTGACTCACAGCATCAAATTCCCTCATATTCCACTCTTTGATAAGGGAATGGTCAAAAAAATTCAGAAATGGTAATCCAAATGAACACATTGACCTACTATCGAATGGTGTATACAATCCTATCCCCAAATTTCCTAGTGGTCATAAGTTCATTTCTAGCTAGATTAAGATAAAACTACTACATCTCTTTAAAATGGGTAAAATATTCCATAACTGAAATACTCCCCTGATGAAGGTTCATGAATTCTCTAGTTCTGTCAGCCCTCAAAGTATGGGGAAAGAAATAGACATAGATGACTATTTATAAATCCAACCAAACCATATCTCTATGCCGATCTGCCTTGGTGATTATGCCCCACCACCGCTCGGTCGAGTCATGTAACATATATTCTGCAACCCTAACCCTCCACTCTAGAGGTATCTCTGGATGCTCAAATAAATATAATATTTCTTCAAGACAAGACTCCATGGAATGAGTTCTTCAATCCCCTAAGAATGTTGGAGGATTTTGCTGTTGAAATTATCGAGTTAACACTACCACACAAGGGGTAGGTCGAATGACACATTTCATATTTTGATGAATATGCAGAAAACCCTCTCGGAACTAGGAGTCGGTGCCCATATCCAGAACAAGAAGAGGTGCCACGGGTGGCACTGTAGTAGGGAACACTGGTTGATCAGGGCCCACCACATCATGATCATGGTAGTCACCACCTTTGGGGTGTACGATAGGAGGACATCGTGGTGAAATTATACTATAATTCTAAACAAACACCTCAGAATCGATATTTAAGCAACCATAACGATTAAAGATAAAAAGACTAGGATAGTAGAGAATCCTTCCTATGTACAGATCGATCATGCCTCTCTCCCAGATTCAAAATATAGGTATATATGATAGAAGGAGACCACAATAGGACATCATAACATAGGATATATACCCCACTACCCACTACTAAGGCCATGTTTGGGTCTAAGACTCTATTTCAGATGTATAGGACAATTAGTTTCACTTTATATGTCATATTCATTTAGAATTTCTACTTTTTCAATTATATAAGTCACTTTAAAATGGTTGAATTAGATGGTATACCACTTTTGTTCCAAAATATCTAATACTCCTTATAAAACAAAATAAGATATCCATTCATCTCACACAATAACACAATCTATCCTATGAGATGAATGGTCCATGGCTCAATGTTCCATAATTGACAACTTAAGGTGTATGCTTTAAACTATTCAAGAAAACACTATTAGGATAAGTCATGAACATTATGTATCAATCATGTTTTCCAATCCCTGTAAGGAGTGTTAGCACAATTCAATACACATTCAAGGCACTATCAATATGCAATAGGAAAATACACGTTGAAAATATAAGTGACATGGAAAAATTCATGGAATATTAGTCCATGTGTTCCTAATAATGATGAATGTGACAATTCTAATTACCCTCATATCATCAGGACAAGGATGAAATTAATCCTCAATCAAAAAAATTAATAACCACAACAGAACATTTACTTCACCCAATAGTGAAATGATATCAATAATAATAGTTAGAAGTATAATAATAATTATAATTCGGGAAACTCATCCATTACCCCAAACATGGGTTTGTGATTCCCTGGAACAACTTATTAAAAAGTTCAAAGCATTAAAAATCTATAATATATTGTGTCTAAAGAGTAGGTAAATAAAGTAAACCCCTTGGATACCACACTATAATGTCCCAAATTAGTATCCACTTAACTTGGGCCCAAGCCGATGGGTCACATGGCCTCAAGAGTTCCTCTTTGTATTCTAAAGGCTTTCAACTAAAAGTGAGAGTGTAAAGGTGGTACATTGGGGAGACTATACCCTCATATCAGAGTCACACAAAAAATACAATAAGATATAAAAAATAGTTGAAGAACAATATAACAGACATAATAGATAAAAAAATTCCAAAACATAAGTAGATAACTGAATATATAAGCACCATAAGATAATAAACTGAACATCTGAATAATATAATTAAAATCCTATAAGGATTTTATAATACATATATGCATGTCATGTTGATAAAAAAATGGAATAGTGGAACATGCATATAGTCATGTTATCTAATATGTACAAGAAGAACAAAAGCTACTCCACAAGCATCTTGAGTTCTTGATCAACCCTCTGACCCCAAGATCCAACTATAAGTAAGTATATTAATAACCTGTAGAAGGGAAATTTCCCTTATAATTACTTGTAGATAGATAATCTTCTCAGTCACCAAAGGTTGCTCAAGTAGGGTGTGAGATAAAAATATCTTTATGCCACCACCAACGTTGTCTACATGTAATCCAAGAAGTGATCATAACTAAATAGCGTGAAGGTATAAAAAGAATGTAAAAAGCAATGCTGAAATAAATAACAAGTTTGATCAGGTTCTTGAAGGACACATGAAAACTCTACCTACTTTATCTCATGGTCAGGAGTCTTCTGATCAGTCACTATATATATAAAGTAGTAATATATATAAATAGATACAGTAAAATTATATATATTTCATCCACTTATATGAACCAATTACGTGCAGTCGTAAGTTTCCATATACTAAGAGTACTACTGTTGGATGGACTGGGGCGTAACTTAGACATCCATGACCAGCATAACGATCATAAAATATCAAACTGAAGGGTATATTCCCTATATAACAATAAGAGTATAAGGCTTCAAGAACGACACTTGAGATGGTGATTGAGCCATCATTACATCACTCTATGAAAGGGATGGGGAACGTAAAGACCAATGTTCTACTATTGTCAGTGGTGTGAGATGCCATACTCAACACCTGATGTAAGGTAGTGTGCTTTTCCTCTATGATAAAATTATCTCTTACCATCATATCACTGCCTCTATAAAGGAATATTCATGTTTATAATTTAAATGTGAAACTAACCTCCCATTCATCACTTTTACCAAGTCCATTTATATATATAATTGGAATTATCATTAATAATATATTACATAAGGCATAACCTCATATTCATTTCATTATCCAAGTTCCTTTATATAAAAAGGAAATATATCCCACTAAATGCATTCAACTAAGCATGAACAAAAGGCATTGTCTTACTATCCTTTGAATTAATTCCATTTAAATAAATTGAGTCATTATATTTTATGAAGAGAATACCATCATGTATAATCCAACCCATGGGATCAATTCCATTTAACTCATTAGATCCACTAAAACATGTACAACCCATTTATAAGCTCAAAGGAGTCACTTAAAGCGTGACATTGTCATCAAGGCAATTTATCACTTAGGAAATTACATCAATAAGATGACCAAATACCTAATAAGTTCCTCTGGATACATTTAATACCCATGTATCAATGGAAATTTCAATTTAAAATTAATATAGAAGCTAACTAGGCCCTCTGGGTGAATTAATCATTTGATCATTTAGAGACAATTTAACTTGGCACACCCAAGGGGTGACCATATAAGGTTTGTTCAACCTCTAAACCACCGAAAGGGAATAAATAGTTGTATATCAAGGCACGATGATCAAATTGATAGGAAGGAATCAATATATTGGGGATGAAAAGAAAAATTCACTGTGCGACACAACAACATAATTACAAAACATCAAAAATCAAAGGAAAAATCACATTACCACCTACATTAAGGCCATATATGACACCATGATCGATATCTTCCTCATATTTGGAGTAGGTTATAAGAGATCTCAAAAATTTCCCAACAAACTAAAAATAGGGGAAATGATATTACACCAAAATAGCATGATGGAATTGAAGGAAGAATAATATAGGAATGGTGAAGATTATAGAATGTACTGAGACAAATCCAATGCCTCCAACGGATTGTGAGTCAGACTTCAGATTGAGAAGAATCTTGGAAGCCTAGGTGAAGAAGATTCTTGGTCTCAGGGGAGGAGGAATATCAAAATATCTAGTGGAATGAACATTTGGAAAAGAGAAGAATGTTATAAGATTAAGTGTGGGTAAAATTGAAATTTCACCCGAAATTAGGGGGTTCACGGTTTAGGCGCATAGTTTGAAAACCATGCGCAAACCGTGAAAACCCCACTCTCTGAAACCTACAATTATCACACGGCCATACACCTTATCCCATATGGTTTTAGATAAACCATGTTTCCTATTGGTTCCCATTTCTTGCAAACGCCTGGTTAAAACTAACCGTGCGACCAAGTTTGAATGGTTTAGATGAACTATGCAGCCTGGGTTGAACGGTTTAGAAAAACTATATGGCCTAGTTATTTAGCCCATTTTATAGAACCCTAGGCTTCAAAAAAGACCTAGATTCTATGGGAACCTTCTATAGGTCATAGTATACAATTACTAGGATTAAAAAAAGGATTCAAATTGAAAAACAAAATATTTATACCTTCGTGAAAAGATGGGTCGTTAAAAACTCCATTTTATTCATTCTTTCATAATCATTATTTTATCTAATCACTTTGAAATAGTTTTATATAAGGAACTAAATCAGAGGAATTTTAGATTCACTATATGATGAAAAAATTCACATCTTTATATCTGATAAACTTATACAAGTTTTATTGGGATAACTTCATAGAAGATTGATCAGCAACAATTTATACCATTAGTACATTATATCTTCATAACCTATAAATTTTACCTTTTACCAACTGAAATTTTGGCCGATACCATAACCCCAATAATCTCCCTAGAACTTCCTAGAATGAACTTTTTACAAAATAACATTATTATCCCCCTTTGAAATCATACTTGGATCACGATATCTTTCAATACTCATGATGTTTGGAACTTTATGAATTGAAAAGAACCTTTTGATTTTAACTGAACTAAATTTTATATCTGATGAAACATGTAAGCATTCATAAATAAACATTTAGTGACACACTCTAGCCGATTACATCTAGTTGGTGAACTTCATTCGCTAGACTTGTTCTAAAAGACTTGAGTTGTTGGACTTTGTCTGATTAACATTATAGGAAAGATCAACCAAAGTGATTTAAGTTATAAAAAAACGACAACACTTTGAGAAAACCTTTTCATTCTCCTTCCTCAAAACACGTAAAAAACCACTTATCCTCAACAATGATTTTCTATGATTATGATTCGACTTGCCTATGTTGTTACTCTTACATGGTTATTACAGATTTTATTCCCTTATTAATCATTCTTCTGGATATGAATTGATTTTTGAAGTTATGATTTAAACTTTTCTGGGTATGAATATTTTATACTGAAAACATGGACTTAAATATGTTTTGATACCCTCTTGATCATATTATTATCTCTAATGATTAATAAGTCCCATATTTACCCTGACAGAGCATCTGATATTACCCTTTATTATGTTTTACTTACCCATGTTTTGATGGAATGTTCAAATTATGGTATTCCTAGAAGGGTAATAATATGAAGAATTTTGTGAGAGATATTAAATATATTTTTAAAAAATGTTTATTTTGTATCGCATATCTAAATACACTAAACCTTTATGATTCTTAAATAAGTACAATTGTAAAATTTATTGAATATTCATCTAAAATGAACTGATATTTATGTATGTTATAATTGGGTTACCTCACTAGTGGATTACACTCTTTCAAGAAAATAGATATTTTAGTTTTATAACATCCTTAATGATGTAATGTTTCTATATGTGTATTCATTAAATATTGATAATGTCATGTCGATGACTGATTTAAGGTTAAATGGATTAAAATCATAGAACTATGATATTTTAATTCATGATTTAGTGATAGTCACTTTATGCTCCATTCTAGATAAAAATTTATAACACACATTAACCATGATTTTAAACTATTTTTAAGCAATATAAGTAAAGTGATAGACTCGATGAAGTTTCAAACCATGGAAAATAGAGTTTTTATCATAGTATTCTAATTGAATATTCTATTCCCAATATAATTATATGATATAATAGTTCACTGGGTCAAAGAGATCTGATTATGTGGTCCTGTAAATTATAGATGGATGTACCATATTGAATGCTATATAAATGATTTTAAAGGACATGCCAAAAATAATAGTTTTTCAAAATGTTGTATTGTAGAGAGATATATTAGTGCGGAAGACAATTAGTTATATTTTGATAACCTATTTGATGTTGATAGAATTCGTCTCCCAAAATTTTATCATAGTGGGAACCTTATGGGTGAATGAATTTTAATCCATAAGGGTATGAAATATTGATATCAAATAAATATAATATATAGTTTATATAAGGGTTTAAAGACCAAACTTTTAAAGATTTATCTAGAAATATGAATTAAATTTTAGATCAACTTTAATATATAAATAGAGGACTAGGGGTGAATGTAATATCATACAATGGTTATGTAATTAAAAATTATATTCTCTATAAAAAGGAACCACAAAATAATAGTACAATGTAAAATAATATATTATTTCTAATTATGGAAGAAATTCATGAATCAAATAGTAATGATAGAAATATAATAAATGAAAATATGTCATACTTTGGCATAATTGAAAAAATATGAGAGTTAGATTATATAGAATTCCAAGTGCATATTTTTATATGTCATTAGGTTAATAATAGGAGTGGATAAAATATGGATGAACCATTCAAGGGTTAACCATTCATAATGGAATCATAGGATGTATAATAATTTTATTCCTCAGTCCTCCAAATAAAAATTGGTTAATTATTATATTATCGACTAAAAAAATTCTGGAGTAGAATCAAAATTCCATTAAATAAGGACATTTAATTGGGGTATCTCAATAATTTATTATTGGTCTCATTGTATATGGTTTATTATATATTAGATGGGTCCATATTGAGTATATTTGGATACTCAATAGAGGGTCGGAATCCCTTCAACCTTTAAATAATTTTTTTCAATGAACATGCCGATTGTATCTAATAATACACAACAGTATTCCTCAAAAAATTATGTTTTCATGACTAAATTTAAATAATATAGACTGAATATTTATGTACTTATGAAAATAATGGATTCTCTACCTACTGATGCTACCAATACTGAGAAATAATATATTATTGATATTGAAATTAAGAAAATGTTATAAGGTGACCACCATAGGTTGAAAAAAGATAGGAGTGGCGTGGTATAATAATTTTAGTAAATATTATTATGGTGAGAAGTAATAGCCCAAAATTCAAGGTTGGATGGAATACACATGGTCAATATATTAAACCCAAATGTCCATTTTTCTTTTTTACATTGGGTTTATTTGAAAGAATGGACATATTGGTTAATATAGATAAATGGATAAATTTTTTGTCAGTTCTGAAAGAAAAAAATTTGGGATAAATTTGGGAAATGTTATGATATAAATTCCTTAGTTTATCGATAAATAAAATGATGGTAAATTGATTTAATATCCATTATCCCTTAAAGAGTACATTTATATTAGATGATTCTCAGATAAAATTTGTATTAATGGTCATTCTAAAGTCTCATAGATCTTTGTAAGTACTTCCTACGAATCATCATATCAAGAATAATGAGGGGAAAGTAAAACCACACCCACCATATATATTTTTACAAATGATAAACCATGATAACTAGGGTAATTTCATTATCCCTCGGGAGGAGGAAACATTTAAGGTACATTGTAATAAGTAATATTTTATTTGAAATTATATTTAAAAATAGCTTTGATAAAGAATTATTAATTTATGTAATATAAAATGAGTGTAAAACAATCATCATGCATCAAAACCACCAAACCTATAATATAATGAATGAATGTGGTGCACTTCACTGGAATAAAAAATGATATATATTATAAGTCTACAGTAATTATTTTATTTGATATGAAACAAAATCATAATTATGTTACTTTTTCTAAATGAAGATTTATGAATGAAAATATCAACCCACTTCCATCCCATATCATGTTCTACAGAAATGATCATGTAAATATAAAGGGAAGAATAGTAAATGTAAAAATAGATAAATTATGGGAATCATGTTTAAGTATGACATAATAGAAATTTGTTATGATTTAAAATAGTATTACATCCTAATGAATTATTATTTTCAAATATTTTTTATCTTGTTCAAACATAAGAATGATTACCTAATGTACCCAATGAACAACTACTTTCAGTGGATTTGAACCACCAAAAATAGTATGGCTATTTTGAATTTCCCAATGGATAGTACAGTTACACTGAAAGGGGGTGAATCATGTGTGACCAATTTTACTAATTTTTTTATTTTTCTTTTACCACCTTTTAATTAAAACCTTTTTCAAATATAAATATGATTGGATATTGTATATAATGAAAACATTAAATGAAACATAGTACACAATATTTTTACAAGGTTTGGTTCAAAGACCAACTCCCTCCTACAACTAATTATAAAACTTAGTTTTAAAATCATCATTATATGTAAGTGGTTACATCCAGGGAAAGTATTATTTTCATAAAAAGTGAGTCCCACAGTGTTCCACTCTTGGGTCCCACTTGAGATCACAAATCCACACCTATACAAGTGAATGTTGAGTCAAATATAAATATTTTTATACTACATCCCACAGTGTTAATAGCATCCCCTCGACCAACTTCAGAGTCCCATTGTAGAATTATTCTACTTCAAAGTCCATCTAATGTCTTAGAAAATTTTGATTCACACCAGATATGATCCTATTTTAGATTGATATATGTTAGATTATGACTACTTATACAGTACCTAGACATGTATTCTTTTTCCAAAAACAAACCTGATCATTTGATATGATCGTGTACATTTCTCAAGAGCATTGGAAACTGATAAAAAATTATTTGATACTAATCAATTTCCAATAAACATAAAATATAATGGATCAATCCCAAAACACTGAAAAATAATGTATATGTCTTATGAATTAATTCCAGTCTCCAGTTTCAATGTCACTACAAACTATTCATGTAATGTATATTGCATGTAGTTCTCACTCCTTATACATGAATTTAAAAATGTACGATCTTCTAAAACTATACATGAATTATTTTCATCTATATGAAAATATTTTCACTATATATGGTTCCCTTTTTCATAGAATTTAGGTCACATGCAGCATATGACCTTCACAAATAATATAATTTCTTATGTCAGGGCTTCACTATTTCTTTAACAGACTATAGTGTGCATGTATATTAACAGATGTAACATGAAAATGATTCATCAACTATATATTTCACAAAATAAAACTACATTGTTACTTTATGAAACTAAATCTTAATATCTCACTACTACTTTGTGTGAGGTATTCTTCACAACTCACTCAACCTTAATTATGAATATCATCACATGCATGTAACTCAATCATTAGAGTAAACCTAGAGAACCACTATTTTTTGAATTTAGTATTAGTTCACATAATATAGTGAGTTATTAGGCATTTTTTATGATACACCTCGCTATTTACCTATAGAAAAACACTTAAGGTGAATGGCACAAGTAGAGGTTCATAGAACCAACTTCTTCTTCATGGGATTTTGATGAAAAATTCACAGCATGATGAATTAGAATCTCTTCAGGAATATAGATATTATTCAGTCCATTGTTTCAGTCTCAAAATTCTATATAAAATATGTGTTTGTATCATTTCATAAAATGACCACGTCTTGGGGTATTTATAGAGAAACTCTTGTGGAATTAGTCCACATAAATTATCCGTTATGTTTTTATCACCGCATATCATTCTAAATGAATATGGAAAGCACCGTAATCACAATACAATTCTGCTTTAAAATGTATCACCTAGTTTTGAGAAATTTTTTTCATGAAAATGAAGTTTTAGTATGGTTTGATTTTATTAAAATCCCTAGGATGATCAAATTATACTCGACTGAAAGGATGGATCATTTGGATTATGTTCCATAAATAACATTGAATATACTATGTAATATACATATCCATCGAATAGATCAAGTTAGAATATTATTTTAGCACCTAGATTAGATGAACACTATAAAATATGTCAGACATCTCTAATTCTATACACTTTTTTAAACATGTAAATAGAAAAGATCACCATCAGATCCAACATCAAACATTAGTGCATTCATCGTCTACTTAATAAGTAAATTAATTTCCTTATCCATCCATAAGAGAGTACTATGGTAGGATCCCAAACCCCTATTTCATAAAATTATTTTTACTTGCTATTATGTCATCATGTCTCTCTACACGGTGATTCCACCACCACGTTGTCGTGTGCATAGCACGACGTGCGCACATCTATGCCTTCTCCTACTTGATATATTCATACCATATAGTGGATACACATGGGTCCCACACCAGTCTAGTTGGCTATCCTTTTTTGAAAAAAAGGATAGAAAAAATGATAATCCAAGTTCTATAGAATTATTGACATAAATTCCCAACAAAAATTCCCTATTAAATCTCTTTAACATTTATACTCAAATAAATTCTCCTCTATCTTTTATTTTTATAATTAAATTAAAAAACTAAAAATATCTTTACCTTATTCTTCCTTTTTGAGACCAATTATTTATCCTTAATAACAATAAACACATGACTTTTGAAATTAAGATTAGTTTCGTAGTTGTGACATTTGAAACCACATTGACTTTTCGTCCTCACATCTTATTGATAAAAAATTCAACCTCAATAATTCACATGGGTTATTTAGTCTATCCCTTTGAATTTTTCATAAATACCCATTTCATTTCTAAATTAAATGTCATATTCCACCACTTATTGGTAATAAAACCGATGATATAAGTTTGTTAAGGAATTCACATCTTAAATATTCGTATTTTAGTAATATCTTCTTCTCTTCTAAAACCTATAGTTTGATTTAATTCAAAAATGTAATGAATTAATACAAACATAGTAGAGATAAAATTAACCAACTCTAATTCTACATGATCCATGATCAATGTAGAAAACAAGATTAGTAAAATATGACATCAATATTGTCAATAACTTTTCAACATGTGATACCAACACTGGAATCTTCTATCAAGGACTATTCAAAATATTTTCTCTAGCATTCATCTCAACAAACAGATCAAAAACATTCAACTGAAAGAATTTACTTCCCCTTTTCAAGTTACTTTTACTTTTTTCATTAAATAAAAAATATCTTCCTTTTTGAATTTATTTTTCAACATGAAAATAAGATAATGTAATCAACATTCCTCAATTATAAAAAGCTTAAATATCTATAATTTTAACATCTATAATAATCAGATGCATATCTCAGAAAAACACCATATATTCATAAGATATCAATAGAGGTAGATAAATATAATGGTTATTATTTAGTGCTCCTCATCAATAGTTGTACTTTATACTTATTCTTAATGAATTCCCATAATTATTACACCTTTCACACAAATATATAACATTCATAATTTTACCATTTTAATAAACTTTTCATATTCTTCATCGGATATGTGTTTAACCAATTAAGTCATATAGTTTCTTTTCTGGATTGATTATGTATTTGATTCCAGGTTTCATCCATTATTTTTGAAATTCAAGGACAACTCACAATGGTCCATGATTTGACCTTTCCTAACATAATAGAGGCATAGTTTTTTAGTGTGACACTCTTCATTTCATCAGATTATTTTTTAATGATTGGTACATACCAACACTTATCATAATAGAGAAAAATTCTATTACAATACTCATAGAAATATTAAAAATATTCATATATTTTCTTCATAGACTAATTCCATTTCTATGAATTCTGCTTCTGTTGTGTAGGTTTCATGTCTTCTTTACCTATCCACCCCCTAAATTTAAGAATTATGTAATTTTGATCCAATGAAATATTATTCCAATACTCTATTTCGTAATTCCCAAACTTCTAATAGCTCTAATAGTAGAAAAAAATCTTGATTTCTTCTTTTGTGACACAATCTAAAAGTCTTTCAAAACATTATGTTTTTTTTGAAAACACATTTCTTTTTTTATGATTTATTTGGGAATAAGAATTCAGGTACTTATTTACATCTACCTTTAACTATATAGTGGATTCATGAATATTTTTCTTCACCTATGTTTTCGTTGATTTTAAATTTAAATAGAAAATAATCATCAGAACATCATCATTACATAATGATTTATAAGGAAAAAGGGTTACCCTTTTTAATAATCCTAAAATACATTTATCCTTTGATAATATCAAGAGCCTCCAACCACTAGGTTGAGTATTTTATAAAATAGGACTATTATATGAAGAATATTTTCTAATAATTGTTTCTCAACAACTTGGGAATTTTCATATTATGTCAATTCCATATTTTTATATTTCACTTTTAATTCAAGAAATATTTGGTTGATAGAAATCATAACATATTCAACTAATTTAAAACTTTATTCCCAATAAATCATCATCTTTTGAGTCTCATCTTCATGCACCTGGTTGGACTTCAATTAAAAATTATCATACTCCTTAATTAGTTTTTCTTTAATATCTGGCTGTTATTTTTTTTAATTCAAATATATATTATTTATATTTTCAAATGAATGGGAAAATTATATAAAAATTTTTCTATCACAAACTTCTCACAAAAACTCATTTGAAACTCTTCTTAAATCAAGAAAATATTTGTATTTAATAGTGATAATGATTTTTCTTTTTCTTCTTCAACCATGAAGACACATTCTTTATATATTATCAAATTATATTCCTTAGATTTTTCAATTTAGAATATATTGTTGTAGTTTTGTATCATCTTAGATAATTGTTTTCACTTGAATCAACTTCTTATTCTAGTTTTAATTTTTCATCCTAAAGTACCTTGAAAACTCTGATCATACACATGACTACTTCTTTGGGAACTTTCATCAAATTCTCTCTGATTTTAGAATAGAACATATATTTATCACAAGATGAAATTAATTCATCAGAATTATAATCAATTTAATTTACTGAATAATTACCACTCAGAGTGCCTTCAGCTAGTAGTTGATCATATATTATATTTGAGTTATTTTTCAGCTTCTTTTCCACTATTTTCTTCTTATTTTTCTGGGCCTTGATTAAAACATCAATATTTCTAAATTAGGAGTAGAGGTAGTATTTTTCATCTAAATAAATTCTTAATTTTATCAAAATAAAATATGTACTTTATGTACATATGATATAAGAAACTAGTAAAGTAATGTATATCCAATAAGAGTTATATCATTTTCTTTGATACAAATTCCATTCCCAAATGGATCGTGTAATCACACTAAGAGGGGGGTGAATTAGGTGTGGCTGGCTTTACTAAATTCTTGTCTTCCTCTTTTACACCTTTTAATTCAAACCTATATCACATATTAAGATGAGTGGATCTTGTTTGCATTGAAAAAATTAAATGAAACATAACACACAATAGTTTTACAGGGTTCAATACTAAGAATTTCTCTTTATTACAACTTGTTATACCCCCGGATTATAGATTCTTTACTATATATAGGTGGTTACATCCATGAAAAGTCCCATTACCATCAACACTAAGTCCCCTAATGTTCCACTCTAGATTCCCACTAGAGATCAAAAGTTCCCACCTATACAAGTGGCTCGTGAGTCCCATGAGTGTAATTTTATTATATATCCCACAATGCAACTAGTATCCCGCCATCCTTTTATAGAGTCCCAAAAGAGAATTATTCTACTGTAGAGTCCCATTTAAGACTTCCACAATCTTAAGTCACACATGATATGATCCTTAGTTATAAATATCTCCACTAGCTTCTGAATTCTACTATGCTACCATGAGATATAGTCTTTCCCTATAAATAAAATAGATCACCATGTCTTATAGTGTACAATCATCAATAACTTTGTAAACTGATAAAAAACTTCTTAATCTTTCTCACTATCCATTTATCGTCAAATCCTCTATACAAATATTAGTACACTAACTACTAATCTATATTTCTTCTCAATTACTGCCCAAATTCAGTCTCGATGTAACTATACACTATTCATGTAATGTATATTGCATGTATTTTTTACCCTCCATGCATGTGTTAAACAACACATGATATTCAAAAAATTTACATGCATTATTTTCATGTGTATATAAACATATGAATTACATACAATTCCCTTACTCATAGTTTTCATTTTACATGAACATGCATAGGACCTTCATAGAACATGGAACCGCTCATGGTATGGATTCACTTTTTCATTCGCACCCTATAATGTGCATGAATATTAATACATGTATCAAGAAACTCATTCACATATTTTCTATTTCAAAAAACACTACTACATTGTTTCTTCACACAAGTGTATCATGTTATCCCACTAATGCTTCACATGAGGGATTCTTCATGAATCACCCAACATTAAGCATGCATATCACCACATTCATATAGATAAATCATTAGAGAAACCCTAGAAAATATTTTATTATATCCATCATTGTTTCATGTAATACGATGATTTTGTATGAACCAGTTCATGATACTCCTCAGTAATTCTTTAAGAAGAACTCTAAATGTGAATCACGCAGGAATAGGTTCACAAAACCAACTTCTTTGTCATATGATTGTGATTAGAAATGTACATCACGATGTCATGGAATCTCTTAATGAATAAATAACTTATTAAAACCTTTTTTAGTCTCAAACATCTCTATTAGGTATACATTCAGATCAATTCATCAAATGACCATGTCTTGGGGTATTTGCAGAGAAACCCAACTGACATAGTCTACCTCCTTTCTTCAACATGCGTGCACTGCCTCAACTCATGATATGTGACAATGAGAGACACTTTAATCTTAATATATGTATGATTCACACTATATCTCTTTGCTTTGAACTTAATTTATTCATGAAAATGAATTTTCTTGATGGTTCTATCATATTTGAGTCTCTAGGATGATCAAATATTTCTCGATTGCACGGCTAGATCATTCAAATAGCATGGCATAAAGAACTCCGAAGATACTCTAGTGCATGCAGATTCCTTGGATGGATCAAGGGAAAAAAATATGTTGGAACCTCTATCATAGGTCCACAATAAAATGAATGAGATGACTCTGATTCTATCTTATTTTTTAAACACGTGAATAGTAATTCTCACTGCCTGATCCCATATTGAACATTAGTTAATTCCTCAGCTAATTTATAAGAAAATTTGTTTCCTTAGATGACCAGATGTTAGTATTGTGGTCCAATTTCAAACCCTTGATAGGATTGACTCGTTTCAACTTGTTATTCCACCATCGTGCAACCCCATATGGTAGTTCCACCACTATTCTCTCATGTTCACACCTCTATATACATACACATATTCCCCCACATCCTTGATATGGTCAATCCCAGTTCCCACCTTTATAGTGGATACACATGGCTCCCACAGATGTCTGAATTTCTAGAAAATATTTTTGATAAAGGATAGAGAAAAATGTAAATCCTAGTGCCATATATTTCTCAATATAAATTTCAAACCAAAATTCTTTTTCAAATATCTTCAACTTCTAAACTCAAAAAAATTCCACTCTATCATTTATTTTGGAATTAAATAATAAAATACAAATACCCAAAACTTATTCTTACTTGTTAAGACCAATGATTCATCCTCAACCACAATTGACACATGTATTTTTAACTTAAGATTAGTTCCAAAATGATTACATTTAAAATCACATTGACTTTTCATATTTATAACTTATTGACCACAAATTCAACTTCAATGATTCACTTGGGTTCCTCATATGACAGAGGTGTAGGTTTTGGAGTGTCACCTCATGCATAATTTGATAAATGAAATATATAGGGGAAATATATGAGAAATGAAAAGTATGATGGCTTAAATATATTGTCTGAAAGAGAATGTTAGTTATTAGGTGGATGTGATAAATTGTTTCTTTAAATGAATCAATGAGAAGAACTGACACGACATCAACTATAATATGAAGAACCCCTAATTTTAATGCAAAAAATCCCCTAAAATACCTTCATTAACCAAGGTAAACAATTATTTCATAACAATTACTACTATAATTTAATCAAATAACAATCGATAACTTTCTTATAATAAAATTATGTATTGTAAAATTGATTATAATTTAAATTTATCAGCACCCACTCATCAACTTGTTATAAGAGGTAAAATGTACAATATATAATGTAACAAACTAAAATTATAAAATAATAACATTGTTTTTGATAGTGTATGTGTTAGGAAAAATTGAGCTTAAATAAGCCACAAAATATATTTATTTATATTCAATATCTTCGATAGCTTCTAGAACAAGCAACCCCGAGTCTAAATGAATTTTAATAAAGAATAACATTATAAACTAGATATTAAATTTGTGGATATGGACATTACTAACTAAAATAATAAAATTATTGTTTATCTATAGATTATAAATAAAATAAGATTCGTTAAAAATAAAACAAAATGTTTTCTGAAAAACTATATTTTTCTAAAAGAAAAATTAGTCTCACTTTGCAAAAAATATTTTAAAATTAATATTTACAACTTTTAGAAGTTAAATTTGATAAAATTAACTAAAAAATTAAAATTACAATATAAAAATCATCTTATTGTAACTTTTTGGGATTTTTTTAAATATTTCAATTTTCTATGAATAGTGAAAAATATTGAATTTTAATTGAAAACTGCATTTTTTTTAAATAATTTTTTAGGTAAAATTATATTTATAATTGGTATTAAATTAACATTAGTTAAATTATATGTTAATTAATATAATTTTCACCATTTTAATCATTTTCATATTAAATATTGGTATAAAAACATGGAAACTTTGGAACATTCTCTCTTAAAAAACCCACATTCTCATCACTTCTAAGGGATTACCATTAGATTAAAATTTTTAATTTATTTGAATAGAATTTGGAAACAATATTAATTATTTATAATAATAATAATTTATATTTTATTATAATTACAACTTAAATTTTGGCCAAAATGAATATTGAAAATAGTAAAAAAATAATTACCATAGTTAAGGTAAAATTTGGATTACTGGGGGTTAAACTAAAAATATAAGAGTTAAAATGACCTAAATTTTTTATAAAATATCTTTTCTGGAAACAGTAATATCATATACTATCTAATGCTTGTAAATACTCCATTTGGGACCCTTTTTTCTGGTAAAAAATGTGGGAAAACCTTTTTCTTTCCAAAACATACAGGTGTGCCACTCAACTCACTTATAAAAGGACACCCCCTATACTATCTTATTAACACCTTACAACCCCTTTTGTTTTCGATAATAATTACCCAAATAACTTAAAAAATTATCTCTTATAATCTTGTAATCCTTATTTAGTCTTTTATTTTGTTTCTTCCAACACCTCCATCAATTATTATAAAACCATGATCATATAATATCATCAGTATATTAAATATACTAATTTATTTTTATAATAATTTAATTACCTACAACCATATCTATATTTATCAAATGAGTTACAAAGTCATCATTTGTGTATACGGTGGATTAGTGTCTTGCGAACCAATGTTATTCGTTCTTCTATTACCTCCTTTAATGGTTGGTTATGATGATGTTTATAAATTATATATATGATATTTATAACATAATTATACGTATATATTCATTATTTAATTTATACCTTATTACCTTCCATTATGTAGGGGATATGATAACGTCGCTCATGTGTACGGTGGACTACCGCCTCACAAATAAATGTGATTTGTTTTTCACTAACTCTTCAAATAAAATTTAATGAGGATAATAGTAATTAATATATGGGATATAAATGAAATAATTATGATATTAATGACATGTTTATGATTCTTAAAATATAATATAACATTTTATTCTTTACACTAAAAAATGATATCAACGTTCGTGTATGTGTGGACTACCGCCTTGACAAAGTGATGTTACTCACTTTTAATCACCACACCAACTGAATTATATATATATAATGAAATAATATAGTATATATGATATTATTATAAATTTTTAAAGATATAATATTACTTAAAACCTTTCCATAATAATCATTAAAAAATTAAAATGTTACCTATTCGTATGTATGGCCTACCATTTCCATGATCATAATGTACTTCATTTCTCAAAACCATTTTCGATGATTGATTTTAAAATTATAATTAATCTAAAAATATTATAATTATATCATTATTTTTATTCTATAGATTATATTACCATATAACGTTTTCAATAATATGATCATTCATGATGAAAAACGCATGAGAAAGCAACTTAATTAGCACCAGAAATAATGAAAATAATAAATGATTAAAAATAGAAGGGTGATAAGATGTTATAAAAGGATCATATATGGGGTAATAAATATTAATATGGTTCTATTATAAGTTAATAACATGTTTAAACCCATTATGAAAGAGTTTAAATAATGTTAAACTAAAATGAAGCGTGAGGTAAGGGACTTCATCTCAATTTATCTTCATTAAAGTTTATTGTAATCGTATACAACTAATTTCTATTATATGGTGTATATACTACCCTTTTGGGATGTAATATAATGGATCTGTAATAATTCATGGTATTATATGTTTCAATTTTAAATATTTCATCTATGGGGTTTCTGAATTAAAAGTTACCAATTGGTAAAGAATTTTATAACTCAATCTCGTTTCATTGGGTTATGTTACTCCTTCATTGTATTTGATGTTATAATATTATGTGTGTAATGAATATTCACTATATATTGTTGTATATACACTATTTTATGTGTATTTACATTTAATACACACAATCGATTTATTTACTAATTCTCAATTCAACATTATAATCATTATAAGGGTTTGTTTCATAATCTCATTCTAATAGATATTGATTATTCTTGAATTTAAAATGATGTAAACTATTGGATCATTTTATAATAAATTAATAGTTGTATTTAATGAATACATTTTATGGTATTTTAAGGTATTGATTTTTTATTTAATTGATTAATCTTTTCCATGTTTGGAATGTTTGACTTATTTTATATTTTATGGAAGGAAATAATGAATCTTGGGAGAAGGAGAAAATGGTAGAGAATTTATGGCCAAAAAGTCACTTCACACCACAAGCGAAGAAAAGAGGCACAACTCCAGACTTTTGAGGAAGCATGAGGCTAGAAATTATAGAGCAAGAAAATTTACATTTCATGTTTTTCAATTCAATGATGTGATTTTTTTGAGAAGTGTGTTTTGAAGAGTTATGTTGAAATTCACAATGCATATAAATTAAAAGAGTACAAATCATGTAAATTATTATAAGTTGTATAAGTGTCAATGAGCCAAAAAATAAATTATATGCAGGTGAGGGTTTTATGGGATTCCATATAAGATTTTTCCTTGACACATAGGAGGGATAATCCCACAACCAGAGGACCAAGGGAAACACCGACAGAATACTACCATATGATGGAGTAACAATTTAGATCCCTACTTCGCCACCATTCTTCACCACAATTCATCCTCGAGTATCCATGATGGTCGTTATCATCATGCCTAGCATGAGAGAGTAGTTTTCTTTGTGTCGAGTGATGTTTTTTAGGGGGATGTGCTATTAGTGATAGTTTCTATTTATTATTCATGTTTTGGATTTCTGAAACTCATTTTATCAGTTTTAATCTTCTCATTTTTGCAATTTCTTGACCATTTCTTGTGACTTGAGGATGTTTATTTCATTAATTCAATTACTTATCCTATTTTGTGTATGAAATTTATAAAATCTATATTGATTATGTTTAAACATTATTTTGTCTCACCTATCTCTATGACTGAATATGGTAGATGACCATTCCAATGGTGCAATCATAGGATTAGTGTAGGGTACTCAAACCAAAGATCCTTCCCGGCCCAATTCTGACATCAAACCGTAATAAATCCATTATTAATTGAATCCCAAGCACAAGAACCTGAATATCACAAAACATGGAATGTATCTTTATTGATTTCAACCCTAATCCTTGTTGTATTATTTCTCTTTTATACAACCATTCAAATAATTACACTTTGGATTTATTTTATTAATTTATAATATAAGGATCATCCCTATGGGTTAGACACTCAAACGTTCAAATTAAATTATTTTTAGTTACATTTTCTGAGTTTTATAAATTATTAAATTTGTGTATCAATGTATGAGTTAATGATGATATGCAGGATGTTAAATTTTTGGCATTATTTTCAGGGATCGAACATGTGTCATCCACATGACAGGCGGATATACTAACCACTATTCTAATATTTTTTGATTAGTTTGGAGAAAATATAGAGAATGCAGCAAGGATTGGGGTTGAAACCAAGATAGGGACATGTCCGGTTCATTGATATTCAAGTTAATGCACTAGGGATTCAATTAATAATTGATTTATTCGGGTTTTTTTCAGAATTGGGTCAGTAGGGATCTTAGTTTTTATAAACAGCACTATTACTATGATTTAACCATTGGAATGGTCATCTACTAGATTCAATCACAGAGATAGGTGACCCAGTTTTTTTAAAGATAATTAATCTATATTTCATAATGATTATATAAAAAACATTCCAATTAATTGATTAAATGAAATAAACATCCCCAAGTGGAAAGAAATGGTAACACAATTGTAAAAAAAGAATATTGTAATTGTTAAAATGAGTTACAACAATCCAAAATATGAATAATAAATAGAAATAGTCCCTAGCAGCAAATCCCCCTATAATCACATCACCTATCATAATGAAAATTACTCACTCGTTCTAGGCATGATGAGAACGAGCAACATCGATACCTGAGGAATAATAGCAGTGAAGAACGGTGGAAAATTAGGGATCTGGATTGTCACTCAATCATTTGGAAATCTTTCATTAGTGTCTCCCATGGTCTAATAGTTGTGGGATTATCCTTTCATAAACATATTTAATAATTTTTAAAACTCAGAACACCTAACTAAAAGTATAGTACTTTGAAAGTCTGACTGTCGAACCCACATGAATGATCTGTATGTTCTAAATTAATAAAAGAAAACAAAAGTTAATTTTTTTTATTGGTTGGAGAAAATAGAATGAATGCAGCAAAGAATGGGGTTTAAAATAAGAAAGATACGTGTTATTTTTAGTGATATTTAGGTTCATGTGCTATGGATTTTATTGATAACGTATTTATTCAGGTTTGGTTTTAGAATTGGGTCAGTAGGGATCTTTTTTCTGGGTATCCTACACTAATCCTATGATTACACCATTATAATGGTTTAAAAAATCCCATATAATTTTCTTATACTCTCTTTATTCATGGTATTTTAATCTAATAGTGCCATTTTCCTAAGCTTTTGTACTTAATATTATTGATAAAATGTTTTCAATAAAATATGACATCATTTCTCTCTTAATCCAGAAATCTATTTTCCTCCAAAACTAGTGGTTCACGCCCAAATTTACCCAAGAGAAGAAGGGTAGAACGGTCCTTGTAGTGTAGCTTGGGTTGTCGATTCCACAGAGACCAAAGAAGATACCTAAGATACACAACCTAAGGGATGGATTTTTGGATATGAAGTGGCCAACTTGGATTGATTTTGGATGGGTTTTAAAGATATCTAAAAGATTTAAGTGGATTCAATTTAAAAGAATGAGTTGATCCTAGGTTATCACTCGGGGTGGATTGGATGTATTTTCTTTTTAATGATTTCAATTTCTTAAATTTGAGATGGATTCATTTAAGGAGATAAAACAACATCATCACTTACTGGTTTAATGCCTACACCCTCTAATACTAATCACCTATACACTTGAAGGATCAAAGTTTTGAGCACTTCAAGGTAAAGGATCGTATTAGTACTTGAGGTGTGTGGCCTTAAATTCAACAAGGACGATGGAGTTTAAAAATCATCAAATAAAAATCCCAATTAAAGAAGTGATTATACATTAATTAGGTGATAAATAACATCCAATCCAGCCCCTTTCTACTCCCTTGGATCAACCCATAAGTGGGTTAGCCCTCCATTGATCCCATGGTTTCAATGGAAGCGGAAAGTAGACTCATAAGGGAGGAATGGAGAAGTAAAGAAAACAACAAAAATAAAATGATCACTCCACCGTTGTGTGAATAATTTCACAAGGGTTGGTGTGAATAAATTCACACGTTAATCCAACGGTATCAAAGTGATATTAAGAACAACAGAATAAGAGTAGAAGAAGAACTTTTATTAAGAAACTAAAGTGAATTGAACAACTTACATGTGAAAGACAAAATTGAGGCAACAAAAATGCAGCATAACATTACAAGTAAACAAAGCATCCAAGATCCTCAACTCCTTCACCACCACTGCCTTAAATAGGCATTTTGGGAGCCTTGGGTCAATCCTTCAACAGTACAAGTCACCCCACTTGAGTATGGTAGGCCTAGGGTGGTGGAAAGTTTGTAGAATTTGGAATTTTCCACATTTGACCCGAGGTGGCAGCCAGATTTCATCCACCGAACCGACGCGTTTTGATGACCTTCTAGATGGCCGAATCAGGGTGGGTCATAGAAGAAGAACATGGAGCTCCTGATGTCGTCTAACCTCCTGTAAAATTTGGTCCCATTTGGAGTTGTTTATTCCGAGATATGATCAAATTGGTGGACTGTTTTTCTGGGCCTCAGAATCTGGCCCAGAATTTTATCTCTAACTTGGGCCGCCTAAATGAGCAACATGGAGGTCGAATTATCATAAACTCCTGAAGAGTTATTTGTTCCTGTACATGTCTTCTAGCATCCCACGAAATTTGGGATTAATTGGGCCTGTATGTTGGGCCCCACAGTCTCATCATTGGGCTGGTGTCCAATCTGCCTTCTCCAGAATTGCTTCCTTTCATTGCCAAATATCTCCATCATCCTCCATGAATTCTCCATTGATCCCTGAATCAAACATGTTCATATTTAAGTGTAGATCAATTTACAAAAATATCAAATTAAAATATGTATAATTCAATTCCTTAAAATCAGATGAATCATTGGGTACTTTAAATGATGTTCAAAAATGTACCACATAATAGTGCATTTTAAGAAGGTATTACAATCAAAATGTGAAATGATGTTCAAAGTGTAAAATGCACTAAAATGGTATTTATGAATAACAAAGAACATGAAAATTATGTATATTAACAATGAATATTAGCCTCATTTAGTGGCTAATCACACCCCCCAACTTGAGTTTTGCTAGTCCCGAGCAAAATATATCTCATCAAAAAATGAAATTCAAATTCCCTTTTCTAAAAACATTTTAATACACAATGATCACCAAAAAACCTTATACCAAACAATCATGAAACCCATAAAAATATTTTAATACAAGATATTTTCATAAGCAGATCCCAATCCCAAGCCTATTCCTTTGATCAAATCCATCATCATACTTCATCCAACTCAATTAGGTGTAATGATGTGTTGTGAATCACAATAGATATGGGGGTTCATTTTCATTCAAGGGGGAAATCATGGAAGCGCTAGGTGGAATCACATTTAATCCTAATATGAGTATTCTTCATCCCTCTTTTTTTTTGATTTTTTTTTGCAATATTGCTATAGTAATTGAGATTGCAATTAATCAAATTAACCCATGTAGCAAGACTTTGCCGATGACTCCCAGACTCAAAGGCCTTAGGGCACCAAGTGAAACCCACATACTCGGGCATCGTCTCGAGTTAACTTAATCAAAAACAAAGTCATATTACCATAAATAGAGATAGATTGAAAAACTCAGGGCTAGACAACTCTGGAGTCACGATCCCCAAGTGCCGAAAGCCTCGCATTTTATCAATCCATTGCTCTACACGCAAATTTTTATTTTTTATTTTTATTTTTTATTTTTTAATAATTTTTTTTTTAAATTTTTTTTTTGAATACTCATATTATTCATAAAAATAAAACCATCCTATGCTATTTATTATGGGACCCCAAAAATTCAAATTAGTACCCCACAGTCTAGAGGACGTGCATTGTGGCATTTTTTTTATTTGGATGAAAATATAAACGATGAAATATCACATTGGACAACCACACTTTCCAAAATCTATGCTCATGAAATTATACAAGGATTAAAATCAAAATCAGGGCATGCTAAATTATTTGATATTCAGTTTCAAAGTGTGCAATGTGTATTACCATGTTCGAAGTTAAAGGAATTTTTCCTTCCATTTACTTTTTTTTTCAAATCATTCAATTTTTGTTTTTGACACAAAAGAATTTTTTTTATTTTATCTCCCCCCCAAATTAAAACAACACTGTCCCCAGTGTTTAAAGAAAAGAAAATTTAGAAGGGGTAGAGGCAGATAATGGAAGTTCAAAAAGGAAATTGAAATTGAGGATCATGGAATGAAATCACCTGGTGGTTGAAGTTGAAGTTCTTGCTGCTCCAATTTAGTCCTTTGATATCCATGTCGCTTGCAAAGTTCCCTAGTGGAAAGAGAAAAACAAACAAACAAAACAAAAGAGTATATATATATATATAAGTGAAATATAAGTATATATATAAAATAAAATAAACTGATGATACATTGTCTTCTTTTTAAATTTCTGGGTAAGGTATTACTCAAGGATCACACCACGTGACACAGATGAATATGGTGCTCCTCTTTCATTCCCATCCATACTCATAATAGAAGAACAGGTCAACAGTCTATTTTTTTAAATATAAAAATGATTAATTAAAATATAAATTTTATTAAAACAACAAAATGATAGGAAACTTGAAAACCATGGGTTACCTCCCATGCAGTGCTTTGTTTAACGTCGTTAGCTCGACTTGAACCCCCCAACTTATCCAATACCAACTTTCAACATTTTAAGGACCACATGTTTCACCACTTCTACTAGGTTGAGATTGATTCTATGTTTAGAATTTGTTTCATGCACAAACCTCTGTTCTAAAATGAGCAGGTAAATCCAAGGAATATCATAAATGATGGATCCAATTTCTTTTGTAGTATTTTCTAAGACATTATGAATAATCACCTCTTTAGTGGTTTCAAGATAAGAAATGGTGACAAATGGAAGTTTTTGGCTATCCCCAATGAATGGAAACTTGGGGGTGGATGGAAAGTCCTTTTGTTCAAGGTTAGGTAGGCTAAAACTTTCAAACATAGGTTGGGACTTTGAATTGAACTCAGTTTCATTTTCAAAATTTATCAACATAATTGGTTCCTTTGGAATATAAGATGAAACCACAAAATTGGAAATATCAGTGTTAGAAATGGGTATGGACTCAAAGATTGTGATTTCTCTTAATGGTTCAATGATTGGTGTTTTTGAAAAATCATCAACAGAGTTATATTCATGAGACTCAATCCATGATGTCAAATTATCCTCTTTTGAATCCAAAAATTCAATTTCCTCTTGATTTAAAGACCCTTCAACAATTCCTTGATCCTATTTATCTTCCCCAAATCCAAAGGTTTTCTCTTCAGTAAATTCATGAGAGGTTTGTGAGAAACTAGACACTTCACATAAGGTTATGGAAGGGACAGTTTGTGTAGAGATGGGTTCCTCACAATTTTTAATGCTTTGTAGTTCTAACCTCAATGATGAAACCTCAAAATTCATTATCTCCATTTGTTGAAAAAGTTTTTCAAGTAATGGTTGTGGATCATGATGGTCAAGGGGTTGAGACAGATGGTCTATTCCAGGAGGATAACTATGTTGTTGGAATTCCATAGGAGGGTGTTCAGATTGGCCTTGTTGGGATTGGAACTCATAATATGTTGGAATGTATTGTGGATCATATGAATAAAAACATTGTGGTTCAGTAGGTTGTTGATGATCCCACAAGTAGGAATTAGGATGGTCATTGTACATCGTACATGGGGTTGAGTGATCAAAGTAGGGAGAGGTTCCCCATGTTTGGATTTGTTCAAAAGGTTTTTCCATTGGAATGAAATTGGGGATGAGATGAGAGAAGTGGGATGAAAAAAAAATAATGATAGTGTCTAATATAACTTACTTAGGTCCCCGGCAACGGCGCCAAAATTTGGTTCACGCCCAAATTTACCCAAGAGAAGAAGGGTAGAACGGTCCTTGTAGTGTAGCTTGGGTTGTCGATTCCACAGAGACCAAAGAAGATACCTAAGATACACAACCTAAGGAATGGATTTTTGGATATGAAGTGGCCAACATGGATTGATTTTGGATGGGTTTTAAAGATATCTAAAAGATTTAAGTGGATTCAATTTAAAAGAATGAGTTGATCCTAGGTTATCACTCGGGGTGGATTGGATGTATTTTCTTTTTAATGATTTCAATTTCTTAAATTTGAGATGGATTCATTTAAGGAGATAAAACAACATCATCACTTACTGGTTTAATGCCTAAACCCTCTAATACTAATCACCTATACACTTGAAGGATCAAAGTTTTGAGCACTTCAAGGTAAAGGATCGTATTAGTACTTGAGGTGTGTGGCCTTAAATTCAACAAGGACGATGGAGTTTAAAAATCATCAAATAAAAATCCCAATTAAAGAAGTGATTATATATTAATTAGGTGATAAATAACATCCAATCCAGCCCCTTGCTACTCCCTTGGATCAACCCATAAGTGGGTTAGCCCTCCATTGATCCCATGGTTTCAATGGAAGCGGAAAGTAGACTCATAAGGGAGGAATGGAGAAGTAAAGAAAACAACAAAAATAAAATGATCACTCCACCGTTGTGTGAATAATTTCACAAGGTTTGGTGTGAATAAATTCACACCTTAATCCAACGGTATCAAAGTGATATTAAGAACAACAGAATAAGAGTAGAAGAAGAACTTTTATTAAGAAACTAAAGTGAATTGAACAACTTACATGTGAAAGACAAAATTGAGGCAACAAAAATGCAGCATAACATTACAAGTAAACAAAGCATCCAAGATCCTCAACTCCTTCACCAACACTGCCTTAAATAGGCATTTTGGGAGCCTTGGGTCGAGCCTTCAACAGTACAAGTCACCCCACTTGAGTATGGTAGGCCTAGGGTGGTGGAAAGTTTGTAGAATTTGGAATTTTCCACATTTGACACGAGGTGGCAGCCAGATTTCATCCACCGAACAGACGCGTTTGGATGATCTTCTATATTGCCGAATCAGGGTGGACCATAGAAGAAGAAAATGGTGCTCCAGATGTCTTCTAACCGCCTGTAAAATTTTGGCCCATTTGGAGTTGTGTATTCCGAGATATGATCAAATTGGTGGACTGTTTTTCTGGGCCTCAGAATCTGGCCCAGAATTTTATCTCTAACTTGGGCCGCCTAAATTAGCAACATGGAGGTCGAATTATCATTAACTCCTGAAGAGTGATTTGTTCCTGTACATGTCTTCTATCATCCCACGAAATTTGGGATTAATCGGGCCTGTATGTTGGGCCCCACAGTCTCATCATTGGGCTGGTGTCCAATCTGCCTTCTCCAGAATTGCTTCCTTTCATTGCCAAATATCTCCATCATCCTCCATGAATTCTCCATTGATCCCTGAATCAAACATGTTCATATTTAAGTGTAGATCAATTTAAAAAAATATCAAATTAAAATATGTATAATTCAATTCCTTAAAATCAGATGAATCATTGGGTACTTTAAATGATGTTCAAAAATGTACCACATAATAGTGCATTTTAAGAAGGTATTACAATCAAAATGTGAAATGATGTTCAAAGTGTAAAATGCACTAAAATGGTATTTATGAATAACAAATAACATGAAAATTATGTATATTAACAATGAATATTAGCCTCATTTAGTGGCTAATCAACTAGGTTCTCTAAAAAAAATATTCATAAATGTTTTTATCCTTTTAATTATGATTTGTTATAGAAAATTTTACCAATTTTTATGTTTTATATATTTTTTCGAAAGGAATGTTCATATTGTGGTCAAAACAATGATCGTTTAACTTTTACCAAAAAATTTAATGGAATCATTGATTTAATGTGTATGAAATGAATGGAATTTCAATCCATTGTGACCACTCAAATTTTTTAGACCTTCATTTATAAGTTTCAAAAATTATTTTAAAATAAAAATAATTTCAAATAAAATTGTGAACTTTTAGTTTTAAAATTTTATTTTTAAAATGAAGATGATATTTTCAACGAGACTATTTTTAATGATATTTTTATGGTACTAATATTCATCAATGAAAATAACTGTTTATTATTATTCCAATGGTTATATGTATTATTGATACCATCCTGATTCTTCCACTGGATGGTTTATTATCATTTTTAACAAAGAACGTATTTACATACACTAACTGGATTCATTTTTGTAGTCATTAACTTTCTTTTAAATTATTAACTTTCCTGTATAAATTAAATTTACCCTAAATACCCATGTTATTTATCATGGATATATTTATTTCATGAATTTTATGTCACTTCTACATATGATTTTCTACATTTAAAGTTATTTCTATCTAGATAAATGTTCATAAATCCATATTTCTTACTCAATATGAATATTTTATGATATGTGTAATGGCCTGGAATTCCATGGAATTTTTTTTTAAAATTAAATGGTATTTTTACGTTACCAGTCTTTGAGGCGGCACGTAATTCCATGTCCTGTAGTGGCCGAAATGGATTTTAAAACTTTTTTAATGACTTTTAAAATATCATCCGAGTGGGTTTTTCTATATTTTGAACTCATTTCTAGATCAAAAATATGAGGGCACTATTGAACTCAAAGATTTAGGATTCTCCTAGAAAGGGCCTAAGTTGGCTGGTGCAGTCCAATAATGGAAGTTAGTTTTTGACCGTAAATAAAATAATTAACAATTATTTTATTTTATTTTCAAATCCTTATTACTACTAAATTTTAACTCAGACTGAAAATCCAAGAGTACCATTGATCTCGTGAGGGTGTTTTTCCCTTAGGGGGATCTTAACCTCGATTAGTGCGGGTCATGGGTGAAAGATAGTTTTTGAGATTTTTTATCAAATTAAAATATTGCGCATGCATGCATTTAGAAACTATAAATAGGTGTCTAGATTAAAAATATGAGGGAAATATTGCATTAGCAATGATGAAATTACTGAATAATGGACCTAAATTCGACTGGTGTGGGTCGACCAGAAATGATAGTTTTCGGACTTTTTAAAAGAGATTAAAATAACATAAACTTGTTTATTTTTTAAAACTCTAAAAATTGTTACATTAAATGATTTATAACACATAGAAACCAAAAATTGTGTTTAAATAATGAAATAATATAAGGATTTTTAACACAGCATAATAGAAATTATGTGACATGTTTTCGTTTTAATGATATATCGAGGTTAGAGAAACAAAGATGGATCTAAAATTCCTCTAACGAACAACAAGAAAATTATCTCCAATAGCGAATATTGGAGAATTGGAAATCAGAAACAACACCCATGGAGAATGGATCTAGGAACAAAGATCATTGAATGCCAACAGCTTCGAACGAATCATGAACCTGTGCGGATGGATCACCACCAGCAACAAGCTTTCCCACTGATCCGAGTTTCTCTAGGTAGGGACTTTTATTTGAATTATATCTTCCCCCATTCTATGTTTTAAAACAAAAAATCTGGATCAAACCATGAACAGATTGACCAACGGTTTGATCATTCTTGAAGGATGATTTTTTTTCGTTCTTGATCCTTCTAACGAGAGAGAATCAAGGCTGTAATGAACAATATAAGAAGATCGATCCTCGGGTTTGTGTCTTATGGTCCTACCATTTTATCACCGTGTGTTATTCATCCTCCATGGGGATATGAATGAATGATCTTCTCACGTTCAGCTTGTGATGTAATAATTTGAAATCGCGGATCATATACAAACATAACATTTAGGATGTGCAACGATGATAATGGCGGGTGGATCAAAGCGGCGCAAGAGATACCATAAATTGAGTTATTTCCTGGAGAAGGGAACACAATAGAGTTTTGAGACCCTAGAATTGAAGAACACAACACAAGGATCGTTGGAATCCTTCGGGTTCAAAGAACGAACCACTAGAGCGCGTCTAATGGTCCGCGAAGCAGCATAGTGGTGCGCTGGCACCGGTGGCGGCCGCCTGCTGGGTCAAAGGAGGTCAGTCACCTTTAGTGGCAGACAAGAAAACCTATTAAATTCATTACAAGGGTGATGGATGTGGCAGTACCGCGTGATGGGATACACATGGCAGGGCTTCATGCAGTAATTCTGGTCCACTCATGTGGACCGACTAGACGAGATGTGGCACCAACTGGGCACTACTTGGTGCTAGAAGGATGCGGCAGAGCCGTGTCTAGGCTGGAGAATCCGGCCCACTTCGATGTGGTTTAGGCTTTTGGCAGTAGTCCATGTCTAACCAGGTGGGCCGGGCAGGGCCCAGCTGGTCTAATTCGGACCCAAATGGGTCAGGTCGGACCAGACCCCAGGTCGGGTCGGACTGGACCCGGACCCAACCGGCCCCAGTTTCACTAAAACACCCATTACATTCAAATGGAGCATTTAATTGATGATCCGTTTGTGGCATTGGAACCCTTGAGATGGGGATTTTATTTTAAAAAACTCTAAGGAGTTTTTCATGGATTTTTAAATATGATTAATGGATTGAGAAATTATGTCTTTTGGAATCAAGTTCACTATGTGCGGGAATTATGCATCTGACTGATATCCAAAGACTGCTGAAAAGTGATTCTGTGTGTATCAACTATAAGAAACCTTGTGAGGATCAGCTACAATGGCCCAGTGGGAAGCAACTCTATGTGACCCAGTAGGCTCATAGTGGGGAGCATCTCTGTGTGACCCGGTAGACCCACGGTACTCATCCGGGATGAATACCTCAATATGATAGCCATGGTTCGAAGTGGATCTGTTTCACCCAGTTGGCCCATGGTGGGGAGCGGCTTGGTGTGGCCCAGTATACCTACGGTACTCATCAGGGATGAGTACCCCAACAGTCCAAAGTGATATGTGTTGCGACTGATGGTCTTGCTTTCTATACTTTAGATTATACCTGAGTAGTACTCCCCAACCAGGTAGGGTGCGGGTCAATGATAAATGAAGTAGTACTACCCTGTTGTAACAGGGTGCAGGTCCTTCATGATTAATACTCCCCTATTGGAACCAGGGCATGGGTACCCACTTACGAGTAGTACTCCCCCATCTCTGAGTAGCGATGGGGAGTGGGTCCTCTATTAGAGTTTGATCTCCCTTGACTATAGGACACATCTACAAGGAGATTTCCCCTCCACTTGAAGGGATCAATACCAAAATAGGATATAGTTCTCCCTCGATAAACTGAGGTGAAGGAAACTCTTAATAGGTGTGGCTGAGGTGTCACATGATTGTCTGGATTAGTGCTCCCTAAACTTTTCACAGTGTTGAGAGGAGGGCCTCTTCACATGGGTTTCCTTAGTCTTGAATTGGGTACAAGACGGTGATGACAGGATGTATAGTGACATGCATTGGAACTAAACATAGAAGAAAGTTCTCGATGGAGCACGTTCTCTCAAACGTACTATTAGGAATGGCAGAGTGGTACCTAATGGAGTGTATCTCTCAGAAGGTTCCATCAAGGATGGATAAGAATTATTGAGCATGTTCTCCTATTTTATGTGATACCCTTCGAATCTTAGGTGAGAATCCTGAAGCTGATTATAAGGATGAGACCTTTTGTTTCTTAGTGGATGAGATGAGTATATCTGGATGGTCATGGTATATGTATGGGCATATACCTGAGTAGATCTGAATGTTGATTCATTCATGGTTTCTCTCTTATGAGTAATCTTGTGGTTTTAGGGTCCCCTATTGTGTATTGTTTTACTCACCCCTACATGGGCTTTGTCCACACATGTTGTGTTTGGTGCAGACGACAAACACATTGAAAGAGACCTCACTAGTCCGGGACCAGGTGGTCCCAATGAGATAAGATATGTAGGATGTACTTCCATAGCTTCTGACAGCCACTCATTGCCTACCATTCAGATGGGGTCTTCTGCGGACATATTATAGATATCTTTTGTACTTTCTTATTTTCATTTTTTCTTTTGTCAGGTTTGTATTGTAGCCCATTTGACTTACAACTTTTACCTTTACTCAGTGGTTGTTTAGGGGCATGCATGTTTTCATTTCTAATTGTTTGGGACGTGGTTGTGTGTGTGTGCATGTGTACCGGTACTCAGGAAAATGCCTCCCACTCATGGTATAATTCCTTCGTTGCTAGTCTCCAGCCCCTGGACTTTGGGAGGTGGCCTTGGGGGTAGTAAATACATGGGCCTCAAGGTATGGGTCATGAAAATTGGTTTCAAAGGAGGTCAGTTTTTCCTCGAAGACTGGGATTCTATGGTTTTGTTTTGGGGAAATAGCGTTGCATGTTTCGAGTTTGGATTTCAGGCCAGGGACTCCAGTGTTGGTGCGGTGGCTGACATATCCGTACACCAAGACTCTAAACACCTACTTTCCGACGCGGTACATAGAGACACTGGTTACAGGAAATAAAGGGTATATGCATCATATAGGAAGGGTTTGTGATATCTATGTCCTTTTTGTGTTATCTCTCCAGATATAATCTTTAACTGTGGTAAATCTAGATTCATTTTAGGATTCCTCCATAAAGACAACTAGATAGGATGATACAACATGATCTTAATGATGATCTTCCCCAAGTGGAGGTTTCAGTGTAGGTTATTGATTCTGAGGTGTTACCTTCGGGTGGTGCACTAGTGATGCCACCACCTGTCGATCAGAAATTGTTTATAGAACTACCAGTAGAGGATGCACGCATGCTGAGTGCACTAAATGAGTTCCCGAGGCAGAGATCTCCCAGGTTTCGAGACAAGATAGATCCCTACATAGATGAGGATTGACTTGAGGTGGAAACTCTATTCTTCCACCTTGTAATGATGACTCTCAACTAGATGGTGATCTTAGAAATAATCCTTCTTTAAGGCTCGGTGTGACGATGGTGGAGCTTGGAAATCTAGATGCATTAGGAGGTGACCCTCACCTAGTTAGACTTTGAGCGCCTCTTTAGGGAGGAGTTCATTCTGTAAACTTTACACTATGTGCATATACAAGGGCCACTTTACCTAAGGTATGTTAGTATGATGATAACATAATACTCAATGATATTTACAGATCTTTCTTTCTACTCTACAAACATGTTACGAGACCCATACTTTAGGTCCCAAACCTTAGAGCATGGATTACACAAGGAGTTCTGGGCATCAGTAAAACATATTTACTTTCCGACATATGATGGGGTGCCAAAATGAGCCCTGGTGGTTGAGAGTTTCATGAAGGAGGGGAAGATGGATGTGACCTATATTTGAGGTCACAAGGTAGGGGTGTCTTCTTGGGATAGAATATGACATGAAATAGGATATCAGTGAAGGAGGAATAGCCATGCCTAAACAGAGACACATGGGTCTGTGGTGCAGGAGAAACATGGAGGATCTAATCAGCTATAGGAGAGGTGGTGTTATTATTGCAATGGCCAGGGGCACATCACAAGGTATTGTCCAACCCATCGTTCCACCGAGAGGGAGTCGGCTGACGAACCGCCTTGGTAGAGATAGTTCTAGGAGTAAGGTGTTCTGAAAAATGGTGGGTGAGGTAGAGGAGCTAGATGAGAAGCACGAGGTGGAAGGAAGTTTTCATCTTTTCCACCACCACCCCCAGGTAGTCCGTGCTAGGCTCATGGAGCCAATGGGCGTGGGCCAGGAAAGATGCATCCAGTCAGGGATTATGACCAATAAGCTCCAAGAGATATTCAGGGTACAATATCTATCTTTTATTTTGGGTTCCACTATAAATAGGCATAGGTTCTCATTGTTTCTATTTTTCTCATGTGTTCTATTTGAGAATTCGAGGTTTTGGTTGGATAGTGGACTTGACCCTCATGCTTGGAGACTGCTACTAGAGGAGGCCTGCTGATGACACAATGGTGCTGATAGTGTGACATGACTCTTGGAGGCAAGAGTTGTGGTTGGGATCTCTTAGTCATGGCGTAGAGGCCTTACGAAGTCATTCTTGGTATGGAATACTACCATTCATACCTGGATTGACTGTATTAGGTAAAGAATGTGGTGTGGATGTGATGATGAAGAATGGTTCTCCTTTACGATGAAAGGAAAACTCGAGTAGCACGAAGTTGAATCTCGTAAAGAGTCATTTTTAGGATCATTTTTCGGTGGAAGAGTTATACCCCATTATGTTTTCGCAATATGGAATGGTTTCTAACCATTCATACTCAATTGGGATTCCACTAGTGAGTATGGCAGTGTTCCTATTTAAGCATTTTTTGTGGATGTTGGAGGTTGTGGACAAAGGGTGTATAAAGACCCAGTGTTCACTCCTAGGAATCCATGTTTCATTCCTAAATACCCTTGTGTGTTTAGAGTCAACCATAAATGTGTAATGATTGTGGAGTTTTTAGCAGAGTACATCCAAGGGAGTATCTGATCTGTGGGGTTCTATCTATATTTGTGTCAGTTTAGTGTGGAGGTGATCCACTAAACCCCATCACTGTAGATGGATGTAGTTCTAGGTTCTTTTCCCACTTTTCGTAGCTAAAGAAACATGTTCCCATTGTTTCATGATGTTGAACTAGAAGAATATGCACATGTGAGTGGTTAATCTCGGTGGTTACTTGAGGTGCATGCTTGTAAACAGCGCATGGAACCTTGATGAACTTGGTTTTCTTCCCTTGAGTATAGGTTTTTATTTTTAGGGAACAAAAGTCTTAATGTGGGGAGAATTTAAAGGCTCGGAATTCAACATAATTTTTTTCTAAATTAAATGGGATTTTTATGAAACCAGGCTCTGAGACAGTACATAATTATGAGGCCTAGAGTGGCTGGAATTGATTTTAGAACTTTTTTAATGTATTTTAAAATATCATGCGAGTGGTCTTTTCTATATTTTGAATCTTTTCCTGAATTGGAAATATGAGGGAACCTTTAAACATAGAGTTTTAGGATTCTCCTGGAAAGGGTCTAACGTTGGCCGGTGTGGGCCAATAGTGGAAGTTCGTTTTTGGCCGTAAATAAAATAATTAACAATTTATTTATTTTATTTTCAAATCCTTTTAACTCCTAAACGATAACTTGGATTAAAAATCTAAGAGAACCATTGAGCTCATGATGAAAGTTTTCCATTAGGATGAGTTTAACCTCAATCCACGCAGGTTAAGGGTGAAATATGGTTTTTGAGATTTTTTGCGAATTAAAATGGTGTGCGTGTGAGGTTTGGGAAACATATAAACGGGTTCCCGGAATGAAAATCGGAGGGAAATGTTGCAACCAGAACTGCACCATTACCGAAGAATGACCTAACTTCAACCGGCGTGGGTTGACTAGAAAAGGCATTTTTCAGAATTTTTAAGAAAAATTAAAATAAAATAAACATTTTTATTTTATTTTATTTTTGAAATATTGAAACTGTTGCAGTGAAATAGAGTGTAATCCATCTAAACTGAAAATTATATTTCATTAATGAAACAACGTAACAATGTTGAAATACATCACAATATAAAATCTACAATGTGTTTCTCTTTTAATGAGATATCATGGTTGGAGAAATAGATCTGGATATGAAATTTCTATGACAAAAAATGAATAAATTCTATCCAATGGCTAATGTCAGAAAATTGGAAAGAAGCAACGAAAATCGTGAAGAATGGATTGAGGACTGAAGATCTATGAATGCTAACAGCTTCAAACGAATCCTGAACACCACAGAAGGATCTTCACCAGCAACAAGCTTTCCCTCTGATCAAAGTTTCTCTATGTAGGGGTTGTTAATTGAATATTGTCTTTCCTTTTTCTTTGTTTTCAAATGAGAAACACAGATCAACCCAAGAACATGATTACCCATGGGTTGATCGTCCTTGCAGGAAGAATTGGTTTCGTTCTTGATCCTTCTAACGAGAGAAAATCAAGGCCATAACAAAAAACATCCAAATATTGATCCTCATGTTGGTTTATCGTGTTCCTTACCTCTTTGTAACAGGGTGTTCTTTCTCCTTTGTGGTGATATGAATGAATGATCAACGCACGCTCACCATATGGTGCAATGATTCGATTTCTCAGATCATAGACGAACATAACATGAAGGTGGTGTAATGAAGATGATGGTAGTTTAATCGAAGCAGTGCGTAAGATACCGAAAATTGAGCACTATATAGAAGTAGGGATCACAATGGATTTTTGATCCCATGTCACTGATGAACACAATTCAAGGATCATAGGGCTCCTTTTGGTTCAAATAAAGGACCATTAGAGCATGTATGGTGGTCTATGAAGCAGCTCGTCGACACACTGGTGCTGGAAGCAACATGCAGCGGTGGCCGAGAAAACCCATGGCATCTGCCGTGGGGTTACTGGATGCTGTGAACTGCCGCATTGACCATGGTGGCGATGTGTGACGGGAAGAATGTGGACAAGCCGCATGTGGTAAATCTGGACCGATCATGTGGACTGGTTGGATGAGATTAGGCACCACCCTGGCATCGCGTGGTGCTAGATGGATGCGGTAGTGCTACCTCAAGGTAGGAGAAACCTACCCGCTCCAGTGCGGGCCAGGCTTTTTCTAGTAGGTCGAGTTGGTAGTGGGTCGAGCCCCATGGGATGGGCAAGGCCCCAATGGTCCGGTCTAGACCCAAATGGGTCAGGTAGGACCCGATTTAGGTTGGACGCAGGTTGGGATGGTGGAATCCAGACTGGGTCGAGTCAGTTCGACCCGGTCAGCTAGGATCGAGGCCCCACCGGCCCCCGTTTCGCTAAAACACCCATAACTTTCAAACAAAGCGTCTGATGTACAAGTCATTTACGTTGTTATAACCCTTGTGATGATGTAGTTATTTTATAATACACTATTATGTTTTCATGGAAGTTGAAATATGTAAAATGGGTTTAGGATCAGTTTCTCTTCGAATCAAGAACACTATGTATGGGAATCCTGTGGTTGAATAAGATCTGAAGACTACTGAAAAGTGACCCGGTGTGGATCAGCTACAAGAGACCCTATGTAGATCAGCTATGATGACCCATTAGGAACTGACTCTGTGTGATCTGTCAAGTCCACAGTGGGGAGAGTCTTTGTGTGACATGGCAGACCCATCATACTCATCAAGGAAGAGTACATCAGAATGATGGCCAAGGTGGGAAGTAGGTCTATGTGACATAGTAGGCCCATGGTGGGGAGAAATTTTGTGTGACCCAACATACCCATTTTACTAATCAGGGATCAATACCACAACAGTTCATGGTGTTCAATGTTTTGACTGATGGTCTTTCTTTCTATACATTAGATTATAACTGTGTAGTAATTCCCTACCAGGTAGTGTGTGGGTCCTCTATATATGAAGTAATACTCCCCTATCATAATAGGGTGTATTTAGAGACCCAAATCTTGAAGTACATGGACATTACATTACTTTTGCAGAATACTTAATACATGACAAAAACAAATGCCCAAAGACCGTATTAGTTTAGTGTATTTGGAAACTCGGAACGTAATCTTCTAATCATGGTGAAAGATCTTCAACATCTCCCATAAAGATCTACCCCTTTTGGTTTTCTTACCAAAAACATTTATTTATATACTGGGGAAAAGAAAACATAAAAACGGTGAGCTAAAATTCTCAGTAAGGGTAAACATAGAGAACATAAAACAATCCAAAAACATTTTAATGCAAAAACTTGAACATAAAATCTAAACATCAAAATCTTGAGCAAGGACATAAATCTTGGAAGTATGTAAGGCATATATCATAAAGGAACATCAATCATGATAAAATAGCATGGGAATAAAACATTTAATTGTGTAAAACCATTAATCACATGATATTATTTCCATAGTATCCAAGGCATTGTTGCCAAGACCATCTTAGTGGACAAAGTCCCTTTCTGAATCGAGTTCACTCCTCGTTCCAGTCCTGTATCACTGAACCAGATTAACATACCGTTCCAACCATGTTTATATCATGAGATATAAATCTTTACCCAATGCATTGGAGGGAGATATAGGTCCCACACATCTCATAATGAAATCATTCTTACATGTGCCACAACATAAACATAAATCATTCATAATAACCCAAATAATAAAATGGGTTTCATAAACATCATCCCATAATAACATAATACATATAAAAAATGGATATCATTTCATCATAATAAAAGTGAAACCCTGTAAATCATAGAGACATTATAATTTAAACATAATCATACTAAATAATTTCATCTTAGATAGAAAATAGTTTTGACAAAACACTTGAAATGAATTCTTGAGGAAAATATCCTTTCTTCTTCAAAATCATTTTCTTTTCACAAAATGCCATGATATTTTAAAAGAAAGGGATTTCGTTGAAAATAATCGTGAAATTTTGTAGAGGAAGCTTCATTGAAATAAGTCTTTATGAAACTGTAAAAATCTGTTCATGCCCTATAAGTTTTAAAAAACATTCTCCTCGTACTTTTAACTGAAAAGTCAAAAAGTACCATGTATGGTAAACAAAAGAAAGACTCCATCCATAACACAATGTAAAAGACAAATAAGGGTAAACATGACTTTAAAAATACATGGAAGAATATTAAACACTTTATGAAAAACATTTTATGGACATGGAAGAAGAATATAACCCCTCTAAATACTTACGTATAAGCAATCTCTAATAAAAATGAGATTGAAAAAGTATCCCTTACATTATGTCTGATATGCTTCGTATGTATCTGAAACTCCTGTATAATGATTTAAATAATGTCATTAACTTATTAAAGAATAATATTCAATGTTATTATATCATATATGGTTTACTTATGACTTTATATTACCCTTTCTTTTGTAAATTCGATGTAAAAGCAGTGATTTGGGTAAAATCGTTTCATTTATTGTATGTGTTTCGACTTGCTGTTCTTGATATTATTACTTATATCCTGATTTACATAATTCCAGAATTTAAAAGATGATTTATTTATAATATATATTCAGGATATACATACATAGATGATAGATCGATAAATGGAATGAAATACACCGTTCATGGAGACGGTAGGCCGTACGTACGCATGAATGTTGTTTTCATTTCCTTGTTGAATTGAATGGAATTAAGTAGATGAAATACACATATATATATATATACAAATAAATAAAGTATCATTATTATGTCATATATTTCATTACTATTCATTATATATACTTTATAGTCATTCATGAATGGTTAACATGGAGAATGAATCTCATCGCGTCGTGGAGACGGTAGTCCGTCCGTACGCACGAGCGATGATATCACTCTCATGATCATGGAATTGTATTGAAGTGTATGTATAATATTTCAGAATCAATATCACTTTAAAATAATCATATATAGTTATTTATTTACACCATTATACCCATCCAAGTAAGGTGGTGGTCAAAATAGATTACACCACGGCGTGGAGACGGTATTCCGTACGTACGCATGCACGGTGATTTCATTTTCCGTAGGATGGATAGAAGGTGAAATAGGGTTGTTTAATATTTATAATAACATATAAGTGTATAATTAATACTTATGTTATTAATTTATAATGATACAACTGAAGAAGAGGAAGTAGAAGAAGAAAGAAACTCGAGAGAATCGAAAGAAGAGATTACCTCTTCTTCGACGCACCTCCTTTAAGCTTCCTCTTAGGGAAGTAGAGTTGGTCTTTTAAGAAGACCAGCACCTCAATAATGTATCTAGGTAAGTGGATAAGAGAAATGGTAAGGGGTTTTCCTAGCTTCAAGGCTCAAAATGGTGTTAAGGGATGAGGGAAAGGGTGCCCTTTTTATAAGGGAGAACAGGGGGACCTTTGGAAAAACTCAAAATATTATTTTATAATAAAGTCATATTCGGTTTTTAATAGCTCAAAATTGATTTATTTCGAAGATAAGGTGGTTATGGGAATAAATACTTTCAACCAATATGTTTTAGAAAAGTTTAGTTTACAATTGTATCCTTATCATTTAGATTTAACTCTAAGTTAAATAATTTAACTTTTACAGTGTCCTTTTGTTTTCTTACACTATACGGTTAATAAACTTACTATAACAAGCCAAAAGAACCACAAGTGGTTCATTATTAATATATATATCCTTATATAAGTCATTTGGATGAACCTTATATTTTTATAAATAAAATAACAATTAATAATATTATATTTTTTTAAAAAACTATTTTATGTCAATTTTGACACTATTTGGTATTTGATTTTTGTGAAAATCATAACAGCATGTTTAGTTCTAAAAAAGTTAATTAAATCAATACTAACATGTCATGTTAACCTATAAAATTAGTTGAATTTGTAAAAAGTCTCAAATTACATTTATTTGGGTATTTATAACATCAATTATGTTAATATTTCATTAATAAGGTAATAACTGCATCATCATTGTGTCATAAATAAATTAAGTTATTTAATGTCTAAAAATTAAAAATAAAATACCATTAGTTAGGAAATATTTCTATCTTTCTAATTAATTTTTATAGTCTAATTTATCTTCTCTATAACTCTATATTAAAAATTTTTTACTTATTAATCATTGATTTTAACTATTTTAACTATTTTTTAAATAAAATAATAATAAATGTCCTAATCTAATTCAAGTGGGCCTAAATGCTAATATTATATCCCTAAGGTTGTTTTTGGTTTAATTATACTTATCCAATATAATTAGGACATGTGTTAGGGTAGTAATAATATCATTTTTACCCTTAATTACCCTATTTACTTTTAACCGTGGTAAATAAAAGTAAAAAGTTACTATTCACCAAAAATTATTTTTATCTTATTGAACCACATTTTACTCCATGAAATTAACCATGTCTCTCAGATTTTTGAAATTCCACTCACATATGCGGTGAAATTAAGTTTTATATAAGTTTTCAAAAAACTCCTAGGAGGTAGGTAAAAGACGGTGAAAAGTTCGATACTATTTTTATATATCTTAAATTATAATAAAATGACTCCAATGAATTACATTTATATTATATAGGTATTATGTATCAATTTATATCTAAAATAAATTTAAATAAAATAAATAACTATTTAAATAAAAAGTCGGTTTTTAAATAGTAACCCAGTGTTTTCACTATTCATCAAAAGTTGAAAGTTTTCAGAAAAATACCAAAAATTCACCCTAGGCTAATTTCGATATTACGAATCCAAAAATGAAGTCTATTTTAAAAGATAAAATTTATGAAATTTCAAAAATTGGGTATTACTATTCATAACGGCTAGTTTGTATAATATTTTAATAACATATCGTTGTTTAATGAAACTTGGTTTTGCATACAACACACGCTATCGTGAAACGTCGCGATTGCGTGTAATGTAATCCATGTCAGGGTTGCGTGTAGTGCAAGAATTCATTGTTGTTGTGTATAACAGAATCCAACAATATTTCATTTATACATTGAATATATATATATATACACTCAATGTTGCGTAAAATAACTACTATCAAACGAACATGAAATTGTGTGTAACACGATCCAAGAATAGTGTTGCGTATACTTCAAGCTAATACGGTGTTGCGTATAGCGCAAGATAATCTTGGTGTAGCGTACAACAAAAGACATCAAATAAATTAAAATGAATAATTCTCATAAAATCTTGGGTTGTTACAGTGTAGGCCCTTCATGGGTAAAACTCCATTATTGGAAATAGGGTTCGGGTCCTCACTTACGAGTATTTTCCCCCATCTCTGATTAGCGACGGGGAGCGGGTCCCCTAAATTATTTGGAGCTCCCTTGACTGTTGGACATAGATATGATCAGTGGGTCCCTCTACCTTAAGATATTGATACCATGATATGAGATAGTGCTCCCTAGATAGACTGAGGCACGAGCCACTCCTTACATGAGCAGTTGAGGTATTGCAGGATAGACTAGACTAGAGCTCCCTCAACTTTGTGTAGTGGTGAGGGGCGGGGCTCTTCACATGGGTTTCCTTAGTCTTTCATTGGGTGAAAGATAGTGATGACTGAACATCTAGTTTCAGGCACTAGAGCTGAACCTAGTAGAATGTTCCCGATGTAGCACAATCTATCGGACGTACCATTTGGAATGGTAGAGTTGTACCTGATATAGTTTATCTCTTAGACGGTTCCATCCGAGATGGCTATGAATTTTTGGAGAATGTTCTCTTGGTTTATTTGTTACCTTTATATTCTTTAGTGAGAATCCTGATGCTAGTTATAAGGTTGTGACCTTATGTTTCTTAGTGGATAATATTAGTATATCTAGATGTTCATTGTATATGTATGGTCATATACCTAAGTTGATTTTACTTTGAATTCCTTTGTGGTTTCTCTCTTGTGATTTATCTTCTGGTTTTGGGGTCCCCTACTTGGTATTGTTTTACCCACCCTTACACGGGCTTTGCTCGCACGTCTTGTGTTTGCTGTAGATAACATGCGCTTAGATAGAGACCTCAGCGACCCAGGACTAGGCAGTGCCCAGTGAGATATGATAGACAGGATGTACTTCCACAGCTTCCGAGAGCCACTCCTTTCATACCCTTCGGGTAGGGTCTTCGGCAAACATCTTATATATATCTTTTGTAGTTTCATGTTTCATGTTTTTTTTGGTTTGTATTTAGTCCCATTTGACTTATATCTTGTACCTTTACTCAATGGTTTCTTAGTGGAATGCATGTGTTATTTTCTAGCTATTTGGGATGTGGTTGTGTGTGCGTGCGTGCATACAGGTACTCATGAAAATGCCTCCCACTCATGGGATAATGCCTCCAGTGCTAGTCGTCATCCTCTGACCATTAGGAGGCGGGCTTGGGGTAGTCATGACATGAGACCTGGGGGATGGGTCATGACAATAAGGAAATTTTTTCATAAATTAAATCAATTATTTGATATATAAGGAATTATTTGGACATGAATACATGGGTGGTTCTAGGTTATAGATATCTAATCAATGCATTGGTAGTCTCATGAGACAAATTAGTAACCTAGTATAAAATTAGATGGCTAAACAATATGAGTTTTTACCAAATAGTTTTATACTAGTTTGAGGATAGATCTTAATGGTAGAGGTATCATGATGTCTTATATCACAAAGTCTACTTATTAATAATTTACTTCATTAATATTTTGTTTATTTTTATCTACGAGATTTTCATAATGATATTATCTGTGGATGCATTTCATTCTTAGTTTATTGATATATGGCATGTTTTTTTAGTAATCTACCTTTCCATATTGATTATTCATTATCTTATAATGATAGTAAAGTTTTTTAAATGGAATGTGTATTCAATTATATTCCTTTCCATTCCTGTTATTCTTATTTATTCATGATATACTCTAACATACTTAACCATTACTAAGCATTTGATCTCGTACTTATTTTTTTCCCTTTCCCAAAGATTCCATGATTTTTACTATGATTGATGTAAAAGTATATTCTAGATGGAATAATGTTATTCTTAGAAAAAATTAGCTTGTATTTTTTTATTTTCAATTGTATTATTAGAATCATGTGTATATCTAGTTTACCATGACTAATGAACTATTATATCCTTCAGGATGTGATTCCTTATATCTTATTACAATGAAATAAATAGACATCAGCTATGGGATATAGGTGTCAGGGTCTCTATAATTGGTATCAAAGGAAGTTTAATATAAACCTTGAGAAATAGATTTAGTAAAATGTATATTAGGGATCATAACTCTATGATAGACCTTGAGGATTAGTATAGAAGAGCATCCAAAAGTTCTATTAAGGTAGATATTATGTGGTTTTTCCTTGAAATATATCCCTATATAGATACTATAATTGGATGTGTTTTTGGAACATATGTACCTAAGGTTAATAGCCCTGAAAGGGAAACATATGTCTTAACCTGATCCTCACATAGTGCATGAAAATGGGCCTTACTATGCACCTGGTTAGACACTCCTAGGGAAATGCTTAAGATAGTTCACATTTTCTTTTGCAAACTATTATGAAAGATTTGAATAGATGATGATAATTAATAATATTGGTTAAACCTAAGGTGTACTATATTGAAAAGAATATGTCTCAAAGGAATGGAAAAATGATTTATGTGTGGAATGCATGGGCATAAAGTAAAGAATTCCCAAGGATAAATAAATAGTAAAATGGAAGGAAATAAATATCATCCTAGGGATCCATTTATAGTTTGTTGTCTTAATTGTGGAAAACTATGGCATTATTCGAGTCAATTGCCTCATCTAAAGGTTAAATCTTAGGCCATGGAAGGACATATGTTGAAATAAAATTGTTGAATAATTTATTTGGATTCCAGAATATTATTATATCATTATTTTTACCAATGATATTTTGGTATAAGAATCATGAAACAATTAATAATTCTGTTTAATTTCATAATTGTATATGACCTCATTAACTTAAGAGTTATGGTTACCATCATGGTTTTATGATTTTATGATTTATAAAAAGATCAAGGTCTTAAACACCCAATTTTATGTTTTATGTGATTATAGTCTATCAATATTAAGGATATTTTGGGAGAAATTTATGGAAATACAACTCATTGGTTTAATATATGTTTTAGTGAAAAGTTTTTTTGAGGAATAATACCTTTTCATTTTGTAGAAAAAAGTTTAGGGGTATTGATAAACATTATGGTTAATTTGATCATTAATAACAGTGTAATAATAATAAAATAAGATTATTAGACTTTGTGAAAAAAAGTATGTGTTGAAAGACTTATTAAAAATGTTATTTAATGATTAATTTTATATCAGGTATTCCCATCATATTTTTTTTGGAATGTTACTATTATTATATTAATATTGTTTATAAAATGGATAACCCGCATGTTGGGTGAAAACCCATCACATCCATCATGGCTATGGGGCTTGAACCCCTAACTAAATAATAATAATGGTTTAGTTCCTACCACTAGCCTTCTCAATGTCCTTATTAATATGTCATTGTTTTTAGTTAAATGATTTGAAAAATAAATATTTATGATGAACTAGTGGCATTAATTTTGAGGTTTAGAGATTAATTTATTATATTGGATAACATGTTCAAACCATATTCATTTTGGAAAATAGTTAGAGACATAGAAAAAGTAATTTCATTCTTTTAGGGGTCTTATTATTTTTTAAAAGTTTGTTTTAGTAATTTGGGTATAAAAAGTCATTTTTGGATTTTTATTCCATAGAGTAAGAGATGAACTATAAATTTATCAAAAGAAAACTAAAGGATAAAATTGTTCTTATGAAATAAAAACGTGTCAAGTAATTATATTTTCTTTTATTCATAGATAGTTAAATAATTAGTCAACATTAGGAAAATGACTTTTTAATAAAATTATCCTATTAAATTATTATAAAATTAATCATATGTAATTTTAAATCATAAAAAATTATTGTTTTGAAGCCCTTAATATTAAATTGATCATTCACTTGCATGTGATGAATGACCTCAATCACTCTCTATAATTAATTATTCTTTTCTCTCATGTCCATATCATCAATTTAAATAAATTGTATCCTACTTGGAAACCAAGTTATGTGTTATTACATATGACCTTGGTACTTTCCTTTCAATCTTATTAAGAGGATTTTTTTAGTAACTCTTTTAATGATGTGGGTTTTAAAAAAGAGAATTTTCAAATATCAAACCCTTGATTACCAAGATCAAGTTTAAATTGTGAGGATACAATTTATTTAAGGTGGGGAGAATTTAACACACTAAAATTATAAAATAAGAAAATTTTATTCGATTTCATATGCGACACAAAACACCGAGCTCAAATATCCCAAAATATTTATTTCATTAAATTTAATCTCTTTGGTAGCTTGTGAAACACAAAAACCTAACTCTAAATGAACCATAATATAGTATAATATTATAAACCAATTTCTAAACTGGTGGGAATTAAAAGTACTAACTAAAATATGGAAATTATTATTATATATAGAATATAAATAAAATAAGAATCATTTAAAAGAAAAAAAGAAATGTTTTCTGAAAAATGTATTTTTTATAAAAGATGGAATAGTAATGCTTTGTACAAATATTTTAAACATTATTTGATAAAAGTAAATTTATTTAAACAAATTTATTATAAAAATTATCCTAGGGTGATTTTTTTTATTTTCCTGAAATATTTCATTTTTTATGAATAGTGAAAATACTGAATTTTAATTAAAAAATACATTTTTGTTTAAATTATTTATAATGTTAAATTATATTCCTATTTTTTTAGAGTAAATTTTTTTAAATCATATATCAATTTGTCCAATTTATTTCATTGGAATCATTTTCATGTTGAATTTAGATATAAAAATATTGTAAACTTTTGATCATTTTCTGTTTAGAAACTCACATTCTCGTCATGTCTGCAGGATTAATTTTAAATTATAATTTTATAACTATGTGAATAAAATTTGTGAAAATGGATTCCATATTTGAAATAATAATAATTATTATTCTTTATTAATGTCAAATTAATTTTAGACCAAAATTAATAGTAAAAATGGTATAAATTAATTACTACAGTTAAGGTAAAGATGGATTTACTGTGGGTTAAACTAAAAAGAGAATGTTAAAAATGACCTAAAAACTTTTCAAAACTATATTGTATGGAAATATTTAGACTATATAATTTATAACTCTCTATAATAATCTGTTTTGGACTGTTTTAGTTTGTGAAAAACATGGGTACTATTTTTTCTTTCTAATAGTTACAAGTCTTCCACTCAACACACATATAAGAGGGCACATCCTATCCTCTCTTATTCACACCATAAAAACTATTTTATTTTAGAAAATTTATTGTCCCAGACCTCTCTGGTCCATTCCTTTGCAAAAATTTGGTGTCTGAGGTGTTCCGGGAGGTCAAGGTGAATTATTCCCAACACTTTTCCAAATTTCCAGTTTTGTGAACAGTGTCATCAGTAGCCTTAGGTGAGTAGTGCATCGGTAGACTTAGGTGAATAGTACATCAGTAGCCTCAGGTGAAAAATGGCATCGGTATCCTTAGGTGAATAGCGTATTTGGTAGCCTCCGTTGAGGAGTGCATCGATAGCCTTAGGTGAACAGTGCATGAGTAACCTTAGGTGAACAGTTTCATCGGTAGCCTTTGGTAAACAGGGCATCAATAGCCTTAGGTGAACACTGTCATCAGTAGCTTTATGTGAACAATGCAATGGTGACCTTTTGTGAATAGTGTAACGGTGAGGTTCCAATAGCGAGGTTCCAATAGTGAGGTTCCAAAAGTGACCTCTTTGCCTAATTTTGAGTTCACAAACAGTGTTTCCAGAACGGTGAGGTCCAACAATAGCCTCTATTTGCTTTTCCAAATTTTGAGTTCATGAATAGTGTTTCCAGAATGGTGAGGTTCAAACAGTAGCCTATATTTCCTTTTCCAAATTTTGTGTTCATGAACAATGTTTCCATTATGGTAAGGTCCAACGGTAGCCTCTATTTCCTTTTGCTAAATTTTAATTCATGAACAGTGTTTCCAGAATGGTGAGGTTCCAACGGTAGCCTATATTTCCTTTACCAAATTTTGAGTTCATGAAGAGTGTTTCTAGAACGGTGAGGTTCCAACGGTAGCCTATATTTCCTTTACCAAATTTTGAGTTCATGAATAGTGTTTCCAGAACTATGAGGTTTCAACGGTAGCATCTATTTCCTTTGCCAAATTTTGAGTTCATGAACAATGTTTCTAGAATGGAGAGGTGCAACGATAGCCTCTATTTACTTTTCCAAATTTTGAGTTCATGTATAGTTTTTCTAGAATGGTGAGGTCTAACGGTAGCCTCTATTTCCCTTTCCAAATTTCATGTTCATGAACAGTGTTTCCATCTTCCTACTATTTCACCCCATTGATGTTTCCTTTAACATAAAATGCATTTAAAGCCTTGTTTTAAGGACTCTATTGGTAATTCAATGGTCATAACTCTTATATTAATTTTTTTATAGCTCGGGATGCTTTTATATGTTCAAACCACATGGTTTAATGTGATCTCCTTTGGATGGAAAATCCAGCGTATCTTAAACCACTACTCTGTTAAATCTTCTAAAGGGAAGATATATCTTCCTCCTTAGTTCATCCTATTTGTTCTTAGGTGTCAGACCCTCAAACATTTTATTCCATCTCATAGGAGTTTTTGGATCAAAATTTCTTCCTTGGATTGGTTCCCCTCTTTTTTGGTGCAACCAAGTAGTATTAACTGATCTCTGATATAAGTTTTGTTCTATTATGATTATTTTGGGTTAATCTCCTCCTATTTCCCCTCACCCTATTATGGAATGTTATCTCCATGTTCTTGATGGACTTTTCTTGGGTGTTGACTGGTGTGGTGGTGTCTCTTCATCCTCGGGTGGATACAGTTGTAACGGGGGGAGGAGATCGTAACCCGTTGTGTGGCTCGTTCTCTTATGAAGAATGTCATGAACCGTTTGAGGAAGGGGATTCATTTCTTCTATTTTCTTTTATGTGAAACTGTATAGTTAGCATGTTTTTTCCCAGTAGATCACAATGGAATTGACATAATAAATAATTGGATTGGATTAATAAATTGACCTGGATCGTATGTTATTGTATCTTGTTTTTCTAGATAGTGTGCTATCCATGGTTTCTTTGTTTATCTTTTCATTCTTGGTGGAAATTGGTAAAGAACGTAAAGCCAAAATTAGTTGATAATATTTTGGCTAAAGATAAAGAGGCATGTAGAGTAATTTGGCTCTTCTTATTTCAAATTGATGTTAATAAAATTGGTGTAGTAATCATGTTTAATTATTTTTTATAGCTTACTAGTTAGGTTTCCCAAATTTGGAATATATGAATAATAAATCAGTTAACCAAAGATGGATTAATGATTTGGTTTTCTGATAAAAGAAAATTCCTTGTAGGGTTATGAGTTACCCTCTTTCTTGTTTAAGGGCCAAGAGACCAATTTATATTATGTTTGTTTTGTTGATGCTTGTGTTTTGATGTGATTCTGAATGGTTGTGGTGATATGTGGGGGAAGGGAGGCCTACTGGTTGTGGCAGCAGGTGATTCCAAGAGTGGCGAGATGCATCGGTTTATGAATGTGGGTGTCGAGGAGGCCACCAAGGATGATGAAATGGGTTGGATGTAGATGTTTGGAATTTTACTGATTCTTTTAGTTGTTTATCTTCTTTACAGTCCCCATAGCTCAAGGAAGGTTGTCTTTCTTACCCTTCTTCCTAAAGGGGCCAAGACGTGCGGGGTATGCCACGTGCTTTCCATGTTTAGCTTCTCAAGGGAGGATTGGTCTACACTCTTGCTATAGGTAGCAAAAACTCGATGGGTAGTTCATCTACTCACCATGTTGATCCCCCTTGTGTTTAATATCATAGATTTTTTTTCTAAAATGATTGGGAATATGGGAAAGTAATGTTGTAAATAAATAATTTAATAAATGATGTTAACTGATGGGTTTGGAGCTTGCTGGGATGCAATGTTGAGGTTATAATTTTTAAAGGACAACAGAATTTGGGTGTGATGCTAATGAAATATAATATAGAAATTGTTAATGGTTAATTAACGTTTAATGAATTAATTAACATAAATTTCAACTAATAAAATGGTAATGAAGTAATGTAATAAATCTCTTTAAATGGGTGTATTCTTATAGTATACCTAGTCTTAGAAGTGGTAGTCGGGATACCAAGAGACGTTAGCTGCTGTTGAGTCTAAGACTAGGTTATGACCATAGTGTGGTTGTGAGCTATAGTATATTCTATAATTTTTGTACTTCTATATGCATATCCACCCTGTAAGTTAGGGCAACTGACACCCCATAGATTTTGAGCCCTATGTGGGTGTTTTCCACAACATTCTAGTGGGAGGATGGATGGATGACAACCCCCTTTGGCCCCAATCTCTTCTCTTGGTAGTTACTTGCGCTAGTAGGCACAATGGTTAGTTTTACCCCATATATGTGTGTAGAGAGCTGTAATGGCTTGTGGTTAATCATACACATATATTCTAGATATAGTTTCTTATGGATTACCATAGGTGTAATGTGTATAAGTTATGATGGCTTGATGATCCTTACTCAGTGTATGGGCTATAACGGCGTGAGGTTTAATACCTGATGTATGATACACGTTATTCCAACTATTGTGGCTCCCAGAAACTACCTGGTTACTTTGATTAAAAGGACGTTGTGTTTTTGTTGCACAAGGTTCAGGTTGTGGTGCTTCACCCAGGTGTTTGTGGGAAAGCCTTTTTGCAGAGAGATGCTTAGGACGTGCGACATTGGGGAAAAGCGGAAAACTAGTGGGGAAGAAGTAGTGGGTTACCCTTGATATTATTTATTATTATATATACTCTTGTATGCATTACATGGTAATAGTAGCCATTGTGAGGCTGGGAACTTAGTGTACTTGTTTTGGTGACGAGTTAGTTTCACTTTTTGTTCATTGTGCTTTAGTATGATTTCTTTACTTTTCCACGAGAGGCTTAGAAGAGGATCCTACTGAGTATACTATAATACTCACCCTATGTCTATGTAAAATGTTTTTCAAGTCACTTGGATCAGGTCAGAGATGATGTTGGTTTCTACTAGCTTGGGGTTGTAGGAGCAATTCGGGCTTAGTGGTCGCTGCTATTTTTACTTTCTTTTGGGTACATGCAGTTTTCTACTTTTAATTGTTGTAGTTTTGAATGACATTACATATGTGTATTTGGGATTTCTTTTATATTGTTTTTTCAGATGGAGTTGGTTGGTTTCTATCTTATATCTCTCTTCTGCTTGTGTTATCTCAGAGGTTAATGCCTCTCATTTGTGTGTTTACTATACCCTCGGTGCTAGTTGCTAATCCGGGGCCTACCGGAGGCGGGACTTAGGGGTCATTATCTCCCTTATGAAATTTCCATCCTAGGAGGGGTACACTTTTTGGGGAGGGGGTCAGGATAGACTAGTATCAGAGGCTCTAGTTGATAGATAGGATGGAGTTTGGAGTTAGGGATAGGTGAGGTTGCATGGGTTGGTAGGGAAATGGTGTCATTCATGTTTAGAAAGTGATGTAAACACTAGAGACCGGCTGGGACATAGGCGTTTCGGCCCCCCTATGATCTGATGTGCATACCATTAAGTTTACAATGGATACTAAATGAGGTGATACTGGTTTCATGGTAGATACCTAGGAAAGGATCATGAATTATTCATCCTTGTTCCGATGCATGAATGGGTAGACCTTGGGATAGGGTAACCTAAAATGAATAAAAGAAAAAAAATTAATTAATTAATACCGATTCTTCATTATTATAGGTTTAGAAGATCTAACTATTTTTTATTTTACAGGTATGGCTCTTGGTCGACATCCTCATCCGGATCACATAGAAGATGCCCAGTAGGTTGTTCCAGAAGATCACCGCAGGGTAGAGGTTGACAATGACGACACTTGGAGGAGGACTCTCCGAGAGTTTCAACGCCAGAGTCTATAGAAGTATGGGGGTTCTGTTTCTGATGAATTCATAGAATACTGGTTAGAGGAGGTTGAGATAGGCTTTAGGTAAATCTGTGATCAGAAAGAAAACTGGGTGTCATTGGTTGTGACAATGCTACGTGGAGCAGCGAGGCAGTAGTGGTTCTTGTTCTTTGGGGATCGCGAGGAGTCGGTGATCTCATGGGAAGAGTTTCGAGACAAGTTTAGAGTCGTGTTTCTTTCTTCAACTACGAAGGCGTCTAGACGCTAGGTACTTGAAACCCTTCGACAGGGGAGGTCCAGTGTGCAAGATTTTTTAATCCATTTCAGGAACTTTTTATGATATACTTTGGACCTGTTTCCAGATGAGGAGGATAAGGTGTCACGGCTCGTCCCCTGGATCCCGTGCAAAGATGACCCCAAGCCTGCCTTCCATAGGCTAGGGGCTGGAGACTAGCACCGAAGGTGTATTTCCTAAAAATGGTAAGGTATTTCTTTTATAACTTGTAAAATCACACAACCAAGCACACAAAAACATACAGACACAAAAAACTATAGAGTAAAAACAGTGAGTACAGTAAGTAAAAAGGGCCTAGAATACAAGCTCGGCCATAAAGTACGAGAAACTGAAAGGTACAAGTAAACTAAAACAGATCTTGTGAACACCCACCATGGATCCTACCTAAAGGGTAGGTACAAATCTCCAACAGTCATCTCTAGGGTATGCCTCGTCTAACTTCCACCTCGAACCAACTCCAGTCCCGGTACCATCATCGTCAGTCAGCATTGTCCGTTGTCTACACCAAAAAAAACAAGGTGCGGGCATAACCCATGCAAGGGTGAGTATAATGATACATAGTAGGGACCCTGAGACCCTCAAGGTCTCACAAATCCACAAACGATATACCAAAAATTATGAAGTTAACTAACAACCCTACTTAGTTATATTCCCATACATATACCTATGTTTATCAAGCATACCCATCTCTACCATGAGGAAAACACAGATTCCAACTCAAAGCCCAAAGCTCAACTGTTCAATAAAGGAAGGAATACCACGAAGGTATGTACTACATAGGTACACCAAACAGAATAATACCACCAAGGTATTACCATGAAGGAAAGTACCACAAGGTACAGACTCATCTCACATAGGTATTTCTTAGGTATAGTAGTAAAGATGATTAGATGCTACTATTGAATCATCTTACTCTATTTAGAGGCAGGCCCATAAAGGATCGCAAAGTGCTGACCCACACAGGATCGCTCGGTGCTCACCCACACAAGATCTCTAGGTGCTGACCCACATAGGATTTCTCGGTGCTGACCCACATAGGATCGCTCAGTGTTGACCCACACATGATCGCTCCTCATTCTTCATGTCACAGCCAGCCACTGGGTTCCCGCACTAAGCTTTCTCATCTCCGGGAGGGTCCTCCCCTCAAGAACTAGTTGGTACTCCAAATATCACTAATTCCCACTAATAATTACACCAAAGGACCGCCACGTCATAGGGGTATCAACGCAACATACGGTACGTCAATCAGATGCCCGGTCTGTGAGTTATTAGCCTTTTAGTCCTGAGGGCCCGGTTGGATTCGTGATAGATCCAACCAGACTATACTCCAAATTTATAAAAAAATCCACTGGGGTAAACTCAAAGTGACCGTCTCGCTCCAATGTTTCCAGTGCCACTAACGGTTTGTCAAACAGACACCCAGTGCCAAAGTTATGGTTGATAGAGTGAAAAGTTCGAAGTTGGCCCGGGTCTGGTATGACCCGGCCCCACCCCGCCTGGTCGACCGGACCCGGTTCGAATCAAACTGGCCCGCTGGGTCTGGCCCGACTCATGTTGGGTGGTGCAGAGGCCGCGAGGGCGGCGCAAGGCCACTGGGGTCATGGAGGCAGCGAGGGTCATGGGGCGGCGAGGCCGCAGGGGCTGCGAGGTCCATAGGGCCACGGGGGCCGTGGAGGCCATGGGGCGGGGTGGTGTGGAGGGCTGCAGGGTGGCGAGGCCAGTGGGCGGTGTGGAGGCCCGTGGGGCGGCGAGGCCATGGGTCGGTGAGGAGGGCCCCGGGGCGATGAGGCTGCGGGGCGGCGGGGAGGGCCTTGGGGCGGTGCAGAGGGATGTGGGGCGGCGAGGCAGCGGTGTGGTGCGGAGGGCTCTGGGGTGGCGCGGAGGGTCGTGGGGCGGCGAGTCCGCTGGGTTGCGCGGAGGGCTGGGGCACAGAGGTCCGTAGTGTGGCGAGGCCATGGAACGGCGCAGAGGGACGCGAGGCGGCGAGACTATGGGGCGGCGCGGAGGGTCGCGGGGTAGCGAGGCCACGGGTCGGCGAGGCTGCGGGGTGGCGCGGAGGATCATGGGACATCATGGAGTTTGGTGGGGTCGCGCAGAGGGCCGCGAGGTGGCGTGGAGGGCCGTAGGGGGGAAAGACCACAGGGCTCCACGAAGGCTGTGAGATAGTGAGGAGTCATGGGGTTGTCACCTTCATCGCGGCCTGCGGTATGCTGGCCACCGCATCCGTTCGTCGCCATGGCACAAAGTCACCTTCTTCCATCATGAAGAACACACCATTCAAGAATAACGACAAAGGGTTTGGGCCATGTTTGTTTCTCCTGCACCCTCCACGTTAGAGAGTTAGCAAGTATCTCCACAAAAATATTGAATGAAGAATGTCAAACCCTACAACCTCCTGCAAATATTATTCCCAAACCCACAAAAGAAGTCATCTGCAGATCAACTAGTTAGAGAGTTGATGCACGTTCTTTGTTTTAGAAGGGAAGAACATGGTAATATATAATCATACACAACTAAATCCCTACATTATAGATTTCTCGATGTAGGTTGTGAGTAAATAGATGAAGTCATTGGGGATAGATGGATGTCAGTGACGTCGGTGTTTCCTTGATCGTTAGTTTGTTGCCGTTGAAGACGTTACTCGTCAGCGTGAGCGTTCTTCATTGGGGATCACGTTCTTCATTGGAGAATGCATTCTTTATTGGAGAAAATAATCCTCCAAAAGGTTCTCCTCTCCCAATTCCACCCAAAATGTGAAAATATCCCATTATTAATTTGAGTTTATCAAATTAAAAGGTTGGCACAATTAATTGTACCACGTTGGCATAATTAATTTTCTTAAATTAATGGGAGAAACATATTAATGGGGAGTTGAGAGGTTTCTCTCCCGTTAAGAGGGGTCTGGTGGTCCCCACCCCTAAATTCAAAATGGGGGTTAGTTCAGGTATTCCCTACCTCTAAGCATCCACATGGGAGGTTTAGTCTTGGGTGGTCCCCACCACCATAACCCATGTTTAGGGGTTTCAAAAAATAAAACAAAAAATGTTAACATTTTTATTTATTTCATTCTTTCATGAAAAATAAAATTCTAGATTTCACCCTCGACCTACTACAGTCGATGTGAAGGTCTCCTTAAGCGAATACCAGCGCTGCGAGTTCAAAAGTGCCCTTAAATTTCAATTCCAAGCACCGGTTCAAAAGTTACAAAAACCCGCTGGCACCTTTACCAAGTGTAACTGAAAAAAAGTTCAGAAATTCATTCCGGGCACACTAGGCCTCGGAATCACGCGCCGTCAATTTTCATAGACCCGTTAAATTCCCATATATTTAAAAAACATAACATGATAATTCTAGGTCTTTACATTCTCCCCACCTCAAGGATTTATGTCCCCAAAAGCCACATCACAAAACTAGGAAAAAAGTGGGGGTACTAAACATGAATATGTGCCTCTCGCTCTTATGTTCTCTCATAGAGGTTCTCGTGTTGTTTGCAAACGCGCACCAGAGGTATCGACCACCCACAAAGGACCCGCTCTTGTCGATACACAATCTCAACTGGAACCTCCAAAAATGTCACCCCATTGTCGATGTCCAGTTCGTCATGGTCGATGACGTGGGATGGGTCATGCACGTATCTCCTCAGCTGGGATACATGGAAGACGCCGTGCACCTGGTGTAATTGAGGGGGAATAGCTAAGTGGTAAGCCACCTTGCCAACTCTGCTGAGGACATGAAAAGGTCCGATGAACCTTGGAGATAACTTGTTGCCTGATCCAAATCTCTGTAATCCTCATCGGGGTGAGACCCGTATAAAGACATGGTCACCATCCTCAAACTCCAGAGGTCTCCGTATACTGTCGGCATATGACTTCAACCTGCTCTGTGATGTCTTTATCTACTCCTAGATGATCTACACCTTCTCAGTGGTAGCCCGTACCATCTTTGGTCCCACGAGTGCTGACTCCCCTGGGTTAGTCCAGCACAAAGGTGATCTGCAAGGTCGGAAGTACATGGCCTCAAAAGGTGTCATCTCAATGGTGGAGTGATAGTTTTTGTTCTATGAAAACTCCACCAAAGGTAAGTGATGCTCCCAGCTGTGACCAAAGTCGAGGATTAATGCACGTAGCATGTCCTTGAGGGTCTGTATGGTCAACTCAGTCTGGATATCTGTCTGAGGATGGAAGGCGGTGCTCAAACAAAGTTGTGTCTCGAAAGTGTCCTGAAACCCCTTACATAGCTGGGGAGTGAAACACACATCACGATTGGAGAAAGTTGTTGAGGTTACTCTATGTAGCCTCACAATCTCCTCAACATAGTGGTGTCCCAATCTCTCTACCGAACCCTGGTCTCTGATCGATAGGAAGTGGGCCAACTTGGTGGGTCGGTCGACGATCACCCAGATAAAATCATGATCTCTAGATGTACGTGGAATTCTTGTCACAAATTCCATGGATATACCATCACACTTCCACTCTAGAACCTCTAAAAAATAAACCAAGCCTGCTAATACCTGATGCTCAGCCTTCACTTGCTGAAAATTTAGTCACCGAGAGACTAACTCTACTACTGCTTTCTTCATTCCCAGCCACCAGTGCTATCGTCGGAGATCTTGTTACATCTTCACTAATCCCGGATGTACCTCTAGAGAGAATGTGTGGAACTCCCTCAACACTTCCTCCTAAAGTGACACTGGTACCATGGTACATCCACTGAAGAGAATGATGGGCTCCCCACCTTAGGAAAATCCATCAGGTGCCTGTCCTGTGGATATCTGAGCACGTCGAGTCTCGCAGTTAGTGTCTCCACGTTGCACCTCCCTAACTCGCTGAAGAAGTGGGGGAGTGACTGTAAGAGACTGAAGTAAATCTGGTCCATCATGTTCCACGAAGTATATCTGCAAATCGGCCAACTGCTCCGTCGCCTCACCTAGCAGTTGTACAGCAGATCTCCGGCTGAGTGCATCTGCTATAATGTTCCCCTTTTAAGGAGTATAGAGTATCTCAAAATCATAGTCCTGGAGGTACTCAAGACAACGTCATTGTCTCAGGTTTAGGTCCTTCTAATATAATATATACTTGATATGCTTTTGATTTCAGTACACTGTAAAATGCTCGGCCATCATGTAATGTTGACACATCTTCAAGGTGAAGACCACTACTACTAACTCCAGGTCATGGGTAACATAGTTCTTCTCATGTTGTCTCATCTGTTGAGAACTATATGTGATCAGTGCTCACTCCTGCATCAGGACACATCCGAGTTCTATCCATGATGCGTCGTAGTAGACTACATACCCTACACCATCCTCTAGAATCCTCTAGATGGGGGCACTAGTCAGCCTCTGCCTAATCTCATGAAAACTCCGCTGACATTTCTCTAACCAAACTTAAGGTTTCCCCTTTTTCTTCGATGCTAATAAAGGTGCTGTAACTCTGGAGAAATATGGCACAAATCTTCACTAGTATCAAGCCCAAAAAAGAAACTATGTACCTCCATCACACTCCAGGGTGGCTCCCCATCAATTAACGCCTCAAACTTTGCTGGGTCTACTGTAACTCCAGCCTCCGATATGACATTTCCCATAAAGTGAACCTCTAGAATTTAGAACTAGCACTTTTAGAGCTTACCATAAATCTGGTGCTCTCGGAGTGTGTCCAGTACTACCTGCAAATGATAGGAATGCTCCTCCTCAGTAGCCAAGTAGATCAGAATTTCGTCGATGAAGACTACTACAAAGAGATCAAGGTATGGATGAAAGATCCAATTCATGAGTCCCATGAACATATATGGAGCATTGGTTACCCCAAATGGAATAACCAAGAACTCGTAATGTATGTACTGACATCTGAAAGCAATCTTCTACACATCCTCATCTCATACTCTGAGCTGCTGATAGCCTGATCTGAGTTATACCTTCGAGAACCACCGTGCTCCCTTCAGTTGATCAAAGAGGTCATCAATCCTCTGAAGTGGGTACTTGTTCTTCATGGTCACCAGGTTCAGGAGTTGATAGTCAATACAAAGTCTCAAGATCCCATCCTCCTTCTTGGAAAACAAAATCTGGGCTACCCAAGGAGAAACACTGGGTCTAATGAAACTTGTACCCTGAAAGTCCTCCAACTATTACCGCAGCTCAGGAAGCTCTGTGGGAGCCATCCGTTATGTTAGTGTAGATATCAGTGCCCTCCTGGCATAGAATTAATTGTAAAATTCCACCTCTATACGAGGTGGTAGACCCGGAATATCATTAGGTAATAAATCAGCGTACTGGTCCACCACTACAAGGTAACTCAGACTCTCCACATCAACTGCTCTGAGGGTAAGGATAGCCAACTTATGAGTGATTGGATGCACTCTCCTGAGGGTAAGTCCATAATGAGCTGCAAAGGATCCATTCTCACCAGTGATGGGAAACCCGGTCCCGTCCATGCGGACACACCACACTTTGTGCCTAATACAGTCAATCTAGGCATGGACTGTGGATAATGATTTCATGCCCAAGATGATGTCGTAAGGCCTCAACATCGCTTCTAGGAGATCCCAGCCGAAGATATTTCCTCTTAGAGTAATCTCACACTGTCGGATCTAGTGCTTAATCATCGAATCTACTCCCATAGGACTCTCGATCCATAAGGATTGAGCCAACAGCTCCGTCGGAATCTCTGAACTCTGAACGGGGGATGTGGAAATAAAAGAATGAATGGAACCTATGTCTATAAGTACTGCAACTAAGGTGGAGTAGACACAGATTGTACCTCATCTCATATCAAGAGCACCATGGTCATAGGCCTCAGATGTCGGGAGCTGAGCTCGCCCCTGTCCACCTGCTCCCTCTGGTCGGGGTGGACCACCTGGGGGTGGTGGTGGTAACATCTCGAATCGTCGCACACCGCCAGCTACACAACCAGCTCCTCTGCCATGTCTTCCAGATCCCTGTGTACTTCCTATCTCGAACCCCTATCTCTGCCTGGGTGGTCCTTCGACCATCTTCTGATCATCCATATGGTAGTTCGGACAGTCACGATCCCTGTGACACTACCCGCTGCATGCGTAACACTGCCCGCTCCTGGCATGAATGGATCTGCCTCGGGTGCCATGTACAACCAACACTGAATCCTGCGGTTATCCACTTGTTGGTCTCGTCCTCTTGGACCTCTGTGACATCTATCTTCTACCAGCTGCAGAAGACTCCACTATGTGATGTCAGGTGGTGGGTCTCTCTGCAGGTGACCGCTTAGCAAGGAAACTCTTTACTAAGAATGCTCGCTCTAACACCCATGCCTGCGTCGAGATAATAAGAGAAATCATCGAAGCCCTGATCTCCTGCATGAGTCACTTTTTGAAAGTCCTGGCCCTGAAGAATGGGTCATGCACCATATCAGTGGAGTAGCGTGAGAGGTCCGTGAACCTTGCTGAGTACTGAGCCACAGTCATGCTGCCCTGCGGAAAATGAAGTAGCTCTTGAATGCACACTGCGTGAAGAGTTTCTAGGATAATCTCTACCTAATACAGGCTCTGGATGTCTTCCCAGAGAAGCATCAACTCATTTTGAATCTAGAGCATCATGCTCCACCATCTTCCTGTCTGCTTTATATAGAAGACTAGCGGAAAGGATCACCATGAGATCAGATGGTGTCCCTACCAGTTAGAAGATTCTCACTATGGCCTCCATCCAATCCTCAGCCGCATGTGGGTCTGTATCTCCCCTGAACCTAGGTGGCCTATGGTGCTGGAACTCGTTCAATTCACAAATGTGGCGTGCACCCTATGCTGCTTGGGCTAGTGACATCGTTGGCCTAATGGGTAATGGTACCGCTGGTTCCTCCATTGGATGAGGGCCCTGTACTGAGGCATCGTCGCTCAGTGGGTTGTCAGTGCATACTATATCTGGAACACTAGCTGGATGTCTAAGTGGAGGCATCCTAAAAATAAGCAGGTGCACCACGGCCAATAAGTTATACCTAGTGAGCTGACTCAAAGATATCACAAATAAAACTCTTCCAAAAACACACGCAATCTGTGTTTTCATTCACTGAGTCAGAAATCAGAAGTCAGGGTCCTAGTGTATGGATACGTCTGCCACCGCACCAACACTGGATTCCTTAAACTGATAACCACCTTCACTACACCTAACACTACTAATGATAAAAAGATCAGAGTCCTATGTTCTATGGAATAACTGACTCCTCTGATACCAATTTTTCACGACCCGTCCCCCGAGGCATGTGTCGTGACTTCCCCAAGCCTGACTTCTATAGGCCAGAGGATAGAAACTAGCACTGAAAGTGTATTCCCTAAAACTTGTAATAAATTTTCATTTATAACCTATAAAATAACACAACAAGGAAAACAGAAAGATAAAAACACAAACAATTGTATAGTAAAAAGAGTGAGTACAGTAAGTAAAAAGGGGCCAAAATACAAGCCCAACCGAAAATTATAAGAAACTAGAAGGTATAAGTAAACTGAAACAGCTCCTATGAACACTCACCAAGGATCCTACTGGAATAGTAGGTATAGTTCTTGAAAAGTTGTCTCTACTGTATGCCTCTTCTAGCATCTTCCTAGAGCTACCTCCAGTCCTGGTACCCTCATCCTCAGTCAGTGTTGTCTATCTTCTACACCAAACACAACAAGGTGCGGGCGTAGACTGTGTTAGGATGAGTATAACGATACTTAGTAGGGACCCAGAGACCCTCAATGTCTCACAAATCCACAAAAGATAAACCACAAAGTATGAAGTCAACTGAAAACCCTACTTAGGTATAATCCCATAAATATACCTATGTTTATCAAGTATACCAATCTCAACCATGAGGAAAATACAGAGACCAACTCAAATCTCAAAGCTCAATTGTTCCACAAAGGAAGGAATATCACGAAGGTATATACCACACAGGTATGCCACACATAAGAATACCCCCAAGGTATTACCATGAAGGAATGTACCACAAGGTACAAACTCATCTCACACTAGGTATTTCTTAGTTACAGTAGTATAGATGATTAGATGTAACTGCTGAATCATCTTAACTTTTTAAGAGACATACCCACAAAATATCACTAAGTGATGACTCACACAGGATCGCTCGGTGCTGACCCACACAGGATCGTTCAGTGTTGACCCACACAAGATCGCTCAGTGTATACCCACACAGGATCGGTAGGTGCTGACCCACACATGATCGCTCGGTGATGACCCACACAGGATCACTCTGTGTTGAAACACACATGATCGCTCCTCATTCTTCACGTCACAGCCAGCTACTGGGTTCCCGCACTAAGCTTTCTTGTCTCCGGGAGGGTCTGCTCCTCAAGCCCTAGTTGATACTCCTACTATCATGAATTCCCATGAAGAGTTATCCCAAAGGATTGCCACGTCATAAGGTTCCCAACGCAACAGACAGTGCGTCAATGGGACGCCTGATCAGTGAGTTTTTAGCCTTTTAGTTCCAAGGGCCCGGTTGGATTCGTGCTTGATCCAACCCAACTGTACTCCACTATTATCCAACCTTCTAGTGGGGGATACTAAAAGGGACACTCTCACTCCAAGGTTTCCAGCACCGCTGACGGTTCATCAAACAGACACCTAGTGCCAATGTTATGGCCTATAGAGAGAAAAGTTTGAAGTTGTGCCAGGTCTTGTCAAACCTGGTCGGACTAACCCTACCAAACCCAACCTAACTGAGCTGGGCGGTGTAGAGGCCATGAGGGTGGCACGAGGTTGCGGGGTCCGTAGAGGCCACGAGGGCCACTGGTTCGCGAGGCCGCATGGCAGCGAGGCCGGAAGGACCGTGGGGACCGTGAGGGTCGCAGGGTCGCAGAGGTCACGGGGCGGCGCAGAGGGCCACAGAGAATCGATGTTGTGGGGCGGCGCGGAGGGCCGCGGGGTGCTGAGGTCGTGGGGCGGTGCAGAGAGCTACAGGGTGGTGAGACCGTGGGGCGGCGCGGAGGGTCACAGGGTGGTGAGACCGCGGGGTGCCGTAGAGGCCACGAGAAGGCAAGGAGCCACGGGGCCGTCACCTTCGTCGCGGCCCGCGGTATGCTAGTCGCCACATCCATTCATCTCCATGGTACAAAGCCGCCAACTTCCATTGCGAATAACGCGCCATTCAAGAAGAACAATGGAGGGTTTGGGCCATGTTTGTTTGGTCCACACCCTCTCTGTTTGAGCGGTAGCAAGTGGCTTAACAAAAATCTTGAATGAAGAACGTCAAACCCTACAACCTCCCGAAAATATTATTCCCAAACCCATGAAGGAAATCATCTGCAGATCAACTAGTTAGAGAGTTAACCTGAGTTCTTTTTTTAGAAGGTGAGAACATGGTAATATATAATCATACACAACTAAACCCCTACCACGAATATTTATCGATAGAGGTCACGAGGAAAGAGACGAAGTCATTGGAGATATATGGACGTCGGTGACATCGGTGTTTCCTTGATTTTCTGTTCGTTGTCATTGAAGACGTTCCTCATTGGTGTGAGCATTCTTCGTTAGGGATAACGTTCTTCATTAGAGAAAACGTTCTTAGATGGAGAGAATAATCCTCCAAAAGGTTATGCTCTCCCAATTCCACCCAAAATGTGAAAATATCCCCCTTGTTAATTGAAGTTTATCAAATTAAAAGGTTGGCACAATTAATTTTTGCCTTAATTAATTGTACTATGTTGGAATAATTAATTGGCTCCAATTAATGGGAGGAAAGGATTAATGGGGAGTTGAGAGGTTTCTCCCCCATTAAGTGGGGTCGAGAGGTCCCCACCCCTAAATTCAAAATGGGGGTTAGTTCAGGTGGTCCCCACCTCTAAACATCCACATGGGAGGTTTAGGCTCGGGTGGTCCGAACCACCATAACCCATGTTGAGGTTTTTCAATAAATAAAATAAAATTGTTAACATTTTTATTTATTTCATTCTTTCACGAAAAACACAGATTCCAGATTTCACCCTCAACTTATTGTGGTCGAGGTGAAGGTCTCCTTAAGTGAATATCGGTATTGCGAGTTCAAAGGTACCCTCAGATTTCAATTCTGAGCACCGGTTCAAAAGTTACAAAAATAAAATCACATGTTTACTAAACATACCCGAAAAAATGATCAGAAATTCATTCTGGGCACATCGGACCTCGGAATCATGCCCTGTGAATTTTCACAGAGTTGCAAAATTTCAATATATTTAAAAAAAGTACACGGAAATTCTGGTTAATTGCATAGGGCAAGGCATTTCGATGAGGCTTTGCGTCCAAAGATCTAGCACCAGGTCACCCCATTTACACTGAAGACATATCATGAGGTGCTGGCGAGGTCATTGGTCATCGAGAGGATATTATCCATAAACAGATAAACACGATAGGGGAGTCATCAAGATTTCTCATGAAGTAGTGCTATAGTCCGGGGTTCCCGGTTTTTAGGGAAAAAGAGTTTCCTGTTCGGCTGGGGGTAGTTCCAAGCCCTCAAAATCTCATTTCTCTGGTGGCAGCAACTCTCAAGCCTATGTAAATGGATGAAGTACTTTTTTTCTTGTGGTGGTCAAGGTCATCAGTAGCGAGAGTGCCCGACCTTTCAGAGCTGTCATCGTGCAAAAGGTTTTCCACTCTAGGTTCCTCCTTTGAGGTGATTCCAGCTGAGGCAGCAACAGCATGTTGCACCAGCTTTAGATTGGCAGAGGGTAGATGGGGTGGGTAGAGGATATCCCCGTGATGCTCCCCATCCTTAGAGAGTAGAGCGTGGCCATGGTAGTGGTCGTCATCAGGGTTAGAGAGGTCTTGGAGGAGGTCGTGGTCAACTTCATGCTTTAGCTTTTCCAGCTCCAGGAGAGCCAGATGTCGTTTGAGGTACCCTTTGCTTATTTTCTACCTTGGTGTATGCCTTGTTTGATTCAAGAGTGACACATTCCTTCATATCACCTACCCTTTTCCATGCTTTGGGACTTGTGGTAGGGAGGCTTCCGGTGCCCTTGGTGTTGACTACGCTAGTTGGAGGTCGAGCTGACTTGTCTTAAGTAAGTTGAGACTGTGAGCTATTGTTGGGGCAACACCGCTCTTGGGGAAATTTCCTATGTTTATGAATACAACCGTATGATGTCATCCTCGTCATGTATTGGTTGTATTCAGTGCAGGCTATCGTGGATTGCTTCAATAGGATGGTTTTGTTCTTCAATGCAGATGGAGAGCCAGTGATGTTCGTTGACGAGAAAGACCCTCAGATGGGTCAGAGGTGTGTTCTGTCCTTATTATTCATGATGGATGAGCTAATACAGAGTTCATGAATGGTTTAGCATCTGGCATTTCCTAGGGTCATTGAAGAGTACCCTGATGTCTTTCCAGAAGAGGTTGTAGCCTTACCCCCTCGACGAGAGATCAAGTTTGGGATCAAGAAACAACCAGTAGCATCTCCTATCTCTATGTCTCCATATAGGATGGACCCTTCTGAGTTAAGAGAGCTACGTATACAGCTTGATGGTCTATTACAATGTGGTTTTGTTCGGCTGAGTGGGTCACCGTGGGGTGCACTTGTTTTGTTCGTGAAGAAGGCTGACAATAGTTTGTTGTTGTGTGTTTATTATCGTCTCTTAAACAAAGTGATGGTGAATAAACACTATCCACTTACACAAATTGATGATTTATTCAATCAACTGAAGGGTGCAAGTTGGTCCTCAAAGATCGACTTGTGGTCAGGATATCATCAGATGCATGTGAGGGATGAGGATATCTCGAAGACTGCTTTCTGTTTTCGTCATGGCCATTATGATTTCATTGTAATGTCGTTCGTCATGAAAAACGATACAACTGTGTTTATCATATTGATGAACGCTGTGTTCTATGAGTTCCTAGACATGTTCATGGTGGTTTTCATCAATGACATACGTGTGTACTCCACTTCCATGGAGGAGCATGCAGAGCATCTACACACCATTTTGGGAGTTCTTCGTCCACATCAACTATTTGGGAAGTTTTCGAAGTGTGATTTGTGGGCTCGAGAAGTCTGTTTCTTAGGGCATGTTTTGTCCCAGCAGGGCATAACTGTGGATCCATCGAAAATAAAAGGAATTGTGTCTTCAGAATCCCCCAAGACATTGTCAGAGGTGCGAAGTTTTCTTACTCTCGTAGGCTACTACAAGAGGTTCGTAGCTGATTTATCTCGTGTTGTGGCTCCTTTGATAGCATTGAATAGGAAGGATCAGGCATTCATGTAGACTGATATTTGTCATGCATCTTTCGAGTATCTAAAGGAGAAGTTAGTAAGTGCTCCAGTTCTTTTTCATCCAGCTGGGGGAGTTCAGTTTGATGTTTTTTGTGATGATTCATATCTTGGGATAGATTGTATTCTAATTTAGCAAAGATCAGTTGTTTCTTATGGGTCTCGTCTATTACGTCCCCATGAACGTAACTATGACACCCCTAATCTTGAGTTGGCAGTCGTGGTGTTTTATCTGAAGTTGTGGAGACATTACCACATTGGTGAGCACTTTGTGGTTTTCACAGATCATAATAGCATGAGGTATGTTTTCTCCCAGTGTGACTTGAACTTATGACAGCATCGGTGGATGGAGTTCTTATAGGAATGTGACTTAGAAATATCATATACACCTAGAAATGGGAATTTTGTAGCTGATACGTTGAGTCGGAAGTCAAATAGTGATGCAGTGCATGAATCTGGTGACTTTTGGAGACTGATAGAAGAACTCTCAACATTACATCTTGATATGACAGAAGTTGGGGGTAGAGGTTGTCTTTTTTAGATGACGGTGCAGTCATCTCTGGTGCAGCAGGCGAAAGAGTCCCTATTGGGGGATCTTGAGGTGGAGGTCTAGATAGGCCGAGTTGTTTGTGGTGAGGCCCTTGATGGTTGGGATGAAGATGAACAAAACTGGGTGTTGTATCATCGAAGGATTTTTGTTACTTTGGAGATGTGGAAGTTGGTTCTCAGAGAGTTCCATAGTTTGCCTTTAGCGGTGCATCCTGGCGTGACAAAGATGTACCAATCCATGAAGAGTCATTTTTGGTGGCCTGGGCTATAGCATGCAGTTTTAGAGTTTTTTCTCAATGTTTGGTCTGCCTGAAGGTGAATTCCAAACACTGTGTTCCTGGTGGTCTGCTCTATCCATTAGATGTTCCTTAGTGGAAGTGGGATGACATCCCAATGGACTTTGTTACTGGTTTACCCTGAGCTCCAGGAGGACATGATTCTACTTGGGTGGTAGTAGATAGTCTAACAAAATCGTCCCACTTCATAGTGATCAAGGAGTTAAGATCAGTAGAAGTTTTTTCAAGGTAGTATCTGGAGGAGGTGGTGAGACTTCATGGAGTCCCAAGGATGATCACTTTTTATCCAGATCCTCATTTTACTTCCATGTTGCGTATAGGTCTCCAACATGCTTTCAGTTATCATCTTTTCCTTAACACTGCTTTTCATCCTCAGACGGATGATTAGAGAGAGTGGACTATCCAGAATCTTGAAGACATGTTACGGACTTGTGTCCTATATTTTGGAGGTTCATGGATGATGCACTTACCCTTGGTGGAGTTCTCTTACAAAAATAGTTTTCACTCCACCATCGGTATAGTTCCATTTGAATCCTTTTATGGCCGGCCATTCTGTTCTCTATTGTGCTGGACTAGGGTCGGAGTTTCAGCAATTCTTGGACTGGAACTAGTGCAAAATTCAATCGAGATGGTTCGGGTTATTTTTGAGAGTGTGAAGAGAGCACGTGATATTCAGAAATCATATGTCGATCAAAGGAAGAAACCCTTAGAGTTTGATTTTTGGGATCACATGTTTCTGAAGGTGACTCGCCATGATGGGAAGTGAAGGTTTGGCCGTGGGAGTAAGATTTATCCCCAGTTTGTTGGGACTTTCGAGGTGTTTGCTCATGTTGGAGATGTGGTGTATCAAGTAGAACTTCCCCCGCAGATGATCCGGATACATGATTTTTTTCATGTACCACAGCTTCGTCCTTTTCTTCATGATGACTCTCGCGTCATCTATTGGGGAGAGATCAATGTTGATGATGATGCGACCTTTGAGGAGCGACCTGTGGAGATCCATGACCACAAAGTGAAAGTGTTTCATGGGCATTCTATCCTCTTGGTTCATGTCTTGTAGTGACACGGTGGCATGGAATAGAGTACCTGGGAACATCAGTCACATATACGTTCTCAGTACCCAGAGTTGTTTGATGTTTAACTCTTTTCATGCAGTGATGTCCCCTTTGTGGTTATTGACCTTTCATGTTTATGAAATGGCTTTCTTTGGTTGCCTCTTGTGGATTTCTCTCTTTTGAGATGTATCTTGATGGGTTATTGTTAAGGATTCTTTTTTGTTCCCTTTTAGGTTGGTTTTGAATTCTCGAGGATGAGAATGTTTTGAGAGGTATCTGATGTAATTGACCGGAACTTTCTGGTTTATTCCTTTGCGAGAATTTGGTGTTTGAGGTGTTTCAAGTGGTCAAGGTGACTTATTCTCAACCCCTTTTCAAATTTCCAGTTCTGTGAATAGTGTCATCAGTAGCCTTAGGTGAACAGTGCATCAGTAGCCTTAGGTGAATAGAGCATCAGTAGCTTTAGGTGAATAGTGTCATCGGTAGCCTTAAGTGAATAGTGTCATCAGTAGCCTTAGGTGAACAGTTTCATTGGTAGCCTTAGGTGAACAGTGCATCGGTAGCCTTAGGTGAATGGTTTTATCAGTATCCTTAGGTGAATAGTGTCATCGGTATCCTTAGCTGAATATCGCATTGATATCTTTAGGTGAACAGTGTCATCGGTATCCTCAGATGAACAGTGCAACGGTAACCTTAGGTGAACAGTGCAACGATGACCATATGTGAATAGTGTCATCGGTAGTTTTCAGTGAACAGTGAAAAAATGCGCTTATGTGAACGATGTCATTGGTAGACTTATGTAAACAGTGCAATGGCGAGGTTCCAACAGTGAGGTTCCAACAATGACCTCTTTCCTTTGCCAGATTTTGAGTTTATAAATAGTGCTTCCAGAACAGTGAGGTCCAACAGTAGCCTCTATTTCGTTTACAAAATTTTGAGTTCATGAATAATGTTTCTAGAACCGTGAGGTTCCAATGGTAGCCTATATTTCCTTTTCCAAATTTTTAGTTCATGAATAATGTTTCCAGAATAGTGAGGTCTAATAGTAGCCTCAATTTCATTTACCAAATTTGAGTTCATGAACAGTGTTTCTAGAACGGTGAGGTTCCTATGGTAGACTATATTTCCTTTGCCAAATTTTGATTTCATTAATAGTGTTTCCATAACGATGAGTTTCCAACTATATCCTATATTTCCATTTCCAAATTTTGAGTTCATGAATAGTGTTTTCATAACAATGAGGTTCGAACGGTAGCCTATATTCCCTTTTCCAAATTTTGAGTTCATGAATAGTGTTTCCAGAATGGTGAGGTCTAACAGTAGCCTCTATTTCCCTTTCCAAATTTTGATTTCATGAACAGTATTTCTAGAATAGCGAGGTCCAATGGTAGCCTCTATTTCTTTTTTCCAAATTTTGTGTTCATTAACAGTGTTTCTAGCTTGCTACAGTTTTTCCCCTTTGACATTTCCTTTGATGTAAAATGTATTTAAATCCTTTTTTTAAGGACTCTAAGGTAGATTCAAAGGTTATAAATCTTATATTAATTTCCCAAAGGCTCGGGATGATTGTACTTGGTCAATCCACGTGGATTAATGCAATCCACTTTTAATGGAAAATCCCGCATATCTTAAACCACTGCTCTGCTAAATCTTCTAAAGGGATGATATATCTTCCTCCTTCGTACTTCCGCCTTGTTCTTGGGTGTGAGAGGATTGAAAATTTCATTCCATCCCATAGAAGTTGTGTAATCAAACATTCCTCCTTGGATTGGTTCCCCTTTATTTTTTGTGCAACCAAGCAGTATCAATCGATTTCTGATATAAGTTATGTTATATCGTCATTCTTTTGGGTTCATATCTATCTATTTCCCCTCACCCTTTAATGGAATGCTATCTCCATGTTCCTAATGCACATTTCTTGGGTGTTGACTGGTGTAGTGGTGTCTCTACATCCTCAAGTGGATATAGTTTTCACGAGGGGAGGAGATCGTAACCTGTTTTGTGGCTCGTTCTTGTATAAATAACGTCAAGAAACATTTGAGGTAGGGGATTCATTTCTTTTTTTTCTTTTACGCACACCTGTATAGTTAGCGTGTTTTATCCCACTAGATCACAATGGAATTTACATAATAAATATTTAAACCAGATAAATAAATTGACATTGATCATATGTTATTGCCTCTTGTTTTTCTAGATACTGTGATATCTATGCTTGATTTTTTAGCTTTTCGTTATTGATGGAAATTGGTAAAGAAAGTAAATCCAGAATTAATTGATAATTTTTTGGCTAAAGATAAAGAGGCATGTAGATGAATCTGGATCTTCCTATTATGATTTGATGTTAATCAAATTTGTGAAGTAATAATGTTTAATTATTTATTATAGCTTACTAGTTAGATTTCCCAAATTTGGAACCTATGAATAATAAATAGGTTAACCTAATATGGATTAAATATTTGGTTGTTTGATAAAATCTAATTCCTTGTAGGGTCATAGTTACCCTCTTACTTGTTTAGGGGCAAAGATCCTAGTTGATATGATGTTTGTTTTGATGCCGCTTGTGTTGTGATGTGAGCCTTGATGGCTATGGTGATATTTGGGGGTAGGGAGGCCTACTGGTTATGGCAGTAGTTGATGCCTATAGTGGCGATATGCATCAGTTTATGCATGTGGGTATCGGGGAGGACACCAGGGATGATGAAATGGGTTGGATATTAATGTGTGGATTCTTACTGATTCTTCTGGTTGTTTATCTTCTTTACTTTCGCCACTGCTCAAGGTAGCTTGTCTTTCTTACCCTTCTTCCGAAAGGGGAAAAGATGCATGGGGTATGCCACCTAATTTCCGTGTTTAGCTTCTCAAGGGAGGATGGTTCTACACACATTCTATAGGTAGAAAATACTCAATGAGTAGTTCATCTACTCACTGTGTTGACCCCGATTCTGTTTAGTGTCATAGAATTTTTTTCTAGAATTACTTTGAATATGGGATAGTAATGTTGTAAATAAATAATTGATAAATGATGTTAACCCATGGGGTTGGAGCTTTCTAGGATGTAATACTGAGGTTAAAATTTTGAAGGGATAGTTGACTTTGGGTGTGATGAAAATGAAATATAATGTGGAAATTTTTAATGGTTAATTAATGTTTAAATAATTAATTAACATAAATTGCAACTGACAAAAAGGTAATGAAGTGTTGTAATAATTCTCTTTAAATGGTTGTGTGCTTATAGGATACCTAGTCTTAGAATTGGATGCCAGGAGTTTGAGAGACGTTATATATAGATGATACTAAGACTAAATTATGCCCATAGTGTGGTTGTGAGCTATAGTATATTCTGTACTTTTTGTGTTTCTATAGGCTATGATGGCTTGAGGATCCTTACTTTGTGTATGGGCTATAATGGCCTGAGGTTTAATACCTAACGTATGATATAAGTTATACGAGCTGTGGTGGCCCCCATAAACTACCTGGTTACTTTTCTTACATGGATGTGGTAGTTTTGTTTCACAAGGTGCATATTTTGGTGCTTCGCCCATGTGTCTGTGGGAATCCTTTTTTGAGAGAGATTCTTAGGATGTGCGAAGTTGGGGCAATGTGGTAAACCATTGGGGAAGTTGTAATAGGGCACCATTGGTATTAATTATTATATTATATAATCTAGTATGAGTTACATGGTGAGAGTATCCATTGTGAGGCTGGGAACTTATTATACTTGTTTAGGTGAAGAGTTAGTTTCACTTGTTGTTCACTGTGCTCTAGCATGATTTCTTTACTTTGGAATGAGAGGCTTCAGGGAGGATCCTACTGAGTATATTGTTATACTCACCCTATGTCTATATAAACTATTTTTAGGTCACATGGATTTGGTTGGAGATCAAGCTAGTTTCTACTAGCTTGGGGTTGCATGAGCTATTCAGGCTTTGTGATAACTGATGTTTTTACTTTCTTTTGGGTACTTTCAGTTTTCCATTTTTAGTTGTAGTAGTTTTACATAACATTACAAATGTGTACTTGGGATTTCATTTATATTGTTGTTTGAGTTGTAGTTGGTTTGTGTCTATAATATCTCTCTCTTCCGAATGTGTTATTATAGAGGGTAATGCCTCACATTTGTGTGTTTCCTATACCATCGATGCTAGTCACCAACCCGGGGCCTACTCGAGGCAGGACTTGGGGGGTCATTATCTCCCTTCTCACATTGCAGACCTAGGAGGGGTACACATTGCGGGGAGGGGGTTTTGACAGAAAATACCTGATAAATTCATATATAAAATTACCTCCTCTTATACTAGAAGCCTTATTTTGGTTATATATCCAACCTAGTAAGTGTTTTGGTGAAAACCTAAATAGTTTTCCTGAATTAGAGGTAGCGTTTTTCGACATGGGTTTTTATTTTATTTATTCTTATACCTCCATAAATTATTATTATTCAATGATTATATAATAAATTCAGTATATCAAATATAATTATATGTTTTTATAATAATTTTAGGGCCTAAAACTATTTCCACTTCCATCAAATGGGTTATGTAATCATTATTCGTGTGTACGGAGGACTACCGCCTCGCGAACTGATGTCGTTAATTATTCCATTACCACCTTTCATGGTTGAGTATGATGATGGATATAATATATATATATATATATATATATTATTTATAAAATAATTATATCTATTTAGAAATTATATCATATATTCATTTTTACCTTCCATTCTGTAGGGGATACGATAATGTCACTTGTGTGTATAGTGGACTACCGCCTCATGAGGCAATCGATTCATTTTTGACTAACAATTTACATGAAAGGTAATAAAGATAAATTTAACGAATATATATGATATAAATGAAATAATTATTATATTAATGAAATATTTATCATTATGAAATGATAATATATCATTTAATATTTTACCCTGAAAAAATGATAACATCATTCGTGTACGTGTGGACTATCGCATTCACGAAGAGATGTGATTCTCTTTTCATCACCACACCACATGGATTATATGTATAAGTATATATAAATGTATAATACGATATATATGATATAATTATAATTATATAAAGATAAAATATTACTTATAACCTTTCCATAATGATCATTGAAAAATAAATATGTTACTCATGCGTACATACGGTCTACCATCTCTTGATCGTAACATCTTTCATTTCTCAAAAACAAAATATTTCATGATTTGGTTTTAAATGTAGAATTTATGTAAAATTATGTGAATTATGTCATGATTATTATTATATTGATGATTTAAATATATAGTATACACAATAACATGATCTTTCAAAATGAAACATGCATGAGAAAACAGGGCAATTAACACCTGAAATAATGAAAATAATGAAAAATAATAATGTAAGGTTGATAAGATTTCCTAAATGGAACATATATGATATTATAAATATTAATATTGTCATTATATGTGTTATTTTAATGTTTAAAACCACTTTACACGAGTTTAAATCATGTTCCACCAAAAGGAAGTGTGAGGAAAGGGACTTCGTCTTAATTTCTCTTCCTTGCGGAATATTGTAATGTTATGCACTTAAATTTATTTTATATTGTTTATATAATTACCTTTTAACATATAATTTCATTATTAATTTATAATTCAAGGAATTTTATGTTTCAATTTGAAATATTTAATCTAAGGTGGTTCTGACATAAGAGTTACCAAGTGGTAAATAATTTTATAACTCAATTTCATTTCATTTTTTACTCCTGAATTTTAGTTGAAGAAAATTATTTGATCATTTTATAATAAACCCTTTTAATTTTCTTCTAATTTGGTCATTAACGATATTTTCACATAATATTACCATTTTACACCCATTGGAACATAATATAATTGATTTTTTTAAATAAAATCTAACTTTATTTCTCTCTTTAGTCATAAATACGTATTTATCCAAAAATATTTTTTCCAAAAATGTTTTAAAAAATGTTTTTAACCATTTTAAAATGATTAATTAAAGAAAAATTTTCCTATTTGTAATTTTTAAAATATTACTTTAAAGGAATCTCCATTTATTTTTAAAAACGATGTCCGTTTGGTTTTTACTAAAAAAGTAAAAGAAATATTTTTTTAATATGTACATAATGAATGGTATTTCCAACCATCAAGAAAACTAAAATGTTTAAAATATTCATTTATATGTTCCAAATATTATTTTCAAATAAAATTATTTTCAAAAAAATTTGTGAACTTTTATTTTAAAAAATTATTTTCAAAGCGAAAAGTATGTTTTCCTTAAGTATTTTTTTGAGATCTTTTTATGGTATTTATATTAATCAATTGAAAAAACTCTTTATTATTACTCCAATTAGTATATGTTTTATTTATACCATACTTATTAGTACTTTGTATTTTTTATTATCATTTTGACTATGTAAAGTATTGAAATTCACTTTCTTGATTCATTTCTGTAGTCATTAACTTTCCCTTTAATTATTCACTTTTCTGTGGACATAAAATTTTCCCTAAATATCCATATTATTTATCATGGATATTCTTATTTCATAAGAATTATATCATTTCTACATATTTTTCTCTACCTTGAAATATTTTGTTTTTTATCTGGGGAAACATGGACATGTATATATTACATACTCAATATGGATATTTAATGATAAGGCACATTATTCATGAAATAAATTTATTATTAGATATATGAGGAATTATTTGGAAATGTAGACATGAGTGGGGCCTGACCATAGATAGTTCCTCGATGCACTGGTAGTCTCATGAGGCGAATTGATAAGCTAGCATAAAATCGGTTGGCCAAACCAAATGAGGTTATACCTAATATTTTTATTCTATCTTGAGGATAGATCTTGATGGTATAGGTATCTAGATGCCTAAGATCATGATGTCCAATAATTAAGCATTTCCTTCATTTAGAATTCAGTTATTTTTATCCATGATATTTTTATAATGATATTATCTCTAGATTCGTTTCATTCTTAGTTTATTGAATAGATACCATTTGTTTTTAGTTATTTACCTTTTCTTATTTATTATTCATTATCTTATCATGATAATCAATTTTTTTAAATGGAATGTGTTTTTATTTATTTACCTTTCTATGTTGATTATTATTATTGATTCATGATAGCTTCCATTGTACTTAACCCATACTGAACATTTAATCTCACCCAATTTGTTTTCCTTCCCATTGGATTCCATGAAGTGTACTATGATTGATCGAGGATATTCTATAAGAAATATTGTTATTTTGGGAAAAAATTATGCTTTAATTTTTAATACGGGAATCATGTATGTTTATATCATACCAAGACTCCTAAACTATTAATTACTTCAAGTTATTATTCCTTCTATCTTATGACAATGTAATAAATAAGGCACTAGATTTGTGTTTTTTTGCGTCCGGGTTGCTACATCTAAAGTGATATTATACCAAATAATTAACTTCCAAAAGTTCATGTGAGATTTGGGAATCATGTCACTCATGAACTGAGTATCATGCCACATGTTCTCCTTTATGATCTTGATTTTCACCGGGTCAAACATGATATTGTAAATCTTATATCATGATTTTTTAAAATTATAAAGATGCATTATGATAATTTTGTATAATATTTTCAATCTATTTTATATAGAAAACATTTTATAGTTAAAGAAAAAATGGTCTGAACTGAGGTATGTTATCACAAAAGTAGAAACAAAAGGGGAAATAGAAGATTGAGTAAAGAAAATATAAAAGATCAACTAATATATTCAAAATTATTTTATAGAGTAATTTTATCCCACCAATTTCACTGCTACATTTATTAACATTATAAGTTCATTCATAAACAAAATTTCTAGATAAAAATTTTCAATACATTGAATATGAAGAAAAATTTTATGGAGATATTGTTACTAACATGATTTTTCTGGAGAATTAAAATGAAATTCTCAAGCATGAATGGTTGGGATCCTCTATTATAAATGTATATATGAGGTACATTTTCAAAAAAAAAATTCAAATAATTGATATAAAATGTTTATTATAGTTTGTTGGCCAGAGTGGATACTCAAGAGGGTGGTGAATTGAGTTCCATTTAAAATTTCTATTAAACACTTCATGATTAAAATACCCCAATTCAGAATATCCCAGTCAATTAAGGTAGTAGAGAAATAAGTGTTTAATTTCCCAACAAGTTTCTCTAAGTTTGATTAATCCTCAATTGAATCAATGTAAACACCAATTCAATTTTTGAAATTGGTTTACTAAATTAAGAACATATACACACTAACCAAAACTAACTATCATAGTGAAAGCAAAATAGTTTTATATTTTAGCTAATGTAAGTAGCAGAAAAGAGATAAAATAAAGTATAATAAAAATATAGTGCACAGTGAACTAAAATAAGAGGTTCAGTCTCAAGCTGAGACTTAGTCCTCTCCACTTGGTTATCACCTTCCACCAAGTAGTTTATATAAATAAACTTGATACACAACTTGTATTGGGGTTTAAAATAGTTTTTACAAACTGTCCAGGTTCTAAAACCTCTATTATAGTTCTAAGTGGGAAAACAAACAACCGAGTCACACAAGGCTTCTTCAACAGTTATGCATGGGAAAACAAGGGTGAGAGAGTTTTGAGTGAGGATTTTCAGTATCCTCCAGTTAAAGCATAGGAGATAGTGTGTGTGCATGTGTATAACAAATACACGCTGCTCAGAAATGTAAAATAAGGAACACAGTAGAGACAGATAAATTAGGATGGATTTTAGAATGCTCTTTGTGTTTGAGGATTAGCTCTGGACTTCTTGGAGTTGTTGAAATGAAGGTTTTGTTCTTCTCTGCAAGTTGTCTCAAAAAACAGAGTGTTGCAACTTCCAGGTACTAGCTTCCAGGTACAGAGATGCTCAACTTCTTGGTACAATAGATTTTTTGAAGCACAACAGGACATCCTTGAGTATGTTCTTCAAAAGATCTTCGTGAAGCTTTTGTATTTTTAGTATATTCACTAGAGTGTTCTTCTTCTTGTTCTTCAGTAGTTTCTTCCTTATGCATTCGACTTGTGAACTTCACTCCTTTTGTTTTTCTCTGTGCCTCTATATATATATTATTTTTCTTTAATCTTTTTATTTCTTATTTGAGGTCCGAAAATAGGAGTACGTACATCACGTGTAATCTTTCTCGTACCTCATACTATCAAGATATGATATCCCGATATGTCTACAATAAGAATTAATTGATTCAAAAGCATTAAAGATATCACAATAAGACCTTTATGAATATATTATGAAAAATGGATAATGTATATAATATGTTATCAGTAGATTGGTAATAGTAGCATGTCAATCGGTAGCATCTTTAGTAGCAAGAATAAACAGTAGTAGACTTCTAACAATATTCGTATCCAGTGGTAGGCTTCCTCAAAGGTAGGCTTGTCCAATGGTATACTTCACTAATGATAGAATTAACTAATGATAGACTTGTCCAGTGGTAGACTTTTCCAACAATAGACTTCCCCAACTGCAGACTTCACTAATGGTAGACTTGTCTAGCGGTAGACTTTTCCAACAGTAGAATTCACCAACTGTAGACTTGTCCAGCGGTAGACTTAACCAATGGTAGACTTTTCCAATAGTAGACTTTTCCAATAGTAGACTTGTCAAGTGGTAGACTTTTCCAATAGTAGACTTTTCCAATAGTAGGCTTCAGTAAGTATTCCAATAATAGGATTTACAACAGTGACCTTGTACTTGTGACTTTCGATAGTAACTTTATAACTGTAGCTCTTATAATGGTAACCTTCATCAGTAAGGTCTTCACTGGTTTCCTTTTCACCAATTACTTGAAGCGGCAAGGTTCAATTGTAGGTTTTTAAATGGTTACCGTGACAGTGACCCAAAGAAAAAAAATAGTGACCTCTTTCCAGTAACCCTCAACATTGACCTTTCACTTAGAAACTTTTATGCTGTAAACTGATTCCAGTAAATTCATAACATTAAATTATATTGAAATAAATTTTCAAACAACTAACCCATTATATAATTAAACATGATTTGGTATTATAAAAATTGGTGAGTCCAAAAATCGCCCCATTTTTGATAATCACAAATTATTCCATTAAACTTTAGAACCTCACTGTTAGAAGCTCACAATTGAACATCACTGTTAGAACAAATCATATTGATGTAAGACATCACTTCTTGAGAGATAATTATCAAAGAGGTGATATCACTCTTGAATTGATTCGCACTGAACACCAATTGGATGATATATTCACAAATCCTTCAAATTCTGAGAGGTTAAATTACATCAAACATGAGTTGGGTATGATAAAATATTGAACCTCACTGTTAGAACCTCACTATTGAATCTCACAATTGAACCTCACTATTAGAACCTCACCGTTGAATGTCACTGTTAGAACCTCACCGTTGAACCTCACTGTTAGAACCTCACCGTTGAACCTCACTGTTAGAACCTCACTGTTGAAACTCACTGTTCGAACCTCACCATTGGGTACCTCACTGTTGGACTTTACCATTACTTCATATTTTATGTGGGAATGTGAAAAATTTTATTAGTATTCTTTTAACAATTTTTTTAATCTCTAAAGGTTTAAATTAGATCACAAACACATTTAGATTCACTCTCTTCCTCACTCTCAAACCCCTACTCCCAAAAATCCTTAAACCCTGCCTTTCCACTAAACCCTAAAACTTCTTTGAACCTCAATGGCTAGAGTCAAGCGACTGATGGTTGGTGATGAAGATGCACCAAACCCAAAGAGATATCGAGAAGAGCCCAATGGTGGAAGAAGTACTGCAAAGAAGTTGGTTAATCCACATCTTAAAAAGAGGGAGATCATACCAGAAAAGGAATTATGCAAGGACATGTTGTTTTCGAGGAAATATTTGGTGCTGGAAGTGCTAGAAACTCAAGTCTAGGTGGAGTGTTTCACAAACAACAACGGGCCTTATTATCTGAAGTTAGTCAAATACTTTTATGAGTTTATGAGATTTGAGAACATGCACCTAAAAGTAATTTCATATCCATATCACATTGAACTATGATACATGTGTGATAGATGTGTGATAGGCTTATCTGTAACACCTATTTATTCTATTAATTTATCAAATATAAGTTAATATAATAAATGGGTGTTATAGATAAACCTATCACACATCTATCACACATGTAGCATATATAAATGTGATATGGATATGAAATTACTTTTGGGTGTATATTATCTCCCTTTGTGATTAGAAAAAAGAAATTAAAAAAGGAACAATAGAGAATATTTATATTAATGAAATATCAATACATTATTCAAAGAGCAGTACAAAATCCCAATAAAAAGATACATCCACACTCAATCCATGTCAGAAATGCCAGTTTGAGCTTTGGATTTGGAAGCTGAGGATGCAGGATCTGAAGGTGGAGGGATAGGTCAAGGGATGATTATTAGCAGGATAGGAGAAGCTACAAATGACGCATCAGTAGACCTGTATTGAGTAGATCTATAGGGATTGGTAGGGGTCAAAATTCTGATGGCTTGAGCAGAAGACATCATAGGAGCAGCACTGGCAGATCCTAAGGCACCAAAGGTAGAGGGAAAGGCTGGAGGGACAATGATGGGTGTACAGTCCACATGGAGGAAAGTTAACAGAATATTCTTGAAGTCCATGATGATATTTCCTCCTCTTTCCATATCTAAAATGAAATCATCTTTATTCTCCATGAATTTTTCTATAGCAAGAGTCAGCTCTCAAAGCTTTCTCACTTGATCCTTTAATGCCTGAGTGACAGGTGGAATCCTCAAGTTCTCTAACAGCAACCTGAAGTGTCCATCCATCTGATTCTTAGTGTTTACCATTTTTAATATAAGTCAACTTGATACTTGATGGAATTCTGATCTTGAGTAGCTTCACTTAAATAATCTCCGACAAGCTTATGAATTTCTATAGTAATGGAAATGACCTGAGAGTCTGGGGTACTAGTACCAGAGATCTTTTCCACTTCTTCTCTAAAAACTGTCCTAAAAGCTTCAATATCAATTAGAGGAGAGGTGGAAGAAGATGCAGATGCACCTAGAGGTTCCAGAGTGAAATACATAGTCTCTTTAAATGTTTTGGTTAGCCCACTAATTAGCCTTTTTACAACATCATCTTGACCTTTCACATGTGTTTCCATTGACTTCTTAGATTCCTCAAAGACAACAACCATATGATGCACTACACATTTGATATATTGAATATCCTTGTCCACCTGATCCCTTGAGGTCAGAAAAGAATTCAGGCTCACCACTGATTTCTACAGAAGCTCTACAGACTCTGACAGTTCACTCATTTGACTCTAACACTGCTTTACTTCATGAAGCAGATTAGATTGAATACTGGATTGAATTTTGGCTAATTCAGATGTCGAATGCTTCTGAACTAGAGCATTAGATTTGTCCATCTCAGAGGACTTATCCTTAGACATTCTCTATAGGTCAGATTCTAAGGATTCATGTTCTATCTTTCTGACATAGTCTTGAGGGAAGAGTTTCTGGAGGTACGAAAATGAGGTTTGGCACTGAAGGTCTTCTGTTGGGCCTTTCATCTTCCGACTCATCATAATCTAGTCCCAACACCAGAAACACAGGGTCCTCAGACCACCCTTCAATTCTATGCACAATAGATACTGACCCCTCTATAGTAGGATGCTCCCCCTCACTTAGAGATACTTCTTAAACAACTACATCAGCCTCTTCCAGTCTTGAAACCTCGATAGCTGTTGCTGCTTGATCAACTGAATCACCAGTAGAGTGAGCCACTACTTATACTGAGTCATCATCAATTTCCACATCAAGGGTCGTAGGTATACCTCCTCCTTCTTGTTCACTCATTTCCCTTTTAGTGAATTCTATAAGAGGACTCAAACTGAGTTCCTCTCCTTCACTATCCTTATCAGCAGCAGTCTCATGTTCCTCATGGTCAGAATGACCAGATTCAGAAAATTCTTCCTCTTCTGAGGTATCTCTAACAGTGATATGAGCCTCATCATACTCTTCTTCACTGGTTTCTTCATTCTCATTGTCCCTTAGGAAAGATTCCCTTCTTGGTAACTCTATTGGAGGACTGGGATCTACAGAAGCTATCACTCTAACTGGTGGACTAACATGTAGATCAGGATCACTCCTATCATCCATAGGAGTACCCACTTTATTATGTTCCATAACCTCCTCTACTTCTTCCTCAGAATATACAGGTTATGCCTCATCAAGCTTCATACCTAGAAACCTTTTATCCTTTGTCCTAGAAGGATTATTTATTGGTCAAACTTTTCATAAATCTCCCCTTCATCATTTACCCATTCTCTTCTCCAGGGATTCCAGATGATCTTCATGAACTTGCATACTATCTTAGAGATACAAAAATTGTTCTTCGCTACAATTTTTCCTCTTTATCTCCAGAATTTCCCTTAACCTTCAGCATCACAGAAATCAGATTGGCATGAAATAGAGAATTTGATTTAGAACATGGCTTATTCATGTCTTCCAACTGAGCCATCAGTAACCTACATAGGTTGATCTTATGTACATGCTTCAGAAAATAAAATATGAATATGTCCTGATAATTCAACATAGATATTTCTCCTATCCTAGGGCTTATCACATGTTGGAGAAACGTGAACAAAAGTCTATCCTCCCAATTCATTTCGGCAGGAATCACCTTCATTGAGGTCTCATTTCTTGTTATCTCTTATAATGATTTCTTATATAAAAAATCTCACTATTTGGAGGAATCACTCCAGAGTAGTAATCAAATATACCATCATGAGGTATCCTTAGACATTCAGCCCACTCAGCAGATGAAAATCTTACCTCAATGCCAGGTATTCTAGATAGCATTCAGTTCTCTTATTCAGACATCTCAAAAATCAGAAACTCATAAAATTATTTGACTAACTTCGGATAATAAGGCCCATTGTTGTTTGTGAAGCACTCCACCCAGCCATCAGTTTCTAGCACTTTCAGCACCAATGATTTGCTCAAAAGCAACTAGTCCTCGAACAATTCCTTTTCTGGTACGATCTCCCTCTTTGTCAGATGCAGATTAACCAAATTCTTTGCAGTATTTCTTCCACCACTGGGATCGAATCGAGATCTCATGGGATTTGGTGCATCTTCATCACCAACCATTGGTCTCTTGACTCTAGCCATTGAGGTTCGATGATGTTTGAGGGTTTAGCAGAAAGGTAGGTTTTTACAGATTTTTTGGGAGAAGGGGTTCAAGAGTGAGGAAGAGAATGGATCCAAATGTGTTTGTGATATAATTAAATCATTTATGGATTAAAAATTGGAAAAATAATAATAATAAAATAGTTCATATTCCCCCATAAAATACAATGTAATGGTAAAGTCCAACAGTGAGGTACCCAACAGTGTGGTTCTAATAGTGAGGTGCAATGGTGAGGTTCTAACAGTGTGGTTCACCAGTGAGGTCCAACAGTGAGGTTCAATAGTGATGTTCTAACAGTGAGGTGCAATGGTGAGGTTCTAACAGTGAGGTTAAATAGAGAGGTTCTAATAGTGAGATTCAATGGTGACGTCCTAATATTGATATTCAACAGTGAGGTTATAATAGTGAGGTTCAACGGTGAGGTTCTAACAGTGAGGTTCAACGGTGAGGTTCTAACACTAAGGTTTAACAGTGAGGTTCTAACAGCGAGGTTCAATGGTGAGGTTCAACAGTGAGGTTCTAATATTGAGGTTCAACAGTTTATCATACTTAAATCACGTTTGATGTTATTTGACCTCTCATAATTCAAAGGATTTGTGAATATATCCTCCAATTGGTGTTCAGTTCTAATGAATTAAGAGTGATTTCACCTCTTTGATAATGGTCTCTGATGAAGTGATGTCTTACATCAATATGCTTTTTCCTAGCATGAGATACTATATTTTTAGAGATGTTAATAGAACTTGTGTTGTCACAGTTTATAGAGACATGTTTGAATTGATATCCATAGTCTAGTAAAGTGTGTTTCGTCCACAGAATTTGAGAACAAAAACTACCAGTAGGTATATATTCAGCTTCGGCAGTAGATAATGCAAAAAATATATATTTCATACTACACCATGATACTAGTGACTTGCCTAACATGTGACATGTTCCATATGTGCTTTTTCTATCTTACATATAACCAGAAAAGTCAGCATCCAAATAACATATTAAATCAAATAGTTGTCCTATTGGATAAAACAATACTAAGTTGGGAGTATATTTGAGATATTTAAAAATAAGTTTGATAGTAGTTAAATGAGATTCTTTGGGATTAGCTTAAAAACGAGCACACATTCACACACTGAACATAATATCAGGTCTTCTAGCAGTAAGGTAGAGCAGACTCCCTATCATACCTCTGTAGTTGGTTTGATCCACCGGTTCAACAGTTTCTTTAGCATCCAACCTATAAGTGGTACTCATAGGTGTATCACTACATTTAATACTATCCAAACCAAAACATTTCAGAATATCCTTAATGTATATATATTTATTTAAGACAATCCCATTTTTATTTTGAAAAATATGAAATCCACGAAAAAATTTTAGTTTCCCCATTAAACTCAATTCAAATTCATTTTTCATTATTTTTGAAGAATCAGTACATAAAGAATTTTTAGAAGATCCATAAATTATATCATATATATAAATTTGTAGTATTAAAACATATTTAGAAATCCTTTTAATAAACATAGTATGATCAGCTATTCCTTTAGTAAAACTTTTTGAAACAATAAAGGAACTATGTTTATAATACCAAGCTCTTGGAGCTTTCTTTAAACCATATAAAGCTTTATAAAGTCTAAAAACATGATTTGGAAAATGGGTATTTGTAAAACCAGGGGGTTGTTCAAAAAACACATCCTCAACTATATACCCATTTAGAAAATATCTTTTAACATCCATTTGATAAAGTTTAAAATTCAGATGAGCTGCATAAGAAAGTACTATCCTACTGGCCTCTAACCTAGCTACAGGTTCAAAGGACTCTTCATAGTATATTCCTTCCTCTTGACTATATCCTTTTGCAGCTAACCAACCTTTTTTTCTTACTATATTTCCAAACTCATCCACTCTGTTTCTAAAAAACCCATTTAGTGCATATTGTCAAAGTTTCATTAGGTCTTTCAACTAGTTCCCAGACATTGTTTCTTTCAAATTGTTTTAATTATTATTACATATCCATCACCCAAAATTCATCATTGATAGAATCATTAATATTGTTGGGTTCAATCTGTGAAGGAAAATCTTGATGTTCAACCTCTTTTCTTAGAGAAGAACTAGTTTGTGTTCCACTATTTAAATCACCTACTACAACATCTGAAGGAAGATTCTTGAGAGTTCTAATACCTCTAAAAGAGTTAGACTAGAATCCTCTTGAATTTCTATAGGTTCATACTCAACAGATGCAGATTCTGGAAGATTCCCAGAACTGGTTACTTTTACAGGGTGTTCACTATCATTATCATTAAGGTCCAGAATTGACATATCTACCTCAAGATATTCAAGAGAGGTTTTGGGTTCATGTGGATCAGTCTCAGAAAATTTGACATGAACTAATTCTTCAACACATCTGGTTCTCATATTGAATAATATATAGGCTTTACTCGAGATTGAGTAACCTAGGAATATTCCTTCATCACTTTTGGAGGCAAACTTGTCAATATTGTCCTTAGTGTTACGAATAAAGACTTTACAACCAAAAATTCTAAATTAATTATCCTTAGGCTTCCTATTGTTACAAATATCATAAGGGGTCTTCTTAAGAACATGTCTAATTAAGACTCTATTGATGGTATAACAAGCTGTATTTACAACTTCATCCCAAAAATAAATAGGTAGATTATACTCACTAAGCATAGTTCGGTCAATCTCATGAAGTGTCATATTTCTTCTCTCTACGACTCGATTCTCTTGAGGTGTTCTAGGAGCAGAGAAATTGTGACTATAGCCATTGTGTGAGCAATAAGATTCAAACTTCTAATTTTCAAACTCATGACCATGACCACTTCTCAAGGTCTTAATTTCAAGTCCACTAAGATTTTCTACAGACTTGGAGTATTTGATAAAATAAGAACATGCTTCACTTTTTTGAGCTAAAATGTATACCCAAGTGTACCTAGAAAAATCATCTACAAGAACATAAACACAGTGCTTCTCATTTAAACCAGAAACTCTTGATGGCCTAAACAAGTCCATGTGAACCATCTAAAGCGGTTGAGAAGTAGAGACTTATTTCTTTGGTTTGAAATAATCTTTGTGTTTCTTTCCCTTTTGACAAGGATTACAAACTTTGTTAAGTGGGAATTCCAGTTTAGGTAAGTCAATAACTAAACCTTTCTTAGTCAGTTTCCTATGTGAGTGCACATTGCAGTGTCTTAATATTCTGTGCCACAACCAAGATTCCTTATGAAAATCATTTAAGAAAGAAACATTTTGCTTGGCTAAAGAATTTAAATCAACAACAAACACATTTTCATTTCTACAGGAAGTGAATACTAAATCATTTTTGGAATTAAAAACATTACATGCATTATTTTCAAACTTGAAATTAAAACCATCATCACACAACTGAGAGATACATAGTAAATTGTACTTTAATCCATCATCAAAAAGTACTTTGGAAATTAATATTGTACCAGGGTTACCAATCTGGCCTAAGCCGAAGATTTTTCCCATTGCATTGTCACCCAAAGTTACATGCCCACTATTAACATTGATTAGGCTCTTGAAGAAAGAATAACATCTAGTAATATGTCTTGAACATCCACTTCGCAATTACCACAAGGTCTTATAGGAACTCTTTAGGCAGCTTCCCTGCAAAACAGGTTAGGCATGGGGTAACTTTGGTACCCAGATTTTCGTGGGTCCAAAGAGGTTAGCAAGTAAAACTTTGGGAACCCATATTTTCTTTGTAGGTTTCCTAACATCAATATACATATTCGGAGGCTTAAATACTTTGTTAGGTACTTTAGAAAATTATCTCTCAAAAGATGGTCCAGAACTAGAATTAGCATTGAACTGCCCAGATTTTGGAACAAATTTGGTTTTGCTACTTTTTCTCTGTCCTGGTTGATATCCTAGACCAGTTGTATATTTTGGGGCAATCTATTTTCCTAGAAACTGAGTCAAGGTATATCTACCTATTGTAAATTTCTCAAGATCTCTCTTTAATTTCTCATTTTATAATTTGAGTTCAGTATTTTATTTTAACAGTTGAGCACATTTTTCTTTCTCAATATCCAGATCAGGCTTATAATTGGCATTTAAATAATGTTTTCTCTTTAATGATTTATATTTATCCTTGAGATCATTAAATTTATCCTCAAGCATTTCAAAATATTCAAATAATTCATCCTTATTCGTATATTCCTCATTATGTGATTCACTCTTATTCCCAGCATAATAGGCATTATGTATAAGAGAATTAAGTGTTACCTCAGATGTTTCTGTTATGAAACATAAATTATCATGATGGTTCTGTTCACTATTAGAAGCATCAGATCCACTAGATCTATCTTTTGAAGCACTCTAGGTATCTTTCATAGCCCTTTTATAAGCCTTTACCTTAATTTCATATTTCTTCTTAATTTTTAGCTTGGGGTAGCTTGCCATCACATGACCTTTTCGTTTGCACTCATAGTAGATTATTTCATTTGAGTTGTCATTCCATTTTTTGTCTTTCGTACATTGTCCTTTACTATCATACTTTCCCCTGTAGTTTGAATTCCTAAATAATTTCCTCTTTTGGTAGAACATTTTGAACCTTCTAGTAATATGATCCATCTCTCCATCACTGTTTGAATAGTGAATCTTCACTAGTGGAACTATCTACAGGAGCTTGAAGCATTTCTTTATCTTTGCTCTTTGAGGTTGATGTCTTGAATGCTAATGACTTCTTCCTTGGTTCCTCATATACTTCTTGATTCACCTTAAGATCTTCTTTGTACATCATGAGTTTTCCAATTATCTCTTTCACTGGAAGATTACCTATGTCACAAGATTCTAAAATAGAAATAGAAGTTCCAATCCATCTATCAGGTAGGCATCAAAGCAGTCTCATGATTTGGTCCTTGTTGTCCACTGGTTTCCCAATAAAACTCATGGTGTTCACTATTTCATTAAACCTAAGTTACATTTCAGAGATAGGTTCATCAAGCTTCAATTTAAAATTATCATATTTAATAGTTTATGTATTTAATCTCATTTCTTTATCATTAGTTGTTCCCTCATGTGAGATATCTAATGTATCCCAAATTTCATATCCAGTTTTACAAGAAAATTTTCTATTGAATTTCTCATAACATAGAGAATAGTAAAAGGCATTCATTGCTTTACAGTTATTATTATATGTGGGTTTAGTTGAGACCATGTATCCCTAGCAGTAGCTGGCAGTACATGTTGTTCTTCAATTATGTCCCAGATTTCTGGTCTCATGCTCTCTAGATACATTTTCAATTTTAACTTCCACTGATTATAGTTATTACCATTAAAGAAAGGTCGACTGTTAGTAGCAACACCCTCAACTCTAGTGTCCATAGTTCCTTATAATTTGAAGAACTGAAAATTTAGATACGACAGAAATTTTAGGATATTTACGATAAAAATAAAATTATAGTTTAAAAGAATTTGAACACTTGAAAATAAAATCCTCTGATACCATATGTTGGTCGTAGTGGATACTCAAGAGGGGGTGAATTGAGTTCCAATTAAAATTTCTATTGAAAACATTATGATTAAAATCCCCCAATTCAGAACAACCCCGTCAATTAAGGCAATAGAGATATAAGTGTTTAATTGCTCAACAAGTTTCTCTATGGTTGATTTATCCTCAATTGAATCAATGTAAACACTAATTCAATTTTTCAAATAGGTTTACTAAATTAAGCACATATACACACTAACCAAAACATACTATCAGAGTGAAAGAAAAACAGTTTTATGTTTTAGATAATGTAAGGAGTGAAAAATAGATAAAACAGAGTATAATAAAAATGTAGTGCACAATGATGTAAAACAGGAGGTTTAGTCTCAAGCCAAGACTTAGTCCTATCCACTTGGTGATCACCAAACACTAAGCATTTTATATAAATAAACATGATACAAAACTTGTATCAGGGTTTACAATAGTTTTTACAAACTGTCTTGTTTTTACAACCTCTACCACAGTTCTATGTGGGAAAAAAGCAACCAAGCCACAGAAGGCATCTTCCATAGTTATGCGTGGGAAAACAAGGGTGACAGAGTTTTGAGTGAGGATTTTTAGTATCCTCCTATTAAATCACAGTAGACAGTGTGTGTGTGTAAAAAATACACACTTCTCAGAAATGTAAAAGAAAGAACACAGTAGAGCCAGATAAATTAAGATGGAGTTTAGAATGCTCTGTGTGTTTGAGGATCTGCTTTGGACTTCTTGGAGTTGAGGAAATGAAGGTTTGGTTCTTCTCGGCCAGTTGTCTCCAAAAACAAAGTGTCACAACATCCATGTACTAGCTTCCAGGTACAAATATGTTCAACTTCTTGGTATAAGAGAGTTTATGAATCACAGTAGGATAGCCTTGAGTATGTTCTTCAAAAAGATCTTTGTGAAGCTTTTGGATTTTCAGTATATTCGCCGGAGGGTTCTTCTTCTTGTTCTTCAGAAGTTTCTTCCTTAGGCATTCGACTTGTGAACTTCACTCCTTCCTCTATTTTTTTGTGCCTCTATATATATCTTCTTTTTATTTGGTCTTTTTCTTTCGTATTTGAGGTCCGAAAATAGGAGTACGTACATCACGTGCAATCTTTCTCGTTCCTCGTACTATCGAGATATGGTCTCCAGATAATTCTACAATAAGCATTAATTAAGTCAGAAGCAATAAATTTAGCACAATATGACCGTTATGAATATATTAAGAAAAATCAATAAAGTATATAATATGTTATCAGTAGACTGGTAACAGTAGCCTGTCTATCGGTAGCATCTTCAATAGTAAGCTTAAATAGAAGTAGACTTCTAACAGTAGGCATATCCAGCGGTAGACTTCATCAACTGTATTCTTATCCAATGGTAGACTTCACTAAAGGTAGAATTCACTAATCGTAGACTTCAATAATGGTAGACTTGTACATCGGTAGACTTTTCCAACAATAGACTTCACCAACTGTAGACTTCACTAATGGTAGACTTTTCCTGCAGTAGACTTTTCCAATGGTAGACTTCACCAACTATAGACTTGTCTTGTGGTAGACTTGACCAACGGTAGACTTGTACAATAGTAGAATTTTCCAATAGTAGACATGTCCAGCGGTAGACTTGTCCAATAGTAGACTTGTCCAACAGTAGGCTTCGATAAGTATTCCAACAATAGGATTTATAAAAGTGACCTTGTATTGGTGACGTCCAACAGTAACATTATAAATGTAGCTCTTATAATGGAAACCTTCACCAGTAAGGTTTTCACCAGTGACCTTTTCACCAATGACTTCAAGCGGTAAGGTTCAGCAGTAGTTTTGTTAATGGTGATCATGATTGTGACCCCAAAAAAATAGTGACCTATTACCAGTAACCTTCAACAGTGACCTTTGTCTTAGAACATTTTATGCTGTAAACTGATTCCAATAAATTAATTAGATTAAAAAAGATTGAAATAAATTTTCAAACAACTAACCCATTATATAATTAAACATGATTAGGGATTATAAAAATATGTGAGTCCAACATAGTTTAACACTACACATATTTCCTATAGGTTTATATATCACACTAATGTAAAGGGAGGTCCCAATGAAGAAAAAATTGGATTCCTTAGTCCTCATGTCACTTATTCACAAAAAACATCTTTGGATGAATATGAAATTTTAGTAAGAGCATATTAAGTAGGAACAATGTTTAAATAAAAGAAATTTGGGTCTTCTTAATACCTTCAATGCAGGGGTAAAGCTATATGCTCTAATTTTCTGAAATATATTTTCATTTTTTTCTAGTGTTTATTACTTTATATTTTTTTAGGAATGAGTATACTCTCAATGTGATCATTTTAGATACTGAAAAGATATATTTTTTGGATTCAATGCATAAATATATAAAAAATCAACCACACAATATGTATGTTAAGAATTATTAATACACTGCATTAAATATTTTAAAAATAAATGTCAAATAATATGTTTTAAGGTATGTTTTAACCTGTATTTTGTTACGATATGGAAACATTTATTTATCATGAAAACCATGATCAAAGGACCGAAAATTCACATAATAATCTTTTGCATTTCAATAACTGGATAATTATTAAAGTTTATATAATATTATTTCACAATAAAAACAAATAAAAATAATTTACTTATTTTTATTAATGTTTCTACAATACATAAAAAAAGTAATGATATCGATAAAGGTTATTAGATTTTTAAATTTATTATAGATATCACATTTCATCTAAAAACTATCATCTGTGAAGAGTTATTTCTAGATGTAATTACAATTTCATTGTATAATATTATTAACTCTCTATTTATTTATATTCTTCTAGTACAACCTAGTCTATCGGTAATACACATATTTAAAAGATGAAATAAATTTGTTTTAAAATGAGTGGGAATATTACACTATGTTAGAATTTTTGTAGACATCATGAAGAGGTGGTTTCCTATAATGTTATTGATTTTTTTATTTCATAAAGACCATGACGAGTTTATTTATTAATAACTTATTTAGTTAATATTAATATCATTTCAAGTTATATTTGTGGAGAAATATTTATAATTGAATAATTTTCATCTTATCTGTTATAATAAAGAATATATTGATTTTAAAGTTTTTAATGGATTGTATAATAATGTTATGGGTGTGAGGTTGAGATCCCATGTTATTTCCAAAGTAAGTTGTTTTCATTATTTTTTATTTTTTCTATAACGTTATGGTTATGTTAATATTAATATCTCTCATACAATTCAAATTGGATAGATGAAATGGATAAATTATTTCGGGTGCTTTCTGTTAATAAAATTCCTTTGAAATTTATTGGTAAACCTTTTAAAAATATTATTAGAAAAATTATTCTATATAGGTGCGATTATTTTCCTTTTATGAGAAAAATTGTACAAAAAATATGGGTAGATGAAATGAAAATATTAATATGGACATGTGGACATACTTAGATGGAAAATATTAGAAATAATGTGTTCGAGATAAAATTATAGCAACTCTAATTGACAAGAAGATAACTAATATGATATTAAGATGGGTTATACATGCTAGAATAATATTTGTGGAAACACGTATTAGTAGAGTTTAATGAGATATTCACTTATTAAAAGGAGTGGTGGTGGACCTAAAATAAAATTTTGCTTCAAATGAAAAGCCACATACTCTAAATTAATAAATGACACTTGGATTAACATGATCCATTAGGAAAAATGATCTAGGATACATATATGATAAGTAATAATAAATCTCAAATAAATTGGATATATGATGTGGATGGTAATATTGAAAGTGCATGTTTTCATTTAAAAGTGAAATTTTAGTTCACAACGCATGAAACATGGTCAAAACTGAGAAATGAAATAAAATTATGTTGATACAATAGGAAACACATAAATAATTCATTTTTAATGGAAATGAATTAATATCACATCTATCTAAAACATGGTTTATCTGTTATGAATAAATGTAGATATTTTTAGTTTAATAATAAAATTTCAAAATGAGAGTCACATACCCAAAACTAAGAAAAATCAATTTTAATTTTTTGATAATTTAAAAAATGAGTTGTGATTCATTTTTGAAATATAATAATCAATTACACATCAATATGACACATGGTGTGGCCATTGTGATTAAAAGTGTGTTTTTTCATTTAAAAGTGGCATTTTAGTTCATAACAGATGTTATATACTCAAAACCGAGAAAACGTAATTGGATTCTAATGAATATTTAGGAAAAATATTGATATTATATTTTTCAGGTGTAGGAATAAATCTGACATCAATATAACACATTTTGTTTCTCATTTGACTAAAAGTGTTTATTTTCATTTAAAAGTGATATTTTAGTTCAAAACATTTTTTGTACACTTAGAACTAAGAAAATAAACTCATATTCACTTCAAGCATTATAAATAAATAAATAATTCATTTGTGGCATGAAGGAATTAGCCTCATGTCAATTCGACACATGATTCATCTGTTATTACTAAAATTGCATGTTTTCAGTATAAAAGTAATATTTTAGTTCAAAACACACATCACATGATCAAAACTGATAAAAATTATAGTATTATATTAATATTATAATAAAAATAAATACATAATTATATATATATATATGAATTAATATCACATAAATCTGACACACGGTATGTTTGGTATGACTGAAAGTGCATGTTTTCAGTTTAAAAGTGAAATTTTTGATGAAAACACACGTCACATACTAAAAACTCAAAAACAAACTCATATTGTATTGATTATTTATTAAAAATATTGATAATTTATTTGTGATGTGTTGGTACTAACCACAAACCAATTCGACGCATGGTGCAGATGTTATGAATTAAAATGCGTTTTTTTATTTAAAAGTGACATTTTAGTTCAAAATGTGCATCACATACTCAAATATAAGAAAATATTATCATATTTTATTGATAAATTAGTAAACATATATGTAATTAATTTGTGAAATTTAGGAATTAACCTCACAAAAATCTAACACATTGTGTTCCCAACATGACTAAAAGTGCATGTTTTTATATAAAAGTGAAATTTTAGTTCAAAATACATGTCACATACTCCAAACTTTGAAAACACGCTCTAACTTTTGTGATAAATTAAGATAATTTTTTGTTATTAATTTCTAATATTTTGGATTTATCCATATATCAATCTGACATATGGTGTGGCTATTATAAAAAAAGTGCATGTTTTAAATTTTAAACTAAAATTTTAGTTCAAAACATGGTTCATATAGTCAAAATTAAGAATATAAATTTATATTATCATGATACTTAATTAAAATGATAAATTATCCTTTTTTACAAATAGTCTTTAACCACACCTCAATCCAACATGCAGTGTGACTAGTATGAATAAAAGTGCATCACATACTCAAAATAGAGCAAATGTGTTAGGAGTGTTATATTACTTTGTAACATGTTTTATTTATGTATCATGTCATCATTACTTATATATATATATATATTTTATTGTTGATTTTGTATTGGAACTTGTATTCAGGTGGAGTGCCTTAGGTTTTAGGAATCATTTAATTTCTTTAAACTTTATGTATATAATTTATAAATATAATTTTCCTATTCTATTCAAAAAAATTACATTGAGTATAAAATAATATATATAAGATAAAAATAAAACAAAAAGACTTTATTAACTCATAATGTAACATTGAATCCAAATTAAAAGAAACAATATATTTTAATTAATGTATTGTTGCATATCATTAACGATTACACCCATTAAAAGTGAATAAATTAAAAAATGCCAATAAATTGAAAAAACAATATCTTTAAAAATTGAAACTCCCCTAGATAATTTTCTCCCCTGAGAATCATTATTAATAGAACTAATACTAAAATTAAAAATAAAACCATGAAAGAATAAATGATTATGAAAAATCAAAGATGAAAATTAATGGAATGTGAAGTGTGACTTAAGGGATTAAAATGGAATGAATTTATAGGATGTAATGGGGGAAATAAATCCATTATAAAAGGAAATATGGCCATTATAAATATGGTCATTGGAGATATGATCACTAGATATACATGTATCAAATAGGTATATTAAAGTTTTGTATTGTTTATAACAAATTGAAAATAATATAATGCACAAATAATAAATAATGAATCAATAATATAATATTTAATAAAAAAATATTTATATATATAAATATTTTCATACTTTACATATTATTATTATTAAAGTTTTATATGATTTATTTATAAAATTTAGAGAAAGACTTTAATTTTAGTGAATTCAATAAATTAACATTTTATAATATAAATAATTAAATTTAATTGTGTTTGTCGAATATTATTAAATATAAAAGTAATATTTTACAAAGTGATATCTTTTTAAAGCATTGTGTGTTTTTAATTAATCTCTACTAAAATTAATATTAATGTAAATTATTAAAAAAATATACAATAAAATAACTTAACATCCATCCAATAGTTATTAGTACTAAAGTAAAAAATAAAAAATTCATTTTAGGCTTACAAGATATTGTTTTCCTAAAATTGTATTTAGTCATGATACATGCCTATATTAAAAATAATTTTTTATCAAAAATATAATGTGAGTCTAATAAAATGATTTTCATATTTTTAATTATAACATACAATTTTTTTTGTAAGTTCATTTTTATTTTTTAACAAGAAAATAAGTTACCAAATTAAATATTAGTTACTATAGTAAAACAGTTATCTTTCAAGTTAGTATTTTTATTAAAATTTTGTAATATTTATATAAATAAATTATATTTATATTCTATAATTAATGAAAATATGATGGTTAATTATATAAAAAATATATTAACAATCATTTAATTACTAATTTATAGGAAATAATAATAGAAACACTTTATGTATAAAAATATATTTTTCTACAAAAAACATTTTCCCCCTATATCCTATGTTTTAAATTAAAATTTATTTTTCACATATTAAAATATATAATAAAATTAAATAGAGTTTAAATTTTTAATCATCTCATCAAAACTAGGTAATTGGGGTCATATTATATTTTAAAAAAAATTGCCATTATAGAAATTTAATCATGGTTAATAATGGTAAAATGCGGTAACATATCATGGAATGAATATTTATAAATTCACATGACATTTAGACCTTATATAAGAGAATTTTTATTTTATAAATTCATTCCCACATGTATCATCATATTTTTCTCTCATGAATCACCTTACTCTGATGTGATTCCATATTTTCTCCATATCTAGCTATAGAATCCAAAGAAAAGTCCCTCCTTTTCACATATAAAAGGAGCACACTTACACCCACTTTAATCCAAACTTATTCTTTGATATTTCCTTGACCCAAAACCCATTTTACATCACCTATATATCTATTCTACATATTTTATCCCCAAGTTACATAAAGTGACCCAAGTCCTCTATTTCCAGTAAGTCTTTAAAGAGAATATCCAAGTCCTCAATGTTAGTATTATCCATTACCTAACCTTTTTTTCTATATATTTCTCTTCCAATACTATTTTAACCATAAATATATTATTACCTCAATATTATTGGTATAATTTAATGTTATTATATCTATAGAAACCCCATTATCTATTTCCTTCCCATCCACTGTGGAATGAAAACACCCTTCGGGTAATGTGTAGACTAAGACCTCCATTAATGGCGTATTTCATTTTTCATCATCACCTTACATGGATGATTATATGAATGTATTTAATGAATAAAAATAAAATTTACGAAGTTATTAATATTTTATAAAGATAAAATAGGCATTTAATTAATAACTAACTTTATATTAATATACATACTTTTTTTGTTAAAAATTTATTGAAACAAGCTCAGCACTGATTTCATCTTCATGAATGATAACTTAAAAACTCCTGGAATGAAATTAGAACTTTATAAATAATCATAAGAAAACTATTATACTAAGTAAAATGAATTAATCTCATGGTTATTAAAATGGGATAATAATTTTGAGACACCTTGAAAACTCTAGTTATACTTGTTCAGCATGAACTAATCCTTCATAGGTCTGTCAATCCCTCTCACGATGTAATTTATAACTAACCTAGGTGCAGTAATGTTGATCATTGTGCAAGAGATGCAATAAGGTCAACTCTCTCTCTCTCTCTAATACTCCCTCCTAACAAGTTGAGATTTATCCCTAAATAATTATAAATTTTTAAATATATTTAAGGGATGATATATAGGACCATCATAATAGGGTATCATTTTTTTATAAGTGATTAACCATTCTATTATTCATTCATTATGTAGAATGGGTCCTCCTACTCTTGGTTCACCACCCATAAATTTACTAATCACTCATGAAAACATTATCGGACCTAATGGAACAAATAAAATATTCAAATAATGAATAATTCATGATGATAATGGAGTATATAAGTAGATAGATAAAGTAAAATAGATATATTTCGTTAACGACTTTGATTTTTTCTCAAATCGATAAGAAATTTGAATATACAAGATAAAAAAATTAGAGTGTTAATATTCTCCTTAAAAACATATTCCTTACCTTCATGATATCTTAATATTGCTCTATTAATTTATTTTAAAAGTAAATATCCTTTTTAAATTCATCATATGTTGCTTTAAATAGGCCAGTAATCTCTACGGTGTATCCCTTTCATTCATAAAGCAGATGAATAAAAAACATAAATCCATGTTGGATGTTCTGTAGAAGTATGATGTAATACCATGGGATATAACATAAAAAATAACTCTTTTCAAATTCATAACTCCAAAATATCATGAATACATTCGATCTTGAAATAGCAGACCAAATTTCATAATAAATAACTTCTTCTCTGAGTGAAATGCAGTGTTTCAGAATTTTTGTGACGTACCACTCAGGTACCCTAGGAATGGGTACCTCTCCTATATATCTACCCTCCATGGAATAGTTATATGGTTTTGGTGTAAAAAATTTCCCATGGTTCATATTATACACTTAGTTCATAGTCTAAGACCACCTTGATGCTTCAACTATATAGAGGAGCAGTTGTGGTGCAGGTCCTTCCTCAGTCGGGCTCTAACAGAAAGTGACAATCTTCAACAGTGTGGGTTTTAGAACTGACGTGTAATGACCCATTACCTTATCTCACATAAATCATTCATATGATATATTTCTCCTATATTATCATGGATTCTCCATGGATCTATTATTTAAATCATTTAGATCCAGTTCTCTCCCGAAGTCCTTCATACCACCCTGCATGGTGGTGGCTAAGAGAAACTTTTCTTATACCTCTACACCATCCTAACCCACATGGGTGCTTTGAAAAATATCTACGATAATTTTTTTTGAATTCCTATTGGTTATGGCCAGCTACCTTCGATTGGCTAGGTGGATTTCCCTCCAGTTGTGGGTAATCTTAGTGATGACCTATTTGTTCCATTTTTTCAAATTATTAAACAACTAGGAAGTGTAAGATATGGTTATTTAGGGTAGGAAATGTTTTTGAGGGATATACATGGAGCATGAATTCATTATCTAGCCTAAAATTTATATAAAACATTAGAATTATGTGACATACAATTGTTGTTACGCCATATCTTCTTCTTTCACATAGCTACTTCAAATAAAACCACGATCCATTTATTAGGATGTAGTGAAAGTATTTATAGATCATAGTGAGTTATCTATAGTGTGGTACCATAGGAATGTCAAGGTATCCTATGATACTATGGTTGTGAGCTTCCAGGATCCCTGGGACTATGTTTCAATGTAGTTATTATTTTTTAAAAGGAACCACAATTCTTTAAAATCAACTCGAGGCATTGAAATATTTTCAAACCTTCAATTTGATTAAAATAAATTATAATTACATGAGATATATCTAATTTTATTCAGAAAAAGTAATAATGTATTTTGGAAATCTAAATATATAATGGAATCATCAAATTCCCCCACACCTGAACCTTTTATTGTCCCCAAGAAAACCTCAACATCATATCAACAAGATTACACACTCTAATTTGAGGAATTATTCTGATAAATATACTCATAAACATCAAGTTAATAATGAAAATCTAAAGGTCTTACAACCTACCTAATTAGAAAGTGTAAAATCATTATTTATATCCAAATTTATTCCAATAGATCTATAAGTTTTTCACTCACATCATTCAATTTCCAATTAACATACATTCCATTAATGATCCATCCCAATTTTAATTTTCTCTCATCACACAAGGTATATTTTTTCTATAATTATACTCATACATAAAGAACATACTATTAACCATAGGATTTAAATTTTAATCCAATCTTAACTATATAAAGATAAATATCACATTTTATTGTAAGGGCTTTAAATTAAAAGATCAAGTGACTATGAGGCTTTTATTTAGGTTGGTTTATGATGTAAAAATATTTGGCTAAAAGGAGGCAAACTCAAAAGCATTATGAAAGATGATCAATAGTAAGACTCAATGCAGACTCCTTCTAGAGATAAAATCACTCCTCCCAAATGAAATTAAGGCTTCGTGAAGTAATAAATCACAAGTAATAATGCACCATCATTTTTTTCTCTATTTCTGTATTTTTCAAAAAAAAATATTAGGAAAAATCTCATATCCACTAGCTAACCTGTAAGAACCCAGTTTTCAATCATGTATGGATCCTTTAAATTCTATTATAAATATTTAATGTGGACCTAATATGGACGACTATGGGGTTACAAAAGGTCTCATGGGTGTTTAGGTAATTTTTGGAGCCTGGGACCTATATTTTTTGGGAAAAAAACATTGCGCACAATTTTGAGTAAACCATGAAATAATTATGCATGGTTTGGAAAACCATGTGGATTGTTTTTTTCTGGAAAGAGATACCTCACATTGTTAGTGCATGTATGTGTAGCCAAACTGTGTGAGAGCCCCTTTTCCTAGGTACTCGTGTATGGTTTTTTCATAGTTTTTCAATCCATGCGGACAAACCGTGCACAATCTATTATAAGGGTAAATTGTCCTATTACTATTAATGAACTAATTAAGCCAGCTCCATATTCCCAAATCTGAGATTATGTGGGATTAAACTATTTCTCTCTTAATTGGGGTATATTTTAAGATATAACAATGGAATCATGAGATACCATTCTCTTGGAAACCAATCAAGCATTTACTTGTCATGTTGGATGCACAATGGTAAGTACTCGAGTCCTCTTGAGTTGTTCTCCTTCTATTTTTCTCTTGACCGAGATATCACTGAATTATCATTTTTAACCTTTTCTTTGATATACATTTATATGAGCTAAATCAAGGTCCAATACCATATGGGAATTACCATAAAACCCTAAGGTGGGTGGTCTATAACTCAACCGTAAAGTTTGTTGATTTTGGATTTGTTGTGTGGGGCCCACCAATTTCATCGAGTGCTATTTATAGAATTTATATTCCATGTTTATAATCATTAGAACCATATGTACATACTCTTCTCAAATATTTGATTAATTATTGTTGGTTTGATGACATCTCCATCCTTTCCATGTATAATGATATTTCATTATTGTGGTTTCATGTTTTGACATGTTTGTGCCACCGTTCAGGTACACCATGGATTCACCACTCTAAGGGTAATATTTTCTATATTAAATGGATTGATTTATATTTTAAATTACATAATGTAAAGTACCATGTATGCATACCACTTGACCTGCATAAGGTAAGTGATTCAATTTAAAATTAAATGTGAAATGAAAATTGGCATGTATATTTAGTATAAGACTTGACCGGATGAAATATGAATGATTATTAGTTTTCGTGTTTGTATCACCTGTTACCACATTAATGGAAGGTATCAGAATGAACCTTAATTATTGAATATTACTTAAATGGAATTAATAAAGGTTGCATTCTCTTTGGACCATTCACATAAATGAAAGGCAAGGATTGAACCAATTGGAATTATTGATAAAGTATGACTTGATTAGAAGGTTTCCTACTACTTGAAATTATCAAACAAATGAAAGGGAAGGCTTGAACCAACAGTTACATACTACTTGAGCATATCACACTAATGAAAGGTGAGTCTTGAATGAGAGAAATATTTCATGACATCATAATCAGATAAAAGTGGACTGACTCGATCTTGCCTTGGATTATGATTGGGGAATTCCATGTGCACTCGAGAACCCCAATCTGATTCAAGGATATGGATTTCTTAGGTTGAGAACCGCCTAGATCCCGATCCTTTTCTGTTCTTGGATTCTGAATATTACATTGTAGGATCCCCACATATTATTATAGGATGCCTCGAATACACTCCTTGGATCCAACATTGACAAGTAGGTTCCATGGATATATCCTATAGGGTCCAGTCTCAGCTTAGTCCCATATAACATTAAACGATATCCTTGGATTCGTTAGGCACCTTATTGTTGAATGCCTTGGACATTATGCTTATATTACACTCTTATCCTTATCCAGGATATAGTTACTACTGAGTTGGTGACCCGTGAGGTCAACATTCCCATAGTTGATACCTTAGAAATTTCACTATATACACATCATGAGACTATGTTAGTGCTATCCATGAATCACATGAACTATTAATGTATGTCAATAATTGGTTGATTAAGGAACTGGTTATAGGTTTAGACACTAGCCGAGGGATAAAGAATATACCTAGGTATTCAATTACATTATACTTCTTTACATTATATATGCATGTATTCACACTGTTACATTTCCATTTCAAGGGATGGATGTTATAGACACCATTGGTGGTGGCCCATGGAGATTTGTCTCACACCCTCTTTAGGTGTTGTTTGGTACCAAGGGCAGATTACATGGTTGTAGTTGTTGAAAAAGGGAAGCATATGACTTCAAACACATGGTTTCTTGATGTTTAGTATGGATATTGAGAGGAGTGGATGGAGTTGGAACTCAGGATGCTTGGGATAGTCTTTGATTTGATTTATGTTTTGGGAACATGTTATGAATATTGTTTGTATCCCTTTTTTCTAGATTTCTAGTACATGACATATCATCAGTTGTTGAATTCTATTCCACTTGTTTCTTTTATTATTTCTATTGTCTCTATTTTACATAATGCCTTCTATTTACATATATTTATTCTACTATTTATCCATATTTACTTCCATTCAATGTCATAAACTTTGATGATATGAGGTCATAGTCTCCCCATTAACACACCCTAGCCCCTCGCTACTTATCGGTAGCCTCTAGCTTTCATGGAGATGCACTTGAGGCCATGTGGCCCACTAGGCTCGGGGCACCTATCAAGTGGCATCTGGGTCTGAGACGTCAAAAAGTGTTATTAGAGGAGTTTTTTTCATAATTTAATATTAGGATACAATATATTAGAGATTTGGAATGATTGGGACTTAGTCATAAGTTGTTCTTGGGCATCACAAACCCATGTTCCGTGTAAAAGCCACATTTCCTAAATTATAATTGTTGTTATGCTTTTTCCTATTACAGTTGATATTATTTCACCATTGGGGACCGTAGGCTACTAATTCTTGGATTGAAGCCACCATTTCTATCTTTGATTGTCTGGAGATGCCTGTAGTGTGAAGGGTGAATCTTTCCATATACATGCTTTGGGATTTTTCCAACCATTGGTGGGATATGATTACCCAGGTCAGTAGTCATTAGGTCATGTTATGGGTTGATTTATATATTACATTCTATGATTAGTTCTTTCCTTAGACTCCTAGAGTTGATATATCCAAAGTGTTCATGCATCTCGCAAAGTGTTCTTTTTTAGTTATGGAGTATTTAGATTGTTTCCGAGGGTTGAATTGTTGTTCACCACTTCTAGCTAGTGATGAGATTTTACATTCTAAAAGTTTTGAGGATGGTATCCAATATTCCATCCTTATGCAGGTCAATTTATTTTTCTTGCCTATTATTTTATAATAGTCAATCAGGCTCTTAACATTAAGCATAACCTAAGGGATGGAAATAGTAACGGGCATAGAGTATCTGTTCCGAATTAGGTTAGTAGTTCTTTCGATGGAAGGAAATGTTCCCTCAAGGTTTCTAGTCAGGGTGGTGACAGCTAGAGTACACTTTTGGATAGCTCTTTGGTGTGTCATCAGTGTGGAAGATGGGGGCATTAAAATCCTTAGTGTTATAGAGACCCACTGTAGGGTTGGTATTTTGGTCAAATAGGGTATCTTCAGAATTTATGTAGGACGTTTTTATTAAATTTTAGTAGGAAAGGGTCCACACCAGTTTCACCTTTCAGAGCAAGTTCTTTAACGCCATGTCAGGCGGGGATTTAGAGTAGCACCGATAGTTCTAGATGAGGATGAAGGTAGTGTCCATGGAAACCAGACCCCTAATCACTAGCAGCACCAACATAGAAGTTTTGATCATGGTAGTCCATTTATTGCACAGGGCCCTGGATCAGGTAAGTTGCTTGCACTATAGCCAATACCCGAGGATTAGGCTGCGGGACCTTCTACAGTACGAGGTACTATTCTAGTAGCTTTTACTATAGTATCTACTTTATTTTATATAAGTTATTCAAACTATTTTATCTATGTATCCATCATAGAGAGTCTCAGACTATAGATACAGTATCCCTATGTTGTAATACCCTACAAATGCTGTTAGGGGTACGAACAAAATGAATACGCCTGTGTATGGGTTTTCCCCTTGAGGTAGGTAGTTACACTTCATTTTGTAACCTCTTCATTCTTGAGATGATAGGATTTGATGTCATACTCATGATGGATTGGTTGGTTAACTTTCATGCTTTTCTATACTTCTATCACTGTAGGGTATCTTTTAAAACAACAGAGGGTAGTAGTTATTGACATAAGGGTGAGTGGGATGTCCAGGATGGTAGAGTTGGACTAGAGCATCATGGGATAGGTAGAGTGACAACCTAGATTGAAAATATCTTCATGGAGTATCATGGTTTATGTCAAGTTGATTACCCTCTAGTAGTGGATCATTTCATGGATGTAGTTCCCATCGATTTTTCTGGATTACCTCCTAAGAGGGAGGTATAGTTTATAATTGAGCTTGTTCTAGGAGCAGCTCCAGTGTACATTCCTCTTTATAGGATGGAACCTAATGAGATTCATGAGATCAAGAAGCAGATAGAATATTTCGATTCCAAAGAATTTATATATCCCATTAAATTCTCTTGGGGTTTGCCTGTTCTTTTTTCTAAGATCGTTGATGGAACATTATTTCTATGCATGGATTTCAAAAGGATGAACCAGCTTAAGGTCAAGAACCAGTATCCACATCCTCGAATAGATGATCTCTTTGACCAAATCTTAGGAGAATGGGTATCCTCTAAGATCGGCCTGATATCATGAAATCATAAGGTGCAAGTTAGACCCTCAGACACACCTAGTACAACTTTCTGTAGTTGGCATGGTCTGTAAGAGTACCCTGTCATGCCATTCGGCCTTACGAATGCACCTTCCATTTTCATGGCTCTAATGAATAGGTTTTCAGTCCCTATTTGGGTTTTATTTCCATAGTCCTTGTGGACAACATCTTAGTGTATTCTCGCACTCTTAGCGACCATGCCAAACATATTGAAATCATTCTGAGTACACTGAGAGAGAATCTTCTTTTTTCCAACCTTTCTAAGTGCCATTTATGGATCGTCAAAGTCCTCTTACTGGGTCATACTATCTTAGAATCAGGAGTATTTGTTAAACCTGAAATGGTTAGTGTTGTAGTTTCCTGGGAGCATACCACGAATGTGTTTGATATACAGAGTTTCTTGGGGATTTCTAGATATTACAGGTGTTTCATAAAAGACCTATCATGTATTTGTTCACTTCTTACTAGTCTTATAAAGAATAATGTAAAGTTATTATGGTTAGAATCATATGATAAAGACATTATAGAACTAAAAGGGATTCTAGTATCGACACTTATTATAATTATTGTCCAGTCAGGTATAGGTTATACTATCTTCTGTGATGCATCAGGAATCAGCCTAGGAGCAGTGTTGATGAAGGAATAAAAAGTTGTTGTGTACGGATATCAATAGTTGAGGTGTCACAAGAGAAATTACCAAACGCCGGACCTTGATCAAGAAGCAGTTGTCCATGTCGTACATTGCAAGATACATTATTTGTTGCGTAAGTGCCTCTTGGTTTACACAGACCACAAGAGTCTCAAATATAACTTTTCTTAGCATGACATGTGCTTCAGACATTAAATATGGGTTGAATATCTACAATCCCTTAATTTTGAGCATACCTATATGCCTGGGAAAGGAAATTTGGTTACAGATGCACTGAGTCAGAATGCTCAAGAACAAGCTGTACAGGAAGCTAGTGATGAAAAGAAGTTAATGGCCCTCTTTTTTGCGCTGCATCTTGAGTTTCATGATAGTCACAAGAAGTATTACCTCCCAGAATTGATAGTAACCTATTCTTTCCTTGATAAGGTGAAGATTATGAAGTTTTCATATCCTAAAGGCATGGTTCTCCATGAGAGTATATTAGGAGATAGCCCGCCTCCGGATTGGCCTATGGATAAATATGAAAACATGTGTCTACGTGGACGTATCTAGGTTCCATTAAACATCAGAGAGGAGTTGATGAAATATTCCCACACATATTACTGGGAATTTTATCCTGGAATATTAAATATCTATCGAGATATGTGATTCTAATATTGGTGGATTGGGATGAAATGTTAAATAAGAGGCTTTATCACTAGGTCTTCCAGCTGTTAGTAGGTGAAGGTGGACACCAGAGACTTGTTGTCCTGTTACAGCTGCTTCTAGTCCCAAAATGTAAATGGAAAGATTTTTCTATGGATTTCATAGTTGGATTACCTAGGTCACTAAGGAGTAGTGATGCTATTTGGGTAGTCATTGACTGACTAAAGAAATTGTCCATCATCATTCCAATTCATAAGACTTTCTCAGTTGATGAGTTTGGAATACTGTATGTCCGTGAGATCATACTATTACATGGGTTACCATGTACTATCATTTAAGATCGGGATTCTCATTTAATGTCACGATTCATGATATGATTGAAAAAGGCTATGAGGAATGAGGTGATTCTAAGAATTTATTTTCACCCTCAGACTGACAGAAAATCAGAATAGACAATACAAGTTCTAGAAGATATTCTCCAAGCATGTGTCCTTGATTTCAGCGGTTATTGGGAGAATAATTTCACTCTATTTGAGTTCTCATATAATAATAGATTTTAGGAAACAATATAGATGGCTCCTTTTGAGGCCCTATATGGTATTCCATGTCTTTCACCCTTGTGCTAGCTAGAGGTAGGTAAGGCATCCCTACTCGGTCCTCATCTAGTTCAGGAGACTTCAGAGAAAGTTCAAATGATCATAATGCATATGAATACTTCTTAGTCTAGATAGAAATATTATGCCAAACTTTATTGACGACCTAATTAGTTCAAGGTTGGGGATCATTTTTTTCTTCAAGTATTGCCCAGGCTAGGGCATAGATAGTTATGAAAGTAGGGAAAGCTGTCGCCTCTTTATGTCGGGCTGTTTTAAATTTTAGAGAGAGTCAAACAAATAGCCTATCAGTTGTTACTAACTAAGAGGTATCATGCCATGCATAACATATTTCATGTCTCATAGCTTCGACAATATCAAGTCAACCAGTCTCATACCTTTTATCCTGATAAAGTTGAGTTATAAGTTAATGTTACCTTTTAGGAGTATCCAGCACGCATCATTGACCGAAGCACGAAGGCTCTCTGAGGATAGTCTGTCCCTATAGTATAGGTTCTAGGGAAGCATGACCGAGTACAAGATGAGGCATGGGAGAGGGAACCCAACGTACATTCCCAATGGCCAGAGTTGTTCTCAGGAAATATTTATCCACCTTTAGAAGGTGAACTTGGGGATAAGTTCTTTTAAGGGGGGAATATTGTAAGAACATGAGTTTTCACTCAGGTATGGATCCTTTAAACTTTTGTCTAATTCTTTACATTGGAGCTAATATGGATTCCTTAGTGGTTAGAAAAGGTATGAGGGGTTTCTGGGGAATGTTCAGAGCCTTGAAACCATATTTATGGAAAAAATAGGCTTAGCACATGGTTTAGAGTAAACCAATATAGATTTTGTTTTTCTAGATAGAGCCAACTCGCAATGTTTCTGCATGGCCATACGACCTAACTATGTGAGATCCCATTTGTTTAGGTACACATTAATGGTTTCTTCATTGTTTGCCAAACTTTTTACAGGCTATTTTAAGGGTAAATTGTCCTCTTTTCCCTTAATGATCTAATTAAGCCACCTCCATTTTCCCTGATACGATCTTATGTGGGATTAACCTATTTATCTCTCAATTTGGAGATTTTTGAAGATCTAGCCTTGGAATTAATAGATCTCCTTCATCCAGCAACCAATTGATCTTTCATTCTTCATGTTGCATGCGCAATGGTAAGTTCTCGAGTCCACTTGAGCGATTCCCCATCTCTTTTTCTCTCGACTGAGATATCAGGGTATGATAGATTTTCTCTTTTTCTTAGATCTACCCCAATCTAAGCCAAATCAATGGCCAATACTAGAGGATAAGGATCATACAAGCCAATGGTGGGTGGTCTATAACTCATCCCAAAAGTTCGTTGATTTTGGATTTTTTGTCTGGGTCCCACTGATTTCATCAAGTGTTGTTTATAGAATTTATATGCCATGTTTTTAATCATTTGAATAATATGGTCAACCTATTTTGAAATATGTAATTTATTGTTGGTGTTTATGACCAAAATTCCATCCTTTCCATGTTACATGTTATTTCATTATTGTTGTTTAGTGTTTTGACATGTTTACGCCACTGTTCGGGTGCACCATGGCTTGAACACTCTAAGGGTAATATTTTCTATATTAAATGGCCTGATTTATATTTTGAATTACATAATGGAATGTACCATGTATGCATACCACTTTACCCACATTAGTTAAGTGCTTCAATAGATAATTAAATGTGAAATGGAAATTGGAAAGTATTTTGAGTATATGACTTGAACGGATTAAATATGAATGATCAATAGGTTGCATATCCATAAAACCCCTTGACACATTATTAAAGGGTATTGGAATGAAACTTAATTATTGAATATTCCTTAGATGGAAATAATAAAAGTTTCATTCCATTTGTACTTTTCACAAAAATGAAAGGGAAGGATTGAACCAAATGGACTTATTCATAAATTATGACTTCATTAAAAGGTTTCGTGCTACATTACCTTATTACACTAATGAAAGTAATGGATTGAACCAACTATTTCATGATACATGACCCTATCAAACTAATTAAAGGAAATGATTCAAACAAAGTAATATTTCATGACTTCACAATAAAATAATAATGGTCGGACTCGAGCTCGCCTAGGATTCTGATCGGGGGATTCCATGAGCACTTGGGAACCCCACTCTGAATCAAGGATACGACTTTATTAGGTTGAGAATCACCTAGATCCTGATCCTTTTCTATTCTTGGATGTCTGGTATGACACCGTAGGATCCCCCAATATTATTATAGGATTCCTTGGATACACTCCTTACATCCAGCAGTGAAAATTATGTGCCATGGTTATAGCCCATAAGGCCCAATATTTCTATATCCCCATCTTACCATGAAAGATCACATTGGATTAGGTAGGAACCTTATTTTGGAATGAATTGGACATGATCATTGGATTTTACTCTTATATTTAGCTAGGATATAATTTATCCTACGTTGGAAACCCCTGAGGTCTATGTTGCCTTGGATGATACCTTGGAACTTTCACAATATACGCATCATGAGACTATATCAGTGTGGGAAATTCCTACCAATATTGATTAATGTAAGCCGGTAATTGATTGATTAATGAACTAGTTACATGTTTAGATGCTAGCCAAGGGATGTAGTAGGTACTTGGGAATTTAGTTACATTGTTCTACTTTACTTTATTTATGCATGTTTGTACACTGTTACATTTCCTTTACACGGGACAAATGTTATAGACACCATTTGTGGTGGCCCACTGAGATTTATCTCACACCCTCTCTAGGTTCTATTTGGTACCTAAGGAAGATTACGTGGTTTCAGTTGTTGAAAAAGGGATGTATGGGACTTCAAACACTTGATTGATTGTTTTTTAGTATGGAGCATAATAGCAGAGGACCAGGTTGGAACTCAGGATGCTTGGGATAGTCAATGAATTTTTTTTATGATATGTGGAACATGTCATGCCTATTTTTTGTATCCATGTTTTCCATATTTCTAGTACATGACATATTATCAGTTGTTTAATGTTGTTCCAGTTGTTTCAGTTATTATTACTATTGTCTATATTTTTTGATGTGCTATATTTGTGCATATATTTTTTTGATATGTACTGATATTTAATTCCATCCATTGTGCTAAAATTTTATGATATGATAAAATAGTCTCCCCATGGACACACCATTGGCCCTCACTGCTAGTCAATAGCCTCTATTGTTCTGGGAGATGCACTTGATTCCATGTGGCCCGTTGGTCTTCGGGAACCTATCAAGTGGAATCTGGGTCCGTTACATCACATAACCCCACAAAATCACCTTATGGAATTAATTTTAATAGTTATAAGAAGATAATTGTTAAAGTAATGGTGATTTTTGACCTACCCAAGAAAAAAAAAATTGTTTTGATTTTTTGAGAGGTAGTTCAATGGAACATAACGAATGAAATACATGAACCTTTCCCATACCCATGAAAACACCCCACATTCATTCTTAATGTAAAACAAAGAATGTAACAACCCGAGGATTTATGAGATATATTATTTTTAATTTCTTTGATGTATTATATTATACACTACACCAAGATTAGCTTGTACTATACACAACATATTATTAGCTTGCAGTATACACAACACTATTCCTGGCTCGTGTTACACAAAATTTCAGTTTCGTTTTGTGGAAATTATTCTACGCAACAATAAGTATAGATTTTGTTTAATGTATAAATGAAATAAGTTTTGATTATGTTATACGCAACACCAAATGGAGCTTCCACTACACACAGCCTTGACTTGGCTTGCATTACACGCAATCAAGACCTTCCTCGATAGCGTGTGTAGTACGCAATACCAAGTTTCACTAAACGAGATATTATTATAATATTATTATGAACTAGCTGTTATGAATAGTAATGCCCACTTTTTGCAATTTTAAAAATTTTATCTTTAAAAATGGACATCATTTTTGGATTTGAAATATCAAAATTATCCTAGGGTTAATTTTTGGTATTTTTCTAAAAACTTTAATTTTTTTATGAATAGTGAAAACAGTAGGATACTATTTAAAAGATGACTTATTTATTTAAATAATTATTTATTTTATTTAAATTTATTTTAGTTCAAAATTGATACATAATACCTATATAAGTTCAATGTAATTCATTGGAGTCGTTTTATAATAATTTTAGATGTATAAAAATTTTATTGAACTTTTCACCGTCTTTTACCCACCAACTAGGAGAATTCGAAAATTTACATAAAACATAATTTTACCACTTCTGTGAGTGGAATTTCGAAAATATGAGAGAAGCGGTTAATATAAAGGATTAAAATGTGGTTCAATAAAATAAAAATAATTTTTGGTAAAAAGTATCTTTTTACTTTTATTTACCACGGTTAAAAGTAAATTAGGTAATTAAGGGTAAAAATGATATTATTATTACCCTAAAACATGTTCTAATTTTATTGGATAAGTATAATTCGACCAAAACCAACCATAGGAATATAATATTATCATTTAGGTCTACTTGGATTAGATTAGGACATTTATTATTATTTAATTCAAAGAAAAGTTAAAAGAGTTAAAATCAATGTTTAATAACTAAAACATTTTTAATATAGGGTTATACATAAGATAAATTCGACTATAAATATTCATTAGAAAGATATAAATATTTCCTACATAATGGTATTTTATTTAAAAAAATTAGACTTTAAATAATTTAATTAATTTATGACACCATGATGATGCAGTAATTACCTTAATAATGAAATATTAACATAATTGTTGTTATAAATACCCAAATAAATGTAATTTGAGACATTGTATAAATTAAAATAATTTTTTTTGTTAATATTACATGATATTATTGATTTAATTAACTTTTTTCGAACTAATCATGCTATTATAATTTTCACAAAAATTAATTACCAAATAGTGTCAAAATTGACATAAAATAGTTCTTAAAACAAATGTTATATTATTAATTGTTATTATATTCCTAAAAATATAAGGTTCAGCCAAATGACATATATAAGGTTATATATATTAATAATGAACCACTTTGGGTTCTTTAAGCTTGTTATAGTAAGTTTATTAACCATATAGTGTAAGAAAAAAAGAAGACACAGAAAAAGTTAAATTATTTAAGTTAGAGTTAAATCTAAATGATAAGGTAAAAATAGTAACCTAAACTTGTCAAAAATCTATTGGATGAGGGTATTTCGACCCATCCCCACTTTAGCTTCTAAATAAATCAATTTTGAGATATTATAAACCGAATATGACTTTATTATAAAATTATATTTTAAGTTTTTTCTAAGGTTCCACTCTCCTACCTTATAAAACGGCGCCTCTTCCCTCTTCTCTTTACAAACATTAGAGCTTTCAAGCTAGGAAAAACCCTGACCATTTCCTTTATCAACATCCCTATAAAAATTATAGAGTTTATGGTCTCCTAAAAAGACCAACTCTAGTGCCTTAAGAGGAAGCTAAAAAGAGGTGCGTCGAAGAAGAGGTAATCTCTTCTACCGATTCTTTCAAGTTTCTTTCTTCTTAAACTTCTTCTTCTTTAGTTGTTTAATTATAAATTAATAACATAAGTATCACTAATATATTAATATGTTATTATAAATATTAAAAAAATCCATTTCACCTTCTATCCATCCTACGGAAAATGAAATCACCGCGCGTGTGTACCTACAAAATACTATCTCCACGCCGTGGTGTAATCTGTTTTTCCACCACCACCTTTCATGGATGGGTATAATTGTGTAAAGAATAACTATATATAGTTATTATAACATCATACTTATTTTGAGATATTATATCATCCACTCCAATTCAATTAAATAATTATGGGAATGATATCATCGCTCGTGCGTACGTACGAATTACCATCTCCACGACGCGATGAGATTCATTCTCCATGTTAACAACTCAAGAGTGATTTTAAATTATATATAATGAATAATAATTAAATATATGAAAATATAAATACAATGGATTTATGTATGTATATATATATATGTCATCTACTTACTTCCATTCAAGTCAATAAGGAATGGAAAACAGCGTTCATGCGTACGTACGACCTACCGTCTCCATGAATGGTGTATTTCATTTCATTTATCTATCTATTATATATATATATATATACTAAATATATATGATATATAAATCATGATTTACATTCTGGAAGTAATTAAATCATGATATATGTAATAGTAATATCAAGAAAAACAAGTCCAAAGACGTATGATAAATAAAACGATTTTACCCAAAATGCTGCTTTAACATGGAATTTACAAAAGAACGGGTAATATAAATTCATAAGTGAACCATATATGATATTATAACAATTAATATGATTCTTTAATAAGTCAATTACATTATTTAAATCAATATATAGGAGTTTCAATTACGTACGAAGCATATCTGACCTAAGGTAAGGGAAAATCTCGCAATCTCAATTTTTATCCGAGATTGTTTATACTTCAGTAATTACTAGGGAATATTTATCATCCACATCCATGTTTTTTCAATATGTAATATTATTTCTATCCTCTTAAAATTTTTAATATCTAATTTTACCCTTTGGTTAGTTTTTAGTAAAAGATATTAAAGGAATATTTTTTCGTTTTTTGTACGAGGTACTTTTTGACTTTTCCGGAAAAAGTACGAGAAGAATGTATTTTTTAACTTATATGGAATTAATGGATTTTTATGATTTCATAGAAAATTTTTTACATGAAGATTACTTTACAAGTTTTAAAGTTTATTTTTAGTCAACTTCTTTTAGTTTTAAATTTTATGACATGTTAAGAAAGGAAACATGTTTTTGAAGTAGAATGGATATTTTCCGCAAGAATGGAGTTCAAGACTTTTATCAAACTTATTTTCCATAAAAGATAATATAGGTTTCTGTTTATATCATTATTTTTACATTGATTTGATTATTTTATGATGGAATTATTTTTATTATGTCCTTTTATCATATATGGATTATGTTATGATGGCATGATGTTTAAGAATCCCATTTTTATTACATGGGTTATGCTATGATGTATTATTTATGATCTTGTGGAACACATAAGAATGGTATCATTATGAGAAGGGTGGGACCTATATCTCCCTCTAATGAATTGGGTAAAAATTTATATCTCATGAGATAGACATGGCTAGAATGGAAAGTTAATCCGGTTCAGTGATACAAGACTGGAACGAGGAGTGAACTCGATTCCGTAAGGGACTTTTTCCACTAAGATGGTCTTGGAAGAAATTCCTTGGCTACTATGTAAATCGTATCAAGTGATTAATGGTTTTACAAAATTACATGTTCTATTCCCATGCTATTTTATCATGATTGGTGTTCCTTTATGACCTATGCATTACGTACTACCAAGATTTATTTCACAACTCAAGATTTTGATGTGTAAACTTTACGTTCATGTTTTGAAGTTCAAATGTATATGGTTTGTTTTATTATATCCATGCATACCCTTTATGAGCATTTGAGATCACCCTTTATATGTTTTATTTTCCCCAGGATATAAAGAAAGGTTTTATGTAAGAAAAAAGGGGAAGTTCTTTATGGGAGATGTTGAAGTTCTTTCACCGTGATTAGAAGATTATTTTTTTTCCGATTTTCCAAATACACTAAACTATTACGGTCCTTGTGTGGTTGTTTTTGTTATGTATTAAGTATTATGAAAAATTAATGTAATGTCTATGTACTTCAGGCTATGGGTCTCTACAGTTGTTATTATATGAAAGGTTTAGTTTACCTTTGGAAACTAGGATGCGAAAACTTTAGTGAGATCCCTAGAGATATTTCTAAGGTATGTCAAGGGATGTCCCTAAGGTTAAGTATAAGTATAGGTTATAGTCCTAGAATTATGGAAACGATATTAGAATTGTACCAAATATGTTAGATGTTTAAGGTACTCCCCCTTGATTATGATTTTTTCCTCCCACACTATTCTTTTTGGGTTTTAGAAAATGGTTGGAAACAGGAAGATTCATGATAATGGAGGATATTATGGACAATGGAATGATATTCTTCATGAGAAACCAAATGAAATTGGATCTGGAAGTCCACATATCATTATTATGCCTAATCATAAATCTCATAATATGATCAATAATCTCATCTTTGGTAAGTTTCCTGACTCATCAAATAAGAGAAAGATGGAGTTTCATGATGATCATAGGGGAAAGAAAGGTCAATTTCCATAATGTAAATCATGTGGGAAGAGGCATCAGGGAGAATGTTTCAACGGAACTGGAAGATGCTTTGGGTGTGGAAAAGAAGGACACAAAGCCAGTAATTATAAAGTTAAAGGTTCATTTAACATCATGGACAAGGATAATGGTATTTCTAGGACATCAAAAACGATTAAATGTTTTAAATGTGGAATGTACGGGTATTATGAAAACAAATGCACTATGGAAAAATCTCATGAAGAGGATCAGCATGGTCATATGGATAGTATTTATGTGGATGATGATGAAGAGACTACAAATGATATATGAGATGAAAGAAATGTTGAATCTCGGTCAGCGGTTTAAGAAAGTAGTGGAATGATTATATGTTTATCAAGATTAATGTATGGTACTATGGAAAAAATAAAAATCTACGGATTGTTACACTGTTGTCTTTCCTTGAGTTTTTGAAAGTATATTATGAATGGTATCGGTAACCATGAAAGGTTATTCAATTATATTTGGATGTTAGATGATATGTCCATAATGAAAGGATAAGGAGATAATGAGACGTTTGATAGTATTAATGAGCTCATGACTGATATAAGGACAAAGTGATATCATGGTTTGAGTATACAGAATTTTGGGATTTTGGTATGTGGAAAGAGTTAACTTTTTAAAACCTTCATGTTTTCACTAAGGTTCAATGGGTATTCATTTTTGAAAAGAATACATGATTTAGGAATTCGAATGTTTGGAATGTGACCAACAAGACATATCTTATGATATATTGGGATAAATGACGGTATTTACATGCTTGGTAGATGACCTCTCTATCAATATTTTTCCTTATACTTTGAGTTTGGGTAAGCCTAAAGATTGGAATAGATTAAGTTAGACATCATATAGTATTGTTTAAGGATAGAACTTTTTGATATTATTTTTGGAATGTTATAATAGTATAGTTTTAGAAAAACGACAACCCGTAGGATGGGAGACAACCCATTGCGTCAGACAAGGATGCGAGAATCGAACCCACAACCGAAGTGCGACATGCCTTTATCTCATACCACTGGGCTACAGGAAGTCCCTGGTTAGTATAAATTAGTTTCAATTTTTTATATTGTATTATATACGAAGTATACGTCCATTTTAGGAACCACATACGATTAATCTCACCATATATGGAATTATATATATTTAACAACTTTTTCTATCCTTTTATTTGAGATAGATAGAATGACCCATCGTTCTATCACATGATCCGCTAATTCTTCACTAATGAAAAATTCAACTTCATTTCATTAAGAGATGAAGTGGAAATTGTTCAAGGCACGAACAACAGTGAGATTGTACCAAAATCAAGTAAGTATTTCTTTTAATTCAACAATTCTTCAAATTTAGGGAGTTGATCTTGAAAACAAAAAAAATGTTGTCTTAGTATCCTTATATCCGATGAATTAGATGGTACCTTAAATCATCACAAATTTATGGCTTTGTGATTGTTGGATTTTTTATAGCTATGCCCTCTACCACTCTCCATCCGATCTTGATGGTTAGATTTTTCTTCAATGTCCATATTTCCACCTATGTTCTCCTATGTGGAAACCCAGTGATGAGTTAATCTGGGTAACCGTTTCATTTCTTACTTTAATTTTTAAAATTAAGTTTTAGTATTCCTTTTACGATGTGGGTTTCTACAAATGAATCTTTCAAGTAGTAAATGATTTATAACCCTGACGAATTCCGAGGGTGAAATTCATTTTAAGGGTGGTAGAATGTAACACCCCGAGATTTTATGAGATATATTATTTTTTATTTCTTTGATTTCTTCTATTATACACTACGCCAAGATTAGCTTTCACTATATGCAACACCGTATTAGCTTTCAGTATACGCAACACTTTTCTTGGCTCATGTTACACACAATTTCAATTTTGTTTTGTGGAAATTATTCTACACAACATTAAGTATAGATTTTGTTTAATGTATAAATGAAATAAGTTTTGATTATGTTATACGCAACACCAAACAGAGATTTCCCTACACGCAGCCCTAACTTGGCTTGCATTACACACAATCAAGTCCTTCCTCAATAGCGTGTGTAGTACACAATACTGAGTTTCACTAAATGAGATATTATTATAATATTATTATGAACTAGCCATTATGAATAGTAATACCCACTTTTTGAAATTTTAAAAAAATTATCCTTCAAAATGGAAATCATTTTTGGATTCAGAATATCATAATTAGCCTAGGGTTATTTTTTGGTATTTTTCTGAAAACTTTTAATTTTTGATGAATAGTGAAAACATTGGGATACTATTTAAAAATCGACTTTTTATTTAAATAATTATTTAATTTATTTAAATTTATTTTAGTTCAAAATTGATACATAATACCTATATAAGTTTAATTTAATTCATTGGAGTCATTTTATAATAATTTTAGATATATAAAAATTTTATTGAACTTTTCACCGTCTTTTACCCACCTCCTAGGAGAATTTGAAAATTTACATAAAACCTAATTTTACCGCTTCTGTGAGGGGAATTTCTAAAATCTGAGAGACATGGTTAATATTAAGGAGTGAAATGTGGTTCAATAAGATAAAAATATTTTTTGGTGAATAGTACCTTTTTACTTTTATTTACCACGGTTAAAAGTAAATAGGGTGATTAAGGGTAAAAATGATATTATTTTTATCACAACACATGTCCTAATTCTATTGGATTACTATAATTCGACCAAAATAAACCTTAGTAATATAATATTATCATTTAGGTCCACTTGGATTAGATTAGGATATTTATTATTATTTAATTCAAAGAAGAGTTAAAAGAGTTAAAATCAAATTTTAATAACTAAAACATTTTTAATATACAGTTATACATAAGATAAATTCGACTATAAATATTAATTAGAAAGCTAAAAATATTTCATACATAATTGTATTTTATTTATAGTTTTTAGACATTAAATAATTTAATTTATTTATGACACAATGATGATACAGTAATTACCATATTAATGAAATATTAACATAATTGATGTTATAACTACCCAAATAAATGTAATTTGAGACTTTTTATAAATTAAAAATAAAATATAGGTTAATATGACATGTTATAATTTCTTTAAGTAACTTTTTTTGAACTAATAATTCTGTTATACTTTTCACAAAAATGAATTACCAAATAGTGTCAAAATTGAAATAAAATAGTTTTTAAAACAAATATTATATTATTAATTGTTATTCTATTCCTAAAAATCTAAGTTTCGGCCAAATTACATAGATAAGGTTAAATATATTAATAAATAACCACTTGGTGTTCTCTTGTCTTGTTATAGTAAGTTTATTAACCATATAGTGTAAGAAAACAAGAAGACACAGTAAAAGTTAAATTATTTAACTTAGAGTTAAATCTAAATTATAAGGTTAAAATAGAAACCTAAACTTGTCTAAAATCTATTGGAATAGAGTATTTTTATCCATCCCCACTTTATCTTCGAAATAAATCAATTTGGATCTATTATAAACCGAATATGACTTTATTATAAAATAATATTTTATCTTTTTCCTAAGGTGCCCCTCTCCTCCCTTATAAAAGGGCACCTCCTCCCTCTTATTTTTACACAATTTTGAGCTTTCAATCTCGGAATACCCCTGACCATTTACCTTCCCCACTTTCCTATAAACATTATAGAGGAATTTTTCTCCTCAAAATACCAACTATAGTTCTTTAAGAGAAATCTTAATAGAGGTGTGTCGAAGAAGAGGTAATCTCTTCTACTGATTCTTTCAAGTTTCTTTCTTCTTCAACTTATTCTTATTTAGTAGTTTCATTATAAAGTAATAACATAAGTATCACTAATATACTGATATTTTATTATAAATATGAAACAAACCCATTTCACCTTCTGTCCATCCTATGGAAAACGAAATCACCGCGCATGCGTACGTACGGAATACCGTCTCCACGCCATGGTGTAATCTATTTTTTCACCACCACCTTACTTGGATGGGTATAATGGTGTAAAGAATAACTATATATAGTTATTATAAAATCATACTGATTATGAGATATTATATCATCCACTCCAATTCAATTCAATAATTATGGGAACAATATCAACTCTCGTGCGTACGAACGGATTATCGTCTCAACGGCGCGACGAGATTCATTCTCCATGTTAACCACTCAAGAATGATTATAAAGTATATATATTGAATAATAATGAAATATATGACATTATAAATCTAATTAATTTATGTATATATATATATATATATCTATGTGTGTCATCTATTTACTTCCATTCAAGTCAATAAGGAATGAAAAAACAGCATTCATGCGTACGTACGACCTACCGTCTCCATGAACGATGTATTTCATTTCATTTATCTATCTATTATATTTATATATATATACAAATATATACTGAATATATATGATATATAAATAATTATTTACATTCTGGAAGTAATTAAATCATGATATATGTAATAATAATATCAAGAACAACAAGTCCAAACACGTACGATAAATAAAACGATTTTACCCAAAACGCGGCTTTAACATGGAATTTAAAAATGAATGGGTAATATAAAGTCATAAGTGAACCATATATGATATCATAAAAATGAATATGATTCTGTAATAAGTCAATGACATTATTAAAATCATTATACAGGAGGTTCGGATATGTTTGAAGCATATCAAACCTAAGGTAAGGGAAAATCTCGCAATCTCAATTTTTATCTGAGATTGTTTATAATTTGGTAATTACTGGGGAATATTTATCATCCACATCCATGTTTCTTCAATATGTAATATTATTTATATCCTCCTAAAATTGTTTATATTTAATTTTACCCATTGGTTAGTTTTCAGTAAAATATATGAAAGGAATCTTTTATCGTTTTTTGTACGAGGTACTTTTTGACTTTTCCAGCCAAAGTACGAGAAGAATGTTTTTTTAACTTATACGACATGAATATATTTTTATGATTTCAAAGAAAATTTTTTCCATGAAGCATAATTTAAAAGTTTATTTTTAATCAACTTCTTCTAGTTTAAAATTGTATGACATGTTAAGAAAGGAAAAATGTTTTTTAAGTTGAAAGAATATTTTCCACAAGAATGGAGTTCAAGCGTTTTATCAAAATTATTTTCCATCTAAGATAATATAGGGTTGTGTTTCTATCATTATTTTTACATTTATTTGATTATGTTATGATTGAATTATTTTTATGATTTCCTTTATCTTAAATGGATTATGTTATGATGGAATGATGTTTAAGAATGTCATTTTTATTACATGGGTTATGCTATGATGTATGATTTATGATCTTGTGGCACATATAAGAATGGTATAATTATGAGATGGGTGGGACCTATATCTCCATCCAATGCATTGGGTAAAGATTTTTATCTCATGCGGTAGACACGGCTCGAACGGCATGTTAATCCGGTTCAGTGATATAGGACTGGAACGAGGAGTGAACTCAATTCAATAAGGGACTTTGTCCACTATGATGGTCTTGGCAGCAATTCCTTGGCTACTATGGAAACCATATCAAGTTCTTAATGGTCTGACACAATTACATGTTTTATTCCCATGCTATTTTATCATGATTGATGTTACTTTATGACCTATGCCTTACGTACTACCAAGATTTATTTCACAACTCAAGATTTTGATGTGTAAACTTTATGTTCATGTTTTGAAGTTCAAATGTATATGGTTTGTTTTTTTTTTGACCATTCTTACCCTTACTAAGAATTTGAGCTCACCCTTTATATTTTTTCTTTTCCCCAGGATATAAAGAAAGTTTTTAGGTATGAAAACAAAAATGGTAATATCTTTATTGGAGATTTTGAATATTTTTCACTGTGATTAGAAGATTATGTTTTTTCCGAGTTTCTGAAGACACTAAACTATTACGGTCCTTGTGGGGTTGTTTTTGTTATGTATTAATTATTATGAAAATGTAATGTAATGTCTATGTATGTAAGGCTATGGGTCTCTACAGTTGGTATTAGATGAAAGGTTTGGTTAACCTTTGGAAACTAGGATGCGAAAACTTTAGTGTGATCCCTAGAGATATTTCTAAGGTATGTCTAGGTCTGTCCCTAAGGTTAAGTATAAGTATAGTTTATAGTCCTATAATTATGGAAACGATATTAGAATTTTACCAAATATGTTAGATGTTGAAGTTAATCCCCCTTTATTATGATTTTTTCCTCTCACACTATTCTTTTTGGGTTTTAGAAAATGGCTAGAAATAGGAAGATTCACGATAATGGAGGATATTATGGACAATGGAATGATATTCTTCATGAGAAACCAAATGAAATTGGATCTGGAAGTCCACATATTTTTATTATGGATAATCATAAATCTCATAATATGATCAATAATCTCAACTTTGGTATGTTTCCCGACTCAGCTAATAAGAGAAAGATGGAGTTTCATGATGATCATAGAGGAAAGAAATGTCAATTTCCATCATGTAAATCATGTGGGAAGAGGCACCATGGAGAATGTTTCAAAGGAACTGGAAGATTCTTTGGGTGTGGAAAAGAAGGAAACAAATCCAGTAATTGTAAAGTAAAAGGTTCATTTAACACCATGGACAAAGATAATGGTATTTCTAGGACATCAAAAATGGTTAAATGTTTTAAATGTGGAATGTACGGGCATTATGCAAACAAATGCACTATGGGAAAATCTCATGAAGAGGATCAGCATAGTCATATGGGTAGTATTTATGTGGATGATGATGAAGAGACTACAAATGACATTTGAGATGAAAGAAATGATGAAGCTCAGTCAGTGGTTTAATAAGGTAGTGGAATGATTATATGTTTATCAAGAATAATGTATGGTACTATGGAATAAATAAAAATCTAAGGATTGTTACACTGTTGTCTTTCCTTTAGTTTTTGAAAGTATATGATGAATGGTACCAGTAACCATGAAAGGTTATTCAATTGTTTTTGGAAGGTGGATGATATGTGCATAATGAAAGGATAAAGAGATAATGAGATGTTTGATAGTATTAATGATCTCATGACTGGTATAAGGACAAAGTGATATCATGGTTTGAGTTTACAGAATTTTGAGATTTTGGTATATGGAAAGAGTTAACTTTTGTCAACATTCATGTTATCACTAAGGTTCAATGGGTATTCATTTTTCAAGAGAATACATGATTAAGGCATTCAAATGTTTGGAATGTGACCAAAAATACATATCTTATGATATATGGGGATAAATGACGGTATTTACATGCTTGGTAGATGACCTCTCTATCAATCTATTTCCCTATACTGTGAGTTTTGGTAAGCCTAAAGATTGGAATAGATTATGTTATACATCATATAGTATTGTTTAAGGCTAGAAATTTTTGATTTTATTTTTGGAAAGTTATAATAGTATAGTTATAGAAAAAGGACAACCTGTAGGACGGGCGACAACCCGTCGCGTCGGACAAGGATGTAGGAATCAAACCCACAACCAAAGTGTGACATGCCTTTATCGCATACCACTAGCCTACAGGAAGTCCATTGTTAGTATAAATTGGTTTGAATTTATTATGTTGTATGATATATGAAGTATACGTCCATTTTAGGAACAATATACGATTATTCTCACCATAGATGAACTTATGTATATTTAATAACTTTTTCTAACCATTTATTTGAGATAGATAGAATGACCCACCATTCTATCACATGATCTGCTAACGCTTCACGAATGAAAAATTCAACTTCATTTCTTTAAGAGGTGAAGTGGAAATTGTTCAAGGCACAAACAATGGAGATATTGTACCAAAATCAAGTAAGTATTTCTTTTAATTCAACAATACATCAACTTTAGGGAAATGATCTTGAAAATAAAAAAATGTTGTCCTAGTGTCCTTATATCCGATGAATCAGATGGTACCTTTAATCATCACAAATTTATGTATTTGTGATTGTTGGATTTTTCATATCCATGTCCTCTATCACTCTCCATTAGAACTTGATGGTTATATTTTTCTTCCATATCCATATTTCCACCTATGTTATCCTATGTGGAAACCCATTGATGAGTTAATCTGGGTAAACATTACATTTCTTACTGTAATTTTTGAAATTATGTTTTAGTATTCCTTTTACGATGTGGGATTCTACGAATGAAATTTTCAGGTAGTAATTTATTTATAACCCCGACGAATTTCGAGGGTGAAATTCATTTTAAGGGGGGTAGAAGGTAACACCCAGAGATTTTATAAGATATATTATTTTTAATTTCATTGACGTCTTATATTTTACACTACACCAAGATTAGCTTGTATTATACGCAACATCATATTAGCTTGCAGTATACGCAACACTATTCTGGGCTCATGTTACAAACAATTTCAATTGCATTTTGTGGAAATTATTCTACGCAACATTAAGTATCGATTTTGTTTAATGTATAAATAAAATATTTTTTGATTATGTTATACGCAACACCAAACGGAGATTTCACTACACGCATCCCAAACTTGGCTTGCATTACACAAAATAAAGACCTTTCTCGATAGCGTGTGTAGTACGCAATACTGAGTTTCACTAAATGAGATATTATTATAATATTAGTATGAACTAACTGTTATGAATAGTAATACCCACTTTTTGAAATTTTAAAAATTTTATCTTTCAAAATGGACATTATTTTTGGATTCGGAATATCAAAATTAGCCTAGGGTGAATTTTTGGTATTTTTCTGAAAACATTCAATTTTTGATGAATAGTGAAAACATTGGGATACTATTTAAAAACCGACTTTTTATTTAAATAATTATTTATTTTATTTAAATTTATTTTAGTTTCAAATTGTTGCATAATACCTATATAAGTTCAATTTAATTCGTTGGTGTCGTTTTATAATAATTTTTGATATATAAAAATTTTATTGAACTTTTCACCGTCTTTTACCCACGTCCCAGGAGAATTTGAAAATTTACATAAAACTAAATTTTACCACTTCTGTGAGTGGAATTTCCAAAATCTGAGAGACATGGTTAATATCAAGGAGTAAAATGTGGTTCAATAAGAAAAAAATAATTTCTAGTGAATAGTATCTTTTTATTTTTATTTACCCCGGTTAAAAGTAAATAGGGTAATTAAGGGTAAAAAATGATATTATTATTACCTGAACACATGTCCTAATTATATTGGATAAGTACAATTCGACCAAAAACAACCTTAGTAATATAATATTATCATTTAGGTCCACATGGATTAGATTAGGACATTTATTATTATTTAATTCAATGAAGAGTTAAAAGAGTTAAAATCAATGTTTAATAACTAAAACATTTTTAAAATAGGGTTATACATAAGATAAATTCGACAATAAATATTCACTAGAAATCTAAAACTATTTCCTAAATAATGGTTTTTTATTTACAATTTTTAGACATTATATAATTTAATTTATTTATGAAACAATTATGATGCAGTAATTGCCTTATTAATGAAATATTAACATAATTGATGTTATAAATACCCATATAAATGTAATTTGAGAATTTTAATAAATTAAAATAATTTTTTAGGTTAATATGACATGTTATTATTTATTTAATTAACTTTTTTTTAACTAATCATGTTGTTATAATTTTCACAAAAATGAATTACTAAATAGTGTCAGAATTGACATAAAAGAGTTTTTAAAACAAATATTATATTATTAATTGTTATTCAATTCTTAAAAAAATAAGGTTCAGAAAAATGACATTGATAAGGTTATATATATTAATAATTAACCACTTTTGTTTCTTTTGGCTTGTTATAGTAAGTTTATTAACCATATACTATAAGAAAACAAGAAGACACGGTAAAAGTTAAATTATTTAACTTAGAGTTAAATCTAAATGATAACGTTAAAATAGAAACCTAAACATGTCTAAAAGCTATTGGATGAGAGTATTTAGACCCATCCACACTTTAGCTTCTAAATAAATCAATTTTTAGCTATTATAAACCGAATATGACTTTATTATAAAATAATATTTTCAGTTTTTCCTAAGGTGCCCCTCTCCTCCCTTATAAAATGGCACCTCCTCCCTCTTCTCATTTCACAATTTTGAGTTTTATAGCTCAGTATAACCATGAAAATTTCCCTTCTAAACTTCCCTATAAATATTATAGAGGTTCTGGTCTCCTCAAAAGACCAACTCTAGTGCCTTACGAGGAATCTTAAAAGAGGTGTGTCGAAGAAGAGGTAATCTCTTCTACCGATTCTTTCAAGTTTCTTTCTTCTTCAACTTCTTCTTCTTAGTTTTTTCAGTATAAAGTAAGAACATAAGTATCACTAATATACTTATATGTTATTATAAATATTAAATAACCCCATTTCACCTTCTATCCATCCTACGGAAAATAGAATCACTGCGTGTGCGTACGTACGGAATACCGTCTCCACGCTGTGGTGTAATCTGTTTTTTCACCACTACTTTACTTGGATGGGTATAATGGTGTAAATAATAACTATATATATTTATTATAACATCATATGGATTATGAGATATTATATCATCCACTACAATTCAATTCATTAATTATGGTAATGATATCATCACTCATGCGAACGTACGGATTTCCGTCTCCACGACGCGATGAGATTCATTCTCCATGTTAACCACTCAAGAATGATTATAAAGTATATATAATGAATAATAATTAAATTTATGACATTATAAAGCTACTGGATTTATGTATATATATATATATGTCATCCACTTACTTCCATTCAAGTCAATAAGGAAAGGAAAACAACGTTCATGCGTAGGTACGACCTACCGCCTCCATGAATGGTGTATTTAATTTCATTTATCTATCTATTATATATATATATATATACTGAATATATATGATATATAAATCATTATTTAAATTCTAGAAGTAATTAAATAATGATATAAGTAATAATAATATCATGAACAACAAGTCCAAACACGTATGATAAATAAAACGATTTTACCCAAAACCCTGCTTTAACATGGAATTTACAAAAGAATGGTTAATATAAAGTCATAAGTGAATCATATATGATATCATAATAATGAATATGATTCTGAAATAATTAAATTACATTATTTAAATCATTATTCATGAGTTTCGTTTACGTACGAAGCATATCAGTCCTAAGGTAAGGGAAAATCTTGCAATCTCAATTTTTATCTAAGATTGTTTATACATCGGTAATTACTGGGGAATATTTATCATCCACATCCATGTTTCGTCAATATATAATATTATTTCTATCATCCTACAATTTTTTATATCTAATTTTACCCATTGGTGAGTTTTTATTAAAAGATATTAAAAGAATCTTTTGTCGTTCTTAGTATGAGGTACTTTTTGACTTTTCCGGCCAAAGTACGAGAAGAATGTTTTTTTTAACTTATATGACATGAATGGATTTTTATGATTTCATAGAACATTTTTTCCATGAAGATTTCTTTAAAAGTTTTCATGTTTATTTTTAATTAACTTCTTTTATTTTAAAATTGTATGACATGTTAAGAAAGGTAAAATGTTTTTGAAGTAGAAAGGATATTTTCCTCAAGAATGGAGTTCAAGCGTTTTATCAAAATTATTTTCCACTTAAGATAATATAGGGTTATACTTCTATCATTATTTTTCCATTGATTTTATTATGTTATGATGGAATTATTTTTATGATGTCCTTTTATCTTATATGGATTGTGTTATGATGGCATGATGTTTAAGAATCCCATTTTTATTAGATGGTTTATAGTATGATGTATGATTTATGATCTTGTGACACACATAATAATGGTATCATTATGAGATGGTTGGGACCTATATCTCCCTCCAATGCATTGAGTAAAGAATTATATCTCATGAGACAGACATGGAAGGAATTAAAAGTTAATCCGGTTCAGTGATACATGACTGGAACGAGGAGTGAACTCGATTCAGTAAGGGACTTTGTCCAGTAAGATGGTCTTGGAAGCAATTCCTTGGCTACTATGGAAATAATATCAAGTGATTAATTATTTTCCAAAATTAAATGTTTTATTCCCATTCTATTTTATCATGATTTATGTTCCTTTATGACCTATGTCTTAAGTACTACCAAGATTTATTTCACAACTCAAGATTTTGATGTGTTAACATTATGTTCATGTTTTGAAGTTCAGATGTATATGGACTGTTTTATTTTTTCCATGCTTACCCTTACTGATCATTTGAGCTCACCCTTTATATGTTTTCTTTTCCCTAGGATACAAATAAAGGTTTTAGGTAAGAAAACAAAAAGGGGAAGATCTTTATGGGAGATTTGAGGATCTTTCACCGTGATTAGAAGATTATTTTTTTCCGAGTTTCTAAAGACACTAAATTATTACGGTCCTTGTGTGTTTTTTTGTTATGTATTAATTATTCCGAAAAAGTAATGTAATGTCTATGTACGTCATGATATGGGTCTCTAAAAAGCATTCCTCCATAGATAACCTCTCCAATACATAAAACCATTTAATATCATCAAAAGTACCAAGGGTATTATAAAAAGGAAAAGATAGGAATATAATGTGAATTTTCCCTACGAAATGATATCCCTTGATTATATGGGCATAAAGAAGGATAAAATTTATAGATGGGTCTCAATTATGCTTGATAAAAATTAAAAATTCCATAATCATTTAAAAAGTGGATTTAGAATATTTACATACCTTGAGCCTCTTAATAAATTTATGATAAATAATAGGAAATATTTGGTTAATAATACTCTATAAAATGGGATGTATATGAACACATACAGTCATAAATGGAATACATACTAACAATAAATATATTAGATGTAATTTCCTGAGAATAAAATCAATGGAAAAAATTAAATTCAAAATCAGGTTAAATAAATTAAAATTGTAAATAATTATGAAACTTATATAATTCACACCTATGTGCCTATTATTTATTATTATAATTATCAAATGTTACCTCAATCTAAAATGTTTCATCTAGTAGACTATATCTACTAGACCAACTCCTGGGAAAAAAATACAAAATGGGTCTAATGGTGGCCTCACCCACACTTTAATGACACATTAGCCCCAATTAAAAAACAAGAAGAGGGATAAAACATTGAATACATAAAAAAACTAGCACAGGAGGTAATGAACATAATTAAATGTAATAATTATTCTTGGAGAATTTAGATATCACACTGGGAGAACATAATAGATGATCTATAAGTAGTGAAAAAATTGATTGGGGCTTATGAAAATAGATAAAGATACACTTGTAACATTTTTTCTCAAAAATTAATATGGTGATGAATATTATGGATTAGATCATGGATCTTAAAAGTTTCCATGTAAATTTCACAATTCAGTTAAAAACATATAGAAATCATATAAAAAGGTACATAGATTGAAACATATAAATGTAGAAAAAGGGATACACCAAAAAACAATGGAGGAAGTTTCCTAAGACTCCTTCATATTCTCTATAATCTCCCCTTTGGACTTATCAACCTCCTCTGATAGATGGATATGTACTGGTAAAGGAGATATGTTAATGGGAATAATCTATATAGGGGTGAATGGATCTGATAGAGTACCAGACATAATATATAATGTTTCAATAGATGCCATGGTATCCACTAGATGGTGCATCTCCTTGATCAGAAGATATGTTTTGAAATGATAATTAGGATCAATTCATTAAATTAAAGGGGGTGACTCTTACAATATCCCTTTTCATTTCCTTTAGGAATCAATATAAATCTATAAGTGAGTGGATGAATCGGGGAGAAGATATGGGTCTAGATGAGATGTCTCTTAATGAGGTGTTCCCTGGTAGACTTTCTTATAGGGTCCAATGGGGTGTTGTGTTGAGTCTCTCAGGATTAGGGGTGATAAAGAACTACTAGGTTCACTATATTGGAGGGTTGGGGTATGAATAGAAATAATAGATTAAGGACTATTAGTTCAACAAAATGGATCCTTAGACAAAAAAAATCAACTTCAATATTGTAAAAATGAAATTAAAATCCTATATAAAAAACTATGTCTGCTCCTCCTAAAAATTTATTGCGGCTAGATGCTCGGCTGAATAAGTTATGGATTGAGAAGGGGAAATAAATGGTGGGATAGGGCTTGAAAATGGTTTCCCTCCCCCTTAACCTCAATATAATAAATAACATACCCTACCATCCACTTATACAAAGTGATATATTTATAAATAAGTCTCACATATTAAAAAGGTTGGTTATTAATCAATTCAAGTATCCCAAGGGATGCGAGAGACCTAATAACATTAAATTATTTTAGATTATTGGAAAAGTGAGTAATGAAGGTGTTTTCCATGAGATTTTCTTTCAAATTTATCTTCTAACCCTACAAATATAACAAAAAGTAGAAGTTAATGGTCAATTTTGATAAGCTTTAAACAGAGTTAGAAACTGGAAAATAAAACTAAATTACTGAGCCTTGGGAGTCCCCTTCATAAATCCATGTTTACTTGATGGATCTGTAAATAATACATAGGAGAAATTTTTTTATTTCGGTGATATTTTTCATCACTGCATCATGCTTGTTATTAGGATTATCATCCAAAAATTTACACTTATGTTGTACATGGGTTTGGTATGGATCAAGTTCAAAATAAGAATACTCCAAAGTGTCAAAAAATGATGCATTTAATAGATAAATACTATCTTTAAATTTGGAAAGTTTCAATTTCCATCCTTTTCACCCTAAGTTAATAGAAATAAATTTGAGATTAAGATCTAATGTAGTGAGTAATTTAAGTAATAACAAAGTCTCTATCCCAATTGTCCTTAACAATTAAAACTCTAAACTTTTGTTCAAACATAGAGGTTTCTTCTCCAGTTACTATATCTATATAAGTAATACATCATTATTGAATCAAAGGAAAGAATGTTGATTGGTGTGGGTGATGAAACTAGTACCATAGAATTCATGTGTTGTTCCATTTGGTTGAGGGGTTTTTATGGATTTAGAGGTAGTGGGGATGGGTCTAAGGAAATTCTCTAAAGAGGGGGTTGTGTCCTTCTTCCTTCAAGAAGAGTGTGAGTATTTTTTAGGTGGGGATAGTGTTTTTGTATGATTTTTTGTTTTATAATGGTGTTTGTACTTAGAAGTTGTCTTCTTCATGGTCTTTTGTTGCTTGGAAGAAAATGGGTTTATATGGGATAGATTTTGTGGCTTAGACTTATAATAGGATGGATGTGACTGGGATTTAGATGATTTGGATTTGGTTTTAGGATGAGGATAAAGGGTGATTGAATTTTTAGGGGTGGTGGATGGGGTAGTGATGTGGCCAAAAATGTAGGTGGTGAAACTTTTGGGTTAGGGATTTAAGGGTCTATAGAGGTAAGAGAGGGTGAGTGTGCATGTTTTTCTACACCATGGTAAAATAGAGGTTGAGAAATGTGAGGAAAAATGTGAAGGAGATATTTTTAGGATGAGTGGAAGGGGTTATTAAAATAAAGAAACAGATTGAAAACATATGTTTAATGGTTCAAAGGATGTGGAGGAATATGAAAGGTGAAATAAGGAAATGAGTGGGTTTGAATAATCATAATGTTTGGTAAGAAAAGGTTACCTAGTTTGGATTATCATGAAACTTGGAAAACAAATACCTAGAGAAGCTGAGTGTTTGGATGTTTGAAAAGATGAGATAGGGAGGTGTGGCATGGATTTAAAATTTTATCCCAGTCTTAAATAGGTGTGGCACATTTGCGGCATAGAAAATTCCTTGCAATTTAGTCCAACCACCAGTTCTCAGAATTTTAAATATCAACAAATATTTTTTTTGGTGCTTGGGATATGATGTGGAGAGTCTATATTTTCTTTCATGACACAAAAAATTAATTTTTAGGCTTCATAACATAATATTTTGGGGTTTTTTCTATGACATGGATATTATAAAAATTCTAGTTAAATGGCTCATGCCAAATTCTCATTTCCCAGAGCTCTACATGTGACCTACCCACTATGGCATGGAGGGTCTAAAAAGTTTTTTCTGGCTAAAAATTTTCATCAAAAAATTAATTTTCTTATGGGTTGACCTATATTATTGATCTTTAATAAATTTTATGCACTTCCCAGTCATCGGGTGGTCTTCATATTACATCATGAACCACACCGTTCTCTTCATTCAAAAAACAAATTCCTTTCCCACTAATTGTTTTTATATAAATAAATTTTTAGATAAATTTGGAGGGTATCTAAGGGGATTTTTGGGAGACACATTTTTATTCTTTAGATAATAAAAAATTAAAAACACTATAAAAACTATGATTCAAAGAATGAAAACATGAAAAAATACATGGGTTTCCTCCTAATTTTCTCTTTATTTACAGTCAAAAGCTCAACATACCTTCTATTTTTTTATTAATAAATATTCAGTGATAGGATGATTACCACCTAATAATTATAAATGTATATATTTATATGATGTTCATTGTCCTTAAATGGTTATTCTTCATTATTTTGAATCTTTACAGCTCGATGAGGGAACACAAAAATGGTGAAAATGGTCCAAATCATATTTACCTCAACATACCTGAAAAAACAATAGCCATTAATTATACAAGTTATCTTCCTTCCATGTTTATAATTACATCATCAAAATGATCTTATCATGTTATTTCCTTGACTTTTCATTGTATTTTTATACATTCTAATACATTTCCATTTGAATTTACTCTAACTCATCAAGCCCCAAAAGTCATTTATTCCTTGTAGCATCTTTATCCTAATTCACTACATTGATCTGCCAAAAGGAACAATGGAAATGTTACACCATAATGTAATGTAATTTCACTAACAATAACAAGAACATATACATCCCCAATGGTATTCTATAGGTAGTTTTATAGGTGCATATATCATCACTGAGTTCAGTTGACCAATGATTCTTTTTTGAACTCAGAGTTTTCTCTAGGGATTACTTCAACTCCCTGTTTTATTGATCCACTTACCCAATTGTTTTTGTGTGGTATGTGTAACATCCAACCCTAAAACCCATTTTGTAATTATCAAAAAATCACAACCTAATTCAAATTCCCTTTTCTAAAAAATAAACATTCATAAAATGAAAGGTTTAAACTTCCCTAGAAAATTTCAAACACATAACAGCATAGGCCATTATAATCTCCCAATAATAGAACTTATCATCCTTGAGAGGTTATGGTAATAGGTATCACACACTTACCAATATTCCAAAATATTCATCTACAAGTATTTATATTTCATTAAATATTTGAATTCCAATTTATTCCTCAAAGATGTGGTGACTTTAAGACACATTCCGGACAAATATTTCACGACTCAAAGGACGAACATCAGAATATCAGAAAAAAGAATATTATCCTCTAACATGATACCATTATTCCCACTTTGGTTAAAACTAACACAAAATTATATCCTCAAAATATTATTTTTGTATCATTAGTATTCTCCCCACCATGGGAATTTCCATTCAGTTCAAGATTTTTGGCATTCCAACAACATGTCTTGTGTGGTTTAGTCCATCACACTCGATCAACATAAGAAACATTTTGCATATTAATAAAATCATTACTGATTCCAACCCAAACCAACGAGTCTCAATCAACTAAAGAAATCGAAAAAATAACCCATTTTATGAAAGTTCATGGTTGATTCCAAAACCATAGTAATACCTGATACGACAAGCTTGATGTGGTTCCAACCCACCACATTCATGTTTACATGGAGACACTAGTCGATACTTCCCAACCATCTTACAAAAAAGGTCCACAGTCTATGGAACTGATTCACCTCAAATCCACTAGTTGTGATTATTTAAGCCTTAAAGGTGACATTAAATCATTCCAACATCCATACCAAAGGCTAAACCGAATCTAAAGGAATATCTCTGGTTGATTCATCAATCGCTTGCACCACACATAGGGCTCTCAATCATGCATCAACACACCAACTATCTGAATCCCTCATAGTATGCATCGATATTTCCCATGTCTAAATCCCAAATTTATTTTCCATCCTCCGCTATATCGTAATCAACATTAGGTATTAAACATGGGAACATATACTCTCGGGCACACCACACATCGATCTCTAGAGTAACAATGATCATCCAACAATCATTCTTACATAGAACCCAACCCTTCCTATAAGAGATATCATTACACAATTGAACAGGCCAATGATCCCAACATATGAGTATTATTAAGGTCATGTTGTGATTTTTACAACAGCCTACATATCCCCCAACTGGTCTATCGCTGAAGAAGATGACAAAACAAAACTGTCTGATTGAACTAATTATTGACCAAAACACCACACACTGGGTAAACCTAAATAGCTTATAACATGGTTCAATGCATCCAAAAATCCATTATTTATATTCATAACATACTTTATAATCCTATTCATGGGTTATTACCTCCGTTCAAATGGTTCTCATCCCCTCACACAAGCTGATAAATGAACCCATGAAATATCCACTAATGTCTAAATCGGGTTGACCGCATATTGGTACCCTGGTCCATTGTTGATTCTACCTTCCAAAATATAGATAAATCAATAAGAATTAACCATTGGGTTTTCAAACCCTATGAGATTTCTATAAAATGCGCTAGCTTCCAACACCATGGGTAACCCTAAATTTAGTTCACCGACGACCTACCATCACTAGCTTCATCGATTTCATCAATAGAACTGGGAACATTCTAATCAGTCAGCTCACCACCTTACTTCCAATGGTTCAACTATTCTTATGAATCCACCATTTGAACAATCACACACTAATTATATCCTAAATAATAAAGAAAAAAATCACTCGTTATTCAAATAGAGTGATTACCCCATGAGTCATAGTCCTCCAAGCCTGACTCACTCACCTTTCCAACTATTAGTGCACAACAAGGAACTAGCTAACCCAAACTTGAGATCTCATATCACTCCATTACAGGAAGGAAAATCATTCCTAACGAGTTTAACCATGCACTACCATACTCATGGGTGTCATATCATGTTTTTGTGTGTCCACCATGATCCTAAAACCCAACCTTGTAACTCGAGTACTAGCACTCAAGGTGCATAATACTCTAGGGATGTAACACAATTTTAAAATACCTTCCCTTAGGCCTTCCAAATTTCACTCACATGAATGATAATTTCCATTATTGAGAACCACCATTTGTTATTAACCTTTATTAATACTTCACAAGGATTATTATTACTATGGTTTCTTCCAGGAAGTATGAGGTAATAGATTTCCAGTAACTAGAGTCACATTTAAGGCCACATGGACTTCCATAAAAAACATTTCAATGTTTCACTAGGGCTATAACCCATAAAAATTCATTAAGGAAAATCTCCAAGGACACAATATAATTTATTTTCCCTTAGACTAAACACATAGAGAGTCCATAGATATCGATTTTAGTTAAAGAGGGTTCCACAAGATGCTAGATGGATCACTCCACATGGGCTATAGTTGGGGCCATTATCAACCATATTGAACCATTGGATACAGAAAAAAGATTCATACTAAGGAATTTAATGCCCAAAAATTACCACACAAGGACATTGTACCATCTATGCACATTGGAACTACATCATCATAATTTTTATCATTGACATTGTCATCATTGCCTAGGCGCACCACAACATTGTCTCACACGACCTTCTATCTAAAGTAGATATGCATATGGGTCAGTACAATCACTCACATTCAGCATATATCATGAGAAAACTACATGGAGAATATGATGAATGTGGTGACTTTTCCAATATAGTGGAGTGTCAATCCATATTAAATCATAACCTCAAAGTCCATGTGCATCACTTGAGTTGAAAACATATGAAAATAGCACAAAGCAAGAACACAAATCTCAATCCGTGGTAACCTGGACTTCCCATGGAAAATATTTTTACAATGAACTAGACTGAGTTTCATCACAATCTATGACACATTCAAATATCTATAGTCTACTCACTCCCCAAAATAAGAAAAAAACAAGATAGACTATTATTTGATACCACTTTGTAACATCCCAACTGATTATCCAATAAAAACACATATGTTAATTACATTCTAATGTTATTAAATGTTCATTTTTGATCTTATGGACCTGAGTTAGTGGATTTTGATTTTGAGCATCCATTCTCATCATTTGTGCACTTCATGCCTAATGTACACCAATTTAGGCCCAATGAGTCATCTGATTATAAGGAATGTAATTATCCATATTTTAATTTATATTTTTTGAAATGTATATTAACTTTAATTTAAACATTTTTCATTCTGGGATCGATGGATGATTCATAAAATATGATGGAGATATTTGGCGATGAAAAGAAAAAATTCTGGAGAAGGCAGATTGGACACCAGCCCACGGATGAGAATGTGGGGCCCACAATACAGTCCCAATGAATCCCAAATTTCTTATACTACTATAATACATATATAGTAACAAATCCTTATTCAGGATCCAGCGCTAATTCTGCCTCCATTATGGTTATTAATGTGGCCCAATTTAGAGATAAAATTCTGGGCCAGATTCTGCGGTCCAGAAAAACAGTCCACTAGTATGATCATATCTCGGAATCCAAAACTCCAAATGGGCCAAAATTTGACAGGAGGTTATAAGACATACTAGGACCCATTTTCTTATTCTATGGACCACTCTTATTCTTCCATCTAGAATGTTGTACAAGCGCTTGTATTTGGTGGAAGCAAGCTGGATGCAACCTCGGGTCAAGGGTGGAAAATCAACTCTCCCTCAACTTTCCACCCACCTATGGCCTACCAAAATTAATTGAGAAGACTTGGAATATTGGAGGCTCGACCCAAGGCTTCAAAAATTACTATTTAAGGTAGTTTTGGTGGAGGAGTTTATAATCTTTGGTGCTTGGTTTCATTGTAGTGTTATGTTGTCTCTTTGTGTTTGTAATCACATTTCTTTCTCATGTAAGTTGTTTAATTCACCTTAGTTTATTAATAAAAGTTCTTCCTTTACTCTTATTATGTTCATATAATTATCACGTTGATACCGTTGGTTCAAGGTTTGAATTTATTCACACCATACTTAGTGATATTTATCACACAACGGAGGATTGATCGATTTTTGTTGTTGTTTTTACTTCTTCAATTCCACCCTTGTAAGTCTACTTCCCGCTTCCGTTGAAGACATGTCATCAATGGAGGGATACCTCTTTTATGGGTTGATCCAGAGGAGTATCAAGGGGACGAATTGTATGTTATTTATCACTCCATTAATGTCTAATCACTTCTTTTAAATGAGATTTTTATTTGATGATTTTAAAACCTCTTCATCCTTATTGAATTTAAGGTCACAAATTTCAAGTGCTAATACGAACCTCTACCTTGGAGTGCTCAAAACAATGATCCTTAAAGTGTATAGGTGATTAGTATTAGGGTGTGTAGTCATTAAACCAGTAAGTGATGATTTATTTTGATCTTCTTAAATGAATCCATCTCAATTATAAGAAATTGAAATCATTAAAAAAGGAATTCATCCAATCTACCCCGACCGATAACCTAGGATTAACTCATTACCTTAATTTTAATTAACTTAAATCTGTTAGTGATCCTTTAAAACCATATTAAATCAACCTATGTTGGCCACTTTATATCAAAAAACAATCCATAGAATGCACGTGTCTATAGGTACTTCTTAGGTATCTGAGGATTTGACAACCCAAACTAGACTACAAGGACCGTCCTACCTTCTTCTTTTGGGTAAATTTGAGTGTGAATCAAAATTTGGAGCCGCTGCCAGGGACCCAAGTAAGTCATATAAACACCCATTCTATTCTCCCTCGTTTCTTCTTTTCTCATCCAAATTCTCTTATCTTTTCCCTATCTCGTTTTTTTTGGCGCATGTCCGCCTACACCCGCAATCAATAAAACCATCTAGTTAGGGTGGATAGTCTTGGGGTTGGGGAGTCAAGTACACCAAGGGACTCTTTCCATTAGATCCTAATATTCCTAATACTCGACAGTCCAAAATTGAGCCAATTTTAATGGAAGTTATTCAAATAAACCAACTCATAAACCTGGGTGGGAACCAAAATGGAAACCCAAATGAGGCAGCCCCATACTTGGGGAATGCAATTGATCAAACCATGAATGACTACCTCACACATTACTGGACCAATTCCCCCTCATGCATTAGACACAATTTCTTATGAGATTCCAACTACATCTTTAAACCCCATGTCCTAAACAACCTTCCCACATTCCATGTAATGGAGTCTGAGATGCCCTACCTTCACTTTAAAGAGTTCAATGACATTGTAGAAACCATGTGTCCCCCACATCAACTAGAATCAGCTAAGATGAGGTTATTTCCTTTTTATTTAAAGGATAGAGATAAAAATTGGCTAAACAATTTTAGACCATCATCCATAAACTCTTGGTACCAACTAAAAAGATAATTCTACAAAAAATACTTTCCCCACCACAAAACAATTTCACTTAAAAAGAGTATCCAAAACTTTTTTGAAAAATACGGAGAGTCATTCTATGAAACCTAGGAGAGGTTAAAAGACACTCTAAACATGGTTCCGCACCATGGTTTTTCTATTCCTGAACAAGTGAGAATTTTCTATGAAGGGTTGGGCCCAGGGAACAAACAATTCATTGACATGATGTGTAATAGAACCTTTAAAAACAAATCCCCAAATGACGCTTACGAGTATCTAGACAGCCTTTTTGAACAAAAACAATCATTGGGAACTTCACCTTATTCTAAAAAAGCCACAAAGAACTACTGGAATTCATACACTTAGAGAAGAGGAAAGCCTTAGGGCTAAACTCGCAGCACTCTCTAGGAAGGTTGAAGAAATAGACCTTAGGAAAGTCCATGAAATCCAAAATGTAGACATTTTTTGCACAATTTTTGACAAACATGACCATAAGACAGAAAAATGCCCAACCATTCCATCCATCAAGGATATTATTTTAGGAGGACCCCCAATGGATGTGAATTCCTTGAACTTTCAAAAGCCTCAATACCAAAACAACTTCAACCTAAGGTATAATGACCACACAGGCTTCCGCTGGAAAGATAACCAACAACCTAGACAACCACAGTGACAAAATCCTTATCCCCATCAGAAATACCAAACCCATAACCAGTTCCAAACCCAACCTATCCAATACCAATAGCCACTGGTCCATTTTCAACATACTATCCCACCTTCAAAATATCCCCCTGGGATAAACCAATATTCTCAAGCACCAACCCAAAACTGTTCCACAAAGCCTGATAGAACAACTATGCAAATAAATGGAAAGGATGAACTCGGAAGTCTCTTCCCTTAAACAAGAACTTCAAACCATAAAAACTGGAAAGGCACCCATGCCTACTCAGGCGGTACCGTCCTAAACTTCAAGGGGAGATTCAAGTTTCTCTCAAACAGATCATGAACAACTAAAGGATGTGACTATTTTATGTAGTTGGAAATCAATTAAGAAGCCTAAAAAACTAATTCAAAACCCACCTGAAGATTCAAACTTGGATGAAAATTCAAATGAACCAAATGATCAAACTGAAAAACACAATAACATTGTCAAAGAAACAACTCTTCAACAAATAACCCCACAACCTGCACCATTTCCTCAACGCATGGGGGGGAAAACCAAGCCTGAGTTGAGTGAAACATTGAGGGAAATCTTCTTACAAGTCCGGTTGAACATTCCACTTCTCGATGCCATCCAAACCATACCTTCCTACTCAGAGTACCTTAAGGACTTTTTCACTTTTAAAAGAAAATTTTCACATAAAAACCAAGTCCTTTTGGAAGCTAATGTGAGTACCACCACTCAAGGGACCATTCCTCCTAAGTTTAAAGACCCGGGTTTCCCTTACATAAATGTTGAAATAGGAGAGAGAAAAGTTGTCAAGGCCTTGTGTGACCTAGGTGCTAGTGTCAATCTCATAACTTATGTTGTGTACTGCCAGTTAGGAATAGAAGAACTCTAACCCTCATCTGTCACACTTCAACTTGCTGATCGTAGCATTAGGGTTCCAAAGGGAATTTTAAAGGATGTTTTGGTAAAGTTTGAAAACTTCATCTACCCTATTGACTTCATTGTCCTTGACAACCATCCAAACTTAGGAAATAAGGAACAAACCTCAATCATCCTTGGTCGTCCATTCCTTGCAACAATCAACTCTGTTATCCGAGTCCGAAATGGGAACATGACCATCACCTTTGGGAACATCAGTCTATACTTGAACATCTATAATGCAAGCTCACAAATAGGGGATGATGAGGAAATTCATGAAGTAAACATGATAGGAAGCATTGATAATGAATCCATATAACATCAAGGAATATTTGATGAATGTTTAAGTCAGTATGAGATTGATTTCCTTTGTTCACATGAAGGATGTTTGTCTCCTTGGCTTGAATCATTTTCAAATTTCTCTTATAATGAAGTCTTAGGTCCAAAAATCAGTGAAACCTTTCAAGCATCCTTCCCTAAATCTGATCAAACCAATCTTGTAGCTGAAACTTCTATATGTGGGGAATCAATCCTATCTGAAACTCTAAAAAAAGAAATTGATATTGATCCAATGACCCAATATTCTGCTGAAATTATGAACCAACCTGATCTTGAATTGAAGGAACTTCCCACTGTGCTCAATTATGCCTTCTTAGGGGATAATCAAACACATACTATTGTCATTTCTTCTTCACTTGAAGACAATCATGAGAGGTTGCTTCTAGATGTACTTAGGAAACATAAGAAAGCCATTGGATGGACACTGTCTGATATTCCTGGGATTAGCCCACTTATGGGGACTCATAGGATTGTTCTGGAATCTGTTTCAAAGCCATGTCATGAACCTCAATGGAGACTCAATCCTAATCTCATGGAGGTTGTAAGGAAAGAACTTCTGAAATTGTTAAAAGCTGGTATCATATATCCCATAGATGAGAGTGAATGGGTGAGCCCAATCCATGTGGTTCCAAAAAAGTCTGGAATCACAGTGATAACCAATGAGGATGGAGAGATTCTTTCAACAAGGGTGAGTAGTGGATGGAGGGTCTGCATTGACTATAGGAAGCTAAACTCATTCACCAAGAAAGACCATTTACCCTTACCAATCATTGACCAAGTCCTTGAGAGAGTGGCAGGTCATGACTTCTAATGTTTCTTAGATGGGTACTCGGGGTATAATCAAATTGAGGTCTCCCTAGAGGATCAAGGGAAGACTGCATTCACAAGTCCATTCGACACCTTTGCTTTCAAACGCATTCCCTTAGGGTTATGCAATGCCCCTGGAACCATCCAACGGTGCATGATGGGAATCTTCTCAGACATGGTAGGGGATTTTCTATAGGTCTTCATGGATGACTTCTCTGTGTTTGGGGATACATTTGAAGGATTTCTGCAGAATTTGGAGAGAGTCTTGTCAAAATGTGAAGAAAAAAATCAGGTCCTAAACTGGGAAAAATTCTATTACATGGTTAAAGAGGGACTAGTTCTAGGCCATCTGGTCTCAGGTAGGGGGATTGAAGTTGATAAATCCAAGGTTGACATCATTCTTCACCTTCCATCACCCAAAACTGTCAAGGAAGTGAGGTCTTTCTTAGGACATGCTGGTTTCTATAGAAGATTCATCAAGGACTTTAGTTAAATCTCCCACCCCCTTTGTTCTCTCCTAGTAAATGATTCTCCATTTGTTTAGACAGAAAGCTGTGAGGCTTCATTCTCAACCCTCAAATCCTCTCTCACCTCTCCTCCCATTATGAAATCTCCAAATTTGAAACTTCATTTCGAACTTATGTGTGATGCCAGTGACTTTTCTGTAGGAGCTGTGTTAGGAAAACATTGTGATAAAACTTCTTATGTCATTGATTATGAAAGAAAATACTTAAATGATGCCCAAATAAACTACACCACTACTAAAAAGGAGTTACTTGCTATTTTGTTTTCCTTAGATAAGTTTAGGTCCTACCTCTTAGGATCCCCCATCACTGTGTTCACTAACCATTCTACATTAAAATACCTCTTCCAAAAACAAGATGCGATGGATAGACGGATTAGGTGGGTCCTTCTCTTACAATAATTTGACCTCACAATAAAGGATAAAAAGGGAGTTGAAAATGTTGTAGCTGATCACCTCTCTATGATGGAATTCGAAGAAAAATCAAATCAACTTTCTGTGTCTGATTCATTTCCTGATGAACACCTATACTTTGTGAGTGACTGCCCTTGGTATGCTGACATAGCCAATTTCATAGTTACAGGATTCATTCCCAAATTCCTAGGGACACAAGCTCTAAGTAAGTTTCTTTCTGATGTCAAACACTATGTGTTTGATGATCCTTACCTATTCAAGTTCTGCCCTGATCAAATCATTATGAGATGTGTTCCTCAGTCTGAGCAAGAGTCCATTCTAATATTCTGTCATGCAGAGGCATGTGGAGGCCACTTTTCCCCAAAGAAAACCACTGCAAAGGTCCTCCAAAGTGGTTTCTAATGGACTAACCTCACTAAGGATTCCTACAAACACTACCAAAGTTGTCCTCAATGTCAAAAATTAGTATCCATTACCAAAAGGAATCAAATGACCCTCACTCCCATTCTGGTCGTCGAAATCATTTATTGTTGGGGAATTGATTTCATGGGACCCTTCCCAAACTCTAGGGGATACCTCTATATCCTTTTAGCTATTGATTATGTCTCAAAATGGGTTTAAGACATTCCCACCAAGTCGAATGACCATCATGTTGTGATCCGATTTCTAAAAGAGCTCATATTTTCTCGATTTGGAATTCCTAGAGCTATAATCAGTGATCGAGGAACCCATTTCTGCAATCTCCCATTCTCTTCACTCATGTATAAGTATGGTATTTCTCATAAAGTTTCCACTATATACCATCCTCATACCAATGGTCAAGCTGAGTTAGAAAATAGGGAGATTAAGAATATTCTTGAAAAAACTATCAACCCCTCTAGGAATGATTGGTCGGAGAAACTCTTAGATTCTCTTTGGGCATATCGTACAGCATTAAAAACCATCCTAGGAATGTCACCATATAGGTTGGTTTATGGAAAACCATGTCGTTTACGTATTAAAATTGAGCATAAGGAATTTTTGGCAATCAAAAAAATGAATTTCGACATTTCTTTAGCTGAAGAAAAGATGAAATTAGATCTTAATGAACTTGAGGAACTTAGGATGGAGGCTTATGAAAATTCAAGGATAAATAAACCTAAATTTCAAGCCTACCAATCTATGAATATCAAAGTTAAACATTTTGAACTAGGAAATTTTGTGCTCTTGTGTAGTTCAAAACCTCATTTACACCCAGGAAAGTTAAGGTCTAGATGGTCAGGTCCATACATAGTGCATAAGGTGTACCCCCATGGGGCATTAGAGATTCAAGATCCCACAAGTGGTTACATTTTCAAGGTCAATGGTCAAAGGTTAAAACCATTCTTTGAATCATTCAATAAACAGGAAATAGAGGTGGAGTTAACTGAGCCAACCTATGAACCAGAAAAAAAAATTGATAGATTTAGGATCCATGTCGGGATAACGACGTTAAACAAAGTGTTGCATGGGAGGCAACCCATGGTTTTAATGTTTTCAATCTTTTTGGATTAATTTTTTTATTAATCATTTTTATATTTAAAAAAATAGACTGTTGATCTGTTCTTCTATTATGAGTATGGATGAGTACGAAAGGGGAGAACCATATTCATCCGTGTCACGTGGTGTGATCCCGGAGTTCTACCTTACCTAGAAACTAAAAAGAAGACAATGTATCATCAGTTGATTTCAAAAAAAAGGAAAACCATAAAAATGATGAGACTTGGTATTAAATAAATTGTTGTGTTGTTTTTTTGGTTTGGTTTGTTCTTGTTTGTATGGTTTAGGGACTATTTTTTGGTGATACATATTCAATAAAGGAGGTGACTACATCTCCCATGAGACCAAAGAGTCATTTGGGATCACCAAAATCATCATTATGATGCCACCAGGTGAACTTGTTCCATGCCCTTTCCAACTCATTTCCCCCCACCCACTTCTCCTCTATTTTCTTTTTACGAAACTGGGGACAGTTTCATTCTAAGTTGGGGGGTGTGGAAACAAAATGTTTGTTAAAAAAACAATGATAATAAAAAGTAATGTAAAATTCCTTTATCATTCATATAATAACATCTTTGCTCACATTAAAACTACACAGCAAATAATTTTTATTTCCTTGACTCTTAATTTAATTCATGACTAAGTTTAAAAGCATTGATTTTGGAAGTTTGGTTGTCCAATGAAAATTTTCATCTTTTTTATTCTCATCCATTAAATAAAAATGCCACAATGCACGTCCACTAGACTGTGGGGTACTAATTTCAATTTTTGGTGTCCCATAATAAATAGCATATGCTGGTTTGATTTTTATGAATAATATGAGTATTCAAAAAAATAATAAAATAAAAATTTGCGTGTAGAGAAATGGATTGAGAAATTGCGAGGCTTTCGGCACTTGGGGATCGTGACTCCAGAGTTGTATAGCCTTGAGTTTTTCACTCTATCTCTATTTATGGAAATATGACTTTGTTTTTTATTAAGTTAACTCGAGGCGATGCCTGAGTATGTGGGCTTCACTTGGTGCCCTAAGGCCTTTGAGTCTGGGAGTCATCGACAAAGTCTTGCTACATGGGTTAATTTGATTAACTGCAATCTCAATTACTATGGCAATATTGCAAAAAAATCCAAAAAAACAGGAATGAAGAATACTCATATTAGGATTAAATGTGATTCCACCTAGCGCTTCCATGATTTCCCCCTTGAATAAAAATGAACCCCCATATCTATTGCGATTCACAACACATCATTACACCTAATTGAGTTGGATGAAGTATGATGATGGATTTGACCAAAGGAATGGGATTGGGATTGGGATCTTCTTTTAAATTTATCTTTTTTAAAATTATTTTGATAGGTCATAAAGATATATTTGTGTGCAGTTTATATTGTGAGCAATGTTTGTTATAATGTGTTTGAAGAGGGGAATTCAAATAAAATCATTGAGTTATTTTCTCGGGACTAGAAAATCTCAAATTGGGGGTGTAATTATCCAATAAAAACACATATGTTAATTACATTTTAATGTTATTAAATGTTCATTTTTGATCTTATGGTCTTGAGTTAGTGGATTTTGATTTTGAACATCCATTCTCATCATTTGTGCACTTCATGCCTAATGTACACCAATTTAGGTGCAATGAATCGTCTGATTATAAGAATGTAATTATACATATTTTAATTTGATATTTTTTGAAATGTATCTTCACTTAAATTTAAACATTTTTCATTCAGGGATCAATGGATGATTCATAAAGGATAATGGAGATATTTGGCGATGAAAAGAAACAATTCTGGAGAAGGCAGATTGGACACCATCCCACTGATGAGAATGTGGGGCCCACAATACAGGACCAATGAAGCCCAAATTTAGTAGGATACTAGAAAAAATATATAGGAACAAATAATTCTTCATTATCCAGTTCTAATTCTTTATCCATTATGGTTATTTATGCGGCCCAATTTAGAGATAAAATTATGGGCTAGATTCTGTGGCCCAGAAAAACAATCCCACTAATATGATCATATCTCGGAATCCAAAACTCCAAATGGGACCATATTTTACAGAAGGTTAGAAGACATCATTGGTCCCATTTTCTTATTCTATGGCCCACTCTTATTCGGCCATATTGAATTACTTACAAGTGATTATGTTTGGTGGAAGCAAGCTGGATGCCACCTCAGGTCAAGGGTGGAAAATCAACTCTCCCTCAACTTTCCACCCACCTATGGCCTACCAAAATTAATTGAGAAGACGTGGACTTTTGGAGGATCTACCTAAGGCTTCAAAAATTCCTATTTAAGGCAGTGGTGGTGGAGGATTTTATAATCTTTGGTGCTTGGTTTCATTGTAGTGTTATGCTGCTGTTTTGTGTTTGTAATCGCATTTCTTTCTCATGTAAGTTGTTTAATTCACCTTAGTTTCTAAATAAAAGTTCTTCATTTACTCTTATTCAGTTCATATAATTATCACGTTGATATCGTTGGTTCAAGGTGTGGATTTATTCATACCATACTTTGTGATAGTTATCATACAATGGAGGAGTGATCGATTTTTGTTGTTATTTTTTACTTCTTCAATTCCACACTCATAAGTATACTTCCCACTTCCGTTGAAGACATGTCATCAATGGAGGGATAACTATATTATGGGTTGTCCAAGTGAGTAGAAACGGTATAGATTGTATGTTATTTATCACTCCATTAATGGATAATTACTTATTTTAAATGAGATTTTTATTTGATGATTTTAAAACCTTTTCTTCCTTATTGAATATAAGGTAACACATTTCAAGTGCTAATAAGAACCTCTAGCTTGGAGTGCTCAAAACTTTGATCCTTCAAGTGTATAGGTGATTAGTATTAGGTTGTGCAGTCATTAAACTAGTAAGTGATGATTTCGTTTGATCTTCTTAAATGAATCCATCTCAATTATAAGAAAATTGAAATCATTAAAAAAGGAATTCATCCAATCCACCCCGAGCGATAACCTAGGATCCACTCATTACCTTATTTTTAATTAACTCAAATCTGATAGTGATATTTTAAAACCATCTTAAATCATCCTATGTTGCCCACTTCATATACAAAAACAATCTATAGAATGCACGTGTCTGTAGGTACTTCTTAGGTCTCTGAGGATTCGACAACCCAAACTTGACTACAAGGACCATCCTACCTTATTCTTTTGGGTAAATTTAAGCGTGAATCACCAACCTAAATCACCATTTTCAAATTTTCAAACACTTGGGAACATATACCAATTCTCAATTCTCATAATGTATCTTTTAGAAATTTAATGGTCCAAACATCCTTGGTAAATTTATAAAACATAATGGCATAGGTCTTTATTGTATGGGGTGCTCATAATATTTTGCAATTTGTGCTTCATCCTAACTTCCTATAAAAAATTGTTGTCAAAATGCAAGCCAATGTCACTGATAATCATCTTTGTCACCCCAAAATGAGAAAAAATATTCTTTTTCATAAATTTTATGGCTGCTTTGTCCATATTTAATTTGTTCACCACATCTTCAACCCATTATAAAATAGAATTGATTCAAAATGGTATGTAATTTTTATCCCACAAATTTCTAAATGGATTCATCAATTTAGTCTCCCAACCATAAAAAAATATAAAAATCCATGATAGCGTGCTGGGGAATTTTATTACGTTTTCTAATATTTCCGATTCTTTGTCAGCAGTCACAAGATGGCCCAAATATATATTTCTTCCTAATATACTGTAGGTCATAAAAATAAACTTTGTAAAGTTTTGGCTATAGTCCACTTTGGGCCATAGTGTCCACTTGTTTGTGCGGAGTGAAAAAAGTACAACTAAATTGCAACTTCATTTTCGATCACACATCTCTAAGTTAGTCCATAACCATACTGCTTGAAGAGTGGTGAATTATCCCAAAATTAGTGTCATACATTAGATAATAATTTATTTATTTACTGGTATAAAAAATGTGGGTACATAGCTCTTATGGCCAAATAATTAGCAATATATTACAAAGATGTGTTCATATGAAAACTCATCTCAAATTTAAACTTCTTATTATTAGGAAAGATTGGGAAATTCCATGATTTAGATATGTTTGTACATAATATCATATTCCCCTTTCTCATCATGAATCAAAATATCATACTCTTATAATAGTATAATCCATCTGATTAGGAGAGTTTTAGCATCCTTTTTCACAAGAAAATACTTTGATGTCGTGTGGTCAGTATGAAAAACCACCTTAGAGAGCACAAGGATGGGTTTAAACTTACCAATAGAAAACACCACTATATAAAGTACCCTATATTTTGTAGTGTAGTTTACTATATCTTCTATTAATATTATACTGGAATAATAATCTAAGCAAAATAGTTTATCCTTCTTTTATCCAAGGAATGATCCTACTTCATAATCATCGGTGTCACCCATGAGTTCAAATGGTTCCTCTTAGTTAGAATAGATACTGATGGGGGTGGTGATCGACCACATATTCAACTCTTTAAAAGCCTCTTTAAACCAATCATCAAACATAAATTACATGTCTTTAACAAGCATCTGAGTGATTGGTAATGAAATGTTGAAAAATCCTTATTTAATAAACAATAAAACCCAACATGGCCGAAAATATTATAATTTACCATAATGTAGTTGAATATTGTAATTCCTTGATGAATTTAATTTTGGATGAGTTGGATTATATTCCCATCATGGAATTATGGTGTCTACAAATGATATCACTGGTTACCATGAAATTTAATTTATCCCAATTAAATAAGTGGCATGTCTCTTCACATCCTTCATGGACCAAGTTAATATTTCTAATTATCATACATTGAATGATAAATAATCCATAAAAAATTTCTAAGGAATCCTCCACCATCCTATTAAAAATATGTTCCATGCACTGCTAAAATGTGGTTATTGCATTATACATGGAAAATGACACATGAATGTAAGTGAAGGTATTATCGGTATATGTGAATGTGGGTTTTTACTGAACATCTAGTGCCATAGAGATCTTATTATAGCTAGAATAAACATATAATAAATTTTTGCATTCATTCTCTACTATCCTCTCTAACATATGTTCAATAAAAGGATGGGTAATGTAATATTTTTGTGTTTCCTCATTCAATATAATATAGTTAACACATACTCTCAATTCCATCATTGTTCAAGTATAAATGAGCTCAACATATTTCTTAATCCCCATAATCCTGACTTTATTTGAAAAAACATGCAAAAGAATCACCTATTCACTATTTCAAATGGGTTAAATAATATTGGAACATATGATCTTCAAAACTTACTTCTTTACCACTTACTTCATGGGTGGGGTCATCCATTTTTTATGATGTATTGTATAGTTATCTTATTATTCCAACATGAATTAATGAGTACACACCAAAGAGATGATGGATTTTATATTGGAAATAGTCTAGGGTATATCCATATTTTTATTCTTTAAAACAAATATCAATTGTTTCTCCTAATCCTTAGATAAAGTTTCACTTAAAAATACTAACATTGCCACACATTGAAGTTCCTAGTCAGGATCCAAATATCACTGAGAGGGGGAGGGGTGAACCAATGATATGATTTTTCATTTTTATATTTCCTTCTTTTTGAAACAAAAATATCCTCTTATTAAAGAGTTTCTTCCCTGATGGACACACACAATCACAAGAAAATAATATTTACAAGGTTCACTACTCAACAAGAGTAGTTACATCCTTGGTATTGTACATAAAAAATCAAGTACCACACAATCCACTAGAAAACAATCCTTTGATGTGGAATACAATGTGTAGGATATTCTTTTACACTCATGGAGCAGTTGGAAAACAATTTGCAAACACATGGGAACCCCCTTAGCACAAATAGGGTAAAATAAAGTTTTAGTGCTTTTTAATCAGCTTTCATAGTTTAATCTTTCCAAACAATTATTCTCTTTCTAACCCAGAAGCTAGTAAGAACTTATTTTCCCACAACGCACTACTTATGTTGAAATAAAATCTGGCATTCCCTCTTATAGGTTTATTACACATAAAATTCAAACCTTGTGAGAAAAAATACCTTTTTTCATGAAAATACTTTTTCTTGCAACTCTTCTTTTCCACATAGAACAGAATTTTTTCGTGCAACACTTTCTTTTTCACGTAGCACTTCCTTTTCCGCACAGCTCTTCTCTTTTTCACGCACCACACAATAATTAAATAATTTAACATGTTAGAGCTCTATATTTTTCTAAGTGTCTAGTACACAAAAATTATAGGGGTCACCACGTATTTATTTTAATTTTTTACCCTACGTGAAATACATTAATCCTCTCGTAAAACCCTTTTTATTGACATAAAAACTACTTCACGCAACATCATATTTCTTGCACTTTATTCAGTTTTTCACACCTTTAATTCCTCTTCTATTTTTCTCCATTCTGATCTCAAAACCCCACTTGCACATAAAATTTTAAACTGCATTCCATATTTCACACAAAACCAATCTTTTTTGCAGCCTCATTTTTTGAGCACTTTGACCAGTTTTTCATGCACTCCTTGCCTTAGAAAAATAATGATATTCTATTAAAAAAAATTAATTACATGCAACTATGAATACCCCATTAAATTTATCATGAAAATTTATCTTCCAAAAACACATGTCTTCTTCTTTTCCAATGATAGTGGAGAGTGATAGGGAGTTTCTTTAGTTAAAGACCAAATTGATCCACAACTGATGGGATAAGGTTAGTAAATGAGTCTCTATACAACTATACAAAAACAAGTAGGATATCTTCATATTATTTCATTATGGTTCAATATAATATAATTTTGGTTCCATACTTGAATAAATCTTATTATAAGGACTTAGAAAAACCATATCTCTCCCCCACATAAGTAACTAAATGAAAATATTTTATTTCATCTCCATGATTCATTGAACTATAAATGACAGATAGGACCTACTCATTTCCCACCTAGAAGATTAACTGATATTTATTTACATCAATAATTACATTTCTAGTGGAAATTAATGGTCAACCAAGGATGATGGGTACCTCAATTTCTTTTTCTATATCTATGATCATAAAATCACTAGGAAAGATAAATTTGTATACCTTTACAAAATAATCCTTTGAGGATTCAGCGAGGATATTTCATGGACCTATTGACCAATTAAATTGAAAATCATTTCAATTTTAGACCACTCAATAAAATCTTCTTGAAAACTATTATCACCATAATATTTATGCTTTCTCCCAAGTCAAAAAAAATCATATGGTACACAAGCCAATTTTACATGGAATTGAAAAACACCATGGGTCAAATATATTGGGAGGGATATTCCTTTTTACCATTTTAAGGAGTTCCTCACTTAAATATAACACACACAAATCCTCCATTTGATTCTTATTTTAAGAAAATTCTTTAATAAAATTAAAAAAATTAGGGATTTGAGTAGTATCCTCCATTAAGGGTGTGTTGATGCACAAATGCTTGAACATTTTAAAAATTTTATTTCAATTATCCATGGTGTATACTCTTTAGAAATGGAAGAGGTATCCTATAGGTTAGTACTTATTTATACTATTTGTATTTTTCTTCTTGGAATACCTGTTTATATTTATAAACTTCCTTTAGCTTTCAATTTTATGCTTCTTTTTGGGGAGGTGGTGATGTTGTCCTCACTCTTCCTAATTAGTCTCAATTTTTTCTATAATTCAATCCAACTTCATAAAGTAATCACTTTGTATTCCTATATTTAAACTTTTGTGTTCCCCAAAAAATATATAGAGTCACTTATTCAATTTCTAGGTATGTATTCTTAAATATATATTAATAATATTTACTGATCCATTGTGGTTTTACAAGTAATTATCATGATTCTACAGTTTTTTCTACTTGACTGGGGTATTGGTCATTCTATTTGATGTACATAGTGGCCAACTCCTCAAAAGAAGGTTGGGTATCCTGTGATAGATTCAGGAAGTATTGATAAAATGTTGTCCAAGGGGTATGAAATTATTTTCTAGTATGTATCACTGGTTGTTATACATGGGAAAAAACTAGAGGACCTAGATTCCAAATGGTATTCCTCCCTATATAAAATCGCCAACCTTTCTTTTACTAAACTGGAATCACTCCAAAATCATACTGATATTTTATAGTCTGGATGAGGCCATTTATCATTGATTAAATTCACTTAATACAAGGTGGATTATTATACTCTATCTATCTAGTCTTGAAAGTGGTGAGGACATCCACACATCTCTCATAAAATAACTCTAGGAGTCTCATATATGGATCTTGGATTATGGAGTGCGAAGAGTGACTCCATTTTTTAGACATGACTTCAAGTTGGATGGCTATCTTGGTGGTCTCATCAAACCGATGAACCCCTATCTTAGCTAGGCCTCTCCCACCTTTCTACTATGATACATTATTGTCTAGGTCATCCAAAATAATATGAGCTTCTGAAGTGTTCTTCCTCATCAATCCTCCTTCTATGGATGAATCAACAATACCCAAGAATTATTTTTCAATACAAAATAATTTTTTTTATTTTATCCATATAGTAACTGTTTGATAAGGTAATCGTCTCATCATCTCCTTAAAATGATCAAAATAATTATATGTGGAATCCCCATCATTCAGTGAAAATATTTTTATGTCACTCTAGAGTTTACCCATTTTCTCTAGTGGGAATTTTTTTTCAAAAATTTTTGTTCATGTTCTTACCATGTTAGGATGGATATTGGAGGATATTACTTCAACCACTTATTATCATTCCTAATCTATGATAATTTATAATTTTAGGGGTGGATGGAATTATACAAAAGCCTGATTTTTTAAAGTGTCACAAACATAAAAAAAATTAACATTTGGTCATGTAGATACTCATATAGAGGATACACAATTATGAATATTTTAGAGGGTACTAAATTTCAAATAAAAGTTATTATAAAAGATGGGAAGTCACATAGTACTTGGTGTAGCTCTATCTAAACATGGGTATCCATAGTTCATCAGAGTTATCTCATTTTGGATAGGTTATCTAGAACCAACAAGTTTGGAAAAATCATCATGACTAGAATAAGCCCCTTGATTATTTCCCATTAAATATCTTCAATACTGAGAGATATGATACTCGGTTTTTGGAAGTCGTTCAAGGGGTTTCTTATCATCTTAAATCCATGATTATGTGAAAGGAACATGGATCAGGAACCTATGACCTATGACTGAAAGGATAAGAAAATATTTTTATGTCAAAAGTAACTAAAATAAAACTAAAAATAGACAAGAGAAAAATGAAATATGTAATCAATAGTGATTTTTGAAGGTAGTTCAGATATTATTCTCTATAAATGGAACCAAAAACATGCACACTCTATGAATTTGTAAACTTTTAAGGGAATCTATTAGATTTTATATTTAAAACACGAGGCATTAATAACTAATAGCACATAGATTAGTATAGATAATTGGAGTCTTGAGGTGAAACCATAGGAAATGGAGAAGATCCTATAAAAACCAATGATTTATTATTATTATTTCAATGATAAAGAATAAAATATCAAATGGTTTTACACCAAATTAAAAGGTGTAAATAGGGAGGAAATAAACACAAGGTAGGACTGCAACTTAAGTGTTTCTAAAATTCATATTTAAGGCCTAGGAAGTGGACCAATTTTAGAGTAATGGGTCCTATGAATAATGAGTTAATATCCTAGTGATCCAAATGGGACACTAATTTTTAGAATCCTTTGAAATAATAATTCCTATTATTTGGCACAAACTAGTCATACCCAGGTATATTGAACCCTCTCTTGAGGTAATCTATAACTAACCTCGGTTAGTAAGGTCAATATTAATTCAAGAGGTGGAGTAAGGTTTGCTCAGTATTTCTCTCCCACCCCACACTAGGTTGGGTTTAGTCCATTAATCATCATCATTTTCTATAGATATTTAATGGATAATATATAACATAATCATAATGGGTTATTATTTTTCCAAAAGTGATTCACCATTCATTTATTCATTCAACACCTATCATAGATCCTCCTACTCTTAGTCCACCACCCCTAAAGTGATTATTCACTCTTGATAAATTGATTAGACCTAATGAGACAAAGAGATGAAATTTATAATGATTGATTTAAGTATAATATAGAGTATAAGAAATTTGAGAAAGGAAAATAAAGAACATTCATGAAAAACTTTTCTTTTTCCACCAATCCATAAGACATCAAAATGTCTAAGATTAAAAACAGGAGTCTCCACCTTCCCCTAAAAAAAATTTCCCTTTCCTTTAAGTTCTCATAAACTTCCTATATTCCTTAATGTAAAATTTACCAACATTTTTAAATTTTAACATATATATCTTTAAACAATACTATAATCCCTATGACATATCCCTTTCATTCACGGTGTAGAGTAATAAAAATCATGAATCCTTGTGGGGTGATGACTAGCACTATGATGTAATACCATATACTAGAACATAAAAATAGTTATTTTTAAATTCTAAACTAAAAATATCATAACCTGTTTGGATCCTAAAATATCTTAAATAATATCCTCGGAAAAAACTTCTCTACTGAGAAAAAGGAGGTGTGGTTGGATTTTATGGTGTAGCACTTCAGTACCCTAAGAATTAGTTCTTATATCACATCTGGAACCTCTATAGTGTAGTCAAATAGCTATGGTAAACATTAAATCCCAGGATCCATTCTCTATGATTGAAAAATAATCTCAAACCACATTGATAATTCTATGATGCATAAGAGTGGTTGTGGTGTTGGTCCTTCCTCAGTCAGGATCTAGGAAAAAGTTCAAATCTTCTATGGCATAGGGCTTAGTTCTATAGGGTAGTGACTTATTCGATTTTCCTACATCAAACTTTATTATATAATATTTATATTATATTATATTTACTACTAAAATGACAACTTTTTTAAAACCTTTTGATCATGTCCTCTCTAGAGGTCTACCATATCGCCCCGCACAGTGCATGTTAGGAATAACTTTTCTTATACCTCAGAGCCCCACTAACCTACATGGGTGTTTTGATAAATCTATTCCACACATTTATGAAATTACAATTGTGAATTTCTAGCTACCTTTAGGTGGATATGTAGTCTTACCTCTAGTTAATTTATGTCTTGGTGTTGGCCCATTTGTTTATTTTCTTCTATGTCTTGAACAACACATAGCTATATGATTAGGTTTTGTGGTGTAAGTAAGGTATTTATGGGATTTACATAATGTATGACTTCATCAACTTGCCTAAAATTTATCTAAATATTTAGAATTATATAGTACATAATTTCAGTTTCACCATAGAATCTTCCTCCAGTCAGTAGCTTTAACAGAAAACAATGAAAGTCTTGGGATTTGAAGCAAATATTTAATGATATCAAAAACTTCTTGGTAGCATGGTACCCCATCTATGTTTTAGTCTCCCTTGGTACCCTTGTATTAATCTTTTATTCTCTATGGGGATACAAAAAATAAAATTTGTGTTCCACAAAACGAGTCACAATTCTTCAAAATCATATAATGGCATTCAAATCAATGAAAACATTCAATTTGACCACAAAATAATTGAAAATGCATGAAAAATGACTGATTTGATTCACAAAAATTAATAAATTATGGAAAAAAGTAAATTCATAAAGGACTCATTATCTATATTTATTATACATGAGTCTAAATCACTTTTTTAAAATATGAGACAAACTGTGACATCCCATTACCCACTTTCAAGAATTTCCCATGTCTTCACTTGTTTTCTTCTTTAAATTGGGGTTATTTTGGACTCTTGAGGGTGGAAAAAATTTGATGAGAAAAATGATGTAAATAAAAGGGATATATATTGTTTTAATTAATGGATTCTAAGTATAAATATGTTAATGGATTTTTAGTGTTATCCCTGAGTTTGAAGAATGCCCAAGGTGCTTTGGGATTTCATTTAAGAATCTAGACTTTTAGAAGTCAGCAGGAGAAATAAATTTTATGTAATGGGAGCACATGATATGTAAATTATGTAGGGAAGATGTTGCGAACCTGGTATATTATGTGAAAGGATTACCCTACATATAAATTTTATATTCCAGTAATGTTAAAAATCGTGTTTTTAACAATATGGTGAAAGTTTTTTCGACAAATGAGGACCTCGAGGATTACATGATGTTTAAATGGGATACACACAATTTAATGTAATGAAAAGGGATATCAGGGAACTATATGAGTGATATGTTTATTTATTGAACATGAAACCTCCTTTCTCTCAACCTAGATCTCCTCTCCAAGATTTTTGGGAACCTTTGTTCATTTCATATTGATTCATTTTGTGATCAATCAGTGTTTTGGTTGGGTTTTATCTGTTTGAGTAAGAGATCCTTTCTGCTTCTTCATTTAATTTAACAATGTTAGTTTCTCTGTGTTGTGTTACTAGATAAGTTAACCCATGGTGATTTTTCTCATTATTAGATTATATATTTATTTATTTAATCTTATTCTGGGATCTGATCTTTTGTTGGTTGTGGTACAGTGGGTGTGATTTCTTGTGGTTTGTGTTGTTTTCTCTTCTTTACTAAACCTTTTGTTTAATTGAATCAACTACGATATGTTTGGATTGGTTATAGGGCCTATGTTGTCATTGTTACTTCTTCCTTATTGGTGGATCCTATTACAAGTGTGTTAGACCCATGTTTTTAGGTAGGTAGTTCTATCTCTAGATTATGTTGGTGAGCTTCGTTGCTCCTATTTTTTTAAAAAAAACAAATTAAGTACTATGATTGATTGATTTTATTTGTGTGTGTGGAAATGGGTTTTTGATAAATATGGTTTTTCCATAGTTTTGGTAAATGAAAAAGTGTTTTTCAAATCATTGTAAATTGTTTTTTAAATGATTTTCAAATAATGACTGATGAATATATTTTGATGAATTTATTTGGAAAAAAGATAACATGGGAAGCCATGGGTACTTTGGTGGAAGGTATTGCAATAATCCTCATCCAGTTTTGTTGGGTTTGTTCATTAAGCGTTCCTCTTCCCCTAGGCCCATTGTTCTAGGGACTGTTAGACCTATTGGGGATTTCACTTTATTAGGTTCTCCATTACTCTATACACTCAATGAATATGTCTCAGGGCTTGATTTGAATGTTATTTTATATGTTAGGAATTAGTTTCCTAGCTATCCTGGCCTACTTTGATCCTCGGTGTGATGTTTCCTATGCTTTTGAACGATTTGGGATGCTTTTCTCTTGTAATATTTTTGTTGTAAAACCATGTATTTGATATAATATGTGATTCATGATTTGGTTTTTTTTATATATCTATTTTATATATTCATATTAAATGATTTTAAATTGTTTTACCTATTCATTTGGGATTGTGGAAAAAGGGAAAATTAAAAAAAATCTATGCATTTGATATCAAAAATGTTAAACTATATATCATGCCATATTTTCTTTAAATTTAATTATGATTGGATTATTTTTTAGAGACATGATATGGAACACCTTTGTGGGGACCTATTGATCCCATTATCTCACAACCTAGGTACCCCTTTGGTGGGGAATAGATCTGGTTGTTCTTTTTTGATGAAGAGAAAAGAAAGGTTCCACAGTGAAGTGGTGAGGTTTTCTATCATATGGGTTTTGGTTATCTAGATGGTGAGATGGGGAGAGTTTTCCCACACTATCATATAGATATATTGGAGTATCAATTTTAAAATTATCCTTATTTTCTGTTGAACATTATTTATGGAGATATTTTAGCTAATATTTCATTTTCTTCTCTGCCATTGTTCTCTTTCAGTTATTAGATATATGTATTCATGTTTTCTCTCATTATTTCTTTATTTAAATGAATATATATGTCATTTTATCTTCTTAAAGATGGTAGAAATCATTCCCTCTATTTTTTGTTGATACCCAAGTGCTAGAAGCCAGCTCATGGGGATTGGGATCACCCTTCTGGTATGTGGAAAATTTGGGTTGTATACCAGTTTGAGAGGGTATTCAAGTCAGATTTTTTAAACTTTTGTATTAAAGGATATCTTCCCCCATGATTCACTGTCTTAGGCAACTTAGAGGAATTAATATAAAATTGGAAAAACTTGAGATATAGGATACAATGAGTGTCTGACCATCTCCTTCCATGATAAGACTCAAGTTAACATGGGATTTTGGGATGTGTATCTCCTGTTTGGATTTTTCTATATTAGTATTAGTTTTGTATTATGGGTTTCCTTTTTTTAACTGATGTTATTATATTTTATAATCATTTATTTTGTTTCAGTATGAAGTATTATGCCTTCGAGACATATTCTTTAAGTTTCTCAAGAGGCTGTATCTAATACTTCTTAAGGAAGCTATAATTTTGTCTGTCAACCAGAATGTACTGCAAGCTCCTAATTAAGTTGATGAGGTATATATGGAACTATATGAGATAGGGATTTGTCAAATCAGTTCTTGCATAAGAAACCATTGTTATTTGAAGGTAAAGAAGAACCATAATAGGTATATTATTGGATTTACAAGATTGATAAGATATTTTAATTCTTGGACACACCTGAGAGTATCAAGTTGAAGTTAATGGAATTAATAATTTATTTTCCCACTAATCAATGGTGGGATTCCATGGTACAGGTGAATAGGCATGTGGGCTTGTACTGGAATGGTTTAGAGATTCTCTTCTTCCATGCGTTTTTTTCATAGATGTTGATGATAATGAATTCTTTGGAGTTACTTTATTGAGATAGAGAGAGCGTTCAATGTCATTTACACCAATCGGTTTGCTGAGATGGTTCATTTTGAACCAGAGGTGGTGAAGAATGACTAGGTAAAAGATCATATGTGCCTACTGGGTTTGCGACCAGATATCATATTAAAGGTATTTATGCGAAATATTTTTACCTATCCATAGATAGTATATAAAGATATGATGTAAGAAATTAATATGCCAAGAATGGTTGGATATTCTTCCCCTTCTATTCCACCATGTGTCCGCTTCAGTGGAGTTCCAGAGAAAGAGAGGAAGTGGTGGAATCATCATAGGAGAGGTGGAGGTGTTTCTCGGTAGCATGCCTATTTGGAACCTCTAGTTGTAGCTAGTGGTGTGCCTCTGGCTTTCTATAATTATGGAAATATCGGACACACACAATGTAATTTTCATTCAATTGAAAATATTTGAAATGATTGTGGACATTATGGCCATCTATAGTGTTTTAATTAGGCTATGTCTACACCTCGGAATGGTCAGGGATCATCGGATCCAAAGGCTACTATATAATAGTAAAATGATTCGAAGACTATAGGTATCTATATGTAGGCCTCCGGAGGGATGAACATTCACATATTAGATGAGTTTATGATGGAGAAAGATACATGTCTCATGATAGTTAGAGGTGCCATCTTTATTACATCATCAGTAGTGATTAATTTATTTGATACTAATACTTCCCACTCATTTAAATCTATCCATTTTATTTATAAGATTTAACTTATAACAAATATCACGTACTTTATTATGGAGTTAGAATGACCTGTTGGGAAGAACAAAGAGTAGGGGTTTTGATGTCCTTCTTGTGGACTATCAGTATCTGATTCGGAGTTTGTATGAGATTTTCTCTTCCTTGATCTGGATTTATTTGACATCATCATCAGGATGGATTGTCTTTTTTCTCATCTTGAAGAGGTTGATTGGTATCATCAATGTGTCTCTTTTATTATGGTTTATGGGATCTAATGTATGTTTTAGGGAATGTGGGATCTAAGTTCTGGTTATGTATATCCTTCCAACCCGTATCTAGAATATTTTTGTCTTATTTATCAGTTGATCCCAATGAATTTCTTCTATTTTTGATCTTACCACTATCATTTGTGGTTTTCCTAAATTTTTCCTAGATAAATTCTCTAAGAACCCCCTAGATTGGGAGGTAGAGTTTACAGTTGACCTCTTTCTAGATACATAGTTGATTTTAATAACTTATTATCATATGGAACCATTGGAGCTGAAAGAGAATAAGATTCAATTGGATGACTACACGAAAAAGGGTTCTGTTCAGCCAAGTGATACTCCTTGAGAAGCTCCAGTTCTCTTTGCCAAGAAGATGGATGGTTCACTCTAATTGTTCTTAGACTATAAAAAATTGAATAGGTTAATGATTAATAATAATTATCTTTTTCATCATGTTAATGATTTTTTTCGATCAGATAAAAGGGGAAAAGTGGTTTTTCAAGATTGATCTTTGGTCAATTTATTATGATCTCAGAGTTCGGGTGTTTAATATACTAAAGAATGATTTTGGAAGTAGTTATGACAATTTCAAATATCTTTTGATGATTTTATTTTGTCTAACTAATTTTCATGTGGTTTTTATGGATTCGATGAATCGAACATTCCATAAGTATCTCAGCATTTTTTTAGTAGTGTTCATGGATAATATTTTGTTTTATTTGAGATTTGAGTGTGAGAATAAGAACTATTAGGTTTTGGTTCGGGAAATACTAAGGAGTCGCCATTTGTATAGAATGATTTCAAATTTTAATTTTTGGATCTAATAATTAAATCTCTCGGGGAACATGATTTGTTCTTTGAGTCCGAATTTTTACTTCTTATATTTCCATTCCATTAGTTTTGGAAATCAAAATCACTCTCTTAAATATATGTTTACTAACTTTTTATGTACCAATTATTTTAGTATTTTTTCATTGATTCATTAGTTTCTACCATTCATTTAAATGTTTCTAATGAATTATGAATATAAAAATTACATTTCTCAATCCAATCCCTCTGACTGAAGATGTGTTTGATCCATTGGATTGATTTTTTTTTAGACCAGTGGTTAGATTTATTTCTTTTCTATTTGGATAAAAATTTTAATGACCATTGGACTAACCTTTGTACTGATACATCGGACTAGCCCTCATTTAGTTCATCAGATTGATAATCAATAAGGAAGTCTATCAAAGTGAGTGAAGTTTATAATCGAAGTACATAAAAACATTTTCTACCACAAGGAATAATATTATCACTGTAATGGTATAAAAAATGATTTCGGACATTTAGTTATGCCAGAACATTGTGAGCTTTCAAAGAGACAGCTATTTGAGTCTGTTGATACAAACTCGTAAATATGACCATTGGAGGTTCACCTATAAATAGCCTGTCATTTAAGGATTTTGGGGTTGATACATTTTTCTAACTCAAGTCTTATGAAGTTTTATCTATGTGAAAATCTCTTTATAATTCATTTTTATATTTTTGAGATATTTTTTCTAAGGAATCCTTTTCAGGGTTGTTTCAATTATAACATTTTCATTAGTATCATGAATCTAATAATTCTTATGATCAAAAGATTATAAGGAAAGGAAGATGGTGAATCTAGTCTCTTAGACCGAGGGTTTCAGAGATAGGTAGATATATGTTGATAGTTTTATTGAGGTCTTCCAATGATAGAAATATGGAGCTTACACCAATTATCGTACTGAGGTATTTCCACATAAGGAAAGACATAATCTAGTGTATGTATAAAACTCTGGATACCTTTATTCAAGGTTATTGAATACCTATACTCGTAAGGTAAAAAGAGTGTATTCTTATGATATATATTATAATTCATTATTATGTTGACTATATATTTTATTTCTTTTTTTAAAAGTTCTTTTCCACTATGCATGTAATATAAAGTTAGTCTTCGTACTTACCTTTATATAATATTGGATTTATAGGTGTAAGTATGATTATGATAAAAACATAATTTGATATATTCACATCAATTTAGATTCTGATTCATTCTCTATGATCATCATATGATATATGAGTTTGATAATATTACTTTAAGAGGTATTTTTTGATAATTTTAAACTTTTTAAACTATAATTTACCCTCTGTTATAAGTAAATCCATCTAAACAACTCTTAAAATCCAAAAATTTGTATCAAATAAGGTTCTAAAACTTATATACTTGCTGATTTTTTACTATATTTAAATAATTCAAGTTGTTTAAGTTTTTATATAAACATCATGTTTATAAACTTTTTTACTGTAATGTGTATTTTTAGATAATATTTTCAATTTTTTTGTTAAGATAGAAGGTATAAATATTGAATATCTTGAAAATATGAATCATATTCCACCATATATATTTAATGGGAATGACTAAGATATTGGGGAGATATAATTAAAACGTTTCTTATCAACACTAGATTTTGTAATTTCTTAGTGCTTACTAGAAAGTATAAGATTCCTAGTAAAGAAATTTCTGCTGTTACTAATGATGAGAAGTTAGAATATCAGTTGAAATACAAAGTTAGAAACAATTTTTTATGTTCTATAATTTGGAATATCTACATTCAAGTATAATATTATGATTATTCCAATTTTATTTAGAGTAAATTGGATGTAACACATTTTGTTACATCCAAATTTATAGAAATAAGAATATTTATGCTTAGATCTTGTTAAAATCCATTAATTTTCTACCTAGTGAAAAAGTTTCAAAGATGCACCAAATTTTTATGACTATTATAAATATTCTACAATATATTGGGGAAAAAGGAATTGATGGCACAATTTTGGTTGAAAATATTATAGAAATAATACCTAATGAGTGGGAATAAAAAAGAATAGGTGTAGATGATATAATAAATCTTACTAATCTTACATTAAATTATCCAATTGCTACAATCACATAGTATGAGGGAATAATTAAAAGTGATACTAAAAAATCAAAAAGAAAAATCTTGGTTTTTATTTTCTATAGTATCCATTATACCTTCTAAATTTCATTCAATAAAGATAGTAGTGAAATCTTTGAGAAAGAATAAGATTGTTATTAAATATGATTCAATTTCATCACCACCTTTAGAAAATGAGTTAGAAAATTTGGTTAGAAGGATTAACAAGATCATTGGAATGAAATTATTTCAATATAGATACAAAAATATTCACAAGGATAAATGTTATTGGAAGGATTCTGAGGTCACTTGTAATTAATGTAATAAGGTACGACATATTCAACCAGATTGTCTAAAGTTCAAAAGGAACTATATAAAGGGAAAAAATTAGATAGAAATGAAAAAAAATATTATAATTAAAAAGGAAGGAATTTTTGGAATGATTTAGACTCTTGGAGTTCCACTTGTGGAGATTCTTCTGAAAATTCTTCTGATAATGAAAGGTCTAGACAAAGGATCACTGGACATTTTTGAAAAAGTTCCCATAGTAAATTGATTTTTAACGAAAAAGTTACATACTACTAAATGCCTTAAATATTTATCTTTAAAAAATAATTACATTGAAAGTGATAATGATAAAAATTATACATCTTCTGATGAATAATCTTCCTCATCTAGTAAAGATAATACTTTACCCAGTTATGTTAAGGTTTCTATGTTTGAAAAACTATTAGAAAATAAAAATTATAAGATTAAAAAAATGATAATTCCCAAAATAAAATTTCTAAGGAATATTAGAGAATAAATCTTTTGAAAAATGAAATATAATATATTTATATACAACTTGATAAAAATAATTTTTTTAAAAAATATTATTCCAAAGGATTTTGAAAAAATTATTTCTGAGAAAAATATTTACAAGTAAAACTTAGTTCTGAAAACAATACTGATGAGGATAAGAACACAGTTATCAAACAGAAATAAAAAATTTCTAGTTTCAATATACTACTGTCCAAATTTACCACTGGTAAGCAAAACTTTGACAAAATGTATAAACAAATTATACCTCATGGTAATATATCTAGAATGGGTTTTACAAATAAAAAACTTTTTTTAGTTATAATTACATTGTTTCTAAAAGTGAACCTTTTTTACTATGTTTCAAAGTTGTGGTCACATGAAGAAATTTTTTTCTTTAAATAGAATAAAATCTATTGTTTTTAAAAAATCTTTCATTTCAAAAAAATATGGCCACCTAAATTGTTTTCTGATAATACCAGACTCAGAAAGTTTGGGTTTAAAAAAAACTTATTTTTTGTTTTCCGAAAAAAAATAATGTACCAACAACAAAAAAATTTAGTTCATGAATAGTGGATGTTCTAGGTTCATGACTAAAAAATAGATTTCTTGAAGAATATACTCCATATGAGAGTTAGAAAATTAAATTTTGGAGATAATTCTCAAGGAGATAATATTGGTGTAGGTAAAATTTTTCTTTATAGAAGATCTCTTATTTCAAATGTCTTATTTGTTATAGGACTTAAGGAAAACCTTATAAGCATAATTCAGTTATTTTATGAGGGTTACCATTCAATATTTAGAAATGATAAATGTACTATACATTGTTCTAATGATGAATTTATCTTTCTACCAATCGTTATGAGAATGTTTACACACTAAACGTAGAATACCTTAGGTGGCAAGACTTACCTTGCCTAAGTGAAAGAGAAGATCAATCTTAGTTATGAAATAGAATGATATTACAATATAACCTAATAAACTTATATAAATTAACTAATAAAGTGCTTGTTAAGGGACTACCATAACTTTGGATTGATGCTTCAAAATTCTGTAACCCTTTCCAATCTGGTAAGAAACATAAGTCATGTTTTAAATCTGTTACTGATGTCTCAACTTTTGATTGTTTATAATTAGTCTGCATGGAAATATTTTTTTTCTACAAATACTATAAGTATCGGTGGAAAGTATTATGTATATATCTTATTTTATGCTTACACTAGATACACATGAATTTATTTTCTAATAAGGAAATCAAAAGCCTTTATTTATTTTTAAACTTTTGTAGCCTGATTTAAAAACTAGAAAAAAAATATCCTAGATAAGTATTCATAGTGATTATGGTGGAGAGTTTGAAAAAAAAATTAAAATTTTTGTAGTAATAAAGGTATTGAACATAAATTTTCATCACCTATAACTCTTTAAAAAATGGTTTAGTCGAAAGAATAAATAGAATTATTCAAAAGATTACTAGAACCATATAATGTAAATACTTAGTTGTTAATAATTTTTTGGATGAAATGGTTAGTATAGCTTGTTATATATAAATTGTGTTTTAATTAGACCTTTTATTAATAAAACTACTTCTGAGTATTGGAAAATAATAAAACCACAAGTTTTTTACTTCAACTTTTTGGTCACAAAGTATTCGTCCTGAATACTAAAGATTACTTACATAAATTCACACACAAATATGATAGAGGAATATTTTAATATTATTACAGTACTACAAAGTCTTAAATAGTTTTTAATAAAAATATAAGTATTGTTGTGGAAACAGTGCATGTTAGGTTTGATGAAACTAGTCCCTTTGTTTTCAAACAAATCCAACCTATATCTTTAGACATAATTTCAAAATTTGATTTTCAACCTATAGTATAAAATACTTTTCATAAGGAAATAACTTAATAATTTGTTTCTAAAGTTATTCCCCATGATTTATTTTGACCTTATGTTGAAGAATAGACATTTGAAAACCCAAGAAGTCATTTTTTTCTTAGGAATTGTCCAAGTGAAAGTATCATTAGAGATGTAGATCAACTGGTTAAAACTAGAAGTTCCTTAATACATGAAATTGAACATCTTGATTTCATATCCCAATTCAACCCTAAGAATATAAATGAGGCTTTAGGTGATGTGTAATGCCCCGACCCCAGTTACCTAGAGTCGGTGCATTATTACATAACATTGTCATGATCACAAGGGATCAAATCTTGAAAGACTGATCAGTTTAGTAGCCTTGGAAGTACTTGATACATTAATAATTTTTAAATTACATTATAAAATGAAAAAAAACATAAAAATTGTCTCCATTGACCACATTCACATCCCTTAGACTATCCCTACAGGTCATTCATAATATAATTCTTCACATCCTGGGAAAAATAAAACCTAGAAAGGGGTGAGCTTAGATGCTTAGTAAGGATAACAATATAGAGTAAACTTTCATAAATAAGAATAAACATTTAAGGAAATGTATAAGACTGAAAAAATCCTTTTAAACTAATAATTCACCAAAATATGGAAAAGATAAATCAAATAATACCATTTACTTATTCACATGGATATTCTACCAGTCGAATAATCACATGTAATATCCATAGCCAATTTCATATTAATGTAATCCATAATTCTAGACTTCATAACCATATAGTCGAGGCCTTGTGCCAAGACTACAAATAATATTTTTTCAAGTCCTTGCTCCAAGACACTAGTTTGTCCTATGAGACCTACCGATGCATCGAGGAGTTATAGCATGCTCCACCCATCACTTACTAATTCCAATTCATTCCTCACATGAAAATGTTTAATCATAACAAAAACATTCATATTAAAACTACCATATGAAATGTAAATACTTTATCCATAAACCATTAATTCTATAAAAATAACACATCCACAATCAAACATATCACAAAACCTTCAATACAATATGGAATATTTGTATCATAATAAGTCAACCTCAATCAAGAATAATATCCTGTAAAGGATCTTTATAAAGATGAAAATTATTTGTAAAAATATTTGAGAGAAATATCCCTTTTTCATGAAATCATTTAAAATTCACATAATTTATAAAGGAAGTCATTTAAACGATAGTTTTGAATCAAAGTTCCTCATGCCACTTTTAAACTTTTGAAATTAATTAACATTTTAAAAACATTCATGTCTATATAAATAAATCCTTAACCCCATTTTGAAAACATGGACATTAATGAGAAATTATTATAAGAATAAATATTTAAAACATTTAAAATGATGTTTTAGTAATAGAGTCCCTTAAAAATAATTCATTTGAAAAATATTTTATGAAACATGGATATGGATAATAAATATTTCCTCATAGATACTCACGTAAAAATAACCTCGGATAATAAAGTGATTGTGAAATTAACCCTTATCTTGTAATTTTCCTTAGTTGATGGTAGTTTAACCTCATTAATAATGGTTAAATAGTTGTTATTAAATTATAAAATAACCATATACATTAATATGATATCATATAGGATCTTATAATATTTCATTGTTAATGATATTTCAGTAGTATCATCGTTTCAGGTGTTAACTCATTTGTTTTCCTTTATATAATCTATTACGCAAGTCATGTTAATTATGAATTGGATGTATCTTTTTCATATCCAAAATTTTATATAGTCTTTAAACATTATTTTCAATAATAAAATGAAAATTATTATTGAATGGTTACAATGAGGAATGACATCTCATCGCATCGTGGAGACAGAATGTCGTACGCACGCACAGGCGACAATATCATTCTTTTGATGGTTAAATAGTATATAAATGGATGCAATATCATATATACTGGATCATTAAAATTTTATATTTATTATTTAAATCATTTATACTCATTATTATACACATAAAAATAATTAAGTGTTTGAATAACAAACTACACCCCGACGTGGAGACGGTAAGTCGTACGTACGCACGTATGGTGACTTTGTCATTTATAGGATGGATAGAATAATGAATATGGTTTTACCATATTTATAATAACATAAAAATATTTTGTAGGTAATGGAGTTATTATTTTGTAATGTAAACAACAAAGAATGTGGAAGTTGAAGAAGAAAATAACTTGAAAGAGGGTTGTGAAATTATTACCTTTTCTTTGGGTATTTTCATTTGAGTTGATCAAAAGGGATCCTTAGGTTAGAATTAGGATCAAATTAAGGACTATGGGTTGATTTGAGGGATGTTGGGAGGATATTTGGGTAGAGTTTGGCCGATCTAAATTGCTTTCGAGGTGTTATTTTGAGAGAAGGGGAAGTTCCCTTTTATAAGAGATGTGAGGGTGACTTTAGGAAAACCATGAAATATTATTTTATTATAAAATACTTTTCGGTTTCTAATGGATCCAAATTGATTTATTTCGAAGATAAGGTGGGTAAGGTTCTAAATCCTCTCAACCAATAGGTTTTAGACTAGTTTAGGTTACCATTTTAACCTTATCTTTTAGATCTAACTCTTAGTTAAATAGTTTAACATTTATCATGTCTCCTTGTATTTTTATATAATATGGTTAATAAAATTACTCTAAAATGCCAATAGAACCCAAAGTTGTTCATTAATGACATATATATCATTATAGGAGTCCGTTGTCTAAACCTTATATTTTTAGCACTATTATATAATTTAATAATATAGTATTTTTTTAAACTCATTTATGTTAATTTTGACACTATTTGGTATTATGTTTTTGTGAAAGTCATAACAGAATGATTACTACGAAAACTATATATTTAATATACCAAAACATGTCATATTACCCTATAAAATTAGTGGATGTCATAAAAACATTGAAATTATATTCATTTTAATATTTATAATACCATTTATTTGATTATTTAATTAATAAGGTAATTAATACATCATCGTTGTGTCAAATATAAATTTAATTATTTAATATATAAAAATTATAAATAAAATACCATCATGTATGAAATATTTTTATATTTTTAATGAATATTTATATTTGAATTTATCTTATTTATAACCCTATATTAAAAATAGTTTAGTTATTAAACATTGAATTTAACACTTTTAACTCTTTTTTAAATAAAATAATAATAAACATCCTAATCTAATCCAAATGGACCTAAAGGATCATATTTTATTCCTAACATTGTTTTTGTTAGAAATATACTTTTCCAATAGAATTAGGACTTGTGTTAGGTTAAATATAATATTAGTTTTACCTTTTATTACCATATTTACTTTTAACCGTGGTAAATAAAAGTCAAAAGTTACTATTCCCCAAAACAAAATTTCAAATTATTGAACCAAATTTTACTTACTCATATCAACCATGTCTCTTTAATTTTTGAAATTCAACTCACATAAATAGTAAAATTATGTTTTATGCAAATTTACAAATTCTCCTAGAAGGTTGGTAATAGACGGTAAAAAGTTCAATAAACATATATACATATAATTTTATTATAAAATGACACCAATGAATTAAATTGACCTTATATAGGTTTTATATATCTATTTTAACTTAAAATAAATTTAACTAAAATAAAAAATTATTTAAATAAAAAGTCACTTTTAAAGAATAATGCAGTGTTTTTCACTATTCATCCAAAATTGAATGTTTTCAGAACAATACCAAAAATTCACCCTAAGATAATTTTGATACTATGAATTCAAAAATTAATTCAATATTACCAAATTCATAACATATAATTGTAATTAATTAATTTAAAATTAATTCCCGTTGTCAAAACGAAAGAGCGAGTTTTTTAAAAGAAAAACTATTAAAAGATTGACATGTGTTTATGTCAAATTTAAATGTGAAATTACTTATAATGACCTAAATTGTATTAAATGAAAAAAATATAATATAATTATACTTCAAAACCATTCAAATTCATAATTTAACACTATAAATTATTTCCATTAAAAAAGTTGTTTTCAATTAAAACTTAGTATTTTCACTATTCATCAAAATATTAAAGTTATCATAAAAGTGCCAAATATTTATCCAAACTTAATTTTTATGTCCTGCTTCTAAAGAAGAATTTAATTTCATTAAATTGAATATATAAAACATTCAAATATTGTTTTTAAAAAGGGTTCACCATTAAAAGGTGGTAAAATTGCATTTTTTTTGAAAAATACTTCTTTTATGTGAAAAAAATGAATTTATTCTTATATTATGTCTAAGAAACACATAATATGGGTGTTAAAATTATATAGAGTATATAAGATTCAAATTGTAGTTAATTCTATTCATAACTGTTTTTTGAACAGCTAGTTAGGTAAGTTGGGGTGCGCTCGAACTCGGAGTTTCCAGTAGCGCAAGCTTTTGAATTACTTTAATGATATTATGTACTATGAAAACTTCTGGTGTTACATTATCCACTCCATCAATAAATTGCGTCCTCTCAATTTGAAAATTTTCATCGAAAATAAAAGTTTAAAAATAGAATAATACCTTTGTGGAAAACCCACATCGAAAATTGGGATAATAAAATTTAGTCTTAATAAGAGGGAAATAGAAATGAAAAGGTCGCCACCAAATTTTGATCTCGATTAGGAGAACATTGGTAGCAATTATAGACACATAATTGGAGGGAAAATGTAAATATTTATAAGGATTGATTGAGGTCATTAATAACAAACAAGTGTACAATTGAGGGCCTCAAAACCATTGATCTATGATGATTTAAAATATCATCAGTTCAACAAAACATAAGGTATTAGGATAACACATTTTTTGGTTTTAATAAATCTTCACTAATGATTAAGAATTAATTTCTTCATGAAATAAGAGAAAAAATATATACTTGACCAGTAGAGTTTCATCCTTCAACTAATTCCTACAACAAATTAATCTTTCACTTCAAAAGATAATAGAATTAAAAAATAATCTATTTATCCTAATCATATGGGGTTACAAAAATAGTGAATTTATAATTCACTTTTATAACTATTTAAAAAAAACAAAATTATACAAACCCGAACATCAGGTAGGCCAGTTGTAGGCGATGCACCCTTATCACCCTTCGGTTGCGGGTTCAAGTATCGCGGCCTTGTCGGATGTGACGGGTTGTTGCCCGACCTCTGGGTTGTCATTTTTATAATAATCCAAAAATAATTATAAGAAAATATTTAACCTTAATAATAGTATGCAATGTCAAAATTAATCCATTCCAACCTTTAGACTTATCCAAAATACTTCTATCCAAATTCACAGTCCAAAATTTATATGGAACTTAAACACAATGAAAATTATTTTTTCCTTGTAATAACATGAGAATACCTTCATCAAGTATTATTTTAAAACACGGTAACACCGTAATTTACCATAAAACCATATTGATTACATTCATGCTCCATTATTCCTTATAGAATACTAGATATATTCCTTATATCCAAAAATGTTGTAAACTCCTACAATGATGGAATACACAACCCATTAATCAGTTCCAAGGATGTTAATAATATCCAATATAATTTATCCAAATCAATCATCTCTTATTCCTAAATCAATACCTCAGTAGTAGGACCATATTAAATTTTTATCATCCCTTCAACCATGTATTTTCCAAAAAGTTTACCTTGCTATTGAGCTAGTTTTCATGGTACCACACAATCTCAAATCCTTAATGAAATAGTACTAGAGTACAATCCTTATATACACCATAATTATTATAACCAGTACATCGTTGAGACAATAATCCAATGACATAATTCTTTAATATCAACATAAGAGCACTGGTCATTACTCTCCATCTTTGGTAATATCATAACTTGATTATTATCCAACAGCATCACTTGTGGTATACTCTAATGATTTTGACATTGATTCATGTAGTGTCCCAACTCCTTGCAGAAGATGCATTATACATTTGAAACCTTTTTCTTATCCTTGCAATCACGTACTTGGTGTCTTTTTACTGCACACTTATAACAATCTCATATTCCCTTCAAGCATTTACCAAGGAGATTCTTTCCACAGTTATCACATATGGGAAAATCCTTCTTTCCTTTATTCCATTTATCCATCTTTCTCTCTACCATCCTTTTCTTCTATGGCTTCCCTTCAAAGCCATAGGACTCAGAAAATTCTTTACTTATCATTTTAAAACATGATATTATTTCTTCATATGGTGATAATACATGGAAGACTATTTCCTTTCTAAATTTTGGTTTAATACAATGAAATATATGATCCTTCTTATACTATGGATCTTGTGTATTGATGGAGTTCTCATTACATCTATTGGGTGCCATTTCTAAACAATGGCATACCCTAGGATAGTTTTATGAATCGTAATATATAATTCCAAACTTGTAAAATACCTAATTTAAATTGAAAAGATAATACTTATCATCTATAATCATAAAAAATGTTTTATTTGAGGAAGTATTTACTCATAAATCCTTTATAATTGCTTGTAAAGAAAATGTGAATTATCCTAAGCATATCCCCCGTGAGTGTCGTAAGAAAGAGTGCAATAAGGCCCATTGTCGTGTACCAGGATACCCTAGGACAAGCCTGAAACTTCTTTTCAATTTTTTCACTCCTACGTACATCTGTGCCAGAGCCGCCTCTACCTGCTCGTTTCTAGACATGGATGTATTTCTTGGAAAATACACAAAATATCTACATTACCAAAATTCTTGGTTGTTCTTCTATACTGATATTCAAATTTTATGTTAGGGTAATGTACTCTAATCAGAGATTATCTAAATCTAGTTTCCAGGGATTGTACTAAACTTTCCCTAATACAAATTGTAACGCCCCAACACCAGTTACCCAGATTCGGTGCATTATTACATAACATTGGAAAGATCACAAGGGATCAAATCCCGAAAGACCAATTAGTTTAGTAGTCTTAGAATTCCTAGATACATTCATAATTTCTAAATTACTTTAGAAAATGAAAAACAACATCAAAATTTTCTCCATTGACCACATTCATATCCCTTAAACTACCCTTGTAGGTCATTCATAATATACTTCTTCAGATCCTGTGAAAAATAAAACATTGAAAGGGGTGAGCTCAGATGTTCAGTAAGGATAACAATATAGCAAAAAATTTCATAAATATGCATAAACATTTAAGGAAATGTATAATACCAAAACAAAAACCTTTTAAACTTAAACTTCATCATAATATGGAAAAGATAAATCAAATAATTCCATTTACTTATTCACATGGATATTCTACTAGTCTAATAATCACATGTAATATCCATAGACAATTTCAAAATGATGGAATGCATAATTTCAGACATCATAACCACATAGTCAAGGCCTTGTGCCAAGACTACAAATAATATTTTGTCAAGGCCTTGTGAAAATACACTATTTTGTCTCATGAGACCTACAGATGCATCGATGAGCTATAGCAGGCTCCACCCATCACATACTAAGTCCAATTAATTCCTCATATGAAAAGGTTTATGCATAACATAAACATTTATATTAAAACTAGCAAAAAAAATTCAATACATTATCCATAACCCATTAATGATTTAAAAATAACACATTCACAATAAAACATATCACAAAACCTTTAATACAATATAGAATATTTGTGTCATAATAAATCAACCTCAATCAAGAATAATATCCCATAAAGGATCTTAACATAGTTGAAAATGATTATTAAAAATCTTTGAGAGAAATATCCATTTTTCATGAAGTCATTTTAAATTCACATAATTTATAAAGGAAGTATTTTAAAAGATATTTTTGAATCATAGTTTCCCATACCACTTTGAAACTTTTGAAATGAATTAACATTTTCAAACATTCATGTCTATATAAATAAATCCTTAAAACCATTTTGCAAACATGGACATTAATGAGAAATGTTTAAAAGATTAAATATTTAAAACATTAAAAATGATTTTTTTAGTAAAATAGTCCCATAAAAAGAATCCCATTGAAAAATATTTTATGAAACTTGGACATGGATAATAAATATGTCCCAGTAGATACTCACGTAAAAACAACCTTGGATAATAAAGAGATTGTGAAATTAACACTTACCTTGTACTTTTCCTCGGTCGATGGTAGGTTAAACTCCTATATAATGGTGAAATAATTGTTATTAAATTATAAAATAACCAAATACATTAATATGATATCATATATGATTTTCTAATATATCATTGTTAATGATATTTCAGTAGTACCATCGTTTCAGGTGTTAACTGATTCGTTTTCCTTTATATGATTTATTACACAAGTCATGTTTGTTATGGATAGGATGTATATTATTCATATAAAAAAATTTATCAAGTCTTTAAACATTATTTTTAATCATAAAATGAAAATTAGTATTGAATGGTTACAATGAGGAATGACATCTCATCGCGTCGTGGAGATTATAAGTCGTACGTATGCACGGGCGACAATATAATTTTTTTGATGGTGAAATAGTATATAATTGGATTTTATATCATATATACAGGATTATTAACATGTTATATTTATTATTTACATCAGTTATACACATTATTATACCCATCCAAATAATGAAGTGTTTGAATAACAAACTACACCACAACGTGGAAACGGTAAGTTGTACGTATGCACTTATGGTGACTTTGTTATTTATAGGATGGGTAGAATAATGAATATAGTTTTAACATTTATATAATAACATAAAATTTTGTAGCAGGTACTTCAGTTATTATTTTATTATGGAAACAACAAAGAAAGAGGATGTGGGAGAAGAATGAAACTTGAAAGAGGGTGGTGAAATTATTACCTCTTCTTAGGGTGTTTTCTTTTGAGTTGATCAAAAGGGCTCCTTAGGTTGTCCTTAAGATAAAAGTAAGGAATCTAGGTTTATTTGAGGGAAGTTGTAAGGATATTTGGGTAGGGTTTGGCCGATCCAAATGGCTTTGGAGGTGTGATTTTGATAGAATGTGAAGTGCCCATTTATAATAGAGGTGAGGGTCACTTTTAGAAAACCTTGAAATATTATTTTATTATAAAATAATGTTCAGTTTCTAATGGATCCAAATTGATTTATTTCTAATATAAGGTGGGTAATAGTCGAAAACCTCTCAACCAATATGTTTTAGACAAGTTTAGGTTACAATTTTAAACATATCTGTTATATTTAACTCTTAGTTAAGTAGTTTAACATTTACCATGTCTGCTCGTATTTTTCTATTATATGTTTAATAAAATTACTATAAAATTCCAAGATAACCCCAAGTGGTTCATTAATGACATATATATCATTATAATAGTCCATTTTCCAAACATTAGATTTTTAGGACTATTATATAATTTAATAATATAGTATTTGTTTTAAAAACTCATTTATGTCAATTTTGACAATATTTGGTATTGTGCTTTTGTGAAAGTCATAAAAGAATGATTACTTCGAACAAAATATATTTAATCTAATATAACTTGTCATATTCACCTATAAAATTCGTCGATATCATAAATTTTTTGAAATTATATTAATTTTTATATTTATAATACCATTTATTTGATTCCTTCAATAATAAGGTAATTACTGCATCATCATTGTGTCGTATATAAATTTAATTATTTAATGTCTAAAAATTATAACTAAAATACCAAGATGTATGAAATTGTTTTATATTTTTAATGAATACTTATATTCGAATTTATCTTATGTATAACCCTATTTTAAAAACGGTTTAGTTATTAAACATAGAATTTAACACTTTTAACTCTTCTTTAAATAAAATAATAATAAATGTCCTAATAAAATACAAGTGGACTTAAAGGATCATATTTTATTCCTAACATTATTTTTGGTCTAAATACACTTATACAATAGAATTATTACGTGTGTTAGGGTAAATATATTTTCATTTTTACCTTTAATTGCCCTATTTACTTTTAACCGGGGTAAATAAAAATCCAAAGTTACAATTCACCAAATATTATTTTCATCTTATTGAACCACATTTTACTTACTGATATCAACCATGTCTCTCAGATTTTTGAAATTAAACTCACAGAAGCAGTAAAATTATGTTTCATGCAAATTTTCAAATGCTTCTGGAAGGTGGGTAAAAGATGGTAAAAAGTTCAATAAAAATTTATACATATAATTTTATTATAAAATGACTCAAATGAATTAAATTGAACTTATATAGGTATTATATATATATATATATATTTACTTAAAATAAATTTACATAAAATACATAATTGTTTAAATAAAAATTCGGTTTTAAACAGTAACTTAGTGTTTTCACTATTCATTAAAAATTGATTGTTTTCAGAAAAATACAAAAACATCACCCTAAGATAATTTTGATATTATGAATTCAAAAATGAATTAAATTTTACTAATTTCAAGACATAGAAGTGTCATTAATTAATTTAAAATTAATTCCCGTTGTCAAAACCAAAAAGCTGGTTTTTATAAAGTAAAAACTATCAAAAGATTGACATATGTTTATGTCAAATTTTAAAGTGAGATTACTTATAATGACCTAAATTGTATTAAATGATAAAAATATAATCTAATTAAACTTAAAAACCATTAAAATTCAAAATTTAATACTATAAATTATTTCCATTAAAAAATATGTTTTCAATTAAAACATGGTATTTTTCACTATCCATCAAAATATGAAAGTTATCATAAAAGTAACAAAAATTTATCCAAACTAAATTTTTATGTCCCTCTTATAAATAATAATTTAATTTCATTAAATTTAATTGAATATATAAATGAGTCAAATATTTGATTTAAAAAGGGTTCACCATTAAAAGCCAGTAAAATTGCATTTTTTGAAAAATACTTCTTTTATCTGAAAAAATGAATTTGTTCTTATATTATGTCTCAGAAATACATAATTTGGATGTTAAAATTATATAGAATATATAAGATTCATAATTCAGTTAATATTATTCGTAAAAACTTTTTGAACGGCTAGTTTGGTAAGTTGTGGTGCGCTCGAAATCGATGTTGCCAATAGTGCAAGCTATTGAATTACATTAATGAGATAATTTACTATGAAATCTTGGGTTGTTACATTATCCCCTATTTCAATAAATTGTGTCCCCAAAATTTGAAAATTTTCTTTGAAAATAAAAGGTTAAAATGAAAAAATACCTTTGTGGAAAACCCGCATTGGATGTTGGGTTAATAAAATTTAGTCTTAATAAGATGGAAAGGGAAATGAAAAAGTCACCACAAAATTATGTTCCCTATTATGAGAACATTGGTGGAAATTATACCCACATAATTAGAGGGAAAACAAAAAAATTTATAAAGAGTGATTGAGGTCATCAATCACAAACAAGTGTACAATTTAGGGCCTCAAATCCATCGATCTATAATGATTTAAAATATCATCACATCAATAAAACATAAGGTATTAGGATAAATCATTTTTGGTTTTAAGATATCTTCCCTAAAATTTAAGAATTAAGTTCTTAATAGAATAAGAGAAAAAAATACATACTTGACCAGTAGGGTTTCATCATTCAACTAATTTCCACCAGAAATTCAACTTTTACTCCAAAAGATAATAGAATTAAAAAATGTTCTATTTAGCCTCGTCATATGGGGTTCCAAAAATAATGAATTTATAATTCATTTTTTTTAGACTATTTAAAAAAACTACATTATACAAATTTGGACATCACGTAGGCCAGTGGTAGGTGATTCACCCTTGTTACCCTTCGGTTGCGGGTTCAAGTCTTGCGGCCTTGCCTTACGCGACGGGTTGTCGCACAAACTCTGGGTTGTCCTTTTTATAACAATCCAAAAACAATTTTAAGAAAAGATTTAACCTTAATATTAGTATCCAATGTCAAACTTAATCATTTCGAGCCTTTATCCATATCCAAAATATTTCTGTCCAAATTCGCAGTCCAAAATTTATATGGAAGGTAAACACAATGAAGATTCTTTATTCCACATAATAACATGTGAATACCTTCATCATGTATTCTTTTCAAACACGGTAACACCCTAAATTACCATAAAAGATTATTTATCACAATAATGATCCCTTATTCCTTATAGAACACTAGATATACTCCTTATATCCAAAAATGTGTTAAACTCCAACAATGATGGAATAAACCACCCATTAATCAGTTCCAATGATGTCAATAATATCCAATATAATTTATCCAAATCATTCATCTCCTATTTCAATATCCAGACCTCAGTATTAGAATTGTATTAAATTTTTTATCTTTCTTTCAACCATGTATTTTCCAAAAATATTAACTTGCTATTGAGTCACTTTTCTTTGTACCACACAATCTCCAATCCTTAATTAAATGGTACTGCAATACAATCCTTATATACTCCATAATTATTATAATCAGTATATCATTGATACAATACTCAAATGACATAATTCTTTAATATCAACATAAGAACAGTAGTCATTAGTCTTCATCTATGGTAATATCATAACTTGATTATTATCCAACAACATCATTTGTGGTCTACTCTGATGATTTTTACATTGATTCGTGTAGGTTCCCAACTTCTTGCAGAAGAAGAATTATACATTTGAAACTTTTATTTTATCCTTGAAATCATGTACTCGGTGTCTTTTTTCTTCACAATTATAACAATCTCTCATCCCCTTCAAGCATTTAACAAGGTGATTCTTTCCAGAGTTATCACATATGGTAAAATCCTTCTTTCTCTTATTCCCTTTATCCAACTTTCTCTCAACCTTAATTTTCTTCTCTGGCTTCCCTTCATAGTCATAGGACTTACAAAATTCGTTACTTATCTTTTTAAAACATGATATTATGTCTTCATATGATGATAATACATGAAATATTATTTCCTTTCAAAATGTCGGCTTAATACAATGAATGATATGATCCTTCTTACACTATGGATCATGTGTATTTATGGAGTTCTCATTCCATCTACTGGGCTCCATTTCTAAATAATGTCATACCCTATGTTAGTTTTATGAATCGCAATTCATAATTCCAAACTTGTAAAATACCTAATGTAAATTGAAAATATAATGCATATCATCTATAATCATAAAAATGTTTTCTTTGAGGAAGTATTTACTTATAAATCTTTCATAATGCCTTGTAAAGAAAATGTGAATTATCCTAGGCATATCCCCCAGGATTGTCATAAGCAAGAGTGCAACAAGGCTCATTGTCATGTACCAGGATACCTTGGGTCAAGCCTGAAACTCCTTGTCATAGTTTTCACTCTGAGGTACATTTGTGCCAGAGCTGCCTCTACCTGCTCGTTTCTAGACATGGATATATTGCTTTGGAAATACACAAAATCTTTACATTACCAAAATTCTATGAAGTTCTTCTATACTAATCTTTACAGTTTATCTTAGGGTAATGTGCTCGAATCAGAGTTTTTCTAAATCTAGTTTCCATGGTTTGTACTAAACTTCCTCTGATACCAACTATAACACCCCAACCCGAGTTACCTAGAGTCAGAGCATTATTACATAACATTGGAAAGATCACAAGGGATCAAATTCTGAAAGGCCGATCATTTTAGTAGGCTTGGAAGTACCAGATATATTCATAATTTTTAAATTAAATTATAAAATGAAAAACAATATCAAAATTGTCTCCATTGACCACATTTATATCTTTTAGACTATCCATTCAAGTCATTCATAATATAATTCTTCGGATCGTGGGAAAAATAAAATATTGAAAGGGGTGAGCTCAGATGCTTAGTAAGGATAACAATATAGCAGAAAATTTCATAAATAAGAATAAACATTTAAGGCAATGTATTTGACTAAAACAAAATCCTTTTAAACTTAAACTTCATCATAATATGTCAAAGATAAATCAAATAATGCCATTTACTAATCCACATGGATATTCTACTAGTCGAATAATCACATTTAATATCCATATCCAATTTCATAATGATGGAATGCATAATTTTAGACATCATAACCACATAGTCAAGGCCTTATGCCAAGACTACAAATAAGATTTTGTCAAGGCCTTGTAAAAATACACTAGTTTGTCTCATGAGACCTACGGATGCATCGAGGAGCTATAGCTGGCTCCACCCATCACTTACTAAGTCCAATGCATTCCTCAAATGAAATGTTTTATCAATAACATAAACATTCATATTAAAACTAGAATACAAAATTTAAATACTTTATCCATAAACCATTATTGATATAAAAATAACACATCCACCATCAAACATATCACAAAAACATCAATACAATATAGAAGATTTGTATCATAATAAATCAACATCAATCACGAATAATATCCCATAAAAGATCTTGACATAGTTGAAAATGATCAGTAAAAATATTTGAGAGAAATATCCATTTTACCGGAAATAATTTTAAAGTCACATAATTTATGAAGGAAGTATTTTAAAATATATTTTTGAATAAAAGTGTCCCATACCACTTTTAAACCTTTTAAATGAATTAACATTTTAAAACATTCACGTCCATATAAATAAATCCTTAAAACCATTTTGAAAACATGGAAATTAAAGAGAAAGGTTTAAAAGAATAAATATTTAAAACATTTAAAATGATTTTTTAGTAAAAGATTCCCTTAAAAATAATCCCTTTGAAAAATATTTTATCAAACATGGACAAGGATAATAAATATGTTCTAGTAGATACTCACGTAAAAACAATCTTGGATAATAAAGAGATTGTGAAATTAACCCTTACCTTGTACTTTTCCTTAGTCGATGGTAAGTTAAACTCGTGTAAAATGGTGAGATAATTGTCATTAAATTATAAAATAACTATATACATTAATGTGATATCATATTTGATCTTATAATATATCATTGTTAATGATATTTTAGTAAAAGCATCGTTTCAGGTGTTAACTGATTCGTTTTACTTTATATTCTTTATTAAGAAATTCATGTTTTTTATGGATAGGATGTATATTATTCATATAAAAAAAGATATGAAGTATTTAAGCATTATTTTTAATCATAAAATGAAAATTAGTCTTGAATGGTTACGATGGGGAATGACATCTCATCGCGTTGTGGAGACTATAAGTCGTACGTATGCACGGGTGACAATATCATTCTTTTAATAGTGAAATCGTATATAATTGGATGGTATATCATATATACAGGATAATTAACATGTTATATTTATTATTTAAATCAGTTATACACATTATTATACCCATCCATATAATAAAGTGTTTGAATAACGAACTACACCACGACGTGGAGACGGCAAGCTGTACATATGCACATATGGTGACTTTGTCATTTATAGGATGGATAGAACAATGAATGTGGCTTTACCATATATATAATAAAATAATAGTATTTAGGAGGTACTAGAGTAATTATTTTGGTATGGAAACAACAAAGATAGAGGAAGTGGAAGAATAAAGGAACTTGAAAGAGGGTGGTGAAATTATTACCTATTCTAATGGTGTTTTCATTTGAGTTGATCAAAAGGGCTCTTTATGTGGGACTTATGATCAAAGTAAGGAATTTATGTTGATTTGGGGGAATTTTGAAGGATATTCGGGCAGGTTTTGGCCAAGCCAAATGGATTTCGAGATGTGATTTTGAGAGAAGGGGAAGTTACCTTTTATAAGAGAGGTGAGGGTCAATTTAGGAAAACCTTGAAATATTATTTTATTATAAACAAATTTTCGGTTTATAATGGATATAAATTGATTTATTTCTAAGATAAGGTGGTTAAGAGTCTAAATCCTCTCAACCAATAGGTTTTAGACATGTTTAGGTTACCATTTTAAACTTATCTTTTAGATTTAACTCTTAGTTAAGTAGTTTAACATTTACCATCTCTCCATGTATTTTTCTATTATATGGTTAATAAAATTACTATAAAATGCCAAGAGAACCCAAAGTGGTTCATTAATGACATATATATCATTATAATAGTCCATTTTCTGAACCTTATATTTTTAGGAATATTATATAATATAATAATATAGTATTTGTTTTAAATACACATTTATGTCAATTTTGACACTATTTGGTATTTTGTTTTTGTGAAAGTAATAACAGAATGATTACTATGAAAAAAATATATTGAATCTACCCTAACATGTCATATTCACCTAAAAAAATTATATGTCATAAATTTTTTGAAATTATAATTTTTTTTATATTTATAATACCATTTATTTTATTCTTTCATTAATAAGGTAATTACTGCATCATCATTATGTCATATATAAATTTAATTATTTAATTTCTAAAAATTATAAATAAAATACCATGATGTAGAAAAAAAAAATTAGTCTATTAATGAATATTTATATTCGAATTTATCTTATGTATAACCCTATTTTAAAAAAGTTTAGTTATTAAACATGGAGTTTAAAACTTTTAACTCTTCTTTAAATAAAATAATAATAAATGTCCTAATCAAATCCAAGTGGACCTAAAGGATCATATTATATTCCCAGCATTTTTTTTGGTCGAAATAAACTTATACAATAGAATTTGTACATGTGTTAGGGTAAATATAGTATCATTTTTACCTTTAATTACCCAATTTACTTTTAACTGTGGTAAATAAAAGACAATAGTTACAATTCACAAAATAATATTTTCATCTTATTGAACCAAATTTTACTTAATGATATCAACCATGTCTCTCGGATTTTTGAAATTCAACTCACAGAAGTGGTAAAATTATGTTTCATGCAAATTTGCAAATGCTCCTTGTAGGTGGGTAAAAGACGGTAAAAAGTTCAATAAAAATTTATACATCTAATTTTATTATAAAATGAATCCAATTAATTAAATTTAACTTATATAGGTATTATATATCTATTTTGACTTAAAATAAATTTAAATAAAATAAATAATTATTCAAATAAAAAGTCGGTTTTAAACAATAACGTAGTGTTTTCACTATTCATCAAAAATTGATTGTTTTTAGAAAAATACCAACACTTCACCCTAAGATAATTTTGATATTCTGAATTCAAAAATGAATTATATTTTTAGAAAATTAATAACATATAAGTTCCAGTAATTAATTTAAAATTAATTCCCGTTGTCAAAACCAAAAAGTCGGTTTTTAAAAAGTAAAAACTATCAAAAGATTGACATATGTTTATGTCAAATTCAAAGGTGAAATTACTTATAATGACCTAAATTGTATTAAATTATAAAAATAAAATCTAATTATACTTAAAAACCATTAAAAATTCATAATTTATCACTATAAATTATTTTCATTAAAAAATATGTTTTCAATTAAAACATAGTATTTTTCAGTATTCATCAAAATATGAAAGTTATCAGAAAAGTACTAAAAATTTATCCAAAATAAATTTTTATTTCCCAATTCTATAGAAGAATTTAATTTCATTAAATTGAATATATAAAAGTGTCAAATATTGGTTTTAAAAAGGGTTCAGCATTAAAAGGCAATAAATGTGCATTTTTTTAAAAATAATTCTTTTATCTGAAAAAATGAATTTGTTCTTATATTATGTCTAAGGAAAACATAATTTGGATGTTAAAATTATATAGAATATATATGATTCAAAATTCAGTTAATATTATTCGTAACAAATTTTTGAACGGCTAGTTTGGTAAGTTTTGGTGCGCTCAGACTCGATGTTGCCTGTAGCGCAAGCTATTGAATTACTTTAATAAGATGACATACTATGAAATCATGGGGTGTTACATTATCCCCTCCTTAAATAAATTACATCCTCACAATTTCAAAATTTTCTTTGAAAATAAAAGGTTAATAATAGAAAAATACTTTTGTGGAAAACCCACATTGGAAATTGGGTTAATGAAATTTTGTCTTAATAAGAAGGAAAGAGAAATAAAAAAGTCACCAAAAAAATTATTTTCTCTATTAGGAGAACATTTGTGGAAATTAGACACACATAATTGGAGGGAAAACGTAAAAATTTATAGAGAGCGATTGAGGTCATCAATCACAAACAAGTGTATAATTGAGGGGCCCAAAGAAATCGATCTATGATGATTTAAAATATCATCAATTAAACAAAACATAAGGTATTAGGATAAACCATTTTTGGTTTTAATATATCTTCCCTAAAGTTTAATAATTAATTTATTTATAGAATAAGAGAAAAAATATATATACTTGACCAGTAGGGCTTCATCCTTCAACTAATTCCTACCACAAATTAATCTTTTAATCCAAAAGGTAATAGAATTAAAAAATATTCTATTTATCCTAGTCATATGGGGTTTCAAAAATAATGAATTTATAATTCATTTTTTCAGACTATTTAAAAAAAACTACATTATACAAACCAGGACATCGCGTAGGCCAGTGGTAGGCGATGCACCCTTGTTTCCCTTTGGTTGCGGGTTCAAGTCTTGCGGCCTTGCCGGACGTGACAGGTTGTCGCACTGGGTTGTCCTTTTTATAACAATCCAAAAACAATCTTATGAAAATATTTAACATTAATAAGAATATCCAATGTCAAACTTAATCATTTCCAACCATTATACTTATCCAAAATACTTCTATCCAAATTCACAGTCTAAAATTTATATGGAAGGTAAACACAATGAATATTATTTCTTCCACATAATAACATGTGAATACCTTCATCATGTATTCTTCTAAAACATGGAAACACCCTAAATCACCATAAGACCATATTGGTCACATTAATGCTCCCATATTCCTTATAGAACACTAGATATACTCCTTATATCCAAAAATGTTGTAAACTCCAACAATGATGGAATAAACCACCCATTAATCAGTTCCAAGGATGTCAATAATATCCAATATAATTTATCCAAATAAATCATCTCTTATTTCAAAATCCATACCTTAATATTATGACCGTATTAAATTTTTATCTTTCCTTCAACCATGTATTTTCCAAAAATACTAACTTACTATTGAGTCACTTTTCTTTGTACCACACAATCTCAAATCCTTAATAAAATAGAACTGCAGTATAATTCTTATATACTCCATAATGATTATAATCAGTACATCATTGATACAATACTCAAATGACATAATTCTTTAATATCAACATAAGAACACTAGCCATTACTCTTCATCTGTGGTAATATCATAACTTGATTGTTATCCAACAACATCAATTTCGGTATACTCTAATGATTTGGACATTGATTTGCGTAGTGTCTCAACTCCTTGTAGATGTTGCATTGTACATTTGAAACCTTTTTATTATCCTTGCAATCATGTACTCAATGTCCTTTTTCTCCACACTTATAACAAACTACCATTCCTTTCAATCATTTACCAAGGTGTTTCTTTCCACAGTTATCACATAAGGTAAAATCCTTCTTTCCCTTATTCCCTTTATCTATATTTATCTCTACCACCCTTTTCTTCACTGGCTTCCCTTCAAATCCATAGGACTCAGAAAATTCTTTACTTATCTTATTAACACACGATACTATTTCTTCATATGATGATAATACATGGGAGACTATTTACTTTCTAAATTTTGGATTAATACAATGAAAGATATGATGCTTATTACACTATGGATCATGTGTATTGCTAAAGTTCTCATTCAATCTACTGGGAACTATTTCTAAACAATGGCATACCCTAAGTTTGTTTTATGAATTGCAATGCATCATTCCAAACTTTTAAAATACCTAATGTAAATTGAAAATATTATGCATATAATCTATAACCATAAAAAATGTTTTCTTTCAGAAAGTATTTACTCCTAAATCCTTCATAATGCCTTGTAAAGAAAATGTGAATTATCCTAAGCATATCCCCCCCCGGAGTGTTGTAACCAAGAGTGAAGGAAGGCTCGTGTTCATGTACCAGGATACCCTGGGTCAAGCCCGAAACTCCCTGTCAGAGTTTTCACTCCTAGGTAAATCTATGCCAGAACCACCTCTACCTACTAGTATCGAGACAGGGATGTATTGTTTAGAAAATACTACAAATCATTACATTGCCAAAATTCTAGGACGTTCTTCTATACTAATCTTCAATGTTTATCTTAGCGTATTCTGCTCTAATCAGAGTTTATCTAAATATAGTTTCCATGGATTGTAGGAAACGTCCTCTAATTAAAACTATAATACCCTGACCCCAGTTACCCAGATTCAGTGCATTATTACATAACATTGGCATGATCACAAGGGATCAAATCACGAAATACCGATCAGTTTAGTAGCCTTGTATATACTAGATACATTCCAAATTTTTAAATTACATTATAAAATGAAAAACAACATCGACATTGTCTCCATTGACCACATTCATATCCCTTATACTATCCCTAAAGGACATTCATAATATACTTCTTTGTATCCTGGGAAAAATAAAACATAGAAAGGGGTGATCTCAGATGCTCATTACAGATAACAATCTAGCATAAAAATTCATAAATAAGCATAAAAATTTAAGGCAATTTATAAGACTAAAACACAGGCCTTTTAAACTTAAACTTAATCATAATATGGAAAAGATAAATCAAATAATTCCATTTAATTATTGACATAGATATTCTACTAGTCAAATAATCACATGTAATATCCATAGAAAATATAATAATGATGGAATGCATAATTCCAGACTTCATAACCACATAGTCAAGGCCTTGTACCAAGACTACAAATAAGATTTTGGCAAGGCCTTGTACCAAGACACTAGTTTGTCTCATGAGGCCTACTGATGCATCAAGGAGAAATAGTGGGCTTCACCCGTCACTTACTAAGTCCAATGAATTCCTCATTTGAAATGGTTTAATCATAACATAAACATTCATATTAAAACTAGCATACGAAATGTCAATAAATTATCCATAAACTATGAATGATATAAAAATAACACATCCAAAATCCAACATGTCACAAAACATTCAATATAATATGGAAGATTTGTATCATAATAAATCAAACTCAATCAAGAATAATATCCCGTAAAGGATCTTGACATAGTTGAAAATGATCAGTAAAAATCATTGAGAGAAATATCCCTTTTTCATGAAATAATTTAAAAGTTACATAATTTTTAAAGGAATTCATTTAAAATATTGTTTTGAATCAAAGTTTCTTATACCACTTTGAAACTTTTTAAATGAATTAACATTTTAAAACATTCATGTCCATATAAATAAATCCTTTAAACAATTTTGAAAACATGAAAATTAATGAGAAAATTTGAGAAGAATAAATCTTTAAAGCATTTAATATTATGTTTTAGTAAAATATTCCCTTAAAAATAATCTCTTTGAAAAATATTTTATGAAACATGGACATGGATAATAAATATTTCCCAGTAGATTCTCACGTAAAAACAACCTCGAATAATAAATAGATTGTGAAATTAACCCTTACCTTGTAATTTTCCATATTAGATGGTCGGTTATCCTCCTGTATAATGGTAAAATAATTGTTATTAAATTATATAATAACACTATAAATTAATATGATATCATATATGATCTTATAATATTTATGTTTTAATGATATCTCAGTAGAATCATCATTTTGAGTGTTAACAGATTTGTTTTCCTTTATTTTCACAGTTATGAAAGTCATGTTTGTTATGGATAGAATGTATCTTATTCATATCCAAAATGATATCAAGTATTTAAAAATTATTTTTAATCATCAAATGAAAATTAGTCTTTAATTCTTACGATGGGGAATGACATCTCATCACGTCGTGGAGATGGTATGTCGTACGTACACACGGGCGACAATTTCATTCTTTTGATAGTGAAATCGTACATAAATGGATGGTATATCATATATAAAGGATAATTAACAAGTTATATTTACTATTTACATCAGTTATACACATTATTGTACCCATAAAAATAATTAAATGTTTTAATAACAAACTACACCACAATGTGGAGATGGTAAGCTGTACGTACGCACGTATGGTGACTTTGTCATTTATAGGATAGATAGAATAATGAATATGGCTGTAACATATTTATAATAACATCATAGTATATATTAGGTACTGGAGTTATTATTTTTGTATAGAAACAACAAAGAAAGAGGAAGTGGAAGAAGAAAATAACTTGAAAGAGGGTGGTGAAATTATTACCTCTTCTTTGAGTGTTTCCTTTTGAGTTGATCAAATTGGCTCCTTAGGTTGGCCTTCTAATAAAAGTAAGGACTCTAGGTTTATTTAAGGGTAGTTGGGAGGATATTTGGGCAGGGTTTGTCAGAGCCAAATGGATTTGGAGGTGTGATTTTGAGAGAACCGGAAGTGTCCTTTTATAAGAGAGGTGAGGGCCACTTTAGAAAAAACATGAAATATTATTTTATTGTAAAATAATTTTCAGTTTATAAAGGATCCAAATTGATTTATTTCAAATTTAATGTCGGTAAGGGTATAAATAATCTCAACCAATAGGTTTTAGACATGTTTAGGTTACCATTGTAACCTTATCTAATATATTTAACACTTAGTTAAATGGTTTAACATTTACCATGTCTCCTTGTATTTTTATATTAAATGTTTAATAAAATTACTATAAGATGCCAAGAGAACCCCTGATGGTTCATTAATGACATATATATTATTATAAGAGTCTTTTGGTTGAAACTTATATTTTTAAAACTTTTATATAATTTAATAATATAATTTTTGTTTTAAAAACTCATTTATGTCAATTTTGACACTATTTGGTATTTTGTTCTTGTGAATTTCATAAAAGAATAAATAATTTGAATAAAATATATTGAATCTACCCTAAAATGTCATATTCACCTAGAAAATTCTTTAATGTCATAAAAAATTTAAAATTATATTTATTTTAATATTTATAATACCATTTATTTGATTCTTTCATTAATAAGGTAATTACTGCATCATCATTATGTCATATATAAATTTAATTATTTAATGTCTAAAAATTATAAATAAAATACCATGATGTATGAAATATTTTTATCATTTTAATGAATTATTATTTTTGAATTTATCATATGTATAACCCTATATTAAAAATGGTTTATTTATTAAACTTTTAATTTAACACTTTTTAATCTTCTTTAAATAATATATTAATAAATTTTCTAATCTAATCCAAGTGGACCTAAAGGATCATATTTTACTCCTAACATTGTTTTTGGTCGAAATTCACTTATCCAAAAAAAAATATGGCATGTTTTAGGGTAAATATAATGTTATTTTTACCTTTAATTACCCTGTTTACTTTTAACCGTGGTGAATAAAAGTCAAAAGTTACTATTCAACAAAAATTTTTTTCATATTATTGAATCAAATTTTAATTTATGATATCAACCATGTCTCTAGTAGTTTTTAAATTCAACTCACAGATGCGGTAAAATTATGTTTTATGCAAATTTGCAAATGTACCTAGAAGGTGGGTAAAAGACGGTAAAAAGTTCAATAAAAATTTATAAATCTAATTTTATTATAAAATTACTCCAAGGAATTATATTGAACTTACATAGGTATTAAATATCTATTTTTACTTAAAATAAATTTAAATAAAATAAATAATTTTTTAAATAAGAAGTCGGTTTTAAATAATAACTTAGTGTTTTTCACTATTCATCAAAAATTGAATGTTTTCAGAAAAATTCCAAAAATTCAGCCTAAGATAATTTTGATATTTCAAATTCAAAAATTAATTCTATTTTACCAAATTCAAAACATATAAGTTTCATTAGTTAATTTAAAATTAATTCTCATTGTCAAAACCAAAATGAGGGGTCTGAAAAAGTAAAAACTATCAAAAGATTGGCATGTGTTTATGCCAAATTCAAATGTGAAATTACTTATATTGACCTAAATTGTATTAAATGATAAAAATATAATCTAATTATACTTCCAAACCATTCAAATTAATAATTTGACACTATAAATTATTTTGAATAAAAAAGTTGTTTTCAATTAAAACATAGTATTTTTCACTATTCATCAAAATATGAAAGTTATCAGAAAAGTACAAAAATTTATCCAAAATAAATTTTATTTTCCCTCTTATAAAGAAGAATTTAATTTAACTAATTTTAATATATAAAAGTTTCAAATATTGGTTTTAAAAAAGTTTCTTTATTAAAAGGTGGTAAAATTGATTTTTTTTTAAAAATACTTCTCTTATCTGAAAAATGAATTTGTTATTATATTATGTATGAGAAACACATAATATGGATTTTAAAATTATATAGAGTATATAAGATTCAAAATGTAGTTAATATTATTCATAACCGCTTTTTGAACATCTAGTATGGCAAGTTGTGGTGCGCTCAAACTCGGTGTTGCCTATAGCGCAAGCTATTGAATTACTTTAAAGAGATAATGTACTTTAAAATATTGGGTGTTACATGATGAGTATTGGATTAAGTCTATTAAATATTAACTCAATGATTTTTAAGGAACAAATTATGGAGCTGAGTTGGATAGCCTATAGAAACATATATAATTGGAGTAAAATGGGTATTTCAGAATAAATATGCTGAAAATGGAATAATAGATATAAATAAAGATATACTTTTTTCTAAAGTTTATTACAAACAAGAGGTAATATATTAAGAATAAACTTATTCTCTGGTATCAAGACTTGAATCTATTCAAATACTTCAAGCCTTAAATCCACTCTTTAATTTCAAACTATTTCAAATGGATGTGAATAACTCTTTTCTCACTGGATATGTTTTGGAGAATGTTTATGTAGAATAAACCCCTAGTTTTAAAATAGAAAAAATAAAAATATGTTTCTAAACTTACCAAATCACTATATAGACTTAAAAATACCATAGATTTTAGTGTGATAGGTTAATTGGATTTTTGTTACAAAATAAAAATTTTAAGGGATTTGCAAATCCAACTATTTTTATAAATTAATTAAATAAAAACATTATGAGTGTAAAATTTTATTTTTATTACATTATATTTTGTTAGAATCAAAGATATTTAATAGATTATTATTTTTAGATCATATAAATTCTGAGTTTGAAATGAGTATGATGGGTGAATTGACATATTTTATAGGTTTTAAAATATCATAAAACCCAGAAGGAACCTTTATATCTCAATATGTATATAAAATATATTATTAAAAAAATTGGACATGACAACACTAAAATCATTATTAATCTCATTGGTACCTCTAATAATTTATATCTTGATGTGGCTGGAAAACTAGTTGATCGTAAAAAATTTAGTGGTATGACTGGATGTTTACATTACTTAACATATATTCATCCTAATTTATTGTTTCTTGTATTCTTATAAAAAATATATCATACCAATCCAAAATAATACAATATTAAATATATTAAAAACATTATTCATTGTCTTTAGGGAACTATGGATTTAGGCTTATTCTATTCTTCTGGAAATGTTTTTAAACTAAAAACATTTTCAGATGCTGATTTTAGTGGATGTAAAATGGATAAGAATAGTACATCTGGAACATGTCATTTACTAGGAGATTATTTTGTTTCTTTGTTCATGTACTAAAAAAAACTCAATAGAACTTTCCACCACTAAATCCAAACATGTGGTTGTTGGAAGTTTTTGTTCTCAAGTGTTGTGAATTCAAAACACACTCACAAATTATTGCATGAGTTTTATTAAAACTCAAATACTTTGTGATAACATCAGTTCCATTTCCATAAGTAAAAACCTATCACATCACTCACATTATAAATTCATAGATAAAAGACACCACTTTCTTAAGAATCACACATAAAAAGAAGATATAATTTTACAATTCATTGGAAATAAATAACAACTTTTTATATTAAAAAAACCCCTAGTTTCGATGGATTTGAATATATAAAATAGAATCTGGGAGTGATCATTGTTAATAGCTCATTCGTATCTACTTCTGGTTTACCAATTTCCTTACATTAATATACTTATTTTCATATGGGGATTACATATGTTAATATTTTCAAAAAATACATTTGTTTTTAAATTTTTTAAATTTTATAAATGTCTTTGTCGTAATGAAACTTCCAGACTCAACCTTTTATAATTTTTTTGGAGTCAGAATTTTAAAAAGAAATTAGGAACTCAAAAATTGTTATAAAATTTCTAGATTCAAAATATGTTAATTTTTTTAAATAGTTGTAAATTTAAAACTATTATAATCACTTTTTATTTTAAAATTATTATCATTAGTTTTAATAATGAAAAAATTGTAATCAGTTTTTATATTAAAAATTTTGTAATTACCTTCTTTTATACAAATCATTAAGAATAGGTTATTAACATGGATTAAACATTATAATTTGAAAGGTAATCCTCTATTATTTTAGTTTTTTCACCAATAAATTGCTTTATTTTATAATTTTTGGTGTTGTTATAAATGTTTTTATTAAAAACATTGTTGTGTTTTACAAAATTTTAAATGTTTTCCTAATCTAAATGATTCTCAATACGATAGAAAAACTAAAACATTGAGAGTTCAAATAAACTTTTAAAACATTTTTTATTAAATCTAGGATGTTAGATCAGAAAGGTTTTCAATATCAATAGTTTTTTACAATACTAAAGATGAATCATCTCCCCCAATGCCTTTATAAGGGTGGGTCTACCCCTATCCCACGTCAGTTTTCATAGATTTTGACACTGACTCTCGCCACCCTTTAAAGTCATCAGTCTGATTCTCTTTTCGATCATTCGATATTCAGCTCCATCCTTATTACTATGGCAGCCAAATAATATTATACAAAATGTTATGTTTTCATATAAATTCTTATTGAAATATATTGGTTTGATAAATAAAAAACAAATCTAAAATCGATAATTTATTTACAAGGTTGGGAAAGTGTTTTTGTTGAGAATCCATATAAATATTATGATCTTTATTATCCTAATATGGTTAGATAATTTTATGATTTTGTTCAGTTTTTTAGAGAAGATGGTAAGTATAAAATTTACTTTTCTACGTTTGTGAAGAGATATAATCATTCCTTCAATATAGTAGAAAATATTATTTGTGTTCCTTCTAATGACAAATCCTATTTACCTTCACACAAGTTACCAGAAAAACATGGAACTTTTGAGAATAATAATGTTGAAGATTCATTGATTCCATGATATCAGAAAGTATAAAAATTTCCACATCTTTCACTAAAAAATAGAGTTATAGATTTTTGAATGAAATGTTATCTTATCCCAATTAAAAGAGATTGGGATACATTAATGTTTTTTGATGTTTTTCTTCTTGACTTTTGGGTCAACATGAGTAAAATAGGATTGGTGAAATTAATTTCCATTTTGGTGGGGAATTTTAAAAGTGCCTCAATCAAGTCAATGTTTATTATGTTTCCATATTTTATTAATAATTTTATAGTGAAATGTATAGAACTTTTTAAAATTGAAAATAAGTCTTACCCTGTAAGAGAAAATATTTTATTCAATGGTGAAATCAGGATTTTGATAATTAATTTTTTTTATTCTAAATGAAATTTTTTTGTTGAAAATGTTGACTGAGCTGATTTCAAATCTCAACCTTCAAAGAAAGTTTCGGATGATAGAAATAAGAGAAAATATGGATCTTCTCCACTTATGAAACAAATGAAATAAAATAGAATGTCCCATAAAGGATTCAAGAAGATGAGGTTTTGTAAGGGACAAAAGAAACTAGGGGATCTGAGTTTTGGACTTGATCCTTCTTTGTCTAAGGCCTTGAGAATATAGATTGGAGAACAATTAGAATAAGAATAGAAAATAATGAATAATATGAAAAGATTATTTGAAGCTAGAATAGTAGAAATCCTGTTGAAATATTATTAGAATTCTTATGAGAATCATGTTATTCATATTTATGGTACCAGTCAAGTAATTCTGGAAGCTGGAGATGTTTTTAATGAAAATTCATTGATTCATTCAGCAATCCCTTCACTAGTTGATAAGGGAAAAGGAAAATTAGTTGTTGAAGAATTGATTCCTACAATACATGATAAATAATCACTATCAAAAAAAATTTTAAAGGAAGCTTTCATAATAAAAAAAATTAAAAGTCATTGAGAAATAATTTAGAGAATAATAACAAAAGAAAGATAGAGAAGAAGAAGATTAAGAAGAATAATAATAAGTAGAAGAAGAAGAAAAATTTAATGAAGAATTAGAAAAAAAAGAATAAGAAAAATACGAACAAGTTCAAAAGAAAAATACTCAATATAATAAATATTTGAAGGAAATTAAATCATTAGAGTCTTCATCATCCTCAATACCTTTAACTTTATAATCTGGTAAGGATGAAAACATAGAATGTTCTTAGGTGGAAAATCATCATTAGAAAAGAAAGAAAATCCATCCTATAAGGTAGAATAACTAGACTAACATTCAAAAACGAGGGTCTAAAATAAGGCATAATTTGATAAAATCCTTGATGTTGTAAATTTTTTGGAGGAAAAAAATGTTCAAGAAAAAGTTACAAAGAAAATTTCAAAGTTGAAAATAAAGGGAAGGTATTTGATATCATAATTAGCAGACCAAAACCTCATCAGGTTAAGCCTTATCAATCAGACTCATAAGATATGATTTCTCAAAAGGGGTTTTATTATATCTATATTACCTTGAAAAGGTTGACTGATCTGATTTCTTATCTACCTAACATAGAGTAAAGGTGTAAGTTGAATCACAAATAATTGAATGTGAAATCAGAATCACTTAATGTTTTGGCTAAATCAGTGATATGAATATAGTCATATTTGAAAGTTTATCAAGAAAAGTTTAAGGCACAAAATTATTCATATAATCAAATGTTTATGTGGTCAAATCAAGTCAACACCAAATTAAGAGATTCTGATAACCAGTTTTTGGAAATGAAATATCTTACTTTGTAAATGGAAGATTCCTTCAACAAGTTATCCTCATATGTTTCAAACTAAATTAAGTTCATAAAAGACTTCATAGATACTATATATGATCTTATAGATTATTTGAATGTTTTGAACTAAGATATTTGTGACATGGATTTGGAGATGAGAAAGATGAGATCATATGAAAATAAATTAATCATAATGAGGGATGAAAATAAATAGTTTTTTGTGGAAGTTAAAAGGGTGAGGACTCAAGTATATATGCACTATGTGATGGAAGATATAATTTTCAAGCTTGGGAAGGATCGAGAATAATTGAAAAATATGAAGTCTTTCATTAATAATTTGATGAAGAAATAATGAAAAGTTTTATCTTCAAACACTTGATGTTTTTTTATTAAACATTTGAATAGATGTTGAAGGTTATTATATTTTCATCTAATACTTTATGTCTAAATGTCTTCCAATATATTTGATTTTATCTTATTTTTATTACATCTTTGATTATTAGTTATTTTACATAACAATTGTTTCATAGGTTATCTCTCACTATCTTTTTTTAATACTTTCCCTTCCTTTTTTGAGAATCGCAAAGGGGAAGAAGGTTTTACAAAAGGATATAATTTTTTTCAATATTGGGGGAGAAGTTTTTATAAAAGGTGATATGTATTCTTAAAAGGGATAAGTATTCAATGGGGGAGATTTTAAATACTTTTCATCATAATAAAACAGAATAAAAAACTCATGGGTATTTATAAAAATATATTCAAAATTATGAATAGAACCAAGGGCTATAATTTTTTCAAGCTATATTGTTTCATTTAATTGTTTGTGGATTATGCTTTCCAAAAAAGGGGATATTGTTGAGTTAGGAGTTTTACTTCTTACTTTTTAGTTTCTTTAGTTTTGGAAATCACAAACACTATATTAAAACTATGTTTACAAACCTTCTATGTCCCAAGTGTTTTATTATGTTTTTATAGAAATCATTACTTTATATTATAAATAGAAAGGTTTCTAATGTATTAATAATATAAACATTACATTTCTCAATCTGATCAATCAAAATAAAGTTGTGTCTGTTCCATAGGAATAACATTTTTTAGAAAAGTTATTAGACTTATATCTTGTCTAATTGGTAGACAAAAGTAATGACCATAGGACTGACCTTGGTACTAATACATCAGACTAGACCTCATTCAATTCATCATATTGATAATGGACATGGAAGTCCATCAGACTAATTGAAGTATATAATCGAGGTACATAAGAAATTTTTCTATCGTAAGGAATAATAATATGAATGTAATGGTGTTAAAAAAAATGATGTCAGATATTTAATTATTCCAGATCAATGTGAGTTGTCAAAGAGCTAATTTTCCAAGGTCGTTGCAACTAGCTTATAAATTTGACGATTCGTTATTTTCTAATAAATAGAATGTCATTTAAAGAGTTGGGGATGATATATTTTTCCAAATCAAGTCTTCTGAAGTATTTTATGTGTGAATTTCTTGTTCCAATTCATTGTAATACTTCAGAAATTTTTCATTCTAAGGAATCCTTGTCAGGGTTATTAACATTAGTACATTTTCATTTGTATTATGTGTTCAAACACTATTATGTTCGAGATATTTCAAGGATAGGAAGATGATGAATCTCATTCATCATACTGATAAATTCTAGGGATAAGAAGACCTACACCAATCATCATATCAAGGGTTTCTAGGGATAAGAAGATATATCTTACATAAATCATTATATTGATGGATTTTCTGACAAGGAAATATAGACTGTATAGTAAATAAAAAACTATGGATACCTTTATTCAAGGTTATTTACTACCTTTACACTTAAGGTTAAAAGTGTGTATTCTTTTAATATAGCTTTTATGTAATTCTTATGTTCACTAGCTATTATATTTAAGTTTTTTTAAAAGTTCTTTTCTTTTGCGCATGTAATATAAAGTTTGTATTTCTGTACATCTTTATATACTATTCATTTATTAGTGTAATAATAATTATGATAAAAATATACTTTTAAATAATTATATCAACTTTGATTTTGATACTTTCACTCTGATCATCATATGATATGTGAGTCCAATAATATTTTTTTAAGAGGTATTGTGTTTTGATTATTTTAAACTTATTAAACTACATTTAACCCCCTCTCTTATAAGTATATCCATCTAATCTACTCTTATGATCCAACATTCTGGGCACTGTTTATTAGTTTATACTGAGAAGGTGAAGGTTGTCTTGCCATGGGACGAGCCACAGATTGTCTTTGAGATTCAGAGCTTCCTTGGTCTTTCTGGATATTATCGATGGTTGATCAAGGATTTTTCAAAGTTGGAATAACATTTGACTACTCTTATTAATAAAGTAGTGATATTAATATGGGATGAAAAGTATCAATATTCATTTGATAAGTTTAAATTAATTCTAACATCGGGTCCTATTTTGATCTTACTTAATCCCGGTAAGGGGTATGTAGTTTTCTATGATGGATATGGAACTAATTTGTTTTGTGTAATCATGTAAAATGATCATGTAGTTTCTTATAACTCTCATCATCTTTAACCACATAAGAATAATTAACCTACTCATGATTTATAAATTTTCATGGTAATTTATGTGCTTAAGTGTTGGTGGAACAATCATTTTGGAAAGAGGTTTTTAGAATTTTCTGACCATAATACTTTGAGCTATATCATTTCACATAAATACTTGAATCTCAGAAAAAGGAAGTGGGTGGAATACCTTCATAAATTTGACATTGACATCACCTATACCCTGTGTAAGGGGAATGTTCTCACATATGCTATTAGAAAGAAAACACTATCACATGCTATTTTGGAATCAAAGGAATAGTGTAACCTTATATGGATTTTTTCTCAGTTTCATCCAGATGCTCAAGAGGATGTTTCAAGAATGGTTACGAACAGTGATTAGTTATCACTATATGTACTTTAGTCTATTATATAGGGTCAGGAGAAATATGATGAATTCAAAGGAATTATAGAAATCTAATATGGTAGGGAGACCATTTATGGTTGGTCCCTCTCTTTAAATGGTATTCTTTATTTTGGGGATCGTTTTATCATCGCAACATCAGTGAGGAACTTGTTTTTTTTATATTTTCATAGTTCCTTATGGTTAAATCATTTTATAACTATGAAAATATATTATGATATAATAAGGAAATTAGGGTCGCTAGGTATGAAGATTTGAATCACTAATTATGTGTCTCGAAATTACACCAGCCAACAGATAAAGGTAGATCATTTGAAACATTTTGGTTTTCTTCAGCCTCTTACATTGCTGGTTTGGAAACAGAATGATGTATCCATGGATTTTTTTTTGGATTACCATGAACTCATCAAGGGATTAATTCTATCTAGGTGGTGTTTGATCGGTTGAAAAAGTCAACTCATTCCATTCTGATTAGGGACACTGCTAAATTAGATTATCTAGGTATACTATATGTGTAGGAGATCATGAGGTTACATGAAGTTCCTTCCACCATTGTTTAAGACATGGATCTTAAGTTTATATTGAGGTTCCTGAGGAGTATGTGGGAGGTGATAAAAACTCATGTCAGGTTGAGTACATCTTATCATCCACAGACAGATGGTTAGACAAAAGTGTTTTATTCAAATTTTATAGGATATTATTCATGCCTCGGTATTGAATTTTGGTTTATCATTGGATATCCATATAGGACTATTTGATTGTTATTATAACAAGGGTTATCATTCATTGATCAAAATGGATCCTTTAAAGGATAAGTATGGTTTCCAGTATAGATCACCTCTTTATTCGTTAGAGGTGGTTTAAGCTTCTTTGATGGGGCCATGTTTTGTTTAGGAGACATCTATGAGGATTCAAGATATACACCCATGTATGGTTTTATCACAAAGTCAACATAAATCTTATGTGTACCAATAGTGTCGTACATTGTATTTTTCCAAATCTAGTCAGGTTTTCTTAAAATTTTCTACTCATTTAGATCATCATCATCTTCGAAAACAAGAAAATTTGGCTCTGAGATATTTTAGATGATTTGAGGTCACTGAGTAGCTTGGGTGGGTTTCTTATCAGTTGGAATTTCTAGTTCAATTGATAGTAATTCATGATGTTTTTTACATATCATGGTTCGGGAAATTCCATCCTAATCCCTCTATTTTTATGAGTTGGGAATATATCAAGTAATATCCATATGCTTTTGTTTTTGATCATATGGTAGTGATTTTTGACTCTCAAGTGAATGTATTGTGTGGGAAGTTGATTCCATTGGCAAGAGTGTTATAAAAACATAGATCTGATTATGACGAGACTTGGGTGTGTGATTTGATAATGATGGATTAGTGGCCTCACCTCTTTATGAAACTTTATTCTACCACATGACTTCTTAGGTATAGAATGTATTGTGGTGGGGAGTTTGTAGCATCATGTTACACACTTTCAAGTATTTCCCTTATCTTTAATTTTTTCTCTTTAATTGGGCGTGTCTTTGGACTCCCGATGATGGAGAAAAAATACCTAATTTTCACAGATGTATATTGTTTTAATTAATGGATTCTTTTTATAAATATGTTAATAGATTTGTGGGGTTATCCCCGAGATTGTAGAATGGCCAAGGTGGTTTGGATTTTCATGTTAGAATCTATAATTTTAGTATTCTGCAGAAGAAAAAAAACATTGTTTAATGGGAGTACATGATGTGTAAATTATAAAGGGAAGATATCATGAACCCGGTACACATTGTGAAGGTATTAGACAACATGTAATGGTTACAAACTATATAATGTTAAAAGTCATGTTTCTAACAAAACGGTGATGGTTTTTTCAGTATATGTGGTCCTCAATGATTACACATCATGTAAACAGGTTACACATCATGTAAATTCAATGAAGATGGATTTTAGGGAATCATATAAGTGATATGTTTATTTATTTAATGGCCATCCTCCTTACCCTCGACCTAGATCTCCTATACGGTGATTTTGGAAACTTCTGTTCATTGTAGGTCGATTTTTTCTGTGATTAATGACTATTGCGGTTGGGTTTCATCTCACTAGGTAAGATATCCTTTCTGTTTATTCATTTACTTTGGTCATGGTAGTGTTTGTATGTTGTGTTATCTGATCTATTGACACATGGTTATGTGTCTCTTGATTCTTTTATAGATCTGTTGTGCGGTCTTATTTCGGGGGTCGATCCTTTATTGGTTATGGTGTGGAGGGTGTTCATTCTTGAGTTATGATTTATTTCTTCTTCTCCAATGAACTTTATGTTTAATTAAATCCAATTTATGAAGTATAAACTAGTTATAGGGCCTTCGTTTTCATTGTGAGTTCTTCCTTATTAGTGGGTCCCATTATGGGTGTGTACGACCCATGTTTTGAGTTAAGTGGTTCTATATCTAGCCTGTGTTGGTGAACTACATTTCTCCTATTTTGATAAGTTGTTTTTTAAATTAATTGGAATGATTAACTAATTTGATTTGTGTGTGTGGGAATCATTTTTTGATAAAATATGGTTTTCCTCTTATTTTGGTAAATGAAAAGGGTTTTCAAAGCATTGGGAAATGGTTTTGTCGAATAAATTTCAAATCATAGTCTGATTGAAATGATTTTATGAATTGATTTAGAAAATAGATCCCATGGGAATACTTGGGTACTTAGTTGGAAGTTTTAATAATCGGCATCATCCACTACTAGGGGGTTTACTCATGGGGCTTTCCAATGCTTCCTAGGCCCGTTGTTATAAGGACTTGTTAGACTTATTGGGGGGCTCACATTACAGGGTGTTTCCTCTTTTCTTTTGACTCAATACATATGTATAAGGCATTGATGAGTGTGAAATTATCAATTTTAGGTATGAGTGTCCTAGATATCATGATCTAGTGTGATCCTTTTCATGATGTTACCTATGATTTTGGCCAATTTGGGATACACTTATCTTGTACTATTATGGTTACTCTACCATGGATTTGATATGATATGTGATGTATTCCTTGGTTTGTTTTGATATATCTATTTTATATATGTAAATTAAATTATTTGAAATTGATTTACCTACATTATTTGGGAATCTGGAAAAGGGGGAAATTAAATTGTTTTTCCATGATTTTGATATTAAACTGCTAAACTATATATCCTACCTTGTTTTCCTTAGTGTTGATCATTCATGGGTTATTGTTTAGAGACTTGATATAGAACATCTGGGTGTAACCCTACTGATCCTGTTAGCTCACACTATGGGTACCCATTCATCAGTGCATAGACAATGTTATGTCTTTCAATGTAGGGAATGGTAAGGCACTATGGTGAGGTGGAGAGGTTTTCTATCACCTAGGTTTTTGGGTAGGTGGATGGTGAGATGGTGGGAGTTTGACCATGCTATAACATGGAGTTGTTGGATTAGATGTTTTAGTATTTTCATCCTTTTTCGTTGGACTAGTCTCTTGGATATGTTTTAGCTACCGTTTCTATTGTTTTTCATTCATTTTTCACTTTCAGTTATAACATATATATGTTCATATAAGGAATCGGCCTTAAACATTACATAATGTTAAATTGAGTAAATAATTCACCTTGAGGATATTTTCAGGTTTAGAGTTTTAGAGAATTATTCCATTACTATTAAATTACATCTCAAATATTAACACGTAGGCACTTCTACTCAGTATCCATTTTTTTCATAAAATAAAATCTCTTAAAATAAAACAAGATTTCTTTTCTTGATAAAAATATTCTTGAATTATTATTTTCTCTTACCCTTCCTTATATCCTATGAAAAACTTTTCAAAAACATGGGATGAGCATAAAAATATCAGTAAGTGTTATAAAACAAGGAAAGAAAACAATAGTCCATAAATATATACAAATCAATGAAATCATAATTTTCAATATTTAACTTTCCACCCAAAATCATAATATTTATGAATAACAAATGGAAATCATAAATCATAAAGGTGACTTGTGGCATCTATAACATACTTACGTTGTAGCTTTCATAGCTACATAGGGAGTTACATTTGTAATACCTATCACAGTATATTCCCTAAATCTAATAGGAGAAACATTTACATTTACCTCCATCATGTTACAAAATTCATTGGAGAGCTATCTCGGACTCACCCACCTTAGGTTTATCACGGAACCACCCGTATACGTAAACAGTTCCCAAGAAACATAACATCTTCATAACATATAAAATAAATATAATGTAAAGATAATATTTACACCTTTCAATCACAATATATAATTTAAATATATTGACATAACAAATCCATTATCAAAATCATTTTCAATACCAAAATATATAAAAGAGTATACGATATTTAATTTCCTTTTAAAAACATTACGGCTTATTAAGGAAGCCAAATATCAAATAATGCTCACGGTGGAGGAAAGGTCATTGTCACCACATAAATTAAAAATAAACATTCCCTTTTTCGTTTAGTAAAATGATATGTAGAAAAATATTCCCTTTGAATGAAATGAAAATTCAATGGGGTTTATACATCATATAAAATAATGCCATGCATAAATCAAAGTATTCCTCAATGAAAGGAGATTGGGACGAAGTCCCTTACCACTTGAGAAAATACTTGAATATAAATAATTGCAAAATATCATTAAAAAAGATTATATTATCATGATAAATAAGTAGATTTTTGATATAATATATCAAATAGTAGAATATACACCATATAAAAGCGAATTGGTGTATAATAACAAATAAGTCTCAATAGAATGTAAATTGAGACAATATTTCATTCAAAGATAATTTTGTAAATAAAATTGATCGATTATGTGTATTAACTATGTAAAAATACGTAATGTACAAATAAAACATAGTACATAAAGAGTTATTTCTTACATAATCATAGCATGGAATAATATAAAAATAGAATATTAACCCAAAGAATGGAAATTGGGTTAAGAATTCCCATTACAAAGATTGAACCATTAGATTAAGGATAAATCAATGACACAATTATGTGTGAAAAATATAAATACATCCAATATAAGTGGATATTATGTGTAAAACAATCAGATGTCATTCACACATATTCATTGCATGAAATAATCAAGAAGTATAAGTTTAACCCAAAGAATGGAAATTGGGTTAAGAAGTTCCCTTAAAAAGATCGTATAATTATATTAAGGATAAACCAATGAAATAATTTTGTGTGAAAAATATAAATACACCAAATGTAAGTAGATATTAAGTGTATAACAATCAGATTTCATTCACACATATTCATAGCATTATATAATCATGAAGTAGAAGATTAACCCAATTAATGGAAATTGGGTTAAGAATTTCCCTTACAAAGATTGATACATTACATTAAGGATAAACCAATGAAATAATTATGTGTGAAAAATATAAATACACCAAATATAAGTATATATTATGTTTAAATCAATCATTGTTCATTCACATATATTCATAGCACGATATAGTCAAGAAGTAGAATATTAACCCACCAAATGGAAATTGGGTTAGGAAGTTCCCTTACAAATATCGTATAATTAAATTAAGGATAAACAAGTTAAATAATTATCTGTGAAAAATATAAATACTCCCAATATATATATATATATATATTATGTGTAAAACAATCAGATTTCATTCACACATATTCATATAATGATATAATCAATAAGAATAAGATTAACCCAATGAATGTAAATCGGGGTAAGAAGTTCCCTAACAAAGATTGAACCATTATATTAATGATAAATCAATGAAATAATTATGTGTGAAAAATATAAATACACCCAATATATGTGGATATTATGTGTAAAACAATCAAAGTTAATTCCCACATATTCATTACATGACATAATCAAGAAGTATAAGTTTAACCTAAAGAATGGAAATTGGGGTAAGAAGTTCCTTTACATAGATCATATCATTACATTAAGGATAAACCAATGAAATAATTATGTGTCAAAAGATATAAATAAAAAAAATATGATTAGATATTATGATTAAAATAATAATATTTCATCCACACATATTCATAGAATGATATAATCAAGAAGAAGAAGATTAACCCAATGAATGAAAATTGGGTTAAGAAGTTCCCTTACAAAGATAATATCATTAAATTAAAGATAAAACAATGGAATAATTATGTTTGAAAAATATAAATACACTCAATATAAGTAGATATTCAGTTTCAAACAATCATACTTCATTCAAACATATTCATATCATGATATAATCAAGAAGTATAAGATTAACCCAATGAATTGAAATTGGGTTAAGAAGTTCCCTTTCAAAGATTGTATCATTACATTAAGGATAAACCAATGAAATAATTATGTGTGAAAAATATAAATTCACACAATATAATTAGATATTAAGTGTAAAATAATAATATTCCATTCACACATATTCATATCATGATAAAATCAAGAAGTAAAAGATTGACCCAATGAATGGAAATTGGGTTAAGAAGTTCCCTTACCCCATGTCCTACTTGACTTGTTCGTTCTCTAATATCATGAATAATAAAATAAATTTAATTTATAATTGATTAAGAACCGTTTTCAAGTTTATTATTCCTTTTATATTACTTATTACTATATTATAATCATTACATAATCATTTAAGTTATTTTGTCGATATTTGGTACTTGAGTCAAAAATGAACTTCCTATAATTAAAATTATTTCATGGGGTCAAAATTAAATTATCTCCATAATGATATTTGTAACGCCCCGACCCTAGTTACCCAGAGTCGGTGCATTATTACATAACATTGGCATGATCATGAGAAAGATCAAGTCTCGAAAGACCGATTAGTTTAGTAGCCTTGGAATAACTAGATACATCCATAAATTTTTACATTACATCATAAAAAAAACATCTTGTCTTCATATCCCCTCATACTATCCCTGTAGGTCATTCATAAATTACTTCTTCATAATCCTGGAAAAAAAATAAAACATTGAAAGGGGTGAGCTCGGATGCTCAGTAAGGATAACATTATAGCAGAAGCTTTCATAAATAAGCATAAACACTTAAGGCAATTTATAACTAAAACAAAAGCCTTTTAAACTTGAACTTCAGCATAAAATGGGAAAGGTAAAATGAAATAATGCCATTTACTTAATCACATGGATATTCTACTAGTCGAATGATCACATGCAATATCAATAACCACTTTCATAATGATGGAATGCATAATGCCAGACTATCATAACCACATAGCCAAGGCCTCGTGCCAAGACTACAAATAAGATTTTGCCAAGGCCTTGTGCCAAGACACTAGTTTGTCTCATGAGACCTACCGATGCATCGAGGAGCTATAGCGGGCTCCACCCGTCACTTATTAAGTCCAATGCATTCCTCATATGAATAGGTTTAAGCATAAAATAAACATTCGTATTAAAACTAGCATACGAAATGTCAATACTTTAACCACAAACCATGAATGGTATAAAAATAGAACATCCACAGTCAAACATAACTCATTTGATACAATATGGAAGATTGTATTGTATCACATTAACCTCAATCATGAATAATGAAGGATGTTGACATAAATGAAAGTAATCATCAAAACTATTTGAGAGAAATATCCCCCTTTTCTTGAAAACATTTAAAAGACACACTATTTGTCAAGAAGCCATTTAAAAGTAGATTTTTGAATCAAAGTGTCCCATACCACTTTGAAACTTTTTAAAAGGAGTTTTAATTTGTAAACTTTAATGTCCATATAAATAAATCCTTAAAACCATTTTTTAAAACATGGACATTAATGAGAAAAATTTAGATGAATAAGTCTTTAAATCATTTTAAAAATGGTATTTTAGTTAGAGATTCCAACCAAAAGAGACACTTGAATACAAATAATTGTGGTAATCAAAACTTTGTAATATCATGAGAATAAAGGGATTCATGATATACTAAGTCAAAGTACATTATATATACACCACATAAAAGTGATTTGGTGTATATCATCAAAGAAGTCTCAATGGAATGTAAATTGAGATGAATTCTCTCATAAAGGTTGTATCCTTAGGTTAAGGATAAATAAATGACATAATTATGTGTGACAAATATAAATACACTAAATATGATTGGATATTCAGTGTAAAACAATCAAAGGAAATTCACACATATTCTTGTAAAAACAATACCAACGAATTGGATGTTTAACTCAACAAATGGAGAATGAGTTAAAAATTACTCTTATCAATCAATGACTTGAGAATTACCAATGGAGTGATTATGTGCATAAAACTTATATCCACAGGAAGGGGAGTGGAAATTATGACATAATCAAATGAATAGTGATTCCACACATAATCTTGGGGTAATATAATCAATGAAATATGTGTAAAGCCAAATGAGTGGAAATTGAAATCTCAAATTCCCTTATCGATTAGGTAACTTTCGAAACATACACCCATGAAAGAAGTATCATACCATGATGATGTAAATACCCATAAATTAAAGTATATTACACAATGAATACAATCATGGGCAGTACACATACACCACATGCAATAATTAAGTGGTGAACAATAGAATTCTCACGAAATTAAAAGTGAGATTAGAAAATCCCTTACATTGTACTTTTTCCTTGGTCGATGGTAGGTTTACCTCCTGTATAATGGTGAAATAATTGTTATTGAATAATAAAAGAATCATTTACTTTAATATGATATCATATATGATCTTTTATCATTGATTTGTTAATAATATCTTAGAATTATCGTCATTTCGGGTGTTAACGGGTTCATTTTACTTTATATTCTTTGTTATGTGAGCCATATTCGTTATTAATGGGATGTATATTATTCATATCCAGAATGGTATCAAGTTCTTAAACATCATTTTTAAATCATCAAATGATAATTATACTTGAATGGATACGATGGAGAATGAATCTCATCACGTTCGTGGAGACGGTAGTCCGTACGTACGCACGAACGCTACTTCCATTTAATTTTTATTTTAAAAGAATCGAATCCAAATGATACATAGGTATATTACTATTACAGTATAATATAATATTTTATATATGTTACTTAAGTTCATTAACACCATCCTTTATATGTTCCATGTGTGGTATGAACGAGTCATATCATTTTAAGGGGGCGGTAGTCCGCACTTCCTCAAATGAAATTATCGTATGTATATACAACATGAAACGAATAATGGTATGAAATAAAATGGAATTACAGAAGCTTATATATAAAATATATAGGATTAACATCATATTTAATTACATTTCCATCATAATGGCCACCATGAGAGGCGGTAAGATGTATTTGAACAATCATCGTTTCGTGAGGCGTTAGTTTGCCATCCACAGAAACATTATGTTCATCATCCATTAGATGGAGTTGTGTGTATGTGTAGTTTGAATCATTCTTATAACAACATCCTAGTATATTGAGGATACTGGTGTTGTTACAAAAGAAAGGAAATAAAAAGATTTTGGGGGTTGGAGAAGGAAGATAAATGAAAATAATTTAAGAGAAAACGTTACCTTTAATTTAGGTAACTCACTTTGGTTGGAACCAAAGGACTTGTTGAAATGCTTTCTGCCTAAGGGGAAGCTTCAAGGAGGAGTAGAGGGATGTGGGGAGCTTAGTTGGTCAGAGTTTGGACGAGCCAAGTGGCTTGAGAGGTGTGAAGAAATGAGAAGGAGGAGTGCCCTTTTATAAGAGGGGTGAGGGGCACCTTTGGAAAAGCTAGAAATATTAATTTATAATAAATTCATATTCGGTTTCCAATGGCTCCAAAGTTGGTTATTCAAAGGATAAGGTGGGGATAGGTCGAAAACCACTCAACAAATATAATTTAGACAGGTTTGGGTACTTATATTAACCATATCTTTAAGTATTAACTCTAAGTTAATTAGTTTCACTTTTACAATGTCTCTTTGTATTTTTATATAATATGGTTAATAAACTTAATATATACATCCAAGCGACCCAAAAGTGGTCCATTAATGATGAACCTATCCTGATATAAGTCTTTTGGCCGAACCTTAGATTTTTAGGAATTTAATATCAATTAATAATATAATATTTGTTTTAAGAACTCTTTTATGTCAATTTTGACACTATTCAATAGTTGATTTTTTTGAAACTCATAACAGATTGATTACTTCGAACAAAGTCAATTAAATCAATCCTAATATATAATATTATCCTAGAAAGTTAGTTTAATTCATTAAAAGTATCATATTATATTTTTTTGGGTATTTATAATATCCATTATTTTAATTTTTCACTATTATAGTAATTACTGCATCATCATTGTGTCATAAATAAAATAAATTATTTAATGTCTAAAAATTATAAATAAAATATCATCATGTAGGAAATATTTTTAGCTTTCTAATGAATGTTTATAATCGAAAAGCCAACATGTATAACCCTATGTAAAAATTGTTCTTCTAAAAGATGTAAGCTTATTCCATTTTTATTTTTATTTTAACTTTATTAATATAATGTGTCCCTACCACATAAAAGTGGCTCCAAGGGGTCCCCAAATTGACCCAAGGATGCCCATGGTCGGGTATGTGTCCACCAATAAGGTTAGGACACGTTTTAGGGTAATTTTGTATTATTATAATATTATTTTTTAACCCTTATTTACCGGATTTACCCTTTAACCATGGTAAATAAAATATTTACCACAGTAACTATTCAAAATGTCTAAAAATAAAAGTTACCTATTTACACAATTTGAACATCCTGATTACAAATATTGAATCCATTTTCCTAAATTCAAAACACAGAAGTGGCAGAAATTAATTTAAAATTAATTCCCGCTGTCAAAACAAAAAGCGTGTTTTTAAGAGATAATAACTATCAAAAGATTGACACTTGTTTATGTTCGGTTTAATTGTAAAATTATGTCCAATGACCAACATTATATTAAATGGTAAAAATATATTCTAAATATAATTTAAAACCACTCAAATTCATAATTTATCACTATTAATTATTTTGATTAAAAAAGTTGTTTTTAATTAAAATTTAGTAATTTTCACTATTCATCAAAATATTAAAGTTATCCGAAAAGTACCAAAATTTCACCTTAGGCTAAATTCGATATTACGAATCCAAAAATGAAGTCCATTTTAAAATATAAAATATACATAATTTCAAAATTTAGGTATTACTATCCATAACGGTTAGTTTGATCGGTTGTGGTGTGTGTTAAAACTCGAAGTTGCGTACAACACACGCTACTGTTTTATTCAAAGGAAAGCGTACCGTGTAAGCTTGGGATGTTTCATTTTAAATTTTTTGATGTCCCCATTTAGTCAAAAAGTTTGAAATAATTTATTTAAAAAGGGTTCACTATTAAAAGTTGGTAAAACTACAATACTGAAGATGAATTTGTTCTTACATTATGTCTAAGAAACTCATAATATGGATTCTAAAATTATAAGGATTATATAAAGTTTAAAATTTAGTTAATACTATTCATAACCTTTTTTGAACGGCTTGTTTGGTGAGTCATGGTGCGCTTGAACTCGGTGTTGCGTGTAGTGCATGTTATTGAATTATTTTGAAGAAATAACACACTATGAAATCTTGGGGTGTTACATTCTCCCCTCCTTCAATAAATTGCGTCCTCGCAATTTGAAATTGTTCTTAGAAAATAAAAGGTTGAAAATAGAAAATATATTTGTGGGAAAACCCACATCGGAAATTGGTTTACTAAAATTTAGTCTTAATATGAGGAAAAGAGAAATGAAAGGGTCACCACCAAATTATGATCTCGATTAGGAGAACATTGGTGGCAATTAGAGACATATAATTGGAGGAAAAACGTAAATATTTATAGGTAGTGGTTGAGGTCATCAATCAAAAACAAGTATAAAATTTAGGTCCTTAAACTCATCAATCTATGATGATTTGAAGTACCATCGGTTCAACAAAATATAGGGTATTGGGATCACACATTTTTGACATTTCAAAATATCTTAGTTGAAATCCCACATCGAAAAATGAATTAATGAGGCCTCTATTTAAAATAAAGAGTGGAAAGTATGAAGATTACCGAAAATAACACATACTAGGGTTCCATGTAGGAAAATATGGATATGGAGGAGAAATCTAACCATCAATTATCTGATGGAGAGTGGTAGAGAACATGGCTATGAAAAGGCCAACAATCCCAAAGCCATAAATTAGTGATGATTTAAGGTACCATCTAGGACAACATTTTTTTTCAAAGTTACATTACATAAGGAAGAGGAATTCATTTATGATATTGACTAAGAACATTATGAGATATACTTAAATTTTAAGTAGATTTTCATTCTTTAATAAATTTCCACCACTAACTCAATTTTTTTTTAAACGATGAGTATTCAAGAAGACTTGGTCACACTGGAAGAGCTAGAATAAACTTCTATAGAATCACATGATCCATGCAGGATAAACCATATATTTACATTGTCTTTGAAGTTTAATCAAAACCAAAATGGTTAGTGAATGATCTAATGATCCCCCAAAAGGATATTCATTGAGATAAATATGCACTAATCTTAATTTCTAAAATTAAACCAACAATACCCCAAAGTTAAATAGATACCATTCAATAACCAATTGTCCTTAAAATCCTTTAATATAATCCAAACTAATATTGAAACCCAAAACATAGAAGAATTTGATTATGTAGTCTCCCATGTTACATTGTATCTCCAAATTACATCAAATAATCTTAAAGTCACATACTTAAAAGTAATCAACATCATCACATATTCTCTGTTATAGGTTAATCATTTCCATAAATAACCCAAATCACTATAAATCAACAATAAAAATGTAGATAAAAATCCACCATTACTCTACAAATGAAACCTCATTGTATTCTATTTTCCTTGGGCATATAGTGTTCCTAACAAAACGAACATCTTCCAAAATAACATTTATCACTTAATCACCAAATCATTTTCCTATACCAAGGGTATTCATTTGATAAGACATAAGAACCCAAATCATCTTATTATTGATCAATAAAATCATTTAACAAAAAAAAATAGTCACACTAACCAGGGACTTCACGTAGTCCAGTGGTAGGCGATAAATCCCAATCACACTTTGGTTGTGGGTTCGATTCCCACAGCTTTGTCCGACGCGACGGGTTGTCACACGGTCTACGTGTTGTCCTTTTTCAAAAACTATATTCTATAATATTACCAAAATGAGATAAATTCCTCAAAATAACAAAATTTAACCACAAATGTTATATCATACTTTGCATTTTCATCCCAAATTATAATAACTTATCATTTTCTCAAACGCCAATGATCATATAAAACCAAATGGTTATTTATATCTATATCCACAAGGGAAGAGACAATTCTTCCTCAAATATCATTCTCACATGGCAAACTATGGGGTTACAAATACAAGAGAAAATTATTCCAAAGTAAACCCATCAACAAGGAGTGCTAATACTTTTTAAATTTTTATCCAACCATTTATTTCCACATATCTTCTTCTTTGACCAAGAAAATATCCTATAGAATAGGACATTCACTCGGGTAATGGCCAGGTCCCCTACATTTACGACAAATGACTGTAAATGGACTCTTGGGACCATTTTTATCTTCTTCCATAGTACTCTTCATTTTTCTTCGGCAATTCTTCACTTTATGTCCTTCCTTCCCGCACGTAAAACATTTCGTTGTCCCATTGAGACACTTTCCTGGGTGTCTCTTTCCACAATTCCTGCATGATGAAAATTGAGGTTTCTTTTCTCCATGGTCTCCATTGCTGGGGATCTTATCATTTATCACCTTTCTCTTCCTTGTTGAGTCTGGGAGTTGGTTAATATATATGTTGTTGATCATATTTCTGGAAAACTGATTTGGCATAAAGATGATATCTTTTATGCCTATCAACATTCCATTTTGTTGCTCATTGCCACCACTGTTCCCAATTTGTACATCATTCTCAAAGTCACTATGACTTCCTTGGAATCCAGCCATTGACTAAAACCAGAAAGCATTGTGTGAGTAATAGTAGTCGTAAAATCATTTAGAGATTAAAATGTCACCATATTCTCAATTTGAAACATATTAAGATTAACCAAGGTCATTTAATCTCATATTATGTATATATTACTTAAATCGGTTTGTAAATAAAATGTAAATTATCCTAATCATATCCCCCGGGAGTGTCGTAACCAAGAGTGCAGCAAGGCCCGTTGTCGTGCACCAGTTCCCGTTCGAGTCTAGCTCAAAGCGGTGTTTTCGGGTTTTACCCCTAGGTACATCTGTGCCAGAGCCGCCTCTACCTGCTCGTATCCAGACAGGGATGTATTGCTCAGAAACCTCACAAAATCTCTACAATACCAAAATTCTAGGAAGTTCTTTTATACTAATCCTCAAAGTTCATCTTAGGTCTACGTGCTCTAATCAGAGTTTATCTAAATCTAGCTACCAAGGTTTGTACTAAACTTCCTCTGATACCAACTGTAACGCCCCGACCCTAGTTACCCAGAGTCGGTGCATTATTACATAACATTGGCATGATCATGAGAAAGATCAAGTCTCGAAAGACCGATTAGTTTATTAGCCTTGGAATAACTAGATACATCCATAAATTTTTACATTACATCATAAAAAAACATCTTGTCTTCATATCCCCTCATACTATCCCTGCAGGTCATTCATAAATTACTTCTTCATAATCCTGGGAAAAAAATAAAACATTGAAAGGGGTGAGCTCGGATGCTCAGTAAGGATAACATTATAGCAGAAGCTATCATAAATAAGCATAAACACTTAAGGCAATTTATAACTAAAACAAAAGCCTTTTAAACTTGAACTTCAGCATAAAATGGCAAAGGTAAAATGAAATAATGCCATTTACTTACTCACATGGATATTCTACTAGTCGAATGATCACATGCAATATCAATAACCACTTTCATAATGATGGAATGCATAATGCCAGACTATCATAACCACATAGCCAAGGCCTCGTGCCAAGACTAAAAATAAGATTTTGCCAAGGCCTTGTGCCAATACACTAGTTTGTCTCATGAGACCTACCGATGCATCGAGGAGCTATAGCGGGCTCCACCCGTCACTTATTAAGTCCAATGCATTCCTCATATGAATAGGTTTAAGCATAAAATAAACATTCGTATTAAAACTAGCATACGAAATGTCAATACTTTAACCACAAACCATGAATGGTATAAAAATAGAACATCCACAGTCAAACATAACTCATTTGATACAATATGGAAGATTGTATTGTATCACATTAACCTCAATCATGAATAATGAAGGATTTTGACATAAATGAAAGTAATCATCAAAACTATTTGAGAGAAATATCCCCCTTTTCTTGAAAACATTTAAAAGTCACACTATTTGTCAAGAAGCCATTTAAAAGTAGATTTTTGAATCAAAGTGTCCCATACCACTTTGAAACTTTTTAAAAGGAGTTTTAATTTGTAAACTTTAATGTCCATATAAATAAATCCTTAAAACCATTTTTTAAAACATGGACATTAATGAGAAAGATTTAGATGAATAAGTCTTTAAATCATTTTAAAAATGGTATTTTAGTTAGAGATTCCAACCAAAAGAGACACTTGAATACAAATAATTGTGGTAATCAAAACTTTGTAATATCATGAGAATAAAGGGATTCATGATATACTAAGTCAAAGTACATTATATATACACCACATAAAAGTGATTTGGTGTATATCATCAAAGAAGTCTCAATGGAATGTAAATTGAGATGAATTCTCTCATAAAGGTTGTATCCTTAGGTTAAGGATAAATCAATGACATAATTATGTGTGACAAATATAAATACACTAAATATGATTGGATATTCAGTGTAAAACAATCAAAGGACATTCACACATATTCTTGTAAAAACAATACCAACGAATTGGATGTTTAACTCAACAAATGGAGAATGAGTTAAAAATTACTCTTATCAATCAATGACTTGAGAATTACCAATGGAGTGATTATGTGCATCAAACTTATATCCACAGGAAGGGGAGTGGAAATTATGACATAATAAAATGAATAGTGATTCCACACATAATCTTGGGGTAATATAATCAACGAAATATGTGTAAAGCCAAATGAGTGGAAATTGAAATCTCAAATTCCCTTATCGATTAGGTAACTTTCGAAACATACACCCATGAAAGAAGTATCATACCATGATGATGTAAATACCCATAAATTAAAGTATATTACAAAATGAATACAATCATGGGCAGTACACATACACCACATGCAATAATTAAGTGGTGAACAATAGAATTCTCACGAAATTAAAAGTGAGATTAGAAAATCCCTTACATTGTACTTTTTCCTTGGTCGATGGTAGGTTTACCTCCTGTATAATGGTGAAATAATTGTTATTGAATAATAAAAGAATCATTTACTTTAATATGATATCATATATGATCTTTTATCATTGATTTGTTAATAATATCTTAGAATTATCGTCATTTCGGGTGTTAACGGGTTCATTTTACTTTATATTCTTTGTTATGTGAGCCATATTCGTTGTCAATGGGAAGTATATTATTCATATCCAGAATGGTATCAAGTTCTTAAACATCATTTTTAAATCATCAAATGATAATTATACTTGAATGGATACGATGGAGAATGAATCTCATCACGTTCGTGGAGACGGTAGTCCGTACGTACGCACGAACGCTACTTCCATTTAATTTTTATTTTAAAAGAATCGAATCCAAATGATACATAGGTATATTACTATTCAAGTATAATATAATATTTTATATATGTTACTTAAGTTCATTAACACCATCCTTTATACGTTCCATGTGTGGTATGAATGAGTCATATCATTTTAAGGGGGCGGTAGTCCGTACTTCCTCAAATGAAATTATCGTATGTATATACAACATGAAACGAATAATGGTATGAAATAAAATGGAATTACAGAAGCTTATATATAAAATATATATCATTAACATCATATTTAATTACATTTCCATCATAATGGCCACCATGAGAGGCGGTAAGATGTATTTGAACAATCATCGTTTCGTGAGGCGTTAGTTTGCCATCCACAGAAACATTATGTTCATCATCCATTAGATGGAGTTGTGTGTATGTGTAGTTTGAATCATTCTTATAACAACATCCTAGTATATTGAGGATACTGGTGTTGTTACAAAAGAAAGGAAATAAAAAGAGTTTGGGGGTTGGAGAAGGAAAATAAATGAAAATAATTTAAGAGAAAACGTTACCTTTAATTTAGGTAACTCACTTTGGTTGGAACCAAAGGACTTGTTGAAATGCTTTCTGCCTAAGGGGAAGCTTCAAGGATGAGGAGAGGGATGTGGGGAGCTTAGTTGGGCAGAGTTTGGACGAGCCAAGTGGCTTGAGAGGTGTGAAGAAATGAGAAGGAGGAGTGCCCTTTTATAAGAGGGGTGAGGGGCACCTTTGGAAAAGCTAGAAATATTAATTTATAATAAATTCATATTCGGTTTCCAATGGCTCAAAAGTTGATTATTCAAATGCTAAGGTGGGGATAGGTCGAAAACCACTCAACCAATAGAATTTAGACAGGTTTGGGTACTTATATTAACCTTATCTTTAAGTATTAACTCTAAGTTAATTAGTTTCACTTTTACAATGTCTCTTTGTATTTTTATATAATATGGTTAATAAACTTACTATATACATCCAAGCGACCCACAAGTGGTCCATTAATGATGAACCTATCCTGATATAAGTCTTTTTGCCAAACCTTAGATTTTTAGGAATTTAATATCAATTAATAATATAATATTTGTTTTAAGAACTCTTTTATGTCAATTTTGACACTATTCAATAGTTGATTTTTGTGAAACTCATAACAGATTGATTACTTCGAACAAAGTCAATTAAATCAATCCTAATATATCATATTATCCTATAAAATTAGTTTAATTCATTAAAAGTTTCATATTATATTTTTTTGGGTATTTATAATATCAATTATTTTAATTTTTCACTATTATAGTAATTACTGCATCATCATTGTGTCATAAATAAAATAAATTATTTAATGTCTAAAAATTATAAATAAAATCTCATCATGTAGGAAATATGTTTAGCTTTCTAATGAATATTTATAATCTAAAATCCAACATGTATAACCCTATTTAAAAATTGTTCTTCTAAAAGATGTAAGCTTATTCCATTTTTATTTTTATTTTAACTTTATTAATATAATGTGTCCCTACCACATACAAGTGGCTCCAAGGGGTCCCCAAATTGACCCAAGGATGCCCATGGTCGGGTATGTGTCCACCAATAAGGTTAGGACACGTTTTAGGGTAATTTTGTATTATTATAATATTATTTTTTAACCCTTATTTACCGGATTTACCCTTTAACCATGGTAAATAAAATATTTACCACAGTAACTATTCAAAATGTCTAAAAATAAAAGTTACCTATTTACACAATTTGAACATCCTGATTCCAAATATGGAATCCATTTTCCTAAATTCAAAACACAGAAGTGGCAGAAATTAATTTAAAATTAATTCCCGTTGTCAAAACAAAAAGCGTGTTTTTAAGAGATAATAACTATCAAAAGATTGACACTTGTTTATGTTCGGTTTAATTGTAAAATTATGTCCAATGACCAACATTATATTAAATGGTAAAAATATATTCTAAATATAATTTAAAACCACTCAAATTCATAATTTATCACTATTAATTATTTTGATTAAAAAAGTTGTTTTTAATTAAAATTTAGTAATTTTCACTATTCATCAAAATATGAAAGTTATCCGAAAAGTACCAAAATTTCACCTTAGGCTAAATTCGATATTCCGAATCCAAAAATGAAGTCCATTTTAAAATATAAAATATACATAATTTCAAAATTTAGGTATTACTATCCATAACGGTTAGTTTGATCGGTTGTGGTGTGTGTTAAAACTCGAAGTTGCGTACAACACACGCTACTGTTTTATTCAAAGGAAAGCGTACCGTGTAAGCTTGGGATGTTTCATTTTAAATTTTTTGATGTCCCCATTTAGTCAAAAAGTTTGAAATAATTTATTTAAAAAGGGTTCACTATTAAAAGTTGGTAAAACTACAATACTGAAGATGAATTTGTTCTTACATTATGTCTAAGAAACTCATAATATGGATTCTAAAATTATAAGGATTATATAAAGTATAAATTTTAGTTAATACTATTCATAACCTTTTTTGAACGGCTTGTTTGGTGAGTCATGGTGCGCTTGAACTCGGTGTTGCGTGTAGTGCATGTTATTGAATTATTTTGAAGAAATAACACACTATGAAATCTTGGGGTGTTACAATATTCATGAATTAGATATAATATATATCATCTATATACAGTATATATATTTATTTATTATAGTACATAACATTTTGACATAAGAAATGAAATGCAACGTTCTTGGAGACGGTAAGCTGTATGTACGCATGAACGTTACTTTCATTTCTATTTCTTATTTAATGGAATGAAAATTTAATGATACATAGATATATTATAATTCCACTATAATATAATATATAATTTCAGTAATTCTATCATTTATACATTCCACTTATTGCATGAATGATTCATATCACTTTGAGGGGGCGGTAGTCTGCACTTACTAAAATGAAATTATAGTATTTACCCATTGTGGAAACCATAAAGGTATTATATAAATGAGAAATACATAGAATAAAGACAATATAAATATAATATATATCACACATAAATATAGTTCCATCATAATGTCCACCATGATAGGTGGTAGGAGATAATCGAACAATCATCATTTTGTGAGGCAGCAGTTCACCATACATAGAAACAGTATGTTCGTATCCATTAGACAGAGGTGTGTGTAAGTATAGTTTGAATCATTATCATAAAAGACCTATTATATTTAGTATACTGGTGTTTTTTTAATAAAATAATAATAATATCTTAGAAAGTTAAGAAGTAAAATAAAAAAAAGAACTTGAGGGAAGACGTTACCTATAAATCAGGTAAATCCCTTTTCTTGGAACCAAAAGGCTTTCTTGAAGTGATTTATGCCTAAGGTAATGTTTCTAGGGGGAATTTAGGGATGTTGAGAACTTATTTTCTAAGAGGTTGTATGAGCCACGGGGGATTGAGAGGTGTGATTAAGGGTTAGAGGTGATATCTTTTTATAAGGGGGAGGAGGGGCTCTTCAGGAAAGCTTGAAAATATTATTTTATTGAATAATTATTTTCGATTTATAATGGTCCAAAACAAATTTAATTCTAATATAAGGTGTATATAAGTCAAAATAAAATCGTAAAATAAGAATTGGATAGGTTTTGGATGTTTTTTAATTCTTTTAATTTTTATTTAACCCTTTGTTAACTTATTTAACTTTTACCATGTCCTCTTATATATTCATACTATATGGTTAATATATTTACTATAAAATTCCAAGAGACCCAAAATGGATCAATAATAAAATATTTAGCATTATATATTTTATTTTACCAAATATTATATTTTTAGGACTATTTTATCATTTAATAAAATATTGATTGATTTAAAAACTCTTTTATGGAAATTTTAATACTATTCATATCATGACTTTTAAAAAAATCAAAACGAACTTGATTATTTCAAAAAACCTTCATTAATTTAAATATAAAAAGTAATAATAATCTATAAAACTATTTTATGGCACAAAAAGTTTCAAAATAAATTTATTTTAATATTTATAATATCATTTTTTTGAATCCTTTATTAATGAAGCAATTACTGCATAACCATTATGTCATAATTAAATTTGTTTATTTAACATCTAAAAATTATAAATAAAATACCATGATGTATGAAATAATTTTATCATTCCAAATAATATTTATAGTCCAAGAGATAACTTATATAACCCCATATAATTTTTTTTAGTAAAATGATTCATGTTTATGTTATTTGTGTCCTTACATTAAATTAATTAATGTAAAGTGTCATTATCACTCCTAAGTGGCTCCATGGGGTACCAAAATCGACCCAAAGATTCCCATGGTCAGAAATGTATAAGCCGATATGGTTAGGATAATTTTAAGGGTAATTTAATATTATTATAATATTATTTTTCACCCTTATTTACCATATTTACCCTTTAACCATGGTAAATAAAATATTTACTGAAGTAAATATTCATAATGTATAAAAATAATTGTTACCTATTTAAACAATTTGGATCTCCGAATTATAAATATGGAATCCATTTTTCCAAATTCAAAACACAAAAGTGGTAGAAATTAATTTAAAATTATTTCCCTTTGTCAAAACAAAAAATCGTTTTTTAAGAAATAATAACTATCCAAATATCTACCTTTGTTTATGTCCAAATTAATAGTGAAATTACTTACAATGAACAAAATTTCATTAAATGGTAAAACTATAATCCAATTAAACTTTAAACCCAACTACAAGAACAATATAACTATATAAATAAATTATATTAAAAGGAAGTTTTGAATTAAAATGTAGTATTTTTCACTATTCATTAAAAAAATGAACATTTACAGAAAAATATCAAATTTTCATCGAAAGTAAATTTTTATGTCCTTATTCTAAATAAGAATATTCTTTTGTCAAATAGAATATTTAAAAGTGACAAAAACTGGATTTAAAAATGGGTCACCCTCAAAAGGAAACAAATCAACCTTTTAAAGAACATTCGAGTGTATATGCTTAAAATTCGATTCATTCACATTTTATGATTCTTACTTTTGTTTGATAAATATAAAAACATTTAATAAACATGTGTAATAATATTTTAGTTAGTTATTTTCATTCCCCCTAATACAATGGCTATGTGTTAACTACCATTTAAAATAATAATATTATATTATTATTTTTTTAGTATAACTCAACATTGTGTGCAATGTAAGATTTCAAAGAAACCTATTATTGCGTAACAGGTACGCCATTGAACATAGAATCCCCTTGAAAGTAATATTAATATTTAAATCAAAAATATTAAAAAATATGAAAATTTCATATTCTTTATTTACTTGGGAGGTTACATCCTTCCCCCCTTTTGGAAATTGTGTCCTCGCAATTTTAAAATTGGGCTTAGAAATTTCCTTAAAAGCCACACATCAGGAAAAAAAAAGTCAACAAAACTATCACTTTAAAAGAAAGAATGAAAAGTTAAAAGGTCTCTTGAGATAACCCATTATAGGATTCCAGTAAAACATGGATATGTAAGAGAAAAATAACCATCAAGTTCCGATTGATATTGATATAAAACATGATGAGGAGAAAGTTAACACCAAGAAAACTAGAAACTTGTGATGGGTTAGATGGTCATTGGTTTCCTAGTAGTAGAAGTAAAAAAGATAACATTTTTGTTTTATGGTACAATTCATAAAGTTAGAGAATTTATTTATTATATTGACAAAGGACATAAGGAAATATACTTACTTTTCAAGTATAGTTTCATCCTTTAGTAAGTTTATACCAAAAATTCATCTTTTCACCAGACGATGATTATTCAAGAGGATTTGGTCACGCCTGAAGTGATAGAATGGACTACTATAGAATCACATAATCCAAAAAAGAGAACCATATATTTACCCTATCCTTATACATTAACCAAAATAAAAATGTTTAGTACAAGATCAGATAATCCCCAAAAAAATCTTTTATAAAAAATAAATACTACTCTTAATCTCCAAAATTTAAAAAAAAATACCTGGATCTCAACAAAGACCATTCAATACACCAATGCACTTAAAATTCATTAAAATAACACAAACTAATTCTAAAACCCAATATTTATAATGATTTTATCACATAATCTATCTTAGTAAATATTAACATTTATCTCCAGATAACATTGACTACTCTTAAAGTCTCATGCTGAAGTGTAATTAGCCAAATCAAATATTCTCTATGATAGGTTAATCATTTCCATAAATAACCCAAATATCCATATGTCCATAATAAAAATATAGATTCTTCCAAAATAAAATTCCACCACTACTCCTCAATTGAAATCCCAATGTACTCTATTTTCCTTTGTAATAAAGTTTCCCAAAAAGAGGAAACATCTTCCAAAATAACCTTTATCACTTAATCCCCAAATAATTTTCCTATACTAAAGATATCCATTTGATAAAAAATAAGATACCAAATCAACTTATTCTTGATCAATAAAATCATTTATCTAAAAATAATAAGTCATACTAACCAGGGACTTCACATACTCAAGTGGTAGATGATAAATCTCAATCGCACTTCGGTTGTGGGTTCAATTCCTATAACTTTTTCTCAGAAGATGGGTTGTCACATGGTCTGCGTGTTGTCCTTTTTCAAAAACAATACAATTTTATAACATTACCAAAAATAAGATAAACTCCTCAAAAATAACCATAACATTATTTAACCTCAATAGTTGTCTTATGCCACTCATTTTCATCCCAACTCATAATGACCTCAATATCATAATTAATGAAGTCTTATATATATATATTGACATTTTTTGTACCTCTATAAAATAACACTATTCATAACAAAAGAAAATCATACCTTGATCATGACTTCAACCTAGTTACATCATCATCTTATTCGCGTAGATAGATGATCCATGAATTGCAACAATGATTTAGAGATCCTTTAAAATCATATGCTCCCTTTATCCAAATACACCTCATACAACTTGGGTCATATGGGTGATCACAGAAAAATAGTTTTGGAAACTAATCACGCATGACATATAATTTCAAAACATCTGGTAAAACTTGCTTTTTATAAAATAGTCAACTGAGTTTGAGTTGAAACATTCAATCAGTGGTCCTTTTAAAATACCATAATTATGTGCTGAAAAATGATAATTTAAAAGAAAATATAAATAGGTTGCGGAAGGGAATCCTTATTCAACACCTTTTTCAAAATCATAATGTGCTCAAAATCATATAATAAGGTAAAATATTTGAAAATTCCTTGATAATATTGACCTTTCATGAAAATATGAGAATATTGAGTAAATGGGATTTTATTAAATACAACCCAGGATCCACGATCGTATCTGAGTATAGCGGTGGTGTTTGATATCTCAAAATATTTCTTTCAAGTGAGTTGTATGTTATAAAATTTTTTATAGTCATATGCACAAGACCTTGCAATAATTATTTCAAGCAAGTCATCATAAAGAGATATGAATTTTTTTTAGATCCTCCTCCTTCCATTTGTACCAAACATTCCTTGATCTGAAAAGATTACAAAATAATGATTTAACTTAAAGAATATACATAGAGACTAACCATGTGTCTAACAAAAACTCATAATCCTTAAAGTTGTCTAAACCGACCCTTGATACCAGTTATAAGGACCCAGCCTTAAACATTATGTAATCTTGAATTAAGTTAATAATTCACATTGAGGATCCTTTCAGGTTTATTATTTTAGATTATTTGTTTATAACTATTACATTACATCTCAAATATTAAAAAGTAGACACTAGTAATAAATATCAATTTTTTATAAAATAAAAACTCTTAAAATAAAATAATAGTTCTTTTCATGATAAAAATATTCTTGAATTCTTCCTTTTCTTACCCTTCTTTATATCTTGTGAAAAAAATATCCAAAACATGGGATGAGAATAAAAAACCAAGTAAGGGTTATAAAACAAGGAAAGAAAACATTATTCCATCAATACATAAAAATAAATGAAATCATACATTTCAATCTTTAACTTAATACAAAAAATCATAAGATTTATGAATAAAAAATGGAAATCATAAATCATAAAGGTAACTTATGGCATCTATAACATACGTATGTTGTATCTTTCACAGCTATGTATGGAGTTAAATTTGGAATACCCATCATAGTATATTCTTTAAATATCTTAGGAGAAACATTTACATTTACCTATGTCATGTTACCCAATGTATTGGGGAGCTATCTCGGGATCACCCTTCTTAGGTTTATCATGGAACAACCCGTATATGTAAACAATTCCCAAGAACCACAAAATATTCATAACACATAAAAAACAAAAATTAAAGATAACATTTCCACATTTCAATCACAATATATCATTTAAATATGCTAACATAAATAATCCATTATCAAAACCATGTTCAACACCAAAATACGTAAAAGGGAATATAGTATTTAATTTCCTTTTAAAAACATTACGGCTTATTAAGGAATCCAAATATCAAATAATGCTCACGGTGGAAGAAAGGTCATTGTCAACACGTACATTTAAAAGAAACATTCCCTTTGTCATTTAGTAAAACCCTACATTGAAAAATATTCCCTTTAAATGAAATGAAAAGTCAAAGGGGTTTATACATTGTATAAAAGAAAGTCATGTATAAATCAAAATATTCCTCAATGAAAAGAGATTGAGACGAAGTCCCTTACTACATGAGAAAATACTGGAATAAAAATAAATACAGAATAAAATTAAACAAAGATTGTATTATCATAATAAAAAAGTAGATTTGTGATATAATATGTCAAATGGTAGTATATACACCATATAAAAGTGAATTGTTGTATAATAATAAATAAGTCTCTATAGAAAGTAAATTGAGACAATATCCCTTTCAAAGATCATTTTGTTAGTAAAATAGATCGATTATGTGTATTCTCAATATGTACACATATTTTAATGTATAAATACAAGAAAGGACATAAAAAGTTATTTCTTAAAAAATCATATCATGATATAATTTAAAAATAGAATATTAACCCAAACAATGGAAATTGGGTTAAGATGTCCCCTTAAAAAGATTGAACCATTATATTAAAGATAAGTCAATGACATAATTATGTGTGAAAAATATAAATACACCCAATATAAGTGGATATTAGGTTTGAAATAATCAGAGTCCATTCACACATATTCATTGCACGACATAATTAAGAAGTAGAAGTTTAACCCAAAGAATAGAAATTGGGTTAAGAAGTTCCCTTACAAAGATCGTATCATTACATTAAGGATAAACCAATGAAATAATAATGTTTGAAAAAGTTAAATACAAAAAATATAAGTAGATATTAAGTGTAAAGCACTCATATTTCATTCACACATATTCATAGCTCGATATAATAAAGAAGTAGAAGATTAACCCAGTGAATGGAAATTAGTTTAAGATGTTCCCTTACAAAGATTTTATCATTACATTAAGGATAAACCAATGAATTAATTATGTGTGAAAAATATAAATACATGAAATATAAGTAGATATTAATTGTAACACAATCAGAGTTAATTCACACATATTCATATCATGATATAATCAAGAATTTGAAGATTAACCCAATAAATTTAAATTAGGTTAAGAAGTTCCCTTACAAAGATCGTATCATTAAATTAAGGATAACCAATGAAATAATTATGTTTGAAAAATATAAATACACCCAATATATGTAGATATTATGTGTAAAAAAATCAGAGATCATTCACACATATTCATAGCACGATATAATAAAAAATTATAGGATTAACCAAATAAATGGAAATTGGGTTAAGAAGTTCCCTTACAATGATTGAACCATTAGATTAAGGATAAATGAATTACATAATTAGGTGTGAAAATATAAATACACCCAATATAATTTAATATTAATTGTAAAAAAATCATAGGTCATTCACACATTTTCAATGCACAACAAAATTCAGAAGTAGATTTTTCACCCAAAAAATGGAAATTGGGTTAAGAAGTTCCCTTACAGAGATCACATCATTACATTAAGTATAAACAAATGAAATCATTATGATTTAAAAATATAAATACACCCAATATAAGTATATATTAAGTGTAAAACGATCATATTTCATTCACACATATTCATAGCACGATATAATCAAGAAGTTGAAGATTAACCCAATGAATGGAAATTGGGTTAAGAATTTTTTAACAAAGATCGTATCAATACATTAAGGATAAACCAATGAAATAATTACGTGTGAAAAATATAAATACAACCAATATAAATAGATATTAATTGTAAAACAAACAGAGTTCATTCACTCATATTCATAGAACGATATAATCAAGAAGTAAAAGATTAACCCAATGAATGGAAATTGGGTTAAGAAGTTCCCTTACAAAGATTGTATCATTACATTAAGGATAAACCAATGAAATAATTTTGTGTGAAAAATATAAATACATCCAATATAAGTAGATATTAAGTGTAAAACAATCATATTTCATTCACACATATTCATAGCACGATATAATCAAAAAGTATAAGATTAACCCAATGAATGGAAATTGGGTTAAGACTTTCCATTGCCTCGTGTCCGACTTGACTCGTTCGTTCTTTAATCTCATGAATAATAAACTAAAGTTAATTTATAATTTATTAAAAAAAATTCCAAGTTTATTATTCCTTTTATATTACTTATTACTACTTTATAAACATTACATAGTCATTTAAGTTAATAACGGTTGTTTTGTCGATATTTGGTACATGAGTCAAAAATACAATTCTTATAATTAAAAGTTTTCCATTTGTTAAAAATTAAATTATCTCTAGAATAATATTCATGAATTATATATCATATATATCATATATATCCAGTATATATATGTATTCATTATAGTATATAACATTTGCAGATAAGAAATGTAATGCATCGTTCATGGAGACGGTAAGCCGTACGTAGGCAAGAATGTTACATTCATTTCTATTTCACATTTAATGGAATGAAAACATATTGATACATAAGTATATTATAATTAATGTATAATATAATATATAATTTTAGTAATTAAATCCTTTATACTTTCCATACATGGCATTAATGAGTCATATCACTTTGAGGGGGCGGTAGTCTGCACTGCCTCAAATGAAATTATCGCATTTACCCATTATGGAAACCATAATGGTAATCTATAAATGAAAAATACAGAATCATAGAGACAATATAAATATAATATATATCACAAATAAATATATTTCCATCATAATTTCCACCATGAGAGGTGTTACGGGATAATCGAACAATCATCGTTTCGCGAGGCAGCAGTTCGCCGTACACAGAAACAGTATGTTAGTATCCATTAGATAAAGGTGTGTGTAAGTGTAGTTTGAATCCTTCTCCTAAAAAAACCAATTATATTTAGTATAGTGGTTTTGTTATGTAAACAAATATTAATAAGATCATATGGAGTGAAGAAGTAAAATAAAAGAAGAAAACTTTAGGGAATACATTACCTTCAAATCTGGTAACTCCTTTTGGTTTGAACCAAAAAGCTTTCTTGAAGTGCTTTCTGCCTAGGGTAAGGCTTATAGGAGAAAGTGAGGGATATTTATAGATTATTTTGGAAGAGTTTGGATGAGGAAAGGGGGATTGAGAGTTGTGAGTAAGGGTTAGAGGTGTTGGATTTTTATAAGGGGAGGAGTGGTTATTTAGGAATGTTTAAAAATATTATTTTATTATATAATGATTTTCGATTGCTAAGGGTCAAAAACTTATTTTATTCAATGATAAGGTGTATATAAGTCTATTTAAAGTCATATAATAATAATTGGATAGGTTTTGGATATTATAAAATCCTTATATGTTTTATTTAACTCTTTCTTAACAGATTTAACTTTTACCATGTCCTCTTATGTATTCATACTATATGGCTAATATATTTACTATAAAATTACAAGAGATCCAAAATAGATCATTAATAACATTTTTAACATAATATATTCCATTTTTCCAAATCTATGATTTTTAGTACTATTTTATCTTTTAATAAAATATTGATTGATTTAAAAACACTTTTATGTCAATTTTAATACTATTCATATCATGACTTTTTAAGAAATCCAAAAAAACTTGATTATTTCGAAAAAAATCTTAATTAATTCAATTATAACAAGTCATAATATTCTATAAAACTATTGGATGGCCTAAAAAGGTTCAAAATAAATTTATTTTGATATTTATAATATCATTTATTTGAATCCTTTATTAATGAAGAAATTACTTCATCACCATTGTGTCATAATTAAATTTGTTTATTTAATGTCTAAAAATTATTAATAAAATAACATGATATATTAAATAGTTTTATAATTCCATCTAATATTTATAATTTAAGATATAACTTATATAACCCAATATAAAAATTGTTTTAGTAAAAATATTCATGTATATTTTATTTATGTCTTTACTTTAAATTAATTAATATAAAGTGTCATTATCACTCCCAAGTGGTTCTGTGGGGTCCCAAAATAGACCCAAGGATTCCCATGTTTGGACAAGTATAATACAATTGAGTTAAGAAAATTTTAAGGGTAATTTAATATTATTTTAATATTATTTTTCACCCTTATTTACCAAATTTACCCTTTAACCATGGTAAATAAAATATTTACTGAAGTAAATATTCATAATGTATAAAAATAAAAATTACCTATTTAAATAATTTGGACCTCCTGATTCCAAATATAGAATCCATTTTTCAAAATTCAAAACACAGAAGTGGCGTAAATTAATTTAAAATTAATTCTCGTTGTCAAAATCTATAGCGTGTTTCTAAGAAATAAAAACTATCAAAATATTTATCGTGGTTTATGTCCAAATTAAGAGTGAAATTACATCCAATGAAAAAAATTGGATTAAATGGTAAAAATATAATCCAATTAAACTTTTAAAACAATTAAAATGACAATATAACAATATAAATAAATTATATTAAAAGGCAATTCTGAATTAAAATGCAGTATTTTTCACTATTCGTTAAAAAATGAACATTAACAGAAAAATATCAACATTTCATCCAATGTAAATTTTGATGTCACAATTATTAATAAGAATATTATTTTGTTAAATATAACATATAAAAGTTACAAAAACTATAATTAAAAAGGGTTCTCCATCAAAAGGCGGTAAATAGACCTTTTAAAGAATATTAGAGTGTTTAGGCTTAAAATTGTATTCATTCACATTTTATGCTTATATGTTTTATTGGATAAATGTAAAAACATTTAATAAACAAGTTTAATCATATTTTAGTTAGTTCTGTTCATTCCCACTAATACAATGTCAATGTGTTAACTACCAATTAAAACAGTAATATTATATTATTATTTTTCAGTATAACACGAAGTTGTGTGGAACGTAAGATTTCAAAAAAAATATGTTGTTGTGAAATGAGTACGCCATCGAACATAGAATACTCTTTAAATTAAAATTAAAATTTAATTCAAAAATATTAATAAATATGAAAATTTTATATTCTTTGTTTACATGGGATGTTACAATTCATGTTTTCTTTTGTTGTTTCTTTCTATAAATGAATATATATGTCATGTTGAATGATTTAGGTTAAGAGAAATCATTTCCTCTATTTGATGTTGATGCCTGGGTGCTAAATTCCAGTCTTTTGGGATTGGTAATTCCCTTCGAGTTTGTGGAAAATTGGGATTGGATACCAATTTGAGAGGGTATTCAGGTCAGGTTCATCACACTAATGGTATGAGATTATTTCCAAAAATATTTTCAAATCTAGATTGTTTTGAATGAATTTCAACCTTGGAAAATTTTTCCTAAACATTATCTCTAAAACCACCATCCATTTTCCCATACTATAGATATTCTTTGATTTTACATGTAATCTATCAATTTCATTTTCTAAGGTAAATAATTTATCCAAGATGATGTTTGTTAGTGAAACTGACCCTGCATATTCCTTTATGTTGGGAATCTTTCTCATCCATGTTTATATTCCATGGATGATTTTATGTATGTCCTTATATATGCTTCAATAATTGATTTAGTTTATTTTCTACTATTTTGACTTTATTTATAAAAGGTTATAAAGTTTTTTTTATCTTTTTCACAAGGGATACTTTTAAAAAAAGTGTCTCTTTTTAACATTTTCTATTTGAATGCACTCTTTTATCCTTATAGCCATTCTTCATTACAAATATTACATTTCTTTTTTTTAAATTCTTTTCTAAATAATCGTAATTGTGAATTTTTTTTGAAAAAAATGAATTTCGTATTATTTTTCTATTTGATTTATACAATAATCTTAAAATATTTTTTTCATATATGTTAACATCCTTTATATTCCTTATAGATATGTTTTTATGATACCATCCACTTCTTTCTTTATATTTCTTATGAAATTATATATAAAAATTTTTAGAAGACCCATCTCTTTTCTTGGGTTAATTAAGTAATTATAGAAATAATAATTTTTTCATGTTCTCTCAGCACACATATGTATGGTTTTCATTATATGATAGGTGTGATCAGAATTATATATCCCTACAAGGAATTGGGTAAATTTTAAAATTGTATAAATTAAAATGGGAAAATAAAAAAAATATCCTTAAAATATGAAAATCATCTGGGTAATCTTCACCATTGAGAATAACTGTTAGTATAAGTATCCTTACAATGAGAAATAATATCCTGAAAATATAAACCATTATGAAAATACATGATTAAAATTAAAGGAGTGATTTCACAGTCTAGAATGGAATGAAATTATAAGATGTAATGGGGGGATATAGCTGTTCTAAAAGGAAATATATTCAATGTAAATATGATCATTATAAATTCTCTTGTTGGGAATATGTTCATCGGATATTCATGTATTCTATATTTATACTGAATTTTTTTATTTTTATTAACAAATATAAAATAATATAATGCACAAATAATAATGAATGGAACAAAAATATAATATTTAATTAAAATATATTTTATAAAAATGTTTTTATGATTTCCTTATTATTATTATTAAAATATTATATGATATATTTATAAAATCTAGATAAGGATTTAAATATAAATGGATTGATAATATTAAATTTTTATAATACATATCATTAATTTTAACTGTATTTGGTGAATTATTTAATATAAACTCGTATTTTCTAAAGAACTTTTTTTATGTGTGATGTATTTTTAATTAATACCAAATAAAGAATGATTTTAATGAAATTTATTGATAATATATATAATAAAATCATCCATATAGATGTCATTACTCGATAATTAATAAGAAAAAATCATATTGTTCTTATAAGATATATTTTTAATAAATTATTTTTAATGTGTTATGTGAACCTATATTAAAATTAATTTTAATAAACTCTATAAATTGAGTCTAATAAAATATTTTTCATATTTTTAATAATAATATCAAAAAAATAGATGTTCATTTTTTAACATGAACATGTGTTATCAAATTAAATATTAGTTACTATAGTAAAACAATGATTTTTCAAATAATTGTTTTTATAAACATTGATTAATTTTTATCTAATTAAATTAAATTGATATATTTTAAATAATAACTATAATATTATTTTTTATCATACAAAAATATATTTATATTCATTTAATTATTAATTTATATGAAATAATAATAACAACACTTGATGTAAAAAAATACATTTTTCAAAAAAAATCTATATCTTATATTTTAAATTAAAATTTAATTTTATCATATTTATAAATTAAATTGTATTTAATGGATTATAAATTCAGAAACATCATGTTTAAATTGTACATGAGGGTTCATCTTATATTTTTAGTAAAAAAATAATTGACGTGGTAAAAAAATAATCAAGGTTAATAAGGTTAAAACAAGGTAACTTAATGTGTCTCGAATTTTGATAAATTATCTTGATATTTAGACCGTATATAATACCTTTGTTAGGTTTTAAATTCATACCCACATATATCACCAACATTTCCTTACGTAACTTAACTAACCCCCATGTGATGCCATCTTTACCCCTCACCAAACATTAGTTTCCAAATAAAATCCATCTTTTCACCTATAATAGGATCTAAATTACACCCACTTCAAGCCACAATTATCCTTAAAATTTTCATTTAAATTATAAAAATTTAACTTCCCCTAATTATCTTTCCCATTTTTGTATCCCCTAGTAACAAGAAAGTCTCTCAAGTCCTCCATTTCTATGAAGTATTTCTAGAGAAGATTCTATTTCTCAATGTAAGTATTAATCAATCCCTAACCTTTTATTCTATATCTTTTTCCTATAAACCTATTATAAACATAATAATATAATTAAATCAGTATCATTAGTATAATTAAATTTTTTTAATATTTATGTAAAAACCATTATCATTTTCCCTCCCATCCATTGGTAAATGTAAACATCATTCGTGCTATGTGCGAATTACAGCCTCCACGAATGGCATATTTCATTTTTCATAATCACCTTACCTAGATGGTTATATAAATGTATTTAATGAATAAAAATAATGTTAATTAAATTATTAATATTCTATAAATATAAATTAGGCATTCTATTAATATCTAACCTATTATTAATATACCATCATTTGTTTATTAAAATTTACCAAAGCAACCTCACCCCCAATTTAATCTTAACAAATCATAATTAAAACTCTCATGGAATTAAAATATAGATTTATAATTAATCATAAACATATTTCATATTACCTTAAATAATCGAGGAACGATAAACTTGGTATCAAAGAGCATGGATCAACATTGACATTACAATTCGTATGCGAAATAATCAAAATCACTAACATCTGATGATGAAAATGAAAAATAAATAAATAATAAATGTATAATGAATTATTATAATTAAAGTGTAGAAAATTTAATGGATATTAATAATGTTCTTATGTATGTTTTTAATGTGGATATGTTTATTATATATAAGGTTAAATTTATTTTTGTAGGAGACAATACTAAAGGTAAGGGTTTCTTTTCAATCTCATTTTCAAATCGAGATTATTTTGAATGAATTTTAATCTAGTGGATTTTTTTTAATTTAACTCTACAAAATCCATCCATTTTTCTATTCCATTTTTATTATTTTGTGTTTACATTTCCTCCCTAAATATAAATTCTTATGGTAAATATTTTACCCATTGGGATTCTTGTAAATGAAAATGACCCCACCATTTTTCGATCGAAAATATTCCTCCTCCACGTTCAAATTCATTTGATTATATAATGTATTTTCTTATTTATTCTTCATTAATTGATTAATTTTTTTATATTATTTTTAATTTCATTACTAATTTTTTTAAATGAATCTTTTATAATTTTCTGAACATTTCACTTTTAGAAAAAGTGTTTCTCTTTAAATTTTTCAATGAAAACACATTAACCTGTCATTAAAGAATTATTCTTTAATAATTTACCTTTCCATTTTTGGTAAATGGTATTCCAAAAAATATTAAATTATTATTATTGTGAAAAAAAGTAATTTCTTCTTATTTTTCAATGTGATGTTTAAAATTATCTAAAAATTAGTTTCTCATCTATGTCAATATCCTTTGATGTTCCTTATAGATATGTTATTATTCTACCATCTATCTTATTTCTATAGATGACTTGTGAAATTTTATATGAAATTGTTCATGAGACATGTATCATTTCCACAGGATAATTAAGTGATGTTTTAAATATAAATTTTTTCATGATCACTTGGCACACATATATATGGGTTTCATTATGTTAACAGTGGGACTGGAATTATATATCCCTCTAATATATTGAGTAAAGTTTGATATCTCATGAGATAGTTGTGGGTGGTTCTAAAATTATTCCCTATCCAAAATGTTATGGGAGGAAAGAATGTGATTCTTGATTTTCTATGTTATGGGAGGCTTGAATGTGATTCTTGATACAATTTTTTATGGGAGGTAAGAAAATGATTTTGGATCCACTATGATATTATTTATATGCTTATCCTGGGCTGCATTCATATTTTTGGTATCATACACATGTTATGATGATTCATAACTAATATTATTCTCATAAACATGATTTATTTTATATGATCCATGTTTTTTAGGTATGATATCCTTATGATATGTTTCTGGAATTTGATTTTGTTTTCAGACTCACATGATTATCATGTGCTCACTTATGATCTAATATTTTTATCTCTATTATTTAACATTACTGAGCATCTAATATCATTACTTACTATATTTAGTTTCCTTAGGTTATAAAAAATATTATTTTATATTATGTTTCTAAATTATAGCATGTAAAAATGACTTTAATGGGATATGTTGAAGACGTTGTATAATAATATGATAATGTAGTTAGTCTCTAAAGACACCAAACCTTTTAGTCCTGCGGTGTGATTAATTATGAGATGAATTGAATATTCATGTAAAATAATGTAATATGAATGTAATTATAATCAGGAAGCCTCATATAGAGTGGTGATTTGAGTTGGATATTGGATCAACCATTTGAATTTAGACCCTCCCTAGGGTGTTAGTATAAGAAATGAATAAAGTATCGTGAGTTGGTTGGGGATTAGGGATTATTTTATTATAAAATTATTCTATAAGTGGTTTTTGGAAGAATTATATAGGTTGGAAGTAAATTTTGGGAATTTATTTATTTAAATTGGAAGCCTTGACATTTTTTGGATGATTTTATACTTATTTTTACATTGCAGTCACTTAATAGAAAATTGTGAAACTCTTGTACATTGTGTTAATATTTTTATACATAAGGTTCATGATGCATAATGGTATTCATACCTAAAAGTCACCCTTTTAAGGGTTGGATAAAATGGATAAGTTTAGAGAGCCTCATGATATGTAAGAGTGTCCCTAGTATATGTAAAAGTAACTATATGGGAAGGTAAATACACAAGAGTCACCTTGTGGTGATACGTTATGGTACCCTAGATACGTAAGGGTGATAATCTATTCAAAAATTGGTAATGTTTAGGAATAATATGTGATATTTATTGGTGAATACCTAATATTTAATTTTTATCTTGATTTGATTCAAAAAATGGTTAAGCATGGAAGTGACCTATGATACATACTGGTGTCTTTGGGTCCTTATGATATGTAATGGTATCTGATTTTTTTAATTCTGATAGATGATACCTAATGGTCATCTAATACATAAGGTTCTACTTGGGTAATACGTAAGGTTCACCCATGCATGAAGGCCAATATGTAAGTGTCCTAGTGTTTTCCAAAAAATTGGTTTTATGATTTTTTTCAATTATTTCCAAAATTATTATTAATTTATTTATTAATCATAGAATCAAATTTTAGTCCATCTTGGATAGAATATAGTGTGTGTTCATTGATTATTATCTCTTTATCATTCCTTATACTTTCTTGATAGTATTTTATTGATTTTTCCTTGTTCTTCATGTCATCTGTTGTAGCGAGTAGCCTTGAGTAAGGTTGGATATCCTAGGATGTTTATTATTTTTTTATCTCATTCCTTTCCTACATTATATGATTTTATATCTAAACTTGGGAAGTTTTTAGATTATTACTTTTCTTTTGATTGAAGCTGAATCAGCCAATGTTTCTTGATGAGTGGAGTCCTAATAACTCCGAGTAGGTGGTTCTTTGTTATTTCCTATTTTATACATGTATCTATATGATGTGTAACCAATTTACTTGGGTATAATAACGTAGGAAATTGGTCATGAAACTACTTGAGGTTTTCATGATCATAAGAGATACCTAATGGTAGTCTTATATAGGAAATAAAGGGTTTTATCATAGTATGGGTTGGCTTTATTTATAGTGTGGTTTGGGGTTCAGTGGAAATGATATCATATGTGTTAAAGTGTTGATTCATGATATGTGTTGATTGATTTGTTTCTTTATGAACATTATAGGTGTAACCCATGTAGTAGTAGGTGATGTTAATCATTGTAAAGGTGGTGATTGAGGTTCAATGGTATGATGTGGATGGTGTTGACCATTACCGTGGGTGGCGACTGAGGTTTTACAAGGTGTGGTAGTAGGTTAATGGTGATGACTCTCACCATGGGGTATGAGGATATTGGGGTCATGTTTACCTAGAATAGGGCCCATGAGGTGGTTTGGGTTAGTGGTTATTTATTGACATCCTCTGTAGTTGAGAGATATAATACAGATGATGATGAGTTTCATCGATATAAATGAGGATACACCATAGACGTCGAAACATGGTGGTGTGTGAGACCACTGATTAGGAGAAGGATGCTCATTAAATATATAAGTGCTAGATTGGGGATAATGAGTAGGACTTGGATAAATAAAAGTGTGGTTATGCCTTGGGTTTCATTGATCTATTTAATCGGTGATCTATAGAGGGTTAAGAATACAATGAGTCTTGTGGTATGGCATGTGGACATGACATTGGGGTATCACGGTTGATTTGGAATCGTAGTTCCAGGTTACTGAGAATTAGTTGGAAGGTTGAGATCACTTCTAGTATGATAGATTTTGGAATCATCATTTCACTACAGCACTAGCGGAGGTAGGTAAATTCTCAATTGGGTCTGGTTGAGCATGTGTGGAATAGGTTGAATGGTTTTTTTGGTTATCGTTTGTTGTGTGTTTCATTAGGTGTTATAAGTATGGATATTATCCAAGGAGACCATTGGTGGTGACCCACTAAGTTCATACTCACACACTACATGGGAGCTCCAGAATGCATGAAGAACTTTTTATTCATGAAACTTGTATGAGTAATATCTCATTGTCGAGGTCATGGTGGATATGGATGTAAAGATAGTGCATGGGTTAGACATTTTATTTTGTATATTGGTTGGTTGATTCCTTAGTTTTTGGATGATAGATGATTTTTGGTAACCCGTGTTACACATTTGTGATTTGACTACTGCTGATCCTAGTTATTTTATATGACTATCATGACATGGTTAACATTTACATTTCTTATCAGTTGTATGTTATATACTTTTTTATTTCCTGTTATATTAGGTATCTGTTATTGTTATTGTATTGTCATTACTATTTATCTTTTGAGGTTATAGTGTAACAACCTGAGATTTTATGATAATTATTATTTTTAATTTCATTGATTTCTTGTGTTGTACGCTAAACCAAAATTAGCTTGTGCTATATGCAACACCGTATTTGCTTGCAGTATACGCAACACTATTCTTGGCTCGTGTTACACACAATTTCAAGTTCGTTTTGTAGAAACTATTCTACGCAACATTAAGTATAGATTTTGTTTAATGTATAAATGAAATAAGTTTTGATTATGTTATACGCAACACCAAACGGAGCTTTCACTACACGTAACCCTGACTAGGCTTTCATTACACGCAATCAAGACATTCCTCGATAGCGTGTGTAGTACGCAATATTGAGTTTCATTAAACGAGATATTATTATAATATTATTATGAACTAACTGTTATGAATAGTAATACAGACTTTTTAAAATTTTATAAATTTAATATTTCGAAATGGACTTCATTTTTGGATTCGGAATGTCGAAATTAGCCTAGGGTGAATTTTTGGTATTTTTCTGAAAACATTCAATTTTTTATGAATAGTGAAAACACTAGGTTACTATTTAAAAACCGAATTTTTATTTAAATAATTATTTATTTTATTTAAATTTATTTTAGGTCAAAATTGATACATAATACCTATATAAGTTCAATGTAATTCATTGGAGTCATTTTATAATAATTTTAGATATATAAAAAATTTATTGAACTTTTCACAGTCTTTTACCCACCTCTTAAGAGAATTTGGAAATTCACATAAAACTTAATTTTACCCCTTCTGTGAGTGGAATTTAAAAAATCAGAGAGACACGGTTAATATCAAGGAGTAAAATTTGGTTCAATGAGATGAAAATAATTTTTGGTCAATAGTAACTTTTTGCTTTTATTTACCACGGTTAAAAGTAAATAGGGTAATTAAGGGTAAAAATGATATTATTATTACCCTAAAACATGTCCTAATTCTATTGGATAAGTTTAATTCGACCAAAAACAACCTTATGAATAAAATATGACCATTTAGGTCCACTTGGATTAGATTAGGACATTTATTATTAATTTATTTAAAGAAGGGTTAAAATAGTTAAAATCGAAATTTAATAACTAAATCATTTTTAATATAGGGTTATACATAAGATAAATTTTACTATAAATATTAATTAGAAATATAAAAATATTTCCTACATAATGGTATTTTATTTATAATTTTTAGACATTAATTAGTTTAATTAATTTATGACACAATGATGGTGCAGTAATTATCTTATTAATGAAATATTAACATAATTTATGTTATAAATACCAAAATAAATGTAATTTGAGACTTTTTATGAATTACACTAATTTTATAGGTTAATATGACATGTCAGTATTGATGTAATTAACTTTTTTCGAACTAATCATGCTGTTATTATTTTCATAAAAATCAATTACCAAATAGTGTCAAAATTGACATAAAATAGTTTTTAAAACAAATATTATATTATTCATTGTTATTATATTCCTAAAAATATATCGTTCTCCCAAGATAATTATATCATGATAGGTTTATAATTAATGGATCAATTGGGGGTCTCTTGGATGTATATGGTAAGTTTATTAACTATATAATATAAAAATACAAAGTGACATGGTAAATGTCAATCTAATTAACTAAGAGTTAAAACTAAAAGATAAGGTTAATATAATGACCCAAACCTATCTAAAATCTATTTATTGAGAGGATTTAGACCCATACTTACCTTATCATCAAAATAAATCAATTTGGAGCTATTAAAAATGGAATATGACTTTATAATAAAATAATTTTTTTAGTTTTTCCAAAGGTGCCCCTCTCCTCCCTTATAAAAGGGCACCTCCTCCCTCTTCTCTTCACACCCTTTTGAGCCTTGAAGATCATCCAACCCCTGCCCATTTCTCTTCTCTACTTCTCTAGAAACATTCTAGAGGTTTTGGTCTTCTCAAAATACCAACTCTACTTCCATAATAGGAACCTTAAAGGAGGTGCGTCGAAGAAGAGGAGGTTCGGATACGTATGAAGCATATCAGACCTAAGGTAAGGGATAACTATTCCAATCTCGTTCTTATTCAAGATTGTTTATTCATAAGTATTTACTAGGTTTATTGTTATCATCCATGTCCATGTTTTATAAAAATGGTTTCATGTATGTTTAAAGTATTTTTTAACTATTTTTCACTTTTACGACATGGTATGTAAGGAATCTTTCTTTTTTTATCATACGAGGTACATTTTTACTTTTCCGACAAAAGTATGAGAATAATGTTTTTTTAACTTATATGGAATGAAAGGATTTTTACGGTTTTATAAAGCCTTATTTTCATGATGCTTCCTCCAAAATATTTCTTGACTATTTTCATCAAAATCCTTTTCCTTTAAAATTTCATGACATTTTGTGAAAAGAAAATGATTTTAAAGAACAAATGATATTTTCCTCAAGAATTAATTTCATGTGTTTTACCAAAACCATTTTCCATATAACATGACATTATTTCATATGTGTATGTTTCAAGTATGTTGTATCTATGATTTACATGGTTTCACTTTTCTTATGATGAAATGATATCCATTTGTTTTATATGGATTATGTTATGAAACCCATTTTATTCTTTGGGTTATGATTTATGTTTATGTTGTGGCACAAGTAAGAATTACTTCATTATGAGATGGGTGGGACCTATATCTCCCTCCAATGCATTGGTTAAAGATTTATATCTCATGAGATAAACATGAATGGAACAGTAAGTTAATCTGGTTCAGTGTTACATGACTGGAATGAGGAGTGAACTCGATTCAGAAAGGGACTTTGTCCACTAAGATGGTCTTGGAAGCAATGTCTTGGCTACTATGGAAATAATATCATGTGCTTAATGTTTTCTCACAATTAAAAATTTTATTTACAAGATATTTTATCATGATTGATGTTCTATTATGATCTAAGCCTTACGTACTTCCATGTTTTATGTCATTGCTCAAGATTTTGATGTTTAAACATTATGTTCATGTTTTTATGTTCAAATGTATATGGTTTGTTTTATTTTCCCCATGCATACCCTTACTGAGCATTTGAGATCACCCTTTTTATGTTTTATTTTCCCCTGGATATAAAGAAAGGTTTTAGGTAAGAAAACAAAAGGGGAAGATCTTTATGGGAGATGTTGAAGATCTTTCACCAAGATTAGAAGATTATATTCTGAGTTTCCAAAGACACTAAACTATTAAGGTCCTTTGGTGTCTGTTTTTGTTATGTATTAAGTATTCTGCAAAATTAATGTAATGTCCATGTATGTCAAGCTTTGGGTCTCTATAGTTAGTATCAGAGGAAAGGTTTAGTTAACCTTTGGAAACTAGGATGTGAAAACTTTAGTGAGATCCGTATAGATATTTATAAGGTATATCTAGGGATTTATCTAAGGTTAAATATATGTATAGGTTATAGTCCTAGAATTATAGTAATGATATTAGAATTAAACCTAAGATGTTATATATTGAGGGTACTCCCCCTGTATTATGTTGTTTTCATAGCATGATTTATTGCCTCTCAGAACATTCTTTTTGGGTTTTAGAAAATGGATGGAAACAGGAAGAATCACGATAATGGAGGATATGATGGGAAATGGAATGATATTATTCATGAGCAACCAAATGAAACGGGATTTGGAAGTCTTATCATCGTTTTTATGCCTAATTAGAAATATCATAATATGATCAATAATATCAACTTCGGTAAGTTTCCTGACTTGACTAATAAGAGAAAGATGTATTTTCATGATGATCATAAAGGAAAAAAAGTTCAATTTCCCTCATGTAAATCATGTGAGAATAGGCATCAATGAGAATGTTTCAAAGGAACTGGAAGATGCTTTGGTTGTGGAAAAGAAGGATACAAAGCCAGTAAGTGTAAAGGAAAAGGACTAGTTAACACCATGGACAAGGATAATGGTATTGCTACAGCATCAACAATGATTCAATGTTATAAATGTGGAATGTATGGGAATTATGAAAACCAATTCCCTGAGGTAATGTATCATGAAGAGAATCATCATGGTCTTATGTGGAGTATTTATGTTGATGATGAAGAAGAGACTACAAATAATATGCGAGATGAAAGAATTGTTCAAGCTCAGTCAATGGTTTAAGAAGGTAGTGGAATGATTTATGTTTATTAAGAGTTATGTTGTATAGGTAATGGTACTATGGAATAAAGACACATCTAAGGATTGTTACACTATTGTTTTTCCTAAAGTATTTGAAAGTATATGTTGAATGGTACCAGTAACCATGAAAGGTTATTCAGATATTTTTGGAAAGTAGATGATATGCACATAATGAAGGGATAAGGAGATAATGAGATGTTTGATAGTATTAATGAGCTCATGATTGATATAAGGACTAAGTGATATCAAGGTTTGAGTATATAGAATTTTGGGGATTTTGGTGTGTGGAAAGTGTTAACTTTTAACTGCATTCATGTATTCACTAAGGTTCAATGGGTATTTATTTTTCAAGAGAATGCATGATTAAGGCCTTCGAATGTTTGGAATGTGACCAACAAGATATATCGTATGATATATGGGGGATAAATGATGGTATTCACGTACTTGTTCTGTGACCTCTCAAGTAATCATTTTCTTTACACTATGAGATTGGACAAAAGTATTTTCGATAAGCTTAATGGTTGGAATGGATTAAGTTGTACATCAGATAGAATTGTTTAAGGCTAGAATTTTTTTTTATATTATTTATTGAATTTCATAATAATGTAGTTTTAGAAAGAGGACAACCTGCGGGGCGGGCGACAACCCATCGCGTCGGACAAGGTTGTGGGAATCAAACCCACAACTGAAGTGCGACAGGCCTTTATCGCCTACCACTGGCCTACAGGAAGTCCCTGTTTATAGGAACCAGTTTTATTATATTAAGCAGTATGATATATGAAGTATAAGTCCATTTTAGGAACCAAATATAATTAATCTCACTATAGATGGACTTGTGTATATTTGATAACTTTTTATAACCTTTTGTTTGAGATAGATGGAATGACCCATCATTCTATCACCTGATCTACTAACACTTCACGAATGACAAATTCAAATTCATTTCATTAAGAGATGAAGTGGAAATTGTCCATGGAACGACCAACGGTGAGATTGTACCAAAATCAAGTGAGTATTTATTCTAATTCAAAATTTTCAACTTTAGGGAAATGATATTGAAAACAAAAAATGTTGTCCTAGTACCCTTATATATGATGAATCAAATGGTACCTTAGATCATCACAAATTTATAGCTTTGTGATTGTTGGATTTTTCATAGCCATGTTCTCTACCACTCTCCATCCGAACTTGATGGTTAGATTTTTCTTCCATATCCATATTTCCACCTATGTTCTCCTATGCGGAAACCCAGTGATGAGTTAATCCGGGTAACCGTTACATTTCTAACTTTCCATTTTAAAATAATGTTTTAGTATTCCTTTTTACGATGTGGGTTTCTGTGAAGGAAACGTTCAAGTAGTAAACCATTTAAAACCCTGATGAATTTCGAGGGAAAATTCATTTTAAGGGGGCTAGAATGTAACAACTCGAGATTTTATGATAATTATTATTTTTAATTTCATTGATTTCTTGTGTTGTACGCTACACAAAAATTAGCTTGTGCTATACACAACACCGTATTTGATTGCAGTATATGCAACACTATTCTTGGCTCGTGTTACACACAATTTCATCTTCGTTTTGTAGAAACTATTCTACGCAACATTAAGTATAGATTTTGTTTAATGTATAAATGAAATAAGTTTTGATTATGTTATATGCAACACCAAATGGAGCTTTCACTACACGCAGCCCTGACTTGGCTTACATTACACGCAATCAAGACATTCCTCGATAGCGTGTGTAGTACGCAATATTGAGTTTCACTAAACGATATATTATTAAAATATTATTATCAATTAGCTGTTATGAATAGTAATACCCACCTTTTGAAATTTTATAAATTTAATATTTTGAAATGGACTTCATTTTTGGATTCGGAATATTTAAGTTATCCTAGGGTGAATTTTTTGTATTTTTCTGAAAACTTTCAATTTTTGATGAATAATGAAAACACTAGGTTAATATTTAATAACCGACTTTTTATTCAAATAATTATTTATTTATTTAAATTTATTTTAGGTAAAAATTGATAAATAATACCTATATAATTTCAATGTAATTCATTGGAGTCATTTTATAATAATTATAGATATATAAAAATTTTATTGAACTTTTCACCGTCTTTTACCCACCTCCAAGGAGAATTTGGAAATTCACATAAAACTTAATTTTACCACTTCTATGAGTGGAATTTCGAAAATCCGAGAGCCATGGATAATATTAATGACTAAAATTTGGTTCAATGAGATGAAAATAATTTTTGATGAATAGTAACTTTTTACTTTTATTTACCATGGTTAAAAGTAAATAGGGTAATTAATGGTAAAAATGATATTATTATTACCCTAACCCATGTCCTAATTCTATTGGATAAGTTTAATTCGACCAAAAACAACTTTAGGAATAAAATATGGCCATTTAGGTCCACTTGGATTAGATTAGGACATTTATTATTAATTTATTTAAAAAGGGTTAAAATAGTTAAAATCAAAGTTTAATAACTAAATCATTTTTAATATAGGGTTATACATAAGATAAATTCGACTATAAATATTCATTAGAAAGATAAAAAGATTTCCTACATAATGGTAATTAATTTATAATTTTTAGACATTAAAAAGATTAATTTATTTATGACACAATGATGGTGCAGTAATTATCTTATTAATGAAATATTAACATAATTGATGTTATAAATACCCCAATAAATGTAATTTGTGACTTTTTCTGAATTACACTAATTTTCTAGGTTAATATGACATGTTATTATTGATTTAATTTACATTATTCGATCTAATCATGCTGTTATGAGTTCCACAAAAATCAATTACCAAATAGTGTCAAAACTGACATAAAATAGGTTTTAAAACAAATAATATTTTATTAATTGTTATTATATTCCTAAAAATATAAGTTTTAGCCAAGATACTTATATAATTATAGGTGTATCATCAATGGACCACTTGGGGGGCCTCTTAGATGTATATGATAAGTTTATTAACTATATAATATAAAAAAACAAAGTGACATGGTAAATGTCAATCTAATCAACTAAGAGTTAAAACTAAAAGACAAGATTAATATAATGACCCAAACCTGTCTAAAATATATTAGTTGAGATTATTTCGACCCATCCCCACCTTATCTTCGAAATAAATCAATTTTTAGCTATTAAAAACCGAATATGACTTTATAATAAAATAAAATTTTTAGTTTTTCCAAAGGTGCCCCTCTCCTCCCTTATAAAAGGTCACCTCCTCCCTCTTCTCTTCACACCCTTTTGAGCCTTGAAGATCATCCAAACCCTGACAATTTCTCTTATCCAATTCCCTAGAAACATTCTTGTGGTTTTTTTCTTATCAAAATACCAACTCTACTTCCATAAGAGGTAGCTTAAAGGAGGTGCATCGAAGAAGAGGAGGTTCGGATACGTATGAAGCATATAGGACCTAAGGTAAGGGATAACTATTCCAATCTTGTTCTTATATGATATTGTTTATTCGTAATTATTTATTGGGGTTATTGTAATCATAAATGTCCATGTTTCCTAAAAATTGTTTCATGTATGTTTAAAGTCTTTTTTAACCATTTTTGTCTTTTACTACATGGTATGTAAGGAATTTTTTTTTTACCATACGAGGTACTTTTTGACTTTTCCGGCAAAAGTACGAGAAGAATTTTTTTTAACTTATACGGTATGAAATGATTTTTATAGTTTTATAAAGCCTTATTTTCATGAAGCTTCCTCCAAAATATTTCTTGACTATTTTCATCAAAATCCTTTTTCTTTTAAAATTTCATGACATTTTTTGAAAAGAAAATGATTTTGAAGAACAAAGGATATTTTCCTCAAGAATTAATTTCAAGTATTTTATCAAAACCATTTTCCATCTAAGATGAAATTATTTAATATGTGTATGTTTCATGTATAATGTCTCTATGATTTATATGGTTTCTCTTTTCTTATGATGAAATGATATCCATTTGTTTTATATGGATTATGTTATGAAACCCATTTTATTCTTTGGGTTATGATTTATGTTTATGTTATGGCACAAGTAAGAATGATTTCATTATGAGATGGGTGGGACCTATATCTCCTTCCAATGCATTGGGTAAATATTTATATCTCATAAGATAGACATGGCTGGAACAGTAAGTTAATCTGGTTCGGTGGTACAGGACTGGAACGGGGAGTGAACTCGATTCAGAAAGGGACTTTGTCCACTAAGATGGTCTTGATAGAAATGTCTTGGCTACTATGGAAATCATATAATGTGCTTAATGTTTTTCCACAATTACAAATTTTATTTACAAGCTATTTTATCATGATTGATGTTTTATTATGATCTAAGCCTTACGTACTTCCATGTTTTATGTTATTGCTCAAGATTTTGATGTTTAAACATTATATTCATGTCTTCATGTTCAAATGTATATGGTTTATATTATTTTCTCCATCCATACCTTTACTGAGCATTTGAGCTCACCCTTTTTATGTTTTATTTTCCCCAGGATATAAAGAAAGGTTTTAGGTAAGAAAACAAAAGGGGAAGATCTTTATGGGAGATGTTGAAGCTCTTTCACCAAGATCAAAATATTATATTCCGAGTTTTCAAAGACACTAAACTATTACGGTCCTTTGTGTCTGTTTTTGATATTTATTAAGTATTCTGAAAAATTAATGTAATGTCCATGTACGTCAAGCTTTGGGTCTCTACATATAGTATCCTTAATATCATCCCATAGTACTTCACTATTATTCAATAGCCTTTTGTGTTTGAGGTTGACCTTCTTTGTTATAGGGCTGTAACAATCTTGATAATCTAGAGGGATTTAGTTTGGGTCATTTCGTGATTTTATCAGAGAATGGTGGTTACAAAGTGGTATTAAAGTCAGTTTTTTTTTTATTTTGGTTGTGGTAGATAGAATTTTATGGAAATGACATTACTTTATTTCAGAAATGGAACTTGGGATGGATAACATGTTTTGTGCATGTATATCATAAGAATAGACTAAATTCCTTGTTTCTAGGGAACTAGGATTTTGATTTGGTTTATCATGGTTATAATTATGTTATTTGATTTGAACCTATGGATATTTGATGTTATTGATATTGGTATTGGAATCGTGTACATGAAAGGTATGGTGTGTTACTTGTTCATTATTTTAGGCACATTGGGGTCTCATTAAATCTATTTACAAACTTGTTATTGTAACCTTGGTTATGGAATGGAAATGGTATTATCAATTTAATGTTTCAGCAATAACCTATATGGTGTTTTACTATATAGATTCTCAGTTTCATTCTACTTATCCATCCCGAGTATTTGATTATTGAGGTGAATAAATATTTAGATCCTATCTCCTTGTGGTGTGTGTGGTACATGAACCTAATATGTGTAGGTGGGTCCATGGTGTTGGATAATATGGGACATGGGTATGGTTGGGAAGTGTAATGGCTAGTGGGTCACACTACCCATTACACCCTTCCCTATTTTTGATATATGTGATATTATATCTATATTAATCATGTAATTAGGATCTTAGTGTGGTTCCACCTATATGAAATCCATTGAAACATCTGGAGTGTAGAGATATAGTGTCATCGAGGCATTCACTGGATGAGGCCCTTAAGAGTAGGGTTGATAATAAGTTGTGGAAATAGGTTCTATAGAAGGTAGTATATCCATAATTAATTGAGGATATAGTGATGTGGTTGGATTACTTTATTGGGAAGATATTTTGGTGAGTTATACAGATCACTTTTTAAGGATTTCATGGGGTTGAGTCATCCATGGAATATCTGACATGGGAGTTTTAGTCACATCATCCTCCTTTGTTATATGAAGAGGGTGGACTCTAGATAGTGGATTATTGGATTGACTATGTATGTATGTTATTTTATTATATTGAGACTCCTACATGGTAGAGACTAAATTTGGAAATTTATATTATTATAGGGATAATGAAATTCTAGTGAGATGTACAAGTTAGGTAGGTAGGAATGAGGGGATAATTTGGACATGATTCAAGGTGATGTCCTTTGAGAACTTATTACCTGAGACATTGAGGGTGGATAGATAATAGGATTCCATACACTTTGTTCAAGAAGATACCTCAATCATGGATTATTCTGTGAACTATATATATTCTCTATGGTTTTCACTAATTATTCCAGGATATAATATTTGAATGTTTTAGTGATTATAGGATGGTTTAAGACATGATATCAGGTTACAGGTAAACTTATTTAGGTTGGACTCATCTTTGGAGGTGATGAACTGGGTAAATATAAAATTCTGGTTATTTTTGGATGAGTGCATACAGAGTTAGGAAATTTTGTCAAGTGAGACAGGAAGTGGAGCTTCATGTATATAGAATAAGGGACACAAGGAGACCAAGAAGGATCTTCAAAATTGAGGATCAATGATTCCCTTATGAAGTGGGTTGTGAGAGAAGTTTTTTTAGTGTGTACAGACATGGAATATTCAAGACCAATGTGATTATCCTCTGAATTAGTGTCGTTTATGTGTCCAGATATCACATTTGTAGAGGTTTATTGGATGAAATTGTAGTTATATGGGGTTTATGGATCATGTTAGACACAAGTATCTGAGGTAGGACTAGGAGCGATTCTAGGGACCAGTAGGTGGGATTCATCTGTAGACATGGGATTAGGCAGTCGATGGTATACGAAATAGTGGGGATACTAGGTGTGACTCTATTATTGGGATATGTAATAGGAAGTTGGGATTTTGTTCTACTACATATGATCAGCCAATGTACTCATATTAGGTCAAGAATTCATTTACAGTTAAAGGCACACCATGAGCATGGTGGTTTTTGGTTTTTTATAATAGGTTCTAGTGCATGATATGTTTATTTGATAAATAGAATGTCCAAATTTAGATTAAGGTGTGGGAACCAAATATGTTGTATGATAAGTGTGGGGTGAATAAAAATCAAGTAAATTGTGGGAATTGAGTATGATATTGGATGAATGTGAGATTTGATACAATACAAAATTATTGTGGGCATCAGGTATGATATGGGATTAATGTAGGCATTGGGTATAATAGAGGTTAAAAGGGGGAATTGGTACGATACATGATGAAAGTGTTCATCAGTTATGATGTGAAATATATGTATTCATTAGTATAATGTTGGTTGATGAAAATTTATGACTTATGGATTTGTGTGTATAATTTTTGAATATATAATTTGGGATGATGGATGAGTAAAAAAAATGTCTTTATATTGGGTAGTTTGATTGTGATGATACTAGGTGGATGATTCCTTTGGTGGAGAATGCCATAGAATGGATCAGTCAGTTGAAATTGGGTATATAGGGTGAATAGGGAAGATAAATATGCATTCAAGTTTGTCTTGGTGTTTTAAGAATATATTGAGTTGGATGATCAGGTTTTGGTAAGAATTAGTTAGAGTGTGGTTTAGATAGATTAGGGATGGGCGATTATATGGTAGAGTGGTTGTAATAACATGGGTATTTAGGAGTGTTGATTGAAGCATGATATTAGATTAGACATGTGAATTTGGACCCTGCCATGTTTTTAAGGGTGACAATATAGGTTTAAGATCAAGTCTCATGAGTTTTCCTAGGCTCATGGATTGAGTTATAGTGAAATTTTATTTCAGGTTGATTTTTGAAGAGGTTGAAAGGATATAAGTAAATTTTGGGATTTTTTTTATATAAATTGGATTCCTAGACATTATTGAGAATAATTTGGATATATTATAAAGTTATAATGAATTCTTAGAAAATAAGAAATCTATCATACATAAGGGTCATGATGCACAAGGTTCTTCAAGATTAAAGGTAACCCTGTAAGGGTTTTAGGAAACTTTATAAGTGTGTAGGGATTTTTTATATGTAAGGATAACACTAGGATATATAAAATTATCTTTATGGAAATGAATATATGTAAGGGTCACTTTGTGGTGATACATAAAGGTACCTTGGATTTGTAAGGGTCCTCCTCTATTCAAAAATTGGTTGAGCGTGAAGGCCCTATGATATGTAAGTGAAAAATATATGATATATAAAGGTAATCGATAGATAATATGAAAAATGGTTAAGTGTATAATTACCCTATGATACATTGGGTAATATGTGAAAGGATAAATTTGGGTCCCCAAGATATGTAAGGGTCCTTGACATAGTATATTATGAGGTATGATATATAAATTTCATATGATACATAATGGCCCACTTGGGTGACATGTAAGGGTCCCCCATGTGTAAGGGTCAATACGTAAGGGTCCTGATGTTTGTCCAAAGTGGATTTTGATGAAATATTTTGAGATTATTTTAAAATGATTTTAAATTGGTTTATTAAGTATAAAAAAGGTGATTTTATTCCATTTTCAAAAGAATACAATGGGTGTTCCATGGTTCTTATCTCTATCCAACTCTCTCTCACTCACTCATTTCTCCTTCCTTCTTGGGAGGTCTTCATCGATTCTTGTTGATTATTCATGTCGACTTTTATAGGAAGTATTTATGGGTAAGAATAGCCATTATTGAGTGTTTATTACAGATTTATCTCATTGTTTCCATGTTTTTCATCATTTGTGACCTAAATCAGTGATTTTTTTAATCTTACCATATTTATTCCAATTGGAGTCATATTGGATACAGTTTCTTAATGAGTGGTGTCTTAATAACACCAGGTGGGTGGTGTCTAGCTATTTCCTATGTTATTCATTTATCTATATGATTCATAATAAATTTACAGGGGTAGAGTTATGTGGGTGAATGATAATGAAACCAATTGTGGTTTTATTTGTTCATAAGTGATCTTAAGGATAGTCTCGTATAAAAAATGTAGGTTTTTAACTTGTATGGTTTTGAATGATTTGTAGTATGGTTTGATAATTCAATGGTCATGCTATCACACATGCTAAAGTGGTGATTCATGAGATGTGTTGATTAATTTGGTTCTCTAAGAACCTAATGGGTGTATCTCGTGTAGTGTTGGGTGATGTTGATCACCGGGAAGGTGATGATTAAAGTTCACTAATTTAATGTAGATGGTGTGGATCATTATCATGGGTGGCAATGATGGTTTGTGTAGGAGTAACCTTAGGTTAATGTTAATATCACTCACTATGGGGTTTGGGGATTTTTTAATCATGTTCATGTAGTACGGTCCCTTTATATAAACCCAAGACTTTTACATATATTATTACATGATTTTATTCATAACTAACCATGAAATAAAAACCAAGGATTGAATAGTCTAGTGTCTTTGAAAGATTAGGTACATGAAATTAAAAACATGGAACTATAATAAAACATATTAATATTATTATTCCATAATGTTATCCTAACTTTTTTAAGCTCCTACATCTGTATAGGATAACCTGGGAAATACATGAACAAAGGGATGAACTAAAAATCCTAGTAAGGGAATAAACATGGGAATAAATTATAACACATGAGTTAGAAGGCAGGACATGATGACATAAAAAGGAATAGAACATGAATAATTATAAAGAAGTATTTCACATATAATATAGAATCATATGATCATGGAAACATAGGAATGTGTATGAAACATACAATATGACATAAACATGAGTCAAGGTTAACTACCAAGACTATATCATATGGTGTACAAAGTCCCATAATGGGTTAGATTTGCTTCATAAAATCATACAAGGAATATCATGAGACTAAAAAATTACCCAATTCATTGGTGAACTATCTAGGAACACCCATAATAACAAGTTTATGCACATGTGTTCCACATAAAGAATCAAACTTAAGGAGTACACATAAGTTTTTTCCATAGAAGGAAATGGTTATCATAATCATGTCATAAATCATAACCAAATATAATATCATAATAGTGTACATAAAGGAATGGATTAAAATCATAATTGTACATTAATAAGGTAAAATAGAAATATATAATGATAAATTATGTCCAACTAAATTTAAAACATGTAAATATAGTGTTTAGTAAACTTTATAAATGATACACTTTAGTGTGATCTATGAAAAATACTCAAGAGTTTTTATATATGACAAATGCATAATCATTGTATAGAACAAGAAATGAAAAAATAGTATATTTCATGATAAATTGAGATGTTTTATAAAAATAATGGTGGCTCAAAATATTTAATGGATTGTACATGGAATATGGGTAAGAAACAGAGAAGTTTTTTTTAATCGGGCATGTATATCGGGAGGAATTGAGTAGGGACACTTATAAAACATGTATTTCCCCATAAAATAAAAATATGAATTGAGATATGTAAATATAATTGGAAAATAAACAGATAATATAGGATTATTATATAATAATAATTAATAATTACATTGGGGTAGAGAGATAGAAATTTTAACCCGATGGAAAAAATGGAGGTTCGGGGAGAATCACTTACCTTAAGTATGAAAGTGTTCTACAATTGCATATAATTTCTTGGTTAATAAATTTGGATCCACTAATTAATTAATTAAGAACCTATTATATCTATATTTTATTTATTATAATTTTATTATATTAATTTATGGCTATTTTGATGCGTTATAGTGTTTAATTTTGTTTTTTTGGGGGCATTTGTTTCAAGGTTTCATGGTCAGTTCGCATATGTATAACTATAGAAGTGCTTGTAAAATTGGAATAATTCTAAAAAAGTGGAATAAAATAGTATTAATTCGCTTATAAAAATTTAAATTGTCCCATATATCATTTTATTATTTTACATTAGGATGATTCATTTGATTAAATGTTAATGAAAATGATTAGTTTATTTGGGCTGTTTTAAATCATCACAAACTAGTTATGTTTCATTATTTAATATTATATATATATTAGTTATGGAAAATGAAACAAGATATAATATACATGTTTCAATTTTTTGACCTTAATAATGTTTTTATAACCATCCTTGAAGGCGGTAATGGAAAATTAAAACTCATCATCCACGAAGGTGCTGAATCGACACCTCAGGGACGATGTTTTCATTTTTAGAATAAAAGGAGAAGAGACCAAATTTGATGATTGATATTCCATTAACATAATAAAATTACTGTATATATATGATACTAGATTTATCATGTAACTTTGGATTGTGGAGGAATGGATGAGGTAAAATAAATAAAGAATTTAAAAGAGAAGGGTAAAAGATTTTACCTCCAGTATATTGTCTCCTTCATAACCTCTTTAAGGCACCAGGTTTTCATATTTTTTTGAGAACCGAAGCTCTTAGATGTGTGTAATAGTATTTTTAATTTAATTGGTTAGAATATTAGAAATATCAAAATATTATAAGGTTTGATGATAAGAGGTGGTGAGGAGTGTTATTTATCGGGGGAGGAGAGGGGTGTTTTTGATTATTTTATTCATTTTTATATTATTTTGGCTCAAGACTATAAATAGTGTTGATTATTATTACTATGTATAGTTACTAGTTCATGTGAGTTCAAACTAATGGTTTCTCATATCATTCATGACTCAAAAATTCATGTATTTGGATTAAAATGTTAAATATTGTAAATTATTGTATTTCACTATTTACCAAAAATTAAACTATTTCAGAAAAATACCAAAAATTCACCCAGCTAAATTTTCAACATTTATATTTCAAAAATGGAATCAATTTTATGAAAATAATTTTTTAAAAATGACGAATTTAATTTTTTTTAAATCATAATTTTTTTGAAAAATACTAATTTAAATATTAAAACTGCTTTTATAAAACATTTAAAATTTATTAAGGTCTCATAAAATAATATTATACTTATAATAAAATAAATTATTAATTTATAACACTATTTTATTAAATTAAATTTTCTTTTAAATCATTATATTCATTATAAAATTGTAAATAAACATTTACAATTTCACAAAAATATCAACAATTAATTTAACATTTTTTAAACAATTATTTACTTATGTATTAATATAAATTTATCGTACTTTAATTTATAAGATACTTAAATTTTATTTATAATATCAAAGGTTATGTTACTATTCTAATGTACAGATTACTATTCCTAATATTCATATTACTATTCAAACGGTCATGTTATTATTCCGTTGTTATAAGTTTCTTAATTTCTATAAATACAAATTATTTCATTATTAATCTATAAGAATAAAGTTTTTATTTGGTTATCTATGTGATGTATGAGTTTTTATACTATATAAAATAATTATAATAATGTAAATTTCATTGATAAAATTATGGGTCATTATATTTTCTCCCCTTATGAATTTTTCCCTCGAGATTTCATTTTACATACTAAGGTGAAAAAAGGTGAGGGTCTTTATCCTTTATTGATTCCATTAGTTCCCATGTTTCCTCTTTATAATTATGGTTCAACAATAGTACTTTAACCAGGTGAGTAGTCTTTTTTTAGAACATTATATCTATGTTCCAAGATCTTCACTAGATGCTACTTATAAGAGAAATCATTTTACAACTGTACCACCTCTGAATTCAGTACATTTGAGGGATCTTGTATATTCTATCTTAAGTGGGATACGTGGAATACATCTTGTATTTGAGACATGCATGGTGGAAGTGCTAGTTATTATGAAAGAGATCCTAGACGATGCAAAATATCAAAGAGGTCGATGTACCTGGGACTTAACATTCATTTTTTTTTCAAATCTCATAATAATATTACATAAAGATATGTGGAGGAATACCGTGTCTCTAACCTTAAACTCTAGGTATTATCAACATTTTTTTCATATCTCTTCTTTCAAATTTAGTTTTCCTTGATGTGGTATGGAATTTTTTTCACATTTTCTAAAATTTATTCGACTATTTTAGGTCCTTGCAACTTATGTTCTCCGAATTCATCCCATCATTCTGGTGTTATGTATATTTTCCCATAAATTTCTTCATATGGATCCATTGGGATTAATGATTGAAAACTATTATTGTAAGAGAACTCGACCAGAGGTAGGTGTTGGTCCCATCATCCATTGAATTCTATAGAAAATTATCTCAACATGTATTCTAGTGTTTGAATGGTCTACTTAGATTTTCCATCAGTTTGTGTACGATAAGATGTACTAAAGTTCAACTCAGTGTCAAGATCATGTTGGAGAATTTTCCAAAACATGGAGGTGAATCTTAAATCTTTATCAGATACAACTGATAGTGGTACTCCTTGCGGTCTCACCACTTCTTTGATGTATATCCATTCTAGTTTATTGGGTGATAAGTTCTATTTAATTGTGATAAAGTGATATGTCTTTGTATGAGGATCCACAATGACCCAAATATCATTATTTCTTATGGGTGTATTTGGATGTCCGGTGAAAAATTACATGGTGATGTTTTCCCCTTTTCATGTTGGTATGGGAAATGGTTGAATCATCCCCTTAAAATTTTTCCTTTCAACCTTCATTTTCTAACATACCAGGCACTTTTATGTATATTCAGAAATATCCTTCTTCATATTTTCTTACCAATAATTCTATTGGAGATCTCGATACATCTTTTTGCTTCCTTAGTGAATAGAGAAAATTGAGTTATGTGCATCATTGAAAAGCTCTTTCTTTATCTCTATATTGGATGGTTCACATAATCATAAACCTATCTTATGAATCATTCCTCATCAATTTTGAACTCTGAGGATTTCCTATTTCCGATAGCTTCTTCTATTTCTTGATTTTCCTCATCATTTCTTTGAGCACCATTTATTTTCCCCATAAGGGGTTGCTGATTAATTATTTTATAAAGGAATGATGATGTACCTTCCTTCATGATTTCCATGTATACCCTTTGGAAGTCTAATGAGATTATGTCCTTATTAATTCTCATCATCGACAAAGTTGCAAGATCCTTTCTACTTAGAGAATATTCAACTTTATTTGCTTTCCTATGATGATAGTGGACTGAGTAGTCATAATGTTTGATGATCTCTAACCATATTTGGTTGTTCAATTTATACTCCTTCTATGTGAATATATATTTAAGGATATTATGATTAGTATTTATCTCACACCTCTCTCTATATAGATAATTCCACCAGATTTTCAATACGAAGATCATAGCCTCCAACTCCAGATCATGTGTGTGAGAGTTTTTCTCGTGAAATTTCAGTTGTTGTAAGACGTAGGCTGTCACTTTATCATTTTTCATTAGTACATAACCTATGACCTTCTCTGATACATAGTTGAATACCAAAAATATTTCTCCACTTGTGGGTAGTGTGAGTATCGATGAAGTGATAAGCCTCATTTTAAATTCTTTGAAGCAATATGCACATTCATTAGTTTAGAAAATAATTACCCCCTTTTGAGTTATCTTGGTTTGTGGGTTTTAAAATTGTGATAATTTCTTCACAAATCTTTAGTAATACCTAGATATACCATGGAAACTATGAATCTCCATTATAGATGTTGGTCTAGGTAACTCTACAAATGGATTTGTCTTACTGTGGTCCACATATATTCTATTTTTGAGGATAACATTCCCCAAGAACGATACTTCCTCAATCTAGAATTCACATTTACTATACTTTTAATATATTTTATGCATTTAAAAATTATTTAGGGTGATATTTAAATTCTCCTCATTCCAGCTAATTTTGATTTATATTTTAATATCATCAATAAAGACAACAAAAAATATTTTGAGGTAATCTCTAAAGGATATATTCATTAAGTCCATGAAAATTTTCAGATCATTATTGATTATGAAGGAAAAAACTATGAACTCATAATTTCCAAACCTCATTTGAAATGAAGTCTTGAGAATTTCTTCCTTCTTCACCTTTAATTGGTGATACCCAAACTGAAGGTCCACCTTAGAGAAAAACATGGCCCCACGTAGTTTATCGACCAATTCATCTATCTGGGGAAGGAGATAATTTTTATTTATAATCACTTTTTTGAGCTCATGATAATAAATTTTGAGCCACATTGATCCCTACTTATTCCGGACGAAGAGAATTGGTTCACCACATAGTGAAGTACTCGGGCATATGAAATCATTATCAAAATTCTCTTATAAATAATTCTTCGTTTATTTCAACTCAATAGTGAGAATTATGTAAGGAGTCTTTGACATTATAATAGATCTTGGAAAAGGACCAATTGGGAACTCAACCCCACAATTAGGAGTAAGATTGGGAAATTCTTCATAGAACACATCAGTGTAGTCCCTCACAATGGTAATGTCTTCGAGAATGATTCTCTTCTTTTTCTCAATAATTTAACTATATCTATTTTCTCATAACGAAATAATATCTAAAATTGAGATGATTATTCAAAAGGAGATTCATTATCCTCCTTACACTTGTATAGAATTAGGGGATGCCTTAGGATGTGCGGAGTGATCACCATTTCTCAATAGTTTATGTTAGATTTATATAAATATTGCCAATCCAGGACCAATATAGAATGAAACTTCCCCAAAGTATGTATGATAAGATTTTTTGGTAGGTTCAATCCATAAACATTAACCAAGAAGAAGTTATATACTTTGGATGCAGAAATTTCCCCAATTTTTGTTCTCATGGGTAACTCAACCTCTATATTTTGAAGTGGGGTTCAAATAGTTCTTCTAAATATGCAATATATGAAAGAATTCATAGAACCAGAATCAAATAGTACATTCCATGTTATTAAATGAATATCCAGCATACCTATCACCACATTATTATCGAGATCTACCTCAGTAGTAGTGATAAAATATGCCCTTCCTTGTTTCTTTAGTGGTTGTTGTTGTTGATTTCCTCCTAAAACCCTTGGATTAAAGAATTGGCATTCAAAATGCTCATGTTCCTTGTAGTTGAAACACTACACTACAGGTTGACTGTTGATCTGAAACATTCTTTCTTCTTCTATATTTATGGGCTTCTTCATATCCCTTCTGTAATATTTAGCCTAATTCTCTTCTCTTCTACATTTGAAGAATCTCTTGGTCCTATTTAGATAGTTCCCAAGATGCATCATCCCACACTTATAACATGTGGGATATTGTGTTTTCCATCCATCATGGGATTTATCTGTTGATCCTCCCATATTAAACTTTGTTTTCCTCTTTTCATCTTTAATCCCAAGAGACCATTAAGAGTTTCTAGTCTCCATTTCAACTTTGAAGTCACAACATATAATCTCCTCATATCTATCAAAGTCTAAAATCTTGGAGTATTTTCATAGACTTGGATCTATACCACTAAAGAATAAATTATCTTTGTTTTTAGTGTTCATGAAAAAACCAGAGGTGTATCATGAAAGTCTTGTGAAGTTTTCATCGTATTCCCCAATAGAATCATCTTCCTTTTACCATGGTCTATGGAAATCCCACTCTATCTTGATATGGAGAGTTTGGGGAAAATATTTATTCAAAATATATATTCTTGAATGCTTTCATTCCATGGAATCAATTTTCTCCTTACACTTTGTGTTATTGATCAATGTCCACCATTGATCAATTTCCCTGTAAAAATGGTAGAATAATAGTACAACTTTCTCTTCTTCTGATCACTATAGGATATAGAATATATTTTGAACATAGTTAATCCATTGTTTCGTGATGACGATATCCTAATATACACTAAATATGGGAGGCCTTTGTCGAATAAAGGATTTGACCGCAACTTGCTATTTCGTAGGAGGAGGGTATTTCACCTGATTCAAGTTATTATTCATAACTTGAACTATTTTTTCATGTACTATCATGGGGTTATGATCTCCCATTCCCATCAAATTTTTCATTTCATTGGTTAAATCATCATATTTCATATGACATTGATTGTTGGAATCGGTTATCCTCTTTCTATCCATTAACTTTGAAAAATAAATTAAAATTATTAGGGCTTGAATACTTATAAAATAAAAAAATAAAAAGGAAAATTTGAACATATGAGGATAAACTTTAAAATGAAATGTATATCCTAATGTGAAATTATCTAATTTTCAATCTAGGTTATCCATAGTGTTATAATCATCCATACCATTCTTAATACAGTTTTCTAGTCCCAATCTTGAAATATTACTATACCATCATAGGATACCAACTATAGTGACCCTATATTTTTACACATGGTATTAAATGATTTTAATAATAACTAACCATGAAATAAAATCCAAGGATTGGATAGTCTAGTGTCTTTATAAGATTAAATACATAAAATTATAAACATGGAACTAGAATAAAAGAACTTAATATTAATATTCTAGAATGATATCCTAACTTTCTTTAAGATTCTACATATATATGGGATAACCAAGGAATACATGAATAAAGGGAGGAGCTAAAAAACTTGACAAGGGAATAAACATGGGTATAAATCATAACACATGATTTAGAATAAATAACACGATGAAATAAAAAATCATGTAACATGAAAAATAATATTGAATTATAGCATATATAGTATCAAATCAAATGATTATGGAATCATAAGAATGTGGAAGAAACATACAACATGAAATAATCATGAGGGAAGTATAACTACTAAGACTATATCACATGGTGTAAAAAGTCTCATTATGGATTAGGTTTAATCCCTAATACCATACACAACATATCAGAAGTATAAAAAATTACCCAATGCATTGGAGATCTATTTGGTCGCACCCATCATAAAATTTTTATGAATATGTGCACCACATAAATAATCAAACATAAGTAGTACACATAAGGGTTACTGATGGAAAAAAATGGTTATCATAATCATGTCATAAGGCATAACCATAGAGAATATCATAATGTTGTCCATGAAAGAATGCATTTAAGTCATAATTTGGAATTAATAAGGGAAAATAGTCATATATCATGATAAATGATGTCCAAATTAAGTGAAAACATGTAAATAGAGTGTTTAAGAAATTTTAGAAATATGACACTTTAGTGCAGTTTAAGTAAAAAATTAGAGTATTTAAAGATAAAGAATAAATAATTTTTGTTTGAAATCAGAAATGAACTAAGTCAGTTTTTCATGATAAAATGAGTGGTTTTATAAAAATAATGGTGGATTAAAAAATTCCATGGATTTTACTTGTAAATGGGTAAGAAACTGAGAAGTTCCCATTAATTTGGCTTTCTTATCTGGAAGAATTGAGTAGGGAACCTTATAAAACATGTATTTCCCATTAATGAAATATGAATTGAGATAGTTAAATATTTTTTCAACAGAAACATATAATATATGAGGATTGAATAAGAATAATTAATAATTTCATAGGGGTAAAGATATAGAAATCATAACCCGAAGAAAAAATGGTGGGTCGGAAAGAATATCTTACCTTATGTCTGAAAGTGTTCTGCACTTGAATTTAATGTCCTAGATAATCAAATTAGATTAACTGATTAATTAATTCAGAATTTATTATATATATATATTTAATTAATTAAAATTTTTTTCTGTTAATTTATGGCTATTTCGATGAGTTATAGAGTTTAATTTTTTAGTTTCAGAAGTGTTCATTTCATGGTTTCATGGTTGGTTCGCTTGTGTAAAATTATGAATGTTCTTATAAAATTGGAATAATTAACTAGAAGTGTAATAAAATTTTATTAATTAACATCCAAAAATTTAAATTGTCAAATATATCATTTTAATTTTTTTACATGAGGATGATTCATTTGATAAATCATTAATGAAAATGGTTAGATTATTTTAGCTGTTTTTTTATCATCACAAATGAGGTTTTTTATTTAATATTATATTGATATATTATTTCCAGAACCTTAAAAATATATAATATACATGTTTCAATATTTTTAACCATAATAATTATTTATGCCCAGCCATGAAGGTGGTAATAGAAAATGAAAACTCGTCATCCACAAAGGCGGTGAATCCACACCTTAAGGACGATGTTTTACATTTTAGAATAAAATGATAAGATAATGGATTTCATTATTGATATTACATTAACACAATAACATTCTAGTATATATATGATACTGGAGTTATCATGTACAATAGTATTATTGAGGAAATGATGAGGTAGAAGAAGAAATAATTTAAAAGAGAAGGGTGGAGGATTTTACCTCTTGTATATCTTCTCCTTGAGAACATTTTTAAGGTGCCAGGATTTGGTCTTTGGTTGAGAATAGAATATCATAGATCCGGGGAAGAAGAGGCTTGGGAAGGGAATTGGGAATAATATTTTCAAGCTCCATTGTTTAGAAGGCGTGAGGATACAAGGTGGTGATGGATGGTATTTATAGGGGGAGAGGGGTGTTTTTGATTATTTTATTCATTTGTTTATTATTTTGGCCCAAGACTATAAACTGGGTTGATTACTGTGAAAAATTATAGTTACTAGTGAATGTGATTTTGAACTAATGGTTTCTTACATATTTCATGACTCAAAAATTCATGTGTCTGGATTAAAATGTAAAATATTAAAAATTATAGTATTTCACTATTCACCAAATATTCACCTATTTTAGAAAAATACCAAAAAATCTCCCCAATAGTTTTTGAACATGTAGATTTCAAAAATGGACTCCATTTTATGAAAATATTTTTCTAAATATGAAAAATTTTATTTTTAATTAAATTTATCATTTATTTAAAAAATACTGATTTTAGTATTATAACTGTTTTTATGACACTTTGAAGGTTTTTTTCAGGTCTCATTAAATTATTTTATAGTTATAAAAAACAAAATATTAGTTTATGAATGTATTTTATGAAAATAAAATTTATTTTAGATTATTATATTAATTATAAAATTGTAAATAAACATTTACGTTTCACAAAAATACCAACACTTAATTCATCATTTTTTAAATATTTTATTTTCTTATTTCAGGATATAAATATATCATATATTCATTTATAAGATACTTAATTTTTTTTATACTTTCAAATGTGGGGTTACTATTCTAATGGCTAGATTAATATTCATAATTTTTAGATTACTATTCCAACGGTCAGGATACTATTACATTGGTATAGGTTCCTTAATTTATTTAAATACCACTTATTTCATTATTAATTTATGCAATAATGTTTTTTTGGGTTCTCTACGTGATGTATTTTTTTTATTCTTTATAACATAATTATAAGAAATGGAATTTCGTTGATAAAATTATTTGTCATTACAACCCTTGATGTGGTTTTAACCACTTGTTATTTGGTGGTATCCTCCATAATTAAGTGGCATAGGATGGATGATGATGAAGTTCATCAATAAGAAGGAGGATACATTTTAGTTTTCCAAAATTTGTGGGGTATGATACAACAATATGGGGTGGGATGATCACAATATATGTGGGGTATAATGGGGCTGGTGAACCCAATGTGGATAAGGATTGGTGCAGTTGTGCCATGGGTTTCATTGAGCTATTGATTCGATGATTGGTAAAGGGTTTGGAAGATCATGTGTGTTTTCATATGATATGTGGATGTGTTGTTTGGAATCATGATTGATTGGGAATGGTAGTGTCATGTGACCCATAATTGGTTGGAAGACTAATGGAACATCTGATATGATAAATTTTGGATGCATTATTCCACTCTAGCATTGTCAAGGCTGGTTAATGACAACTTGGGGTAGGATAAGCATGAGTAAAGTGGGTTTCTATGTGTGTTTGAGTGTTATTTATTATTCTTTGTGTCCCTTTGTATATGTATGGATATTACTTAGGGATACCATTGGAGGGGGTCTAAGGAGTTCATACTCAAACCCTACATAGGCCCTCTATGATACGTGAAAACATTATGATTTAGGGAATAATTAAGAGTAAGTTCTCGTCATTAGTGTCTTAGTGGATATGGGCATGAAAATGGTGCACGAGTTGGATGTTGTGGTATGTAGATGGACTAGGTGATTCCTTAGTTCCTTCCTAGTGGTTTATTTTAGTAACTCATGTTTCTCAAATGTGATCAGCCTATATGTCCTAGTCTGGAAAACCCACCCTACTAGGTTTCGAATCAAAATGTGGTAAGGCCCGAAGGGATTTTTTGATCCCCATGGGCCAGTGACTAGTACCCGATCTTCAAACAATGATAATATTGAGTGATTTTTTCTGAGCTAAAACAAGATTCATGGCATATATATAGGTATGATAGAAAGAATAATGAGACATAAATATTTCATAAATCAAATTGTTAATGGAAGCGATACAACCTAAATGCATATAGAAAAAACACAAAGTATATGTCCAACAACCAAAAATGAAAACTAAAACCGGAAACTACTACTTCATGTGATATGTGGGAAATGCCTCACCATATCACAACTAGCTGCCTATACCCAACTGACAGGAACCTCACCGTATCACTGTGGCACCTTTCCCTTTTCTACATCATGAGACAATATGAGGTCTACACAACCCAGAGGGAGTGTGTAGGGTGTGAGCTAAATAGGATCAATAGGATATCACGTAGGTGTTTTATATCAAGTATCTATAAAAAAGTCCCAAAATGATCAACTTGAAGAAAACATGGCATGATAAGTAGTTAAATAGTTTTTATATCAAAACAATGGTAAACATTTTCCGATTTCTTCCACTATTCCAAAACAAGGCAGGTAAAACAGTTTCAAAGAGTAAATATAGAAAACCAATTACATTTATCAAATTAGGTATATCAAGACCAAAACAAAACAATCCAAAGTAAAATGGTAAAACATGCCTGGGATAACAAAGGTTGGGATAACTACGTCACTTTTACCATGACACAAATTCATGACCAGTGTGCACTCAAGTCCCTAGAACACATGCATAAAATTATAGTGATTAGTGGAACACCCTAGAAAATGACCCCCCCCCCCCTACAATGTCAATCAGGTCCTAGATCCCATGCATCTATGATCTTGTACATGAAACCACCCATCAATCTGAACTTACCCACAAATTAAATGGATAATCTCCAATACCAAACCCTCCACCTGAGTTCCCAAGGCTCCCATGTGCAGCATATATCAAATTAGTTTCAAAGGGATTTTTACATTTCAAAAACCATTCCAAACAACACATTATTATTCAAAAACATTCTTTGAAAACAAATTTCACAATTCATTTAATAATGTTTTGAAAAAACAAATTTCTTTTAAAAAAACAAGGGGAAACCCATATTTTCACACAAAAATGTTTACACCCACAAACCAACAAACACAAGTATCATGACAATTCATTTATAAAAAAATTATAAAACCAATGGAAATTATGGTTCAAATTTCAAAGGAGAAATACGGAACCACCTACCTCAAACTTAGGTCATGCACCAACTACAACAAGATCAACACACCAAGAGAGGAATGGGAACACAAGAGTAATGAATGGAGGTCATAACAACAATTCTCACATCTTATAATTGAATCCAACAAACAAAAGGGTTGGTAGAGAGGTTAAGTCAATAGATACCTCAAGAAAATATCATGTCTCACCACAACCAACACAATACCCGGCCTCCAGAAGAATATCTCACAATAGATCTCTAAGGGACTTAAGAAGAAGCATCATCACATGATCTTATATCCCAAAAATGCATCCCAAAACTATTTCCAGTTACCATAAAAGTGAAGACAATGTGAAGCAAGCAATCACACTTAGCAGAAGAAGATCATTCGATGAAGCCAGAGTCTGAAGCACCAAAAGGAGGAACTCAGAAGTGCAGAATACACCTTCCAACATCTAGAGCATCCCTAGGGTTTGAGACTAATAGGGGGAAACCGAATGAGAGGAATGCTACACATGCACCAAATAAAACTTGATGGAACAAAAAAATCACACCATGAGCCATTAATTCATGGTGGGAATCCCACAATATGAATGTATGTTGAATAAGGAATCACCTCAGTTAATAAAACCCAGATGACCCATTCATGATGTGAATAGAATTCACCTCATGAATTTTTTTCATGCCCTAAAACAAAATTCATGGATTTACCCCAAGCCTCATTCATGATTTGAATGTACCATTCATGTTGTGAATAGGCTCCTTTAGCAAATAACCAGCTGATTTCCTATGCAAAACTCCAAAAATACCACCAATACTTCCCAAATCCAAATTAAAAACTCTAAAACATTAAAAAAGTGGGTGTACCTTAACCAGGATTTCAGAGTATATGTTTTATTTACTTACTGTATATATGTATTGGATTGTTGTTTTTGGTTATTTATGGTTGTTTCTATATTTTTTTGTATTATTATTACTATTTATATTATGTTGAAATAGTTTTCCCACTATCAACTCATATACTAGAGCTGGTTGTTGGTATCCATTGATGTTTGGGGAGTCACACTTAAGATTTAGGTGTGTACTAATCCAATCACTATAGAGAGAGCTGATTCAGGTCATTGAAAATGTTTTCCTTTTTTATGTATTATTGTATCATAATTATGTTCTATTTATTTCTTTATTGAATTACTAAAATATGTATTTTTTTATGGAATACACACTATTTTTGTTCAAGCTAGGGGAGGTGTGTTCGAAAACTAATACTTCGATCGAGCCCTATTAAAAGGGAATAAAGATGAACTCAGTCTTTGATGAAATGGATTTTTTTAGTTGGTTGAAAATGTAGATGACTATAATAAAATATCAATATAACTGTAATGTTTTGGAATGATTTTAATGTAAATTTATTTGTTATTTAGTTATGTTTTATATATTTGGTTGCTTCATTTTTATGTTCAAGTAGCTACACACCATAGAAATTGGATACTTTTATCACTTCTAGAGATATCGTTAATAAATATGTCTTTTAGTAAAAGATATATAACTGATAAAATATGAAATTTATCCACACTAACAATATCAATGTTTTTTAGCACTGATAATGCCAATAACACAAGCTAATAAAACTCGGATCTATAGTAGTTTACATCTCATTATGTAACAACATGAGGTGTGATAAAATGATTTAATTTTTGGACTAGTGATTATGGATCAGCTAGACATCTTTTAATGTGTCACATGAAGATTAAGATTCAAACCTAACTAGATTGATTCAAACCCAATTCATTAAGAGTTAGATCAGTTTCGATGATCTCAATGGATACACCGGTTTGAGAATTGATTTTATTAGAGCTATATATCTTGATGTAATTAAATATATGAAACATTCTTGTGAATTGCAACACTCATTAGTTTTTCAATCCAAATGGTTTCTTGTTTCTCTCTTTAAATTTCATTTTCCACCATGAAATTAATGGCAACAAAAATGCATTCATTTATAAACACACAAAAAATAATTAATTGTGATTTCTCTTATTCATAAAAATTAGTTTTTTTGATGGTGTGCACGTGGTGGGAGGAGATGGTGGCATGAAATAATTGACACAAATAGAACCAAGGAAACCTAATTTGATAATTACACATAGTTATTTTGGAAAAGCTGGAGACTACCACTTGTAGACGCCCCCACCATCACATAAAATGTTTTTTCTGGATCATTTATTACCAATTCATAATAATACCTTTTTAATTAATCGGCTTTGGATTTATTGTTTTTGTTTAGGAATTGATACAATAAATTGTTTTTTTAAATAAGAAGTTAAAAATGCATTTTCTATGGTCAAAGATGATCGTTAATGGTTCAAATTTTTTAAAATATTTACACATAATTATAGTGGATATATATATATAACTAAAAATAGTGTGAACCACTATTTCATTTTTATATTAATATACAAAATAATATTTGAAAATGAAAATTTTTTTGAAATCACAACTCCTTACAATAATTTTTTAAATATCTATAGATAGCTTCTTTTATATAAATAACATTTTTCAAAAAAATAGTTATTCAATAAATATGAATAACTCATTTGTTGATTGATCAATATCTCTCGAATTTATCTGAAACAAAGAAGCCACCCTGTAGATTCCAGAAAAATTTATATAGCATCGAAGGGTGAAGATGAAGGATGAAATTAGTGAGATGGAAAAGAGAATAGGAGCATTCTTGTGAGATCATATAAGATAACGGAACATAAAAACATGGTCTTAACCAAGTAAGAGGATTTAAAATCATAATAATTTTCAGTGAAATGTATACTACTTCTATATATTGATTCTTTGTCACCACACAAAATGACCTTTATTAGCGCAAAAAAACGTTATTGTTTTTAGTGCCATTAAATGGGGTACCCTTTTATTAGTGATATAAAAACACCGATAAAGGTTATAATGCTTCAATATTCTATTAAAACACTACATTGCAGCACCAAATATACGTATATGACAAATTCACAATTTAATTGAAATAAAAATTACATCACAAATACAAAAAAACATTATATTATAATCATTTAAAAATTTATTTTATACAATTATATTAACAAGTATAATTTAGCACAAATATTCAAAAACATCAATAGTTTCATTTTCTTTGGGTCCCGACTATATCTCAAAAAATTCTAATCATGGTATCAGTTGCCAAAGAAACCACCCCAATTCGAGAAAAATAATCCCTCTATATAAGAAAATAGTTCTTATGTTATTAATACTATATCTAAATAAATTAAACATAAATATGAATCATTAAATTAATAAAATGTTATTTTTAAATTGAAACAACACAATTTGATTCATATCGATCACATTGTGTATCAGATTGATTTGTGGGAGATTCCTACATGTCACAAATGACATACAGATTTTTGTTCTTAAGATTCAAAATAATTTGAATTTATTTTCTCATTTCTGAGTATATTATGTGTGTTTTGAACTAAAATGTCATTTTTTAACTAAGAACACACAGTTTGAGTCATTTTTGACACAACGTGTATCATATTATGGTACAAATGATTTCTAAATGTCAAAAAGGACTTATAGATCACTTTCTTAAAGTATCAAAGAAATTCAAGTGTGTTCACTCGGTTTTGAGTATGTAAAGTGTGTTTTGAACTAAAATGTTGATTTAAAATAAAATGATTCATTTGGAGTCATAAAATTTACATGGTGTGTTGAATTTACATGTGGTTGGTTCCAACACCTCACAAATAACATAAGGATCATTATCTAAAAGTATTAGAATAATCCAAATGTGTTTTATCAATGTTGACTATGTCGCGTTTCTTTTCTACAAAAATATCATTTTAAACTAAAAACATTTATTTTAATTCATACTGGTCACATTGTGTATCATTTTGTCGTGAAAGTGATTCATAGACGTCAAAAATAACATATGAATCATTTTCCTATTGTATCAAGACAATTCGAGCATGTTTTCTTAGTTTTCAGTGATTGATGCACATTTTGAACTAAAATTTCAATTTTAAACTAATAACATACACTTTGAGCCATACTCGACACACCGTGTATCAGAATGAGGTGAAAGTAATTCCTATATTCCAAAAATTACTCATGGACCATATTTCTAAAGTATCAAAACAATAAAAAATCATCTTCTTGGTTTTAAGTATGTGACCTGGGTTTTGAAATAAAATATCAATTTTAAATAAAAACATACTTTGACTTATATCGGTCACATTGTGTGTCAGATTGTTGAGAAGTTGATTCTTACATGTCACAAATGACTTAAGGGTCATTTTTCTAAAGTATTAGAGGAATCCAAATGTGTTTTATAAGGTTTAAGTATGTAACGTGTATTGTTTTTACTAAAATATCATTTTAAATTGAAAACATGCACTTTGAGTCATACATGTCACATAATGTGTCAGTTTGATGTGAGACTACTTTCTACACATCACAAATGACTTATGAATCATGTTATTAAAATATAAATTCAATCTGAGTATGTTTTATTTATTTTTAGTGAGTGACACACATTAAATATCCATAATATTCATCTTTAGTTAATAATTAATTAATTGGAAATTATTCAAATTAAAGGGTCTTTATTTGGATATTATTTATGCCACATAAAAAGGTTTTTTGATAATTTATATGATAGAGGTTTAAATAATAACCTAGTATTTGATATTTAGATTATATAAAAGGTTTACATAATTTAAATTTAATTATAAATATTTTATAATTCATATAATATTATATATTTAAAAGGGAAATACCATATTTTGATAAATATGAAAGAATTAATTTTGGAAAGAGAATAAAGATTTTATATTCAAAATTATTTAATTCCTATAATTTTAAATGGTAAATTATAAAAGTTTTTATAGTTATATTTTATGTATAAAATTGTTCATAAAGTTTTAGCTCATGTTTAAATATATGAATTGTTTATTTTTTAAAATTTATTATTTGTTTTATTCATAGTTTTAAATTTTTTATATTATAAATAATTGTATGCCAAAATTTATATGATAAATTGTTTCTAGAGTAGAGCCTTTCATATCATGCTAGGTTGATATCATAAAATTTAGTGTTCATCTACATTGAAATCAGTTTTTAATTTTAGTTATGATTTTGAGAGTAGTTTCTAGGCATATTTTGTGCATATTAGCCATTATAGTTTTCATGAATTGATTTATCTATTGAGTAATGTATAATTGAGCAGAGGGACTTAGTTCCAAACAATCTACTTTCCAAGATTCTTCCCTTGACACAGAAAGTGAATGGGGTTGGTTATCTGTTTCTTCGGGTTTACTCAAGTGGAGTTTGTAAATCTCATATGACCCTATGACTTAACATAAAGTGTTCATATATCATATGTATATGAAATTTGGATATGTATAAATATACTATACTTCTGTTTTTGGTTGATTAACACAAACTTTTGGGTTGTGTAAAGAGTAACACATTAATGTGGTATGAACACATTAATTTGGTGGTTGGAATAGGGATTCCAAAAACTAAATCATTTGGGGTATGCATAAACAAAATGGAATAAAACATGAGAAGATAATTATTCCATAATAAGTAATAATTGTGAATTTAATAGGAATATTATTTATATTAAATTAATGAGACCTTAAATGAAAACCCAACCAATAAAAAGTTTGAGATTCCTCCCAAAGAAACACTTGTCAAGACCCCAATCATTAAACTTTGTAGGTTTTGACTTTACAGGGTTCCACATAATTATCTTGTGTAAGGAAAGGAATTAATTGGTGATACTAGATCATCCTTGGTTTGTCCATTCTTTTATAGTGTTCTCCTTGGTTGTCATTTGTTAATTTATTTTGGATGTTTTCTTTAGGCTACACTTAGCTGGGAAACCCTTGGGAAGGATACTAGAGGAAAGATTTGATTGAATATATATGATGGATTTGGATAAAGGGATACCCTCTAAACTATATAATAACCACAAATATTGTGATTGGGATTATTCCCTACCTAAATTATTAACTGATGAGAATAATTCCCCAATAGACTCATTTCATAGTGAAATATGGATCTTGTATCACTAAATGGATATGATGCATAGTGTCATCATTTTTTAGTGAGAGCATTTCATTAAAATTACTTAATTAAAATATATATGAAATTATATTCATCTAATAAAATATTTTTTTGTAGATAAATGAATCATCATCATAAAACTAAATTTTAAATTAATCTTTGAAATGAGGCGCTTAAAATAATAAAATCCTTAGAATGGCTTCTTAAGAAAATTTCTTGAGTAAGAGAAATATTCAACGTGTAATAATAGTTCCTTCCTGAGTATACAAGTGTTAAAGTTATTCAAAAAGAAAATCAAGATTCTTATGAAATAATTGAATGATTAATTTAAGGTTTCAAAGTAATATAATGCATAATTTAATTAAGGAATTATTGTATCATATACTCAATATGATCGGGTATCTCCATGATATTCAATATGATTGAATATGTTTGGATAGACATAAGAATTCTTATTAGGATTGTTTTGGTTAGGGAATTTATCTTACTATAATATATGGAAATGTTTTGGAAAGATAGATGGATTCAAGAGATGTTTACCCAATAATCTCAAAGTGTTGAGAATAGATCAATTAGGCATATGATGTTTGGATTCTGAGACTGTGAAAACTATACATGTGGGAAAATATTTAAATAAGAAGAAGAAAAGATTGTTGAATAAGTTTGATAATGTTTATATAAAAATCAGATCAAGTTCATTGAAACCGAGGGTTTTCAAGAAGGAATAAAACTAATTAAATGGGATTTGGATTATTCATGAAATACTTGAAGGGGTTTTTGAATCTCCATGGAATGTCAATATCAGGTATGGATGTTATAGAAATTAATTCTTCAATTTTATAAGGGTATGTGATAAAATATATATATATATATATATATTATAATTTGTTTAAAATATACATGAGTTCAAAATTAACAGAATAATTGACTGAGCTTGTATTTTATATTCATGAGGTGATGTAAACAATTACTACATCGAGAATCTTAAATTAAATAAATGTTTAAAACTTGGATGAATTTAAGTAAAATATGTGTATCTTAATATCACTTATCTTATATGATAAGAGAGTATGTTCATTAACAAAGTTTTTTATGATATGATTAAATTTATACATATGTTTTATAATTAATTAGATTTTAATAACATATTTTGAGAATAATATTTAGATAAAAGTGTTTATCCATGATAAAAGTGTTTATTCAAATATTTGTTAAAATATGTGGGAATGTATTTATACCACCCAATAGTTTTATATTTTAATAAAGACTTCTCCTCAAATATGAAAAATTTTGAACACATGGAATGTGAAGACTACCCTACTGAGGTTCTTTGTGGCTTTTCAGGGGAAAAAATACGAAAGGAATGTATTTTAAATTCCAGAAATATTATGTTTTATATCAATTTGAATATTTTCCCCCATTTTAGAATTATTTAAAAAAACTAAAATTTGAAAAAAAAATTACCCCTAATGAAAATATAAACATAAAAAAGATAGATCCCCAAAATTAAATAAGTATTTTAAAAAAATTAATAGCTCCGCTTATTTAATGCTTCCCTAGTTTTTTTAAAATATCCACATAAACAAATAGTATGATTTTAAAGGAATTCTAAAATATAAGAAAATTATTTAGAGGGATCATAACCATTAAAAAGACTAAAAATACCCAAAAGGCCCAGGAATGAATCATAGATCCACCCCTACCAAAATTTTATTAAAAAATAAAGTACAAAGTCACAGCATCAAAAGGGAGGTTTACAAATACGAGAAAATAACTTGACACATGCATCAGCTTCAACAAATTGCACACAACAATTAGGGGTGACGAAAGACCATTCTGAGCTTGAATCCTCAATAGCCTTCTTTGATAAGGCATCAGCAACCTAATTGGCCTCCCTATAAGCATGAGTCACATCAATGACAATTGAATTAAGAAGATGTAGACATTCAATCCAATAAGGCAGTAAAACCCAAGGAACATTCCTGGATCGGTTTTTAAGAAGATCCACAACCACCATAGAATTTGATTCCAACCAAAGAAATTTCCATCCAAAATTAAAAGCGTAATTAATAGCTTTGATCATGGCCCACAATTAATCTTCAATAGCAGAACCATGCCCAATATAATGATGGAAGCATCCTTTGACAAAGCCCCGATAGGTGCGGAAAACTCCACCATAACCCGAAGGCCCAGGTGAACCAGCAGCCACACCATAAACATTGAATTTCAGCCAAGAAGGGATAGGGGGAATCCATCTGATGGATTTCAGAACCAAAGGCTTCCTGGGTCTACCACTCACACCAAAATTCCTCAAAACAATAAATTCATTCATCCCAGTGTGCATACACCCAGTTTGAATCTTAGAAGTAGTGAAAACAGCCCTATGAATAGCCCTTACACCAGAATGAAAATTGGGTGTGATGTCCACAAAGAGTTAAGAATTACGTGCTCTCCAAATGAACCCAATGGAAGAAGAAACAGCAACCATAATGGTATTCCTGACCTGATTACTACACCAGGCAGAAGAAGCAGACTGAAGAAGGTTGTCCACAGAGCTAACATCCAAACAGCACCCAGTCATGTCTTCTATGGACTTCCAAAGATTGCATATCATAGAACAAGAGAGAAAAAGATGATCAATAGATTCAATAGCCAAATGGAAAACAGGGTAGGTCGAAGCAAGCTAGAATCTATCTCTTTGAAGAATACAGTGAATAGGTAGACGTCTTTTCCAGATATTCCATAAGAGCGGGAAAATGGAAGGTGGAATGAAGGAATTATTATAGTCAAGCAGCCACCGAGGTGAAGGAGTCTACCTAGTACAGAGAAAAATGTACATATATCGAGCAGTAAGAAGGCCAGTGTTGCTCAGTTCCCAGATGAGAGTGTCAATATCCATGAACCGGTAATTCAAAATTTCAGATTGCAAATCAGAGGGAATAAGCTCCAATAATCCCGTATAGTCAGCCTTTAAGAAGGATATCTGGGTATTTGACAGCTGAGGAGGAATGATAACATCCTGTTGAAGAGATCTGGATAACCAAATAGTGCTCCATATATTCATGGAAGAATCCCTGCTCACCAACCATTTTTAGGAATTCAGAAACCCATTAAAAGAAGACCTCAAAGCAGGCCAAACATAAGAAAAGAGATAATGAGGATATATTGTCGACTATCTTGAAGAAAACCCGGATGAAATAAAATATAATGAAGCATCAGAAGAGGTAATGATATTCTAGGTAAACTTTCTAATCAGGGACTCATTAAGAAGGACCAAATCCTTAATTCCAAATCCCCCCATCTCAGTGGGCTTTATGCAATCTTTCCAGGCCACAACAACCAGCTTCTTCTCAAACATAGATCCAATCCATATGAAGTTATTGATAAGCCTTTGAAGCTCCTTAATAAGATTCTTGGTCCATATGTAAATAGAAAATGCATAAACAAACATATATGTGATCACCGAGTTGACAAGGTACATTCTTCCAGCCTGAGTCATAGCCTTCCCTTTCCAATGATCCATTTGAGTAGTGATGCAGGAAAAGATAAATTCAAGATGGAATCTTTTCACCCTTCCCCAGAAAAGGGGAACACCAAGATAAGTGAAAGGTAAAGAACCCCTCTTAACCCCAATAGATCTCGAGAGTTTGACCTGTTTTCTGATGCTCACACCCTTCCCAAAAACCACAAAGGACTTTTGAAAGCTAATGGCCTTCCCAGCCACATCTTCATAATGACAAAAGATGGATTTAATAGAGTTAACATCTCTAAAATTAGTCCTTCCAAAAATTAGGATTTCATCATCATAAAAAAGGTGAGAAGGAGCATATAGGTCCCTTTCAAATGGAATCAGATTATACAAACCACCTTCAACCAAATTATTGATACAATGACTAAGATAGTCCTCAGCAAGAACAAATAAAAGACCAGACAGAGGATCCCATTGACGAAAGCCCCTAAAGCATTTAAAGAAACCCCTAGGAGATAAATTAACCAAGACAGATAACCGGGCACTCCTAAGTATAGAATGAATCAGGTTAATGAACTTAGTGGATAATCCATGCATCCTAAGAATGGATAGAAGAAAAGTCCATTTAATAGTGTCAAATTCTTTAGAGATATCCACTTTTATGGCAAAAGTCCCTTTCTTAATCTTCCTTCTCATAGCATTGATACACTCAGAGGCAGTAAAGATACAGGTTTGGATACTTCTTCTAGTAACAAACCCAAATTTATTAGAGGTGATAACACCTTTAGCCACATGACACGTCCCATTAGCAATTATTTTGCTGATGATCTTAAGGATGGTGTTCCCACTAGCCATTGTTCTGAAATCCTTAATGTCAATTGCATTATCTTTCTTGGGAATCAAGGCAATGAAGTTGGAGTTAGCACCATAATTAATAGAGGAAGATATGAAATACTTCCTTACAGCATTCACAACTTCCTCATGGAAAATCTCCCAGTAAAACATAAAGAACTTATTAGAGAACCCATATGGCCCTGCAACACTATCAATATTTAGGGAAAATAATGCATCCCTAACCTCCTTCCCCCCCCCCCCGGAGTCTTAACCAGATCCAGATTAATCTGATCATCAATGGTTGGCATGATATTCTGGGTAATCAGATGAGAATTATCATTTCCATTTTCTGAATATAACTCTAAGAAATAGCTCACAACCACATTAGAAATTTCAGATTCATCAGTGAAGGTTTTTCTATTAATGCAAAGACCAGACACCCCCCTTATAAATTTCCTTTCCTAATGAATACGATGAAAGAAATTGGAGTGCCTATCCCCATCTTTAATCCATTTGATATTGTAGAGGGATCTGGCTAGATTCTCCTTTGTGTTGAGCAAGTCATCCAGCCTTGAAATAGCTTGAGTTTCATCACTTGAAGGCATAGAATTCAACTGGTTAGCATTATGAAAGTTAAGGAGATGAGTCTCAGCATCCCGGATATCAGCATCAAGCTTCGAAAATGTAAACATAGTCCATTACCTAAGCTGCTACTTAGTATATTTAAGCTTAGATGATAAGATCTGAGAGGTAGATCCCATACTCCCAGAATTCTGTGAATCAATGACTATCTCCCGAAAGCCATGTATCACAAGCCATGCATTATTGAATTTAAAGGGGATGGGGCCACACACATCCCACCAGAAGAAATATCCACTACCAAAGGATTATGGTCAGAGTGTATTTTGGGAACAAGAAGCCCAGATGCACTGATAATACCATTATTATCATCAATTTGAATGAAGCACCTATCCAACTTACTTGCCTGCATCCCATTAAGAGTAAATCTACCCCATGTAAAATCATCACCAACCATAGAGACCTCAATGAGGTTACAAGAATCAATGCAATGTGAAAAATCAGTTGCATCAATTCTGTGAAAGCATGATCCAGTTTTTTCATCTGGTCTCAAAACAGTATTGAAATTACTTATAATGATCTAGTTGGGAGGAAAAGAAGAGGATAAATCAGACAAGTCTCCCCATAGCTCTCTCCTTACCATATAGGAATTGGAAGCATACACACATGAAACAAATTAAAATTTCCCATTCAAAAAAAATCTATAGAAACAATATTCTTCCCTTGAGTACAAGAAGTTAGAATGATAGAGTCATTCTTGAACACCCATAAACTCTCCACATTTCGATCATTCAAATTGTTCTTAACAAAGGAGTAACCAAGTGATTCCCATTTGAAAGCTTTCCAACTACTAAACCTCATCCTTAGCTCAGAAATACCAATGATGAGGGGCTTATTGGTCATTATAAAATGTCTAAGGGCCTTGACCGTGGGAGCATTCCCAAGCCCTTGACAATTCCAGAAAAGTAGCTTCATCAATGCAAGGTAGACATGGCCCTTGTTTGGACCCTACCCTTATAAATCTCTCTGTTGACCTTTACCTTAACTTTATCATTGGTATCCTTATGAAGAACCTCAGAGTCAGATACTATAACATCATCAGTTTCACCCTCATGGGCATCCACATCCCCATCCCCAGCACAATCTGACCAAAAAACCCCAGAGAGAGGATTGAACTTATTAGTGTAGGTATCAATTCCTTTTACTAACTCTTTATCATTCTTCCTCTTTGAAATTTTATTGAAAGGGACTTGAGTAAAGACCTCCCCAGTAGAAGCTTTAGGATCATGATCTTTCAAAGGACCTTCAGAATTAATAACAAGGAGCAGATTGGAAGACTTATCCAAAATCAGAGGAGAAATCTCTTGAATAGGAGCAGATATAGAGTCAGAGACAGTGGATGATAGCTTATTCTAATTAGGATCCCCTGAAATAACAGTAGCATGATTCACAGGGGAAGCACCATGATCAAGTGACACAGCAGGTTGTTCTTCAGAATCAATCTGACCACTGATAGGAGGAGCCACACATATTGGCTTTTTCTGAACAGCAGTATTTGTAAGATTCAAATTAGAGGCAAGCACCTCTTTTGCAACCTATTCAAGCTCAATAATAACAACAAGGGATAATAGATCAGCCGGTAATACCTCTTGCACAGGTATTTAATTGTGAACATTAGAAGAGGAATATTTTTGCCGCATATCAGCTGCTTTCCTACATCCAGCCTCATCATGCCCCTTTATCTTGCAGAAGGCATAGATGCTGGTCCTCCTGCATTCCTCAGAGAGATGGAAAAAGACCTTACAATACTTATAGAACTTTGATTTCCTTTCATAAAAAATGCCCAAGGTGATACTATCATCCCTGGTAGTAAGGATGACTTCCTCCACCAACGTGCTATCCATATCAATATTAATCAAAACACGGGCAAAGTGGCCAACTCTTGGATTATCAGTTTGCATATCCATTGGTATTGGGTTACCCATAGATGATTCTATATTCCAAATAATCTGGGGATTCCAATAGAGATAATTGATCTTCTAGAGGCAGACCCATACCGGAGCATGTGTGTTGGATACATTGAAGGGATCAAAATTGTGATCCCATTCCTGTATTCGAAGAATTCTTGGCTTAGGGGAAATAGATCCAATACTCCATGCTCTTCTCTTAAATTCATCATTAGAGAATACTATATGGAAGAAGCCCATGCCCATAGTTGTCATCTTCCAATCATCAAATCCCCAAGCCAAGGCAATTTTAGTGATCAATTCCTGAAACTGCCACATCCTTTCCCCTTTCGGTGTAATAACTCTGGCGATTATAGAAAACTTGCAGAGGATGACTCATTTCTCAACAGTAATCTGGATGGCCACAACATGCGCAACTCTCCCTTTTTTAATCACCCTACAAGGGGAGGGGGATACAAAATCAGAGAAAGAGGGGTGCCCAGAGGATTTTACGACTTCCGCAAAATTCTTATGCGAACTAGATGGGACCAAATTCGAAACTTGATTCAAGGGTTCACGAAGCATAGGATCGCATCGAGAGAAGAGGTCCTTATGACCTATACGATCTTGAGGAAGAACCGGGATCGAATCCCTGCAAACTAGATCCTTCAATGAATCCTTCTCACTAATTTCAGAACCACGACAAACCCTCCCTTCTTCAGCCATTCTAATGAAAAAAAGACTAAAAAATAAAATACTTATAAAAAAAATATTTTCTTAAAAAAATCATCATTAAAGATTAGTAAATATTGTAATAATAAAACATATAAAATTTCCTGAGAGTGTCCAACAGGGTGTTTAATAAAGTTTGATCACCATACCTAGGATGTTTGAAGGGTTAATAACCTAATCAAATATTTTTTGGATAAATACCGTGGAGTATCTATGCTAAAACTACATCCACTTTCTTGTATCTGGACTGGAATTTGTTTTATTATAGTATCATACCCACTTAAGTTTTCAAAAATTATGAAAAGTTATAGAAATTTTTAAGGTTATTTAAAATCCATTTTAGAAATAAATGAGAATAAAAAATTTTAAAAATAAATTTTTATCAAGATATACCACATATTAATAGAATTTGAAAAAAAAAATGAAAAGGGAAAAGATAATAAAAATTAAAAAAGAAAAGAAAAGAAAATTTAAAAGGAATATTTAATTTCTATAAATCCCCAAATAATATAATAATTATATAGAGATAGTGAAAAATTAAAATAATAAATAAAACATGAAAAAAAGAGAAAAAATTTCAAAATATAAAATATAAAAGATACCGACTCCTCTTTTTTGTAAGAAATAAAATATGATAGAAGACATTTTGAAACATTATTCAAGAGAGATCTTAAAATAAAAATAATTAAGAAACTTATTCCTATAGATATCAAGGTGGATGTACAAAGATTCTCTGTGAAGTAAAGAGCTTAGACCCCATAACATTGAGTATAAACATTAAGATCATGGTGGGAAAGAGTTGACCGATCAATTAAAAAGGTGAATTACAAATTTTTCAGAATCCAAAATAGTATATTAAAATTAGTAATATAGGAAAAGTAAAGTAAAAAATTATTTACATGATCCTTTTTGTACCATTTAGGGTCCAACAATTTCATCACAAGATGATTTAGGCATAGTAAAAAATTTAGGTCCATAAATGTTGGCTAATAATGATATTGGATTCAAAATGTTATTATATTTTTGAGATATACTAGAAGAAATATGTATCAATTTAGGCCTTCTGTATCTATCATTTTTTATTGCAATCGCAAATAAGATGACCATATTTACAATAATTTAAAAAACTTTTATTTTTAGAAACACCATTAACAAAATAATTGGTTTTAATGATGGTGAATTATATTTTGAAAACCCAAAACCATGATTATATATTTTAATTATTTGAGGACCAGTGATCAAATTAAGAGATTTTTCATCTTGGTAGAATTTTGAAAAAGATATTTTGAGATGCGTGATTTTATTTTTTTTAAACTTCACATCATCTTGTTTTTTAAATTTCAAAAATAAACCACAATTTTCCATTAAAAGTTGATCATTATCATTTGAAATAAAAAATTTATCATTGAGAAAACCTTTATATTTCTTTGAATTATTTTCATATTTTTAAATATGTTCTTGAAAAATATTTCCAATGTCATTACCTAAAGAAGAGGAGCATGAATGAGTGGATTAATGAGAGAATGAAGAGGAATAAGAAAGAGAATAGTAATTAACTTATTCACCTATCTCGAGTTGAGATATAAGGAATTTAGAAGTTGAGTTTATAATTTTAAAATTTGTTATTGAATCACCTATAACACTAAATATTTATAATTTTAGGGCCTCTTACCTTACGTCTTGTATTTAGCATTTTTGTTCAATGGACAATCCAGCTTTATGTGGCCCTTATTTTTAAAATTGAAGAATGTTGCTTCTATAACATCAATTTAAACATTCTTTTTAGATATATTGAAGTATTTATTATCTTCTTTTGTATCATTTAACTTTTTTAATGTTATCATAAACTAACAAATTATAATTTCATTTTTAGTGTCAATTTTTGAAGAATCATCATTGTTTTCCTTGAAAGAAATTGTTCTTTTTGTTTTATTGACCTTATTATCCTTTATTTCATATTGTCTCTATATGGTTATTTGATATTTTAAGTTATAATCTCTGATTTCCTAAAACTAATATTTTTAACATATTTATCTTTATTCATCATGGTGATTTTTTTGATCATTTTCTTGGTAAAATCAAAATATTTTTCTTGACCAAATGTTCCTTAGAAGTTTATTTTCCATAATATTTTCTCTAATTACAAATATTAGTAAATCTTATAAACATTGTAGTCATAAATTTTTTAGGATGAATGTTGAATCATTCAAGGTCTTTTCTAAATATATCTAAAATAATATATTTTACATTATTAATTCCTTCATGAGTTACTTCTAAATTTTTTCAAATTTCAGGTGCCAATTTTCATATAGAAATGAGATTAAATTATTTTTAATCTAAACCAAAATCATAGGTATTCATACCTTTACCATTTAATTTAAATGTAGAAACTTCATTGAGGGTTAATTTATCTTCTTTTTCAGTTGTAGAAGTATATAAATATATAAATCATATAAATGAATATCCAATAGATCTAAAAAAAGCATTCATGTGATTTTACCAATTAAAAAAATTAATTTCATAAACAAATATACCATAACCCAAGGATTTTCCTTTAGGACCACCATGAGTTTTTGAAAAATATATTTTAAAAATATATATTTATTTGAAATAAATTCGTAATTATTTTTCAAATAAAAAATTTGAAGGAATTTGAAATAAAAGAAATTAAAGGGATTAAAAATCCATTTGATTCTAAATATAATTCAAAGATAGGTAAAATTGAAAGAGGGGTGGTAAATGTTCGTTTAAAAAATTAAGGGAAATAAAATACAATTTTAAAAAATCATTTTAAAATAATGAAGAAATTAAAACCTTTTTTGAATCTAAAAACAAAAAAAGAATAAAAATTAAAATCACAATGGTATATTTTAATATAGTAATAAATCCAGAATAAAAAAATCAATAGTCATTCGATTAAGTGATCTGAAAATAAAATGATTAAGTATTAATTGATGGATTAACCAATTTAATAAAAGAATTATTAAAAGTGGTATATAAATAAAATTATAGAAGGTGAAAGAGACATGAAATTTTGTAACGAAGTTCATAAATATAACCAAAGGTGCCCTTTTGTATCCCACCTCAATCCCTTTAGGATTTAATGTATTAGTCTCTTGTATTTAGTGCAATCCAAGACACCAAAACCATCCCTAGATTTTTTTATAGTAAGAAACCAAATATAATAAACACTATATCTTTTACAAGATATCTAAAAAATTAGTTAATTTCCTTTTTTATATAAGTGTAAATAAAAATAATTACCCCCAATTTAATGGCAGTGAAAACCAAAATTATAAGAATCAGGAAGATGAGATAATTACTAGGAAGTTATAAACTTGTAGTAGTGTCTCAATTCTCCCAATGAATATGTACAATAACAAGGGAGAATGATAATTATAGAAGATAGTGATTTGGATATTACAATTTTTTCAAACTCTTGAAAGATAAAAAATATTTAGAAATGAGGGAACCATGAGATATATTTGGTGATCAATCCATGTTGTTGTTGGAGAATTAATTTCATTATTTTTCAATTATTAGATTTAAAATCAACCCCAAACCTCTATTTATAACCTTCAATTCCTTTGTTAATTATCTAAAATCTATTATCTTTCATAAAGCCAAATACATACATGTTGGATGTATTTGATCCTCATTTTTTTAATATTGTTCAATATCTTTGAAAATAATTAACTAAACACAGCCAATTTTGTGAACCCTACCCTAGCCGCCTAAAGAAAGTTCCTAATACCATTAAAATGGAATAGATACAAGATTCATATCCCAAAGCACTGACCAGTTTAGTAGCCTTGGTAAACTTGATACATACACGAGTCTTTAATTACAAATGAATGCACAAATTAAAACATATTTTTTCGAGAATAAAATTATTCCATATAGAATATACTTGAATATATTTCATAGTATTCTTTATGTAATCATGTGGAAAAGAAAAAAATAAGGGTGAGCTCAAATGACCAGTAAGGGTTAAGTATAGTGGAAGCTATCATGAATCAATAATGAATAATCAATATGGAAAAGTAAATGGATAAAAATCATAAAATTTAATCAGAAACCAGATAATGAAATAAATCCATAGATTATTTTAAAGTGAAAGATCATAGATAATAATAATAATAACTTAATTCTAAATGAATTAAATGATTAATTATTGGATGTCATGTGTGACGAACATGAAAATTTATACCATCAATAACATTCACTAGATAGTTTAAAACTATAGGCAAAACCCAATTTAATATGGACAAATAATTTTTCTCTCGAGACCAATTGATGAATCTAGGGTTTATATAAAGTCTAGGCCCCAACCTTCACTTCTATTCCAATGCATTCCTTGTATATCAAATAATATATTTAATTGAAAAATAATTTAACTTATCAAATATATGTATTGAGTAAAGAATATAGATTTGTCAATATTTACCAAATAATCAAATAATTATAAATTTAAAAAAATTATGTAAAAGTGGTATATAGTTTAAGAAATAATTAAATCCATGATAAATATTGTGGATATTTAGGAGAAATTTAATGTTCAATGGTCTCTCAAAGGGGAATAACTCAAGGGGAATTTAATGACTGTAAAAATTATTCAAGGAAAATAATATCAATACTATCCTTCATCAAAATAATCATAGAACATAGAGATGAAGAATAATTATGGTATCAATATGACGTATACTTATTGGAGTAATAATTAGGGTTGTTTTCATTGATGAAATAAAAAAAATATTTAAAAAAATTGTGGAAAATACCAATATTAAATATTTTTCTTTGAAAATAACTTTAAAAAATATTCTTTAAAAAAATTCATAAAATTTATAAGGATGATTTAAAGAAAAGGTTCTGGGTAATTCCAAAAAATGTAAAAATAATATTTATTTTTCATTGAAAAAAGTTTAGAAAAGTTCCCTGTTCTGAAAGTGATAAGAACATTAATTTGTAAAAAAATTCTAAAAATAGAAAATGAGTAAAAATTCCTTTTAATAAATCATTTTAAAAAGTAAAAAAACGTTTAAAATCATTTTTAGATACCTTAATAACTAAAGTATAACAAAAATTAAATTTTTTATTAAACAATGATCATATAATTTCCATTTATGGAAACTCAAGAATAAACAATCTCTATTAGAATGAGATTGTGAAATAGACCCCTAAAATGATCATAATGTTGAAGTAAGAATTAATAAATTAATAGATCATGTGTAACAAATTTAAATCCAAATAAAAAAGTGGAAAAATATATATTCAAAATTCATTATACACATAATCATAGAATATAAAAATCAAGTCGAAGTTAAACCCAATGAAAATAAATTGAGTTAATAAATTCTTTACCACATGGTAAATTTTTGTTCAAAAACCTTTAGATGAAATAATTTAAATTGAAATGTAAAATACTATGAATACTGAATTATTCGTGATATTATATTAAAATGTGAACTATATCCACCATATAAATGAAACTAGGTGAAAAACCTTATAATATGCCTCAATGAAATTAATTTTAGACAAAATATCTTACCACACGCTTTCCTTTATGTTGTAATTGATTTAAGCTCCTCTATAGTGGTATTAAAAAATTTATTAACTTATTCCAAAACCATATTGATACTTATTATATCATATATTATCCTTTTAAAACATATTATTACCCATTCGTTAATAATATTTCATTATTTTAATCATTTCAGGTGTTAATTTCTTTGTTTTTTTATTATGTTTTGACATGTTATTTCTTTATTTCTATTAATTCGATAATAATTTAATCATCTCAAAAATATAACCCATCATGTAAATATCAAAAATATATTAAGTATATATATATTTATATTAATCCATAGAATTTTATGATAGGAAATGAAACAAAAAATTCACAGAGACAGTAGGTCATACGTATGCATGAACACTATTTCCATTTTTTGTTTCATTAAATGAAATAAATGTGAATGATATATATATATATAATTTTTTTCATGAACCATTTTGGGATTCCATCCAAACTGACACATGACTCAGCCTGATACATGGTCTGAAGGGTGTTTATGATCCCCATCAGTTGGCAACTAGTACCTAAGTATTGAAAATACACTTTTGAGAATGATTTCACATGCGTATTTAACAATAAAAAACCAATATGAATGACAAATTATCACAAAAAATATAACCATAACCAAAAAGGGATACAATAATTTTTAGATTCAATTATTTACAATATTAACCAAAATTGAAATACCATAATGAAAAGGGAGAAAACTAAACCAAAACTCAAAATCCTCTAAGAAAAAAGAGGGAAATCACCCTCCAGCCACCACCACCAACACCTGTAAGAAGTGAAACACAAGAAACCATATCTACCATCACCACCAGAGAACATATATCCATTAACTGGGTCATACATATCAATTTCTACATACACCCAAAGGTGTGTTAAGAATATGATACAAAGCACAGTATAATTCCACCCAAAAAATGATTCCATAAATATTTATCACAAACAGTACTGGAGATTCCCTAGGTGAGACACTTGAGAGAATAAATACTTTGGATTACAAGTCATCAAGTTGTTCCTTTAATTCTATCAATGCATTGGGGGCTATACGGTATGAGAGAAGAGATGTCACTTGTGTTCCCGGTGCCAATTCAATGGTGAAATCCATGTACTGCTCTAGGGAAACCCCGATAAATACTCTGGAAACACCTATGAGAACTCATCCACCATAGGAGTTAATCCATATTTTGGACCGCTATCACCATCCTCCTATATGATAAATGGGATCTAACAATTGATATTTTCCAATTTTGAAAGTAGTGGTCCAGTACGCCCCAACCAAGGATCCCATTCACATTGAAAAACTTTGCTACTTCCATTAGGTTCCACAAAAATCACTCACCATTGATAATAATTGATGTTCACCTAAAATGCACCATCAAATCCATTCTAATGATTATTCTAAATATTTCCATTTATGGAACCAAAAAATCTCATTCTAGCTTGGCCCCTGACATGCTGAGTGCACAAGATGGACACTTGAAACCTTGATCTCAATTCCCACCAAGCAGCGTCACTAACTTCATCACATATGACATAAGTTTGGTTGAAAACTTTTACGCATTCATGAGATGTTAATAAATAAAATAAATATATGCACCTAGATCAATCAAATAAACATATAACGATGATGAAATTTGAAGGGTACCTCAAACTATTGTAGGACCTGCATCTAATTCCATTTGAGCTTGATCCATGACAAGACGATGACTCATCTTTGTCTGACCCTAGTAACAACCATTTGCCTATGGCTCTTCCCTAAACTAAATCAGCCTAGAAGAATATCCATCTCTACTTCCATGACCTATAAATCTATAACCCACATTCCTAGACAATTATAACTAGGTTGACATCCCTTTAAAAGCTACAGATCCTGAACCACTGTAGTATGGGAAATCCACCATACAAAAAAATTCAACTTCCACATATCTCGACATTGATGGAAGAATCTGGATTGATTTGAACACACAGATCGTATTTTTCCCTCATTTCCATACTGATGGCACACAAAAAACCAAGCATCAGAATCAAAAAATGTTGAAAACTAGGAAGGATGACCTAAAATAACACCTCTACTATTCTCTTTCTCATCCCGCCTTCACTTATTCTCATATGAGTTGCCACTACCCTAGACCAATGCTAACATTGATCCAGAGAAAACAGACATACCTATTCGATCAATCTATACCATTAGAGTAGGATCGAACACCCCTGAATAAGAATTCAACTTGAATAAGAATACTTGAGATAAGATATCTAGTCGCAGCCCCATATCAAACATTTGAGCCTTCAACTACTTGTTGGAGACTACCTTTAGTGTGAACCAAAAAAAATATACAAAGTGGTTATCATACTCTATCATGATATGGTCTCTCTATAGAATATATAAAAACTCTCAGTACTTCGTGAATGCCAAGGTCTAAGGAAAATACTACTCATTGAAGATGAACTTGAAATCATTTCACCCCATCTACACATGCTTCCCAGATTTCACCACTAATTACCACCACTTTAGACTAAGACCTTCCAAAATGAAGGAATCGTAATTTACCCTGAATACCTTTAGAGTTTCAAGAAAATCAAAACAACCTATCAATATTCTCAATCCAATCCTCCTATTCATGGGTATATGTGCTACCCTAGTAGAATAAAGGCTTGTACTTGTGGAACTTTTGAGCTTTATACTTTCTTAGACTTTGTTCAGCTTCCCCAAAATGAGTAGGAATAGAACCCACTCCCTAACCCAAGGCTTGTATATAATTAACCATGACTTCCCCTAGTCTATGATCAATTGGGGAGGGAGAACTATCTCCTTCCTATTCCCATAGTTGTAGAGGAGGTCATTGAGGATACATATTGCTACATCAAGCAACTATAACAAGGGAAAACCATAAATATATCATTCTAAAAAAATTCAGTAACAATCACATATTCTGAACACTTCTATAAATCATAATGAATCAACATTCATCATAATAACAAGTCAAACCAAACTACTCCACCTCTACCTAGAGTCCATATATAGTATGCACCATGTACATCTCAATTGTAGGATAAGTCAAACCAAATTTCCAAAATCCCATGATTAATTGAGTGTTTTCATGAGGTGTGTTGGCTTAAAACCCCACTTGTAAATAAAACCTCAAGCCCTGAAAATCATATCTCTAGTATATTTAGACTCTTCCCAAATAACTTGACCCAAAAAGAGATAAATCTACTATGATAACACTTTTTCACGAACCAATTCGGGGTGCCATCCAACCCAACACCCAAACTGTCCCAAGACATAGCTCGAAGGACATTCTTGATCCCCATTGGTTTGAATCTTGTACTTGGGTATTGAAAATAAACTTTTGGGAATGATTTCACCAATGTATTTAACAATAAACAACCAACATGAATGAGACATCATCACATAAAAGATACCATAACCAAAAAGAAATACAATAATTTTTAGATTCAACATTTTCTAGGTTTAACCAATACCAAAATGCCACAATGGAAATGGATACAAATAAACCTAAAACTCAAAATTTTCCATTCAATGAGAGTTAAATCACCATTATGCCACCACCACTAACACTTTTAATAATTGGAACACTATAGACCTGATCCATCATCACCACCATAGAAAATCTTGTCTTTACCAGGGCCATACGTAACAAATTCTACATACACCTATGGGTGTATGTAGGGGTTGATCTAATCCCACTAGTATTACATCCAAATAAATATTCCATTCCATAAAATTATAAGACAAATCAACATGGAAGTTTTTATGAGATCATTTCTATGAAAACATTTTCAGGAAAACAATTTATAAGGGAAAACTTTCTGAGAAGAAAATTACATTGAAAACACAATGTACAGAAGGTCCTCCATATACCGATGGTTAGCAGCACAACACAAAAGAGTAATGTTACAAGAGTTCTCCATGGTAAATCTCTATAGGTAACTAGCACTAGTGGGACCCTATGTACCTCATACCACCTTGATAGGCTCGTCAAACCAAAACCCAGTGTGTCCCCGTGCATGATCAACTAGAGGGGATCTAATCCCAAGTTCTATTGGTCTATAAATATAATCCAAACCCCACAACGTTCTCATGAATTAGTCACTGTAGGGGAATTAATCCCAAGGTCTAGTGCTCTCAAATCATATCACATGTTTAGTTAGTGTTTTATTGTCAATCCTGCTACAAGAAACTAAGCCTCAGCTCTGCCGAATCAACTAGCGTGCTAGTTCTAGTTCTCCCACCAAAATACTCAAAAAACTCTTTGTGCTAAATTTATGTTCCACAAGTCACAAAAATCATAAATTTCACATACACATTCCAAGGATCATGAAAGCACATGAAAAACAATTTCATTCATAAGCACATTCATCCCATAATCAAAAATCACATGAAAAGCACCATTCTCTTTAATCAAACCCACTTTCAAATTCACACGTACACCAAATACATTTGGAAACACATTTCACACCATGTGAAAAATTTATAAAACCCATTTGGAAACATAACTATAAGATCACATATGAAATCTAACCATTTCCATAGGAACGCCAATTTAAAATCAATATGCCCACTAGATCCATTTTAAAAATTTATTTGCATCACATTCATAATTAATAGCACACATTTAAGAAACACAAAAAAGAGGCTCACAAGAAGAAAACCCCATTTCCTTTATAAAATAAAATTTGATCATATACATAACACAAAACCTCTTTAAAGAATATTTCTCACCTTTCTCATAATCTATTGAAAACATTTATAAATCACGACAAAGAGTCACACTTGAAACATAATCAACTTATTTTAGACAACCATCTTCCAATACATACGCACTTCAAATCACTTTGAAAAAACATTTTTCACCACACACATAATCCATATTACACTTTTATGAAACCATAAAAGAATATCAAAATCATATAACAATGTAAAATTACAGAGCCACCTACCTCAATCTTGGAATCTTCTAGAGTCCATTAAAAAACTGCAACCTCACCTCAAATGTTCCCTATAATGGAAATATCAAACCAAAAACATCAATATTTCACTAATAAAATCAATATAAACCCCTTATTAGGTTAATAAACCTTATGGAAGAGAAGAACCCAAAGTGGTAGAAAGAAGAACTCTAGAAGAAGGATGAAATCATGAGAAAATAGACTTAATTTATGTTTCCTCTAAGATCTCACACCAAAACCACCAAAACATTAGATTTCATGGGGTGAAATAATGAGTGGAGGAATCTCCTAGGGATAATAATTATATATGGTTTGGATTAGGGATGATTTAGGGTTATTTCTAAAGTGGCCAAAAGTTTGATTTTCTAAATTTTAATGACTTGGATAGATCACATGGTTATGCCGCACATTTTTCCAAATCATGCGACAACCGGGCATTCTCCTCTATCTAGGAGGAAACCATCCGCACAGTTTCCTGGGGGAGGGCGTATGCTTGTGAAGCTGGCCATGATACATGGATATTTCACTATCCCAAGTGCATAGTTTCTTCTGGGTTGGTGCACGATTTCCCCTAACCATGCGCTAAATGTGAGATGCCTTCTCTTAAGTCCAAAAATTTCCCTTTTCCCCAAAAACTGCCGAGGAAACTAAGAAACCAAGATTAGACCAAAAATGTACAAAGGAATACCACAAAATAAAATCATGGAGGTTAAAATTTTAGTATTATTTTTTTTCATATATATCACATATGATTATTAAACCATCCTTAATACATTCCATTTAATGTGTGAAAGAATCACATCCCTTCGTGTGGTGGTAATCTGTTGTACACACGAGCGACGTTATCTTGTTCCCAAAAAATGGAAAGCAAGAAGGTTTGTGTTATATAATAATTTAATAAGAATAAGTACATCTTAAATATAATAGAAATATATCATATATAAACTGTAAATATATAATTATTCCCATCCTTAAAAGGTGTTAATGGAAGAATGAATGACATCAATTCACATGGTGGTAGTCCTCCGTACACAAGAATGATGATTTTATATCCCATTTTATGAATGTGTGTGAGGTTTTAGGTCACAACCATAACATAAAAACATCTAAATATTTGGATGATAGAATGGTTAGAATATATGCATGTTATAATAAGAAATTAAGGAGTTGTAGAAGGAAATAATATAAAAACCATTTAAAAAACAATACCCCGTTTTGGGGAATCATCATTAGGTTTGTATTAAAACTTAAATTTTTTGGTTTATTCCAAAAATAAGGATTTTAGGATGAGGAGAGTAAATTTGGGGGGTGATTTTGGTAGGTATTGGATGAATCAAATTTTTTTGAGAGGTGTGAAGAATGGGGATTGAAGGTGGCCATTTATAAGTGGGGGAGAGGACACACTTTGAATTTTTGAAAAAAAGTTAGATGTCCTCGCGTTTTAACCTAAAAAATGATTAAATAAAAAAAAATCGGATAGGTTAAGTTTATGGTCATTTTGACACCTTATACACTACATTTAACCACTAAGTAAGCTCGTTTTACCATAATCACTGTAATTAATTTTAACTCCATTCAATAATCATTAGGATAAAAAATTAAGTTGAAATTATATAACGTTATAAATGATGATGATTCCAAATATAGAATCTAATTTTCCAAATTCAATTCATAGACGTGAAAAAAAAAGATTTAAAATTAATCTCGCAGTTCGGTCAAGAATGCAGGTTTTTCAAGTCAAAATGTTCAAAACTTTACTATGTTTCTATATCTAAATTAAATATAAAAATGATTATAATGAAATAAACTGGTGTAATAGATTTATAATTGATATAAATTTTACTATAAAAATAACTTAAAATTTAATTTAACATTATAAATTATTTAGATGAAAAGTCAGTTTTCGATTAAAATTTATTATTTTTAACTATTCATCAAAAAATTAAAATTTGCATAAAAATATAAAAAATTCACCCTATAATATTTTTGATATTATTATTTAAAAAAATGATTATTTTTTCAAATAAAATTTATAAAAGTTTTAAAATTTATTTTTAAAACAAATGTTCCCTTAAATTGCTACAAATTTGTCATTTGAAAAATACATCTTCTTATGACTAAAATGGGATTTATTTTATCTTATGCCTATCGAATATATTGGAAGAATGTAAAATAATTTTATTGAATATATAATATAAAAATTTCATTAATATAATTTACTAATTGAAATTAATTTAATTTATTATGATAAAAATTATTTGTGTGCACAAAAATAGTTTTTTTAAACATTTCTTATACGTTAGATTGAATTTATATATTCATTTCTAATTAATTTGTAAAAAATGAATTCAAACATACACTTTAATAAGTTAGATAATCCTATTCAGAGTCTCTAATTTATCTATTATGATATAATTTCCCTTAAAAATAATATTAATAGTAATCGATAAAACTTGGAAGTGCGTGTAATGCCAGCTATCAAAGAAAATTATTGTTTCATGTAACACAAGCTAGTATGGGAAGTACAGAGGTTATATAGAATAAAACACAACTACGTTCCCAAGTAGGAGAACATTAGTGGAAATTGAATTTATATACATCGAGGAAATGCGTAAAAATGTATAGGGTGTGATTTAGTTCATTGATCACTAACAAGTGAATTATCAATGGAAATTTGAGGGCCACAAAACCATAAATCTATTTTTTGTGAAATAGTCATTTATATCATCATAAATTATGGTAATATGATATAATTTTATTTCAAGATCCATTTTTTAATGTTGAGGAACTATTTTACTATTAAATAACATAATGAAATGTACTTACTTGATAAGTTTTTATTTAATAAGAAAATTTTCATACTTTGGTTGTGCTACAATCAATTTTTAATTTATCCCTTTACCCCAAGAAACTAATACCCAAAAATAATTTTTTTTAAGCACTAAAATTTACTTTTAACAGATCATAAGGTCCATAAAAGAGTGAAAATTCGTTCTGTCTGTCTCTAAATATTTTACAAAAACAATATGGTCAATACATTAATCTTTTATCCAAAAAAATTACACTAATGGTTCATCCTTAATATTTATTCATCAAATTTTGTAACAAAAAATGAAATATTAACCCTAAAATCGTAAAGGCTAATGGTAAGCATAAAACCTTTATCGTCCTTTAGTCAAGGGTTCAAGACCCACCTCCTCACCAGATGCGATGGTTTGTCACCTTGCACACGAGTTGTTATATTTATAAACTACATTAATATAATTCATAAAGCTTTCCCAAAAATGATGATGGAAATTCATGAAATAAGGTTAATCATTAAATAACCTTTTTACTATGGTTTTCAATACAAATTATTTTGTTAGAATGTTTAATAAACCTGTTTGACTATTGTTTCATTAATGATAATATCAACCTTAATGGATGTCAATACATTTAAAATTACTTCTATAAAATGTATGGGTATTATTCCTTAAATAAATTTTCCACTAAAACCTAATCTTTCCATAAATTTATCCTAAAATATCCTTAGTATTTTGATATATCAACTACATAAAACAAAAAAAATAGGTGTTTAATAATTTGACCATGTGATTAGTCATAAAATAATAAACCCACTATGGTATCCATAACTCATAAGTTAATGAAGACATATGTGCTTCTAAAATATAACAAAATACTTAGATGTTTCATAATTCTTATCACCAAAATACCCTTGGTAAAAATTCCACATCAATTTAATTCTTGAATCCTAATACATAAATACTTAATCCATTTTATTTCCACAAAGTTCCTTCATTGGTCTAAGGTTTATCCTGGTTTATTCAATGTCATCATCTAGTTAACTCCTTCATAATTATTTGAGAATAAGGTGTGAATTATCCTATATATATCCCTCAGGAGTTTCAAACTAGGTAAGAAATAAGGCCTGTTTTCATATACCATATCACAATTGAGTTAAACCCAACACACCCTTCTTAGAATTATTACCCGGAGGTACATCTATTCTCGAATCACTTCCACTTATAGTAACTAAATAGAGATGTATTATAAGGAAAAACCACACAATATGTACCTTAAAAAATTTATGATGTTCATCTATACGTATCCTCAAATTATATCACAGGGTTATGTTCCATAATCTATTTTTCCCAAAATATAGTTTCAATATTTTCTACTAAACTTTCTCTAATACCAACTATAGATACCCCGAACCTAGTAGCCTAGAGTCAGTTCCTACTACCATTAAAATGACATAGATACAAGATTCAGATCTAAAGAACCAATCAGTTTAGTATTCTTGGTAAACTAGATACATATATGATTCTTGTATTATAAATGAATACACAAATTAAAACTTTTATTTTCAAGAATAACATTATTCCATTTAGAATATTATTTCATATCTTTCTTAGTACATTTCATGGAATCCCAAGGAATGGAAACAAAATAATGGTGAGATCAAATTCTTAGTAAGGGTTTAGAAAAATGAAATTTATTATGAATCAAAATGGAAAGTTAAATAATTAAACACATATTCCATTCAAATAACTTGATAATGAATAATAAATATGGTAAGGTAAATATCTAAAAACATGTGCCATTTAAATAACTAGATAAGGCATTATCAATATTAAAAGGTAAATAACTAAAAACCATTCCATTTAATCAATAAAATATGAATAAAATGCATCCATATATTTTTTCATAGTGAAAATATCATGGATAATAATTATTATTATTTAATTATCAATGAAGGAAATACTTAATTATTGGACATCATGTCTGAGGCACATGAAAACCTATACCGTTAAGACCATTCACCATATAGTTTAAAAATATAGGTAGTAACCCATTTAATTTGGCTAATTGATTTATCTCATGATACCTATCGATGCATTTAGGGGATATATAAGTTCTAAGACCCACCATTCACTGCGATTCCAAATCATTCCTCTTATATCGAATAATCGATTTAATTCATAAACAATTTACCTTATCAAATAATCATATTGATTAATGAATTAATATTTATGAATATTTACCCATATAATCAAATAAGTATCAAAGTATACAACTTATATAAAAATGGTATATGGTTTAGAAAACAATCATATCTGTGATAAATAATTTAGATATTTAGGGGAAATTTGATGTTCAATTGTAAGAACCCGGTTCTTATTTTTGAGGTGCAGGCTTCTTCTTTTTCCTTTTACTTAAGTGTTTTTGAAAAAATATGGAAAATGGGGAAAAATCCTGAATTTTGGAACTACACACCGTGTACTTTTTCCACACGCCGTGTACTTCTGGCCATGTGGGGATGAGTACATGGGGCGTGTATCCATGCCAGCGATGAAGGGTGTATGAACTGACTACACGCCGTGTAGTGGTACCTTACACGCCGTGTAGTCAGTCGGCAGGCCTAAACAGTAAGGCGGTGGAGCAGCTGACAGTTGGGTGATAGTACACGCCGTGTACTTTAGAGTATATGTCGTGTACTCATGTCGACGGTTGAACAGTGTGGCGGTGCCGCCAAATGAACAATTAAATGAAAGAAGTTCACGCCGTGTACCCATAAGTACACACCGTGTACTTTGTTTTTTCAGCTTAATACAGGAAGTAGCCTCCTCATTTGGTAGAGGAGGCATTTGATCCATTTTGGATCCAAGGAGTATGGCTGACCCTTTGAAGATCCTCCGGGTGTTCTTCTGGAATCTGATTCGGCTTCGGATGATCTCGTTGGAACCGCACGGGTAAGCCCTCTCTTCTCCTGGTACCATTATTACCAATTCTTTCCCGAGGGGAAGTTATTTATGTTTGAATGGGTTTTGTTCTTCATTAGATCTACGCCATTCTAGGGCGTTTCTGAAGTCGACGTTCGGGTATAACATTCGTTGGTGCATGAGGTAGGTGGATTGGTGTAAATTTCCAACTATTGTGTGTTTTTGTGCATTTTGTACCACAAACCCATGTTGGGGTGTTGTGAGGTTGAGGCCGTTTCTATATTTAATGCCTAGAATTGCATAGGTGATTAAATTGTGATGATAAAATTCTGGTTGGGATCGTTGCTTGGATCCAGAACCACCCCGGGTGGTGTGTTTCATTTTTTTAGTCGTTTGGCCAGGATACCCGAGGGTATGCCTTCAATGTAGTAATTGTAGAATTGCCTTGAGAGGAATTTCTTGTTTACTGCATTTTGATATGTTGGGCATGGCCCGGTTACCTGTTTATCCTGAGGGCGTTATAGTGATTAGCCTGTGGGCACTACACTGTTTAGCCCGAGGGATGTAGTTATTTTGGCCTGAGGGAAACTTCTTTCGTGCCTGAGGGCCATAGACTTTGTGCCTGAGGGAGACACTACCTACGCCTGAGGGAAAAATTCTATTACACCTGAGGGAAATTACCTTCGGGTTTGGTTATGCTTACCTGAGGGCAAGGTTTTTCTTGTCTGATGATGTGGACTGTTTACGTAGAAATGCACTGTTGTGATTTCTAATACGTAATGGATTAAATGAATAATAAAATGGAAATATAACTGGTAATTAGTGACTTTTTAGTACTGCTTACTTTATTTCATTTTACTACTGCACACTATTTTTGCTTGCTTACACGCAGTTGGGCACGAGCCTTTGGTGGGTGCCTACTGAGATATATTTCTCACACCCTATTTGGGTCATGATTTTCGGCTCAAACAGATTACATTTCTGTAGGTGTAGATAGGGGCAAGAGTCCCTATACAGGTACTTGACTATTGTTGAGGAGTAGGAGGGCATGGGACCAATCCTAGGCTCACGATGCCGCTACCAGCTATTTTGGTTGTTTTGTTGTACTCTGTATTTTGTTATACTGTATTGATGTATAACATGTTATGACTGTTTTCTTAGAACTTGAAACATGTAGCATCATCACTTCTATACTGTTGGTTATATCCACTGCTGTAGTTTATTTCAGTTGTGTATGTTTACTGCTTCCGCTGTCGTTGTATGTTTATTTTGTATTCCGCTGCGCTACACTTTGACAAATGAGGGCATAGTTTCCCCACTATCAGACCTGGGCCCTCACTGCTAGTCGGAAGCCTCAGGCGTTTGGGGAAATGCGCTTGAGGTCACGTGGCGAACCGGGCTCGGGGCACCCGTTGCATGGCACTCAGGTCCGGGGCATTACAAAGTGGTATCAAAGGAGTTTCTTTTCTTTGACTTACTATTTGGAGTCGTAGTTAGGGATAGGAAAAAATGGTAGTTGGTAATAAGTTGTTCCCGGGCTTAGCTAACCCGTGTATAGGGAAAATCCAATTTACCTCGTGTTGAAATTTTACTAATTTTGTAATTTATAGTTGATTTTATTTTCACCGTTGGGTGACGCACTTTGAGATTGTGCAGTTTTTATTTTATCTATGGGTTCTATTCAGTTGCAACCAGATGAGATGAGGGTATGTCGTCTCATGCATCATATAGGCACATGCTAGAAATCACATGCCATGCATAGTTTCCATGTCATGTAGGTGCATTAGAATTTGCATGTTGTTGTGATAGTTGTTGTGCTAATAAAGCATGATGTTGTGATAGCTGCTTGATAAATACATGCCTTGTGATATGGTACTTTTGTTTGAGCTTGTTTATAGAATGGATGCAAAACTTTGGTTTTTGGGGAGTATGGTCCCCCATTGACCGGAATTTGGGAGATCATTGACTATTTGTTGGTTATAACACATATAAGATGTCAAACATTGATTCGTGGGGAGTATGCCCCCCCCCCCCCGAGTCGGAATTTGATACTTAGGTGTTAGTTTTAGTATTTTCTGGGTTCCGGGGAAGTTTCTAAAGCATACTGTCTGGAAACCCAGTATACACACCGCGTAGTATTTTTTTACACGCCGTGTATGCTCTTCTGTTCGGGAAGAAAAATGAACTTTTTGAGTACACACCATGTACCCTGAGTACACGCCGTGTAGTCTCTTCTCGTGTCACAAACCATGTGGGCGGCGACATGGGATTGGGAAAGGCTTGGGTAAAACACGCCGTGTACCAAATGGACACTCAGTGTAGTGTGACCCGGGGTCTGGCCATGTAACTAACAACATGGGTCGGTGAACTCTTGTACAGAACACACCGTGTCAATGATGAACATGCCATGTAGTGTGACCTGGGGACTCGGCTGTGTAATGAACAACCCGGGCCGGTGTCACCTCTCCCTAAACATGTCGTGTAGTCTTGTCCGAGGACAGACCGTGTGGTGTTAACTGGGTGGCTGGGAAATGGGGTGGTGTACACGTCGTGTACTAGTGTAACACGCCATGTGGAGTTAAGATGAGTAGTCGGCCGTTTCACAGAAAACACGGGCAGTTGGAAAATAACACCATACACGCCATGTAGATTATTTACACGCCGTGTAGTTTTAGTTCGACAGAAGCCGTGTGGCTTAGCCGTGTAGAAGGACCCGGGAAGGGGAAAGGAAGTCAAGTACACATCATGTAGTCATTGTACACGCCGTTTAGTCTTGTTTTTCCAATTTTGCATGCTTTCTTCCTCTTGTTTCCTTTGTGGTTCCCTCACTTTTTAGTCATAATAATCTTAAATCTGAGGCGTGATTTTGACCATGTAGTGTCATGTCGCCTAGACGACCGCGAGTTATTCTCCAGGAGAGCGGTGACGATTATACTCCGGAGATGGTGGGCCATGGGATACCAGTTGATCCTCTAGGAGAGCCAGATGCGGCGCCAGCTTCTATACCGGACACAGGCGCGGAGGTGCAGTTCCGTGAAGGCTTTATGCGGTTCATGCAGACCTTTCAGGGAGCACCACAGGCTGCTATATCTATGGCTGAGCTGACTCGTATCTTCCAGTAGCAGCATCTGCCTACGTTTTCAGAGGATGGCGGACCGCAGGCTGCGGAGTCTTGGTTAGGATCGATGCAGACTATTTTCGAGCATCTTGAGATGCCGCTAGGCGGAGGGTCAAGCTCGTGACTTACATGTTGCGTGCTTCCGCCAAGAGGTGCTGGGATGTTACCACCCAGTCAGAGCATCACAGAGACATGGTGTGGGAATATTTTCAGGTAGTCTTTTATGACTTATTCTTTCCCGAGACACTAAGGGTAGATAGAGCTCGAGATTTCATGAATCAGCACCATGGCCCCATGTTGGTGATGGACTATTATGCTCGTTTTACAGAGCTTCAGCGTTTTTCACCCGTGCTAGTGGGTGATGAGACGTTGAGAGACAAACGTTTTGAGGATGGTCTTCGGTATGACATCCGAGTGTTGGTAAATGTTTTTAGGTTACCTACTATACACATGATTGTAAATCAGGCGCTGATTATAGAGAGGAACCTGTGGGAATCTAGTGGTGTCATCCAGGGCGTTTCAGCACCAGTGACTGGTATTATTTCTGCTGGAAAGTGGAAGAGACAGATAGACTTCTCTCAGGGCGGCAGTACTAGTCAGAAGAATGCTTCAGGTGGCCAGGTTATGTGCTACCAGTGTGGTAGAGAGGGGAAAAAGAGGCCATAGTGTCCACGTGATCCAATGGAGTGCCGAGCTTGTGGCAAGTTGGGTCATCTGCAGCGCTTTTGCAGGGCGTTTCCATTAGTGGCTAGTGAGAGGGGTTCTCTGCAGACTCCGCGTGTGGGAGCAGGAACAGTGGCTTCTTACCAGTCCGGGAACTGGAATACGTCAGGGCGTACAGGCCGAGATGGTGGTCATGGCCGTGGTAGCCAGACACCAGGATCGCAGAGGCAGCAGGGCGGGATAGCTTAGGGTAGCCAGGCTGTGTCATAGGGCCACGACACTGAGCAGGCATATGCAGTGCAACAGACCCAGCAGGAGCAGGATCCCGGACCTTCTACAGTCATAGGAACTATTCTAGTAGCTTTTTTCTTGTCTTCAGTACTTTTTGATATAGGTTCTACACTTAGTTTTATATATGTTCCCATTGTGGAGAGCCTTGGGCTTTGTGTTTCTACTTCTTATGATATCTTGATGCTAGACACTCTGTTGGGGACTAGGACGGCTGGTGTGCGTCAGTGTAAGGAGTTCCCCCTTCAGGTTGGAGGGTTTCACTTTCTATGGGACCTCTATGTCTTAGAGATGACGAGCTATGACGTCATTATCAGGATGGACTGGTTGGTTCCCTATCGAGCCTTTGTAGACTGCTATCGTTGCAAGGTTCGTTTCACGTCACCCGAGGGCGGAGAGTTTCTATAAAAGGGTGAATGGGATGTTCAGGCGAGTCAAGCTGGACCAGAGCATCATGGGCGAGGTGGAGTCACATCCCAGATTGCGAGTTTATATCTGGATGATTAGGGGACTTGTCAGACAGATTTCCCTCCAGCGGTTGATCGTTTCAGGGATGTCTTCCCGGACGACTTTTCAGGTCTACCTCCAGTGCATGAGGTGGATTTCTCTATCGATCTTGTGCCAGGAGCAGCACTGATGTCCATTCCTCCTTATAGGATGGCCACACCTAAGTTGCAGGAGCTCAAGAGGCAGTTAGAGGAGCTATAGGCGAAGGGTTTTATCCGACCCAGTAATTCTCCTTGGGGTTCTCCGGTCCTTTTTGTGAAGAAGGCAGACGGTACCCTTAGACTTTGTGTGGATTATCAGAAGCTGAACCAGTTGACGATTAAGAACCGATATCCCTTGCCGAGGATTGATGATCTATTTGATCAGCTTCGTGGAGCTCGAGTGTTCTCGAAGATTGACTTGAGATCCAGATATCATCAGCTGCGTGTTAGACCATCTGATATACCTCTCACAACTTTCAGGAGTAGGTATGGTCTATATGAGTATATCTTTATGATGTTCGGACTGACGAATGCACTAGTAGTTTTCATGGCTCTGATTAATCGTGTGTTTCATCCGTATCTTGATTCATTTGTGGTAGTATTCGTGGATGTCATCTTGGTGTACTCTCACACTCGACACGACCATGCCACCCATCTTGAGATCGTATTGAGTACACTGAGAGAGCATCGGCTATATGCTAAGCTCTCAAAGTGACACTTTTGGATGGACCAGATTCACTTCCTGGGTCACATTATCTCATAGGTAGGAGTTGCAATAGGCCCAGAGAAGGTGATATCAGTAGTTTCCTGGGAGCATCCTAAGAATTTTTTTGAGATACGGAGTTTCTTAGGGCTGGCTGGATACTACATACGCTTCATATAGGACTTCTCCCGCTTGGCAGCACCATTGAAGGGTCTGACTAAAAAGGGTGTGAAGTTCATTTGGTTAGAAGCTTACGAGACACCTTTTCAGGACCTTAAGGGAAGGTTGACATCAGCACCGATCCTGATACTCCCAGAGTAGGGGAAGAGCTATACAGTTTACTGTGATGCATCAGGGATTGGTTTGGGAGCTGTTGATGTAGGGTGACCGAGGTGTTGTGTACGGGTCTCTGCAGTTGAGGCCACATGAGAGGAATTACCCGATGCATGATCTCGAGTTGGCTGCAGTTGTTCATGCGTTGTGCTGTTGGAGAAACTATTTGTTGGGAGATCATTTTGTAGTTTTTACCGACCAAAAAAGCCTCAAGTATATCTTTACTCAGTGTGACATGAATCTGAGGCAGAGAAGGTGGGTTGATTACCTACAGTCCTTCGATTTTGAGCTTTCCTATATACCTGGAAAAGGTAATGCAGTAGCCGATGCACTGAGCAGGAAGACTCAGATACAGGCAGTGCAGGAGGCCAGTGGTGAGTGGCAGCTCATGGCTTTGTTCTCTAAGATGCATCTGGAGGTGCACGACAGTCAGGGGCAGACTTATCTTTCTTCTTTGGCGATGACATCTACCCTCCTGGATAGAGTGAGGATGAGACAACTATCTGATTTAGAAGGCCTAGTTCTACGGGAGTCGGTGGCAAGTGGGGACACTCCTCCCAGTTGGACGATAGGAAATGATGAGGTTTTACGTTTCTATGGATGTTAATGGGTTCCAGGGGATATACACGAGGAGATGATGCGGGAGTTTCATGATTCAGCTTGGGCAGTTCATCCCGGGGTTACCAAGATGTACCGAGACTTGAGACGTCAGTACTGGTGGCCGAGTATGAAGAGAGAGATCACTGGTTTTGTTACGAGGTGTTCCACCTATCAGCAGGTGAAGGCAGAGAACTAGAGGACAGCTGGTCTGTTACAGAAGTTTCCCATTCCAGAGTGGAAATGGGATGATGTCGCGATGGATTTCGTGATGGGATTGCCGTGGTCATCTCGAGGTAATGACGTAGTGTGGGTTTTTGTGGACATACTCACGAAGGTTGCTCACTTCTTGACGATCAAGGAGACCTTCGGTGTAGACGAGCTCAGAAGGTTGTATATTCGAGAGATCATACGTCTTCATGGGGTCCCTCATTCTATCATTTCAGATAGGGATGCCCGCTTTACATCTCATTTCTGGCAGAGTTTTCAGAGGGCACTGGGTACTCAGGTGCTTCTGAGCACAGCATACCACCCTCAGACAGATGGCCAGTCAGAGCAGAGGATACAGGTGCTAGATGACATGTTGCGCGCATGCGTCCTAGACTTTGGGGGCTCTTGGGAGAAGCATATACCATTAGTCGAGTTTTCTTATAACAATATTTTTCAGTAAACTATTGAGATGGAACCATATGAGGCTTTATATGGTAGGTCCTGCCGATCACCATTGTGCTAGTTAGAGGCAGGTGAGGCAGCTTTACTGGGGACATAGCTCGTACAGGAGACATCTGAGCAAGTCCAGTTGATTCGGAAGCGGATGGCTACCGCGCAGTCTTGTCAGAAGTCTTATGTTGATCGTCGCAGACGACCTTTAGAGTTCGTGGTTGGGGATCATTTATTCTTGTGTGTTTCGCCGAGGCTAGGACACAAGTGGATCAGGAGATAGGGTAAGCTTTCACTGAGGTATGTGGGACCATTTGAGATTCTGGAGAGAGTCGGGCTGGTTGCCTATCGGTTGCAGTCACTGTAACGGTACCGAGCCATGCACGAAATCTTCCACGTGTCTCAGTTGCGTCGCTACCATTCAGACCCATCTCACACCTTTTAGCCAGAGGAGGTTGAGCTTCAGCATGACGTGTCCTTTGAGGAGCATCTGATCCGTATCGTTGACAGGAGCACGAAGGTTCTCCGAGGCCGGTCAGTTCCTCTCGTAAAGGTGCTATGGCAGCATGGTCGAGTGCAGGATGAGACCTAGGAGATGGAGGCCGATGTACGGGCTCAGTGGCCAGAGCTGTTCTGAGCTTATTCTTCGCCACCCTGGGAAGGGCAATTCGGGGATGAATTGCTATAAGGGGGGAAGTTTGTAAGAACCCGGTTCTTATTTTTGAGGTATGGGCTTCTTCTTTTTCCTTTTCCTTAAGTGTTTTTGAGAAAATATGGAAAATGGGGAAAAATCTTGAATTTTGGAACTACATGCCATGTAATTTTTCCACACGCCGTGTACTTCTGGCCGTGTGGGGATGAGTACACGGGGCGTGTAGCCATGCAGGCGATGAAGGGTGTAGGAACTGACTACACGCCGTGTAGTGGTACCTTACATGCCGTGTAGTCAGTCGGCAGGCCTAAACAGTAAGGCGGTGGAGCAGTCGACATCTGAGAGACAGTACACACCGTGTACTTTTGAGTACATACCGTGTACTCATGTCGACGGTTGAACAGTGTGGCGGTGCTGCCAAATGAACAGTTAAATGAAAGAAGTGCATGCCGTGTACTCAGAATTACACGCCGTGTACTTGGTTTTTTCGGATTAAAATAGTTAGTAGCCTCCTCATTTGGCAGAGGAGGCATTTGAGCCATTTTGGAGCCAATGAGAACGGCCAACCCTTTGAAGATCTGCTGGGTGTTCGTCTGGAATCCGATTCGGCTTCGGATGATCTCGTTGGAACCGCACGGGTAAGACCTCTCCTCTCCTGGTACCGTTCTTACCAATTCTTTCCCGAGGGGAAGTTATTAACATTTTAATGGGTTTTGTTCTCCGTCAGATCTATGCCGTTCTTGGGTGTTTCTAGAGTCGACGTTCGAGTATAACGTTCGTTGGTGCATAAGGTAGGTGGCTTGGTGTAAATTTCTAACTGTTGTGCATTTTTGTGCGTTTTGTGCCACGAACCCATGTTGGGGTGTCGTGAGGCTGAGGTCGTTGCTATATTTAATGCCTATAATTGCATAGGTGATTAAATTGTGATGATAAAATGCTCGTTGGGATCGTTGCTTGGATCTGGAACCACCCTGGGGGATGTGTTTCACTGTTTAGCTGTTTGGCCAGGATACCCAAGGGTATGCCTTCAATGTAGTAATTATAGAATTTCCTTGAGAGGAATTGCTTGTTTACTGCATTTTGATATATTGGGCATGGCCCGATTACCTGTTTAGTCTGAGGGAATTGTTGTGATTAGCCTGTGGGCACTGCACTGTTTAGCCCGAGGGCTGTAGTTATTTCGGCCTGAGGGCAACTTCTTCCGTGCCTGAGGGCCATAGACTTTGTGCCTGAGGGAAACACTACCTATGCCTGAGGGAAAAATTTTGTTACGCCTGAGGGCAATTACCTGCGGGTTGGGTTCTGCTTACCTGAGGGTAAGGTTTTGCTCATCTGAGGACGTAGACTGTTTACGTAGAAATGCACTGTGGTGATTTCTAATACTTAATGGATTAAATGAATAATAAAATGGCAATATAACTAGTAATTAGTGACTTTTGGGTACTGCTTAATTTATTGAATTTTACTACTACACACTATTGTTGCATGCTTACATGATGTTGGGCACGGGCCTTTGGTGGGTGCCTACTGAGATATATTTCTTACACCCAGTTTGGGTCATGCTTTTCAACCCAAACAGATTATGTTTCTGCAGGTGTAGATAGGGGCAAGAGTTCGTATACAGGTACTTGACTGGTGCTGAGGAGTAGGAGGGCATGGGACCGAGCCTAGGCTCGTGATGCTGCTTCCAGCTGTTTTTCTTGTTTTGTTGTACTCTATATTTTGTTGTACTGTATTGATGTATAACATGTTCTGGCTGTTTTCTTAGAACATGAAACATATAGCATCATCACTTATATATTGTTGGTTATATCCACTGTTGTAGTTTATTTTAGTTATGTATGTTTACTTCTTCTACTGTCGTTGTATGTTTATTCTGTATTCCACTACGCTACACTTTGACAAATGAGGGCATAGTTTCCCCACTATCAGACCTAGGCCCTCGCTGCTAGTCGGCAGCCTCTGGCGTTTGGGGAAATGCGCTTGAGGTCACGTGGCGAACCGGGCTCGGGGAACCCGTTGCGTGGCACCCGGGTCCGAGAAGTTACATCAATAGTCATTGGGAAATGAATAACTCAAGGAGAAGTTAATGAATAAAAAAATGATTTAAGGAAGTGAATTTCAATATTATCTTTGGTCAATATAATTATAGTCCATTCAAAGTATGAATAAGGATGTCATCAATATAATTTATACCCATTAGAGTAAGAATATGAGTTTTTGTCATTGATCAAATAAAAAACATCTTTATAAAAATCTTGAGGGAAAAAAACTTTTCATTTTGAAAAACATTTTGAAAAGAATTTTCTATCAAAGTAAGATTTAAAAAAATTATATAAAAACTTCTTCTTAAATTTTCAAATTATTTTTCAAATAATTGATTATGGGTAATTTCATACAAGGTTAGAAGAAAATTCTTTTTACATTATAAAGATGTTAGAAAAGTGCCTTTTCTGGAAAGAGATAAGAAGAGTACTTTGAATTTTTTTTAAATGAAAAATGGGAAAAATTTACTTTTAATAAATCAATTTAAAATTTCTTTGTAATTTTTTTGATTTCTTTATAAATCATGGTTTCATAAGAAAACGGATTTTTGTCTAAAGGGAGAAATGAAGTTGGATTTTATTTAAATATTTTATTAGTAAATTTAAGTACCAAAGAGTGGGAAATGGTATTATCCCTTGAAAAAGATCATTAATAACCATAGGATGAGAAATATAAAGGGTTTATTAAATAATTATAATATAATATACATTAATGGAAACTCAATAATAAACAATCATGATTCGAATGAGATTGTTAAATAAACCCTTAAAATGATTATAACGTTGAAGTGAGAATTAATAAATCAATCAATTATGTGTATCACTGATAAATAATAATAAAATATGTTTAAAAAATAATATATATTCAAAATTCATTAAACACATAATAAAAGAATATCATAATAAATGAAGTATAAGTTTAACCTAATGAACAGAAATTGAGTTATGAAATTCTTAACCACTTGGTAAATTTTATCTCAAATACCCTTAGATGAAATAATTTAAATTGAAACATTAAATAAAATTAATAATAAATTATTTATGATATTACATGTCAAAGGGATATTATAAAAACCATATAAAAGAAACTAGGTTTATAACATTACTATATGCCTCAACGAAATGGAATTAAGACAAAATCCCTTACGTCATGCTTTCCTTTTTCTCATACTTGTTATAACCTCATATATAGTGGTTTTAAACATATTATTAACTTATTATATAACAATATAAAAATTTATTATATCATAAATGATCATTTTATAATATATTATTACCCATTCATTAATAATATTTCATTATTATCATCATTTCATGTGTTAATTCCCCTGTTTGATCCTACTTAGATCATGATTTAATAGTATAAAAATTATAAAAAATTATTTAAATATCATATATATTCATTATATATTTATTTATATAAATTCAAAAAATATGGTGATAGGAAATGAAATACACCGTTCATGGAGATGGTAGGCTGCATGTCCGCATGAACACTATTTCCATTTTCTTATCATATTGAAAGAAAAAAAGTAAATTATATACAAATATATTATCATTTAAATATAATTTTTATATCATATATACCATATATTTTTAGTAAACCATCATTAAAACATTTCATGTAATGTTTGAACGAATCACATCCCTTCACGAGGTGGTAGTCCGCCACACACATAGGCGATGTTATCATATTCCAAAAAATGGAAGGCATGAAGGTATATGTCATATAATAATTTAAAAAGAATAAATAAATAATAAATATTATATATATATATATCGCATATAAACTATAATCCATCATTATTCCCAACCTTAAAAGGTCGTAATGGAAGAACAAATGACATCGATTTGTGAGGCGGTAGTCTGTCATACATACGAATGATGACTGTGTATCCTATTTTGATGGAAGTTTATGATGTTTTATGTCATACCATTAACATAAAGAAATATGATTGTATTTAATATAATTATGTTATTATATAATCAAGGTATAATATGAAATTAAGGAGTTGGAGAGGTAAATAAAATATATTTCTTTGGAAAAACATTACCTATTCTTTGGGTATCCCTGTAAGGTTTATACTAAAACTTTCAAAGGTTTTCTTTATACCCAAAATAATTATTCATTAATGAGGAAATCAAAGTAGATTAGTTATTTTGTAAGTTCTTGGATGAACCAAATTGGTTTGATATGTGTGAATATGGGGGATACATGGTGGATTTTTATAAGTGGGGGAGAGGACAGACTTGGCACTTTTCAAAAGAAATTTGGTGTGCCCACATTTTTATCAACCAATAGGCTTCTATAATACCAAAAATATATATATAATATCGGTTTAATGTTTTAAATATTTTTAGAAAATTGGTATTTGATCAATGTACGGTCGTATTTACACCCTATTAATAAAGCTTAAAGGCTAAGTAAACTCATTTTTAGATTAATCATTGAAATTAATTTTAAGTAAATTCACTAATCATTATGGTAAAACCTATGCAGAAATTATTAGATTTTAAAAATTATACTCATTCCAAATATAGAATAAATTTTTATAAATTCAACTCATAGAAGTGGAAAAAAATGATTTAAAATTTATCCTACAGTCGTGTCAAGAAAGATGGGTTTTAAAGTGAAAATGTTCAAAGGTTTACTAAGTTTTTATATCTGAATTAAATATAAAAATGATTCTAATGACCTAAATTGGATTAATAAATTTATAATTGATCTAATTTTACTTTAAAACCAATTTAAAATATAATTTAACAATATAAGTTTTTTATATTAAAAGTTAGTCTTCAATTACAATTCATTTGTTTTCACTATTCATCCAAAAATGATACTTCTCGGAAAAATATCAAAAATTCACCCTAAGATAAGTTTTAAATTAATATTAAAAAATGAGGTTTATTTTTTCAAAAAAAATTATATAAGTTTCAAAATTTAGTTTTAAAACAAGTGTTCCATTAAATGGTGACAAAACTCTCTTTATAAAAATAAATTTTTTTATGCATAAAATTGGATTTGTTTTTTTCTTTTTCCTATCAAATATATTGGATGAATGTATAATTATTTTGTTGAATATATAATATATAAATTTAATTAATATCATTAAGTAACAGTAATTAATTTAATCTATTATTATAAAAAACTTTTTGGTTCATAAAAATAGTTTTTTATTGAAGCATTTCATTTATAGTCTATTTAATTTTGGTACTCATTTATAATTAATTGGTAACCAATGAATTAAACCATATCTATTCATAATTTTATTAATAATATTCAAAACCCCTGGTTTATTGGTTATGATAAAATTTCTATTTTAAATAATAATATTATTAGTATTCAGTAAAACTCAGTCTTGTGTGTAATGAAAACTGTCAAAGAATGTCATTATTGGGTGGAATGCAAGCTATCTCAATGTTTTATGAATTGTAAGATATATCATAGATTTAAAATAGTGAATATATTTTAAATTATTGGGATTTTATATTCCCTTCTATACTTTTTTATATGCTTCACACATGCTATCGAATATGATATTCATATTTTAAAATTTTGGGGTATTACAACCAAGGATATCATTAGCGAATTAATATTCATAATAATAATAATAATTTTTCAAAATTATCGAGGAGAGATAAAGAGAGAAAAATATTATTAATAATACTTTCATTTGAATTTAAAACTATTTTAATAATTAAAACTAATTAAAATCACTCATTAGAAAGAGTTATGAACATTTCTAGAAAAATATGTCAAGATACCTCCTAAAATGTCAAACATTTTCATTCTATAATATTAAAAATCTGAAATTCAAACTAATTTCCATATTTAAACATGAAATCATATCAAACTTTAAATATATTACATTAAAAACTTTAAAACATGATTGAATTAGTTTTTAGACCACAACATGATTTTAGAGACATTAAAATCAAATAAATAAACTAAAAATAATAGATTCAAAATATTTAAGTTTCACATTTTAAATATACGTTTGAATTAAAAAATAATAATCTTAATATTTTTTAACACTATAAAAAATAATTCCCATAGATTCTATATAATTAATAATAATTTATGAAATCATTAAAATAATTTAATTTTTTTTATTCACATGCTTGAAATTAAAACTTCATGAAAATCATGAAAGATAGTAAAGTGGAATTTCAGATTCGTAAATCGACATAATGGTAATATTAAATTTTCAAAAAGCTATATAAGGGTAAAAACAAGGCTACATAAGGGTACATGAAAGATCCATAAGGTAACATGCCAGGTGTGTTAGGGTACATGAAAGTTATGTAAGTGTAAAATAAAAAAAAAGCATGTGTAAAGGTACATTTAATCTTATGTAAAGGTGGAAAGAAAATTAAAATACATACATAAGGGCCGAGAAAAAGTTTTAAAAATTTATTTTTCATAATAAATAATCTAAAATAATTATATGTAATAATAAGAAAAATAAAAATAAATTAATAATAACTAAAAAAATTAAACAAAAATAATAATAAAATTCAATAAATAATAAAATTATAATTATAAAAAAAGGAAATTATGAAATATATTATATTTTTATTATCAAAACATAAAGAATTAAATTTCAATGGATCCACTCCAAAATAAAGTTCATTTAAAACAATCAATTAAACTTTCCCTAAGTTCAAGTTTCAAAACATGTCATTTTATTTGAACAACGTACATTAAATGGTTTTTAAAAAATGATTCCTTTCACATCAATTTAATTAATTTAAAATCATAAAACATTTCTTGAATTTTCATCTCAAAATGATTCATAAAAATTATTATTCAAATAATTCATTTTAAATCAATATCATTTTCTAGAAATCATAATTTATTTCAAAGTGTATTTTCAAAGGAAATTTATCACACACACACACAACATGCCATTTAAAAATCAATTAACAAAGACTCAAATCATGTTTTAAAAATCAATCAAAACCAATTTCAAATTAATAAAGAAAAAATGATCTCAAATGATAGTAACTTAATTACAAAACCACTTACCTTAATCATAAGATCATTTATCATCCAACTTGAGATCCACCAATAATGATTTGATGGCTAAGATGATCAAGGGAGAATACTAGAACCACAATTCATCAAGTAAATATATAAACCCATTAATAGCATGAGAATATACTACTCTCAAAGAGGGAGAGGGAGAGGATGAAAGGGTAATTAGTAGTCACAGGAGATTAAACTTTCTGGAAGAGGTCCAACACATCAAACTACAATTCAATCTATGAAAAATCAAGGTTAAAAGATGAAAATTCATCTCTAGAGAGACTCAAATGTGTGTTGGGTCAAATTCAATTCTAGGGAGGCTATTATTTTATAAAACTTAGTATAAACAGAATGAAACTACAAAACCGCCCTATCATTTATCGGCCAAATCAGTGTCACCATTTAGCCACAGACCTCCATCGGTTACCTGGTGACACTTAGTAGATTGTTTGGGCCATTGAATATACCACCGACTAGCTGGTGGGATTCTTGTAATAAAAGACGACTTTTCAACCTCCACTATGTGGTCGTTGGACCTCACCAACTAGCTAGTGGACCTCCTCTATTTATTTTGTCTATAAGATCTTGTTCACTCTCAATCTATATCCCCTCATCTATCTCATGTCCTCTCTATCTAGGTTTAAATCACACCCTCAATCCCTATAATGGCTCAAAAAATCTAGAATCAACCTAGAATCAACAATAAAATGAGATATAAAGTTAAATAAAAGGACATAATAAATAAATAATGTTTTGTGCTCAAAATAAGATGTTAGTGTGTTACAATTCTCCCCAGTATAAAATATTTCTACCCCTATAAATACTTCCTAGAATTATCCATAGCAAAGTGGTAGGCCATTGATCTCTAATAAAAACCTTTCACTCTTGCATATCATGAGAATCATAATAATACTAGAAAAAAAGATAAAAAAGAGATATGAACATTCCATGAGGAACCTTTATATGAGAATCGATAATACAAACCAACTACTCAGTTTACAGTCATATTTGGTTCTACATCATGGTCCTCCCAACTCAAGACATGAGATTGGTTATATATATAACTCTTTATATGGGTAATGTGAAAAACTTATTTAATTGGTGTCATATGTGGTGGTAAAGATGAATAGTATGACACCTATACAATCCACTCAATAGTCTCAATTGATGCCACTAATCTGGGTATAAACTTCCCCTGTTTAAAATATGTTGATGATTAAACCAAGGTGATACGTTCAAAAAAACCTTGTCATCGACCAAGAAATCCAAATGGTGTCAAGAAAATAAACATAATATCTAAACTGTCTCTATACTATTACTAGTATCTGATGAATCGAATGAATCTTTTCCATAAACTTTTGGATCAAACTAGGAACAACAAGGAAACATTCACCAATCTCTGACCAAGAGAGATCATATTTATATGACTGACCATATAATTCTTCAAAGGGAGACACGTTAATGGATAAATTGTTACTAATTTTATATGAAATCTCAACTAACCCAAAATATAAATCCCAAAATCCTTAAAATTCAAGTACACAAAAAGGATGTATGTCCTCTAGAATTTTTTTAGCTTATTTCATCTGGCCATAAGTTTAAGGATGGTACACCATGATCTAATTTAACTAGGATCCCATCAACTCTTGGAGGCCTCTCAAAAAATAAGTAGAGAATATAAGATACTTATAAGAAAATATGATAGGATAAATTCCATGAATTCTGATCATCTCTAACATATATAGATTTCCTAAGTCATTGACATTGATGGTGTGATTAATGGGAATAATGTGAGCCAATTATTTAACTCAGTGACCACCACCCAAATCATATTATTTACTATATATGTGAACAAAAACCCAACAAAAAAACTATCTATATACCATCCCACTTATAGATCAACACATGGAGTGGTTGAATAATACTTTATGGATTTTGATACTCAACCGTAATCTACTGACAAGTATAACAACTAGAAAAAATCAACAATGTCCTAATTTATACATGGAAACTAGAATCAATGCCTCATAATATAAAAAATTTTCTTCCTTATTGGGTTTACCAACCATTGATAATGATGAAAATCCCCCATTATAAACTTCCTCAGAGGTTATAGAACAACATACCAATTCCTAAAGAAAAGGATTCCCTTAGAAGATAGAGAACACTTTCATATGGTATACAAAACATATAAATATACCCTGAGGCCCTAAAACTCATAATCAAGAAATGGTTCTAAGATAATCATCTCGAGGAGAGAGGATGTAAATTGAACACTTGACAAAATACCCTCATTTTCTTCCTCTAGACTCCCAAATGAATATTATCAAAGAGTATCATTAGATTTCATTCCTTAGAAGATTATTTCAAAACCTGACATGAATGTATATTTGTTAAAAGCATCAAAAATTAAAATTCAACTACTAGGGGTGTATGAAATGTTAATGGAAAAATACTATAGGTACTTAACCTATCACCTCTAATGAAGGTTTGAATATTTTTATAAGAAGATATAACTCAAGATTTTATGATCAAAGTAGAAAAATTTCTATGAAAAGGTAATGTCACCAGATATTAAGATAGTGAAACATAGTTGTGAGTTTGAGATCATGCGTGGGATATTTCTTATCATGAGTGCATAGATAATGAGAACCATATGCCACCACATGATCACCCTTTATAATAATGTACCCCAAACCTGAAACTGATGCATCACAGAAGACCAGATAGCCCTCCCTAGTCTCAATAAGATTCATAACTGATGTGGAATTCAAAAAGTTATTTAAATAATAAAATGTAGCCTAGAATTTCAGATTCTATATAAACATAAATCATTTCTCAGTGAGAGTATCCCACCTAGAATCCAACTTTGACAAATCCTTTAAAACATATGGTAATACCCTACCAATATCAATATTCTTTGAATCTCAAAGATGTTCGATAGTTCCTCCCATGTTGTAACTACTTTCACCTTCTCATGATCATTTGAATTAACATGTTCAAGAACCATGTACCCTTTGATATTTACTTTCTGAATCTAGAAATGGAATTTATAAAGCTTGGCATAAATTTGTGTATTTATCAATATGCCCATAACTTCTCTCAAATGACAATCATAATCCTCAATAATTTTAGAGTACACAATTTTTTCATCTAAAAATACCATAATTAAGGAATAAAGGGACTATTGTAAAATACTATTCATTAATTCTATAAACAAAACATGAGTATTGATTAGAAAAAAATTCATACCAAGGTACATATAGTGGACACACCTCCTAAATTCAGTCTTAAGGATACTAGATTCTTTGATCCGAAGATGGTGATAACCAAAAAAATATCAGTCTATACGAACCACTTCACCCCTTTAAGATGGTCAAACAAGTCATCAATATAGGGAAATATATACTTTTTCTTGACTGTGTCCCTATTTAGTTTTCAGTAATGAACACAATGGTGAATGATTCCATCAAATTTCATTGAAAAATCATAGGTGATTCTTAAGGTGAAACATAGGGTTGAATGAATCCCTTGGACAATAAGTCATTCAGTATAGTCATTAACTCCTTCAGTTTATCTAGTTCCATATGGTAATATAGAATTGAAATAGGTTGGGTACCTAGTACCAAGTCAGTATAAAAATGCACCACCCTCTCTAGAGGAAAACTAGAAAAGTTTTATGGAAACACATCGGGAAACTCTTCTACTACTGGAAGAAGATCACCACATGAATATTCCTACTCTAGTTCAAAGGAAAACATGGATATCATCATACCCAACACTAAATGAGGAGGTCCTTATCGATTCATCCTTGGGTCCCAATCTCCCTAAAATATATGAAACTCCCCATTTGGGGTAATAAAGGCTGAAGATAGCAGTTGATATGATATTTTTTAGAAATTATCCATTCTATCTTGAGAATAAAATCCATAGTCTTCAAATCTAGAACAAAAAATTCCCAAAAAATCCTTATTTCTGATAAAGAGAAAGTAGAATAAGGTAATTAAAGATCCTTATTTCTCTATCACATGACATGCATAACAATATCTATTACATAATGCTCGAGCTCTGTAAGAATATTCAAAAATTCAAAAAAAATTGATATATAGTAATGAGAGCCACCGATATCAAATAAAGAAGTCACTAAAGATATTTAATCGGAAATGGTACCTATCACCATCACATTACACACATAAGTTACCATGGATACTTTTCCATTGAATGGTGAAGCTTCATTCCTGAATCCTATGGCTAGAACCCCTTTCTTCTTGAAGTATCTGACTATTCCTAAGATCCTCCAAGTATCATCAATACTGTACCACTATAAAAAGTAGTAAAAATGGAAAAACTCTATAGAATATCACTTTGAGTGCCTAACCATGCCATATTCGCAACAAGTTCATGGTCTTTTACCAGATACAACAGAATTTTTTGAAGAATTATACTAATGATAACCACAACTATGGTTTCCACCATGTGACTCATACCACTTCCTCTAACCATTAAAAGGACCAATCAAGCTACCACTAGGAGTCAAAGGAACTACTGTCAACCCTGAATTACTAGTAAATTTAAGTTCTACCATCAAATCATAGTCTATAACATCAACATACGAGGTGAGATTCAAAATGTAAACATGAGATAAAAATATATTATCAAAAAACCATCTAAACCCACATGGATTTAATATTCTTATTCAATACTAACTCATGTGAAAAATTATATATATCAAAAAAATTAGCTGGCATACTGAGTCACTGTCCATTAATCTTTCTGAAGGTTAAGTAACTCTATCAACTTAATTAACACCATAATTTCTGGATGGGATTCCTATTTAAAAAGACCCCAAAATACATTCCACTCTAATCCCACATTATTTCTAACAAAAACTAAATAATATCACTATCTAATTCAAGGACCTTTGAGATTGAAGATGATGCATTTCACCTTGATGATGTCCAGAATATTAAAAAACTTGAAGAGTTTATCAGCCTTTTTCAACGAGTACTCTACCTCCTGAGGATTTTTGGTACCATGAAAAGACGTTGGTTTCAATTTAATAAAATCCTAGGAATTATCTCTGCTATCACCCATATAAGGAAAAACCTCTATAGCGTGAAAAAAAAATAGGTGCAAATACTTGTTATTGATCTTGATCCTCACACACAAGATCAATGATGCTTGAATTAATTTTGAAAAGACTTGGAGGGCCATCCTAATCATCACTTCTTAGAAACTAGTGCCTGGGTATCAAAAAAAGGTAATGATTTTACCAAATAAATAACTCATAAATACAATTCATGGGATATAAAACAATAAAACATCACTATGAAAAACACTTATGAAGAGAAAAGTACCCAAATTAGAAAGATACAAGTCACAAATTGGCACTTCAACCAAATTCATCACATCAACCATTAATAAAAACATACAAAAATTTCTGTGAAACAGGTGGATCACATTCTCCACTGATCACCACTGACTCTTAAGGTCAATCTAATCATGAACACCCACTGCCTCCAAGTGGTGACTTCTATTCCCTATACATGGAATAAGAAAGTATATAAATACCCAAAGGCAAAGGTAGGGTGTGAGAAACAAAGCTATTTATGATATCACTGATAATTCCATAAGAAACCCATAACAAGTAAGCCGAATATTCCCATTTTTAAATAAAACACCACATGGACATATTTTCATAGTTTATATCAGCACATAATTTTTAACACATTTCAATGGATAATATAAAATAGGTAAAAATTAAATTTCCCTCAAATTAGGTAGATGTAAACATTTTTTGAAATAGGTATGGCTCAAGTTGTACACATATCCCTATACCTTATGCCTAAGGGGAATATTAGAACTACCCAATGAATAAACTCCTTTACCTCATCATATTATAGTTAGCATATTCATTGTCAATCTATTTATAGGTAGATCTAATACATTACTAGAGTTTGTTCTTCCAACATTACTACCTAGGCTCCCATATGTTTCAAGATAATCAATCATACTTGGGGATATTAAAAATTTAAAACCATCAATTCAACTATCCCTTGTTCAAGTTTTAAAAACACAAAATATAATTATCAAAATCTATATTAAATGGTTTTCATGAAAAATCATTCATTTAAAATCAATTCATTTCATTTCAAATCATAAAATAATTTCATTCCTTTTCATCTAAAAATGCATTATAAAAATCATTCTTCAAATCACTCATTTGAAATCAAGATCATTTTTTAAAAATCACACTTTATTACAGAATCCATTTTTAAAGGAAAATTTATCACAAACACACAATTACTTTTCCAACTAAATTATCAAAGACTTATATAAAGTTATTTAAATCAATTGGAAATCCATTTTAAATTAAGAAAGCATCAAAAGTTTCCATCAATAAGAAATTACTTTTGGAACCCCCTACCTTAATTACAAGATCTACGATCATCCGATACAAGATCCACTAATAGAGATTAATTTTATAGAATGATAAAGGGAGAATCAACCAACCAAAATTCATCAATTCAGTATATATATCAATAAATGACATGAGGATCCAATACTCATGAAGTGGGAGAGAGATATTAATAAATGTTAATTCACGATAAAAAGAGATTACAATTACTGGAAGAGATCCAATGCATAAACCAACACTTCGATCCATGAAGAATCAATATTAAAAGATCTAAATTCATATCTATAGATATTCCAAGGTTTTTAGGGTTGAATGTAAATCAAGGTGAAGGATTAAGTTTTAAATCAAATATTAAATGGAATAAAATTAAAGATCTACCTTACAATTTCTCATCTATAATGGCGACACCGGCTAGCCAGTGGCCTAAACTGGATAACTGGAGGCACAAGGAACATTTATTTTTTCACTAGAAGTCCCACCAGCCAGTTGGTGGGCTAGGTAGGATTCCTTTCTCATTGATCGATCCACCGACTAGCTGGTGGACCTCCTATAGCCATTTTGGCTATATTTACTTTTCATCACTAAAACTGAGGCCCCTAAACCATATCCCAACCTATTTATCCATGTTCAACACACACCAATAATCCCTTTAAAGGCATAAACACAGTGGAATCATGCAAGAATAAAATGAGATAATGAGATATCAGAGTGAAAGACAAGGACAGATAAAGGAAACCAATGTTTTTACTTGAAAGATGGTGTCAAGATATTATAATAAGAATAAGATTATGTCATATTAATTGAGGAAAAATCATAATCATATAAAATCATTTCCTTATTCAAGGTCACTTCCAAAACCATCATAACATAGTAGAAAAATTCCCATAATAGATTGGGTTCACTCCACATCCTCTTTTAATTCTTGGAATGGGTTCAATACACATGCCCTTTCATATTATATCATGAGATATCATTCCTTACCAAATGAATTGGATGGATTTAATAGTCCCACCATTCACCTAATGAAATTTTTGTGTGTGTGTGTGTGCCATAATATTGTGAAAAAATCATCATTTCATCATTTCATAACCCATGTAAAATAAATAAGTTTCATATAGATGTAAACATCAAATAATAATAATCCATAAAGATAAATAATATTGATTATATCATAATATTATATACCCATTTAATCATAATAAACATCAAAGGATTCTAATACAAATTAAAAATAGATTTAAAATTACATTTGAACATTTCATTGAAAATAGAAAAAATATCATTTCATTTCAGAATATTTAAAAGCCAAAAATTTATAAAATAATGAAAAAATATATTTTTTGAAAATTAAGATGAAAAATTATAATTGAATCCTCAAATAAAATAATGATCATGATGATGATAAAATTTATTTGTGTGGTAAATGTTAAAATAATGATTCCTTTCACAATTTTCTATAAATTCATAAATAATTTGATCGGAAAAATTCTAAAAATAAATTTTAATGATTAAAAAATAGATAAAAATGTTGTTTAAAATGAATTTAAATAATAATTGGATCATATAATATAATATTCTTGAAATCAATTTTTTGATCATAGACGTGAAATAAAAGGTTCACCAACTAAAGAGTAAATAAGGTCGACTTTTCATAAAAACATTTTGTCAACCATTGTTAGTAAAATTGAAAGGAGAATGAAAGGAAAATGTTAAAACCTCATAAATAACTATAGGATTAGAAAATATGTGGGTTTAAATGGATAAATATCATATAATTCCCCTAAATTTAATTCAAGCACAAACAATCCTGATTAAAAAATTAGATTGCAACATAAACGATTACCTCATGTTGTGATTGTCATTGTACGTAATCTTTAGATACTATATAATACATTTATATTTATTATAAATATATAATAGAACCATATTCATACTTATATTACAATATAACATTCCATTATAATTTCTAATTACCTATTTATTAATAATTAATCATTAAAATCAATATTCTAGTGTTAACTATTACGTTACCCATGCATGCTCTGGTTCGACGATTGCAGTTCCCAAAAAATTTTCATGGTTTATTCATCTAAATAATCTTAATAATTTTATAATTATTATATTTATTCATTATATACATTTTTTAATCAATTTATATTATGTGGTTATGAAAAATTAATTGCATCACTTTGTGGAGATGGTAGTCGAACATATGCATGAGTAATGTTTTTAATTTACAATGAATAAAAAGAAAGAAAGGTAAATAATATTTTATCTATATATAATAATAATAATATCATAAAAATAATATATATATAATCATGAAATTCATCCATATGACCAACCATGTATGACGGACATGAAAAACAAATCACATCACTCCATACAGGTGGTAGTCCCCACGTATACACAGAAGATATTATCATTTCTCATAGGAGTAAAAGTGAGATGTCCTAGACCCACACATATGTGTTGGATCCTAAACATATATAATTTTTAAAACATAAAAAACAAATGTATTGGGTGAAATATGTGGCATAGCATAATAACGTTAATATAAGAACCAGAGGCACAATATTAGAATTTGAATTTAAGAACATAAGGCATAACATGATAATAATTGAATGAGGCATAACATGAAACCCTTTCTATAACATAAAAGTGATTAGTTCATAAAAATATCACTGTATCATGTCACAATGGTGTTGTAAAACGTATTACTAAGCCTTTTGACCAAGGTATCATAAAACATTACCAAGGAATACAACCAAGGTATCATGAACTTATCATCTCTAGAGATTAATTATTTACCCAATTAATTGGAGCACTATCAGGGTACACATTCATGTGTGCAAAATATATAAAAAAATTAATAAATCCATAAATAATCATAACATGAATCCATGGAAATTAAATGGGTGTCTGATTGAATTTAATATCTCTCTAGGTAAATACCATCCATCAAGATAATGAATTATGTGGTATTTACATTGTATATAATGTATGGTATGTGTTTTAGTCAATAATTTCCACAATAAATCAATTTATGGTATCTTGGTGAACAAAATTCTAAATGAAATAATGATATACAAGGTTTTCCACAAGAGAAGGGAATTAGAATAGAATTTATGCATAGGTGACAATAAGGAAAGAAAAAAGGGAAGAATGGATTATCATAAATAGTGATATCATTTACAAAATACCATGTGTATATAGTGACATAGAAATAGATGTCAAAGGTAAAATCCATGAGAATTATGGAGAGTTATAGATAACATTATCACTAGTTCCAACATGAGAGGAATGAATCCCTTATAAAGAATTATAGTGGGTATCTAGGTGAGTAACCATTTAAAAAAATAGGAAATTCACATCGCAATAGGTTTTATCCCTATAAAATAGTTGTTATTAGATAGTAATGGGGATAAATTACTCAATTAAAGGTTTTTCTCAAACCATATATTCCAATCCTTTATTATGGATCATAAAAAAGATGTTGATTATCCAAATAAAATCCCCAGGAGTATCAAACTAGGTGAAAATATATGACACTTTATCATGCACCAGGTGATGATCAATTTAATAACCAATCCACCCATTTTGGGTTTATTACCCCTAGGAACATTTATTCCATAACATGTATCCAATTATAGTATCTATAGAGAGATTTTGTTGCTAGGAAAACCACACACACTTATCTTTACCAAATTTAGGAAGGTTTTATTGCTATGAGAAGGTTTCAGCATTATTAAGACATATTAAGGTAGTATAATGGAGGTAATAATGATATTTTCATTGATAAAATACTATGTAAATTATAACCATGATGCATAATAACATATTCCATTGATACTAAAAAAAATTAAAAAGTATCACAAAGTCAATGAGAAAATAGGGGCGATGAACGCTTATTTTGATATAGTAATGGCTTAGAAAAAGGATATATTTAGAGGAAATAAAAAAATTCATTTAAAAAAATTTAAATGTAAGGAAATATAATTTAATAATTAGAATTAAAGTATATGAAAAAACAATTTAAAACAACAATATAACAAAATTTATGAACTTAAAAAGGAAAGATATGGATTGGAGAAGCCATTACATTGAGAGGATTATTCTTAAAGATTGAGAGGGAAACCTGAGAATCCTAGTATCTTCTTGTTAGGGATTTAGATAGGTATATATATAGAGTAATTACACTCTCAATGTGTTTTTAGTGGAGAGGAAATGGATAAAGGGTGGTTATTTATACTTTTGGGTGGGTGGTTTTAAGGGTTAAAATATTGGTCATTTCATTATATAACCCAACTGGCTATGGGTGAAATCAATTTAAACTACTATTATGGATTATTAATGTGAAAAACAGAATTATTTTTACATTTAACTAGGTAACAACCCCAAATTGATATTCCAACTTCCTTATTTAATGCATAAATTCTAAAAATATTTTTTATTAAGGAAAAATCTAATTAAGGTTCCAAAATTTCAAGAAAAGATCTATAAATTAAAATCATCATTTTTTAATTCAATATTATTTTACCTAGATGGAATTTTTATTTGATAAAACACTTCAAAAAAAAATTTCATGAACACATCTTAATGACTTCATTAAAATCATGGTACTTATAAAAACGTAATTTTCACTTTTCACTAAAAAATCAACTTTGATTGAAAATTCCCAAAAAATTAGCCCTAATATAATTTTTATTTGATTAGTACAAAAATAAACTCATTTTATTTGAAATAATTCTATATCTATGTGAAATTTAAAAATAATTTTTGTTTTAAAATTGAGCATTTGGTTTGAAAAATCAAAAAAAAACTCTACTTTTAAAAAATCAAATTTAACTATGAGATATGTGTGTATCCTTATAACCATTTAATGATTATACTGTTATCTAATTATTTTAAGCATTTAATGACAATATTGTTCTGTTTGAGTGGAATTTAGTTTCCAAATATGTAATCAATAAAAACATGTTTTTGCATAATAACCCTAATATATCATTATTTATAATGCTATATCAATAACCATTTTAATTTTCTAAAAATAACATTTTCAAAACATTACAAACATTTTTTTATTATAATACACTCTAAATAAGATTAATTACATTTTAAAATAAAAATAATAAATATTTAATAACATTATTTTTTATAAAATATATTACATAACACTTTAAAAGGTATATTTTTAATATTAAAATGTGTAAAAAAATATGATAAAACCCATTTTTAAATTGAATGAACCATAATATTTTTAAAAAAATAATGATAATTTATTATATTAGTGTGTTAATAATATTTAAACATTGTCTTATAATAACTTAATTTTCAAGAAAATATGACTTATTGACAAAAGTTATCTATATATGAAACAATAATCATGAATATCATAAAATAGCTATAATAATGGAAATAATACATAACCTAGGCTACTAGTAGGCGATACACTATTTTCATCCTTCAGTCATTAGTTTGAGCCATGTGGCCTTGTTAAACGCAATGGGTTATCGGTCAACCTGTGATATTTCCTTTTACTAAAACAATTTAAATATGTAAATTGTCATTATACTTGAAAAATAAGTAAAATAATATCTTAGGTGATAAATATTTGTTTCAATATTTGGTTTATTAAAATAAATAAATTCATTTCATAATTACATTTATATTTGTGAAATAAAATTTATGAAAACTTTTATAGGAAATCAATGATGCTATAGAAAAGTGTTAGAGATTAGTTACAATATTAACATAAAACATTTATGTATAGTAATTATACTTATTTCATCATGTTAAGGTGGTTATAAAATATTTTTAAGGAGGTTAAGGAAAAATAAACTTAAAATAGTTTGGTTAATACAATTTCTTCTTATTCGGTAAACATCCTTCATATTACACCATATGTATTCAAATTTTGGTCTTTTAGAAAGAAGAAAATATCCATCTCATAGGGAGTGAAGGTTGGAGGATATTTGGGTATGAATTAACTGAGATATATAGCTCAAAAGGCGTTAATGAGTGAGGGGGAGGTTCCCTTTTATAAGTAAGGTGAGTTAAAAACTTGTAAATACATAAAACATTAAAATATAATAAATTCATATTCAAATGAAAGTGGAAATAAGGGAACCCAAATTCAATAAAAAGATAAGGGTGGTTCAAAATAAAGTTAACCAATCATATTTATTCATGTTTTAGAAATATTTCATGCCTTATATCTTAGTTTAACCCTCGTTAATCCTTTTAACCCTTGTCGTGTTGAAAAACATTTACCTTGTTTGGTATTCATTATGTCCAAAAATTAAATATATCACCTTACCAAATTTGAACATCCTACTTCAAAAAATGAAAACCGTTTTACAGTATTAAATTTTTATAAATAGAATAAATTCAATTTAAAATAAGCATGAAAAATGCAACAAAAATAGTTTTTTGAAAAATGCATTCTTAAGAATAATATTGAATTTATTCTTATTACCTTCCTAGTAAAAATCATTAAATTAATGTTAATATATTTGATTGAATATATTATCTAAAATTTTCATTAAATTCATTCATAAATAATGATAAATATAATTTATTAAGATAAAAACACATTTTATGCAAAAATGCAATTTTTCAAAAAACATCTATTTTTACATTCAAATGTTTCTATTTTCATTTTTAACCAATTTATAACCAATGAATTTAGTTTCTATATGTCTAAAAAAATAATTTCCCATAATTTTAATACTAAATTAACTTTTAAATAATACATGTATGACAAAAACAATTCTCAGAAATGAAATATTTAAAAAAAAACCTTTAAGATCAATAGTATTTCCTAAGTAAAATAGAAATTATTTTTGAAAATTATAATTCATTTAAATACCATATATTGTGATTCATTTTATGATGTATATTTATTATTCATATATATTCAGGGTTAGATTCTTTACAAGATATCAAACACATTTATTTATTAAAGAGAAATATATTCTAAAATGTCTTGGTTTTACATTCTACACCCTTATATGAATTTATCCATCAAAATACTATCACTCATATACAAAAAACTGAGGATACCTCTTCCACATAACTTCCTCAGGTTTCCACATTGCTTCCAAAAAAATTTTGTTCCTAAAAAACCTTAAACAAGTAATTATTATTATTTTGTATCACTTTATCTCTATGATCCAAGAAATCTACCAGTTATTTTACATTAGAAAGATTATGCTCCAATATTATAAGCTTTGAGTTTTGTATATATAAAGGATCAATTGTGTACTTTCTCCAAAGAGATACATGAAACACATCATGAACTTGAGATAGGATTTTATGAAGTTCCACACGATAAGATACCATCCTGATATGATAATTAATCTCATAAGGAACAATATATCTTGATCTTAGATTTCCATTCCTTCCAAATATCCTAACTTTATTCCATGAGATATTATAAGGAATACTTTATCACTAATATTGAACTCTAGGTCTCCTCAGCGATTGTTAGCATAAATTTTCTATCAACTTTGAGCTACCTTGATGTGTTTTTGGATGAGTTTTACCTTCTGTACCATTTCCTCAGGTAGCTTTGGTCCCAATAACTTTCATTCCTGAACTTCATCCCATCATGTTAGAGTTACAGACTTATTTCTATAAAGGGCTTCATAAGGATCAATATGAATGATCTAGTGGAAGCTATTGTTTTAAGAAAATTTGACTGTAGGAAGGTGTTTATCCCAACCTCCTTTAAAATCCACTATGCAAGATCTCAGTATATCTTTTAGGGTTTCAATTTTCTCAAAACTAAGATATACTCTATAAAACCATACCACTTATTTAATGTATATCTTAGCGAGATGATCAAGAGAGAAATATTCCCTCATAGAAATGAAATGTACAAATTTTATAAGGCAATCGACTACAGCCCAAAAAAGCATTGTGCCCTTTAGCTATCTTGGGGAGTACCATAATGAAATATGTGGTGATGTTTTCTCATTTCCACTTTGGTGTGTGTAATGTTTTTAACATCCTCTAAGACAGTTATCGCAAAGAAAACACTTGAGGACATACCAAGCACATAGATACATACTTTATGATATCTCTCCTCATGTTGTCCCTCCTGAAATGCTATTTAAGATCTCTATACATTATGCTTCTTACTAGATAAATAGAGAATGACAAAATATGAACTTCATCTAATAGATCCTTCTTAAATAATATTATTGATGGGAAACATAGCCTATTCCAAAACCCCATGATTCTATAATTTCCATGATTGAAGTTAGGGTCATTCCTTGTCTTCTTTTACTACTCCTCATCTCCCTTCAATATCTTTCGATCATCACCGGATTATATGGTTGAACATTGTTATGATAAAGATATTATTTTTTTCCTTTCCTTATTATTTTAAGGTCCATCCTCTATAAATCAATTAGTATTAGATCTTATTCCGTCCTCATCATGAATTAACTCGCATGAGCAGTCATAATCTTAAATTCATTGGAACCATCTCAATTTGTTCATATTAAACTCTTTCTATGTGAATATATATTTTAAGGTTTTATTATTGGTGTATATGCCACTCCTTTCACTATAATTATAATGTCTCTATTTGTTCAAATAAAAAATTACCACTACTAGTTCCAAATCACGAGTTGGATAATTTTACTCATGAACCTTCAATTGATAAGAGACATAAGATACTACCCTATCATTCTACATGAGAACACAACATAATCCATTATTTGATTCATCGCTATAGATCACAAACCCTTCTCTACAATAGGGTAGTGCGAGAAAAGTTGCACTGACCAACCTTCTCTTCAGTTACTTGACATTCTCTTCACATTCATTTATTCATAGGAAGTGGGCTCCCTTGTGTATTAAACTTGGTTAGTAGATTTCATACCCACAGAAATTTCTCATGAAGCATCGGTAAATTCTAGACAAAAAAAGAAAACTATGGATTTAAAATACCGTGGTTGGTTGGGGCCAATGCTTAATAACTTCCATCTTCAAGGGATCCATTGATATCCCCGCACTTGTGATTACATAACTTTTGACACCACTAAACTTGTGCCACACACTTTTCCATGGATGGACACATGGGATGATTGTTTAGTCGATCGTAGTCCATATGTCATTTTCCTATGATTTTTGGGGTGCATATTTCATGACGGATAAACGACGTCTCACGTCTCTTCTTCAGCCTCATGGTGCAAGAGTTCTAGTTTTAATCTGGCAACTGGAATCGATACTCCGCACTAGAACCACCAGCATACGAGATTTTTGGTACCACAACTCCCCATGACAAAACAGCCATATGAAATGCAATCATTAGAATAACCCATACTTGATATCATGTCATGGGAAGAAGAAGAATCATCTGTGTGACACATAGTCTCACAAGCAGAAAAAAGCACGACACCGGCTGGGCCAGGTGCGCCATTGAGCATCGGGGCCAATCCAATAAGAAGTTGTGATCGACCAGTAAAGTCGGTATCGGAAACAGTTCATGCAGTGAAGATGTCACGCGATACCACCACCGGACATATATACACCACATGAACAGGGGTTGCTGTGCAAATAGTGAGCTTTTGGAATATCCCGTGTGTGAAAAACCTCTTCACCGAATGCCCTACACAGGCTCCGCGAAAACATGAACCCTCCATGTAGACGTGCGATGCCGTGATGATGGTACATGGATAGGATTATAATGTGATGCATACGACCTGAAACAATTTTACCGCGCATGCCCTACACAGGCTCCGCGAAAACATGAACCCTCTATAGGCAAGCGCGATGCCTATAGAAGCTTTACCGCGCATGCATGAAGCTCCTGTTGTGGTATACGCTTCCGCGAGATCCGTTCATGGATGAAATGGGGGCCATGAGATCAGTACGCATGAAGTCTCATTTCCATTTTCAGCATATGAATCCAAGTAACACTATGCCCGAAAACAGAGCATACAGTGAAGGAGATGATTTCACACACATACTACTGTGAAGCCAGTGGGAATGCGAATATCGCAAGCATGCCGAGAGTATCCACTGCGAGGGAGGAGGATGCTACACAATCCCTCCATTGGTAGGATCATCTTCTGCTTCATCATCAACCCTAAGGACAGCTAGGGAATCACGAAGCCTCCAGGTAGATAAATGATGCTGAAAAGGATGTCCGTGGATAGGATCCGATTGCGACACAAGCTGTTCCTAGTTATCAGTTTGGGTGGCCTCTCTATGTTCGAATCTGTAGCACATGATGGAAAAGTGTGTCGTCGAATATCTGGGTTATTCTCCGTGAGAAGAGGATCCTGCATTCTCCAAAAGAGGCAAAAATGTTGTCAACATCGAAAACAGAGCATGGATGTAGGAACAAAAGCCACGGTGATAATGCGTTTCAAGAATGGTCTGTGCGTGATGAAACTCCCGAGCGCTTCCACGGAACTCCCGAAGAAGATTGCGCAATTATACAGAGCCTCCGTGAGGTTATACGATTGCGAAAATACAAATGAACATTGCATGAAGCATACCGAAAGCTTTAGTTATTTCATGACATACCTTGACATGACATTAGTTTCGGATCTCAGGCTGAATACGCCGGTGTGATGGACGGCAGAGCATATTCATAGGGCACGGAAACTTTCTCGGATGAGCAGATGCAGTGCGATCTTGGTCTCTAAATACATGGAGATCACACTTTGGAAAACAGAGCGCCACTCTGGAAGAGAGAGCTATTATTTTCCTTGAAAAACAGAGCACCAGAGACCCTATAAGTGTTATGAAAAGTTGGTCATGTAAGACTAAATCTTGAATTCATGTGAAGAGCCAAGCCAGCGTGTAACCTATCATGTGAAGGGTGGTGGCGTCGCAGAACCCATCACGTGATAGGGTGGCACTGCGTACCCAATCACAAGGGTATAAAATCACAGTTCTACCTCCACCAAGAAGAAGAATAAATTATGGCATACCGAATTATGTGAAGAATTGTGGATCACAACTCACCATTTGACTATGATCAATTCCTAATTTTTTTTTTTTTTTGATGCGCTGCAAAGGACGAGCATGAAATAACATTGAAAGACTATGCACCGTCTCGATCCGATGAAAATCCACACCACACACATTCAATATTCTTGTGTGCATGAGAAGGTCCATGTTACTCTTGACACAGCCATGTGAATAAAATAAATACTCCATGTACATGCGAGTAAAATCATCACAAAACTCACTTCTACAAGTAGTGCTTTTAAAAGCACTAGAAACTGCTTTTAATACCGTTAGAAAATGTTAATCGCACCAAAGGTCAAGAGAGTCCTCTTTATCAGTGCTAAAAAGGTACTGATAAAGAGGGTCCTTTATCCATGCTAAAAAATCACTGATAAATACTCTTCCTTTATCAGTGTTATTTTAGCGCGGATAAAGGATATCGTTTATCAATGTCGTTTTTAGCGCTGATAAAGAGGGTCTTTATCAGCGCTCGAAATAACACTAATAAAAGGGGATTTTATGAGCGCTAGAAATAGCGCTGATAAATGCCTAGCTGCCTATGATATGCTGTTTATATGACAACACACTCACCAATACCTGCCCAGCGCACACACACCACCTACACAAAACAACACTTGCACAGCGCACACAAGAACAAAGCTGGGCACACAACAACGCACATAAGAACCAAACAGCGCACACAAGGGTTTGGCAAACAATGCTATATACATTTCAAACAATGATTTAAAAAATTGTATTTACAATTATCCACCAAATAGTTAAAAAACATTAATGTTTAATCCTTTGACTTCCGTGATCCCCTCTGAAAAATGTCCACCCATAGTATTAGTTGTCAAACAATTCACCCCAACTCCAGCAAAAAGTTTCACATATATAATAAAACAAATATTATGTTAGTAATACTATAAAAAAATAAATTGAGCATTAATATGAAAGAATACATTTATAAAATGTCAATTTTTAATAAAAAAGACACATTTGAAGTTATATAGGTCACACCGTGCGTCGTACTAAGACGGGCTTGATTCCTACACGTCACAAATGTGTTATGGATCGTTGTTCCAAAATATCAATACAATCCGAATGATTTTACTTGGTTTTGAGTATGTTCCTTGTTCTTTCACTAAAATTAATATCAAAATTAAATGACACATTTGGATTTATACTAGTCACATCATTCGTCGGATTTAGGTGTAGTTGATTTCTACACGTCAGAAATGACTCATAGATTATTGTTCTGAAGTATAAAACAATCCGAATGCACTTGCTCAGTTTCCAGTATGTCAGTTGTTTTTTTACTAAAATATCATTTCAGACAGGAAACATGCATTTTGAGTCATATCGGTCGCATCGTACGTCTATTTGAGGTGATGCTGCTTCATACACATCACAAAGGACTTACAAATCACTCTTCTAAATTATTAAAACAATCAGAAGGTGTTTTCTTGGTTTTTAGTGAGTGAAACATTTTCAGCTAAAATGTCAATTTTAAATTGATAACGGGCACTTTTAGTCATACTGGTCACACCATGCGTCGGATTGAGGTGTGATTGATTCCTACACATCACAAATGACTCATGAATTATTGTCTTAAAGTATCAAAACAATGAGAATGTGTTTCCTCGATTTTCAACATGAACTACTACAAATGCCCCTTGTATCAGCGCTATAAAACCCCTTTTATCAGCGCTAAAAAAGCGCTGTTAAAGCCAGCGAAGATTAAGGGGGGGGTCCCCTTTATCAGCGCTCAAAAAAACGCTGATAAAGATACCTTTTATCAACGCTGAAAAATGCATTGATAAAAGGAGTCTTTTATCAGCGCTAAAACAAAGCGCTGATAAAATGGTCCTTTATCAACACTTTGTTTTAGGGATGATAAAAGGGTCCTTTAAGAGCGCTTCCTTTTTAGCGCTGATAAAGGACCCCTTTTATTAGCACTTTTTAAAAAACGTTGATAAAAGTTAAAAAAAAATTAAAAAAATTTAAAAAAAATTTTAAAAAAAATTAACAAATTTTAGAAAAATTAAAAAAAAATCCTGCCAATCGGAGGGCTTTATAGCGCTTGAGCCCCCCCTTTTACAACACTTTTCCGCCCCCTCCAGCGCCCCCACACACCCCCTCCACCCTTTATCAGTGCTAGCTCCCATATTTCCCCATGCGCGCGTGCCCCTACCTCCACCAGGTTTTGAACTCGAGACCTCCTCCCTGCGCGCCTAAGCCCTTACCACTCCTCTATTTTGATTTGTTTTCCATTTCATGATATATCTATATATATATATATATATTTAGATATATTTATTCCTATAGTAATATATATTTATATTAATACATATATATATAGTTATATTAACATATATATAGTTATATTAATATATATATATATATATACAGTTATATTAATATATATCTCTATTTATATATATATATATCTATATTTAGTTATATTTATTCATATAGTAATATATATTTATATTAATATATATATATATATATATATAGTTATATTAATATATATATATAGTTATATTAATATATATATTTATAGTGATATTAATATATATATTTATAGTTATATTAATATATATATATATAGTGATATTAATATATATATATATATATATTTATAGTAAGCCACTTGTTCGTCTTGATAAATTTATTCTTAATTTAATATAAAAATACACACTTAAAGTCATAAAGTTCACACTGTGTGTTGGATTTATATGCGGCTGATTCCTAAACATCAAAAATGACTTATATATCATTTTCCTAACGTATCAAATCAATCCTAATGCATTTTCTCAGTTTTCAGTGTGTCGCTTGTTTTTTTTAACAAAAATACTGTCAATTGTATATAAAAATAGACACTTCAAGTCATAACGGTCATATCTTCATTCTATTTGTGCACATTATTCCATCAGGTATGATGGCCATTCATTTCTAAATGAATCTATATCGTCTTGTAAATATGATTCTTTTCAAAAATCATTGTAGTACTGAAAAAATAAAAACACACAAAGGATTAATAAATATTTTAAATGAAATAGTAATTATTTTTGAAAATATATCTTCAGGAATACTGGTTTGTTCATGGAATACTATCTCTTTCATAAATTTACAAACATAATAGCCACATTCTTTTCTGTTTGTTTGTTTCGGACACTGCAGAAGCATTGATAAAAATAAGATATTTTTTTATCTGTGTTTGGATAGTGAAATATTATTATATACACTCTAATATTTATCTAGTTGTAGTAATTGTGATGTTTCTTATCCTTTTCCACTGACCTCATTCCATGATGTAGAAGATATTCATGCATCTCCCTATCATAACAAAATTCTCATTAAAAGATAATATAAATTATATAACAAGATGTTTTGTTCGAAAATGTTAGATGTAGTGTTTTAATAATTGAAAAACACTATCAGGTGCGGTTGGTTTGTTGAATATCCATGCATTGAATCCCATAAATAAAATTTTGGAGTATCCAAATTGACCTAAAATGAGCTTCCAATGCTACCTAAGAACACAAAAAAGAATAAGCAATGAAGGAAATTAAAATAAATTATATATGATTAAATTATAGAGTTTGACCCCAAAATCGTTGGTATTAATAAGAGTCTATCATCTGTAATTTTGTTGTTAAACGATTTTATGAGGCCTTCCACCATTTCACCCTCTTTATTGGATTCTATTTTTTCGTTCTGTAGAGGTGACACGAGGAATAACGTGTCCAAAATTTTGTTCATGGAGAAATACCTTCAATTTTTTTCATATATATGCCTGAAAAAAATATGAAATGTATTTAGTCATAATTATCATAGTATATCAGCTTTTACAAAATAAAATCATGAAAACATACCTCATGTATACATTTATAACTAAGCCGCCTAACTAATTATACTCCATGATTTCACTTACATTGTCAACAATAATGAAATCAAGATCTTCCCCATTGTACATATTTTTATCAAAAACAATTGTGTGAGTAACACCATCTTTAAAATTCGTATTGACATGATCCTACAATGATAATAAATGAGGATATAGAACGGGCATGCTTAAGGTGATTTCGGTAGATCATTTCGATTGGTTGGTTTATCCTTGAGATGGTTTTGAGCCATTCTTTCTTTTCACCCCTTCCATGTGTTTGTCTGTAATAAAATTCATCAGTTTATAAATTTTTTCATTAAATGTTAAATAATTATCTAGAAAAATAAATTGGAAATAAATACATCCTTATCGACATGTTTTTCTACAAGTTTTAATGGCCATGCGATGAATTTTCCATGATCTTGTTCGACCTTATAAATATCTTCATCATCAATTGAAATAGGTAACTCGGTTCTTGGATCATGGGCTATGTTAATCAAAACATTGTCATGACCTGTTAGAAGTGGTCTTTTGTGTATCACAGTGTTTTGGATATTGAACACGGTTGCCCTCGCTACAAGGCCTTGAGTGCGTATTGATAGATATAGATCACAATCATTTTAACCCTGTAGAATATCAGTATAGGAAAGGTATCAATATCTATCTGATTCACAATTCACAGAAATAATTATTAGAAAATTGATTACCTCATTTAATATATGTTTTTGAGGGGAATGGCTCGCCACAAAGTGGGTGGGGTGGGGTGGGATCTTCACATGATAGTTGTTCTTGATTTTCTTCTTCTCTTTTCCTCCCACCATAAAATTTTTTATGATCTCTCTATGCCATTTCATTTGTTCTTCAAGGATATATAATCTTTCTATCATCATTTTCCTATCTTCACTTTGATTCCCATCTTGTTTTTTTTTTCTCAAAAAATGTTCGGGGTGTCACCCCAAAACCCACACCTCTGACATGACCAAACTTTTCTGGCTTCTTCAAGGCCACCAAATGTATATATGCATCTGGTTTGGATGTTGCTGATTCATGTGACAATGTCAGATAGAAAATATAGGAAAATAAGTATTAATTGTTATGTAATATCTATTTAAATAAAAACAAATATTTATTATGTCATACATACACATTTTTTCCACAATTTCGCTGTGTTTTCATCTATTAGTATCCCATCTTTATTTACACACTCCTCCTTCCATAGAACATGGCGTGGGATGGAAGTAACTTTAGATTTGGATTCATCAGTCTTCATATAAATAATGTGACATAGTTATGGTGTTTTTTATGTCACATAATAGTATTACGCTAGATTTAAAATATGTACTAATTATTTTTCAAATGAAGCGTACCCCATCCTTGCTTTACGATAGGGGTACGATGGTTTTTCTGATCATTCCTTATTTTCAGCACTCAGTTTATATTTCATAAATAAAGAAATGTCAATCAAAGTGATGGATACACATATCTTCAAACAACATATTACCAAACACAATGTAATGGAAAAACTGCTCTGCATGATGACTAGTAAATTAATTGCATGTTCCTTGGGTTATCAGGTGCGTATAAATAGCAGGTGGGTGTAGGTTTATTTTCCCTTCAGTATTTTTAAGATAATATCTCTTTAAAATTGTGTGAAAGCCTATGTGAATCCTTCAAACAAACCTTAACACATAGTCCTTGTGCGAGTCATCTACAATAAATGCACTTTATAAGAGACGATGGAGAGTAAGTCAATGTTTCATGATTTTTTTAGTAAATTAATGAAATAATATCTTAATGTTGCCATAATATCTCCCCAAATCAGTGTCTTAAGCCCCATGAAAATATAGTACCACAAAAATACATTAATCAAAATGCGTTTCTGAGTGAAGATTCCAATGTAACTGATGAACATAGCCTTGTTGGGGTTAACATGCTAGCCCTGCTTATTCCATCCGACCTCATATTTTATGACTTTCACTTTTTTCCTTATGTATTTTTTCTAACACCATCAAACTATAATTCTCCTATTTTTTCTACACAACCATTATTTCATTTCCTACCATTTCTCCAGTTTCAACGTCATCAATATGTTCCTCAGGTGCGCTAGCATCGACATGTGCAGATGGGGGTTGTACCTTTGCACTGAGAGCAGCAGCAGCAGGTTGAGAAACCTGGTGGTCCTCTACATTGTGAGCAATAGTAGGTTGGGAGACCTATTGTTCATATGCACTGCGTGCAACGACATGTTGAGAGACATGTTGTGCCTCTACACTGCAATCAGAAGCAAGTTGGGAGACCTATTGGGCCTTGAGATTGGGAGCATGACTTCTGCACATTAGATCGCTCATTGAAATGATGTTCTTGATATTCGATGAATACCCCTATAGAACTTTTACGTCATTCAAAAATTTTAAAAACTGATATCTTTCCTTCCTATAAAGAGTGTAAGAAGTTAGAGGAAGAAAAGTTTATTTTTCACCGTTCACTAGTGCTAACCTTCTCGTATTCCCATGTCATCCACGTCCAAACTATCCTTAATGCCATCCTTTTTTTTCAGGTTCATTTAGAAACATGAAAATGATACTATCTCATACATTTTTTTAAACATGCATAAAATCAAGAAATTATCTTATGTAGAAACAATTTCAATGTGGTAATTAAAAAAAATTAATCACTTCTTCCAACTGGTTTTTGTAATGTTTTTAAAAAACAATTTACCAAAAGCATTTTCCACATATTTTAATTTCTCAAATAGTTGATCATATGTTAGTGGAGACGGTGTTGTACGTTCTTTTGAACTTTCATCGAAAGATGTCATCCAAGATTGGTACTTATTTCATTAGGGTAGAAATCTATGATGTCCTAGAAATATAGTTTTTGATGAATGTTTCAACATAATTGACTGTGTACCTTGTTCACAGATGAGAAACCCATGAGTTCCTTTACATCTATATCCTAAAAATTTTCAATAAGCTCGAAAGTCATTTATTTCCTCATACAACATGGATCTCAATGTGAAATCTTCATTTATATAAGCATCAAGTAACATAACACCTGAATCCCACAATAATTTCAAATCCTCAATCAATGGAGCCAAATAAACATCAACATCATAACTCAGTTTCTTCGGTCCGGATATAATTATAGATAGCATGTTGTGTTTTCGTTTCATGCATAACCATGGTAGAAAGTTATAATATACCAACATAACCAACCATATACTGTGAGAGATTCTTTTAAAACCAAATGGATTCACTCCCTCTATAGATAACGCAAGACGAAAGGTTTCTCAGCTTATTTCCAAAATTAGTTTACTCATGGTCGATTCTCTTCCACTGGGGAGAGTCTACTGAGTGACATAGTTTCCCATATTTATTTATTCGATTTATGTGCCATATCAATTTCCCTACAGTCTCCTCACTTCCTTATAGGTGCCTAAACCTTGGAATGATTGGAAAGTACCATAAATCATTCATTGGACCAGATTAATCTTTCTTGTGTCAAGAATTACTACACTTTTCAAATTCTCTATATGATTTTTCGTCCTTGTGAAATAGTATACAATCATTCGGGTAGGTTTGTATTCTTTCAGAGATCATACCCATCGAGTGTACCATTTTTTGGCATCGTATATTCGGATCGAGAGCTTATTATCTTTGGGGAGAATGTAATTCAAGAGAGAAAGTAATTCTGTAAAACCGGCATCACTCCATCCATTGCCTATTTTTAAATTATACAACTTCCTTACGGCTGACAATGCTGTATATTTAGTGCAACCACCATATAAAAGAGTATTTTCACAACTCTTTTAACTACCCAAACAATTGTGGGCAATTATGAAGATCATATTCAACTAGTTTTTTCATTTCCTCAATATGATATTCATCACCATTCACATCTATAATCCTGTCCTCGATATAGTCTTCTTTATTTTCCACACTTGTAATCATATCATATGATCCATAAAATGCACTGTTATCCCAACCATAGATACATTTACCTTTTCCCCATGTTTATTCCAACATTTATAACTTCTTTCAATTCCATGACAGATCAAGTATTCTTTCAACTTCTCGAGACTAACTTTTCTTGAATAACAATAACATAAACGCAGAAAACAAATTTGAGAAGGGTAATATGAACGATCTTTTGTAAACTTGATGAAATCTTTCACTCGTCTTTCAAACGATTGACATCCATCCATTATTTATTCATATCCATCCTATTTGATTTAGTGATATTAGTATCTAACAAAATAAATACAAAAAATATTGATATAATGTATTGGTTTTCCTAATTCTATAAAAATATAAAATTAAAATATTATAGAAAAACTACAGTTCAAATTTCCTTTGAAAACAATTTAAAAAACCACACTTGAAATCCTATTAAAAAACAACCATTCTCACAAATTACTCTTTAGAAAAACAAACCCTTTTTAAAATAAATCAATCAGTTCCAAACACTCTTTCACAAAACCATATTTCATTTTTTAAAACATGAAGGAAACTTCATGACCATATAATATTAATCATTTAAAATGAGCAACAACCCTCTAAGAAAAATTTCAAAACACCTAAATCATTTTAAAAGATCCACTTAGGCTTTTCACAAAGACATAGATCCCAAGTGAGGTACTTTATACAATATACATAGAAAACACCTCGATTCATCACAAATCAATTAGTGTTGTATGATTCCATCACATTATTCCAATGATTGGTGTAATAATAATAATTTCTATAAGCATTTGATATTGTGCTCCCCACCATTGGATATCCCTTATCTATGTTTCCATTGTCCAGTTATATCAATTATCCTTTACCACAACACCAGAGTCCCAATAGATATGTTCCATTGTCATGACCACACTCACAACCATGAAACACTCATGTTCCAGTTTACTACAAACACTGAATTATCCCAGTGAACATTGGATCACACCAAATAAATTAGTTGTACACCCCATGAACAATATATATGTCTCTCACATGAAGTACTATTTATTCCTTCCTTTATAAATACACATAAGAAAATCTATAAGCATGAACCCAACTTCTATATTGAGAGCACTCCCAACACTCCACTTCTCAAGTCCAATTCATCCACATGCTTACCCACAAAGGTGTATTTTTATATAATTATCTTTTAGTGATATAATAACCCTATATGACCAATGAATTGGAAGATCAGCCACACCCATCCAAGCCCATGAAAAATAGTAGTCCCCCCCATCTCCCACTATAAGACCCGATAGATAACACAAGGTAGGAATTTCCCCTTCTCCCCTATGGGGGTTTATAACCCCTTCCCCGAAACATGAACCTTGAAGAGTGTCAAAAAAACCTATTATAGTGCTCAAAATTGGGAAAGATATTACAAGATATAATCTAAAAAGATCATAAAGTAGGCTGAGGAAACATTTTAGAAAGAATGGTAAGAATATCAATGTGGAATGGAAAAGAATAATAATACGAGTGGTTGGTTAGTGAAGAAGAACCACTAAAATATCAACCACTACTAACCTTTCACTGGAGTGAAAGATCATGAGAAAAGAATGAAAATTGATATAAATTTCTAGAGTTTGTTAAGAAATAATAAATTAACATAACATTTGTTGTGGCTATAGTTTTCATGTCTACCTAATCAAATTTTTGAATGAAATGGTTTGTGAAAAGATATATCCAATGGAATTGGGTACCATAACATTAATGGGGTATTGTTCTATTGTTTTATGAAGAAGCCTATTGAAGAAGTAATGTGATCTTGTCAACTTTTCCATTCTGATTAATATTTGGTCTAATGAGTTTGGTTAATCATTGATTGAATTATGAGTTAGCATGAATGTAATTTCTTACTTTATATTTAAAATCTAGGGATTGAGAGAGATTAATCCAACTCGAGTTACGATTTAACTTGTAATTATTACATTCTAGCATCCACTGGGTTTTCTTGAGGATTTCATTTTCAAGGTGGACAAGTTCAAATTCCTAGTGGACTTTCTTTTGATGGACTTGAAAAAAGATAAGCTTCTTAAAATCTTGTGAGGACCATACCCATAAATGGAAAGTTACTAATATAAGTTCAATGTGTGGAGTTATTCTTTAGAGTTATTGGAGTATAGGTGATGTTCAATATCCATCAGACAATGAAAAATCTGGATAATAAAGTAGATGAGTAGGGAGAATATATATTAAAATTACTCAAGGATACTACTATCCTTGGGAAATTATTTTATGTAGAAACATTAATTAATAAATATGTGGGTGAAAAAGATGTATGGAGCTAAAAATGGTTATTGATGAAACTTTATACTACTAAACTTGTATTTTGAGTGAAATAACACATAGAAAAGAATATGTCATGTTAATCCTGCATGCCTATAATGATGCATGGGCATGAGAGACTTGCAAATAATCCAATATCCAAAACCCTCAAATCATAATATTCAAACTCAAGTGTATAACCCAATATGAAATCATACAAAAGTAAAAATGGAAACAAATAGCAAGGACAATGAACATGGAATTAATTTAGTGCACAAACAAGGACCACCAACAACCACAATTTTCAGCAGGGTGTTTTTCCCATAAAATTCCCAACGTCACCATTACTATCAAATTATAATAACATGTGAAATGGATGAAAAAGAGGATAAAAATCACTATAGAGATGTGGTTTAGCGTGCGGCTGAGCTGCATTCGCGGCAGAGGAGAGGCGCGCGATGGAGGAGTCCTCTGGTGGAGGAGAGGGGTGCGACGGAGGAGTCCTCCGTCAGAGGAGAGGTGAATAACTAAGGAGAGGAACGTAGGGAACCTAGATTCAAGATATAGGGAATCATGGAGGCGAAGGAGTCAGCGGTGAAGGAGAGGTGCGCGACGGAGGAGTCCTCCAATAGAGGACAGGTGTACGACAGAAGAGAGTCACACGAAAGAGGAGAGTCTCACGACAAAGGAGAGTCACACAATGGGGGAGAGGCGCATGATGGAGGAGAGGCACATAGAGAAGGTGGGTTCACAATAGAGGAGTTATTGGGGGAGGCGGAGGAGGAGGAGGCGACAGTAGTGATCGGCTTCTGTAAGAGCTTGAGGGGTGTGAGGAATGAGGGGAAAGTTTGGGTTTTTTTATAAAACTCAGGGAACCTTTTATCAGCACTATCTAAAAACCAATGATAAATGTATATTTTAACAGTGCTAAAATAGAAAGTGCTGAAGAACATACCTTTATCAGTGATTTTTTAGCACTGATAAAGATATAATGTTAATAATTTATTTATATTCTTATATATATTTATGAAATTATATACATGATAAATATATATTTATATTTATAAAATTATAATTTAAATAACTATAAAATTATAATAAATATACTTATTATATTTATAATCATAGAAATACATACAATAAATATAATAATTATATATATTTAAAATATTGTAGATGTATATAGCTATATTTCTTCTAATTATATGAATATATATTTATTTATAATTATAATTATAAATTAATATATATATATATTTAAATAATTATAAAAATATAACAAATTAATATTTCAAATATTTATAATTTTATTAATATATATAGTATATTTATTATAATTTTATAATTATTTAAATATATCTGTATTTATTTATAACTATAAATATTAATATTTTCATTTATTTCTCTATATTTCTATATATTTGTAAATATGTTTAGAAATATACTTATTTAATAATACATAACATTATATATGAAAATAATAAATATATTTCATATGAATTAATAATTATTTAAATAAATAAACATATATTTATATTTATAACTAATAAATAAATATATATTTATTTATAATTAAAAATTACAATAAATAAATTATTTATAGTTGTAATTATATATATATATATATAAATAATTATAAGATTATAACAAATATATTTATAATTTTATAAATATATATAATATATATATATATATTATAATTTATTAATTATTTAAATATATCTACATTTATTTATAATTATATTTATAACTACTTGTATTTATTTATATATATTTTTATATAAATAAATATATATATATAATTAATTTATTTGTTAGAATTTTTTTAATTATTTAAATATATCTATGTTTATTTAGGAATTATAATTATAAATATTTTTATTTATTTATAAATATTTTTATATATTTATTTAATTATATATTTATTACTTTATAAGTAGTATAATAAATGTTTCTTTTATAATTTTATAATTATTTACACACATATATATATATATTTATATTTATAATTATAACTATAAATAAGTATATTTATAAATATTTGTATATAATTATATATATAATTATAATATATGTATATATTTATTGTAATTTAATAATTATATATATAGTTATAATTATAATTACAAATAAATATATTTAAAAAGTATTTATATATAACTAAAATTTAATAATTATAAATATAATAAATATATTTAATGTAATTTTATATTTATTGAGAACATAATATAGTTTATATATGGTAACATGCATGAATTAATCACATACACCTAGTGAAATATACATAATAAAAAATGATCCATCAATGGACAACATGAATAATAATAAGAGTGTAATGTATAAATGAACATTCATGATGATACATAAAATATATGGACGCATGACCAATATATTTATCAACCAAATTCATTGGAAACACATGTATATTTAATTATAATCTTAGAAATACTTTTTTAAAAAATTATATATAAATATATATTTTGAATTATTAAAAAATATATATAAATTATAAACATGCATTTTTTATTTAATGTATACAAATAAACATTATTTTTGAATATAAATATAGTAATTTTATATAAATTTTTTATTGAAAACATTTATTAGCGCAAAAATAGCACTGATAAATATATCCTTAATCAGTGTTAATAAATGCACTGATAAATGTGTACCCTTTATCATAACATTTTTTAGCACTGATAATGGATACATTTATCAGTGCTTTTAGCTAGCGCTGATATATGCCCCCCCTTTATCAGTGCTTTTTGTTTAGCACTGATAAAACAAGGCTCTTCCCTTTCCCCGTTTTGTGGTAGTGACTCCATCGGGTTGCCTCCTTTCCTCAATCACATGAGGATTTGGATGTCATGCTACACCCTCAATGCGAGCCTTCAACCACACAACACATTTGAGCATCTTGTGTTTTGCGACATTAATGTGATGACTTGAAACACTTTCCATGCACCCTTTGGCATGAAACCTTGACATGAAAACACCCTATGTTAACCATGAATACATGACACATCAAAGGTAGGAATAACGACAATCCCTGACAATGTCCGCACACCATTGAAAGATCTATCACTGATCATACGACACACTATGGAAAAGCAGATGGGTTGTCTGTGGAAACACTCGTGTATCGTCGCAAGATTCATTATTGATCACATGACACATCATATACAAGGAGAGTGATTGTCTTTGACAACACTCGAATTGATGTGCAAGATATCAAAAAAATTATAAAATAAAAATAAAAAATTTCAAAATTAAGGATCCTCTCGTGGTCATAAAAGTCACGTGATATGACCCTAGCGATCTGGAAGACACTGCAGGACCCTGATGACATGTCCGCCTTATCTCGTGAAAGCTCTCTAGAAAGTCATCCTCATTACACGAAGTGTCTCAAGCATGTCTAGGAAACGTTGCACCCCCTCTTGGTCTCCCTAAAGAAAAATAGATGAAAATTTCCATGAAATGATCACACATCTCTACAAAACCCACGTTTTGGTCCCGTGATGCATCACCAAGAAGAAAAATGATTGTCCTTGACAAAATTCAAGGAATATCACGTGACTCATGACCTTTTTAAAATAAACTATGGAAATAAAAAGTGGAATGAGGCAGAAGAATCTTGTGGTTAAAAAACTCTTGCAACATGCTAGGACTATCCATGGAATGGTCTCATAAGACCCTTTTGAAAAATCGTTTTTATCCCATGAAGGCCCCCAGAAAAGCCATCCTTATCTTGAGAAATGTCCCAGAAAAGTCATCATGGATCATGTAATGACATTTCGAAATGCGCCCTTATCAGGACCTGTCCTAGTGGGGCTCGGGCCTCGACTCCCCAGGCCCGCCTCTAATAGGCAAGGGGATGGTGACTAGCACCGAGTAGGCATATCACTAACATGGGAGGAATTTACTATGTACCTATATGCACACACACACATCTCCAATCTCATAAAATGCTAAAATGTAAAAACCACAATGTATCCAATGAATGCATACAACTATATCCCACAACCAGAGTATGACAAGATGTAAAGTTAAGTGAACAGGTCCATATACTATCCCACAACAAATAAGATTGTAACATGTGTCCAACTTGTATGTAAAAGGTACTGGGACTGCTGTTTGAAATCTGTTGGAACACACCTCATTCTGTCCGATCTCATTAAGCACTATCTGGTCCTTGTTTTCCTAGGACTCTATCAAAAGGTCGATCATCTGTACAAGACATGAAACGTGTGGGAAAAAACCGTACAGGGGTGAGTATAACAATACTCAGTAGGACATCCTGAAACCAAAATAATAATATCCAAATATACTCAAACCAAGACACACAGTCTAGAGGTAAGTCACAACCACTGTATATCTATCTAAGGAATTCATCATGAAGATTCCACAAAGAACTCATATGGGAGAACACACTCCTAAGTATGATAGAAATAATGAAATCTATATGGGATATACATCTCATTGGGAACCATCATAATAAAGATACACACTGATAGATCTGAAGAAAATACGATACAAAAAATGAGGATCACAACAAGGGCCATAGGGTGATACCAACAACTCAATCTGGATTAACCTACTCAGTAGAGGATCGATGCCCGAATAATGTTGGTCACATCAATACTATGAACTCCACCTAGGGAACCAAGATAAAAAAGGATTCCACTTAGGACCTCTCAAGGGGATTCCAAAAACTCTATCTAGGAAGTCCTGCTGAAGGGATCATAGTCTTTAGAGTAGGAAATTATTCGTACCAAACTTTAGGGAAACAATAAAGGGAACAAACTGTAACAAAACATGTCCAAGATACAGATGGAAATGAAATCAAGCCATATATAAAGGAGTACACAGTGTGTTTTAGGGGATCACACCCTGTCCTTTAACCCTGGGTACTACCTGTGTATAATGGACCATGTCATTCAAACCATGTCATGTAAAAGAGGAATACACGGCGTGTATAAGGGTTATATGATATGTCCTTACAACCAGGGTCCACCTATGTACTCTGACTGTGTGCCAGTACATGACATCAACCAGTGTGTCTTGACCCATATACTAATACACAGGGTAGCCCATGTAGCTGGTCCAGGCCAAGCTATATGGGGGAGTACATGCCATGTAGGAAACCAGTGTAATCCACCCCATGTCCATGTACTACTTTGAGTACACACTGAGTCCATCCAAGGGGAATACCTGTCGTGTGTATGATGTTTTTCTAAGAACCCATCATCTCATTCCTTCTCATGCCATTGATCTCCCAGATATTTTTAAGGTGTTCATATTTCCTCAAAAATCCAGATCTAGGCCCGTTTTTCCACCCCAACCCCGAATCGGTAGGATTTGGGCCTTCAACCAACTTGGAAAAATGAAATCATAACCATTCATCTTTACCGCCGAAGAATGAAAATTTTGCACCCACCGTCATTCAATCTACTGCCTTACCCACCATCAAAACTCTTTTATGTCATCTTGATGCTGAATCTATGGTTTCAGACCATTGCACCAAGAATCTAAGGCACAATGATCGATTTTTCACAAAGGGTTTCAAAGAATGGGGAAGAACGAAGAACACATGATGAATAATGAATGAACCAGGGTAGAAATGAACAATACAATTGAGAGGGGGGAACCTTGATCGACTATCGTGTTGATGTTGGTTCTTCACTGTTAGAATGATAAATGAATCCAATAACATATCATGATTAAAATCCTAATAAATCTTGCCAAATAATCCCATCCTGTAAATACGATTGAACTTTGTATCAATCTATTGGTTGATTGGTCCGTGTTATTTTTAGGAATCAACAAAAGATAATAAAAATAATTATAAAATTCCCTACTTCTTTTTGGATCATTCACAGATGAAGAACGGTTGATGCATCATCATCGTTGACGAAATCTTTCAAGATTAGTGTGCCCTGATTTCCAATCCAAGGTCTCGTCATTGTCCATCAGAATGATTCTCCAGAGGTTCTCCTTCCAACATCTCTAGAGAATTTCAAGGTTATGATGATAACCATATATTTTTGAGGAAAAAAATGATTTTTTAAGGATAAAATTTCTCAAAAAATCAACAACTGAACTAAATAAAAAATTCTTAATTTATTTTATTCATTTAAATTTCCATGGAAAAGTTTCAACAAATAACTTTCAATGGCCAATGTTAGGTCACACCTAGGGTAAAACCACCATTCTAAACTCAACAGTTCCCTAAAATTTCTTATCCCAGAACCCATTTAGAAGTTATTACACATTTTCAAGAAAACCATGTGCACATACTATTTAATATTTTAGTATATATCAAAAACTTATTATAGACACACTGGGTCTTGGAATCGTGCACCGTCTCAGTTCCTGGTCTTGAAATCAATCCATAAAATATTTAAAAATAATACATAGAAAAATAAAGGACATTAAAATATTGATCTCATGAAGGCCCTTGCACATGTTAATATGAAAATATTAAAGTCCTTAGGCATGTATGAATGATTCATCAAGTCCCCATTAATTGGAAATAATCCAATAAAGCTGGTGTCGATTGGTGGTACTCACAGTCACTAAAAAATCAGGTGATTCCCTCAGAGTGATCCATGAAAGTGACTTGCAAAGATGCGTGATGTTTAAGCCCATCACCGACTCCAACTTGGATTTGGATGAGATACACCACCCAATGTAGTAAAAAAATGGAGTGGTGAGGCCTATAAATCCCCTACCGTAGCATGAAAAATTACACCGACCATGACCGCTACCACATGAACATGATGCTACAGACGCAAGGTTGACCTCTTTACATCCAGACGCACCAGTGCTAGATAGGATTTCTCGAAGCGGTTGATCTTACAACCAGAAATATTTCCATTAGGTAAGATACCCACAGATTTCTAGAGAAATAATTCAATATGCATTGGTTCTTCACGTGATCACCCATTGATCACATCAATAACATCTAGAAGGACATGGAAAGAGCATCCCGCTAACCTTCCAGATCACGTGAGACTTAAAATAAGCTAACATTGAACAAATATAAGGCATCCATAATATAAATTCTAGAAAAAGACTAAATATAGGAGACTTAATTAGAGAACATATATGTTGATCCTCATGCACTTTGCATGAAAACACTAGGATGTGTCTCTCAGATCACACGACACTCCTTTGGCATAATATTTGGATCACACAAAGTCCCCTAGAAATGCCAAAGATAGTCACGTAGTTCCCTCCAAGGCTCCCTGTCTCATGAAGCCCTCTGAGCATGCCATCCTAGCCTTGAAACGCTCTTTATAATTGATGCATAACCTACATTGTGGCACCGGTTCATTTCATATTAGTCTCGAGGTATCACCAGGGCATGTCAAATAACTCTCACGATTCCCTCTGGGCATGCAATATAGGCCTCACAATACCCTCAAGAAAATTTAGCTGGGACATGCGATGCCCTCTATGACATGTCATATTGACTCCCATTATTCCCTTTATATGTGTCAACCAACACATATGATGATACCTAGGCAAGTCAGCTGGATCATATGACACCCTCTAGACAAGTCATCTAGGTCATTTGATGACTTTCAAGACCAACCATCCAGGTCTTGTGATATCTTGCAGAAAACTAGGTCAGGTCAATAGGGCATCCCAGTATTTAATGACCTTGCCCATCCTCGGTGTGTAAGCCCTGATTATGGGAAAAAATTAGTGTGTAAGCCCTGATCAAGGGAACAATGAGGTCTCTAATTCCTACCATAACTAGGATACATAGGATTCTTCTCTTAGGTCTGAGTTCTATATTAACCATCCCATGGGATGTCTTAGTATATAAGTCCTGCAACCACAAGAAATGAGACTGATCATTTCCCATCCCTTATTTCTCACATAGAGTATTTATCATGTGAGATTAGGGAGATATAATGATCATATAATCTACATCATAAGCTTATAAAACTATCAAGGATACCACAGAGTGTAATTCCTGACCAATGACATAATATGATATGTCCCGATTATAGGGAAACATCAGTGCACAATCCTAGATCAATTGAACTATGTGGAATCTAATTCCTACCATATCCAAGTTACGTAATATGCATTCATAAGTCCCAATATCAAACTCAAATGGGCAACCTACTTAGTGTAAGACCCATCATATATCTAAAATTTCAACCATCAGGACCTAATCATTCCCATGGGATGATCATTTAACCTCATCCCATAGTGGATTTAGAAATTAACAGAACTACGATGACACTAATTCCTACCATAATAAGGATATGTACAATGCATGTTTGAGGTCTGAGATCCATATTAAACATCCTAAGTGTTGTCCTAGTATGTGAGTCCCACAATAATATTCAATGAGGATGATCATTTTATACCCCTTGTTTCTCACACCAAGCATAGCTCACATGGGCTTTGGAAGCTGCAATGAACACCTCATTGGAATTATGAATCTCAACCAGCCAGGAAAATCCCAATATTTAATCCCCAATGAATTTTATGACATAAAAACCCCTACACATATAGGTATCTACCTTGGAATGAGTCATAAGGGTGTAAATAAACAGTGATATCTCTGATTCTCTCCATAAGTGGGATATGAAAGACAAATTCCCAGTACTCGAGCTTGAATTCCCAGTGCTTCAGAGCATTCATATATATCCTTTCCGTACAAAGTTAAACTTCATAGGTTTAATTAACTATGTGGATTTTGATTCCTGTTATAACTAGGATATGTATAACACCTCATAATGGATCAATCACCTTCTCGAAATATCAACTGCCTACCTGTGTGGCAGAAAATCCTGAAGTAATTGGTTATATGGATTCAACATATAGAGTATCCATCCACCACTCAGAAACAGATAAATAACCTGGGATACAAGCATATGGATTCATTAAAGAGTTCCCCTTTCTCCTATTCATTAATGAGGTCCCCTTTCTTTTGTACACAAGTAGAATTAATCAATAATCATAATCGGTCCCATAATGGGATTAGGGTGAGATTCATGAAAAAATATTAAATCTATAAGAATGACTCGGAGTAGGAAACAATTTCCTCCAAAAGGGTTTAATGAGCCCAACCCCCATCCTCTCAACCAATGTGAGTCCCTAATAATCATAGGTCTGAAACCCTAAGTGACCACCTAACACTAGAATGTAGGTATGTACCCAGTCACAGATGAGGGAACTATTGGGAGTATCCTTTTATGAATGATAATGGTGACTTGATATTAATGATTTCTCAAGAGACCAAACCCCCCAAAATAATCCATTTGGTCAAACCAAACCCACCACAATGATGGTTCCTCATTCACCTCTTCCCCATCAAACTTAAATTGGTGAACCTAATGTGAATCTCTTTAATAAAAAATTATTGGGTTATAATCCATCAGGGAATTGTTTTGCACACTATACACATAAAAATGGTTTACCCAATGTGAATCTCTCTAATAAAAATGTTATTAGGTTATAATCCATCGGGCCATTTTTTTTGCACACTATATGCAAACAAAAATAGGGAAATTCCAACATGAAACTCTCAAATGACAGAATGATCAGTGATGTCAGGCCACTTTTTTTCAATTTTTACACAAAAAAAGAAATAAGAACAGTATGATCATACAAATACTCCTCTTTTACCAGGGTTCTCATGAAATAATTCCATCCTCGTTTTGAAAAGTCCAAATGAGCAGAATGGTTGGATCGGGACTAAAAGGAAAATTATGTTAACCATGAATATCTGATTGAGAACACATCATGCCTAATATATTTTACTAATTGGTAAACTTGTTCTTTGTTTTATGAATGAATATATATTTATCTCTCATCTACAATATCCTAATCCAAGAAAATGCCTCATTCATCTAGAAAATTCTCCAGAAAATCACATATGGATGCAACCCCTGTGGGTCACAAAATGATCTTACCCACTCGACAACTCCAATTCCAGGTAGAAAATGTGATGTTCTATGATTTCCACTAACATGGTACAATACCAACCCTGGAAGCTACCCACGAGGGTCTCTAACCATGACAAATAGTGAGTCCGCATTGCCTAAGAAAAGATGTAGCTAAGCCAATGACCCTTGTCACCACAACCAACCAATTTAGGAGCTTATCCCCAGAGTGCAATATCTGCCACCTTAAATATATAATGAAGGGGGACTAGGAAGACCAATATGAATACCATTTGGTTTAGGTGGTACTGAGGAGGGCACCTATCAACCTCCATCACCATCACCATCCCATTGGTACACACCAGTCGCCTATTGAGGGTACCACCTGACACACTACTACCTCTAACATCCATGAATGAGAAATAAGGACCATATGGAAAGGAATGCACTGGATATATAGGAGATGGATCATATCTATACTCTTACTAATGATGTCTACTAGCATATTACAAAAACAACCAGTAAGAAAGATTATATCCTTTCTCACTCAGAACAAGTCTGGGGGAATATTCCCATAGTTGGAATTGGAAAGGTGAATATTTCTTACCCCATGAACAAAGTCCATCAAAATATTTTGGTGGTATAAGTAGGAAAATAGTGTGAACATATCCCCACTTCAATCTAAGACATCTACCAATATATAGTGGAATCAAAAAATGTGTAGGCTTATAATGCTACACACAATTTTCTAAATTGACAATATATTTTAGCAAAAACCGCTGAACTACACCACCATATTCAAGAACTATTGAATATAAAGGGACATGCACATATTTTTATCCCCATATCCATGACAGCTCATGATTCACGCTCAAATTTACCCAAAATAAGAAGGTAGGACGGTCCTTGTAGTCTAGCTTGGGTTATCGAATCCTCAGAGACCTAAGAAGTACCTACAGAAACGCACATTCTATGGATTTTTTTTGGATATGAAGTGGAAAAATTAGCTTGATTTATTATGGTTTCAAAGTATCACTAATATATTTAATTTAATTCAATTTAATATAATGAGTTGATCCTAGGTTATCACTTAGGGTGGATTGGACGTATTCCCTTTTCAATTATTTCAATTTATTATATTTGAGTTGAGTTCATTTAAGGATATCAAACAACTTCATCACTTACTAATTTTATACCAAAAAACCATAATAATAATCACCAATACACTTAAAGGATCGATGTTTTGAGAACTTCAAGGTAGAGGTTCGTATTAGCGCATGAAGTGTGTGGCCTAAAATTCAACAAGGAAAATGGAGTTTAAAAATCATCAAATAAAAATATCAATTAAAGAAGTGATTAAAAATTAATGGGGTGATAAATAACATCCAATCCAGCCCCTTTATACTCCCTTGTATCAACCCGTAAGTGGTTCATCCCTCCATTTATTCTATAGTTTCAATGGAAGTGGAAAGTAGACTCATAAGGGAGGAAATGGAGAAGTAAAAAAAAACACAATAAAATAACAATCACTCCACCATTGTGTGATAATTTCACAAGGTTTGGTGTGAATAAATTCACACCATGAACCAACGATATCTAATTGATATTAATAAAAACATAATAAGAGGATAATAAGAACTTTTAGTAAGAAACTAAAGTGAACTTAACAACTTACATGTGAAAGGAAAACTTGAGACAACAAAATCGCAACATAACATTACAATGAAAGAAAGCTCAAAATATGATCAAATACTCCACCACCACTAACTTAAATAGTAATTTTGGGATCCTTGGGTCCATAATCCAATAGTACAAAGCATCTCAATTAATTTTGGTAGGCCATAGGTGGGTGGAAAGTTGAGGGAGAGTTGATTTTTCCACCCTTGACTGGAGGTGGCATCCAACTTTCATCCACCAAACAGACGTGCTTGTAAGACCTTCTAGATGGCCGAATTAGAGTGGTAAATAGAATAAGAAAATGGATCCAAATATTTCTCCTAACCTCTTGTAATATTTGGGCCCATTTGGAGTTGTGTATTTGGAGATATGATTAGATTAGTGGGCTGTTTTTCTGGGCCATAGTATCTGGCCCATAATTTTATCTCTAAATTGGGCCGTGTAAATAACCATAATGGAGGAAGAATTAGCACTGTCTCATAAAGAATAAATTTTTCCTATATATGTATTATATCATCTCAATAAATTTGGGCTTCATTGTATTTTTGTATTGGGTCCCACATTCTCATTAGTGGGCTTGTGTCCAATCTTCCTTCTCTAGAATTGCTTCCATTCATCTCCCAATATCTCCATCATCCTTTATAAATCCTCCATTGATCCCTGAATGAAAAATGTTCATATTGAAGTTTCAATAAATTTACCAAAATATCAAATTAAAATATAGATAATTACATTCCTTAAAATCATATGAATCATTGGGTACTTTAAATGATGTTAAAAAATGTACCACATAATAGTGCATTTTAAGAAGGAATTACAATCATAATGTGAAATGATGTTCAAAGTGTAAAATTCACTAAAATGGTGTTTATTAATAATAAATAACATTAATATTATATATATTAACAATGAATATTAGCCTAATTTAATGGTTAATCACACCCCCAACTTTATTTTTTCTAGTCCCAAGCAAAAATGTATCTCAACAATATGAAATTCAAATCCCATTTTCCAAAAATATTTTACTACACAATGATCACCAAAAACCCTTATACCAAAAAATCATGAAACCCATAAACATATTTTAATACAAGATATTTTCATAATCATATCCCAATCCCAAGCCGATTCCTTTGTTCAAATTCATTTCCATATTTCATCCAATATCAATTAAGTATGAGGATGTGTTGTGTATCACAATAGACATGGGGGTTCATCTTTATTCAAGGGGGAAATGAAATAAGTGCTAGGTGGAATCACATTTCAATATTAAGATGAGTATTCAATATTTTTTATATATTTTTTTTGTTTTTTTTCAATTTTCCATGATAATAGAAATTGCACTCAAAAGAGTCAACCCCTGTAGTGAGACTTTGTCGATGACTCCCATGCTCAAAGACCTTAGGGCACCAAGTGAAGCCCACATACTCGGGGCATCATCTCGAGTTAGCTTAGTCAAAAAAAAAATTCAAATTAACAAAAATAGAGATAAAATTACTAACTCTGGTCTAGAAAACTATGGAGTCATGATCCCCAAGTGCCGAAAGCCACACATTAGGTCATTTCATTGATCTACGTGCAAATTTATTGTTTTTTTTAAATTATTTTGGAATACTCATATTAAAACTAAAATGATCACCAAACCTATGCTATTTATTTGGGGGACCCCATGAACTCAAACTAATACCACACTATCCAAAGGACGCGTGTTGTCATTTTCTTTTATTTGTAAGAAAATATAAACCATGAAATATCACATTAGACAGGAACACTTTCCAAAATCTATGCTCATGAAATTATACATGGATTAAAATCAAAATTAGGGCATGCTAAATTATTTGATATTAATTTTCAAAGTGTGCAATGTGTATTACCATGTTCAAAGTTAAAGTAAATTTTCCTTCCATTTACACAATTTGTTTTTCAAATCATTCATTTTTTTGACCCAAAAGCATTTTTTAATTTTATCTCCCCACAACATAAAATAAAATTGTCCCCAATGTTTGAGGAAATGAAGATTTAGAAGGAGTAGAGGAAGGTAAGGGAATTTCAAAAAGGAAATTGAAATATGAGGATCATGGAATGAAGTCACCTGGTGGTTGAAGTTGAAGTTCTTGTTGCTCCAATTTAGTCCTTTGATATCCATGTCACTTGCAGAGTTCTCTAGTAGAAAAAGGAAAAAATAAAGAAAAAAAACAATATATATATATATATATATTTATTTATATAATAAAGAAAGTAAAATATAAGTATATATATTGAAATTATAGAATAAGGAAGCAAAAAATGCTGTAGGTCAGTAGTAAGGGCACACCCCTGTCTCTCTTCGGTCCTGGGTTCGAGTCCCCACGGCATTGCCAGTTGTGATGGGGTTTTCCCCATGAACTACAATGTGGCCTTTTTTATATTATTATATTTTTATTATTTTTTTTTTGTATTTTTATTTTAACCTAAAATAAAATAAACTGATGATACATTATCTTCTTTTTAAATTTCTGGGTAAGGTATTACTCAAGGATCACACCACGTGACACAGATGAATATGGCGCTCCCCTTTCGTACCCATCCATACTCATAATATAAGAACATTTCAATAGTGTTTTTTATTAAATATCAAAATGATTAATGAATCCTATTTAAAATATAAAGTTTATTAAAACAACAAAATGATAGGAAACTTGAAAACGATGGGTTTCCTCCCATGCAGCGCTTTGTTCAACGCAATTAGCTCAACTTGGACCCCTAATTGATTAATTATTTTCTTCATCTAAGGTGGGTTCACATAATTATTCATCAAATTCATGTTTTTGGAATGGTTTAATGAATGTTTTGACTCTATGACCATTCACATTAAAGGTTTTACCATTGGTGGGATCTTGAATTTCCACAGCCCCATGGGGGTACACCTTATGCACTATGTATGGACCTGACCATCTAGACCTTAACATTCCTGGGTGTAAATTGAAGTTTTTAACTATACAAGAGCACAAATATTCTTGGTTCAAAATTTTTGACTTTGATATTCCTAGATTGGTAGGCTTGAACTCTATCTTTATAGATCCATGAATTTTCATAAGCCTCCATCCTTAGTTCCCCCAGTTCATTGAGATCTAATTTCATTTTTGTTCTGGCCAATGAGAGGTCATAATCCATTTTCTTAATTTCCTAAAAGGCCTTATGCTCAATTTCAACAGGTAAATGGCATATAAACCAAACTATATGGTGACATTCCTAGGATGGTTTTTTATGCTGTACGATATGCCCAAAGAGCATCCAAGAGTTTCTCATACCAATATTTCCTAGAAGTATTGACAGTTTTCTCAAGAATTTGTTTGATTTCTTGATTGGCTAACTCAGCTTGACCATTGTTTTGTGGGTGGTATGAAGTGGATAATTTGTGGGAAATTCCACACTTTTCCATGAGTGATGAGAATGGATGATTGAAAAAATGAGTTCCATGATCACTAATGATATCTCTAGGAATTCCAAATCTAGAGAATATGTTTTCTTTTAGGAATATAATCAATGTTTTATGATCATTGGATTTTGTGGTAATTTCCTCAACCCATTTTGAGACATAATCAATAGCTAAGAGAATGTAGAGGTATCCTCTAGAGTTTGGGAAAGGACCCATGAAATCTATTCCCCAGTAGTCAAAGATTTCCATCACTAAGAATGGAGTGAGTGGCATTTGATTTCTTTTTGTGATGGACCCTACTTGTTGACACCTAGGACAGCTTTGAAAAAAATGTGTACGAGTCCCTTGAGAGGGTGGTCCAGAAGAGACCACACTGAAGAACCATAGCATGAAGTTTACTTAGAGGAAAAGTGACCTCCACATGCCTCACTATGAAAAAAATTTAAGGATGGAATCTTGTTCAGATTCTGGGACACACCTCCTAATGACTTGGTCAGGGTAGAACTTATAGAGGTATGGATCATCAAACACATAGTTCCTATCATCAGAAAGGAATTTCCTTTGAGCTTGAGTCCCTAAGAATATTGGAATGACACCTGTAACTAAGAAATTGTCTATGTCAGCATACCAAGGATAGTCACTCATAGAGCATTGGTGTTCATCAGGAAATGAATCAGACACAGAAAGGTGATTTGAGTTGTCTTTGAATTCCATCCTAGAGAGGTGATCAACTACAACATTTTCAACTCCATTTTTATCCTTGATTGTGAGTTAAAATTCTTGAATGATAAGGACCCACCTAATCAGTCTAGCCTTAGCATCTTGTTTTTGGAAGAGGTATTTTAGTGCAGAATGGTCAATGAACACAGTGATGGGGGGGTCCTAAGAGGTAGGACCTAAACTTATCTAAGGAAAACACAATAGCAAGTAACTCCTTTTCAGTGGTGGTGTAGTTTATTTGGGCGTCATTTAAGGATTTTATTGCATAAGTAATGACATATGGAGTTTTATCACAACGTTTTCCTAACACAACTCCTACAACAAAGTCACTGGAATCACACATAAGTTCGAAAGGAAGGTTCCAATTTGGAGATATCATAATGGGAGGATAGGTGAGAGAGGATTTGAGGGTTGAGAATGAACCCTCACATCTTTCTGTCCAAAGAAATGGGTCATCCTTTACTTGGAGATCCCAAAGGGGATGGGATATTAAACTAATGTCCTTGATGAATCTTCTATAGAAACCATCATGTCCTAGGAAAGACCTCACTTCCTTGACAGTTTTGGGTGATGGAAGTTGACGAATGAGGTCAAACTTGGATTTGTCAACTTCCATCCCCCTACCTGAGACTAGATGGCCTAGAACTAGTCCCTCTTTAACCATGAAATGACATTTTCCCTAGTTTAGGACTAGATTCTTTTCTTCACATCTTGACAAGACTCTCTCTACATTCCTCAAACATCCCTCAAATGTATCCCCAAACAGAGACAAGTCATCCATGAAGACCTCTAGAAAACCCCCTACCATGTCTGAGAATATTCCCATCATGCACCTCTGGAAGGTTCCAGGGGCATTGCATAACCCTAAGGGCATGCGTTTGAAAGAAAAGGTGCCAAATGGACATGTGAATGTAGTCTTCCCTTGATCCTCTAGGGAGACCTCAATTTGATTATACCCCAAGTACCCATCTAAGAAATAGTAGAAGGCATGACCTGCCACTCTCTCAAGGACTTGGTCAATGAATGTTAAGGGGAAATGGTCCTTCTTGGTGAATGAGTTTAGCTTCCTATAGTCAATGCAGACCCTCCATTTACTACTCACCCTAGTTGGAAGAATCTCTCCATTCTTATTGGTTATCACTGTGATTCCTACCTTCTTGGGAACCACTTGGATTGGTCTAACCCACTCACTCTCATCTATGGGATAGATGATACCAGCTTTTAACAATTTCATAAGTTCTTTTCTAACTACTTCCATGAGATTAGGATTGCGTCACCATTGAGGTTGACGACATGGCATTGAATCAGATTCCAGAACAATCCTATGAGTCCCGATAAGTGGGATAATCCCCGGAATATCATACAGGGTCCAACTAATGGATATCTTATGTTTCATAAGGACATCTAGAAGCATACTCTCATGATTGGCTTTAAGAGAAGAAGAAATGATAATAGGATGTGTTTTATTGTACCCTAGGAAGGCATACTTGAGTGCAGTGGGAAGTTCCTTCAATTCAAGATCAGGTTGGTTCAGAATATCTGCAGAATATTGGGACATTGGATCAATATCAATTTTTTTTCTAGAGTTTTAGATAGGATTGATTCCCCACATAGAGAAGTTTCAGCTACTAGATTGGCTTGATCAGATTTAGGGAAGTAAGTTGGAGTGGTCTCCATGAAAGTGGTTTCCTAAAAGGTTTCACTGATTATTGGACCTAAGACTTAATCACAAGAGCAATTTGAAAATGATTCAAGCCAAAGAGATAAAATTCCTTCATGTGAACAAAGAAAATCAATCTCATCATGACTTAAACATCAATAAAATATTCCTTGATGTTCTATAGATTCATTATCAATTCTTTCTATCATGTTTAATTCATGAATGTCCTCATAATCCCCTATTTGTGAGATTTCATTATAGATGTTCAAGTCTAGAATCATGTTCCCAAAGGTGATGGTCATGTTCCCATTTCGAACTCAGATAACAGAGTTGATTGTTGCAAGGAAGGGACGACTGAGGATAATTGGGGTTTGTTACCTATTTCCTAAGTTTAGATGGTTATCAAGGATAATGAAGTCAGTAGGGTAGATAAAGTTTTCAACCATTACCAGAGCATCCTTTAAAATACCCTTTTGAACCCTAATGCTAAGATCAGTAAGTTGAAGTGTGACAGATGTGGGTTGGAGTTCTTCTAAGACAAATTGGCAGTACATAGTATTGGGAATGAGATTGAAACTAGCATCTAGGTCACAAAAGACCTTGAAAACTTTTCTCTCTCCCAGTTCAACATTGATGTAAGGGAAACCTGAGTCTTTCAACATAAGAAGAATGGTCCCTTGAATTGTGGTACTCACATTAGCATCCAAAAGGAATTGGTTTTTATGTGAAAATATTCTTTTAAAAGTGAAAAAGTCCTTAAGGTACTTTGAGTAGGCATGTATGGTTTGGATTGTATCGAGAAGGGGAATATTCAACTTGACCTTTGAGAATATTTTCCTCAATGTTTCACTCAATTCAGGCTTGGTTTTCCCGCTAATGCATTGAGGAAATGGTGCGTGTTGTGGAGTTGTTTGTTGAAGAGTTGTTTCTTTGACAATGTTATCGTGTTTTCCAGTTTGATCATTTAGTTCATTTGAATTTTTATCCAAGTTTGAATATTCCAGTGGGTTCTGAATTAGTTTTTCAGGTTTCTCAATTGATTTCCCACTTCTTAAAATAGTCACAACCTTTATTTGTTCATGATTTGTTTGAGTGAAACTTGACTCTCCCCTTGAAGTTGAGGATGGTACCGCCTGAGTAGGCATGGGTGCCTTTCCAGTTTTGATGGTTTGAAGTTCTTTTTTTAGGGAAGATACTTCTGAGTTCATCCTCTCCATTTGTTTTCATAGTTTTTCTAGTAGGCTTTGTGGAACAGTTTGGGTTAGTTCTTGAGAAGATTGGTTTATCCCAGGGGGATATTTTGGAGGTGGGATGGTTTGTTGAAAATGGAACAGTGGCTATTGGTATTGGATAGGTTGGGTTTGGAATTGGTTATGGGTTTGGCAGTTCTGATGGGGGTAAGGATTTTTTCCTTTCGGTTGGCTAGGTTGTTGTTTATCTTTCCAGTGGAAGCCTGGGTGGTCATTATACCTTGGGTTGAATATGTTTTGGTATTGAGGCTTTTTAAAGTTCAAAGAATTTACTTCTACTGGGGGTCCTTCTAAAATAACATCCTTGATAGATGGAATGGTTGGGAAGTTGTCTGTCTTATGGTCATGTTTGTCACAAATTGTGCAAATAGGGTCAACAGTTTGGATTTAATGGACTTTCCTAAGGTCTATCTCTTCAACCTTCCTAGAGAGTGCTGCGAGTTTAGCCCTAAGGCTTTCCTCTTATCTAATTGTATTAATTCTATTAGTTCTTTGTGGATTTTAAAAATAAGGCGAAGTTCCCCATGTTTGGTTTTGTTCAGAAAGGATTTCTAGATACTCGTAAGCTTTATTTGGGGCTTTGTTTTTAAAGGTTCTATTACACATCATGTCAATGAATTGTTTGTTCCATGGAACCAACCCTTCATAGAAAATTATAAGTTGTTAAAGAATAGAAAAACCATGGTGTGGAACCATGTTTAGAGTTTATTTGAACCTCTCCCATGTTTCATAGAATGACTCTCCCTCCTTTTCAAAAAAAGTTTTGGATGCTCTTTTTAATTGCAATTGTTTTGTGGTGGGGAAAGTAATTTTTTTAGAATTCTCTTTGTAATTGGCCCCAAGAGTTTATGGATAATGGTCTAAAATTGTTTATCCAATTTTTACCTCAATACTTTAAATAAAAAGGAAATAGCCTCATCTTATCTGATTCTAGTTGATGTGGGGTACACATGGTTTCTACAATGTCATTGAACTTCTTAATGTGAAGGTATGGCATCTTGGACTCCATTCCATGGAATGTGGGAAGGTAGTTTAGGACATGGGGTTTATAGATGTAGTTGGAATCACCTAGGGAATTGTGTCTAATGCATGAGGGGGAATTGGTCCAGGAAGGTGTGAGGTAGTCATTCATGGTTTGATTAATTGCATTCCCCATGTTTGGGGCTCCCTCATTTGGGTTCCATTTTGGTTCCAACTCAGGTTTATGAGTTGGTTTCTTTGAGGACCTTCCATTGAAATAGGCTCAATTTTTGACACTAGAGTATTAGGAAGATTAGGATCTAATGGAAAGAGTTCCCTTGGTGTACTTGACTCCCCATCCCGAGGACTATCCACCCTAACTAGATGGTTTGATTGATCACGGGTGTAGGCGGACATGCGCCAAAAGAAAAAAAACAAGAAAGGGAAAAGGTAAGAGAATTTGGATGAGAAAACAAGAAATGGGGGAGAATAAAATGGGTGTTTATATGACTTACTTTGGTCCCCGTAAACGGTGCCAAAATTTGATTCACACTCAAATTTACCCAAAAGAAGAAGGTAGGACGGTCCTTGTAGTCTAGCTTAGGTTATCGAATCCTCAGAGAACTAAGAAGTACCTACAGAAACGTACATTCTATGTATTTTTTTAGCTATAAAGTGGATAACTTGGGTTGATTTAATATGGTTTTAAAGGGTCACTAACAGATTTTAGTTAATTCAATTTAAAAGAATGAGTTGATCCTAGGTTATCACTTGGGGTGGATTGGACGTATTCCCTTTTCAATTATTTCAATTTATAATATTTGAGTTGAGTTCATTTAAGTATATCAAAAAAATTCATCAATTACTGATTTTATACCAAAACAACATAATACTAATCACCTATAAACATTAAGGATCAACGTTTTTAGCACTTCAAGGAAGAGGTTCGTATTATCACTTGAAGTGTGTGGCCTTAAATTTAACAAGGATGATGGAGTTTAAAAATCATCAAATAAAAATCACAATTAATGAAGTGATTAGACATTAATGGGGTGATAAATAACATCCAATACAGACCCTTTATACTCCTTTGTATTAACCCATAAGTGGTTTATCCCTCCATTGATTCTATAGTTTCAATGGAAGCGGAAAGTAGACTCATGAGGGAGGAAATGGAGAAGTAAAAAAACACAATAAAATAACGATCACTCCACCATTGTGTGATAATTTCACAAGGTTTGGTGTGAATAAATTCACACCTTGAACCAATGATATCAAAGTGATATTAATAAAAAAAATAAGATGATAATAATAACTTTTATTAAGAAACTAAAGTGAATTGAACAACTTACATGTGAAAGGAAAACTTGAGACAACAAAATCACAGCAAAACATTACAATGAAAGAAAGCTCAAAAGATGATCAAATACTCCACCACCACTATCTTAAATAGGTATTATGGGAGCCTTTGGTCTAGCTTACAATAGTAAAAATCATATCAATTAATTTTGGTCGGCCATAGGTGGGTGGAATGTTGAGGGAGAGTTGATTTTTCCACCCTTGACCTGAGGTGGCATCTAGCTTTCACCCACCGAACAGATGTGCTTGGAAGGACTTTTTGATGGACGAATTTGAGTGGACCATAGAAGAATAAAATGGATAACCAGATGTATACTAACCGTCTGTAAACTTTGGGCCCATTTAAAGTTGTTTATTAAGAGATATTATTATATTAGTGGGATTTTTTTCTGTGCCACAGGATCTGGCCCAGAATTTTATCTCTAACTTGGGCCACCTAAATAACCACAATGGAGGACTAATTATCACTGTCTCCTGAAGAATTATTTGTTCCTATATATTTATTATATCATCCCATAAAATTTGGGCTTCATTGGGTTTGTAATGTGGGTCCCACATTCTCATTAGTGGTCTGGTGTCCAATCTGCCTTCTCTAGAATTGCTTCCATTCATCTCCAAATATCTCCATCATACTTTATGAATCCTCCATTAATCCCTGAATGAAAAATGTTCATATTTAAGTGTAGATAAATTCACCAAAATATAAAATTAAAATATGGATAATTACATTCCTGAAAATTATATGAATCATTGGGTACTTTAAATGATATTAAAAAATGTACCACATAATAGTGCATTTTAAGAAGGAATTACAATCATAATGTGAAATGACATTCAAAGTGTAAAATTAACAAAAAAGGTGTTTATAAATAATAAATCACATTAATATTATATATATTAACAATGAATATTATCCTCATTTAGTGAATAATCAGCTCAACAATCCAATCATTGTGAACAGGTGGATATGCCAGAGAAGCACATATTGTTTTCTCCCACTGAAGAGAATTTTTGGCATATTATGATAAAAGGAAAGGAATTGGACCAGTATAACACTCTTGTTCAAAATGGGGATCATTAGGTGAGAGAGGAACATAACTTGGGAAATGAGTACATTCCTATCAAAAAAGTATGGAAGAATATTCCAAAGTCCCAGGATCGGGTTCATATCCCTATTCCAGTCAGGGATCACCTAGTGAGAGGGGAACATGCATTGGGATAGGATCACATTCCTATAGAATATTTCTAACTAAATTATCCAAAAGCCTAGGATCATGCATATATTCCCATTATTATTGGGGATAACCAAGTGAGAATGGAAAAAGGCTCAGGGCATGGTCATATTCTTGTCAGTGAATATTTCTGGAATTTTCTAACTGATCAAAGAATCCAAGTGAATATTCATACTTTCATCGATGAATAACTGCACCCGCATAATTAGAAGGAAATACAGGAGGAGTCTCATATCCCTTATCCAATTCCAGATGTCTATTGGCATATTTCTATGGGGAATGCATATTCAGAGCAGGTTCATATTCTTGATCCAACTAGGGATCAACAATTGAGAGAATCACACATGTTAGGGTGGGATCATATTCCTACCATGAAACTCAAATAAAATACTACAAAGTCTTAGGATCATGCTCATACTACCATCCCGACCGAGGCTCACCAAATGATAATGACATATGCCTCATGACATGCTCATATTTCTGTCAATAATGAGATAGCTCATTAGTATATTCTAGAAGCTTCTCTATAGAGGGATCATACTCCGATAGAATCCGATGGTTATAACCATGTTCTAGAAATTGTTTTACAATAGGCTCATATCCCCACACAATTCCAAAAGGAAGTTAGTCATATTCCAACCACGATGTAGGATGTTACTCGTATTTCTGATATGCTCAATTCTAGTGTCCTTGGGGTCATTAAAGACACAATATCAACACCACAAGGGTATATTAACTCTTAAACTGTAGAAAAAGATGATCATTACAATGATAGTCCTTCTTGTGGTAGTGTGGAGATAAATCACATGGACTCTTCTCTAAACATCCATTGTAGTCAACCTTCCCATGGTGATATCTCCCACAGACAAGGAAATCCCCCCTTTCCCAAACACCTCTGTATAGAGAGGTGTTTACATATTCTTATAAATAGATTTTCGAATATCCAACACCTTTATATAGGGAGGTGATCAAAATTTGGAATCAACTGCATATATTACCCCATAAAATTCCAATAGCGCTCCACTCTAGTTAGCAGGAGACCCTCAGAATTATGTTTTATGGTCTGACCAAATGGAGGTGTGTAAGTTTTATTAATATGATGTAGAAATTTTTCAAATGGAGAGAGTTATCCCAAAACAACATTCCCATCATGTTCTTCCCCCTCGCCACTTCTATCTATGAGATTCTAAATGAGTTAGAAAATAAGTGCGTGCCTTATCTACACCAAATTATATGGGATACTCATCTATGCCTGAAATATTAACTTTTACCTAATTTTGAATATGATTTTCATCTTCATATAATATAGATAATCTATTGTCAGCTAGACGTAGCCCCTATCTTCATTACTTGAGATTCAAAACTGGAAAACCACACAAACAATATGCAACATGCTTGCTGCCATTGCACCACAACCCTTTGAAAATTGATCTCCAAAGCTACATAATACATCAATATTCGATGATGGGGAGAGTAGAGTGCATTATATTTTTTGTACCCCTAGAACAATAGAACCATTTAGATATGATGTCCTATAATGTCATCGATTCTAGCGAAATTAGGGGACCATATATTGATCGGGCCATTTGTTCACTACCACAAAATTACCCCTCTTCAACAATGCCCAAACATCAAAAATAGAGGGAATGTATAGACAAGATGACTTTAAACTGGGCCCCTAGAAGGAATGATAATTCATTCCAAGCACATATATTGAAGTTTTTCTCACCCAAACAACTTTTTATAAAGAATAGTTTTCACAATGAGCTTCCATCTCTCCCCTCTTCCTCGTAAGCACAGCTGCGCCACATAAAATGGGCCAAAGTAGCAGATACCATAGATGTTTTCTAGGAGAATAACCATCTCACAGGGATGAGAGAATATCTACCACAAAATCCACCTCTAAGATCTTCAATTATCTAGAGGATTTAGGACACAATGGTAGTTGCATCCAATAAACCCCAGCCTACTGGGATGGGGGAATTTATATCTCAATCACCATAACCATATGCATCACCCCCTGAAGGGTTTATGGGGATATCAATGGTTATTCCAAATCAACCCTACCCCGTTGGGATGGGGGAATTTATATCTTCATGTCTGTCTTAGGAGTCATCAATTCACCAACCAGAATCATTGGTTCTCCAACAATAGGACTAATTAATGCCAATTACGGGCCCAAATAACCCCCAGCAATAGGATTGGGGTTTCTTCATCATCACCACCACATATGAAACCAGTATTTTCTTGGTTAGGTGGAAACAATCAAAGGTTGATGTCTCAAATGTTCCACTAACCATAAGAAAAACATTTTTTAGTCAGGGATTGATCAAAAACCATAATAAAAAACTCCATCAAAGTAACTGTTTATAGACCAAGATGAGAGGAGTGCATGATGAAGTCAATTATAATCCATCAGATTCATAATAAAAAATGACCCAATATGGATAAGGGTTCGAATGATGACCCTAATGAAAGCAGTATAGAATCATCCTGTTGCGTCGAGAGTAATGGTACAACCCCCATTTCCCAATATGCCTTTGTGAATGTCAACACTATCAAAATGATAGATGTTATCGATCAATATTAATATGAATAAGGTACCAACATGGAATATGTACCCTGAGAGGAGGGTGATTTGGATTCACCAACTGAGGATGCATGAACCTAGAACCAGAGAAGGATCCGAAATTTAGCACCTCAAAATAATGAGTATCCACCTATCCAGTGGAACACTACCAATGAAAAAGGAAAATGTGTGGCTACATCCCAATCACCACCTGAAAGAGTCGAGGTTCCTTCCATGGAGAAAGACTTATCACAATATGAGAGTGATATAGAAACTCTTAGATGACTCAATGAGGAGATACTTAAGGGAAATATTCCCACTGGGTATCATCTTCAGGAAAAGACAATTTTTTCAATCTTATAACTGATCCTCTAGTGAGGGAGGTATCTAAGCATCAAACTGGATCCATATCCATGCATCAAGTCTACATAAATGAGGAAGTTGAAAATGATTGTGACTTCCCTCCGTTGTGGTGAAAACATCTCCCTCGTCATGTAAATTATTCAGTCTTAATATGAATTGAGAATCAGCAGGAGAAAAATCCAGATCCACCTCCTCAATCACCACCCACTCCCTGAAAATGGGATGTGACTCAAAAAATATTTCCCCCAGAGCCACTTAACATCATAGAGTCAATGGATACTCAAATGGGATCAATGGAAGAGTGACACACACCTATGAAACCTAAGAGAAATCTATATACCAAATGGGTGGATGATACTCCACCTCCATGCAATTTTGTAAATCTTACCTTTTCCACTTTTTTTCCAGTGTGAGATACCCCAAACAACATCTCACGCACTTCATATCTCGATGTGGGCCAATGATAGGCCCTCGATATCAATCAAAGGGAAAAACGATGAGGTGTGTTGTATAGAATCTAATAGGGCCAACATTTGTATGGTACAACAACCAACCAGCAGGATCTGTTAGAGGATGGAAATAATTTCATCATCAGTTCCATTATAATTTATGCTCTACATTGAGGAAGAAAATGATCATTGACCTGAATAACAGCATATAATGTGATACCGAGAGGGTTTCTAACTTCATATCTAGTTGGAAAGGTATAAACTATTCAATAAACATCTCTCTATCATAGAAATAACTAATGGAACTCTGTACTGAAAACATCTAGGATGAGTTGCAGAAACCTCTGATCCAAATGAAGTATCTAGGAGGGTTCTGTGAGTTCATTGAAATAGTAAAATATCTTGAGGATACCATTTAGTAAACCCGATCAAAAACATGAATCATTCCCATAGAATAGGGGAAAAAGTATGAAAATTAGAAGCTATTGTTATCACTCTCAGGCTAACAGTAGTACCCATCCAATATCTCAAACAGGCCCCGAACTACCTAGAACCTCTTATAGAGTAGTGATAACCACAGAATCACCCTCATCCAGAAGCACAAAAAAACCAAGGTTTCCCTAGATTTTAGGAATGGATGAATAAAGAAAACTCCTTCCAAAATGAATATGTCCCAAGTTATTCTTTAATAGCCATAGATAATAACCTGATCACTCTACCACATCCTAGGAAGCTTGATTAGGTCAACCTCACCAACCATCATGACTAATTCCATTTTCATATAAGATTGAGTCATAAAATCCTGAACTATTTCATATTCAAATATTTCTTCCAAGGAATGTTCAAAAAATAGATAGGTGGTGTTAGATAAATCCATAGAGCAGGTGGTTTTCATAACCATTTCCCATTTAGAAGAAGAAGGTGATGGGAAGATAGTCCTTACCAAGTGTACGTGGAAGATCGACAACTTGATGAATCATTAACCTGTTGACCGAGATCATTCCACCCTAAGAGCACATATTCATAGCCCACAATAGGTCCAACTCCTAAGTAGACATCAAATATACCTCCAAATGGTGGGTGCAATCATTGGATGTAGGAATAAATAGAAGGGTAAGAGTCATATTCTTCTCCAACACATGCTCTAAATCTTGTAGTTTTCTTCCCTGTAACATCCGTAGTATAGACACTGATCCACCAAATAGAATCCTAATCATATGAAGAGACCATTTTTGGTTCTGTCAACATGATACACTTAGAGAACCCCATATATGATGATGAATATGCTTCATAATAGGATTTTTTCACACATTACCAGGGAACAGGAGGCTGCATGCATAGGAACTAAGGATACGAGGGACAATATGGGTGTGGTAAAACCCAATATTATATCCACATCACCCCAGAGGATATATATGTAGTTGATACTCATGGGAAAGAGATCCAATAGGATTAAAAGAGGCATGGAGGTTTACTAGAACCCTCTAACGATCATCCTCACAATATTTCCTTGCATGAACGCTTAGAAAAGGATTGATTGTTTGATCAACCCATGCAATAGATAATTCCAACATGAAATACTACACTGGAAGTAGATAATCCCTCAACCTTTGTAAAATCACTGGACCATTCCACCTCAAATGCTTTAGCTCATAAGACACATGTCCCGGAACAAACCCACATTGATAAGTGACATCCTCTGGCGTAAAAGTAAAAAGTTCTAAAATAGTTGGTAGTAATTCCAACCAAGATATCAGTCCTTTATGTGTTCCATGTTTAAAAATAAATTAGGGAGGAAATTTTTGAATCCCATTAAATCCAATTGGAATTAATGATAGAGGTAATTGCATCTGAGGTTTATCGAGTGGAGACTATGTCAATAGAATGTCAAGACTCCATCTCATTCACTAACCCAGATTAAGAAGAGGTCATTTAAGGAAAAATTATAACCTTATATGTTTGGAGAGGACTCAATAATGTCAACATCTATAGGGTCATGATTGATAATGGATTTAGGATCAAACTCATTCCAGTTCAAAAACTCCAACAGTTAGGATATAGCGAAGGGGATTTGTCCCCCACAAAACTGACCATTTAAGGGTACGACAAGTATGAGAGAAAACCTCTTGATAAAATAAAAATTGAATCTCAGTTTAGGAAACTCACATAAGATACTGATTTTTTGGTTTTCCAACAAGACACCACATTTAATTTTCTTCTTGGAAGGCCCTGGCTCTATAGGTACTTGACGATACCTTCAACATTCAATTAGAATCTGAGGAATCCAATCAATGGAAAGGTTGAAATAATTCATGGAGACAATTCCCCCATTTGAAACTTATGAATCCACATATATTGAGGTATATTTCTATAAAAATGTAAGAATAAAATCAATAGTGGATGATGACATACAGGCTGTAACCCCCAATAAATTGGGAACTTCCCCTGTAAATCCCTAGAGTATGCTCGATATCGACTATGTACTCCCCAAAAATCTAGTTGTGGTAATGGACTTGCCCCCAAAGTTCTAAGCCCCTTCCTTCCCCAGTGACAATACAAAAAGAAATTAGCTCTGACATCTCTCTACAACAAGTCAAGTAGTAGGGGATGATAATATCTTTTATTATAGACTCCGTCACCCTGATAATGATGGAAAAGCCCCTATATTTCCATCATCATTTGAAAATATCTCCTCAGACTAGGATTTGGGGGAAGATGAGGATGACCATTAAAAATTCCCCTCCCACATTAGAGGAAGGCATTTACACCACCATTGATGAGCTATGACAGATAAGTTTGGGGATGAAAGAAGACCCATGAGCAACTCTAATTACTACCACCATTCCCATCAAAGAGAAATAGATTTATATTTCATTTATAAAGCAGCCTCAATTTGTGTTTTCTTGGAACTACAAAGAAATACCTAGACTGAATCCAGATGTGTCTACACACCATCTAGGATTAGTCGATGAACATAGAGGCTTCAAGAAGGTATCTAGGAGGATGCACCCCTCTCATTCCACTAATCTAGAGGTGGATGTTGGCGAATTAATCAAATCCAAATTTGTTCGAGAAGTGAAATACCCAAGATGTATTACCAACATCATCCCTTTTAATAAAAATATTGGGAAGATTAGGGTTTGTAATGATTTTAGAGACCATAATATGCATTTCCCAAAGTATGGTTTCCCATTTTAAATCATAGAACTCTTGATCAATGCAACAAATCCCTTCCAAGACCTATCCTTCATGGATGAGAATTTGGGGTAAAATAAAATAAAGTTGTCCCATGAAGAAGAATAATCAATTTCCTTCAAAGTACCTCAAGGAATATTTTACTATCAGGTCATTACATTTGTCTTGAAGAACACTGACTCAAGATATAAATGAACCATGCCTCATATATTTAATCCATTCATGGGAAAAATAGAAAAATATTATGTCAATGAATTGGTTTTCAATTATTGATAGTGATGTGATCACTTCAAATATCTCTAAAAAGTATTAGATAAGTTGTGAAAGCACAGTCTAATGATAAATCCAATGAAATGAAATTTCTAGGTAACATTAGGGAAGTTTAGGGGATTTTTGGTATGCCACCATAATATCAAGGTCAAACCAGAGAATACTAGTGCTATTTTAGAAATTTCACCCAACATAAATCCGAAAGAACCAAGGGAGATACAAGTGAAACTTGCCTAAATTCGGTGATTCATAACCAAAATAGCCTACACATCTCTCCCCTTTATCAAAGTTATGATGAAGGGAATCGCCTATCAATGGGATGATGACTGGTAGAAAGGCTTAAAAAGTATCAAGTAGTATCTTCTTCACCCACCAATACTGATGCCTCCGGTGGAAGGGAGGCCACTAATCTTATATGTGGCCACTATAAAAATATCATTGGGCTCTCTCCTCACATAAAAATATTATTTTGGGATTGAGAACAATATCAAAAATCTTAGATAGACTATGCTAGGTACTTGGACCTGATACTTTGATGTTGAGAAGAACTACCTTGCATTCATCTTTGCATTTCAAAAGAAGGGGAATTACATACCACACCATGAAGTCCATACGGTCTCTCATATTGATCCGTTCAAGTATATCCTTGGTTGTCCCATGCTGACTAGGTGATGAGCGGTCATTCTGAGGTAATATGATAATCAATTGTATCATATAATTAAGTGAAATAGAAATCCTTGGATGATTTACTTACAACACATTCTTCCCCAAAGAATACAATGGTGTACATCAATCATCCATATGAGGAGGTATTTTATTCCCATGATACTCCCCAGATATGGGAGCTGTACTTTGATGGCACCTCTCAAAGTCATGTTGGTAAAAGAATGGAAAACCTGAGGTTCAGTCAGGTGGGATTAGGGATTTTATTTCAAAAAAAATTAGTTTTCCCCACTCTTTCTCATTGTCTGAAGGATACATGAATAACGAGGAAGAATACCATGCCCTCATTACTAGCTTAGAACTATCCCTATAGCTGCACATAGCCTACCTGAATATCAAAGGGGATTCAGAACTAGTGTTAAAGAAGATCAACGGATAATATGACATAAAAAGGAAGAAATATCCCCACTCACTAGCTACATTAAGGGACTGATAGAATAATTCCCTTTTGATCCCACATTACATCATGTTCCCCAATTATAGAATGTTCGTGTTGATGTATTGCCTAATGCAACCATAGTGCTGGAAGAACCAGATCAGAAGGAAGAAATATTTCCTATCACACATCAAATAATGGTCTCATCGATCATCATAAGTGATATAGAAGATATCAAGTAGTTGAACACCACCTTAGAGTGTGATAAACCAATGAATACCCTTGGATGGATGGATCCCATAATTAGTTATCTCTATAATGGGACTCTCTTGATAGACTGAGCCATAATGAAAAATATTCATCTCCATGTAGTGAACTTCACCCTCCAGGATAATCCAAATGAACAGAAATACCTATAAAAGTTTATATTTGATGGAATACTCCTCAAATTCATAACAGAATGAGATATTTTTTTCTTTCATGGAAGAAGTTCATGAGGGATCTTGTGACTCCCATAAATCTAGAACTATGGTCTCCCACAAAATCAGGAGGCAAGGATATTACTAGAAAACTGTGATACATGATTGTGTGGAATTCACCAATAAATGTCATGTAATCCATATCCATTCCAACTTTATCCATAAACACCTAAAATTGCTACACATATCTAAATATTTATGGTCATTTTTTATTTTGGGAATGTATGTTTCAGGGTCATATAACTACACCAAAGTCTCATATTAGCGGAAGGTTTTTAGTAGCAGTTTATGAAACCGCTACTAATGTTTTTTAGATAATTTAGCGGCAGTTTATTAAACACCTCCACTAAATATTTTTATTTTTCAAAAAAGCCAACACTTCTCCCTCGACCCCTCAATGCTTCACCACCAACCCCCCAAATCCCTAAAAACCCTCATTTTCTCCGATCCCATCCCTCACCACCGATCTCATCCCTCTTCGTCGATCCCAACACTCACTACCCATCACTACTGGTCCGACCCTTACCAACCTCTCCGATGGTTCACCCCGACCCCCCACCCTTCATGCTTCACCCTGACTCCCGAACTCCCTGAAGCCCTACCCAACCCCCCTGTAGCCTTGTTTCCAATCCCAACCACAGGTGTGGTCATTTTTGAAAGAGATGATTTTTACGGTGTTTCTGATTAGTTTCCACTTATTGGAGGTAGATGTTACTATGAAATTATTACATTTTGAAATTATAAGCATGCTTTTAATGTCTAAATTCCATTTTTTGGAAATTATAAATATGTTGGATATACCAATGGTTTTTTGAAAATATTTCTTAGTGATTTGAGGTTGGTATAAATGGGTTTTCACTTGAATACCATGTATTAATTTTTTTAAATGGAATGTTTTATTATTATTATATTCTTCTGAAATCTATTATTTCCTTATGAAATGATTATCATGTTTTGAAATGGGTTTTGACAAGATTATGATTTTTAATGTGTGAAAAATAGGTTTTAAATATAATTTGTTTTGTAATTGAGGTGATGACCTCAGAATGTTTTAAAAAATGTTGTTTTAATGTATTTAAAATTTGTATTTTAAATGTGTACATGTTTTAAAACTTCTAAGATGTCTTGTTGGATTGTTTTAAATTATTGGATGGATGTGGTTGTCCCTTTTTCCTTTTTTTTTGACTTTCAAAGAAAAAGAACCTTGTTGAAGTGTAGATTTGAAATTTTTTAAAAGAAATGGTTGATTATTATGGACCTATTAAAACATTTCAAGTTGCGTTCCTATGTTTTCTTAGGTAAATAAAGCTCATTGGCCATGATTTGTTTTTTCAAAGAAGAGACTGCTTGTGTAAGGGTGACATTGAAATGTTTTAAATGCTTTTGTGTTATCCATAATTCTTTATATTATATTTGGTAATTATTTTATGAAAAATTAAATGTATTTTTCATTCCAAGACATGTTTGGGTGTCAAAGTAATATTTAGAGCACTGTTTTTAAATAGTGTATACAAGAGGAAACCCTTTATTACCACTTTCTCATTTAACACTTGTGTGGGTTTGTGATAAATATGCGATGCTTGTTGTTGACCATGCATGTGAAGGTGATACTTATGCCTTGAGTGTATGTTATGTATGTATGGGGTACTACATCATTGGGTGTTAGGGTTGAGTGTAGTTATGGTTATTACTCATGTGTTAAACATGTATCATCTTCACTGTGCCTTAGTTCCACTATTGGTCATGGGAAACTACGTACTAATTGGATGACCTAACTTATTTCTCTATTTGGATCACATGTTTCTAGTTTCAAACTAGTCATTATAGTAACAAGGTCTAGGTAGGGGGTTCTCATCATGAGGCTTGTGTTGGAATCATGGTTTTCAGTTTTATATGTAGAATAAGACGATAGATAGATAGTTCAAGTGGTTATGAAAATATATGATTAACTGATTATCACATTAGTATTCCTAGGGCAGATTCCAGGAAACATTAAATTATATGGTTACTTAGTGATTTAGGGGAGTTTTATCTAGTTTTATAGTATATCATTTCCCCTGATTTATTTATTATGGAATCTTTCTTATTTATATTGTAATATATGGTTACTTAGTGATTTAAGGGAGTTTTATCTAGTTCTATATTACATCATTTCCCCTGATTTCATCATTATGGAATCTTTCTTGTTTATATTGTATTTTTATGTAACTATTTTTCTTACCATTACATGGAATTTATAGTTTGTGTCTTACCTTTACATATATATCTTTGTACCCTTACACATGCTTTGTATTTTTGGTTTTCACCCTTATGTAAACTATACTTACATTTAAAAAAGTGTTGAATACCTTTATTCAAGTGATTCTTACCTTTACACAAGTGCTGCTTACCTCTACGCATGTGCTAAGATACCCTTAAGTGGCATGAAAAAAATGTAAGTTACCCTTGTTAAGTGAACTAGATACCTTTAAATAGTGTATGGAATTTATGTTTTTCTTTTGCGCGTGCTTTAGAAAATTCTTATTACCCTTATGTAACTTCTAAGTTCATTTATACAACTTTTTCTAGTTACCTTTACATGACTAGTTTAAGTAAAATCTTACCATTAAAAAACTTTACTAGTTACCCTTATGAAATGATTATAATTTGTTCTTACCCTTACATAGAATTATAATTTACCAATATACAATATGTGTAAAATTAATCATATCTTTATGTGAGATGTATATTTTAAAGGTTACCTTTACACAAATTAAAAAAATTATGAGGTACCCTTATGTAGTTTGTGAAAAAATTATTTTACCATTACGTGGGCTATATTGGTATAATATTTCCCAATTATATTTAAGTAGTAGCGTCTCTCATCTGTTTGAAGGGTTGAAAGCCTCTATCACTAGAAAATGATACCAGGAATGAAATACATTGATTTTTTTGAATTTGAGCATGATATGTTAAATAATAATATGTTTCTATTATAATATCTAACTTTTGTGTTTTAAATTTATGATGAAGAATTAGGAAACACCCATGTGTAGAAGATTAAATGGATTTCTAAAGAAAGTTATCCATTTGTGTTTTTTATATAAATAGAAACTAAGGAAATAAGTGGATAAATAATAATAAAGACATTTAGACTTTCATGGATTCATTATACTGCTTTGTTGAGGCATTTCTAGTTGCCCTATATTTCTTTATTCAGTATAAATTAAAGAAGGGTCAAAGTTCACTACTTTACATCAGTTTCTTCATCAACATATTATAATATTCCAAATAGTTTTATTATTTTTCAAAAGTGTCTGTAATTCTTATTTCACCGATGGTTATACGTACATTTAAAAGTCAGTGTATGGTTATTTAATAGATTCATATTTTTTCAAAATGTAATTATGTTTCTATTACTATTTAGTAATATTTTGGTGTTTTAATTTATTTTTCAGAATGTATAGACACATTGTGATATATATGGATAAAATATGGATCACATTACCGAAAAACACACCTTAGTATGCTAAGGGTTTGGAGGATTTTTTATATTTCTCAATTTCCAATCAATCTATGGATATGAGAATAATATGTTCATGTTAAAAATGTAAATCTAGAATATGGTTAAATAGAGATGAAGTTTATGAAAACTTGATATTGAATTAATTCCCTACTCATTATATGTGTTAGATTTGGCATGGATAATCGAACATTACAGAAAGGTTGAGTACTGATGTCAATCAATAGAATAAGCTCCTAACTTTGTTGAAAATTGAAAATGAAATGAAAAACATTATCAAAGATGAATTTGACATTGCATGACACTAACATCATCATAAAAACATATCAGAATAACCAGTTAACATTGCTATAAATATAAATGTGACAAGTGATGTTTTCGAGATTGTAGGACAACCAGATCAGGATTGTAACATATCATTGGATCCTCCTCTTGATTCTATGGAGAGTAATGTAATAGAAAAATTCACTTAGAAGACAGATGATATTTTATGGTTTAGTTGATGATGGAAATCAAGAGTTTTATAGTGGATGTTTGAAATATTCAAAACTTTCTTTTCTTTTAAAGTTGTACCATATCAAATGGATACGTGGAATTAAAAATAAGGTGATGTCCATGATATTGGAATTGTTGTGTGATAAATTTCCTAAAGAAAAGATCCCTGAGTCTTTTTATGATATAAAAAAAGTTGTTTGCAAGCTTGTTCTGAATTATACAAAAATACATGCATGTCCCATTAATTGTATGCTTTATTAGGGAGAGGATTCAATCAGACAGGATGAAAAAAAAATTCTTCTTCTAAATGGAAGCCTATGGGTGATGTTGGAAGTATGAATCAATATACTACCATGAAAAAGAAGAAAAGGAACATACCTACAGAGGTTTTGCATTAATTCTTTTAAAATCCTTGATTTCAAAGATTATTCATGTCATAAAAAACCTCCGAACAGATGAAGTGAAATTATTTAGATAATAATAATGACTGGTTAATGAGACATCCAAGAGGTTCAAAATCATGGAAGAAATTTGATTCATTACATCTATATTTCTCATCTGATCCTAGGAATGTTTGATTGGGCTTGGATGCTGATGGATTCAACCCATTTGGGACTTTGAGTACCAGTTATAGAATTTGGATGGTTCTTTTGATCCCTTACAATCTGCCTCCATGGATGTGAATGCATAAAACACATTTTATCATTTCATTGATTATTTCAGGAAAAAAATTCCTGGAAGTGATATGGAAGTATACTTGCAGCCATTAATATTATAATTAGAGGAGTTATTGAGAATAATGTTGATTCATCTGATGAATATTCTAGAACAATGTTCAAAATCTAAGCTTCTCTAATTTGGACCGTTAATGACTTCCCTAGACTTGGGAATTTATCTGGTTGGAACACTTACATGGGTTTGTCTTGTCCTGTTTCTAACATTATTTTTGAGCCTGAATGACAACCCCACAGTAAAAAATTATGCTTCTTGTGTCATCGAATATTTCTCGACACATCTCATAGATTTCGGTTAAATAAGTCAGAATGCAATGGTTTCATTGATTGTAGACCACCTCTAAAGATGTTAATAGGTTTTGAATTATTATAAAAACTTGGGAATGTTGAAATAGAATTTGGGAAGGTTCTTTATTTGAATTATAGTGGGAAACGAGTTCGAAATGCATCATCAAGTGAAATCATAACACAACAATGGAAGAAAAACAAGTATATTCTTCAAACTTCCATATTGGGAATTTAATTTTTTGATGCATAACATTGATGTGATTCATATTGTTAAGAATGTTTTCAAAAAGTTTATCTTCACATTTTTTAATGAGAATGGAAGGTTAAAAGATCATATCAATGCTCGGAACGACATACAAGCAGTGAACATAAAGCGTGATCTTTATCCAGATGAGAATGGAAGGTATTCTCTGACCATTTTTGCAATGAAAAATAGGGATATGGATACATTCCTTCAAATTTTAAAACTTGTGAAGGTATCTAGTGGGTATTCAAGTAACATGTCATGGTGTGTTATCTTAAAGCATCGTAGGTTACATGGATTTAAAAGCCACAATTCACATATTTTTCTACAGTAGTTACATCCAATGGAATTGCAGACATTTTTACCTGAAAAGGGTAAAACTATTGTACTCTAATTTTGCACATTTTTTACACAATTATGTGAGAAAAATATACACCCATTTTAGCTTGAGAGACTTCAGGAGAGATTTTTTTGACACAGTGGGAAATGGAAATGATCTTTCCTACACCTTTTTTTAGTATCATGATGCATTTAACAGCGCATTTGGTTGAGGAAGCTAAATTAAGAGGTCCTATACATTATTGATGGATGTATAAAATAGATAGGTAGTTATTTATTTATATGTTTTTCATTTTATTAAAAAATTCTTGGAACTTCATTAAATACATAATTATGTTTTTTATTTTATTCCATAGATATCTTGGGCATTTTAAATCTTACGTGAAAAATAAAGCTCAACTTGAAGGATCTATTTTTGAAGTCTATTTGGAAGAGGAGTGTATTAACTTTTTTTCTAGATACCTAGATAACATTGAGACAATATTTAATCGAGTTGGACATATTGATGACCCATCGACTCAATCTAAAATACATGTGTAATCAAAAATCTTTCCTACTATTGGCCGATCAGTTGGGTGGATCTCAAATTTTACTTGATAGAAATGGAATTATTACAGGCACATAGATATGTTCTTCTAAATATTGAAATTTTAGATCCATTTATTGATGAGTTAAGGATACAAACAAAGGTACAAATGAGATTATGAACATGAAATGAGAAAGATATTACAAAATATTTTAATAAAGAGATTGTAGAATGGTTTTCATGATGTGTAAGTTCATAAATATTGAAGTAAATACTAATATTAGGTTGAAACATATATTTTTTAAATCCAATAATGTATATTACTATTTTCAGATCATGAATACTGATACTTGAGAATAGTTTTCATATTTTTTGTAGTTTCATTCTTGAGGTTCTCTAAAAAAAAGCTAGAAATTTTGATGCTTAAAACGTGAATGGATTTCAATTTCGTTCATTCGATCTAGAAGAGAGTTTGAAAACACACAATAGTGTCATATTTATGTTTTTTGAAGTGGAATATAATGGAATTTTGTCTGATATTATCAAATTAAACTACCAAAAACATTTTTCATTTGTTTTATTCAAATATAATTGGGTGGATATTATCAGGGGTGTTAAAAGTTATTCTTTTCAATTTAATTATATTAACTTCTCTCGCTTGATGGATATTGGTGACCATGAACTACATTATTCGTATATCTTATCATCGCAAGTGAAAATTTTATATTATGTGAAAGATGTCGTGTATGAAGGGTGGAGTGTAGTTTCTCACTTAAAACAAAGAGTCTTGTATGATATGGGTGATAAAGCAGAAGATTTGACCTCTAACATTGAATCCCATAAATAGAAGAAGCAGACTTTTTTTCCCATACTGATATTGAAAATATTATTTTTTTGAAATATATGTTCTGAACTTAATTTTATTTGATTAAATGACAGGAATTCCAAAGAGGAATCATTATACTAACACTGTGGGGTCAAAGAATTTTTCCTAGAAGATGATTGACTTTGATAATCTTTTCAAGAGTTTAAATATTTACTATAAAAGGTTATCTATTTAATATATTAATTTTTTGATTTATATTTGTTTAATGTAGTCATGGAGTTGAGACCAATAAGCATCCCAAACAGAAGTGTTGTTGAATGTTCATAAAAAATTCATGGGAGTTTTTTTAATGAGTCTGCCAAAGAAGTTGGGGTATTAATTTATTTTCCATTATAATAGCATATTATCAGTTGTTAATATGTTAATATATATATATTTTTAATGTGATTTAAATTTGATTTATAGTTAAAAAACAAATAACTATGGAATGTCAATCCCACACAGTCCTACTCAGTCTCCCAAGATGACCTAGTTGGTAAAGTCCTTGGGAAAGTGCATCTTGGTCAATTGCATGGGATGGGTTTGGGACCATTACCATTTTAGGTCTTTAGTAGGAAAATGGGGATTTCAAGTGATGAATGGTTATGAGCAGTCAAATCACACAACTTCAAAATCATTTAGTTCACAAAATTTTATTGATTTTAGATTTAATTATAAATATACAATATTTTTTAATCTTTAATATAATTATCTTAGAGGTGTTGGTAGTAGGAATTCGAGATGTAGATGGGGAGGGTGACGAGCATAGTTCATCACTGGGAAATGATTATTGGATAGTGTTTGTTCATGTAATTGTCCGTCCAATGTGATAATTTCTTATATTTTTCTATTATTTTAGATGGGATTGGGAAAATAGGTGCCATATGTATGTGATGTATAACCATGTGTCTATATTCTATGTTTAAACAAGCTATGGATATTGAAATTTATTTATGATTATATATGATGTTTATTTTCTTGTCTCTCATTTACATATAGGTTGATATGAATATTATATTCTACTACTTCCCACTTGTTTTTCATGGTGCCTTACTAGCCAAGAACCATGTATTAAGTGGCCCTATATGATTCAATGCATAGACTTTGACAACCAACTGAGCATGTCTAGGTAAAAATGAAGTTATTTCATGGTAAAATTTTAAGAAAGTTTCATTCATTATTATCATAGGATTATATTTATGTTAAAATTTTAAATTGTCCTTTTTAGTGTGATTATTATGGTAACGAATATATTTATAGTGTTTTTTTATAATATTTTCTTGAAAATTATTGATACATTCTAACTAATTTATTTATGCTAGATTAAACTTATTTTATTAATAATTCTTGATATAATATGACAATTTATTTTATTTATATAAAATTAATTATTTTTATTTATAATTAATGTTTAATTTCTATTAATTTACAAACCTATAAATTCAAAATAGCATATTATAAATTAAATATATTGCTTTCACAAGATTATTATGAATAGTTTGTTAAAATGGTTCCTGAATATTGTGTTAATATAAAAACATGTTATAAGATCATTATTTCTATGTAAATGAAAAAAATACATTTCCAAAAATTATTTTCAACCTAGAATTATATTGATAATTTATTACTGATAAAATGAAATATTTAAAAAAATAAATATCCTAGAACTAAGATCTGAATTCTGATGTTTTTTATGTCATATCATGTGTTAATTTGAATCTATTATTCAAAAATAATGTTAAATCAAAGTACGATGTCAATATGAACTCATTTTATTAAATATAATTCTATAATTATATTAAATTATGTTTATTATGAAAGTATGCTAAAATATATTAAATTCTATTAAATCCATTTTTAGCATGATGTTTTAAAGTTTTTTTCAACATTACTTGAATTTTATATGTGATTTATTATGCATGATAGGTTTTAAATTTAATTATGAAGTATAGATGTGAACCATGAAGTAATTTTATTGTAATTATGCAATGAATTAAAAAACAAGATTTTATGTTAATAAATGTGATAAAAGTATTGAAATTATTTAAAAATAAGATAAATTGAATATAAATATTTCATGAGTGCACCTATGAAAATTTTAATTTAATTATGGTATAATACCATGTTGGATTCATGAAAATTTCCATGATGGTTATGTATTGGCATACCTTGTTAATGATATATTTCCCTTAAACTACATGTTTGGTTATTGTGGTTGCTGATTTATTTTTATAAGGTAAAACTATGTGGAATTAATTATAATCAGATTAGTTTTGATATATTTAGTATAATTTAGATATGATATCATGTAGTAGATGTCATTAGTGAGGAGGAATGGACATCTTGTTGAAATATGTTCTAGTGGATGGTTTTTTGAATGATGATGTGGTAATTAAGTATTTCAACAATGGGTTGATGTAAAAGATATGTTTTGATAATGAATGTGTTTTTCTATATCATATTATGGTCTTGGTGTTGTTTTTATAATTCATGTGATATTTACTAACCTTATGTTTTGATGTTGAATTTTAGGAGTATTCAACTTTAAGTAGTGGATAATGAATCAAGGAAACAAAAATGTAATTACATGGGTTGAGTTTCTTAAAATATTTAGGAAGTATTTTATTTTCCTTGTACAAGTTGATGACTATATAAAGAAACCTAAGATGATCTAATAGGAGTTCGGGATGACTTCCCTGAGTTATGAGTCAATTTTTTTTAGAAGTGGAGGGTGAGACAATAACTTAATGTTCAAGCATGGATCTATGCTCTAGGTTGGGTAGTTTTAGCTATATTCAAAATAGTGAGTTGATTATTATTATTTTCATTATAAAATAATAGGGAATAATTAATACAAATTTCATAGGGTTTAGTATGCTTCCAGTTCTTTGATGAGTTATTATAAATTCTTTGGTTTCTCTCTAAGGAGTGGTCCATATTTCAGATGTATCCCACAGGGTGATAATATTACTAGATGTTTTCTGAATTGGAAGAAGTGGTATTGAATTTGATCCTTTAATTAAGAGTGTTGGAGGTTTGTTCATCGTGTTTGAGAGGTATTTCCCAATAGTGGTTAATCTTTATGAATTCATTATTCAGTATTTTTTTATTATTAAGGAATAAAATCATTTTATAGGTATCTAATGTAATGGATAATGATTTATCAAGCCTTTATTTTATGTATTTTGGGTGTTGGGGGTCATGGGAGGATGTTTGGGGGGAGAGTGATAGAGAAAGTATTAGTTCTATCTGAAATTTCAATTGATAAATTTTATTACGTCATGACCAAGTATGTTTGTCCATGTCTTATAAGTCAATGACATATAATGATATGTTGTGGTGTGAAAATTAGGTCATTGGGTTTTGATGTTATTTTGTTTAGCTAGTGGTAAATTATTTGTGGCATCGAGAGTAAAATTATGGAATAGAGGTTAACAAGAGAGGGGGAGGGATGAGAGAAGTGGCAGCTTCTCACTCTAGAAATTGTTTTAGCTAGGGTTTTTGACATTTGGCGCCTCCGATGTCTACTGCGGATCTCCTTCCTCGGGGTAGATTCGACTGCTACAGGTCTTTGGTGGCAAGCGTGCGCAGTGGGACACAGCTATTTAAACTGTCGACGTTGTCTGGAACTCAAGATGATGGTAGGACCTCGAGAATTGCAGCTGGAAATGTTGAAATGGAGGCAGAGTCTTTTGATGCTGTGAAGAAGAAGATCTCTGCCGTGGATGCAAAGATCGAATAGATCTTGACCTCTGACCCTATGAAGTTGACGCCTGGTTTTCACGATGGTGGGTCCTCGGGCGATGTGGCTGGAACAGAGGGCAGGGAGGTAGTGATGTATGATGGTGTGATGATGCGGCACCCTATTGCGGATGCAGAGATAAGACGATGTTTGAACTCTGGTTCTATGGAGGCTGTCGCGATTCGTGATGGCAAGTTGAAAGAGATGATGGAGGTTGCGGGTGTACCATCTGGAGTGGGCAGAGATTCTTCTCTCACTAAGCCGTTTCGGGGTTTGAATGGAGTGGACTCCAAGGGGGCATCTGTTTAAACAAGCTATACTGATCCTATTACGGAGTCGGCTAAGGCAGTTCACCAGGAAGGAAATCACGTCCGCTCCTTTGCCACCCTCAAAGGAGGACCTGATTCTACCATTCGAAGAAAAAGAAATATTGCTCACATTAAAGAGGATCCTATTGCGGTCTCCGAACGGCTCAAAATGGGTTATTTATCTATCATTGCTCAACTATTCCTTCCTAAAGGTTCACTACCTATGAAAATAGAAGAAATCACGGATCATGTTTCATTGATTTGGGGATTTTTCTCATGGAAGTGTTTCTCGCTCGGTCAAGGATACTTTCATATACTTTTCCGCACGGAGGAATTGAAAACCCGAGCATAGGGCTTTGGATCCATTGCCCTAAAACCGGGAATTATTCACTTGCGTGAATGGGATAAAAATTTCAATCCCATGGAGGTTGGTCACACTACTACACAAATTTGGGTTAGAGTGTATGGCTTAAACTGGATACTTTGGCATCCCAGAATATTTTATGATATTGCCTTATCCATTGGTATTCCAATAAAAATTTATAAGGAAACGGAGGTTGCTCGTTTTGTTCAATTTTCTAGGTTTATGGTAGAGGTTGAGCTGGGTTCTCCTCTTATTGAAAAGGTAATGATTGTGACTGATGATGATATAATATAGTTGATGATTGTGTATGAAAAATGCCTAAATTCTGTAAGGACTGCAATGTCATTGGTCATGACTTAGCTTCTTGTCGACGGTCTTTAGTCTACAGCTTCTGTGATTCGCGTGGTCACAACGAGAATAATTGTCTCAGGAAGAGAAAATCTGCCTATAATTTGAAATCTGACCCTCAGATGTTACATGAAGATACTAGGCGTGTGGAAGACTTGGGAAATGTTTCTTATCCTTCTAAGAATGAGGCACAAGATGTTACTCATGTAGAGGCATCTAAAGTTAAAACAAAGGAAGACTGTCCCGTCTCATACAAGGTTAGTGCTCCCTCTTCTGGAAACAAAAAAGAAATCTTGGGTTGATATTTGTACGGAAGAAGAAAACCATCAGGTCGTTGCGCCTCCGAGAAAGGAACAAGCTAGGGAAGAAGAAGCTCAACTACATGAAACTATGGTTGACTCAGTGGTTCAAAAAGGTAAGAAAATATTAGATTTTGACTCCCCAGTCATCTCTATAGCTCGTCATTCTACTTCAAAGCCTATTGTGGATAGTGAGGGAATCCAACTTGTTTCTTACAAGAAGACAATGCCCTCGGTTGCTTCCCCAATGGTGGTTGAGCAGCCTATTGTTGAGGAAATGAAGCCGCCAGTTTTTAAAAATGTATCTACTAAAAAATGCAAGGATGACTCAGTGGATAGCTCAGATTCTGAGAGCACTGATGTAGAGACAATTCAGGAAACACTCCAAGTGCTCTTGAACATGGCAGGTGCAAGCAAAGGGAATATGAGAGGTCGGGGATGCAGGAGTGGAAGGGAAGAGCTGGATTCTATTAGAGATGAAGAACGAAGGCTTACCAAGTGGCTGCTGAAGAAGATAAACAGATAGTTTCTTTTTTCTTGGGTGTTCCATGTTTTCTCTTTCCCTTGTCATTTGGTAATTTCATTTTCTTTCTTAAAAAAAAATGGAATAGAGGTTAAGATATGATTGTTGGGTTCTATTATTTTTGGTAATATCCAGTCTGTTTCATCATGAACATAGTCACTACATCATGATTTATAACTTGTGTCTTCTTGGTCTTGTGTGAAATTTCATGAACCCTAGGGGTTGTGTCATGGTTTTTGTTTGGTGTGGATAATTTATAAGGTAGATAATCATGATCTGCAAAATTATTCTTGGAAATAAATTGTACTAGAATGGTGGTAGTAATTACACCACAAACTTTCTGGTTTATATTGAAATTAAGATAGTTCCCTGAGTTTTAAGGGGAAATTGTTAGGGGTATTTCACCATGATCCTAAAAAATGTGTATTTTTATGAATCTTTATGTCATTATTCTTTTAGTAAAACCATGATTCCATTCATTTGAATGTTTATCATAAATTTGTAGAGTCTCCCCCTTAGTGATATATTCCTTGTTTTAGTAACACCAAGATTCTATTCATTGTTACTATTATGTTGTTCTAGCTACCAGTTTTGGGGTTGCAGAACCTGCAAATTGTTTTTTTTGTCATTCATGATATAGAAGCAGTTTAAAACGCGACTATACTATGGTAGTTTTTAGGATGGTTGTTAAAATATCCACTAAATATGAAAAATTGACTTAATGCCAGTTTTATCCTTATGAACGACATTTTTTTTCAATAAAAGGTTCATACTTTAGTAGCGGTTAAAACCACCGCTAGATTGCTATTGTTTTTTTGAAGTGAAAACCGCCGCTAAAACTAAAAAAACAACCATGAAATATGTGTTCTATTACACTTTCCAGAAATTTCCACTAAATGGAAGGATCTACCACAGGTTGATTGCCGACACCAATTTTAGCAGTAGTTTTCTAAAACCGTCACCGGACCATCTAGCGGTGGTCTAAACCGCTGCTAGATAAAAAAACCACCGCTATACATGCATTTTTTCATAATGTATCCCCCGACCAAAACTAAGCAGTTCAAGTATATCCTTACTACTACTGACTTGTTATCTAAATGTGATGAAGAAATACCCCTCTATGATGTTGGTACAAAGAACATCATTAACTTTGTAATGTCCCATATTATCACCATGTTCAAAGTCCCTCACATAATATTGATGGACAAAGACACCAAATTTTGTTCTTTAGAGTTGAAAATACTATACCAGGAGTAAAATATCAAGTTCAATCACTCATCTCGCAATCATGAAATGACATAGGGATAGATATAGGCCTTTAATAAGACTCTGTAAAATATACTCCAGAAGATGGTGCATAGGGATAAAAATTCCTATCCATAAAAACTCCTCCATGCTTTATGATCCTACCTTACCGCCAAGCATACTGCAACACAATAAATTCTATACTCATTGGTGCATGGGATCGATGCAGTGTTTACCATAAAGGTCCAGTTGAATTCACTCCGAATAGCCATTTACAGACAATTTTTAGATGATGAGAAATCAAAAAAGTATCTAGATGAATTGGAGTGGCTCAATGAGAACATGTTCCACACACTACACAACCTGGAGGCCCATTAGAATCAGAACACACATGAATTCAATAAAAAGGTTTTGCAACGTTAATTCCTCTAAGGAGAACTAGCATTGTATCTTAGGACCCCAATGATACTAGGGAAAAATCTACTAAATTTGGAACCCAATTGGGTAGGGACTTACATCATTCATAAGGTCTATCACAATGGGGATTACTCATTGGACACAATGGATATGGAGCATTTTACAACCCCCCCAATGTGATATTTCTCAAGAAATACTTTTCACAACTATCATCATATAGGAATCCACATCATTATAAGCCCTAGAAATTCATCCTGATAACATGAAATTAAATTGTACAAACTCATCCTGATTACACGATGTTAAACTGTACGAAATCACCCTGGTTACATGATGTTAAAATGTTTGAGATCATCTGGGTTTTTGGACGATAAAATGAAAAAGATCATCCTTGTAGCAAGATGAAAAACTGCAGAGCACCTTAATTCCTAATAGAAGGACTTTAAACCACACAGTACCTCACATCACTACCACATGACGTTAAAATGTATGTTTGAGGTTCTTACCTCATGAAATTAAACTGCACAAAAAGAACTATCTCACTAACAAATCACCGCATACGATCTTGATCTGTGAGTAGGATGGATGAGACGTCCCCATCCCTTTGTGAGAGTCAACTCCACCTAGGGAATTTATTTATTCAATAACTATGTATGGATTGATTCCTGACAGTTTGTGATATGTATTGACACTTGAACCTATAGTTTTGGTCCCACCACAACCTGGTTTTTTTCCTTCACACCAAGTGATCCATGTCATTTCTGCATGACATTAACTACATAAGTTTTCTAGAACTATATATTTTCTGATTCTCATATTCAATGAGATAAGTAGGGACAACTCAATACTATATCTTGTTCTAGACACCACATGATGAAAAATTACCCTATATTATCTTTAATTTCCTCTGCATAGTGGGAGGAACCCTTGGGATTTTTTATTTGTCACACCGAGCGTAGCTCATACGAGCTTAGTAATTTCACTAAGGGTTTCCCCTACCCAAACAAGGCTTGTAAGCTTGTGATAGGACTTTCATGGTCCTGAATGAAAGACCATAAAAGGAATATAATGAGTTTTTCCACATGACATTAAACTTAATGGTTCATGTCCCTTACAAAAAACTATACAATCCTGTGGACATTACCTGATAGGACCTCCATTGTTGGTTTTGGTCTCCTCTCACACCTACATTAAAGAACTAAATGTGACTTGATTCATGACATCACATGATATGTAGTGATGCATGGGTTCCCAATCCTGGGTCCATTCGTGAAGAATATAAAAATTATGCCTATCTGTTTATAAGCCAAACATGCATAGGGAATTCATCCTTCAAGAAAGACATTTTTCTTGATTCCTATTACCATAAGATATGTATAGAATCCATGATTTCCATCATTGGGTCCAGCCACAATTTTATTTTTCCTATTGGGAAGCCCATGCATTTACCATATGACGTTAATCTGTATGTACCCTCAAGAAATATGTGTGGATTGATTACTATCATCATTGGATACATAGTGACACATGGGTCACCAATCTTGAGCCCAACTACAACAATCAATGGAAAAAATGCTCACCTCTGCATATGAGTTAGACTTGAAAAGAGAGTTTCTCATTCAATAATTATAGATGGATTGATTTTTATCACCATATGATAAGTAGTGACATCCAGGTCTCTAATACTGAGCTCAGCTGCAACAACTCATAAGAAATGAGTTCCAACTACACAGGGAATGAGTCACATAGGCTCATTTTCCTATGTACAATCTAGATCTACATATGGATTTTTATGCATGTAATATATCTTTCACACTCTTTTCACATTGTTCCCCACATCTTTAATGCATGAAATTTACTTTCATGAAAAATTTTCTTACCACATGACATTAAACTACATGACAATCTTCCTTACCGCACGATGTTAAACTATATGACAAATTTCCTTACTAAAAGATAATAAATTTCACATAATAAATCCCTACTACATGACAATAAAATATGTAGACCATCAACCATTTTTCATCCACTATCAAAGGACCAGAAGTGCCTCACCCCTTCAACTGGAGTACAAGGTGCTTCCATAATCTTTTAAGTTCCCCCATCCACAAATAATACTTCATGTCTTGATCATCTCAGGTTTCCATTAAGATTACATGGACCTTGGGAAAGATAACTAGCTTTAAGGGACCATTTTATTAACTAATATCATATGGCTATGGCTCCTGTATATGTACCTATAGTCATCAACCAAATGTGCCACTCTACAAAATGGAAATTCAAATCCTTATGAGCCCCGAAATCATAGTTGAAGAACTCAACACCTCAGTTTGATCTCAACTACTCCTAGTATGATTTTCACATATCATTACTAATGACTTGATAATCTCAATCCATGATTTAAAATATTCTCATTCCCCACTCAGAAATAAGATGAGGTACTCTCATCCCTTAGTTTCCTAAATGAGTTCTTTTGCACCATCCCAAATATGAGGTTAATCTCCATCACGACCATAAATTGTCCGTGCTTTGGACCAAGCTATACGACCTTAAACTCTAGCCAATAATGGTCCAAATTTCAAGCCAGTAAACTACTAGAGAAAGATAAAAAAACTTTTCAGGTTAAAAACCTGAAAAGGGTGGCTTGAGAAAATGTCAAGTCTTCACTCACTAAACTCTCCATCTCTGAAGTTTAGGAAAAAATTTGGGCACAAGTAAAGAATACATAATGCTCACATGGTCTAAACTATAGCCCTATTAAAATCTATTCTATGCTAGGTGGATCCCCAGGTTTAGGAAAAATTTAGATTTATGATTTTTCACATCTCCTTGCCATGAGAATATGTTCGTTAGTTGGTGACATAAATTTTAGGGTGCTCAAACCCTTCTTGGATATTACACTTTTAGAAAATAAAAATTCTGAATTTGGGTACCTTGGATAATCGTAAATGTTACATAGAACTAAAAAATATATTCATCTTCAATGGACCCTTTTATTTTCTATGCATGTATGACTATGGCTTCTACATATGTGGTTATTGCCATCATCAAAATGCATCACTCTGCAAAAAGGAAATTTTAATCTTTTTGAGCCCTGAAATCACTACTAAAGAACTCATCCCCTCAGTGTGTTTGAAACAATCTCGGTATGACTATATCAAATCATCCTTCTGATTCTATCACTTTGGCTCATGACTTACAATTTACTTACCAACCTATCTGATTAGTTTTGACATCTTTTACATCATGTCTTCATGTTTTGTACCCTTTCTCAAGGTATAAATGCGACACTCCGTTATTTAACCTTCGAAGGCCCACACATAATGATTCAAATGCATAAGGAATAGGGCTTGAGCTTTAGGATCAAGAGATGAACTGACCTAGGGGGCCAAAACCCTTCCTATATAGATTTCCTCTCATACCCAACCCCATCATCTGGACATTTGAGTCTTCAAAAATCATTTATGGACCTCATAAATGAGTGGAGATCATCTTTTTCTTGACCATGATACCGATGCATTAGAACCTTGAGACACCAAATAAAGGAATATCCTCTTATCCAGAATGTATATTCAATCCTAATGATACTTAGAAACACCACGGTGAAACCCAACATCTCAAAATGTAATAGGACATCCCTGGTATGTCTACCCCATCTCATATTCACAGACTCAAACTTTTGGGTTAGGACTTACATAACTAGATTCCAAATATCCATACAGATCTATCATCCCTAGTATTTTTACCTCAACTAATAAAATCTAGATAAATATTTCATATCCCCTAGAAAAGATACCACGCTTCAAGAGACCCTTTTTTGACTATGAATGCATGCAAATGCCTCCTGAATATGTGCTTATGGTTGTTAACTAAATGCATCACTCTACAAAAAGGTCTTTATAATCCGCATTATCCTAAACAACACCATGATAAAAACAAACACCTCATTGTGTTTTGGGTCATTCCTGACATGTCTAAACCATATTCCTTGACCATTGATCAGGTCCGATCTAAAATACCCAAAATTACAGTTATAGAAGGTATGATCTAAAAGACCTTAAACTACAACTATAGAAGGTATGAGATAAAAGTACCTAAACTACATCTATAGAAGGTTCTACCTAAAATAATATAAACTTCAATGATTGAAGGTCTGATCTAAAAAACCATAAACTACATATATTGAAGGTCTGAGCTAAAAGACCCTAAACTATAGTGATAAAAGGTCCGAGCTAAAAGACCCAAAACTACATCAATAAAAGGTATAAGTTAAAAGATCTTAAAATATAGGAAAGAAACCTAAACTATATAATGTATGATGTAGAAGACCCTAAAATACATCAATAAAAGGTCAGAGCTAAATGAATCTAAACTACAATAATAAAAGGTCTTAGCTAAAATAACCTAAACCAAAATGATAGAATGTATAAGATAAAAGAATATAAACTACAGAACAACAACAATCTAGTCATCATGAATAGAAAATATTGTAAGGCCCACTATATGGCCTTGAAAAAAATCATGATATGCTCGCCAAGCCTTTTGGCTTCGGAAATATTTAGATCACTATCCCTCTGGGACATATATCCAACCCAGATGATCCTTCTACGAATCAAGTGATATCGAGAAAACTGGGACATAAACATCAATAATGAATCCCATGTTGGTGGAAATTCACGAGCTCTTCTTGAGAATAATCTATTATCATTTAATGTTCAGATCCATACATTCAAGTATACATGATATTATGAAAAGGATGGGTTTCATTGATGATTCATATAATATCGTCCCATTGAAATGTCAAGAACATCATGAATGAAATAAAAATTAGACAAAAACATAAATGGTTCAGAAAATCCATTCAGTGATAGAATGAAATAGGAGGGATCCACCCTCATGAAAATATAGGGAAAAGTGTTTTATATTTACCTTATAATCAGTTTCTTTTTATTTTGAATGAATCCAATTCTAAGGGGGGAATTTTGTTTACACCACAAAATGTGTTCTGCACACTTTTCCATGGATGAAAAAATGTGATGATTTTTTAGTATATCATAGTCCATAAGGTCATGTTCCAATGTTTTTGTGTTGAATATTGCATGATAGATAAATGATGTTGCATGTATCTTCTTCAGCCTCACGGTGCAAGAGTTCTAGTATTCATATCGCACCTGGAATCAATACTGTGAACCAGAAGGACCGTGAGCGGATGAGATTTCTTGAGCCAAAACTATTCATGATGAAATAGCAATATGAAATGGGATCTTGAGAATACCCCATGCTTGATATCTTTTCCAGGTAATAAGAAGAATCATCTGTGTGACACAGATTCACACGACCAGAAAAAAACACCACACCTACTTGGCCATGTGTGACATCAAACATCAAGGCCAATCCTATATGAAGCTGTGATCAACTAGTAAATCTAGTATGTGAAACAAGGTGTGTAGTGAAGATTTCATGTGATAACACCACGAGGTATATATACACTACATGTATAAGGGTTGATGTGAAAGTAATGAGTTTTAGGAATATCCCATGCATAAAAACCTCTATAGTTAATGCCCTATAAAAATATACAAAAACATGGACCCTCCATGTGGACATGTAATGCCGCGATGATGGTTCATGGATAAAATTATAATGTGATGCATACAACCTATAATGATCTTCCTGGATAGTCCATTCGTGTGGTGACTACAATACATAAAGTAAGAACAATGCCTATAAAATCTCTACAATGCATGCATGAAGCTCATGGTGGGTTATACACTTCCACAAGATCTATTTAGGGATGAAAGGGGGTTCATGAGATTATAACACATGAATTATCATTTCCATTTTCAGAACATGAATCCAAGAAACACTAAGCCAAAAAATAGAGCATACAATGAAACAGATGATTATTCCATACACATACTACTATGAAATATGTGGGAATGAGAATATCATAAGAACATAGAGAGTATTCAATACAATGTAGAAGTATTCAACACAATCCATCCACTGTTAGGATCATCTTATGCTTTATCATCTACCATAAACACAACATGGGAATCATGAATCCTCTTGGTAGATAGGCGATGGTGCAAAGGTTGTCCATAGATGGGATCCGATTGTAATTCATGTAGTTCCCAATGATAAATTAAGGTGGGATATCCATGTTAGAATATGTAGAACATAATGGAAAAGTGTGATGCCTAATATCTAGGTTATTCCCCATGATAAGAAGATATTGAATTCTCTATAAGAGGCAAAAATTCTATCATCATCAAAAATAGTGCATGGATGTAGGAAAAAAAGACACAATGAGAATGAGTTTCAAGAATAGATGGTGGGTGATAAAACTCCCCCAAGCACACATGGATATACTTAAGTAGATTATGTGATGATGTGGAGCTTCCATGAGTTTACACGATTGTGAAAAAATGCACGTCGCATGAAGAGTACCTGAAGAATTGGTTATTTGATGACACACCTTGACAAAAATTTATTTTGGAATCTCAGGTTGTGTATGTTGGTGTGATGGATGATAGAGTGTATTAACAAGTCATGTAAACTTTCTCGAATGAGTAGATTTAGTGCGATCATTTTTCTATTAATACAGGGAGATCACCCGTTAGAAAAGGCTACTGCCGTTGCTACTCCAGAAGGGAAAGCTCGTGTTTTACTTGAAAAATAGAGATTTGAAGACACAATAAGGGTTATGAAAAGTAGGTCCTGTGAGAATAATTCTTTCATTAACATGAATATCCAATCAAATTCATAACCCATCATGTGAAGGGTTGTGGTGTCACATAACCCTTCACATGAAAAGATGGAACCACATACCCTATCATGCGAAGGACTGGTTTTATACTTTCTCAAAAGTAGAAAATGATGTATCACCAATAAAAATCCATCAGGATAACACTAATACCTATTCACATAATGGATCTACCTCCACCTAAAAGAATATTAAATTGTCTCATACCTGATTATCTGATGATTTTTCATTGAAAACTTAGCATTTTGAAATGATCAAGTCCTAAAGAATTTATTTGATGCACCAAAAAGGCTGAGCAAGAAATAAAATCCAAAGACTCAATGAACCATGTTGATCTAATGGAGGTCCACACCACACATATGAAATATTCATGCGAACATGAGAAGCTACATTTCGTTCTTGACACCAGCATGTGAAGAAAACAAATATTCCAGGTACATGTGAGTAAAATCTTTACAAGACTCCATTTCTTTTCCTCCTTTACTAAATCTCATGAGGATTCAGATGTTGTGATATTCCCTCAATAATAAACTTTTTCCACCCAACATATTTCAGTGTCTTTGGTTATGCGGCATTCATGTGAAAACTTTCAACTCTTTCCATGCATCCTTTGGCGTGAAACCTTGACATGAAAACACACTAAGTCAACTATGAATACACAACACATCAAAGGAATGAAGAGAGAATATAATGGAAAATGTACAAAAACCATCAAAAGATCCATCACTGACCATGAAATTCATTATAGAAAAGAAAAAGGGTTGCCCATGGAAGCGCTCATTCACTGTTGTGAGATTCATTATTTATCACATGACAAATCATAGATAAGGAGAGTGATTGTCTTCGACAATACTCACATGGATGCATGATATATAAAAAATACTTATAAAATAAAACTAAAAATATAAAAAAGTTGGGATCCTCTCATGGCCATAAAAGTTGCATGATGCACCCCCAACAATCCACAAGACATTGTAGGACCTCGATGACATGTTCACCTCATCTCACAAAAACTCACCGACATGTCATCCTCATTATGCATAGTGCTTCAGGCATGTCTAGAAAATATTGCACTCCCCCATTAACTCCCTAAGAAAAAATAGATGTAAGTTTCCAAGAAATGTTGCATATATCCACAAGTACCATTTTTTTGGTTCCATGATGCATCGCCAAGAGAAAGAATTATTTCCACTGACAACATTAAAACAATCTCAAATGATTCAGGAACTTCTTAAAATAAAAAAAATAAAAAAGGGAAAGAGGGGGAAGCCTCTTATGGTCATAAAAATATTGTGACACAAGAAGGATATCCATAGAATAGTCTCAAAAGACCCATTGAAAAGTATATTTGATCTCTCAATGGCCCCCGAAAAATCCATCCTTATCTTAAGGAAAGTCCCAAACAAGTCACCAGAGATCACACAAAGGATTTTTATTAGGCTCCCTGATCTCATGAAGGCCCTTGGACATGTAAATATGAAAATTTATATTTCCATCGATATTCTATCATGATTCAACAATTCACTATTAATTTTAAATAATCCAATAAAGTAGGCATTGATGGGGGGGACTCGTGGTCACTAAAAATCAGTTGACACCCTCGAAGTGATCCAAAATTGAGACTTGTGAATACACATGATGTCGAATTCCTTCACTTACTACAACTTGGATTCATGCTAGATATGACTTGAAAAGTGGTGGAAAATCAGGGTGGTGAGGACTATAAATCCTCCACACAATAGTATATAAAACATTGACGGTGACCACTACCACACAACTGCAACACTCCAGACGAAAGGTCGACCTCTTTGTATCTAGATGCACTGGCACTAGAGAGGATTTCTTGGTGTGAATAATCTTGAGATCGATAAGATTTTTATCACATAAGATACTAGTGGAAAACCAAATAAATTATGAAATATTCATAGTCTCTTCACGTGATCACCCATAGATCACATGAAGGGATTCTGGTAGAACATTTAAATAGCACCCCACACACCTACTAGATCATGCGAGAAATAAAACAAGATAATATTGAAAAAATATAAGTCATTCTAACTATAAAGGATATAAAAAATACTAATGACCAGATACCTAAGCAATGAACATAATTTCTAGTCCTTATACACTTCCCCTGAACCACCCAGGTCATGAGACATCACCAGGATATGTCTCCTAGATCACACGACACTCCTTTGGCATAATATTTGGGTCATGAAAAGTCCCCTGGACATGTCAAATCAAGTCACATGGAGTCCTCTAGGCATGTAATACTTGTCTTATGAAGCCCTACGGGATCTCTATCCTAGCATTTCGACACTCTTTAGACATGCTTCCTTACCCACATGGAAACACCCGTTCATGTCAGCTGAGTTTCACGGTAGTACATGGGCTTGGAAACTGACACCCGAGACACCCTTTGGGCATGGATTTCATGTCTCTTTATGTCCTACAAACATGTTAGTTGGTACATGAGAAACCCTCCAGGACATGTCACATTTATTCTCATGAATACCTTCATATGTTTCTTCCAACCCTTGTGATGACACATAAGAATGTTAGTTGGATCATACGACACCCACTAGACAAGTCGGCTAGGTCATGCGATAGCTTTTAGGACCAACCATCTAGGTCTTGAGACATCTTAAATAAAAGTAGGTCATGTCAACAGGGAATCCAAGGATTTGATAACCCTGTCAATCCTTGGTGTGTAATTCCAGATTATTGGGAAACGCCAGTGTGTAATCCCTAATCATAGGAAATATGTGGACTCTGATTCTTACTATAACCAGGATACGTAGGATTTCTCTCTAAGTCCTGGGCTCTATATTGACCATCCAAAGGTATTTCTTGGTATATAAGTCCCACAATCATAAGAAATGATACTAATCATTTTCTATACATTGTTTCTCATATAGAGAATTTCTCACATGAGCTTAGGGAGTTGCAATGATCATATCATCTTCATCATAATCTTCTAAAATTATCAGGACAACCTCAAAGTGGAATAACCAACCATTAGAATAATATGATATGTGTAGATTATAGGGAAAAGGAAGTGTGTAAGCCCTGATAAATTTAACTATGATGAATCTAATTCCATCCATAACCATGATATATTGGATTCCTTCTTAAATCCCATTCCCAAATTAAACTGGAAATCCAAATCAGTGTAATACCCATCATGTGTCTGACGATTTCAAGTATTAGGACCCAATAATTCCCATGGATGATCATTTTACCTCACCCCTCAGCGAATTGAGAAACTAAATGAATTATGATAAATTTGATTCCTACTATAATCAGGATACAGAGGACACCTATTTGAGGGTCGATAATCATATTAAACATCCCAAGGGCTATCCCAGTACATGAGTTCCACATCCGTATTCCATGAGGCTGATATTTTTAGTACCCCTTGTTTTTCACACTAAGAATAACTCATGTAGGATTAGGAATCCATAATAAACACCTCATTAGAATTATGAATCTCCTCCATCTCAAGAAATTGAAGTATTTAAACCCTGATGAAGGTATAAAATAATTACCCCCACACATATGGGAATCTACCTTGGGGCCATTCCCATGGTCATGAATGAACTATGATAAATCTGATTCTCTCAATAATTTGGAAACATATGACATCTCCCCAAGAATCAATCTCGAATAATCGTTTCCTTAGAGCACTCATATATTTCCTTTATATAAAATGTTAAACTGAAAAGTTTTAAGGAACTATGTGGGTTATTATTCATTTTAGATCCAGGATACATATGATGCCTCATAATGGATTAATCCCCTTCTCGAAAAATTAGCTGCCTCCTTGTGTGGAGGAAAATCTCAATGTACTTGGTTATATGGGTTTAGATTTTAGAGATTCTATCTACCACTTTAAAATAGACAATGAACCTAAGATACCTATAGATGGATTCACTAATTATTTCTAATTTCTCCTATTCATTAATAAGATCCCCTATCTTTTGTATACATGGAGATTTAACCTATAATCACTTTGTTAGGGTAATCAGTTCCGTACCAGGATTAGGAAGGGATTCAATAACCTATCTCAAATATTTTAGGGATTTACAGAGTAGGAAAAAATTCCCCCCAAAAGGGTGTGATGAGCCCAACCTCCCATTATCTCAACCAATGTGATTCCCTAAGCATCATTAGGTTTGAAACCCTAAGTGACCACCTACCTTTGTAAATTGGTCTGTAACCAATTATAGATGAGAGAACTGTTGGTAGTTTCTATTAATAATGAAAATAGTGATCTGATATTAATGATTTTGAAAGATATCAACCCCCCCCATAATTAGCCATCATGTCAAACTGAACTCACCTCAGCGAGGGTTCCCCGGTCATATCTTCCCCATCAAAACAAAGACCAGAAATGATAATTTATATAGATATGATTTATATTTATTTTATTTTGAATAATACTTCTACTTTTTCAAGTTCTTAAAAAGAATACTCAAATGATCTTTATGATATGCCATGCTCTTGGAATATATAAGTATATCATGTATACAGACTACCAAAAATTGATCAAGGTAATATATAAAGACTTTATTCATTGGATTAATGAAGATAACTTGTGAATTGAAATGTATAAATGGAATCACTATAAATTCATAATGACCACACCCTGTAAGAATGGATATCTTGGATATGTTGTATTGTACCCCAATTCTAAAATCTCTCATGTGGAAAAAAGGGTTAGTTATGAGACCTCAACCATGCCTCCCATTATGCTAGAGGATGATTAATAACATCTGGGGTGTGAAATTTATAGTGGGGAGACTATACCCCTAGCATGAAGTGTCATAGAAGTAAAATATAAACCATATAAACATAATAAAATCAAATTATAAATACTAAGTGAGACAAAAATAAGAGCCAACTCAACAATCTAGTAAATAATAAAGAATAATTTAATGATGTGCTGGAATATAACTAAATGTCTTGCAAAAAAGAATACAATAAAAAGAATAGTGGATTCAAATAAAGAATCAAAATTCTATGGTCCTGAATGACACATCGGTCCCATTACCAAACTCCATACCATCATAAATCAAACAATCAACTGCAAGGTCCTTTTACCTTTCCCAAAACATAATCCACACAATCTTCTTAGGTTCCAAATGGCATCCTTAATAGGGTGTGAGTAAAACTCATTAGGTCGACACCACCATGACTAAACTAACCATTATGAAAAGAAGAGTATTAAATAAACCAAAAAACATGTGTATTAATAAATTCAATGATTAATAAAATACAAAAACCACCTACATTGTCTCTATACTCAAATATCCCTGAGCTTGTATTATGACCATGCCAACCACAACCATATAACCATGATAAAATAACCTGCTTTGGTGCCATGTTGGAATATCTCAGAGTACGTCTTAAAACCATTTCAACCACCACTATATGACCATGGTATAATCACAACATTCCAATTCAAAGCACTAAGAATTACATCATGCGATTTCACCAAACCTACTTAATATCAGCATTACCACATATAAGTGTTCAATTTCAAAAGTCGTGCCCGATATATAATCATTTCATTGTGGAAAACAAGTTCTATTATACAACATGGATATCACAATATCACATCATTTATTTAAATGGATAATTATGTGAATTACCATTTATCTTTCAAATAATACTTTCAATTTAAATCACAATTGATTAACGTTTATATCAATATGAAATATTCCACAACGTAGAGATTATATATCAAGCAATCACCTAAGGTATCATGTCATGCTAAAAACACTTTAAGTCATTATCCAATTCAATTATATTCATGTTCGATCACCTCATGGGTATCCATAGGCCAGGTTAGAAGCTAATTGAAAAAAATGACTTTGAATAAAAATCCCTTTCATCGATATAATTTATCTAGGTGCATGCAATATTGGTGAAATAACAATATTGCATAAAATTGGAAGTTATCAAACTATATGATTATGATTTAGAACCCATACATTTAAATCATGATCTAACAAATATTACAATGTAAAATTACCATAAGAAGAAGGAGTAGATGATTTCAAAGTGGTTCCAAGTTCAAAACTAATCAAGATACAAACCAACAATGAAATTGGTAAAATGATTTCACCACAATTATAAGAAAAAGAGCGAGAGAAGGGAAATACCTAACCGAAAGGAATTACCCAATAGTGATCACATAAAGGGGATGTTTGGAAAATATTTTGGCACTCAAAATTCACCTAGTAGATACCCTAGTGTTGAGACGAGAAGAGATGCAGTGGAATGAAAATAAATTCATCCACACAACATGTTTAAAACAACATGTCGGGGAATTAAATTGAAGTAATGTAGTTACATGTCATGTAAATTATTTTAATGGAATACACCAAAAAACACATTGCTTAAGATTTATTTAATTAAAATAATAGAACAATTACATGATGTGTAATCCCTTTAAATGATGTGTTAATGTTCTGTAGATGTGTTTTAACCCATTTTACCTTTAATAAAACCAAACCACTTTTAAAGTTTGTCAACTTAATAAGAACCCATGTTAATACTTAATCTATTTATAACCAGTCTCCATTAATTCAAGAAAGCATATATCCCCAGACACAAACTATAGACATTCATGAGAAAAATGAAACCAACAGGAAATATTAATGAAAAACATAGAGATAGACATACTAGAAGAAAAATAGGATCTTAAACCTCCCCAAATTATAACAAATCATCTCCAAGATTCTCCAAGCATCATTGCGAGGTCACAATAAACATGTTTGGATACTAAGCTCTTATATTAGTCTCCCTCTCTTAGGTTTCCTTCTAAACTCTCCCATGCTTCCACTACACTTGAACCAATAGTATAGTTCTAACTTGAATATATTTATCACTATGATACAAAAATATCATCAAATACTCCTTAAAGTAAGCATCAACATGAAGCTTGAATACTTTTATTTCTATCAAATGGGAAGGTTCTGGATGATATTTCCATAGATGTGACACATGGAACACATCATACATAGAACTATAGCATTATAGAAGTGATAAATAGTATACCACTAGACCAACCCTTTCTACTACATCAAACAACCCAAAAAACCTAGGTGGAAGATTTACCTATTTCCTGATATGATATTTCCCCAACCTAGAAGACACCCAAAGGAAAAAATAATGACCAACCTTGAATTATAGTGGTTATCTATGATGGTCATAATATAATTATTTCCAACTCTGTGTGGTCACCAACCACTAACTAATCAAATGAGGTTTCCAAGATGTCTCCAACATGAGACTAGGCCCAACAAGTGCTAACTCACTTACCTCCATACAACAATGAAGAGTACGAAAAGGCCATCCATAAAATACTCAAAAGGTACCATTTGGATTAATGTCTAGAAGTTATTATTTTATAAAAATTCCATGAGTGCCATATGTTTCTACAACAAACCACCAAAATCAATAACACAAGATCAAAACATATCTTATACAACCTGAATAGTTTGCTTAGATTGACCATTAGTTTGTGGATGATAGGTTGTTCTCAAAAGAACCTGTGATCCTAGATCATTTTGAATTCCCAGCCAAAAATGTAATGTGAAATAAGGATCTCTATCTGAAATGATAATATTTAGAACACTATGCAGCCGGACAACCTCGTGCACATAAAGACTACCTAGATCGTCAACTGTGAATGTTTACCTTATAGAGAATAAGTGGGATACCTTAGTCAGTTGATCCAAAGAAACCCATACAACATCATTATTATGGATTTTCCTAGGTAATTATGTCACGAAATCCATTGTAACATCTTCCCATTTCCACCTAGTAATAGGAAAAGGATGCAAAATCCCAATTTTTTTTATTATTGTTGGATTTAAACTCATGAAAAGTGAAGTATCTAGCCACTAATCTCACCACCTCCATCTTCATTCCAGACCGCCAATTATTTCTATAGATATCATGATATATCTTTGTTAAACTAGGATGAACATCCCATATAGAAGCATGAAACTACCTCATCATATCCTTGAGTAAGCCCATAGGAACCCACAATCAGACTTGAAAAAGAAGATAATTGCTACCACCAAGAGACCACCCTGATGGTGTCTCCCCACAATATAATTTGTCTCTAAAAACCCTAAAATTTGGATCAGAAAACTTTTTGGTCTTAATCTAGTCCAAAAGTGTGTCTATTAAAGATGTTGAAGTCATACCTACCCATCCCTAAGACTCCTGAACATCCATATTCATGTAAAAAAGAGGGCAATTATTCATCACTCATTACAAGACTCCTATACTACCCCTATTTGTGTCTTCTGGATCAAAGCGATGACAATGACATTGCCCTTGCCTAGTGTATTAAAAGATTAAATGTTGAAAGACTATAAATAATCAACCCACCTCCTCTGTCAAAGGTTTAGGTCTCACTAAAAAAAGATATACCTAAGGCTCTTATTGTCCTTGTATACAAAAAACCTCTCACCGTTGAGATAGTGTCTCCAATATCTTAAGGAATGTACCACAACTAATATCTCTAGATCATGAGTAGGGCAATTCCTCTCATGTGGTCTCATCTTCCTAGAGACATAAAAAACCACTCAATCCGATTAAATTATAAATGATCTAAGTCTAACTCTATATGAATAATAGGACATAGTATAAGCTTTATCCAACATATGTAAATTGAGGATGGGTGCTGAGGTCAGCCTTCCTTTCATCTCTTGAATATCGTTCTTGCAAGAATCAGACCAAAGAAGCTTCTCCAATTTCTTAGTTAGCCAAGATATTAGTGCTTCTAAATTAAATAAATAAAAGATAAAACATTTATAATAATCTCCTAAACCTAGAAATATTTGAATCTTGAATATGTTCTTAGGCTATTCCCAAGACACCATAGTTGTGACTTTCTCTAGGTCCACTGAAACTCCCACCTCTGAGATGAAATGGCCCAATAAGTTCAATTTATTAATCTATAAACTTTATTTAGTTATCTTATTGTAAATTTTATGATCTATCAATGTATTTAGGAAGATGTCAAGATACATGGCATGATCGTCTATTGATTGGGTGTAAACTAAGATATCATAAAAAAACCACCACAAACTGATCTATAAATGAATGAAAGTTACCATTTATTAAGTACATGGATAATTACAGTGCATTAGTCAAACAAAGTGTCATCAATCTGAATTCATACAAGACATAATTGCTCCTAAATGTAGTCCAAGGTATGCTCGATGGTCTCACCATCAACTGATGGAAACCTAATCTCAAATAAATCGTGGATAAGATCTTATAGCCTCTCAAATGATTGAAAATATCATCCATTCATGGAAGAGGATACCATTTCTTGAATGTCATCTTGTTCAACTACATATAATTAACACATAAGGATAAATATTCATCAGCCTTCATGGAGAAGAGAATTATAGAACCCCAATGAGATGTAATAGGCTTTATGAATTCTTTAGATTCTAGATCATCCAATTTATCATTCAACTCTTGAGGCTCTGCTGGTGCTATTCTATAAGGTGGGACATAAACTAACTCTACTCCCGACACTAAATCTATTAAGAACTTGATCTATCAATTTGGAATTAATACATATAACTCATTAGGTAAAAAATTCTAAAAATAGTCTAAAATTGGAGGAAAATAATCCTATATAATTCCACCATTATCTAGATCAAGACCCACTATATGAGCCACGATTAAAACCATTCTATGCTGAATTGGTCCCGAAAGACCAGCTTTATGATCCCAATCACCTTAGTGAAAATAGATGCCACCTTCTAGAGATAGGAAGGTAAATATCCTCCTATAAAATTCAATTTGATCCTTGTATAGAACTTTAAAATCCATACTAAGAATAAAGTTGAATCATATCATTTCCAAAATGAATGGTTCCCAAAATAAATGGTAACCACCAATATCTAGAGAACACACCCTACAATGTATGACATTGTTTGAACACAATCCCAATAGTGTGTTGATGGTTAAAACACCATACAATCTTTCCACACCCACGTAAAAACCATTTTAAAAAAGAGAATATAGAAAATAATGCAATTCTCCTGTATCGAACAAAATAAAAGCTAAGGTAGATGATATAATAGTCATACATATGATGATAGATGGTCCGATATACATGTTAGTTGGAGTATTCTTCATAATGTGAAATTTACTTGTCTCTCTACCCTGGGCTCTAGTCTGACTACCTTGAGAAATTTACCTATACTTGTACTATTGATCTCGAACTGGGGTACCACTTACCATGTCTCAACCTAAATGGCCATTGTAACTCCAGCTACTAGCCTGCTGAGGGGTAGTTGAGCCCCTTTCCGACCCTGGTTCCTGTCCTGATCTATTTAAACTAGTCTTCTATGGAAATTTCATACAAAACCTATGAATATGACTTAGTCTTCCTTAAGTATGACATTCAACTATTGGGTAAGGACACTACAAAATATTAAGACCAAACATACCACATTGATATCACTAGAATGGAACATGTTATTGAGATGGATGTCCACTTACCTAACTACTATGACCACTACTAACATAGTATAAAATATCATAATAGTGCTTCTTTCCACTCAAATAATAACTCCTAGATCTCAACGCTGAAACATCCTCATTGCTTCTTGGGGAATCTCTCAAATTACCTTCCATGATGAGTGCATGGTTAATGACATCCTCAAAGATGTTCAAGACAATAAAGTATACCTACAATCTGATCTCATAGAAAAGACTATCCTGAAAACATCTCACCCTAGAGATCTCAACAACTACCAAATAATGTGAAAAGTGTTGTAGGTCAGTGAAATATACAACATAGTCTAGCACTAACATGCCCCCTATGTCAAATAAATGAACTCACAAGATGTTTCATCCCTCAACATATCGAGATATAAATGGATCAGAAAATTCATCTCAAATTCCTTCCTAGATAGCTCATCCTACTACCCAACTTGCTCCATAATATCCTACCAATGCTTGGAAGGACCATGAAGCATATATTAAGAAATATTCCCCCTTATATTCATAGATGTTTCATGATGATTGAAGATTTTTTGCATTGAATCAATCCAAAAAATGACTTCCTGGGGTCTTCCTTCACCAATAAACTTTGGCAGATGCTATAGTTGGAACTCTCTTGTCAGCTCTGACACTGAAGGAAAAATATGAAAAATCTCCCTTTACATGTATCACATGACCTTATAGAAGCTTCTATGAAGCTAAACATCAATCTTCTCCTTAATAAATAAAGGAATATCTAGTTTAGCTATGTTTGGAGTGTGCTAATTTACACTCTCATGATTCTTAAATCGAAGATGATAAAGAGGGTTTTTTCAATACAAGACAAACACTCACCATAGATAACTTGATAGCAACAACGTCAAATTCAACATGTGACAATGATAGGGAATCACCGAATCTTTTTCTCCCTAAAAATGCATTTAAAGTGTTTTTTCATGACACATCACCTAATTTTAGTAATCCAACAAAACATATATCTCATATCATTGTACAAAAGGAAAGCATATATCAAATGAAAAAATAGACATGCCCCTATCAACACAAATTCATATCAATATATCCATATGTTCCTATTATGATGCATATATTCTTGTATCATTCCATACCAGGCCATGAGTACAAATTTCAAGTAACATTAACATCATAAAAAAATAACCTCACACAACATGTGAATCACCCAAGTTGAAAACAAATCAACTGTAATAAGCACACAACACAAACAACAATCCCATCCCTGGGTACTCATATTTTCCTTCGTACATGGGTTAGATACTCCTATACACACACTAATTACCAAGTCTCGAAACATCCTAGTCACTTTTATAATTTCCCCAAATATTAATTAAGAAGAAAAGAAAAATGATCCTATGATACCACTTTATAGCATCCCCCAATCTAGAACTCTCTCACATAGCCAAAAAAAGTTAGTTATGAGACCTTAAGAATTCTTACCCATACACCATAGGCAATCAACTATAATCAGGGGTGTGAAATTTATAGCGGGGAGACTATACCCCTTGGTATGAAGTGTAATAGTAGTAATAAATAATCCATATAAATGAAAAAAATCAATTTATTGACATAATAGAAGATAATAATAAGATCTAACTGATTAATTAAATAAATAATAAGGAATAATGTAATTATTCTCTATAATGTAACTATATTTCATGTAATAAAAAATACAAGAAACAAACTAGAAGACTGAAATAATGAATCAAAATTCCCCGGTCTCTAACTTCATGTTGGCCCCCCACAAAACTCTATCCCATCATCAAACAAGAAATCAACTACAAGGCCCTTTTCCCTTGTCCAAACCTTCTTCCACATAATCTGACAAGCTACCAATTATTGGACCGAATAGGGTGTGAGTGAAACTCAGTAGTTCAACACCAACATTTATAAAATAACCAATCTGATAAGAATTTTATCTAATAAAACGATAAATAGGTGTATTAATTGATTCAATGATTAATACAATACAAAAACCACCTACATCATCTCCATGCTAGAATATCATTAATCATGTCAAATGACCATTACAACCACATCCATATAACTATGATAAAATACCATGCTTTAGTTTTATTCCAGAATATCTTAGAGCACAACTTATAACCATGCCAACCACCACTATATAACCATGGTCTAGTCACACTAATCTGGGTAAAATCCTTATAAGTATTATGGAATATAGGTGAAAGCCCTATAAGAATTAAAACATGGGACTAGGCATAGCCTATTCTCTATAATAATTACATGATGGGACTGGGCTGAGCCTGCTCAATATCATCATTACAACATATATGTGTGCAAGTTCCTAGGATGAGCCCGATATATAATCATTTCAGCATAGAACACAAGCCCTGTCATAAAACATGAATATATTAACAGCACATCATATATTTAAATGGATAATTATATGAATTAACATTTATCTTTTAAATAACGCTTTCAATTTAAATAAAAATTTAATAGCATTTTTATCCACAAGAAATGTGCCAAAACATAAGTATTCTATATCAAACAATCACCTAAGGTCTCATGTCATGATAAAGACACTTTAATACACTAGAAATTTCAATTATATTCATGATCAATCACTTAATGGGTATCCATAAGGTAGGTCAGAAGACAATTGAGAATACATGACTTTAAATAATAATCCCATTTACTGATTTAATTTATTTGGGTGCATGCTACATTGGCGTAATCACAATATTAAATAAAATTGTCAATTATCAAACCATAGGGTTAAGTTCTAGGCCCCCAATTTTTAACCGATGATCCAAAAATTCTTTAAATGATAAACTCCCATGAGGAAGAAGGTGTGGATGATTGAAAACAGGTTCCTTGATAAAAAATGATCAAGATCGAAACCAACAATGCAATCAGTCAAAGGATTTCACTGTAATGGTTAAAAGATTAGGGAGAGAAGGTAAAAACCTAACCAAAATGTCTTACCATGGATTGATAATTTAAATATGATATCTATAAGGGTGGTTGTCTCTTCAAATTTACCTAAAATATTCCCTAGGTCCAAGAGGAGAAGAGCTATGGTGGAAAGAATTGAAATTCATTCGCACATCATGTTTAAAATAACAGGTCGAGGAAATACATGATATGTAATGTAGTTACATGTCATGAAAATAATTTTAATGGAATAAGATGAAAAAAATAATATAATAGGATTTATTTAATTAAAACACCCAAAAAATTACACAACTTGTAATCCCTTTACCCTATGTGTAAATATTCTGCATATGGGGTTTCAACCCATTTTCCCTTTAAATGAAATAAACCCCTTTAAAAGCTTCTCAACTTACTAAGAACCAATGTTAACACTTAACACATCTATATGAGGAATACTTTAATTCAAAAAATCATACATCCCTGAACTTTAGTTCATTTCTCCCCAACAAATCTCTCTATGTGGACCCGCTCTATTTTTCTCATGTTTCCTCACTTCCCAAGACCACATTTATTCAAATGATAGACATCCACAAAAAAATACAACTAAAAGAAACGATTAATGAAAAATTAAATGATATTCATAGTTATAAAAATATGGGACCTTACATATGTACACTTTTTTGACCCCTTTAATGATAATATCCACATCAAATTTCAATCTTCCAGAAGTATCGATATCCTTACAGTTCACCAAAAAAATAATTATTATTGGGTATAAGATACTTGTTCTTGATAGTGATCAAATTAAATTCTTTATAATAAATGAAAATCCACATTGAACTATATTTAATCTAAAAAAAGAAGAATATGTGCATCCCATGGTGATACATTTATCCTAATGAATCCCTTATCAATATTTTTCTAGAGTTTCTTCTTTGATTACCACAACTCATTCATGTCCATTCTATAAAGAGTACTTGAAATAATAGTATCATCAGGTATGATTTATATTGAAAACTAAAGTTTATGGTTTGGGAGAATAGTATGTAACTTTTTAACAAATAAATCATCATATTACAATAAAATAGGCATATCTTGAATGTTGGGTTTCTTCTTAACCATTTGAGATAGATACCCATCATTAAAAGGTAATAATTCCCATATAAGGGAAGTAATTTTCCTTATAAACTCATGTTCATACTCGTAATGATAAAAAATCATAGCATAATTTGGTTTATCAAATGTAATTTTTATTCCTTGAAAATTGATATGGGATCTATATATAGAGAGTGAATCTATTCTAAAAATCACATCAAATTAAACTAGAGAGAGCATAAAGAGATTTGTAGGAAGAATATTTCAAAAAAATAATATGAGAGAGGATCTATAGACTTGAGATGTGATCATCATACCCTTAAGAGTTTTCATAGATAATTCCACATATAATTGTTGAGGTAGTGATATAATACCCTAAGAAAATTCTTCAAATATAAAAGATTTGGTAGAACCAAAATCAAATAATACATTTGAAATTATAAAGTGGATGATAAGTGTAACTTTCCCAACATCATTATGATGTCACACTTTAGTGATTATTATCTCATGATACTTCCCTTTATCACTTGTATTAAGAAACTATTGATGTATATTTTCATCATTATTCATTAATTTTTTGGAATAATTCCCAAAATTTTTACAACTGAAGCATTTGAGTGTGGGTGGTGAATTTAGGTGACCTTTATCACCATTATTTTCATTAAATTTCCTCTTTAAACCACTTTTACATTACCTTGGTCAATGTAATTCCATTCTATAGTTGAAACATATACAAGTCCCTTGTATACAATTTCCCCCATACTTCTTTCTATAATTCTAGCATAAATGAAGATTAATTTTCTTTCATCTACGAGATTTTACTTTTAGAATTTCCTCAAAAATACATCTTTCTATTATTATGAGAACCGTTTTAATGATAATAATATCAAATCTCTATTTCAACCTTGAAAGAAAATAAAAAAAAAACTTTGTAGCTATTATATTACCTTATAAATAACACCTTCTAGAGACTTGGTTTTGAACCACATAATAATTGTTCAATTATAATCTAGGGCTAATGATAAAACAAGAAGAGAACCTCACAATTCTTGTAAACGTTTCCCCATAGGTACCAATAGATTCATTATCCTTCTACTTAATCTCAAATAATTACCTTTTTATTTTCATTTGAATTGTTTAGGGAAAGTACTTATTGAAAAATACCAACATAAAACCATCTCATTCTTTGAATTTAACTTCATCCTATTTAATTGAATTCTAAATAATATTCCACTTTTTATATTCATTTCTTTAAAAATAATACACTTATAGGAATACATTATCATGATCTAAACACAGTATAATGAAAAATATATTTTCTATAGTATTGATCCATTACTTGGCGACTAGTGAATTAGAGGAACTATTGAAATAAGGTGTATTTTTCCTTATGAAAGACTCAATAGTGCATTTTTCCATCCTTTTAACATTTTAAATATTGTCATGATTCATATATTGAGATATTTTCATGAGAAATGAAAAAATATTTTTTATTCAAACTCCCATGTCATTCAGTTTATCAAGTGGAAAAGTAATTCAATGTCTACCAAATTATATGTTAATATGATTCCTCCTAGTTCTAGTGATTTACCAAGACCAAAAATAAAATTTTAATAATTATGTTTTAATACCCAAGGGTAAAATCATATAATCATGAAAATCATTCAAGAGATTTCTCAAATTATGACACCTTCTTATCAAACTATAACACATTTAGGTTAATCCAACATCACTTTTAGTTCGTCATATATTTTATTTAGTTCTATAATCATATTATTTATAACCTAATATCATAAAATAATTAAACCTTTCTCTGATACCAACTCAGGAAACATGAGAAAAATGTACAAACATATTTCATCATTTTAGATAAAAACCTAATACATTACAAAATAATTCATACCCTAGAACCATAAAGCTTTATTTTATTTGGAATTTAGATACATAATAAACTTATTTCACGATCAATATATCCCATAAATTTCTTCTCTATTAGAACCCTTCTTAGACATATCCTACTTTAAGCCTTTCTTTATTAAATGGGGAAAATGGAAAAATGAAGAATGTTGAGTTGAGATGAACATTAAGGGAAAACATGAGAGATATAAATTGATGATCATTAGAAAACATAAGATAAGAATAAGGGTATAATATCATGATCATTGCATATGAATTTCATACCTAATTAGTGTTAGATCATAAATCAAGAGTTCTATCATAAATCATTATCATTTCTAAATACATGAGTCATTATATTGAGGAATCATCATTAATGGATAATGATATGTGGGAGAATATAATAATCCTAATAAAATGTTATAAAAATCATGGAATAATAATATGAATAAAAAAATAAATATTATCAGTCAAGGATCACCTCCAAGACTATCATCACATAGTGGATTGGGTTCACTCCCCAATCCCTTTTAATTCACAGAATGGGATCAATACCTATCCTATTTCATATTATCTCAGGAGATATTAATCATTACCACATTCATTATAGGGATTTAGTAAACCCACCGGTAACTTAATAAAAATTATATATATGTGTGCCATAAGATCATATAAACATCCACCAATTCATCATAGTATAACCCGTGGAAAAGAAATTATTTTCATAGACCCCAAAATCAGAAAATAATAATACAACTAGATAAATAAATTATATTATATCATAACATAATATCCCCTATGAATCATAATGAACATCATATTATGTTTACAAAGATAAAAAATACCTTTAAATGAGCATTTGACCATTTATTTGAATAAATGGAAAATATAATTTTATCTCGGTATCTTTAAAAAATAATTCATATAATATTGATAAAAATAATTTCTTTGAAAATAAAATAAAACATGTAGATTAATCTTAAAATAAAATAGTGTTCATGATGGATGTAATAAAAAATTTCATGGTAAACATTATAAAAAATATTCTATTTACACTTTTTTGGAAAAATGTAATAATTAACCTATTTAGAAAGAATTGTAAAAAATAATGTTTATATATTTTAAAATAAATTAAAATATAGGTTAATATTAATTTAAATAATAATTGGATCAAATAAAATAACATTCTTTAAATCTATTTAAAGAACCTGGAAATGAAAGAAAAATTTCTTCGATTGAAGAGGAATTAAAGTCGAATTTTCTTAAAAAAATTTTCTCAATAATTTAAAGTACCATAGAAAAAAGAATGAAAAAAAATAAAAGTACCATAAATAATAAGTGTATAAGATAATATATATTTTTTATGAGATAAAAATAATATAATTCCCCGAAAGTATATTCAAGCATAAACCACCCCAATTAGAAAATAAGATTTCCACAGAAACCCTTACCTCATGTCTCAAATTTCTTCAAATGTGCCCTGACGTTCCCATATAAAAAATTTATATTTATAATAAATATATAATAGGACCATTTTTACACTTATATTACAATATATAATTCCTTTATAATTTTCAGTCATCCAATTATTATCAATTCTTCTTAAAAAAAATCGGGTGTTAACTGTTCTGTTTACCATCCATATTCTGCTTCAATGGTTTCTATCCTTGAATTTTGTTCACGGATTCATAATATATTGAAGCCTAATAATGTTATAATTATAATATTTATTCATTATTCTCAATTTTATAACCATTAATTTATGTTGTTGATGAAAAATTAATTATATCACCTCAGGGAGATGGTAGTTTGTAGGTACACATGAGTAATGTTTTTATTAAAAAAATGGAAAGAACTAAAGATTAATAATAATATAACTTTAAAAACCATAATAATATCATAAATATAATATATTAAGGAAATATATCCATATTACCATCCATGTATAAAATATATAAACAATGAATCACATCGCTTCATGGAGGTGGTAGTCCACAGGTACATGTGAAAAACATTGTCATTTCTCGTAGGATTGGAAAGAGGTAGAAAATGGATAGAACATTAACATAAAAAAATTTAAGCATAGTAATGATACTGATGTTAAAATATTAATATGTTTATATAATATTTTAAGAGGTTAGTGAATAAATAAACATTAAATAGACCAGTAAATACAATTACCTCTTCTTGGGGAAACCTACTTTGACTTACACCATAAGCCATAAAAGATTGATATTTTGGGAATAAAAGAGTCTATTTGATACATTTAGGTAATTTATGAAGATATATTTATAGGTATTTGATGATACATATAAAAAAATAGTTTGAAAGAGTGAGGTAGAGGTTACCTTTTATAAGTGAGGTTAGTGGAAAATGTGTTAATACTTAAAATATTGAAATATAATAAAGTCATATTCAAGTTCATGTGGCACCAAAGAAAACCAACATAAAATATAAGATAATATGTTTTAAAATAAACTTAAGAAAACACATTTATCCATGTTTATGGGATATTATATGCCTTATATCTGAGTTGAACCCCCCATTAATCCTTTTAACCCTTATGGTGGTGATAAATATTTACCATGAAATATATTCATTAGGACATAATATTGAAATTATTCTTATTACTTGAAATGTATAAAACATTAAATGAATTTTTAAATAATTTATTGTATATATAATCTAAAAATTCAATTAAAATTATTCATAAATAGATATTAATTTAATTTATTAATATAAAACATTTTGCGCACATAATTTATTTTTTCAGAAAAAACATCACTTTTTACATTAATATGATTATATTTTAATTTATATTCATTTGGTAACTAAGGAATTAATTTTATAAATGTGTGAAAAATAATTTTTTACATGTTTGATAATTTGAGTTAAGTATTTAATGAATCATATACTAAAATATAATTATCATAAATAAAATAATTTAAAAAAGATCTTTAGGATAGATATAATTTCCTAAGTAAATTAGAAATTATTTTCGAAAGTAATATTTCATTTAGATACCATATAATTCACTAAATTTTATAATATACAATAATTATTCAAATAAATTTAGGGTTTCAAGATTCCTCCAATATAAAACACATTTATTTACTGAATATAATTATATTCTAAAATCTCAAGGTGTTACAAAAATTCTGCCATATAATTTCTTGAACTAATGTCTTGCTAGAAATGTCAACTAGGTTTTGGATTCCAACTATATTCTGGATAAATAAAACCTTATACTATAGTACGAATCTACAAAATTGGAAATTTAGGTTGATATTATTTGTCCTGTCATGGAAAATGACATTTTAGGATAAGTGAATTACACTTTGGTTGTCACAATATAGAGTCCTTCCTAGATTCTTCACAATTACTTTAGTAATTACTTAATCTAAACTAACTCCTTCCTTAATTCTGTTGTATCTATAAAATTTTATTTTTATATACTTAATGTAATGTTCTTCTATAGTTATTAAATCCAACAAAATTGAATTTTTCTATAGGTAACCACTAATACCATTATGCTCTTATAGGTCATTAAAACACTGTAATAGATCATATTCCCCAAAACAAATAGACTCATTTTTATTCCTTTAAAATATTGAATGATCCAATTAACTTATTTCTAATATTCCATGTTTTTATTTGACATAAATCAACATATAAATAATATTTTGAATGAAATATCTAGTTGGGTGGAAATCATATCTTAGATTAAGTTTCCAATATCAGATGAGTATAAAACTCTCCCCATGAACTAGTGCTATTATTTTGTTTGTAGTTATTGTTTCTAAAAATAAGAGTATATACTAGTTTATGTCTATTCATTTTGAACCTTTAAATGATAGTATATATTTATTCTTCTTGATATTGTACCAAAGTTCTTGTTCTCCTATATCTCTCAATCATTATATCATATATCTTCACGAATTTCTTTGGATCTTTAATCTGAAAACTTCTTGAAAACTTACAAATAAATTTCCAAATCTTCCATTCATCTAGTCCAACCAAAAACCTATTATCACTATATACAACCAACATAATAAAAGACCCATTATCCCATTTCTTTTGGTAACAAAAATTATCTATGTTACCTATCTTGAACCCTTTCTTCAATATAAATCTACCAAATTTTCAATTCCATGGTCATAATTATTGCTTCAAGCGATAAAATATTTTCATGAATTTATATACAAAATTATATTTTTCATATTTCATGAAACCTATAGGATATTTCATGTAAATTTATTATAGAAAATAACTATAAAGGAATGATATCGTGAAATCGATCTTCTCAATATATAGATATTTTGATAACACTGTACATAGTATTACAAGGATCGTAGAATGATTAAATAATGGTGAGAATATTTTTAATAAATATAATCTTTCCTTATATAAAAACTATTTCACTACTAGTAGTTATTTTAATGATTATTTACATTAGTTTCTTCTTTCAACTGATAAACCCACTTGTTATAAAGTTCTTTTTCCCCTACATAGAGTTAAACCATCTCCCAAGTACCATCGATCTTAAAATGAATCCATCTCTTTATTCATTATTGAATCCCATTGTTTTGAGTCACTGAGAAATGACACTTTATTTAGACATCCAATTTCTCCAGACTCCATTAAAATAAGAGAATTCATTTTAGTTCAAAAATTTGAGTTAATATTTTTATTAGAATTGATCTCCTTAATTGAATTATTTGCTCTAAACTGCTCAACATAACTTTATATTTTAGTGTATAAACTTATGGTACAATCACAACTAGAATTTGAACTTTGGGATCTCCCACTCGAGATTCATCCACTCTATCAGTTTCATTCTAATCTTTTAGAGGCCTTTGTCTAAGACTTTTGGTTCTTTCACCACTATCATCTGTGTTTTTCAAAAGTAAATAATTTCTAGCGACCTTACTCTGATCAACCAAAATTTCAACAGTTGATTTTCCCTCAGTATCTTTATCTATCAATTTTTAGTATTTCCACATATTTTTCTCATTAAGGATAACATCTATAATATCCATGACATGTTTCTTATCATTATCCCATATCTGATATCAATAATTTTCACTTCCATATCTGATAAAAAAACATTTTTATTTTTCATTAATGTTTTCTGTATCCTTAGAATGTACATATACATATGCTGAACAACCAAATATCTTAAGATGAAGAACCTCCAGTTTATTTCTAGGCTATAATTCATTCAGATGTTTAAACCCAACCATCGAGGCTAAACTTATATTAATAAGATATGTATCTGTATTAATATCCTGTCCAAAACTACCATAGGTATTACTAAGTTCAACCCCAAACTCCAAGATTTCTTTGCGAAGTTGTTTTTCATTATTTAATACACTCATTTCGGTTGTGGAGTTCTAAGAATTTTATTCTAAATTCCTTATTCATTTCCTCCAACAAAAAATCTGGAATTTTTATCCAGTGTACTCACCACCATTGTCTGTTTGGATGCACTTCACCATTCGGTAATATTCCCTTTCTGCTAAGGATTTACAATGAGTATACAACTTGAATAAATCAGAATTATTCTTCTAAAATAAAATCCATACATTCATATTAGCATTATAAATGAATTTAATAAAGTAAAGTGAACATTTATAGGACTGAACAATAGAATGTACCAAAAAATTTGAGCGGAGAAGTTATAATTTATAGTCTCTGGGATTTTGACCAACCAAGTACAAGGATACTATCCTTTTCTTTCCTAGCACACAACTTCCACATTTTCCAATTTTCATGTGATCAAGATTCAATTTATTTTTTTGATAGAAATTTCATATTTTTCTCATTGAGGTTATACAATCTATATTTCCAAACTTCTATATCTGTGAAAGTTATAGTTCTCACTAATATTACCCATATAATTTTTAGTGAATTAATGAGTCCCATTAGTTAATCCTTATGAAAATATCATAGATCCTCAGGTAACCCTACATACCTCATTTTGAAAACAAGTACCACATTAAACTTCATCAATTTTTCTAATGAAAATAGTAATTTTTCATAATATAGGATTGTGAAAAATTCCAATAGTTCCAAGAATCCTCCATCATTCATCTAGATATTGAACACTTATTTTCAAAAAACATACATGGATTCATCATCCGCTAGATAAACATTAAAAAAATAGTCAAATATATAATTATATTTTATATCTTATTAGTGGTTGAATGAAAATAGGCTCTATATTTAATCATTGAATCTTCTAATAGAATATCCACACTTAGTAAAAAAATATTACTCCCTTACAATAAGAAAATATAATTTGAATTACCATAGGATTAATCTTTTCTTCTTTTATCCTTGAAACTTTTTTAAATATTCTTGATATTACCTTTTCAAAAAATTCCTACATGTAGGACCTAATAAATTTGAATTTCTTTGAATCCCTTATCAATAATTATCATTAGAATGTTTCTTCTAATAGGATTCCTTCCAATGAGGTGATAGTTTTCTTTCATCAGTATTAAGTTTACTATTTTTTGGTCCTTGAATAATCCTCCATTATACGTCCTCATTTAGAATCAAATTCTAGATATCATCAAACAACAAGTTTGTTTTTGTTTTGGATTTACTAACCATAGTAAATATAAAATCTTAGCTTTATGGAAATGAAAACAATAATAGTAATTCTATACATCATCTATAAATGTTACTTCCATATATTCGATCTACCCATGGATTATATTTATGTCATTTAAATGATTTTCCACTGGTTTCCATCCAAAATACTTAAAATGAAAAGACATCACAATATGAAAAATTTCGTAAGAACTGTTATATTTTCACACATATATGCTAAATACCTCATACCATTTTATGCAGTTTTCTTATCCCAAATTGTTAAAGAAAAAAATTCATTCGCGAGACATTCTTATGAGATCAAAAATATTTCTATGTAGCTTTTACCATTCCATCTTCTCAATTTTATCAGGTTTAACCCCTTTAATTCGTAATTAATGATTATTATGGATGATATAATCCCTTGTCTACATTCTCTATAAAACAAAATCCATTCCAAAAAATTTATCGATATGTATCTCCCCATCATATGAATCTATGCATGTACTACTATTGATGTGATTAATGAGGACTAAGTGACTTGGTTTTGACACCACTTATTGAAAAATAGAAACACCAACAACTCAAAAAATAGATTTCACGAGATATCAATATACCAATGATAACATGATCATAGATTCCTCAAATGTTTTTGAAGGTTCCGAGCGCAGCAGAAGCACGTGGGTGGATGTTCCCACTTGGATTTCGGTCATTAATAATGATCAATTCAGGATCAATACGATGATAAATGCCAGTCTCCATGGATTGAATCACATAAATGGACAAAGAAAAGGAAATTCCCGGAACCACAATGTAGGATCATTACAGGTTGATTATAATTAATTTAATCAATTGAAAAGAAATACCTTTTGGGATCTCTCTCAGTCTTAAGAGCATTCTTGGAGGAAGAGGATCTCTCTCAGTCTTAATAGTGTTCTTAGAGGAAGAGGTTCTTTCGACATTGAAAGAATTCTCTAGAATTGTTGTGCACAACGATTCTCTTGTGTGTAGGAAAAGATTTGGGGTTGTGAGGATATTTATAATCAGGTTTGAGGTTGTAGAGTAATGAAAATAAATAAACGTGTTACACGTTTCATTTATTTCATTAAATCTTATTGAAAACCCCCATGTCGAATAATTAATTCCTTGACATGCACTCACGCTGATTATAATATATATCATTTAATAAAACAATATTATATCCTCAAAATCCCGACTGGAAAAACTACACGGCGTATAATAATAAATACACGGTGTGTACATTAAATGTACACGACGTGTATATATTGTTTTCATTTATTCATTTCCTTTTCAAAATAAAAACTACACGGCGTGTAATAATTAATACACGACGTGTACTTGTTTTCATTTTATTCCTCCTCCAACATTAAAATGATTTAGGATTCCTTGAATAATTATTAAACCACATATGAGAATAATCTTTATTCTACTTGAGATACTTGAATACACTTAGTGTGTGACCCTCTAGGCCTCTTTCTCATTGGCGTTAGGCGGGCTTGCCTAAAGTCCAAGATTACTGCCTAGCAATGGGTCAAGGCACCCAAGAGAAAGAAGTTGATGCCGTATTAACATATCCCCACATACGAACACTTATTGTGTAATTTAATCCCTTTGTCTCAATATCTCATCAAGCCGGTTTCATGGAAGTTTCATAAACCTATATGCTTGATCCGTCGTTCTTTGACTACCTGAAATAAAATCGTTGTTTACACCATGGCCATGGAATTTCATGTGATAGTTCTATTTCAATCAAAGGGCCGAGATATAAACTTCCATAAATTGAAGGAAAAAAATCCTTCTTTGACTTATCGATTAACAACATGTCACTCGTGACACACCCAATGTACCCTACTTCCTGCCAACTGTATGCGCGACGGTTTTCGTCAGTAAATATAAGTGCGCGAGTCATGACACGATTTAATGATAATCTTCCAGTCTAAGGACTATTACACACACTTGTAGATAGAAATGTCCGATGACACCAAGACATGTGGAATTACTACTGGCGGGTCTGTTCTCAAAATCTCCCATCTTGGAGATTACCAAGTGCAAACTCCATGGGAGAGAGTCTCATCTTCTTACAAGTACTCGCACATGACCGTCTGTATACTATGTGTCCTATCATAGTATGTCATCCAACCATAGAACTTTATTTAATAATATTGTTATAGCATTTCAAGGTTCTCATCATAGCGGGGATCTGCCATGACCTTATTAATGCAACAAATATTCCAGGACATTATTATATTATAGTCATGAAAAACAATGAACAATATATAATAAGTGAACATTCATGTAATCAAAGTACAAAACAGTTGGTTCTCAGGACACCAACCCTTAAAAACTCCCACTTGGACTAGAGCCAACTACCTACGACTTTTAGTCCACTAGACCTCACATGATGATCATGTTTCTGCTCAGTCAAGGCTTTAGTCAAGGGGTCTTCAACATTGTCTTCTGTGGAAATACTGCTCACTGAAACTTCACCTCTCTAAGAAAAATCCCTCACGAGATGATACTTCCGAAGTATGTTCTTTGTCCGCTGATGTGACCTTGGCTCTTTTTCAAGTGCCACTGCTGCAGTATTATCACAATAGAGTGTGATAAGATCTTTACTGCTCGGTACTACATCCAGCTCTTGGACAAAGCTTCGCATCCATACTACTTATTTAGCTACCTCAGAAGCTGCGATATACTCAGACTCTGCTGTAGAATCTACCACAACACTTTGCTTTGAGCTCTTCCAACTCACTACACCTCTATTCAAACTGAAGATGTATCTAGTCTGTGACTTCATGTCATCTTGATCAGTCTGGAAACTAGCATCTACATGTCCTCTGATGACTAGTTCCTCATCTCCTCCACAAACCAGGAACATATCCTTAGTACGCCTCAGATACTTAAGGATATTCTTGACTGCCATCCAATAGTGGTCTCTTGGATCATCTTGATATCTGCCTACCACCCTTAATGCGTGAGCAACATCTAGCCTCATACATAGCATAACATACATGACTAACCCAATCAAGGATGTGTAAGGGATATTGACCATTCTATTTCATTCCTCATGTGTTTGAGGACACATTTTCTTAGAAATATGAATGCCATGTGACACTAGCAACAATCCCCTCTTGGACTGTTCCATACTGAATCTCTTCAGCATCTTGTCAATGTATGTACTTTGACCCATGCCCAGCATTCTCTTAGATCTATCACGATGGATCTTGATCCCATGTATATATGTCGGCTCGCCCAAGTCTTTCATGGAGAAGAATTTATGTAACCATGCCTTAAATCTTGTAAGACATGTACTTTGTTTCCAATTAGTAACATGTCATTAGCATATACTATTAAGAAAACGACTGCACTTCCACTAAACCTTTTGTAGACAGAAGGATCACATTCGTTCTTAACAAAGCCAAATTCTATTACATCTTCATCAAAACGAATGTTCCATGACCTTGATGCTTGCGTTAATCCATAAATGGATTTCTGCAACTTTCATACCTTGTTGGCATCCTTTTGAGTCACAAATCCTTCAGGTTGTGTCATGTAGACATCTTCCCGGAGGTTCCCATTAAGGAACGCTGTTTTGGCATCCATTTTCCAAATTTAATAGTCATGGTAAAAAGAAATGGCTAATAGGATTATGATGGATTTCAGCATCGCAACCGGTGAAAAAGTTTCATCATAGTCAATTCCTTGATGTTGTCTAAAACCTTTTGCAAATAGTCTTGCCTTGTAGGTGCTGACTTGCCCCTCTATGTCCAGTTTCATCTTGAATACCCATTTATTACCAATAGGCTTTACATCAACTAGAGGATCTACCAAAATCCAGACTTGGTTTTGGTACATGGAATCCATTTCAAAATTCATGGCTTCTTGCCACTTGGAAACATTTGGGCCTTCAACTACATCCTTGTAGGTAAGAGGATCATCATTGTCAACCAATAATGAGTCACCATCCTCGGTGACAAGAAAAACACATCGTTCTGGTTCTCTCACCTCTCTCGTGCTCCTACACAGTTCTTGTGTCTCTGGAATAGATTGTTCATCTAGAGGGCTTTGTGGAATCTGTTCTTATAACAAATCCTATGTATCTTGATCCTCGACTTCATAGAAGCCTATCTCACTCCCACTATATCTTTTGGAGATGTGCTCCCTCTCATGGAATATGGCGTGTCTTGCCATTGTAACATTTTTGTCTAAGGGGTTGTATAGGTAATATCCCCTTGTTTCTTTGGGATATCCTATAAAGATACACTTTGTGCCTCGGGGTGAAATTTTGTTACCTGAAGAGGCCTTAACAAATGATTTGCTACCCCACACATGTAAATTCTATAACATGGCTTTCTTCCACTCCATAACTCGTATTGAATACCATTTATCGATTTAGTTGGTACTTGGTTTAGTATGTGTGCTGTTGTTTGTAACGCATATCCCCAAAAGGATAATGGAAGACTCCCATGACTCATCATTGATCTCACCATGTCCAATAGGGTGTGGTCCCTCCTTTCACATACACTATTCCACTGAGGTGTGTAAGGAGGAGTGAGTTGAGATAGAAACCCAAACTCCCGTAAGAAATCAATGAAGTCCTGATTAAGATATTCTCCTCCTCTGTCTGAGCAGAGTTTCTTAATCTTCTTACCAATCTGGTTCTCAACTTCATTCTTGTACTATTTGAACCGATCAAAAGAATCTGACTTATACCACATTAAGTAGATATATCCATATCTACTAAAATCATCAGTAAAAGTTACGAAGTACAAGAACCCACCCCTTGCTTCAACTGGAAATGGTCCACACACATCTTTGTGAACTAATTCTAGAATCTCTTTAGCTCTTTCACCTTTCCCACTAAATGGGGCTTGGGTCATTTTGCCTTGTAGACACGCATGACATACACCAAGTGGTTTTAGTTCGAAAGAATCTAAATACCCATCTTGATGTAATTTTTTCAAACATTTATCATTGACATGACCTAGTCGGTGATGCCAAAGTTGGGTGTGGTATGAGTCATGTGAACTAACTTTGTCATCGATTTCCATTACTTGGTTTGTGTAGTCTAACACATAATGGCCATTATATAAATGTGCCCTACCAAAACAAATGCTATATTTATAAAAGTAGAAACATCCACTTCCAAACTTAAAGATGAATCCATCAGTATCTAATCTGGATACTGAAATAATGTTTTTGGTTATATAGGGTACATAATAACATCCTTTAAAAACCAAGACCATCCTTGTAGGAAATGTGAGATGGTAGTCTCCGATAGCTACAACAGCGAGTCTGGCTCCGTTGGCTGCTTGTAGATCTACCTCCCCTCGATCAATCTTCTTGAATCTACTTAGTTCCTATATTTGGATACATATGTGATCACCACAAGTAGTATCTAATACCCAATTTGTAGAAACATATAGATTGTATTCGATGACAAACAGACCTGAAGCTTCCCCTTGCTTCCTAGGCTAGGTACAGTTTTTATTCCAGTGGCCCTTCTTGCCACATGCGAAGCAAACAACATCCATCTCCCTTGCCTCCCCTTTGATCTTCCTTTTCTTGGAAGGCCTTGAAGAAGCTTTGGGATTAAAGCTCTTCGCCATCCTTTTCGTTTTATTCCACATAGGGATAGAAGGCTTTTCACGCTTCATGTCATTATCTACTTGGCGAATAAGGATAATAAGATCAGATTGAGACTTCTCAATGTTGTTCGTGTTGAAATTAACAACAAATTTCGAGAATCTCTGGGGGAGTGATGCAATAATGAGATCGGTGCCCAGTTCTTCAGGGAGTTTAAACCCTAGAACCTCCAAGCGCTCAATGTAGACAATGAGATTGACTACATGAGGCCTAGTTGGGGCACCCTCTCCAAGATTTCTCTAAAATAGATCCTTGGAGACCTCAAACCTTTCATGTCTTGCTCTTTCCTGGTATAGACCTCAGAGGTTCTTGAGAATGCTATAGGCATCCATGTATTCATGAGACTTCATGATCTCACTAGAAATAGATGATAGAATCAAACATTGAACGTCAAGAGCATCGTTAAAATGTTGATCATAGACCAGGAAATCTTCATCACTCGCCCCTGGGGCAGGAGAATCAGGAAGTGAGGACTCCAAAACGTAAAACATTCATTCATGGAATATGATAACCCGAAGGCACCTAAACCATTACTGAAAGTTACTGCCGGTGAGGATATTGTCTTTATCCAGAATTGATCGCAGAGAAAATGTGGTTGACGAGTTTGTCATTTCGATTCTAAAAATTAAAAGAGCAGATTTGTCAGTACTTTCTTGATTACATTTTAAGAATAATAAATGAATTTATTAATTCTCCCACTATTTTATCAAGTCCCAATGGCCCTCACCATTGAACTCGGAATGTCTAGTTTCTTTGACATTCTAGTGGAAAGGATCCATATTCCTCTTCGCATAACCCCAACAAGGGTTGGTCAAGCTATTTGAAGGTATTTAAGTAGGCAGGTCTTTGAGAACTGTGAGCTTACAGTTCCTTGATCTGTTGAGTGGACTCCCCGATCCTGAAATCCTGACTTGGATTTCCTCAACTCTTGCCTCTAATATTACATCATGTCTATAAAGTGCTACTACTCTTGATGTAATATGGTTAAGTCAACCAGAAACCTTTCATAAGGTCTTCCTTTATAAAAGTAAGTGTCCCAACAAGGGTTGGTCAAACACGTAGTTTTATTAACTCTTGCCCTTAATCATGTAATGGAAGGATTGGTCTGACTTAATATGGTATTAAGGGATTTTAATATTTTATGTGTAGTTTCACATTATCACATGCTTTTTAATATTAAGTGATGCTTCTTTAAGTGATTAACCATGTTCCAATAATGTTTACGCATAGTCCGGTTTTTATTTTATTCCATCTTTGCATGCTTGTTCATTTTATTAACTATGTGATCGTGACAACACATACATAATAAATAAACCATGAAATTTAGAAAAAAATAAAATAATATGGAATGATCATGAGCTTATATTGGTTAGCTTATCTAGCGGTTTTTGATAAGCTAACCCTGACCTAGGGAAAACACTTTGAACCCGATGGTTCGTGTTTTGCATCTCCCACCTGTCCACCTTTGTATCTTCTTGCGTCGATTTTGCCTCGGATTCGAGGTTTGAACTGTCTCCTCTGGCTTGTGAGATCCTCCATTACATGGGTTTACATTAAATAAACCATGGGCACGCAGGCCCTACATTTTATTGGAAGAAGGCTCACAGGCCAACAAATTTAAATTAAATAAATTTAAATGAAACCATACACGTAAAAAGGGTCCTTGGTCTAGCTCACAATCATCCATAGAATGAAACGACATTTACTCATATTTAGAATTCAAATTCTTTTAATCGTTCTTTCATTTAAGATAAGTCGCACTCGAATTCAATTAATTATGATCTTATAATTAATCAATTATTTATCTTAAATTCCTTTCTGAATTTCCTTGAGATTCTTCTCATCCAAATTCCTTGTACGGGTCTTTGTACATTAGAGGAAACCTGGTGAAATTCCATTTCTGGAAAGTACACGACGTGTAGTTTATAATTACATGGCGTGTATTTATTTTCACCCTTTATCCAAAGTACACATCGGGGGATTTGGCGTGTTTTTTGTACATTGGAAATTTTGGAGTACACGGTGTGTAGATAAATCATACATGGCATGTACTTCCTTGTTACGTGGTAACCGGCCTAGCGATCCAGTGTACGCGGTACGCGGCTTATCCTTGTACAGGGGTTCACCTAGGCCGGAACGGACTACACGGCATGTTGCTCCAACATACACGCAGTGTATTCCGGTTTCCACGTGCTATTCAATTCTGGTCAACACGACGTGATTAATACTTAGAAGTATTCAATTCACATGACGTGGTTTAGCTGACCAGTGCCGGTTCATTGAACCCAAGTACACGACGTGTAGTTTTAATTACACGCCGTGTAATCCCGTGTTGTACAGACAGAAAGAGAGGGTCCTCCGGATGAGTTCCTCGTTTTTATTTTAATCAAAAATTAAAATTAAAAGGCCGTTTCTGTGATATGAATCGAGAAACAAAGGAGGAAATAGATCTCATTTATTCAGATTTATAGAATGATTTATTTCGAATTGAATCAAATATAAATGCGTAAATTATCAATGAAAATTAAATAACTATAATCAACGTTGTAACCTTGCTCTGATACCATTTGAAGGTTCCGGGTGCAGCAGAAGCACGTGAGTAGATGTTCCCACTTGCCTTTTTGTTATTAACAATGATCAACTCGGGATCAATACGATGATAAACACCAGTCTCCATGGATTGAATCACAGAAATGGACAAAGAATTGGAAAGTCCCGGAACCACAAAGTAGGATCATTACAGGTTGATTATAATTAATTTAATCAATTGAAAAGAAATACCTTTTGGGTGTTCTTTCTTCGTTGATATTCTTGATCAGGTTCCGATGTGATTCGTAGTTACGTCGCAGAAGCCATGTGTAGACTTCCTCTAGCGGTGATCCACACGTGTACCTCGTATCTCAGGACATCGCCGAAGGAGTCTCCGGGTGCTAGCATGGAGAAACCTTTTCTTGCGTTGTTTGCCTTAGATCATCTTGATCCGATGGAAGAGGATCTCTCTTAGTCTTGAGAGAATTATTGGAGGAAGAGGTTCTTTCGGCCTTGAAATAATTCTCTAGAATTTTTGTGCACAACGATTCTCTTGTGTGTAGGAAAAGATTTGGGGTTATGAGGATATTTATAATCAGGTTTGAGGTTGTAGAGTTATGAAAATAAATAAACGTGTTACGCATTTCATTTATTTCATTACCTCTTATTGAAAACCCCCATGTCGAATAATTAATTCCTTGACATGTTATCATGCTGATTATAATAAATATCATTTAACAAAACAATATTATATCCTCAAAATCCTGCCTGGAAAAACTACACGGCGTGTAATAATAAATACACGACGTGTAATTGTTTTTCATTGAAAACTAAACAGTGTGTACATTAAATTTACATGGCGTGTATATATTGTTTTCATTTATTCATTTCCTTTTCAAAATAAAAACTACACGGCGTGTAATAATTAATACATGACGCGTACTTCTTTTTATTTTATTCTTCCTCCAACATTAAAACGATTTAGGCTTCCTTAAATAATTATTAAACCACATATGGGAATAATCTTTATTCTACTTGAGATACTTGAATACACTTAGTGTGTGACCCTCTAGGCCTCTTTCTCACTGGCATTAGGCGGGCTTGCCTAAAGTCCAAGATTACTGTCTAGAAATGGGTCAAATCACCCAAGAGAAAGAAGTTGATGCCGCATTGACGTATCACCACATACGAACGCTTACTATGTAATTTAATACCTTTGACTCAATATATCATCAAGCAGGTTTCATGGAAATGTCATAAACCTATATGCTTGATCCGTCCTTCTTTGACTACCTGAAATAAACTCGTCGTTTACACCATGGCCATAAAATTTCATGTGACAGTTCTATTTCAATCAAAGGGCCGAGATATCAACTTCCATAAATGGAAGGGACAAATCCTTCCTCGACTTATCCATTAACAACATGTCACTCGTGACGCACCCAACGTACCCTACTTCCCACCAACTGTTTGTGTGATGGTTTTTGTCAGTAAATCTAAGTGCGCGAGTCATGACATGAGTTAATGATAATATTCCAGTCTAAGGACCATTACACACACTCGTAGATAGCAATGTCCGATGACACCAAGACATGCAGAATTGCTACTAGCAGGTCTGTTCTCATAATCTCCCATCTTGGAGATTACCATGTGCGAACTCCAGGAGAGAGAGTCCGGTCTTCTTACGAGTACTCTCACATGACGATATGTATACTATGTGTCCTATCATAGTATGGCATCCAACCATAGAACATTATTTAAGAATATTGTTATAGCATTTCAAGGTTCTCAACATAGCGGGGATCTGCCATGACCTTATTAATGCAACAAATATTCCAGGACATTATTATATTATAGTCATGCACAACAATGAACAATATATAATAAGTGAACATTCATGTAATCAAAGTACAAAACAATTGGTTCTCAGAACACCAACCCTTACAGTTTTCACACAAACCAACATTTTATGAAATAAAACCCTAAAATGTTCACCTTCCCTATAAATAAGTTTTTTTGGAAGTAGGATTTGAGGGAGTTATATCCATTACAAAAAGTCAACCTTAAATACACACCTTGGAATAAAACCACAAGAATTAAAAGGAACAAAAATGTCTAGAAATGAAAATACATAAATCTATAAAGGATTCAAGAGATTAATGTGGAATATTACTATTGTTTTCAAGAAACCTCATATAATATTTACACTTAAATTATAAAAATTTTAGAGTCATAATTAAAGGGACTTAATTCAAAATAGTTTTTAAAATATCCCAGACCTTTGAGACACCATTAGAAGAAAAAGACATCCGATGGTCTTATTGCTGCTAAATAGATGAACTTACGCTATTTACGCACCGAGTCCAACCTTATACCACTTGATAAATTTATAGAAATTTTAAATCAAATTCATGAACTTTTGGTAAACAAACACTTTAATTCACATCCCAAGATCATTGATAAAAAATTTTAAGTAGTCGATTCTATCATGTTATCACCCGATACTGAAGAAAACCATTAAAATATTTATAGACCCCATGAGTCTATTTCTAGAGGAATTAATTTTTTGATTCTTCAATCTATAATAATTTCAACATTTTCAATGATGAGGTCTATGGTTTCAATAATAAGTGGAAATTAAATTGATAATAAAATATTCCATATATTTATTTTATTTAAATAATTAATTATAAATTATGTGTGATAGTCATATTAAAGAATTCATGTCAATTTAATTTTGTTTAGATGGATTTTTTTGAAACATGAATCATATCCTACCAATTTCACTACTCCCAGATCCTTTGAGTTGTATCAGAGTGCTCACATTAATTTATAATTTTTATTTTGATTTAATTTATTAATATTCATATAAATCATGTAGTTTTGATTTAAATGGTGTAAAACACATGTGAGTAAAAGTTCATGTGCTCAATGTAATATCAAAAAAATAAATATTTCACTACAATAATATGATTATTTATTCAATTTATTATTCTTCATAAAAGGAATAAGAATAAAAAATAAAATAAATGGTTTTGTTTGATCTGGGTCAAAGTTGAATTTTGTTTTTTATTTAATTTCAATGTTGGTTTTATTTTTATAACATTATACCTATATAAAAATATATTATATTCAATATATATATTTTATAAAATAAAATAAAAATACTATTAATGTAAAATGGGGGGTTTATCACCCATTCTTTCTTAGATTTGGAACTCCCTTAAAAGGGGGAGGGGTAATTCAAAAAAAAAATTAAGAAAAAAAAATAGAGGGACAACTATGTAACTACCACTTATTTCATAGTTATCATATTTAAAAAATATAAATATTAAAATTATGGAATACATTTTAGAATTTTTTAAAGGGTACTTAAGGATCATTAATGGAACAAAAAAATAATTTTAATTAATTTATTAGTTTCAAATTATTTCACAAGCATAATGATGTATATTAAATATTTATTCATTGAAAATTTCATTGTAATTTTGAATGATTATGAGATAGAATAAATTTTGTATATTTTTATTGATTTATTTAATTTAATTTTATTATTTCATAGTTTATTATTATTATTAATTAATTTTGATGATATATGAATTTTCCATAACTCTATGAATTGTATAAGGGCCTATGTGTCTATTTTTGTTTATAAAATATAATTATCCCTACCCGAGTACCCCCCAATTATTAGTAAGTATACAACTATAAATATGGACTATCTTGGTGAGATATTTCAAGTCACGGGCCAAGGTAACAATTAAAATAAAGGAGTTAAATATGAGAAAGGTGGATGTTGCAACTCGAGTCTATCCAGACTCGTGAAGTTATTCCCCTAGGGTTTAGGTTGTTTTTATCACTTATTGATCAATAAATATGTTGTTATGTCTCATAATAATATCATTTTTATTTTTTTATTTTATTGATTCATGGTAAAATTTTATTTCTTTGATTCTAGGTTTATTTAAAAATTAAATGAAATCACAAAAAATAATTTATTCCTATGCCTAGATGAAATAAAATAAATGTTCATGGGAATTATTTTATCAAGTACGATAAATTATTTATGAAACTTATCTTATATGATAATTAATAAACATACATTATATTATGTATGTATAAAATAAAAAAGTCCATCAAATTTTGTAATAATTCAATATACATATTCTATTATATAACATATCCCTTTTTTTGCCATTGATCCCAGAGGAGGTATGTGAATCTTCTATTTTAGTGCCATAGTAAATTTGAGTTTTTGAATTCAAATAATATTATGGATGGTTTGGATATGTTATAAATGAATAATTTTATGTTTTATATGTGTAAAGGTGGGTGATAAATACCTCAATATAATTAACAAGTAGTTAATTAATTAAAAGTAGATGGGATGACTGAAAACAACCAACATAACTAGCGGGGTTCTCCCACTGATTGGGACACTTAGTGGATAGTGTTCATCCACAATATATCTTGTGGGATACTAGGTACATGATAAAATGATGCTAATTACATTGTTTTACCTTAACCCCATTTTTTAAAGAGGGATATTTTGGGGATATTTTGTTTTATAAACTAGGAACCCCACTTAGAATTTCTTTTTCTAGATAACAACTAGTAAGTTAGGATCCAAACCACTTATCCATTTATAATTATATTTTCCTCCTTTGATGTTAAGTGATTGAGAGAAGTTATGTTTACCAATTAAAGGTAATCTATCACCCTTTATCCTTATTTATCATTTTTTTATTTTTAATTCTTAAATTTTTGTATGGAATAGTTAGGTTTTGGAAGGGAGAATCTACAAATGCTTTTTGGAATCACATCGTAAATGTTGGTCTTCTTTCTATGGTTTGTAAAGGAGGATCAAATGCGTTATAGTCTCATTATCTCATGCCTTTTATATTACAATAAGTCACTTCCGGGATTTAATTAGTGATTTTAGTGATTTTTGGTGAAATTTTCCATTAATTATGGTTTAGAATTTGGGGATTTTGTTGAGGGTGTGTCAGGATTGGATCACAACTTTTCACTCATGGTTTGACATAGTATTTCCATTTTATTAGTTTTATCATTTTTAATATAATTATATAATTTATTTGTAAATGGTTCAGAAAATGATTTATAAGTGTTTATTGATAAGATTGGTGCTCAATAGTGTGGATTTGGTCTGTACGATCTTAGATTAAATAAATGGACATAAAAACAAGGTAGGGGGATTTTACATGTTGAGGGTCACAATCACTTGTATTTTTAAATTTTTGTACTATTATTATTATTACGAGAATTATTGTAAACATTATATTATCTCATTCCATTAATGGGGCATTCTATCATTTGCCTAATAATTAATAAGGGATATATAGATTGCTAAATGATTCTATGATAGAGCCTTGGTAGGACATGTGATAGTGAGTCTTCTTATTGATTGGTTGGTAGTGTGATTTGGTTTTGAAACAAAAATGGTATATTACTTTTTAAAATTAATTTAAATATGGATTTGAAAAATTAATGAGTGAAGTTTATTTTAGAAGTATAAACTTTTAAAGGGAAAGTAATTTAAAAAAAGAGATTGAAATGTGATTTAAAAAAATGGGTTGATTTTTCTAAGAGTTTATATTATAGTTTTTAGAAAAGGTATTATTTTTTATAAATACAACATATTATTTATTTTTAAAATTTATTTATAAAAAATATGTTTAATATAATTTTAAGAGAAATAGATGAGACTTTTTTGATGATTGATTTCTATTATTTTCTAGGTTTTATAGGATTGATTTAATCTTAATCAATTATGAAAAACAAATATAAACCTATGAAACATTTATATTTCATGTTTTATAAACTAAACCATTAAAAATATAAATGAATAAATTGTGTACCTTACATTGATAAATAAAAACATCTCTTTCATATTTAATTCTTGTGGTTGATAATAAACACTAAGGAGAAATAAAAATAATCCTCCCAATGTGGTGTATCAATAGGATGATATAAATTACCGATCACATTGGTGGGATTCTCCCGCCATACATGACATGCTTATATCTCATAGGTAAAAGGAAGGATGAAATGATATATTTAGGGAGAGGGATAACCATAGGAATGTAGGTAGGAATACCAAATCACTATCTCATGGAAAATTTCCCTTCATATATCTAATTAGGGATGCTCCTTAAAATCAGCACATTTACTCATGCATTATAAAACATGAGAAAATGAATTTACGCAGTCATAAATTCATCACTCTAATACTATAAACCTCTTATGAATTTCATCTCATGAATCATTTCTAATAATTATGGCCAATAAAATAATCTTAAAACATCAAATCATTTACATTCCACTACCATGACAAGGCAATGAAATGTTATCTCAAAATAATTAATATTACATCCCTAATGAAATTCTCTATCATATTGAATACATGAATTAGAAATACCTTTGGAATCATGAATGTTACACTCTATTGCATGCTCAACAATAAAGAATATATTTCCTAGCCATATCAAACACAAAAACAAATATATAATAGGTTTTTATGGTATATGTCCTAAAATCTCTCACTTGTGCTAATTCCTAATAGACTTAGTACCATTTCAACTTATATTTTTCATATGAAATTAATTGTTAAACCATATCCAAAAATAATTTTTGATAAATTCCAATAATTTTTTTGAAATCTATAATCAACTTCACCATGTATCATATCATATGTAATACTTTTTTAATACCCATCCAAAAATCAATTAAATAAATGCTAATACCATTTTTGAGAATATATCCCAATAAAAATCAAAATCCACTTATTCAACCACAATGTATGATCCCATGGGAATTTTGATAATTGAAAAAAATTAATTCCTAAATCTATAAATTTTATAAAATATAAGCCTTTGGTAAATCATCAATACTACTCAAGATATAGAGGGATTTCACATTATATCCATGAAACATGTGTACATATTTACCTGTGTCCCCCAGCTACATCATATGAATTCATGTAATTTTATATGATATATTCATCCAAGATATCAAATAACCACAAGAAATAGAGTATGACAATCCAAAATAGACACCCATACATTCTTTATTCTTAGAGTATAGAATGACAATGTTGATGAATATGTCACATGTTATTCTCCATTATAGATAAGAACACCATATACCTCTCTCCCGAGAGATAACGTACCACCCTTATGAAAGTTACCATTAAATAAAAAATGTTAATCACTATTTAAACATGGTGGATATTTATTTTCACATGACTACCTAATTTAAAATAAATAGTTAAGTGTGTTTATCCTAGAGTAGTTTTATGTTGGTAGACTTTTTAAGATGTTTTATAGGGTGTGTGTGAGTGAGGAACAATCACACTGAAAGAACATGTGTTTTCATGTAAGGATATTCATTAATATTATTTGTGTCCCTAATGGGAAATATCCTTTGGTGTGATGGGAAGAAAACAATGGTATTACTAGATACATATTGGTTCATATGATCTGGATCATGGCCTAGCGAGGTTGGTTTGTGAAAGATTTTATAGTGCCAATACCCAAACTGAAGGCCAAAGGCACTAACTAGGTTTGAGGTTTGGGGTACAAAAAAAGTGAGTTATTATTTTAAGGTAAAAGATTATAACGCCATTATTAAAGTGAGACTTAAGAGACTAAATTTTACTACCCTTGTCAATAAGGTGCTCTTTTACTTTTTGTATCTTACCTAATTCGAACACCATAGTTAAACATGCTTGGACTAGAGTAGTTTCAGGATGAGTGAAATTCTATAATATTTCCTAGGGTGTGTGAGGGTGATGAAAAATCACACTAAAATAAATTGTGTTGGTCCATGAGGTTATTTAGTATAATGATAAGCTACCCCACTGGGTAATATCATGTGGTGTGTTTGGAAGGAATCCAAAGTATCACAGGAAACTCATGGGGTCAGATGATTAGGTTCATGGCCCATGGATTTTGGTTCATGATATATAAAGATATCACATCTCTTATATTGGTATTTCTACACACTTCTTCAATTTATCCCAATTAAGGTTCCAGATGTTATACTCTTTATACAATAGGATAAATCCCATCTTTGTTGAGTTCCAACTAATGACATAATCAAAAAAATAGCCAACCACCCCTGATTTTATAAGCCTTAAATGTTTGTGTAATAATGATATTTATGTATAACAGTTCTCATGTAAGGTATCTCTCCAAACTCACATATTGGGCACTCAAAAGATTAACTATAGACCCCTAGTATATCAATAACACAACATATGGAACTCCATGTGGTATAATTGACGGGACAACCAACAAAAAACCTATTTTATGCGTTATGACCACATTATATAACTTGATACAATAATATTACTCATGAAAACATTATTTTTTTAAAACCTACAATAATCCTTAAAGGATATTATTTAGGGAAAACTAAACATCATTCTTTCAGAAGCCATTTATCATTTAATTTCATGATATATATACAACCAACGTGAAATAATAAAAAAGTGTATATTTACTTTTGTATAATAGGATACATTTTATATACTTAATGTCCTTTAAGAATACATAAATAATCGATACATAAGAACCTATATAACATATCACATTTGACATACTACCATATCAACCATATGTTTTCTGTTCTTCAAGGGGTTTTGTTGAACTCATTATGTCCTTCTTAATTACTACCACATCACTATGTGATGAAATTATAGGTCCCACACACTAAAATATTTAGTGAAAATCATTTAGGATGAAATACAATCTGAATAATGGAGAGACTTAGGAATATTATTCTTAATTCTTAACTCTTTGAACACATTCAAACGTCTTAACTCCCCAAAATCCAATGTTACAATGATAACAATTTTTACTGTATACTTAGAACTCTTTCTTAGTTTATAATCATATTGGGACTGTAATGCCCCGACCCCAGTTACCCAGAGTTGGTGTATTATTACATAACATTGGCATGATCACAAAATATCAAGTATCGAAAGACCGACTAGTTTAGTAGCCTTGGAATCACTAGATACATTCATAAGTTTTACATTACATCATAAAATGAAAACTACAACAACATAGTCTCCATAGTCCACATTCATATCCCCTCAGACTATCCCTGTAGGTCAGTCATAAAATAATTCGACATCCTGGGAAAAATAAAACATAGAAAGGGGTGAGCTCAGATGCTTAATAAGGATAACAATATAGTGGAAACTTTCATAAATAAGAATAAACATTTAAGGCAATGTATAACTAAAACAAAATCCTTTTAAACTTGAACTTTATCATAATATGGTAGAAATAAAATGAAATAATACCATTTAATTATTCACATGGATATTCTACTAGTCGAATAATCACATGAAATACAAATAACCACTTTCATAATGATGGAATGCTGATGCACCCGATTTGTGTATACATTTTCATATATATTATTAAAAATAAAAACAAGTTTTTAGCAAATATCTGATGTTTCATGAACATATTCTTTGATTTTGGTGATTCTGTTTATTCTCAGGAAGTTTCTAAGAAAGATACACAAATCATGGGAAGTCTGTAGAAATTTTGAAACTACACGACATGTACTGTTATACACGCTGTGGACATTCAAACGGGGACACAGATCAAAAGGGGGGGGGGGGGGGGTACACGCCCAAGTCACCATCTAGAGACTACACACCATGTGGATTGAAAATACACATCGTGTATCGGCTTCTAGATGCGGTTGGTGGCGCTTTCTAAGGATTACACGCCACATGTGGTTGTGCTACACACCGTGTACTGGCCACCAACCGGCTGCCAACGCCGTGTGAGTCAAAGACGGCGTTGCTGACCACCTACCAAAGAAAAACCATGACAAAAGCGAGTTGACAAGACTACATGGCGTGTACTTTTATACATGCCATGTACTTTATTTTTCTATAAATACAGGCCTTAGCCTCCAGACCAAAGAGAGCCAGAACACTTGAAAAGGGGGGAACTTCTGCTGCCATTCATCCTGAGCCACCATGGTATCACTAATCTGCCATTCCACCTTCCGACACCTCTCCTCGAAGCTTGACCGATGACCACTTCAGGTTTTGAAGGTGTTATTTTCATCATGTCCTATATGTGTAACTAAACACCCCTTGTGTTGGGGCTGTGGAAGATGAAGGAAGTTTGTATGTTGGTTTGATTTGTAAGGTTGTGTCTGTTCTTCTAAATTCCTATTAATCTTCTTTAACAATTTCTGAATATTACTGATAATTCTGATCCGGACCAAGGGAAGAATTCTCAGGGACTTGAAAGAAGAATATCGATGAATGCTTTCATGATCATTGAAGGGATTGATTGATTCAAAAAATGGACTAAACTGAAAGTAAGAATTGTGAAACACTGAGTACTGGACCAAAGAGTCAAGTTTCTTCAATTCCAAGACAAATCAATAGGACCAAGGGATCCTTGTCATTAATAAGATCCGTAATGTTGAATTATCATGAATAAAACAACCATATAAGCCATCCACATTAAATATCCATAATCACCAAATCCCCAACATGCTCTTTTTCCTACTAAATACATTAAAAATTCATTTTTTTCCTCTTAAATTGTTAAATATTATTTCAAGTTACCAAAATAACTTTAATAATCCCAAACAAGAAAATCCACTCTAAATTCAGCATAACTCCCGGAATTAATTCTAAACTCAATTGAATTCACGCACTTACCATGTTCCCTATGGATCGACCCTACAATTGCACTATACTAGGTTTAAGAGTGGGTAATATCAATTTGGGGAACCGATAACATATCTTCGGTAAAAACGACCGACCAAATTTTGGCGCCGTTGCCGGGGAACTAACGATTTAAGTGGTAAAATTTAGTTGCGTTAGTAATTAATTAAGTGAAAATAAAAAATAAATAATCCCATAAATTTATTCCATAATCCCATTTCTATTTGTCTTTTATTTTCCTCGTTTACGCTTGGTAGTTCGTTTTGTTTCGTACAGGTCCGTAGGTGTATGAGCGACCACCTCACACGTTCCAAGAGCACTGATTCATCAGGGTTTTTCCCAACTGACCCAAAGATCGAGCATACATTTTTGAGGTTCCAACGAACACTCATGGCTGAACAAAATCAAAACAACCCCACGACACAGAACGAGGAAGGAAATCCAGCTGCTGTCCAAGGAGCTGGACAACTGTTAGGTCCGGATGATAATTGGAACCAGCAAGCCCCTCTTGCTCCACCACATGGCCTGCCGCAGCTCCAAATATTACAACCAGAGTGGATTCCATATTTCAACCAAGGTCAGGGGCTATACTATGCCCCACAGGACCAACAGTACCTGCCAATTCTCCCTCCTCATCAGCCACCTCCACATCATAATCTCATGGAGTACGACCTGCCATCGATCCATAGAGCTGATACAGGCATCGTTTGTCCTCCAATACAGGCCCATCACTTTGAGATCAAGCATGCTATCATGCAGCTGATCCAGAACACTGTTCAATTCGGCAGCCTGCCCAGTGAAGACCAAAATTCCCATCTCTCCAATTTTTTGGAGATCTGCAATACATTTAGGTACCATGGCATTTCTGAGGATGCCATTCAAATTCGCATGTTCCCTTTCTCTCTATGGGACAAGGCGAAATATTGGATCAAAGGGTTTCCACAAAGATCTATTCTCACATGGGAGAAGTTAGCCTAAGTGTTCCTATCCAAATACTTCCCACTATCGAAGACGGTAACCCTACAGAACAAGATCCACAAATTTCAGCAGCACGGCTCAGACTCGCTGTACGAATCATGGGAGCACTTCAAAGTGATGTTACGTAAATTCCCACACCACGAACATCCACTTTGGATGCAAGTACAATCCTTCTACGGTGGGTTGATGACTAATACCAAGTCCGTGGTGGATGCTGTTGCTGGAGGAATGGTAATGAGAAAGTCCCCCAAAGAACTGTTTGAACTACTGGAAGATATGTCTGCCAACAGCTTCCAATGTCATTCCGAGCAGGGAACCCAAAAACGAGGTATGCATAGTATTGATGCTACTACCATGATTGCTGCCCAGTTGGATGTAGTATCCAAAAAGATAGACGCACTGAATCTTAAGGGCGCATATCAAGTTCATATGGTGAACCATCCAGCATGTGGTGACTGTGGTAACAACCACATCCTGGGAGAATGACTAGGACCTTCATTCGACCCTTCAACAAGCGAGGTGAGCTATGTTGCTCAAAACAGAGGGTCGAACCAGTATCAACAATACCAGAACCCAGCATGGTGAGATAATCCGATCATAGGTTGGGGAGAAAAGCAGCAGAACCCTCCGCCCCAGCAACTCCCTAACTACAGTCAACCACAATATCAGAACCAGTACCAGCGGTAGCAAAAACCCCAATAGGGCCCTTACCAGTATCAAGGGTATCAAAATTCTCGCCCGCAGCAGCCAAGGCAGCAACCACCTCTACCAGCTGCACAACCACCTCAGAAAGATAATACCTCAAGGTTAGAGGATCTTATGAAAAAATTCATCTCTACTGCTGAGACCCGTTTTCAGGACTAGGAGGCTTCTATTCGAGGCATCGAGAACCAAATCAGCCAATTAGAAAACCAACTCTCAGGGAGGCAGCCTGGTACACTACCAGGAATCACCAAGAAGAACCCAAGGGAGGAGGCCCATGCCATCACTTTACGAAGTGGAAAGAATCTACACCATAAGGAACCAGCATAGTCAACTGCACCTATACTCCCTGTTGACAAAAAAAGTATAGTTTCAGACCCCTCTTCATCCGAAAATCCATCACCGGAGGCTCCACCAAGAAAAGGAAAGGGGATCGTAAAACCATTCGAGCCTGCATTACCTTTTCCAGAGAGGATGAAGAAAAGGAAGCTGGATCACCAGTTTGGAAAATTCATGGAAGTATTCAGAAAACTACACATCAACATCCCATTTTCAGAGGCCCTGACTCAAATGCCCACATATGAAAAATTCATGAAGGAAATCCTCTCAAATAAGAGGAAGATAGAGGATTTGGGCACCATAGCACTGACAAAGGAGTGATCCGCAGTCATAGAACATTCCATTCCTCAGAAACTCCAGGATTCAGGTAGATTTACTATCCCTTTTACAATTGGACCTTGTGAATTTGGAAAAGCTCTATGTGACTTAGGATCCAGTGTCAACCTCATGCCATTCTGAGTTTTCCCAAATCTCGAACTCCACGATCTGAAGCCTACTCGAGTCGCCCTTCAACATGCTGACAGATCCATTAAATATCCAAAAGGGCTACTGGAGGATGTTCTTGTGAAGGTGGGATGATTGATCCTCCCAGCAGATTTTATTATCCTAGACATGGAGGAGGATCAATAGGCACCTCTTATATTGGGGAGACCTTTCCTGGCCACATGGAAAGTCTTGATTGACGTGCACCAGGGGGAATTAATTTTTCGGGTAGGGGATGAAAGAGTCTCCTACAATTTTCTAAAGGTCATCAAACAAGCATCGTTACCAAAACATGAGGGCTGCTATGCATTGACTACCATGGATGAACAACTGAGCAGACAAAAAAAGGATCTGGTATGTTATTCCATTTCAGATGATTTGATTTTTCCAGACATGACCACTAATGAAGCACCAGAGGACCTGAAAATCATCGAAGGATAGGGTGGCCACTACGGGCAATGATCCATCATTCATGACATCCTAGAGAGGGCAGAAGAACAACCACTAGTACCTTCAGTTCTCAAGGCACCTGAACTAGAGTTGAAGCCTCTCCCACCTTCCTTAAAGTACGGGTATTTGGGAGATCATCATACTTTTCACATTATAATTAGTGCAACACTATAACAAGAATATAAGGATGCACTTCTTCATGTTTTGAAGTAGAGAAAGCAGGAAATTGGATAAACTGTTGCAGATTTGAAGGGTATCACCCCTACCTTTTGCACCCACAAGGTGATACTCGAAGAAGGAGAAAAGCCATCTAGACAACCCCAGTGGCGTCTGAACCCTCCCACGAAGGAAGTCGTAAATAAGGAGGTAATCAAGCTTTTAGATGCATAAATCATTTACCATATATTAGATAACATGTGGGTAAGTCCCCTGCAAGTGGTCCCTAAGAAGGGAGGCATCATTGTGGTATCAAATGATAAGAACACGTTCATCCCCACTCACACAGTCACGGGATGGAGAGTCTATGTAGATTACAGGAAGCTGAACGACGCCACAAGGAAAGATCATTATCCCCTACCCTTCATGGATCAGATGCTAGAAAGGCTAGAAGGGCATGAATATTACTGCTTCCTCGATGGCTACTCTAGCTATAATCAGATCTCCATTTCCCCAGAAGATCAGGAGATGAGCACTTTCACTTGCCCATACGAAACATTTGCCTACCACCTAATGTCCTTCGGTATGTGCAATGCTCCCACCACATTCCAGCGATGCATGCTGGCTATTTTTCACGACATGGTGAAAAAAATCCTGGAGATTTTCATGGATGATTTTTCCATTTACGGGAAGTTGTTCACCACCTGTTTGCGGAACCTGGAGCTAGTACTGGAGCGATGCAAAAATACTAAACTAGTTTTGAACTAGGAAAAGTGTAATTTTATGGTGCAAAGTTGCATAGTTCTTGGCCACAAAATTTCAAAAAAGGGGATAGAGGTGGATCCGGCGAAAATAGAATTCATTTGATGACTTCCAATTCCAACTTCTGTTCAAGCCATCCGAAGCTTCCTAAGCCATGCAGGTTTTTACCAGCAGTTTGTCTGTGATTTCTCGAAAATAGTCCATCCCCTCACCAATATTCTAAAAAAGGATGCTATTTTCTAATTCACTAAGGCATGAACCTTGGATTTTGAGCATCTAAAGAAATTCCTGGTCGAAGCTCCAATGATGATTTCCCCCAACTGGGAGGCACAATTTTAAGTGATGTGTGATTCCAACGACTATGCGGTGGGAGCTATCCTGGGTCAGCGACTGGACCGAATCTTCCGACCCATCTACTATGCCAGCAGGACACTCAATGAGGCTCAACTGAAGTACACCACTACAGAGAAGGAGATGTTGGCAGTAGTATTCAGCTTCAACAGGTTTCATTCTTACCTTGTGCTCTCTAAAGTTATTGTTTATACTGACCATGCAGCACTTAAGTACTTGATAAACAAGAAGGATTCGAAGCCCCGATTGCTCCGATGGATCCTCCTCTTACAAGAATTTGATATAGAGATACATGATAATAAGGGGAGTGAGAACATGGTTGCTGATCATCTATCCCGTCTGGAGCTTCCGCACTTGGAGAAAGAGGAGGATCGAGAGATAAGGGAGGATTTTCCTGATGAGAATCTCTTTTCTATTATTGAATCCCCTAGGCCCTGGTTTGATGATATTGCTAACTATTTAGTTATAGGTTCCATCCACCCCGACCTCTCCTTCCAGCAGAAGAAAAGGTTCATCTCTGATGTTATGTGACACTTCTGGGAAGACCCACTCATATTCCCATCCTGTGGAGACGAGGTGATCCGACGGTGCATCCTAGAGACAGAGGTCCAAGGGGTCCTGGAATTGTTTCATGCCTCACCCGTTGGAGGACATCATGGACCGGATCGTACCATAACGAAGATTCTACAATCTGGGGTTTTCTAGCTCACCATGCATAAACATGCCTGAGCCTTCGTTGCCTATTGTGATCCATGACAACGTACAGGTAATATGGGATGAAGAGCCGAGATACCTCAACACCCCATCCTAGAGGTCGAGATTTTGGATGTGTGGGTCATCGACTTCATGGGACCATTTCCCCCTTCTTTCGGGCATACCTACATCCTCATCTGCGTTGATTACATCTCTAAATGGGTGGAAGCCACTACGACAGCCCACGACACAGCTAAGGTAGTCATGAACTTTCTTAAAAAGAACACTTTCAGTAGGTTCGGCGTTCCTCGTGTGCTGATCATCGATAGAGGGACTCACTTTGATAATGCGTTAATGAAAATAGTGCTATCGAAATATGGGGTGAAGCATCACATGGGTACACCATACCATACCCGGTCAAGTGGATAGGTGGAGCTCTCCAACCGTGAGATCAAATAATTTTTGGTGAAAATAGTTAATACCTCACGGAAGGAAACGTCTTTAAAGATTGACGACGCTTTGTCGGCCTATCACACAGCTTTTAATACACCACTGGGGATGTCACCATTTCATCTCGTCTATGGAAAACCATGTCATCTGCCTATGGTTCTAGAACACAAATCATATTAGGCCTTCAAAGCCCTAAATTTTGATTTGAAGGCAGCCACAGAGAGACATAAGTTCCAACTATCAGAACTCAATGAAATCAGAAGGGAGGAGTATGAGAATGCTAAATTGTACAAAGAGAGGACGAAAGCCATTCACGACCAGATTATTTCCCGAAATAAATTCAACTCGGTGATCAGGTGCTCCTCTTCAACTCTCGTCTTCGTCTATTCCCAGGAAAGCTTAAATCAAGGTGGTCGGGACCGTTCCATATCATCCGAGTATTCCATCACAGAGCGGTGGAAATTGCTAAGGAGGATGGTCAACCATTCAAGGTGAACGACCAATGCCTAAAAATTTACTATCCCATGGAAGATACAGTGGGAGTGATCTCCACCACACCTCTCAGGTAATTCAAGGTAAGAAGGCCGAGCCAACGACCTAAAACAAATGCGCTTCCTGGTAGGAAACCCAGAGGTTACACGCCGTGTCCCACTTATATACATGGTGTGTACTTATCTTTTTTAATTTATAATCTTAATAGTATAAATCTATAGATTAACTAATCAATAACCATGGATAATTCCAGTGCCGATGGTTAAGTCACTGGAGTTTATTCGAGCTGTCCTCAGTTCGAATCCTCCCAACCTACCTTTGGCATGGGGTTCCTCCTTTTCTTACACAGCGTGTGTAGTAAATTATATATATATATATATATATATTTTCTTATAATAAAACCCATGGTGGGGATGGATCGGTTGGCCACAATCGTAACCTGGTTCCAAAAGACCCAGGTTCGAATCCTGGCAACCACCCCATTTCCATCATTTACTCTTTTAATAAAACCACACGGTGTGTCTTTCGATATACATCGTGTGTACCATATTTTTCCAAACTAATTTAAAAACGTTTTCTTATAAAATAAATTCATGTGTATGAAGTTGGAAGATTGGTTAAGTCTCGGCCCTGGATCCAAAAGACCCGGGTTCGAACTCCGCTAATCTCCCTTCTTCATCCCCATCTTTTATAATTAAAAACCACACACCATGCATTTCTTTCTTCCCATGTGTATATTCCGTATTGAATATATATATATAATAAATATGGGTAGAGATTCAACCTTTGATCCAGTTGTTGAGGGCTTCCGTTCGGAACGACCGATCGCCGGTTCGAACCTCGCCCCGAGCACCGGACAAAAGGTTGTACTTCTATTTTTATAATTTTTAAACACATGGCGTGTATTTTCCGACTACATTATGCGTATAGTTTTATTTTATTTTATTTTTGTATATACATATATATACCTGTTTTACTTTTATTTTAATTAATTAATATTAATTATTATATTTTATTTTAATTCTAAAAAAAAATTTGGGATACATGGCGTGTAGTCTAGATGTACACACAGTGTACCTCGGCTATATAAGCCATGGGCCACCCAGCTTCACGCCGTGTCACGCGGCTTCCCCCTCTCATCTTCTTCTTCCCATTTTCTTCTCCCAAACACCACCCAAACCACCATTCTCAGATCCGTCGATTTGGGGTGTTTCAGGTTCTGATTCTTCCTGCATTGTGATCCACGGTCAAGGTACGCTGTTCTACACTCTCTATTTCAAGTTTTCAAATGAATTTAGGGTGTTTTCGGATCTGCTGACCGTTCGGATTCCGCGTTACACGACCACGTAATTAAGAACACACACCATGTACTTTTTTACAAGGCCCCACACAAAATACTTCTAAATTTAAATATACACGGTGTGTATGTTTGGTACACACCGTGTACATTTCGCCATCGTGCCCGAGTACCCCTTTGCACATGGCCTCATGCACCATTTTCACGTACACGGCGTGTGTGTTTGGTACACACCGTGTATATCATTTCCTTTGGCCCCTCCGTGTGTAGCTCATAACACGACTGATCACCCCATGTTCCCATACACGGCGTGTATTTTCAGTACACCCCATGTAGCTTATTTCTTTCAGTCGGCCCATGTCTCTCCCCCACACGACCATGTTCCTCGAGTAAAGAACACGCCGTGTTTTTCCAATACATGACATGTCTTTTATTCTTTGAGCTGATAAAAACATGGCCGTGTCGTTTATAATACAAGACCACATGCACTTTGTATACACACAGCGTGTATGTTCGGTACACGCCGTGTACCATTACATGGTCTATCTTCTGCTCCCTCAGCGTGTTTATCCAGAGAACATGAGATGCTCTTCATTTTTCACTACATGCCGTGTACTTTGGATGTACACGCCGTGTACTTTTATTTTCATGTTTTCTCACATTTTATTTGATTTCATTCCTTTATTTTTCTTTTGTTTGGGTTTTCTTTCTTTTTCAGGTTATGGCGGATCACGATCCTTCTCGTGGGAAGAGGCCGGCCTCCGCCACTGAGGGAGAGAGGCCCATTTTTCGATGGATTCTACTCCGACCTTCGACGCTGCTAGACCCAGACGCTCCGGTCTACGAGCTCCCTCCATTGGCCATTCTTCCACCACCGACTGACCCCATAGAGGTCGGGCCTAGCACAACTGTACCCCCCAACTTCCAGCACAGAGCTAGTGAGCACCACCATTTCTACTACACCAGCTGCCACTCTCCCTGTGCTATCTTCATCAGTAGCTGGCCCCACATCGACTACATCTTCCACCGAGCCTTCACCTCCTACAACCAATCCACCAACAGAGCTAGCTTCTGCTGCTGCACCTGCACCTGGGCCGGGACCAGCAGGTGTTCCCTATCCCTGCATGGTGTTCCCAGTCACTGATTTGGCACATGACAGGGTTCATCGCTTTTCTCGCCGTCCAATTCCATTGAGCAGCCGCTACCTCGATAGAAGCATTCCGCAGCAGCTAGGTATTTGGGTGGATTTGGAGGAGCTTCTCGGGCATACTCCACTGCTCACTATTTTCCAGGTTAGCACTCCTATATTCCACGATTTATTTTTGGAGTTCACAGCGTCGTTCGAGTTAGATGGAGCTGAGTACCGAGATACACTTGGTGATACGGTGCCCGTGGTTCGATTCAGGCTGGGCGGCCGACGATTCTCCCTCACCATGTGTAACACCCCGAGATTTTATTAGATATATTATTTTTAATTTCTTTGATCTTATATTATACACTACACCAAGATTAGCTTGTACTATATGCAACACCACATTATCTTGTAGTATATGCAACAATATTCTTGGCTTGCATGACACGCAATCACGACCTACCTAGATAGCGTGTGTAGTACGCAATACCGGGTTTCACTAAACAACGATATATGGCTATAATAATATTATGGACTAGCCGTTATGAATAGTATTAAATAAATTTTTTATTTTATAACATTACTATTAATCTTACACTTTTTCTAGAATATGGTATAAGAACAAAATAAAATTTTCCTGTAAAATATGTATTTTTCAAAAATTGCAGTTTTCCCGCCTTTTGATGGCGCACCCACCTTAAATCTTGTTTTTGAGATGTATATAAGTTCACTTTGACAAAATAAAATTCTTCTTTGGAATCAGGATATAAAAATTTACTTTGGATATATTTTTCATATTATTCTGATAGCTTTCATATTTTAATGAATAGTAAAAACACGCTATATTTTAATTAAAAACAACTTTTTTCATCGCAATAATTTATAAGGTTAGATTATATTTTTAATTGGTTTTAAAGTGTAATTAGAATATATTTTTACCATTTAATACAATGTTGTTCATTGGAATTAATTTCACTTTGAAATTGGATATAAACAATTATCAATCTTTTGATAGTTTTTGTTTCTTAAAAACACACTATTTGTTTTGATAACATGAATTAATTTTAAAAAAAATTAATGCCACTTCTATGTTCTGAATTTGGAAAAATAGACATAAATTTTGAATTCGGAATATCAAATAATGCTTAGGCTGAATTTTTGGTATTTTTCTGGAAAACTTCAATTTTCAATGAATAGTGAAACCACTTAGTGGTAGTTAAAATACTGAATTTTTCATTTAAATTAAATTTTACCACTTCTGTGAATTGAATTTCGAAAATCCGAGAGACATGGTTAATATCTATAAATAAAATGTGGTTCAATGGGATGAAAATAATTTTTGGTGAATAAAAACTTTTTACTTTTATTACCACGATTAAAAGTAAATAGGGTAATTAAGGGTACAAATGATATTAATATTACCCTAACACATGTCATAATTCTATTGGATAAGTATAATTCGACCAAAAATAACCTTAGGAATAAAATATGATCATTTAGATCCACTTGGATTAGATTAGGACATTTATTATTAATTTATTTAAAGAAGGGTTAAAATAGTTAAAATGAAAGTTTAATAACTAATTCATTTTTAATATAGGGTTATACATAAGATAAATTAGAATATAAATATTCATTAGAAATAAAAAAATATTTCATACCTAATGGTATTTTATTTATAATTTTTAGACATTAAATAATTTAAGTTATTTATGACACAATGGTGATGCAGTAACTACCTAAATAATGAAATATTAAAATAATTGATATTATAAATACCCAAATAAATGTAATTTGAGGATTTTTATGAATTCCACTAATTTTATAGGTTAATAGTAAATTTTAGTATTGATTTAATTGAGTTTTTTGGAACTAATAATTCTGTTACAATTTTCACAAAAATCAATTACCAAATAGTGTCAAAATTGACATAAAATAGTTTAAAAAAAATATATTATATTATTAATTGTTTTTTATTCCTAAAAATATAAGGTTCGTCCAAATGACTTAGATAAGGTTATATATATTAATAATAAACAACTTGGGGCTCGTTTGGCTTGTTATAGTAAGTTTATTAACCTTATAGTGTAAGAAAACAAGAAGACATGGTAAAAGTAAAATTATTTAACTTAATGTTAAATCTAAATGATATGGTTAAAATAGAAACCTAAACTTTTTGAAATTCTATTGGATGAGATAATTTAGACCCATACCCACCTTATCTTTGAAATAAATCAATTTTTAGCTATTAAAAACCGAATATGACTTTATAATAAAATAATATTTTTAGTTTTTCCAAAGGTACCCCTCTCCTCCCTTATAAAAGGGAACCCCTTCCCTCTTCTCTTCAAACCATTTTGAGCCTTGATTCTCAGAAAAACCCAGCCAAATTATCTTATCACTTCCCTAGAAACATCCTAGAGGTTTTGGAATTCTTAAAAGACCATCTTTAGTGCCCTAAGAGGAGGTTAAGAAGAGGCGCTTCAAAGAAGAGGTAATGTTTGTTACCGATTATTTCAACTTTATTTCTCCTTATACTTATTCTTATTTAGTTGTTTCACTATTAAGTAATAACATAAGTGTCACTCATATACTTATATGTTATTATATTTATGAAACAACCCTATTTCACCATATATCCATCCTACGGAAAACGAAATCACCGCTAGTGCGTACGTACGGAATACCGTCTCCACGCCGTGGTGTAATCTGTTTTCGACCACCACCTTACTTGGATGGGTATAATGGTGTCAATAAATAACTATATATGATTATTATAAAGTGATATTTATTCTGAAATATTATACATACACTTCAATAAAATTCCACGATCATGGGAATGATATCATCGCTCGTGCGTACGTACGGACTACCATCTCCACAACGCGATGCGATTCATTCTCCATGTTAACCATTCATGAATGATTATAAAGTATATATAATAAGTAATCATTAAATATATGAAATTATAATGATACCGGATTTATGTATAAATATATGTATGTCATCTACTAAATTCTATTAAATTCAATAAGGAAACGAAAACATCGTTCATGCGTACGTACGACCTACCGTCTCCATGAACAGTGTATTTCATTCCATTTATCGATCTATCATATATATATGTATATGATGAATATATATTACATATAAATCATGTTTTACATTCAATAATTAATTAAATCATGATATAAGTAATGATATCATGAACAACAAGTCCAAACATTTACTACAAATAAAACGATTTTACCCAAAACGCTGCTTTAACATGGAACTTACAAAAGAACGGGTAATAGAAAGTCATAATTGAACCATATATGATATCATAACAATGAATATGATTCTGTAATAATTCAATGACATTATTTAAATCATTATACAGGAGGGTTGGATACATACGAAGCATATCAGACCTAAGGTAAGGGATAACCATTCCAATTTAGTTCTTATCCGAGATTTTTATTCGTAAGTATTTACTGGGGTTATATTTATCATCCATTTACAAGTTTTATAAATTTTTTTTCATGTATATTTAAATTCCTTTTTACCCTTTTTTTACTTTTACTACATGGTATGTAAGGAATCGTTATTTTGTTTACCATATGAGGTACTTTTTGACTTTTCCGACAAAAGTACGAGAAGAATGTTATTTTTAACTTATACGTCGTGAATGAATTTTTATGATTTCATTATGAATTAGTTCAATGAAGTATCCTTTACAAAATTTTATGACTATTTTCAAAAAAATACATTTCTTTTAAAATTTCATGGAATTTTGTGAAAAGAAAATTATTTTGAAGAAGAAAGGATATTTTCTTCAAGAATTTATTTCAAGTGTTTTATCAGAACCATTTTCCATCTAAGATGACATTATTTCATATGTATATGTTTCAAGTATAATGTCTCTATGATTTACATGGTTTCACTTTTCTTATGTTGAAATATCCATTTGTTTTATATGGATTATTTGATGATTGGATGATGTTTATGAAACCCATTTTATTCTTTGGGTTATGATGAATGTTTTAAGTTTATTTTGTGGCACAAGTAAGAATGATTTAATTATGAGATGGGTGGGACCTATATCTACCTCCATTGCACTGGGTAAAGATTTATATATCATGAGATAGACATGGATGGAATGGTAAGTTAATCCGATTCAGTGTTACAGGACTAAAACGAGGAGTGAACTCGATTCAGAAAGGGACTTTGTCCACTAAGATGGTCTTGGAAGCAATGCCTTGGCTACTATGGAAATCATATGATGTTCTTAATCTTTTTCCACAATTAAAAGTTTTATTTCCAAGCTATTTTATAATTATTGATGTTCCTTTATGATATATTCCTTACATACTTCCAAGATTTATGTCTTCACTCAAGATTTTGATGTTTAGATTTTATGTTCAAGATTTTGCATTCAAATGTTTATGGATTGTTTTATGTTCTTTATGCTTACCCTTACGGAGAATTTGAGCTCACCTTTTTTATGTTTTATTTTCCACAGGTTATAAAGAATGGTTTTAGGTAAGAAAACAAAAGGGGAAGATCTTTATGGGAGAAGTTGAAGATCTTTCACCACGATTAGAAGATTAAATTCCATGTTCCCAAAGACACTAAACTATTACGGTCCTTGTGTGTCTGTTTTTGTTATGCATTAAGTATTCCGAAAAAGTAATGTAATGTCCATGTACGTCAAGATTTGGGTCTCTACAGTTGGTATCAGAGAGAGGTTTAGTTATCCTTTGGAAACTAGGATGGGAAAACATTAGTGAGATCCCTAGAGATATTTCTAAGGTATGTCTAGGGATGTCCCTAAGGTTAAGTATACGTATAGGTTATAGTCCTGGAATTGCGCTAAATATCATATAATTAAACTTAAGATGTTAGATATTGAAAGTACTCCCTATTTATTATGTTGTTATTCTAGCATGATTTTTTTCCTCTCACACTATTCTTTCTGGGTTTTAGAAAATGGATGGAAACAGGAATATTCACGATAATGGAGGATATGATGGACAATGGAATGATATTCTTCATGAGAAACCAAATGAAATTGGATCTGGAGGTCCACATATCATTATTATGCCTAATCAGAAATCTCATATTATGATCAATAATCTCAACTTTGGTAAGCTTCTTGACTCAGCTAATAAGAGAAAGATGGAGTTTCATGATGATCATAGAGAAAAGAAAGTTCAATTCCCCTCATGTAAATCATGTGGGAAGAGGCATCAGGGAGAATGTTTCAAAGGAACTGGAAGATTCTTTGGGTGTGTAAAAGAAGGACACAAATCAAGTAATTTCAAAGGAAAAGGTTTAGTTAACACCATGGACATGGATAATGGTATTTCTAAGACATCAACAACGGTTAAATGTTTTAAATGTGGAATGTACGGGAATTATGCAAACTAATGCCCTAAGGAAATATCTCATGAAGTGAATCAGTATGGCCATATGGGTAGTATTTATGTGGATGATGATGAGGAGACTACAAATGATATATGAGATGAAAGAAGTGTTGAATCTCAGTCAGTTATTTAAGAAGGTAGTGGAATGATTATATGTTTAACAAGAGTTATGTTGTATAGTTAATGGTACTATGGAATAAAGAATCATCTAAGGATTGTTACACTATTGTTTTTCATAAAGTATTTGAAAGTATATGATGAATGGTACCGATAACCATGAAAGGTTATTCAGATATTTTTGGAAAGAAGGCGATATGCGCATAATGAATGGATAAGGAGAAAATAATATGTTTGATAGTATTCATGAGCTCATGAATGATATAAGGACTATGTGATATCATGGTTTGAGTATATATAATTTTTGGGATTTTGGTATGTGGAAAGAGTTAACTTTTAACTGCATTCATGTTTTCACTAAGGTTCAATGGGTATTCATTCTTCAAGAGAATAACTGATTAAGGTATTCACTTGTTTGTAATTTTACCAACAAGATATATCTTATGATATATGGGGGATAAATGATGGCATTCACGTGATTGTTATGTGACATTTCAAGTAATCATTTTCTTTATACTATGAGCTTGGACCGAAGTATTTTAGATAATCCTAAATATTAGAATGGATTATTTTGGACATAAGTTAGTATTGTTTAAGGATAGAACTTTTTTCAATATTATTTATGGGATTTTATAGTAATGTAGTTTTAGAAAAAGGACAACCCACAGGACGGGCGACACCCCATCGCGTCGGACAAGGCTGTGGGAATCGAACCCACAACGAAAGTGCGACAAGCCTTTATCTCCTACCACTGGCCTATAGGAAGTCCCTGGTTAGTAGAAACTAATTTTATTTTATTAAGCGGTATAATATATGAAGTATAAGTTCATTTTTGGAATCGTATATGATTAACCTCACCATAGATGGACTTATGTATATTTGATAACTTTTGCTAACCTTTTGTTTGAAACAGATGGAATGACCCATAATTCTATCACATGATCTGTTAACACTTCAAGAATAACAAATTCAACTTCATTTTTTTAAGAGATGAAGTATAAATTTTTCAAGGCATGAACAACAATGAGATTGTACCAAAATCAAGCAAGTATTTCTTCTAATTCAAAATTTTCAACTTTAGGGAAATGATATTGAAAACCAAAAATGTTGTCCTAGTGATCTTATATCTGATGAATCAGATGGTACCTTAGATCATCACAAATTTATGGCTTTGTGATTGATGGCTTTTTTATAGCCATGTTCTCAACCACTATCCATCAGAACTTGATGGTTAGATTTTTCTTCCATATCCATATTTTAACATATGTTCTCCTATATGGAAACCCAGTGATGAGTTACTTTGGGTAAACATTCATTGCATACTTTAGTTTTTAAAATTATGTTTTAGTATTCCTTTTTACGATGTGGGTTTCTATGAATAGTAAATGATTTATAACCCCGATGAATTTCGAGGAAAAAATTCATTTTAAGGGGGTTAGAATGTAACACCACGAGATTTTATGAGATATATTATTTTTAATTTCTTTGATCTTCTATTATACACTACACCAAGATTAGATTTTACTATACACAACACCTCATTAGCTTTTAGTATACGCAACACTATTCTTGGCTTGCATTACACACAATTGCGACCTACCTTGATAGCGTGTGTAGTACGCAATACCGAGTTTCACTAAACAACGATATATGGTTATAATATTATTATGGAATGGCTGTTATGAATATTATTAACTAAATTTTAAATTTTAGAACATTATTATTCATCTTACACATTTTCTATAATATGATATAAGAACAAAATAAATTTTTCGTGTAAAATATGTATTTTTCAAAAATTGCAGTTTTCCCACCTTTTGATGGCGCACCAACCTTAAATCTTTTTTTTGACATGTCTATAAGTTAAATTTCACAAAATAAAATTATTCTTTGGAATCAGGATATAAAAATTTAATTTGGATAAATTTTTCATATTATTCTGATAGCATTCATATTTTAATGAATAGTAAAAACACACTATATTTTAATTAAAAACCATTTTATTCATCGCAATAATATATATGGTTTTATTATCTTTTTAATTGGTTTTAAAGTGTTATTAGAATATATTTTTACCATTTAATCCAATGTTGTTCATTGTAATTAATTTCACTTTGAAATTGGATATAAACAATTATCAATCTTTCGATAGTTTTTGTTTCTTAAAAACATTCTATTTGTTTTGATAACGGGAATTAATTTTAAAATTAATTAATTCCACTTATATGTTTTTAATTTGAAAAAATAGAAATCAATTTTGAATTCGTAATATCAAATAATTCTTAGGCTGACTTTTTGGTATTTTTCTAAAAAACATCAATTTTCGATGAATTGTTAAACCACTTAGTGGTAGTTAAAAAACTGACTTTTTCATTTAAATGAAATTTTACCACTTCTGTGAATTGAATTTTGAAAATCCGAGACACACGGTTAATATCAAGGACTAAAATGTGGTTCAATGAGATGAAAATAATTTTTGGTGAATAGTAACTTTTTATTTTTATTTACCACGGTTAAAAGTAAATAGGGTAATTAAGGGTACAAATGATATTAATATTACCCTAAAACATGTCCTAATTCTATTGGATAAGTATAATTCGACCAAAAACAGCCTTAGGAATAAAATATGACCATTTAGGTCCACTTGGATTAGATTAGGACATTTATTATTAATTTATTTAAAGAAGGGTTAAAATAGTTAAAATCAAAGTTTAATAACTAATTCATTTTTAATATAGGGTTATACATAAGATAAATTCGACTATAAATATTCATTATAAATATAAAAATCTTTCCTACCTAATGATATTTTATTTATAATTTTTAGACATTAAAATTTTAAGTTATTTATGACACAATGGTGATGCAGTAACTACCTAAATAATGAAATTTTAAAATAATTGATATTATAAATACCAAAATAAATGTAATTTGAGACTTTTTATGAATTCCACTAATTTTAGAGGTTAATATGACATGTTAGTATTAATTTAATAAACTTTTTTCGAACTAATCATTCTTTTATGATTTTCACAAAAATCAGTTACCAAATAGTGTCAAAATTGACATAAAATAGTTTTTTAAAAAATATTATATTATTAATTGTTATTTTCTTCCTAAAAATATAAGGTTCGGCCAAATGACTTATATAAGGTTATATATATTAATAATAAAAAACTTGGGGTTGGTTTGGCTTGTTATAGTATCTTTATTAACCTTATGGTATAAGAAAACAAGAAGACACTGTAAAAGTAAAATTATTTAACTTAATGTTAAATCTAAATGATAAGGTTAAAATAGAAACCTAAACTTGTATAAATTCTATTGGATGAGATAATTTAGACCCATACCCACCTTATCTTATAAATAAATTAATTTGGATCTATTAAAAACCGAATATGACTTTATAATAAAATAATATTTTTAGTTTTTCCAAAGGTTCCTCTCTCCTCCCTTATAAAAGGGAACCCCTTCCCTCTTCTCTTAACACCATTTTGAGCCTTTATTCTCAGCCATCCCATGTAAATTTATCTTCTCCACTTTCCAAGAAACATCCTAGAGGTTCTGTTCTTCTTAAAATTCCATCTTTAGTTCCCTAAGAGGAGGTTAAGAAGAGGCGCTTCAAAGAAGAGGGAATGTCCGTTACCGATTCTTTGAACTTTATTTCTACTTGTACTTCTTCTACTTTAGTTGTTTCATTATGAAGTAATAACATCAGTGTCACTCATATACTGATATTTTATTATAAGTATGAAACAAACCTAGTTCACCATCTATCCATCCTACGGAAAGCAAAATCACCGTGCGTGCGTATGTACGGAATACCATCTCCACGCCATGGTGTAATCTGTTTTCGACCACCACGTTACTTGGATGGGTATAATGGTGTAAATAAATAACTATATATGATTATTCTAAAGTGATATTGATTCTGAAATATTAGACATACACTTCAATACAATTCCACGATCATGGGAATGATATCATCGCTCGTGCGTACGTACGGACTACCCTCTCCATGACGCGATGAGATTCATTCTCCATGTTAACCATTCATGAATGATTATAAAGTATATATAATAAGTAATCATGAAATATAAGACATAATAATGATATCAGATTTATGTATATATATATGTATGTCATCTACTTAATTCCATTCAATTCAATAAGGAAACGAAAATAGCGTTCATGCTTACGTACGACCTACCGTCTCCATGAACGGTGTATTTCATTCAATTTAACGATATATCATATATATATGTATATTATGAATATATATTACATATAAATCATGTTTTACATTTTGGAATTAAGTAAATTAGTATATAAGTAATAATATCATGAACAACAAGTCCAAACATGTACGATAAATAAAACGATTTTACCCAAAACGCTGCTTTAACATGAAACTTACAAAAGAACGGGTAATATAAAGTCATAAGTGAACCATATATGATATCATAACAATGAATATGATTCTGTAATAAGTCAATGACATTATTTAAATCATTATACAGGAGGTTCAGATACGTACGAAGCATATCAGACCTAAGGTAAGGGATAACTATTCCAATCTCGTTCTTATCCGAGATTGTTATTCGTAAGTATTTACTGGGGTTATATTTATCATCCATTTCCAAGTTTTATAAATTTTTCTTCATGTATGTTTAAATTCCTTTTTAACCATTTTGTTTTACTTTTACTACATGGTATGTAAGGAATCTTTTTTTGTTTACCATACAAGGTACTTTTTGACTTTTCCGACAAAAGTACGAGAAGAATGTTATTTTTAACTTATACAGCGTGAATGGATTTTTACGATTTCATTATGAATTATTTCAATGAAGTTTCCTTTACAAAATTTTATGCTATTTTCAACAAAATACTTTTCTTTTAAAATTTCATGGAATTTTGTGAAAAGAAAATGATTTTGAAGAAGAAAGGATATTTTCCTCAAGAATTTATTTCAAGTGTTTCATCAAAACCATTTTCCATCTAAGATGACATTATATCATATGTATATGTTTCAAGTATAATGTATCTATGATTTAAATGGTTTCAATTTTCTAATGATTAAATATCCATTTGTTTTACATGGATTATGCGATGATGGGATGATGTTTATGAAACCCATTTTATTCTTTGGGTTATGATGAATGTTTTATGTTTATTTTGTGGAACAAGTAAGAATTATTTAATTATGAGATGGGTGGGACCTATATCTCCCTCCAATGAATTGGGTAAATATTTATATCTCATGAGATAGGCATGGATGGAATGGTAAGTTAATCCGGTTCAGTGTTACAGGACTAAAATGAGGAGTGAACTCGATTCAAAAAGGGACTTTGTCCACTAAGATGATCTTGGCAGCAATGCCTTGGATACTATGGAAATCATATCATGTTCTTAATATTTTTCCACAATTAAAAGTTTTATTTCCAAGATATTTTATCATGATTTATGTTCTTTTATGATATATTCCTTACGTACTTCCAAGATTTATGTCATTACTGAATATTTTGATGTTTAGATTTTATGTTCAAACTTTTGCATTCAAATGTTTATGGATTGTTTTATGTTATATATGCTTACTCTTACTAAGCATTTGAGCTCACCTTTTTTATGTTTTCTTTTCACCAATATATAAAGAAAGGTTTTAGGTAAGAAAACAAAAGGGGAAGATCTTTATGGGATAAGTTGAAGATCTTTCACCATGATTATAAGATTAAATTACGAGTTTCCAAAGACACTAAACTATTACGGTCCTTGTGTGTCTGTGTTTGTTATGTATTAAGTATTCCAAAAAAGTAATGAAATGTCCATGTACGTCATACTTTGGGTCTCTACAGTTGGTATCAGAGTGAGGTTTAGTGAACCTTTGGAAACTAGGATGTGAAAACTTTAGTGAGATCCCTAGAGATATTTCTAAGTTATGTCTAGGGATGTCCCAAAGGTTAAGTATACGTATAGGTTATAGTCCTAGAATTTCGCTAAAGATCATATAATTAAACCTAATATGTTAGATATTGAAGGTACTCGCCCTTTATTATGTTGTTTTCCTAGCATGATTTTTTTCCTCTCACACTATTCTTTTTGGGTTTTAGAAAATGGCTGGAAACATGAAGATTCACGATAATGGAGGATATGATGGAAAATGGAATGATATTCTTCATGAGCAACCAAATGAAATTGGATATGGAGGTCCACATATCGTTATTATGCCTAGTCAGCAATCTCATAATATGATGAATAATCTCAACTTTGGTAAGCTTCCTAACTCAGCTAATAAGAGAAAGATGGAGTTTCATGATGATCATAGAGGAAAGAAAGTTCAATTCCCCTTATGTAAATCATGTGGGAAGAGGCATCAGGGAGAATGTTTCAAAGGAACTAGAAGATGCTTTGGGTGTGGAAAATAAGGACACAAAGCTAGTAATTGCAAAGGAAAAGGTTTAGTTAACACCATGGACAAGGATAATGTTATTTCTAAGACATCAACAACGGTTAAATGTTTTAAATGTGGAATGTACAGGCATTATGAAAACCAATACCCTAAGGGAAAATCTCATGAAGAGAATCAGCATGGTCATATGGGTAGTATTTATGTGGATGATGATGAGGAGACTACAAATGATATATGAGATGAAAGAAGTGTTGAATCTCAGTTAGTTGTTTATGAAGGTAGTGGAATTATTATATGTTTAACAAGAGTTATGTTGTATAGTTAATGGTACTATGGAAGAAATAATCATCTAAGGATTGTTACACTATTTTTTTTTCATAAAATATTTGAAAGTATATGATGAATGGTACCGGTAACCATGAAAGGTTATTCAGATATTTTTGGAAAGAAGGTGATATGCGCATAATGAATGGATAAGGAGAAAATAATATGTTTGATAGTATTCATGAGCTCATGACTGATGTAAGGACTATGTGATATCATGGTTTGAGTATATTGAATTTTTGGGATTTTGGTATGTGGAAAGAGTTAACTTTTAACTACATTCATGTTTTCACTAAGGTTCAATGGGTATTCATTCTTAAAGAGAATACATGATTAATGTATTCACATGTTTGTAATTTAACCAACAATATATATCTTATGATATATGGGGGATAAATGATGGCATTCACATGATTGTTATGTGAAATTTCAAGTAATAATTTTCTTTATACTATGAGCTTGGACCGAAGAATTTAGATAAGCCTAAAGATTGGAATGGATTATGTTGGGAATAAGTTAGTATTGTTTAAGGATAGAAATTTTTTCGTTATTATTAATGGGATGTTATAGTAATGTAGTTTTAGAAAAAGGAAAACCTGCAGGACGAGCAATAACCCATTGCGTCAGACAAGGCTGTGGGAATCGAACCCACAACCGAAGTGTGACTGGCCTTTATCACCTACCACTGGCCTACAGGAAGTCCCTGGTTAGTAGAAACTAGTTTTATTTTATTAGGCGTTATGATATATGAAGTATAAGTTCATTTTTGGAATCGTATATGATTAACCTAACCATAGATGGACTTATGTATATTTGATATCTTTTTCTAACCTTTTGTTTGAAACAGATGGAATGACCCATTATTCTATCACATGATCTGTTAACACTTCACAAATAACAAATTCAACTTCATTTCTTTAAGAGAGGAAGTGGAAATTATTCAAAGCACGAACAACAGTGAGATTGTACCAAAATCAAGCAAGTATTTCTTCTAATTCGAAATTTTCAAATTTAGGGAAATGATATAGAAAACCAAAAATGTTGTCCTAGTGCTCTTATATCTGATGAATCAGATGGTACCTTATATCATCAAAAATTTATGGCTTTGTGATTGATGGCTTTTTTATAGCCATGTTCTCAACCACTATCCATCAGAACTTGATGGTTAGATTTTTCTTCCATATCCATATTTTCACCTATGTTCTCCTATATGGAAACCCAGTGATGAGTTACTTTGGGTAATCGTTACATTTCATACTTTAGTTTTTAAAATTATGTTTTAGTATTCCTTTTTATGATGTGGGTTTCAATGAATAGTAAACAATTTATAACACCGATGAATTTCAAGAATGAAATTCATTTTAAGGGGGGTAGAATGTAACACCCCGGGATTTTATGAGATATATTATTTTTAATTTCTTTGATCTTCTATTATACACTACACCAAGATTATCTTGTACTATACGCAACACCTCATTATCTTTTAGTATACACAACACTATTCTTGGCTTGCATTACACGCAATCGCGACCTACCTAGATAGCGTGTGTAGTATGCAATACTAGGTTTCACTAAACAACGATATATGGTTATAATATTATTATAGACTAGCCGTTATGAATAGTATTAACTAAATTTTAAATTTTATAACATTATTATTCATCTTACACATTTTCTAGAATATGGTATAAGAACAAAATAATTTTTTCATGTAAAATATGTATTTTTCAAAAATTGCAGTTTTCCCACCTTTTGATGGCGCACCCACCTTAAATCTTGATTTTGACATTTCAGTAGTTCAATTTGACAAAATAAAATTCTTCTTTGGAATCAGGATATAAAAATTTACTTTGGATAAATTTTTCATATTATTCTGATAGCTTTCATATTTTAATGAATAGTAAAAACACGCTATATTTTAATTAAAAACAACTTTTTTCATCACAATAATTTATATGGTTAGATTATCATTTTAATTGGTTTTAAAGTGTAATTAGAATATATTTTTACCATTTAATCCAATTTTGTTCATTGGAATTAATTTCACTTTGAAATTGGATATAAACAATTATCAATCTTTTAATAGTTTTTGTTTCTTAAAAACACGCTATTTGTTTTGATAACGTGAATTAATTTTGAAATTAATTAATTCCACTTATATGTTTTGAATTTGGAAAAATATACATCAATTTTGAATTCGGAATATCAAATAATTCTTAGGTTGAATTTTTGGTATTTTTCTGAAAAACATCAATTTTCAATGAATAGTGAAACCACTTAGTGGTAGTTAAAAAACTGACTTTTTCATTTAAATGAAATTTTACAACTTCGGTGAATTGAATTTCTAAAATCTGAGACACATGGTTAATATCAAGGACTAAAATGTGGTTCAATGAGATGAAAATAATTTTTGGTGAATAGTAACTTTTTACTTTTATTTACCACGGTTAAAAGTAAATAGGGTAATTAAGGGTAAAAATGATATTAATATTACCCTAACACATGTCCTAATTCTATTGGATAAGTATAATTAGACCAAAAACAACCTTAGGAATAAAATATTACCATTTAGGTCCACTTGGATTAGATTAGGACATTTATTATTAATTTATTTAAAGAAGGGTTAAAATAGTTAAAATCAAAGTTTAATAACTAATTCATTTTTAATATAGGGTTATACATAAGATAAATTCGACTATAAATATTCATTAGAAATCTAAAAATATTTCCTACCTAATGGTATTTTATTTGTAATTTTTAGAAATTAAAAATTTAGGTTATTTATGACACAATGGTGATGTAGTAACTTCCTAAATAATAAAATATTAAAATAATTGATATTATAAATACCCAAATAAATGTCATTTGAGACTTTTTATGAATTAAATTATTTTTCTTGCTTAATATGACATGTTAGTATTTATTTAATTAACTTCGTTCGAACTAATAATTCTGTTATGATTTTCACAAAAATCATTACCAAATAGTGTCAAAATTGACATAAAATAGTTTTTTTAAAAAATATTATATTATTAATTGTTATTTTATTCCTAAAAATATAAGGGTCGGACAAATGACTTATATAAGGTTATATATATTAATAATAAACAACTTGGGGTTCATTTGACTTGTTATAGCATGTTTATTAACCTTATAGTGTAAGAAAACAAGAAGTCATGGTAAAAGTAAAATTATTTAAATTAAAGTTAAATCTAAATGATAAGTTTAAAATAAAAACCTAAACTTGCCTAAATTCTATTTTATGAGAGGATTTAGACCCATACCCACCTCATCTTTGAAGTAAATTAATTTGGAGCTATTAAAAACCAAATATGACTTTATAATAAAATAATATTTTTAGTTTTTCCAAAGGTGTCTCTCTCCTCCCATATAAAAGGGCACCAATTCCCTCTTCTCTTCACTCCATTTTGAGCCTTGATGCTCGGCCAAACCATACAAATTTCTCTTCTCCACTTCCCTAGAAACATACTAGAGGTTCTTGTCTTCTTAAATGACCATCTTTAGTTCCCTAAGAGGAGGTCAATATGAGGCGCTTCAAAGAAGAGGTAATGTCCGTTACCGATTCTTTGAACTTTATTTCTCCTTCTACTTCTTCTTCTTTAGTTGTTTCATTATGAAGTAATAAAATCAGTGTCACTCATATACGGATATGTTATTATAATTATAAAAAAAACCTATTTAACCATCTATCCATCCTACGGAAAACGAAATCACCGCACGTGCGTACGTACGGAATACCATCTCCACGCTGTGGTGTAATCTGTTTTCGACCACCATCTTACATGGATGGGTATAATGGTGTAAATAAATAACTATATATGAATATTTTAAAGTGATATTGATTCAAAAATTTTATACATACACTTGAATACAATTCCACGATCATGGGAATGATATCATCGCTCGTGCGTACGTACGGACTACCGTCTCCACGACGCGATGAGATTCATTCTCCATGTTAACCATTCATGAATGATTATAAAGTATATATAATAAGTAATCATGAAACATATTACATAATAATGATACTGGATTTATGTATATATATATGTATTTCATCTACTTAATTCTGTTCATTTCAATAAGGAAACGAAAACAACGTTCATGCGTACGTACGACCTACCGTCTCCATGAACGGTGTATTTCATTACATTTATCGATCTATCATATATATATGTATATGATGAATATATATTATATATAAATCATGTTTTACATTCTTGAATTAATTAAATCTGGATATAAGTAATAATATCATGAACAAAAAGTCCAAACATGTACGATAAATAAAACGATTTTACCCAAAACGCTGCTTTAACATGGAACTTAAAAAAGAACGGGTAATATAAAGTCATAAGTGAACCTTATATGATATCATAACAAAGAATATGATTCTGTAATAAGTCAATGACATTATTTAAATCATTATACAATAGGTTCTGATATGTACGAAGCATATCAGACCTAAGGTAAGGGATAACTATTCCAATCTCGTTCTTATCCGAGATTGTTATTCATAAGTATTTACTGGGGTTATATATATCATCCATTTCCAGGTTTTATAAAAATGTTTTCATGTATGTTTAATGTCCTTTTTACCCATTTTTTTTTTACTTTTACTACATGTTATGTAAGGAATATTTTTTTTGTTTACCATACGAGGTACTTTTTGACTTTTCTGACAAAAGTACGAGAAGAATGTTATTTTGAACTTATACGGCATGAATGGATTTTTACGATTTCATAATGACTTATTTAAATGAAGTTTACTTTACAAAATTTTATGACTATTTTCAACAAAATACTTTTCTTTTAAAATTTTATGAAATTTTGTGAAAAGAAAATGATTTTAAAGAAGAAAGGATATTTTCCTCAAGAATTTATTTCTAGTGTTTTATCAAAACCATTTTCCATCTAAGATGAAATTATTTCATATGTATATGTTTCAAGTATAATGTCCCTATGGTTTACATGGTTTCACTTTTCTTATGATGAAATATCCATTTGTTTTATATGGATTATGTGATGATGGGATGATGTTTATGAAACCCATTTTATTCTTTGGGTTATGATGAATGTTTTAAGTTTATTTTGTGGCACAAGTAAGAATGATTTCATTATGAGATGGGTGGGACCTATATCTCCCTCCAATGCATTGGATAATGATTTATATCTCATGAGATAGACATGGATGGAATGGTATGTTATTCTGGTTTAGTGTTATAGGATTGAAACGAGGAGTGAACTCGATTCAGAAAGGGACTTTGTCCACTAAGATGGTCTTGGCAGCAATGCCTTGGATACTATGGAAATCATATCATGTGCTTAATGTTTTTCCACAATTACAAGTTTTATTTCCAAGATATTTTATCATGATTGATGTTCCTTTATGATATATTCCTTACGTACTTCCAAGATTTATGTCTTTACTCAATATTTTGATGTTTAGATTTTATGTTCAAGCTTTTGCATTCAAATGTTTATGGATTGTTTTATGTTCTCTATGCTTACCCTTACTGAGCATTTGAGCTCACCTTTTTTATGTTTTCTTTTTCCCAGGATATAAAGAAAGGTTTTAGGTAAAAAAACAAAAGGGGAAGATCTTTATGGGATAAGTTGAGGATCTTCACCATGATTAGAAGATTAAATTCCGAGTTTCCAAAAACACTAAACTATTATGGTCCTTGTGTGTCTGTGTTTGTTATGTATTAAGTATTACACAAAAGTAATGTAATGTCCATGTACGTCAAGCTTTGGGTCTCTACACCATGGCTGAGTTTGGACGAGGGTGTGTCTTCTACCCTCATACTATCACCCCACCCCCCCGTTTCTACCTTTACCCTACCCGAGCACTCTGAGCTCGTTTCCATGTGGCAAGAGATCGCTGGGCCTGACAACCGGTATTCCCCCACTTCCCATAAGAGAACCCTTATCACCAACCCCATCCTTCGCTTCTCCCACCGGTGCTTCAGCGACATCCTTTTCCCCCACCATGAGGATATGGGGGTCATGACCATCCGTGACATGGAGCTCCTTACCTGCGTCATCCGACACGACTACCCAGACCTCCCATATCTAGCCGCATCCTATTTCCACTCAATGTTTACCGGCCGCCAGGGAAACCTGAATGGCGTGTTTTACTCCATTCATCTCACCGGCCGCCAGAACAGTATTGGGGAGAATTTGGTTCATATAGACAGCCTCCAGGACCATATCAAGAAGCTGCTCTGGCATATTGTTCAGCATCTTGGTATTCCCGTGCCCCCGCCGCCTTCCTCGGTTCCTGGCCCTTCTGCTGCTGCTCCACCACCATTCACAGCACTGGCCACAAATTATGTTTTTCTATCTACTGTGGGCCCTGCTGCTACTTCTCCTACCACCACCACTACTTCCAGTCCAGGGGGGATGCTGAGGTTCATTTACCGAGTCTGGTGCCTACCGATCCTGCTTCTCCAGCTTCCCATCCTGCCGCCGAGTCCGAGCCTCCAACTTCCACGTCTCCTGAGCCATCTCTTCCGGCTGATCTTGTACTAGATGATGCCTCTTCTGAGGTGACCCCATGAATGTTTTTGGGAAACATGTTTTTCTTTGTATATCTATTTTTGTGCTCTCTTGTACCGGTGTTTGTTATTCCTTCTTGCAGTTTTATTTTTCTTTCCCTCTCACAGGTACTCCAGAACATTTTGGGATGCGCTTTTACGGCACCTAATATTTTCCTACTCTTCGAAATGGGGGGGGGGGTTTCTTTTTTACATTATTTTTCTTTTCTTTCTTTATTTCCTTCTTTCCTTACTTTCCCTCGGTCTGGTCCACTATTGTGTCCCCACCATCCCTTGTTCTTTATTGGGCACTTGGTGGACCACGTGTGATTTTCAGTATGGGGGAGCCTCTCTCTATTTCACCTTAGTCTTTGCACTTGAACTAATCTAGGAGACATCATTATTAGATTATATATTTCAAAATTTGAAGCAATTTTGGTTAATCATATTTATAACTGCTAAAGTTATCAGTAGGAAATTTTTGAGGGTTGCATGCTTATTTTTATTCTTAAGTGTTTTAAAATGATTTCTGATATAGTTTAAATTTCAACTTTAATCCTTGGATAATTAAATTTATTAGGCTAATCAATTATTTTTCAAGACATGAACTGATTGTCCCTTTATTTATATTTCCCACTCCTGAGAGGTATTCTAAACCCTTTTGTAATATTCTTTCTAATACCCTCTTTCTTGATAGATTCTTAGAATATACATAACTACCAGAATTTGAAAGTTTTCTTTTCGATAAATGAGGAATTTTTGAATTACATTAAAATGATTGAGGCATAATATTGTTAACCCCTTTATCTTGAACCTACCCTACATTTTATCTTTGCGAAGCCCATAGAGACCATGGATAGCTTTTATAGGAAGCCATATTACAAGCCTATTTCCTTTCCTACCCTAATTCTTTTATGATTTTTCATGATTATTTATTTGATCTCCAAAGAAGGGATTGACGTCACATGGTAAAAATTCATGAATTGTCAAGAAATGAAGTATAGGGGAGTGCCTCTTGATCATTTGGGGATAAAAAAGAGTTCCAAACCTCTATTTGGTAAATTTAGAAAGGTTCCCTTTGTGCTCTAAAAAATGGTAAAAACAAAGGGTCCATATACACATTTTTTGGTTTGTGACTCTTACTCAGCTAAAGTAGATGGTGGTGATGAGATCTTTTGATAAAGAGTGTTGAGGAAATTTTTACATTGAGTTTAACTTTGAATATCATGCATTGTTATTTATGAATTTAGCCTCATTTTTCAAGCCTCAGAGTTTTTTTTTCACATCTTTACCTACCAACCTTTAGCCACAGAAACATATGATCCTATTTGAAAATTCCTCATGATTTTTGTAAAACAAAATTTATAAAGTGTAGAACTAGAATTCTTTCAAACCTATGGATAGAGTGTATATGTATTTGATTGAGCATAACCTTGTTTAAAAACATCTTGAGTGTTGAGTGTATTTTTGGTAAGGTAAATCATCAAGTGGATTGCTTATATTTGTAATGTTGAAACATGTGTTAAAAGAGGATGTAAGTAGTTAATTGAATTATATATGAGGAATGATTCAACTATCTTATGAATTGAATTTGTTTGGGCCTTTTAGAATTTTCCTCATAAACTGTATCATTTATACTTTTTGATTAATTGAATTCCTTCATCTTAAAAGAATCGACTCTTTTAATTAGATGTTGAGATTTTTCTTGAGGGCAAGCAAACGACTAAGTGTGGGGGAGTTTGATGCACCCGATTGTGTATAAATTTTCATATATATTATTGAAAATAAAAACAAGTTTTCAACAAATATATGAAGTTTCATGAACATATTCTTTGATTTTGGTGATTCTGTTTATTCTCAGGAAGTTTCTGATAAAGATACACAAATCAAGGGAAGTCTGTGGAAACGTTTCCACTACACGGCATGTACTGTTATACACGCAGTGTACATTCAGACGGGGACACAGATCAAAAGGGGGAGTACACACCCAAGTTACCAGCCAGAGACTACACGCCGTGTGGATTTCGAATACACGCAGTGTACCAGCTTCTAGATAAGGTTGGTGGCGCTTGATAGGGATTAAACGCCGTGTGTTGTGGTGGTAAACACCATGTACTGTCCACGAACCGGACGCCGATGCTGTGTGAGTTAAAGACGGCGTGGCTGGCCACCTATCGAAGAAAAACTGCGGAAGAAGCGAGTTGACAAGACTACACGGCGTGTACTTTTATACACGCCGCGTACTTTATTTTTCTCTAAATAGAGGCCTTGGACTCCGGACCAAAGAGAGACAAAAAACTTGATGAGGGGGGAACTTCTGCTTCTATTCATCTCAAGCCACCGTGGTATCACTACTCTGTCATTCCACCATCCGACACCTCTACTAGAAGCTTGTCCGATGACCACTTCAGGTATCGAAGGTGTTATTTTCATTATGTCTTATATGTGTAAATAAACACCCCTTGTGTTGGGGCTCTGGAAGTTGAAGGAAGTTTGTATGTTGGTTTGATTTGTAAGGTTGTGTCCGTTCTTCTAAATTCCTCTTATTCTTCTTTAACTGTTGCTGAATATTACTGAGAATTCTGATCCGGACCAAGGGCAGAATTCTCAGGGACTTCAAAGAAGAATATCGATGAATTCTTTCATGGTCATTGAAGGGATTCATCAATTCAAAAATGGACTAAAATGAAAGTAAGAATTGTGAAACACTAACTACCATACCAAGGAGTCAAGTTTCTTCAATTCCAAGACAAATCAACCAGACCAAGGGAACCTTGTCATTAATAAGATCCAGAATGTTGAATTATCATGAACAACCCAACTATATAAGCAATCCGCATTAAATATCCATAATCGCCATAGCCCCAACACACTATTTCTCCTACTAAATAAATTAAAAATTCACTTGTTGTTTTCTCCTCGAAGCTTGTCCGATGACCACTTCAGTTATCGAAGGTGTTATTTTCATTATTTCCTATATGTGTAACTAAACACCCCTTGTGTTGGGGTTTTGGAAGATGAAGGAAGTGTGTATGTTGGTTTGATTTGTAAGTTTGTGTCTGTTCTTCTAAATTTATCTTATTCTTCATTAACTATTGCTGAATATTACTGAGAATTATGATCCGGACCAAGGGTAGAATTCTCAGGGACTTCAAAGAAGAATATCGATGAATGATTTCATGTTAATTGATGGGATTTATCGATTCAAAAAATGGACTAAAGTAAAAGTAAGAATTGGGAAACACTGACTACCGGACCAAGGAGTCAAGTTTCTTCAATTCCAAGACAAATCAACCGGACCAAGGGAACCTTGTAATTAATAAGGTCTAGAATGTTGAATTATCATGAACAAAATAACCATATAAGAAATCCGCATTAAATATCAATAATCACTATAGCCCCAACATGCACTTTTTTCCTTCTAAATACATCAAAAATTCACTTTTTGTTTTCTCTTAAAATGTTAAATAATATTTCAAGTAAACAAAACAGCTTTAATAATCCCAAAAAAGAAAATCCACTCCAAATTCAGCATAACTAACGGAATTAATTCTAAACTCAATTGAATTCACACACTTACCAAGTTCCCTATGGATCGACCCCTCACTTTCACTATACTAAGTTTAAGTGTAACACCCCAAGCTTCTATGATACACTTCTCTTTGAATAATAGAGCAGCGTGTGTTGTACGCAACCTCGAGTTCTAACACACCGCGACCAATCAAAGTAGCCGTTATGAATAGTAATACACAACTTTTGAAATTATATAAATTTTATATTTCAAAATGGACTTTATTTTTGTATTCAGAATATCGAAATTATCCTAAGTTGAATTTTTTGTAATTTTCTAAGAACTTCCAATTTTCTATGAATAGAAAAAAATACTTAAAAACAACTTTTTTAATCAAAATAATTTGTAGTGATATGTTATACCATTGAGTGGTTTTAAAGTATAATTAGAATATATTTTTACCATTTTATCCAATGGTGGTCATTAGAATTAATTTCACTTTGAAATTGGACATAAATAATTGTCAATCTTTTGATATATATTGTTTCTTAAAAACACGCTATATGTTGTGACAGCGGGAATTAATTATTAAATTAATTAATGAAACTTATATGTTTGGAATGTTTTAAAATAGAAATCATTTTTGAATTCGGAATATCAATTATATCTTAGGGTGAATTTTTGGTATTTTTCTAAAAAACTTCAATTTTTGATGAATAGTGAAAGCACTAAGTGGTAGTTTAAAAACTAATTTTTTGTGTAAATGAAACATTACCACTTCTGTGATTTTATTTTCAAAAATCTGACATACATGGTTGTCATTATGAATAAAAATGTGGTTTAATGTGATTAAAATAATTTTTTGGTGAATAGTAACTTTTAAGTTTTATTAATTGCGATTAAAGGCAATTAGTGAAATTTAAGGTAAAAATGATATTATAAAAATATGAAAATATCTTGACACTTGTCCTACCCTTATTTGATGAGTCATGGCCGACCAAGACAATCCATGGGCCAACTTGGGGACCCCATGGAGCCACTTGGGTAAGAAACTGACATTAATAACATTTTATTTAAAGTAAAAATAAAATTGTCACAAACATGTGTTGTTTTACTAAAACAATTATTACATGGGGTTATATAAGTTAAATTTTTTACTATAAATATTCATTGGAAATATAAAAATATTTTCTACATCATGGTAATTTGTTTATAATTGTTAGACATTAAATAAATTAAATTTTTTATGACACAATGATGATGCAGTGATTACCTCATTAATTAACGATTTAAATTAAATGAAAAGATAATGTAAAATCCAAGATTTACCCTTGTCAAAAACCTATTGGATGAGTATATTTAGAACCCTTATCACCTTATCTTCGGAATATATAATTGTGGGACCTTTGAAATCCGAAAAGCATTTCATAATAATGTAACATTTAATGACTTTCCAAGAGTGCCCCTCCTCTCCTATTATAAAAGGCCCCATACCACTACCACCTTATTCACACCTTCCAAGCCATTTGGATCGGCCAAAATCTACCAAAATACTCTCTAAACTTCCCTCTCTTACTCCTAGAAGCCTCACTTTGGGCATAAGTCTTCCCAAGGAAGCCTTTGGCTCAAATCAAAAAGAGTTACCTGATTTTAAGGTAATGTCTTCTCTTGGGTTCTTGTTTTATTTTGCTTCTCTAACCCCCTAAACTCTTTTTATTCCTATATTTTGTAAAAAAAAAGTATCTTAAATATACTAGGATTTTGTTATGATAAGTATTAGAGCTACACTTACACACACCTCCGTCTAATGGTTAAAGAACATACTGTTTCTGTGGATTGTGAATTACTGCCTCACGAAATGATGAATGTTCTATCTTCTCCTACCACCTCTCATGGTGGACATTATGATGGAACTATATTTATTTATGATATATATTATATTTATTTCCTCTCTATGATTCTGTATTTTACATTTAAAACATATCTTTATGCTTTGCATGTTGTGCAAATGCAATAATTTCATTTGAGGAAGTGTGGACTACCGCCCCCTCAAAGTGATTTGAATCGTTAATGCCATATGTGGGATGTATAAAGGATGGAGTAAATGATATTATATATTATATTATACTGTAATTATAATATAACATTATATAATTATGATTTCATTCCATTAAATATGAATTATAAATGAAAGTAGCGTTCATGTGTACGTACGGCTTACCGTCTCCATGAATGGTGCATTTCATTTCTTACCTCTAAATGTTATGTAATATTCAAAATGCATATATATACTAGATATATATGATATATATTATATCTACATCATGAATATAATTCTGGATGTAATGGATATTTTAAGACATGAACAACTTCTAAATATAAGAAGTTTATTTTTGACTCAAGTACCAAAGATCGACAAAACGACCGTTATTAACTTAAATAATTACATAATGTTCATAACATGGTAATAAGTGATATAAAAGGAATAATAAACATGAAAAAGGTTCTTAAGAAATTATAAATTAACTATAGTTCATTATTCAGGAGGTTAAAGAACAGTCGAGTCAAGTCAGACACGAGGTAAGGGAACTTCTTAACCCAATTTTCATTCTTTGGGTTAATCTTCTACTTTAAAATTATGTCATTATATTATTATGTCCTATCTTGTATTTCTACTTTATTTATGTGTACCTATAGTGAATACACATAATAGATCTATTTTATTTAAAAAAAATGATATTTCTAAGGGACTTCATCTCAATCTCCATTCATTGAGGCATATTTTGTTTTATATAAAAATTTCTTTTATACGGTGTATAAAACCCTTTGACTTTTACATTTATTCAAAATGAATATTTTTATACGAATAATTTTACTAAAAAACAAAAAGGATTGTTTTTTCTTGTCGTACGTATGCGGTGACAACGACTTCTCCGCTACCGTGACCATTATAGGAGTTTCAGCTTCCTCTACAACCATAACTTTTTTTTAAATGAAAAATAAATACCAAGTTTTAATTTTATTTTATTTTTCTATTGAAAATGGTTTTGATAATGTTTCTATTATATAAATGTGTTGTATTTATATCTTTTTATTTAAATGTGGAAATTTTATGTTTCCTTTATGCATGTTTTATGTGATACGATTATGTTATGGTTTATGATATGTTTAAACCTGTTCATATGAGGAATGCATTGGACTTAATAAGTGACGGGTTGAGCCTGCTATAGCTCCTCGATGCATCGGTAGGTCTCACAAGACAAACTAGTGTCTTGGCATGAGGCCTTGACAAAATCTTATTTGTAGTCTTGGCATGAGGCCTTGGCTACGTGGTTATGATAGTCTGGCATTATGCATTCCATCATTATGAAAGTGGTTATTGATATTGCATGTGATTATTCGACTAGTAGAATATCAATGTGAATAAGTAAATGACATTATTTCATTTTACTTTTACCATATTATTCTGAAGTTCATGTTTAATAGGCTTTTGTTTAGTTATACATTGCCTTAAATTTTTATGTTTATTTATAAAAGCATCCGCTATATTGTTATCCTTACTGAGCATCTAAGCTCACCCCTTTCAATGTTTTAATTTTTATAGGATGTGAAGAAGTATATTATGAATGACCTGCAAGGATAGTATGAGGGGATATGAAGAAAAGATGTTGTTGTAGTTTTTCCTTACTTTATGATGTAATGTAAGACTTATGAATGTATCTAGTGTTTCCAAGACTACTAAAATAATCGGTCTTTCAAGACTTGATCTTTTGTGATCATGGAAATGTTTCGTAATAATGCACCGAATCTGGGTAACTGGGGTCGGAGCATTACAGTTGATATCAGAGGTAGTTTAGTACTAACCTTGTAAGCCAGATTTAGAAAAAAATCTGATTAGAGCACATAGCCATAAGATAGACTTTGAGGATTAGTATAGAAGAACTTCCTATAATTTTGGAATTATAGAGATTTTGTGAGTTTTCTGAGCAATACAACCCTGTCTGGATACGAGCAGGTAGAGGCGGCTCTAGAACAGATGTACCTAGGGGTAAAACCCGAAAACACCGCTTTGAGCTTGACTCGAATGAGAAATGGTGCACGACAATGGGCCTTGCTGCACTCTTGGTTATAACACTCCCGTGGGATATGCTTAAGATAATTCTCATTTTCATTACAAATCATTATGAAGGGTTTATGTGTATATAATTCCTCAAAGAAAACATTTATTTTTTTGAATATGGATTATATCCATATACTTTTCAATTTATGTTAAGTGTTTTACAAGTACAGAATTATGTATTTTTATGACGCAATGATGATGCAGCGATTACCTCATTAATTAACGATTTAAATAAAATGAAAAGATAATGTAAAATCTAAGACTTAAAATTTTCAAAAACCTATTGGATGATTATATTTAGAACCCTTATCACCTTATATTCGAAATATATAATTATGGGACCTTTGAAATCTGAAAATCATTTCATAATAATGTAACATTTCATGACTTTCCAAGAGTGACCCTCCTCTCCTCTTATAAAAGGCCTCCACCACTACCACCTTATTCACACCTTCCAAGCCATTTGTCTGGGCCACCTTCTGCCAAAATACTATCTAAACTTCCCTCTCTTACTCCTAGAAGACTCACTTTGGGCATAAGTTCTCCCAAGGAAGCCTTTGGCTCAAATCAAAAAGAGTTACCCGATTTTAAGGTAATGTCTTCTCTTGGGTTCTTTTGTTTTATTTTGCTTATCCAATCCCATAAACTGTTTTTATTCCTATATTTTGTAACAAAAAAATTATCTTCAATATACTAGGATGTTGTTATGATAAGTATTCTAGCTACACTTACACACACCTCCGTCTAATGGTTAAAGAACATACTGTTTCTGGGGATGGTGAATTACTGCCTCACGAAATGATGATTGTTCTATCTTCTCCTACCACCTATCATGGTGGCCATTATGAGAGAAATATATTTATTTATGATAGATATTATATTTATTTCCTCTATATGCTTCTGTATTTTACATTTAAAACATATCTTTATGCTTTAAATGTTCTGAAAATGCGATAATTTCATTTGAGGAAGTGTGGACTACCGCCCCCCTCAAAGTGATTTGAATCGTTAATGCCATATGTGGGATGTATAAAGGATGAAGTAAATGATATTATATATTATATTATACAGGAATTATAATATAACATCATATCATTATGATTTAATTCCATTAAATATGAAATAGAAATGAAAGTAGCGTTCATGCGTACGTACGACTTACCGTCTCCATGAACGGTGCATTACATTTCTTACCTCTAAATGTTATGTAATATTAAAAATGCATATATATAATGGATATATATGATATATATGATATCTAAATCATTAATATAATTCTGGATGTAATGGATGTTTTACCAAATGAACAACTTGTAAATATACGAAGTTTATTTTTGACTCAAGTACCAAAGATCGACAAAACGACCGTTATTAACTTAAATAATGACATAATGTTAATAACATGGTAATAAGTGATATAAAAGGAATAATAAACTTGAAAAAGGTTCTTAAGCAATTATAAATTAACTATATTTTATTATTCAGGAGTTTAAAGAATGGTCGAGTCAAGTCGAACACGAGGTAAGAGAACTTCTTAACCCAATTTTCGTTCTTTGGGTTAATCTCCTACTTTCAAATTATGTCATTATATTATTATGTCCTATCTTGTATTTTTACTTTCTTTATGTTTACCTATAGTGAATACACATAATAGATCTATTTTATTTAAAAAAAATGATTTTTGTAAGGGAATTCGTCTCAATCTCTATTCATTGAGGCATATTTTGTTTTATATACAAATTTCTTTTATACGGTGTATAAACCCCTTTAAAATTTATGTTTATTCAAAAGGAATATTTGTATACGAAGTGTTTTACTAAAGGGAAAAAAGGAATGTTTTTTTGTCGTATGTATGCGGCGATAATGACTTCTCCGCCGTCGTGACCATTATTGGAGTTTTGGCTTCCTCTACAAGCCATACATTTTTTTAAATGAAAAATAATTACCAAGTTTTAATTTTCATTTATTTTGCTATTGAAAATGGTTTTGATAATGTTTCTATTATATCAATGTGTTTTATTGATATGTTGTGATTGAAATGTGGAAATGTTGTGTTTCCTTTATGCATGTTTTATGTGATATGATTATGTTATGGTTTATGATATGTTTAAACCTGTTCATATGAGGAATGCATTGGACTTAATAAGTGACGGGTGGAGCCTGTTATAGCTCCTCGATGCATTGGTAGGTCTCATGAGACAAACTAGTGTTTTGGCACGAGGCCTTGAAAAAATCTTATTTGTAGTCTTAGCACGAGGCCTTGGCTACGTGGTTATGATAGTCTGGCATTATGCATTCCATCATTTTGAGAGTGGTTATTGATATTGCATGTGATTATTCGACTAGTAGAATATCCATGTGAATAAGTAAATGGAATTATTTCATTTTACTTTTTCCATATTATGCTTAAGTTCATGTTTAAAAGGCTTTTGTTTAGTTATACATTGCCTTAAAGGTTTATGTTTATTCATGAAAGCTTCTGCTATATTGTTGTCCTTACCGAGCATCTGAGCTCACCCCTTTCAATGTTTTAATTTTTCCAGGTTGTGAAGAAGTATATTATGAATTACCTGCAGGGATAATATGAGGGGATATGAAGACAAGATGTTGTTGAAGTTTTGTCTTACTTTATGATGTAATGTAAGACTTATGAATGTATCTAGTGTTTCCAAGGCTACTAAACTAATCGGTCTTTCGAGACTTGATCTTTTGTGATCATTCCAATATTACGTAATAATTCCCCGACTCTAGGTAACTGGGGTCGGGGCGTAACATTAAGATTTGGTAATATCAATTTGGGGAACCGATAACATACCTTCTATAAAAACGACCGACAGAATTCATAATGCCAGACTATCATAAACACATAGTCAAGACCTTCTGCCAAGACTACAAATAAGATTTTGTCAAGGCCATGTGCCAAGACACTGGTTTGTCTCATGAAACCTACCGATACATCGAGGATCTATAACGGGCTCCACCCTTCAATTATTAAGTCCAATGAATTCCTCATATGAATAGGTTTAAACATAACATAAACATTCATATTAAAACTAGCATACGAAATGTCAATACATTATCCATAAACCATGAATGGTATAAAAATAACACATCAATGGTTAAACATATGACAAAACATTCAATACAATATGGAAGTTTTGTATCATAATAAATCAACTTCAAATAAGCTTAAAATCCATCAAAGGATGTTGACATAGATGAAATCAATACTATTTGAGAGAAATATCTCTTTTTTGAAATCATTGAAAAGTCACACATTTATAAAGGAAGTAATTTAAAAGAGATTTTGAATCAAAGTATCCCATACCACTTTGAAACTTTTGAAAAGAAATATCATTTCTAAACATTCATTTCCATATAAATAAATCCTTAAAATCATTTTGATACCATGGACATTAATTAAAAAGATTTAGAAAGATAAATCTTCAAAACATTTAAAATTATGATCATGATAAATAGTACCTTTCACAAATTCTTAAAATATTCATTTTGAAATAATTTAAAAGTCACATAATTATAAAATAAAACATTTCATTTGAAAATAATCTTTTATGCTTGTAAGGGAAGCTTTGACGATTTTATAACATCGGAAAATAGCCGCACCCACTGTATAAGTTAAAAAAGACATTCTTACCTTCAATATGTCAAAAAGGTTAAAAAGGACCTTGTTTGGAAAATGAAAGAAAGATTCCTTTATAAAAATCTTATAAAAAGTCAACAAGGGTATAAATGACTTTAACCCATAGTCTATAAAATATTATGAACTATTTGAAATACATTTTTAAGAAACAAGGATGTGGATGATAAAGAGGTCATAGTAGGTAATTACGTCTAAACAACCTCAGATAATGAAGAGATTGTGAAATAAACCCTTACCAATTTGGTAACTTACGAAACATACACCCCATGAAATAGGTATCATACAATGAATATGTAAATACAAATAAATTAAAGTGTATTACACAATGAATACAATTATGGGAAGTACATACACCACACAAATGGTAATAGTGGCAATATGGCATGAATCTCACAGGAATTAGGAGTGAGATAAAAACCCCTTAACTTTCACTTTCCTTTAGTCGAGGGTAAGTTTAAACTCTTTTATATTGATGAAATAATTGTTATTAAATTATACAAGAATCATATACATTAATATGATATCATACATGATCTTTTAACATTACTTTGTTAATAATATCTTAGAATTGTCGTCATTTCGGGTGTTAACTTACTCGTTTTCTTTTATATGTTTTGTTAAATAAGCCTTGTTTTTATGGATAGGTTGTATATTATTAATATCCAGAATTATATCTATTCCTTATACATTATTTTTAATCATAAATGAGAATTATACTTGAATGGACACGATAGGGAATGAATCTCATCGCGTTTGTGGAGACGGTAGTCCGTACGTACGCACGAGCGAAAATATCATTCTTTTGATATTAAAATAATATATAATTGGATGGTATATCATATATACAGAATAATTATAATGTTATATTTATTATTTACTTCAATTACACATCATTATCATACCCATCCAAATAATAATGTTTTGAATAACAATTACACCACGACGTGGAGACGGTAATTCGTACGTACACATGTATGGTGACATGTCATTCAAAGGATGGATAGAATACTGAATATGATTGTAACATATTTATATTGACATCAAATTATATATAAGATACTGGAGTTATTATTTTATAATGGAAATAACAAATAAAGAAGAAGTGGAAGAAGAAAGGAACTTGAAAGAGGGCGGCGAAAACATTACATTTTCTTCGGGTTCTTCCTTTTGATTTGATCAAAAGGGCTCCTTAGGTTGGATTTCTGACTAAAGGAAGGCCTTTAGGAAGAAGTTAGGGAATTTGAGAAAATATTTGGGCAGGTTTTGGCTGAGCCAAAAGTCTTTTAAAGTGTGTATTAGAGGGAAGGGGAAGTGCCCTTTTATAAGAGGGGTGAGAGGCACCATAGGAAAAGCTTGAAATATTATATTATAATAAATTTATATTCAGTTTATAATGGATAAAAAGCACATTATTTAAATTTTAAGGTGTGTATAGGTCTAGAACCACTCAAACAATATATTTTAGACAGGTTTTGGTCACTATATTAACCTTATCTTTTAGTTTTAACTCTTAGTTAAATAGTTTGACATTTACCATGTCTCTTTGTATTTTTATATTATATAGTTAATAAACGTACTATATACATCCAAGAGACCCCCAAGTGGTCCATTAATGATACAAATATCATTATATATGTCCTCTGGCTGAACCTTACATTTTTAGGAATAGAATATCAATTAATAATATAATATTTGTTTTAAGAACTCATTTATGTCAATTTTGACAATATTTTATAATTGATTTTTTTAAAGTCATAACATCTTTATTAATTAGAAAAAAATTCCTTTAAGCAACCATAACATGTCATATTAAACAATAAAATTCGTGGATGTCATCAAAACTTTCAAATTATTTTTATTTTAACATTTATAATACCAATTATTTGATTCTTTTATTAATAAGGAAAATACTGCATCATTATTGTGTCTTAAATATATTTAATTATTAAATGTCTAAAAATTATAAATAAAATACCATTATGTAGGAAATAGTTTTATATTTATAATTAATATTTATATTCTAAAATATAACATATATAACCCTATGTAAAAATTGTTTTTCTAAAAGATATATTCTTGTGTCAATTTTGTATTTACTTTAACTTAATTAATATAAAGTGTCATTATCACTTACAAGTGGATCCATGGGGTCCCAAAATCGACCCAAAAATGTCCATGGTCAGACATGTATCAAAAAATAGGGTTAGGAAACGTTTTAAGCTAAATTATTATTATTATAATATTACTTGTTTACCCTTATTTACTGGATTTTCCTTTTAACTATGGTAAATAAAATATTTACCGAAGTAATTAATCAAAATGTATAAAAATAAAAGTTACCTATTTAAAAAATTTGGACCTTGTGATTCTAAATATGGAATCCATTTTTCTAAATTTAAAATAAATAAGTTCCAAAAATTAATTTAAAATTAATTCCCGTTGTTAAAAGAAAAGGCGTGTTTTTAAGAGATAATAATTATCAAAAGATTGGCACTTGCTTATGTCCCGTTTAAATGTGAAATTGTGTCCAATGACCAAAATTGGATTAAATGGTAAAAATATAATCTAATTATTCTCTAAAATCACTCAAATTGATAATTAATCACTTTTAATTATTTCGATTAAAGAATTTTTTTAATTAAAATTTAGTGTTGTTCACTATTCATCAAAATATGAAAGTTATCTGAAAAGTAGCAAAAATTCATCCTAAGTTAATTTCGATATTCTGAATCCAAAAATAAAGTCCATTTTGAATGATAAAATGTATAAAATTTCAAAAAGTGGGTATTACTATTCATAACGACTAGTTTGATTGGTTGTGGTGTGTGTTAGAACTCAAAGTTGCATACAACCCACGCTACTACATTATTCAAAGAGAAGCGTACCGTGGAAGATTGGGGTTTTATATTCTCCCCTCATTCAATAAATTGCGTCCTCACAATTTTAAATTATTTTTCAAAAATAAGAGGTTGAAAATAGAAAATACCTTTGGGAAAACCCACATCAGAAATTAGGTTAATAAAATTTAGTCTTAATAAGAGGAAAAGGAAAATGAAAGGGTCACCACCAAATTATGATCTCTATTAGAAGAACATTGGTGGAAATTAGAGACATATAATTGGAGGAAAAACGTAAATATTTATAGTTAGTGATTGAGGTCATCAATCATAAACAAGTATAAAATTGAGGGCCTTAAATTCATCAATCTATGATGATTTAAAATACCATCGGTTCAACCAAACATATGGTATTAGGATAACATATTTTTAGTTTTAATATCCCTTCACTAAAGTATAAGAATTAATTTCTTCATAGAATAAGAGAAGAAGAAAAATATATATACTTGACAAGTATAGTCCCATTATTTAACTAATTTCTACCACAAACTCATCTTTCACTCAAAAAGATAATAGAACTTAAAAATAATATTCTATTTATCCTATTAATATAGGGTTAAAAAAATATATTTATAATTAATCTACCATAATATTTTTTAAAAAAGACTACATTATTCAATCTAGGACATCATGTGGGCTAGTGGTAGGTGATATACCCCTATCGCCCTTGGGTTGCGGGTTTAAGTCTCGCGGCCTTGAAAGACGCAACAAGTTGCCGCCCGACCTATGGGTTGTCCTTTTATGGAAATCCAAAAATAATATCAAACTAGAATTATCCAAACTACTTCTGTCCAAACTCATAGTCAAAAATTTATAAGGAAGTTAAACATAATGAATATCCTTTTTGCCACTTAATAACATGTGAAAACCTTCATCATGTATTCTTTTAAAACACTACAACATCCTGAATTACCATAAAACATTATTGATTACATTCATGATCCCTTATTCCTTATAGAATACTAGATATACTCCTTCTATCAAAAAATGTTGTAAACTCCAAAAAAGATGAAATATACAAATAATTAACCAGTTTCAAGGTATTCAATAATATCCAATTAAATTTATCCAAATCAATAATGTATTATTCCAAAATCACTACCTCGATATTAGAACCATATTATGGTTTATCTTCCTCTCAACCATATATTTTCCAAAAATTTAAACTGCTATTGATTCACTTTTCTTGGTTCCACACAATCTCAAGTCCTTAATGAAATAGTACTGCAGTACAATCCTTATATACTCCATAATTATTATAACCAGTACATTGTTGATACAACACTCAAATGTCATAATTCTCTAACAAAAACATAAGAAATATAATCATTCCTCCTCATCTGTGGTAGTATCATAACTTGGTTATTATCCAATAGCATCATTGGGGAAATACTCTGATGATTTGGACATTGGTTTTCATAGTGCCCCAAATCCTTGCAGGTGAAGAATTGTACATTTGAAACCTTTTTCTTACCCTTGCAGTCACGCACTTGGTGTCCTTTTTCTCAACACTTATAACAAACTCCCATTCCCTTCAGGGAAGTTCTAGGGTGCTTCTTCACACAGTTATCACATATAAGAAAATTATTATTTTCCCTCTTTTCTTTATCCATCTTTCCCTCTACCATCCTTTTCTTCTCTTGCTTCCCTTCAAATCCATTGGACTCAGATAATTCTTTACTTATCTTATTAACACATGATACTATTTCTTCATATGTTGAGAAAACATAGGAGAGTATTTCCCTTCTAAATTTTGGCTTAATACTATGAAAGATATGATCATTATTACTCATTGGATCATACGTATTTCTATAGTTCACATTCCTTCTACTGGGCGCCATTTCTATAGAATGGCATAAACTAGGCCAGTTTATAAATTGCAATAAACAATTCCAAACATGTAAAATACCTAACATAAATTGAACGGTTTATGGATATAATCCATAATCATAAAGATGTTTTCATTGAGAAATTATATACTCATAAACCCTTTATAATGATTTGTAATGAAAATGAGAATTATCCTAAGCATATCCCCCGGGAGTGTCGTAACCAAGAGTGCAGCAAGGCCCGTTGTCGTGCACCAGTTCCCGTTCGAGTCTAGCTCAAAGCAGTGTTTTCGGGTTTTACCCCTAGGTACATCTGTGCCAGAGCCACCTCTACCTGCTCGTATCTAGATAGGGATGTATTGCTTGGAAAACTCACAAAATCTCTATAATACCAAAATTCTAGGAAGTTCTTCTATACTAATCCTCAAAGTCTATCTTAGGTCTATTTGCTCTAATTAGAGTTTATCTAAATATAGCTTCCATGGTTTGTACTAAACTTCCTCTGATACCAACTGTAACGCCCCGACTATAGTTACCCAGAGTCGGTGCATTATTACATAACATTGGAATGATCACAAAAGATCAAGTCTCGAAAGACCGATTAGTTTAGTAGCCTTGGAATCACTAGATACAGTAATAAGTCTTACATTACATCATAAAATGAAAACTACAGCAACATATTCTCAATAGTCCACACTCATATCCCCTCAGACTATCCCTGCAGGTCAGTCATAAAATACTTCTTCAAATCCTGGAGAAAATAAAACAAAGAAAGAAGTGAGCTCAGATTCTAAGTAAGGATAACAATATAGCATAAACTTTCATAAATAAGCATAAACATTTAAGGCAATGTATAACTAAAAAAAATCCTTTTAAACTTGAAATTCATCATAATATGGCAGAAATAAAATGAAATAATGCCATTTATTTATTCACATGGATATTCTACTAGTCGAATAATAACATGCAATATCAATAACCACATTCATAATGATGGAATTCATAATGCCAGACTATCATAACCACATAGTCAAGGCCTTGTGCGAAGACTACAAATAAGATTTTGTCAAGGCCTTGTGCCAAGAGACTAGTTTTTCTCATGAGACCTACCGATGCATCGAGGTTCTATAACAGGCTCCACCCATCAATTATTAAGTCCAATTAATTCCTCATATTAACAGGTTTAAACATAACATAAACATTTGTATTAAAACTAGCATATGAAATGTCAATAATTTATCCATAAACCATGAATGGTATAAAAATAACACATCCACAATCAAACAGATAAAAAAACCTTCAATACAATATGGAAGTTTTGTATCATAATAAATCAACTTCAAATAAGCTTAAAATCCATCAAAAGATGTTGAAATAGATGAAATCAAAACTATTTGAGAGAAATATCTCTTTTTTGAAATCTTTGAAAAGTCACACATTTATAAAGGAAGTAATTTAAAAGATATTTTTGAATAAAAGTGTCCCATACCACTTTGAAACTTTTGAAAATAAATATCATTTCCAAAAATTCATGTCCATATAAATAAATCCTTAAAATCATTTTGAAAACATGGAAATTAATTAAAAAGATTTAGAAATATAAATCTTTAAAACATTTAAAATTATGATCTTGATAAAGAGTACCTTTCACAAATTCTTAAAATATTTATTTTGAAATCATTTAAAAGTCACATAATTATAAAATAAAACATTTAATTTGAAAATATTATTATAAACTTGTAAGGGAATCTTTGACTATTTTATAATGACGGAAAATAGCCACACCCGTCATATTAGTTAAAAAATACATTCTCACCTTTATTCTGTCGAAAAGGTTAAAAAACACATTGTTTGGAAAATGACGGAAAGATTTCTCTATCAAAATATTATAAAAATTAAACAAGGGTATGAATTACTTTAACCCATAGTCTATAAAATAGAAATAATAATTTGAAATACATTTTTAGGAAACATGGATGTGGATGATAAAGAGGTCCCAGTAGATAATTACGTATAAACAACTTCGGATAATAAAGAGATTGTGAAATTAACCCTTACCAATTTGGTAAATTACGAAAAATACACCCCATTAAAGAGGTATCATACAATGAATATGTAAACACATATAAATTAAAGTGTATTACCCAAATAATACAATTATGGGAAGTACAGACACCACACAAAAGGTAATAGTGGCAATATGGCATGAATCTCAAGGGAATAAGGAGTGAGATGAAAACCCCTTACCTTGTAATTTCCTTTATTAAAGGGTAAATCTAACCTCCTTTATAATGGTGAAATAATTTTTATTAAATTATACAAGAATAATATACATTAATATGATATCATATATGAAATTTTAACATTGATTTGTTAATAATATCTTAGTATTATCGCCGTTTCAGGTGTTAACTAACTCGTTTTAATTTATATGTTTTGTTACATAATCCTTGTTTTTTATGGATATGTTGTATCTTATTCATATCCATAATGAGATAATGTCCTTAAAAATTGTTTTTAATCATCAAATGAGAATTATACTTGAATGGATACGATGTGGAATGAATCTCATTGCGTTCGTGGAGACGGTAGTCTGTGCGTCTGCACGAGCAACAATATCATTTCTTTGATATTAAAATAACATATAATTGGATGGTATATCATATATAAAGAATCATTATAATGTTATATTTATTATTTATTTCAATTACACATCATTATCATACCCATCCAAATAATAATGTTTTGAATAACAATTACACCACGACGTGGAGACGGTAAGCCGTACGTACACACGTATGGTGTCATGTCATTAAAAGGATGGATAGAATAATGAATATTGTTGTTACATATTTATAATAAAATAAAATTATATAGAATATAATGGAGTTATTATTTTAGAATGGAAATAACAAATAAAGAAGAAGTGGAAGAAGAAAGGAACTTGAAAGAGGGTGGCGAAAACATTACCTCTTCTTCGGGTTCTTCCTTTTGATTTGATCAAAAGGGCTCCCTAGGTTGGATTTATGACTAAAGGAATGCCTTTAGGATTAATTTAGGGATTCTGAGAGAATATATGGTCAGGTGTTTGCCGAGCCAAAAGGCTTTGAATGTGTAAATTAGAGGGAAGGGGAAGTGCCCTTTTATAAGAGGGGTGATGGGCACCTTAGGAAAAGCTAGAAATATTATTTTATAATAAATTCATATTCAGTTTATAATGGTTCCAAAGTGGATTATATAAAGGTTAAGGTAGGGATAGGTCTAAAACCACTCAACCAATAGATTTTATATAGGTTTTTGTTATTATATTAACCTTATCTTTTAGTTTTAAATCTTAGTTAAACAGTTTGACATTTACCATATCTCTTTGTATTTTTATATTATATAGTTAATAAACATACTATATACATCCAAGATACCCCCAAGTGGTCCATTAATGATACAACTATAATTATATAAGTACTTTGGCCGAACCTTTGATTTTTATGAATAGAATATCAATTAATAATATAATAATTTTTTTAAAAACTCATTTATGTCAATTTTGACAATATTTTAAAATTGATTTTTGTTAAATTATTATAAACTTTATTAATTCGAAAAAATTCATTTAAGAATTCCTAACATGTCATATAAAACATTAAAATTCTTGTATTTCATCAAAACTTTTAAATTTTATTTATTTTAACATTTATAATACCAATTATTTGAATCTTTTATTAATAAGGAAAATACTACATCATTATTGTGTCATAAATATATTTATTTATTCAATGTATAAAAATTATAAATAAAATAAAATTATGTAAGAAAAATTTTTATATTACTAATGAATATTTATATTCTAAAATATAACATATATAACCCTATTTAATTTTTTTTTCTAAAATAAATATGCTTATGTCATTTCTGTATTTACTTAAACTTAATTAATATAAAGTGTCATTATCACTTACAAGTGGATCCATGGGGTCTCAAAATCTACCCAAATATTCCCATGCTCGGACATGTATCAACCATTAGGGTTAGGACATGTTTTAGGGTAATTTATTATTATAATAATATTATTTGTTTACCCTTATTTACCGGATTTACCCTTTAACCATGGTAAATAAAATATTTACTGAAGTAATTATTCAAAATGTCTAAAAATAAAAGTTAACTATTTACACAATTTGGACCTCTTGATTCTAAATATGGAATTAATTCTTCTAAATTCAAAACACAAAAGTGACAAAAATTAATTTAAAATTAATTCCCGTTGTTAAAACAAAAAACATGTTTTTAATAGATAATAACTATAAAAAGATTAGCACTTGCTTATGTCCAGTTTAAAGTTGAAATTGTGTCCAATGAACAAAATTAGATTAAATGGTAAAAATATAATCTAATTATACTCTAAAATAACTAAAATTAATAATTTATCACCATTAATTATTTCGATTAAAAGAGTTGTTTTTAATTAAAATTTAGTAATTTCCACTATTCATCAAAATATGAAAGTTATCTTAAAAGTACCAAAAATTCACCCTAAGTTAATTTCAATATTCAGAATCCAAAAATGAAGTCAATTTTGAAAGATAAAATGTATAAAATTTCAAAAATTGGGTATTACTATTCATAACGGCTTGTTTGATTGGTTGTGGTGTGTGTTAGAACTCGAAGTTGCGTACAACACACGCTACTGAATTATCCAAAGAGAAGCGTACCATGGATGCTTGGGGTGTTACAGAGACCCTAATCCACAAAAAATTTCCTTCAATTTATTTGGAAACAAATGTTACCCATGATATTAATCTTTTACCCACATACGATAATACTTTTAAAATATTTATGTGACATTAACATTGAACGTTGACTAAAATAATATTTTATTCATTAACTTTTAACTCCCCAAATCCAAAACATTCTCCCACTATTATTTTAATAATTAGAATCTTTTTTTTGTGTCGGGAAATGCTATTTATTTCCTTAAGTTGGAATATTTAACAAACTATTATTCTTATATAATATATGATATTCTATGTGTTTGGAGTATTTTATTTTAAAAAATAATACTCCTTAATATATAACACCAATGGTGGTGAGATAAAATCCCACAAATTTTGAAAAAAATTTATACTAACTCTTTTATCCAACTTATATTATTCTATAATATGTTATAGAATCCAATGAATCATGAACCATGTGTGTTAATATCATATTGTTCATAACAACCTCTTGATAATAGAAAAGATCAGTATAATATTGATAGATTCCTTTCCATTAAAATATATGATTCATAAAGACTTTGTTTCATCATTTTAATGTATATTAAATACTTGAAATATCGTTTCCTTGATTTTGAACTCTTGTAAACTTACAACAATTATGAAACATACAGTAGGTATCATATATCCTTTAAAATAAAAAGAATTGACCAGTGTAACCCTAGTAGATGAAATAGAAATGATATGGAGTTTCTAAAACTTATTCATGTATTCTATTAATTATATACTATATAATCATTAATACTAATTTCTGGTAACATATTCAGGTTTCAATTTCCTTGGTTGGAAACCTGAAGAAACATTTTTATTCTTTCTAATTAACATTATTTATTTTTGAATTTTTTCCAACATATACTATCAATATAGCACGAAAACGTGGATATCACATGAACATGTTAATCTATTTTTATCACTTAGAGAAAATGGGGTAAAAATTTCTTGAATCCATTCATCTTGTTGGTGTCTAAGATTTTCGTAAAATATAGATATCATATATTATCTTAATAACCTGAAGGCCTTATATTTTTATTTATTTTTGATAATCCCCATTTTAATGGTTGAAGGGGAACCCATACATGGATCACAGGATTTAGGACATTACACGACCTGGAGGTCCTAGAGGAATTCATCCAAACAATAACTACTTGGAATTGCTCCTCCCCAGAATCTCTATCTTGACGTCAGATCTCCACCTTTGCACTGCTGTTCAGCTAGGCTTCCCTTGCAAGCACATGCTTGTCCTGATGGAAAGTGCCATACCCTATCAACCTTCTAATTTTTTTATCTCTTCTCTAGCAAATTCACCTACTTTGAATCCTTATCTGGAGTATACTCCTTATAGAGTCTTCTTAATTCATTAACCACAATTTGATGTGTCTTGAAGTCCTTGAGGTGGCTCGAAGGCCTTGAGGTGGCCCAAAATCCTTAATGTCCCAAAGACCTTGGGTGGTCCGAAGCCCTTGATGGACCTGAGAACCAAAACCATAGCCCAAAATCCTAAATGGATAAATAGTTTTTTTTATTAAAGTACCAAATATAATCTTCTATAGTTCCTACTACGGTACTTCTACAGTACCTGAAAATATATCTATACCCGGATTTGATCTCGCGTCTCTTGGATGCACTTCTTGAGTCCTCACCAACTCGAATAAGGCTCTTGTGAATATAATATTTTACAATATCCATAAATTGTATCTTTTAATATAGGTAAGTTGTTACCAATATCATATTCTCTGATTGGATATCTCTCATAGTATATGATGGGGGCATGTGATATATATTATATCATTCATGTATCACTGCCACCCCTTTCTTTGATTTCCTTTTTTGATTAATCAATAATATTAAATAATTAAATGGATAAAAATGAATAATAATTTCAATATTTTAAATGATTATGGATATGCATTAAATTACTCAATGAACGGAACTCACCAATAGGCAGTAACATGTATGTTCTATTATATGACACCTAACATTCCAACATTATAACTCTATTCACTAAATTAATAGAGCATATAAAGAGATTTGATCCCTCTTATTTGGGAAAACATATATTTATTCAAGTCAAGTTGAAACTATTTTATTATCGAATCACCATTTATATATGGAAAAAGGTGTTGTCACCCATCTGTTGGCTCTAGATCCTTTTGTTGTGAGAAAGGATCATTATGGATGATGTATCACCCATGTAAGTAAGATCCTTTGGGTTATTTCTTCCATGATCTCTTTAAATCTTACTATGTTAAAGAGTATTAGATATAATATGTAGAGTTATAGTTACACATGCTTTTATGATCTTCACATTTTCATGTAGAATCTATTGAAGATAAATTATGCATTTGTTAGGTTTCTTCGACTACCGAAGTTCATTAGATGAACACCCAAAACCCATCTGTGGTATCCGATCATTTTTATTTAATGAATCAACATTATTTTCCTTTTATTTTCAAACAAAACCCCTATTATAATTTTTTTCAAGTAATATCATAATATATGATATTAATAATTTCATTCATTTTTCAAAGCGATAACTTATGAATTTAGTATATCATCAAGTATGATATTATTGAAACTCATGGATATTTACTATGATATAAGTTATTATATCTGATATCTTAATCTATGATATAATCCCATGTTTTTGAAACATAGAGCATCATATCATATTTAAAATATACAATATATCATCAAATATGATAGGATACTTATGATTTTTCTAATCATAAGTGGAAATATAAACTATGAATTAGGATTGGTTATATCAAAAAACATTTTTCATACATAAGACTCAATTTTTCTATATTAACATAATCATAAATTATGTATGATAATTCCTATATAAGTCATAAAATATGATATTGTTTACCCTAGAGTCAAGATTTCTAAATGACCAGAAAGGGGGTGAATTGACGTTTTAGTTTTTTTAATATTTATCTAATTTAAGTTAATTTATAGATGAAAATAGAAATATAAACATAAGTATTTTTATAGTTGTTTTTATCAATGCGATCCTACGTTTACTCTTCATAGTCTCAACATGAATGTATGGAATCCACTATATAGAAACCTCACATTTGGAAGGGTGTAAAAACCCTTTATAATTCCCTTTCCACACATGGAGGAACAACCCATTTCTTATCTTTTTCACATCAAGATGAAAAATTAAGAAACTTATTTTGCGTTTATACAGACCAAGTCACAACCAAAATTTTTCTTTTTACCGAAATATGGCACAACTAGAAATTAATTTTATATGGGGTGGTAGAACATTACACTAAGACCGTTATACTTAATTAAAAATCATAAAACAAAAATTATGAACACATAAAATATATAATTTTTTTTCACTATATAAACCAAAACAAAATAGAAATATCTAAATATATAAGAAACAATGATCATTCAATAAGAAAGGATATTTACATGAAGTCTAGCTGAGAGAGTTGCAATGATGATTAAAAAATAGTAGATAATAGTATAGTTTTTTTATTCTCAATAATTCCCCCTATTTATAAAAGTTTTTTTTCAAACTATTTTTATTAAGTTTCTTTATACACAACATCTTCAAATATGACAGCTAGAAAAAAAATTGAATACTATATCCATTTCTTTTCATCTATTTCAGAACTAGTAGTAAAACATCTGAAACCAAAAAACTACTTCAATGTTGTTACATGATTATTTCCAAGAAAATTCATCACGTGTAATTATATATTTAATATGAATGAATAACATGATTAATATTCTTGAAAATTTATCTGGTAATTTTTTAAAAATGAAATATATTACGAAGTATATAAAAAAAATATTTATACCCACTCTTATCTATGTGATATTAATTTAATTTAGTACAAAAACTACTAAATTAATTTTCATGGGGTTAATATAATTCAAAAGTAATTATGAAACAATTAAATCAAGTATAATAATCAACATAAGTATCCAAATATTTGACATATATGAAAATAAAAAAAATGGAGCATAGTTTTAGATTTTGAAGAAAGCTGTTATGTTAGATGAATAAAATATAACTTTGATATCCTGTATGACTTCAAATTCTGTTATAATTTCCTGTATGACTTTATACTTAGGTAGATTTTATGTTTTTGTATGTATTTATATCATTGTATAAATTCATGTCACATAATACTTTCAAAATGCGCGAAACTTATATTTCACATGACTTTAGATCCTAGGCTTATGAATTTCTATGCCGTTATTGACTTTATAGACTATTTTTTAATTTATACATAGAGAATATAGTTTTATTAAGACTTCAGGTCTAGTCCGAATGACATTTCTATAGTGCATGAAAGACTTTATTCATCCATTTTGTAATACTTTCTCTTTAACATCGTAAGAAATTTAAACTTACATAATACTTTAAATATAAAATAGAAGTTTAAATTTTAGTTTAGAGTTTTGACTTTTCATGATGTATTCAATTTAAAAAATCCATATAATTAAATAAATAACATCAATAATAATATTTTATTCTATAAGTGGTGAAAACATAAAACACATTTCATCAGTCATATTAGAGGGAATGAAACAATAATTTTTTAATTATCAAAACGTAATTTAGTGAAGGGGAAAGAAGACACTCAATAATATTCCCCCTTTTGATAATTAAAAAACCAAATGTAATTTCAAAAATTTCTCCCAATTTTTAAATTATAAAAAATATCAAAAATAAATTTTTAAACAATATCCACATTTTTTGAAATAATTTTTTTTGTGAACACATAATGGTTTTATCTACCATTTTTGAAAATAGAAAAATTTATACCCCTTATAAGAAAAACATTACCACACTCATACATTAGTCTTTTAAAACTATAATATAATTTTTCAACATTTTTAAGTTGAAAAATAGATTCGAGGATTACAACCCCCTATTATTTTATAATTCTAAAAATATACACCAAATATAATAAAAATATAGAACAAATGTTAATTCTCACTCTTAAATAATTCTATAAAATTTTGAAACATATTTCTGTAGATTTAAAATTCCACATTTCACAAATAAATAAAAACTCCACCTGAATAAAATACTTTTTAAGATTCATGGAGTAATGATAACATGTTTAAAAATATTCAAAGAATTTATAAACGATTTTTAATGAATTAAAATTAATCAACTATTAAATCACATGCTTGGAAACTAGGGTAAAAAAGATATTAAATGTTCACCAACTAAGAAAATAGATTTAGGTGCATGTCATAAAATTCTAGAAAATTAAGCATGATTACTGACCAAATCTAATATCATGTCATATAAATGATGAAATTTAAAATAGTAGTGATTACATGAATTGGAATTTTTAATGTATAATAATTTTAGACTTTAAGAAGAACCCTAAAATATGTTTGAAAAAATGCTATCCAAAAACGTATTCATAAAAGATATTTAATCCAAGATTCTATCATACCAAGTTCAAAGTTGATTTTCTCAAACATTGTAATATCTAAAGGTTATATAAAGATACAAATTGGTTGATCATTAGTTGGAAAATATTATAAAATAATTTACCTTTTTGAACATGGTCACTAATAAAATGATATTTAAACTCAATTTATTTTATTCTTTATTTATTTAAAGGATTATTACATATAGAAACAATTGATTAATTACCATATAAAATAGGTAAATTTCAATATAAAAACCAAATAATGTTTTCTTAATTTATAATGATTGATCAAAAAAAACATTCAAAAAATACGTATTACACTTCTATATTAGATAATCCAACTGAAATTTATTTCTTAAAGGTCCATGATACTATGTTTATTCTTAGAAAGTGACACATTGCACTTCTGTGTTTTCTATCTATTTTACAACAACTAAAATTTGAATCTGAGTAATTTATTAAATAAAATGAAGTATTTATAGTCTAAAACAAACCAATGTTTAAATAAGTTTTTCCACATTTTATTAATATTTTAACAACATTAATGTTATTTTTTTAGTTCTAGTATGAAATATAGAACAAACATAAAATAAAACATTATATTTATCATATAAGCATTAAAATATTGTAATCTACAAATTATAACTCTATAATGTTTATTTTCAATTGAGTTTTCATATATTTTAACATCTTGTGTACATGAAGTACTTTTGGGGATGTTGAAACTCTTATAATTATACAGTCCATATCATTGAATATAATTATTTTCACACTTAGATTGATTAATTAATTTACCAAAATCATATTAAAAGTTATAAGACCAATGAAGAATTTTAGTTCTCCTATAAGACGCATATAAAATTATATTTTCCTTGATTATGAAATGTATTTACACAAATAATAATTTAAATATAAAAAAAAGATATAATCTATGTAAATTTTAACAATTAAAATCTCTTTAGTTTTTTTGTATTTTTTTAGATCAAACTTTATTTTTATAAAACTATTTTACAAATTAAAATTTGATACCAAACATTTGAATCTTAATAAATACCATGAAGTTTTATATAAAGCATTAAAACATGATTTGGATGTTTTTTATTTTTAGAATTGGGGGGATAAATAGAATACAATATTCAAATATAAATCAATTTAGAAAATAATTTTGAAATCAATTTCATAAAATATTAAAGCATAAATTTTTTTATAAAATAATTAACTTTTATATCTTATAACATAAAAACATCGGAAACTGATTCATCATAATATATCTCTTATTCTTGAGAATATCATTGTACAACTAATCTGGCCTTATGTTTTCTAAAATTTCCATATTCATCATGTTTATTTATAAAATATATTTAGTACCTACAAGTTATATTCTTTAGGTAGTTCTCCTAAATTATGTAAATTACTACTTAAAAAATAATTAATCCTTTCATAAATAGAAAGAATCAAATGAAAATTGGTTAAATATTCATCAATATTTTTAAATGAAAATTCAAAATGAAAGCTTGATATAAAGAAAAATTTATTCAATGAATTTTCGTTTTTAATTTTTAAATAAATATTTACAATAATTTTATGTAAGGGGTGATATTTATGTGTTTTCCCTAATTTTTCATGAGCATTACACCCCCATAATCATTTTCATTTTCATTTTGTAGTTCAATATCTCAAAAATTAAAATATGCAAAATCCTCTTCACCTCGGTTCAAATCATAAATATTTTATTTTAATGTTTTTCATCAAGATTTACATGAATATATTATTCTAATAAAATAGAGTTGTTATTATAAACTCTATAGTATTTAAAAGGTTTTGAATCACTTAAAAATATTCTTTCATCAAAATTTGAATAATATTTTTATAATTAATCTTTATTATTAAGAATATAAAAATTAAAACCGAATACTCCAAAATACACAGATTTTGGTTTTCTTCCTTCTAAAAGTTAAAAGGTTGTTGTCTCTATGATCAATATTAAAGTATCTTCATTTGAATTTTCATAAAAAGTCACATCACCTGGTTCTAATTTATTAAAAGTTTAAAATTTTCATGGTATATCGTATCAAGTCTCTATAATATCCTCAATCTATATATCATGTTTTATTTCTCAATGTTTTAAGTCACATATCCTACAAATATAGGTTTATGAAAACATTGGTGCATATGAAAAGTTGTGTACAATTGGTCTGGAAAAAGAATTTTTAGAACACACATTGATTTTAAACATTTATTCCCAGGTAATTTAGATGATAAATAATATATATAAATATTTTTGTGTGTCCAAGGTATTTTGGAAATCTCAAGGAATATTTTCTTGTAAAATATCTCTTCATTCCAAATTTAGAACAATTAACTATTAAGACAACTACCTTGGAGAATTTTATAAAAAATATATTTTAAATTTTACATAACTAACTCTCATAACAAATTTTAGTTTTAATTTTATTTAATTTATTTATTTTTACTATTTTATCATAGTTTTTGTTTAAAAAATATATCCAAATATATCTTTAAACATTCAATGCCCATTTTGCGCTTTTGATTTTCATCCAAAAAAATTAATTTTTTTTCTTATTACCTATAAGTTATAGAAATGAAATACATGAGTTTTATATTTTCATTTGAACAAAATCTATGTTGGCATAGTTTTTTTCCGTAGTTTTAGAATTATTACATCTCTGTTTTTCATATCCTTCAGGAGTGTTTTTTTCTATAACATGTTTCTTATACTTATTCCTGATATCCTTATATATATTTGAAATTTGGAAAACATCATTTTTAAATCTTTAATCACGAAATTAATCTTTTTCATGTCCTTTATAATTATAATTAAATGATTCATTTTCAAAATACCATTAATGATTTGAAGAATCCATTAAACAGAAATTTTACAATTCATTTTCAAAATAAGAATATTCACTTAAATATGAGTTTTAGGTATGAATCTATCCTTCTCCAAGAGATATCTTACCCTTTTTACTCATATTCTTATTATTTCCATTAAGATGTTGACATACAGAGTTTATATTCCCAGTTATTTTTCATTTATATAATATTAGTTATGGAACCTCATTAAAATTATAAGTACCATTTCAGTTTATCCGATGATTATATATATAATAATATCTTTTGTCTATTCTTAAATATTTCTACTTTATCTCGTATGATCCATTGGAAACATGAATAAATTTATCACTATCATTCCCCTATAACCCAAAATCTGATTAATAAGTAGTAAAACTCATTTTTTATTTAAATGAAACTCCTTTTCTTTTAGTATATTTTTCTTTATCAATGTTTCTTTATTTCTAAATCACATTGAGATAATGATCCAATAAGTTCAGTAGGTATGTGTTCTTTAAAATTCATATTTTCATCAAGTTATACCTTATTAGAATGCCATTTTGATGTATATATATTTAAAATCTTTCAACTCTAAATTTATCAAAGATAACATCTTTTAAATAATTCATTCCATTTAAAATATTATAAATCGATTAAATATTTGATTCACTTTTCTAGTTTCTCCATTTTTAAAATCTTGATATTTTTCACTTACCATACCAATATTAGTTCAAATTTACTTATCAACTCCATAATTAATAATTTTCAATATTATTCACATATCATGTTCTCTTTTACATGATGAAATGTGGTTGAATAAATTTTAGGTAAGATCATAATAATGTATATTCATTATTAACAATTAAAAACATATTTCAAAGCATAAATACTAATAAGAGTGTTGAGATCATCATTATAGAGTTTTTAAGTTTATAAAATGGGTTTCCAATATTCAATACTTACCTATTTAAGATATGATTCCATTTGAACATACCAATATACATAATCATTACCAATGAAAAATGGTTCTCTTTATGGAACAAAACCATCATTAGAACTTTTTATGTAGTTTCAAATAGATTTTTTCTTTATATAGTTAATTTTAGGGTATGTTTAACAACTAATATATATATAAGAAAAAGATAAAATTCCTTTTAAGTTACAAGCTCTAATACTGATTTTTTCTCAAAGTTAAGATGATGAATGGTCAAAATTTGGGTTAATTGGCCTTTTTTATAATATTTTAAGTACTTATCACAGTTAAGATAATTTAAAGGTGAATGTATATATATAAATATATGTATTTTTATAGTAGTTTGGATCAATGTGACCCTAAGTCTACTCATCATAGTCTCAAATTCAGAGTATGACACCCACTACATTGTGAAAAGTCATTTTATTGGAGTCACAACCCTTTACAATTCATTTCTCACACATGGAGTAAAAAACCCTATCATAATTTTTTCACACATGGAAGAATAACGTAGAATCTTCCTTTTGAAGTGGATGAATGTAACACTACAACTCTAGTAACCTAGATCTAGTTGTTATTTTAATATATTGGCACAAAATATAAGGGATCACACCCTGGAGGATCAAATAGTTTAGTTTTCTTATGAGACTAGATACATAAATTATGCTCACATTACATATGAAAATATAAAAATAAGCATAAAGGTTTCAAGGATAAATTCATCATTTATTCTATTAAATCCCAAAAATCATTCAGATATCCCTTCTTAGTATTCGGGGGACATAAAAACACAATAAAGGTGAGCTCAAATACTCAGTAAGGGAAAGAATACTAAATAATCTATCATATAATAAATAAAGCTTGAATAATATGGAATGGATATAAAATTATCAAATATTCCATATAACTAATATCGTAAAAGAGGAATATATCCATGAATGACATAATAATATTTATAATCACATGGATAATATTAACTAGTTTCATAATGATAGATTGCATAATTCTAGAAATTATAATCTTACTATGAAAGCCTCATTCTAAGACATCATTCATAGATATGAAAGGCCTATACAAAAAACTGAAACTAATTTTCCTTATGAGACTTACTGATTCATAAAGAGGATATAATGGGTGCTTCCCATAACTTACTAAGTCTAATTCACTCGTTATATAAAATGGGTGAATATAAATTCAATATAAACATTAATATTTAAAAACTCTCATATGAAATGATAATATTTTCAACAATCAATATATATAAAAACATGATCATAATTCATCTATATAAAAAATATGATAGTATAATTATAGTATATAACCAGTAAATAATAATATTTATCATAGATGGAAATAATTTTTAAAGCTGATTGAAAAATTTCTTGAGGAAAACAACCTTTTCATTTTGACATCAATAATTTAAAATCTATAAATTTATAGAATATTAGGAAAAATATTTTATTTCAAAAAATTCATTGAAACTTTTAAAGGAAGATTTAGGGAAAATATTAGTCATGGATTTGTAAAAAACCACTCTTGTAGTAAGTGTTAAAATAAATTTTCCATTCACACATTGAGTAAAAAGTTCCTCATTCTTGAAAAAATAGGATGATTAAATTTAAATTTTTTTTATAGAAAGTAAAATATGTGAAACAATGAATTAAATCAATATTTTTATAATATATAAAAAAATTTTATAAACATTTTAATAAAAATATGGAAATGGAAGAAAAAATTTCTTGATCGAATATAAAAAAAGCCAGCTTTTTTGAAATTTTTTTTTTACATATTTTGAGTACATAGAACGAGAAAAAAGAAAATAAATTCATTAATTTTAATAAATAAATAAATTAGAAGAAAATATATGGGTTTTTATAAAAAAATATCATATAATTCCCCTTAATGTAAACATAAACATAAATAATCCTAAATAAGGATGAGTTTGTGAAATAAATCCATACCATAAGTCTGAGATGTTTCATAAGTTAATTTAACCTCATGTGTAATAAATTTAAATTTATTATATTTTTATACCAGAGTAATATTCATAATTAGAATACCACACATTTTTCATATATAATATCTTATCTCCCTTTCTGTAACTATATTTTATTATTATCCCCATTTTGTGTTTTAACAGCCTCATTTTTCATGTATGTCTCGATTTAGAAGTTATGGTCGTTGCATGTTGATCATGGTTACATAAAATAAATAATTTTAATTATGATATAAATATATTATATATTCATTATAAACATATTTATAATCATCGATGAAAGATAGTCATTAAATATAAATTACATCGCTTCATGGAGGTGGTTGTCCACACATATGCATGGGTAACATTATTGTTTTTTAACTAAGGGAATTTTTAAAAGATAAATGATATATTATATTTATATAATAATAATTAGGTAATAAATTTCATATATATGAACTGGTTACATATTTTTAAACATCCAAGTAAATATGTGATGAAAAATGCATTACACTGTTATGTAGAGATAATATGTCGCACGTACACATGAGTGATGTTTTCATTTTCCAAGGGATGAAAAAGAGGTCGATAATTTTTGCCCCATAATCATATTAAAATATTATTATATAAATTATTATAGAGTAATTATTTTATGAATGAGGAAGTAGAATAAGAAATAAACTTTAAGAGAGTCAGTAAAGATGATTACCTCTTTGTTGAGAGACCTCCTTTGGTTTACCCCTTAAGCCTTTTTAAGAAGGTCTTAAGAGAAGAAAAAAATCCCTATAATTATGATAAGTAATATAGGAATGTTTATGGAAAAGTATATTCCAGTATATAGTGCTCAATGCTTGATATTAATAGTGGAGAATAGGTACCCTTTTATAAGCGAGCGAAGGGACACCCTCAAATCACTTAAAATATTTAAATAATATAAATACATTTTCTTGTGATAGTGAGAAAAAATTACTTGAATTTGAATTTTATATTATTTAAGGTCAAAATATATCCAAAAAATAATATTTATATAGTTTTAACTATCATTTTTCTCTTATATCTTTGTTTGACCATTGATAAAAATGTTTTAACCCTAACCGTGGTAACAAATTTTTACTCCTTTTACTATTCATTATAAAAAAATTAAGTTGATATTATTAATTAATATTAATTATTATGATTGAAAATATGGAATAAATTATATAATATTCTATATGTGGGAGTGGTATATTTTTATTTTAATATAAGTGTGTAAAACACACAGAAATTTTTTTTTGTAAAAATTTTAGTTTTAAGTATAAAAATAATTTTATAGAAAAATAAATTATAATATTGATTCCAAAAAAACAAATTTTATCGTTTTAAATAAAAAAAGAGTTATTTTTCTTTAAACCAAAGAAAAATTTAAACTAACATTACAAATAATTGATTAAAATATTAGTACTAATAACAATTTTTATATGAACAGAAACATTACTTAGATTACCAAAATGTTAATAATATATTTATAAGTTCAATATTATATTTATGTATGAATTATGTTATTATTAAATTTATATTTGGATTATAAAAAATGTTTCATAATCTTTCAATTAATTCTTATATCATTATAATATCAAAAAATTGATAGTTTTTGTTAAATTAGTATTTTTCACTTTCCACCAAAAAATTAACTATTTATAAAAAATATCAAATATTTAAAATAAAATAATTTTGACATGATGAATTCAAAATTTAGATTAATTTCATAAAATTATATTTATAAAATTTAGGAATTTATTTTTAAGTGACATTCTTCAATAAATCTATGTTTATTGTGTTATTGATTCTTTAGAATTAAAAGAACACTATAATTGATGCTTGAGTGTAACAATATTCCCTATTTAAAATCTTTCATCCTTGAAATTTCCTTAATTTCATCTCATTAATACATGTGGTTAGTTATTCATAATAAATTATTTTGTTTCTTATTTCATATATTCTATCTTATGATTTATCTAAAGTAACTTTCCCAGTCGAGTCGTGTAATTTATCAATACTTTTTATCTAGTGTCAAGAAGCGAGATATGTTATTTATAATATGATAAAAATAGTTCCAAAGATATTTCATTACAGGTGATAACATTCATTTTTATGGTATTTTCCTCCTATATAAAGAGATATGGAACACATCATGAACTTTAGACAGGCTAGGTTTCATTTCCAAATTGGTAAGCATTAACAGAAATTATTTCTAGAATATCAAAAGGATTGATGTAACTCAGAGTTAGTTTCCCTTTATTTCCAAATATTATGAATAATTTACATGAAGATAAATTCATGTAAAATGATATCCCACTTGAAATTATAAATCCAATTTCAGTTATTAACACAACATTTTTGTATACTTTGATCTGACTTAATGTGATTATGAGGAGTTTTTACTTTTTTTCTTATCTCCACCATGAGATCTGGTTCAACATGATTCCTTTCATAAATATTGTTTTAACAATTTATATTATGAAAACTTTTTTCCATAGAATAAATCATTTGTTTCCATTTGAATTCTTCAATTGAAGATATTATTATATACTATTTCCACCAAAGGTAAATAGTGATCCCATGTACCTTGAACGTTAAGTGAGCATGACCTCAATATGTCTTCTAATTTCTGAATAGTCCTTTTAGACTACCCATTAGTTTTAGGATGATATTTGGTTCTAAAATATATCTTATCTTTAAGTTCCTTCTAAAAACTCTTCAAGAATATTGATGAAAATCAAGATCATTATAAAATACAATCGAATGGGGTGGACCTTGAGGTATCATAACTTCATTAATGTAGATCCATGTGATTTTAGTAAGTGGTATATCTTTATTTATAATGAGAAATGTGTGGAATTGGTAAGGTGATTACTAATAACCCATATGGTATAATTATTTCTTGGAGTCTTTTGAAATCTTTTGAAAAATTATATATTAATATCATCCCATTTACATATAGTAATAGTTATAGGATTCATGAATCATTTATGATATTTTCCTTGATTCATTACCTTTTGAAAAACCAAGAATCATGGTATAGAGTTTACAACTTCCCATTTAATATTATCCCCAAAACATTAGCCCTTCAAATCCCAATACATTTTTGTGCTACTAGTGTGTATAGTGGAATTTGAGAAATTATTTTCATCTAATAATTATCATTTCAACTCAGTCATAAATGTAACACCTATACACTTTTAAAATTACAATATACAATCTTCATAGATGAATTATACCAACATACCTTCATTTATGACATTAATTTTCTTTTGAATATTCTTGTAATAAAGCTTGGAAAATTTTATTTTCTCAAATGAGGATGGTTTGACAGTTATTTAGAAAAAATATTATGTTTACCCTTCTTTAATGATTTCAATATCCATATTTACTAAATCAATGAATATAGGATCATTATCAATTCTCAATTTAGTCAAAACTCCATGATCTTGCATAATCATCATATCAAGAACCTTAGTTTCTTACTTAAGGAGGTAGTTTATTGAGAGATCCTAATTCTTGAGTAGTTATAACCATTACCTCTGCCTCATATTGATATATTTATATGATAAGATGTATTTAAATTTTTTGATATATATATATATTTCACATATTTAACCATAAAATGGAATTCTTTCATATGTTCAATTCAATGATTATGACTTCCAACTCAAAATCATGGGTTGGGTAGTTATATTCAATAATCTTTAATTGACTTTATGCATTGGAAATAGCCATATCATTCTATATATGGAAACATCCAATTACTTTTTTTGATTCATCCTTACATATTAGAAATCCATCCATTCTCAATGGTAAATTCAATATCAGTTAATTGACCAATATATTATTCCCTTAATGAATCTTTTCCTTACATTATTCTGACCATATGAAAATAACCCCTTTATATGTCAACTTGTTTAACGAGATAGCTTATAGTGTAACATTTTGAACAGATCATTGATTTTAACCTACTAATACAAAGAGACTATGTAACATAGTTATATTCATTGGAATTTCCAATTCCATCACTACCTCTATATTTTAAAGATAAAATAATATTTCAACATTATAGAGAATATAGACAATAAAAAAACTTCTTGGATCTATAATTTTTATTTTCTATGTTTTTCATATAACTCCATTTCTCTATGAGTCTTAAGAATGATTCCTAAATAAATTAGATGATCATCATAACATTTAGAATATATGAAGATATCATCAATAAATATAACAAAACAATTATCAAGATAATAGTTGAATGATCTGTTCATCATATCAATAAAGATAGATCATTCATTAGGTAATCCAAAGGAAATTAATATATGTTTTAAATTTCAATACCTTGTATGATATTCCATATTTAGAATATATTCCTTCTTAAATTGTATTTGATGATGCTGAGAATAAATATCAATCTTTAAGAAATATATATCTCTTTCAACATTATCAAACTAGTAATCAATATAGGTCCAAGGATACTTAGTCTTTATATAAATGACATTGAATTTATTATAATCAATTCAAAACCTCATAAAACTATATTTATTCTAAAAAAAATAATAGGGACCCCTTTAGTGAAACACTAGGGTGTATAAATACCTTATCACACAACTCATATAGTTTCTTCTTTAGTTCCACTAATTCCAATGTAATTATCCTATAAAGAGTTTTAGATATATGTTTTTCATTAGAGATGAGATCTATAAAAAAATCAACTTCACGAATAGGTGGGTGTTCTAATAGTTCTTTAGGAAACACATCAATGCATTCCTACATAATAGTAAATTCCTCTATTATATGGATATATTTTCCATTCATAGGTTGTATTTTCTCTTCTTATATAATACCTTATTTAATAAGAGATACTGAAGGTGGATTAAAACATGATTTAAATGATTTGGTATCCCCTGTGAGGAAATGTGATTTTATATCTCTATAAAAAATCATAATATCTATATTGTTAAAATAATTGTTGATATTATAACTTAAAATCTATTATATAATAAGGATTATATCAATGTTAACCACATATATAATAAACATGTTTACAAATAGGGTAAGTCTCTGAGTCATATTGGGGACTGGTTGATATATCATTGTTTTAGTAAAATTCCCACTAGGAGCATTTATTGAAAACTCCCTTGTTATGTTTCTAGAGAAATATATTATTTTCTTGAAAAAATGGAAGATAAAAAATATTAAGAAGATAAAAATTCAAATAAATCATTATATTATTTTGAGGTTACAATATACATACCACTATATATTTAAAACACTAAATTTTTTTATAGTGACTGCCTAAACATGGCCTTGATCCATTGGTCTTTTTTAAGGAAAATTCCCTTAATGACTAGGGATTTCATTCATATAGTTTCCCATCCCCTTAAAATTGAATCATTAAGCATTAGAAGCATATTTCTTGCCCATGCAATCATGATCCTGATGACCTTTATCTCCAATATAGTGACAAACTCTCATTCCCATCCAGAATGTTATATGGTGTCTTGTTACACAATTATTGAAAGTTATAAATTCCACCTTTCACTTCCATTTGTTCCCATTTCCTTTTCTATAGTGCTCAAACACCCATTTATTTTCATGTTTTCCTTAAAACAATATTACTTGGAGACTTATTAATCTATCTTAATAGAGTTCATACTATAACCTAATGTTCTAAAAATGTATAGGAGAATAATTATCATAGAATTATAGTTATTATCCCTTCAAATAAATTGTCTTCATTAATCCATATATTATGTAAATAATCCGCAACATGAGTTTCTAGCGTTGTAAATTTAGACTCATATTCATCAATATTTTATACTTTCTTTTACCGTAGACTGAAGAATTTACTCTATATATTAAATCATTAATTATGAGGAATGTAATTTTCAAAGGATATATCCATGGATATCATCTAGTCCATATGATTTATTTCATCATAATTATTTGTTTTTAGGATCAATCACCACTATTGATCAACATTTCATTTAAGATGATAAACTTCCATGATAACTTTATCTATTTCAGTAGTTCTCAAAGTGATAAATATATTCTCGAAGTTCATAATATATTTATCAGTAACCAAGGGATTAGTAATCCTATTTAATGATAATGGTTTATGAAAAATGAAGTAGTTAAACATTATTTAATCATGTTGGGGTTCAACATGATACTCCATGTGGGAATGGTTATTAGCTATAACCTGTGTAATTTGACCAGTATTGTTATAATTTGTTTAGAACCTACTCCAGCTCCATCTCTAGATCATTTCCTTTATTAAGGGTAAATGACTTCATAAATTATGTGTAGTGATATGATTTCAATTCGTTCATCCTTGTTCAACTTCTAAATAATTTCATATATTGAATTCGATTATAACACTATGAATTTTAATTCTAAATCTGGTGTAACACTTATCATAAATTTAATATTTATGCATAGCTAATCTCAGAATCATAAAACTATTATCTTTTGAAATATCTTCAAACCATAAATATATTTTTAATCTTTTATAATGGTTTGTAGAGAATTTTTAAATTAACCAAGGAATATCCCCTAGGAGTTTAAAGCTATGTGTATTGTATTAGGCTCACTCATTGTGCACCAGGGATGATTGAGTTAATTCCAAATACACCTATTTTAAAGTGGTTACATGTATAAGAATATATGACACACTCACATACACCTAGAACTATCCATCCAGAGATGTATTTTGTAGAAAAAACACAATCTCCACTTTTCTAATGTTTTATGATATCATCATATAAGTAGAATTATTTTGAGAGTCTTTCATAGGGATGTTTTCTTTAATATTTTCCCCTAAATATATCTCATAATATTTATACTAAACTTACTTTGATACCAATTGTAACACACCAAACCCAATGAATTATAGATAGTGGTTATTTTTATACATTAGTATAAAATACAAGGGATCACATCCCAAAGGATTGAATACTTTAATAGTGTTGGGAGACTAGATACTTTCATATTCTCACATTAAATTTGATAACATTAAATGAAACATAATAATTCTATTGATAACTTTATAATTTATTATATTAAATATCTAAAATTATTTTAGATCTCCTTTTGGTATCCCGAGGAAAGGAAACCATAATAGTGGATAACCTTAGATGCCCAGTAAAGGAAATCCATCATGTAACACCCTTATTTTTATAATGATATCATTTTTATAATATTGAAAAACCCCTTTTGGTTATAATTTATAAGTCTTTCTAATTAAAATTTAATAATTTTAAAGTTTAATTTTTTACCCTAATTTTTGGCCTCGGGCCAACATATTGTTAATGTACTCTACTTATACATTAGAGGGATTTATAGTGTTTCAGAAGGGTACATGAGAATTTTAAACAGTAATGTAAAGGTAAGAAATTGTGTTCATGAGTTTAATAATAGAACCTATGATTTTTATTTTGTTTTTAAAAGGTAATTAGTGGTTTCATTTAATTGTCTATGTGAAACCCGATATTTTCTATGAGCATTATAAAGGTAGCAGACAACCCATATAAGGGTTAACCAATATATCTAAGGGCAGTTTAAGGGTAATTTTTTTCTCATTTAAGGGTATAAATTTCATTATATATGCTACATAAGGGTATTCCTAGGTTTATGTAAGGGAATATCACTGGTTTTAGGACTTTTTTAAGGGTAATCTAGTCCTATATAAGGGTAATCTAGAATTTTATTAGGGATATCTAGAATTTTGTAAGTGTAATAAAGTATTGTAAAATAGTATACCTGAGAAATATAAGGGTTACATGTTCCCTTCAATAGTTATGTAAGGTTAAATTAGTTTCCCCTCATAAAAAACATGAGATACTTAAGAGTAAAATAAAAATACCCTTAGAATAAAAATAAATAAAAAATGGTTTATCCATTTATTATTCTCCAGATCAACCCTATAATGCATTAAAACCTTTTTGAAAGATGGAAAATCATGGGAAATGGATTATTTTATCTTTTTTAATGTTGGAATTTCTTTTATGACATTTCTAATCATTTAAAATATATGAATCAATTAAAAATAAAATTAAATGGTGTAATTTATTTTTGGTTTTAAGTGATAAAAACCAGAATGCCTTGTGTTTTTATTTATATAAAAAATCAACACATAAACTTACCTCAATTTCTCAGTATTCTATTGATAAGAGTTTTCCACATTTTTATTTATTCTCAAGTGGGAAAAATGAGAATGTATAAGGATTATTTCACTTAAACATCCGAGCCTTGATTCTTTTCTGGAAGTTTTTGTGTTGAGAAATAACTAACCTAGTATAAGGTAGTTGTCTCTATACACTGGTAATAGACTAATAAATATTGGCAGTTCTTGTGAAATCCTTATATTTGATTGATAATTTTATGAGGTAATTTACTAAAATCACATCTCTGGTGGTTGGAAAATGTTTTTAAAAGGGATTTTAATTAAAAATATTTTTCAAAATTGATAATTTTGATGAAAACCATAATAATTGATTTATTTCTAAGAATTGGAGTGGTTATTCTTCACTTTTGAATATTTTATCAAAAAAATTTCTATTTTAAATATTATTTAAAAATAATTTAAGTGGTGATGTTTATTTTCTAAAAATTCTGTTGACTTTTTATTTTAAAATGGATTTTGAAATAATGAGAGTGGTGATATTTTTCTTGTGAAAATGTTTAGTAAATTATGAATATAATTTATATATTCTTTTAATAAAGAATGGAACATGGGAACATATGTTATCCTGGGACTTTGATATAAGAAAACCATAGTGTGTGTAACTAAACTAAGGATTTTAAATTGGTTCTCATGGGGTGGTAGCATAAAAGTGGGAAGCCTTATATTGATAGACCATGATAGGTATCTATATCATTTGGATACAATTTTTGGCTCAATTTCCTTGTTCACATCATTATTTTTCCCACATGAAAGATCCAAAATATGTTTCATGCATTGTTGTTTTACTTTTGATCATGTTTTATAAACTCACATGTTTATGTGATGGATTCTGGTTCATGTACATGGTTCTCATGGACTAGATTGTATTATCATGGTTACATTTGTGTACCATTTTTTATATTCAATCCATGATATATTTGGTATATTGTTTTTTTGATTACTTTCGAATTTTAATCATTCTTTTTTGCATTCATATTCTTATGGTTTTTAATATGGAATGTTTTGATAAGATAAGAAATGATTTTTTTTAAAATTATAATCATATTGGGATGGAATAGTAAACTGGTTATGTTTCAAATTTAGAACATATAATTTCATCATGATAGATATTATATTGATTCTTTGGTGGTATATTACTGAGATATATTGCTCGCACCCAAATTTTTTATTTGGGTGTCTGTAGCCTTGGTTTTTTAGGTTACAAGTAATGGGAATGGAATAATGTGTAATAGAATATTCTATTGGTTTTTATCACCTTTAGAGTGGTTTGGGATGGTGGTGATATATTATCACATGGGGAACTAGTATTTCACTAGCTTAGTTTCATTTTTATGTCCCACATTTTTTTATTTTAATTATATGCCTTAGGGATGTGTACTTTAATTATGAAATGTACTACATTGGAGCTTCTCATTTTTGGTTATTCATGAGACTTGTTCGGTTGTTTGGTTGACCACCACCTTGTAGCAGGCCATATCAGGTGATGTTTTACATCGACTTAGGTTGGTTCGTTTAATAATGGTATCATATCCATGACCCAATGCAATTTTTATTCCCCTACCTAGGCTCGATTTAGGGTTTATGGTAGACAAGATCTAGGACTTTTCAAAGATCAGTTTTTACATGGTGTGTTGGTTCTTGATCACCACCATTCATGACGTCACTTGAGTTACCATGGATAATCATGATTTATTTATTTTTTGAGGTTTTCAATGTGTAATGGCTTGGTGTAATTGATTATGATCATCATTGGCATGTGTTAGTCACCTTGGGGGTTATCTTGGATTTGGGGTGTAGACCGACATATGAATCATGTTGTGAAATCAATATGGACGGCCTGAAGAACCATTTAATGACTAGACACTTGGTATAGGATGTGTTAAAGAAGATGTTTAATTCCTAGCACATAGCCATTAACCACCTTGATAGGTTGAGAATTACAAAACATCCCTTTGTTCTTGTTATTTTGAAACCATGATTCATGTATTCTTTGAGTGAATCTTTTTTATGGTAATTGAATCATGATGGTTCTTAGGATATTTTCATATCTTAGATCTGTTAGACTATTGATTATGGATTAATATTGTTGGGTTGGGATGGTATAACCGGTTTGTTGTGTGAAAACGAATTTCATTTAAATGATTTTTACCTAAAAATTGACCCTCTATTTATTTCACGTGATGTGATTCTTCATTTCTATGTCAATGTTTTATAAATAATTTTTTATTAATGGAAACCTCTATTTTTTTGGATTGAAAAGTGGTTAAATATTTATTATAAAATAATTTCACACCATCAATAAATGTTTTCAATAAGCTTTAGGTTTTTTTGAAGAAGGTGGTTCTTTGGGAAAAGACTAAAGACCAAATTATTATACCAAGAGAAAATATATACATGAGTTTGAAAGATGAAATCTTATTACAATATTTTTCATAAAGAGGGAGAAAATCAATAGGTAGGTCTTCCAGCTAGGTTATGTCATGGATGACTCCCTTATTTTCAATTCCATCTGCAACCATGTTTTCTTCATGAAAGGTATGAGTGAAAATGCAACTGATTTCCAAAACGGATGAGTGATAGTTCATCTAATGGGTTGTATGAGGCCAAGAAAGATGCACCACACCATTCAAAATATCCTGAAAAATAGTAGTCAAATCAATTTAAATCAAAACTTTGTTCCAAACCTTTTCTTAGAAAAAGATATAGTATAGATCACAGTCATCATTTCAGCTTCCAGAGATGAGGCGATTCCGCAACTTCCAATGAAGCATCTGAGACACTCTCCAAGGCGGTTTTTGAAAATATCACTACAACTCTATAGTCCTAGATTTCCTTTTTAACTATGATGTGAGTAGAGTAAGGATGTCTTAGGACCTACCCCCAACATTTCCTTTGAAACACAAAGGGGTTTTATACAATTCCTATGTTGTTTGCTTGTCAATTCTATAGATCTAGAACATCATTGAGGATTTGGACCATGAATGGGAAATATCCTTTTAGGGCAGCGGTGATAGAGCGCCAAATGATGAAACCCTATCAGATAAAACTGCTACGTGAAAATATTTTGAAATATCCAAAGGGATTTCCTTCCTTGAAGCTCTCAATTGTACTGATTTGTATAAAAGTACCTTGACGAAGCCCCCTATTTACAGGAAATTGGAAGACGATAGCTTCTCAGTCATGGATGAACCTAAAGACCTTCAACAACACACTCAAATGTGTATGTTTTTTTATTATGGGTCATAATTCATACATTATAGGAGATAAATCATGCTTATCCTCTAATCTTAAACCTTGAATTTCATATTTTCAGGGCTTTACCGATTAGAAACTTATTCTAATTTGTAAGGTTTATATTCACAATTTGTTAAAATCACCGGAGGGTTTAGATCATGTTTTAATAAGCTTTAAGTGTTTTTAAATTAAATTGATGTTTACTATGAATTTGTAAAGGGAGGTTTTTTGTTTTTTTGACAAAAATTCAGTATTGTTTTTTACTTTCAATATAGAAGAGTAATTTTTTTTTAAAATTGAAATTTCATAGAAGATTCCAATAAAAAAAACTAGTTTTAAAAAATGAAATTTTAGTTTATTTTTAGAAGAACTTATATCCTGGATAATGTGATTCCATAAATCATGTTTAATGATTTGGTTTAAAAGTGTTAAAGGGTCTATCCTTCCATTGTGTAATTTATAATGGTTCTCTATTTAAATCATTTTCAAAGGTAATTAAGGATGTTTAATTATGAAACTAAATAGTTTTAAAACTCTTTTTTCAAGTGATGTTTGGTGGTTTTCAAAAACATATATTTAAAAAGATATTTCTTCTCCTCGAGTGGGTTTTTTAAACCTCTTTAAATGTGTTTACTTTTTTTGATGGCTTATATGTTTTGACAAACAATGTAATGTGTGTAGGAGTTACCTAATCTTTTAGAAAGGGAATGACTATATGGATTTCACCTCTTCTGTGGTTTGACTAATTATTTTATGAGATTTTGAATTGGGTGTGATGATTTATTTTAGAGTATTCCATTTTCTTAATATCTTGAGTCTTTCCTGAACTCCGAATGGGTTAGTGATATTTTTCTAACGTCTATATTTTGTAATATTGTAAGGTTTTGAGGTAAATAATTATGTTTTAATTTCATAGATTTACCAGAGTATATGGATATTTAATGACTAGTTTTCCTTGTTTTATTATATTCCTTGGGAAGATTGTATTCTTGGGTGTATCTTATGATTTGTGTTTTGATTTCTTAAAGTTCACATTATCTAGTTTCTAGGTGTTTTTTGTTTTTAAATGTGTGTTATAAGTTATTTATTCCTTGAGTTGTTCCATTCAGAGCAGTGGTCATTCCATTTTTCTTCATGTGTTGTTTTTTCATTTCACTATATGAACTTTGATTCATAGGCTGGGTTTTTAGTGAAAAATATTATCTGGATTTTGATTGGTACACAAGACATAGTGAACCTTGGATATTTTTTTGAATAAAATTAATTAGTTTCATGACTTGTTTGGTTGAGAGATCCATTTGTGGTATGTTGTTATCGGTTGGATAGTGGGTACCACAAGGTTTACATTTTTAAACCTAAGTTATCATTGATACATTTTTATAATCTAATACTAGAGCCATTTAATTTCTTATTGGGGAATATATTTATTTAAACTATCTCACAGTTATGTGGGAAATGGTAAATATAGTTTTCTAGATTATTCCTTCCTAATGATCATTGAGTTTGATCTTTTGGTGAATTTTTAGAGATGATTCCATTTCATAGTGTTAACCTAGTTTTTCCCTTGGTTGGTAGAACCTTATGTGAGATGGTTTGTTTTCCTTGGTTATAAGTGGAAATATTGGTTTCTATTGATTGAAATGTGAAATCTCAGTTTTCTTATTCATGATATCTTATGTTGGTGTAGTCTATTATTGTTTCACTACATTATAATGAATCTAAATAGTGGGGATACTTACATTAGGTATCTTTTTTCCTTAAGTAAATGTATTGGATAATATTGAATCTAGAAATCCTTTGAAGGGATGGAAGTGAGGTTAATTTCAACTCTATTTTTTGCATTATAATCATTGTTTGGTAATGATGATATTACCATGAAGGCTCAAGAATTGTGTTGGAATGTGTATTGATGATAGATAATGGGTGATGTCTTAAAGATTTCACAAATTACTCCTTCATGAAAAGGATCTATCTCACTATGACCTTAAAATGATGGTAGTTGTAAAATCTATCAGAACATTGTGACACCATTCCCTTGAAGAGGAGTTTATGATATATTCAGATCATATGTGTCTGAGGTGTACTTATAGACGGAGTAATCAGATCCTATGATAAAATACTGGGTTATGTGATTTTAGAACTATGATTCTAATATTAGGTAAACTCTTAGGATATAAGGTGTGGTTACAATAACCTCAATTATTGGTTTAACAAAGTGGGTTGGGGTGAATCAAAGGAGGAGGGATCCTTATGAAACCATTTTATTGAAATGAACATGGTTGTCTTTGAGGATCTAATGTGAATATGTGTTCATCTTGTGAGAAATATGGTTATTCCTTGTGTCTTCAGCGGTAGTTGGTTGTTTCAATTAATCTAAGCCATGATTTTATGAGTCATGAACTTAGGTCTAGTTGTTTGGATAACTATAGGGTTATAAGAATGTTTCATGATTTGAGACACCAATGTTAGTGGCTAGATCGAGTCAAATAAGTATAGACCTTATTTCACAATGTTCATCGAGTTATAATAGTAAATAAGAACACCATAAACCTACCATTTTTTCATAAATTTATCCATTACATTGTTGAAGTTGGATAAATAATATGTGAAATTTATAGAGCTTACATACCCATGTTATTTTTAGTATTATTGTTTTATATAATTTGGAAAACACTTATATAAACAATAAAAATGACTCTAATAGAGCATTTTTACAACAATACACAACTTTTTCATATTCTATATTAGGTATTAAACATCTCCCACAAATTTCTTCACATATAAAACCATTATAGACTCAAATAATTTATCATTACTTTTCATTAAACAAGGTAAATGAAAAATAATAAGGGTGTGATCAAATAATAATCACGGGTAAACATAAGTGTTAACATATTAATGTCATCATAGAGAGTAACATGTTCATTAGGGTATACTGATATAAACATAGTGTATGAGCATAACATATGGGAATTAATACCCATAAATACCTATATCATGAAACATGAATAAATCTATAACAAATTCAGTATTAATTAGAATCAATACTCATGGGCCATGTGATATCGATTTTAATCAATGCAATTTTTAAAAATTTATAGATTTTCACCCATAGGATGTAAAAACTATTTAAATATCAAATTGTCATATTACCTTATAGAATAATAACATTTCCATAAAAACCGATATAAAGAATTGATAAATCATGAATTTAAATCAGGAAATAATTTTTCTATCACTCATACAAATGTGATAACCATACAGTCAACTTCTACACCCAATGTATTATAGGGTTATCATGGACCCACTTATCCTTGGTTTATAACATAACCATCAAACCTTTGTTAACAAAATAACCTAATTTTCATGGTTTATCATAGAAACACCCATACTTGGCCAATAATAGAACCACCCATAATCATAAACAACATCTAAGAACCCAAAATTGGATAAAGTCAATTGAGATCTCATCTCATCATAAAACTCAAAGAAACATCCATTTTTCATTTCATAACTTGACTAACCCATGGAAATGAAATGGGTTCCATGATAATCAACTTGAAATTTTCATAATATATATAAATAAAGAATGAGGTCAGTATCATTAAAAAATATATCTAGTACCACATTAGTTACATTATTTTTTATTGAAATTGATGAATAGAAATACCATTACAAGATCATAAAAACATTCTTGAGGAAAAAACCCTATCCACATTGAAAATCACATTTAAAAATTAAAATTTTATAAAATATTGTGAAAATAATTTTATTTTAAAATATACTCAGATAATAATAATGTAATATTTAATGAAAGTAATGATCATGACATCAAAATAATCTATTCATTTTGCAAACGTCAAAAATAAACATTATTTTTAAACATTTTGTAAAGGGAGTCTAAGGTGAACCATTTGGAAAACATTAAGTAATTTACTCTTTAAAAACATTGAAAAGAAGGTAAAATAACATGTTAAATAAAATTTTAAAATCAATTTTTTTTAGAAAATAAATTTTTTTAAAATAGTTTAGAAAACATTTATATTAAGATAAAGACGCCTTATTCAAAAGAAGATACAATATCAGTATCAATTAAAAAACATTTTCTTTGGGATTATTTCATTAATAAGGGAGGAATTTGAAATTAATCAATTAAAAAAAATTTATAACCAAAATATTATAAAATAAATATGGTTAACAAAAATTAGAGCATTTGGTTTCATTCAAAGGAACCTTGATCACGAACTATCTCAAAAATAAATGAGATTGTAACATAAAGCCTTTCCCACATTGGTAAACATTCAATCAAAATTCATTTAAATATAAAATTTTATATGGATCTATATATCACATGAATTTCATGAAATAATATGTCAAAATAAATTCATGTGGAAGTAAGCACACCAAACAAGGAAATCATGGTGTACAACATGAAATATTACTCAAGAAAATGAGATTGAGACAAAGAAAACCCTAGAAAAGTTCATATCATTGAATTGTGAAATATTAAATGGATATATTATATGTAATAAATTTAAATACATAAATAATGTATATATAATCCAATTCATAGATAAATTCCATACATAATTATGACATAACAAATTCAACAAAGAATATTTATAACCCAATTAAAGAAAATTGAATAAAGAACCCTTTTAACACTTGGTAACATCATGTAAAATACCCTTGGATTAAGTAATTCAAATTGAATCATTAAATACCATGAATTATGAAGTAATCATGATATAAAATTTAAAAGGGTAAATATATACTTCTTATAAAATAAATTATGTGCATAATAGTAAAATATTCCTCAATAAATGGAAATTGAGATGAAATCCCCTACCCTAAGTGTAGATATTAAATGTATATCCGTTGAATCCTATATAATAAAATTATATCAATTATTTAATTGTTTAATAATATTTCAACAGATAATTAATTTTTCATTAAAACTTTTTATAATTTATTACAATTACATATTTAATTACTTAATCAGTCAATTCCATGTTGGGTGTTTTGAAGACATTCAGTTCATAATTACAAAACGACTTCGACATGCCAACATGGTCAAAGTGGGAACTATTCCATCATCTATATAATAATAATCATGAAATAAATATATTAATTATACATTAATTATAAATTTAAAATCTACCATTTAACATTTTTAAGAAAAATGAGTTTTGTTACAACTAGGGAGGTGGTGGACCTTACATACACCTGATTAACGTTTTTATTATTCAACAATCATGATGAAAAAAATGTATGAGTTATTTTATATTTACTGAATGATAATTATATGATAAAATCATATTATTTATTGAAATATAATTATTCCTTTCATCCATGTGATGTGATGATGAAAAAATAATGACATCACCTCATGGATGTGGTAGTCTATGAGAGGCGATGATGGAAAATGAATTACATTAGTTCATGAGGTGGTAGTCCTCCATACACACAAATAATGGTTTAATTTCCCATTTTCTAGAAGAGGGTATTGATATAGATTGTGAAATTAATATAAAAATATCTCATTATATTGAAGATACTGGTGTTTTTATTTATCATGCTTGACTAATATTTTAAGGTGGTGGAAGAAGAAATAAAAAAATACTTGGTTAATGACTACACCTTTTCTTCGAACAACCTCTTATGGTTTACTCTAAAATCCTTAATTGGTTTTTATGATAAAGATAAGAATCTAGAATGTGATTATGGGTGTAATGAATGTATTTATATATGAATTGGAAAAACCATATGGTTTTTGTGGTGTAAAAAAATTAGATGAAGATGTTCCCTTTTATAAGAGAGGGGAGGAGAACTTTTAGAATTTTTTAAAATATTAAATTAATATAAATTAATTTTAATATATAAATAGACCCAAATTTATAATATTAAATACAATATTAGGAAGAGGATAAATAATATCGCAAAATAAATTTTTTAAAAGTTTGAGTCCCAATTTTACCCTTATAATTTAGTTATAACCATTCATTAACCCTTTTAAAAATTACATTTATAAAAATGTTTTTTACTCTTAAGGTGATAATATAATTAATATAAAAGGAATTATGACACATAAATGCACCATGGTTGATCTCATAAACCATATACTAATAAAATTTTCTAAACAAAATATTTTTCATAATTTTAAATCTTTTAATAAAATTTTATTTGTTATAAAATAATAATAATTTTAATTTTGGAACTATTTAATTAATATGACATTTAAAACTACAATAAAATAATAAAATTATAATATATTGAATAAACACCTCTATAAGATTTAATATTTTCTAAAAAAATCATATAACTAAAAAATACACTCAAATAATATTATATAGAGAGTTTTTAAATTCATGTTACTGATTTTTCTACTACTTGCACAAGCACTGTGTCCGAGTTGCATAAACATTTTTATAGTTATTTCATTATTTTTTTAAAATAAATTATTATGAAGAAATCTATTTATATATATAATTTATATTTATAACTAAACATATCTTTTCTTTATCCCTATTTCAAAATTTGTTTCTAATAAAACAAGGAGAATAACATTTTTTACTTTAATTTATATAAAATAATATAAATGGTAAAAATCAAGATCAAATGGAAAAATACTATATTTTCAGATTTTGGATGATATTGGATAAGATATACTAGTTAAAAAGAATTAATTCAAGATATAGTGTCATTCTTTAGCCATTATTGTTTTATTTTAATCTTTAATTACCCGATTTTCCCTTTACCGTGGTAAAAAATTAATAATGTTATTATTAATAATGTATAGAAAAAAGGTAAATATTTAAAAAATTTGGATCCACCAATTGAAAAAAATGTAATCCATTTTTCAAGATTCAATTTATAGAAGTGGAGGAAAATACTTTTAATATAAATGTGTAAAACATAATGAAAAACAATTTTTAGAAAAATGTGTTATAAGGCAAAAAATATACTTATACCAAAATTAGGTATAATGATATTAAAATGAATTTAATTAGATAATATATATAAAAAATCTTCTGTTAGTTTGAAATAAAATTCAAATCATAATGATACTTTTTAATGTAAAGAAAATGAAAATTTTAAAAAAATTAGTATTTTCACTATTCACTAAAAAATGAATCTTTTTAGAGAAATAAAATAATTTCAAAAAAATAAAATTTTAATATGAATATTTAAAAAATGATAAAACTTTTATCAAATACATTTTATAAAATTTTGAGAAATTAATTATAATTATTTTCTAAGAAAAGCAATAAAAACCATTTTTTGGAGAAAATGAATTTTTGATGAATAAAATGGATTTAATAAAAATTAAGTACATATTTCTTAAATATTAACCAAAAAATTTTTAATGATAAGGAACAATATATTTATTTGATAATGTTTTAAATCCTATTCATACCTTCTAATTTAATGTCTAGGTTATAATCGTCATAGAATATTATTTTGTGGTTTGTTTATTGTAATGTCCCCCAATCAGAATCTCTCTCACATGGCCAAATAGGTTTGGTTACGAGACCTCAAGGGAACCTCCCCATATTTTAGGGGATGATGAATAGTATTGGGTGAGTGAAATTTATAGTGGGGAGACTGTACCATGGGAAAGAAGTGTCTTCGCAGTAGAAATAATCCATATAAAAAACCAATCAGAGTATAGAAAAAAGAGAAACCAATAATAAAACCCAACTAAATAATATATTAAATAATAATTGGAACAATGTAATGACATGATGAAATATAACTAAAATTTATTCTATAAATAATAAAATAAAAGACTGTTAGACTTAAAACAAAGACTCAATAGTCCCCAGACCTGAACCCAATATTGGCCCAACCTCTAAACTCCATCCTATCCTGTAAGTAAACAATCAACAACTTACCTTATCAAAAAATGAATACAAATAATATTATTGGGTACCAAATGGATGCCTAAATATGGTATGATTTTAACTCAATAGGTTGACACCATAATTTCTAAACAATCCATTATGATATGAAGTGTATGTAATAAAAGAATACACAATTTTATTTAATTATTCAACAATTAATAAAACACCACAACGGCCTTCTTCAGCTTTATTATAACAACCCAATGATTTATAAATGGAAATTACTTTCTTATTGTTATGTTATATAACCACATGAAATAAAAACACAATGAACTATTGAGTAATATGTGACCATTAAACATAATATTAACACTCATATGGTTTGAATTTAAAAAATCTGACATCCACGATTGCAATCAGTAAGATGTTTAGAGTTCGATAAGACAAACTTATTTTTTTGTGAATAATCATCTAACCTTATAAATAGTAACCTACCATTATGAATATTAATATAAACCTTATGAATATTAAATCTTTCAGATGATTAGTAACCTCACCCAAGAATGTATAAATAAAATTTTGGTATCTTATAAGTGATTATATGACCATAGTAAAACTATTGGTATTTTTGTAAGTCATGAATAATTAATTACAATTAATTAATTAATTTAAAAGATAATATATTTTCCTAAAATGTTTTCATAAATTAATAATTTTATATCTTCTGTTTTTAAGATAATTTTATAAGACCTTATGTAATTTTTGAAAGCATTATAAAATTAGTTATAGTCTTAAAATCCATATTTTTTCAAGTAAATTATGATTTTATATAAAAGTAAAATTATTCATATTTATTTTTTTTGAAAAATAGAGTTCATTTTTTGATTCTATGCATCAAAAAAGTTTATGTAGGATTTTTAGGATTTTTCTGAAATACTTGAATTTTTTGGTGAATAGTAAAATATGATAATTTACTATAAATGCTAAATACATGAATTATGATGTCATAAACTAATGTATGTATGGTATAAGGCCATTATCTCAAACTCACATGCACTATTAACTATTTTTTTTCACAATAGTACTTAATATTGCTTTTATTGTGGAAAAATAAGAAACTAATGATTAAAATATTAAGAAGACCCTCCTCCCCTCCACTAAAAAAACCATCCACAATCCCCTATTCTCTTCACTCATCTCAAGCTTCGTGCCTTCCCTAAATTCTGCCCAAGTCTCTCCCCAAGCTCCCCCATGTCTATCGGCCCTTTTTATCGTCAAAAGACCAAATCCTTTCCCCTAAAGAGGATCTCAAGGAAGATTGAATCATGAGGTAAATTCCACTTTTATTTTCATTCATTTTATTTTCATGTACCTTTGTTCTATTTTCTTTCCTAGAATCTCTTCATCCAAATGGTATGAAATATCTAGTACCATACATGTATAGTAATTTTTTTGTTCTAATGGAATAATTTATTATCATCTCCCCTTTCCCTCTTTTTTTTACTATAAATGAAAACACTGTCCGAGATGTGTTTATTTATCAAATTCAAGGATGACGGGTTTTCAATTTTCATTACCATATTCAAGACTGGTCATGAAACCATATTAATGATTTAACCAGATCATGAAATATTTATTCTATCTTATGCAATTTCTTGGAATCCTTTTTCACAGATCATGTAATCTAATAATACAAAACAAGTTAATTGTGAGGAAAATTTCCAAGTTAATCCAAGCATTTATCAATAATGTTTTATATAAGGTTTCAACTACACTCCAAATAATAAAGTAAATTTTATACCCATTTAATATTTTGGATGTTCACTAATTTCATATAACCTCAATTCTAGACAACCAATCTCATCATACATGTGAATCCGAACATGAATATAAGTTAATTGATCATTAAAACCAAAAAAAAACAAATGGGCCCAAAAAATGAAATTAAACCTCATAACCAATAAAAAAAGGTTATGAATGAACTAATAAAGGTTATTCTAAATCATTTACATGTATAAGAGGTTCTAGAATTATTAACTAATGAACCTAATTTGATTATTCCTATCCATAAGATCAAGTAAGTAACACCATCAGGCTTAAGGTAAGGGATCCTCTCTTTCTCACATGTATTCACGATTCTCCTTTATGTTATATAATTTTATGCATAATTCCTAATGTTTGGTTATGATTTCGAACCTTCCCCGTACTTCCCTCATTATGTATAAAATATGATAAACCCTTTTTCTCTCTCATTCTTCTTTCCCAAGTACACTTGATACCATACTGATATTCCATAAGGGATTCTACCAAAACCTCCTTTATTCATTCGGGTTTCTCTATATTTATTTCTAACGAAATGAAGTTATATATTATATTTATGTAAATTTTATAAATTCTATGTATACTCTATAAATTCATTTATCAATACCCTTTCATTATTCACTTTTGGGGATATATATGTTTTTAAGTGATTCCCTCCTCCATACTTCCCGATAAGCAAACCAATTTTGAGGGAACTTCCAAAATTATTACCTGATTTTAAGTCCACTATATCTTCTATTTTAATCCACCAATGTATTTATAAAATATTCCTTTTTTATTAGGAAAAACTTCTTGGTTAATTTCTGGTTTTATATAAAGGATTGTTCCCTTTTCTATTTTAAAGGCTCTATAGTATTTTCTTTAAAATCACAGAAAAATGTTTTAATGCAAAAATCTCTCAAATACTTTTCACACATGTTGTCACTTTTTATTGAAATAACTTACCATGATACATTCCTATTTTTCCTTATGAATTTCATTGTATATTTTAGTTCCTTTTTTTCATGGACATTTTTTGATACGACCATTTGTTATGCTCTATGACATGATTGTGGTACCCAATTTTTTCCATGGGTAACCCCTATATTTATGTATGATTGATTATGTATGATTCCTTATGTGGATAAACTATTCATGAAATGTTAATATGGGTGTTCCAGATAGATCTCCAATTAATTGGTTAAAGTTGAATCTCATGAGACGTTATGTGAGACGGTCATGGTAGTTGGCCCTGGCTTGTGGTACCATGTGCAATGATCTTGGAGGTTAGCCCTAACTAATAATAAAGTAATCTTTTATGTTGATTCAAAATTACTATGAATCCATGTTTATATGATTCCATGTTGATATATTATGATTCTATATATTACATTATTTTTTATATCATCATGTCATGCCTGCTATCTAATGTGCTAATGCCTTTTTCTTATGGTTATTCCCTTATTAGGATATTTAGCTCATCCCTTTGTTCATGTGTTCTCCAGGGTACCATATGCAGATGTTTGTGCACAATAGATTTTAGGAGCTCAATTTTATGATTGAATAAATAAATGTTTTATTTAGTTACATGTTTTCAGTTTTTTGTTCCTATAATTCAAAGACACTAGACTTCATGATCCTTATCTTGTAATCTAATGTATAATTATTCTTAAAATAATGCTATGTTATGGGTAAAATGATAGGGTCACTATAGTTGGTATCTGAGGATGGTCTAATTATTATTTTTGTATATTAGTAATAGAGCACTTTAGTATGAACCTTAAGGATGAGACTAAGTATAATAAAACACCCCTAGATTTTAGTAAGTTAAGATTAAGTGTTTTATCAAGAAAATAATTCCATGTATGGATACAGACAAGTAAAGGTGGCTCTGGTATAGATATATCTAGTGGTAAAACCTAAAAACACCACTTTGATCTATAATTGAACGTAAACAAGTGCTTGACAACGATCCTTGCTGCACTCTTGGGTTGACACTCCCGGGGGATATGCTTTGGTAAATTCATGAGCTTGGTACCAACCATTATTAAGGGAATGAAAAAACCCCATAAGAATAAAATACCAGAAATAGATCAAGGATAACTTAGATTCAAACATAGGGAATCACAAGTTAGGATATACTTTCCCTTTATAAGTTTATCCTCTTATGTTCAAAGTTTCGTTTTTATGCTCAATAGTTATTTATTAAATCCCTCTAATTATATGTTATTTTTCTTAGTCAATGGAGGGAAATAGAAGAACACATGCCAACAATCAATGTGATAGGTAATGTGAATATTTCCTTAAAGATGTGACTAATATGATGGTAATGGTTTTTCAAAACATCATGATAGTACTTGATTAGCTGGCTAAAGTTATGAATAATAACTTGAATCATGTGGAACACCATCCTCCTCCAAGGACAGAGAATGTTTCCATTGAATTATTCATGAGGGAAAGGACTCCCATATTTTAGAGGATATTTTGATCCTCTCATCATGGAATAGTGCATTAAATCTATTGATAATATATTCTCGGTCCTCCAGTTCTTAGAAAAGAGAAAGTCATACCGGCAATCAATCATTTTCATGGGGAAGCTGGTCAGTGGTGGACAGTGATCAAGAATATGAAGACCAAGGAGGAAATTGACTCCATGGATTCAGAGGAATTAAATAGAATGTTTTTCAATAAATATTTTCCCAAAACCCTCCATCTCAAGATGGAAAGAGAGTTCCTCAGACTTAAGAAGATGAAAGATGAATCAATTAGGGAATATGAAGAAAAATTTATAAGGCTTGCAAGGTACGACTCAAGATTTTTCATGAACACTGAAATAAAGGTTGATCGGTTCATTAGATGACTAAATCCATGTCTAAGAAAAGCGTTGGTGATTTGAGACTTCGAAAACTTTGAAGATATTGTATGTTTTTCCCTTAAGGTTGATATGGAGATCCGAGACTCGCAGTTGTATCATGGGATTAGCGACAAAAAGAGGAAAATTGAATCTAATGTGGGAGATTCAACAACTAAATTACATTATAGAAAGAATCTTGACCATCCCATGTGTAATGATTATGGTAAGAGGCATCCTGGGAACTATGTAAAGGGAACTGGGAATTTCTTTAAATAAAGAAATTTGCGACATATGGCTAAAACTGCTGAAGAGATATTAGAAATCCCACTAATGTGGTAGAAAAAAGGAAGGATCATATCAAAACTCAGCCTATAGTGCAGTGTTACAACTGCAAGGATCATGGGAATTTTTCTAACAATTTTCCTAAGACGATGGTTTTCAAAGGCAACCAACAAAAAACTCCAAGGAAACAAGGAAGGGATTATTCTATCACTGCTGCTACGGTGGAGCCAAGTAATGATGTGGTGACAAGTATGATAGTTATTCATTCTGGAATAGAGAATGTACTATTTGATTCTGGTTTTACACATTATTTCATATCTTTCATGTTTAGTAGAACTATTCTAACACCACCTAAAATTTGGTAGGATAAGTTATCTATTAGAATAGAGAATGGGTAAATTATTGTGTCCATGGTTTATAAATCCTCCCTAGTTCACATTTGTGGACTGAACCTCCCCAAAAATATCATCTTACTTCTTTTAGTGGAGTTTGGCACTATCTTGGGCATAGATTAGCTATCATTATACAAGTCCAACATCAACTATTAGAAAAGGGAGATCACTCTTCAAATCCAAAAGCATCCTACAATTCATTAAAAGATTATGGATGAAGATGAATCTTCTTTATAATCATTGTATCTAGTTTGGATATTTATTCCTTAAGAGGAATCATGTCTAGATCATATGATTGAGATGAAGGGGAGAATATCACTCGAAGATATGCCTTTAATGAGGGGTTACACTGATGTGATCCATGAAGAGTTTCCTATTCTTCCTCCCGATTAAGTGGTTGCGTTCTCAATTGAAATTATTCCTAGATCTCTACCTATATCAAAAACCTTATAGAATATCAACCGTAGAGTTCGAGGAGTTAAAGAAGTAGTTTTAGGAGAATCTAGATAAGGGTTTTATACACACAAGTGCTTCACCAAGGGGTGCACCGGTCCTCTTCGTAAAAAAGGATGTATCAATGCGCCTCTGCATTGATTATCAGGAGCTCAATAAAATCACAATAATGAACAAGTATCCCCTACCACAGATAGATGACTTGTTCAATCAGCTTCATGGGGATAGATATTTCACTAAGGTGGACATTCAGTCAGGATATCACCAATTAAATTTTAGGTAAGAAGATATTCTGAAAAATTACTTTTGATGAGGTATGGACACTATGAGTTCATATTGATTCCCTTCAGACTCACTAATGCTCCATAAATTTTTAGGTATTTAATCTATAGAGTATTTAGAGATTACCTTCACAATTTTTTGGTAGTATTTATCAATGATATTCTAATATAATCCAAAAGCAATGAGAACACAAGGAGAATTTGAATACTGTGATACAGACTATACGATGGGAGAAAGCAAAGTATAGTAAATGTGAGTTCTGGATGGAGGAATTATCATCCTTGGGGAATGTTATCACCAGTGAAGGGATATATGTGGACCCTTTCAAGACAAAGGAAATTGAAGTGTGTCCCAGTCTGATATATGTAATGGAGATCCGTAACATTCTGGGTCAATAAGGGTATTACTAATGATTTGGGAATAACTTCTCATGATTGTTGAACCCAATAACCAAGATGACACGAAAGGGAGTAATGTTTTTCTGGACTCATGAATGCGAAGACAGTTTTATGGAGTTGAAAAAGAGTTTTATGCCAACACCAATACTTATACTCACAACTAGTTGAGAAATATTTATGGTGTACAACGATGCATCAAATAAGGGATTAGGTTGTGTGCTGATGAAAAATGATAAAGTGATAGCCTACACCTCAAGGAAGCTGAAAATCCATGAGAAAAACTATCCTACACATGATTTAGAGTTGGGTGCTATGATATTTTCATTAAAAATCTGGTGGAATTATCTATATTGGGAGAAGTTTTAGATATATACCAATCAAAAGAGTCTCAAATATATATTCACATAAAAAAGATCTTGATATGTGCCAGCAAAATGGGTAGATCTCATCAAGGATTATGACTGCTCAATACACTACAATCCTTGTAGGGAAAATAAAGTAGTATATGCTCTAATTATAAAGGATCCTGCATCATTATCAAATATGAGAATTGGAAAGGATACGATATTCATAGATTTTTAGAGGATGTAAATGGGAATCCTTAAGGGAGGAACATAATCAGTCCTTCCTCAATTGTTTTCTCAACCATCCCTCATGGAGAAAATAACGGATGCCCAATAAAAAGATGTGGATAATCAAAAAAGTGTGGAAGCCATTAGAAATGGTAAAGACCCTATGTTTATGATTGATGAGGAAGGAGTTGTACAATTTGGGTCACGATTATGTGCACCATCTAATCCAGATATAAATAAGGAGATTTTGAATGAAACACATATCTCAATGTTCTATATTCACCCAGGGAGCACAATGATGTATTGAGATCTCTGAGAGAACTTTTGGTGAGACAATATAAAGAAAGAGATTGATGAGTATACATCAAATATCATGGAATATCAAAAAGTAAAGTCTGAAAGATAAAAATCTAAGGGGATGATGCAACCACTACCCATACAAACATGGAATTGGGGGAATATCACCAAGGACCTTGTCACTGGACTTCCAAGGACATCCTGAGGAAACAATGCTATATGGGTCATTATGAATCATCTTACAAAGACAAATCACTTTATTAAGATTTGAGAGGACTTTTGATTAGATCAAATTTCATGGATATATATCAAAGAAGTGGTATGGATGCATGGAGTACCACTATCTATTGTTTCTGATAGAGATCTGAGAATCACCTCTAAGTTCTGTAAGTTCTTTTCATGTTTCTTTATTTCCCTTTCTTTCAAAACCTCTCCCCATACACATTGTATAACAAATACGGTACCAAAAATGTACAATAATGTTTTTATGCTAATGTGATTATTCATTATCATCCCCCATTTCCCTATTTTTTGACTATTAATGAAAACATTATCTGAGATGTGTTGATTTATCACATTCAAGGATGAAGGGTTGTCAATTTTCATTACCATCTTCAATACTGGTCATAAAATCTTTTTAATGGTTAATCAATACCATAATATATTTATTTTTGCTTATGTGATGTTATGGAATCATTTTTTCACTCATGATGTAAAATAATAACACAGAACAAGTTAATTGTGAGGAAACTTTCAAAGTTAATCCAAGCGTTTATCATTAATGGTTTATATAAGGATCCACCTTAACTGGAAAGAACATATTAAATTTTATAACAAATTAATATTCTGGATGTTAAATAATTTCATATAAATTCAATTCTGGACAACCAATCTCATCATACATGTGTATTCAAACATGAATATAAGTGAACCGATCATTAAATCCATGGAAACAAATATACCCGAATAATGAAATTGTACCACATAACCAATAAAAAAAGTTATGAATGAACTCAAAAAGGTTATTAATGAACTAAAAAAGGTTATAATAAATCATTTACATGTAAAACATGTTCTATAATTATTAATTAATGAACCTTATTTGGTTATTCATGTCATTAAGATCTAATAAAGAACACCTTCAGGCTTAAGGTAAGGGATCCTCTTTTTCTCACATTTATTCATGAATCTCCTCTATGTTATGTCCCTTTATTCATAATTTCTAATGTTTAGATATGATTTAAAACCATCCCCGTACTTCCCTCATGATGTATAAAAGATCATAAAACCCTTTTCTATCTCATTGATCCCTCCTAAGTACACCCGATACCATATCGATATTCCGTAAGGGATTCTACCCGAACATCCTTTATTCCTTCGAGTTTATCTATCTTTATTTCTACCAAAATGAAGTTATATATTCTATGTATGTAAATATTTTAAATAATTTTTATACACTCTAAACATATTTATCAATACCCTTTCATCATTCTATTTTAGGGATATATATTTTTTAAGTGATTCCCTCCTCAATACTTCTCGATAAACAAACATTTTTTGAGTGAACCTCGCAAATTCTTACCCGATTTCAAGTCCACTATATATTCTATTTTAATCCACCATTTATTTATAAAATATGACTTTTTTATTATGAAAACCATCTTTCTTCAATTCTAGATTTATATAAACTATTGTTCCCTTTTCTATTTTAAAGGCTCTATAGTATTTACTTTAAAACTGTAGAAAAATGTTTTAATGGAAAAATTTCTTAAATACATTTCTTACATGTTGTAAAGTTTACGTAAAATAACTTACCATGATACATGATCATTTTTACTTATTAATATCCTTTTATATTTTAGTTCCTTTCTTTCATAGAGATTTTTTGATATGACCATTTTTTATGCTTTATGACATGATTGTGGTACACAATTCTTTCCATGGGTAACCCTTATGTTTATGTATGATTATTTATGTGGTGAGCATATTCATGAAATGTTAAGATGGGTGAACCCAAATATCTCTTGAATGAATTGAGTAAAATTGAGTCCCATGAGACATTATGTTCAACGATCTTGGCTGCTAGCCTTGTCTTGTGCTACCATGTAAAACAGTCTTGGAGGTTAGCCTTGGTTTATGATAAAGTCATGTATTATGTTGCTGACCCATTACTATGACTCAATGGTTATATGATTCCATGTTTATATGTTATGATTCCATATTTTTCATGACTTTTTATATCATCATGTCATTACGCCTATCCCATGCGCTAATGCCTTTTCCATGGGGTTATTACCTTACTAGGATATTTAGCTCATCCCTTTGTCCATGTGTTCCCTTGGATAGACTTTGCAGTTGTTTGAGCACAATGGAAGTTAAGAGCTCAATTTGAAGATTGAATAATTAAATGTTTTATTTAGTTCAATGTTTTCAGTTTTATGTTCCTAGTCTTCAAAGACACTGGACTTAACAATCCTTATCTTGTACTATGATGTATAACTATAATTAAAAACAAGTAATGTTATGTGTAAAAGGCTATGGTCACTATATTTATACCAGAATATCTTTTAGTATGTCTTAAAAAAATTTCAAAAAACAACTATATAACCATGGTAAAATTAATTTCTTCTGTGTCATGTTGGAATATCTATGAGTTTGTTTTACAACCACTTGAACCAAAACCATATAACTATGGAAAAATAACCAAAATCTAGGTGAAAACCCAATAGTCATTACAAAATCTGGGTCAAAGACCTATAAGAATTATAGCATGGGACTGAGCATAGCTCGGTCTCTATAATCATTACAGTATGGGATTAGGTTGAGCTTTCCCAATATAATCATTTCCACATTTATTTGTGCTTGTTACATGGCCATGCTCGATATATAATCATTTCAACATGGAACACAAGTCCTATAATACAACATGGATATCACAATATCACATCATAAACATCACTAGATAATTATGAAAATTACCATTTATCTTTCAATTACCATTTTAATTTATATCAAAATTTATTTTTAGAAAAAATAATATGTAATAATCCATAAATTTGGGATTATATATCAAGATATATCATAAGGTCTCATGTCATGATAAACACAATTTAAGACATTATCCAAATCAATTATATTCATGTTTTTCTTTCCTAATGGGTATCCATTAATCATATAAATATCCAATTGAATATTAAGGACTCCAAGGAATAATATCATTCATCATTTAATTTATTTAGGTGAAAATTACGTTGGAACAGTTACCATATTGCATATACTTGGAAATTTTCTAACTAGAGGGTTATGATTTAGACCCCCACATTTAAATGTTTATCCAAAAATGCATCCAAAAAAAAACTCCATGAGAAAGTAGGTGCAGATGATCTCAACAAGGATATTAGATCAAAGTAGATCAAGAGGAAATCTCACAATGCACATGGTCATGGTATTACACCACAACGTCTGGAGAACTAAGGGAGGGAAGGGAAAAACTAGACCAAAACCACTTAAATGGGATTGGAGGCATTATTAGGGAATCTTTAAGGGAGGTTGGAACTCCAAAGTAACCATAAATTATCCCTAGGGTTGAGTGGAGAAGGTTACAACAATTTAGAATAAAAATTTAATAGAACAACATACTTTAAAATAATAGGTTAGGGAATTACGTGGTGTGTAATGTAGATACACATCGTGAATTATTTTTAATGGAATATGAAAAAAATCATCATCTCAGATTATTGTATTAAAAAAATCCATACATTACATGACTTATAATTCATTTACAAGGCCTTTAAATGTTTGGAAGATGGTTTTTTAGTCCATTTTATATATAAAAAACCCACACCCACTTTAAATATTCTCAAATACAAAGAAACCATGACAACACTTGACTCAATTACCTAGAATTCATTAATTTAGATAAACATACATCTCTAGACTTAAGTCAGTTTCCCCAAAAAATGCTCTCCATGTGGATCCCCTAAAGTTTTCTCAAGTATCCCCACAACCTAAGAATGTGTTTACTCAAATGGAAGACAACTATGATGGAACATGACCACCAAGTTTTAAAGATAAGAAAAAAATTACCCAAAATAAAATTCAATGAAATACCCAGTGATAGAAAAACCTAGAAAAATAAGGGATCTTATAACCTCCCCACTACATAACAACTCATCCCCGAGATACTCTAATCATCACTACGAGGCCTCAGTGAACAGGTCTTTCCAATATGTATGTATATCACACTCCATATCCTAGGTCTCCTCCTGAACTCTCCCATGGTGCCACAACACTCAAACAAATGGTTTAGTCCTACCCCAAAGATATTTCTTACAATAATCCAAAACATGTATCAGATGCCCCACAAAGGATACATTAGTACAAATCTTGATTTCTGCTACATCTATTACATGGGAAGGGTTCATATGACATCTCTATAGCCATAAAACATTGAACAAATTGTGAATATAAATGTATTTTTGTGTATGGGATAAAAGATATGCCATTGGACAAACCCTTTCCACTATATCAAATGGCCCAACAAACCAGGGTGCTAGTTTTTACAGTTACCTAATACAATATTTCCCTAATATAGGTGACACCAAAAAGTAAAAACGATTATCATCCTAAAATTCCATAGGTTATCTTCGATGTCCATTATATGATTTATGCATGAGTTTCATAGTTATTAATATATTTCTGATCAACCGGACCTACTTGGATGTTTCTTCCAAGATACTAGACCCCACAAGTGCTGACTCGTTTGCCTCCATCAAACAAAGAGGTGAATATAATGACTTTCCATACAAGGCCTAAATTTTTTCTATTTGGATTGATGCATGGAAGATATTATTATATGAAAAACTCATTGAGTACCACATGTTTCTCCCGTAAACCACCAAAATCCAAAATAGAGGATCATAACATATCCTCTAGAACCTGAAAATTTTCCATAGATTAACCCTGAGTCTATGTATGATAGGAGGTGTTGAAAATAACCTATTATCCCAGAGACTTCTTAATACCTTGCTAGAAATGTTATGTGAAATGAGGATCTCTCTCTGAAATGATACTCCTCATAACACCGTACAACCGAACCAACTCAAGAACATAAATACCACTCGGATCATCAACTGTGAAGGTCTCCCTGATAGGTAATAAGTAGGATAACTTCATCAATAGATCCATAATAACCCATAAAACATCATTCTTATGGGTTTTATTGGGTAATACTATCACAAAATCATTAGTTACATCATCCCATTTCCACTCAAGAATAGGAAATGGTTGAAAAATCCCAATTGGCCTGTGATGCCTGGCTTTCACCTGCGAACAAGTTAAGCATATAGAAATGAATCTTGCTAATTCCTTCTTCAATCATGACCACCAATAATATCTATAGTGATCATGATACTTATTTTTCAAACTAGGATGTACCACCCATCTAGAAGCATGATACTCTCTCATCATCTCATTGTGTAAGCCTATATAAAGACATAATCGAACATGAAAAGGAAGAGAATTTACACTACTAATAGATCATCCTCATGGTTTCTACCTACCATATAAGTTGTCTCTTAGAACTAGGCCCTTTGAATTAGAAAACTGGTCATTCTTAATCCAATCCATGATCATGGGTATAATAGATATTGAAGTAAAAGCTACTCGACATTGAGAGTCCTCGAAATATAGATGCATGTCTGAAAAGAGGGACATCATCCACTACTAGATTCAAGACCCCCGTACATCCACTGTCTATATCTTTTGTCTCAAATTATTTTCTATGATGTTTCCCTTAATCTTTTTATAAGCAAACTTTATGTTGAAATACTATAGATATTTGACCCACATCCCCTGATAAATGTTTTGGTCTCACTACGAAAATGTTTACATGGGGATCTTATGGTTTGTGTATTCCACAAACCTTTTACCCATGAGTTAGTATCTCTAACATCTTAGAGAAAGTACCATAGTTTCTAAATCCAGATCCTGAGTAGAGAAATTATTTTCATGTAGTGTTAGCTTCTTGGAGACATAGGCTACCACTCATTCCTACTGCATTTTTTCTACTATGATTCCAACTCCAGATACATAAAAATACTTGATTTATACTTTACCCTATATAGGTAAATTTAGGATAGGTTTTTATGTTATCCTACCTTTAATATACTGAAATTATATCTCCTAACCATCATACCCAACAAAAATCACGCATTTATTTACCAGCAAATACATCTATGCTTCCGAACAAGATAAATCCTAGATAAAGTGATAATAATAACATGATAAACCTTAAAAGATCTAAATCTCAATGAAATTCATGGGATGTTGCTAATATACCACAAATGAAAATTTGTTTGGGTCTATTGGAACTCCTTCCTCTAATATGATTTGTCCTAATAAATACTTTATTAATTCAGAAACTTTAGTTGGTTAGCTTTGCATAAATCCGTTTCACTCTCAATGTACTCAAGATAATGTTAATATGTTTGGAATGATCTTATGCTAACTGGTATTATACTAAGATATCATATACACAAACCAACATAAACCAATCCATAAAGGATTAATGGTCTTATTCATTAAGCCAATGAATACTTCCTATTCATTGGTCAACCCAAATGATGTTACTGCAAATTAATACAATCCATACATTCTCCTAAAAGCAGTCCGAGGTATGTTTGTTGGTTCCACCCTTAATTGGTGGTAACATGAACTCAAATCGAACTTAGAGGAGATATTAGCACCTCTCAACTAATTGAAAAGAACATCAATTCTTGGAAGATGATACCAATTCTTGATTATCATCTCGTTCAACCTTTGAAAATCCACACATAAGCGTAAGGACCCATCAGCCTTATAGGCTAAGGGATCTTGAGAACCCCAAGGAGATGTACTAGTAGGTATGAGTCCTTAATATTCTAGATCTTACAACTAAACATTCAAGTCATGAATCTATTTTGGTTCCATTCTGTATGATGGGATAGAAACTGGATATGCTCTGGGCACCAACTCGATCATGAACTCGATCTCTTTCTTGGGCAGTAAGACATATAACTCATCTGAAAAACATCCTAGAAATGGTATACCACTTGAAGAAAATTATCTTTCTATATTCCACCATCATCTAGAGAATGACTACCTATTTGAGCTGTAATAAAATCTAATATGCACTGAATTAGGTCTGCACAACCACTTTAAAGATCCCACTCACCTTGGTGAAAATAACTACCACCTTTTGAAGATAGAGAGGTAAATCTTCTATGATAACAGTTGATATGATCCTAAAATAAAATTAACCAATCCATACCAAGAATAAAATATATCCCTATAAATTCCATCATGAATGGTTCCCAAAAGGAAGTGTAACCAACAATCTCTAGTGAACATGCCATGCAATGTTTGATATTATCCGATTACACTCTCAATGGTGTGACAAAGGTAAAAGTTTCATCCACTATTTCCACATCCATGAAAAAAAAATTTGTAAAAATAATGTATAGAAAGGAATGTGATTCTCCTATATCAAACAAAACATAAGAAAATGTAGATGATATAGGAATCATACCTCTGACGGAAGATGGTCTTGAATCCACATTAACTGAATTAGTCTACATAAAGTGATTATAACTTTTCCCTCTACCATGAATGCTGATTCCCCTAATATCGTAGTGGAAACATTCATTATGGTTCTTCTTTCTACCAGAATAAGAGCTCCCAATTCGCTCTGCTAAAATTGCCCGAATGCTTCTTGGGGCCTCTCTCAAATTCCCTTCCGGGATAGTGTCTGGTTTATCACATCCTCAAAAATGCTTAGATGAAAAAATTCACCTATTAATTGATCTCATAATGAAGAATATCCTGAAATTGTATCACCCCTAGGATCTTGTCAATATACAAAGATGGAACAAAATGTTGTAGGTCAGTGAAATGCCCAACATAGTCTAACACTCACTTGACCTCTTGTGTTAAATGAATGAACTCACATGGTTTTTCATCCTAAATGTATCAAGATAGAAATATATTAGGAACTTTTTCTTAAATTTCTTTTAAGACAACACATCATGCTGCACAAATTCCTCTAGAATATCTCACCAATTCTTTGCAGGCCAATGAAGCATATATACTACAAGATTCGCCATCCTATCCTCAAGTGATTCAAGATGATTAAATATTTTCGGGACTAACTCGATCCAGAACTAGGATGCCTTGGGGAATCCTTCCCTAGTGAAGTAGGCAGATGCTGTAGTTGAAACACTTTTTTCATTTTAGATATTGAATGCACAGTATAAATAACCTCCCTTTCCATAGATCACATGACCCTCAAGAAGATGTCTTGAAGATGAAAACCTATCTGATCCTCATAAACTATAGGAAGCTTCAGTTTAGATATATTAAGAGAATTTTATTTTATATCCCCATGATTCTAAAGTCTAAGATGATTAGGATGCATTTTATCTATATGAAAAACACAAACATTAAAGCCCGTGCTAGAAAAATGGTCAACCTTAAAAGGCCACTACAATAGAGAACCACTAACTCCTGGTATCTCTAAACAAAGATTTCAAGTGTTTTATAATGACATGTTAATTTGTTTAATTTATACAATAAATTAGGTATCTCATATCATATCTCACAAGGAATGTATATATCACAATCAACATATAAAATGTCCCTATCATGAATAATACATGTCAATATATCCTTATGTGTTTATTACAAGGCATGTATCTTCATCTCATGACATATCTGTCCACATGTACAAATATCAAGAGACCAAAAAATCATAATACAAATAACCATACCAAGTATGTGAAACACCCACGGTGAAATAACATCAACTGTAACAAGAAAGAAGTACATAAAACAATCTCACCCCTCAGAACTCATATTTTTCACTATATATGGGTTAAGTAATCCCATAAACAAGATCATTACCATGTCTTGACATATCCTAGTCTCCTTTCTACCATTCCAAAATAGCAATGTAGAATAAAAAAAATTATCCTATGATAAATCTTTGTAACATCCCCAATTAATCTATCCATCACATTGCTAAAAGGGTTAGTTATGAGACCTCAACTGCACCTCCTTGTATTCTTGATGCTGAAGACTAGCATCAGGGGTGTGAAATGTATAGTGGGGAGAGTATAACCTGTGTATGAAGTGTCATAATAGTAGAAATAGGCCATAAAAAAATAAACCAAAGTATTGGAAAAAGAGAAACAAATAATAAAATCTAAATTAATAATCCAATAAATAATAATAGGAATAATGTAATGAATTTCTGGAATGAAACTAAATGTTATGCTAGAAACAATACAATTAAAATATTTGTAGTATAAAATAGACCCAACAATCCCCAGTCCTAAACAGCATGTTGGTATTACCTCCAAAATCCAACCCATCCAATAAGAAAAAAATCAATTGTAAAAGATTTTTACATTCTCCAAACCTGTATTCATGTATTTTTCTTAGGTACCAAACAACGACCAAAATATGATGTGAGTATAGCTCAGTCGGTCGAAACCATAGTGTATAAAAAACTAGTTTTATAAGAAGTGTGTTAAATAAAGTGATAAACATGTTTATTTATTAATTCAACAATTAATGAAACACAAAAAAACTGATTCAGCTCCATGTCAGAATATCTCAAACCATGTCTTAAAACCATGAATAACAAAACCATACAACTATGGTAAAATAACCTTCATTGGAATTATCCTAAAATATCTCTGAGCATTTTTTATGATCATGCTATCCACAACAATATACCCATATTAAAATAACCATAATTTGGGTCATATAACTATAATAATTACAATAGCCATGTCAAAGTCATATAATCATTACATGATGAGACTGGCTAGAGACTTCTCACTATAAGCATTACAACATGGGACTAGGACAAGTACACTAAATATCACCATTAAATCATATAAGTGTGCATGTTCTAGGGCCATGGATGATATATAATCATTTCACTAGGAAAAAATGTCCTTTCATGAAACATAAATATCACAATATCATATAATAAACCTCAATGGTTAATTTTGAGAATTACCATTTTTATTTCAGTTAACTCGTTAAATTATATCACAATTTATTAACAGTAAAATCAATAAGCAATAATCCATAACATAGGGATTATATATCAAGAAATAACCTATGGATTCATGTCATTCTTGACACGCATTAATCAATTCTATTCCGAGCATTCTTTCCCAATATGTATCCATAAGCTAGGTAAAAAAACAATTGAAACTAAATGACTCCAATTAATAATCCCATTCAATATCTAATTGATTCATGTTAATGTTACAGTGGAACAATCACCATATTTCATATACATTGGAATTATCAAACCTTAAGGTTAATAACTAGACCCCTACCTTTAACCAATGATCCAACAACTCTTTCAATGGAAAAATATCAAGAGGAAGAAGGTGAAGATGATTGAAAATAAGATCCTAGATCAAAATAGATCAAGATAAAATATAACAACACTGATGGTAAAGGTATTACACCCCCACAGTTGGAGATCTAAGGGAGAGAAGGAAAAGAATAGACCAAAATCCACCTACTAGGGATCAGAGGAATTATCGGGAGGTCCAAAAGGGTGTGTGGCACTCTAAATTCTATGGGAAGATTCCCCAGGGTTCAGATGAGAAGGTTGCAGTGAGTTAGAATAAAAAATCAACCACAAAAAATAATTTAAAATAGAAGTTTGAGGAATTACATGGCGTGTAATTTAGTTACAAATCCTTCAATTTTTTTAATGGAATATGTTGGAAGACCCATCGCCTCAGATTATGTTATTAAAAAGGCCTGAACATTACATGATGTGTAATCCCTTTACACAATGTGAAATTTTTCTAAATATTGGTTTTCATCCTAATTTTCTTATAAACCACACAAACCCCCTAAAACCTTATCAAATTACAAAGAAATCGTTATAACACTTAACCATTTAACCAAAATCCATTAATTAAGATAAACATACCTCTCTTGACTTAAGTAAATTTACCCTAGAAAGACTCTAAACAATTATCCTATATAGTTTTCTCAAGTTTCTCACAAACTAATACCTTATTTATTCAAATGATATGTATTTATGACATAAAACGACCACAAAGTTTTAAATATGAGGAAAAAATTACCTGAATGAAAAGTTATTGAAAAAAATCAGAGGGAGATATACCTTGAAAAATATGCGATCTTACATTTAAGATCAGTGTTACATATCTTATATTCTATTAAACATACTCTTAAATTTAAAATATTGGGATATTAAATTATAAATCATTTAATAAATTTCAACCATGCAATTTGAACCTGTGATTGGTAATCAAGGGTTTGAAATTCAAAAATTTTGTTTTGGAATCTGAAATCATAAAAATGGTTAATAAAAAATCCTCTTAAAATGTGGTAAATGGAAATAATATGGTCATGGAGAATAACACATAATAGGTTTCTAAGTAAAAAAACATTAGTACGAAGTGAAAATATTGACAAGGAATAGATCCCCAATTCCCTGGTACTGATATATAGTAATAGATAACCTGGTAAAGAGAATGTTAATGACCACCAAATCATATATATGAGATGGGTGATGAGACTATCCATTAATTAGAAAGAAAAGTAATATTATAACATTTTAAAAATAAAGATCATTTTATGTAGAGTTGAAGAATTACTTTTCAATGAAAAATTAAATCATCAGGAAATACAATTACATGAAAATTATAATTTTATCCTTTAATAAATTTCTACCATAATCTAATATTTTTCTCTAAATGATGAGTATTCAAGAACAATTTTTCATGCCTGAAGCTATAGAATCAACTTATAATAGATCACATAATTCCACAAAATGATAAAAATTTATTCATCCAATCATTAAATGTTAACCCAAAAAAATGGTTAGAAAAAGGTAATATATTTCCCAAAATGAATAAATCCTAAAATGAAGACATAATACATTAATCTACAAAATTCAACCATCATACTTAAAATTAAAACTAAATAATTACATAAATAACTACACTTTATGTTATTTAAAATATCTTTAACCAAGCGTAAAACCCAAAAATTATAAGTATTATATCACATATTCTTCTAATATAAATTTAATTTTTTTCCCAAATAACATTAGTCACTTATAAATTCATAAACAAAAAAATGTTTCTTATATAGTCATATTGTCGCGAATATATGCTAATGATTTCCCTAAATGACCTGAATCTCCATAAAGACAAATTAAAATCACATATGTTTCCAAAATATAATTCAATATTTAATAATATAATAAAATCCTATAATATTCCATTTACCATAACCATATAATGTTCCCTAAAAATATGGTGATCTTTTTCTGAAATAAAATTAACCACTTAATCACCAAATCATTTTTCAGTCCCACCATTTTCTATATGATAAAAATATGATTCTAAATTATATTGAACCATAATTATCTCAATAATAAATACCATATAAACACAAACTGTTATAAAAAATAAAACATATGTCCAAAAAAAATTAAATGAATTCTTCCTCAAATAATGCCTCATGTTAAACCTAAGGGTTAATAAAAACTTAATATAATAAAACAACACTAAAAATATCATTAATATCCTCAAAATACCATCACTTAAAACATCAAAAGGTGTGTCTAAAACATTGATCTTATGATAAAACTCAAAATTATCAACCCATGATGGTATGCATAACTATTAAGATAACCGCACATGAAAACATATAATATACAAAACAATCAAAACATGGCTATGATACCAACTATAAAGGCCCCAATTCTTCAATACCATATCTGGTGTTATGAACATAAAATATACATTTATAGAATTGAAAACAATAAATGAGATAATTTTTTTAACATCCATGACATACAACATAAGAAGGAAATATTGGATCACATAAATACCCAAGTACCTTTTCGGTTTAGAGTTTTAATGAATCAGGAATAAAATCTTACATAAATAACAGTCATGAATTTAGGAGAGCAAAGTTTCCATTATAACCATATTTTCATATTACATATTAAGTCTTCAACATATACCACAAATTTTATCACATATGAAAACTTTATGGACTCAAATAATTTATCACCATTATTAAAATCATGAGGAAACAAACATATAATAAAGATGATATCAAATTCTCAATAAGGTTAAATATTAGAATAAAATATTTAATATGACCAATGAGAGTAATAGAAGTATAACAGTCTTATGAAATAATCAAAATTCATGAGAATAGCATAAGGTAATTGATACACATCAATACCTGGATCATGAAACATGGTATAAAACTTTAATATAGGTAATAGTAATTGGAATCAACAATCATGAGCCATTTGATATCAGTATTGGTCAACAAAATCATTAAAAACCCACAGATATTAACCCATAAAATCATTTGTTTACCTTGAAAATAAATTATATTTCTATAAAAACCCATAGAAACAATAGATAAATCATGTATATAACTTTGGAAATGATTTCCCATATGCCTCTTACAAATAGAATAAATATACATTCGACTAACATACCCAATGAATTAGAGGGATATCACAGAACCACCCATCCTTTTTTTATAATGGATCCACCCATCGTTGGTTGATGACGTTACCGGGTGTCCTTGGATTATAATAGAACCACTCGTATGGTATTTATAATGGAGACACCTGTCATCATAAAAAATTTCCATGAATTACAACTTGAATAATGTATATATATTATGTATCTCATCACAAAACTCATATAAAAATTCATTATTCCTATCACAACATGATTAACCCCTGGGAAAGAAACAATTTCTATGACTATCACTTTGAAATAATAACAATCCATCTTAAGAAATAATGTGGATTGTATCAATATAAAATATCACCATGGGCTCATAATTGTTTTCAAGGATTATTAGTGTTGACAAATAGAAATAACGATTAATTATCATAAAAAACATTCTATAGCAAAATACACTCTTCACTTTGAAAATCTCATTAAAAACTAAAAATTCCCCAAATTGTTTGAAAGTAATTTTAATTAGAAATAAACTTAATTTTTTATAATGGGATGTTAAAATGAAATAATGATCATGATAGAGGAAACATCCATTCATGTTGTAAATGTTAAAAATAAACATTAATTTCAATCACTTTGTAAAGGGAGTCTAAAGTGAACCATTTGGAAAAAGAGAAGAAATTTCCATTTTAAATTTTTTTTAAAGGAGGTAAAAGACCATGTGAAATAAATTTAGGAAATAAGTTATTTTAAGAAAATAATTTTTTTTAAAACATTTTATAAAACATGGATATGGAAGTGAAGGATTCTAGATTCAAAAGAATATACAAGGTCAGTATCACTTACAAATGACTTTCTTGACGTTTATTTAAACAATAAGGCAGGAAATGCATATTAAACATGTAACAAAAATTAAAAAAGGATAATTAAAGAGTTGTGGTTCTATAAAATAAGATCATATTATTTCTTTTAAAGGAACCTTGGACTTAAAAAAATATTTAAAATAAAGAATATTGTAACATATTTTTAACCACTTTGGTAACTTTTCAATAAAATTTCATTGAATGTTAGAATATGATATGTATTTTTAAATCTCACGAATTAAATGGATTAATATGGAGAAATTCATTCATGAGGAAATAATCAAACCACACAATGAAATCATGATGTATAATATGAAACATTTCTCATGAAAATGTGATTGAGACAAAGAAAACCCTTACAAAGATCATATAATTTAATTGAGAAATAATAAATGGAGAGACTATGTGTAATAAATATAAATACAAAAAAATTGTAAATACATAATAAATCAATTTAGATATCAATTCACACAAAATCATGGAATAACAGGGTCAATGATGGAGAGTTATAACCCAAAAAAATTAATTTAATTAAGAATCCTTTAACAACTTGATAAGATTCAAGTCAAATCCCATTAGATAATGTAATTAAAAATTTAACTTAAAAGCCATGAATTATGAAGGATTCTTGATTTAACATGTAAAAGAGGCAGTATTGATGTGTATTTATTTTGGTACCAGTTTTTCCACATAATATCTTTAATTTAATTGTATTTTATTTTCTAAAATAATGTTTTAATTAAATAATTAATAGTTGATGTTATTTCAGTGTTTAAATAATAATGTACATAATAATATGTTTAATTATAGACTTGTTTTAAATTTTATTTTATTAGTTAATTTTGAATAATATGTTATAATAATTAATTAAGTGTATTTTATTTCAGTTTTCTGTTTATTATGTATCTATTTTAATTAATTTTTAATTAATTAATCAATTAAAATGAAATATTTCTTTTCTATTATTTAAATAAATTAATAATTAGTGATATCTAATTTTAATTTAAATATTTTGTATATTTTATTATTTATTTATTTTTGAAATTTATTAATTAATCAATTAACTTCTTCCAAATATTGTATTATTTTAACAAAGTAATAAATTTTGATTAATATTTAAATAATTTTTTTTATTATTACTATATTTTATCTTTTATTTTCATTATTTCTGATAATAATTAAGACGAATAATGTTCTGAATTTTATTTTAATTTCTTGTTTTAACGTCTTTTTGTTTGAAATTATTATTTTCAGTGTAAATTTACTTTAGTTTATTTTTTATCTAACAATGTCTTCCATTTAAAGGAAAATTACTTAAGGTTTATTTATAATATTTTTGGGTTGTGTGAATAAGATAATTTATTCCCACATAAGAGAATTTGAATCATAGTTGAGAAATAAAAAATATATTTTTCAAATATGTTGTACATAAGATATTTTCAAAGTCCCCCATAAGTGAAATATTACAATAGATCAGGGGATAGGGATATATATAAAAAAAATAAAATCTATGACACCAAGAAACACTAGTGGAGAATCGATCCTGAGACCTCCTGCAAGAGCCCTCAAAGACATAACATGTAGGCTACACCCCAGGGGGTGGGAAATACCTATATAACCAGATTATATTACATGATTTAGATAAATGATCGTGATTTCTCTTTGAGTAAGAGAAATTCTAGATATGGTACATTCTTATTTACAATGTAGCTTTCCAGGGATGTTTTTGAACCTCTTTTAATCCCAATATTGGGTCTAATCATAGAGAATGATAAATTTGATGAAACAATGTTCAATATCATTCCCCGATTTAGATCTTAGATTCAAAGAGGGGATGTGGTTTCATTGTTCTCTTATGTTAATTTGATGAAGAAACAAAATTTGCCCGATATTATTGAAGAAATGAGCTTATGAGAGGTGTTCCAAAGCCACAAACCTGACTAAACATAGATATGATCTCAACATTGAGGGATTTATTTCGAGGAAGATAAAGGTTCTTGGTTGACACAGAAGCTTAATGAATACCCAATGTCGCCACTATGATTTTTCAAAATCACTGTTAAAGGAGACAAAGTCCAAGCTCACCGATCAAATACCCACATTGAATCGATGAACCTTATATTTCCAAATCACCATAACCTAGGGTTCAAAATAAGTTTGATGATGATATTGAGTTTTTTTTGAGTATGGATTTACAATAAGAACATTGAGATCAATTTTATGGAAATTACATGTGAATAAGATGAGATTAGGCGGATGGTTTGATGAAGGATATGATCTCGATAGTGCCGATTTATAATTATATGGAAATTTATAATCTACATATGAACATGTTCATTAAAATGATGAATACCCAAGGATGTTGATGATTAAAGATGAAGAAGACAAGTGTAGGAATAATACCTGAGGAGACCATCAATTTTGACAGTGATCCTTACTCAATCTATGTAAGCTGATGATCCTACCACTTCCAAAGATTGATAAATATGGTTTTCCAAAATAATGAAATATCATATTTTTAAAAGGTTAAGGGTCGATCTCCCTTTATTTAAAATAAAACTGGAGATACACTTTTGAAAAATGGGTAGAGATGGAAACCCATTATAAAACACCATAGAAAAATGCTAAAAACCAAACCTGAAGGAGAAATGAATAGAAAAATCAATGATATGAAGATATCAAGATAAGTACAGGATATGATATCATCAACCCAACATAAAATGCAGCAATGGAATCAGTAAGAGATAAGAATCACCCCTTACCAAGAAGTTTTGCTGCGCTGGAAGCATAATGTGGTAGAGTACCCCTCCAATACTAAAAAATGATGGAAGGACTGGATGATAGATTCCAACACACCTATATCTATTTCTATTCCCCACATGATGAATATAGCGAGTTAATCACAACAAGTCAGCCTAACAATAAGAAAATCACAACCAAAACCACTTTGCAGAATCAAGTAAGAGAACCCATCTCTCCAAAAGATGAACAAATTGCTGATGATGGGTGTCAGAACACCCATACCTCTTGCAAGGTATCCTTCCCAACAATACCAGCAAGTAGATTTACCATACTAAATTCCATGAAACATGATCCAAATATCAAAGAGAAACCTACACCTTTATCAAATCACTAGTCCCAAAATTACAAATACATTAAAATAAGAACACGAATAAGACTTTTTGCTAATCAGAATGAACAAAACTATGGCTGAAATATCCATACCACTAGTGTCTAAAAGTAGTGATATAAAAATTCTCTCAATTAAACCATCCATAAATATTTCTGACATCATAAAACTGATTGGAAAATTCTACACAAACTTGAACATCGACCATGCAAGGATATTTCCATTCGAGTCCATCTCCTCGCAATGTTGAGACGAACTGCCGCATGAAGAAGGTGAAATAATCGAAGAGACTGCACCCTAACATCATGTCACTTCCTTGAAATTGATCTAAATACCATTAAATGAACAATAAAAAATACAATGGGGACTATATCCAAGGAAAATCTAGTGAAGAGGTGAGCCACATAGCAAAATCTGAGATCCTTCGATGACGTTGAAACCACAGAACAGAGTTTGGGAAAAGTGACTCATTCAAATAAAGTGACGAAGTTGTGTTGTGTTTCCTAGATGTGACTTGTTTAGTGTTGGTTTTATGTTTTAGGGGACCATTATCTCCCAATACACTGGAAAATGAATCACTATTAGAATCATACTCCCAAATCAGGTGTAAACCTTGGTGCTAAAACTCATAACAATTTTCCTTCACCAGTGACAATATTTAGAGAATGATGATGCTTTCAGAAGTCTAGGTGCTGGTCCAGTTGAATAAAATGTGGAAACCACTTATACATGTTTATCAGGTTTGAGAATGAAATAAATATTTTCATTTTAGAAAAATCCAAAGTTAGTAATAAAATGATGATGTTTTCGAGGCATTTATTTCCAACATGCAAGTGGGGTGAGGTGGTGTTGGAGCTTTGCTAAGGATCTTAGGACAATGACTGAAGGATAGAGAATTAATTATTTCATGTAATTGTAACTAATAGAAAAGGGTTATGTTTCTATAACATTGGGTATAAAATATTTTATACAAGGGGAATCTAATGAAAAAGAAACATGGAAATATAAAAAATAGTTATAATGATTTTTATAGATATAGGAAGTACACAAATGGGAACAGAACCAGGAGATATTCTAAGAAACTATTGATACTCTTGTAGTCGATGAAGTTGGAGAGAGAAGTGTTCCTCTACTCATCGAAGATTATGAAAAAATTTACTTTTTCCAAATCTAGTTGATTCACATAATAACTTCTTTATGAGTTTTCATTTCTTCAATTTCATAATTACAATTCTCTTCATAATTTCAGAACAAGAAATGTGATTCCTATTTGAAGTTTTATTCTTCTGTCATTTTGTTAAAAAAATTCTTCCATTCAGAGTAGGAAACATTTCATATTGGAGTGTGATGTTTTTTGAATGGGGCTCATTAATTCAAGATGAGTTAGAGTTTGAAGATGTTGCATGGTATTTAAATTTCTCAATCAAATATTGATGATTATGAGTTAAATAAGTGTTTTATATATCTTGGGTTTTAGAGATATTTGTGAGAATTAAACGAATCATCCAAAATAGACTTATATTTCTATGATATCAGTTGTAGACTTATATTAAATAACTGATTGAGATTCATGATTTTGGATTTTATTATCATAATCTTGATAGTTATCATTGTGAAAACCATTAGAAATATATGAAGGAAGACCGATCCCTAAGAATCACTAGTTAGAATTTTTCTTATCTTTTCTTCTCATTTCATGGTTACTCATTTCATTTTGTTTTTAGGTATTTAATTTATATATGAAATTCCTTGTGTGTTTTGAAATTTTAATTTTTTTCTTTAAATAATTTTTAATAACATCATAATTTTTTTTATAATGTGATTAAATAAATAAATAATGTCAAGAAAACTCTTATAGGGTAGTATTTCTAGGATAAAACCTTAGTCACTGATGTTTTTAGTACATTGGTTTTGATTTTTGAAAGGGATTTTATGTGATTGGACAAAACCCTAACATTAAAATGGCTCCACATCTAGGGATGATTCCAAGGGATTTAAAATAAAGTTAATTTGTTTGAATAATCTTCTTAAAAAAACAAATAAAAATTTATAAAAATTATTATAAAAAAAATATACTCTATGTATAGAAAATTTTAACTCAAAAATAGAAAATTCATTAAATATATGAAATTGAATAGTTGAAAAACAAAAAAAAATAAACAAATTAAAGATTTTTAAAACATAGAAAATATTGAAACTAAAAAAGGAGCACTAAAATAAAACGTCAAAAAAATCATAAATATTTTTAAAACTAGGAAAATATGGATGAACATAGAATATGGAAAGAGATCACTAATCATGATGTTGAGATCCAAAAAAATAGTTTAGGCTATCCTGAAATCATACATGGTTTTAAATTTAGATCATGAGTGATTTATCATATATCAAAATTTCATGGTCTTCTGTGATATGATCCTTATAATAACCTATAGGAATTTCACATGGTGTGTATAAAAATGAAACCCCAAGGAGTAATTGAGGATCAAATTAAGATGAGTGTGTTCTAATTTTCATTAGATGGGTTAGACAAGGAGTTGTTTTACTACTCACAATACACATTCATAGGATGTTCACATCAGTTGAAGATGTTTTTTTTCATAGAATATTTTTCCCTGCATCTAGAACAACCTCACTATAAAAAAACATATGTGGCATTTATAAGATACAATGGGATACTTTAAATGAGCATTAGGATATATTTAAAAATATATACACTAGTTTTCCACACCACCAGATTTCCAACCAAATAGTAATCCAATATTTCTAATATGTTTCAGTTTTAATGTATAATAGAATGATAGATGATTCTATAATAGTTCTAGTTGATAAAAGTTCCATTGATTCTAGAAATATGATATAAAAAATCACAGAAAATTCATAACAATTTAGAACTTGGGTTCTAATTGATGTTAATCCGAGTATGTAAGTTTCGATATTTAATTATGATAATTAATTTATTAATATTCATATTATAGAAATTGTGAGTATAATGAATAAAATATTGAAAAATTATGCACCTTCACAATCCCAACCTGAAAAAGTCCATCCCATTCAAATGAATTGTGGATTTTTTTTTGTTATTTATCATTTTAAGGACCAAATTCTCTATCTAAAAGAATGTTATGGAAATTGTAATGATATATTTCTTGGAAACCATTCTATAATAATCCAGACAACAAGTTTTTGAACCATAATTTCAAACCTAATAAGATTAAAACTATTCAAAATTTCATCCATGGCTGGAGAAACCAAAAGAAAAATAATTTATTGGTTAATAATCATCCAAAAAAGAATTTAAGGCCCCAAAATTTTCCTAAAAATACTAGGTATAATCCAATTAATTATGGAAATCAAGAAGGTGGTAATTTCACAGACTTTCAGAATTATGAAAATCATAAACAATAAGATAATCAAAGAAATTATTGACACAGTGAGGAAATTGTTAAAAATAAACAGAATATTTTATAACAACAACAAATATTTCTAAAAAATATATTTACACAAATGGGTTAAATGGAAACTGAAATCATTTGTTTAAAGAATCATAGAAGTATTAATTTTCCATCACAATTTTATTTGAATTTGATTGGAAGAGATAATGTAAGTGTGATAGTCTTATGAAGTGGAAGTAAGATTTATAATCCCCAAGATTTGAACATTGAAAAATATTTGAAACAAAAATGTTCCCACATCTAAAATAAATGTTAAGGCACTTATAGAAATTTTAAAACTACCTACTCACACATTCTATGAACCAGTTGAATCTTTATAACATCCTTCTATCAACATACCAGTTGAACAAGGAATTTTTTTTAAAAAGAAATACATCATATTTGAAATAACCAATATGGATTTTAGAAACCAAATGGGATCTCAAAAATTGAAAAAAGATGATGATGATCTCAAAATGTATAGGGACTCACCTCTTTATCCTTTGGGTCTCCCTCCTATTAATAACATTTTGTTAAATTAAATGGATGGATAAGTACATGAAAATTTTAGGATATTATAGGTTAAAATCACTTTTTATTTGTTTCTATAAAATAGATCCCTCAATATGAAAAATTTCATAAGGATATTATCACTCACAAAAGGAATTTTAATGGATATAAGAAAGTTAATTTTGGAAGAAATGTTTCTTCTATGATCCAATTAACCACTCTACTAAATTGAAGGATCCAAGTACTTTATCTATCCCATGTTTCATTGAAAATCATCACTTTTTAAAAAAAATTTAGATTTGGGAGCCTCTATAAAAGTGATTCCTTCTTCTATCTGTTCATCTATACTGGTTTGAGAGCTCCAGAAATATGGAACCTTCATCCAACTATCTAATGGGATTTTAGAAAATCCATCTTGAGTTATTTAAGATGTGTTGGTAATGGAAAAATATTTAGTTTTCCCTACTTATTTTTATGTGTTAGACATGGAAGATGGTGTTTTTTATTCAAATGTATCTTTATTTATGGGATTAATATTATTTAAAAATTCTAATAAAGTTATAAATATTTACAAAGGTACATTATCCATAAATATTGGTGGAAATATGGCTAATCTTTTCATCTTTGAATCAATGAAACACATTTTGGAAGTCAATTTCTTACACCGGGTTGACATGATTAACTAGTTTTCCAAAGTGTTGTTTCATGATTTTATTCAAGATAACCAACCTATAGATTTTTTGGAAAATGAGAATTATCTTGAACACGAACCCCTATCCACTGAATAAGACATTGGATCTGAAAATCCTGAAATATGATGCAATTTTAAATCTTAAATTGAATCTGTATTTTTGAAAATTCAATACTATTCTGGAATTTATAAACATGTTAAGAATAATAATTTTCTAAAAATGATTCAAAAAATGAGTTTTTTTGAAAAATTTTAAACATATATTTTTTCTAAAAATTATTATTTTATGGATGAAATTGAAATAAATATTTTTGAAATCTAATTGAAATATCACCTCATTTTTGTGAACATGAATATAAAATTTATTTTGAATATGACACATTTTCTCTACCATAGAATTCATGTATTGTTTGTCTAGGAGTTTTTAATTTATATATTCTTAAAATAGTTTTAGAAGCTGAAAAATAACTTAAAGTATCCCAAAAATTTGAATTTCCAATTGGGACAACCCACCAAAACTTGAACTAAAACCCTTACCTAAAAATTTGAAATATTTTTACTTAGAGGAAAGACAACAATTTCCTGTTATAATTGCATTTGGCCTATTTGGTGAGAATTAAAATAAATTCATAGAGGTCCTTAGGAAGAATAAGTTGGAAACATACTGGTCTTTATAATTTTTACTATATTTTTTCCTTTGTTGTGCATGAATGGGATTCTTCCAGAGTACTATTTCGAACATTTTATACAATTTCAAAAGAGAATGACTCCCACCCTTCTCAACTAGTTGAGAAAGAGGTTATTAATTTTTTAGGTTTATATTATTATATACCGCATCTGTGATAGTAAATGGGAAATTACAGTTCAAATTATACCTAAAAAGGTAGGATACATTGTTTTAAAGAATGAATTTGTATAGTTAGTTCTTACAGGGTTACCCAACAAGTGGAGGGTGTAGATTTATTGTAGGAGGCTAAACTTAGTTTCTATGAAGAACCACTTTGAAATTAATTTTCTTGAAAAAATTATGAAAATATTAGCCGGTAAAACTAAATATTTATTCCGAGATGGTTTTTATAGTCATTTAGAGATTAACATAGCTCTATAGTTCCAGGATAAAAAAAATTTAACTTATCCTTTTGGAACCATTTCTTATCAGAGAATCTAATTCATACTATGTGATGTTCCTTGCACCTTCCAAAGATATATGGTTAGACTTGTTTTTTTTATAAATTTCATTTGGAATTCATGGAAGTGTTTATAAGAAACATTAAAGTGTGTGGTCCATCATTTGAGAGTTTTCTGAGTAGTTTAAGAGATGTGATTAGAGTTTTTCTTGGGAAAAACCTTGTTTTAAACTTTATAAAATGTCATTTTTTGGTTGAAATGAAATTTTTCTAGATCATGAAGTGTCTAAGTATGGAATTTGGGTTGAAAATATTAATCTTCACATCATATGTTCATTTCATTTTCATTATAATGTTAAGTATTTTCGATCTTTTCTGGTCCATGCAGTGATTTATAAAAGATTCATAAAATATATCAGTCTAACTGATTTTTCGTCGATAATATTAAATCATAAAGAAATTACATCTATATTTGGTGATAAATATAATGAATCCTTCAGTTAACCGAAACTGAAGCTTGTGTCCCCACCAATAATCCATCCACCTAACATGGAATTGACTTTTGAGATAATGGTTGATTCTTTAGAATTTTATTTAAGAGATGTTCTTGGGAAATGAGTGGGAATAAATCACAAGTCATTTCTCATTCTTCTAGGAATCTAGATTTGTCTCAATTCAATTAAAATAAGGAGAAATTTCTAGAAGTTTTATTTTCCTATGATAAATTTAGAAGTTATATTTCAGGACATAATGTTGTGGTCATCCCTGATCATTTTTCTATCTGATATCTCATGAAGAAACATGAATCAAAACCAAAGTTATTTAGATGATTTTTGAGAATATTTTTGACCACTATTTTCAAATATTATCATGAGTATTTTAAGAGCGGTAAAGATTCCCAATCCTCAGAATCATTTTTCAATGATATGAGTTTCCAAAACAAGAATTGTTTTATTGTGATGTCTTTGATGTTTGGTTAATGGATTATATGGGTTCATTTCCAAATTCCATTGGATACCTGTGTATATTTTTTATGTTTGATTATGCATCAAAGTGGGTTAAATCTATTTTAACTAGAATAAATTATGCTGGGGTGGTGTCTTAATTGATCTAGAGTAATTATTTTTACATATTTGGTATGATGATATTTTTCTTATAGACTAAGGTACCTATTTTTGTATAAGGAATTTAGATGATTTGTTGAAATAATATAGGGAAATTCATAAAGTTTATACACCATATAACCTCAAATGAATGGGAAAGATGAAGTGTTGAATAGAGGGATTAAGCATACTCATGAGAAAATAGTTATCCCGATCAAGATATATTAGAGATTGAGGTTTGAGGATACTCTTTGGGCATATAGAATTTCCTATAAAACTCAAATAGAGAGGTAACCTTATTGGATAGTTTTTCAATGAGATTTTTATTTGACTATAAAAGTTGAACATAAGGATTTTTGGGCTATAAAATCATGTAATCTAAATTAGTTTGAGAATGGAAAAGAGAGGACGTTGTGTTTGTAGGTTCTCATCACAATGTAAGCTCATTGGTGGGTGTACCCAACTTTAATTGTTTCCATTAACGACGTTTAATCCGAGATCAGTAATGATAATAAATGCCAAATATTCAGAATAGATTGAAGAATGAATGAAAATAGGGGAGTCCCAAAACCATATAAAGTATCATCATATGTTGGTTATAATTAATTTAATTAAAAGATGAGAATTACCTTGATGGAATTCTATCTCCATTGATGTTTCTGATCATGATTCGATGTGATCTGTTGTTGCGTCATACAATCAAAGTGTAGGATTCCTCTAGAAGTGATCCACACATGCTACATGTATCTCTTGACTTTGTAGAAGGGATATCTAGGTTCTAATTCAGAAGAGCCTTCACTTTCAATGTCTACCTTCGATATCCTTGATATGGTGGAGGAGTATCTCTCTCTCTCGTAGCTTGAGAGCATTCATGGTGGAAAAAGAATTATCTTGTGGAATTATTGATTTTCCAAATCCGTTGTGCACAACCATAAAAACATTTCTAGGCTAATGAGAATTATATAATTGGGATTTTAATTACATAGAATATTTAAATGAATTAATTGCCCGAAAGCATTTTTTCATTTCATTTAATTCTTAGTAATACCCCATATCTAATATTAATAGTTGACTATTATTATTACTTGAGATACACCCAGAGAATTACATGTAATATTATTTAAGTAAATAAATAATATTATTTCTCATAAATTCCCACAATACATGGTGTGTATATTAATATGTACACGGTATGTACTTTTGTTTTTTTCCATTCGCTTTATTTCCTCCACCACATTTATTAGTACATGAAAAATGGCTATTTATTTATGAAATAAATATCATTGCATTACTCAATAATAAATATATTATTTCACCCATAATATATTCTCTCAAATAACTAGTGTTGAAATAAACGCGATTTGATGTTCTGGAATAATTATTAAACCAAAATCGAGAATAAACATTATTCAACATGTTAAATTAATATTTAACTGAGATACTTGGACAAACTTAGTGTGTGACCCTGTAGGCTTCTTTCTTTGTGGCATTCAGCGGAGGCTTCCTAAATTTGAAGGTTAGCATCTATAAATACACCAAGGCATGCATATAGAATGAAGTTAACGCTGCAATGGCATGTAAACTCCTAAAAATGCTAACCGTGTAATGTAATACCTTTGTCTCAATATCTCAAATCAAGCAGGTTTCATAATAGTGCCATCAACCCAGGTGCTCAATTATTCTTTCTTTAACTTTATGGAATTGAACTTTCCCATTCCAAACCATTGAAATGGATTTATTTAGACTATATCAATTCCATCAAAGTGTTTGAGATGTATACTTCTGTTATGAAATTGATGGTACAAATCCTTTCTTGCAATATCTATTAATGCAGTATCACTCGTGATGCACCCAACGTATCCTACCTCACTTCGAACAGTGTGTCATCACTGTTTTAATCAATACATCTAAGTGTAGGAGTTGTAATACCCATTAAAAACAGTCATAAGGTCTAAGGACCAATACACGCATCTGCAGATAGGAACCTCCAATGACACTATGAAATGTGGATTTCCTACTGGCGGGTCTCGTTCTCATAATATCCTCCTGGATAATACCACGGTGCACACCCTATGAAGGTGCCTCAAAGTTTTATGAGTCCTCTCCCCTAATGGTCTATATTATTTGTGCCCCTAAAATAAAAAAATCCATCCATAAAACATATATTCATGGGCAGTGTTATTAAAATTCCGCGTTCTCATCATAGTATGGATCTTCTATGACCCTTTAATGCAATAGATATCTTTAGGACATTATCACATGCATTTTAATGTAGAAGAACAGTCAAGATGTGATAAGGTATTTATTAATGAATAAAGTACAAAGTAGTTGGTTCTAAGACACCAACTCCAATGGACTCTCACTTATAATAGAGCCAACTACAAACAACTTTTAATCTGCTAGATCTCACATGATATTCATACTTCTACTGATATATTCCTTTAGTCTTGGGGTTATCCACTTTCTCTTATGTGGAAACTCTTCTCACTAAAACTTTACCCCTTTGATAGAAATCCATCAAGAAGTGATACTTTCAGAGTTTGTGATTTGTCTATTGATGTGACCTTGGTTCTATTGCAAGAGTAACCTCTATAGTATTATCACAATACAATGTGATAGGATCTTTAATTATTGGCACTATATCATCCTCTTGGAAAATGTTCCAAATCTAGATGGCTTCCTTGGCGACATCAGAAGCCACTATATATTCGGAATCCATTGTAGAATCGGTGAAAACTGGTTGTTTTGAAGTCTTCCAACTCACAGCTCCTCCATTGAGATAGAAAACATATCCAGATTGAGACATCAGCTCATTCTAATCTATCTAAAAACCTGTATCAGCATACCCTCTGATGACAAGCTCCTCATCACCTCCATACACCATGAACATATCCTCAGTTCTTCTAATATAATTAAGGATAGTCCTAACGACAGTCCAATTCTATTCTCCTAGATCTACTTGATATCTTACTACCATGCTCAGTGCACAGGTAACGTCAATCTTGGAACATAACATGGCTTACAAGATGGATCCTATAGATGAAGCGTATGAGATCTTACTCATTCTATCTTTCTATTGTTGTGTATGAGGACACATTTTCATAGAAATATGTAGGCCATGTGACACTGTAACCAATACCCTATAGGATCATTCCATACAACATATATTTAGTATCTGGTCAATGTATATACCCAAAATTAGTCCAAGAAGCCTCTTGAATCTATCAAAAATGATCTTGATCCCTAGAATGTAGGCTACTTTACCCAAGTCCGTCATGGAGAAACACTTTTTTAACTATTCCTTAACTGACTGTAATAATGGTACATAGTTTCTAATAAGTAATATGTCATAAACATATACTACTAGGATAATGACCAAATTCCCAATAAGCACTTATAAACACATGGAGAACATTCATTCTTAATGAAACCAAATTTCTTTATGGATTCATCAAATCGAATGTTCTATGACCTGTATGCTTTCTTTAATCCATAAATGGATTTATTCAACTTGCAAACCCGTTTGGCTTCACATGGGGTCACAAACCCTTCTGGTTGTGTCATATAGACATCTTCCTGAAGGTTCCCGTTAAGGAAGGATATTTTCGAATCCATTTTCCAAATATCGTAGTCATGGTATGATGCTATGGATAGTATGATTCTAATGGATTTAAACATGGAAACTGGAAAAAAGGATTCATCATTTCCAATTCCTTTATGCTATCTGAATACTTTAGCCACTATTCTTTCTTTATAGGTTCTAACATGACCTTCCATGTCCAGTTTTCTCTTGAATACCCATTTGCATCCTACAGGCTTTACAACAACTAGCTCATCGACCATAACCCAAACGTGGTTCTGATACATGGAATCCATCTCAGAATTCTTATCTTCTAGCCATATTGAAGTTTCTGAGCTTTCTACTACATCCTTATAGAAGAGAGATTGATCATTGACTAAAAATAATGATTCACCATCTGCGGTGACTAGGAAACCAAATCTCTCTGGTTCCCTTACCTCTCTTGAGCTCCTACGTAGTACTTGTGTTTCTGGAACGTCTTCTATAGGGACCTGTAGAACTTGTTCCTGGACCAACTCCTATGTATTTTGAGCATCAACTTCGTCAAAGTAAATCTTGATCCCACTATCCTTCTCGAGGATGTGATTCCTCTCAAGAAAGATAGCTTGTCCAATGACATTCACTTTCTTGTCTGAAGGGTTATATAGGTAATATCCTTTCGTTTCCTTGGGATATCCTATAAAGATACACCTTGTTCCCCAATGTGCTAGTTTGTTACCTGATAAGGCCTTAACAAACACCTCACATCCCCACACACGTGTGTGAATTTTTTTTGGTTTCTTTCCATTCCATAACTCTAAGAGAATTCCATTTTCTACCTTAGTTGGTACTCGGATTAATGTGTATGCTACAGTTTGTAATTCATATCCCCAAAAAAATAATGTAAGATCTGCATGAATCATTATTGAACTCACCAATTCCAATAAGGTGCAGTTCCTCCCTTCACTAACACCATTCAACTATTGTGTATAAGGATGAGTGAGCTAAGATAGAATCACAGACTCCAGTAGAAGATCGATGAACTCTTGGTTTAGATATTCTCCACCTCAATCCGATTTAAGTTTTATTAACTTCTTACTAAAAAGATTCTCCACTTTATTATTGAATTATTTAATTTCTCTAAGGCTTAAGAAATATACCTCATTTAGTAGACATATGCATATCTACTCAAATCATCAGTAAAAGTAATAACGTAAGAATATTCAGCTCTAGTTTCTTCTGGAAATGGTCTACACACATTTGTGTGAACCAATCCTAGAAGCTTTGCGACCCGTTCACCCTGTCCACCGAAAGGCGGCTTGGTCATTTTACCTTGTAGACAGGCGTGACATCTATCAAGTGGTTTTAGCTCAGTAGAGTCTAAATAAAAATCTTGGAAGAGCTTCATCAAAAGCTTCTCATTTACATGACCAAGACGCTGATGCCACAACTGGGTGATGTATGATTCATGTGATTTTGTTTTGTTATCGATTTCCAACACTTGGTTTTCATAATTAAATACATAAAAACCATTATTTTAATGCACCATACCATAACATGTGTTGTTCTTATAAAAGATACAAAACTTATTTCCAAAAACATAATTAAATCCATCCATATCCAAACATGATATAGAAATTATGTTTTTGGTAACACTAGGCACATAATAACCGTTATGTAAAACAAAAATCATCCCAATTGGCAGTAAGAGGTGGTAATCGAAAATGGCCTACACAGCCAGCCTCGTACCATTGGTAGCTCAGAGATCCACCTCTCCTGTAGAAATATTTCTAAATATACCGGGTTTTTACATTTGAGTATAGATGTTATACCCACAAGCTGTATTTAATACCTAATGTGTTGAAATGAAATGATTACACTCGATAACGAACACACCTTTAGCATCCCCATGATTATGGGTGCAGTTCGTCATCTAGTGGCCTTTCTTTCCTCATGAAAAACATTCTGCCTCCCATTCCATGCCCTGTCTAGGGATCTTCTCCCTATTGGAGAGACTATGCTCAGGGGCTTCAGACCATGTATGAATCCTTGGCCCCTTTTTCTTGTCCTTCCTTTTCTTATTCCCCATAAGGACTGCAAGTTTGTCACACTCCATGGCCTTATCTACCAGGAGAATCATGGTAAGAAGTTCTTGATAGACTCTTCTCATTGTTTCTTAGGTTATAGTTGACAATAAATCTAGAGAAGGTATTGGGTAGTGATGATAGGTTGAGATCATTACGAAAATAATTTGGGAACTTAACCCCTAAGATGTACAAGCATTCATTGTATCCAATAAGATTGACTACATGAGGCCCAGATGGTGCAGACTCTCCAAGAATAGTTGTAAGAAAAGCACTGGAGATCTCATATATCTCTTATATCGCCTTTTGTTGGTAGAGATCCTTAAGGTGAGACATCATGCTATACAGGTCCATGTTTTCACGTTGCTTCAAGAACTCATTAGATATGGATGATAGCATAAAATATTGGATATCTATAGAATCATCCATAATTTTCATATAGAGAGATAGTTCCATATCACTGGCCTCTTTTGCATGAGCAATGGGAATAAACTCTTCCATCACATACAATTTTCTCTCATGGTGAAGGATGATGTGTAAACACCTCTTCCATACATGGAAATTAGTGCCAGTGAGAAGGTTTTCATTCTCGAGTATGGTTTTCAATAATATGTTTGAAGTCATTTTTCTTGCCTTTTCTTCATATTAAGAAGAGAAAAGGTTTTATATTAATATCATGATAAAAATGAGAGAAATAAATAAATTAATACATATTAGCCTTCCACTATTTTATCGAAATCCAATATCCGATAGCATTGACTTCATAATATTAGGTTTCCTAAATATTCTAGTGGAAATGATCTATATTTACCTTCGAATTACCCAAACTAGGGTTGCTCAATAAACTTGAAGGGTTTTAGGAAGGCATTCCAAATTCCAAATGCACAAAATTGCAGCTCCTTCATCCACTGAGTGGACTCCGCTATCCTGAAATCCTTTCATTTTGGATTTCCTCAACATTTGCCTCTAGGTCACACCAAGTACTGCTGTGGAAGTCAACCCTTGATGCGAACCAAGTCATGTCAACCAAAAACCATGAATTAGAAATAACCAATAATTTAAATCACCCCAAATAGGATTGTCCACGAACTTTGAATTATGGTTTGATTCTAACCAAGATTATAAGAGGCTATAACAACTTAATATTTCTTTGAGGGATTTTGTACTTATACGTAAATTTACATTTTATTATCATTAATTAAATTCTTGTTAATATTAATTGGGATATACTTAAGTGATTAACCATGTCTAAGATAATATTTATTCATAAGCTGCTCTTATTTTAGTTCCATCTTTACTACTTGTTTAATTCATTAATTGTGTGACCTTGACCACAAACCCACAATAAATAAACCATGCAATTGACAGAAAAATAAAGAAATGGTATGATCATGATCTTGTTCTATTGGTTAGTTTATCTAGTGGTTGATAAAGCAATGCAAGACCTAGGGGATAAACACCTTGAACCTTTTGAGCTCATGTTTACAACTTTCCACCTTTTCACCTTTATATCTCCTTGGATTAGTTTCACCTCGGCTCCAAACTTGAGCCAGCTCCAGTAGCTTGGGAGATCCATCCAATACATATTCTTTTATCTCACAGGTATGTGTGGGGTAAAATAGGGTTTTACATAAAAGAAACCTTGGGCGCGCAGGCCCTACATAATAATGGGAAGAAGGCTCGCATGCCAAAAAATTTAATTTAAATAATTAAATTAAAAGAAACCATTAACATACAATAGTGTTGGTCTAGCTCATGATCATCCTTACATGAAATGATATTTATGCATAAATAAAACTATAATTCAACTCTTTAATGATTCTTGTTTAATATCAATCATGCTCGAATCAATTAATTATCTTTAATTAATCAATAATTTTATCTTAAACACTTTTCTGAATTTTCTTAAGATTTTCATCCATTATAACATTAAACAAATAAATTCATTTAAAATTATCATTGTATGTAACTTGTACCTTGGAGGCGACTCGGTGAATTCTCATTCATAACTACCCAATGAGTAGAAATGATCATTATGCATATGTTAAATTAGACACACATATATAAAACATATATCATGTGTTGTGCCTAAGATTTATGCTTGTACTATGGTACAGGTCTCAAGGGTTTGTATAATATAATAGTAAATTTTAATAAATCTGTGTAATTTAGATCAGTGCATGACATGTAGTTCCGATTACATGATGTGTACTTTTTTTTCACTATCCATCTGAAGTACACACCTAGGGACATGGCATGTAGATGTACTTCAGAAATCTTCAGAGTACATGGTTTGTTTAGTGGGAAAAATGCTGTGAAGTATCTTTATTACACAGTTTCCTGCCAGGAAAGCCATGTACGGGGTACACGGTCCAACCCTAACTTGAAGGGACTACACGCCATGTTCAGTGGACCACACGATGTGTAATCCAGAAACCCTATGAAACCTGTGCCTGGTCAACAAAAAGTGTCATTTAAGACTTATAAATACTCCAACACAAGACCTGATTTGGCAGACCAGTCTGATGAATTAAACCTAGAATAAACAGCGTGTACTGCAGAATACATGCAGTGTATTCTGGTGTTGTACATCCATGAATGTTTTGAACCTCCAGATGAGATCCTCAATTTTATTTTACTTAAAATTAAAATTAAAATTTGTTTCTTTAAGGTGAATGAGAAATGAGGGAGGATGAACATATCTCAAGATTTAGATTTATATAACTATTAACATGAATTGAAACAACTAAATTATTAAATGTGTAAATTAAAAATGTAAAACTAAAATAATTATAATCAATGATATGACCACTCTGATATGACTAGTTTTTTCTGAGTGCTGTGGAAGCACATTCGTGGGTGTAACCAAATATATTTTTCATCGTTAATGACGTTTAATCTGAGATCTATCACAATAATAAAATGTCGGATCATCAAAATAGAAAAAAGAATGAAAGAAAATAGAGGAGTCCCATAAACATATAGAGGATCATCATATATTTTTTATAATTAATCTTAATAAAAGATGAGAATTTCCTTGATAGAATTATCTCTCTGTTGATGTTTCTGATCACTATATGATGTGATCTGTCATTACATCATAGAATCCAAGTGTTGGATTCCTCTTGTAGTGATCCCCACATGCTCCACATATCTTTGGACATCCTCAATGGGATCTCTGGGTTCTAGCACAAAAGAACCTTCACTTGCGATGTCCACCTTTAATCGCCTTGATTCGGTAGATGAGGATCTCTCTCTTGTAGCTTGAGAGCATTCTTGGTGGAAAAATAATTCCCTCTTGGATTGAGAGCTTTGACAAATCTTTTGTGCACAACCACAAAAAAATATCTAGGATAATTATAATTATATAATTTGGACTTTAATTACATAGAATAATGAAATTAATTAATTACCCAAAAGAATTTATTCATTTCATTAAATTCTTAGTAATACCCCATGCATAATAACAATTGTTGACAGTTATTATTACTTGACATGTTCCCAAAAAATCACACCTAATATTATTAAATTAAATATATAATATTATTTCTCATAAATTCCCAGAATACACGGTGTGTATATTAATATATACAAAACATGTTCTTTTGTTTTTCCATTCACTTTATTTCCTCCACCACATTTTTTAGACCTTGAATAATGGCTATTTATTTATTAAATCAATATCAATGTATTACTCGCTAATAAATATGTTATTTCACCCACAATATATTATCTCAAATAACTAGTTTCAAAATTAATGCGATCAAACATTCTAGAATAATTATTAAACCACAATCGAGAATAATCATTATTCAACTTGTCAAATTAATATTTAACTGAGATACTTAGACATACATAGTGTGTGACCATCTAGGACTTTTTCTCAGTGGCATTAGGCAGAGCCTGCCTAAAGTCCTAGGTTAGCATCTAGTAACAAACCAAGGAAACCATAGAGATAAAAGTTAATGCTACAATGATGTGTCACCACCTACTAATTCTTACTAAGTAATATAATCCCATTATCTTTATATCTTGAATCCAGTAGGTTGTATGCTAGTTTCATCAACCCATGTGCTCGATTATTCATTCTTTGACATTCGGGAATTGAAAATTCCCATTCCTCACCATGGAAATGAATTTATTTAGGAAATATTACTTCCATCAAAGGGACTAAGATATCTACTTTCGATATGAAACATAAGGGTCAAATCATTTATCGCATTATCTGTTAATGCAATATCACTCTAGATGCACCCAACGTATCCTACCTCGCTCTGAACTATGTGTCGTTACAGTTTTCATCAATACATCTAAGTGTGCGAGTTATAATACCCATTAATAATAATCTTAAAGTCTAAGGACCAATACACACATCTACAGATAGGAACATCCAATGACACTATAAAAGGTGGATGTCCTACTAGCTGGTCTCATCCTCATAATATCCTTCTAGATATTACCAAGGGAACATACCAAGAGAAGGTGCCTCAATTTTTTTTCAGTCCTCACCCCTAATGGCCTGTATTATTTGTGTCTCTCAAATAACATCATCTGGGCATAGGAAATATATTCAAGAATAATGTTATGGAAATTCCAATTTCTCATCCTAGTAGGGATCCTCTATGACCATTTAATGCAACAACTATCCTTAGGACATTATCACATGAATTGTCACACAAAAGAATAATAAAGATGTGATAAGGTTTTTATTAATGAATAAAGTACAAAGTAGTTGGTTCTAGGCTACCAAATCCATAAGTTTTTACAGAAGTTGGAGGAGATAATAAATTATTCGTATGAAAATGAATGGATTTTTAAATAGGAAACCAAGGGTATTCCCAAAGAGATGATTTTTAACTATGATTTTAAAAATTGATTCAAGATATGCTTTAAAACTCTAGGCTAAATCTTTTCCCAGGTAAATTTCATTAAAATGTGATAGACCTTTTATTGTAACTCACATTTTTTAATTTTGTGTTGTATAGATTCCAAATCCTGGGAAGGATTTTACTTTTACTATTAACAAACATTGGATGATTTTTTTTAGATAAATTAATAAGGAACCTCTATGAGAGGATTTCCTTTTGTTACAAGCTTAATAAAATTGAATAAGTTGGTTATTTATTCCCTTACTTTTTGTGTTCATTTGGAATATGTGTGTGTTAAGTTTCTTATCTTTTTTAGTGTTAGTATTTTCAGTTTGTTTCTAATCATTTATTTATAGTGAAAAAATTTAGCCTGATTGGGAGATGATTTTCACTATGAATATTCCACAAGGGGCTAATTTCCACTTTTTGGAGTAAATACATTACACTTAGTAATGCGAAACAAAAGATAGAAACAGAATCAATTTATTTTATCCCATTACATTCTTAACTATCATTAAATTTTATTTGATCAGAAATTTCTTGAATCTAATGTTAATATGTTTACATTTTTAGGAGTTTCTAATCTGACGATATTGAATGTATACAAGTAAATATGTGGTATCATTTTAGGGGATCTAAAGGGAAATAATGATTTTATTTCTAGATATTTTATCATTAAAATCATGATTATTTTTCATTATTTTCATTAATATGCATACTAAAACCCTTTTGAACATATATTTGATATAAAAATGAAATTAAATAATTGGTGGATGGTAAATATTGTACTTAAAAATACCGTTATTTCCATTAAATGGATTATTCTTGACTGTGAATTAATACTGAATAATCTCATGCTTTGTTGGATCTTTTTATACACATTTCTTCAAATAGGAACAAGTTTACATATTATATTATTGATCCGAATTTTTGAAGTCGTAACCAGAAGTAAACTTTGGAGGAATCATCTTGTTTTAATTTTTTATGTTTTTTTGTAAAAGTACTCTGAATTTTTTTATAAGCATTTTTAACATTATTATTTTCTAATAATTTTAAAAATCTGTCTTGAACCTTTAAAATTGAATAAACATGTTTCTCCATTGTAAATTTAATATTAGGTACAATGTTGAGATCTATTATATGGGGAGGTTCTTTTAATATTCTAAGCTGTACCATAATTTAAACTCATTGGAAACCCCTATTTTTTTTTCAAATTTTATTTTTTTAATATTCAACTAATTATTTTCAATGGATTTAAACTTTTATATAGATTGATTACTGTGTAGCCACATTTAAGAGGTTGAGTAAAAAAATTTCAATTCCCTCCTGAAAAGTGGTTGACATTGGTAAATAATTGTGACAATGTTTTATAATTATAATTTCCTTTAAATAATTTAATTTGGGTTCAAACTCATAATATATTCATTAAAAATAATTACTAAATGAAAAACCCAATCTAGGTGGTACTTTTTCATTAATTATTTCTGATGTAGAATGATTTATTTTTTATCCTTTTAAATCATTATGTTTTATCATCCAAGAGGAGTGTGTAATTTATTTTGGTTTCTAATTTATGTGAGTATGTTCTTATGGAGGTAAAGAGAAGTTTTTAATTTTATTTGAATGAAAATTGAAAGGGGTTTAAACTAAATTCAAATTTTTTAGGTTTGATTTGTTTTATAAAAAAGGAATCATCTTTGAACCAAGGATACTTAATTTAATGGGGTAAATATTTTCACTTATTTTTGAAAATCATAATGAAAATCATTTTGAAAACAATTTTTTTGGGGAAGCACAATATTTTAAACATATTATTTATTTCATTCAACTTATTATAACATAATATTTTCTTCAAGACAAAAAATTCCATGTTTGGGGGAATTTAATGGGGATTTATTTTGGTACCAATTATTCCATATAATATCTTTAATTTAATTGTATTTTATTTCCTTAAAAAATCTTTTAATTGATTAATTTGTTGCCAATTTATTTTTTATTTTAAATAATAAATTACTTTATTATATGTTTAATTATAGATTTTTAACATTTATTTTATTATTTAATTTTGAAGAATTTTTAAAGATGATAAATTAAGTGTTTTTATCTTTAATATAGTATTTTGTTTAATATCCTTTTATTTTCTTCATTTTTTTTGTAATTAGTTAATCTATTAATGTGTATTATTTCTTTTATTTTATTTAAATAATGTAATATTTAGATATATTTAATTTTAACTAAACTCTTTATTAATTTTTTTATAATTTATATATTTTTTTCATTAATTGACCAATAAATTATAATTTTTAATATATTTTATTCTATAAATAAAATAATTATTTTAGATTTATATTTTAAAAAATAGTTTTTATGTTGCTTTATTTTTTATTTTATTTTCTTTGTTTATGATAATAATAAAAATTAATAATGTATATAATTTTATTTCAGTCCTTAATTTTAATGTATTTTTTTAATAATTGTTTGTAGTGTTAATTTTGTTTTGTTTATTTATTATATAGAAAAATCATCTGTGTAAAGGAACGTTGCATTATGATTCTTGAGAATATTTTTGGGGATTCTATGTAGGATAATTTATGCCCACAAAATATATTCTGAATCAGAGTTGAGAAATAAAAGAATTAGTTGTACTAAGATGTAATGCATAAGTTATTTTTAATATCCCCCATAAGTGAAATACTTCGGTATCAAAATTATCTACATGAGTAAGATAAATGACCTGGATTCCTCACCATGTAAGAGAAATTCTAGATATAGAAAATTATCATTCCCAATGTCGATTTCCATGGTATTTTCTAAAGATTTTTAATGTTGATTGATGCTCTAATCTTGGAGAAAAATGAATTCAAATAGCCAATTTTTGAGCCCATTCATTGATTTAGATTTTAGATTCAAAGTGGGAAAGTTATTTTTTTTGTTTTCTCAAGTTGATTTGAAGAAGAAATGATATTTATAAATTCTTGTCAAAGAAATGAGATTTTAGTTGGAGTTTTCAAGAAACATACCCTGTCAAACATAGATCAAAACTTGGACCTGTGGAATTTCATTTGTCGAGGATGAATGTTCATGTACGACACCAAATATTGAATAACACCCAGTACCTCCACTATGATTTCTCTAGATCCATGATAAAGGAGACATTCCCTATGGTTTCTGATAAAATACCCACAATAAATAGATGAACATTATATTACCAAGTCTCCATGACTTAGTCATATAGAAATTAAAGGGGAATAAGATTAGCCGACGTTGATGGTGCGATGAAGGATCCATGCTCGATGGTCCCGATTGATTGTGATATGAAAATTTCTGTGTGGCATCTGAATAGGTTCATTATAATGATAAATACCCAAGGATTTTGATGATCGATAAAGAAGTATAGAATTGTAGGAATTTTACTCAAGGATAACGTCTATTTTGATAGAGATCATTACCGAATCACTGGAAGCTGATGATCCTACCACTATAGAATCAAAAAAATGATGGTTTTCTAGATTTATGACATATTACATTTAGTTAATTTGTATTAGAAAATTTTACCAAAATGTTTTAATGTGAGGTCAAACTAGTGGTGACCCAATTCTACTAGATACCAACTGATAATGATAATTTGAATGGATCCTTTGGAATAAGATTAGACCTTTCCATGATGAATTCCCTACTCACAAAGTTGTGTTATGTTTCATGGATAAGAATTCTTAGTGTAGGTTTAAAGGAGGTGGGGACATCGAGTTTCCAAAAATACCAATTATTGAATCATCATTGGATGCACACTTCTTGATTAAAGGAACACTTGTGTTCTTAAACTCATAATATTTTGTATTTTCTAGTGAAATTTTGTGTAGAATTATGATGTTATCAGAAGTCTAGGTGCTATTAAAATTGAATTGAAATTGGAAAACCATGACACGTGGTCCATAGGTTTGAGAATAAATATTGTATTTTTTTTAGATAAATAAAATGATAGTATAAGAAAATGATGTAGTTTCTAGATAATTTATTATCCACATTCAAGTGGGCCGAGGTGGTATTGGAGCTTCACTAAGACGCTAAGGGTAGTGAGTAAAAGACAAAGAATTAATTCTTTCATACGAATATCAATGATCAGAAGTGGTGTTTGTAGGCTATTAAAATAAATTTAAAATAATTAATACAAGGGTAATCTAATGAAAAAGAAAAATGGGAAGATGAATATCAACACTTGTGAATATTTTAGGACATGTTAGAAGTAGAGATATGAGAGCACAACTAAGAGATATTCTAGGAAGCTACCACTACTACTAATGTCAATGAAGATGAAGATTGCAGTGCACCTATATTCTTCAAATATTTCCTGATAAATTTCTATAAACCAAATCTAGTGGATTAACTTGGTAACCTATCTTTTGTTTTCAATTATTTAATTTCTCAATTTTAATTCACCCAAATTTTTTGGAACTGGAAATGTGATTACAGTGTGAAGTTTTATTCTTCTGTAATTTTTTTTGTTTTTTCTTCCATTATGAGTTCATAACATTTATTATTAGAGTGTGATAATCCCTAAATATATATAATTAATTAATGATGAGTTGAAGTTTGAATATGTTCCTCTTTGTTTAAATTTCTCAATCAACGATCGAAGATTATGAGTATAACTTGTGTTGTCTGTGTCTTTGCTTTCAGTGATAATTGAGAGCATCAACCAACTCCTTCAAAAACGAGTTCTGATTTTGATATATCAATTGTAGAATCATATTAATAAACTTAATGAGATTAATTTTTTGTGATTTCAGTCTTATCAATTAGAAATTTAGAGTTGTGAAAATCATTAAAATGGGAGGGAGACTGACCCATAAGAATCACTAGCTAGGATACTTATTGTTTTTTATGTTCATTACATTGTTCATAATTTTTTTTCTAGTTAATGCAGTTATATTTTAAATTAATTGTGTTTTAATAATTCTTAATAGTTTTTTTATAATAGTTTTAGTGACCTCATACACTATTTTAATAAAAGTTGAAAATAAATAAAAAATGACAAGTTAACTCCAACAGGGAAGTCTCGATAGGTGATAACCATGGTCACTACTGTATTATATGAATTAGATTTATATTTTAAAAATACTTTTTAAGAAACTAAATAAACCTATATTTCAAAAATATATACCTCATAAAATAAATTTGGAACAAAACATTAAAATATTTTTCAATGAAAGGAAATTGAGAATTAATCCCTTACATTGAGTTCAGAATTTCCACTTATGTACTTTAACTCCTATATAATAAACACAAATCAAAGATTTAATTTTTTAACAATAATATACAGGTTTTTTAATTTATCATTAAACCATTTTTTTCATATATTATAATGACATAATTAATTACTTAATCAATTATTTCTATGTCGTGTGATTTGAGGACTTTCGATTATTAATTTCAAAACAAATTCTCCACGTTGACCTTGATAAAAGTGGTAATTGTGAAATAATTTCCATAATAATAACAATGATAGAATTATAATTATTTACATTTTTTTCCTTTAATACAAACAATTTAATACGGTTATGTAAAATGAATTATGTTATAATACAGAGATGGTAGTTTGAACAAATGCATGAGTAATGTTCCAAATTTTCAAATATCCTGATAGAAAGAAGGTAAGTTTTAGTTTAACATTAAATAATGATAATTATATCGTAAATAACATATTATATCTCTAAATATACTTATACATATCATCCGTGCGATGTTGTGATGAAAAACGAATCACATTTCCTTGTGGAGGTGGTTGTCCACATGTATAAAGGAACACAATTTTAATTAGTCAATGGGTTGAATGGGGAGAAAGTATATGATATATTATCTTTTAATAATAAAAAATATTTCATTAATTTAATATATGTACATAAATACATAATTATAACCATCAGTGAGATATAACAATGTGAAACGAAATGCATCAGTTTGTAAGGCAGTAGTCCACCGTATACATGAACGATGGTTTTGTTTCGCATTTTATTGATGAGAAGATAGATATAGGAGGTGAAATTAGAAAAAACAACTTATTATATGTAAGATATTTGTGTTATTATTTAATCATGGATGAATAATATTCAAATGATGAGTAAGATGTAACAAAACAAAATTTCTTGGATATGAAGTTTGCATCTTCTTCAAACAACCTCTTAAGGTATATACCAAACGCCTTCTTAGGTTGGTTTTATGATAAAACCAAGGCCTATATGATGTTATTATGGATTTTAGGAAGGTATATGAGCTATTATTGAATGAAATAATTGTTATTCAAGTGAGGAGAAATGAGAATAATATGATTCATTTTATAAGAGGGGACCCTTTAAAAATTTCGTAAAATATTAAATTAATTAATTAATTTTGATGATAAATTGGTTCCAAATTGATAATATTAGAATCATGTATGAGAATTTATAGAAATAATAGCATAGAATAAATTTTGGACTTATTTGGATCAATGTTTTTACCTTTTATTTTTGTTTTAACTATTTGACAACTCTTTTGAATATTATGGTGCTATCAATATTTTTTACTCTTAAGGGGTTAACATAGTTACTATAAAAGGAAATATTTTTGCTAAATGAACTATTTTTTATGTGATAAACCATATCTAATTAATTTGGATGAATATATGATATATATAAATTTTAAATCATTTCATAAACTATTATTTATTGTAAAATAACATTAATGTCAATTTTGGAACTACACATTTAAGTTGAATTTTAAAAATATTTGAAAATAATGGAATTAAAATAATTTGAATCCATAAAATATTATATGTAATTTTTATCTAGAAAAATTATGGATCATAAAACCCCACTCAAATAATATTTTTTCAGTGTTTTCAAAATCATTCTATTGATTTTTCTACTCCTTGCACAAGCACTGTGTTAGTGTTGTCTATGAATTTATGGTAATCATTTCATTAACATTTTTATTAAAAAAAATTATATTATAAAAAATGTTTATATTTAAAAATAATATTTAATATTTAGCATATCCTCCATTTACCAATATTTGTATAATTTAAATAAAATTAAATAAAGATAATTCTTTTATTTTGAAATTTATTTTTTTAAAATAATATAAAGGATCAAGATCATTACCCAGTAGAAAAAAGGATATATATTTGAATTTATTATGGTTATGGATTATATATACTCATAAAATAAAATTATTCCAAATGTTGGGGGCATTCTTTAGTCCCTATAATTTTATTTGTAACCATAATCACCCGATTTACCCCTTACTATAGCAACACAATTACTAATGTTTCTATTCATAATATTAAAAATATTAAAGAGAAATATTTAAATAACTTGGACCCACTGATTAAGAAAATTGGATCCACCTCCGTGATTCAATTTATATAAGTCGTGGAAATTAATTTTTATATAAATGTGTAAAATACAACGTAAAGAAATTTATTGAAAAATGTTTTTTAAGGCTAAAAATTTACTTATACCAAAATCAAATATAATGACGCTTCATATGAATTTAATTAAATTATATATAATAATTTAATACTTATGTTAATTTAAGATGAAATTCATATCATAATGAGTCTTTTTTAGGAATAGAAAATGAAGCTTTTACAAAAATCTATATTTTTCACTATTTACTGAAAAATCAATCTTTTTCGAAAAAAAAATTCACTAAAGAATAAATTTGATATGATAATTTTATAAATTGTATATTTTTATCAAATAAAATTATAAAGTGATAAAAAAATTAATTATAATTATATTCCCAAAGAAATCAACAGAAATATTTTGTCAAGAAATGGCGTTTTTAAAGAATAAAATTGGTCTAATTAGAATTGAGTGTTTATTTACAAATAATTAATAAATAATTTTTTCATTTAGAAATAACTTTATATTTATTTAATAATGTATTAAATCATATTTATACCCACCAATTTAATGGATAGGTTATAACATTCATATTATAATATTTTGTGGCTTGTTTAAGCAGGTTCTTGATAATCTTGTACACTATTAAACATAGTATTTATTTTAAAATATAAAAATATTACATGGATATGATTAGAGTATTCATATATTAATTCATCAAATTGGATTTTATTCCTTCCAATAATATGGTTATTATAGTATATCTTGAATGTTAATTTTGAGGGGACATGAGGCTCAATGGTGTGCTTGTTTTCAATAGTTTTTTTTGGATTTTCATAAAACTTGATCTATTATTAAGGCGACACACCTTGATGTTTCGTATGGGTGAAATTTTGAATATTTTGAGGACAAGAAAGGGCAGGTGAATAGTCACTAGTAGGACTGAGTCTTGTTGAAGGGTTATAGGGAGGATTTGGTTATCTCAGTAGTGGTTGGCTACCATTTTGAGCCACCTAAGATGTTATGTGAACAACCATAATTGTATATTACAGGATTATGTGAGTGATTAGGTCTTTCTCATTGAATCTAATTTTATTTTTAATATCATCTTTGAGTGAGTATGGTAAGTCAATACACAGGTTCGTTGTTCTCTTTCGATATTGCTGAATGTATTTGAATGGTTGCTAATTAAATGTGCCTTTTTGTCTCGCCTGTAATTAATTCTTGATGTGTTTCATGACTTCCAACTAAGGTGGTATCAATAAAACCATATCATTGTTTTTAAATGTTAAAATATTGAACTTAAACCTATCAAATCAGTGTTTTTTAGCCAGTTCGGTTTATGGATCCCAAAGATAAGGCACAATGTGGTAAAACAATATCTTTAATCCCAATACCATGGATATATGGATGGGATAAACACATGAAGTGGGAGAAAACATTGTTTATGTGGTAGAATTATTATCAATTTGTGCTTTTAGAATATTTACCAATTTCTTGGGGAAGAATCATTAATGTTTGTGATAATTTTAACACCATATTTTTTTATAATAAACAAGTTTTTATTATATTTTAAAACACCTTTTGGTTTTAGTTTTAACTCCATTTAATGGGAATTTAATAATTTTCATTATTAACTTGTTACCCGTACATATATATTAGGACCGAATTTACATTAGAATATTTTACATATATGCATGAGGGATTTAAAGTTCCTTATAAGGGTAAATTATGTTTTAAATGGTTATGTAATTGTAAGACCCTGTTTACATGAGCGGTTTAAAGGTAAATGTGGTTTTTCTTTAGCTGTGTATGGGTAAGTAGTGGTTTCCTTGAGTTAAATTATTTTAACCCATATTGTATATACGATACTTATAGGTAGAAGGCATCAAATGTTGAGGTAAAGCACCATTTCTAAAGGTTATATAAGTTTATGCTTCTAAAGGGCACCACTTTGGTAACATGTGCTACATGAGGGTATTCCCAGCCTCCCATAAGGGTATCTCTCTAGTTTCAAGACTTGCATATGGGAAATAAAAACTTGTATAAGGGAAGACGACAATTTTATAAGGGTAATATAGAATTGGGTAAGGGTAAAACAGAGATGCATATGGGAAATTTGTTCCATTAAATAGTTAAGTAAGGTTATCCTAGTACCCTCTCATTATAGCTATGATCTGTATAAGGATGACACCATGTTACCCTTATGCAGTACTATTATTGAGAGAAAAATAAATAAAAGAACGTTTTTTTCTATTTCTTCTTATCCAAATCAAACTTTTAATTCATTAAATCATTTTTAAAATATGTAAAATATTTAGAACTTAATTCATTTAGCACATTTAATTTTTACGAATCCTTTTGGAGAGTTTAAAACACTCAGTAGTTATGAATAAATTATAAATAAAATTAATTTGTGTAAATAAGTTTTGGTATTAGGTGATAAAAAACACAATGCCTAGTATTTTTATTTATTTAAAATATTAAAAATTGAAATGATATCAATTTATTGGTAATCTCTTAAGAAGGATTTGGCACATTTTTCTTTATTCTATAATGGAAAAACAACAGGAAGGGATAAATGTTGTTTTCCATGAACATGTAAGCATAAGTCCTTCAATGAAGATTTTTGGGATGAGAAACTATTGACCTTATATGAGATAAGTGTCTCTTTATACTAGTGCTAAACCATGAAATAATAGGCCTTGTTGTAAAGATATTGACTCTAGTTGTCCAGAGTCAGTGGTTACTTTATTACATTTAGATAAGACATAAGGAATCACATCCCAATGGACCAGATAGTTTAGTAGTCTTGGCAAATGTGATATATACATAAAATCCACATTACATTTTAAAACATAAAATACACAAATAATTTCATTGAGTCCCCCATTATCCCCCCTTTGTGTAACCCTGTATATCAGTCATAATATACATCTTTGAATCATAGGGAAAAATGAAACAGAACCATGGATATTATAACTAATTGAATAATCAAATGGAATATCAATAACTAAATTTATAATAATAGAATGAATAATTACAGACATCGAAAATATATTTTTGAGTCTTTGTACCAAGAACCTAATAATGTGAAGACTTCATTCCAAGAATATAACATTATCAAGGCTTCAGTCCAAGAATTTAATAAATGGGTAATCCCTTAGCCAAAAACCAATCTAGTTTGTCTCATGAGATCTACTGATGCATCAAGGGGCTATAGTGGGCTCCAAACATAACATACTATTCCCAATGAATTCATAATAAGAAAGGGGTGAAAGATTAACAACATAAAAATTATCATTAAAAACTACCATAACAAATGTGAATACATTAACCATAAACCATGAATGTTATCAAAATAGCACATCCATCATAAAATGATAATAAACCATTAAATAAAATATGGTAAATTATATCATAATATATCCACCCCAATTTATCACAAGATTCAATATAGAGTTTCAATACAGATTAATATACTAAAATAAAATCATTGATTTTTTTTTGAAAAATAAATTTTTTCACTTTGAAAAGCACTTATTTTTAAATTGATACACAATTATAAAAAAATTTATTGAAAAATAATTAATAAAACAATAAAATTAATCCATAAATAATTAATAATTCATGATGATGGGAAAACTCACTCAATACATATTTGTTAAAAAAAATTCCTTCCATATTTTTTGACAAAAAATTTATAATGTATCTCGTTTGGGAAATGAAAAACTATTCCTTTTAAACCATTTCATGAAAATTAAAACATAGAAAAAATTAATATAAAAATTCATATTATAATTGTAATAATATTTTTTCAAATTTTTTTAGAAAACATAGACATGGAATAAAATATCCCTCAGTGGATACTTAAACCGAAACAATCCCGAATAATAATGAGAGTGCAAAATAAACCCATACCTTGTAATTTAATTTAGTTGAACATGATTTAAACTATTTTATAATGGTTTAAAAAATATTATTAATTTATACCAGAACCATTTCCATATTTAGAATATCATATATGATCCTGTTATATCTTATTGTTAATAATATTTCATTATTACCATTATTTTAGGTGTTAAATTCTTCTTTTTATTAAGAATTTTTTGTAATGTAAGTCCTATTTATTATGTATAGTAAATTTTTATTTCATATAAAAAATTATATTAAGTTCAAATATATCGTATTATTATATTATATACATATTATAATGATTCTGGAAAGGTTAACATGGAAAATGAGTCACATCATGTCGTGGAGAGGGTAGGACGTACGTACCCACGAGCAACAAAATCATTCCATTAATAGTAATAGGGTGAAGAAGTGGATGGAATATTAACTTTTAAAGAATATGTATCATGTCATAATTATTATATATATCCATTATTTCCATCAATATACCCATCCATGTAATGTGGTGATGAAAAATAGATTACACCATCGCGTGGAGGCGATAAGTCGCACACACACACACACACGAGTTGTGTTTAGGATGGATAAAAGGTGGAATATGGTTGTACCAAAATAATAATAATAATGTCTTATAATATATATTATAATGGATGTACTACTTTATAATGGGAAAGAAACATGAAGAGTATGTACAATAAGAAATGAATTTGGATGAGTTGGTAAAAACGATTACATCTTCTCTGGTGAACTTCCTTTTGATCTCTTCTTAAGGGATCTAGGGTTGGACTTCTAGGAATACAGAGATATCCAGAAATTGTATAAGGTTTATGGGAGGATAAATGGGTTGGGTTTTGTTGATCTTTATTGCTCAAGGTGTTTTCCATAAGTGAGGGAGGAGGCAGCCTTTTATAATTAAGGTGAGGTGCAGTTTTGGAAACTCTTGAAATATTAAAACAATATAAATTAATTTTCAATTAGAAATTTTAAAAAAGTGATCCATTTAAAATATAATATGATTTTGGCTAGAAATAATCTCATACAATATTTTTTATACATTTTTCCTCATATTATTAACCTTATATTTTTTTAACCCTTTTTAATCCCTTTAACTCTTATTATGATAACGTGTATTTTACTCTTTTAGGGTTAATATTTTACTATAAAATGAAACAATACATGTAAAAGAATCATGGATTAATTTAAAACCTTATCTTATATAGTTGGCTGGACATTATATTTTTATAAATTTTGAATCATTTAATAAAATATTATTTAATCTTAAATATCATTAATGTCAATTTTAACTCTATTTATATATATTAGCTTCTTTGGGTATAGTTACACTAAACAAACACACACACACCACACACATAGACTAGGAAAGGCATGTTATATCTACCTAAGTGATAGAACACCCATAAAACTTTATTTATTAAGTACATGGCCTGAATGCCCTGTGAGCATGAAGCCCATTACATAACCTGAATTCCAAGTCCAGTATCATGCTTGTATTATACTGCCTTCGACACTGAGCATGTGTCAGGCATGCATCAATACCTCCCTGATCATGCTTGCGTCATATAATACATTTATAAATTTTCTCTCACTTTGATTTTTACTCAGTTATGATTCTGGATTATGGGTATACTTTTCCACTCAGGTAAGCCCCTAACTACTCAATTTTAACACTATTCATTCCACAGACTTTTAAAAAATATCAATACATAAGATAACATATAATAAATTCCTTAAATAAATACCTAATATTTATTGTTCATAAATGAAATTCTTTTTTGACATTAATTATATAAAATTATATGTATATTAATATTTTTAATATCATTTCTCTAATATTACTATTAATTAAACAATTACTACATCATCATTATGTAATCCTTTAAGGTAATTATTTATTTTCAAAAAATTAAAAATAATTTACAATGACTAATATAACTGTTTTATATTTCAAATTAATATTTTTAATCAAATATATATTCTAAATAATCATATATTGAAAATGTAATACTTATTAAAAACATGAGTTTGACGTATTCTAGTTTATTTAAAATAAAATACTATAAAAGGACCATAGTGATCCAAGTGTATACAATGGGTTTTGAAATTCCGCCAAGGATTATTTTAGTTAAAAATGACTCATAAAATAAAATCTGGATAGGTGTTAGTTTAATTTATAATATGAATAATATTATTTGTACCCTTAATTATCTGATTTACTCTTCAACATGATAATTTAAATTATGATGTTTACTATTCATATTGGAAGAAAATGAAAGGGACATATTTAATAAAATTTTACCTTATGATTAAAAATATGAAATCAAATTTTCATAATTCAATTAATAGAATTTTTAGAAAGTAATGTAAAATTAATCCTGTAGATGGGATGAAATAATGAGTTTTTCAAGTAAAAATGTTCAAAAAATTGAAATGTATTGTAATCCGGTTTAAATGTGAAATTGGTTCCAATTAACCACATTGTATTTATTGATTTATAATAGAACTATTTACAATTTAAAAACAATTAAAAATATTATGTAATAATATTAATAAATTAGACGAAAATGCAATATTTTTTCAATATGCATCAAAAAATGAAATATATGAGAAAAATACCAAAAATTCAACCAAAGTAAATTTAGATATGTTTATTTCAATGATGATGATTATTTTATAAAAAATATTTTATAAAAGGGACTAAATTTAGTTTTAAAATAAGTTTTCCATTTAAAGGTGAAAAAACTGCCTTTAGAAAAATATCACTTTTATACTTAATATTGGGTTTATTCATATCTTATTTCTATAAAATATAATGGTTGAATATAAAAATATATGATTAAATATAAATTAATTACCTCCATAAATTTCATAATGTGGTTAATACTATTTATTCCCACCATTTTAATGACTAGGTTATAAAAATATTTTATAGTATGGTTAAATTGGGAGTTGCGTGCAATGCAAGTTATAAAAGAGAATAAATTTAAAAAGAGACATACCATAAAATATAAGGGGGTTACATTCTCTCCTCATTCAATAAATTTCATCCTAAAAATTATAAATTTCACATTGAAAATAAATGGTTGATAATTTAAAATTCATTTATGTTAAACCCACATCAGAAATAGGGTTAATAAAACATCCTCTTAATAATAGGGATAGAGAAATGAAAAAGTTACCACAAAATAAGGATTTTGAATAGAAAAAAATTAGTGGGAAGTGAAAAAATTGATATAAAAGATAAATATAACTATAAAGTTATCATGGAGAGTGATAGAAAACATGTCCATTTAAATTTTAACCATAAAAAACAAAAATTTGTGATTGGAAAAAAGAAAATTTATTTCTCAAAACAAAAAATAAACAGATAATTTTTTTCCAAAATACCTTTCCTAGAGTTGAGGGATTTTTTAATGTATGAAAAAGCACTTAAATAAAGATGATTTTTTCATGCCTGAAGCACTTTTACAAATCATAATATCCAAAAGTTGTTCCATCAACTTTTAAATTTTTAATAAAACCAAAATTGTTATAATAGGATACCAAATTTTATAAATCATGCTCTTACCTGATTTTTTTTTTCAAAAGTTGATCTTATTGAATTCAATAAGTATTAACCTTATAACTCCTCCAAAATACATTGGTCCAAATTCAGAGATAGAAAATTTATAATTAAGATCACCAAAATTCCAAGATTAATTAATATTAGATTTCCCAAACCATATAATGTAGCTCTTATTATCACATAACACATATATCAATACCTTAATACACTTAAAATCATAATAAAAACACACATTCTTACAAATCCTTAATGAATAAATATATAAGTAAAATCCTTATATATCTTATGTTTCTTATAATTAGAAAAATAAATACTTTAATTATTAAAATTGGACTATGGTAAAAACATAACATTTACCTCAATCCCTTTGCTTATTTTGAGGTATATTTTGTTGATTCTTGGGGAAATCATTTTCATGGTTCCCCACGTCCTTATATGGGAAGCATTTCACTTTAGAAAATTCTTTCTTTTAATTTCAATCATGTGCATGGTGGAATTTTTCACCACACATAAGATGAACTCCTTTTAATTTTAATCATCTAACTAGGTGTTTCCTTCCAAAAGTCTCACATATTGGAAAATCATTCTTTCCCTTCTTTCCTTTATCTAAAATTTTCAACTCCATTATCTTCTTATATTTATTACCTTTGAATTCATAATAATTTGATAATTCATTCTATTTCTTGATAGCACATGAGACTATATCCTCTTATGATGACAGAGTATTGAAGAATATTTCGTTTTGGAGGAATATATTTAACCCATAAAAGAAAAAATTAATCTTACGCTTTAGGTTACAATTGTAGTTTGAAATATGACCTGATAATATTATAAATTTTTCTCTATAAGTAGAAACCTTCTCTTGTTGATTTTATTTTAGACTCAAGAATTTTAACTCCATATCTGCTCAAAGTTCGCAAGGGAAATATTTTTCTAAGAAAAGTTCATTAAAGTCATTCTATTCCATGTTTTATGTTTCCTTATACTCCTTAGTTATTTGAATAAATAACAACAATTGATCCACATCTCTAAGGATATGATAAAATTCTATGACATCATTATCCCTTTCATTACTTCCCAAAGGGAGAAATATATTTTATAAGGATCTTTTCCAATGATCATCTAAAAATGGATTTTGAGTCCCGTTGAATGATATAGGTTTTTGTTTCATAAATGGTTCTAACACTATTACACCACATTTTTAATCAGCTGATTCATTTAGGTAATGTTTTATATCAAAACCTAAGTCTTTTGACCTTATATAGTTATAATTTGTTCATATTCAACTACAGCTCTAGATCTCGATTCATCTTCATTATAATTCCTTGGAGGAAAATACCAATATATATTGATGTAGTTTCCAAACATTTAACTAGTATAAATTTCTAAAAAAATGGAACAAACTAGATTATATCATAATGTTACCAAACATAATTCGTAATCCATGAAATAATGAATCACATAACCCATATAGAAAATTTAGTTACAAATAATCTCTCAATCATAAGATTAATTTACTTGGATATATTTAGAATTTATACCATATGGTTTAATTCTCTAATATATGATTTATTAAATCTAGTTCCCATGTTTTCTACTAAATTTTCTGTAATACCAACAATAAACACCCCAAAAATTCTTTTCAATAGTCGGCAGATAGTTTATTACATTAGCATAAGATATAAAGAATCAAATACCAAAGGATTGGATAGTTTAATAGTCTTAGTAAACTAAATACATAATTAAAATACACATTCTATTTTAAAACATAAAATACAAAAATAGTTTCACTGACCAAGCCATTATTCCACTTTTTGTAACCCTTCATATAAGTTTTAAAATAATTCTTGGAATCCTGGGGAAAAATGAAAATTAACCACGGATATTATAACTAAATGAATAATCACATGGAATATAAATAACTAAATTCGAAAAGATGGAATTCATAATGTTGAACAAAAAAAATAGATTCGAGGATTCTTACAATTAATCTAATACTGTCAAGGCTTCATGCTAAGAATATAACATTATCATGGTTTCATACCAAGAATCTAATAAATGGGCATGACCTTATCAGAAATGTAGTCTAGATTGTCTCATGATACCTACTGATTCATCGGGGGGATACAGTCCCCCCTCCCATCACTTACTATGTCCAGTCCATTTCTTATATTGAAGGGGTAAAACATAAACAATATAAATTTTTTTACTAAAAACTAGAATACAAAGTGTGAATACTTTAACCTCAAACAATAAATAATATGAAAATAGAAAATACATAGTCAAAATGAGAATAAAAAATTCAATAAAATATATTAAATGATATTATAATATATAATACTAAATTAATATTGAGATTCAACTAAGGGTTTGGCATAGATGAAAATTCTATAAAAAAATAATTGAAAAATTATTGAGGAAAACAACCTTTTTCAATTTGGAAATCAATTTTTGTTAATTTTATTTACAATTATAAAATAAAATTTCTAAAAAATAATTAATTAAAGTTCAAAAGAAAGTTATAAATCATTAATGAGTCATGATGGTAAGAAAATAAGATAAATCAATATAAGTTAAAAAAGTACTTCCGTATTTTTTGTCAAAAATGATATAAAGTACGTCGTTTGGAAAATGAAAAAGAATATTTATTTCAAACCATTTTATAAAAATTAAAACATATTTAAAAAAATTAAATATACATTGAATAATATTAAAAAACTTTTTGAAAGAATTTTTAGAAACTAAGGACACATAAGATAATATTCCATAGTGGGGACTTAAACATAAATAATCCCGAATAATAATGAGATTGTGAAATAAACCCCTACCTTGTACTTTCCATTAGCGGAACATGATGTAACGTCTGATATAATGTTTTAAGCATTTAATAATTTATAGCAGTACCGTACCCATATTTATGATATCATATATGATCCTCTTAAACCATTTTGTTAAAAATATTGCGTTATTACCATTTTTTCGGGTGTTAACTGCTTCATTTTCTTAGTCATATTTTTATCTTTTATGTCATATTATACATAGGTTATATTTATTTTATATCTAGAATGATATTATGTTCATATATATCATATTTACTAATTATATACATTTTATAATCATTCTTTATTGGTAAACATGAAAAATAAATCACATCGCATCATGGAGATGTTATGACGTACACACGCACGAGCGAGAATATCATTCCCATAATGGTGTAAGGTTAAGGAAGTAGATTATATACTATTTTTTATAGAATCATTATCATGTCATAATTGTTATAAATATCTAGTATTTACATCATTATACCCATCCAAGTAAAGTGATGATGAAAAAAGACTACACCATGGCATGAAGATGGTAAGCCATATATACGAAAGTGAGGTTTTTTCATATTTTATAGGATGGTTAAGAGGTGGAATATGGTTTTACCATAATCATAATAATATATCATCATAAATATTATATTATAGTTATTAAATTATAATGAAAAAAAAAACAGGAAGAGGAATTAGTAGAAGAAATGAACTTGGAAAAGTATGTTGGGATGAAAAATGGAAAGGATATGTTAGAGCTAGAAGGCTCAAGGTGTTGTAAAGAAGTGAAGGAGGAGGTTCCCTTTTATAATTGAGGGGATGGGAAATTTTGAAAACTTTCAAAATATTAAATCAATATAAATTAATTTTCAACTCTAGATAGGTACACCATGATTAATTTTAAATAATGGTTGAGTATGGGTAGAAATTTTCCCATGATATAATTTTCAGTTATGTTTAGGTCTCATTATTACCCTTATATTTTTGTTTTGACATTTATTTAATCCCTTTAACTCTTACTGTGAAAACAAGGATTTTTACTCTTTGAAGGTCAATATTGTTACTATAAAATGCCAAACTAACCAGAAATGAATAATGAATGAAATTTTCACCCATTTGTCAATATGTTTTCTTAAATTTATATTTCAAAAATAATTTATATCATTTAATAAAATATTATATATTTTAAAATATCATTAATGTCTATTTTGACACTATTCAAAACATGGACTTTTAAAAAATATCAACACACAATATAATTTTTTTAAAAACTTTTGTATATCCCTAATATGTCTTGGTCATCTATGAAACTCATGTATGACATTAATTACCTCATTTATAGTTAATTTAAATTTTTTAATATCATTTATTTGATATACCCATTACTTTAACAATTAGTACATCAACATTGCGTATGCCTTTAATGTAATAATTTAATTAATAAAAATTAATAATAAATTACCATGATGAAGTTAAATATTATTTATTTTAAATGAATATTTATATTCGAAGATATATTCTTAATAACCACATATTAAAAAGGTAATACTTATTAAAAATATGAGTTTGACATATTTGACATTCCTTAAAAGAAAATAATTTAAAAGGATTAATGGAATCAAAGTGTCTTCATGAGGTCATAAAATCACCCCGAAGATTTTTTTGGTCAACAATAATTCATAAAATAAAATTTGGACAAGTTTTAGAAGATTTTTATAATATTTATAATATTAATTTTACCATTAATTACCCAATTTAACCATAATCATGGTAAATAAAATTACTAAGTTTAGTATTCACATTGAAATAATAAAAGTGAAATATTTAGTAAAATTTTAGATTATAATTCCATATATGTAATATACCTTTCACAATTCCCTTAATATAATTTAATGAAATTAAATTAAAATCACTCATGCTGACGGGATGAAACAATGAGTTTTAGAAGATTTTTTTTCTCGAAATATTAAAATATGATTCTGTCCAACATCAATTTTAAATTGATTGCACTGAATCAAATTGGAATTATTTATTTTTAATATAAGTATTTATACTTTAAAATTAATTTAAAATATCATGTAACTATTTAAAAAAATTACATGAAAATTCAGTTTTTAATTCAAATATTGTATTTTTCATTATTTATCAAAAAATGAAACATATAAGAAAAATAAAAAAATTAAACAAACTTAAATTTTGATATTATGATTTAAAAAGAGAATTTTATTTTTTCAAATAAAATTTTCAAATGTGATAAAAATTAATTTTAAAACATGCTCACCATTAAAAGGTGAAAAAAACTGCACTTAGAACAATAAAACATTTTATGCTTAAAATTAGATTTTTCTTATCTAATGCACATAAAATTTATTGGTTGAATGTAAAAACATTTGAATATAATTAAATTTTAAAATGTGGTTAATACTGTTCATTATCACCATTTTACCATCCATGTTATAATAATTGTTCCTTGTACAGTTACCTGTGTGTTGCGTGCAATGTAAGCTATCAAAGTATTAAATTTAAAATGAGAAATACCATAAAATATTGGGGTGTTATTTATATTGTGAAATACTTAGGGATGATTTATTATTTTATCTGAGGTATTTTTCTAAAATCCCATATTGTGTGGTCAGAAAATGTTTTTAAAGGCTATTTTCTTTAAAAACAGTTAGTACCCATTTTGATTTTGAGGGAAATATTAAATAATGGATTTCTTTCTAAAATTTATTTTCAAAGCATGGGAGGGGTCATGCTTCCCTTTTGATGTATTTATTTTTAAATTTTTTCTATTTTAAAATGGATTTTCTAAGAATGGGATTCATTATGCTTCACTTGTAAAAAATAAAACTAATATATATTTTATTTTAAAATGGATTTTCAAATCATGAGAGTGGTTATACATCACTTGTGAATATGTTTAGTAAATTCTTTGTATAATTTATGTATTATTTATTAAGGACATATAATATGGGAATATTTTTTAAACATGGGCTTGGAGATAAACAAACCATTGTCCGTTTAGTACCACTAGGGATTTTAAACTAATGTAAGTGAGGTTATGGAAGCAATTTGGGTAGCATGATATCAAAAAACTATAATAGGACTTGGTAACATTAAGATTCACTCACTGACATAGTTTCCTTATTTTACTTATTATTTTATCTCATATTCAAGATCCAAAATATGTTTTATTCATTATTTTTCACTTTTTGATCATGTTTTATATGCTCACATGTCTATATTATGGATTTTTTTCTATAGACATGGTGCTACAAGACCATATTGTATTATATTAGATACTTTTGAGTGCCATGATTTAAATACTCACCATGATATTTTTGTGATATAGTTATTTTGATTACTTCCATCAGTTTTTCATTCCATTTTATTCACATATTATTATGGCTTAGAATATGGAATGTTATGATAATAAATGAAATAATTTTTTACAAAAATGTTTTCATATCGAGAATTATTAATAAGCTGATTATGTTTTAAAGCTAGAAATTAATGTTTAATATTGATATACATCGTATACATTCTCTGGTGGTATCATACTGACCTTTAGTTCTCACACCCTATATTTTTTCATTGGTCATTTTAGACTTAGTTTTATAGGTTACAGGTAAAGGGAAGGGCATCTTGTTCCACAGAAACTACTCTTGGTTTTCATGGTCAACCTAGCCATGTGTTTGACGAACATGTTATATGAGTACCACAACCCCGATAACCCTTCTGAAACCATGTTTCTAATAACTTAATGGTGTTTTATTCCCTTTATATGTACTTTAAAACTTAATTCCTCTTTCTGTATACTCCCCATATCCAAGATAACCCCCAAGGGAACCAACACATCCCAACGAGGATCATAACACATTACACTAAACAATAACACAAGGAAAAACATCAAAAAAATAATAAATCCTGACCACCTATGGTCACTCAAGTGACCTAAAAAATTATGACGATCAAGCAACTACTCACCATATACACATTGAGCTCTGGGAAGAGCTCCAATAAACCATAGAACTTGAACCGCACCCAAGAAATGGAATAAAAATTTTGTGTGGGAATGGCTATGATACCATTTTGTAATGAAATAATATAGTTTAACCTAAAACGTTACCCAGGATATCCTACCACATGGTGGAGGTCAACCATGTAACAAAAAAAGTCTCATGAATAACAAAAAAGGAGACAAACTGGAAAAATAAAATGAGAATGTAAAGTACACATCCATGATATATATAGGGATGTCCAAAAAAACTACTATGGTTTGGAACAAAATGCTACATGAAGAAGAATAGTTCTCTATGTGAAAATATTTCACCACAATCCCGAACCACTCTAAAGGTGATAAAAAACAAGAGAATCTACCATGCCATATGATGACCTTCCATATACCTATAACATATAAAACCAAGGCCACGAATTCTTAAAGGAAAAAATTAGGGTGTTTATACAAAATATTAGTAAGATACTGGTAAAAAACTACTTTGTGTATTATTTTATTGATAATAAATGAAATAATTTCTTCACTTTGTGCTAAATATATTCATTTATGAAATATTTGGGATTAGATCATTCATTTGAGAATTTGATGAAAATTCTAGTTTCACCATTTTAAAATGTACTGTAGTATTTTGAAGATAAATATTATAATATTTATTATTTGAACTTAATATTTTTTAATAGTGTTCCTAACATAATTTTATACATCTTTTATTCAGGACACTATAGCTAAAGAGTGCATTTGGATGGAGTAAATGGGCCATTAATTCAATTGTGGGATGGACTCGGCAGAGTGGACATGAGTTCTGTATTTAGCCTATAAAATCTTCATTCGTGCTTGGATCAGACCCAAATTTTGAGAGGAGATACATGACACATGTTCGCGCGGATCATCCTTCTATAAGGACAGCTGATTCACACGTTTTAGTGGTCAATGTGGCGGTGAAACTGGGCATAAAATATTTTTCAGAGATTCCCCATTCACACTTGAAACCACATTGAACCTAGCCTCCCCACCACTCTATAAATTGGTGTTTTTCTCATTTGGTACAGATGGGACGTGAATTGGGATGTTGAGGGAATATGAGAATTGGATCCACTCCAATTATCCAACCATTTCGATAAGGGTAGCTCTTTAAGCAAGGATCCCTTCAACGAAGCCTTCTTCTTCTCCTTCGTGTTGTAATGATTTTGTTTGTGTAATAAATTTCTTTGTACTTATTTTATTTCATATCTTTTCTTCTATTTTATTCATCTTTTTTCTTCTCTTAATCTTCCTCTTTATGCTAGAATTATTGAGTATAAGCGTTATTGGGTTATACCCATTATAAACTATTGCAAACGCAATTCGCTTCTACGATGATTACACCACCCATGAAAGAGTAGTCTTTTAGTAATCGATCTATCTCTTACCTTCTACATTCATTTATTTTGAATCAATGATATACTATAATTCACATAATATGATCAGTTAATTGAGTTTTTAATTTAATTGAAACTAAGAAATCAATTGAACAATTAACAGAAAAACAAGCGAGGACGAGATTTTGTGTAAATTTGAGAGTGCGAACTTAATCGGTTATACAAAACCATACGGGATCAATTTGTAGTGTTCAAATATAATCCCTAAACTGAATTAATTCTAATTTATAGAGGGGAAATGTGCCTTAATTTACCACTGACCATAAGATAATCTTAGAACATCAATCAAATGAGGGTGTTGTGATTGCATGTACCGAAGTTAGCCTAGGGTTAAATTCACTTCATCTTTATGGTAAGGTTAATTCTCGTAGGGTTCAGGGGTTAATAAGTTAAGGGATCATAATTAAGTGGATGTTAATTTAAATAATAATGATAAATAATTTATTGAATATGTAGAGTTAGATCAATTATGTCTTTTAAATATTGTCTGAAAAACCTCTTCTTGTTGTGTCATTTTAATCGAAATTCAATTTAAAACAAAAAACAAAAAAAATACAATCTTCTTATAAAAAACTTCTTCTAGATATATAAACTATAACCAACCCCCATACTTTCAAGTAGTGTTTTTATTATCTTTTATTTTATTTTTATAATAGCTCTAAGTAGTTTTTTTAATTCACTTAATCCTTTGAGTGACGACCTTGGTCAGCCACTCTGCTGTTCCTAATTACCCCAAAATTACACTAATCATTTGAGGGCGACAACGACAGTGCTCTTTCAAATTGTCACCGTTACCGGGGAGGAAAGTAATTTATTTAACCAATTATAGGTATTATTTTATTTTTCATTTAATTATTTTCTTCTCCTCTTTATTTCTTCTTTCCACTTTCTCAAGTTTTTTTCTTCTCTTACTCTCTTCTTTTATTTTTATCAGACCAACTCAAAGTTCTTTTATTTTTATTATGGCCCATTTTTCTTTATTTCCTTTTCATCTTTAATTGATTTATGACACGAACTAATCCCTAATATCTCTTAGATATTTACCCTGAGATTGAACGTATCCTTAAGGAACAAATCAGACATTCTCAGTCTACGGGAAGTTTCAACAATCAACCAGTTTTAGAATTACTCCAATATCAGAACATTGAAATTCGAAGAAATTCAAATTCAACCATAAAATAAGAACCAATGGCTGAAAATAATGGAACTGAACTTTATAGAACCATTCTATAATTGGTCGCACCTAGTATTAATTATCAACCAAATTGCATTGCATATCCAAATCTCGAATCGGACATTGAACTGAAATATAGATTAATTCAACTGCTTCCAAAATTTCATGGCCTCTCTAGTGAGGATCCTAATAAAAAATTACAGAATTTAATGTGGTTTTCTCAACCTTAAAACCAATAAATGTTTCTGAAGATCAAATCAAAAAAAGAGCATTCCCGTTCTCACTTGATGGAGCTGTGAAAGACTAGATGTATTATTTACAACCCGAAGATGTAACTTGTTGGAACGATTTGAAAAGTCTTTTCTTGTAGAGATTTTTCTAGCATAAAGGACCACTTCCATTCATAATGAGATCTCTGGGATAAAGCAAGTACAAGGGGAGTCAATGTATGAGTATTGGGAGCGATTCAAGAAGTTGTGTGTAAGCTTCCCACATCACCAAATCAGTGAGAAACTACTCATCCGGTACTTCTATGAAGGACTCACACCTATGGAGAGAAGAATGGTGGATGCTGCGGATGGAGGAGAATTGGTGGACAAGACACCAGTAGATTCATGTGTGTTGATCAACATAATGACCCAAAACTCCCAACAATTTGGTGATCGAGGTACACCACATGTCAGGGGAGTACATCAAGTAAGTACTTCTTCTCTTGAAAGTCATTTGATTGATACCAAGTTCGAAGAATTGAAAACTATGGTGAGGCAGATTGCTTTGGAACAAAAGACATCCCAACCCCCTCTTTCAAGGTCTTGTGGCATTTTCACTAAGACAAGCCACCCAATTTATTATTTCCCCCAACTACAAGAAACATAAGATTGTACAATAGTGTTTCTTGGGTGACCTTATCAGCATCAACAACCATATCCCTAGAAGAAGCTTGATTTTTTTGCACCAACATACAACCAAGGGTGGAAGGATCAATCTGACATGAGGAATGGCTCTGGACAACAACAAAGGCCACCCTTTCAAAAAAACTTCAAGCAGCCTCCTCCTTAACAGGAGGGTTTCCAAAAACCCCAAAGGATATTTGAAGCCCAAGAATCAACAAGCCAGCAACAAGGAAATCCCCCACCAAAGGAATATTCTAACACTAATGACCTTTTCAAGCAAATTGTTCTTAATCAATAGAATGAGCTAAATAGTCAAGGTTCAGAGGTGGGGGAGTTGAAGACTCAAATGAGCCAGATTTCCACCACCCTCCATGAACAAGTAATTAATAATTCTAGAAATCTACCTTCCCAACCCACTAAAAATCAAAGGGGTATGTCAGTGCCATCACATTAAGAAGTGGGAAGCAAACAAATGATGCTTCTCCACCTACAATTCCACTGAGATTCACCTCAACTCCAAAAAATCCCAGTTCCACATTAACTGATGAGAAAGCCAAGGAGAAAGATAAAGGTAAGAAAAAGATTAATGATGTACCTCATAAACCCCTTCCTTCCCCAAACAAGGTTGTTCAAACCAATAAGATGGCTGAAGAAGCAATGAAAAAGGAGGTTTTGGACACATTCTAGTGTGTGGAGATCAACATTCCTCTACTTGAAGCCATTAAGACAATTCCAAGGTATGTGAAATTCTTAAAAGAAATTTTCAACAATCGAAGAGGGATCAAGGGAAATGAAAGGATAAATCTTGGAAGTAATGTGTCAACACTCATGACACCAACTCTAGCAATGCCAACAAAGTGAAAGGATCCCGGGACATTCACAATCCCATGCACCATAGGGTAGTTACACTTTTCTAATGCTCTTTGTGATTTAAGAGTATTGGTTTTGATTTAATGTCAAAGAGAACTTCCACACCCATTTCTAAGGAATAAGCCTCTCTAAGATTTGATTTTGAAATGGAATCGTATTCTGATTTTGATCATGTGAACTCTAATTATGACATGGCTGTTGAGTATGTTGATGGATTTGATGCTTTATTCTCTAATTGTGATGATTTCTATTCTGATACTGATGCTCTTTGTGCACATATTTCAGTTCCTTCTATGTCTCCATCCATACAACACCCCCTACATTGGAACTGAAGCCATTTCCACCAAATATCAAATACTCATACTTGTTAAGTGGTGAAAAATTACCTGTTATCATTTCTAAAAATCTCCCTTTTGAACATGAATAAAAAATTTTGAATCTTTTTAGGGAGAACATCAGGGAAATCAGGTGGACCTTGGCTGACATATATAGTATTAGCCCCTCCATTTTCATGAATAGTATTCTTTGGGAGGATGTGGCTAAACCAGTGAGGCAACCATAAAGGAGACTCAATCCAACCCTTCTGGAGGTTGTTAAAAAGAGGTTGAAAAATTGTTCGAGGCAGGTATAATCTATCCCATTTCAGATTCTCAGTGGGTAAGTCCTATTCATGTTGTTCCTAAGAAAAGTGGTGTTACTGTTGTTAAAAATGAGAAAGATGAGTCAGTTCCAATGAGGGTACAAAACAGTTGGTGGGTGTGTATTTATTATAGGAAACTAAATAATTCCACTCACAAAGACCATTTCCCCCTCCCATTTATTGATCAGATACTTAAGAGACTAGCTGGGAAGACACACTATTGTTTCTTGGATATATTTTCTAGATATTTTCAGGTTCTTATAGCTCTAGAGGATTAGGATAAGGCTACATTAACTTGTCCCTTTGGCACATTTTCCTACCGAAAGATGCCATTTGGACTTTGCAACGCCCTAGGTACCTTCCAGAGATGTATGGTGAGTATTTTTTCTGATTTTATTGAGACCTTCATGGAGGTATTTATAAATGATTTTACAGTGTATGGGTCTTCATTTGACTAATATCTAAGTATTTTGGGAAAGGTGTTGAATCGTTGTATTGAGAAGAATCTGGTCCAGAACATTGAAAAGTTTCATTTCATGGTAGAGCATGGCATTGTCGTAGGGCATGTAGTGTCAAAATATGGGATAGAGGTTGATAGATATAAGATAGATATTATTTCATCCTTACCCTATCCTTCATGTGTGCATGATGTTAGATCATTCCTAGGGCATGTAGGATTTTATCGGCACTTCATCAATGATTTTAGTAATATTGCTCTTCCTATGTCACGATTACTTGAAAGGGATTATGATTTTGTGTTTGATGATTCTTACATGACTTCCTTTAATGAGATAAAGAAGTATCTGACCACTCCACCTATGATACAACCTCCATGGTGGGATATTCCTTTTGAGCTTATTTGTGAGGCCTCCAACTTTGCGGTTGGAGATGTCTTATCTCAGAGGGTGGAGGGATGTTTACATGTGATCTCCTATGCATTGAGGACACTAGAATCATCCCAATAAAACTACACAATAATAGAAAAGGAGTTTCTTACTGTCAAATGTTCTTTAGATAAATTCTGTTCATATTTATTGGGCTCTAAAGTAGTTGTTTTTTCTTACCATACAGCTCTGAGGTACCTCTTGAAGAAGCTAGATGCAAAGCCTAGAAAGATCCGAGGGATTATCCTTCTTCAAGAATTTGATATTGATATAAAGGAAAAAAAGGAGTCAGAAAATTTGGTGGCGGACCACATGATTAGGCTTACTCACACACTAGAGGATGACACCGTGGACCAGGAGCCACTTCAGGACACTTTCCTTGATGAGCATCTTTATTCCATCTCAGGTACGCATCCTTGGTATGCATATTTAGTTAACTATATTGTTGCCTCTAAAATCCCTGCAAATTTAAAGAAACATCCAGTACAAAAATAAAAAATTGAGTCTCGGTATTATGTTTGGGATGATCCATACCTTTGGCACTTGTGTAGTGATCAAGTTATTAGGATGTGTGTTCCTGATCATGAGTTGGATTCTGTTTTACATATTTGTTATACACTTGCTTGTGGTGGATACTTTGGACCCCAACGGACAGCTAGGAATGTTTTGGACTCTGGATTATATTTTCCTAGCTTATTCCAAGATGCCCATGTGTTTTGTAAGTCACGCTCTCATTTCCAACACACTAGGAACATTTCTAGGAGATATGAGATGCCCCAACAACCCATACTAATCTGTGAGATTTTTGATGTATGGGGCATTGTTTTATGGGTCCTTTTCCTAGTTGATTTGGATTTTTGTATATTTTAGTTGCTGTTTATTATGTGAGTAAATGGGTGGAGGCTAAGGCCACAAGGACTGATTATTCTCAGGTTGCTGTGGACTTTGTCAAAGCACAGATTTTTTGCAGGTTTGGAGTACCAAAGGACATCATCAGTGAGCAAGGGACACACTTCTGCAATTGGAATTTTGCTTCCCTCCTTCAGAATTATGGGGTTACACAAAAAACATCGACACCATACCACCCCCAAAAAAATGGCCCGGCTGAGGTCTCAAATCGTGAGTTGAAACCGATTTTAGAGAAAACTGTGCAGCCAAATAGGAAGGATTAGAGCAAGCACTTGGATGATACATTTTGGGATTATAGGATAACAAAAAAGACACCCATTGGTATGTCCCCATTTCATATTGTTTTTGGGAAAGTGTGTCATCTCCCCGTGGAAGTTGAGCATCAGGCTTATTGGGCTATAAAGAAATGCAACATGGATTTTGCCCAAGATGGAATCCCAAGGAAGCTGCAAATTCAAGAGCTTGAGGAGACTCTATTGTCTTCATAAGAGAACTCAAGACTCTATAAGGAAAAATCAAAAGCAGATTATGATTTAATGATCCAACAAAAGGAGTTTCATGTTGGATATAAAGTCCTTCTCTACAGTTCACGACTGAAGTTGATGCCTGGTAAGTTGCGTTCCAGATGGTTAGGTCCTTATATTGTGACTAATGTTTTTCCTTGTGGTGCCATGGAGATCACACAAGAGGGCATATGAAGTAGATTTACAGTCAATGGGAAACGTTTGAAGAGATAAATTGAGGGACTTCCTATTGATGTAGTGGATTTTATCACACTACATGACCCCATCATCACTTGAGCACATCAGGCTGTTCCTAACCCTTCAACTTTTTTATTCTTTGTCCTATTTAAAATTATACATTTCATGTTCTTATATCATCTCATGGGTTCAAATTGAGGAAAATGCAATATTTTAAGTGTGGTGGGGTGGGGGGGGGGGGGTAACCTTTTAGTTTAGTAATTTCAATTGTTTTCCAGTTAAAAAACAAATCAAAAAAATTGTGTGTTTTTCAAATTTTGTGGGTATATTTTTTTCAATGTTCTATGTGTTTTTGAAACTTTGGAGCTGAAATGATTCTCAACAACCATTTTGAAATCCATATCAATAAGTGGAAAAATTTATCCCTTGAAACTAAGCTTAAATAAATGTTCAAATGACTTTGTTTCAAGTTCAAATATTTAGTAATTTCATGAAAAGTACACTGAATTTTGAATCCCATGTCACATATATCTGTCTTTATATTTGAAATCACTTTCATGTGACGCTTCTGAACCAATATTTTCATATTATTTACATTCACCTCACTTCTTAAGAGAACATAAACCATTCTTGATTTAACCAGAATTTTATTTATTCCTATAAAAACTTGAGGGTTTGAGGTACTTATGTTTAAATGAATGAGGATTTTGTTTGGTATTAAAGCCCCTATTTCAAAGAATCCTTTTTATAATGTCCTACCTTGAACATTTAATCCTTTTATCCCTTAGAATCCATGCATAGACTATTATTTTATCCACATTACAAGCCAATTTTCCCTATCCAACCATCTCTTGAAGTGAAATTGCATAATCTAGTTGAGTTTAAGTGTGGGGGAAGTTGTCTTGTGTTGTGCTACCACATTTTGTGATACTTTGGGTGAAAAATTAAATTTTGAAGAGATGTTTTTGCTGCTGAAGAAAAAAATTATATTGAAAGCTTTGCCTTTCTGGATCTTTCATGATAAAAGATGTTGTGCCTTTCTAGAGCTTGTAATAGAGGGGGAAAGTTGTGCCTATCTGAATATTTTAATAAAATCATATTTAAGAAGATTGATATTTTCACTACTGAAATGTTGAATGGTGTGAAAATTCCTTTATTTTTCATGAGGATGAAAATGAATCAACGCTATGTCGATTTAGGAGGAGACCATATTTAAGTGAAAATTAGATTAATGCAATTTTTCTTCAAAAAGAGTCAAGCCCTCCTCATTCAGCCTCAGAATTTTTCACATATAAATCGTACCAACCGAAAGCCACAGAACAACCCTAAAAATTCCTCATGATAAACATATTTCCTTGACTCACATCGGGTAGCAATGTAGGAATTTATCAAGTCTATGGGGACCCTTGTATGAGTTTTTATGAGAAAGACATTGCAAAAAAAATTTGTGTGATAAGAGAAAATTCAAGTGAGGTAAGTGTTTTGTGCATGGGAGGATAAATAAAGTTGAAATATATTGAGTGATATAAATGAAGAAATTGAAATAATGTTTTTATGAGGCATGATATCTTTTGGTTCTTGGTGTGTAATGGTTTGATATCAAGGATATGTGTTTTAAAATTGGTTTTGATTTGATATTGATGTTTACTTGATATGTGGTTTTGCCCAGGAGTGCAAAAGGGTAAGTGTGGGGGATTTGATAAAACACTATTTTGTTGAACATTTTGTTGATAATAATGGATATAATTTCATCACATTGTGCTAAATATATTCATTTATTAACTATTTGGGATTAGATCATTCATTTGAAAATTTGATGAAAATTCCAGTTTTACCCTTTTAAAATGTACTGTAGTATTTTAAAGATAAAAATTTAAAAATTTATTATTTGAAATTAATATTTTATTCCGGTGTTCCTAACTTAATTTTATACCACTTTTATTCAGGACACTAGAGCTAAAGAGTACATTTGGATGGAGTAAATGGGCCATTAAGTCAATGATGTACTGGACTGGGCAGAATGGACATGGGTTCTATATTTGGGCCATAAATTCTTCATTATTGATTGTGTTAGGCCCAAATTTTAAGAGGATCTATATGAGATATTATTGCACGGATTGTCTTTCTATCAGGACAGCTGATTGACGCATTTTGGTGGTCGAATTGGCAGTGCAATTTGGCATAAAATATTTGGCCGAGATTCTCTATTCACACTTGAATGAACTTTGAACCTAGCCTCCCCACCACTAAATAAATTGGTGTTTTTCTCATTTGGTATGGTTGGGACGTGCATTGGGAATTTGAGGGCAGAGGAGAAGTGGATCCACTCCAATTCTCCAACCATTTCAATAAGGGTAGCTCTTGAAGCTAGGATCCCTTCAACGAAGCCTTCTTCTTCTCCTTCGTGTTGTAATGATTTTCTTTGTGTAATAAATTTCTTTGTACTTCTTTTATTTCATCTCTTTTATTCTGATTTATTCAACTTTCTTCTTCTCTTAATCTTCCTCTTTGGGATGGAATTCTTGAGTAGAAGTGTTATTGGGTTATACCCATTATAAACCGTTGCAAATACAATTTGCTTTTACGATGATTACACCACCCATGAAAGAGTAGTCTTTTAGTAATCGATATATCTCTCACCTTCTACATTCATTTATTTTGAATAAATGATATAATGTAATTCACATAATATGATCAATTAATTTATTTTTTAATTTAATTGAAATTAATAAAATAATTGAACAATTAACACTAAAACACGTGAGGACGAGATTTTGTGTAAATTGTGAGAGTGCGAACTTAATCGGTTATACAAAACCATACAGGAAAAATTTTTAGTGTTAAAATATAATCCCTAAACTGAATTTATTATAATTTATAGAGGGGAAATGTGCCTTAATTTACCACTGACAATAAGATAATATTAGAACATCAATCAAATCAAGGTGTTGCGATTGTATGTTCCGAAGTTAGCCTATGGTTAAATTCACTTCATCTTTGTGGTAAGGTATTCTCGTAGGGTTCGGGGGTTAACAAGTTAAGGGATCATAATTAAGTGGATGTTAATTTAAATGATAATGATAAATAATTTATTAAATAAGTAGAGTTAGATCGATTACGTCTTTTAAATATTGTCTAAAAACATCTTCTTGTTGTGTTATTTTAATCGAAATTCAATTTAAAACTAAAAACAAAAAAAATACAGTCTTCTTCCAGAAAAATTATTCTAGATTTATAAACTATAAACAACCCCCATCCTTTCACGTAGTTTTTTATGCTCTTTTATTTTATTTTTAGAATACCTCTAAAAAGTTGTTTTAATTCACTTACTCCTTTGAGAGATGACCTTGGTCAGCCACTCTGCTGCACCAAAGTACCACAAAATTACACTAATCATTTGAGGGTGCCCACGACAGTGCTCTTTCAGACACTAGATGAGAATCTATACAATTTCTATTAAAATTAAATATCTAGTTCTAGATTTAAAACATAACTAATTTATTAATCCATCTATATATGGAAACATTTTGTAAAACATTCTTTCATTTCATACCATAAAATTCCATATTTAAATCCATATGAATATGAATTTAATAAATAATGATAAATAAATGGAAGAAATAAAAAAACATATCTAAAAGATATATATGGATATTATATAAATTATTTTAGAAAAAAGTATCCAAGGTAATGCAATCTAGGCTGGGATCACCATATCCATGGGCCCACAACCACAAGATAAACATGTGAGTATATAAAAAATGTTACCCAAGTGAAACCATCAAGAAAAAAAACACTTGTGATTGAATATATGGGATAAAATAACAAGGATGATAAATATACTAAATGATCAAGTGAATCATAATGATACCACATCATGTAACATTTTTTCAATACCGACATCCTAATTTTCTACCAAAACCTCATGAGAACCTATTTAAAATACTTATTTGTAATAGACACACTAATGTTTGTTTATGTCGAAGCCCAATGTTTACAAACATTCCCCTACTCCATGTTTTCACAGAACAATATATAAATCATAGTCACAATTTACTTAACATTTTCACAAGTGATGTATCACCACTCTCATGATTTGAAAATAAATTTCAATATAAATATAATATATGAACAAAATTTTCAAAAGAAAAGCATAAACACTACCATTATTTTAAAATCCATTTTAAAATAGAAATAATTTTTCAATGAAAGTTTCAAAAGTGAAGCATCACCACTCCCTTGCATTGAAAACACATTTTTAAAACAAATCTATTATTTAAGGTTTTCATAAAACTCGAAAAGTGCATAAACTATTTTTAAACGACAACCCCATTAATGTTTTTTCCATCCACTTGAGATGTGACTTTAGAACCTAGCTTCACATAAAATAATAAATCAACAAGGAAGATTTGAGAATAGTGAATAACATTTCTTAGTTTATCACCAGTGTGTAGAGACCCCAACGATAGGAAAGGTCAATGGATTCCTAACACATAATAATCAAGTGAAGAGTTTAGGATTTGATGTTCATGGAAAAAAAATCTTTACCTATTCCTATTAAATTCCTAGTAGAGAATAATGGGAAATGATCAAAACTCTTTTCTAGATAATTATTTATAATATATATCAACATAAGTTTGAATATTTTAAATAAATAAAACACAATAAGTTCTATTTCTCATCACTTAAAACAAAGAATTAATTACATAAATTAATTTTATTTTTAATCGATTCATAACTGTTGAGAATTTTAAAAACGCATAAAGTTACTATAAACATTAAAAAATATTAAATAATTGAGTTCCCATAATTTTTTGGCTTTTACAATGGATTTATATCATTACAAGGTCCATATGAAGAATAAAAAATTGGAAAAGCATTATTTATTTGTTTTTCTCCCAAAAAGAGCACTGTGTAAGGGTAACATAGTTTTTGCCTAACAAAAAACATAATTTTCGTATGAGGTACTGAGTTACCCTTATGTTACTATTATAGGGAACATAAAACCATTTCAAAAAACTAGTTTACCCTTACATAACTTTGGATTACCCTTATATAAGTTTGGATTACCCTTACGTTTGTCTAGATCACCATTATGTATGTCTAGATTACCCTTATAAAAGTATGGATTAACCATACCAAAGTCTTAAAACTAGGAATATTCCCAAACATTAGTCTAGGAAGACCCTTATGCAGTTTCTGTAACTAATGGGATAACCTTATACAAAGAAACAACTTACCCTTACAAAGCCTTTAGAAACAATGACTGACCCATATGCAGGTCATCTGCTACATTTACGAAGCACATGGAAAACTAAGGGTTACCCTTATACAACTCAAGTATGCCACAAATTACCCAATCATAGATAAACGAAAACACAACTTACATTTAGGTTTTTCATGTAAATGGGGTCCTACCATTATATAACCAATTTAAACTCTCTTTTACTCTTATACATCAATATAAATTACTCGTGTGTATAGGTAGAAGTATACTTTTTGAAGGACATATAATATACATAAGGTTTAAAAAATTAACCTATAAAATTATAAAATTTTTCTTAGAAAAAACACAAAAATTAAAACCATAAGGGGATTATAATATAAAAAAATGAGATTATTGTAAAAATGAGAGTGTTATAGTTCAACATAAGAAACTATATAATAAATAGAGCATGAATAATATGGTATAGATTCACAATAGTAAGATATTAAATATAACAAATTCTATAAATGGGGAATATATACATGGATTAAGTAACTTTATAAATAATCACATAGATAACAATAACTGGGTTCATAATGATAGAATGCATAATTTTGTGAATCATAATCATACTATCAATGCCTCATGATAATACATCATACATGAATAGGTATGGTGTATGTAAAATACCAAAACTAGCGTGTCTCATGAGACTCAATGATGCATCAATGGGAAATAACAGGACCCTAACATCACTTACTAAGACAAATACATTAATTATATATAAGGGGTGAATAAAAAATCAATACATAATGAAAAAAAGTTCATATCGAAAAGCTATAATTTTAAATATTAATATTTTCCCTGATAAATAATTATGAAAACATGATAATAACACTTACAAAGAAATATTTTGGATTGTGTTAATATTCAATATCTCGAGAAAATCATAATATTTATCATAGTTGAAATTATATTTGATGGATCTTTGGAAAATTTATTGAGTAAAATGAACTTTTCTTTTTAATATAACTTATTTAAAACTTAAAAATTTCTAGAATATTTTGAAAAAAAATTCATTGAAAAGTTCCATGAAAACTTGTAAAGGAAGGTTCAATGAAAATATTATTCAAAATTGTTGGAAAATCCATTCTTGTAGTAAGAATTAAAAAAAATATTCCATTCATATCTTTGTAAAAATGTGATTCATTTAGAAAATGAAAAGAATATTCCTTTTAAACATTTTTCTAGAAATTAAAAAAGGGGTAAAAATTACGCAATTAATTGTTGAAGAATAGTAATAAAATTATTGAAAACATTTTAATGAAAATATAGACATGGAAGAAAATATTCCCAACTGAGTTGAAAAAATTGGTTTTCCTTAAAGAAAATCTTTATGACGTTTGAGTACATAAAGATATGAAAATGAAATTAAAACTTGTAATTTATAAAAATAAAAATATTATAAGAAATGATATGAGTTCAAAGATATAAATATCATATAATAAACCCAATGGAAACTTAAATATAAATAATTCTAAATAAGAATGAGATTGTGAAATAAACCCTTATATAGAGCATAAATTTTCTCTTATGCAACTTTAAACTCCTATATAATGAATTTAAATTTATGAATATTATATATGATAATCAAAAAAATACTCATAAAAAAATACATGGGTACTATAGTGACGATTGTACTAGAGTAACTACTATAGTAACATAAATACTGATGCAACAATTCTTACCAGAGGGTCCTTTTGTCTAAAAAAATAAGCCTTTAGGCCTAAAACTAGGGCGTCTATGGCCCAAGGATTACGAGTTATACTATAATCAAAATTAATGGATTCTAGGTCTACAAACCATGTAATGGGTCTCCTATACCCAAATAAAAAGAGGTCCTTGGTTTCTATTAGAAAATTTTGATTTGATTCCAACTTTAAAAAGAAGATAATTATTTATAATCATCCATGAATGATCGATATTAAAAATGAACCACATTGCTTCGTAAAGGTGGTAGTCTATATATATGCACAAGCAACAATTTCATTTTTAATGGGTGTAATGGTATAAAGTTAAATGACATCTTATATTTAAAGAAAAATAATTATTCTATATATATATCATATACTCAATAGTTATATCTTTGTAACCATACAAGTAAGGTGTTGAAAAATAAATTACAACACTACATGAAGATGATATTAAATACATATGTAGGAGCAATGTTTTCATTTTACATAGGATGGAAAATAGGAGGAAAATGGTATTACCATAATCATAATAAAAAATTATTAAATTGATGATAATAGATTAATTATTTTAGTATTGTTATAATAGATTTTTATGAAGTAGAAAAATAAATAAATTTTAAACATGAGTGTAAAGACAATTACCTCTACTTTGAGAGGCCTCCTTTGGTTTACACCTAAAAACTTCTTAGAATATAAGATTATGAATGCATGGATGGAATTTTAGAAGTTTTTCAGTTAGGTATCTTCCAATATAGATGATAAACGTTTGTTAACAAGAGAGGAGAAGAGTTTCCCTTCTATAATTGATGGGAGGGACACATATGAAATTACTCCGAATATTTAAATAATATTAAGTAATTTTCTTGTGAATGTGGAATAAAAATTCAATGAATTAAAGTACAGATAATATAGGTTCATAATATCTTCGGAACATAATATTTAGTCTTGTATTTTTTGTAGTTTTTTACCCTTATATCTTAGTTAAATCCCTAATAAACCATTTTTAACCCTTATCATGGTAACAAATTTTTACTATTTTTCTATTCATGATGACAAAAAATTATGTTTAAATTATTAACCAATATCAATTATTAATATTAAAAATATTAAATCTATTTTATATGGTTAAATTTTTATGATTGGTAGTAATTAATTTTAATATAAGTATTCAAAATGTATCGAAAACTATATTTATAAAATGTGTGTTTTAAGTTTAAAAATAATATTACAAAAAATAAAGTATATTGTCGATTGAAATGGAATTAATTATATTATTTAAAACAAAAGTATACTTATTTCAATTTCTAACAAAAACTAAACAAAAATTAACCTTTCAAATACTGTATTAAAATTGAAAAATTAAAAAAAATTTCATTTGAATAGAAACATTACATAGATTTCTAAAATGTTAAGAAAATGTTTCTAAGCTCCAATTTTTTTATATAAATTATATTAAGTCTTAAATATATATTTTTTCTATCAATTTTTTTTACAATAATTGATTTTATTATTATATCATTATAATATCTTAAAAGTGAGAGTTTTTAAAAAATTGATATTTTCACTATTCACACAAAAAGTAACTATTTCCGCAAAATCTAGAAAAATTACACTATGATAATTATGACATGATTTTTTTTAAAATAATCATTTCAAAAAATTATAACTATAAAATTCATAAATAATATTTTAAATCACATTCATGAATAATTTTACATGAACTGTGCTATTGTTCCTCAAGAAAGAAAAACGTACTCTAATTAAAGTTCGAGTGCAACATGGAAGAAACAAATATTCCTTTATATGGAATAAGGATAAACCAAAAATCTGATATTTGACTAGTCTAAGAAAAAATTGATTAACCTTTTTTAATGTGTATTATAACATGAAACTAAGGACCTTATTTTGAATGAATTATTATAAACCATAAAGTATGAAAATATAAAATATTTAAATAATTCAGTACTATAAAAACAAGACTTAAACTGGAAGTTTTGAATATGGAGGCAGTAGTGATCACCTCAACAACAAAGAAGATTTTTGATGATGTCTAGTTGAGAGTGTTTCAGTGATGATAAAAAAATAATAGGCCATAATACTATTTTACACTAATAAAAAATTCTATTTATTACATATACTAGTTCCATCAAGTTATTTTTATAGAGTTTATTTATAAAAAACATCATCAAAGATGATAACTACATGTAAAAAACATTAATATTCAGGATCATTCAATTCTTCTTTTCCCATAGTAGTTGTTACACATGAGAAACCAATGAAGTACTTAAAATTTGTTACATTCTAATTTTCTAGATAATGCTTCAAATGTAATTTCACATATAATGTTCATGAATAACATAATTAATCTTCTTGATAATTTATCTTGTATCACTGTAAACAAAAAATTCAAATTATCTAGAAAAATATTTATATATGCTCCTATCCATATGATTTTAAGTTAATATAGTACAAAACACATCCAAATTAATTTTTATTGGATCAAAATAATTAATAAGTAATTAATAATTAACTAAATCAAGTATAAATATCAACATAAGAATACATTGATTCGAAATTTATAAAAATAATAAAAACAAACACATTTTTAGATTTTAAAAAAATCTATTAATTCATACAAATCATGCACAACATTGATATCCCGTAAGACATTCCATTCCATAAGACATCCCCACATGACTTTTTTCTTAGGGATATTTTGAGGTTTCCAAAGGCTTTATATCAAAGTATGAATTTATATTACATAAGAAATTTATAATGAATATGAATTTATATTTCATAAGAAATTTATAATGCATATGAATTTATATTTCACATGAATTTATATCCCATTCATTTGAATTTTTAGGAATATGTATTACTTTAAAGTCCATGTATGAATTTATACCTAGGAAAATATATATTTCATCAGAATTAAAGTTCATTATGTATGAATTTACTTCAGTAAATGTAAGACATTTATTTAACCATTTGGTAATACCTTCACTTTTATTTCATAATAAATTTAATATAGCATGAGATTTTAAATATAAAATACATGTATGAATTTCAATTCAGATGTATGAATTAATACGATATTTGATTTTTTATAAGTCCATATGAATTTGTACTATCTGTAATTTCAGAAAACGTTGAACGTAAGAATTTTAAATTCTAACACATAATATTACCACAATAAGACCAGTAAATAAAAATTCTAATAATTAAATATTAAATAAATAAATAATATCCAAAAAAGTTAATTAAATAAATACTAAATAATTCCATGAGAAAATATAATATTCCTCATATTAAAACTTTAGTGTTTGATTCATTACCCTATTCACATTGTTGCAGATTTTTATTAGAAATAGGTTAATAAGACACAAAAAAAATTTAATGAACAACCCAAAATATAACTAAAACAATAATAATTTAATATACGGGTAAAATATGCTTAAAAATTTCCTTCACTAATTTTAGTGGGAATAATATATTAGTTTTTTAAATTATGAAAAAAATTGAGTGAAGTGGAATGAAGTCACTTAAAAGATATTGGTCAAAATGTCAAAAAATTAATATTTTGATATATTTGATTATGGTTTATAAAATTCTAAATAATTATAAGTGTTAAGAAGTATAATATGGTATTTTTCAGGATTAACGTAAATATAAAAATTTCATATTTGTGTCTCATGTTTTAGAAAATGAATAGCCTTTATTTATTTTCTAATTCCTTAAAAATATTAATGTTTTAAAATGTTTTTGTGATATGAATATTGTGTATGCTTAATTTATGAGATAAATAAATTCTAATAGTTTATTATTCCATGATATAAATTATTGGCTTGACAACATATGTTTTAGTTTTCATCTATATTGACATTGATTTTTAATTAATGTTATAATCTTGATTATGGTTGTCGAATATAGTTTGTACATATTAGTTTTTATAGTTACTATGAATTAGATTTTCTCTTGATCAAAGTATCCTAGTGTTGAGGGACATTGGATATAACTTTCCCCTTGATTGGAGGCATATTCCTTGTACTATAAAGGTGGGTTTAACTATCTATGGATGAAGGCTTACACATGTGGAGAGTACCAATCTCATATAATTCTATACAATCTCATAAAGTGTTCTTGTTCATTATAGACATGATTCATTAGGATATATTTGAAAATTACTGATTTCTATATTTGCATCAGTAAAATAAACTTGTGTGATGTGTAAAGAGTTACATAATAGTATGAAATTAATATACTAATTTGGTAGATGAAATAAGGATTCCAAAACTAAATCTTTAGAGGCTACATAATTGAAGGAATAAAACCATAGATAATAAATGTTTCATGTGATATAGTAGTTATAAATTTTGATAGTCTTGTTCTGTATCTTAAATTGGTAGGGATTAATGAAAACCCTATAAATACTAAGTATGATATTCTATCCAAAGTGGTTCATTTTAAGACCTTGATCAGTCAGTTAGTTAAGTCACACCAAATCTAGGTTCCCATGGATTATATTTTGTAAGGAAATAAATTATTGGATGCTGGTAGGAGTGGACAATTCAAGAGGGGGAGATTGAGTTTTCAATAAAATTCATGTTTAAAAACAATTTAATAATTAAATCACCTTACATGAAAAAAAACCAATTAACCAAAACCATATAAATATACAATTTTATTTTTCCAATATCATATCAATGTTGGACCAATTCATAGTTAAAGTAATATTTGAAATTGATTAATCTTTTAAAACAAAATTAATTGACCAAACACATTACATAGAATAAAATTTAATATTAACTATGAAAGTAAATTTTTGATATATATATATTTTTAAAAAATATAGTTTAACACATTTAAATAATGAAAAAAACTAATAAAATACACAGTGGAATTTAAACAAGAGGATCAATCTGAAGCCAAGGCCTGATCCCCTCAATTTTTCAATCACCCACTACCAAGAATTTTACTAAAAGTACTTGATTCCAAACATGGATATGGTTTTAAAGGAAACAATACACAAAGATATACATGTAAAAATCCTCTTCTACAATTATATGTGGGATGAATATGAGTACGTGTCACACCTGACGTCTTCTACAATTTTCATGGGTACAAAAATAATGAAATTTGAGTGGGAGTGTTGATAAATCTCTAGTTAAGCATAAGAGATTGTGTTTTGTAGATAAATAGATTAAAAATAAACACAACTAAAATATAAATCATAAATATAATGCGTACATTATTAGAGATGGGAAAAAATGATCTTTCTCGATCTGATAATCTTTAGATGTTTGGAGGTCTTTGAATCTGTGTTTGTAAGATGCTCGAACATGTGTCAAAAAATGTTTAGGAAAATAGATTCTGTGAAGGTATGGAAAATCCTTTTGTTTTCAATCAGTTTATGTCCATAATCATTCCACCCAAATATGTATTAATGAGTCATCTTTTCAAAGAATATTAAATTCAAAATTCTTTACTCGTGTATCATTATAATGCACATGAGAGAGTTCTTCTGAATTTATATTACTCCACATCTAATTATCTACTAGAGAATAATGATAATATAACATGAATCCTTATACTCATCACAAAATCATGAAAAGTATGAATTATTATCTAATTCACCCAGGGAGTAGTTTATGAATAAATATTCTTAAATACATGTGATAATGACAGTATTATATTCCTTAAACATTATGTTGGAAAAATTAGATTTTGAAATTAACTTGGATAGTAATGTTAACCCTATAGAGATAAGTCATCTTGGAAGTAGAATCATGAAGTGGTAGCATAGATCAGTGGTAGATCATCTCAGTAGTAGATATGATTAGTGGTATATCTAACTGGTGGTGGAATAGGTAGGTGGTAGATCTGAATGTAGGTAGATATTACTGGTAGTAGATTTGATTGGTGGTTGATCGGATTGGCGGTAGATCTTTCTGGTGGTAGAACTGTTATAGTAGAATATCATACTAGTGATATATTTTACATGATGGTATATCTATCTAGACATATATCTATATATTTTTTAATGTCTTAACAGATGATATATGTCTCTATTGGAAGATGTTCCTGACGGTAATATGTACATTGGTAGATGTTTAGCGATATCACACCATAATTGATGGTATATTTTTTTTAACTAATTGTAGATCCACACCCACCCTATTTTGTTCATAATTATACTATAAAAATATTTACTATAATTAAACAATAACCTTGTTAGAATCATAACAAACAAGATTTTTATCATTAAAATATAGACTTGTTAACAACATCTCACCATTTTGATGATAAAAAATCATTGTATTTATAAACATGTATATAAAAACAGATAAAAATATAAGTATAGATAATTATGAATAATGTACTCCTTAACATTTAAAATCATTGATGTGAAATTCCTCTTAACATTTTAAATCATTATTGAGATAACTACCATCATAAATTACATTCAATTATACTCCCACGTTTTGTATTTTCAAAAAGAAAAGTCAATAAAATAAAAGCTATAGAGATAAAAAATATGCTATTTTAATTAGATATAAATTTAAAGATATTACATCCCAAATATAAATAAATTAAAATGAATTCCTAATAAAAAACTAAAATCAATCATAACTACTATCCATCTAATGGGAAAAAGGAACCACTGGATACTTTCCTTTTTTAGTAACTAGTGGTATAGAGGTAGAGGTATAAGGTGTATATTTAGGGTGAGAAGTAACCTGATCAAGATAGGCCTGAGATGAAAAAAATTCAATAAAAAGTGTCTTAAAAAAAGGTTGAAATTATATAGGAAGTAGTGTTGAAGATGGTGAAGTGGTGATAGTAGATAATGGTATAACCTCGGGTGCCACTACAGCAATTCTAGAGGAATAAATAAATAGTTTCATTAACTGAACAAAACATGTGATAATGTTTCCACTATGATCTATTCCATTAAATAAATCCTTATTCTCTTCTATGAGAATATTGATAAAAGGGGAAAAAATCTTGAGATGATTCAGTTTAGACTTGAACTACAAAGTCAATAGAAACATTCATAGATTCTCATCAAGAAACATAAAGTGAGAGTTTAGCATATTCTTTATATAAATCCTTGAAAGGCAATATTTAATTTCTTTCATTATAATATTTCTTCCACTACTAGCCTCATTCAATAATTCTTTAACCAGCTAATAAACATTCTCACAATGTGCATTTATCTGAGAAATTGACTCTTGATGAGTTGTAGAAATATCACTAACGAAATCACGTTGTTACTCTCAAACAATAGAAAGAATCATATCTACATCAACTAAATAAGGAGTGTAAGGTAGAGTATCATGACCCCCTCCACAAAAAGATACCACAATGAGTGGAGAGTTATGGTGACTTCCTCAGCCTTTCCACCAGTAGGCCCCAGGTTAGAGAATAACACTGAGGGTATAGTAAACCTGAAAATGGGAGGAATTACCCTCTTAGAGAAACATGTGGAAGAGAGTTATAAGAAGGATATAAAAACCAAAACCTAATCATACATATATATAAATATATAAAAAACACAAGAGTAAATATGAAATATCATACGACACTAAGAAACTAAAAGAAAACTACATGTACCAAAAAGATAAAAATAGAAGCGACCACGAAGCCCAAGCAACTCTTACTAAACCCCGAGATAGTAATATCTAGATCCATCACCAACCAACTTCAACAGAATGAGAAAATAGTTTATATGTACATAATATGAGTATAATAGTATACTTAGTAGGATCCTCCCTAGAGAAACTTGTTCAAAAGATAAATAAAGAATGAAAAATCAAAGTCAACACCATTGAAACTAACTCGTCACCTAAAAAGTTATACTATGTTCCCCACATCACCATGACTTTCTCTCACCTAGTATCACATACAGAAGAGAATATAATAAAATAATAAAACATCAATGGTAGCCTACTCTCACTTCCTCACCAACTTAGTGCTCTACCAGAACGTCACACGTCCTGAGAATCTCTCTCCAAAAGTAATCCATCCAGAAAACACCTATGCATGGAAACACAACATGCACCTCGTGAATCACATAACAACACCATCCCATATCACAAACCAAATTGTAACCAAGTAGTTTTCAGAATCCACTAAAAACCGTATGATGTATATTAACCATCGGGTATTATAGCTTAATCCATTACTGCCCATACACTGATTAAGTAGCTTAATCCATCATATCCTATACATACCATTCCTGTAATAATCCTCTAGATACTATATTTGGTAATGTAATTTTTTTTAAAAATCACTACCCATCAATGCCCTGTACATACATATATGGGAAAACTATCCACCGTTTATACTATCACAAATAAGTAACAATAGAATAGAGAGGGGCTAGAGGGGGTATCCATCCATCCATCCTCCCACTGGGATGTTGGGTAAATCACCCTCTAAGAGTCCATTGGTTGTCAGTTTCTCTAACTGACATGGGTGGGGAATATTATTAAATCACAAAATATGCATGATATAATGTAGACCAAACACACACTATGGGTGTTACCTAGTCTTTGAATCAACTAAAAATAATGTCACTCAGACTCATAGATTCCACTACTAAGACCAGATATCTTATAAGAACACAATAATAAAAAAGAGCTACAATAATTACTTCTTTTATTTAAGAAATTCATGTTATGTTATGGAGTTCATTATCCATTAATTGACCATTAACATTATTCCATATTAAATTACATTGAATTAAATTATAGAGTAATTTAATGTACATTTCCTCTAGAAATAATACAAACAAAGGACTTGATTTATCAAGATTAACGTCATTTAGGAATTTTCATTCCAACATCAAGAAACCCAATGGGTTTAATATTTATTATATCATTATAAGAATAATTCATTATATAGGTACTCTAAGAAAACCATACTAGGCTATGACTAGGAGAAAACATGCAATCATGCACATTCAGATGCCTTATTATGTAGACAATGGAATGTAAATAAAACAAGAAACTTTCCATCATCCATTAAATAGATTCACAAGAGATCATACCAGCTCTGCATATTACATCAATGGGTAAGCCTTATTTTAATATGTTATATCACCTCCTATTCCCTCCCCAAACCCCACATGCATATATCGATGTATATGTCTGTCACATGCATTATATTATGCAACATTATCTGGACTTCTATGACCACATACCAAAATATCCATCAGAGGCTAATCCATACCAGGATCACATCACATCTGGGCCTCCCCACCACAAATCAAACAATACCCCTTTAGGCTCAGCTATACCTGGAATATCACAAGGAATGTACGCAAATGAAATCATATTATATAAGAAACAAACAAGAAAAAATTCAGATTCTATGCCCTCATACCAAGTCATTCAACCTTCACAAGAAAAAAGATCTCTCAGCATAAAAATAAAGAACTCATCCTTCTCAAGCTACGAGATACTAGAAACCTAGAAAAAAAATATTTATCAGAAATAAATTCTAATTATTTATTGAACTAACTGATTCATTTATTAATTGGTTCCAACTATGGTAAACTAAAAAATAGGAAATAATAAGTTATCAAAGGAAAAACAAGATCTTAGAATTATACAAGTTTCATAAAACATAGAGTATTACTATTATCAATTAAAATTCATTTTACTTAATTGTCAAAAATAATTTATATGCTTCATGTTCATTAACCAACATTATCAATTCCATTGAACACATTGAATATCATTTTCATTTAAACATGTGCATTCTCATCAATTTAATTATCATCAAATTACATCAACAACCAGATTGATTAAACCTGAATCTTTAATCATAATCCAAAAAATTACCAATTAATTATAGATTTATGTTATTTTAGAATTCTATAAATAATAACATGATTAAAAATAAATTAATAGATATCACACTATCTATAAAATCATGAGGCATACCTCTATCATTGTACAAGAAACAACAACATCACTAACATTCGATCACAACGAATTTTTTAATTCTGTTATATATTTATTAGGTTAATTTAATTTTATTCAATGGTCTATATAATTATAAAATTTCCATTGAACCCAAAAAAATGAAAATCAATGAATCTCTTACAACAAAATTCATCAATTCTCTTAATATAAGAATACATAACATTATGGATCTCAATCACCTCTAATGTAAGAACTAAATCAATTTGAGGATTCCATGATGAAACCGTACCAATCAAAACCAAGGGAAACCCCATTAGAAACAGTAGTAACCAGACACCATATTATAGAGAGAGGAAAAAAAGGAAAATGAAACTAAATGAAGGAAAAATCATAAGAAACATAGGTATAACTCACCATTGATCACCATAGATCGAAGAAGAAATCCAAAGGATTGATCAAAAATTGAATGGAATTCAAAAACCCAATGGAGGGAGCCATTGGTCACTAGAGAAAAGGGAGATACATTGGGTTATGAAAAACCTGAGTGGATAAAAATATTTATAACATCACTGTATGGGGTATTTACATGGTGTGTAATTCCCTTTCACATTGTGTAATTCTTGTGGTTTGGTTTCCACTAAAAAAGATTTTTTTTATTATTATTTAACCCTGATTAATTACACATCATGATCCATCCATGAAAAATTCATGAACCAAAATTACACAGTGTCTGAGGATTAAAAAACATGTAATCTCATAGTTTCAAGATTTTCACAGTGAAACTCCTCTAGACAACTCCCTAGCCTCATCCGAGAACCAAGATCCTAAGAAACAACCAAAGGGTTGGATCACATATATATAAGACCATATATTAGATAAATCTCAGAATATTATTATCCTTGAGAATATAAAACAAAACTAAAGAGGAAAAAAGAAAGAGGTTTCCCATAAAACCACCCTACAAGATACCTCTCAAAGATCCCGCCACCACATGAGATAAACCACCTCACTCAGAGGAAAAATAGTTTTAAAAAACACAAAAACCTCACCCAACTCCTAGACACATTCATGGAGAAGATACCTCTCAAATGAGAGTAAAGTTATAATAATAAGAAACATGAAAATATCTCAAAAACCAGAGGATCAACATCTACAAAACAAAAATGTTACATAAGAAGAGATAAAAATACTAAAGTTGAGGGCACTAAGAATGAATCTACAACTCACGTTCCTAGGTACTCTCCTCCATAACCCCATTCCATGACAAGACATGAACGAAGTGAATATCACTCCCACACAACACCTTTAGTTAGATGTTTTGGATCTCCACAAGCGGATCCTCTAAGGTCATATCATTATCAACGTTGATCTCACCCCAAACGATGACATGAGAATTTTCGGGAAGATAATGAAAGAGTTGTGATATGGGAATAACATCATGTATTTGACACATTTACGAGGGAAGTGTTATTCAATTTTCCATAGCTCTAGTATGCTCCAACTCCTCAAAAGGACCAAAAAATTTGGGAGAAAGCTTACTCCCATCACCATACCTTAACCTCCCACAATGAGGAGTCACCTTCAATAACATGTGATCACTAACTTCAATATCAAGAGGCATCCTTCTATGATCATTATAGGATTTATTATGATCCTACACACCTTTTATCCTATCATGAATTACATGAACTGAAATTTCAATATTCAATACCAGTTTTGGACTAAGAATTGCTTCTTCTCCGACCCAAGTCCATCACAACATAGAACAAAAATTTTGTCTGTAAAAATATTCAAATGTATCTATACCAATGGTGAAGTGGAAATTATTATTTTAAGAAAACTCAACCATGGGCGGGTTCCTTATCCTCAAACCTCAAAAATCCAAGACACATGAGGAAAACATGTTTTCAAGAGTTTGGATGGTCTACACTTTATGACCATCCATCTATTGATGAAAATATGTACCTAGTCATTGTTGATAATCCAAAGAAACCTGGAGATGTCTCCACACCCTGTAGGTAAAATGATAATCTCGATCAAAAATGACCTTCCTTGGGATGTCATCAGTTAGAACACCTCCCCTAGATACTGTATTGAAAAAAAATCCACTAATCTCAACTCCCTTATCACTATGAAGTAAAATAATTTCACCAAATGATTCACTACCACACATATTGAATCATATCATCCTTTATATCAATGTAATCCAGTAACAAATTCCATCTATATGTCCTCTAAATTCCATTGGGGAACAACTAATAGATGGAGAAAACCACCAAGAACATGGTGTTCTAACTTCACATTATGGAATAGAAAACATGGAGATAGAAACTAGGAAACTACATGCTTCAACCCTAGCCAACAAAAATAACATCTCAACGCTCCATACATCTTTTTCACGTTGAGAATTTATGAAAAATGAGAACTATGGATCTATCAAAAAACAATATCACACCTTATCGAAGGAACGAATAGCCATCCATAGAAAAACACCTGATGATATCCATCCTCACACCCACCACTAGGACCATCACTAAAAATAACTTGGTCTCTGTATACCTCAACCTCAGAATCCCGCAACTGGGAATCCTCCACCTACTACACCAAAGATGACTGCAAAATCATATGAAAAATAAAACTTCTACCTCCATCCTCTCCCATATCAAGATTCATTGTTGAGAGTTTATCCATCACCTTACAAGAATCCCCATATTCACACATAGCATCCCTACATGACTTCCTTCTCAGTTTATTGGCTATAATATTTCCCTTTCCTAGCATATATGATATTTCAAATTCCTAAACCTATAGGAATTATATCCACTGACAATACCTCAAGTTCAAGTCGAATTGGGAAAAGACATACCTCAGGCTATTATGGTTAGTAAAAACAAAAAAACACTCACCAATGAGGTAATGTCTCCAAAACATCCAAGAAAACACCATTTCTTCCAACTAAAGATCATGGGTGGAATAATACTCTCATGAGAAAGTAAATTCCATGACCCATAAGAAATAAACCATATCTTATACAACAGAATGAAACACAAAACAAGATATGAAGCCTCATAAAAAACCTCAATCCGATCTCCATCTTTGGGGAAACAATGGATTGGAGCACTGATTAACTTTTCTTTAAGGTACTCAAAAGATACACGAAACTAGCTATTACAAAATAACACCTGATCCTTTTTGGTCTAAGATGTTAGAGGTGTCAAAAATTGAGAGAAATTTTATAGGAACCTCTTATATAGCCCACAAGTCCATGGAAACTCTGCACCTCTAACACTATCTTAGAGGCCACCCAATAAACAACCACCTCTATATTTTATAGATCCACAACTACTACCTATTGGGATACCACATTCCACATGAAATGGACATCACAATCCTAGAACATACACTTTAAAAACATACCCAACAAGTCATCATCACGAAGAAATCACAATATGGAACATAGATGCATTGCATGATCCTCCTTTAATGGATACTATACAAGGAGGTTGTCAATGAAAAGCACCATGGACTTACCCATGAAATCTCTATCAATTTCACTGATCAACCCCTTAAACACATTTGGAGCATTATTCCCACCGAATGACATCACAATGAAATTATAATGACCAGAACAAAAATAAAAATAAGTATTATGAACATCCTTATCCTTCACCATTATATAATGATATCCAATCTAAAAATTGATATTCAAGAACAAACTTTATCCTTTCAGATGACTGAATAAGTCATCAACCTGAGGAAGAGTTTAGTGGTTCCACATTATCACTTGGTTCAAGTGGATATAATTGACACAAACTACAAACTACCATCCAAAATCTTCATGAACATAATTGGTGAACACCAAGGTGATACACTTAACGTAAAAAAGTACACTATAACAGATCAAAAATATTTAATCACATATCTTGTAACCCATAAGGATCCATACTATTTTTATAAAATGATATAAGAGACATTACTAACTATATATCGATCTCAAATATGATATATCAATGAGGGGGGTAATGCTATAACCTGACCTAGAAAGACATTAGGGTACTCTTCCACAAACCAAGGAAACACTAATAGCTAAACCTCCGACCAACTCAGCATCAAATCATCCATCAAAGATGACAAAGATGGAATGTGCCTCAGAACTATATGAGGGTATCGGTCACCAAAAAACACCTCTAACTCACTATCAACATTATAAAACACAATAGGCCATCTGAATAAATCCACGATAGTCTACCCAAAATACAACCAATCCATGTCAAGGATGATTTCATATAGATGTATCCATAACCATAGGAGATCTCTCCAAGAGAGGTGCTACACCATCACTAGATCACAAACTCAAAATACCTCATAGAAGTTATCTTGACCTTCAATAGGCGTAGTCAATGCCATGGGCACTAGAAGCCTCTCTACCACAAGACCCAAAGTGAGGATTAGGGTAGGTAATTAATTGAGCATGTCTAACATGAATTAAAAAAGTATAAAACCAAGTATAAAATAAGAAAAGGGTACCTCGATTGATGTACAGATCACCTGGCACTGGTGATGCTAAAACATGAAGTTGACCATGTCATGGTCTGTGGATTCTCTGACCATAATGATGATCACCTCCATGGTCGTGATTTACTCTCTTAAGAAAAAGAACCTCTCAAAGAAGCACTCCACCTGAACCATATCATCTATAATGATCCCAAACTGGACCACCCTACTGCTACTGCTTAGGATGAAACTGCCTCAATTGAGGAACCTGACGTGGAACACTTGACACATGCTAAATGCTCAGAACAATTTGGAACTCACGCCACATATGACCTCATACATCACAAGAAAAACACACTTTTAATACTTTTGAATAGTTCTGAGAGACACCCCTTGATAAATAAGATGATGAGGGCTGAGAAATAACCTCTGTTGATAAAAAAAATCTTTCTAGAAGACTGGGAACCCCATACAATAGCTCTACTTTATGAGGAATCATAATGACTACCCTCTCATTATGATTTGGTTCTCGACAACATTCTCTCCACAACCTTATATCTCTTCAATACCTTGAGATATGTATTAATCATAAATAGGATTAATTGGAATTGGATAGATAGATTCAAAGCCTCTTCTAAAATCCTCTCCAGGTCTTACTCATCTAGCCAAATGTTAGAAGCATATTAGAAAAGGGTTTGAAAATGGAGCCCAAACTCTCACACACTAGAGCTCCCCTTCTATAGGGTAAGTAGCTCTTGGGGATTATATTCATTCATAGTCAAGGAAAGAAACCTAGATATGATATAGTCTTATAAATTATCCCAAAATATTGCTAATTCCTCATGATACTCGAGGATCAAGAACCACCACTACCTCGATGTTCCACGCAACATCTTCATAGCCTACGAAACCTAGTGCTCCTACCAAACACAGATCAAATTAAAGTATATCCCAACCTCCTCCAATTTGTATTACATAACTAAATTTTAGAAATATCCTTCAAACTTCTACAAAATATGGTGCTGAAACTATCAGAGTTTCCTCCTCCATGTTTCATCATCGTCGACCTCTACTCTGTGGTGATCTGTTGGCACAACATTCTGAACATCCTTAGTGTGAACCTCATTAAGAAACATACTTGTAACCATGAATAAAAGAGTAACATACTTATTATAACTATTAAACATAGAATATAGAATAAATAAGATTATTTAATTAATTATTTAATTATATTGTTTACAGTTTTAACCTATCTCATGGTCTACCCATTTCAAATAGTAGTGCAAAGAAGAATGTTTCATGATCCTTTCCTACATCTCTAACTTGAAACCAGATTTAATTTTTTTAGTAGGATCAATAAAAATAATAGTTTGTGTATAAGATCACAGGGGTCCCTAAATAACCATGTCTCACCCGGTCTCCAATGTTTACATTTCTTTTTAAATTTAGCTGACACTGTTTCCATACCAACCCATGCAACCTCACCTACACCTAACTCAAAACTCTATCCTATCCTGCAATGATGAACCTTTCATACCACATTGTAATGAACCCCTCCTTAAAGAGATACCACAATGAGGGGAGAGAGATTGTGACTACTCAAGTTCCATCTTGAGTAGGCCCCAGGAAGACGACTATCACCAAGGGTACAATAAATATTCAAATGGGAGGCATTACCCTATAATAGAAACATACAGAAGATAGAGATATGAAGGATACAACAACCAAAAACTACCCAAACACAAAAAAAAGTTAAAAATGGAAGCAACCATGATGCCCAAATAGCTCCTACTAAACCATGAGTTAGTAATATGTAGAAAAATAAAAAAACATCTCCAATTGACCTAAAAATAGTTTATATATACATATGGTGAGTTTAATAGTACATTTAGTAGGATACTCCCCGAATCCTCTCATAAATAAGATAAAGATATCATGCTATAGTGCAATGAACAATAGTGAAACTAAATCGCCACCTAAATAGGTATAATATGTTTCCAATCTCACCATGGATATCTATCACATACAAAAGAGCATATAACATAATAATTAAATATTGAGGGTACACCTATCCCACTTCCACACCAGTTTTCTAATCTTCACCAGCATCGTATGTCCTGAGCATCTCTCTCCAAAAGTAAGACATCCCAAAAACACCTGATCGAAGCACCTCCACATGCACCTCAGGCAACACATGACCACACCATCTAATATCAAAAACCAAATAGTATCCAATTAGTTTCCAAACTCTACCATATCCTATATGATTAATATCAAACATAGGGTATTATACCTCAAGCCATTATAACCCATAAACCAAGTATATACCTTAGATCATCACATCCTATAAACATAATACCAATAATAATCCTTTGAACACTATATCTAATATTATATGTGTGAAATAAGAACAATACATCACATACCTATAAAAACATATATTGGAAAACTAGCCTCTATGCATACTAGTATAAGTAACTATTGAGATAAGAGAGTGGGGCTAGTGGGGATATCTAGTAATCCATCCTCCCACTGGGATGTTAGGAAAAATAACCTCTAAACTTCCACTGGGTGTCAGTTTCCCCTACATACATGGGTGGAGAAGCATATAACATCATAAAATTTACATTTTATAATATATCTAAAAACCACACTATATGACTAACCTAGTCTTAGAATCTATTGTAGTTAACACCTCTCGAAATATCATCTTCCACTAATAAGACCAGATATCCTATAAGAACACAAGCATATAAAAGAAATACATTAATTACTTATTTTCCTAAATAATAACAGTTTATATTAATTAATTCAGTATCAATTAATTAACCATTAAAATTAGCCCTAATTATTTTACATTTAAATGAATTAATCATAAGACTAATGTCCCTAACCTCTAGGCATAATCCAAAACAAGAACATAGTTTATAATGTTTTAAATATTTTAAGAAAATTCATACCATCATCAACCAACCCTATGAGTTAAACAATTATTATATAATTATTGGAATCATTCCATATCCATGTACTCAAGGAAAACAATACTGAGCTACCACCGGGATAAAACATGAAATCAATAACATCTAGCTGCCTTAAGTAGTGGGGAAAGTAATACTAAAAAAGCAAGAAAATTAGACATCATCCACTAAATAGATTAACAAGATATAATACCATCTATCCTCATAAAATCAATGGGAAATCCCAGATTTAACCCATTACAACACATATGGTACCACACCTGGTAACCACATGTTTATTCCATTTCATCTCAACATCACATGCATCATCTGGTGCTACATCATCTGGGCCTCCGGGCCCACATACCACAATAGCCACCCCAAGCTCAACCAAACCAGGCTCACATCAAATACGAGCCTCCCCATCCCATATCACACAACATCCCTCCCTGATCATCCATAATTTTTTCCTCACAATGGTCATATCCAAAGAATATCACAAATCAATAGGAACAAACAAGAACCAAAAGGAAAACTGGGCCCTCAAAAAAGGAAATTTAACCTTCTCATGAAAATGAGCTCTCATGGATCCAAAACAAGGGGCTTGACATTATCACGTAATGGGAAACATAATCCCTAGAAAAAAAATCTTTATCACATATATAGTTATTATTCTATATTGAATTAACCAATTCATTTATTAACAGTTTCAAACTATAGGAAACCTAAGAAACAATCTATAACAAGCTATCAAAGGAAAAACATGTTTTTATATTATCCCAGTTTAAATAAACATAGAAATATACCATTATAATTTAAAACTACTTTTTATTAATTATAAAATATTATTTACAAGCTTCATTTTCATTAGACATATTTATCAATTCCATTATACACATGGAAGACCATTTTCAATTAAACATGCGCACTCACATCAATTTGGGTATCATCAATTACATCATCAACGAGATTATTTAACAAGACTCATTAATACTAATATAATTAATTATCAATTAATTCTATATTTAAATTATTTACCACTTCCATATATAAAAACATGCTAATAATTAAATTCATAGATACCAAACTATCCATCAAATCATGAGGAAAATCGCTATCATAGTACAAAACAACAACAACATCACCAGTAAGCGATCAAAAACTATATCATTAATCCAATTAAATATATATTAGTTCAATTTAATGGAATTAAAAGGTATAATTCATGCCAATGTTATGATTTTAGGTAAATTAAATAGAATAAATGAATCCTCTCCCTCAAATTAGGTCAACATTCATCAAATGAGAACAGACCACATTATAGATCTCCGATCACCACTTCAGCAAGAACTTCATCCATATGAGGATTCCATGACACATTAAAAAAACAAAAACAAATTGAAACCCCATTAGAAACATTGGTGATAAAATTCCATAGAATTGAAATAATCACAAGAGGAATATAAAACCAAATGTCTAATAAACCACAAGAATCAAATGTAAAACTGACCTTAGATCACCACTGATCAAAGAATAAAGCCCAAGGATTGATCTAATATTAAATCTAATCCTGAAACATAGTGGAGGGATACTATAGTCACTGGAGAAGAGGGTGATACATAGGGTTTTGAATAATCCAAGAGGAAAAACACACTTATAACTGTGAAACATCTGGGATTTACATTACATGTAATCCTCTTTCACATTGTGTAATCCTTGTGTTTTTATTTCATTTGAGAAACTAACCATATTTTTATTATTTTACCCAAATAAATTACAAATCATGAACCATCCATTCACAATTTATGAACAACAATTACATGGTGTTTAAGGATGACAGGATAACTAATCTCTCTATTTCCATCTTTTCACAACCAAACTCTTCTAAACCACTTCCAAGACTCCTCCAAGCACCATGAGATACAGAAACTCACAATGGATTAGAATACAAAGTTATAACCCCTTAAAAACAATAAAAGTGGAAAAACTTACTATAGGAATAGAATTGAATCTCTCCAGATGAGATAACTTACTTTTTCAAGGAACCCCCTCATTTCCTACATGATGAATATAATGACGTCCATATAACAATCCAACCAATTTTTCTCAATTTCTAGTTCTTTAATTTTATATATAATGTTATGTTACATATGAGATATGAATAATTTTAATATCTATGAGGTATCAGCTTCAACGATTTTGGTCTATTGAGGATGTATGGATATGGGAATTCTAGTTATATCTGATAACAAGCTTACTATAAATGAATTCATGTCCTCTTTATCAAAATTTATAGAAGGAAGATATGGAGAATGAGGATGATATGGTTTCTTATCATAAAAAAAAAGAAAATCTTCTCAAGTTCTGGATCAACTGTAAGAATATTAGAAAAAAAGATTCTAATTATACAACCACATCAATCTATTCAACAATATATCACAAAGGAATTTATTCATTAATAGAGATGGAAAGTACAGCATGCCTAAGTGGACTTCCATGGTCATTGTTATCTTCATATCCGTACTCTGAGTAATCAATACCATGTTAAGAAACACCTAGGGATTTCTCCTGTTATTAGGTTCTATCTCCTCATCTCTATTAGAGTTAACATCCTTAGCATGACTATTCGAAGCCTAAACCTCATCTCCATTTCCATATTAAAAATAAGAATCTTGAGCCTCATCACCATTAACATCTTCATGTTTTTGAATCCCGAGCCTTATCACCATTTACATCATTGGAATCATCATACACTACAAAAAATCCTTTTGTCTCTCATAAGAACATCTATCTGAATATTTTTTATTTGAGACATTAGTATCCTTAGAATATTCACCTTTGCCTAGTAAGATTTAACTAATAGGAAGAGAAATAGATGGAATTAATTTATATAAGAAGCATAAGGGCTTATGACCACATCAAGGTAACTTCCTTCCTTTATTGAAACAGAGACCAATTGTCCTTCTCAATCTCCAAATCCCCATTCACCAATATGATCCTTAACCTCCACATTAGAGGAATACACTCCCACTTCATCTGGCTCAAATCAAGTATCAAACATGTCTATATGACTAAAAGTGTGCTATATAGGGTAAAATTTTTAATAAATATTAACATTATCATCCACCCATTTCCTCATCGACAAGTTTTAATTGACCTTAATTATATCGTATATAAAATGACTTATATAAAAGCCTCAAAATTTTATTACAACCTCTTCATATTTAAATACCAGGCAATTAGATTTCAATATAGATTAAATAAACATGTGGTAGAAAAAATAATTAAATATAGATAATGTATTTATCATTTCCATCACATGGACAATAATTTATCTCCAATAATTATATCTTCTCTCTTGTTTTCTTAATAAATTAGTAAAAACATCATTATACTACATGGTGAAAAATTTACCATTTTTGGGGAAAATAATATGATTGATAAACGTAAAAAAAATCCACCATTCCCCATAATGTTATATATCTATAGGTATCCACACAACAAAATTTTCTGTTATCTCCAATGAAAAATCCTTATACAAAAATCACAATTTTTTTGGGAATGGAACCCTAAAAATCATCAGTTACACATTTAGTAGGTATATTGAGTAATCTGGCCTGTTATTTTATTGAAAATATAACTTATTTACAATAGATTACTGTCATAATAATATCCTTAATTTTAGATAAATCATACACTTCAAATAGATAAAACTATTGAAACAACCTATGATAGAATGGTTGGTTGTTCCTCAAAAAACATTCAATCCATAATTGTTCCCAAATCTCATTTATCACTAATGAGTGTCATGAAAATTACTATTTATCATAAATTTACTTCTTATAAACAACTACTCGAATTGAGAGGTTGAGGTTATACGGTTTCAAACAGTATAATAACTGAACTAACCTTGTGATTTCTTTGAGAGACATGATCCTTCATGAGTTGAAATTGCTTTGTGTTTGACTCTAAAAATCATCACAATTATATAAAGAAAGAAGGGAGAACACAATAAGGGTTACTGGATCATATATAAATGAGAAAGGAATGTTCAAATGAGGAATTATAGTGAGGATTATCAAATTCCTATTTTATGAAAATATTATCATTTTGGGATTTATAATGATAAAATATAATAAAGCATACCTAAATTAATCCAATAATAATTTATTCATAGAATGTAGGAGTAGTATCATATAATAAGAAACAATAGAATGGTATATCTCTAATGGTGGATAAAAAATGATGGATCACCAATAGTAAATCACCAATGGTAGATCACCAATGGTGTATCACCAATGGTAGATCACCAATGATGATTCGAAAATGGTAGAACACCAATTGTGGATCAAAAATGGTAGATCACCAATAGTGGATCACCAATGATAGATAACCAATGGTGGACCACTAATAGTAGATCACCAATGGTGGATAAAAAACTATTAAATTTTTATAAGATGTTAATATAAAGATAAAAAATTAATTATTGTTTATCATTCCGAGAATATGTTTGATATATCTTACTATCTCAAAATTAAACTTGTTTGTAAATATATTAGAAAAATGATGTTTAGTTTTAATGAATTCAAATTTTATAAAAACATTATGGAAATTGTCTCTAATATATTCATGTCTTACATCAATATGTTTTGTCCTAGAATCAGATAAAGGATTCTCGGAGATATTAATCATACTTGTATTATTATAATTTATAAGACCATGTTTAAATTGATAACCACAACCAAGTAAAGTGGGTTTCTTCCATAGAATCTGTGCACAATAACTTCCTGAAACTATGTACTCAACCTTAGTAGTAGATAGTTCATTTTTTTACTACACCATTAAACTTGTGACTTTTCCAAAAGGTGACATGATCCAAGGGTGTTTTTTATATTTAACATAGGACCATAAAAATACACATTTGAATAACTTTCTAGATCAAATGATTTTCCTCTAGGATATAGTATTCCTATGTTTGTTGTATACATAAGGTATATAAAAATTACTTTGAATTTATGCAAATGAGATTATTTAAGATTTTCTTGAAGTTGGGCACACATATATACACTAAACAGAATATTCTGTTAGATGTATGTTCAATATTTCAATCTTCCAATCATACCTCTATAATTGGTTTGATCAACTAATTTTCCAGTTTCATCAAGATCTAGTATAGAGGTTGTGCTCATAAGAGCATAACAACTATTTGTGATATCCACACCAAAATATTTTAAAAGGGATTTGGTGCACTTACATTGATTTAAAATAACTCATTTATTTTTAAAAAATATGAAAAACCATGGAAATTTTTTAACTCACATATTAAACTCATTTCAAATTCACATTGAATTATTTTTGAAAAATTAGTCTGAAAATAATTTCTTGAAGATACAAAAAATATATCATTAATATAAATTTTTAAATCAAAATAATCATTTCAAATTATTTTTATATATAAATAATGTTCAACTATTTGTTTTGAAAATAAATTGAAAATCAAAAATTAGTTGAGAATATCATACCAAGTTCTATGAGATTTTTTTAAAACATATAAGGCTTTTGTTAATTTGGAAACATAATCTGTAAAATTATAATTTTGGAGTCTAGGTGATAGAAAAAAATAAATCCTCAACTATATAACCATTTAAGAATGCACTCTTGATAACCAGTTGATATAGTCTGAAATTAAAATGTTCCACAGAAGAAAAAAAATTAAAATGGATTCAAGTATAGTAACAAGTGAAAAGGATTCCTCATTTTCAATACCTTATTATTTACTATATTCTTATGAAACCAATCTAACTTTGTTTATAAATATTGTTACCAAATCATACACATCATTTCTGAAGACCCATATAGTTTCAGTGTTCATAATCTATTATGGTCTAGCCACTATTTAACACACTCTATTTATTTCAAATTGATTGATTTTTTATTGCATGGGAATTAACGAAAAATCATTATTAATTGCATAATTTATGTTCTTTAATTAAATCTATGAAAAGAAGGCTTCATTTTAAACCATATTTCTAAGAGAATATCTAGTTTGTGTTCCTTTATCTATGTCTCAAAATATAGAATAAAAGGGATGATAGATATGAGTCTTGATGGTTTTAGGAAAAGAATTGATGGAAATTTTATTATCCTCTATAGATTTAGGGTTATTTTGTTCATCAGGATCGAAATATTCTTCGACATGACTCATAGATTAGTTAGTAGTTATATCATTTATATTTATATTAGATATTCCATCTTCAAGGTTTTATAAAAAAGTATTACACTCTTGTGAAACAGTTTCATCAAAATTGACATGTGTATATTCCTCAAAAATATTATTACTTTTATTGAATACACTATATGACTTGCGGGTTGTGGAATAGCCAAGGAAAATTATTTTATGACCACTGGATTCAAATTTCTGAAGATTTTAATTTTGATTGCGAATAAAGATTTTATAAACAAAAAATATAATTTAATTAACCTTTGGTTTTCTTATATTCTATAATTCATATAATTTTTTCTTTAAAATTGGTCTTGAAAGAACTATATTGATTATGTAGTAGGCAATATTCATTGATTATTCCCAAAAATAAATAAGAAAAACATACCCATTTTGCATGGACTGGGTGATTTCATGAAGGGTTCTATTTACCCTTTCTACTAAAAAATTATGATATGGGGGTCTTGGAGAAGAAAAGGTAAAATTATAGCCATGTTGTGGGAATAATGATTCGAAGTATTAATTTACAAACTCATGTCCATGATCACTTCATAAGGTCTCAATTCTATGTCCACTGTGATTTTCCACAGATTTAGCATACTTAGAAAAAGAAGAACATGATTCACTTTTGTGAGAGATAAAGAATACCCAAGTATATATAGAAAAGTAATCTAGTATAACATAACCACAATGCTTCACATTTAAGGTCGATACTCTAGTGGGTCGAAAAAATCCATGTGAAAAAACTCTAGGAGATGAGAAGTTGAAACTTATTTCCTTGATTCGAAAGTGATTTTGTGTTGTTTCTTTTTTGGACTTGTGTTAAAGACTTTTTACTCTGGGAATTATAATTTAGGTAGATCCTTGACTAAACCTTTCATATATATATTCCTAAGTAAGTGAAGTAACCTACTCTCCTATGTAAAATCCAAGACTCATTGTGAAAGGCTCTTAGAAATGATTTTTTGAGAAAATAAGGATTGAAAATTAATAGAATATATATTATCACTTCTCAATGTAGTTAAAACTAAATTATTTTATGAATTAAATTTTTTAGGAATTATTTTCAAAAATAACATTAAAATCATAATTACATAACTATGATATTATAAAAATATCATACTTTAATCCATCTACAAACTATAATTTGGAAATTAAAATAGTATTAGAGTTTTTTGGTAGGCCAAATCCAATTATTTTTCCTTTGGAAATTTCACCGATGGTGACATGTCCACCATCAACATTGATTAGGTTCCTGAAGCTTAAATAATCCAGAGTCACGTGTCTAGATAATCTATTATCCAAATACCATAATCTTTTGCTGGAAAATTTCAAGTATGTTTCCTAAAAGAAAATTAAACATGGAATGATTTTGGAGACCATATATTTATAGGTCCAAAGATGATAGTAAAAGTACATTGAGAATCTACAATTTTTTAATAGGTTATTTTTAAGTATATCTATTAATTTTAGAAATAAAAACTTTATTAGGATCATATGAATAAAAAGTATTCATTGAACTCATATATCTAGAACTATAAATAAATTTAGTCCTATTTATCTTTATATATCTAGGTTGGTATCCAATTCCTATGGTATAAATAGGTGTAGTTTTCCTTCCAAGAATATGGGTTAAAGTATTTATTACATTTTTGAATCTTGATAAATAATTTTTTAGTTGTTCATTGGATACTGCTTTCTCATTATTTTATTTTAGTAGTTGATAATTTTTATCAATTTATTTACTAAAATTAGTTTTAAAGTGACCATACGAGGATCGATTCTTCTTTAATATTTTATATTTATCTTTAAATTAATTGAATGTGTCCTCTAATATATTAGAATATTCAAAAATTTCATTACTAGACATGTTATATTTACTATTTTAATTTTCAGAAAGGAAGGAATTATAAATAAGAGATGTATGAATAATTTTAGATAGGTCAGATGTGTTTATCATAAAAAATATATTGTATCTATCATAGTTATTATCTCTCCTTGAGTATGAATAACCTGAACTATCTCCTAAAACTCTCTAAGTCGGTTTCATAGCCTTATTATATATCTTATCTCTATCCTCATTTTTTTCCTTATAATTTAATATAGGAAATACTTATTTTATATGACCTTTTCTATTTAATTCATGGAATACTATTTCATTTTTAGAATAATAATTTTTAAATTCTTTTATCTTGATATATCTATTGTCATAATTACCATTGTATTTTGACTTCTTGGACAATTTATTCATTTTTTAAAATTTCCTGAATCATTTGGCTAAGTGAGACATTTATTCATCACTGTCATAATATTATTCTCCACCGAATAAGCTATGTTCTTTAATAATTCATTTTTTTCAATGATTTATAATCCTTTAAGGATACAAAATTCTTATTGGGTTGATATTCTTCTTATCTATTCATTTTATGTTAATCATTATACATCATGAAATTTTGTATTATCTCTTTAAAGTGAAACATACATATATCACATGATTCTTAAATTGAAATTGATGTTCCTATTTGTATGTCTAGTAAACATCATATTTGGCACATCACTTGTTCTTTTTCATTAATTGGTTTCCCAAGGAATGCTTAATTTTTAAAATCTCATTGAACGTGAGATATATATTAGAAATTTGTTCATCAAGATTCATAATAAAGGTATAATATTTAATAGTAGAAGTATTCAAATGTTATTCTACAACATTTACAGTTTTTTCATGAGAAACATCCATGGTACCCAAAATCTAAAATTTAGTGCTACATGCATATATAATGTTAAAATATTCATATAATAAAGCATAGTATAAGAAATTCATTGATTTATAATTATTTTAATAATATTATTTAACAGGATCACTCCATTCAGCTCTAATTGTTTTGGGTAATTCATATTTATCCTCAATGATATTCTAAATTTCAAAAAAATGCCTTTAATATAAATTTTCTTTTTAACCACTCATTGATAATAATTATAACCATTAAAATAAACAGGCCAATTAGTGATATTAACTAATGTCTATTATTTTCCATAAGGATATAAATTTAGAATAAATATAAATTAGAGATCTTTAAATTGTAACGAGATCACATGAAAAATATAATTTCGAAACCCTTATAAGACCAAATGTTGGTTGGAGTGGAAAACTCAACAGGGGAGGGGTGAATTGAGTTTTTGAAAAAAAATTTATTTTAAAATTGTTTAATCCTTATATTCTGTAATTTGATTAAAATAAATAGTTAATAAAATTATTAGAAATATATAATTTTATTTTAAAATAGCTTCTCTAAGTGGGATAAATGATTAGTTAAAATAATATTTACGATCACATTAATTATTGAAACTAAACTACATTATCAAAAAATTTATACAGAAAAAAAATTAAGATGAACTATCAAAGAAATTTTTTCAAATAGATTTAGAAGTAGATATAGTTTGGAACATAGAAATACAAAAAATAAAACTAAGAAAACACAAATGGGAATTTAAGAAATGGGTTGAGTCTCAAGAAGAGACACAATCCCATACACTTAGAAATCAACAAATTCCATGAAATTATTTAAATAATAAACTTTATCCATAGCCTAGATTGAGTTTTACATAAAATAACACACAACACTACACAGGAATAAACCCTCTTCTATAGATATAAATGGGATAAAAATGAGTATAGGACACACAATACATATTCCACAGTTTTCATGGTTAAGAAAATTAATAAATTTAAGAGGGAGTGTTGACCATGCTCTTTTTAAGTATCGATGCTTATGTTTTATATATAAATAGAATAAAACTAAACACATATTAAACATAAATCATAAATAGAAATATTAAGTGATTAGATATGGGAAAATTTTATTATTCTCAATATAAATAGAATCATATGTTCAGAGGTCCATGAATCTATATTTTTAATAATATTGAATTAATGTCACATAATGTGTGAAAAAATATAGTGTCATGAAGTTATGGAAAATCTTTATATATTTAGTTTATAGATGTCTAGAATACTTCTACACATTGATGTATTAAAGATCATTATTTATTCAATATATAAAAGTTAGGTTTATTTACGAATATATCACTATTTTGAGAATTATGGGGTTCTTATGAATATATATCACTCAATGTCTAACAATCAGTTAGAGAATAATGATAATATAACATTAATTCACATACTGAACACAAAACCTGGAAATTATGAATTTTTATTTAATGCACTCATGAATTAGTTTGATAATATTAAATCTTAATTTCATTTGAAACTAACTGTATTTAATTCCTTAAACTATCCATTTGAAAAATTATTTTTTGAAATTAATTTGGATTGTTATAGTAACACTATGGAGGTAGCTCATTTTTGCTATATCATAACTGAATACTAGCATAAACTAGTGATAGATCACCATAGAGTTCCCTAGGGGAAACTTAGCCTATACCAACACACCTATTCAAATAGTTTAAAGAACCCATGAGTATAGAGTTTCTCTAATTTTTATATACATATAGTTTATATAAACTATTGGTATAGATGGGCTATCCCAATGGTTTAAAAACTATTCGTATAGGTTAACCCATTCCAATGATTTTAAATCCATTGGTATATAATTATATTAAATCCCTCATCCTCCCACCCCCTCTTCACTCCTGAGAACCATTTTCCCATCACCTCAGCACTAAATAATTCTCCTTTCCTCCTGTGTTCTCTTATAATGCACATATTGTTTTGATTTTAATCTTCACCAACATCATATTAGTGAGTTTTGATCCATTATTCTCTTCTGTTTATTATTGTTACATTTTTATCAATGTTTGAAACCAAAAACAAGATATAGTTAGGTCATGAATCTTCTAGAATATTTGAAATAAGTTTCTTTTAGATAAATTTTTTATCATATTTCAAAATAAAGTTAATTGTAATAGATATATATTTTTTGTTTGAATTTAGTTATCTATTAATTTTAGATAAATAAAATAAACTTTATATATAACATATATCAACTAATTATGTAGTTAATTAATGTAGCAATTTTTAATATATTAATTTATTATGAGATTAATTTATTTCAATGATTATATAAAATAATTCATGAGTTAATTTTAATTATATCATCGTACCTATGTGTAGCCATCAATTTTTTCTACATACCTTTACATAGATTAATGTAGTCTTAAACATGTTATAAAGTTAGCCTCTATTTTATGAAGGTATTTATGATATTGAATGAAATTTATGTAGATTATTAAACGTATCACTCCTAAACTTACACAAGGGTGAGGAATATACCATTTGAAGATCTATTTGACAGCACTTCAAATCTATTTCTTCCAATTTCTCTACAATGATTTATTATTTCAAATGCACCTGAGTATATTTTGTGAGAAAATATTTTTCTCCCCAAGATTTCTTGAACTCCTAGACACCAATTTGTAAAAACATTTTCTTGGTAGTATTATTTTTCTAAATAGGTTCCTAGTATCCTGAAAAACATTCATATGATACTAACATGTTTTTTTGTAATAAATCACATAAAAGGATTTCTAAATAGGATAACTAAATTAGTAAAAATGAATCATAGATTTGAAACCTGAATCACTCAAATATTGTCTTGTAATTAATTGTATCCTTAATATTTCAATAAATTCATATATATTTTTCTTCATTTATGGTAAAATTCACAATGTTTTACCCTTAATTAAAGATACAATTTTATAATTATCTATAAATTTAATTTCATCACGAACTCTTGTATTTTTAATACTATGTTTGACACACACATGATGAATACCCCCATGGATTGTATCTAACCCTTATTCCTATATCATTCAATTTATAATATTTACCAATAAATTGAAAGGGGATAGGGGAACATCTTTCATACTTATGTTAATGATCATGTTTTTTTCAGGATGAACTATCTATTTTTTTCTACTCTTCCTCGAAGACTTTATAGTGTCTATTTTTTATAAAACCACTTTTTATGATTATAGTTTAAATTTTCCCCATGAGAATATTTATCCTTATTGTCTTGGGTTCCTTCAATATTACGATAAAAACCCACTAATACTTTTCTTTTATTTGGATAAATTTTTATTTCACCCTTAATCATGTTTCTTCTTTCAATAGAGGGATCATCAACCAACTATGAACTCTTGACTTGTGGAGAGATATGTGATATCATTAAGGAATACTTTTTTAATCTTATTATATATATATATATAAGTGTCCCTTATGACTTATTCTTCCTTAGTGAATATTTATTTATGCGCACATACTTTACAATTTATGCACACTCTATGTGTGTGTAGACCCAATTTAATTTGATTTTGGTAGTTTAAAGTTATTGTTGGAGTTAAAAGTTGATCATTGGATATTATTTTTGGATAATTGAATGGAAAAATTGTTACATTTTTCTTTTCTAATTACAGATGATTAATTATTTCTAAAACATTTTTTAATTCATTCCATATATCATACAACTTAAGGATTTTATTTATTTAATTACATTTTGTATATTTCTTTATAAATATCAGTTTCTATGAAACTATGTTTGGAAGATTAATTATATTTATATAAATTATGGAATAAATAATATGATATTATTATACAATGATTTTTTGGTTTTATTGTTGGGTTAAATAATATTTTTATTCTTGAGAAATTTTTTCCATCATAACAACAAGTGTATTTAAAAAGATTAATGATATAATAAAAAAATAGATGTTTTAAAAACAATTGTTCATAATGAAATATATATTTAATTGGATTGTGAAATATTTTTTCCCATTCCATGTCTTTTACTTTGTATATTTTTTCATTTATCGGCATCACTTATTCCATATTTTATTTCTCTTATTCTTTTTTAATAGCTACTAGTATTCTTTGATGACTTTCATATTAAAAATATTTTTAATGTTTTTTTAAATTATAGTTTATATTTTTTATTTTAATATAAAATTTTTCTATAATAGAATAGATATAATATGGATGTATCACACTGATCATATTTCAACCATGTTTCTAAATGGTTTAATTTTTTTATTTTTTTATTTAACAATGCTTTAGATGGATTGAGTATTTATTGTTTATATTATAATTGAAATAAATTACCATTTTTAATTTTGGAAGAAGTTATTCACCATATAAAAAATGTATATTTAAATCAAAATATTATGTTTTTAATCACAAAAGAGAGACAAGATAATATTCTACTATTCATGATTGGAATGAAAGATGTGGTATATATAATTTGATATTTGATAGGTTTACATTTTTGATTCATCATTAGAGAGATAGTATGATATTGAAATAAGACACTATTATCAACAAACATGAGAAAAATAATGAAGATAATGATGTTGAGAGAGTGAAAATATTAATGGATGATGCCATAACTTTTGTATATCAGGAATGTGATAAAATAATAAAGTTAGAATTTTCAATGCAATAATATCATGGTGAAATCATGTTTTGACTTTATAATAGATATATTGATTATATTATTACCTTTTTGAATTACTTGTTTCCTTTTGGTTCATATATTATCTCAAATCATTATAAGGTATGGAAGTTAATTAAAAATATTGGAATTTCTAGTAGTAAAATTCTTGCTTCTTAAAAAGACTATAGTTTAATTTAAGACGAAACTAAAAACCTGAATTTATTGTAAAGAATGTGGAATATCTAAATGGTAGGAAAATATAGATATAGTACCATATCTTGTGCCTCAAAAAGTAATTTGTAACATTCCTTTGATTACCAAGCTTCAAAATCCACTCACGTCTTTAGAAATATCTACCAATATGTGAGGGAATGATGCTGAGGGTATTAAATATCATGATGATTTGGTTCAACATATAGCCAAGATACCATGGCAGGAATTTTAGGCACAACAACCTGATTTTGTAGATGAGGAGTGTAATGTCAGGTTGGGTCAATCCTGTGATGGTTTTAATCGGTTTGGTCAAATTCTTTTGGCTCACAGCACGTGGCCAGTTTTTATACACATTTATAATCTTCCTTCATGGATTTTTATGAAAAATCCTTTAACCTTCTTAATTATACTAATATATAGACATTATAATCATAGAAATGATATAGATGTCAACTTTCAACCATTAATAAGAGTGTGGAACCTACTTCGAGACATGGGTGTGCATACATTAAATGCTTCTTCAAAATATATATTTCAGACATGCGATACCCATATATGAACTATAAATGATGTCCTTTCTTATGAAATTATTTATTGTTGGAGAAAAAAGGGAAAAATATCATATAACATTTATATGTAGAAAAATGATAAAGAATAACTAAACATAATTGTAGTTTTAGTTTCATGGGGCATCGATGATTCATTCCAATTGATCATCAATACAAGAAGAATTTCTATAGTTTTGATAAAAATATTGACCCCGAATAGACACCTCAACATATGTTAGGAAATAATGTGCTTAATTAATGGGGCATCGATGATTCATTCCAATTCATTCTTGCTTTCCACATATTCCTTCAGTTTTTTGGTGATGAATCAATAAAAATGATTTTATAAATGGTTAAACATGGTATAAATAATAATTTAATGATTTCAATATATTATATATATTCAGTCTAGTGTTATGTAAATGAAACACACCAATAGATAGTAATATTTTTGTGTTAGTGTATATAACCTATTGTAACCCATGAATTCAGTAATTACATTTCCCTAATTAAATACATTTTCAGTAGATTTTATTAAATGCAATAGTAAAATTAAATGAAAACCATGTTTTTAAAATAAAATTAATAAATATTACTATTATTTTATATTAATTAAATTTCATGGTATCAAAATAATTAAACAATTTATAAATTTTGTATAAAAATTTATAATAAATGAATGTCCTTTTTTTCATGGTGGTATAGTTTTTCTGAAAATTAATTTTACACATAACATTTTCGCATATTGAAATTAAAATTTTCTCACATTAAAGAAATTTATTTGGAAAATTTATTATAATATCGGTAATTATTTTGTATAAATTACGTAAAAATGATCATTTTATTTTTATTCATGAAAATAATATCACCAAGATTAATGTTAATTATACGGATAATAGAAGGAAATGTTATTTTAATTGATTTATTTTATTAATATTGTGTAATTTTAAAATGCTAAATTAAATTATATTTTTTTAAATAATGAATATAATATTATTTTAAAACACATATAAATTTATATTAATTGAAATTAAATTAGTATCTGATGATAAATAATATTAACAACGCATAACGATTAAAACATCACTTGTCTACAAAAAATTGTTTTTTATCTATTCAATTTTCAATTTAAAAATTATATTTATCTTATTTAGAAATTTAATATTATTTAGTGGATATGAAATTTAGCTTCATCACATAATATTTTTTAAAAAATATTACATTATCTTTTCAATAAAATAAAAATTAGTTGGCTAAAAACCAGTAGCCAAGTTAAAATCAAAAATAGTAAAATATAAAAACCTAAGTGTAAATGATTTTAAAAATATTTAAAATATGAGAAAAAATTTATGGTTGAGGTATTATTGAACATATTTCATCCCAAAAATATTTAAAATATTAAGTGTATATAATTAAAAAATTTCCATTCTCACCACATATAAAAGGTGTGTCTCACCGCCCATAAAGACCACTCAATGAAGTAGGTTTCAAACTAGATATATACCCATTATCATCAATTTATAATTCTATTCCTTTTCCTTGGGAATTATTTAACTATAGTGTGGCTCTAGACCTCCATTTATGAGGAACCCTCCAAAGAAAACGTAATGATTTTAATGAGAGTACTCAATTTTTCCAAACTTCATTCCCTATATATCTTAATTTTGAAATTATAATTCTTAATTAATATATAATGACATTATTATTATTTTTATACTTAATTTTATCATATTAATTTATTTTCTATTTACCACCATTACCCTTTTTATTTATTAAAATATAACCGTCATTAGTGTATTCTGTGAACTACAACCTCCACCAAGAGATGATTTCTATTTTTATCCTCCATAACTATTCACTTATTTTAAGAGGAAAACTGAGGAATAAATATTAAATATTTCATTTAATTATGATTTTTAAGTGAAAAATTAAAATTAACTTTCTTTCCTTCTCATTCTTTGAGAAATGAAAATTTTAATCGTCTATTGTGAGGATTTCTGCCTCCCCAAAGTAATATATCTCGTTTTTCATCTAGGTTCTTTATTATATATTAAAAATTCATAACATATGATTCTTCTTAATAAAATTATCTAAATAATATTATTATAATTATATAATAATGATATTATTCTTGAATAAAACACTTTTATAAATATAATCATCCAATAATTGCTGTATGTTCATGTTTGGGTCGGTCTAACCACATACTTAAAAAATAATATAAAATAATATCATGGATAAATATGAGAACCTAATTACTGATGATAATTGATATAAGTAAGTGAATAATGGTTTATATTTGGTTATATAATTGTATTATTAATTTTAAACTAATTAATTGATATACCCTCATTCGTTTGTTAAAAATCACAGAAACATGTCTATTGTCAATTCTGTTCACAAGAACCTTGGATTGAAATCTCACAGGGTCGAATTATAACATTATAATATATCATAAAACATTAATTAAAGTACATTTTATGTTATTTTAATGATTAATTTTTGCATATTAATGAATAAAAACACTGTTATTATGAAACTAGTTCAAAATAATCAATATTATTCACAATGAATAATTAAAATAGATATTAAATAACTAATATAGAGGTATATAATAAATGTAAATGAAGTTTATAAGTGGTAATATAGATGAATAATGTTATTAAATAATTTATAAATATAGTTATGTTTTTTATATTTGATGTTAAACTGTGATCAACTAGGATGGAATTCAAGGCAACATTTTTGATCGACTCAGTTTTTTTATTATTTTGGGTAATACTCTTTCTCAATTGAATATAATTTAAAAGATTTATTTGATCATGAAATTACCATATATAATTTGGTGTTTCCTATTATTATCTTTTAAAATTAATTATCCTCATAAATAACTAATTCTTTGATAAACCATTTTCCAAAATGAAAGTATAATAATGGTTAGAAAAACCCTCATTCTTACTAATGATTATTCTATTCTATTCCCATGTTTTCCTCTCAAAGGTGTCTTGTTTAATTAAATAAATGTATATTTTGTATTATTTAATCTTCATATTTTTTATATATATTCTATTAGATTAATTATTTTCAAATATTTTCAAATTAGTTTTTTTTTCATAAAATGGTCTAAAAAGATTAATAAATGCATATCTTTTCATTATTTTTCACTCTAAATATATTATCTTATTTTTTACATTATTTTCAAGGATAATTTATTTTGAAATATTTCTAGTAATATTTTAAAAATTATTCTATTTCCCTTCTTAAATATATTCTTTAAATTAATTTTCATGACATGTTTTATAACAAGGTTTAAATGGTTTTGTGAAATTTTTTTAATTTGTAGTTATATTTTTCCTATATGTTTTTTCTATCATGGAGTTATATTTTGAACAGCCTATATATTTAACTAAAATTTGATACATTTTAGAAAAATTAAAATTTCTACGATTCCTTAAATGATTATTATGTGATGTTTGTAGAATGTTAAAGGGAGCCATTTTTTTATATGGGTTCTTTATGTTATAATGATGACTGATTTTATGTGGAACAAGTTTATATATATAATGATGGGCAGCGTATTATATTTAAATCTAATTCATTAGATTAATTTTATATATCATTAAATACTAATGCGTGGACATTATGTGTTTGTTCACATTGTTATCGACATAATGTGTTTAGCCAAATTTTCAAGCATGGACATAATGAGTATGTTCAAATAGGCTTGTAAATCTTGAGTTCGCTCACAATGGTTTACCAATTATTTTGGTTTTGCTTTATGTAAATGTTTTTTATCAATTTATTTCATCTTTTCATGTTTGTTTTAATTTTCATGAAATTCAATGTTATCTTGTTATGCCTTATTTTTAATATATTACACACTCCCATGTCACACTCATATATTTTATTGTTATTGAGATTTATTTTGATCAATCTAAAAACTTTTATGCTTTATTAAAAATATTTTAATGATCTTATATTTCTCTATAATGTTTTATGATTATCATATATAGTTTCATTATATTTATTAAGATATCTATCCCTTCATCATTTTCCCCTTCATGTTTATGATCTAGTACATTATGATAATTTTTTACCTTTCTAAGAATATGAGATCACCACTTTCCCATTTTTCCATTCCCTATGTTATGATGATGAATATATGATTTGGTAAGTCTATAATAGGTTCTAAAAGATATTGATTATATAGTAATGTTTGTATGTTTTTATAAAATAATACATTTATGTAGTTTATCTCCAAGATAACAAACCTTCTGATCCTCAGATTGTGTGACTGTTTGGGAGATGAATTATCTAAATCATGATATTAATTTATTATTTATGTTATATTCCACTTGGGTAACTCTAGTTAGTTTTAGATAAGGTTTTAATTTTCTTGTAGATTTTTTTGTTGTTTTGGGGATTATTTTAAAGGAAATTACTGAAAAACCTAGAGTCAATACTAATGGATAATCATATGTTTTGGATAACATCTTGGTGTTTTGTTAATGAAGAGATTTTGTTGTTTTATTGGAAATAAATTCTCTCATTGGATAGTACATGTAGATATAGGCTCAGGCACATATATACCCAGGGGTAGTAATCCTAAAAGGATCATATTTGGTATTATTTAAATCATCACCTGAGGCATAAAAAGAGTACTTACAATATGTAACACCCCAAAATTATAAAATAAGATCCTTTTATTTGATAGAGTATGCTACACCCAACACCGAGCTTAAACAAACCATGCAATATATATCTTTAAATTTAATCTATTTGATAGCTTGTAGAACACATAACCCAGGTCTAAATTAATCTTAATATAGTATAGTATTATTAACTAGGCGTCAAATTGTTGGGTATGAATAGTTCAAAACTAAATTTTTAAAATTATGGTAATCTATTTAATGGAGGGTCTTATTAATACACGCATATTACAATGAAAGAAGGCCCGGGGACTTGATCTTGTGACTGACACCACACACCCCAACCTCCTACTACCTCATCCACCTTTAGGGGGAAAAATTATGGTTATCTACTGATTATAAATAAAATAAGAATCATTTAAATAAAAATAATTGTTTTTTTAAATATTTTTTTAAAAAGATGGTTTAATTGCGCTATAAAAATGTAATTTAAAATTAATTTTTACACATTTATAAAAATTATTTGATAAAATGAAATTTATTTTTTAAATCAACATAATGAAATTATATTAGGATGAAATTTATGGATTTTTTAAAAATATTTCATTTTTCGATGAATAGTGAGAAGTAATAATTTTAATTGAAAACTGCCATTCCATTTAAATAATTTAGGAGATTAAATTTGATTTTAATTTTTTTAAAGTGAAATTAGTTTAATTATATAAAATTTAACTATTTTAGGTCATTATAATCAATTTAATATTGAATATTTATATTAAGACCTTCTATACTTACGTTAATTTTCTCTTTGAAACAAACTTATCGTCGTGTCTATGGGTATAATTTTAATTTGGATTTTGAAAATTCTTTGAATTGAATTTACAAAAATGTATTTACTATTTGGAATCATCATAATTTATATTATATAATAATTTCAACTTAATTTTTTACCCTTATTAATAGACAAATCAGTAAAAATTAAATAGCGCAAGTTAAAGTAAAAACTGATTTGCTGGGGGTTTATTGTAAGAATATAAGTGTTAATAAAGATATAAAAACATGTAAAAAATCAATTTTATGGAAATAATTAGACCTTATAACCAATATGGGTTGATAATGACCCATTTTCGATACCTTTGGCGTGATATAATTGTGTGTTTGAATGAATATTTTAAAAAATCTTATATGTGTCCTCTCCCCCACTTCTTAAAGGCCACCAACTATCCTCCCATAGTATCACATCCGAATCCATTTTATTCAGAAAATACCTGACCAAATAAATTCTTTAATACCCTCCCAACATCCTATTTTTACTGTTTTAATAAAAAATCTATCCTAGTATGGTTTTTGGTGAAAACCAATTGAAGTTTCCCGAAGAAGAGGTAACATTTTTTAACGAGCATTTTCATTTTATCTCTACTTACACCTCCCTTAAACATTATTTAATAATTGTAATATAATTAAACTATTACTTATCATATAATTAGATGTTATTAAGATAATTTCATAGCCTGGATCCATCTCTTCTTCCATCAAATGTGAATCGAAACCGTCGATCGTGTGTACAACATGCTACCTTCTTATGAACCTGTGCAATTCGTTTTCCATAATTGCACAACAAGGTAGGATATAATGATTCATTTAATTAATTAATATGATATTTATGATGTTAATATACTTAATAAATAACAATATAATATATACCTTCTTACTTTCCATTTCTTTTAAAATATGGTAACTTCACTCTTGTGTACGGTGAACTACCGCGCCATAAAGCGATGTGATTTTCACATAAGATTTACATGGAAAGTAATAAGGGTAAATTTAATGAATATATATGATATATAAGATATTAAATAGAATATAAAATATTAATATATCACCTTATTCCATACCCTTTCACCTGTTAATGGAATTATAACATCGCTTGTGTGTACGTACGACCTACCATCTCTATAAATGGATGTGATCCATTATCCATGTTCAAATTTGAAACATTATTAACAAATGGGCAGTAAAATATTATAAAAGACAATATATGTTATTATAAATACGATTATGGTTATTTTATACATTAATATCATGGTTAAAAACATTATACAAGAGGATAAATCAATTTCAACAAAAGGAGATCATGAGGTAAGGGACTTCGTCTCAATTTCTCTTCATTGAGGTGTATTGTAATGCCATGAAGCTAATTTATTTTATATGGTGTATATAGTGTTGGTTTTATAGGTAATATCATGATTCATCAATAATTGATGTTATTTAACATTTCAATCTTATTTATTTCAACCAAATGTATTATTTCTCAAAAGTTACCATGTGGTAATGAGTTTTATAACTCAATTTCTTTTTATTGGGTTATATTACTTATTCGTTATCTATATCATTATAAGATTATATGTGTAATGAATTTTGAACATATTATGTAGTTTTTTCACTTATTTTATGTGGATTTAAATTTGATACATATAATTGATTAATTTATTAATCTTCACTTCAATATTATGACGTTTGTAAGGATTGACTTAAAAATATCATCTTAATCGATATTATTTGTTATAGAATTTCCATTAAATGCAATTATTTGATTTTTTTAATAATACACACTTATTTTTTTATCCTCTCGTCATTCATGATTCGTTCAAGTAATAATACCATTTTTTTGAAAATATTTGGTACAAAAAATGATTGGAAGGTTTTTTAATCTGACTTTAATTATCTATTTGATCAAAAATTATTTTTTTTACAAGACCATGTTCTGTAAAAATGTTTTCAAAAATGTTTTTATAAATATAAAAAATTATTTATTAATTTTTTTACCCATTTTTTACATTTTATATTATTTTTTAAAATAATATTCTTCTTATTTTTTCAATCAATCCCTGTTTGTATTTTACAAAAAAATTGAAATGAAAATTTGTCTTAATATGTCGAACATGTATAGAATTTCCTACGATCATGACCACTAAATATTCTAAAAATTAATATATTAGTTTCCATGGTTATTGTGAAAGAAAAGTGATTTTGAAAATGTAATGGCTATTTTTATGAAAAATATTTTTAATATATTTTTTTGAATCATTATTCATTAATGTCAATAACCCATTATTTTACATATACTCTACCCCAGATATGTTGTATAGATACCATCACTATTCTTCCAATAAATTGTTTATGAAAATAAATACCAAGGAAATTATTGAAATTCAATTTCATGATTCATTTTTTTGTCACTATATTTCGCTTAAATTATTCACATTCACGATCATTAGAAATTAAATTTCCCCATTATATACATATTTTTTATCATCAATATTCTTCTTGATTATAACATACATAATTTCTACACATGGTGTTTTAATTTGAAAGTTATTATATTTATTGGGGAAATATTTATATACTAAATTCTTGCTTCCATACATATATTAAATGATATGCCTTATTGTTTATGAATAAAATTGATTATTCGATATATCAGGAATGTATTTTAAATACAGTTACTGGTTGGGAGTGGTTATAGATATCATTTTGATGCATTGGTAATATCATGAGACAAAAAAATTTAATTACCTTAGTTAAATGGGTTTCTAGTGTATACCTACCCATCTATTTGAAAATGCCTTGAGGATGATCCTGGAAATAATGGTATTCATGATGAAAGAGATCATGACTTCAATTAATCATTTATTTCATTAAGAATTAATCTATTATTGTCCATGATATTTTCATATTGATATTATCGCTATATGTATTTCTTTCTTAGTTCGTTGATTAAATGGAACTTGTATTCATTGTTTTACCTAACCATATTGATTATGCCTTATCTAGTTATAAAATTCATGATATTTATTAAATGTAATGTGTTTTCAGTTATTTACCTTTCCATATTGATTATGATAGTCAAGTTATTTAAATGTAATGTATGTTCAGGTATTTACCTTTCCTTTTTTATTATTATTATGGATTCATGATAGATTCCTCTATACTTAACCCTTTTTGATAATTTGAGTACACCCTTATTTTATTTCATTTCCCTGGAGTCCATGAATTGTAAAATGATTATTATCCAGGGATATGATAAGGGGAATACTTTTATTCTCAATAACAAATTACGCGATAATTTTTTTTCAAATATAATATGGGAAACTTGTATGTATATAGTTTACCAAGATTGATAAAATATTCAGTCAATTGGGATAATATTACTTACATATTATGCTAATGTAATAAAGTAATACATGAGCTCTGGGTTATTGGATTCAGGGTCATTATTGTTAGTATAAAAAAATGTTTAGTAGAAGCAGTGGGGACTTGATTTTTGAAAATATATATCAGAGATTATAACCCTTTAATAGAAATTGAGGATATGTATTTAATAACAACATATTGTTTTGGTACGATAGATATTATATGGTTTTTCATGGAAATACACCCCTGTTTGGATATTATATGTGAACTTGGTTTTTGGAACTTATTTATTTAGGGGTAATAACATCGAAAAGGGTGCATTAGGCTAAACCCAGTCATTACTTAGTGAAAGAAAATAGGACCTACTGTGCACATATTTTGATACCCCCTAAGATATTCTTAGGACAATTAAAATTTTATTTACAAACAATTATGAAAGATTTTAATATATGATGAAAATTAATGACCTAGGATAAACCTAAGGTTTTTAGATTGAAAATATTCTTTTAAGATTTAAAAAACATATAAATTATTACATGGTTTTCCCATAATGATTATTTTTTTTCTCACACTATTCTTCTTTCATTTGTTTAAATGATGGAAGCCAAAGGAATCATTTTAACATTGAAAATAAAGTTTAATGTGGTGACTATGATTATCCATATAGGATGATAGGAAGAGAGAAATATATCATTATTATGCCTTATTAGTTATCTCGTAATATGACTTACAACATATACCTTAACTAATTCTTAAAATCAATGAAGAAGAGAATAATTTTGTTTTTGTAGAGCTTGAGTTGTGGAGACCAGGGAGGAAATACAGATTAATTTTCATCATGTGAGAAATATGGAAATAGAAACCCACAAAAGTGTCTCAAAGGATTGGGAAAATGTTTTTTTGTGGAAAAGAAGGTACTAAGGAATGTAATTTCCATTGAAAAATGAAAATTATTATGGAAGGAAATAAATCCCATCCGAGGGATCCATTTATTGTTCATTGTCTTAAATGTGGGGAACTAAGACATTATCTGAGTAAATTAACTATTCAGATGGCTAACCCCTAGACCGAGGAAGGAACATTGTTATAATAAAATGGATGATGTATTTATGTTTTGAAATTCAAATATAACATTACAAATTTTTTTTAACAATGTTATTTTGGTTTCTAGAATCACAAAACATTTTAGGACTATATAAAATTTCCGAAGCATATATGTGTTTATTAAAATAAGAGTAATTGGTAAAATCTTTGTTTATGAGTTAAAGGTTGATCATATGTTAAAATTTAGGAACATACCCTTTAAGGTTTTATGTGAAAGGATTTAAAAAATATTAAGGATATTTTTGAAAAACCATTATTGGAATACAAACTATTGGTTCAGTACAGGAAAGAGTTTTTTGGGGATAAATGCCTTTATACTTTTTTGGACTTAAGATTAAATTTATTGGTAACCTTTAACATTTATATTACTATTTATATTGCAGTACTTAAGGGTAATCATGTTTTATAAATATTATTGGAACAATTTTAATGTTGTTTTAGAAAAATGGAAACTCACATGTCAGATGATAACTCATCACATCTGGTAAGTTTACAGGGATTGAACACATAAACAATCAATGATTAGGGTTTAACACCAACTATTAGCCTATGTGATGTTCTAGTTATAATGTCATTGATTTTAGTTTAATGATTTTATGAATAAATATTAGTGATGAATAAGTGGTGTTAGTGTTGAGGTTTAGATATTCGTGTATTATATTAGATAATTTGGGCAAACAATATTTTTTTTGAAAATAGTTATAAAGAAGTTCCCCTATTTTATGGATCATAAGATAAATTAAAAGTGGATTTCATTAAATAGGTACAAGAAATTAATTTTTGGAAATTCATTTCTTAGATTAAGTGATGAATTAAAAATTTATAAATGCACAACCAAAGTATAAAATTGTTCTAATGAAATATAAATGTATCAAGTAAGTACACTACCTAATATTCATAGATATTAAATTAATTCTTCAACATTAGGAAAATGATATTGAAAAAAAAATATTATAAAATTACCTTTATATATTATGAATCAAATTTTCATTTAAATCATCATATATTTATGGTTTTTAGGTCCTTATATATCTATTAATCTTTCAACTTCTCATGATCCATGATCTTAATAACTCTCTATAATTACTTACACATTTCTAACATATAAATATCATAAATTTAAAAAAACATTTTGATACATAGAATCCTAGTTATGTGTTATTTTATATGACCTTTTTTTCTTCCATTTTTATCTTATTAATAGGATGGTTTTTAACTCATACTATTTTGTGGTATTTCAAAAATGTAATTTTAAAATATCTAACATTTGATTTTTGAGTGCAAGATCGACATTCAAGGTTATAATTTAATTAAGTTGTGGAGAATTTAATGCCCCCAAAATTAAAAACTAAGAACACGATATTCGAGATCATATGTGACATGCAACACCAATATTAAACAACGAAAAAAATTCATTTCTATAAATGTAATCACTTCGATAGCTTGCGAAACACAAAACCACGAGTCCAAATGAACCAAAAATAGTATACCCTTATAAGATAGCTATTGAATTGGAAGGTATGAATATTAAAAAATAAATTATGGAAGTTATGGTTATATAAATATTAGAACTAAAATAAGAATCAGAAAGAAGAAAAAGAAATATTTTCTAAAAACTGAATATTTTCTAAAAGATGGTTTAGTCTCACTTTGCACACATTTTTTTTTCAAATTTTAGAAAATTAATTTGATGAATTTAAATTTATTTGAAGAATAATCCTAAAAAATTTATCTTAGGGTTAATTTTCTAGAACATTCTGGAAATTTTCATTTTCTAGTGAATAGTAAAAAATACTAATTTTTATTGAAAATTTCCATTTCATTTCAATAATACAAAAATATCAGTTATATTTTAAATTATTATTAAATTAATATTAGTTGCATAATATTACAATTTAGCTATTTTACATCATTTTAAATAATTTCACATCTAATTTTGACATTAGAACCTGTTACACATATAAGAATTTTCTCTTTGAAAACATTCTTTTTATCGTGTCTATGGGTATAATTTAAAATTTGATTTCACAACTTCTTTAGATTAAATTTAGAAAAATGGATTACATATTTTGAATGAAAATAATTTATATTATTAAATAATTTAAATTTAATTATTGAAAATTATGAATAATTAACGTAGTCAAAATTAATTATCGCAGATAAGGTAAAAAAAGAATTATTAGGGGGTTAAACTAAGAAAATAAGGTTTAAAAACGAACATCAAACTTTTAAAACTATAATTTTATAGCCATATATAGAGCTTACGACCTATAACTATTTATAATTAACCATATTTTAGGAATGTTTCATGATATAAATGCGTGTGTAATTGAAGTTTTTCAAAAACATCAAGGTGTGTCCTCTTCCACAGTTATAAAAGAATACCCCTCTCCTCTCTATTCATTCCTCTAAAGAGAATTGGTTCATAAAATACCTACCAAAAAACTGACATACTCCCTTAAAAATAGCCAAGATATATTTTTTAATAATATATCAATCCTAGGATGTTTTTTTTGTGCAAACTAAATGTAGTTCCCCAAAGAAGAAGTAACATTATTTAACAAGTATTATCATTTCATTTCTTCCCCCACCTAAATATAATAATATTATTAATTATAATATAATAAAATAAGTATATCCCATATAATTAGATTTTATTAAGTTAATTTAATAAACAATATCCATCTCCAATTTCATTTAATGACAAATGAAACCATCAATCGTGTGTACAACAGACTACCATCTCACAAACAGGTGTAATTCATTTTTCATCACCACCTTTTAAGGATAGATAAAATTATGGATTTAAAAAATTTATATGATATGTATATATATATATATATATGATATTATTATAATTATTTAATTATAATATCCCATATATCTTTTTTACTTTCTTTATCGGTTAAAATACGATAACATCACTCGTGTGTACAACAGACTACCCCCTCGTAAAGCGATGTGATTCATTTTTCAATAAAACTTTACATGGAAAGTAATAAGGATAAATTTGATAAATATATGTGATATATATTATATTATATTGTTATTTTAAGATTAATATACAACCCAATTATTTTCCTTATAACCTATTAAGGTAATGATAACATCACACATGCATACATACGAACTACCGTCTCCAAGAAGTGATGTTATCCATTATCCATGTTCGAGTTAAAATAATGATTATGAAAATTTATCAAATGAAAAAATTATATTTATAAAAATATTATAAATATTTAATTTAATTTATTATATACTATATACATGAACAATAACTTTTATTACCAAACAAGCGTGAGGAAATATGATAATTGACACATGTAATAAAGAAAATAATGAAATATTATTAAAAAAGGTAGTAAAATGAAATAAAGGATAATATATGATATTATAAATATTATGATGGTTATATTATATATTAATAACATTATTAAATCTATTATACATGATGTTGAAGCATGCTGCACTAAAGGAAAGCTTCAGGTAAGGGACTTCGTCTCATTTTCTCTTCATTAAGGCATATTGTAATGTTATTGACCTATTTATTATATATGATGTATATAATACACCATTTACTTGTAATATAAATATCTCTTTATAATTCATGTAATTTTAAGTTTTAATTTGAATTATTTCATTTAAATGGATTATGATTTAAATCTCACAAAGTGGTAAATATTTTCATAACTCAATTTCCTTTTATAGGGTTATATTATTTATTCATTATATTTGACATTATAAGATTAAGTGTGTATGGAATTTTACTATTTTATGTTGTATTTAAAATTTTTCACATGTATTTACATTTTATACACATTATCATTTCATTGATTAACCCTTAATCTCATTTTAACTAGGATTTTTTATGCATGCATTTCCATTGAAGGAAATTATTCGATCAATTCCTAAAAACCCAATTTAATAATATTATCCTCTGTTTATTCATGATGTTTTAAGGTAATAATACCATTTTCCCAATATTTGTTACTAAAAATTATTGAGACAATGTTTCTAGTACAATCTTACTTATTTTCTCTCTTTGATTGGAAATTATTATTTCTCCAAATCCATATTTTCTAAAAATGTTTTCAAAAACTTTTTTGACATTAAAAAACTATTTATTAAATACATTTTTACCAATTTTTTATTTTTTATTTTCTTTTCCAACATAATCTTCCTTTCATTTTCTAATTAATTCCTATTTTTATTTTACTGAAAAAGTGGATGGTATCATTGTTTTAATGAGAATGACCTATAAAAAATTTCATTCCATCATGACTACTAAATGTTTTAAAGATTCACTTGTAGATTGAAAAGGTTATTTTTAATGAAAATCTATTTTCAAAATGAAAAGGATATTTTTCTCAAGAATATTATTGACAATATTATTGTGGTATTTATTTCATCGATGAAAAAAACACATTAATTTAAAAATACATCACTGGGGATATTTTGTAATGATACCATAATTATTCTTTATCTGTATGATTTTTGATCATTTTGAGAAAGAAAAGTTGACATTCACATTCTTGACTCATTTTTTTGTTACCCACTTTTTCTAGAATCATTTACTTTCATGTGATAATTGAATATTAAATTTCCACCATATATCCATATCTTTTTTATCATAGAAAAGATTATTGGTTAAACCACATCTCAATTCCTCATATGGTGTTTTAGATTGAATGTTATTTGATTGAATGGGGTAATATTGATAATCCATATTTTTTATTAAATATAGATATTTAATTATAAGCCATATTGTTAATGATTTAAATCAATTATTTGATATATAAGGAATGAGTTGGGCATAAAAATAGTGGTGGGTCCTGAATATAAAAGTCCCATCAATGCATCAGTAGTCACATGAGATGAATTAGTTTGATAGACGTAGTTTAATGTGTCTATGGTGTATACCTACCCATAATTTTTAAATTTTCTTGAAGAATATATCAAGAATCGAGGTCTCCATGATTTTTGAGATTATAACATCAAATAATAATGAATTTCATTCAGTAATAATTCAGTTATTATTAGCTATGATATTTTTTTCCAAGCTATTATATCTAGATCCATTTCTTTCTAAATTTATTAATTAAATGGAAAATGTTTTCAATTATTTCCATTTCTATATTTATTATTCCTTATCTAGTTATTATAGTCAATATATAGATTAAATGAAATGTTTTTTAGTTATAATTCCTAAAAAATTGACTATGATAGTCAAGTTATTTAAATGGAATCCATGTTTAGTTATTTACCCATTCACATTGATTATTATTGGTGATTCATGATATCTTCACATTTACTTTACCCTTAATGATAATTTGAAGTCACCCTTATTGTTTTCCTTTCTTAGCCTCCCCAAAGTATACTATGATTGATATTCATGGATATTCTAGATAAAATAATGTTATTCTCATAAAAATATGTTGTTATTTTTTTTAAATGTAATATGGGAATAATGTATGTATTTAGTTTTCCAAGACTACTAAACTATTTAAAACTTCATGATTTGATTCCATGTATCTAATTCCAATGAAAAAGTAGGATACCATCTCTAGGTTACATTATTTAGGGTCGTTATAGTTGACTCCATGATTCAAACTCATATGGTATAATATTTGTTTAATTTAAATTATATTTATAATATGTTATGAGGAATTTGAAATTTTTTAGGTTAGAGAATCTAATATAAAATCACCATGTATTACCTATATTAAATAATAGATATTTATATGTTATAGAATTTATATCATTTATTATTTATTTCATTTAATCTAATAGTTTACTCAGAGTAAACATACTAAATAAATATTCTATTCATTATTTTTTATTCTATATGTTTTTAAAAAATATGGATTCACCAACTCATGAATTATATATAATATTTCAACAAAAAAACTTATAGAACAATGATCAATTTTAATATATATGAATATCTCATGATTTATATTTAGGGAGGATAATACCTACATATATTATTCTTCTTCATTTGGTTAAATTTGACATAATATTGGATATAGATTATCCTTCACCACATAAAGAATATTCCAACTTACAGGATAAGGAAATCTCATTTCATAACCCAAGTCATCCCATTTTATTGTATCTATGTAAGGAAGATTATGATTAACCATTGGAATACAATTTCATAACATGGGGTATGATACCCAATAATGATGGACTCTTGAGATAAATGATTATTGAGGAACTCAATACTAATGACATGAATATTGTGTGGTAGTATACTTATGTATCTATAGACAAGCAATCCAGTCATCCCCCATAGTGTTATATTTTTTCAATCATACTCATACCCAAATATATTCCTTTCTCAAAGAGTTTATTTAAAATATATCCCATCGAATTGGATGGAAAAGGAAAAGGGTTTTATATGACCCGGTACTTCACTCTAGGGTGCACCAGTTCTATTTTTCAAAAAGATGGAAAAATTAATGTGTCACTTCATTGATTATAATAATATTAATAAAATAAAGATGAAGAACATGTATTCAATACCTCATATCAATGATTTTTTTGATCAAATTAAAGAAGTTTGATACTTCAAAAATATTGACCTTCGATTTGGATACCACATGTTAAGGGTTAAAATAGAAGATATTTCTAAATAATATTTCTATATGAGGTATGGAAATGATTAATTTATAGTGATTATATATATAAATCATAATTCCCCCACTATATACATGAATGTAATGAATATAATCTTTAAATAATCCCATGAAAAATTCTTGTTTTTCTTTATAGATGATATTATTAGACATTAAAATAGAAAGTAAGATGATGAAGATCATTTGTGGATTATGTTAAATACCATTATAAAGTAGAAAATGTTTGAAAAACTTATGATGTGTGAATTATATTTAATGAAAGAATTATTCTGGGGTGATGTAATTATATGTAAGAGACTATTAGTAGATCCATAAATGATGGAAGTTATCCATAAATAACCTATAACAGCTGCAATGAATATGATATATAGTTTTCTTAGGTTATCTTGACACTACTGGAATATTTTTATCAATTTATCATGGATATAAAATATACTATCCAAGTTAATATCGACTGGAGAAAAGTTCCCTTTTAAAGAGGAATGGGAATAATATTTCAGGGAACTAAAAAGTGGTAATTGAATGATCATGTAATTATATTACACTTTAGTGGGGAAGGGATTTCAATATATAGTGATTCTTGAAAATAGGGAATTAGTAGTGTCTTCATACATAATGATAAGATAATTTTTTATTCCTCACACCAATTAATTACTCATGAGAAAAATTACCCAACACCTGATTTAGGGGTGGTGACAATATTTTTTTCATTTAATATTTGGTCACATTATCTCTATACAAAATAGTGTGATATATATTTATATATGGATAAAAAGTGATTGAAATATATTTTCACATAGAAGGATATGAATATGAGCAAGAGGAGTTAGTTTGAATTGATAAATGACTATGATATCTCCATACATTACCAAATGGGGAAGAAAAATAAGTTTTCTGACGGTTTGAGTAAGAATTACCATGATACTCTATCCATGATGAGGATTGGAAATAATCCAATATCCATGGATTTGAAAAGGATGAATCTTGAAGTCATAATGGGAGGAAAGTTTTTTTTTGTTTCCCAAGTTACAACTGAAACTTCCATATACATGAATATCAAATATTCTTAGAAATATGACATAGATATACAAAAAAGAACGTGATTTTTCTGGAGTTAATCTTTGAAAAAGACATAGTTACAAGATTTTTATCTCAGATACGGTTCCCATCAAAATTTCTATTGAGGTAGAAATTTTTTGATGATTATAATTTCTAATCCTTATATATTTATCTAGGAGGTATGAATATGTATATAGATTCCAAATAAAAATTCTATTGGGATTATTTGATGAGAGAAATTAAAAAATATAAATCTTTATGGTTGGAATTCTATTAGAGAATGGTTTAATAAAAAAACATAAGGGCATTTTGCCACCATTACCCATTTAAGTATTTAAATGGGAAAACCTTACCATTAATTTCACTATAGGACTCCCCACAATGCTTGAATTATATAACTATATTTGGTTTTTAGTCAATCACGATATAATGTTAGCATATATTATTATAATCATTTTTCTTTCAACTATTCAAATCACCAAGATATACATAAAGAAAGTGGTATGGATATATAGAGAACCAATGTCCATTGAATCTGATAGATATCAAAGTTTTAACTCATATTTCTGAATAAGTATTGAGAAAAAATTAGAGAGAGAGATACTTCCAGCACCACATATCATCCTCATATATATAATAATACTGAGTGTTCCATTTAATCAATATGGGAAATGTTTAGGTCTGTTTTGATTAATTTCAATAGATGTGGGTATGAACACCTCTCCCCCTAAAAAGATCCTATATAAAAATACTTTCCATTAAATCATTATTATGGCACCATATGTGGATGAATATGGGATGAGATGTAAGACTCCAACATTCCTGGATGAAGTTGGATACAAGAAGATGATATGTGGAAAACTTTTCCAAGAATTAAGGGTGAAGGTTTAAAAAATTCATCAAAAATTGTAAGGTAAAAAAATTTAATAGAAGAGTTATTTGGATAATCATCGATGAGATTTTGAGTTTTAATGTGGTGGCAAGGTGTTCCTTTTAATAACTCCTTAGAGGTGGATTATGTTATTTCAGAGAAAGGGAATTTGAGACTTTTTTACATCAGTCCCTTCAATATCTTCGATCGTTTTAGGGTCTTATCCTTCCCCTTAGAACCCCTCCACATCATTCCCAATTTTAGGATATGTTACACATACTGATTTTGAGGAAGTATATACCAAATCTATATTATGTATTGATCTTAAAATCTATACAATTGGAACATGACCTATCATAAAAAGAAGAAAATATAGAAATGATGGATCAAATAGATAAGGTTATGAGGGATAATAACATCCATCTTGTAAATGTTTTTTAGTATGTCCACATGTTTAAAGAGGATACATGAGAATACAATGATGTAAGAAAAGAAAGAATACCCATACTTATTTTCCTCTATGTAATTAAATTTTTAGGGGAAATTATTTTTAAGGGTGTTAGAATATAAAAACCCCTGATTTTAGTAATTACATTTCCCTGATTAAATACTACATGAGTATCTTGTCTTCCATTAAAAAATAAACTATAATGAAAACCACATCACCTTAAAAAAGATTAAATATTAAAATTATATCATATCCATTAAATTAGTGTGTATAAATTGAGGTAACCACATTATAAAATATATCTAAAAAGTTATAATAAAAAATTCATTTCATACATGGAGATAATATTTTTCTAAAAAATATTTTAATCCATTAAATGAGATAATATGAAAAATTAATCTTCTCCCCATTACAAATTTTATTAAGTAAAACGAATTCAATATTTTGAATTAGTAGGTAAAAATTATTTTAAATTGGTCATTTGATTTTTACTAATAAAAATAATATCACTGTGATTAAAGTTATTTATAAGGATAATGGTGAAACTGTTGTTTTCAATACTTTATTTCATTAATATTGTGTAATTTTTATCAAATAAAGTAAAATAAACTATTTTAAATAATAAAATTAATATGATGTTTAAATATATATAATTTTATTTAAAAAAATTTAATTGGTACCCAATAATAAAGAAGTTTAAGAAAACATAATTTTTTAGATTTCTTTATTTTAAAAAAATAAATATTTTCGATATATAATAATTTTAATATAATATTTTATTTTATATTATTTAGAAATTTAATTAAATAAAATGGAGAATAAATTTTTATTTGTTGAAAAAAACTGGAAAGAGGTGTGAATTTATATTTTTAATAAAATAAATATCATTTGGTTAAAAACTTTTTACTAGGGTAAAAAAGAAAATGGTAATGTGTGAAAACTCAAAGGTTAATGAATTTACACTCATCTTAAAACTTGTGCATAAATTTATAGTTGTGGGATTGTAGAATTTAACTCATACCTCAATCCATTTTATTTATCTAGAGTCAATTGACATGATTAACATGTGCTTATTTTATATTAAGTAATTATAATTATAAAAATACTATTCTCACCACTTATAAAAGGGGCCTCCCACCAAAAATTCAATAAAAATCAATGAATAATGTTCACACATCCGAATTTACCCATTATTATTAAAATATAATTCTATCCCTTCCCTATATATTCTGGTCATAAGATATTGGATTAAGATAAACATTTCGAAGGACTCCTGCATAGAAAACACAATGATTTCAACATGAGCACCCATTTTCGTCCTAAATTATTTCCCTATATATCTTATTTTTTGAATTATAATTTTATATTTACTATATAATTATATAATTATTATGTCTATAATGGATTTGATTATTCTAAATTAATAACTATTAACTACATTTCCCATTTTCTATTAAGGAAAAAAAATTCACATATGTGCATTGTGCGAACTACTGCCTTTGCGAAGCACAAATTCTATTTTTCACCATCGACATCGATATATGATTATATGTTTTAAATAGATGAATAAAATTGAAATATTTAATATAATTTTTATTATGAAGATAAAATTATATTCTAACTTTTTGGACTATCAATCCTTAACAAATGAAGATGTTAATCACGCATTGTGAGAATTACTGCTTACAGAAAGTAACATATCATTTTTTTCATCTAATTTATTTATTTTTTATTAAAATGAATTGAAATATGATAAAAAAACAAAATTATCAAAATCATATCATTATTATTTCGAAATAATTATATTATTCCAAAATAAATAACTATTATAATCATTATCATCTATTAATTATGGCACGTTCACATTTGGATGGATCTAACCACCCATTTGAAAACTTATATAATATAATATTATTTATTACTATGAGAACATAGTTACTAATGATATTTGATATAAAAAAGTAAATAATGGTTTTATTTTGGTCATTTAATGGTAACAATAGTATTAGAGTCATTAATTAATATACCATATTCCATTTGATAAAAATCACGAGGACATGATTATCATGAAATTTTTCTATAATAACCATAAAATTTTAAATATAATAGAAAATAAATTATTGTAAATTATATGATATGATTATTATGGAATTTGAGATTAAAATATATAACAACCCCACTATTATGAATCTAGTTCACGAAATCCAGATTACTCAAACCTGATATTGAAAATAGATAATAACAAAAAAATATACATATAGAGAATAATTTTAAATGATATTTATATGTGGTTATATATATGAATAAATTTATGAAATATGGGATTAATATAGTTATTTTATTTTATAAAATAGGTTAGCTTGTTAACAACTATGTTGTAATTCATGGTAAGAGTTTCATTTAATCAATTTTAGATTCCTTAGGTTAGAGACTTTTTTACTTGAATATAGTTTTTAAGAGTTATTTGATATTTCCGCTACCCTATTTTATATTTTATTTCCTATTTTTCTCTAGGTAAATTACTTATAATCTTCAATAAACAGTTTTTAATAATTTTTTTCAAAATGAATTTTAATGTTATGAAGAATAATCCCAATTCTATCCAATGATTCTTCTCTTACATGTCTATTTTTGCCTATCGAAAGTGTATTCTATAATGAAATCCATTTTTATAATAATTTTTTCCTTTACATATTTTATGAAATTAAATTCTTTTGAAATTTTGATTATTTGAGTTATCTTAAAAATGGCATAAATAACTTTATATTAGAAATTGTTTTAAAAATTACTAATCCAGATTTATTAGCTTGTTTTTTTTATTTTAAAAAATCAATTATTTTTAACTATTTATAAAAATATGTTTAATGTTATTATGTTTTCATTCTTAAAAATTTGTTTAAAATTTTACGTAAAAACTTTTTTATTTTCACTTATATTATCTCCAAAGGTCAATCTCACTTGAAGTGATGTTTTGATCACCCTCTATATTTTATTATGATTTGATTCCTTTTAGTAAGTGATATTTTTGATATCATATGATACAATATGTTCTTGTTTTGTGATGTATTTGATTTTTTATGGAACCCATTCCTTTTACTTGGGTTCATTAATATATGATGATGATTGATTTTAATTTGAAAACATTTGGGTGGATGGTGACATTGGGTCCTTTATTTTCCACTAATTAATTGGTTTATGTTTATATCTCTGGCGATACTCAGTAATGGACATTATGAAATTTTTTACAGTAGGATTGGCATATTAATTTTACTCACATTTTTATGTGATTAAATAATAAATTTTTTACCTAATAGTGTATATAATCAGTTTTCCAAGAAAGGATTTCCTATTATTTTGGTTGTCCCATAGTTCTAAGTTTTATATCATGATTTTCTGCATTTTCATCATTCATTTATTATTCATCAAATTCCATATTATCTTGTTTTTCCTTTTTTAAATTATTCCGCACTCTATTTTCTTGAGAACATGTTTTATGAAAATTGAGATGTATTTTTATCCATATAATAACTTTTATTCTTCCTTAACGATATTTTTTTGATCTTTCATTTCCCAATAATGTTTTTTTAATATCATGTATAGTCACATGATCTTTTATTAAGTTATTTATCCCTACCTAATGTTCTCATTAAATTTTGAGATATGATATGTTAGGATAAGTTTTTACATTACTTAGAATTTACGTAAAACTATCATATTTCAGTTTAGAAAGAAAATTGTGTTCGATTTCATGCCCAACACACAATACCGAACATAAAATGAACTGTCCAAAACTATTAAAATATTTAAATTTAAATATAAATGTTATAACCTGGAAATTATTTTCGAGAATATGAAAAAAATAACTGTATTATGAAATATTTTTATGGTTTTTTTATTTAATACAAATTTATTGATTTATTCCTTTTAAATAACAACTAAATTTTTAGAAAATAAAACATAAGAATAAATGATATATTTTCTAGAAAGTTATTTTATATTCGAAAAGAGTTTTTATCAATGTAAATTAAGTTATTCATAGTAGGTGAATGATTTTAATAAAATTTATAGATAATATATTTTATAAAATATATGAAAAGTAAAATAAAATATGTTACTAGATAAGGAATGAGTTTAAATTCATTATATACATCAAAAATAATTTTTTTTCAAATTTTTTTTATTTTATTTTTTATATAGATATTATGATTCATTTGCAACACTTTAATAAATTAGATATTATAAAATATAAATCATTTAATAAATCATAATGTCAAAATATTAATAAGATATTTTTTTGGTATTTTTGTGAAATAATTGATTTTTGGGGGAATTTTTAAAAATATTGATTTTGGAAAAATAATCTTTTATTTAATCTTAATCAAATTAATTTAAATGTCACATTTGGTTTTTGATATTTTTGAAACTAAGAAATATTTTTTTAATATATTAAATCCAATTAATTTCATGATAATCAACATTATACCTGAATTTGGTTTAAAATCATTTTTATGCTTAATATAATCATTTTTCTAAAAATGGGTTTTCTTTGTACTTTGAAAACATATATTAATTTTTTTTTTAAAAAAATTGAAATTAAATATTAGAAAATGGATTAATTACTTGGGATCAAAATTTTATAATTTTTTTTACGTTTAATTTCATTTTTATTCATAATAAATTGTATCCATGGTATAAATTTATCACAATAGTAAAGGATATATTGGTTAAAAGTGATAAATCAACGGTCAAAGGCTTAAAATATCTCAAAATCTCATCTTAAAGTGAGACTATGTGGTTATTATCTAACTACATTGATATTAGCCTCATTAAATTATTATACTTTCATGATATTTATATAGATATAAATACTATATGAATAATTTTATAAGATAAAATTTAATTCAAATAAACTATATTTTTTATAGAAATTTATATAACTTTTAGTTATGGTAACATTTCCATGAATGATTACGCATCGTTGATTCAACAGCTGTGAAAGAAGGTTAAAAATAAAAGTAAATAGTTTCAAAAATTTTAAACGTGATATATTATGGATAAGTTAGAGCCTTGAATTATTTTTATCGATCAAAAGGAAAGTTAATTAATTTCTTAAATATTAAATTATAACTCAAATGTAATCCTAGTGATTTTATATTCAAATAATTCAAATAGAACTTAAAATTACTTTATAAATAAAAGTCAATTTTTGAAGATTATTTTTAAATAATTATAAAATCATAAAAATCCTATCATAACTACACTCAATGGAAAATGGTTGAGTATATCATTAATGGTCAATTTATATACCAATTTTACTTTTTAAAATTACTTTCATGACCCTTATAGATTGATTTTTTTACCATGGTTGAGGTTAAAAGGGTTAACAAGGGGTTATTGTAAAATATAAGAAAAAAATGACACATAAAAAATTATTAATTTAATAAGACGAATTTATTTTGACTTTACAGCCCATATATTTGAATATATGGCACTCGAGAGACATTTTAATTTAGTTAGACACATATTATCTACAAATATATATATATATTAATATTCCGTGTATTTTAAAATTTTCAACCCACCTCAATTACAAAAGGGAATACTGTCTCATCCCTTACACACACATATTGAGTCATATATATCACAAGTATATTCCAGAATATATTCCCACCATTCCTCCTATTAGGAAAAATCCCTCAGGGTGTCATCTTAGTGTTTTTAGGGTGATGTGTTTATTGAAAAATCCAGATGACCAAAAATCAGTTTGGTTCGAATTTCCAAAGCATATTAATAAATTGGTGAAATTTTATAGTATTTGAAAAAAATTTGGGCCTCAAAATTTAGAGATTATTTTCAATAAAATGATGGTTTTTCGTAAAGGAGTTCACAGTTCAAAAAATGAAAAGCATAGTTCACAGACTGTAAGGAGGTACGAATTATAGGGAAAGAAAACCATCGAAGGGTGATTTCTATATATCAGTTCTATACAGACAACATAGTGTGCTACGCTGACCATGTAGTCAAAATAAGTTCTTGGTAAGATCATAGTTCTTGAGAGAATTATTTTTTGTGAGTGTCTTTTCATTTGTGGTTGAGAGGAATTGATTTGTTTTCATATAACATCAACTGATGCAAAGGATTAAGGCATTATACAGACCATGTAATAGTTCACGCCGAAGGATGCACTACAATAATGTTTTGGTTAATCCGGATTAGCAGGTTTTGTTGTTCTATTTTCCTAGATAAAGACCCCTAATCAGATTATTAAGTAGAGTTAATTCATTAGAGAAGATCATATCCCTGAGAATAATTTGGTGAAGTTTGAAGTAGTTCGTGGGGGATAATTCCACCAAGGAGAAGATTTCAGGATTGAGGATTCCCAGAAGGGTGAAGTAGTTCATGGGAACAGTTCTATAAAGGGTTTCATAGGGATATGTATCCCATAAAGTAAAAGGGACTTCCTAGAAGAGGTGGTCTGCAAGGCAATAAATATCTAAAAAAATCAACTCTATGTTGAGGAAATGGAGGTCTGTGAAGGATTCATGCCACGAGGAGAAAAACATTTCATGGAGGGTACAAGATAGTTTACTAAAGGACTTAAATAGTATGTGAAATAAATTTCAACAAATTAATAGTACATGAAAAATTGGAACTTCAACAGAGCATCTATCTATAGTTGAGGATGCATTCATTATTTATAATGAAGGGACCTACATGTTCATAAACTATGAGTATATTCCTTCTAGATAAGTAAATAATTGAAGAGGAAGAAGCATATCCATTCCACCATTAGTGAGTCATACAAAGAGAGTTATGGAGATACCCTTGGCAAAGTAATGAGCTGACCCTAAACATTGTAAACGCAATTATCATGGCCATAAAAGGAAGAGAGCCTTAGTGGATTTGTAACATCGTCACATCGTCATTGTATGCTCCCTGAACATATCTTAGTGAGGGTGAACTATGTAAAATTTTTGTGTCTCAAGCATGATTTCAATTATATTTATACATTGTAATGAGAAAGAGAGAAGAGTGCTTTGTTTAATGACAAAAAAGGATCTAAAGGGGTAATTGTTTTAATCTATAATTCCCTAATTCACCTAGCTCTCGGGTTATTTAACATAATTAGGCTAACACCTCCCCGTTTTCTATAGTTTTTATTCTAACCAAAAAACCATCCTCAATACATTAAGGTGTAAGATAGAGGAGGATTTACAAAAAATAGTTTTAACTATTTTCTGAGTGTTTTCAATATCATTTCTTCTTCCAACTCCATCATATCATTTATAAACAAGATTTTATCATAAAATTGTTTCTTTAATATACAAAAATGTTAAAAAATTTATGTTACAACCCATTTCTATCTCTCTTTACCATCCAATGGGGAATGAAAATACCGCTTGTGCCTATGGGTAAAATACCACATCCACGAAGTGTTGAGTTTTAGTTTTAATCACTACCTCAATAGGCTTGTTATTGTGTTGGATTTGAGGAAGATAAATATATATATTCATGATATAATTATGATTATGTAAATATAGTATATTATTTACCTTCTTAAACTTTTATCCGCCTGAAAATGATAACACCTATCATGCTTACGTGTGGACTACCTCCCCCACGATGCAAATTGATTAATTTTTCAAGTATACAATTCTTGATTGGTTTTAAAAAAGAATTTAATATTGAATTTTTTTTATTATTTCTTGATTAGTATTATTTTTATTATATAAAAATAACTTCTTTTAACATTGTATAACTACCGAAGTTGTTTTGAGATTATGATCTGAACATCAAAAAAATTCCCAAAACAAACTTAATAAATAAAATAACTATACAAGATAATTTAATAAATTACATAAAAGCAATTATTATTAAGTAATTAACAAGAAAAATGTTCTCAGGTAAGTAAATAATTAATATTAGTTTATTTTATAGTATTTAATGAATGTATACATCCAATCTAACTCGAGGTAAGAGATTTCTCATCTCAATTTCTTTTCAATGAGACTCATGCCACATTTTCCCTATTTTTTCATTTGGGTGGTGTGTAAAATTTAACATAGATGTATTTTATTATTAATTTACATAAACTAAATTTTTTTAAAAATTATTTTCATGTTCTCTCTTTCAATGATATTTTTATTCAAAAGTTACCAAAGTTGTAATAGGTTGTTCTTTAAAACCTTATTTAAAATTATCCACTTATAATATTATACCTATAACTAGATATTATTCTACAAGATTTCAATATTGATATTATTTATGTTTAAAATATTGTTGATGGTTACTTTATACTATTTTTTATATTTTTAAAAGTTCTAAAAATAAATCCTTATAATGTTTTTTGAAACATTGAATTTTTTACCACATTATTGAAGTGCAAAAATAATGTTTTTTAATGTATATAACATGAATGTATTTCACACACACCATGTAATTTGTTCGTTTTCAAAATTTCTATATGAAATTAATTCGGTTTTAAAAGAAGTTACTCCTCTCATAAATACTAGAATTTTCTATTTTTAAATATTTTCAAAAGAATAAGACATTTCTTCTAATTTTTTGAAGATAAATGAAAATGGTTTTATTCTTGGATGAAATTCCAAATTTATGGTTTTTATGAGGAAAATTAAATGATTTTTATTTTTTTATTTTAAAAAAATATTTGAAATTATTTTTGAATGTGGGAATGGGGGGTGATTTTAAATACTTATTAGAGTACGTTGATTATGTGATGGGTGAGTCTATTAATGACCTCCAATGAATTGGGTAAAGCTATAAAGCGTACTGATATAAGTCACCAATAACAGAAATTAGATAGGGTTATCTTATAATAAATTACTCATATGAAGATATATAGTTATTTAATGTATCTTACACGTAAGGGATTAAAGGAATTATCTTGTTAGGATATTCCATATTTAATATATGATGCCTCAGGTTTCCAACATGGTTTCCCTATTTTTGAAAATGGGTTTTCAGGGATGTATTTTGATTTTAGAAGGTAAACAATGGTTTTATGATTTAAGGAATTTTTTATAAATTTGTATTATATTGTAAAGGTGAAAGGGTAATTTTCATGGAAAACATTTTATGAATTATGACCTTGGCCTATTTATTTCTTTGAAATTTTTTAATGATTTTTTTTGAAAAATATGTTTATTTCTAGAGTATGTAATTATTTTGAACGCAAAGCATATTATAAAGAAGGGAAACCCTACATATAGGGTTTTTATATTTTTAAATGACTATAAAAGACCCTGACCTCAGTGACACAGATCCTGTGATTGATTTATTACCTCAGAACTAGATATAGGTGATCACATCCAAAAGGAAGGAATAGTTTTATAGTATTGGAAAATGAGTTACATAGTTGAGTTTCACATTATATTTTAAAACATAAAATACAATATAGTATCTTAATTTAGAACTCAATTGTCACAATTTTCATATTACTTTATATTAATCATAAAAAATTCCTAGTTTCCTATGGAAATGAAACATAAGAAATGTGTGTGATTAGATGCTCAGTAAGGGTATGTATATAATGGAAGTTAAATAAGGAATAAATAATATGTCTAGAATATATTATGACCAAATAATACCATATTAATACTATAATAATTTAGAATACTTTCTATGGATATCATAAAAATAAAATAATGAGATGGACCTTAATGAAATATTTCATATTGACTGAATTCATAATGTTGGACATACGAAACATACCATCACGACCATGAATAGAGATCTAAAATACAATCATGGCCTTGTTCCATGAAATATACATAAATGGGTATGACCTTAGTGAGAGACCAGTCTATTTTGTATTATGAGACATACTGATACATTAAGTGGTATAAAGGGCCCCATCGATAACATACTATGTCCAATACATTTTTAATATGAAATTGGTGAAACATAATAAGTTTAATCATTCATATTGAAAAACTAGCATAAAAAATTTTAATATCTTACCACAATCATAAATCATCTAGAGTAATATGAATAATGGTATCATAGTAGTACATCCCCAATAAAATGATTATAAACTATCTATATAAATAATATGAATGGTGTCATTACAATATATCCCCAAATGAGAATAAATAAAATAATTTTTATTATTGTTGAATAATAGAAATATCATAAATATGTCGTTAAAAAATAATTGAAGAAAGTTCCCTTTTTACTCTAAAAATAAATTTTAAAAACTAATAATTTATAGAATATTAGGAAAATTTATTTATTTGATTATAATAATTAAGAAATTTAGATTAATATTCAATGAACATAATGGTATTATTATTGGAAATTCCATTCATGCTGTACGAATTAAAACAACGATTTTTTTTCCATTATTGGTAAAACGTAAAAAGTATATCATTTAGAAAATGACAAGAAGATTCATTTTAAAACCTTTTTAAAAGAATTTTAATATGAGAATAATTAATTAAATAAATCATTGGCAGAGTTTTTAGAAATTATTGAAAATATAAATTTTGAAAAAATGTATATGGAAGAAAACAGATTTTTGACTGAAGAGATAAATAAAGTGAACTTAAAAAAACAATTTATCAATCATTTTATAAACAAAAGATAGGAAAATTGAAGTATTACATGAAAAGTTCATGAAAAACTATAGGATAAGAAAATATATTGGGTTTGAGAAACATATTTAAAATATTTCCCCCAATGGAGAGACAAATATAAATAATCTCAAATAATGATGAGATTGTGAAATAAACCCTTAACTCAGATTCGACTTCCTTATTATTCATTAGAAACTCCTATTTATAAATATATTTTCTATAAATATATTACATAACCATAATCGTATACATCATACAAATTATTATTTACTTATAACCATTTATCACTCATTTATTAATAATTTATTATTTAAATCGTTGTTCCGGGAGATTATAGTAACAATTTTCATGTTTTTTTGGTTTAGTAATTTTGGTCTTTGTTATATTATTATGTTTATATCATATATATATATAATAATAATCATGATATAATTATCATTTACATTCATTATATACATATTTAGGGTCATCAATAAAATTTGTAAAGAGAAAAATGAATTATACGGTTAATGGAGATGGTAGGATGTACGTACACTTAAAAATTATTTTCAATTTTTGACGAATGGACCAAAAAATTTAAATAATAAGTATCTTTTCTAGAATAATTATTATATCATTTAAATCATATACATTCATATCATATATCCTTATTACTTATAGATACCCCATATGTTTCTTTTAAGGCTTTAAAATATATTAAGAATTGTTTTTTGAGACTAGCATTGTGATGGTGGGAGATTTTGGGGCCCGATGATCCATGAAATAATTATATAAAAAAATATAAAAAATATTATATTCCAAATTTTCATAGTTATTACATAAATAATTGGTTATATGAGTATACAGTGGTAATAAATTTATGATAGATGATGAATAATGTTCCTAAATAATATTTTTTTTGTATGTAGTCTCAAATAAAATTAAATAATTATAGTTCATGTATGTATATTGTTGTTATGTATTGAATATTCATCTATAATGTTGTGATATTTATGTATTAAATGTATAGGTGTCCATATTTATTATTAGAGAATGTTTTAGTTTCCTATAAAAACTCGGATGAGGAATATTTAGTAAAAACCATTGGGATAAGTCTAAGTTTAGGATAATATTCTAATGTCCTGGTAATGGCCATATATAACCTTGGTTAAACATAAGGTTTCATAGATTAAGAATAAGGCTTCATAATATAGACACATTATAAATTATTTTCCAAGATAATTTGGTTTCAAAATATGGTTAATGTTGTTAATAATATTCTTTTGGTTTTAGTTAATCTTGAGAACCAAAAAGAACCATGTTAATGTAGAATCTGATAGAAAATGAAATGAATTTATTCCTGAGTATCTAAATTTTATGGTAGTAGTAATGAAAAATATTGTAGTTATGATTGATTTTTTTCAATATTTGAATGATTCATAGATTTAAAATGATAAAATTAGTGAAAAAAGTCCGGTTGAGCCAATCATGAGCCATCATCCACCTTCGCTTAGTGGGGCCTCTTATCCCCTAGTTTCTAAGAAATGGTTTGTACCATTAAAAAAATACCATTATCTAGCGTTAGAAATATGAAAAGGTAATTTTAGATATTTATCATTTAGAAGGAGAAGAATCTCAATGGTGGAATATAATAAAGAACCCGAGGTAATAAGAAGAAATTATCTCAATGGTGTTAGATGTGTTTAAGAAATTAATTTATAAATAAGTACTTTTACCATATTCATCCTACTAAAATAAAGATGTAACTCCTTGAGATAAAGAATAAAAATTATGAATACATTAGTACATATGAGTAATATTTTACATGGATTTTGAGGCACACATCTTTTATTATCATCCAACCAAAATGTAAGTTGATTAAATATTTAGGGGCTTAAAAAGTATTCAAAGGGTGTTAACAATAAGAGAATTCAGTAGTTAAGAAGAAATTGTTCATTGAGCTATTAAGGTGGGAATTGATATTGGATTTACCCATCTATCTCAATGATATAACAAGAAAATAATGATGGAGTTAAATATAAATTCTAAAATACATGGAGAAAATAAGATCAATTTATTATATTGGGAGGAAATTTGTGAGAATTAGTTTAAAGATTCTTGAGGTGTTTCCTTTTTTATAAACAATAATTGATTAACTTTGTTGTGTAAATAAATCAATTTATGAAATTTACATATTATTGATCTTGATATAAGATGAAACAACATGTGTTAATGAGGAAAAATTGTTTACAATAGTGAAGAATGATGATTTAAAGAAGACAATGAAAAACTTCAATTTTTTCTAAGAATTATAGAAGATATTACTAGAAGATTATTCAGATTATAATTCGAATTATTATTAAGAAAGATATTTTCATTCATTTTGAATTTGGATTCCATTATATACTTTGTTTTTTACCATGTAATTATATTAGAATATATATAAAAGGGCCCAGCCCACTAATCATCCTAGGCCACTTAACTAAGGGAATATGTGTGACCCAAGGTTCAACCATGCCCAAGGGAGAAGCCCCAGAAAGCTGGTGGGTAGTAGAGAAATTGTTGCCATAAGAATCTCGTGGGCCTATGTATAAGGCCCATATAGTGCATGCCATATAGAGTATAATGACTGGGCTAGATGATTTCAGGGGTGATCATGGATCATGTGTTTAGTGGTTTATGTTGGCATGTTGTATAGTGAATCTCGGTGCCAACCCTAGTTTTAGATCAAATAATGATATATTAACACTTAGATAATAATATGGAGTATATTTTTGGTGAATTTATGATGTTGGAAAAGGATATAGGTGCACTATTCACCTATATTAGAATGCTATGAATATTATATGTCCTATAAATCTAACATGATTTGATGATCCATTAGAATACAAAACATTATCATCAACCTCCTATTTCCTTCTTTACATGATAGGTCCTCAATGTCTTTGGTTCTTCACCATAAGAGTTATCAGATGTACGTACATCTCTAGTGATCATCGAGGTGAGATTAAATGTGTTGATCTTGAGTTGTAGGATACCATAATCTTATTTACAAGCTTGCGAGCTTAAATTTTCTTTCAATGTTATCTCAAGGATGTTCCACTACCAAGTATAGATGAAAATTCACATGTTAATAAAGGAATTATGGACAATTCATTTTTTCAAAGGATAATATTTTATTGTGATGAAAAAACACCATGATTTTTGGTGTACAATATTTAGGATACCTGTGTTTGAGTAATTCAAACGCCAATATCTTGCAATCATTGAGACATTCATAGAATGAAAATTTTCTTTAAGGTTTGACGAAGTAGTTTGTGATAGTGAAAAAGGTAGTGAAAAGGTTGTGATCCCTCGATTATAAAATTAGAAGATCCAAAAATAAGAGCATCTATCTATTATCTATGGTCATATAAAATTTTATCAGAGAAAATAGAGGTGAGAAAAATAATATTTCAACAAAAAGAAAATCCACAATACTCTCAGGTCATGGAGAAGAGGTAACTTGGTCATTTATTAAATGTTTCACACTTGAAGTGATACGAGAAGATACAGTTATTCTTTGGCCTTTGTTTCTTTGAAAACCTCTTACACGAGGGTGAGGATACTTTTTTTTGAAGGAAATAGTTTGTATATAATGAAATAGATTAGAAAATACATCTAGTGTATATATCATATTTTATTAAAGAAGGAGGGATATGTAACTTTGATGTGCATGATAATTTTATAGTTAATGTATGTAGGTTTTGTATATAGTATACATGTTGGAACAATAATAACATGCATATTCTTTCACAAAGAAGAAATTTTGGTCCTTGAATGCATATGTGCTTGCTTACATGGAGATAAGAGAACTTGGATGTGATCATAAATCACATGAACATGTGATGAACCACTTCATAAAACCCAAAACATAATATGAATTGCACATACAAAAATATACATATATATTTATGTGTAAGAAAGGTTTTGTGATGTATTTTTGTAAAGGAATATCATGAAAATTTCTTTTCAAGATAGTGAAATAATAAAGAAGGAATTTATTATATATAATGTGTAATGAAATACACATAGTATAGTGATATATTAAAAAATTCTATTAGTGAATATCCTATAGTTATTTTGAAAATAATTGCTACTTAAATTACCTAGGTAAAGAGTACATGTACTTTTAATTGATTAATGTGTATCCCTAGTGTAAGGGTATATCCTACTTGATCTAACCATGCATAAAGGATTTAATTTTAGTTATTTTTGTGGTTTGGATCATTTCCAATCCATTCTATAAATTATCTAATCTTATTTAGTAGTGAACTTTGTAATTTCTTAGATTATTATGTTTTTAATTTTCATATTTTTTTCAGTAAAGATGTATATATTTAATAAGATATAAAGGATGTTTATTTGTAAGAAAGTTTAAATGGATACTTGACTCACCCCTGCCCCTATTAGTGATCACATAGATCTTATTTGGGAACATCAATTAGTAGTAAAGCATAGGTCCATTCAGAGACTCTCTGTTTATGTTTTTTGAACAAGAAATTTTTATTGGAAATCATAACTCTTTAAAAAATATGTGAATTCCTATCTTCAATGGAAAAATATATATTTGGAATGAAAAAATATATTATTACCTTATTTATATTTAGAATAACGTTCATGAAGTTGTTACAGATGGTTTTATTCCTAATCATAAAGGTGTTCCATTGATAGATGTAGAAAACAAAAAAATTCAGAATTGTGGTTGACCAAGAAATGTTATACATTCCTCACTCTCTAAAATTTAGTTTCATAGAGTTAAATTCATTGAAATATCCAAAAGAATTTGGGATAAATTTAAAATCATTTTTAAACGAAATAAGAAGTTCAAGAAATATAATTGAAAAAAATTGTACATTGAATTATGAAGATCTTATGATGGGTGATAATGAAGCTATGGGTGACTTATTTTTACAGAAAACTGATACTGTGAGTTCCCAATGATGACTTGGTGAGAAGTTGGAAGATTCAACTATTTTTGAAAAAATTCTATGAATTATCCCTAATAAACATGATGCCAATTTTTTATCCCTATAAGACAGAGATCCTAAGATACTATCTCTGTATAATCTCATCGGCACTCTCACTATGTATGATATGTGAAAATAAATGGTGATGAAAAAAATATAAAAGGATTATTGAGAAATTTATCTCAAAGAATCCAAGATAAAATAGAAAAAGTATGTTTTTGATGTATAATCGAGTGGAAATCACACTTATGATGACTTTAGTAATTAATTTGATGAAATAATTTCATAGTTTTAGAACAATTTTCAAAGAGGTTGAAAAAAGTAAAAAATAAAATTTACCTTTGATGTTTCTGGATGTTGATATTTTGTACATTTTAATTAATTTTTTCCTTAACCAAAGGAATATGATGAAAGTGATGAGTATGAATTAAATCAAATAATATCCTTTAATAAGGATTTAGAAAAATCTAAATCCATTTCTCGGGGAAATGATAATTAGTTCTCTAAATAACAAAGGAGAAAGTATATGTCTAAGTGTGATAAAGATTATGAAAGTGAAAGATATACCAATAACATCCATGGTAATGCTTATAAAAAGTTGTAATTTATAATTTAAATTATGAAAAATTTACTAGGGATTAAATAATTTTCTTATAATCAAAAGATATTTGGATGATGTTTATACTAAAAAAGGAGATGAAAAAAATGTCTTCCAAAAAGGGTAGTAATTGAATGTGAATGCAAGATATTAAAAATGGAAATATTTTAAAAAACAATAAATAAAAACTTTGGAAGAAAAATACAAGGTTCTTATGGAGGTTGGTTATTTACATTTTTTTATCAAATGAAGAACTTCAATATACATCTTTATGAAATGTTGAACGCCGAGGAAGAAGAGATATAAATTTATAAAAAAAAACTTTTTAAGGATGATAAATGGATTAAAAAAAATAAAAACTCAGTTACAAAAGCAAGTAAAAGACTAGATAAGTGGAAACCTAAGAAACATATAGATGATTAGAAGAAAAAACATGCAATAAAGATCATGTATGTAGTTAAAACTTGCATATATGATAATATTGAAGATTTTATAGTTTCAAATAATGAATAAAAATTTCTATTAATTATGTTGGGGATAAAAATAAATATAAACTAAAGAATATAATTTCAATTTATGTCCAACACTTTTTTTGGAAAATAATTTCTAATTTAATATATAAGAAAATTGTGGGAAATTAGGTACACAATACTAGGCTATATACAAGATATATATAAAATATAATTTCTATGGTTTATTTATGAATTTTGGAGGATTTGTTTATGAATTATACATGTGTTGGTTTAGTAATCAACATTACAAAGAATATAATATAATTTGAAATCAATGTTTGAAGGGGAGTCTACCCACTAAAAGGAGACAACCTGATAAAGTTATTTTGAAGACTAAAAAATGGATTCAAACCCTTGGAAACTAGTTGGGAAATATTTTATTATCTTGGAAATATTTCAAAATGATGCATTATATTAATACCATCCCAAAATTTCTACACACAAAAAATTTAAAACCACTTGAGAATATAGAAAAAAACAACAGAAAAGCCTTAGTTCTTGAAACTTATATCAATACGACTTTTGATGAACAACCTTGGATTTTTGTTAGTAAGTGTTCTTCATAGAAGATATAATATTTGAAATTTATAAAGAATGTGAAATAGAATAAAAAAGTTATGAAATTTCTTTGAAATGATACATCACTCAGAATCAATGGAATTGTATCTTCTATCATAAGGTAAGAACATCTAAAATACAAAGGATCATTGTTTTTTGATGAGGTGGAACAATTATTTCAAAACATTCTGATGAATGAAACAAATAGTTTTTTAATAAATAAGTTTTTTTATAGATAATTAAATATGGCAATGTTTTTATGAGAGTCCAAAAAACCAATGGATACTTGTTCCAAGTTGGTGATTCAGAATGTTCGTGATATTTTAGCTTGAAATTAGAAAATATACTATTAAAAATGTTGATGAAAATGTGTGAGAAGAATATGATAATTCCCACAAACCATTCTGGGTCTCCATCTGACATGGTGCCCAACCCTTTATGTAGTAAGCCCCTAGGGCAGTTCCTGATCCCCATGGGCTAGAAAAAGTTCTCAGATATCAAATCAGTGGTTGGGAATGATTTACATGATAAACGAATGACAAGGAAAATAAATAAATAAATAAATTTCTATTTTGAAAAAGGGAAAACTAGTAGTGGGAAATCCCAAAAATATGTCTACTGAAACATACCTCCTTATGACTACATGGGTCACCACCAAACACAAAAAAACACTCACTACAATAAAGATCCCAAACTATAACATTAAATTGAAATGATAAAGTAGGCGTGAGCACTAAGATTATTAGTAGTAATGTCAAAATAAAATAATGACATATGCCCTGTCTTTAATAATAAATAAAATAATTCCATTTTTAATACAATTCATAATAAATTAATGTTTTTATTTAATTTCAAATTCATTTCATGAGTTTATATCATTGAGTAAAGCACCTCTATTCTACTATATTTTTGAAATAGTTTCCAAACATGAATTAACATTCCAAAATGAAATCCCAATAGTTCAAATTAAAAACATTGATTTTACAAAGAAGGAAAAAATCTTGAATCAACAAAAATAGAAATAATTTTACAAAAACGATGTCATAAGAGAGCACCATAGTCAATCCCTATAGGTAACTAGCCAAAATGGGACACTATAAACCTTATACCTCCAAGAAATGTGGTTTAGAAACCACAAAAACCAACATTCTTGTGAACGATCCACTAGTAGGGGACACTCCCATAACACAAGTGGTCTCCCATCATTTTAAAAATTGTTTAGTTAGTGTTTTAGAGTCAACCCTTCTAGATGAAACTGGGAAGAAACACTTTCATGTAATCTTTAATACTAGTCTTAGTCTGCCTACCTAGGTAATCCAGACATCCCATGTGCTCTATTTCAACTGTGGTGAGTTTTTATTAAGCTAATAAAAATAACATATGTTTTTCTCTATTCAAAAATAAATTCACCCTCTCACCCCAGTCTCCCTCATAGAGCACATCCCCTGCCTTTTTTGGTTAAATAATATTGCACAAGCCAGTTTACTAGGCACATATCACAATTCCCACATTAAACACACACATCTTTTTCAGAAACACAGGGGCATGCCTCAAGAGGGATTTTCCTTTTTCACAAACCATTATTAAAGTGGAAAACATGATTAATTACATATAAGGAGTACTTTTCGGTTTTGAACACATAATAATGCAACACCTTAAATATTCCAAAATTGTTCGAAATTTTAACTAAACATCCAAGGTATTACATTTTTAAAACATGCTTAAAACCATTCGTACAATGAAGCAATTAATTTAAGGAAGTAAAATCACCCTTTAATATATTGTTCACCCCAAAACCCATTTTTTCAAATCAATTTGTATTTTCATTGGAAAATAAAAAATGTTATTACAGTTTTATAATAAAATTGAATGAAAGGCCACAAATATTTGTAAATACCCATTGTACACTAAAAACAAGTAGGAAATGAATTTTAAAGAATCAAAACCATTTACACACACACACACATATTTCATATGAATTTCATATAAAAGTAGGGGTCATACTTTTAAATGAACACCAAGCAAAAATGAAAATTCCAATTAATGATCAAGGCATAGGGAACCTACCATAGGGTTGAAACAAACCAATCATTCAACCCTTGATGATTTATAACTAAAATGTTTTGCTCCCCAACTTAACATATTCACTTTCACTTACATATAAGGACACCTATCCTTTATGCACACACAATCATGTACATGAACACGTTCCAGGGGATCCTTACATATATTCTTATATTCATTTAGTAGTTTCTACTCACAAACATTTGCATTTTCATATATACACATGGCCACACATATCCCCATACTTGTATATTCACTTCCATGGATTACAATACATATAATGGGGGAACCCCCCCACATATATATAAACTTACCTATGCACACATAGGTGAGTCGCCTTAGCTACAGTGACTCGAAACCACAATTCAGGGACCACACACTACACATATAATTTAATAAGCCAATAAAACAATTTATGAAACACTTAAAAATTAGAACCACAAAAATTTACACCAAAAACACTTGTTAAACCCAAATTCACAATAAACCTTTTTCCAGCCATGATTTACAACACAAACCCAATTTAATAAATCATTGACAGAACTATTAAAACATTTCAATAGAACCCAACAAGGGCTTCCATCAAGAATACACCAATTTTTTCTATTAATGTAAATTTTAAAATTAATTTCTTGTTAAGTATATTCAAAATTACTTTCTCACCTTTTCAAATATAATTCAAACCACTTTCACAATCAAAAAACCATTTAAATAGTTAAATAAATCCTTTTCTTAATTAAATAAACCACTATGAAAAATTATTAAACAATCTCAAGGAGTATATCATGGATTAAAACACAGAACCACCTCAAATATTCTTCTATGATCAAACACACATCGATTCCACATCAAAAAACAATTTGCATCCATTTCACAATTTAATAAACTAACCGCACCATTTATGAAACAGTAACAAGTAACTCAATATGGGGTTTTACCAGAACACACTCCATATCATAAAACATGCTAAAAAAATAAATCAATCATTTAGTAACTTTCTCAATAAATATTTTTCCACCAAAAAAATTAACTATAGAAAATGATAAATGATTTAAATAAGAAAATAGATGCATAAAATACTATATATAAACAAAATACCCGAAATTTAATGTTGAAAACCCCAAATATCAGGGAGAAACAAAAATCAAAAGCCAATCACACCTCAAGTAACCCAAATTAGACCCTAATAAAGTAATTCAAACAAAAATAATTCAAGATCGAACCCTAAATGAATATAACTAAAAATAAAATCCTATGAGGATGATGAAACAAAAACCATATGGTGTGTTATCGGAGGAGGATGAGGCCGATGAGGTCATGACCACCATAGGAGGGAGGCCTGCAGTTTCGGTGCAACACGCAGGGGGGATGGAGCCATTTGGAAGAAGGTTCCGTGCAAGGGAGGGTTCACCGGATGAAGCTGAGATGGGTGATGCACACCAGAGGAGAAAGAGGGCCATACATTTGGTGATGCAACCAAGGTGGCTCCAGTAGGTAGGGGGAAGTCTAGACAGAGGAGTCACCGGAAGGAGTTTGGCTAAGGGGAGAGGGTGCGACCCAACTATGGTTAGGGGGGATGGGGAGTTGCAACACAACTTAAGGGGATGGGTGAAGCACATTGGGGAGCAGATGGGGGGAAAACCTATAATAATAATAATAATAATAATCATAAGTTAACAATAATAATAATAATAATTATAATAATATTAATAATAATATTAATAATAATATTAATAATAATATTAATAATAATATTTATAATAATAATAGTGCTGATAATAATAATAGTTATTATAATTTTAATATTCTTAATAATATTATCTTTATTACTATTATTATTAATCAAATCCACTAAATCTCATTATATATTTTTTCTTACTTTTCTTTATCTAAATTTTAGTATTCATTTCATTTTTTTAATTTTCCTGAGCATCGAGCAGGCCATAGAGTGATCTTGTCGATGCCGCACGACTATGGTCGCGCCTTGACCATGAACTGGATGTCGTCAATGCCAAAAAATTAATTTATCAAAAATAACACCAAAAATTCAATCAGGCTTGGCCCAAACCTCGACAAAATATTTTAAATCACGATAAAGTAAGAAAAAAACTTATTTCAATAGTCCAGGTGTGAAATTTCTCCCCACCATAGATCTTTACCACGAGAAATACATCCAAAAAATTGTTTATAGGATAGAACCAATACACCAACATAGCTCAAAGAGGTTTCTGATAAACAACAAACAATAGAGAAACAAGGACACTATTGATAAGGAGAAAAGACTTACATAAAAAATCAGGAGACCCTAAATGAACTCCCTGCCAAGTGATTCCCACCCCAAAAGTCGAGACTCCCCCAATTGAGAATAAAAATATTGAAACTCTTCCAATGCACCATTTAAACATCCCACAACAAAATTCCTTAAACATTCCCTAAAAGGCCAATATACATTACTAGAATCTAGCAATGAATTAAAATGAGTCTACTATTACCTTTCTTCACAACACTGTTGGGAATGATTTGACCCCAACATTTCACACAAGAGAGGGTACTGGGGTTAGATATCTCAAAAAGAGACCACCTACCGCCCCACCAACACTAAAAATATAACCAAATTACTAAAACGTGGAGACCCAATTGGGCTCCCCACCACAATAAATAAGATAATCCCTGATACTGAACCGACACACCAATAGGGGGAGGCCCACATGGACTCCCCACCATATGGGATAAACTAACATCAATTTACTCCAGAGAAATTCCTATGAGAACCATGGTGTGTCTCCTCACCAGAAGGACCAACTAGTATAATTATAGAGTTATAATGGGATCTTGTTCATAAATGATGGGGTAATCACACCAAATAAGGTATCAGTGATTATTTTCACGAACACAAAATAACCACACCTCCATACATCCAAGGAGGGAGTCCACCTACAAAGGTCACAACAATGAGGAACAAGGTCCCCATGTCTCTTTTAACCACACAGGACCACTTCAAATGAAACAACTATAGAAAATAATTTTAATAGCCACCATTTGCAACACTGATGACTAAGATTTGACTGGAATCCCATAGACTCTTTGGGATCCTTAATACACACCATATTCACTCTAGTACCGATGGATGGATCTTTGGTGGTTGCAGCATCTCATTCCTAGTGTCTAGGGGTTACAAACCCCAAACAAAACTTATTTTTCTAGTAAAAAATGCAACTAGACCACATCCAAGATAGAACCAAAAGAACACAACACACCCTGGGGACCACCTACTCTAACATTTCACTTTACCAAAATAGGAGCTTGGAAAATGCACACACACTAAACATGACCATTGCAACTGATAGAGAAAATATAAAGAATGGAACATTTAACCGAGTCCATAAGATTGTGATATTACTATGAGCATCCATAGTATCCTCACACGACAAGATTTAGAACACAGGTAGCTTAGCATGAACATGAAACTTGCAACTAAGAGAGAAATTATAAGGATGAGAACCTTGAATCAAGTCCCTAAAAATTTGAGATTACTTTGACCAACCATGACAACCTTTAATGAACAGATTTTTCAAATAGGTGGCTTAGCGCGAACCCCTTCATAGATGAAACCAACAGAATATCCAATAAACATTTTAAGATAATGACCAATTCCAAAATCTTTGACGTCCTCCAACATTCCCAAATATATTTACCTTCACTTATTCCATGTGAGACCCTTAGAATTAAAGATTCAAGAATTCACCTTTGGCGATCTAGCGAATTGGGGAGACTAAAGCATTATTTAACTCTACTGGAATCTTATCATCTACTCCAAGAGGATTAAATTGAACAAAAATGGTGAGGGGGTTTGATTCTGAATCTTATGAATAAAATCCTTACTCTGTTCAATAAGGGGACATCCTAATAGAGAATCACCCATGACCACACATTAATCATACATTAACTCTTCATGGGGAAGTACACTAGCCAACAAGGGATAACCAATGGCCTAATGGAACTAATCCATTATTAAAAATCATACCACAAGAAAATTCCAAACACAAAATGGGAACCTACCACAAGGTATCCCAAACAATTTCCCTGAGAAACCCATTAAACATTATCTCAAACCAACTCAATGAAAAAACAAAACTTCATGCATCTCACAAAAAATAAGATCTTTCGAGATCAAACCACCCCAAACCAAGGATAACAAAAATAGAAGAAGAAACACGGCAATGCAAGCAGAAATTAATATTGGTGGGTGACTTAGACATATGGTTGGAAGCTATATGCCGATCACACTATCATCACTAAGAGTGTTCAAGGGAAACTCCCAAGGTTCCATATGGCTTTTCAGTCTCGACAAGCACTCTAAGACCATTTTATCTACTCCAATTTTATTTACTAAGTAACAAATAACCACAATGACCAAAAGAATTAGATGGAACCCGAAATCCCATGGAAACATGAGTCCCATCACGAGGTGTGCTCTCCAGGCACCCTATTCATAATCAGAATGTGAAGTCCAAAAAATACTTGATAAAGTCTACCGAGAATCTTCCCCATGGATCAAGACTCAAAAAGTCATAACCTCCTCTGATACCATTTTTTCAAGAACCAATCCAGGTTTCCATTCAACCCGTCACATGACCCGGCACTCGACCCAGTCTGCGGCATGGCCCGAGGGGAGTTCCTCATCCCCATGGGGTTGCATAAGTGTTCAGGTATCAAATCTACATTTTGAATGGATTTAATCATCAAAGGAAAGATATGTAAAAAACAGTAACTTAGTAATAAAGTCATATAAAATAAGAGAAAAATAAAAAAAATGTGTCTAGTGAAACATACCACTAAGTGACCACATGTGTGACCACCAATCATCGAAACCCACTTGTTGCAAGAGCAATCCAAAACTAGAACTTAAAACTAAAATGATAATGTAGGCATGATCACCACATTGCTCAGTAGGAATGAAAAAATACAACAAATACCTATTCTCAATCCTTTAAAAAGAAATACAATCTTTCTTGTTTGAAGATAATACATAATAAAATAATTTTTTCCTTCTTTTCAAATCCAAGTCACGAGTTTACATATTTAAGGAAAGCACCTCTATTCAAATATATTTTAAAAACAGTTTCCAAACATGCATTGTAATTCCAAAAGGAAAGGGTAGTAGTTAAAATTAAAAACATGTATTTTACAAAGATGGAAACAATCTTGAAGCAACAAAAATGAAAATCATTTAACAAAAACCATGTCATAAGAAAATAGAATTGTCAATCACTATAGAAATTAACACAAATTGGACCCTAGAAACCCTATAACTCATTGAAATGAGGTATAGAAACCCAGAAAAATAGCATTATCAAGCATGAGCCACTATTAGGGGACATCCCCATAACCGTAGTGGTCCCCAAACGTCATAAAAATGTTTATTTAGTGTCTTAGAATCAACCCTAGTAGAAGAAACTGAGATGAACCAATTCCATGCCATCTAGAATACTAGTCCTAGTCTTCCCACCTAGGTACCCTGTTCTTCCCATGTTCTCTATTTTATGTGGTGGTGAGTTTTCATTAAACTTACAACAAAAACCTATCATTTTCATTATTCAAAAATCACATTCACCCTCTAACCACTGATCTCCATCCTTGAGCACATCCCCCATCTTTTTTCATCATACAATAATTCACAATCTTCTTTATTAGGAAAATACCACAATTCTTATTTTCAATGCACACATATTTTTATAAATTTTTTTGGAATTCCTCAAGATGGGGTTTCCTTTTTGAAAAACCATTCTTAATGTTCTAAATAAAATTAATTACATAAAGGTTTAATTTTCATTTTAGAACACCTATTCAGCCAACACATTCATGTTTCTAATATTTTAAAGCTTAACTAAACAACCAAGGTACTATATATTTAAAACAAGATTAAAACCACTCTTAAATCGAAGCAATCATTTTAAGGAGGTAAAATCACCCTTTAATATCATGTTCACTCCAAAAACCTTTTTTGAAATCAGATTGAAATTTATTTGTAAAATCATACACTTAATTACACTTTTATAATAAAATCGATGGAAAGGAAACAGGTCTTTAGAAACCCCAATTTCACGTTCAAACCATCTGTGAAACTAATTTTCAGGAACCAAAACCATATATATTGATATATATGTATATATATATATAGACACACACAAACATATATGTATATATTTCATCTTAATTTCATTTAAAAGAAGGCGACATACTTTTAAAAGAACACTAAGCAAAAAAGGAAATTCTAATTAATGATCGAGGCATAGAGATCCTACCTCAATGTGCAAAGAATCCTAACAATCAGTTGTTTCCTCTTTCTAACTAAAAGCTACTACTCCCCCACAACTAATATTCACATTCAAATATATATATGGAAACCAATCCCCCATGAACACACTCGTATGGACATAAAAAAGTGCAAGAGGATCCCTAAATATATGATTATATGAATACCCTTGTCCCCTTTCACCTACATATGCATTTTAATATATATGCATGGGAACACCAAGACCCATTAATGTATATTCACTAACATGGATGACTATACAGGTAATGGGGGAACCCACAAACACTCACACCCACCCACCCTCCCACCCCCACACATATATATACATATCTATGCACACGAAGGTGAGTCACCTTAGACTCAATGACTTGAAACCACAAAATTGGGACCAAACACTACACAAATAATTAAATAAGTCAATAAATAATTTATGGAATGCTTCAAAATTATCACCACATAAATTTAAACAAAAAAAACATTAAAACAAAATTCCCACGAAAATTCATTCCTAAAATGATTTGAACACAAACTCAATCTAATAAATAATTGAAAAAATTTAAAAACATTTCGAGACAACGCCACAAATTCATGCATCAATAGTACACCAATTTTTTCCTTGTAATGTATATTTTAAAATTAATTTCAAATCAAATATCTGCAAAGATAATTTCATAGCATTCAAAACATAATTCGCACCACTCGAACAATCAAATAAACCATTTACATAGTTAAATAAACCATTTTAAAAATTAAATAAACAACTATGAAAAATTATTAAACAATTTCAAGGAGTATCCCATGGAATAAAATAAAAAAACCCACTCAAATATTCTTTTATCATCAAACACACATTTATTCCACATTAAAACTAAATTTACATGCCATGAGTAGTGTAATGAACTAATTTCATAATTTATAAAACACTAAAAAATATCATAATATGGGTTTTTACTAATACAGACTCCATATCATAATAAATTTTACAAAAATAAATAAAAAATATATTAACATACTCAAAAACAATGTTTGAACAAAAAAAATTAACTAATGAACATGTAAAATTAATTAAATAAGAAAAAAGATTCATCAATAATATTTACACACAAAACAACCTTCCTTTGATGTTGAAAACCCTAGATGTTAGTGTGAACAATCAATCGCACACCAAACACACAGTAAGAAAACAAAATTATACCTTAATTCAATAATTTTTACCTAAGGAATTCAATATCAAACCCTAAACAAATGGAACTCCAAACTGAAATACAATGAGGAAGAAAATATTACCGAAGTTAGTGCTACTGGAGGAGGAGGGATTCAGTGAGGTCATGACTGCTAGAGGAGGGAGGCGGATGGGTTCGGTGAGCTGCATAAGTTGGAGGGAGGACGACTAAAAGTAGGTCGCACATGAGGGAAGGTTCATCAGATGGAGTTGTGATGGGTCATGAACCAAAGGAGAAGGAGGGACGACCAAGGGGTGTTGCAACCAAGGTGGCTCCGATAGGGAAGGCGGGAGGCCAAATGGAGGTGTTTCCGGAAGGAGTGTGGCCACGGGGAGAGGGTGTTACATAGTGAGGGTTTGGGGGTGTGGGAGATGCAGAGCAACCTAAGGGGGGGGGGGGGGTGCAACATGTTGGGGAGAAAAGGGGGGGGGATTAAAAATAAAAAAAATAAGTTAGAAATATTAATAATAGTAGTAATAATTCTAATAATAATAATTATTATAATTATTATAAGTATAATTTTAATATTTTTAACAATAATGTCTTCATTAATATTATTATTATCATTATTATTATTAATAAAATCCATTAAATCTAAATTTATATTTTTTCCTTTCATTAATTTCCACTCATTTTAGTAATCAATTAATTTAATTTATTTTTCATGATCGTGGAGCATGCCACATGGTGATCTTGGGGAAACCACACAACTTAGACCGCACCCTGACTGTGTGTTAGATGTTTTCGTGGCAAAAAAATTCATTTATCAGAACAAATGAAAAAAATTCAATCAGTCTTGGTGCGAACCTCTATTGAATATTTCAAAATCAAATAATATAATTAAATAAAATTATTTCAATATTCTGGGTGTGATAAGAAATCTTACATGAAAAAAAGGGTTCATAACATTCCTGATCTGAAAAGAAGAAGAAACTATTTTTGTTCTATTTTCCAAAAAGGGACGATTACACACTTAATTCATAATAAAGTTGAGATAAATTCAACACATCCTTTGGATCTTATTAACTTTGAAAATTGTAGGATAATGAATAAGACATAAAAAATTGATAATTAATTTAATTATATTATTGATTAATTTAATCATTTTACATGTATTATTGTCTTCAAACAAAAATCAGTGGGACTCGAAATATTTTATTGTTACAAGAGATGTGAAAAAATGAATGTTGATACTCTATGAAGAAGATTCAAAATGATACTAGTGGGGGATATAAAAGTGGATAATTTAGATAATGTCTTGAATATAATGGAATTATTCATGAGTTTAATTTATCATACACAATGCAATAGTCCAACCTATGTCAACCAAACCAATCACTGTAAGATTGGTATAGAGTAAGAGGTTTCCAACCTCTGATACCAATTGTAGGATCGAAATATAGTATGAGATGCTCAATATACAAGAGGGGGGGGGGGGTGAATTGTATACTTTAAAAATTCCTTTGGAACCTTTAAAGATAGTTATGATTAAATATGTTTTCCTTAAGCAAAGGAAAGGGCTAAGTTTAACAAAGTTAAACTAAGTAAATTCAAAACACCTCTACTACCGAATACAAAATTGAAATAAGATTCCAAAAGTGGATTCCGGAAATATGGTTCCGGAAATTGAAACCTAACAAAAGTTATAATATGAGATTCTATCTTAAAGCGTAAAGAATCTAAATGAATCAGAGTAAGTAAGGAAGTATAAGAAAGTTATACTTTCCTTAAGATACAAATTGCAGCAGAAATAAAACAAGTAGTTAAACTACAAGTAACAAGATAATAGTCTTTTAACCCAAAGAGAAGGGTATCCAAAAACCTTGGATAAAGGTCCCTTGATTTATACTTTCAAGCAAGTCTGTCTTACCCACACCAGGTTAAGCCCTTGATATGAAGATCAGAGTCTCTGTCTTGCTATCCCCGCAAGCCCTCAACTTCAAGGTAGTTGGCAACCTCTGTCTTCCTTAGCAAGGAAGCCCTCGAACTTCAAGGTAGTCGGCACCTCTGTCTTCCTATCCCCAGAATCCCTCGAATATAATCACCAACATTCGGAGTCGCACGAAGCTTTGAGAGTTAATAAGATCCTCTCTCTCTAGAAATCACTTCAAGCAAATTTTTCATCCTTTCAGCACTTTCATCAGCTATCAGCACCGAGCTTTTTCAAATGAGCTCCTATTTATATGTAAGGTCGGCTCCTTCTCCAACGGTCATATTTTCCTTAAAGATCGGAGGGACCTGTACACGTGTCACTTAGAAAACAGTTAGTTTAAAACAAAACAGATGACATCGTTTTATAACAAAACAAATGTAACCGAATGTACGCCATTGTTTTAAACTCTAACAAAAAGGTTCAGAATGAATACTTCGGAGTGAAGGTTCAGAGTGAATAAATTCAGAGTGTATAAAACAAAGACAATCAAATTCTGTTTAATAGGTGAATTCTGAATGAGAATTCGGAATGAGAATTCGTCATCTGAATTCGTAATGAGAATTCATCATCAGAATTCGTAATGAGAATTCGAAATGGGATTTCTTCATTAGAATTCGTAATGAGAATTCTTCTTCAAAATTCGTAATGAGAATTCGGAATGGGATTTCTTCATTAGAATTCGTAATGATAATTCTTTTATAGAATTCGTAATGAGAATTCGGAATGGGATTTCTTCATTAGAATTCATAATGAGAATTCTTCTTTAGAATTCGTAATGAGAATTCGGAATGGGATTTCTTCATTAGAATTCGTAATGAGAATTCTTCTTCAGAATTCGTATCCTGAATCTGGAATAGAACTTAGTTAGAGTTCATATCCGGAATTCGGAATGAAACTTCCTTATAGTTCTTGTCCAGAATCCGAATCCTAAAACAGAATGCTTTATATCAAAGTTTCAACGATTCCGAGAAAATGAATCCGAATCTCATACTTAAGAAAAATATGGATGAAAATATGATAAGGATAATTTTTCTTATAAAAGCGATTTTCCTTAAGAAAGAAATTTTCCTTATAAAAGCAATTTTCTTAAAGATAAGGTGTTTGTGATTTTCAAAACAAGAAGGAATGGAAAAGTCATAAGGAAAACCTTATTGACTCAACAATCTCCCCCTTTTTGGAAAGCCCAAACATCCTTACGAAAGGAAAAAAAATTCTAAGAAGAAAGAAACAAATTAATGCTTATCTCCCTTGTTTTAAGGATATAGATGAATACGACTAACTCCCCCTTAGGCTTTGAAACTCTAAGGATCGTATTCATATTTCCGGAGTGATGTTTCATAAGAAGGTCTTCTTTTAAGAAAAACTCCCCCTTAGACAGACTCTTATTAGAGTTCTTTTTCCTTGGGTATTTTTTCTTTCTCCCCCTTTGATAAACTCTTATTAGAGTTCTTATTTTTCTTAAGGATCTTTTCCTTCTCCCCCTTTGTGATTTTCAAAAAGAATTGGAGGGAATGAAAAAAAACAAAGTACCTGAAATATTAGTAATGACAATAATGGAAATGAGATAAACAATTTTCATTAGATTTGGAATCTCAGCAACAAAGAAATATAACAAAAAGATCGGATTTGGTTATTTCGGATCTTTCTCCTTCGACATGAGCCCCTTAAGAATAGTCTTGATCTTCTTCAGGTCTTTATGATCTTCTTCAGCTTGCTTCCCTAAGGCAACTATTCTTTCGGATTGAGCTTCAATTTTTTCTTCCTGAGCCTTCAGCTTTTCTTCCTATGCTTTGATCTTCTCTTCCTGAGTCTTCATCCTTTCTTCAAAATCGATCTGATGATCTCTTTCAAATTTCCAATTCTGAGAAACAGAATTTAGTTTCCCATTCAGATCCCTGACTTCTTGAATCCAGAAGTTCTTTTCTTCAGTCAGCTTTTCTTCAAAGGAGGAAGTCAGCTCATTTATCATCTTGTCCTCTGTCTCAAAGGCATCTTTAACATTTTATTGAAACTCATCAAGCAACCTCATTTCTTCCACATTCTTCTTCGACCAGCTTTTCATCCTCTTGCAAGATCTTTTATGGGCTTCGTAACCAACAAAGGAGGTTTTGAACAGAGCCTCAATCTCAACGCACTTATCCATAACCATAGATATGGAGTCGGTTTTCTGATTTAAGGCATGTTGGAGCATTTGGCATCTTGAATCAATACTTGAGAAGGTCGGAATAGTTCCCACCATCTTCTTTAAGGACTGAACAACAAAGTCATGCCCCAACGAGGATGACTCCGAATCTGAAATCTTGCTTGGAGAGTTTTCTTCCTCAATAATTTGAAGCTTTCTCTTTGAAGAACTACCAGCCTCCTTTATCTTCCTTACTTCTGAGCTCGGAGTATCAGCAAGAATTTTCTTCCCCTTATTTTTTTCGGAATTGAGTCCTGTTCCGGAGTTCTCTTCTCACTATCAGAAACTTGAACGACATTATCTTCCTCATCAGCAATTTCCTGAATACCTTCCTCTACGTTTTTCATATGAGCAATATCATGTAAAAGTTGTTCTTCTTCTCCATGATAGGCAACTTCTTCTTCTCCTTTCTATTCTTCCATTGCTGGAGTAACTAACTTCGAAGATTCAGCTTCTGAAGTCCGGAGTGATAAGTGTTCCGAAGGTTCCCCCTTGTAATCATCTACTTGTTTCAGCACATCTCTGGTTTCACCACTTCCTTCAACACCCTCTTCTACTTGTTCCACTTGATCAACTTCCTCTGTATTCTTGGCAACAACCTCTTCTGGAGCAGCTAAATTCCTTCCTGGATTCTCAGGTAGAGATTCCAGGGAGAAAGATCTCGGAACAGGAATGGTTGCTGAAACCATTTCATTGAACTTTAACAAGGCCTGAGCTACCTTAGCCTCGGACATCTTCTTCTTGAGCTTCTTTTCCTTAGCTTGTTTTTCAAGGTCATCAACAGTTTTCTCCTTCAAAGGCTTAGCCTCCGCAGGGTCCAATCCGAACTGCGGATCGCCTTCTTTCCTTTTCTCTTTATCAGCTCTCCACTTTGTAACAACCTCATCAGGATAGGCTTTCTTCTTCTTAGGATTTGGAGGTGCGGAATGGAATTCCTTAGACATAGGATTCTCTGCTTGTTCTTCCACTTCTTTCAGCTTTCTCTTCCTTACCGGCTTAGAGGATTTCGGATTAGCAGATTTCGGAGCCACTTCTTCTTGAGCAGGTAGATCAAAGAACTCACCCATTTCCTTGTTGAAAGCCACATCCATCCTTTTCAGAGTACCATCGCTGACCAGCATGATCTTGCAAACTCTTGACTTAGATTTTCAAGCCTCCTTGAAAGACTCAAGGCACCAAACAATTAATTTGGAGATGAATGCTGGATACATAATAATCTGAGCTCTCAGATTTCCTTTCTTCAAATTTTCAAGAGTCAGAAGAATATGCTTCATCAAGTTAAACTTCCTTAGATTTATCAGGAAATATAAGATATAGATCTCACTCTTATTCAAGCTATCTTTATCACCTTTCCTCGGTATGATAAGTCCTTGTACCCATAACTCTTGAATCCGGAAGTTTGTAGAAAGACTTGCAATATTCGGAGCCTTGTCATCAGCCAGTCCGAGAGTTTCTAAGGCTTTTTTTCTTGTTGAAACTACCCTTGGAATCCGGAAACACATGTGAAATAAACTCGGCTTCTCCTTCATAAGATAGACCTACCAAGCTTGCAGCCTTGGTGTGAGAAAGCTTGTAAGTATTGCCATAAGACTTAAAAGAGATCTTCTCCCTATTATCTTCCTTGAAGAAAGAAACTGACTCATAAAACTCAACAAGTATGTCTGAGTACACTTCATCTTGGTTCCCGGTTTTTGACACCGCAACATCTTCCCATCCATTCAACTTAATATTCATTGAAATGATAGAATCGTAGTTGCTGAAGAAATTCGGATGGACCAACCTTTCTCTGTAAACTAACCACTGGGAAATAGGCTTGGTGGATTACATTTCTTGAGATGCTAACTCTGCAGACATTCGGATCTGAAGTCCTCTAGGAAGTTCGGAACGAAGAAGACTGAAGTTCGGAACGGCCTTAAATCAGAGAGGCAGAGATTCAGGACGCGAGAGCTTTGAGATCGATGTGGGACGAGTATTTGGGTCCCCTTTATATAGGCAACGAGATGATGGTTCACCTTCCACGGTTGATCTAATGGTTGGAATAAGCTGAGATCAGATCTGACGGTTGAAATCTTGAATCCGATCTTTTTGAGGTTTTTATTAAAACAAAGAGTTAAGAAAACTATAATCCGAAATCATACATCAAGAAAATTCCAGCAAGTAAAATATGACTACGAAAACTTGAGGAAGGAAATCATACCTTTCGGATTGGCTTAGGGAATTATTCGTAATGGATGATTTCTAAAAAAAATTACTATGAAAAATAAACATAGTACGAAAAACTCATTACGGAAAACTCAGTACGGGAAAAAATTTCAGAAAACTCAATATGAAAAACAAACTTAGTAAGGAAAAATCTTAGTACAAAAGATTCATTACAAAATTTGAAAACGAAAAACTTATTTTGGAAGATTCAGTATGAAAATTCCGTTATGAAAATACCAGTTCGAAAGTTTTCCATTCCGGAAATTTTCAATACGAATACTTCCATTCCAGAAGTATTCTGTACGAGAATGTCCAATTTGGAAAATTTTAGTTCAATAAGTTCCATTCCGGAAATATTTGTTCCGAAAAGTTTTGAAAACAAATTTTGAAAAACTTTGTTAAACAAACAATCAAATGTACCCCCCCCTATGAAACAGAGTTTATTACTGTAAGGAGAATTTTTTAACAGAAAGTTAATTAAGAAATATTACCTTACAGTTATCATTCTTAACTTCTGTTTAATATATTAAAGTCTATCAGAAGGCAAAGATTTTGTGAAAATATCAGCAAGTTGATCTTGCGTTCCGATAAACTGAAGAATAATATCTACTTTGAGTGTGTGATCCCTAAGAAAGTGATGCCTAATATCTATGTGTTTTCACGATAGTGATGTGCATGGTTTTTACTTAGGGCAATGGCACTTGTGTTATCACACAAAATTTGAGTTTTAGTAAAACTCAAGCCATAGTCTGTGAGTGTGTGTTGCATCCACAACACTTGTGCACAACAACTCCAGCTGCTACATATTCAGCTTCAGCAGTGGAAAGTGCTACAGAATTTTGCTTCTTGCAGGACCAAGAAACTAGAGAATCTCCTAAGAAATGACAAGTTCCGGATGTACTCTTTCTATCCATTCTACATCCACCAAAGTCAGCATCAGAAAAGCTTTTTAGAACAAAATCATTTCCAGAAGTATAAAATAATCCTAGATCCATGGTTCCCTTAAGGTAGCGAAAAATTCTTTTTACTGCCTTTAAGTGAGATTCCTTTGGATTGGATTGATATCTTGCAATAAGCATACTGAAAACATTAAGTCTGGTCGACTAGCTGTTAAGTAAAGTAGACTTCCTATCATACCTCTAAAAGATGTTTGATCTACTGGTTTCCCAACTTCATCAAGATCTAAAGAGTTTGAGGTACCAATGGGAGTACTTACACTCTTAGTGTTGTCATAACCATAATTTTTCAGAAGATCTTTAATATAATTATGTTGAGATATGTAGGTTCCTTATGGTTTTTGAGAAATTTGAAAACCAAGGAAAAATGTTAACTCACCCATCATACTCATTTCAAACTCAGATTTCATTAGACTAGCAAAAGAGTTAGTCAGAGATTGCTGAGTTGAACCAAATATAATGTCATCAACATAAATTTGAACAATCAAAACATTTTTCTTATCTTTCTTTATAAAAAGGGTTGGATCTGCATTTCCCTTAACATAGTTATTTTGAAGCAAAAATCCAGTGAGTCTATCATACCATGCTCGTGGGGCTTGTTTAAGGCCATACAAAGCTTTGGTAAGTCTAAAAACATGATCAGGATGTTTTGTATCTTCAAAGCCAGGAGGTTGTTCAACAAAAACTTCCTCTTGAACATAAACGTTAAGAAAAGCACATTTCACATCCATTTGATAAAGTTTGAAATTAAAGAATGCTGCAAAAGCAAGTAGAATACGAATAGATTCAAGTCTAGCTACTGGAGCATAGGTTTCTTCATAGTCTATTCCTTCTTGCTGATTATATCCTTTAGCAACAAGTCTATCTTTATTTCTAACAATGACTCCATTTTCATCACATTTATTCCTAAAAACCCATTTTACTCCAATAACAGAAGTTTCCTTAGGTCTTTCAACCAAGGTCCAGACATTATTCCTTTCGAATTCATTTAGTTCATCTTGCATTGCTTTGATCCAATCATCATCACCTAAAGCTTCATCTGTGCTTTTAGGTTCTAATTGGGAAAGAAATGCTAGATGTTCTACTTCATTTCTTAAGGAACTTCTAGTCCTTACAGGTTGATTTACATCACCAATGATACTATCACTGGGATGATTCTTAAGAAACACCTGATTTGGGTTTTGTAAAACCTGTTCATCAACATAGGGTAGAAAGTCTTCTGGGGTAAATGTTTCAGAAGTATCTTCTTGAATAATTTCCTTATAAGAAGGTACTTCTATCAAAGGTTGATAATCATTTTTTGAAAATACATCCGAAGATGTAAGTTGAGATGGTTTAAAAACAAAAGGATCAGACTCATCAAATTTCGCATGCACTGTTTCTTCAACAGTACAAGTATTTTTATTAAAAACTCTATAAGCCTTAGAGGTTGTGGAATAACCTAAGAAAATCCCTTCATCTGATTTTGGTTCGAATTTATGTAAGTTATCTTTAGTATTCAAAATGAATACTTTGCAACCAAAAACCTTGAAGTAGGAAAGTCTTGGTTTTCTACCATTCCATAACTCATAAGGAGTTTTATTAAGAAAAGGTCTAATCAAAACTCGATTTATAGTATAACAAGCAGTACTTACAGCTTCAGCCCAGAAATGTCTAGCAATAGAATATTCACTCATCATGGTTCTAGTTATCTCTTGAATAATTCTATTTCTTCTTTCAACTACACCATTCTGTTGAGGAGTTCTAGGTGCTGAAAAATTGTGAGTAATACCTTTCTTACTACAAAAAGTTTCAAAATCAGAATTTTGAAATTCTCCTCCATGATCACTATGAATAATTTTCAATGGAAGGTTTTTCTCATTTTTAACTTGAGCTCTAAAACTTTTGAAATAAGAAAAAGCTTCAGATTTCATTTCAAGAAAATAGACCCAAGTAAATCAAGTGTAATCATCAACTAGAACAAACACATAGTATTTGCCTCCAATACTTCCAGTTTGTGTTGGACCAAAAAGATCCATGTGCACTAACTGTAATGCATCGGTTGTTGAGACTTCACCGATTGACTTAAAACTAGATTTATGTTGCTTTCCATATTGACAAGGATCACAAACTTTAGAAGAATCAAATATAAGCTCCGATAGATCCTTAACTAGTTTCTTCTTAGAAAGTTTACATAGGTTTCTCATATTACAGTGTCCTAGTCTTCTATGCCATAACCAAGAATGATCTTCCATTGCACTTAGGCAAGGTAAATCTTGGCTTCTTAGGTCTTCTAGGTTTAAAGTGTAGACATTCTCTTGCCTATTGGCTGAGAGAATAAATTCTTCCTTGGAATTGTGAACTAAACACTTATCATTCCTAAAATTCACAAGGTAACCTTCATCACATAACTGACTTATGCTAATGAGGTTGTGCTTAAGACCTTTAACAAAAAGAACATTTGAAATCAAGGTTTTTCCTAAAAGAACAATATTACCAATACCAACAATCTCTCCCTTAGAATTGTCTCTGAAATTTACCTTTCCTCCTTTTGTTTTGATAATCTTTTCAAAATAGCTTTTGTTACCAGTCATGTGCCGGGAACATCCACTATCCATGTACCATGTATTGTTGCTGGTACATTCATTATTATCCTGAAATCAAGAAGAAAATTAGACTTTCGGAATCCAAACTTGTTTGGATCTGAGATTTCCAGACAATAAAATTTTAGGTATCCATATTTTCTTAGAAAAGTAAGCTTTGTGAAAACCTAGAGATTGGGTTTTATTTAAGGAACAACTTTTTTCCCAGTGACCTCTACATTGACATTTAGTACAAAATGGGGCACTTTGAGGAACAAAATAATTGTTACTGAAAACTGGTTTTGCATGGGTATAACCAAATCCAGATTTATTTCTTAAAGGTCGTATTTGAGAATACATCTTATCAAAATTTTCCTTACCATCGGTAAAGTTTGATAAACACTTCTTTAAGGAAAAAATTTTGGACTTCAGTTTTACAACCAGGTTTTTATCCTCAAAATCATTAGTTTTTGAACTAGAGTTAGGTTCGAAAACATTTTTATTAGAAATTACTTTTTCTAACTCTTTAGAAAGTTTGTTCTTCTCAGAACTTACTTCCTCAAGATTTTTTGAAATATTTTCAAAATCAGCATTTTTCTTATCAAGATCTTTAGAAAGATCTGATATCACTTTTGTAAGAATAGAATTCCTAGAATTTGCCTTATCAAGTTTCTTGTTGAGTTTGGAATTCTCAATCTCAAGAAGTTCAGAAAACCTAGAGACTTCTTCATAAGTAGGTAAAGTATTTTCCTCATCAGAAGATGATTCTTCATCAGAAGAGTTATAATACTTACTATCATTAGGATTTAAAGAAACATTGGTCAATGATTCAGCATTTCGTACCTTAGCCATAAGACAATGATTATCAATAGGTAATATGGCTATAAGACCAAGATTCTTCTGTCCTGAAGATTCATAATCAGAAGATTCATCTGAAGAGTCACCACCACTGACACTCCAGGTGTCATTAGCTTTCAGAACTTTCTTAGCTTTAGCTTTATAATACTTCTTCCTGTTCCTGTCTGAATGTCTTTCCTTCCTTTTTTATGAGCTTAGGGAAATCTGGTCTAATATTTCCAGCTCTCTTACATTCATAACAATTAACTTCTCCATCTTTCTTATCTTTCCTATCCTTTTTATTATACTTAGATTGAAAGTTTCTCTGCCTAGCTATCTTGTTCATCCTTCGAGCAAGATTGGCTAATTCATTTTCTGAGACTTCACTCTCACTAGATTCGGATTGGAAAATGACTTTCTTACACTTGGATCTGGTTACTCTCTCAGGAGTCTTAGCTTTCATCTGATTTGAAGTTGTAGTAAAAGCAACAGTACCATTTCCATTCTTCTTCTTGATGTTGTCAGCATCTCTCTTCATTCTAGTTTCATGTTGTAGAAGAGTTCCAAATAATTCATCAAGAGTAATTTGAGTTACTTTCCTGTTCTCATCTATAGCTGTTCTCTTGGATTCCCACTCACTGGGCATAATATCAATTATCTTGTCCACAAGAGCTTCATCATCTAAACCTTTCTCTCCCATAGATTGTAGACTGTTGACGATAGTCATAAATCTTTGTTGAACATTACAGATAGGTTCTCCATAAGGAAAATTGAAGCCATGATATTCAGCTCTAAGCATAGCTCTTCTAGTCTCAATCACTTTAGAAGTTCCAAAGTGTGTAACCTCTAACTTCTTCCATACACAATTAGCTGCTTCACAAGAAGAAATTTGGCTATATATATTTCTAGTCATTGAACATAGTAAATTATTGCGTACCTTATAGTTGAGTTGATATTCTTTCTTTTCCTGGTTAGTAAAGGTTCTAACTTCCTTGTCAGGAATTTTATAATCACCAGTAAGCATGACAAAGTTGTCTACTCCAGTATTGATAACAAATTTCTTCATACGATCTCTCCAGTATTCATAGTCATTACCATCAAATATAGGTGGTCTTATAGGATTTAGATTGTCAATTGATCCAACATTAATTCCTGCCACACTAAAAATAACTTTGCACACAAACTTGTTAGTAGCAAAGAATCGTAATAACAAAGTTCGGAATGGGAAAAGTTCGGAATGGACAAATTCGGAATGACAAAGTTCGGAAGGATAAAGTGAGCAAGAAAAACTTGTATGTGAGTACAAGTATTTCAGTAACCTCCTCTGATACCAAATGTAAGATTGGTATAGAGTAAGAGGTTTCCAACCTATGATACCAATTGTAGGATCAAAATATAGTATGAGATGATCAATATACAAGAGGGGGGGGGGGTGAATTTTATAGTTTAAAAATTACTTTGTAACCTTTAAAGTTAGTTACGATTAACTATGTTTTCCTTAAGAAAAGGAAAGGGCTATGTTTAACAAAGTTAAACTAAGTAAATTCACAACACCTCTACTACCGAATACAAAATTGAAATAAGATTCCGAAAGTGGATTCCGGAAATATGGTTCCGAAAATTGAAACTTAACAAAAGTTACAATATGAGATTCTACCTTAAAGCGTATAGAATCTAAATGAATCAGAGTAAGTAAGGAAGTATAAGAAAGTTATACTTTCCTTAAGATACAAATTGCAGCGGAAATAAAACAAGTAGTTAAACTACAAGTAACAAGATAATAGACTTTTAACCCAAAGAGAAGGGTATCCAACAACCTTGGATAAAGGTCCCTTGATTTATACTTTCAAGCAAGTCTGTCTTACCCACACCAGGGTAAGACCTCGATATGAAGATCAGAGTCTCTGTCTTGCTATCCCCGCAAGCCCTCAACTTCAAGGTAGTTGGAAACCTCTGTCTTCCTCATCAAGGAATCCCTCGAACTTCAAGGTAGTTGGCACCTCTGTCTTCCTATCCCCAGAAGCCCTCGAATGTAATCACCAACATTCGGAGTCGCACGAAGCTTTGAGAGTTAATAAGAGCCTCTCTCTCTAGAAATGACTTCAAGCAGATTTTTCATCCTTTCAACACTTTCATCAGCTATCAGCACCGAGATTTTTCAAATGAGCTCCTATTTATAGGTAAGTTCGGCTCCTTCTCCAACGGTCATATTTTCCTTAAAGATCGGAGGGACCTATACACGTGTCACTTAGACAACGGTTAGTTTAAAACAAAATAGACGACATCGTTTTATAACAAAACAAATTTAACAGAATGTACGACATCGTTTTAAACTCTAACAAAAAGGTTTGGAATGAATACTTCAGAGTGAAGGTTCGGAGTGAATAAATTCAGAGTGTATAAAAAAAAGATAATCAGATTCTGTTTAATAGGTGAATTCGGAATGAGAATTTGGAATGAGAATTCGTCATCTGAATTCGTAATGAGAATTCATCATCAGAATTCGTAATGAGAATTTGAAATGGGATTTCTTCATTAGAATTCGTAATGAGAATACTTCTTCAGAATTCGTAATGAGAATTCAGAATGGGATTTCTTCATTAGAATTCGTAATGAGAATTCTTCTACAGAATTCGTAAAGAAAATTCGGAATGGGATTTCTTCATTAGAATTCATAATGAGAATTCTTCTTTAGAATTCGTAATGAGAATTCGGAATGGGATTTCTTCATTATAATTCGTAATGAGAATTCTTCTTCAGAATTCGTATCCGGAATCTGGAATAGAACTTAGTCAGAGTTCATATCCGAAATTCGGAATGAAACTTCCTTACAGTTCTTGCCCAGAATCCGAATCCTAAAACAGAATGCTTTATATCAAAGATTCAACGATTCCGAGAAAATGAATCCGAATCTCATACTTAAGAAAAATATGGATGAAAATATGATAAGGATAATTTTTCTTATAAAAGCGATTTTCCTTAAGAAATCAATTTTCCCTATAAAATCAATTTTCTTAAAGATAAGGTGTTTGTGATTTTCAAAACAAGAAGGAATGTAAAAGCCATAAGGAAAACCTTATTGACTCAACAATCACCCAAGTCAGCCCATTACGGGGCGAAGTAAAAAAATGTTAGAAGAATATATCACAATAAGGATATGAAGAAATTAAACCAGAGTGGAATGTGAAAAAAATAGATACACAACTAATCCAAATTGAAAAAACTAGAATGAATGAGAAACCTAGACAATCTAGTCCCCATGTGACCATCTTTCTCCCCTAACCCATATCAAGAGGAAATGACAATGTAAAAAAAATCCTTTATGATAATGAATGATCTTTACTTTACTAGTATCCTACCAAATAGTGCCTAAAACTATCACTAAGTAGAATTAGGGCATGGGAAATAGAGATCTTGTAGGATACCACAAAAATATCTATACAATTTATAATAACAAGAAATCACATGTTTAAGATTTATAACATAATAGTTTTGAAAAAAAATTTATACATAAAATATTTTAAATCCTTTTAAAAAAATCCTTAATGTTTCAATAATTTAATTTCATTTTTTCCAATGTTTTAAATAAAGAAGGTAAAGATTACAAATATTAATATACATGTAAGAGAACATTCATAAAAAATATATCATGCAATAAAAAACAAAAAATTAAAATTCACCTTATAGTCAGGCTCTATCCTATGGGGAAATACATACCAGACACTCAAAACACCAATAAGGAAAAAGGTTTGATCCAAATAACATCGATGCCTACCATATACTATCAACATATAAGAAGTTACCTCTTAGTGTTTCTTCACAAACTAAGGCTACCCCTTTCTATTTCATGATGCACCCAAGCTTCCCAAAATGAAATTGTTGTCAGCTTCTATGTTAAAAACCATGATCATAGTATTTTCAAACCACTTAAAATCTAAGACAATGTTCTTCAAGGTTCGATAATCCATTTTACATTTGAAATCAATTTATTTCAATTTTTAAGGAAAACCCCATTTAAAATAAGAAACAATTATATTTTCAATTTAAAAATAGTCAAACCCATTTCAAATATCATATAATCAATAGGAAAATTATGAAATTAAAGAAAGTATAAAACATTAATAGATCCCCCTACCCCTGGGATGTATAAGACATATCCGCATTTGATTACATGGATTGGAACCCTAGACAACAACCTTCAAAAAGTAAGGAACACCAAGAATATGAAGTTGATTATTAAAAATCCCAATCCAATCACTAATCCTCAGCCAAAACATATAAACATCACAAACATAAGAATAACCAATGTAAATTCTTACTCAGATAAGAGAAATCCAACACAAAAAATGATCAATCACAAAAAAATTGATCTGGAACGCAGGATGTCACCCAAAATACCCTAGGGTAAGATCTCTAGGTGATAGAGAAAGTTTCATAAGATAATAAATCCTAAAACACCCATAAAACACCCTAAAAGATTCCACTAAGGCATTTTTATTATTTTTAATCATTTAAACAAGATGAAACCTGTTAATTTTATGTTATGCCAAAAAATTCAAGGAATTGCTAATTGAAATCTGGATTTTCACATTACACGATGTGTAATCCTTACCCAATATGTAACATTCTCAGGTTGTGTATTCAATTCACATGATGTTTCTCACAAACATTATACATTATGTAATCCTATTACATATTGTTTAATATCCCAAAAATAAGGAGAAACTGTAGGTTTATGCGGAGAATTCCATCATTTCAATGACTTCACCATTACTGGTATCCTCCCAATTCACGGTCTACAATACTAACCCAATGAAAAAGTAAACCAAAAGAAAATATTATAATATACATAACATAAATGTAATTTATTGTTAAAATATCCCCACTATAAAATACTTCAATCCTTAAAAAGAGATCAAGATCCTTTTTCTATAAAAAGAGAAGGCCACTACTACCTCATCAAAGAATCCTACTCCCATGTCTTGTGGTGATCCTCTATCCACTTACATAGTACCTAGATGCTGGGGATCATTTTATTTAACATTAAATTACCCTGAAGATCCATAATCTGAATTGTCCCTAAAAAAAGTGATATTGTGCTCAAGATCAACATCCTCCAATTTTATCACAGGGGAAGGATCTTATATATACTTCCATACACTAGTACAAAAACTATTAGTAACGCCAAATTTGTAAATTTGGGTTTTTTAGAACCTGTGTGAAAATATTTGAAAATTGAATTTTCAGATCGTTTATAACATAAATGATTCGAAAATTCATTTTTTCTAATTTTTCATGTCGGTTATATAAGAACTCATGAGAAAAATTATTTTTCATGGATTTTTCAAATCGGTTCTAAATAATTGATGTTATATGGAATTTTCCACATCAGTTATTTTAAAATGATATAAAAAATGGTTAAAAAAAAGTATTTAATTTCCCAAGATTCTATTTGACTGGTCTTGGAAATTAATCTGAGTTATGCATCAAAAGTTATGGAAAAGAAAATTTGATCATTTATAAACAATGCCTTAGAGAAGGCCAACCTCTAGTGCGAATAACCATTGATCAGTAACTTAGTTTGAGCTCTATGTTTAGTCAAATTGAATCTTGGAAAATGAAATACATGTTTGTAAACATTTTTCACATCAATTTTCTGAGAAAAGATGTGAAAAATAACTTTTATTGTTTGTTATTAAATAACTGAGGTGAAAAATACATTTTTTATGTCGGTTATTTAGAAACAATTTAAATAATTCCAAAAAATTGATTTCTCATATCTGTTCTTATATAACCGAAGTATCAAATCATAAAAAAATTAATATCTTTTCATGATTATTGTCGTAAAACTAACGTTAATGCTAATTTTAATATCCCGCCAATGTGGAATTTCATTTTTTTTAAAACGCGACATCAAAATCTTCAATTTCCATGTAAAATTTTTAATACCGTGTTTTATTTTTCTATATCAATTATATGTTATCATTATATGCATATCCTAATTTAATGATCATTTCATTCAACCATCATCATTCCATCGATTTTACTCGTTTCATATTCAATGCGATTACACTATTTCTTCTTTTTGCGATTCAATCATGGCATTTCCAATTATTTTCCCATGATTTATGTTATTTATGATTATTTTTCTTAATAGATACACCACTTAATAATTTTTATTTTATTATAATGAAGAATAATTCTTTTAATCATGGTAATAGTAAATATCATCCTTTAGATTCATGAATTCCTTCAAAGATGGTGTTTTAGTTGGCTCATTCGATTGTTCCTCAGAAAAAAATATATAAAACTTATGAGGGTCATGAATTTTGATCTGTAACTCCATTTGAACTCCAAAACTTATCAAATAAAATATTATGAAATTATCTACAAGATGATTAACATTTTTAAATTCAGTTTTTAACTTACCAAAGATAAAAATTACTTTTAACAACGGGTTTTTTAAAATCGATGTAAAAGATTAATTTTGACATCAGTTTTTAAAAACTGATGTGAAACATTACTTTTTAATTACTTTTTTTGTAAAAAGGATGGTATTTAACATCAATTTAAAAAAAAACATGTGAGAATTTGTAACGAAACATTTATAATGATGGTTATTTCATAACCGATGTTAAGAAAATATTTATAATGTCGCTCACAAATACATCGCCCAAAAACCGACATTAAAAAGCTAAAAACCCGATGTAAAAAAGTGTTTTTTAAATTGTTAGAAAAGAAACATAAAACATGTAATTTATAGAATTAAAGTCAAATGGTAAATTTAATCCATAGGCCACTCACCCTAGTTGGTCAATTCTCTCAAAGGGTCCCACAAACCTCAGTTCCAACATACCCTGTATACCCAACTGATGATGTACTAAGCAGGGTGAAACATTGATAAATACATGATCACAAACCTCAAACTATTGAAGTCAATGGATATAGAACACATAATATTTGTGATGAATCTATGACATGATCAAATTCTACTAGATCAAACTACACCATCTCTATTGTCTCTCAAACAACACTCGGCTAGACCAAGGACCTCTCTCCCAACTCTACCCAACATAAATGAGATCAACATGGACACCCATATAAATTCTCAAAGGGCTCCATCCTGATTGGAGACCGATAACTATTTATATATAAAATATTAACTAGAAAAATTCTTATCCATAGATCCACAATAATCAATCACATAATCCCAAAGATTTTTCTTAACAACACATATTTCCCTCTTGGTTTTCCCATCCATCTACAGATGATAAGCCTTCCTCAATTTCAACTAGAAACCCATTTACAAATGAAAAAAATTTCTAGAACCTGTTTGTGAACCTAAATTACATATAAAAAACAAATTCATAGGTAATACCATGATTTCTCATGATAATCAAACATTAAATTCCCCAATATGTTCCACTTTCTCCATTTCCTTTGTTTTTAAGAAAATCACTAATATGGCGAGTCTATCAGAAATCACATAAATCCCATCGTTACCTATAGGATTTTGTGGTAAAAAAATGTAAAAATAAATGGAATATCATCCCACTTATGTATATGAATGTTCAATAGTAGCAACAAACATGTAGATCTCTGGTGTTCTACCTTAACTCTTTGACAAGTGAGACACCATGATACAAAATCTATAACTGGACACCTAATTCTTAGACACCAATACCAATATATCAAATCATGGTAAATATATTTATCCCCAAGTTACACAGATGACCATGAACAGTTTAAACTATCTTGAAACTCCTATTTCTATGAAAATGGAACAACCAACCTTTTATGGGAGCAAAAAAGCTCAATTAGGAGACCAAGAAAACTGACACGAGGTCCCCCCACCATTTATGATTTATTATAAGAATAGGCTCTCAGTTTCTATTATCTTCTCAATTAAAACTGACTCCTCAAAAAATGAGTCAACTATTGTTGAATCTATTAACACTTTTTCAATGACCTCCTTCACTCCCAAGATCATCATGATAAACAAACTCATCAGCGACCACTTCTAAACCGATTCCTTCACTTCTTATGTCAGGTTTGTTTTCTCTACACATCAGTTACCACAAATCATTTATCAGGGGTATATACGATATCAAAATCATAGGTAATAAGATACTCAACCCAACACATCCAATACATGTTCAGATCCCTCTGTGTAAAAATATAAATCAATATTTTGTGATAAGAGTATAACATAAAATGTTCTCTACAGAGATAATGATTCCTTGTTTGGTTTATATGAATAAAATCTAGAAAATAATGATTATGGGTAGGGTAGTTATTTTCATGAGCTCATAACTAGTGAGATCCATAAGTCGAAACACATTTCCCCTATATCAATACACATCAAAAACCTATACCATTAGAATCATAGAAAACATCATAACATGTACCTCATTATGGAAGAATAAAAACTAGTGCTAAACAAAACCCCATCCTCATATCATCAAAAATATATCTGACACATAACTTTACATTAAAAATTAAAACCCTTACATGTTAACACTATCATCGATGATGTGATCTTATAGAAATTTAGAAGAAATCATCTATATTAACCTGCTAACCAAAAGAATCTCATATCTCAAACACATTTTTAAGATTCTCCCAAGATTTAACTACCTATAAATCTGTAGGATCCAATGATATTACCCTGTTAGATATCACATGGACCATAAATTATATCTATGTGATAAAAAACTCACACATAGAAAGCTTACAATACAAACAATGATCCCTCAAGATTCAAAGAATGATATCCAAATTGTCTTTGTGGGAGTCCTCTTACGTTGAGTACACCATGATATCAACTATGAAAACAAAAACAAAAGGGTATAAGATCTGGTGAATGATTTAGTTCATCAAATCCATAAATATCATAAGAGGTTTGGCGAGACCAAATGACATGACCCAAACCTCACAATTCTCATATGAACATAGAAATTCTATCTTGGGTATGTCCAGATCTGGGACTCTCAACTGGAAGTACCCTGACTATAGTTCAATATAACGACCCTACTCTTTATTTCACATTTTAACAAGATTTATTACATAAAATTACACTTAATAAAACCCAAAAGATCAATAGGTCTAGTATATTTCGGAATTATGTTCAAAAAATAACATCTTTAACATGGGATATAACAAAATTACTGAAAACTTCCATTACATGACCATAATATGCTAATGAACATAAAACTACATTGGATAACCTAGGGACTAAGATAAGAATGGGGTGATCTATAATGAAGAGTAAGGGAAATAAATAAGGCATAACATGAAGATGATAATACATGTTAGAAAATAGGAATATCAATGGATAAAAAAAGGAACATGAATAATAAGGCATGATATTTCAAGATAATTATAACATGGGAAATATGGAAACAACAAAAAACATGACATAAGAAGTATTCAAGGCTCATTTCACAAGGAGGAGCATGAGACAAGGCTAATTTCATATGGAGGATCATGATAGAAGTCTCATTGAGCATAGAGGATCATGAGCCAAGGATAATTGCACATGGAGGAGCATCATTCAAGGATAGCTTCCAAGACCATTTCACATGACGTATAATGATACTAAACAATACCCAATGAATTGAATTGATATCAGGGTACACCATTCAAAATAATTTCATTTTCATGCTTAACTATTCCAAACTGATCATAAATCATTGAATCATCCAAAATCATAATTTATTCCATGATAAAATATTGTGAAATATGTATTTATCCAATAAATGAGTACATGTTCAAATAGGTGAATACCTTTGGCAGAAAATGGGTATGGTATTCAATACACAATTATTTTGGAATGAAAAATCATAGTGAAATGATTGTAGCATAATGAATTCCTATAGAAATTCATAAAATGGGTTAATGAGAGTGAAATGGGTCTCTCATAATTTAGACATTAAATAGACAGTAATAGGGACAAGTAAATACATTCCCCAATATAAGAAATTCATGGTACCTGGTGTACATAAAGGTTATTAGGATGAAAAAATGATATTGAAATGAATTATCATAATTCATACATCAAATATATAGTATGTGGAATATTTAATAACATTTCCCATTATATTAAAAATGAAATTAAAATACATAACATGAAAGGAATAATGGATAAAAAAGAAAGGTGGAAGATCCCTTATAGAATTTCATCTTAGTAACAGGTTAGATAAATTTAAAAAATGGGAGATAATAAATAATCTATAATTAAAATAAAATAAATTGTATATTATGAAAAAAAAATTAAATTAATTAAAATATAACTAATCAAAATTATAAATACTAAATTTAATGTTGAATCATGAATTGAAAGAATGAGAGGAAAGTGAGGATTTCTTACTTGATTATGGGACTCCAAATGCATTGTAAGGGATTCTTGAGAGATTGGGGTCACCTTTATAGGTTTCTAGGGAGTTGGGGGTAGTGTTTTTCAATATTTAATGATTTTTAGTGATGTTAAATGGGAGATTTGGTGGGTTTATATAGGAAAGGAGGGGGATTTATTTATTATTCTGGTTTCAAACACTACATAATAAAATATTCCAAACCAAAAAACATAAAATGGTTTTTACCATGGTTTCTTACAAAGGGGAGTGTTATACCTTATTTTATAAGGCCATGGGCCGAAAATAATAAAATAATTACCTTTCTTATATTGAGGTGAGTCACACTCTTTAAGAAATGATTTTAAATTTTTAAAATATATTATATATCCTGGATGATTAATTAATTCTCTATAAAATAAAATAAAATAAACGTAAAATTAAATAATTTTAGAGGTACACACATATTTGGAATTGGATTCCATTTATGTTACTTATTACATCACTTTTGGGTCATTATGATTTAAGAAAACATAACGTTTATTTATACGGTATTTAATTTTTGCCCAAAAAATCGACTGTCTCAAAAAATTAAGAAAAATTCACCATTAGATAATTATGACATACTGATTCCAAAAATAATATTAATTTTATCTAAATAATTTTATATACATGTGAATATTAACATTATAAATTAAAACCAACCTTTATTCAAAATTACAAGGTTTTGAAAAATAATTGTTTTCAAACCATGATAAAAAATAACTTTTAATTGATAAAACATAAGTTATAATTTATATTTGATAAATATTATTTAATAATAATATTCTATTAAAATATTATTTATTTAAAAAATCTATTAATTTATAAATTCATTAATTTATCTTCAATATTAATCAAAAATAAAATTTGTGCTTTAGAAATAATTTGCAAAGTAAAAATAATAGGATTAAAATATATTCTTAATTTTATAAAAAATAATATATATTTAAATTTAGAGGGTATTGATACATATCCCTTTAATACATCATCATACACCGTAAGATTGAGGTGTGCGATGGTGGAGCTATCATGGGGTCGTTTGATGAACATGGTTTGGGCCAGGATCTCGATGGGCTTGAAATTATCCCATAATTTTTTTTTCATGCTTAAGATGCTGAATCTCATCTTGGGATGGGTCAAGGGAATTTCCCAAAAAATTCTATAACTCTCTAAATCTCTAATAAATGGACTTTATAGGGTAAAATTCAACTAGTTTTGGCCATCACTTCCTTTATATGTGAAAAATGGGCTTTTTAAAACCATATAATTAAACTAGTGATGTGATCATTTTTGAACAACTATATTACCTTTGGTAATGACACTTCAAAGTCATTTAAATCCAATTTGATATAATAAAACAAAACAAGTGCATGTGTCTTATATTACCTTATAAAGGAGAATTTTATTTATAATATTTTGGGTCGTTACATTCTTCCCCCCCTTAATAAAATTTTCCCTTGAAATTTTATTTACCCACACTAATATAGATAAGGGTAATTCTACATGATCCACTTCTTCCGATCCCATATCCCTTCTCCAAACATGTGGTTTCTCCACAACTCTTTGATGAGGGGTACTGTCTTATTTCTTATATATTTTTCTCTACAATATATGGTCTTCATTGAATGATTGTCATAGGTAATGTCATTATCCAATGGTACCCCCTTTGGATTGAGTACTGGGATGGTTCTGATATGTAATTTCTTAATAAAGATACATGGAATACATCTTGTACTTGAGATAGGTTCCGTGGGAGTGTTAGTCAATAGGCCACTTCTCTTTGGTGATTAAGGATATCAAAAGGGTCGAATGTACCTAGGACTAATCTTTCCCTTTTCCCAAAATATAATCACTAACTTCCATGGATTTATGTGGAGGAATATCGTGTCTCTAAAAAACCTTTTTCACATCGATGATTATGATTACATCTCATTTGTTGTCTATGAGCATCTTTGTTGTTCTCCTGAATAGTCTTAACCTTCTCCACTATTTGTTTGAAAATTTCAGGACCAAGAAGTTTCAATTACCCAAATTCATCCAAAATTCCATTGTTCTGCACCTCTTCCCATAAAGGGCTTCATAGGGATCAATTAGGATGCTTGAGTTGAAACTATTTTTTTAAGACATCTCAACTAGGGGTTAATGTTGGTCCCATCCTCATATGAAGTCAATTAAGAATGCTCTCAACATTTCCTCAAGTGTTTGTATAGTTAACTCATATTGGCCATCAGTTTGACGGTGATAATCCATAAAAAATTTCATATTAGTTTTTAGAGCATACCATAGAATTTTCCAAAACATAGTGGGGAATATTGGATCTCGATCGAACACAATCGATAGTGGTAATCTATTATGACTTATTAATTCTCTAATATACATCCTTTCTAGTAGATTCCATGAGAAATTCTCTCAAATCAGAATGAAGTGTGCATTATTTGGTATATGATTCACAATAACTTACATTGAATTGTTTACATTGGATGTATTTTAATAACCGGTGGAAAATTCTATGGTGATATTTTCCCATTTCCATGTTGGTCATGGTAATGGTTGCATCATCCCCTTATTCTTCTTCTATTCAGTCTTCACTTGCAGACATACCAGGGAAATTGATGTATATTATGCAATATCCTTCTTCATATTATCCCATTAATAGTTCTCCCAGCAATCTAAATACATATTTGTGTTTATTGAGTGAATTGAGAAAGCTAAACTGTGTTCATCATCTAATAGTTGATTATTTCACTCGGGATTTGATGGAACAAATAGTCTTGTCCCAAATATCAAAATTCCTGCATCATTTACATTATACTCGAAGATTTCCATTTTTCATATAGTTTCTACATGCTTCTTAATTCCCACATTATCTTCTTGAGAATCCTTTAATATTTAAATAAGATATGGTTGAGAAATCATATGTGAAAGGACAGATGATGTTCCTTTATTTATGATTACCATGTCCATCCTCTTCAAATATATGAAGATTATATCCTCTTATGTTCTCATTGATGATGTATTTATTGGATAAATTCAACATAGATCATCCTATAAATTGTTTTCTTTTCCATGATGATTGTGGATTGAATAGTCGTAATCCTGGATGAGATATAACAATATTTGCGAGCACATATTTATATATTTATATGAGAATTTATATTTAAGACAATTTTGATCTGTATATATTTCACAGTTCTCCCCAAATATATAATGGCACAAAATATTTATTATGAAGATCACTGCTGCCAACTCCAGATCATGTGTGGGATAGTTTTTCTCTTGAATTTTCAACTCCCTTGAAGCATAATTTATGGAGTTGTCATTTTTCATCAACACATGGCCCAATCCCTTCTTCGAAGAATCTTGAAAATTTTCCAAAAGTTCCCCACTTGAAAGTAGTGTAAGAAAAGTGGTAATGATAATCCTCCTTTTCAACTCCATGTGTCTTTCTTTACAATCACCATTCTAATAAATATTTACTCGCTTCCTAGTTATCATTATAAGAGGTTGTGACAATGATGTGAAATTTCTTAAAAATCAATGATAATATCCAACTAACCCAAGATGGATATCTATCCTAGATTTTGGTCTTGGAAATCCTTCAATTCCATTTTTCATTTAATGATCCACCAATATCCCATTGCTTGTGATGATATTTCCCAAGAATGAGAATTCCTTAAACCAAAACTCACTCTTTCTGTACTTTTCATAGATCTTATCCTTTCACGAGGTCTTTAGCGTAGTGCTCAGATACTCTTCATGGTCTTCATTGGTTTTGGAATATATGAGAATATCTTCTATAAATACGACCATAATTTTTTTGATATGAACTCAGAAGACTATATTCATGCAGTCAATGAATATTTATGGAGAATTAATGAGTTTGAAAGGCATCACTATGAACTCATAGTGCCCATACCTCATACGAAAAATGTCTTGGGGATATCCACCTTATTCAACCTAACTTGGTATTATCTTGACTATATATCCACCATGGAGAAGTATTGTGCTTTATATAGCCTATGAAACAATTATCAATCTGTGGAAAAGGATACTTGTTATTTATAGAAAACTTATTGTGCTCATGATAATCAATACAAAGTATAATTTACCTGTACTTCTTCTAGATGACGAGGATTGGTGCACCCCATGGTGAAACACTTAGGTGAATGAATCCTTTATCGATATTCTATTGTAGTCTTTTCATTAGTTCTTCATGTTCCAGAACAACAATCCTATATATAGAGTCTTCGTATTGAAAACACCATATATAATAGCTCAATTGAAAATTAATCCTCTCAACTTGGAGGAAGACCAGGTAGTTCCTCAAGAAATACAATAGTGCAATCCCTCATAATAGGCATTCCATTGTGGGTGATCCTTTCCATATACTTAATCAGTTGAGCATGATATGCTTGCAAAAAGGGAAATAATATCCATGCTTGAGACTGTGGTGCTAATGAATATTCATCCTCATCCTTGTACTTGTATAGAATCAGGGGAATATTTTTTCACATGAAGAGTGATTTCCTACACGCACCAATTTATATGGGATATATATTGGTAAATACCATCCATCCTAGAATTTCATAAAATTACAACCAAGTTAGTATGACTAGGATAACTGGTAGGTTTATCCTAAAAATGTTGATAGGGGATGAGTTATATACTCGGGACACATTAATTTCGATTTTTTTTTCTGTTTTCACTGATATCTATACTACCATGATTTTTGATAGTGTTTGGATAGTTCTAATATACGTTCTATATATTAAGGAATGAGTAGAAATATGGATGATGCCCCCAACAGTAATTTTTTTTTATGTTTCTACTCATTTACAACATCCAAAATAGAATTAGGGGTGAGTATTTTTAAACTATTAATCATTTAGAGGGGAATCTAATGAAATTAAAGGGAAAATTATAAATCACATTTATCTCTTTAACATATTAATTTATAGGAATCAATATATTTTATTCATGATCTAATTCATAAAATATATTCTTATCGGAGTTTTTTTCCCTCAATAATGGTTTGTATTTAGCATACGAATTTACCAAAGAATATCTCCTAGGAGTGTCAAAATAGGTGCACAGTAAGGATAGTTTTTTTATTCTAGATTACCACAATTCATTCCAAAAACATCTCTCTAGAGTTGTTTCCCCTAGGTACATATGTTCCATAATGATGTACTCTAGTAGTATCCAGATAGGGATGCATTTTCTTGATAAAACAAATATTGTATACTTACCAACATTTAGAGATGTTTTATTATTCTTAGTACTATCAGAAATGAATTAATTAGAGTTATCTAATCTTAAGTATTTTGATATTGTTTTATAATAATAATAACAAAAATGAATAAACCTATCCTCTAATACCAACAATAACAACCCTTTTATTTATTTCACATTTAAAAATAAATTATTACCAGAAATTACACTTAATAGAACATAGAAGATCGAGTGGTCTAGTGCCTTTAGGAATTAGGTAAAAAAACATCTTGAACATGGGAAACAAAAATATTATTGAAAAAATTATTTACATGGTCATAATATTCAAATGAACTTAAAACTACATGGGATATCCTGGGGAAAACATAAGATGCGGGTGTGCAATAAATCACACTAAGGGAAATCAATTAGGAAAACCACAAGGAATATAATACATGTTAGAAAATATGAATATCAAAGGATAATAATAGGAAAATGAATAATAAGGAATTATATTTTATGATAATTATGACCTGGGAAAAGTGGAAATAGTTTACAACCTGACATAAGAATGATTTAAGGCTAATTTCACATGGAGGATAATGAGACAAGGATCATTGCACATGGAGAATCATGAGATAAGGATCACTGCACATGGAGGAGCATGAGTCAAGGATCATTGAACATGTAGGAGCATGATTCAAGGATAACTTCAAATATAATTTGACATGATATATCATGATACTAAACCTTAACCAATGCATTGGAGCTTTACTAGGGAGTACCCTTCATAATCATTTAATTTTCATGCTTAAGTGTTCCACATAGATCATGCAACATGAATTAATTAAAAATAATAATTTATGCCATGATCAAGGACTGTGGAATATTTATGTATCCAATCAATAAGTACATGTGAATAGTGGTGAATACCATTTATAAAAAAATGGCTATGGTATTCACTACACAATTATTTTGAGATGGAAAATTGTGGTGTAATTTCTGTAGCATTTCGACATCGTATAGAAATTCATAAAACGGGATGATGAGAGAAAAAGGGTTCTCTCATAATTTATATGTGAACATTTCAGTACACGGTACATGAAACTACATGGCCCAGACTAAGGAATAGGAAATATAAGTTGTAACTCAATAAAGAAACATGAAGAGAGTGGAGAAAGGAAAGAATCCTTACAAAATTTATACATGGAAATGGGTTTACTTAAATTTTATTAATAGGGTAAAATGAGAGTGAAAAATATTAAAATCATTTATACATAAAATTTATCATAAGGGGGATATTTATAACATCTCTCAATATAGGAAAATAGAAAATAAAATACACAATAGGGAAGGAATTCTTGATAAAAGAGAAGGGTGGAAGATACCTTATGGAATTATGGCATAGTAACAAGATATATAAATGTACAATTGAGAGAGAATAATTAAAATATAATTCAATAAAAAATAAATTTTATTTTAATATAATCATATTAAATTAATGAAAATATAACCAATTGATATTTAAAAGAATAATTTTATGGAATATTATTGAATTGAAAGAAGGGGATAAAGGTGAGGATTCATTACTTGAATGTGTGAATCCAATGGTTTGGAAGGGCCATTTTCAAAGCCTGGGAGAACACTGGGAGGACTCTAGAGAGTAGTTGGAATATTTTGGTTGTTCTCTAAAGAGTTTTTGTGAGTATAAATGGGTTCTTGGGTGGGTTTATATAGTAAAGGAGGGGCATTTCTTAATTTGTTTTTGTTTTAGACACTACATAAAAAGATATTCAAAACCATAAACCATATCATGGTTTTTCTCATGGATTATGAAAAAGGGGACTGTTATATACTATTTTATTACTCCATCTAATGAATATAATACTATAATTCCCTTGATTATGAGGATGTGATTAACACTCTCAAAGAAATGATTTTAAAATTTTAAAATATATTATATGTTTGTAGGATTCATTAAAAATTAATAAAATAAATAAAATAAACAAAAAATTAGATTATTTTCGATTAAAAACATATATTTGGTCTCAGATCCCATTTATTTTACTTATTATATCACTTTTGGGTCATTGTGTTGTGATACAACACAAATTTTACTTATACGATATTTAATTTTTACCGAAAAATTTGACTGTCTCACAAAATAATGAAAAATTAACCATTGGATAATTTTAACATCATTATTAAGAATATTATAATAAATTTATCTAAATAATATTCTGAATATTTTAATTTTCATTTTAAAAATAAAAACTATGATGTATTTAAAATGATGGGTTTCTAAACAATGACAGTTTTCAAACCCTAATAAAAATTACATCTGACTTCAAAAAAACAATGTGATCGTTTATATTTGATAAATATTATTTAAAAATATTATTATATAAAAATATATTTTATTTCAAAAATATATTAATTTATAAATTCATTAATTTAATTGGAATGTTAATAAAAAATAGTTTGTTCTATAAAAATCATTTACAATGTAAAAATAATTAGATGAAAATATATTCCTAATTTTATACAAAATAGTATACATATTATTATTTTAAGGGTATAGATATATATCCTTATAATAAACCAGCATACACACTAATATTTTGGTGCACGAAAGTAGAGAATTCATGGGGTAGTTCAGTGAACATGGTATAGGTCGTGATCTCGATGTGTTTCAGCTTCTTAGATAAATTATCTGGCTGTATCTTATGTTTTGGGATATCATCTTGAGATTAGTCTAGGGAAAGTCCTATAAGTTATATCTCCATTGAAAGCTCCAATAAATGAGATTCATAGGGTACAATCCTACTAGTTGAGGCCATTACTTTCTTTTTCTATGGAAAATGGATTTGTTAAAACCCTATATTTATACTATCCATGTGATCATTGTTCAACGAAAATATTATCTATGGTAATGATACATAATGGTAATTTAAATCCAATTGGATATAATAAAATAAAATATGTGAATGGTTTTTCTATAACAATATTATACAAAGGGAAATAATATTTATAACTGTTGGTGCGATTATAGTTAGTGTTTGAAAGCCAACGAGCCCCTCTATGTTGATCAAAATGTCATCAATTTTGGGTAAAGGATATTTGTTATTAATAGTCACCTATTTCAACTTTCGATAGTAAATACAAATCTTAAGGCTCCGGACTATCTTCCTACCAATGAGTACAGATGAATCCCATAATGACATGCTAGGATGAATAAATCATTTTACCTATAGATCCTCATGTTAGACATTAATTTTCACCAACTCGGCAGCTTCCATTCCATACAATGTCATAGAAATAAGAATAATTCTTAGGATATGGTCAATAAAAAATTCAACCACTCTATATGGAGGTAAACTAGAAATATCATCCAGAAAGACCTCATGGTACACACACACACACACACACACAATAGTAGGTAATTGACCACCCAAACATGGTCAACTACATCAAGAAAATTTTATGAAATTTGGAAAGATATTATAAAATATATCAGAATTTTGAGTATTTTTTTATAATTATATGAAACTCATTCGAGACCACACACTTTTATGGAATTTGATTCTGAGGCCTAGTTAGCATAGAACATAATTTTGAACTTTTTTTATTTTTGTTTAAGTAAACGCATAAGTTGGTTTTTATAACTTTTAAAATCGTGCTCAGATAGAAAATAAAAGGGTACCATGGAACATAGAACAATGGGATTTTCCTATAAAGTACCTATATTCAACTGGAAAGGGTAGAAAAAAAGATATTTTTTGACTTTTAGAAAAAATAAAATAACTTAAAAATATTTTTTTGAAACCATTGAGTAGTGGGAGGCGACACTGCTATGCAGGGACAAGGCACATTACATGAATCTCATTAATGAAAATTTTTCATGTAGAATAATGACGCATTAAATGAAGAATAATAGATATGTTGTCTCGTAAATGAAATAGTGTAATGGCATATCTTCACAGCGTAAGAGAAATGTTGTGATGTGTTTTATTTTAATGGGTTAATGCATTGGAGAGTTGATAATCAAAGGGTGGATTTTTCTCTGACGAACTGACGATGAGAACTATCTCTAATGACAAACAGTGAATGTTGGGGGATCGTTACGATCTTATACACATCTTGAAGAATGGGAATAATGTGTGAAGAATTCCTTCGACCTCTTAAATCTTTGTGAGTGGACTAAATCAACATCAATCTGCTTCAGGGAAGGGGTTTAATTTTTTATCTTTTCCACATTCCTATTCTAAATCAATGAATGTAGATCAATACATGAAAATATTGATCCGTAGATCGTGTGTTCATGAGTGAGGGTTTTTTTCTTGGGGTCTTTCTCTAGGATTGATTATTATCTGTTGGAATTGTAACCTCCCCCCCATTTTTCAAACTCTAACGTAGAGGGCGCTGGATGACGGGAACAATTCATGAGCCCCTATACTTTTTTTATCATGGGTGAATATTTAAGTTGGGGAAAAGGTTAAATAATGGCCTTCACATGGATGAAGACACCCCACAAAGGCCAGAGGCACAGGAGGCATGCAGAATAGACCACCAGTGTGGAAACAAAGGTCAGTGTCTATAGTAGTCGTGGGTAGGTGGTGGCGCGACACAACGACGTGCTGTAAAGAACCGCTGTGGCCAGATCAGGCTATAGTGGAGTGGAAGTATCCTCCAGTCTCCCTGACAACAGCTGGAGGCAGGTGGACGCGGCCACCCGACCACATCGGTGCACTGTAGACACGACACCTCACCACATCCCATGCCACAAATGCTATGGTTGATTGACTGTGACAGAGAAGGTAGCCCAACAGATGACCCGTTGGGAGAAGGGGAGCCGAACGTGCCTTCTATCCATGTCCCATCTAGTCGGACTCAGGTTGGGTCGGTCCGACCAGGTCGGATCAAACCCAGACTCAACCAGCAGTTATTTTTGGAAAAATGCCAATATCATTCAAACTGGACATTTTTTTAACAACCCATTTGCAGAGTTTGAACCCTCATTATGGGGAGGATCTTTTGGAATAATCTATGGAGGATTTAGATGAATTTTAAATACAAGGAATGAATTGTGAAGTGGTTCTCCAAATATCAAGTGTCCTACTTGAGGAAACCATGCAGTTAGCTAAGACATAAAAACTACTGACAAGAGACCCTGTGTGGGTAGGCTACTATGGCCACATGGGAACTAGTTCTTCTGTGCCCAAGTAGGACCATGGTGGGGAGTAGCTTTTGTGTGACTAGACAAACCCATAATACTGGACAAGAGGAGTAACTTAGTAAGTCCATGGTGGGAAGAGGCTTCTATATAACCCAGCATGCCCACGATGGAGACCAACATCTATGTTACCCAACATAACCATGGTACTAATCAGGTATGAGTACCACAGTAGTCCAAATTTCATGGGAAGAGGCTTCTGTGTGACCAAGAATTCCAACTATACTCATGTAGGAGGAGTTCTCCAGTACCACAAGGTGTTCGATGATCTAACTAATGATCCTACTTTCATACTCTAAATTATATCAAATGCGAGATGTCTTGTGTCGTGATCATGATTCACGATCATGTTTCATGGTTTTCTATGCGGATTTATTTGGTGTCTTTCCATTGTTTTTTTGTGTCCCTACTGAGTATATTATTTCTTACCCCTGCATGGGCTTCACCCGCACATGTTGTGTCTTGTAAAGAAAAACACCACCCTAACGGAGGTCATGGTGGCCCAGGACCCAATGGTGCCCAGTGAGACCAAGCAGGCGGTGCGTACTTCTACGACTTATGACATATACTCTATACATACCCATCTGGTTGGGTTTCGAGCTGACGACTTTTAGAGTTTTCCTTATACATTCTTGTTTTTACTTTTTCTTTTGTTGGGTTTGTATTCTGGACAAATTGACCTAAAATTTGTACTTTTAGATAGTTTTTGTGTAGTGGAATGCATGTTTATTTTTCCATATATAGGATGTGGTTGTGTGTGCATGTATAAATGCACTCAGAAAAAAGCCACACACTTGCAGGTTGATGCCTTCAGCGCTAGTCACCAACCCCTAGCCTTTGGGAGGTGGGCTTAGGGATTGTCATGAAATGGGCCCCAGGTGATGGTTAATGACAAAGTGGTATCAAATGTGGTTGGTTATACATAAAGTAATAAAAGTATGTAGTTTTGTGTTTGGTAAATTGTGCTAAAATTTTCGAGTTTCACTTTCAGATTCGGGGAGTCCAGTGTTGGTGCGGAAACCGACATATCCATACACCAGAACCCTTAATTATTATTTTTAGCTCTATACATGAAAAAAGTGGTTGCAGAAGTGTCACCTTAAGATCTTATAGAATAATAGTTAGATCACCATGTATAGTATTTTGAATGTGGAATATCATCATCTATTTCAGGATGTTGCCACTAAAACAGCCAGATCGGCTTCCGATAAGTGATTGTGTGGATAGCTCGCATAGAGATGAGGCATCAGTTTAGGGACTACTGGTAGAGATGGCCCAACCGAGTGGTACACCAATGTTTCCACCACCCATTGATTAGTGGTTACTTCCAAATTTACTGGTAGGGGAAGTATGCAGAATCATTTCCTAGAATGAGTTTCAGAGACATAGACCTCCTAGGATAAGTGGAGAGATAGATCCTCAGGTAGCTGAGGACTAGCTGGCGGCAGTGAAACGACCCTTCCACTTAGTTTGGAAATTTCTTGACCCAATGGATATCTTGGAAGTGAGACTAATGCAAGGCTCTATAGGGAGATAGTGGATACTAAAAATTTAGAATCATGATGATAAGACCCTATCATGGGATGACATTGTGTATCTTTTCATGGATGAGTTATTCCCCATGACCATGCAATCAGTGTGCATGAGGGTGCTTTATCACCAATAGAAGGGAAAAATGTCAGTGGTTGAGTACTCTCTGAGGTTTACATACCTCTCTCACTAATCCATAAACATGGTGCATGACCCTTTCTTTAAGAACCAGAGATTTGAGTAGGGACTCATATGGGAGATTAGGGAGTCCATGCTGTCTCTTAGAATCCCCACATAGGATGGAGTACTAGAGCAAGCCCTTTTTGTGGAGAGATTCCTAGCAGAGCAGGAACCGATAGCTGGAGCCACCAGTAGACACCAGGCGACATAGTCTTCAGTGGTGAGCAGAAGAGAACAATGTATGCGACCTAGGTGTGTCAGATCATTCCTAGGACGATCCTAGGACTCAGGGTCGGTATTCCGGGGCTCACAGAGTAGAGAGAGTTAGTAGGGATCCCAGATGAGCTTCACGTGAGGCAGGCATAGACACATGGCTCGGGATGTACTGAATCACCATATAGATGAATAGAAGATAGTCAAGGGACTGCCAAGGAAGAGGTATAGGTTCGATCGGGGAGGTCCGTAGGGCGAAAAACACAGAAGTGGAGGAAACCGAGTGACATACGGTGGACGAAAGTTCAAGGTATTTCCTCCACCACCCCTAGGTGGTCCACCACAGCCTCAGATGGTAAATGGGCATGGGAGAACTTAGCTTCAGGTGATATAGGCCTAAGACCATGGCATTCCATAGATGATTAGAGATATGATCTATGTCTTCTCCACCATAGATGTAGTTCTTATAGACACAGGTACAATCGCTCTTTCCTAACAACATACTTCATTATAGTCTTGGAGATTCTGGTGGAGCCGTTGGCTTGATCCTTAGGATTAGGGACTCCTATGGGAGGGGATTCTATTACAACACATTGGTTCCAAAAGACTAAGCTTCCTCTAGGAGTTGAGATCTTTAGCTGGGAACTACAAGTAGTGGTGTCGAGGACTTACACAATAATCTTGGTTATCAACTAGGTATCTAGAGTCAATGCTCAAATTGACTGTATTAGGCACAATGTGCAGTGTGTTAATGAGGATGGAACCATGTTTTCCTTCACTGACAAGAAGGGAACTTTTTCATCACATGATAGAATTTCTCGGAGGAGGGTGCAGCAAATCCCTCACCATTTGGCTGGCCTTACCCTCAGTATGTTGGACGAGAGGAGTCCAAGATTTCCTATAGTGGTGGAAAAGTTTGAGGATGTATTTCCTAAGGATGTTTCGGGACTACCTCCTCATAGGGAGGTATAATTCGACATCGACCTGTTCCCTGAGACGACACTGATATCCACAATTTCATAACAGATGGTTCCCACGGAGCTTCCTAAATTGAGGGTACAGTTGGAATATTTATAGAATAAGGGATTCATGAGGCCCAAAGTTTCCCCATGGGGATCCAAAATGTTGTTTTCCAAGAAGGAAGACTAGAGTTTGAGGTAGTGTGTGGACTTCCAGTACTTAAACCAGGTGACTGTGAAGAACAAGTATCCACGTCCAATAATTGATGACCTCTTCGATCAGTTAAAGGTAGCTAGGTGTTTCTTGAATATAAGCCTCAGATCAGGCTATCACCAGTTTAAGGTACGTGATGATGATGTAATGAAGGTAGCATTTATATGATGGGATGTCTGCTACATGTTCTTGGAGATTCCCTTCAGTGTGAACATTTTCCCAATTTTGTTCATGGGACTCAGGAACATGATCTTCTATCCTTACCTTGATCATTTTGTGGTAGTCATCATTGATGATATATTGGTGTACTTGTTGTTAGAGGAGGTTCATGCTACACACCTATGGATAGTCCTAGATACACTCTGAGAGAACCAACTTTATAGTATGCTATGGAAGTTCTAGTTCTGGATACAAGAGGTCCACTTTCCAGGACACTTCATATCGAAGGCTCGAGTTGTAGTGGATCCAGCAATGATAGGGGAAATGATTTATTGGGATCCACCTAAGAACGTGACTGAGGTGCTTAATTTCTTGGGGTTGGATAGATACTATTGAAGGTTTGTGCTTGAAATTTCCGGGGTAGCAGCATAGTTATTGGCATTTAAAAAGAAAGAAAAAACCATCAAGTGGATGGAGAAGTGCCAGTAGATTTTCCAGGAGATGAGGTGAAGATTGATGAGTGCCCCCATCTTGAGACTACCCGAATAAGGCATTCTGTATGTAGCCTTTTGTGACACATCTGGGTATGAATTAGATTTTTTTCTTGATGAAAGAGAGAGAAGTGATCGGCTATGGCTCATAGTAGTTGAGGAAACATGATCATAACTACATCACCCATGACTTGTAGTCACTACTAGTGGTCTTCACCTTGAAGATGTGAAGGCACTACTTGATGGGTGAATGATTTACCATCTACTCCAACCACCAGAGTCTCAGGTATATCTTCTCAAAGAAGGACCAGAACATGAGAAACAAAGATGGATGGAGTTCATTCAGGAATATGAAATTGATATTTTCCATACTCCAAGAAGTGGAACATGGTGGAAAACATGCCTAGTAGGAGGTTTGGTTTATAGCTTTCGAGTGAGGCGACGAAGTAGCTTGCCGCGATGTAGACATTCTTCATGGATGATGATAGAGCATCTTACCTTAAGTCAATAACTGTCACTCCCTCACTCTAATAGAGAATTATGGAGTCATAACATGTGTATGTTGACTGCCAGACCTATCGTGCTTAGTTATTATCAGGACAATCACCTCATGGATTTTCAATAGGTGGATAGCACTTCATCCTTTTAAGAGGTTGCACTATAGTACTAGTGAAATCATGGGAGGAAGTGTCAGGGGACTTTCATACATCCCCTTTGGTTGTATATCCAAGTGTGGTGAATATGTACCAGGACCTTTGACGTCAGTACTGGTGGCCCAGGATTAAAAAATAGGTGGGGGAGTTCGTTTCACGACGCCTCACTTGTTAGAAATTAAAGCTTGATAATCTAGTTCCTGTAGGCTTTTCCTAGCCAGTCAACATACTAGAGTGAAAATAGGATGGTATATCAATGGAATTAATGATGGGGTTTCCACACACATCTAGGGGCCACAATTATATATTGGTGATCTTTGATCGACTCACCAAGTAATTTTACTTCCTACCCATATGGGAGTATGGATGTTTAGTTGTATTTGGACACCTCTATGTGCTAGAGATAGAGCCGTTTCATGTGGTTCCATCAATTATCATCTCAGATTGTGATGCTCACTTTACATCTCTGTTGTGGAAGGGATTATAGGAGGCATTTGGGACTTAGCTATGCTTTAGAAAGGTCTTTCACCCTCAGATATATGGTTAAACTGAGTGAACCATACAGACCATGGAAGACATGTTGTGGTCTTGGGTCCTTGATTTTGGTCATAGTTAGAAGGAAAAACTGACACTGGTGGATTTATCATAACAAAACAACTATCACTACACCATTTTAATGGCACCATTTGAGGCCTTTTATTGGTGGCAATACAGATAACCTCTATGCTGGATAGACCCAGGTGATTCACCACTATTGGGTCCTAAGTTGGTACGAGCTACCACTGAGAAGGTTCAGATCATCGAGGAGTGGGTGAAAACTGCACAGAGCTGGCATAAATCTTATGATGACTGGAGACAATGTCCCTCGAATTTCATGGAGGGAGACCATGTTTTCATTTGGGTCTCACCCTGAAGGGGATTGTAGAGATTTGGCTGGGGTAGAAAGTTATCTCCAAAGTTCATCAGACCATTCCATATTCTCATCAGAGTTGGCGAGGTGGCATAGCGCATTACTCTTCTCCCACATATGCATTGGGTGTACAATATTTTCCATGTGTCGCAGCTATGGAGGTAAGTGTGGGATCCATCACACATAATTGATTGGGGAGAGATGGACATTGATGATGGGGAGATGTTTTTGGAGTTTCCAATGAAGATAGATTATTGAAAGAAGTAGGTCCTTCTTAGAAGGTCGATTCCTCTAGTACGTGTTCTATGGCCACACAAGATTCTAAAGGAGATAACATGGTAGTGGGAGGGTAATATTCATGCTTTGTACCCCCATTTGATTATTTAGACTTGTTTTGGAATATGAGGATTTGAATCAAAAAAAAGTGGAGTACTATAATATCCCAGAATATCAGTGTAGTTTTTAAAATTGTAAGGAATTATTTTGTGACCATACACTTCGACGACACATGATTAGATATCCTAGTGATCTGGGAACAAAATTTTGAACTTTATTTAAGTTTGATTACGTAAACAAGCTAGTGTGTTTTTCTAACTTCTAAACCGACACTCAAATCAAAAATATGAGGGACCCATTGAACTCATAATGTCTGTATTTGTATAAAAAGGACCTAAAAACGATTAGAAAGGTTTGGAAAGAGAAGAATTTTTTTGGAATTTTTGGGAAAAAGAAATAACATAAAAATATATTTTATTTTGTATTTCAAAACCGTTGAGCAGCGGACAGCGGCATTGTTATGCGGAGATGAGGAACATTAAATGAATCACATTAATGACTCCTTTTTGTGCAGCATATTTATGAATTTAATGAATCATAATATATATGTTGTTTCATATATGAAATAATGTAACAATGCCGCAATGCAGCATAGAAGAATCTCTATGAAGTATTTTATTTTATTAGGTTAATGCATTGGAGAGTTGAGAATCAAAGGGTGGATTTTCCTTTGACAAACTAACGGTGTGTTCTCCCTCCAATGATGAATAAAGAATGCTAACAGATCATTAACAACTTTGAAACATCTCGAAGAATGGGACGAGTGAGTGACAAACACTTTCGTCGTCTTAATCTTAGTGGGTGGACTTCTCCCATGTTAAACGACTTTGAGGCAGAGGTTTAGTTGTTTAAGGTTTTCCACATTCTTATTTTAAAACAATGAACGCGGATCAACCCATATACAGGATGATCCAAAGATCATGTGTTCTTGAAGGAGGGTTTTTTCATGGGGGTTTTCACCGAGATTGATTATTATATATTGGAACTAAAATCCAAACCTCCCCCCATTTTTAAAATGGTAATGTAGACGGTGTGGGCCGACATGAACAAGGATAGAGCCCCTCCACTTGTGCATTCATTATGGCCGAGCATTCAAATTGGTTGACAGGAAAATTCAAGGAATTATCTGGGAATAAAACACCCAACAGAGGCTGGAGACACTTGCGACATGAAGAACAGACCACTGTTGCAGAAATAGTGGGCCACGGAAGAGCCCTTCGGTGGTGGCCCATGGCAGTGCACCATGACAGTGTGCCGTAAGAAGCAGCCACATCCGGATCTGACCGCGGTTGAGAGGCAGTAGCTAGCAGCCACCCTTTCGCATCGGTACGCCGAGGATGCAGAAATGCTCGATGTCCCATGTAAAAAAGGAAATGGTCAATTGAATGTGGTGGAGAAGGTGACCCCATGGACGAACTGGGGGAAAAGGGGAGCCGGACGTGGCTTCTAGCCATTTCCCAACTAGGAGGGCAGGGCACGGCGTGGGGTCGGGCAGCACACATGGCCCAACAGGCTGGATTGGGCTAAACCTAGGCTGTCCTAGGTCAGGGTCGTGTCAGTGCACCCTGACCCAAATGGTCCCTTTTTGAAAAAAACGCCAATATCTTTCAGATCACGGGTTCATTTGATGAGACACTTGCGGTGTTGGAAGCCTCGAGAGGAGGCAGATCATTGGAAATATTCTATTGAGAATTTCATGGATGTTGAACTATGATAAGTGGCATGGGGAGTGGTTCTCTAAAGATTAAGCTTTCTACATGAAAAAACCATACAGTTGGTTGAGACCTAAAATTTACTGACATGCAAACCTGTGTGGACTATAAACTATGACCTTGTGGGAAGCAGTTTCTATGTGACCCGGATGTCCCACCATGGGGAGCAGATTTTTTGTGACCCGAAAGACCCTGGTTAGATGATATGAGGATTACCTTAGTATGTCCAAGGTGGGACGTGTGTTCTGTGTGACCCGAAATACCCGCGATGGGGACAAACATTTGTGGGACCCAACATACCCCCAGTACTCATCATGGATGAGTACCACAGTAGTCCATGGTTAGTTGGAAGCATCTTTTGTGTAACCTGGAAGGACCAATGTACTAATTGGGGAAGATTTCTTTAGTAGTCCACGATGTTTGATGATGTGACTAATGGTACTACTTTCTTATTCTAAATTATACATGGTGTGAGCTGTATTAAGTCACGGTCATCCTTCATGATCATGTTTCATAGGTTGGTCGGTTGATTACATTGTAGTCTTTCCATGGTGTTTTGGTGTCCCCACTACGTATATTGTAGCTTACCCCTGCATAGGGTTTTCCTGCACATGTTGTTTATGGTGCAGACGACCGCCGCCTTGACAGAGGACTTGGTGGCCCAGTACCCAGTGGTTTAGAGCGAGACTAAGCAGGCATGGCATGTTTCTACACCTTCTAGCAGATAATTGTAACACATTAATGGATGTGTGTGGGGTTTTGATCAAAACCCTAACTTTAGAAAATATTAGCATATTTTAAACACTTACGTTTTTAAATCATAATGCTATACAAATAATATAAGTTGGTGGAGTGGGGAATAAAGTAAAAATTCTTGTGGATTAACATTATCTCTTATTTTCTTATTCCCATTTGGATTTCACCAATGTCCTTCTGTGGATGGATTAAATCACAAAAAAAGTATAGTAATAGGAGAGGAGGAAATTAGAGAAGTATATTTGTTGGTATTTCCTAAACCAATTGGTTTTGTATGTTTAAATAGAGGAGGATAGTGGGAGAACTTTTATAATTGGGGTGACTGGAAGAATAGATTTTTTTTGAATGTTTGATCTAAAAAAGGTTTTTTTAGGTTACCATGCCCCAATAATGGCCCCTTATGTATAATATAATTTTTAATGTTGAAATAAGTCCAAAATATTTGTGTTGGAAATTTTTGTAGGTCATTTGGCCATTAATGTTTTATGTTTAACCACTAACAAAACTTGTTTTTACCTTAATCATTGTAATTAATTTTAATTTACTTCTCAAATATATTTGGTAATAAATAAAATTGAACTTTTAAGTCATTATTAATTCTTGTGATTAAAAATACACAATCCATTTTCATTATTCAATTCACATAAGTGGGAAATTTTTTATTTAATATTAGTCAAACAAAAGTGGCGGGACAACATATCTTTTAGAAGATTATTTTTATTGAAAAAATATTATACTATATTAACTAAATGGACAATAATAATAATTAAATGATAAAAAATTAATATTTTCTGGTATATAATATATAAATTTCACTTTTAAATTATCAATTATTTATTATTTTATTAAATTAAGAAGGATAGACATTATTCTTTTGAAAGTGTTTTTTTCAAAAACCTCTTTTAAAACCCAAAAAAAGTTATATTAAAAGCCAATATATGTTTGATTAATAAGTAATTATTTGGATATAATAAATCTAAATAATCACTAGATTCATTTAAAAAATATTCAAAACATATATTCACTCTTCAATTAAATAATTTATTAAAAATAAAATATAGTTTTTAAAAATAGAAATTTATTATTATCCACATACAAATAAATATAGTATAAAAAAAATTCATCCAATGTAAACATTCATATGAAGATATAAAAACTGATTTTAATTATATATATATAAATTTAAAATATTTGTAAACTAAAATTTTAAATAAAACATTATAGGTGTAGTGTTAATTATACCAATTTCATTTTTCATTAAAAGTGTCTTAATATTATTTTATATAATATAACTATCTAATTCACATTATAAATATTACAATTATTTATTCAATAATTACCTAGGTTTTTTCATTTCTTGATGAAAATATCCATTCAACTTTTTAAATATATTTTTAAAAACATAATCATTTTCCAAATATTGTTTTATTGAAAATAACTATAGAAACATATATATGACATTCTAAAAATTATTTGAAAACATTTTTTTTTCAGAAAATATCATTTAAACCATTAAAATAAATATAAATTAATAATATTTAATTGTAATTGTTTTTTTTAAAAATAATTTTATAATTAAATATTTAGAATTTATTTAAAAAATTTCTTCTGGAAAATAAAAATACAACATTGAGAATCCCAAAAAAGTTAAAAAATATATTGGAGATAAGTTTCATTTAAAATAATATTTTAAAAATATTATATATGTTTTTAAAAAAATATCGTTAATTATAGAGTGAAATTTAGTTCATGTAATGCATGATAAAATTATGGTTCGATTCCCATTCTCAATGAAAGTCAATCAGGCCTTATTTGAAAAAATACATGATGAATCCTTTTAAAATAGATTTTCAAAATTAAAAAGTGTGTAATAATGCCTTTAATATGTTATTTTCAGAATGTTAAATAATTTTTATGTCATTTTAATATGAAATCAATATTGAAGTAAAAAATGGGTTTTGATCGAAAAGGGAAATGAGAAAAGTATTTGTTAAAAACATTATTTTAAACAAATGAATACATAAATAGAGTGAAATGATGGGAAAACATATATTCTAATGAAATTACCCGAATATTTGAAAATTCATCCATTTATTAAGATATTGATCATAATAATTCAACATTGGATCCATAATAAAAAACAATCTAGGTAAACGATGAGATTATGACATGAAATCCTTTCAATTTTATTAATATTGTATCATAAGACCCGTGAATGATTAAAATAAAATTTAACGTTAAATATATTTTGAATATACAATTTCAGGATATTACATTTCAATGTGGCTATATATGCACATCATTATAGATAATGGGTCAATAACAAAACATTTGTCTCAAAGAAGGAAAATTGAGACAACAACCACTTACCTTGAGTTCCTAATACCCCAAAAGTGATATAGACTACTATATAAAAATTATAAATTTATAAAATATTTATTGAAAATAAATTCATTTATTTCATAACATATATGATATACATATACCCAATTTTACCTGTTTAATAAAAATTTATTATTAAAATTACATTTTAGGTGATAACTAATTGGTTTTTAACATATGTTTGGTTTGTTAATTCACATTATTCTTATATTAATCATGGTAATATAATCTTTAGAATTTTAACAATGTTATAAATATCAAATATATTTTATTATATATGGAATTTTAGTAACACATTGAATTTACATATAGATAATGAATGAAATAATTCTTGGAGGTGGTAGTCCAAATGTATGTGTTTTAGTTATTTTGACCTTCTATATGGATGGAATGAATAGAAGGTAAATAATGATTATTTCACTATAAGAAATTATTATCTAGTATATATCACATATATTCATGAAATGATTACTTTATTATATATCATGTATAATGTAATTTATAAATGAACTACATAGCTTTGTGAGGGGATAATCTGTGGTATACTTGATCGGTATTATCATATACCCCGTGGATTTAAAACTAATGGTTGTATGTTATAATATATTTCGAGAAGAATTTTAATGAAAAAAATTGATATAAATACATTATATCTGTCGTCACACAAATCCATGAGAAGTGTTGATGTAAATTTTGCCACATAAGTTCTATAGGTGCTAGTCCACTTTATACAATGGTAAAAAATAAATTTTATTTATTTCAAATTTTTATAATCGGAAAAAGTAATGTTTAAAATATTAGATTTAATGTCCCAGAATATTTGTGTAATTTTTTTTTAAATTATAAGGAATTATTTCGAGACCACACCCTTTGACGACACGTGATTCCGAGCCGTAGTGAGCTCGGAATGGAATTTTGAAATTTTTTTATGTCTGTTTAATGAAATGTGCAAATGGGGTTTTATAACTTTTGAATATGTGCTCAAATTGAAAATATGAGGGCACTGTTGAACTTGAAATTCTAGGATTTTTCTAGGAAGGACATAACTTTGACTAACAAGGGTCATCCAGAAATGTTAGTTTTAGGACTTTCTGCAAATCACAAAATAAACTAAAAAGTTATTTAATTTTTATTCCCTCACTATTGAGTGATGGATGACACAACTGCGGTACAATGATGAGGCACATTAATGGAATCTCTTTAGTGGATCTTAAATGGAGGAAAACTGATACGTTGTTTCATAAATGAAGCTGTGTAATGATGCAACGTCACAACTTAAAAAAATAACTATGACACGATTACTTTTTAATAGGCTAACACATTGGAAAGATGAGAATTAAACCATGGAAATTCTCTGACGAACATACACCAATAAATCTATCCAACGATGAATGATAAACACTTGTAGTATTTCTTGCAACGTCGACGCTTTGAGAATAACGGGACCAGGAAGTGACAAACTCCAACAAAGCTTGATTCCTCGAGGGTAGAGCGCTTCAATGAAAAACATCGTTTGAGGTAAGGGTTTGTTTTTCCCCCATTCTTATTCTAAAATTAAAAATGGGGATCAACCCAAGAACAGGTTGATAATCAGATTGTTTGTTTGTGCAGGAAGGTGTTCTTCTTGGGTTTTCTACAGGGGGTTAAATTATTGTGGATAGAAATGTAATCACAACCTCCTCCTATTTTTAAAACTCTAACACAGAGGGAGTGGACCAACATGAACAAGGCCTGATCCCCTCCACCAGTGCATTCTTTTTGATCGAATACTCGAAATTGAGAAAATCAAGATTTGAGTTTTTTTAGGGAATATCTGATCCCCCAGAGGCCATAGGCACAAGCGACGGAAAGAACCGACCACCGGAGTAGACCCAGTGTTCTGTGGTGGTAGCCGCAAGGGGGGGGGGGGGTAGCATTCCAAGATGGCACACCAGATGAGTACCACATTCAACCAACTATGGTGGTTCATCAAGGGCCAACGGCTAGGCTAACGGTAGGCATCGGGTGGATGCGGCCACCCGACCATGTCGGTGCCCCACTAACGTGGCATCGTGCTGCATCCCAGGCGGCAAAGGCCACAGTCTCTCAAATCCATTGTATATAGCAGCCCCATGGACGACCTGCAGGGTGATGGGGAGCTAAACATGGCTTCTAGCCATGTACCAACCAAGTGGAAACGTTCTGCCCCCACGGGCGGACATGCCCCAGCAGCTGTACTACCCCGTCATGCCTGACCCAAGGAACAACGGGCTAGATTAAGCCGGGCCCCTGATGGATCTATCCCAGGCTGGGTCAATGGACTTGGGTCCGATATGTGGACCCTGTTTTGGGTTAGGATGGGTTGGAACGACCGAGTGGGACCGGACCCCAAACCAACCAGCCCCATGTTGGAAAAACGTCAATATCATAGAAATCGGGTGTCCAATTGACGAAAGTTTCATGGCATTGGATACCTTGCATGGAGGATGATATTTTGGAATAATCTATAGATGATTTCATGGATGTTGAAATATATAGAATGGATTTGGGAGTGGTTCTATTGAGATCAGGTAGTATATGAGCAGAAAATCCGCAGTTGGAAGTGACCTAACGACTACTAACAGGAAACCCTTTGTAGATCGGAAGCAACAAACCAGTGGGAAGATGCTTCTGAGTGACCCTATGGGCCCACAGTGGGGATAAGGTTCTATGTGACCTAATAGAACTATGGTACTTGATATGATAATTATTTCTGTATGGCCAAGGTGGGAATCGTCTTCTGTCTAAACAGACATACCCACTATGAGGAGAGGCTTCTCTGTGACCCATCATACCCACAAAACTCATCATGGATGAGTACCAAAGTAGTCCTAGGTGAGCGAGAAGATGCTTCAGTGTGACTTGGAAGACCCACTGTACTCATTGAGGAGTATTTCTCCAGCATCCCATGGTGTTCGATTTTGTGACTTATGCTTATAATTTCATAGTCAAGATTTTACATGGTGTGATCTGTCTACTTCATGATAAAGCTCCATTATTTTTTTTTCGATTTATTTTAGGTCTTTAATTTGTGTTTTGGGGTCCCTAATGAGTATATTGTTACTCACCCATGCACTTGATTCACCCGCACATGTTGTGTCTGGTGAAGATGATTGCCTCTTTGATGGAGGACTTGGTGGTCCAGTACCCTGTAGTGCCCAATGAGACCAGGTTGGCCGAGCATACTTATATGGATTCCTAGAGCTACTGTGTACTTACCCGTCTTGTGGGGTTTCCAGTGAAAGTTTTTTATATTTTTACTTGTACCTTCCTGTTTTCAGTTTATCTTTTGTTGGGTTTGTATTCTGGAATATTTGACCTATAGTTTTTACATTTACTCAGTGGTTGTTTAGTGGCATGCTTGTTTACTTTTCCAGCTTTGGGATGTGGTTGTGGGTGCGTGTGTGTGAGTACTCAGTAAAATGCATCCCACTTGTAAGTTGACTCCTTCACCACTAATCACCAACCCCTGGCCTTCGGTAGGCAGGCTTGGGGAATGTTACGGCATGGGCCCTGAGGGATGGGTCATGACATATTATAACAACATAAGGGGCAACATGCACTTCCCTTCCTGATCATGAGTCCCAATCACCTTTGAAGACATGAGTTATCCTATCGATATACAAGAAATATACATGATGATGATAACAGTATATCTAGGCTTTCATGAAGATCATCTAATCCATTCCAATAATCACTTAAAAGATATTAAGATCAAGGACTAGGAAGTCCCAAACAACCTCAAAGTCTCTTACAGGCACTCAACCAATGGGAAACTTGTAGCCTTGTTTATAATTATTTCCCAATGGTGTTTAAATATGTAACAATAGTGACATGTTCTCCGAAGACAAAACCAACATGTCAACCAAATTTGATGATATAAAAAATGAGTAACACATCTATGAAACCAATATAGAACCATATAAGATGAAACGAACATTGTAGATCTAACAGTCGCTTTCCCTATTTTAGATTCCTCTTGCACACACTCATCCACACAATTAAATCCATACTTATACACCTACACACACACCTTAACTCAATAATGAAACCCACCAACCTTGGAAGCATCATCCTGAACCTATAAACCCTTGGTGAATGTTGATCCCACCTTAATGGATTGATACATCTTATCACATAAATGTTTCATGTGGATAGATCTCCCACAAAGATGACAAGTCTTACGAACCTCCCTTAAATGAGGTCTGTATGACCACACCTCCAAATATGGTAGAAAATAACATGTTTATACCCTTAATAAGCCCCCTGAAACTATATCTATAAGAAAAATGACTACTCTGACTGTTCGTTTTCTTACAAGAAGAAGCACCATAGATAATCCTTGCGCCTTCTGAAGCTCTTCACACGCCTGTACTTATAGATATGTCTGACTCAGCAAATTATAGTTTATGAACTACCTCCACAACGGTCACATGACTCAAAATGACTAAGATCTACCAAACATAGACCCTCATCCCCATCTAAAACCTCTATGTTTTGGGTAATCATTTTTAACAAGAGTTGGTTCCAGATGCACCAATTCAGCAAACGAGGTGGAGTACTCCAAAATGGTATGTTTCCCTTACATCAATGTGAGAAATAGTTAGGTCTTTTCAGTATGTAAAATATCAAGACAAAAATGCTAATTAATATCCTTTTGAAAGATACCTAGGTAATACCCTCATGAAAAGTTTCCCTTAATATAGAGTCCCACCATCTTCTTCCTGGTCCCTCAGATATATACATGGTGAAACCCACATGATAATCTTTAGCAGTCTTCAAGAAGTTGAAAACCCACTAAATCCATTAAAGAAATACCTCTAACATTTGTAGTCCTTTATCACCATGGAATAAAGGTGGATACTTCTGGGAAAATTCTGATCCATGATCCAATACACATCCCATATTCACTACACACACTAACCCTAGAGTTTGAATAGTACAAATCACTACTTCAACAAAAGATGATTCCACTAGAGTATCTGTATATGGAACCTACCACATGAATTCCCCTATAGTATTTGGAAGATAAATTCTTGGTGTAATTTTATATTAAATAAATGAAAACAACCAATCTGTTTAGAGAAACTCCAAAACCATTAAACCAAAAATAAGAATCCAAATTAATTCTTTAAAATAGTTTAAATTAAAAGAAGTTATGAATTCTACCACAAAATTGAAAAACATATAGAAAAGAATAGGACCATTAAAAAAAAGTCCCATCATATTTTATTCAAATGAACATAAAAAAACCTAGTACACTAATTTTTAGGTAGTTTATTTTAAATAAACATCCCATAAAATTTAATAAAATGAACCTAAATATTATGTCTTGGACATAGTAATTATTTTTCTAACCACCCATTGAAACTTGGATTCAGTCACAAAAGTGGGATGGATAGGCCCATATTCCACACCAACTATTTGAATCTCAATGATGTTACCCCAATCTACCAAAGAAAAAAGACCAACTCAAGTAGTTTTGTCACACATAAGGCTGAGTAATCCCTTTGACAACAAATTATAATAGTCCAAACAGGGTTAACCAGACAAGTCTCCATTATCAGCCCATTAAAAGGTAGGGTAAAAAAATTATAACCAAACATGTCACTTATATTTGGATTATAAGAAATACAACCATATTTCAAAGAGTAAACCAATGGATATACAACTAATCCAAAAAGGAAAAACCAGATGGTTTGAATTATCTAGACATATTAGACTCCATGTGACCAGTAGTCACCTCCAAACCATCTCAAACCTTCTCAAAAAAATCAAAGCAATGTAATGACAAGATTGCATGGTACATAATTCTCTTATATTTAACTTTACTTTTCAAAACAATGTCCACATCAACCTACATGATGATGCAAGGTATGAGAAACTGAGCCCTGTAGGATACCACCAAAATATCTATACAGGTTCTAATAAAAGGAATGTATAAGTTGAATCTATACAACAAAGAATATTTTCAACCATTTTTATAAATAATAAAATTTGAAAGACATTTCCGAAAATCCATGGGTTTTCACAGATTTCATGGTATTTTTCCCAAAGATAGAAAAAAAGAAGGCAATGTTTCCAAATATAAATATATAGGTATACTAACTTCCATGAGATAATATATCATTCAATAAAAAACTGGAAATATTATTGCACCATTGAGTCGTGCTCTATCTTATGGAAAATTATATTCAAGAAACTAATAATATTAGAAAGAAAAAGGTTGGATCCAGCTAACATTGAGGAATTCTCTAGATCATCAACATACAAGAGGTGACCTCCAAGTGGTTTCATAGAAACTAAGGCTACCTGTGTCTATTTCTAAATGCACCCAAGGCTCCCACTACACAATTTTTTTCTAATTTTATTTTAAAAACCATGCTCACATATTTATAAAACCATCTCAAATCTAAGACAATATATTTCAGGGTTTGACATAAATTTTCTATTACAAATAAAATTAATTTGGTTTACAAGGAAAAACCCTTCAAAACATGAACCCACTACTCTTTTAATTTCTAAACATGAAAAACCATTTCAAATATCAAGGAATAAATAATATCAACAATAAATTCATTTAATTAGAACACCTTAATTGATCCACCTACCTCAAGCATATAGAAAAAATAACCTCATTTGACAATAGGGATTGGAATCCAAGAGAATAACCCCTGCAAAGAAAGGAATACAAATAATTTGAGTAGGATTGATAGAAAACCCTATCTAATAAAAAATTGATAAAAAAACATAGGCACAACCCAAACGAAATAAGAACCAACAAAAACTCATATATAGACAAGAGAAATCAAACCCCAATGGAGGTTAATCATATATCCAGTTGATTTATATGGAAGGAAGTCACGAAAAAATCACATAGGGTTAGAGATCTAGTTGAAAAAAGAAGGATTAAATAGATAATGAATCCCTAAACACGTATATGAAACACTAAAAGCGGTAAATTGTTGTATTATATGGTGTGTAATATTTTAAAAATTGTGGAACCCTTTCATATATGTTTTGAAAGAAAAGAAAACTCGTTTTTAATTAAAACCTATGTTTTCACATTGTATGAAGTGTAAACCTTAGATGAAATGTTTAATTCTCACACTGTGTATTTAGTTTATGATATGTGTCTAGTAGTCAGTACACATCATTTAATTCCATTAAAATTATTGTGTAACTACCCAATAAGTAGCAGATTTTTAATTTCATGATAAAAATTTCAATGACTCCGTGTCTTCACCATTAAATGTATCCTCATAATTAGATCTCAAAAATACTCCCATAAAGAAAAAGGTAACCAAAATTAATGATTTTCACATACCTAAGAGAATGATAAAGTGGTGTTACACACACCACAATAAAATGTTGTTTCTAGAAGAAGAAATATATGTTTGGTGGAGATGGAACAAATAATTTTTATTAAGAATGATACATCTCTATATTTTTGGATAAATTATATTGGATAAGTAGTATATATTCACAATTGATGTTTTCTAGATATATCATTGATATGACTCCTTAAGAGATGCATTACAAAGAATCCGACATTCTATAAACCAACAATTTATTCAGTAGTCCTTGCATTATAAATGTCAATGGTGAGAATCTTTGGAAGATTGATTAGAGAGGTTATGATGGAATAAATCTTAGATACCCTTATAATATTAGAGGAATAAAGTTTTATAATAACTAGACAACAAGGATTTTTGACTATACAGATGTTAAATATTTTGAATAGGCTAGTAATAAAGTTTATAGATAAATATAGATGCGGTTGAAAAGGGAAATTTGGTGGTTAAAGTTGGGTAATGTGAAATTATTCTCAATGATAGTAATAATGGTGAAGATACATAAAATGAGGATTATAATTCAAATATCCCATGTGATAATGAAAAAATTCACTCATCCCATTCTTTGATGAGGAACAAGTGTATGTTCAAAATATCATTTCTAATTGACAATATTAGGTTTAAACCAAAATAACTTTATGTTTAGTTTCACATATTTCTTATTATTCCAATGTTAATCCGAAATATGTTGATGAATATTTTGAGCATCAAGAGTTTTTTAATGCTATGAATTAAGATCTTGATCAGGTTGAGTTGAATGAAACTTCAGAACACATAAATAAACAAAATAATAATAATGTTATTGGTACAAAGTGGTTGTTTCTATACATGTTGAATGAGGATGGTAAAGTGATATGAAATAAAGAATGATTTTTTTTTCAAAGGCGTCACAAAATTAAAGGAATTGAATTTCATGGCACCTTTTCTCATAATGAAATTAAAAATCTTTCTTTCTATTACTTCTCAGTTAATATATAAAATTTTACAAATGCATGTAATGTCATACTTTCTAAACCGAGAGTTCCATGAATAATATTATGTTGAAAAACCATGTGTTTTCACAATTTGAAAATACGAATTCAATGAATGAAAGTTTAAGAAGTATTTGTATGGATTTAAGTAATCTCTAATAGATTGGTATTCCAAATTTGATATGAGATTAAGGCAGTGTAACTTCTTAAAAGGAAGAGTTTATTTAAATCTATACCTAATAAAAAATAAATATATCTCTCTCATTGTAAATGTTTAGGCCAATTACATCATATTTCTAGGAAATGATTAAGAATAATGTGATATGTTTGAAGGTATGAAAAATAAACATTTTTATATTCCTATAGTAGAAGAAATGAATTAATTTTTTGGCTTAAAAATCTAACAAAAGGCGAAATATATTTTTCTATCTCAACAAATGTATAATATGGTACTTCTAAATAAGTTTGTAATGGAGGATTCAAAGACAATTTACACACCAATTACCTTGGGAACAAAATTATCAATGGATGGGGAAGGAAAAGAGGTATATCATATAGATATTACAAAATTTATTGAATGTATATTATTTCTCACTACTTCTAAACAAGAGAGTGTTTATATTGTAACACTATGTTCAATGTATTAAAGGTCTTCTAATGAATCCCATGTCGTGATAGAAAACATAATTATTAGATATATCAAATGAAAAAATAATTTTGGGATATAATATGAAATCATATGAAGGAATGATATATTTGTCTATACAAATGCGTATTGAGATATAAGTAAAGGTGATTAAAATTCCACAAATACTGCAGTGTTTCTCTTGGGAGGAAGACATGTCAGTTGGCATAAAATGAAACAAAGTGACTCTATGTATAGAAGAATCTATGTATAGTTCATCCACTCAAGATTCATCCCAATATATGTAGATTTATATATAGTTCAAAGATATATTTTTGGATGTGAAGTTTACACTACTACTGGGATGTGATAATCAAAGTGCTATAAATATAAATAAAAATCCAGTCCAACGTTCTTTTTCTGAAAATATTATTATCAAATTTAACTTCATTAAACATAATGTGGGGATGAATAAAATGAAGTTGTATTTTTTTCCAACAACAGATAATATTTTGGATATCATCACCAATCCATTATCAACGAAAATATTTAATAATATGAGATTAAACATTTGTGTACAACCTCACCCACATCAAAGAAAGGGTATGTGTTAATCCCCATATTTATTTTTGTCCTTGGATAGTTTTTTGATTAGGAGAAATTGGTTTTGTAACATAAATCTAACCATTGGTATGTTTGTTACTCGTTATGGGAAAATATGTATTTAGGGAGAGTTCATAAAAGGCGTATTCTATCATTTCAATAATTGATAATTTTTTTAAATACTCCTTGAAGTGAATTTAGAAAAATTATTTCTTGTAGGATCAAGAAGTTTCTATAAAGGGTAGAAGAATGATTTTTAGGGGGTTTATGAAATATGTTGTTAAGTCACTACTTTTGGAGTGCATGGTATTAATATACGTTGATTATTGTTGTAACACTATTTTTTCACATGAGGAATTATAATTTTTCAATAAATAATACATTACCAGAATTTCATAATTTTAGTGTTTAAATTTCCCTAGATATTGATAAAATCCAATGTGGGAGATTGTTGGGACCATGTTTTTTAGAACTGTTTTGAAGGTGATTGTGATGTTACCTTTGGTGGATCAATAATAATTGTGTTAATTTGTGGATTACATAAATAAAACTATATTTATCATTATGAACTTGTTCTATGTTCAATGAACTTTTTCTAATGGTGACACAATTTTTAAAACAATGAATAATGATGATTTTAAAATGATCACCCAATATATCACTATTGTATGAGAACCATGCAAGAGTTATCATGAAGAAAATTTGGATTCTAATTTTCCTGAATATTGATGTAGAGATGGTAAGGAGTTTTGAATTTTTGTTCCATTATAAACATTGTTTTAAAATAATTACTTTTTTGGGATTATATAGAGAATGTTTTATCCAATAAGAATCCTAGGTCACTCAACCAAGGGCACATGTGTGACCCGATGGTCAACCATTCCTAATGGAGTAGCCCCCGTAAGCCTATGGGAGGTGGAGGGAATAGTTTCCATGATATGCAGACATGACCTTATATAAGACTGACCTAGTACATGCCTAAAGGCACATAAATATTAGGCTATAATCCTACAGGAGTGCCCATAGACCGTTTGTGCCCCAAAAAATGTGAGCGTACTATGTAGTGAATTCAGGTGCCAACACTGATGTCTGATTGATTGTTGATAGGTCACTACTTATATAATGAAGTGGAGTATAGTTTTGGTGAAGTTATGAAGTGGGATGTAAATACAGGTGAACTATTCATTTATATTTAAATGCTACATATATAATGTACCCACTCAATCTAACAAGATACGAAGATCCACAATCCTCCACCTCACCATCTTTAATAAATGTTCTCCTGCTTCACATGAGTGATCCCTCACGCTATTGGTTCCTCACTAAAATATTCATCATATGTCAATGAAGTACACATAAAATAATAATATCAGATATATATACATATATATACATATATGTGCTTGACTGGGTTCATGAATCTATCTATATAGTAGAGTTTTTGACTGCTACTACTCATGAAAGTGAATGAAGAAAGAAGGAATTACATAAATATTAAGTGTGAATAAATGAAGTTATCACAGTTAAATATAACATAATTATTTTAGTGAATATTATACTGTTTCTTTGAGACTCATTGTTACAAATTTTACTTGTGCAAGGAGCACATGTAAAGGTAATTGATTAAAGTGTGTCATAGGTGTAATTCCATATTTTACTTCCTCTAACAAAACACAATCAATTTATTTATAGTGGTTGGTGTGTTTTGGATCTTTTACAAACCATTATTAGGAAAATTTATTATTATTTAGTTTAGAAACATGTATTTTCCTATTTTATTTTTGTTGTGCTTGTGTTCATGCTTAATAGTGAATGAAAATCTCTTTAACCGGAGGTAAAGGTTGTTTTTTATAAAATAATAAAAAAGCGTCACTAACTGACTCCCTATCCTTCTCAATGATCACAGAAATTCCATTTTGTAATTTCACTTTATACTCAATGTGTAGAAGGATACATAGATGAAATTTACGTATGGGGGAGGAAAAATGTTTTAATTAGTGAAATAAAGTTCATCAAGAAATCAAGAATTGAGGTGATGTGAAGAAGAAGTTGTCTATTTATGGAAATAAAGAACCACCAAATGCACCACCCACACTACTTTGTTATAAATTCAATGAGTATGAGTAATATAGAATCCAATTCCCAAATATGAAGTTTAATAAATATGATTAACATCAGAAACCTCTTAACCCCATAGACAAAGAAAAGTCACATGCGATCACTATTACTAATGTGTTGTAGTATAACTATGTAGTGAAATAAACACAAACCACCCCATCGAATACTATTAATGTATTATTTGATTATTTATTTAATCCCACTTTTATATATAAATAATTTTATAAGGGTATCAAAATATGAATATAATTATTAGATAGTGAATTAGCTGTGGAAGACCTTAATGGTATGATAGTACAATCTCAAGTATGTGATTCTATTTTGATAAAATTTTATGATAATGTTATTCCTATAAATCATGTAATTCTACATCTAGTTTAATTCATTGTTATTTTGGTAATGCATTGGATTTCATTATATAAATATTAGATCAATCGCTAAGGATGGGATGTCACAGATGATATTCTAGAAAAACCTATGATCATCAATTAGTGTGATGATAAATTTTAAAATTCGATGAAAATTACATCCACTATATGGGTATTGATTTATATTCAAAAGAGGTGTTTATATCAGATGGTTGGGAAGATTATCAACATCGAAGATCTTCTTATTTTATGGGTGTTTGTTGTTGTTTTTTTGGAAGTGTTCACTAGTCTTCATCTGAATCATAAATTTGAGTTTTTAATAGTACATGTACCTAATACTACTCCTATTTCAAAGACTCTATATATAGTTTACATGATTTAGTAGTATCATTAAATAATAAACTCTTGAAGAAAATTTATAATAGATTCATTCATCCATGTCCCTGACTATAGGGTGTACCAATTAATTTTATTAAGAACATAATTGATCAATATGACTCTGTATTGATTATTATTAACTTTACTAGATCAAAATCAAGAACAAGTATCACTTACCTCATATTGATGACTATTTATAATAAAATGCGTAAAGATCAATACTTTTATAGGATTTATCATCATTTTTCAAATCATCAATTAATGGTCATGAAGGTGGATATACCAATGAAAACATTCTATACAAGGTACGAACAATATGAATTTGTAGTGATAACATTTGGTCTTACTAATGCCCCTAATATATTCATGGATATAATGAATAGAGTCTTTAGAAGATACCTGGATTAAATTTTCGTAGTATTTATAGATGATATATTTTTATATTCCAGGACTAAGGAAGAGAATTAATATCACATGGAGATTGAACTAAAGTCCCAAGGTAACGATATGTCGTATATATAATTTTCCAAGTCATAATTTTTTCTACAAAAAGTTTCATTTTTGGTTCATATAATCTCTAGATAGGGTATATAGATGGATGAATCAAAGAAAACTGTTTTTGAACACTATCATAAACCAACAATTGCAACTGAGATCCATACTTTTCTTCATTTGGTTAGATATTATCGATTCCTAGTGGAACATTTTTATACCTGTCTAATCCACTCACCATGTAAACTTAAAAGGGATTCATGTGACTTTGGATACATGAATGTAATGAAAATTTCAAGGAACTGAAGATAAGTTTAGTTAGTGAACCTTTTCTTAAACCATCCTATTGTGGATAAGGGTTTTGGATATATAGTTTTGTATCAAAGAAGGGAATGAGATTAGTTCTCACGTATAATGACATAGTGATAAAGGGATGAGGTTCAAGAATTTTTTTTATAATTATTTTGATATTTTATTTATATGTGAGACTATCGTTATAGGAAATAATGTAATAGATACATGAGACATGTACCTTAGACGTATATTTTTAGACTCTTAGAGTTAAATGAATAGGAAAAAACCCTGTTTTTTTGAGATATGATGTATATCCTATGTTACAATTTAAAGGAATGGTTTCGATTTTGTCATGTTTGGTTGGCCTAGTTGTCAACATAGTTCCCTTGGGCTAGTGAGTATAAGATAATACAGTGAATTCTTTGGATTTTGTCTCCTTTATTCAATATTTATTTATTCCACTGTTTATCTACATGGAATACTATACTGATTGGAATTTTTTAGTCGTCATTTGTGGTGGGATATTGAGTTTTAATTAGACTATTCTCAGGCTTCCCTTTCACTTGGGTACATGAGCATCTCTCACATGTTTTTTGTATAAATAAGTTTTAGGCTGGGCCCATGATGATTTATGTTGGGCATTCCAGACTTCTCTAGTGATATCAGATGACTAGAAGGTGATGGTTCATAATGTTGTCAGTCATATTTTTAGTTTATTAATTTTGGTAGGTTATGTAACAATCCTAGTTCATGGTTGGTTATATTTATGATATTAAAATTTTGGACCTTATTGATTTTTAATTTACAATTATATGTTTCAACTTCAACATATTAATTCATTATGCTTACTATGATGTATATAATATTTGGTTATTTACTACCAGTTTTACACTATAATATGAGGGTATATTCTCCTCCCAGTTCCACATTATACCCTTTCTTTTAGTTTGTAGTCTCTGACATAATATTAGGCAAGATTGAGGCCCTATTGAGAATTGTATTGGGGCATTGTTTTAGTGGAATTCGGGCTGGCACATTACAAAGTTGTTTTAGAGACACTCAATTTCCGTCTATTCCACTATTTGGGGGTTGGTAGAATGGATATATTTGAATGTGTTGGATATTGTGATGTATACAAAGAAGAAGAATCATGAACACCTATTCTTTTAGGAATTAAAGGATACTAGGTTCTCGGATTAATATTATGGATTTATAAAGTTATTATTGTATATTATTTTCAATTTGAATGACTAAAATTTTTTGTGGATTTGATGGTTTATGATGGATTTAAGTCTCTTAGACCAATGGTAAGAGGCCCAAAACTTGGTGTTTAATCTTTTCCTATAGGAGAAAGAGGCCTATAATGAATCATGTTATGAACATAGTATCCACATATTATTGGAATTTCAATGTTTGATTTTGTGGATTTTGTTTCCCATAGAAGGTTATGTGAATATATGATGAGATGCTCATCAATGAGGTCACTGGTGTGATCATTGTGTATGGTTTTCTTGTATTGACCCTAGTGGGTTGTTATAGTATATGTATAGGATTATTGGACAACTATTGGACTATTTTATTTTGGAATCATTTTCATGTTCGGATCATCCAGGGCACACTCTTATGGGAATATTCCCAGATAGGATTTACAACCTAGTTGTGGGAAGTTGGTTGGTATATTATTCCTTTATGAAGTTACACCCAATAGAAGGGGTTTCTGACTACTTTATGTCATGAGATGATGTGATGAGTGCATTTTGATTCACCGTGAGTTGTGGCTTTTTGTGAGTTAGTGTAGATTTTTTTTGGTTGGGCCTAGTGACGTTTTCACAAGAGTCCAGTAATGGGAGTGGTGAAATGTGGATTTAAAGGGTGTCCCATGAAAGGTTTCAAACATGATATGTGTTTTCTTATTTATTTGTGGAACTGATTAATTAATTGTAATCTTGATAACAGGGCACAAAGTGTTCATCCTACTATATGGGTTGGCACATAAGATTCCTTTGGTTTTGATAAGGGCACGTGACTGCTAGTGGTTTACAATTGTGGTTTGTTTATATTGTGTTGGAATTTATTTTGTGCCTAACCAGGTGTTGATTGTGTAGATGAGTGTTCCTGGTGGTGATGATTTGGATCGAGGGAACATGGGGTTCTCGAGGAAATGTGATTTTATGTGTACATGTTCTGTTTTAATGGTGACTATGTGGATGATATTTTCTCTATGAGGAACATAGATGTGTATAAATTTATTATGATAGGAAATAAATGGAGTTATGGTGTGTTAGTTGAAAATGTTGATTCTATGGGTAGCATTGGTTTGGTTCCTAACAGACTTAGCTCTGGATGCATCTCTAGGAACACTCTGAGAGCGTAAATGATCTTATTGAAATATTAAACAATTATCAGGATTTGAGTGGATGTGTAAGTGGTACTAGATCGTGAGTTTATTTAGGTTTTGAGTAGCACCAACTATTTTGTTTATTGGGAAATATAGCCATGCATATTTGCCAAGACTTGTGAATAGGGAATGTGATATGAGATTTCAAATATTTTGACTCATTGGAGTTGGAATCGGGTTCTGTGGTGTGGTCACAAAAAATTGTGTATGATGGTTAATTGTTAATGGGATCGTAGAGGAACAATCATGTGGTGATTCAATATATTGTATATTTCATGTATTTGACGTTTCAATAGAATATGACTTTGGTTCTTGATAAGGGCAGGTAGGCTGAGGAATGATGTGGATGTGATGAGGTGCTTGCGGGATGGGAGGCCTGAGTATTTTTAATGAGTTTTACATGTCTCTATAGTTAGTAGAGAAAACATAAATGGACAATTTATAGTGGTGTTCATTAATGAAACCTTAACATACACATAGTCTAGGGAAAATCATGTCCAATAAATTAAAATTATATTTAGTACACTGAGAGGGAAATGGAAATATTCTTAGCTTCACAAATGTATATTTTTTTGATATGGGTCCTATGGTAGGTTATTCTTAGAGAGCAGTGTATGTGGATACTTATGGTTTTAAGTGTAACATTTATTTTTTATGGGTGATGACCTTGGGGGGATTAGATGTCAAATAATTCCTTGGGTGCTATTATCAGATGCTAATAATGGGAGATAGTTGAGTCAGTAAAGGACACCACTATAGTTTGGAGTTAGTGGGGGATGTAACTATGAAATCTCACTAGAGGTCGGGTGTGGAATCCTGTGGGCATCTTGAGTGGTTGTGTAATTACATTGAAAGTTAATGAATTATAATCAAATTTCATGGAAAATTATTGGAAGATGGATATGGCATCCTCAAAAATGAGTCGGCCGAAGATAGTCTGATTAGGACTAGCTCAATATGTGGGTGTGAAAGGTTTTGTGCTAGATCCAGTGTGTTGTATGGGAATGACGGGTATGTTCTGTGTTTTCATGGGTATTTCTAGGAAATCTTAGAATGTTCTTATTTTTTTCATGGATGAAGGGTACACATCTGATTTGTCTAGATTATGAGGATAAGGATGGATGCTAATGATGATTGTGGTTCTCATGGGTGTTGGGGAGTGATGATTTGAGATACATGAAGGAAACAATGTGGGGGCATGATTTTTTGTTCAATTTAGATTTCATTATGGAAAGTGTGTTAAGTGTCATAAGTTGGTACAGATAAGTTGGAGCTTATAGTGGGGAGAACTATAGATCAATGACTAATTGGGGGATGTTTTAGTAAATTTTTTCATTTATTATTCTTTGATGAGTGTCATCATGGAGTTTGAATTTTCTTTACGGCCATAAGATTAGGTTTTTGTCTGGTTGAGGGCCTTGAGATTGAAGTTGTGCCTTGCTTGTGTTTTGCAATATCAAATCATGGATAAAGATGTTTGTTAAAACATGGTGATGAACATATGATGGGTTGTGTATATGTATGTAAACTATGGATTATCTAGGATGGTAAGTGTTATGGTTGGTATGTTTTTAGAACTTGTGTGTGGATTTATGAAAAAAATTCTGAAGAAAATTGATTTTTTGTTACGGGCAGGTCAGATCATGAATTAAGACTTGAAATAGTATTATAAGAGTTAGAAAGTCTCAAAATTGTTTTTTGAGAGGAGGAATGTTTCTATGGAGGTAGCCCAACTGTTCCAATGAGATTCAGTGTCTTCGAGTTTTGTTTCAGGAATTTTGGAGTTCTATAGAATGGGTGCATGGTTTAGTGTGCACAATTTATGAGATATGATGAGAAACCTTGACCTCAGGAGGTTTTATGTTCATTTTGAATTGGGGAAGGTCAATTTTCATTAATATATAATGGGTTTCAACAAACTGAGTGATTTAAAGGGGGAAAAATTCATGGTGGAAGAGAGTCTAAGGTGTGGAACATGAGATACACAAGGTTTTAGAAAACCCCTATGCATTACTGTATGTGGGAGATAGTGCTAGTATCAAAGTTGGTGAAAAATTTGGAACACCCTATGGAGAATTATTTAGGATGCCTATAATTTCATTAAAATGGCGTTTTTATCATTTTACCCTCCGATATTTTATGTTCCATTCCTTGTTTTCTTTCCCCTTGTACGCATGAACTAGAGGATGGTTATCCTCCCTTAATTCCTTCATCAAGCATCACAAAAGAGTTTTTTAGTGGTTATTATTCAGTGTTTTGTGTTATGAAATAGTCTCTTGTGGATTCAATTATTTCAACATTATTTCTTATATTTTTTGAGATCTATGTTTTAGGTTTTATTGACAATTTTATTGGATCGTGGTGGAATCATCCATATCTCTTGGGGCTTTTTGTCAGCTTGGGTAGTGGAGGTCCTGAGGTGGATATCAAATTTCATTGAGAGACATTTCATAATGGAAGGAAATATTTTTTATTTTTTATGTTTTTCCATATGAATTGATTTATTTATGTGATAAATTGGTATAATATCTAAGGTATATTTCGTGGGATTTGGACTGGGTTATGGTGTGGGTCTTTAGTGTGTGGTCGTCTTCAGTTTCAGAGTGGCATGTTGACCAAGTGAGATATCCATCATCATTCCAATTTATTAATTAATTATTTATATTATTTATAATTTATTAATTTTAGTTGTTTGTTGTGTGGAAAAAAATTTTGTGCTCAGTATGATCATGGTTGGGTGGAAAGGAGGCTAGGTGAGGCTTAGATGGGCCTTTTCAAGGTATCCACTTATTTAGAAATGTGTTGGAAAGATTATTTAATGTGTTAGGTGGTCTAAGAACATTACCCATAGTTTTGTTACCTTATTTTCATTTGTATGTGGTGTGATCATTAAATCATAAGAGTAAAATGTTTTATTCTATGGTTTATCTAAAATATTTGGGGAATTTGTTTAACTAAATTAATATGGTTGGATGATTTTAAAAATAGTAGGATGGGATAATGGAAAGAACACAAAAACAAGGGTTGTGACTCTTAAGGGGTTAAAATGTGTTTTTTTGGTTGAGTTTTCTGAAAGGAAAATATGCATTAAAAATGGTTTCAAATATTTTATTTTTTCTTTGAATTGGTTTTAGTTTTCATTGGGGTGAGGATATGTATTAAAATGTTCCTATCTTGATATTATTTGTTGATTTCTAAGTGGACTATAATTTGTGTTTTAATTGGATTTCAAATGTGGATTTGAAATTGGTATGTGACGATGCATTTTGTTAAAATTTTTTAATGTAGGTTTTTTGGCTTAAATAGAAATGTAGTACTTGGGAATTAGATTGTTTTCAATGGGAAATAATTTTTTTAACAAGGTTGGAATTTCAATGTTTAATGAGGGTGTAGGGTTTGTTCATTTTCATGAGAAAAGGGGATGTGCTTTATTGGGGACTTGTTGGTTATGAAGGTTCATAGATACCATAGTTATAACGAATAGTGTAAAAAGAGTTGTTTTTTCCCTTGAACTATTTTTATGGTCCTGATGTTGATATTTATTATTATGGTATGAAATAATTGTTTAGTTATTGGACTGAGTCTCACAAAATAGATAATATACTATGGATAGGGTGTCAGACTGAGGATCTGGAGTTCGATAGTATATTTCACGTTTTATGTGTTATAATGAGGCTCTAGAAACTGATAATTTACTATATGAATTATGTTCTATACTGGGTATCTGGGTTATTATGGTATACTATGGGAAATAGGATGTTGTACTGATGTTCCTCCTCCTTATGTTGGGCCAGACTGATGCTCTGGGAACAACTGATGTTATGTTAAGATGGATCCTAGATATGGGATCATAGCTCTATTATTATTTTCTGTTATGTGTTAGATAGAAGTGAGGTTTAGTATCCGTACCAAGAGATGATATATGGTTAGGTTATATATAGAGGTTCCATCCATGTTTCATATTGATGTTGATAATTGATATAGATTCCCGACCAACGTTCGCGTAACTAATGAAAAAGTTATATTAGACAGCTACTATGGAAGAATGTTTAATGCCTACATATGTTTAATGAATTTTAAATCACCATTTTTTTGGTTGAGATTTGATGTACATGCTATGTTACACATTAGAGGGATAGTTTAGAGTGTTGCATGTTTGATTTTAATGCATGTCACTTTAGAACCCATGGTTTAGTGAGTTTAGTGGACATGAAGAGTTCCTTGGATTCTGTATCTTTTCTGGAATATTTATTTATTTCATTGTATTTTTATATTCACTATTATAATGAAAATCAATTTCTGTTGATACCATTGGTGTTTCTATAATGTGTTTTAATCACACCTTTCAAAGCCCTTCATTACACTTGGGTACTTTAGAATCTCTAAAATGTTTCTTACTTGTGATGGTTTGGGGTTAGCCCCAAGTTGAGTTTTTAGTCTAGAAGGATTTATTGAGTATTATCAGATGATAATATGGGTTGGTATTAGGGATTATTTGGATCTTTTTTTTCTTTGTTTATATAGTTATGTTATGTAATCAACCTAGTGGGTGGTTGGTTGAATGTAAGACATTATCATTCGAGACCTTATTGCATTTCATTTTTCGAAAACATGTTTTAGATTCTGATTATTATTTATTTTCAATTAGTATGATTTGTATGATATATTTTTATTTATTTCCTATTGTGAACAATGATATGGGGGTATAGTCTCATCGTATTTCCACCTTAGAACCCTAATTCTAGTCAAAAGGCTTTGGAGTATGAGGCTGAGCACTTGAGGTCATATGGTGAACCTGATTGGGTGTACTCTTTGCGTGAAACCTTGTACAGGATGTAACAACCTATGTCACCAGACCATAGTTACATTCCATACTAACCTTTTACATAATAATATTTTATATGGAAAGTTTCCTCTTATTATATTATAAAAAGAATATCAGTGACACAATTTCCATAAGATAATGTTATTTTTAACTTTCACTGAAATGCTATTTGTATTTCCTCTCCTTAAGGTAAATTTCATGCGACAATTCCCATGGTCACTTCATATTCACCCATGTCCTTCAAATAAATGTCCCTTATCCAGAATATGTTTATGGTCTCAGTGTAGGTAACACATCTTTATAAACATTTATTTGTTATTATTTACTTTCTAAAAAAACCCCATATATAGTATATTGATTACATAATCATCGCTACTAGTTTTATATGTTACTATAATAATGGTACAACCATTATTTAGTCTTTTCCATCTACAAAGGGAAAAAATAATCTTCTCTAGTGCATGTGTCTGGATTTCTACCACCACAAAGGGACATTTGGGGGTTTTCATTAGAAACATTCATGATTGGTTAAAAAAGTTTATTTAAAAATATAATAAAACACAAATAACATTTTAATGATTGTAAAATAATATGATATTTTATATTCTACATTTTTTACATTTTTAAAAAATAGGAGCATCATCCATGTGTATGTACAGACTACCAACTCCATGAGATAACATTTCCCTATTTTTGGAAATAAACATATATAAATGAACTTAAACATGTATTTAATGTGTAAAAATGGATATATAATAAATGAGTAATATTTAGGAATGATTATATTATACATTTTATAAGTAATATTTCCAATAAATATTTATAATAAATTTAAATAAAAAAAGAACCTATTAATGGAACTTATTTATATTTTTTCCATTCATAGAGAACCAATGTAACTATATAATTAAGTACCAATGGAATATTAAAGGTAATAATAATATTCAATTTTATATATTTTTAAACTATTTTAAAACAAATTCGATCATAATAAAAAAACAAATGGATTACAAAGGATTTATCCGAACAACCCTGAGTGAACAACATAGGAGAAAACTATATTTAAAATAAGTACCAAAAGAAAACAAATTTAAAATAAAAAATTATATATATTTGAATAATTTTCATGGGTATATATATAATGTACTTAATATAATTATTCATGTTTTAATTAAATTTTCAGGATTCCTTTAGACACATGTAAGGGTTTCCTCACAATACATCTTCTATTAGACACATGTTATTATATGAAACCAATTTATTTTATACAGTTCATATAATTAAAATTATATTTTTAATTTTATTTATTATTCATATTCATGGTATTTTAAATTTAACTTAATTCTCTATTTCATTCAATGGGCTTCAATAAGAATGTTTCTTAAGATGTATGGGTTTTTCTTTCTCAATTCCTCTTCCACAAGAGTTTTTTAATATTGTGCACCAATTTCAAAATTATATGGTTTATATATTTTTAAAAAAATTATTTTGGAATAATCAATTATTTAATTTATGGTATTTAGAGATCCATTTGATCTTTGAGATTCCAATGAATTCTGATACAAATATTACTAAATATTTACTTGTTTATATGTCTCAAATCAGAATCACTTGAGACATGTTATAAGGACACAACCCCAGTTTCCTGGAGCGGGTGCCTTTTTTTATTACATTGGCATATGAACAAGAAATATGTACCGCTAGGGACCAAGTATTTTAGTATATTTGGGGAACAAGAAACATATATAAGCTCAATAATATATCATGAAAGAAAATACAATAATAATTTATTCCATTAAAAACATCCAAGCCTCCTAGATTAAGCCAGAAAGTCAATCGTTATTAACTTCTTCATATCATGGAAAAAATGAAACATAAGAAAGGGGTGAGCTAAAACAGTTAGTAATAATAATAAATATAGTGGAATATAACATATACATAAATATTATGCATGGATAAGAATTGAAAAAACTATACATTACAAATAATAAACTTGAACATATTATAGGAGGAATATGAGTTTAGTAAATAATGAAAACATAATAATGGGTATTCTACTAATCAAATAAACATATGAACATTAAATTACTAGACTAAAAAAGAGGTAACTATATATTCTGGACCATCTAAAACATATTTTCATGGTCTTGTCCAGGATTTCTAAAAATGATTAAGGCCTCGGCCAAAAACCTACATCGAATTGGGAAAGGTCTCATCCAATTCAACGTTTATTTGTCTCATTTGACCTACCGATGCATCGAGGGGATATAGTGGCACCCAAACATCACTTAAATAATTCCAATTAATTCCTCAAATGAGTAAGGATAAACATAATCAATATATACATTTTTATTGAATCTAACATATGAAATGTAATTGACAGTCCCCAATCATTAAGCATAAGCACTAACCATGCAGAGTAATATTGTGAATGGTTTCAAGAAAGAACAATCAATAGAAAAATTAATCACATACCATTAAAAAAATATGGTATATGATATCATAAAATATTAGTACTATTTATACATAATAATCAATATGATTGTTGAAACAAATAAAAATACTCTTATTAAATTATCGAGTAATTCTTGAGATAAATACTCTTTTACATTGAAAAGTAGAGTTATTTTGGAAAAATATTTTTCTAAAACTAAAAGTGAGATAATATATTTTTTCAAAATAAAATTTTCGTTTTTAGAAAATATTTTTTTCTTTAAAATAGATTATATAGTTCCCTTGAAAATAGGTAAGAATTTAATAAATTTCCTTGAACTAGGCGAGTATTTCAAAAATAATTTTGAATGTTCCTTTTAAAACATGTAACTCTACATCAAATACAGAAGAATTATGAATGGTAAATATATATAAAACATTCAAACTTAATTAATAATGAGTAAAAAATAATACATAATAAATTCATTGAGGTAATTAGAAAATAAAATTAACCCAAATGAAAATTGTGGTTCGGATGGAAAAACCCTTTCCTTATGTCTGAACGTGTTCCAAAATAGAAATTAAGGTACTGGAATATAAAATTAGAATTATTAACAAATTACTTAAGAAAATTTTAGACAAGTATTTTGTTTATAATAATTCTATTTATTTCAATTATTCGCTTATTGTTACGTTATTATATTGAAGTTTGTCGTTCCAGAGTGTTCATTTTCTTTATTTTCATAATCGGATCACTTGTTCATAAGTAGTGGAGTTCATGTGGAATAGATGTAAATATTCAGTATTGAGATTAAATATTACTTATGAAAATCCAAAAGTGTTAATGTAAATTTCTATCATTTGGTTACATAGAAATCATATGAATCATTTGATGAAATATTATAACATTAACTTAGATTATTTTAGTGGTATTTTGATTATTAGGAAGTAGTTTTGTCATAAAATTTAATAATATTTAAGAATAATAATTACTAAATATTAAATAGGTTATAATACATATATTATATTCTTGTTAAATAAAAAAATATGATTTATTACAAGTAATTAAGGAGAAATTCAAGAACAAAACTTCATCATCCACATAGGTTATAAATTGGAGCTTCATGGACATTGATTTTGTTTATTTAATAAAAGAGGGAGAGTAAAGATATTGATGATGGTTCTTCCGTTAAAATGATATAATCCCATTATATAGATGACACAAGATCTATCATGGCCATTTAGACAGAGGTGGTTGGTATATTATATCAAAAGAAGATAAATTTAAATGAAACTAAATGAAAAGAATGGTGCTTTATCTCTTGAAATAACATCCTTGACAACCTCTTTAAGGGAATGGATTTTGAACTTTTGGAAAGAATAAGAGCTTATTGGACGTGGGTAGTGACTAAGGAAGGGTATTTGGGCAGAAATTTGGGGATATTCAAGGCTTAGAGGAGTGAGGAGAAGAGGGAGTGAGGGGGTGGGGGGTTATAGTAGAGGAGAGAAGGGTTTTCATAATTTTTTAATCATTAGTTTCTTAATTTCTCTTCAGACTAGGAAGATTGCTAATTTAATGACAAAGAATAGTAATAAATTCATGTGAGTTCACACCAAGTGGAATTACATCACTTATGATGCCATAATAGTGTATTTAAATGATAATTTTTATATACAACATTTTACCGTATTTCACTATTCATCAAAAACTCGACTATTTCAGAAAAATACCCAAAATTCACCCTATCCATTTTTCGACATGTAGAATCCAAAAATGAAGTCCATTTTTAAAAAATAATTTTCTAAATATTATTAATATAATATTTAATTAAAATCATAATTTACTCTAAAAAAACATTTTTGAATCATTTATTTACTTTTTTCAAAACATTGGTATATAATACTTCCACTTGAGTATTATTTATATACTATCATAGGTAAGATTACTATTCATTATGGTATATCACCATTCATAAGGGAATGTTACTATTCATAATGGTAGGCTACTATTCACCACAAATTATGTTTTCCTTATCAGACTCCAAATAACTTACTGATCACAACCGTGTTTATCTGATTTTCGAAATTCACATCACCAAAGTGACAACCTATGTTTAAAGGTCAAATTGAACATAGTAGTTCATTATTTTGTGATTTTATGTGATTATGAAATATTTATAATAAATCAATTTCCATTGAAAAAATATTGGGTTGTCACATTCTCCCCTTCTTATAAAACTTTCATCCTCGAAACTCACAAAATGTTTTCTAAAAAGATTCAGATATGTCTTCAACATAAGCTAATAAGGCTCCAATGTTGCTTCCTCTGTCTTATGGTTCCTCCAAAGAACATTTACCACATGGGTATTCCGATTTCTCAATAATTGTTCTATGGTATCAAGAATCTTGATAGGCTTTTCACAATCAGATAGGTTGGGTTCAAGTTCTATTTTTTCATAGGTGAGTACATGCATTGGGTCTGGCAAGTATTTCCTCAACACTGATACGTTGAACACATTGTGAACTTTGGAGAGATTATGGGAATTTTCAAATGGTAAACAACAATTCGAATTCAATCAAGAATTTCAAAAGGTCCGATGTACTTGGGACTTAATTTTCCCTTCTTACAAAATCATATAATACCCTTCTATGGAGACACCTTTAAGAAAACATGATATCCTTATTCAAATTTTAAATCCTTCCTTTGGTTATTATCATAGCTCTTTTTATTACTTTTATCTGTTTTGATATGGGTTTGGATAATCATGACCTTTTTTGTTGTTTCCCCAACAAGTTCGAGGCCTATGATATTTCATTCACCAAAATAATCCAAGAAAGTTGGTGTATGACATCTCTTTCCATATAATGCTTCATATGGTTCTATATGAATACTTTAAAGGAAGATATTGTTATAGGAAAATTCAAAGATATGTAAATACTGACCCCACATACCTTGAATGTTATGTGAACAAGACCTCATCATGTCTTGCAAAGTTTGAATAGTCTATTCTGATTGTCCATCAGTTTCTGGGTAGTAGGTAGTGCACAAACGAAGATCAGTATATAGGGCCTTCTAAACACTTTTCCAGAATTGTGATGTAAAATTGGGATCACCATAAAAAAATTGATAAGCCTACACCATAATGGATTAAAAATTCATTAATATATAGTCTTACTAAACGTTAAAGTGATAAATATTCTATTATAAGAAGAATATGTGCTGATTCTGTAAGACGATCAAAAATTACCCACATCTCATCATTTTTTCTTGGTGTATTGACAGCCCCATGACAAAGTCCATCATAATATCATTCCTTTTCCACATAGGAATAAGAAGGGTTTTCATGGATCTTCCAGGATGTTCTCTTCCAGCCTTCACATGTTGACAAACCAAACATCTCGACACATAATAAAAAATCTCCATCTTCATGTTTTACAACCAAAAATGTTCTTTTAGATCTCTATACATCTTTGTTCTACTAGGGTGTATAGAGAAACTTGATCTATGAGCATCATATAATAGTTCCCTCTTTAGATCAGGAATAGTGGGAACACAAAGCCCTTTTTCGAATATCAAAATTCCACCATAATACATGAACTCTATCAACAATCTATCATTTACAACTTTAATTATCTTTTGAAACTCCTCATCATCATCCTGAAAACGTTTTATCCTTTTTAGTAAAGAATTATTGGCAAAAAATTAAAAAGCAGTGATTTTTTATCTTCAATGATTATTCCCATATCTATATTTACTAGATCTATGAAAATAAGATCCCTTTAAACTCTCATCTTGTTTAGAATTCCATGGTCTTTTCTACTCAAAGCATCTGCAACATTATTTTCCTTCCCTGGGTGGTAGTGTATTATCCAATAATAATCATGGAGTAGCTCAATCCAAATCCTTTTTGTCATGAAGATTTATTTCTATTAGAAGATATATTTCATACTCTTATGATCTATATATGTCTCACATTTTTCTCCATAGATGTTATGCCACCAATCTTCCAAGAAAACATTACCAGTGCTATCCCAAGATAGTGAGTTGGATATTTTTGTTCAGGAATTTTTATCTACCTAGATTCATAGGTAAAAACTATATAATTTAGAAAAAGGACACATCCAAGTCTATTGTTTTATGCCTCATTATTGATCACAAATCCAACATTCTTTGATGATAGAGTCAATATTGGATCATTCACTAATCTTATATTCAATTATTTAAAACATTCTTCACGTTATTTTTTCCATAGGAACTTAACCAATTTACTTGTAGGATTGGTAATTGGGATTTCTAAAGTATCAAAGTTATGAATGAAAAACCGATAATAATATACTAAACCAATGAAAATACGTACCTTAATTATGTTCATTAGTGTATGACATTCTTTTATAGACTTTGACTTTACCGGATCAACAATTATTCCATCTTTAGAAATATTGTGGCCTATAAAAGAAACTCATTAGAGACAAAATTCACACTTTATGAACTTCCCATATAATTCATTTCTTCTAAGAGTATTCAGAATAGTACATAAGTGATTTTCATTATCCTCTTAAATTTTTGAGTAAACCAAGATATCATCAATTAATACCACCAAAAAGTTATCTAGATATTCCTTGAAAACTGTATACATTAAATCAATGAAAATAGAGGGTGCATTATTTAGTTCAAAAGTAATTACTATAAACTCATAATTCTCATACTTGGTTCGAAATACTTTTTTTGTTATGTCTTCCTTCCTCACAAGAAATATATAATATCCCGATTGAAGGTCAATCATTGAAAAATATTTAGTTCCATGAAGTTGATCAAATAAATCATTGATGCGAGTTAGGGGATACTTGTTATTTATTATTATTGAATTTGTCTCTCTGCATTCAATGCACAACCTAATGGATCCATATTTCTTCTAAAAAAACTGGGTTTCCCCATCGAGAAACCCTAGGGAAAATATATCCTTTATAACTCAATTCCTCAATATGTTTATTAAGTTCCACTAATTATACTGTGACCGTTCTATATGAGGTCATTGATATGGGATTTTAACTAAAAACTAAGTCTATAGAAAATCAATTTCCTGCTCTAATGAATGTCCACGTTAGTCCTCTAGAAACACACCAACATATTCTTGCACAATCGGTATGTCCTCTATTTGAAAATTCATCTCTTATACCATGGTTATTACATTCACTACCCACCCAATAATTGAATTCAGTAGATGTATTGGGGGTGGAACAATATGAGAATCCGATGGTGATGTTTTTTCCCTATAGATAAGGTATTCCCCATCATCCTCAAAAATTGAAACATCCTTCTTCTTTCAATATATTTTTTCATAGTGGTTTGAAATCTAATACATTCCAAGGATTATATAAAATTCAATCATGGAAATGATAATAAAATCAGCAGATAAATAATTTTTATATGCCATATTGGGATCTTCCCAATACAACTTTGTGGTAATGATAATTCCCTTAAGAGATTTTACTGAAAAATACCTTATTAAATCAAATTGGAAATATCTAATTTTATTAGAAAACAGGGAAGATCAGAATGTATGAGATGATCCAGAATCAATTAAATAATTGTCTATGTTTGAGGAAACGATTAGTGTACATGCCATCACATCATTAGGAACTTCAATATTAGCAGTTGTGGTCACATAAGCTTATCTCTTCTCCCTTGGCCTTTTCAATAGCATGTTTCCTTGAAAATTTGGACAATCATTAGTATAGAGTCCCATATCCCAAAATTATAGCATTGAACATTAATATATTCCTTATTCCCTTTACAATCACAGACAATATTGAATTTCTATCCACAATTTTAGCATACACATTTCCTTTTTAGTAGGCATCGGGGTGTTTCCTTACACAATTATCAGAATTTGGAAATTCAATTCTTCTTTTATTCTCTGTTTTTTATTTTCTTTTCCATAGTTTTCAATAGACATATTCTTCTCTTTAATTCCTTTAAATTCATAATACCTAGAGAATTCCATTTCCATCATCATAGAACATGAAACTATGCCATCATATGATAAGAAACTCAAGGTGACCCGAGCCCTCTAGATGAATGTCTTTATTCTATCAAAGAATCGATCAATATTTATCCACATATTTCATATTTAGTCCACAAAATGCATTGATAAACTTGTGAAGTTAGCTTAATAACTTTCAACATTCTATTATTCCTTTTTCTTTAAATTCAGAAACTGAAATTCAATATCTGCTTGTTGTTCATGAGGAAAGTATTTCTCTATGAATATTTCCTTAAATTACCTCCATTCCATCTATTATATCTCTCCCTCCTCCTTGTTGTTTCGAATTAATGACCACCATAGATATGCATCTCTGGGTAGATGATAAACTTCCATGATGACCTTTTCTTTTTTATTACATCCCATAGCGAGAAATATCTACCCTAGGGAACTTATCTGCTTCTTAGCTACAAATGGGTCTACAGTCCCATTTTATGTTAGAGGTTATTGTCGCATAAAGCGATCTAATGAATCTCCTCTATACGGTGGATCTAGATGCACCATATGGGTAAGGTTATTGTTAATAACATAAGTAAGTTGTCCTTGTATAGTTATAAGATGTTCTCCACCAGTCGCAACACGAGAGCCAACATCATTATCTTGCACCGGAGGGAAATCACTACATGGGATATGTGTGTTAATTCAGTTTTAAGTAGGTGACATTTTTAAATAATTGAATAAACTATATTAGGGTATTAATAATAATATATAATCTTAACATAGAAAAATACTTAGCATAAATTTAAATCCTATGCATAGCTAACCCCATAATCACCAAAAATGGTTTCATTGTGGAAAAATTTACATTTGAATCCTTCATAATGGCTTGTAATGAAAATGTGAATTATCCTAAACATATCCTCCAGGTGTGTCAATACCAAGAGTGCAGCATGGCCCATTGTCGGGTACCAGGATACACAGGTTCAAGCCTGAAACACCTTGTCAAAGCTTTCACTCATAGGTACATCTGTGCCAGAGCCACCTCTACTTATTTGTATCTTGACATGGATTTAATTTGTAGAAACATACACACAATATATTTAATACCAAGATACTAAGATATTATTGTATTCTTATCCTCAAAGACTATATTTTGGGTTTTTACCGTAAACAATGATTTCAGAATCTAGTTTCCATGATTTCAAATAAATATCCTCTCATACCAACTGTATGGACACGAACATAGTTTCCCAGATCTGGAGCCTTATTTTATTACATTGGAATATAAACAAGGAATATGTATTCCAATGGACCAATTAGTATAGTATCTTTTGGAAACAAGACACATATATTTGTTCAACATTTCATCATGAATGGAAATACAACACTAATTTATTCCATTAGAATCATCCATGTCTCCTAGATTATGCATACAAGTCACTCATAACTAACTACTCCATATCCTGGGATAAATGAAACATAAGAAAGGGGTGAGATCAATCACTCTATAAGAGTAAGAAACATAGTTGAAGATAAAATTAACATAAATATTTGGGATGGTGAATAATCGAAAACACATTCCTTTACAAATTATAAACATGAACACATTATGGCCGGAATATGAGCTGTGTAAATAATGCCAACATAATCATGGGTATTATACAAATCAAATAACCACATTCACATTAAATTAATAGCTTAATAATTAGGTATGTACATATAAAATACACTCTGAAACATATTTTTCAAGACTCGTACAAGGCATTTGAAAATGATTAAGGCCTTTTCCAAAACCATATATTGAACCAGGAAAGGCCTCGATAAATTCCACATCTATTTGTCTCATGAGACCTACCTATGCATCGAGGGGATATAGTGGGCCCCACATATCACATAATAAGTCTAATTAATTCCTCATATGATCATAGATAAACACAATCATCATATACATTCATATTGAATGTAACATATGAAATTTAACTAACTTTCCCCAATCATTAAACATAACGACTAACAATTTAATGTAATATGGTGAATGGTTTCGAGAAAGAAAAATACATAGTCAAAGTAATCATAAAACATTATAAAATATGTTATATTATATCATTAAATATTAGTCACATTTATACATAAGAGTCAATAAGTGTTTTGAAACAAATGAAATTACTCTTATTAAATCATTAAGTAATTTTTGAGATAAATACACTTTAATTTGAAAAGAAGTGTTATTTTGGAAAAATATTTTTCTAATACCAGGAGTGAAATAATATATTTGTTTATAATAAAATGACTGTTTATAGACAATAATGGATTCTTTAAAATATATTATATAGTTCTCGTTAAAATAGGTAATAAGTTGAAAAATTCTTTTGATCCGGGAATGTATTTTGGAAAAAAAATTTATGTTCCTTTTAAAATGTGTAAATATCCATAAAATATGGAAGGATTATGATTGGTAAAAATATATAAAACACTAAAATAGAATTCAAAAGTAATATATAATAATAAATAATAAATTTATTGAGCTAATTAGACAATAAAATTAACCTAAATGAAAATGGTAGTTCGGGTGAAAAAACCATTACCTTAAGTCTGAATATGTTGTGCTCTTTAAAGTAAGGTCCTGGAATAAGAAATTAGTTTTATTAATAAATTATTTCCAAACCTATTTGAATAGTATTTAATTTATCAGAATTCAGTTTAGTTCATTTATGGGCTGATTGTATGTTATTATATTGAATTTCTTCGTTCTGGAGTGTCTGTTTCCTTTATTTTCATAATCGGTTCACTTGTTCTCAAGCAATAGAGTTCAGGTGGAATGGATGTAAATATACAGAATTGAAATTAAATTTTATTTATGAACATCCAGAAGTGTTAATGGTAATTTATATCATTTGTTTACATTTAAAGAGGACTAAGCATTATTTGAAATATTTATGACATTCACTTTTATTATTTTAGAAGTTTTTGGATTATTATGAACTATTTTGTTCATATGATTTAATAATAAGTACATATAATGGATCATAAATATTAATTAGGCTATAATACATATATTATAGTCTTGTTAAAAAATAAAAATGGTTTCATGACCATTAATGATGGATAAATTGAAGAAAAAAACTTCATCATCCATGAAAGTTATAAATTAGAATGTCATGGACATTGATTTGATTTATAAAATTAAATATATAGAGAGAGTAAGGATATTGATGATGGTTATTAAATTCACAAGATATGATTCTAGTATATATATGATACTCAATATATAATTTTCATTTGACCGGAGGAGGTGTGGAGAGGATAACAAAGAAAGATAAATTGAAATGAAACTAAATGAAAAAGAAAGGTGCTTTATCTCTTGAAATAACATCCTTTAGAACCTCCTTAAGGGAAGGGATTTTGGCCTTTTGTAAAGAACAATATATTCTTGGACGTGGAGTCTGAATAAGGAAATGAATTTTGTCATAACATTGAGAAGATTCATGGCTTTGAGGAGTGAACAGAAGAGGGAGTAGGGGGGGTTATAGTGCAGGAGAGAAGGGATTTCACAATTTTTCAATCATTAATTATTAATTTCCCCCAAGATCAGTAATAGTCTCAATTCCATGACAACGAATTGTAAAAATTGAATGTGAGTTCTAACCATGTGGGAGTAAATCACTTATGATGTCATAAATAATGCATTTAAATGATAATTTGTACACATGGTATTTTACCGTATTTCACTATTCATAAAAAATTCATGTATTTTAGAAAAATATAAAAAATTCACTCTAACCATTTATTGATGTGTAGAATCAAAAAAGGATCTCCATTTTTCAAAAATAATTTTCTAGATATGATCAATTTAATATTTAATTAAAATCCTAATTTATTGTAAAAAACAGTTTTAAAAAATTTATTTACTTATTCCAAAACATAGGTATATCATTCATCCACTTGAATATTATTTATACACTATCATGGGTAAGATTAATATTCCTTAGGTTATAAAACTATTCATAATTGTATGCCACTATTGATAAGGGTATGTTACAATTCACCAAAAATTATTTTTTTCATATCGGACTCCAAATAGTATACTGATCGCAACCCTTTATGTCAAAGTTTCAAAATTCACATCCCAGAAGTGAAAAACTGATGTTTAAAGGTCACATAACACTTATTAGTACATTATATTTTTATTTCATGTTATTATTACATATTTATATGGATGAAATTTCTATTTCAAAAATATTGGGTCGTTACACATGTTTATGCTGCCCACCATGATTCCTATGCAATAGTGTAAATACGATCCTATTTTAAATTTTCATCCTGATTATTTTATAATTCATTATATTAATTTTTCTATATCATGTTATGCTTATCATGGGGTTTTCATTAAAATGTTACCAAGGTTGATATGTGTTTTTATGACTATGTTCTCCTCCTCAGGTCACAATCACTCTTCTTAGTCTATTGCATTTAAGGATTGACATATTCTAACATAAGATGAATTTAGGATGCAATAAAAATTATATTATATGTATATAATTCCTCACCCCAATATATTATTCCATTATGATTTTTTAAATAATTTTTTGTTAATAATAATTACAATTACATTTAATGGATTTTTCTTCCATTCCATATTTTTATTCCCCACAAATGTTCTTCTTTACCTTGTAGAAACTCATATTGTTTTTATCTTAAATTGACTTTTTATTACCATTATTTCATTTTAAATAAAATTTTTCATTATTATTTTAATTATATGGGTATTAGATAAGGTTATTTCAATATGTTCAAAATGTTATTTTCAATCCATTCAAAATAATAAGATTTATCATCCACTTGACATTTTGTTTTGATAACTATTTTATATTTTCACTGTTCTATTATTAAATAATATTTTTTAAATTATGAATATTTAAAATTATTTTAAATACAATTTTTATAACAATATTTATAATTAAATTCAGTAACATTAAAAATTATTTTAAAACTAAAAATTTTCAAAGTATTTTCACTTCATTTCTTTGAAGACATTTTTTCTTTTTTAAGTCTATTTTTGTTAAAAATTATTTTAAAAGTAAAATTTATTAAATCATAATATTTTCTCCTTTTTGATAAAGGTTATGTATGGTTTATGAATATTTATTTGGGTACTCTTTATAATATTTTTTTTCAAAATATCAACTTTTCTTTCATGAGAATATTTATGAAATAAATTTTCACTTCAATGTTTTGAAAGGATTTGTGATTTTTTTTAATTTTCACATATATTTACCATTAATGGATTACTTTTCAAGATATTATGTTTTTGATCGACCAATATAACTACATATATATATATATGTTATTATAATAGTAATCCTTTTGGATAGTTATATTCTAGATATCTTATGATTTTAATACTAATGACATTTTGATGCTTTTGAATGGATCAAAAAACCCATTCTTTTTTTATAAGGGCTCTTTTTGAGATGATGAATTTTTTATTTTCATGTGGCACACACATGTATGATTTATGAGATTATCGGTGGGTCCTATATAACTATAAAATTAAAATTGATAAATTCTTATATCTGCTAAGATAAAAATATTATGTAAATGGGTTAAAATTTTCTAGGTTTACTAATGGTGAGTGTGATGGTGTTTAGTTATAATCACAATTTTAAAAGTGAACGAGTTGGTGGGTAGTCAGTTTTAGAATGATAAAAAATAATATTTTGTTAATTCTTCCAAATTTTCATGTTTTTTACCATCTTGGGAAATGTTTTCATGCTTAAACTGTATTTGTAACGTATTATACACTTTTATGTCATAAAGACTTAATTATACTTATTGATTTCTATTGGGAGTGAAGTAACAACTTTTACACATCCTAATTTTTTTAGTTATGATCTTATGTTACTTTTTCATATTTTATGATTATCATCTATGGTATTACATTCTTCTATTATAGTATTTAAATATTTCTCATGTAATCCTTCCTATCTTTGATCTAGAACTTTTTTATATGTTTTCCCCATAAGGAGTGGCTGCCCACTCCCATTTATTATGATTATATTCCACTTGAAATTAAAATGATTATATTATGTGATATTTGTTGGAAAGGATCAAGAGACTGATTATTATAATGAAAATTTCACAACTAAGTTAATTCATATTGTTTATTGAGCTAATCACCAAGACACAAAACCTTTTGGTCATTGGATTCTGAAACTATATATGAGATTTACTGTTTACATCATCATAATATATTTTAATTTTTTTTCATGTTTATCTTATGTCTCTTTACTTTGTATCATGCCATGTTTTAGATAATTTTTGATGTTTGGATGTCATTGGTTGAGGAAAATTTGGGAGTTTTAGAGGACTTCAATGTTTGAAAAGATAATTTTTCCCTATCTTCAATGGTTTAGATAACCCTTTAGGTATATTAAGGTAATATTATGTATTTTAGAAATTAGGATAAGAGAAATAATTTTAAAACCCAAGGTATAAGTCTTTGGGAAATGTTCATATATTTAATAATATTTAGTAGCATTGGTAGATTAGATAATATATGGTTTTAAATGAAATAAAATCCATTTATAGATACTACAATTGGTTACAGGCTCTTGAACCATTGTACCTACGTTTAATAACCCTGAAAAAATGAGGATTGATTATTAAATTTATCATTACTATGTGTATAATAAAGGCCAAACAATACACAAAGTCTAACACTACAATGGGATATTCATTGGTTGATACCATACTATTAGTAATCCGTTATAAAGGATTTATTTCCTAATTATATTATGTGATTATGATATAATTTATGAGAGAAATCCACTTAAAGTAACCCACATAGATAAAAAAGAGTTACTATATAGGCCAAGTTTGATATAGTTTAAATGAAAGAATCATATTTTTAAATGAATGGGTCAATGGATATTACATATTGTGGTTAATATTTCATATTTATATACATTTAATCTTTAGGATATTGCCATAACCATTTTGATTTTATTATTTGGTTGAAATAGGATTACAAGGATGAAGCTGAAAATGTACGTATTTGAAACCAAAATTTGTTATAACCAAATAAGGGAGAATACTTAAATATATGAGTCTTATTATATGAATTTTATGATGGAGAAGTAATTTTTCTAGTCTTACCCAAATTAATATGGTTAATATCAAAATATAGATAGAATAAAAAATGCTTTTATCTATATTATTTAGTAAATTCATATAGTCCAATTGTGTTCTTTTATATTTTAATTGTTATTGAGGATTATCTGAAACATCAAAGGACCCTTATCTATTAGTTTTTAATTAAGGATTTGAAGTCATATATTAAGTAGTATCATTGACCCTAAGAAATGGTTTTATTGAAAGGATATATCTTTAAAGATAACTATTTTAGAGGACATTATTAGAGGATGTTTAAGTTATAGTTTATTACATGTTAGCTGTCATGAAAATAAAGGGCTATGTGATTTAAAAAATTTATGTTATTTATTATCAATATCCTTTGTATTGATGATCATTCATGATATATTTTGTGAAGTTTATCACATTTTTTTGAATTATTGTAAATATTATCTAGTGTGTTGTTTGCTGAGCATTTGAAAAATACCACTTGTTGATAAAATTTAGATTTTTTGGAAGAATATTAGATTTAACTATGGTTTTAAGAAAAAATTAATTAGGAGGTTTTGACGAATGTATACTCTAGAGAATATTTTATTAGTTTATAATAAATCTATGTTGTTTTAGGAAGATAAGTATATTTATATTGATTAAGGTACAAAATAATATTTTATATTGGAAGATATATATAGATTAATAAATACATTAAGAATACCCTACACTACTTTCAATAGTGGGTAAGAATTAAAATTATGTAGACATAAATTATTTAAAGTGGTTGAATGTAATGAACCAGGATATTAGATCCTTTAAGATACATACAGTGTTCTATAACTTATGTTACATGCAACACCTAATGTAAACAAACCAAACCATATTAATAAGACAATAATAATAATGCTGAATATAAACTATGATGGTAATATATTTATATTTTTTACCTTTAGAATGTAAATAATTAATAAGTGTTAATATTGAAAAGGTTATTTTTAATAAATTAAAATCTATTAATATTATATATTTTCTTTGAAAAACAACTTTACAATTTTTTGAATTTATAATTGATAAAAAACATATCATTCTTTAATTCCCCAAAAAATTTCTTAGGGTGTATTCCTAATATTTTTCTAAAATAATATATTATCAACTGAATAGTGAAAAATACATTTTTTTCTAGAACAAATAGTGTTATCACAATATTAATATACGTTCAAGGAAGAAGTGTTTACAAAATAATTTAATCTATCCAATATATTTATTAACTGAATAATAGTTAAATCTAAAATATTTTCTCTAACTTATGAATTATATTTTTAATATTTTAGGACATAAGAATCATTTTATTAAAATTTAGAAATGTATTTTTTATATTTGTTTTAATTAAATATTTTAATTGAGGAATTCCGTTTTGGCCTGGTTTTAAATGAACACCTATTTTATTTGATTTGTAATAAATAAATTACTCTCATGAATATGAGTAACCACTAAAAAATTTATATTTTATAGAATCTTAATGATTAAAAAAACTCTTTAATTAATTTTTTTTGTGTCATGAGTGATTAATTTATAATAATATTTTCACAAATTTTTTAAATTAAATAGGTTAAATGGAGAAAAATTGAAAATCATAATGTCAAAATTTGGTAACAAGGGTCTACATGGGTTTTTAGTGATAAAATAATTCACATGATTAATATTTAATTATGAGTAATATTTCTAAATGACTAATATAAGGGGGAACAAATGTTTCTAAATTATCATGAAGTTTATCAATTAATGGATTCATAGGTAAGGTTTTAATATATTACCTAAATTTAATAGCAATCTTCATTCACCTAACTCACCCAACATTCATGTGATTACATCCTTACCCCTTACTTAACATTATTTTTCATAGAAAGGTCCCCCCTCTTCACTTAAAATAGGTGGATGAATTCCACCATTTCAATAATATTGTAATATATAGAAATTTCATTTAAACCCAACCCAAATGTCCATTCCATGAATTCCTTCACGTTCCATAATTCCCTTGGTAAAAAAAATTAGCCCAATTACCTCAATTATATGGCCTTCATCAAGAGGAATTAAATATCTCAACTTAGGTAACATATATTTATTATTCTTTCCTTTATAAAAAATATACCTGTAGTATAATAATAATATTAGAAAAAATTTTATTTTTATAAGTTAAAATAATAATGGTACAACAATTACTTATTATTTTTTATTTATTTAAAAAAATATGAATCGTCATTAGTGCATGAGGGTATATTACTGCCTCTGCAAAGCGACGCTTTTGGGTTTTCATTAGAACATTTCATGGTTAGTTAAAAAATTTATTTAATAATTTAACATATCATTTACAAATTTAATTAATTAATAAATTATAATATATTTTATTTTATTCTTTATTCCTTTCTAGGAAAATAGGAGCACATCTGTGTGTACGTGCGGAATACCGCCTCCATGGGATAATGTTTCTATTTTTTTCCAAATCTACTAACATGAATGAAATTAAAAAAAATATTATTTTATAAAAATATCATTTAATAAATAATTATAATTATTTAACGATGGCATTATTAATTCAATATTTTATATTATCGATAAAAGTTTATAGTGATTTTTACAACAAAAAGGACATATTAGTGTTAATTTTCTAAATTGACTTTTTTTAATGGATAATATATTTAACTCTATTACAATATAATAATTGAAAATTAAAGGAAATAAAAATACCAAATTATTAATATTTTGAAAATATTTTACGGAACCATTTACCGCTATCATCAAATGGAATGTATTATAAAGGTATTAACCAAACAACCCTGAGTGAAAGAAGTAAGATGAATCAATGTAAAAAATAAGAACCAAAAGATAATAAATGAACCATAATAAATTAAATCATGGTGAAAATGGTTATTTGAAATATAAATAATGAACATTATTTAATTATTTAATATGTTTTGTGAAACTACATAATACTTTAATAAAAAGTAATGAGTTTCTTATCGAAACATTCTTCTTTGAGACACATGTTCATATGCACACCCAATCTCATTTAAATGATGTATATACTTACAATTAGATATTTAGTGTCTTGTATTATTCTTATTATTTCTATTTTAACATAATATTAAATATTTATTTATTTCTAAATGTTTTAATAATAATTATTCTTAAGTTTTATGTTTTTTTCGACGTCAATTCCTCATTAATGAGACCAGTTTTAAGGTTATGAAATAATTACTTTTGTATAGGGTGTATATACTTTTGAAGAAAATAATTTGGAATAATCATGGATACAAGTTTACATTTCACACCAGGATTCACATTCAACAGTTTAAATGATACCCTATTATCATTTGGTATCATGAGCCTTTTATACATCATAATATTCAATGTTTTATTTAAATTTTTACTTCTCATGGGGTTATTATTCCCAAATGAAAAATATATATAGGGTTTTCATAACTCTACTGTCTTCCCAGGGTCATAATCACTACTCTTAGTCTATTTTCATTCATGATAAATTTATCAAAACGTATGATTATTTTAGGATGTAATCCACCTTTTTTATATTTAAATTATTATTCACACCATATTATTCTTCCTCAATTATTTTAATGGCTCGCTAAAATAAGTTTTTTTTAAGAATATTTCCCCCAGTATGGAGTTTTCTTCAATTTCTAGATTTTTATTTGACATTAATGTTATTATTTGTTATGTGAAAAATTAAATTTCTTTTATCTAAAATGACAATTTAAATCCCCTTATTTCATCTTAAATAAACTAATTTGTTATAATTTTTAAATATTTTGTTTTTTGACAAAGTTATTTTAAAATAATCAAAAGGTTTTCCATCCTTTGAAAATAAAATGTTTTATCACGCAGTTCAGATATATTTTGATAACTTTAAAGTATTTTTTAAGGTTATATTATTAAGTATAATTTTTAAAAGTAAAATATTTTAAATAATTTTAAATTCCCTTTTGAAATAATTTCACCACTATATCAATTCTCAATTATCAATGATTATTTTAAATATAAAAGTTTCAAAGTATTTTTACTTCCCTTTTTGAAGAATTAATGTCTTTTGAAGCCTCTTGTATGAATCAATATTCTAAAATTATATATTTTAAAATAAATTTGACTTCCACTTTTTGATAAAATTTACTTATACTAATGTATTTATTTTTATCCCTTTATACCAAGATATTCAAAAATCATCTCTTTCCCATCACATAATCATTTTTTAACATGATTTTTAAAATTATGTTTTAAATGGAATTGTGAGAACTCTTGTTTTCTAAAATATATTTACTCTCCAAGTATTATCTTTCATGAGGTGATGTTTTGATCTCCATATATATATATATATGTTGTTATAATATTATTCTTTTTGGAAAATAATACTTTTTATATCTTATGATTTATTTAGTTCATTTTATTTGATTTTTTTGAAAGGGTCAATAAAACCAATTTTTTCACAAACTCTTTATGAGATGATGAATGTTTTATTTAGAGGTGGAATATAAATTTATTGAACATGAGAGTGGTGGGAAATATATCTTCTTATATTAAAATTGGTAAAGGATTATATCTCATGAGATATAAATTTTATGTAAAAAAGTTTTCTAGTAGATTCATTCATAATGTGTGAGTGTAATGTTGATTTATATCTACACACATTTTTATGAGTGAATCGATTGGTTGGTAGCAAGGTTCAAAATGATATGAAATGTAATTTTTTTGATTGTGATGCATTTTAATGTTGTTTATCATGCTATTCAATGCTTTCATAAGCACATCATAACTCTATTTTATTCCATAGTTATATTATACTCACATGATTCTGTTTATTGTTTTTTATTTTGGGTCAATTCATAAATTTTATAGGCCCTTAATATTCTAGTTATGATATTTTGTTTATTAATTATATTTTTTTATTACCATATATGTTCTTATGATATATTTTTATGTTATTTATGTCATTCTCTTGTACTCCTTTAGGTTTATGATCTAACAAATTATGATATGGTATTCCCTTATAGAGAATCTAATTTAACCCCTTTCTTATGTTTATATTACCCATGATATGAAGATGATTACATTATATGATATATATTTTAAAGGATATAGAGAATCATGATTATAGATAAATGCTCTCATGTGTTGTAAATTAATATGTCTATGTAGGAAATCTTGAAGACAATAAACCTTTTGGTCTTTGTGTGTTGTAAATATTTGTGACAAATATTATTGAAATAATGATATTAATGTATTATTTAGGACATATTAAGATTGATTCAATTTAGTTGGTAATAGAGAAGAGTTCAAATATCTTTTGAGATAATGTTGTAATCAGGTGTGGAAAATTTAAATGTTTTAAATGTCAAAAAAAATTGATAAGTTAAGGATTTATGTAACATCAAACATGTAGATCACCATTTATGTTTTTTGAGTTATTATTAAATATTTTATAAATTAGGATGAGATAACAACAATGAAAACCTATTGGAAAATACTATAGGAAACGTTTAGGAATAGGATGATATCTTGATGTATTTGTAAAATAGAGATTATGTTGTTTTAATAGTGATAACATCTATTTATGGATACTATAAGTGGATATAAGAATTGATAAAATTTTATCCTGGGGTAATAACCATGAAATGTTTGGGTTGGGTATTAAATTGATATAACCTAAAGCATAGAAATGGGGCCTTATACCACATCTATTTTGAAATTACTGGATGTTATTATTTGGTTGATTTCATAATCTTTCAGAAACGTTATGAAGGATTTATTTTCTAATTAAATTAAGGCATTATGTTAAGATGTATAATAGAACACAAAATAATGTAACCTAGATAGAATCATGAAATTTATTAGATTATAAAATTTTGGCACAATTGAACTGAATGTATTGTATGTTTAAATGACAGTGTAATTTGATAAAACATATTAGGATTGAGATTTTTTATTCATATACTATGATTATCTTGGGTGTTGTCATAACCATCCAGTTTTTTTTTTGTTTTTTTGAAATCGGATCATGAGGATAAATATGAGAATGACATTTATACAGATCCCACTATGTATTATAACCAAATAAGGGATCATAAATAGATTAATCTTAGTATATGCCTATTATTATGGTACATTGATCTTTCTAGTCTAACCTAATGTAAGGGAGTTGATATAATAATTGAAATTAAATATATATGATCATAGATATTATAATTATTAAAGGGATATGAATAAATGATATTATGGTATATCCAAAATTTTGTTGAAGATTATGCAAAACATCTATGTATCATTATTTAGTAGTTTTTAATTAATGGTCAGAAATGATTTACAAAATTTTATCACTAGCTTTGAGAAATCATTTTAAGGGAATATTAGAGAATTCATGGAAAATGGGATGATATTGAGGATGAATCTCCAAAAAATCATCTTATAGTCAGGTATTTTCCAAAGGTAAAAATGTTGTTATGGATGATGGTGGTTTTCAACCTGTTCCTCCAAGGAATGCAGGACTTAGAAAAGACTACTGCTACCTGAAGCTGACTATGGTTACCAGGTCTCATGGCCCTATTGATATTTATTCTGATTGGTATGGTGATGATGAATCCTATAAATATGAGTATGTTTTTTGACTTGGCATGAGGGCATGAATGCTTGTATTACCCGAGCATCTACTTTATGAATTTTCACCCTCTTAATACAAGGTCTTTTCCCTATCCTTTCTATTAGTATAAATATTCTTGGGATTAATGATAATTAATGATATTATTGGTGAGGTTTATCAAATTTTTATGATCATGGTCCAAATTTTATATTATTTTATCTGATGATCTTATGTTTAGTATTATTTTATGATTAAATATAGAAATAATTTTTAACAGAATATATGATTTAACAATTGTTTATGACTTGGATAAATTGGTAGTTTTTAGGATTGTATAGCTTGAGGAATATATAATTTTGGTATAAATAATCAATGTTGTTTGAGTAAATATAGTCATGTTGATCTAGGACAAGATAGTAAGGTTGATTTCATATTGGATGTTTCATCTCAAATAATAAATATGATAAGAATAACCTCTTCCACTTTCTCCAGTGGGTAATAATTAAAATGGAGTTGATGGAAATTATTTAAAGGGGTATAATGTAATGACCTATTATTTTAGATATTTAAAATATATATAATGTTCTATAACATGTGTTACACACTAAAAAAATGTAAAAAACCAAAAAAAAGAATAAATTATTAAAAAATCTATAATTGTCACTGATATGGTAGAACATTAATAGTTTTTACCTTTAGAAGGTAAATATTTACCCTGTGTTATTAATGAAATATTTATTCCCAATAAAATCTATTTATTAATGTTATATATTTTATATTAAAAATATGAAGTTAATAAAATTAATAATAAAAATTTCAAGAATAAATCATTTTCTAATTCATCTCAAAAAATTTACGTATTAGTTATTTGTGATAGTTTTATAAAATAAACATTTCTATGTGAATAGGGAAAATATATATTTTACCAAAAAATAGAGAATTTTATAACATTATTAGTATAAAAGTGGGGAATACAAGATTATATAATAACTTAATTTATCAAATATATAATTATTTGGTGTAATAATGAAATATATAATATTACATTAAGCCTATAAATTCTGTTTTTAATAATTTATCACTTAGGAAAATTTTTATTCATATTTTAAAAAAATTACATTTATTTACTTTAATAAAATATTTTCAAGGGGAAATTTTATTTTGGATTTTTTATGCCACATAAACAATATTTTTAATAAAAATAATTAATTTTAATAAAATTAGTAACAATCAAAAAATTTACATTATACATATGTTTAAATTTTAATTAAAACTTTTATTTTATGTTTTTTAATGTGTTATGTGTGATTAGTTTAAATTAACCTTTTCAGATATTTATGAGACTAAATAAAGTTATATAGATTATAAATTTAAAATCACCCAGTCAAATTTTTTTAAAAAGGGTCTACATATATTTTTACTAATAAAATAATTGATAAGATTAACATTTATTCAAGAGTAATATGTGTATAAAATTCATATCTTTCGTGGGTAGAATTTTCCTAAATTAACCTGAAATTTAAAAAATCAACAAATAATTGATTACGTATTTTAATTATTAACTCGAATTATTATAAATGTTCTTTAACCTAACTCACCTTACGTTCATTCCATTCAATCCTTACCCCTGAGCAAACATACTTTTACATGTAAAATTTATTTATCTCTACTTCTAAAATGGAGATAACTTATTTCATTTCAATACTACACTCATATTTAAATGTTTCCCTGAAAACCTACCATATTTTACTTTCCATGAATCCATTTACATTCCATAATTCCCCTGGTCACCAAAAATTAACCTAGGTCCCTGAAATTTATGGCCTTCTTCTAGATAAAGGTCACGGTCTCAACATCAGTAAAATTTCTTTCTTATCATTTCCTTATTATTTTACCATTTATAAACAAAATATATCCATAGTAAAATAAAATAATAATAATTTTTTAATATTCTTCTATAATAATATTATAATGATTATTTATTATCATCCATCCACTAAGAAAAAGAACAATCATCATTAGTGCATGTGGGTGGAGATTATCACCACCACAAAACAACATTTTTAGTTTTTAATTATCACATTTAGTAGATATATATAAAATGTTAAAAACTGATATAATACAATAATTATAAAATTTTAATTATTTTCAAATTATAAGATATTTAATATTCCACCTTTTCTCCATTCTCAGAAAATGAGAGTGTCTTCCATGTGTACGTGAAAACAACCACCTCCATTGGATAAAGATTCTCTTAAAATATCCATATCAAATGAAATTACTAGTCAAGGAAATGAATTAATAATTAAAAAGGTTTATTTAATAAACCATTAACATTATTGAATGATAATATTATAAATTCCATAAGAAATATTTGCGATAGTAGTTTATGATAAATTTAACTCTTAAAAATGACATATTAAAGTAATATTTCTTGATTGAGTACATTCATGGATATCCAATTTAATTTTTTAAATATGTGATAAATAATAATATTTAATTACATAATAATATTTAATTATAGATATTTTCATAATATTTTACAACACTTTTGACCATGATCAACAATCCAAATTTATTACAATGAAATTAAGCGAACAACCCATAATGACAAATGTATGAAGCAAATGTATTGATATTTTTTTTAAAAAAATAGATAGTAAATAGAACTTAAATAATTAAAAATAGGTTAATATGGATATTTAATATATATCTTATGAAAAAAATTAAATATTTAGGTAGTTAAGTGTAAGAACATAATGCTTTGAGATGCAGGTAAGGGTTTTGTCTTAAATTATCATTATTTGAGACACATGTTCTTATGTGATCCAATTTATTTTAAATAGATTATATAGTAAAAATTAGATTTTTGTTGTCAGTTATTATTATTATTAATTGAATTTTAATTCAACATCATGTTCTATTTATTTCAATGGGTTATTATTATAATATTTCTTAAGATGTATGTGTTTTTTTGTCTTAATTTCTCTTCAGCAAGACATGTTTTAACGCTATGAAACAATTTATATTTCTACGGTGTGTATGATTGAAAATTATTTAATTTATATTAATAATTTATTTAGTTCATGGTAATTATATTACCATATGAATTTTATGATTATAATTTATATTTATATAGAAATTACTTATGTTATAGGGGGGTTTCATTCTCAAATTCGAATCCCTTTAGGCATGTTTAATGTTCCACACCATGATTTGTTTTGGATGGTGTTTTATACATCCTTATTTGTAATTTTTTATCATTATCCACTTATACATAATTATCATATATGTTATATTTTAATTTATACTTATCATGTGGTTATTATTTAAAATTTAAAATGGATGTATGGGGTTTTTAGGAATCAATTCTATTCTTTTGGTCATAATCACTATTTATTGTCTGTTGTCATCCATGATTGATCTATTATGACCTATGATGTTGATAGTATTTATTCTAAATTATTATAATTTGAAATATTTTTTTACACTTTTATATAATTCCTTGGAGATTTTAATGTTTCATTAAAGATAAATATTTTTAAATAAAATTACCATTACATTTAATAGATTTTTCTTCAATGAACATATTTTTATGACCCACCCATGTTCACCATTACATATTGGAAACTAAAATTGTTTTTATATAAAATAATCCTTTCATTCAAATTATTTATTTTTAATTTATGTGTTTCATTATCCTTTTTAAATAACTACTTTTTGATCTACTTTATTTCAAAATAATAAAATGGGTTTTCCAACCTTTCCAAAAACATTTTTAAATCCACTCCAAATGTTCTATTGTTAAAATTTGTTTATTTTTGAAGGTTCCATTTTTATGGATATTTTTAAAATTGAAATAATTTAATGTATTTTAAAAACAATTTTTTCTAATTTTTAGTGTTTCATTTCTACATTATGAAATATTATTTTTGAAGTAAAAGTATTCAAAGTATTATTACATGTCCTTTTTAGATATCAAAAATTATAATTCTAAATACCCTTTTTAGAATCTATAACAATTAATGAATCATTTATTAAATATTATTTTAAATTTATAATTCAAAATATCCTTTTCTGACTTTATAAAATTTAATGTATCCTTTATTAAATATTATTTTAAATATATATATTTACATTGTATTTGGAATTATAATTTTTTAAATCTATTATGTACTTTTATGGATGTTTTATTTGGTAACTCTTAATATTATTATTTTAAAAATGAATATCTTTCCCTTCAAAAAATTGTTTTTGATGGTAAATATCACAAGGTCTTAATTTTTTTTGAATACACTTATATGTCCAAATATATTTACCCTCCATGTTTTATCATTTATAAATTTATGTTTTATTCACCCTTTATACTTTTAATTATGGTATTATTTCATTTAGAAAATGATATTTATAATATCTTATGAATTTTTATGATCATGTTATGTGATATTTTTGAATAGTTTAAGATACCCATTGTTTATCCATGGGTTCTCTATAAGATTATGAATGATTGATTTTAAATTGGCACAAAAAGGTAAAAATTATTAGATGGGTGTTACTTATATATATTTAAAATGAATTGGGTAATGTCTTATATCTCATGAGATCCAAATTTTATGTGAATAGGCCATCAAGTTTCTAGGTTTAAAAAGAGTGAGTATGATGGAATTAAAATCTACTCGAAATATTATGTGTGAATGGTTTGGTGTATTTATAGGTTTGTAATGATAATAATTCCCATGTTTATGATTGTTCCATATTTTCAAGATGATTATCATGATATGCTATGTTTTAATGATTACACGATATTTTAAATATATACCTCACTTTTATGTTTATGTTTTAGGTTTTAGGTTATTGATTTGTCTTTTGAGTCAGGACCTAAATTTTACACATCCTTTTGTTATAGATTGGATATTATGTTTCTCTATAATATTATATTATTATGAAATATGGTCTTATGATATATTGTTAATATATTGAAGTCTTTGTCTTCTACTCATTATTTTGATATAACAATAAATGAAATTTTCCTTTGCTGATCATCTATGCTCACTGCATTATAATAATTCCATTCCAAGGGTTGTATAAGAGATTATTTCATTCGATATAGGTATGAAGTGGAATGGAGGAGCATGATTATGGATAAATTTTGGTATGTGTATTAAAGTAAGATATTTATATATCCAATCTCAAAGTCACTAAAGCATTCTCTCTTTTGGTTGCATGACTATTCGTGGGATATATTATTGAAACTGCACAATTAATGAATTTTTAATGTAATGTTTAACTTGTAACACATCAGAATGTATTAGAGTGGTGATTAGATAAATTTAGATATTATTATTATGTTAGTTTAGGATAATTTGGGGCTTTAAAATTTAATCATTTTTTTAAATACGATTTACCCTAATTTCAATATTATAGATAAACAATTATGATAGTTGAAGTAATATTGAATATTTTTCAAAATTGGATAAGATAACTATAGTGAAACCCCAAGGAATCATTATATGGGATATTTCAATGTATATGATAAAATCATGATCTATTGGTAAATTATGGATTGTGTAGTTTTCCTAGAAATAACATCACTATATAGTTAATACAAGTAGGTGTAGTTTATAAATTAGTTTTACTTAGGGGTAATATCATTGAAAAGTGTGTATTGAGTATTAAATCAATTTCCACCCATTCAAGGAAAAAGTGGCATGACTATACACCTGGTTTGACACTTTTAGTGGATATAATTTAGTTGATTTTATACTATTTTTGAGAAATTTTAAAGGGTTTAGTTCATAATTACTATAATCGATCATAATAAGAAGCATAATAAAAAAACATAAAGTATCCATGGTAGGACCAAGAGAGTTTATATACTTACCAATAATGAAAAATTTGAAATTAAAGTATCATATGTTTATATGAAAGTTTCATTGGAGAAAAAATATTATAGTTGATATTTCATATTCATGTGATGTAATTATTTAGGATACTATAATAATAATCATTATTTTAGTATTTAGATGAAATATAATCTCATAGATGATGCTGATAATTTTTTTTTTAAAATTACTCTATATTACAACTAAATAATAGATCATATTTAAATAGACGAATATCTTTTTTTAAATATGGAAGAAAATTTAGTTTTATAAATTTGCATAATTTAATGTGGTTGAAATTATATTAGAAAAATATCTACATTATTTTAGCTATATTATTAGTTAGGTGATTTTTTATGAGATTTTTTTATATTATAAATGTTATTGTGGATTATGTGAAACATATATGGATTATTATTTATCAGTTTTTCATTAATGGGTTTCTATCATATATAAAATAGTTTCAATAACCATGAGAAATGATTTTATGGAAATGTTATACTTTTTTGATAACTATTGAAGAACAAAAATTTAAGGTATAGATAGTTTTTTGGTTTATCACATGTCTGATTTAGAGATAATAAAAGGTTTGGTTATTTTAATAATGTACGTTATGTAGTATTTATATCCTTTGGATTGATGATAATTCATGAAATTTTGGGTAATGTATATCTCATAATTAAGAGTTTGGTTTATATTTTTTAGAGTGATATTTTATGAAATAGTCTCTAATACCATTTTAGGATTAAAGGTAGAATCAATTTTTAGAAGAATAATTGATTTAAATATATTTTCACTACCTAGATACTTAGGTAGTTTTGAAGAATTTATACTCTGAAAAATATATAATTGTGGTATAAAAGTCAATGTTGTATTGAGGAAAGAGAAGTGTATTGATCAAGATTAATAAAGTAAGATATAAGTAAAATTATAAGTTGTATATATAATAATAATATGATAACAATACCCCCTCTTTCTTTCATCAGTGGTTATTAATTAAAATTTTGTTGACAACATTTATTTATAGGGGGTGTAGACTGTAATGACCTATGATTTTATAACCATAAAAATACACAGCATGTCCTACAACATGGGTCATCAGATACCCCCCATTTAAATAAATTAGAACATATTAATAAGCCATTATTAATAAATATATAATTAACACTAATATGGTAAACCATCATTAGTTGTTACATTTAGAAGAAAACTAATTCATTTGATTTAATATTGATTTATTTTTTCAATAAATGATTTCCCTTTAAATTATATATTATATTTTAAAAATCCAAAATTTAAAATTTAGTAATTTAAATTGAATAAAGTAAAATTCATTCTTTAATTCATCACCCAAAAACTAGCTTATGATGTACTTTTTGAGATTTTTCTAAAAATGTCAATTTTTATGTGAATATTAAAAAATACAGTTTAGGAAATATTTTGTGTTTTAACTCATTTTTAGTATATGATTGAAACAACCGAGACCTAATAATATAATAGACACCCCATGTTAACAAAGATTATGGATCCTATACCTATAATAAAAACTAGTTTCCCTGTAGACTCATGGTTCCCTACTAGGGGCCCACCCACATACTCAAACAGATCATCAGAATAATGACTATCCCCACCTTCCAAATCTTGTTCTTTCAATATTCTTTTTACTCACACATACACACCACATGAAACCTTCAAATATTTCACCCATTTTTATTATTACTCTTTACCAATCATGCTTGACTGTGACATTCTCATCAGGTAGGCTCCAGATAAGAATGGTGCACCTTGTTAACATGAGTCATATCATTCATACTTTTAAGCCTTTTAAATTTTAGGGTGTCACATTGTGGGCCATATATATAAACCTAGGAAGTTCCACCACACATATTGCTTGGTTCATCCTCTAATTATAATTTAACAATCGCTCCCCATTGACAGCACCTACCCCACTTTAACATGATCATCGAGTCCTTCCCCCCCAGGAATGAATAGTTTTCTCAAAGACACATGGTCTCCTTATCCGAGCCCCCATATTCCCAAATGGATTATCAGACTACTGAATGTCTCTATAGTCCAACACTTTTTCTTTATGTGTATTTTTTCCTCACTCACACAAATTCTAAAAAACATCCCAGGAGGTCACCCATCCTGATCACTACTTCATTCCAAGAATACTTAATTGTGATGTTTTAATCAGGTATGTTCCGAAAAGAAAAGGTTCACCTTGTTGAAATGATTCATGTCATTTATCTATTTAACCCGTTAAAATTATGGAGTGTTACATTACTTTGGAACATCCCCTATTCGGCACTCTATCACATGGACAAATGTGGTTCCATATAGGAGCTCAAGCACACATCCCCATAGGTATGAGGCTTATAACTAGAAGTGGAGGTGTAAAGAATATAGTGGGGACACAGTAACCCTTGTTATGGTTTTGTAATAAAACATTGGTAATCAATAATTATAAATATAAGAGTAATGAATGTATAAAACACAATACACATACAATTTGAAGATTAAATGAGTACCAATAAACCTTATAATAATTAAAAATTAAATGATAAGTTTTAAGGTATATAAATACCCAAGTCAAACTAATTAAAAAAAAATGAATAACCTTCCAAAATAAATTCTAAATACCCTAGTACCGAACCCCATGTTGGTGGAATCTCAAATATCTAACCCATCCTGCAAGAATAGTCAACAATAATGTCCCTTTCCCTAATCCAAACCAGCATATATGTAATCTATCCAGGTACCGAACAATAACCTAATTTGGGTGTGAGTAAAACTCAATAGGTCTACACCACCATATCTAAGAAAAACCAATACGATAATATGTTCATTAAATAAAGTGATTGACATGTGTATCAATTAATCAATTAATATTTTACAACAAAAAACCTACCTCGTCACCATACGAGAGTATCTATGGGCATATAGAACAACCATTCCAACCATAAACATTAGTTGACAGTATAATCACATAACCAAGTACATCCCCCTATATAATAATTTCATCATCCAGGATAGTCTCTCTATACAAGAATTTCATCATTTGGGCTAAGCCAACTATTGAGTAATTAGAACCTAAATGTATTCCTAGAACACTATATAAGAAGTAAAAATGAAACTAGGCTAAACCCGCTATATAATAATTACAATATGAATAAAAAAATACATAACAAAAATGGTATCACAATATCTTATGAGATACCTTTATGGTTTATTCAGTTAATTATAATATTTTCCTTCAGTTACACATCCATCATTACCTAAAAATATCACCATTAATTTAATTAAACAATAATCCAGTACCTAATAGATTCTTTTCAAGAAACTACCTAAGGTATCATTTCATGATAAAATATATATTATCTAGATAATTATAATTTAAAGGTTATCTCATGCAATAGTTATCAACAAGTTAGGTCACAACAACATTAGATCTAAGGGCATCCTATGAATAATCCAACCAACAATTTATCGTCATACATTTAACATTAATTTAATATTAATGTTGTGTCAATGAAATTAAAATATTTCACATACTTAACAATTAAATAGACTATAGGGTTTGGTTTAAGACCACTTATCTTTTACTAGTGATCATACATTTCTTCCAATAGGTAACACTTATAAGTTTGAAGGTGAAACATATCGAAAGAAGAAATATACCCCACAAGCTCATGATCCACTCCTTTTCCACAAATATTAAAATATTAAACCATAATAAAGATGAAAATGTGGAAGAAATGTGAATACTAAAGTGAAACAACTAAACAGAGAGAAAACTCTTGATTGGGATGTCCAAAATAGACAAAGTCACTTCAAAATTGCCTGGAGAATTCCTAGGGTATGAGGGAGAAGGATAAAAATAGATAAATTAATAAAAAATATGCATTATATATAATTAAAACTTTTGATCTTAAAAAATACAAAGATAGTAAAATTTTCACAGCATGAAATTATCTAATTGTGGGTTATGCAAAAAAGTTCATCTCCCGAAGTTAAAATAACCATACTCGAACATTACATGATGTGAACCAAATTCACGGTATATATTTATTTCACAAATTTACCCACGTAAAATCATATTCCTAATTACTATTTCATGTCATGTAATATATACTTGCCATGTAAATGTTCTGTAGGAATCGTTAAGCATAGATTTTGTAAAAGAGCCTGAACCACCTCCGAAGCCATCCAAACTCATCGAGAACCTTTGAAAGACCCTTTAAAATGTTTATACCCAATATCTATTAATTCAGAAAATCATACATACCCAAACATTATTTAATTTCCCCAAAACATATTCTCTATACCCAGAATGAACTCATTCACCTAGTCTCAAATACAAAGGAAAAAAACCAACTCAAAGAGGTCTAATGAAAATACTCAAAAAGGGATGTACCTTAAAAAATATAGGATCTGATAACCTCCCCAAAATATATTATATCTTATAAGATATACTCCATGAACTATTGTCTTGTCCCAATGAATAAGTCTTCCAAATATGCTCTCATGTCAGATTACCTCTCATAGGTCTCTTCTGGAACATTCCCATGATGCCAATTCTCTAGATCTAATGATTTGTTCTTTCACTGGAGAAACTTCTCACTATAGTCTATAAATCATATCAAATGCTCCTCAAGGGGTGAATCTACACCAATATCAATATCCACAATGTTTACCATATGTGAGGGGTCATTATGATATCTCTGAAGTGGTAGTATGTGAAACACGTCTTCCATGGAACTATAGTTATGTGGAAGGGATAATTGGTACACCACTAGATAGACTCTTTACTCTATCTCAAACACCCCAAAAAAACTCGGATATAGTATTCTCTATTTCATGGAATGAATTTTCCCCAACTTGTGTGACACTTAAAGGAAAACATGATGACAAACCTCAAACTCAAGAGGTAATCTCCAACGGTCAGCGTTATCTTTCTTCCTACTCAATGTGGTCACCAACAAACTCATGATCAAATGAAAATACTCAGATACCTCCTATAAATGAAAACATGAAACAAGTATATACTAATGTAGGTCAAACCAAAAATGACACCAAAGGAACAAACTTCCTTAAAAAAAATCAAAAGGTACATTTGGATTGATTCCTAGAAGATTTTATGATATGAAAACTCAAAAAGTGCCATATGATACTCCCATGATCCACCGAATTCCAAAAAAACAGGCTTATAACATATCCTGTAGAATCTAAATAGTCCACTCAAATTGATAGTCGGTGTGTGGATGATAGGTTGTACTTAGAATAACCAATGACACCAAATAATTTTTAACACTCTTCTTGAACTAAGATGCGAAATGAGTATCTCTGTCAGAAATAATACTTCTCAGAATATCGTGTAGTCAAACTATCTCCTGTACAAAATGATTTTCATGATAATCAATAGTGAATGTACACCAAATAGATAAAAAGTAATATAACTTCATTAGTCAATCCAAATTCAACTCCACTACATCATTCTTTCAATGTTTCCGGTGTAATCCTATAAAAAACATAGTGACATCATCCCATTTTAAATATGTAATGGGTAGATGCTGAAAAAGACCATGAGTCCTCTAATCCTAGGCCTTTACCTACTGAGAGGTGAAATATCTCACCAAAAACCTACTACACCCTTCTTCATTACTAACCATCAGTACTCTCTATGGAGATAATGATAAATAGTTTTTGAGCTAGGATATACCACCCGTCTATAAGAATGAGTCTCTCTCACCATATTCTCACCTAAACCCATAGGAACCCATACTCAGACATGGAAAAGAAGAGAATTTATTCTACCAAGATACCATCCACAAGGTGAATATCTATGATATAATATGTATCTCATAACATAGTCCTCTTTATTTCATAAATTCATAGTCTTGACCAAGTCCAAAATAATTATTATGATTGATTTCGAAGATGGGGATACTTTCCCCTAGGACAAAAATACATCTACATTCATGTTTCTGAAGAGGAAAATAAACAACTACTCATCAATGAACTCCAAAACTGCATATGTCTACATTTCATGGATCATGTCCTTATAAAAGTTATTTCCATTACTTGATGCATTTTCAAACTCAATGTCAATAGACCCTAGATACTTGAATCACCACCTCTGCTGAAGGTTCATGTCCCACTGAGAAAAGTTATAATTTAGGATCTTGTGGTCCCTATAAACAAAAAACACTCACCAAAAGTGACTTTCTGTAGCATATTAGAGCATGTACCACCATATATAACTCTTGATTGTGAGTATGGAAATTCATATCCTGCGGAATCAACTGTTTTCATCCATAAGAAACCACTTGATCCTCTAATATCAAAAATACTCTGAGTTCAACTACAGATGTGTCATTGTAAAAAATATATACTCTACCAGGAATAGGGAATGTGAGGATACGTTTTGTGGTCAAAAAGTTTTTCCATGCCTGACAAACTCTATCATAAGTGTCTAACTAAAAAATTCATCCCTTTATTGGTTAACCTAGACATTAGTGCTTCCAAATGGGTGAAGTACTATTTAACGTCCCTTTAATAACATGATAAACATAGAAAACTCAGAATCGAAAATAAATTATAGGGATTATCCCAGTATAACACTACTAAAACCATTTCTGGGTGTAGTGACAATCCATGCATTTTAGAATACATTGCTCAAGAACTACACTTTATCAATCCATAATCTTTAATTTGTAAGCTTTTCATAAACCCGATTCTATTATAATACACTCAAGTCGATGTCAATGTGTTGGGAATTATTAGATACTGATAATTATTACACCCATATTTCTTAGATGAAAACCTCAACAAATTGATATATAAAAGGATTAAAGATCTCATTCATCAAGGCCGTGAATATCGTTGGTGCATTTATCAATCCAAAAGGAATCACTATGAACTAATACAAGCCATACATATTCATAAAATTAGTCCAAGGTATTTATGTTGGTTACACTCTAAACTTGTGGTATCATGATCTCTAATCAATCTTGGAGAATATCTTATCACTGTTGAACTGATCAAATAGATCATAGATTCATGAAAGGGTATATCAGTTCTGGAGAAACATTTAGTTCAATCTCTGATAATCCACACATAAGTGTAATGTCCCATTAGACATCCAGGTGAAAAGAATTGTGGAACCCCAAAAATATGTACAATGACAAATGAAACCTTTATCTTTATGATATTAAAACTAAACATTCAAATACCATAGCACATTTGGAGTTAATCTATTAGGAGGAATAGAAACTCCAGCTTATTCCAGCACAAACTCGATTGTGAACTCTCTCTCCCACCTGAGTGGTAAGCCATAGAACTCCCCATAAATGACATATTTTGAACAATATTCCTATGGAGTAAAAACATCCTACTAAATTGAATCATCATCTATAAGAATAAATTCTACCTGAGTTATGAGATAATCCTATCTTCACTTAATTGGTCCTACTCAACAAGCTTGATGATCCCTATCACCCTTGTGAAAATAGCTACGTCCTTCTAGAGATAGAATGGTAACTATCCCCCATTAGTATTTGATATGATCTTTGTATATACTAGTTGATCCATACAAAGAATCAAATTGAAATATTCTATTTCAAGCACAAATGGCTCCCAAAATAATTGGTAACCCCCAAATTTCTAGGAAACATGATTTTCAATGTTTGATATTTTATGACTCAACTCCCAATGGTGTATCAATGGTCATAAAATCATCTAATAATTTACATCCAATACCAAAAAATTTGAAAAAATGAGTTGTTAAAAATAAATGTGATTCTCAAGTATCAAAAAAATTAAATTATGTGTAGATGATACAAGAATCATACCACTAACAATAGAATCTCTCACATTGACACAAGTCAGAGTAGAATTCCACATGTGAAGATGACTAAACCTGTTGACATGATATATTCTCTATAGATAGTACTATCACTCTTATATAGGGGTACCATGTCACTTACCTTGATCTGAACTTTTTGTAGAACTCTAGTTACGTATCTACTGATTGGTAGGTAGTCCTTGGAATCTGGTACCTATCCTGATCCACATCCACTACTATACTATTGCATTACCCTAAAAAACCTCTTGAATTTACACAAACCATCACAACCATTTAACTCCAAATAAAGGTACAAACATTGAGGCTTAATATGGCCCAACATTACACACTGATATCACTATAATGGAATACTATCCTGAGATGGTTTTACAATGAACTGACTTCTTTTACTACTATATCCTAGGTGAAAATTATCATCACATTACTTCTTTGTATCAAAATAATATCTCCCATTTCACCCAATTAAAATATCTTGGCCACTACTCGGAGCCTCTCTCACATTCTCTTCTACGACGACATAACCTCTAAAAAGATACTCATGCAATATTCATTCGCTTATAACCTGATCTCATAGAAAATACCATCCTAAAAATGTATCACCATAGATATCTCACCAATGGATAAATATTCCATTACTGGTGTAAGTCGGTGAAATATTCAACATTTTCCATCACTAACATGAAAATCCTATGTAAGGTGCATGAAATAATTTTCTTTTTCATCCCTCAATGTCTATAGATAGAACATCCTTATGAAATTATCATCCAATTACCTCTATTTTAATTCCACTTTCAAAAAATATTTTTCTAGAACGACCCACCAATTCTTTTATAGTCACCAGAACTTGTATACAACAATATTCAACCTCCCATTAGTGGTTTTTTTAGAGGTGTTTGACAATTTTTTGGACTGACTCAATCTAGAACACAACTACCTTGGGGAATCCATCCCCAATGAATATAGGAAAATAATATAGTTAAAATCATGAATCATCTCATAAATTGACGTAATAGTGTTTATATTCTTCCTCTCCATGATTCAGTTGACAATAAAGAATCTGTGATGAAGCTAGACATACTTTTGATACTTAAAATCTATAGGATTATCTGATTGAGCTACATTATGTGTATACTGATTTCCACACACCTAACACCCACATAGAATATAACGAGTATTCATTTTCTCTATAAGAAAACACACTATTGAGAACATCGGATAACAACAAGTTCAACCACAATAGGGGACATGAACAGAAAACTAATATCTCATGGACTCTCAAAACATTGATTCCATGTGTTTTACCATGAAATAACAGTTTATTTTTTATTTTTTATTTTAGTTACAAAATTTATCGCATTTTTTAGTTCATATAGAAAAATACATCATTTGAAATAAATATGTCATTATCATGAACAATTCATGTCATTATATATCCATTTGTTCCTGTCAGGATGCATGAATACTCATCAGATTCAATACTAGGCCTTGAGTATAAATCCCAAGAAACAATAACATCATACATCCTATGAATCAGACATGGTTAAAAAACCATATCTACAACAAGAGAACATCATGAACAACAATCCCATCTTTAGGCACTCATATGTTTTTTCCCAAACATGAGTAAACTAATCCCATACATACTCTCATTAATAAATCCCAACACATTCGAGTCTTCTTTTTACATTTTCCAAAATATTTCTCAAATATAAAATATTAACTTACTATGTTCCTATGATACCAGTTTATAACATCCCCCTATTTCAGAGTCTCTCACATGGGAAACATCGGTTAGTTACTCGATCTCAAGTGCACCACCCCATAGGCTAGAGGTTGTTGAATAACAGTAGGGGTGGTAAGAATATAGTGAAAGGACTGTACCCCGTATAAAAGAGTTTCAAAACAGAATAAGTAAAAAATAATAAAAAATATTATTTTAATAGAAACAACAATAACAATACTCATACAATGGGTAAATCAAAATAATAACAAATAAACCAAATAACAATGAGCATTTAATAACTGGATGAATTGTTTATAAAGTTCAAAATGAATGTAATAAAAATATTAGAATAACTGGACACAATAAAATATAATGAAACTAGTCCCATCTCAATGATCTAAACCATTGAATTAGTAATAGTTATCCACAAGGTCTATTTCCCTTTTTCAAACCCACATCTATTTAATATTCTCGAGTTCTAAAAGGTTTCCTAAATAGGGTGTGAGTAAATCCCACGAGGTAAACATGACTGTGTCTAAACAAAAGTATTCATATAATAAGTGCATACAAAATAGTGATAAATAGGTGTATTCATTAAACAATTAATATAAAACAAAAATCAACCGTTTTTGAAACAATGTTGTAATATCTCTGATCTTGTATCACAACCATACCAACCACAACCATAATTCCATTGTATAATCGCATGACCATTAAAATACCATTGTATAAGTATTTCAGTATGCAAGAAAAGACCTCATATAAGAATTAAAGAATCCGGGCCAAGACCTCTATATAAACATTATGATATGAAACTAGGTCAATCTTGGTATATAAGAATTACAACACTAAATTATGTCAATCTAACTATATAAAAATTACAGCATGAATCACAACAAAAATAATAACAAAAATGATATCACAATATCATATCATAATCCTCAAGTGTTTATTCCGTAAATTACTATTTTCCCATCAATTACACGTTATTTTTTTTTTCAAATTATCACTATTCATTTAAAGAAATAATATGAAATTACCCATGTGATTCTATATCAATAAATCAACTAAGGTAACCTATCATGCTAACACATAAATTAATCCATTAGTGAATTCATTGTTATTCCAGGTTTCCCTCACCCATCAGTTCACCATATACCAGGTCACAACACCATTGGATCCAAATGGATCCACAAAATAATCCAACATAATATTTATCATCATCCATTAATCAATTAATTTAAAGTGCATGTTGTGTGGGAACAATCATAATATTTAACATAAATAAGAATTAAATAGATCATAAGGTTGGGTTTTAGACAAACTACATTTAACTGGAGATCAAACAATGATTTTGATAAGTAAATATAACACGAAATAAGGTGCAATATATTGTAATAAAAAACAGATCACAGCTGATAAAGATCCAATATTTTTTCAACTATGGAAAAAATATTACACTGTGATAATGAGAAACAAGTTTAAGAGAGGGGGAAACCAATTGAAACATCTAATCAGAGATTGATTGCTTGATATTGACATCATTAATTAAATAAGGAACACTAAAATCTCATATAAAATTCTAGGGGTTTGAGTTAGAAGGTTACACCTAGATGAAGAAACTAAATGTTCACATAGTAGGGATTTAAAACTGATGCGCCCAAGAAATACACAACATGTAATATTTATACTATCTTAAATTCTTGATATATGAGTTATGCCAAAAAATGTGTCACCTCATGTTAAAATAACCCTACACGATCATTTCATGAAATGTACCATTTTCATGATGTGAATTAATTTCTCATCATGAAACAATTTCAGGGCATATTCCTCATGAATGTTATACATTGTGTTATATATAAATGGAATGATAATGGTGAGTGGATAACATTAATCCTAACATCTTTTTAATAGGCTAAGCCACATCTAATGCTTTACAATATCATGGGGAACCCTCTAAAGACACATTAACACGTTTATTCCTAGAATCCATTAATTTTAAAAAACATATTTGCCAAAAAAAATTTGTAATTTTACATAGAATTTTCTTACTCTTTTCAAAAGTAACTCATCCACGATGGGTCATAGACAAAGGAAAAACACATAAAAAAGAGGCTTAATAAAAAACTCAAAGAGGTTCATATGTGGAAATATATTTATATTAAAATCTACATGGCCTAAATGTTTATAAAATCTATTAATTGATAAAATTTATTTTGGAATAATAAAATTAATATTTTTACTTGTAAATTTAATTTTTAATATATGAGGACTTAAGATGAATATTTTTTATTTTTTATTTTTTTATTTATTTTAATTAAATATTTTCCTAGTGAAATTTGGTTTTTGAGTACCATTAAATATAGAGACCATTTATTTTTTTGTAATAAATATATTATTATCCTGGAAACAAGTGACCATAAAATTTTTTAACTTAATCATAATTTTAAATTTAAAAGCACTATTGAAATTATAAGCAATATTTATGAGTTTTTGAAAATATTTTAAAATAAAATTTTCTCACATCTATGATAAAAATTTGGTTAAATGGGCGTGTAATTCTAAATGATCATCTCAATTATTTTTAATAATAGTATAAAAATATTTTTATTAATTAAATATTTTAGATGATTATTACATAATTAATCATAAAATGTGTTTAAATGAATAATTTATGGTCGATAAAATTTTTCCAAATTAACATGACACTTATTCTTTACTGATTTTTTAATGGGTTATGTACATGTCTTACCAACATTTCATTATCTAATTCAACTAACTTTTATTCCATTAAATTCTAACCCCAAATTTAACATTTTTTCCTGGAAATATTCCCCCTAGTATAGTTAGAATGGGGGGCCCTTTGTACCCTTTCAATACTCTACCCTTATTTCATAATTTACATGAAATGTAACACCCCAAGCTTCCATGATACGCTTCTCATTCAATAATGCAATATCTTGCATTGTACGCAAGTTCGAGTTCTAACACACCGCGACTAATCAAAGAAGCCGTTATGAATAGTAATAACCACTTTTTAAAAATATAGAAATTTTCTATTTCAAAATGGACTTCATTTTTTTATTCGTAATATCGAAATTATCCTAAGTTGAATTTTTTGTAATTTTCTGAGAACTTTCAATTTTTTATGAATAGTGAAAAATACTTAAAAACAACTTTTTTAATCAAAATAATTTATTGTGATAAATTATAATATTTAGTGGTTTTAAAGTATAATTAGAATATATTTTTACCATTTTATCCAATGGTGGTCATTAGAATTAATTTAACATTGAAATTGGACATAAACAATTGCCAATCTTTTGATATAAATTGTTTCTAAAAACCACGCTATTTGTTGTGACATCGGAAATTAATTATAAAATTAATTAATGCAACTTATATGTTTGGAATTTCGTAAAATAGACATCATTTTTGGATTCGTAATATCAATTATAGCTTAGGGTGAAATTTTGGCATTGTTCTGAAAAACATCAATTTTTGATGAATAGTGAAACCACTAAGTGGTAGTTAAATAACTGATTTTTCGTTTAAATGAAATATTACCACTTCTGTGTTTTGAATTTCAAAAATCTGACATACATGGTTGTCATTAGGATGTAAAATGTGGTTCAATGGGATTAAAATAATTTTTGGTGAATAGTAACTTTTAAGTTCTTAATCACGATTAGAGGTAATTAGTGTAGTTTAAGGTAAAAATAATGTTTTAATAATATGAGATGAGCTTGACACATGTCCTACCCTCATTGGATGCATCATGGCCGACCAAGAAAATCCATGGGTCAACTTGGGGACCCCATGGAGACACTTTAGTTGGAAAATGACACAAATACCTTTTATTTAATGTTAAAGTAAAAAATGACACAAACAAGAGTTGTTTAACTAAAAAAAATTTACATGGGGTTATACAAGTCATATTTTTGACTATAAATAGTCATTGGAAAGATAAAACGATTTCCTAAATCATAGTATTTGTTTAATAATTTTTAGACATTAAATAAATTAAATTATTTATGACATCATGATGATGCAGCGATGACCTCATTATTTAACGATTTAAATAAAATAAAACGATAATGTAAAATCCAGGGCTTACACTTGCCAAAAACCAATTGGATGAGTCGATTTCGAACCCTTATCACCTTATCCTCGAATTATATAAGTGTGGGACCTTTATAATCTGAAAAGCATTGTTTAATAAAATAACATTTTATTATTTTCCAAAAGTGCCCCTCCTCTCCACTTATAAAAGGCCCCCACCTCTACCACCTTACTCACACATTCAAAGCCTTTTTGGCTCGGCCAAACTCTGCCCAAATACTCTCCCAAATTCCCTCCCTTACTCCTAGAAGCCTCACTTTGGTCATAAGTCTTCCCAAGGAAGCCTTTGGCTCAAATCAAAAGAGTTACCCAATTTTAAGGTAATGTCTTCTCTTATGTTATTTTGTTTTATTTTGCTTATCCAAACCCCTAAACTCTTTTTGTAAATTTATTTTGTAACAACACCAGTATCCTCAATAAACTAGGATGTTTTTATAATGATTATTCGAGCTACACTTACACACACCTACATCTAATGGTTAAAGAACATATGATTTCTGTGGATGGCGAATTTCCGCCTCACGAAACGATGATTGTTCAACACTCTTAAAACACCTTAAAAGGTGGCCATTAAGATGTCACTCTATTTATAAATGATATATAATATGTTTATGTTTTACTTAAGGTTCTGTATTTTTTATTTATGGCATACCTTTATTGTTTCCATTATGGGTAAACGCGATATTTTCATTTTAGGAAGTGCGGACTACCGCCCCCTCAAAGTGATTTGAATCGTTAATGCCATATGTGGGATGTATAAAGGATGGAGTAAATGGTATTATAAACTATATTATACTGGAATTATATTATAAATTTATATCATTATGATTTCATTCCATTAAATACAAAATAGAAATGAAAGTAGCGTTCATGCGTACGTACGGCTTACCGTCTCCATGAACGGTGCATTTCATTTCTTACCTCTAAATGTTACGTAATATTATAAATGAATGTATATAATGGATATATATGATATATATGACATCTAAATCATGAATATAATTCTGGAGATAATGCATATTCTACCACATAAACAACTTGTAATTATAAGAAGTTTATTGTTGACTCAAGTACCAAAGATCGACAAAACGACCGTTATTAACTTAAATAATTACATAATGTTCATAACATTGTAATAAGTGATATAAAAAGGATAATGAAATTAAAAATGGTTGTTAATAAGGTATATATTAACTCTAGTTTATTATTCAGGAGGATAAAGAACGGTTGAGTCAAGTCAGACACGAGGTAAGGGAACTTCTTAACCCAATTTCTATTCTTTGGGTTAATCTCCTACTTTCAAATTATGTCATGATATTATTATGTCCTATCTTGTATTTTTAAATTATTTATGTGTAATTGTAGTGAATACACATAATATACCTACTTTATAAAAAAATGATCTTTTAAGGACTTCATCTCAATCCCCTTTCATTGAGGCATATTTGGTTTTATACACAACTTTCTTTTATACGGTGTATAAACCCCTTTGACTTTTATGTTTATTCAAAAGGAATATTTTTATACGAAGCGTTATGCGAAACGAAAAAAGGGAATGTTTTTCTTTCCATACTTTTGTAGCGACAACGACTTCTCCGCCACCGTGACCATTATTTGAGTTTCAGCTTCCTCTACAAGCCATCTTTTTTTAATGAAAAATAAATACAAAGTTTTAACTTTCTTTTATTTTGGTATTGAAAATGGTTTTGAAAGAGTTTTTATTATATGAATGTGTTGTATTGATATCTTGTGATTGAAATGTGGAAATGTTATGTTTCCTTTATGCATGTTTTATGTGATACGATTATGTTATGGTTTATGATATGTTTAAACCTATTCATATGAGGAATGCATTGGACTTAATAAGTGACGGGTGGAGCCCGCTATAGCTCCTCGATGCATCGGAAGGTCTCATGAGACAAACTAGTGTCTTGGAACAAGGCCTTGACAAAATCTTATTTGTGGTCTTGGCACGAGGCCTTGGCTACGTGGTTATGATAGTCTGGCATTATGCATTCCATCATTATGAAAGTGGTTATTGATATTGCATGTGATTATTCGACCAGTAGAATATCCATGTGAAGAAGTAAATGGCATTATCTCATTTTACTTTTGCCATATTATGTTGATGTTCAAGTTTTAAAGGCTTTTTTTAGTTATACATTTCCTTAAATGTTTATGTTTATTTATGAAATCTTCCGCAATATTGTTATCCTTACTGAGCATCTGAGCTCACCCCTTTCAATGTTTTAATATTTTCCAGCATGTGAAGATGTATTTTATGAATGACCTGCAGGGATTGTCAGAAGAGGATATGAGTGTGGACTATGGAGACTTTGTTATTGTAGTTTTTCACTTTATGATGTAATGTAACGTTTACGAATGTATCTAGTGTTTCCAAGGCTACTAAACTAATCGGTCTTTCGAGACTTGATCTTTTGTGATCATGCCAATGTTACGAAGTAATGCATTGACTCTGGGTAGCTGAGGTCGGTGCGTTATAGTTGGTATCAGAGGCAGTTTAGTACTAACCTTGGAAGCTAGATTTAGATAAACTCTGATTAGATCACATAACCCGAAGATAGACTTTGAGGATTAGTATAGAAGAACATCCTAGAATTTTGGTATTGTAGAGATGTTGTGAGTTTTCCGAGCAATACATCCCTGTCTGGATACAAGCAGGTAGAGGCGGCTCTGGCACAGATGTACCTAGGGGTAAAACCCAAAAACACCGCTTTGAGCTAGACTCGAACGGGAACTGGTGCACGACAATGGGCCTTGCTGCACTCTTGGTTAAGACACTCCCGAGGGATATGCTTAGGATAATTCTCATTTTCATTACAAACCACTATGAAGGGTTATGAGTATATACTTCCTAAAAGAAAACATTTTTATGATTATGGATTATAACCATAAATATTTCAATTTATGTTAAGTACTTCAAAGTTTGTTATTACGTATTTCGATTCATAAACTAACCTAGTTTATGGCATTGTATAGAAATGGCGCCCAGTAGAAGGAATGTGAACTCCATCAATACGTATGATCCAAAGAGTACGAATGATCACATCTTTCATGGTATTAAGACAACATTTAGAAGGTAAATAGTCTCCCATTTGTTATCAAGATATGAAGATATAGTATCATGTGTTAATAAGATAAGTAGAGAATTCTCTGAGTCTTATGGATTTGAAGGGATCATAGTGAAGAAAAGGATGGAAGAGATAATGATGGATAAAGGGACGAGGGAATAGAAGAATTTTCCAATATGTGGTAATTGTGGGAAGAAACATCATGGAACATGCCTAAAGGGAATGGGAGTTTGTTATAAGTGTAGAGAAAAAGGACACAAAGTGCGTGACTGTAAGGGTAAGAAAATGGTTTCAAATGTACAATGCTTCATCTGCAAGGAGTGGGGAAACTACGCAAACCAATGTTCAAATCATCAGAGTATGCCCCAAATGATGTTATTGGATAAGAATAATGTTATGATACTACCACAGATGAGGAGGAATGATTAGTGTTCTTATGTTTTTATTAAAGAATTTTTTAATTTGAGTGTTGTATTAATGATATACTGGTTATAATAATTATGGAGTATATAAGGATTGTACTGCAGTACTATTTCATCTAGGACTTGAGATTGGGTGGAACTAAGAAAAGTGACTCCACAGTAGGTTAAATTTTTGGAAATATATATGGTTGAGAGAAATATAATCCATAATATGGTTTTGATACCGAGATAGTGATTTTGGAATAAGACATGATTGATTCGGATAAATTATGTTGGATATTCTTAACATCCTTGAAACTGATTAATGAATTGTATACATTTTTGGATAGAAGGAGTATATCTAGTTTTCTATAAGGAATAAAGGATCATGAATGTAATCAATAAGGATTTATGGTAATACAGTATGTTGCAGTGTTTTAAAAGAATACACGATGAAGGTGTTCACATGTTGTTACGCAGAAAAAAAGGAGCTTCATTATGTTTACCTTCCTCATAAAATCTGGACTGTGAGTTGGACAGAAGTATTTTGGATAACTATAAAGGTTGGAATGGATTATATTTTACATTGGATACTATTGTTAAGGTTATTTTTGGATATTTATAAAAAGGAAAACACGCAGACCGAGTGACAACCCATCACGTCGGACAAAGCTGTGGGAATCGAATCCACAACCATAGTGCGATTGGGATTAATCACCTACCACTGGACTACGTTAAGTCCCTGGTTATTACAAAATATTTTTTCTAATCTAAATGGTATGTGTTAAAATTTGGAACCTTATACAATTAAGATAAGTATAATATTTTTGAGTTCTATTATCTTTTTGAGTGATAGATGAGTTGAAGGTTGAAACTCTAATTGTCAAGCATAAATATATATATACCTATCTCTTATTCAATGAATAAATTAATTCTTAAACTTTAGTAAAGGGATATTAAAAAAAATGTGTTATCCTAATACCTTATGTCTTGTTGAACTGATGATATTTTAAATCAACATAGATTGAAGGCTTTGAGGCCCTCCATTTGACAGTTGATTGTGATTGATGACCTCAATCACTCCATACAAATATTTATGTTTTTCCTCCAAATATATGTCTCTAATTTCCCCCAATGTTCTCCTAATTGAGATCATAATTGGGTGGTGACTTTTTCGTTTCCCTTTCCCTCTTATTAAGGCTAAATTTTATTAATCTTATTTCCGATGTGGGTTTTCCACAAAGGTATTTTCTATTTTCAACCTTTTATTTTCCAAGAAAAATTTCAAATTGCGAGGACGCAATTTATTGAAGGAGGGGAGAATGTAACACCCCAAGCTTCCACAATACGCTTCTCATTTAATAATGAAATAGCTTGCATTGTACGCAAGTTCGAGTTCTAACACACCGCGACTAATCAATGTAGCCGTTATGAATAGTAATAACCACTTTTTAAAATTATAGAAATTTTCTATTTCAAAATGGACTTCATTTTTGTATTCGTAATATCGAAATTATCCTAAGTTGAATTTTTTGTAATTTTCTGATAACTTTCAATTTTTTATGAATAGTGAAAAATACTTAAAAACAACTTTTTTAATCAAAATAATTTATTGTGATAAATTATACTATTTAGTGGTTTTAAAGTATAATTAGAATATATTTTTACCATTTTATCCAATGGTGGTCATTATAATTAATTTAACATTGAAATTGGATAGAAACAATTGCCAATCTTTTGATATAAATTATTTCTTAAAAACACGCTATTTGTTGTGACAGCAGAAATTAATTATAAAATTAATTAATGCAACTTATATGATTGGAATTTTTTAAAATAGACATCATTTTTTGATTCGTAATATCAATTATAGCTTAGGGTGAAATTTTGGCATTGTTCTGAAAAACATCAATTTTTGATGAATAGTGAAACCACTAAGTGGTAGTTAAATAACTGATTTCTCGTTTAAATGAAATATTACCACTTCTGTGTATTGAATTTCAAAAATCCAACATACATGGTTGTCATTAGGATGTAAAATGTGGTTCAATGGGATTAAAATAATTTTTGGTGAATAGTAACTTTTAAGAGTTTAATCACGATTAAAGGTAATTAGTGTAGTTTAAGGAAAAAATAATGTTTTAATAATATGAGATGAGAATGACACATGTCCTACCCTCATTGGATGCACCATGACCGACCAAGACAATCCATGGGTCAACTTGGGGACCCCATGGAGCCACTTTAGTTTGAAAATGACACAAATACCTTTTATTTAATGTTAAAGTAAAAAATGACACAAACAAGAGTTGTTTTACTAAAACAATTTTTACATGGGGTTATACAATTCATATTTTTGACTATAAATAGTCATTGGAAATCTAAAAAGACTTCCTACATCATAGTATTTGTTTTATAATTTTTAGACATTAAATAAATTAAATTATTTATGACATCATAATGATGCAACGATGACCTCATTATTTAACGATTTAAATAAAATAAAAAGATAATGTAAAATACAAGGCTTACACTTGCCAAAAACCTATTGGATGAGTAGATTTATAACCCTTATCACCTTATCCTCTAATTATATAAGTGTGGGACCTTTATAATCTGAAAAGTATTGTTTAATAAAATAACATTTTATTACATTCCAAAAGTGCCCCTCCTCTCCACTTATAAAAGGCCCCCACCTCTACCACCTTACTCACACTTTCAAAGCCTTTTAGGCTCGGCCAACCTCTGCCCAAATACTCTCCCAACTTCCCTCACTTACTCCTAGAAGCCTCACTTTGGGCATAAGTCTTCCCAAGGAAGCCTTTGGCTCAAATCAAAAGAGTTACCCAATTTTAAGGTAATGTCTTCTCTTTTGTTATTTTGTTTTATTTTGCTTATCCAAGCCCCTAAACTCTTTTTATTACTTTATTTTGTAAAAACACCAGTATCCTCAATATACTAGGATGTTCTTATAATGAGTATTCGAGCTACACTTACACACACCTACATCTATTGGTTAAAGAACATACGATTTCTGTGGATGGCGAATTTCTGCCTCATGAAACGATGATTGTTCAACACTCATAAAACACCTTCAAAGGTGGCCATTAAGATGTCACCCTATTTATAAATGATATATAATATGTTTATGTTTTACTTAAGGTTCTGTATTTTTCATTTATGGCATACCTTTATTGTTTCCATTATGGGTAAACGCGATATTTTCATTTTAGGAAGTGCGGACTACCGCCCCCTCAAAGTGATTTGAATCGTTAATGCCATATGTGGGATGTATAAAGGATGGAGTAAATGGTATTATACACTATATTATACTGGAATTATATTATACATTTATATCATTATTATTTCATTCCATTAAATACTAAATAGAAATGAAAGTAGCGTTAATGCGTACGTATGGCTTACCGTCTCCATGAACAGTGCATTTCATTTTTACCTCTAAATGTTACGTAATATTATAAATGAATGTATATACTGGATATATATGATATATATGACATCTAAATCATGAATATAATTCTTGAGATAATGGATATTCTACCACATAAACAACTTGTAATTATAAGAAGTTTATTGTTGACTCAAGTACCAAAGATCGACAAAACGACCGTTATTAACTTAAATAATTACATAATGTTCATAACATTGTAATAAGTGATATAAAAAGGATAATGAAATTAAAAATGGTTTTTACTAAGGTATATATTAACTCTAGTTTATTATTCAGGAGGTTAATGAACGGTTGATTCGAGTCAGACACGAGGTAAGGGAACTTCTTAACCCAATTTCTATTCTTTGGGTTAATCTCCTACTTTCAAATTATGTCATGATATTATTATGTCATGTCTTGTATTTTTAAATTATTTATGTGTACTTATAGTGAATACACATAATAGACCTACTTTATAAAAAAATGATCTTTTTAAGGACTTCGTCTCAATCCCCTTTCATTGAGGCATATTTGGTTTTATACACAACTTTCTTTTATACGATGTATAAACCCCTTTGACTTTTACGTTTATTCAAAAGGAATATTTTTATATGAAGCGTTTTGATAAACGACAAAAGGGAATGTTTTTCTTTCCGTACTTATGCGGCGACAATGACTTCTCCGCCGCCGTAAACATTATTTGAGTTTCGTCTTCCTCTACAAGCCATCTTTTTTTAATGAAAAATAAATACAATGTTTTAACTTTCTTTTATTTTGGTATTGAAAATGGTTTTGAAAGATTTTTTATTATATCAATGTGTTGTATTGATATCTTGTGATTGAAATGTGGAAATGTTATTTTTCCTTTATGCATGTTTTATGTGATACGATTATGTTATGGTTTATGATATGTTTAAACCTATTCATATGAGGAATGAATTGGACTTAATAAGTGACGGGTGGAGCCCGCTATAGATCCTCAATGCATCGGCAGGTCTCATGAGACAAACTAGTGTCTTGGCACGAGGCCTTGACAAAATCTTATTTTTGGTCTTGGCACGAGGCCTTGGCTACGTGGTTATGATAGTCTGGCATTATGCATTCCATCATTATGAAAGTGGTTATTGATATTGCATGTGATTATTCGACTAGTATAATATCCATGTGAAGATGTAAATAGCATTATCTCATTTTACTTTTTCCATATTATGTTGATGTTCCAGTTTAAAAGGCTTTTGTTTTAGTTATACATTGCCTTAAATGTTTATGTTTATTTATGAAAGATTCCGCAATATTGTTATCCTTACTGAGCATCTGAGCTCACCCCTTTCAATGTTTTAATATTTTCCAGGATGTGAAGAAGTATTTTATGAATGACCTGCAGGGATTGTCAGAAGAGGATATGAGTGTGGACTATGGAGACTTTGTTATTGTAGGTTTTCACTTTATGATGTAATGTAACGTTTACGAATATATCTATTGTTTCCAAGGCTACTAAACTAATCGGTCTTTCGAGACTTGATCTTTTGTGATCATGCCAATGTTAGGAAGTAATGCACCGACTCTGGTTAGCTGGGGTCGGGGCGTTACATGAAACCCCAGAAAAATTAATCTCCTTGAATTATTTTTCATGTCATGAATACCCTACTCAAAAAAATTAACATGATTCCCTCAAATATAAGGACTTTATCAAAATGAAGATTGAGGTCGCAATATTGTTAAGACGTATTTCATAACATATATTTATTATTATTTCCATTATAAAAAACCACATATATTGTATAATGATAATAAAAACATCATGAGTGTGTTAATATGTTTCTATAATAATGGTACAACCACTATTTATTCTCTTCCATCCACTAAGAAAAACAAGAATCATTATCAGTGTGTGTGTGGAATTTACTACCTCCTCGTTGCGAGGATTTCATTATTTCATCAAAACAATTCTGGGATATTTCAAAAGGATGTATACTAAGATATTATATTTATAAAATTTTAATTGGTCAGAAATGATAATATATTTTGTTTTTTACTAATTTTTTCTTTTCTATTAAAACAGCAGTGTCCTTTGTGTTTATGTGCAGACTACTGTCGCTATGGGATAAATTTTTTGATTCATTCTCTATATCATATAACATGAATTAAACTAAATAAATATTTAATCTATAAAAATGGTAATTTAATTATTCATTAAAATTTTGTAATGATAATATTATACATTCTTTATGTGAAAGTATAAATAAATAATTAAAAAAATTTCCCTTAATAATAAAATATTTTTGAAAAAATTATTACTTGTGTAAAATCATGGATAACCCATCTAACTATATAATTATTCGATAATTTTAAAAAAAATGAAAAAAATAATATTTAATTATTGAGACAATGAAACTAATTAACAAATATTTCAAAAAAGGTGAACAACCCTAAATTATTATTATGGAATTAACAGAATAATCCCAAGTAACCGATGTTAGTGGAAACTATATAAGAAATAAGTACTGGAATATAGAAAATGGACCTTGTAAAATTATATTTAGTTGAATAAGGTTTTTGGGTATATATCTAATTAAATTAATTTAATTATTCATTAAGTCAGGTGTAGGATCCTAATTCTTTTGATCATAGGTAAGGGTTTCATCTCATAACTACCATATTTTAGGTACATGTTATTATATTTACCCATCATTTAAATGGTTTATATACTTCCAATTGTTTATTTAATGTCATGTATTATTCACATTCAGGGAATTTCAAATATATCCTCAAAGTATATTTATTTAAAGGGTTTTTCATTGGAATTTCTCTTAATCCATAAGGGTTATTCAATCTTATTTCCTCTTCAATGAGACATGTTTTAATGTTATGAACCCACTTCTTATTTTAACAGTATATATATATATCCGGAATTTAATATAGAATAATATATTACTTAATTCATGGTATTTATATTATAGTATGAATTTCAAAATTCCAATTATTTTTATACAAACTTGACTCTAGCTGTAAGAGTTTTTTTATCTCAAGTATGAATCCCATGATACTTGTTTAAGTTGAACACTATGTTTTTTATAATGTATAAAACACTAAAAAGAAATTTTTATCATCTACTCCATAATTCTATGAAAACATTTATATATTTTTCAACCTTCCATTATTAAATATTCATTTTAAAAGTAAAATATTTTCAATTTAGTTTCACAAACCTTGTTGATAACAATATTTATTTTTCAATCATCCATTTTTTAAAATTACTTTAAAATTAAAAAATAATGAAGTATTTTCAATTTGATTTTTTAAAGACATTATTTTTTGTATCCCCTTTATTAGAAATTCCATTAAAAGTAAAAGTTTTAAATTCATATTTAGATATCCTTTTTTGTATCATTTCAGTCCATTCAAGGATGTTTTATTTTGGAAATCTCTATACTAAGGGCTTATAATGTATTGTGTTTCCCTCAAAATTTTTTTTTGAATGTAATTTTAACATTACTATTTAAAATTGTTTTGTGAAAACTCGTTTACTTTTACATATATTTACCGTAAATGGTTTATCATTTATTAAGTTATATTTTATAACCATATTAGTATATGTTATTATTATATGATCCATTTTTTTAAATGATATTCTTCCTATGTTTTGATTTATTAATTCCACTATATGGTTTTTTTTGTGGTTTATGAAATCCATTATTTTCCATGGTTTATTTATTAGACAATAAAAGTTTACATTTAAAGTGGAACACAAATGTATGTATTATGACATGGGTGGGACCTATATGTACCTCCATTTTATTTGGTATAATTTTATATCTCATGGGACGAAAATGTTATGTGAATGGGTTTTCAAGTAGATAGGTTCATGAAGGGTGAGTTGGATGTAGTTTATCTCTTATCTTAATTTTAAGGGTGAATAGGTAGAATTTTAGCCCTGTTAATAATGATAAGAAATCTTATATTAATGATTGTTACAAATTTTCAAGTTTTTACCATGTTATTCTACGTTTTCAAGATTAAATTATACTTTTAACACATTCTACAATTTTATATCTTACTCACATTTTTTGTTTATTGATTTTTATTTTGATTCTAGTAGTAAAATTTTCACATATTTAACATTATAGTTATGATATTATATTAATATTACATAATTTTTTATTATCATATATGGTATTATGATGTATTATAATGATATTTAGTCCTAGTTATATAGTCCTTCCTATTTATGATCTATTAAATTATGATATGTTTTTACATAAATGATCATTTGAGATCATCTATTTGTTGTGTTTCAATTACATAGGTTATGAATATGATTATATCATGTGATATATGTCTTTAAGGGTATAGAGAAGTATGATTATTAAGAAATTGTCATAGGTGTAGTAAAATAAGATGTTTAGGTATATAATATACATGAACCTAAAACTTTTTTCATTTGGGATGTGTGACTATTTAAGAGATTTATTATTTAAATTATGATATTATTATATGATTTTTCTCGCATGTATCCTGGGTCACATAGTTGTTATTAGAGTAGGGTTTAGAAAACTTTTAATTTTTGGAATTCAACTGTTTTGGATTATTTGGGAGTTTGAAATGTAATAATTATTGGATATATTAAGGTTCACCCTAACAATAATGGTTGGAAGAAAAATTTTTCTTTATTGAGGTAACATTTAATATTCTAGAAATTAGGATAAGATAAATACAACGAAAACCCAAGGAATAACTGTCTTGGATAAGTCAATGTAATGGATAACTTCTCATAGTGTTGGTTAACTATAGATTGTGTGGTTTTCATGGAAATTACATCCTTATTAGGTTACTCAATTTGGATTTATGCTATGTAATTGTTCTTTCATTGGGTAATTACCACAAAAGTTATGATTTGATTTCAAATTGATCATAATATAGTGAAAGACAAAGAGGGATAACTATACACTTGGTTTAATACTCACAAGGGAACTAATTTGGTTGATTTCATACTCATTGTGAACCATTAATAAGGATTAAATCCTTAATTACATTAATATATTATTTTAAGATATATTAGAGAACAAAACATAATGTTACTAAGACAGAACCAATAGATTTAAAGAATTGAATAAGTATATAGTAGTTGAAATTAATGTTTCATTTGGTTAAATGAATGTTTCATTGTAGAATCCATTTTTGGTTTGATCTTTTATATTAAAATACTCTAATTCATTATATAATTATCATATCCATTTTCATTTTAGCATTTGGTTGAAATACGTTCACAAGGATAATGGTGTGAATTTTTTGTATAAAAAACCACTATGTCATATAACCAAATTTGTGGGTATAGATAAATATATTAATATCAATATATTCCTATTATGATGTAAAAAATTATTTTTCTATTATTCTCAAAGGAATGGAGGTTGGGAAATTAAAAAAAAAATCTTGATTCTATATGGTATATTAAATAGTAAAGTTATATATATCAATGATACTTTTTTTATTTTATAAAATCTATTGAGAATTATGTGAAACATAGATGGATCGTTATTCATTACTTTTTCATTATTAGTTTTCAATAATATATTAAATGTTTTCAATAAACTATATCAATTATTTTATTTTAAGGTTATATTTTTGAAGATACCTACATATGAACACATTTTTTAGGGGAAGAAATTTATTTCTTTCATATATGCTTGATTTTTGGATAATAAAGTGTTGGGTGATTTGAAATAATTAAATAATTTAGTATTTATATCATTGGGATTGATGAAAATTGATGTAATTTTTGGTGAATTTTATCACATTTTGTAATTAAAGTATATATATTATAGTATTATACTGAATGAATGAGTAGATAAAACAATTTTAGGATTAAATATAGAATTTCCTTTTGTAATAATACTATATTTATCTATGGTTTTATGAATTTGAGAAATAGGTTATTTTGAGGAAGGTATAATCTGTAAAACATATGATCAGAGTATAAATAATCATTTTAATAGGAATGATAAGTATATTGATCTAGATTATGATAGTAATATATATGCTATATTGAATGTTGTATCTTGAATAATAAATATTTTATAAATATCATCTCCTACCTTCATCAGTGTGTAATTATTAAATTTGCGAGGAAACAATTTATTTAATGGGTAGACGTAAAGACTTGATATTTTTTGTTCTTTAAAATTAATTCTATTTTTTGTTTCACTGTTCATGTGCTACACCCAACATAAAAAAATAAAATATTAATAACAAATTTTTTAAAAATATCCTATAAAATCTAATATTATGAACCATTAATAGTTGTTACCTCTATAATTTAAATAATTAATATGTCTTAATATTGAAAATGTTTTTTAAAAGGAATTTTATTTATATAGTGTAGTTTTGTAAAAAAATATAAATTAAAAAATATAATAATTTAAATTTCAAAATTTAGGAATTTAAATTTGAATAATTTTTTTTAATTACTTAGAAGAAAATTATCTTAGTATTTTTTTTTCTATGTGTAAAAATAATTAATATAGAGTTGAATAGTGATATAACCTTGGCCCCAAGAATATTTATACCATGAATCAAGAAACCCTTTTCTAGTGGTTATTTTACTATATTGGGACAACAAACATGGGATAACATCCAAAATGATCAAATATTTTAACAGTATATGGTGACTATATACATACATGTTTCTCACATTACATTTGAAAAAATTAAATAAAACTGTAAAATTATAGTGATAACATTATTATTATTACTATTATGTCCATAGAATTATTCATATAACCTTATTTTAAACTTAGATAACGGAACAAATAATAAAGTGTGACATCAAATGACTGATATTGTAAATCATATAATAGATTATATCAGAAAATAAATAATGTATAAATAATATGGATGTGATAAACAATAATAAAGTATGCCAGAAACTAATATCATAAAATTTAAATATACCCATATATTATCTTAGATCTTAAATAAGCACTTTAATAATAATAAATGGATTCATAAAAAAGAAATTCATATTTTTTGGAATCAAAATCTTACAGTTAAATCCCTCTTCTAAGACATCAAGAACATACCATCTAGGCCTAGAGCAATGAAATCATGAATAACATTGTAAGAATTCACAAAATAACTATTGCAGTTAGTCTCATGAGACATATCGATGATAATAGGTGCTATAAAAATTCCCACTCATCACCTAATATGCCCAATTTACTCATTATATGAAAATGTGTGAATGATCCCTAAAATTCATAGTCAACATAAATATCCGTATTTGAAAGATAACTAATGAAATGTCAATATTTTCCTAGTTAATAATAGAACATTATGATCCTAAGACATCCGGAATAATATTTTGGATGGTATCATTAGATTATATCCCATTTAAACCACAAGAATCGTCAAAGGATCCTATCCTATATGAAAATACTTTTAAAATACCACTGGATCATTTTTTTTATGAAAGTAAAATTTTTATTTTGAAATCACTTAATTATGATTTGATATTTCTTAGAATATATGGGAAAACATTTTCATTGAAAATAAACAATTAAAATTTTGAATAAATCTTGATATAAATAATATTATTGATCGTGGGAAGCGTCATTCAAACCTTATATATGAAAAAAAATTATACCTTATAAATAATGTCAGTGTGTTCCATGAGGGAACTATTAAAAGATTAAATTTTATTAGAATTTTAAATAAAATCAAGGTCAGTTGATAAGTTTCTAAATAGTTCATATAAACATAAAAAATAATATTATTGAAGATATTTTTTGAAAAAATGGTCATGGAGTGAATTTTGTTTCACCAAAGAGGAAATATGGTGAGAATTTATTAATTTTTTAATAAATTTATAATGTAGGAAATTGAGGACCATGAATGGAAAATGTGTAAAATCAACATATAACCAGATAATATGTAAATTGATTGAGTTTAAAATATAAATAACTTATAATTTTAGCTAATATAAATTTTCACATCACCACTAAAAAATAAAAAAATGAAAGTGTAAAAAAACCATTACCACTTTTGTAAAATTTGAATCACCACACCCTTGAAAAAAATATCATAAAATGTAAAATTTTATACAATTAATATAAATATATTCAGGATATAAATTATCAAATGGTTAGTATAAACACCACAGAAAAGAAACAAGTGGTGAATATGGTATATGTCTCATTGAAATAAAAGTGCAATGAGAAACCTTTATAATGATTGTAACATTAAAGTGGGAATTAATCAATGGAGTGATTATCTATAAAAAATTTAAATCCAAATATTACATGTGGAAATATATAATAAAATAATCAAAGGTCATTCTTTATATAATCTTTTCATAATATAGTCAACAAATAATGGATATTACCTAATTAATGGAAATTTAGTTTTGAAACTCCTTAGATCTGAGTAGTCATGTAAATAATTTATCTCATGTATAAAAAAATAATAAATTTTATATATTTTTAAGATACCATTTTATTTTTATTATATTATTATCATTTAATTTATTTTATTTACTATCACGCCTTATATATTTATTAAATAAGTTATGTTCTTGTCAGATATTTTGAGGATGTTTGGTTCATAATCACAAAATCGCTTCAGTAGGTTAATCATGGCCAAGGGTTCCTGGTTACATTACCTAGAAATATTAATCATGAAATAATTATAATTTTTATACATTAAAAACAATTTTAAAATCATCCATGAATGTTGGATATGAAAAATGAATCACATTAATTCGTGGAGGTGGTGATCACAACAATAACATGAGAAATGTTATTAGTTTTCATTGTGTTGAAGGGTAATAAGGTAAGTAATATATAATATATAATTATTAATTATTATTTAGTGAATATAATATATATTAATTAAATATATCATAATATTCATTCTTCTTTGTTGGTGATAAAAAATAAAACACAATGCTTACTTGAAGTGTTAGTCCACACATAAACACAAGTGATGATTCTGTTCCCCATATGATGGAAAAAGAGATGAAAAAGGACTATAACATAATTATAATAAATATTCGTTATATTTTAGATATTGATGTTTTTATATGATCATGTTTTAAAAATATTTTAATGAGGTAGAGGAATAAACATAATCAAAACACTTAGTAAAGAGATATACCTCTTTTTTGGAAAACAACCTTCGGTTTACACCTTAATACTTTTAGAGTAGACATTAAATGAATTGTAGGTAGCATTAAGTAATTTTATAAAAATATCTAGGATGATATTGGTTGAACTACATGGCTCATGAATTGCGAGGAATATTGGAGGAGTGGTGTCCTCGTATAAGAGAGGAGAGGGGGCCATTCAAATTACCTATATTATTAAATCAGTATAAATTAATTTTATTGTTAATTTGCCACTAAATTTATATGTTTTGATTATATGGTAGCTTTAAGTTTAAATAATTCATACATATAATATTAATAAATTTTAAGTTGATGTTTTAACCCCATTATTCTAGTTTTAACATCTAGTTAACAGTTTTTATGTTTACCATAATAACATTATTTTAATTGTTTTGGTGTTAAGAATGCTAAAAAAAGAAAAGTGAACCAAAATAAATAATGGTTGATTTTATAGACCATATCCCAGTAACATGGAGAAATACTATCTCTTTATTTATTTTTAATTTTTAATAAAATATTATTTAACATAAAATACCATTAATGTCATTTTAAGGAGTATTATCATCGTTGATGTTAAAAAATATATCTAAAGTAATTTAGTACGATTATGAAATTTTAAAACATTTTTTATAAATTATATACATCTAAAAAATTCTTTTTACACCATAAAGCAACCACAAAATATTACATTGTATGGTTTTAAAATCATTTATATGAGTTTTTTACTACTTGCATAAACATTATGTCTGTGTTACGTAAACATTTCAGTTAATTCTTTCATCACTAAAAATTAAAATAAAATTATTAAAATAAAATAATTTATTAATATTATGAATAAACCCATATAAAAATTCATTACAAGTCTTTATTAGTTTGAAAAAATATTAATGATTCAAGAAACAAAAAAGTGACATTGTGGAATTATTTTTTATTTAAAATAATATAATGTTTTTTATCATGAAAAAATTGAAACAATGAAATTTTATCAAAGGTATGAATGATTTTTGTCAATGAAACTTATCCAATATATTAAAAAAAATATTTAGGATGATTTTAAATATTTTTCACATTTAATTTAACCATGGTTAATAAAATTTACATTTTTCTATGGTGAAAAATATTTACCATGTTTACTATTTATTATGATAAAAATTAAATTTGAACTATTTACCAAATAAGAAAATTTTGATTATTTATATGAGTTATTTTTTCAAATTTAGTCCCTATAAATGGTATATATTAATTTTAAAAAAATCAAAGAAATCACGATGAAAACTAGTGTTCCATAAAATGAATTATCAATTATAAAAATGTTTTTATATAAAAAGTTAGAATTATATAAATGAAAATGAATTTAAAAGGATTATGTTTAATAAAAAGGCACTAATTAAGTTATAAAAACAATATGAGAAAGATATTACTTTATAAATAATTGAATGAAAAATGTTTTTTTTGTAAAATCATTGTTTTCACTATCCATTAAAATACCAATTTTTTAGAAAAATCCCAAAAATTCATTATGATATAATTTTATTTAATGATTTTAAAAACTATACCCTTTTTTATAAATGATAATTTCTAAATTTGGAATAAATTTATAATTATATCCACTAATAAAAATAAATAAATATAAATTTTTAAGAAAATGAATATTTGAATCATAAAATGAATTAATTCCCATTTCATTCCTTATAAACTTAATTAAATGAATGCTAATAGATTTAATTGGATTTTTAATATTCATATTTCGTTATATTAATTTATCAGCGTTGATAAATTTAATATATTATGATAAAAAATACATTACCCAAATAAAAATAGTTCTATGAAAAATACCACTTTTACCTTCAAAACATTTTATCTTTAGTTTGAACCACTTGATAATAAATCTAAGATTCATTATTCATTATTTTAGGGAAAGCATTTCTATATATATTTCATTATTCCATAATTTTTATTGATACATACCAAACCAATGGATAGGTTATACCAGTTAATTTTAAATAATTATACTCTTATAGTATATTGTAGTTATTTTTAGCTTGATGTTATATATATATCATTATTATAAAATAAATTCTAAAATTTGGGGGTGTTACATGGAATTCCTTTCAGTCCATGCCATGCAAAATCTTGGGTGTCTGGTTCAGGGATTACCCGGGTTGGTCCACGACAATCAACCCTAAAAATAGAGGAGAGTGTATCGTTACTTGTTATATGCATACTAAACTACTAACCACCTCCATATATTGATATAATTACACAAGGCCCTTAATCATCCTCCTCTCATAACTAGCTTCATGAACTACATCACTCGTCCACTTCTTGTCCATGTATCATCCACTACACAACCATTCCTTAGAGAGTAAGGGATTTCAAATACAAAATCTTACTATAACTCAATCCCTCAGTGGTAATGAAAAGATATATCCCATTAAGATAAGTTATCTTATAAGTTCTTTTTATATGTCAATACCACAAAATCATAATCTAATAAGGTAATTTCACTATACCATTAAAGTAAAAACAACAATATAATTATAACAACCCATCAAAGGAAACCGTTTGACTCAACATATGACCTGATTTTATAGAATGTCTGAAGGTCATTACTAATCCCCACGAGTTGGAAACTAGTGAATGAGTATCTCAGGAATATATTTGTGAATTATTTGACCCAAAATTAGGATACATTATGACAGAATAAATAAATTCAAGATATAGAAGAAAAAATAAGAAAAAAATAAAAGCTAACTATAATTGATCATCTACAATAGAAAATAAATACATACTAAACTCCATGTGACTTCCCTAGTCCCCACCAAACTAATCTCCCCATAACAATGATGAAAAAACAATATCTAATTGAGAACCATAAAACATAAAAGATATAGTTCTGATTTAGATAGCCAAGCTTTCCAGAACAACCCATTGACACTATGGAATATGATTCATCAAGTAATTCAGAAATTCAAGTTTCTAAATAATATACTAGGATGGATTTCCAAATTTTAAATACAAGAAAAACAAAAAATTTCTACAATTTAAAAAAATCCAATTAAGTTCTATTTCCAAAACTGAACATGCGTGTTTTGAAAACTATGATAGTAGACTATGAAATGGTAGAACCATTCAAACACTTTTGAAATTTTTCAAAAAAACCCACTATTTAATTTAAATAGAAATGATAAGCATAAAACTTTTTTTTTTGAAGAAGACATTCTAAAACCAAATTTTTATGTCCACCACAAGAACTCATAGAATATCAATCATTTCAAAAAAAAAATCAAATATCTTTGAAAAGATATCCTTCCAAAGGAAATGAACCAACACAAACATATAGGTCAATGAAAAAGAATTAGACATAATGATTTAGAAATAATTTACCAAATAAGATCTAAGAAGGTTACATAACAATGAATGATTTAAAAATGAAACAAATAAGAATGATATCAAAATCCCCTCAATCACCTACTCACCGTTCAATAGATTGATTGAATGTGTCTAGGGATGTGACACAAATCCATAAGTAGTGATGAAAATAGCTGAATATGGGAATATTTTCCAATGAACCCACTATTGGCCTATGCTAAAATACATATATGAGTCACCCTACTATCCCATCCATGTATCACTGTGATGAAAAAACCCTACCCATACCATGTTCCTATCATGGATAATGGGTATCTAGTGGCATGTGATCTAACTGTACTAATAAATTAAGACGTAGACTTAGTACTCAGACCTCTATAACCAAATAAAAGTGAGGTATAGTAGATATAAGCCATTTTAAATCACTTATCATAACTAAAGATTAAATCCCCCCTAATAACTCATGAAAATTATCCCAATTCATTAGGGCGCACTAAAAACATTTCCATCCCATTACCACACAAAGGGAGACACACACATCACATGATAATCAATAACCCACATAAGGGGTAATCAATCTTGGTGAAGTTATGGGGTGTTTCTCAAAACCACTATTTTAAAACCAATTTTCTAACTAGGTAATTAACAACAAAACATGTCTTGATATTATATGATCTTTTAATATTTCATATAATATAACATAAAACATTTTAATATTTTACATAAAACACCCCAATTCATTAAAAAATGTAAAGCAACAATCTATTAAGTGGTTTCCTCTTAGAATTTCATTATAAGGAAAAAGGGGCTAACCATTTACATCCAACCATTTTAAATAATCTACAATGACATTTTCTTGAGTTGTGAATCACACACACATTTAAAATTATTATTTTAAATCTAATAAAGAACCCATTTTCCAAATCATTTTCTGCTCAACACCTCATTTTAAGAAAAAATTTCCTTCAAAACATAGATTTTCATTTATTTAAAACTTAATTCGGATCAAAATCCTACATCTTCATTTGAAAAAAAATTCATAGTCCATAAATTCATTCAAAAAAGTATTATCATAATTAAACATGTAAATTTAAACAAAAAATTGAAAAATCAATTATTCCAAGATGAAAAACCATGAAATGGTTTCAAACGTCAATGGAGATATCAGATATATTTAAAAATTCATAAAAAGATAATTTGGAATGTGTTAGGACATTCAAAATTAAAAAATGAAACAAATTTCATAGGAACACATACCTCAATGAGATGAAGACAAAGAAAAAACATCTCTAAATGTCTCCTGTGATGAAGAAAATTTTAAACATACATGCATATAAACTTTTAAATATATATTTATCCCTTTAAATAAGGAAGATATTCCTCTCCTCGTGAGGGAATATATACAACTAGGATATATAATATGTGTGTGATTACCAATGTAAATGTGTGTAATACACATGAAAGGAGCCACAATAAATTATAAATAACCAAAATGGGAATTAAAAGTCACTAGAATCCCCCAATTAATTTTTTTAAGAATAAATTATCAAAATAAATATATCATAAAGTGGTAGAAGGATAGATGAAGTAGACCGAAACACTTTGTCTTTGGTGAAGATGTCAAAGCAAATGCAACGATGACCCAAGGGACTCATCAAATTTACTAGGATGAAGAGAGAAATAAAAAATCAGGCCTCATAGAACCTAGGGGTTTGATCAAACAAGGAAGTTTGAAATAAGAGGTGGAAAATGACATAATAGGGAAAAGGGATGGATGTAGAGACCATACCTTGAGGTGTCGAAGAATAAACAGAATGGAACTCGGTGAAATCATCATGGATTTGGGAGATTTTTAGATGTGTAGAACACAAATGGAGGGATAGAGAGGGGTTGGTTGGACAATACTAAGGAGGAGGGAAAAAATAAACTATGAAACATGATAAATAAAAATGTCAGGGAAATAAAATAGAATTTTTCTTTTTTCTTTAAAGTGAAAGCTTAATTTTTTGTCCGCACGATTTTCCAAACCATTCAACAAATGTGGGGGATGTACTAGATAGATGAACACTACCCTGCATGGTTTCCCCAAAGAGGTCATATGGTTTTGAAAAAAAATCCACCTTACTATAGTCACATCCAAGATTCTGTATAGTGTTTGGGAATCATGGAACAATTTGATCGATAATGTTGAATTTATACTGAATGGATCTTTTGAAAATACAGAGCCAAACATACACTAGATGAATGATCCAGAAAACTCTGCACAAGTCATGCACCACACCACAACCCCTCCAGGGAACCTACTTGGGAATCACTTGGTTACTACTAACAATGTGATAAAATCATCGTCATACTAAAAAGGCCCCTAGAAACAATAATTTTTTTCCCACCTCGAAGTAAAACTATACTCCACTAATGTTAAGATAATATAAGACCAAATAAACAACACCATGTTGTTGGGGATATCACAAACCACCCACTGTTCCACTTTATTACCATAGAAATGATGCATCATATATAAAGAAAAAATAATAATAAAGATCCTAAAATACATAACCAAGAGAAACCCTTACACATATCAACCTTGAATCCCACACATAATATCCCCAAAAACTATAAAACCAATTGACCACATGGCTCCAAATATCTCCATGTACAACCAAAATGAGAATTTCAAGCTTGAATCCATATGAAACATGAGAAACATAACATAGTAATCCCACCATTTAGAGTTTATCTAACACTATCCCCCCCATTTATAGTCCCTTTAACAAAGTGATATTAAATATGAACTACCAAAAATCATTCCCAAACACTGGAGAAACAATGAGAGAAAATCCACTCTCAACAAAAATAACTCTCAAACATAAGAGTTTAAGAACAACCAAAAATATCCTCAAAAAGATGACATGACCTCTCAGTTCTAGTCATGACACACACAGATAATCGTGGGTCAAGAACTGGGTCACGTCGATTTGGTTCACCCTAAGTGGCCATAACAAAACACTAGTTAATATACAGAACTCAATAGGCATAACACCTTAGTTACCATATCATTCAACGAATGTATCTCTCATGTTCAAACAATGATATCCTCAATAGATCAATTAGAAAATAGGTTTAAACCACTAAAACCAAGAAAGGTTATCCCAAACAAATAGCCTTAATGAAAAAAAAAACTCACAACTGATACCCAAAATCTAGGAAACCATAAATCCAACAACATAGAATGACGAAAAAAACTAAAAAAACTAAAATTATAACCTCAAGAGGGGGGGGGGGTCAATATATAAGCACAAGAAAGAACATCGAGAACACCATACAAGGTTACCTAGAAGAACAATTCCACACGAAAACCATCATCAACCATAATAGCCAAAACTCTCAAATGAAGATCACTACCATCAAATTAATGAAATCACAAAGAAACACTAATGAAGTATCTACCAAGATGAACATCAAAGAAAAGAGAAGGTACCATGGATTCCCACCAAACTGTACTAAAATAAATAATCTATCAATCAAACCCTCTCACCCATAATGCTCCAGGTGTCCCATGGGAATCAATGATCACCCAGACCTCTTCCAACCACCTCAATACTTCCACTGGCACATGAATCCATACAAACATAATTTTATGCATCCCACAATAAAATCATATTATGGGTTGGCACTGGAATTAGAGAAACCCATATGACTATTCTTGGGGACACCAACAGCCCTAGAAATGGATATCACCAATCCTTACCTTGAAATGAAACAAAAATAATTCCTTCTCAGGAATGAAAAAAATAAACCAAAATCCAAAACAAAGTTCACATAAATACCTCAAATGAGGAATGAAAACACACCAAAATAAAATATCATTTAAATTATTCAATTTAACCATGTAAATTTTAAGGCACACTCCTCTAAGGTATTTCTAAAAAGTCAGACCTCACACATTAATAAAAAAACACCCATGGTGAATCCCACAATTCCAAACTTGGTGCACAAAAAATATACTTTCCAAATTCCACTAATTTTTGAAAACCAAGAACTCAATGAGTTCTGATGAAAACCATATTACCATTTTTAAAACACAATCCATAAGGGAAGGCTATAATTTTATAAATCATTTTTTGGAAAACCAATTGAAATCACTCATAATTTTTTTTATAAAATCTTATTTTAAAAAATTATTTTCCTAAATTCCATTTATTTATCCCAAAACCATGTTATAAAATAATGTCACAAATGATGAACTACACATTATTTTTAAAAGGCTCAAATAACCACATACATAATCGAATCAACACAAAAAGAAAATCACATCCAACTATTAGATATCACTTTAGATCATCTATATTTGAGAGGACTCCCAAAATAAGACAATAGGGGAGGAAACAATGGATTGTATTATTTAACCACATTGGTCAAGAAAAAAATCACCAACCACATAATGCACTATATTAAGGAAGCATACTCAACCACATAGGAAATTTATGGTTTCCCAAACCATGCTTGAAAACCACGTTGCTCAATTAGTACCTCATTTATTCCATGAAACCAAAAAGAGTCCCCTCAATATCACATTCAATCTCAAAGAGGATCAAAAAACATCAATAAAATCTAAAACAATAAAAAAAACAAGCTCAAATTCATAATTAGAGTCCCAAAATCCCCTAAAAGATTGAAAATCAGGATAAGAAATAGCTAGCTAGAATCTCCCCACCATCACTTCTCATGTTCTAAAAACTATATTATCCCTTCTACATAAACATTTTAAAATAACAAGGGTGATATAAGAGGCTTAATATCCTATAAATAAAATCCCAAACCTGGATCTAATACCATTTAGTATCAAACTAGATTAGGATTCCATAGGTACTGGAACCCGACCTAGTTTTCCATAATTACCAAAATGGAATACCCCATCCCCATAGGTTGGAAACTAGTGTCTTTTAATCTCATTAATTCCTTTTTGAACCATTTCACCCAAAATAGATGTAAGCGACAATAGAATAAATAAATAAAAGAGGTAAAATAAAATAAATTGGAATAATCGAATAAAATCTAACATGAAATGAATAACAAAAATATTTAAGAAAATCAAACTAAACTTTATATGAGTTGGTGTGTCACCACCACCCAACTGACCCCACAACCATAATGAACAAAAACGATCTAACATTGAACTTAATAGATGAAAATATATAATTGTGAGTGAAAAAACCAAGTGGGTCACCAAAACCCACTGAAATTTTGCAATATGTTTCATAAGTAAATTCATCAATAAAAGTTTTAAGATAAACTGAATTATAGGATTTAGTAATTTGACCAAAAATAAGAACCAAAAATTTCCATAATCTCATAAAAAAAGTTCTAATTTTTTCCAAAATTGAACCCAAAAATTTTGAAAAAAAATCCATTGGCCTAAGGAATTTTGAAAACGTACACACATAATTGAAATTTCTCAAAAGAAATTTTTTTTAATTTTTTTGGAAATGGTTACATTTATATCTTTTTCTCCTAATGAATCCATTTCCAAAAAACGATTTTGAAATTATCCACTAGAACTCTTAGAATGACCTTTCATTTAAAAATTCAATTCCAACATCATTGAAAACATATAATTCGAAAGGAAATTACCCAATACACTCACATAGGTGATGAAAAAAAACAAGACACAAAGAATAATAAGAAATATACTAAATGATATCAAATAATGTGTCATTACAATGAAATTAGGGTAAATAATACAATGAAAAAGGATATCGCACTCATTTTAATCACTCACTCACTGTACAACTGAATAGTTGAATGTGTCAAGGGATATAAAATTAATTAATTATTAATTCAATAAGGTTTTCATATGAATTTTACATACCTCGATGTTTTGAAAATCAAAAAAAAAAAACTTCTTAAGGAAAATTATTTTTCCCTAGGAATTTTTTTTTTAAAAAAAAAAATCTATAAGGAATGATTTACCAATACCTTGGTTTTAGATGATTTATTACAAGTCTTCTAAAAACCAATACTATGTTTTTTCTAATTAAAAAATTGTATCCTTATCAAAAACATTGGAATATCACGGTTCCATAAGCTACCAAGTCTTACTATTTTTAGACTCAGATTTCGTAGAAATTCAGTTTTTGAATTATCTAAAATTCAATCTTCAGATTCTCTAACCTTACTACTCCAAATTCACAAGAGTTAACACACTGAATTCTATGAAATTCAGACTCCCAATTCACTAGTATTCAATATCTGGATTCCACATAATTTAGACTTCAAATTCCATAGAATTCATACTCCAAAATATATATAATTCAGAATTCGAATTCCACATAATTCAGAATCAGAATTTATCAAAATTTAGACTTCTAATTACTCGTAATTCAGACTCTGAATTGTTCCGAATTAAAACTCCAAATTCCTCATAATTCAGACTCCGAATTCATTATAATTTAGAAATTTAAATCTATATAATTCAGACCCTGAATTCTTTGTAAAATAGAATCCATATATTCGTGTTTCTAGAAATCAATTGTTCATATAAATAACTTCTGAATTCTATTTTTCCCTCAATTTAATATATTCATATTTAGTTAATATACAACATTTTTTCTTACACATGTATTTTTAACTATAAAATCATGTCGTACAATTTTCTTCAATCAAACCGTTGGTTGAGTTACATGTGTACAGGTCCCTGAGAGATTTAAAGAAAAATATGACTATTAGAGGAGGGTGATGACCGTTGAAGTTTTTCCTATAAATAGGAGCTCATTTTAATGATCATAATATCCATATATCGATTGATTATATTAGATATTAAATGTTGTGATGTGATTTTTAGTGAGAGAAAGACTATTGTTCCTTGTGCATTTTTGGAACACTGTGTTCAACAGTGAACAACTTGTTCATCTTCCTTAGTGAGAATCAGATTGTTGCTGATTACAATCAAGGGATTCCAAGGATATGAAGAAAGAGGTGACAACATCCTTAATGTTTTAGTTCTTGCGGGGATAACATGATATACTCCAATAATCTTATCGAGTTTTTACCCTAGTGTGGGTAAGATAGGCTTTCATGAATGTATTAGTAATGGTCTTGTATCCAAGGGTGTTTGGTATCCTACTCTATTGGTTAAAATATTTCCTAGATTCTTACTCGATTGTTGTTTCATGTTATATTTCCTATGAATTTTGTTAATGAATGAACATATAACTTTCTTATAATTTCATGTAATTTTACTTACTCTGAAAAATAACATTCTATAAACATTAATGTAGAATCTTTTTCTAAGTAAACTATTCTTAATTTTCTTTTAGGTATTCATATTTCTAGACCCTAAACAACTTTTTTTTAGTTAAGAACAAAAGAGGGTTTGTGATTTTACCTTGTTTAACATTGTAAAAAATAAATATCCTTGTGGTAAAAAATGAACGTTTTTAAAAATACAATTCAACCCCTATTGTAATTTAGCATTTACATATACTATTTCGATCATACAATTGTTATCAGAGGAAGGAATATGAAATACTTAGACCCACATATAGTATTTCTTTATCAATATTTCATTGTTCTAATCTCGTCTTACTTAACATTTCTTTTTCATGTTTTTTCACAAATATTTTTATCTTTGTTTAAAAAATTTCACATTTAACAAGTCTTGGGGAAAAGTAGTTTCTTATATAATGGCATGTATGAATGCTTGTTCCATTTACTACCTTGATCCTTCAATACCACAATTTTTTTATGGCAATGATTATGAGTATTGGAGAGATAAATGAAGACCTTTTTTATTAACACTAGAGTAGATAACTTTTTCATAGTTACTGTAGAATACAAAATTCTAAACAAGGAAGTCAGAACATTCATGAACCAGGAAAAACAAGAATATCAACTAAAATACAAGGTACAAAATAAATTATTGTGTTTTATTTCCATGAATATATATAGTTAAATATATTCTTATCAAGCTTCCATCATTTTTTGGAAGAAACATGATGTTAAAAATTTTGGGACTTCTAATGTGATAGAAACTAGAAGAGCTAGGTTAAGAGATGAATACCATGGATTCTTATTTACTCAAGGAGAACCACATTGAAATTTATAACAAAGAGTTATGAACATTTCCAATAGTCTTCATTCTATAGGATAAAATGGTCTTGATGATGATGTTTTTGTGGATAATTTAATTGATGTCATACCAAATGAGTGGGAATCTAAAAGAAAAACAATCGATGAGAATAGAAAATTATTTAACATTACTCTTGATGAGTTATTTAGAACACTTATTTAGAAAGAAATAACAAAGAAAAAAGATATTGATTTTAAAAAATGTGAATGGAAATAGAATTATAGATTTCATTGTTACATCTAAAGCCAAGAATCCAAAAAGGTTAACTATATCCAAAAATAAGAATGTTGTTGTTATATCAGAATCAAGTGACAGTGAATAGTCTCAAAAGAAATTATCCAATCGTGCTCAAATGATGATGAATATTGTGGGAATGAGTGATTTTTCTAAAAAATATAAGAAAAATGATAGAATGTATAAGAAGGATTATAAACTAACCTGTTATGAATATAAAAGGGCCGGACATATCAGACATTATTGTACTATTCTTAAAAGAAATTACTGGAGGGAAAAGCATTTTGAAAGAACCAGAAATAAGTACTACAAATATAAGGATAATAAAGTTATAAAAGTAAATGAAACATGGTGTTATAGGGGTGGTGAATCATAAAATGATTCTTTAGAATATGAATCTTCTGGTCAGAAGAATATCAGTCTTATAGCAAGGGAACCTATTAAATATCATTTTCCTATGGCTAAGGTACAAAATTCTAAATCATTAACAAATATTTCTTTAAATTCAAATTTTTCAAATGAAGAATATTATGAATCTCTTAATGATGAATCTTCCTCATCAAAAGACAGTACCTCAACTCTATTTTAATAACTTTCTAAATTTTCTAAACATCTTGGGATTGAAAATTGTATGTTAAAAAATAATTCAGTGAAAGAAAATTGTAGAATTTCTGTTTTAACAAAATAATCATCATATCTTTCTAAAGATATCAGTAAAAAAACATTTTATTTTGAATATGTTTCTAAAAAATAGAAAAGAGTTAATTCTAGGAAGTATAAACATTCTAATTATATTGAATATATTATTCCTAAAAAGACAATTTTATAGGGTAATCATTGTTCTAAAGATAATGATTTTAAGGGGAAAAATGTACTCATCAGACTAAAATTAGAAATTTTATCCTTAATGAAACTTTTTTGAAATTTGACTTTAAGAAAGAAGGAATTTGATAAAATGTATTCACAACTTCATCCTCTAAGGAATTGTTCATTATTTTGGTTATAATAACTCAAAATCAGTTTTAAGTAATAATTATTTTGTTCCCAAATGTTCTCCCATTTTTAATAAATGTCAGTGTGGTGGAAATTTGTAAAGAAATTGTTCTTAAGTTAAACAAAATGGTTATGTTTTCATAAATATTGTTTTCCTTTGAAAAGGTGGATTCCGAAGATCTTATTTTTTAAAATTTATGGATACAAGAATGTTTGGATATCAAAAGCATAAATCTATTATTTTCTAGAAAATAATGAAACTACTAACAAGAATACACAGTACATGGATATTAGATATTCCCGAAACATGATTGATAACAAAAACTTCATTGAAAATATTATCAAGATGAAAGGAGAAATGTAACATTCAGTGATAATTCTCAGGGAGAAATTTTCTATATAGGTAACATTGTTCTTCTTGAAAGAACATTGATTTCAAATGTTTTATTTGTTAATGTTCATAAGAAAAATCTCATTAGCATTGTTACATTATATGATTATGGTTACATTGTGAATTTTAGGAATAATAAATGCTTAGTAAAAAATTACAAGAAATAGTTTATTCTTTCTTCCCATAGAAATGAGAATGTTTATACGATAATAATAGGTGACCTTAAGAGACAAGATCTACCTTTCCTTAGTGAAATGGTGATCAGTCTTGGTTATGTCATAGAAGGTTAGGACATTGTTACCATAGGAACCTATTAAATCACTCAAAGAAAAGACTTTTTTAGGATCTACCGAAGATAATATTTGATTCTTCAAAAGTTTGTGATACTTATTGATATGGAAAGAAACATAAATAATTTTTTAAATCAATCAGTGAAGTCTCAACTTATGATTCCTTACAACTAGTGCATATGGATATTTTTAGTCTAACCCAAACTATATCTATTGGAGGAAAATACTATGTACTTTTCTTAGTTGATGATTACACAAAATTTACATGGGTTTATTTTCTAAAAATGAAATTTAATGTTTTTTCTTATTTCAAAACATTTAGAGCCTAATTTCCAAATGAGAAAAACCTTCCATTGATTAATATTCATAGTGATCATGGAGGAGAATTTCAAAATTATGATTTTGAATATATTTTTTTAAGAAAGGAATTACTTGTAATTTCTATGCTCCAAGAACACTTCAACAGAATGGTGTTGTTGAAAAAATAAATCAAATTCTTCAAGAGATAACTCAAACTATGATGAGTGAATATTACATTAGAAATTATTTTTTTGCTATAGATGTTAGTACTGATTTTTATACTATAAATTTATGTTTAATCTGACCTTTTCCTAACAAAACACCTTAAGAATTGTAGAATGGTTGAAAACCTATACATTCTAACTTAAAATTAGTTGGATGCAAAGTATTCATTCTCAATACTAAAGATAATTTACATAAATTCAAACCCACATATAATGAAGTAATTTTTCTAGGATACTCCACCACTTTTAAGGCTTATGTAGTTTTTAATAAAAATTCTTTTAATATTGAAGAAACATTTTATGTTAAATTTGATTAATCCGCTCCATTTATTTTCAAACAACCACATCCTATATCCTTGGATGTGTTTACAAAAAATAGATTATCAACCTTCGATAAGAGATTATTCTAATAATGAATATTTTCAAGAAAATGTTTTTAACATATTTAGCCTAGAATATTTTCTACCTATATTGATGAACATTTTTTACAAAACCCAAATTTGTTGTTTCATAAGAATAATCCCAGTGATAGTATCATTGGTGATATGAATAAACCAATAATGACTAGAAGTTCCATAAGAAATGATGTAGAACATATTTTATTCCTTACCCAATTAGAACTGAAAATATCTAATGAATATTTAGGTTATAATGATCGGATTAATGCCAGGCTAGACGAGCTAAATGAATTTGAATGGAACAAATTCTGGACCTTTGTTGAAAGACCTATGAAACTTCTATAATTGGAGGAAAATGGGTCTTCAAAAATAAATGTGGTAAAAATTGAATCATATTAAGAAATAAAGTTAGATTATTTGCTAAAGGATATAATCAACAAGAAGTAAAAGGTTGTGAAGAAACTTATGCTCTATTACCTAGATATGAATCTATTGGCATTTTACATGCCTTTATAGCATTATTTAATTTCATGTTTTTCAAATGGATGTAAAGTGTTCTTTAATTAATGCATATGTTCAAGAGGAAGTTTATGTTGATAAAACTACTAGATTTGAAGTCACAAGACATCCAGAACAAGTTTTCAAACATACCAAAGCATTATATGGACTTAAATAGGACCCTAAAGCATGGTATGATAGAATTACAAACATTGTTGTTACAAAATAGGTATGTTAAGGGAACTTCTGATCCAACAATATAATAAATAAATATTTGAATTTTTTTTTTGATTTCTCAAATATATATTGATGACATTATATTCGAATCAACTCAACAATATTTAATTGATTCTTTTGTGAATCATTTGAAATATATATTTGAAAGGAGTATAATGGGTGAGTTAATATTTTTTTTTTCAATTTTAAAGTTTCTCAAAACTATAAAGAACATATATATATCAATATAAGTATATTAGATAACATCTTAGGAAGTACAGATATGAAAAAAAATAAAAGTATAATAACTCTAATTAGTACATCAAATACACATGATCTTATTGAATATAGGAAACGAGTAGATCAAAAATATTTTAGAGGATTTATAGAATGTTTATTATAATTAATAGCTAGTCATCCAGATGTAATGTTTTCTGTTTTCTTATGTGCAAGATATTAATTTAATCCAAATTAATCTCATTTAAAATTTGTGAAAATAATTTTTCCTTATTTAATGGGAACCATGGATTTAGTACATTTCTATTATTTTTTAAATTATTTTATTTTAATAAATATTTTCAAATGCTGATTTTGGTGGATGTAGAATGGATAAATAAAGTATGTTGGGAACTTATCATTTTTAATACATTCATTAGATTCTTAGTCATGCAAGAAAAAACACTCAGTTTTAATTTCTACTCTTGAAGATAAGAATATTTCAGTAAGAAGTTGTTGTGATCAAGTGTTGTGGAAGCAACAAGCACTCAAAGACTATGGCATGAGTTTTACCAAAACACATATTTTTTGTGATAATACTACTGTTATTGCCCTAATAAAAAAACCCTGCAGATCCCTCTCATGAAAAACACATAGATATTTTGCATCAATTTTTTATAGATCACACACTCAAAAGAGATATCATTTTTCAATTTATTGGAACACAAGATCAACTTACTGATATTTTTACAAAATCATTACCATCCATTAGATTTGAATAAATTTAACATAAGTTAGCAATGATAATAATAATTTAATCTTCCAATTTAATTTTTTTTCAAACATATATCCTCACATTAAGGATCTCCATTTCATAGGGGGAGTACAATTATTGTTTAACCAATTTTGGTTCCTTTTAAAAAATATATTTTCTATACCAAAAAAAATTCTTATATATTTTTTTCGGAACACAAATTTTTGGAACCGTAAAATTACTTTACTTAATAAAATTTTCTATTATGTAATATCCTTCATGGAGAGACATTTTTAGTACTGAATTGTTTTTAGCAATCCTGAAGGTACGTCTCTTTACTCAAATTTTCGTAATCGAATTTTTTACCTTTTTTATTTCTATTATATTTTAAAAATAATTTATTGGATTCACTTTCCTTAAATCCGATTTTTCCAAAAACCTAAAAAAATTGAAACATACAAAATCCTTCTTTTCAATGTATCTTAATCATTAGATTAGATCATGCATTATAAAACCATTGGATCAAATAGGGAATTAGAACCATTTCCTTGAATCCATACAAAGGCCCCTGATCTGAGTCCCACATCAGTTGTCAAGACTTTTTGTTCCAAAGTTCTGCTCCTCTTTAAAAAGGTTGTTCAGTTTTCTATGTTTTCGTACACTCAAAAGGTCACTAGATGCTTCCCCGCAAGAAAATATGGGTTCAAATAAGGAAATAAGGGATTGGAAAATCTACAAATAAATGTTGCTGGAACCAAAATTATTTGCTAAGTATAATTCCATCATTTAAAAAAATATCAAGCTGAATGGATGGAATAGTTTTTTCATTTCCAAGGGAAAGAGTCCGGATCCTGTTTATCCTGATGCACATATTGAATTCTATGATAGAGTATGTTTTTATGTATATGGTGTAAGGGAGTGGTTTTCATTAAAGATATATGGGAAAACATTTTCTCTATTATTAAATATAGCAGAAAATATTCATTTTATTCTATATAAAGGTAAGGCAATTTTCTGCTCTTACAAGTATCCAGATCAGTCAGGATGTTCTGAGAAGGAAAAAGAAATTTAGTGCCTTAGTGTAATGGGTGTAAAGTCACCTATGATCAACCACCATTTAGAAAATTTTAGGATGTCAGCCGTGTGGGTACAAGGTTTTATTATTCTATGAAAGGGAGATAAGGACTCCATAAAGAAAAGTGATATCTTTATATTGGATTGTCTGGTTAACTTAGGAAGGTAAACATGGGGATGCACATCCTTCTGACAATCTCCAACATAAATAATGGATCTCTGAAGTCTCAAATAATTATGTATCCAATGATCTTGTCAAACATCATACTACATTGTTTTTAATCCTATAAAATTTCATGCAGTTCTTTTAGCACCCCAAGCTTCTACAATATGTTTCCCTTTGAATAACGTAGTTGCTTGCATTATAAGAAACATGTAGTTTTAACACACCACGACCAATCAAAGTAGCCATTATGAATAGTAAAACCCACTTTTTCAAATTTTATAAATTTTATTTTTCAAACTGGACTTCATTTTTGGATTCATAATATCAAAATTATCATAGGGTGATTTATTGGTATTTTTCTGAAAAAATTAAATTTTTTATAAATAGTGAAAAACACTTCATTATTGTTTAAAAAAGTCTTCTTTATATAAATAATTAGTTAATTTATTTTAGGTCAAAATCGAAACATAACACCTACATATGTTCGATGTAATTCATTGGATTCATTTTATAATAATTTTAGATATATAAAATTTTATTGAACTTTTTACCGTCTTTTACCCCCCTTCTAGAAGCAATTACAAAATTGCATAAAAATTAATTTTTCCACTTCTGTTAGTTTAATTTCAAAAATCCTAGAGAAACGGTTAATATCAATAAATAAAATATTGTTGAATAAGATGAAAATAATTTTTGGTTAATAGTAACTTTTTACATTTTTTACCATAGTTAAAAGTTAATAAGGTAATTAATGGTGAAAATGATATTATAATTATCCTAACACATGAAATAATTCTATTGAATAAGTGTAATTCAACCAAAAACAACCTCAGGAATAAAATACTGTCCCCTCTGGTCCACTTGGATTAGATTAAGACATTTAATATTATTTTATTCAAAGAATAGTTAAATGTTTTAAATTCAATGTTTAATAACTAACCCATTTTTAATATAGGGTTATACAAAATATATATTCAGAAATAAATATTTATTAGAAAGATAAAATTATTTACTACATAATGGATTTTTTTATAAATTTTATACATTATATAATTTAATTTATTTATGACACAATGATGATGCAGTGATTACCTTATTAATGAAAGATTAAAATAATTGATATTATAAATATCCAAATAAATATAATTTGAGACTTTTGATGAATTCCAAAAAAATATTTTAGGTTAATATGACATGTTAGGGTTGATTAAATAATTTTTTTTCGAAGTAATCATGCTATTATGATTTTCACAAAAACCAAATACTAAATAGTGTCAAAAATGACATAATTGAGTTTTCAAAACAAATACTATATTATTAATTTTTATAATATTACTACAGATCTATGGTTCTGCCAAAGGACTTATATAATGTTATATATATTAATAATTAAACCCATGGGGTTTTATTGGATTTTTATAGTATGTTTATAAACCATATAATAAAAAATTACAAAGAGACATGGTAAATGTCAAACTATTTAACTAAGAGTTAAATCTAAAGGATAAGGTGAATATGGGGACCTAAACCAGTATAAAACATATTGTTTAAGAGGTTTTAGACCCATCCCCACCTTACCCTCGAAATAATTCAATTCAGGTCCATTAGAAACCTAAAATGATTTTATTATAAAACAATATTTCTTGCTTTTCCTAAAGTGACCCTCACCTCTCTTATAAAAGGGTAATTACCCTTATCTTAATTTTACACCTACACAACCATTTGGCACAGCCAGACCCTCCCAAAATATCCTACCAACCTTCCTCCATTCATCCTAGAGGCCTTCCACTAGTCAAAAATCCAACCAATGGATCCATTTTGATAAAATAAAAAGGAAGGACCTGAAGAAGTGGAAAATATTTCACCACCCTCTTCCATGTTCTTTTCTTCTTACACATCCTCTTTATTTGTTGTTTCCATTCTAAAATAATAACTCCAATATCTTCTATACACTGTGATGTTATTATAAAAATTTTACAACCATATTCATTATTCTATCCATCACATTAATGACAAAGTCACCGTACATGCGTACGTACGAATTACCGTCTCCACGTCGTGGTGTAGTTCGTTATTAAAACACTACATTATTTGGATGGGTATAATAATTAGTATAACTGATGTAAAAATTAAATATAAAATGTTAATGATTCAGTATATATAATTTACCATCCAATTACAAATGATTTCACAATTAATAAAATGATATTATCGCACGTGCGTACGTAAGGATTACCGTCTCCACAAATGCGATGAGATTCATTCCCCATCGTAATCATTAAAAAATAATTTTCAATTTATGATTAAAAATAATTTTGAAGAACTTAATATTATTATGGATATAAAGAAAATACATCCTATCCATAACAAACACGGCTTACATAACCAACCATATAAAGGAAAATGAATCAGTTGACACCTGAAACGATGATATTAATGAAATATTAATAACAAAACACTATTAGAGGATTATATATGATATCATATTTATGTATATAGTTCTTGAATAATTTAATAACAAATTTTTAACTATTATACATGGTGTTAACAAACCATCGAATAAGGAAAAGTACAAGGTAAGGTTTAATTTCACAATATCTTTATTATATGGGGTTGTTTTTACGTAAGTATCTACTCGGACCTCTTTATCATCCACATCCATGTTTCTTAATAAATGTATTTCAAAACAATTTTACTATTTAATTCTCACGACCTGCCTTCACCAAAAGGAGGGAAAGGTCAACATATTGCCAAGCCCTTCCTTCTTTAAGTTCAAGGAAAAATAATGACCCCCGAAACCCACCTTCAATAGGTCCCGAAGTGGCGACTAGCACCAAGGGTATAAAATCACACACTAAATGGAAGGAATTACCCTTTTTCTTTTAATAGGATCAGGATATAAGATAGTAAATCCCACAACACCAAAACTAAAAGTGAAAATATGACTGAAAATAAACCATTCTCATATGCATGTTCAATGGTAAAGATACAAGTCACAAAACTGCAAAGGTAAAAAGATACCTAGAAAAAGGAAAACAAAAACAGAAACTACCCCAAAGTTCCAAGCTAATATGGTCCTGTGTGATACCTGGAGTTTTCTTGGAAACCTGAAAGCAGTTTTATATACGTAGGGTGAGCATACAAGTATACTCAGTAGGGAAAAACCAAAAGACTCTCATGCACAAGTGGGGAGGCATACTAATGCCCTGTGAGAAAAGAGATAACCAAACACCCAACAAAGAAACTAATAACCCAAGCCTCACCAAGGCACACTCCCCAAATAACAAAAGTAAAGTAATGTATAATAATAGCACATCGATGTTTGGGTACCCCACGCCACTTTCCCACAGGTTATTGAAGACATCCTATGCATCGAACCAATCCCGCCATTCTCACCGTAGTCCCACTGCCACACCCCTACCCGCACACACCTGGTCCATATCCTCACGCAGTCCCACTACCAAACCTCGCCTGCACACACCTGGTCCACAACCGCACGTCCCACCCATAGACACTTGGGCCACAACCACCACACGTAACCATACCCGCAAACACCTGGGCCAAACCAACCACTGTCATGCCCGAAGGCACCTAGGCCTCATCCCAAAGATAATTGGGAAACAACCTGCCCACACACACTCGTTCCAACCACCAGACTACCCTGCCCGAAGATTCTTGGGCCAATAATGGACTTCAGGCCATCACAGCCTGCACGAGGGTACTTGGGCTCTCCGGGAAAGGGAGAAGAAATGATATAATAACTAGCCACTAGTAGAAGTGTTAGAAAAAACACCCTCCCCCATGAAATGGGGGTGTTTGGCACTAATTGCTCAACTTGGGTGGGGCACGAATAAGAAGCACAAAAACTACAAGTATATTTATAGGTAATAAGCACTCACCCAATCTATGTTTTTATTCAGCCATCCTAAAGAACACAATCAACACCCATTCCCTAGTCACAACTCAAACCAAACCAAAACCATTGTCCCATCCTCGTTTTCATGTACAATAATAATGTTTAAATAATTTTCTGCACCAACTTTGGGCAACTAGAAAGCGAGTACAGTCAAACATAAACTTAAAAATTAACACCTGGTTCTCTTTTAAATTCACAACCACAAAAAGCGTTATGTGAGATCCCTCAAATTACTGGAACCAATTAAAACCCCAAGATACTACCCCATGTTCCCAAAACCCAGGAACCAATGGTTTCTCAACAACAGAGGATTCCACCCTAATTCATGATATAAGAAAAGTAACCACACGGCCTCAAATTAACAAACAATGAAACTATAACAACAGGGGATTTCATCCCCACCCACATCATCCAGTAATCAGCCCGTGAATGAAAAAAAAACCAAAAAACCACCACCAATACAAAGCAGGCCCATGCCGGTATTTTCAAATTTAAAAGATTTAACACACTCCATGATTCCAGTTCTATTGTACCTTTACCGGGGTTATCACAGAAAAGGATTGATCCTGGTGCTTTCAATTTATTCGCCGAATATACATAATTAACCAATTCCATTTACATGAAAAACACAAGATGTAAGGGTTTATTAGGGCACAAAAAAAGACCATCAACGACCATGATTTTTAGTAGGTGTAAGCCCGCAGAAAACATAAATCATTAATCATGAAAGAGAAAAACAGAGAAGCGGTCACACCCTTCCCCTTCATTATTAGAATACATTTATTATCTTCATTAAGGTTTGGTTCATCCAATTCTAAAAAAGCAATAGCGTACCCACCCCGCAAGATACATAGAAAGGAGAGACGAAGGTGAAACCCTACCTGATTGATCGACGATCGAAGCTTCTATTCACGCATGAGGAACAACGGATGCACAAATTGTAGGGGTGTAACCTCGGGAACTGAAGGACGAGCAGACGAATCGATCGTAGGGTGATAGAGAAAAAGAAACCCAGGAAAAACCCTTTAGTTTATAAGGGTTGGGGACGGTTGAGATACTAAGATAAGAAAATGAAACTTTGGAAGCAGCAGGGTCGTGGGTTGACCACGTGGCCCCACACGTTATTAAAGGGTCCCCGCTTTAGGGGCGGTTTAAACCGACGCACACAAGGTACCTCATCAAACGCTTAATTAAACACCATTTATGGGCGTTACTGGGCTTTAAAACAAGCTTAAAGGGTTCAAAATATGGTTTAAAACCCAATTTGAAAAAAAAATGAGGTGCTAAGGGAAAATACGAAGAGCCACCGGTAGCCGAGAGCTACCGGTGGGTGATAGCCACCTGTAGCCGATCTATCGGTAGGCTGCAGCCACCGGTAGATGACAGCTACCAGTAGCCGAGCTACCGATAGGCTGAGATACCGGTAGTCCAACTACCGTTAGGCTAAGGCTACCGGTAGGCCTACCATTATGGCCAAAACATCACCGAGAAGCCTTGATAACTTTTCCAGACTACCCAGAACACCCAAAATCAGATTTTTACAAGTAATGGACCCCCAAAAACCTGGGCCATTACATCAGATACCTCTCAAACTATTCTCTCCCTCGAGAATCAAAGTCACAAGAAGGAAAGAGAGGGTCTGAACAACCACCTCAAAAGATACCTCTCAAGAGTGAACCTCATTGTTAAATAAAAACACCTCCCTCTCAAGAACCAAGCAACATACCATGTCAAACTGCCCAGTCATGTCGGTTGGGGAGTCTCTTCCCCCATTTCAAGATACTATCCTCTTTGGGATGCACTGACTTTCCCTCACAGGTTTAATCACATCCACTTTAATGTGTCTTGATTGGGGGTCGGGTCCTCCCTTCCCCATAGCCCAGACTTTTCACACACATTTAGAGGAAAGAAAAACCACATATCTCATAGCCAACAAGGTAAAATGCTCCACCACAAGTATAAATAGAGTAGTTCAAAACTCAAAACAGCTCGGGGTACTGGGCACACATATGTGCCTCCCACTCCCACGTACTCTCCTCAAGCCCACCATGTCTTCATAACACACGAACCAAGGGAATGTTTCTCCCACGAAGCACCTTCTCCTCACGATCCTCGACCATCACTGGTCTTTACAGAAAGGTCACATCGTCATCGATGTCTAGCTCTCCCCAGTCGAGGACATGTGAATCGTCGTGAAGATATCGACGGAGCTGGGAAATGTGGAAGACGTCATGTATCCTCAGTAGCGGCTGTGGTAACGCTAGCTGATAAGCCACTTCGCCGACCCGCCGCAACACTTTGAAGGGTCCGATGAACCTGGGAGAAATATTAATCCCCTTACCGAACTTTTGTTGTCCATGCAGAGGGGATACCTTCAAGAACACATGGTCTCCAACCTCAAACTACAAGGTCCTTCCCCTGGTATTAGCATAAGACTTTTGTCGGTCCTGGGCCACCTTTATCCTTTCCCATATAAGATAGACCTTCTTTGTCGTGCTCTGCACCACCTCCAGGCCAAGGATGCCTGCCTCTCTGACTTCAGTCCAACACACAGGTGAGTGGCATGGCCTCCCGTACAAGACTTGAAACGAGGCCATACCAATGGAAGAGTTGTAGCTATTATTGTAGGCCAACTATACCAAAGGCAAGTGTCGCACCCATGATCCTCCTGAGTGCAGAACACATGCCCATTGCATATCCTCCAAGGTCTGGATGGTGCGCTCTTTCTGTCCATCTTTCTAGGGATGGAAATCAGTGCTTAGACGTAGCTGGGTGCCAAAAGCATGCTACAATTTTCTCATGACCTGTGAGGTAAACCGTGCATCCATATCCGAGACTATGGACCTCGTAACTCCATGCAACTGCACCACCTCATCCACGTACCTTTTTTCCAAAGAATCCACCACTCTTGGCTCCTTAATCGCTAGAAAGTGAGCCAATTTAGTCAACCAGTTCACTACTACCCAGACGGCATCGTATCCCCCTTGATCCTTGGGTAGTACCGTGACCAAATCCATCGCGATGTCCTCCCACTTCAACTCGGGGGCATCCAGAGACTACAATAGACCACCTGGAAAACGGTGTTCAGCCTTCACTTGCTGACACACTAGGCACTTGGACACAATCTCTGCCGCTGCTCACTTTACTCCGGGCCACCAAAACTGTCTCTTCCGACCCTAGTATACCTTGGAAACTCCTGGGTGCACTGCTAGGGGTGATTTGTAGAACTCACTAATAATCTTTCCACACATAGCCTCTAGAACAAACAACTTTCCTTGGAAAAGTATACGGTTCTGACCATCCTCCGTCCACCCTTCCGGAGCATTGCTCTGGTCAACTCGGTCACGCATCACTTCGCACTCTGGGTCTCCCCACTGAGACTCCTCCACTTGCTTCAACAGAGAAGAATGCACTGTCATCTGATACAGGCAACCTCTACTGCCATCTGTCCTCGCATCTAGGTGCCAGACAGCCAACTCCTCCATTGCCATCCAGGCATCTGCCGACTCTCGGACCACATCCTTCTGCGACCTCCTGCTCAAAGCATCAACCACTACATTCCCCTTCCCTGAAGTGTAGGAAATCTCGAAGTTGTAATCCTGAAGGAACTCCATCCACCTTCGCTTCCGCATGTTTAGGTCCCGCTGGGAGAATATATACCTCAAACTTTTGTGATCTGTGAAGACCACAAAGCTTTCTCCGATGAGGTAATTCCGCCATAACATTAGCAATAAAAAGGACCACTGCAAGCTCTAGGTCATGGGTGGAATAATTATGCTCATGAGGGCGTAGCTGAATAGACCCATAAGAGATCACCCCTTGTTGCTGCATCAACACACATCTGAGGCCTTGCCCTGAAGCATCACAGAACACCTCATACGCCGCCCCTTCTTCTGGTAGTCTCAGCACTGAGGTGCTAACCAACTTCTCCTTTAGATAACTGAAGGATATCTCGCACTGATCACTCCACACGATAACCTAGTCCTTCTTGGTCAAGGCTGTCAAAGGGGCTGCAACTCAGGAGAAGTTGGGTATGAACCTCTGATAGTAACTCACCAGCCCGAGGAAACTACGAACCTATGCCACATTCTTGGGTGCTTCCCAAGAAACTACTTCCTCAACCTTTGATGGGCCCACCGCTACCCCCTACTCGGACACTACGTGCCCAAGGAAGTGCACTTCGCACGTCTAGAACTTGCATTTTGATAACTTCCCATAGAGCTGGTGCTGTTGGAGGACCTCAAAAACCTTCCTCAAGTGCTCCGCGCAGTCCTCCTCTGATCTTGAATAGATCAGGATGTCATCGATGAAAACAACTACGAACCGATCCAGGTAATCCGAGAAGACGGATTTCATAAGCCCCATGAACACATCTGGGGCGTTCATAACACAGAAAGGCATGACAACAAACTCGAAGTGTCTATATCTGCACCTGAAGGTCGTCTTCGGGATGTCTCCCTCATTCACCCTCAACTGGTGATACCCAGACTGCAGGTCGATCTTCGAGAACCATCCTGCCCCTTTCAGCTGGTGAAAAAGATCGTCTATCCTCAGAAGAGGGTAGAAATTCTTGATCATCACCTGATTCAGCCTCCTATAGTCTATGCACAACCTGAGACCACCATCGGCCTTCTTTGCGAACGATACTGGAGCACCCCATGGTGACGCACATGGACGAACATAACCCCTCTTCATCAGATCGTCAATCTGAATCCGCAACTCTCGTAGCACCGAAGGCGCCATCCGGTAAGGAGCCATCGAAATCGGACGATCACCAGGATGAAAGTCTATCCCAAACTCGATGTCACGTCGAGGGAGTAGAGTCGTTACCTCATCAGGAAAGACGCCCATAAACTCGCTGACGATTCCTGGCACCTCTACCATCTCATCATCTACTGACTCTACTGACAGCTCAGCTAATAAGGAGAGGAGGGGTTCCTCTCACCTGCTTCCCTTTTGACTGCTCCGCTCGCCGGTGAAAGTAACACGCCGGCCGCCGAAGTCTGAGGACACAACCCTTACTCAGAAGCAGTCGATGATGGCACACACAGAGAACAGCCAGTCAATGCCTAGGATGACATCGTATGGTTGTATCTTTAGCAGTAATAGATCCCTGACTGACTGATGTGGCCCTATCATGAGTCTGCATCCTCGAAAAACATATAACTAGTCGTTCTGACCTCCGACTGGGGTGCTCAGCACTAGGGGCACTAGGATTCACTCAGCGTCTAGTCCTAGAGTACGGGCTAGACTGGGTGCAACAAAGGAGTGTGAAGCCCCGGTATCAAACAAGGCATAAACAAGGGTACTAAACAAACTGATCGTACCTCGGTCAACCTCTGGTCCCGCTGGAACTACTGCCTCTGCGGTGTGCAACTATCCACGCCTAGCTCCTCTTCCCATCGTCTTTCGGCCACCTCCTCTCAATCATCCCTCTACCGATCGACCAAGTCAACCTCATGGGCCTCGATCGCCTGTACAACTCATGGTCGTCTCCCGGGTGCTATAGCTGGAATGTAAACAAGGAATTCCTAAGCCCAAGTAGTGCAGAATATTTTTTCTTAAAAATTCTTAACTTCTTATTGATTTCAATACCCAAAACACCCATGAAACACAAGAAAACAAGTCATTATGATGGATGTACCTTTCCTAGGGTCTCTACCCTACCATCAGTATGGCCTCACTTGGTTGTTCGGTAGGTCCATAGTCCTTGCATCAGATCATGGGGGGCCCTAATATCCCGTGTCCTAGCTGGTCTTCCCTGGCCTAATTCACGCACCACAGTCACCCAACATTGTTGCCGTACCATACCATGCAATCCTCACTGTTCCTAACTCCAAACTCCATCCTCTCTCTCAACCATCAGCTCTGCCATTCTGCACGACCCGCCTTCACCAAAAGGAGGGAAAGGGTAGCATATTCCCATTCCCTTCCTTCTTTATGTTGAAGGAGAGATAATGACCCCCGGAAACCGCCTTCAATAGGTCCCGAAGTAGCAACTAGCACCAAGGGTATAAAATCACACACTAAATTAAAGTAATTACCCTTTTTCTTTTAATAAGATCGGGAGATAAGATAGTAAATCCCACAACACCAAAACTATAAGTGAAAATACAACTGAAAATAAACCATTCTCACATGCATGTTTTAAGGTAAAGATACAAGTCACAAAAATACAAAGGTAATAAGATACTCTGAAAAAGGAAAACAACAACAGCAACTGCCCCAAAGGTCCAAGATATTATTGTCTCGCGCGATCCCTGAAGTCCTCCTGGAAACCTGAAAGCATTTTTATATACGTAGGTTGAGTATACACGTATACTCAGTAGGGAAAAACCAAAGACTCTCGTGCACAAGTGGGGAGGCATACTAATGCCCTGTGAAAAAATAGATAACCAAACACCCAACAAGGAAACTAACCACCCAAGCCTCACCAAGGCACACTCCAAAAATAACGCAAGTCAAGTAATGTATAATAAAATCACATCGGTGTTTGGGTACCCTGCACCACTTTCCCCCTGGTTATTGAAGACATCCTACGCATCGAACCAATCCCGCCATTCTCACTGCAGTCCCACTGACACACCCGACTCGGACACACCTGGGCCATATCCTCATGTAGTTCCACTGCCAAACCTCTCCCGCACACACCTCAGCCACAACCGCACATACTTCCCACAAACACCTGGGCCACAACCCCCACATGTAACCATACCCGCAAACACTTGGGCCAAACCAACCACTGCCACGCTCGAAGACACCTGGGCCTCATCCCGAAGATACTTTGGAAACAACCTGACCGCACACACCTGGGCCAACCACCACACTACCCTGCCCAAAGATTCTTGGGCCAATAATGGACTTCAGGCCTTCACAGCCTGCCCGAGGGTACTTGGGATATCCAGGAAAGGGAGCAGAAAAGAGCTAATAACCATCCACTAGTAGAAGTGTTTGGAAAAACACCATCCCCCATGAAATGGGGGTGTTCGGCACTAAGTGATCAACTTGGGTTGGGCACGAATAAGAAACACAAAAACTACAAGTATATGTATAGGTAACAAGCACACACCCAATCTAGGTTTTTCTTCAGCCAGCCTAAAGAACACAATCAGCACCCATGCCCAAGTCACAACTCATACCAAACCGAAACCATTGTCCCATCCTCATTTTCATGTTCCGTAATAATGTTTAAATAAGTTTCTGCACCTACTTGGGAAACTAGCAAGCGAGCACAGTCAAACATCAACTTAAACATTCACACCTGGTTCTCTTGTAAAGTCACAACCACAAAAAGGGATATTTTAGATCCCTCAAAGTACTAGAACCAAGGAAACCCCCAAGATACTACCCCATGTTCCCAAAACCCAGGATCCAACAGTTTCTCAACAACAGAGGATTCCACCCCAATTTGTGATATAAGCAATGTAACCACACGGCCTCAAATTCACAACCAGCGAAACCATAACAACAGTGAATCCCATCCCCACCCACATCACCCAGAAATTGGCCTGTGAATGAAAAAAAAACCAAACCACCACCACCAAAACAAAGCAGGCCAATGCCGGTATTTTCAGAGTTAAAAGATTTAACACACTCCATGATTCTAATTCCAATGTACCTTAACCAGGGTTATCATAGAAAAGGATTGATCATGGTGCTTTCAATTTATTAGCCAAATATACACAATTAACCAATTTGTTTTACACGACCAACACAAGATGTAAGGGTTTATTAGGGCATAGAGAAAGACCACAAACGACCATGATTTTAAGTAGCGTAAGCCCACACAAAACATAAATCATTAATCATAAAAGAGAAATGAAGAGCACTGTTCACACCTTTCCCCTTCATTATTAGAATCCATTTATTATCTTCATTAAGGTTTGGTTCATCCAATTATACAGAAGAAATAGCATACCCTCCCCGCAAGATATATAGAAAATAGAGATGAAGGTGAAACCATAACTGATAGATCGATGATTGAAGCTTCTCTTCACGCGCGAGGAACATCGTATGCGCAAATTAGAGGGGTGTATCCTCTAGAACTCAAGGACGAGAAGACGAATCAATCGTAGGCTGATCAAGAAAATGAAACCCAGGAAGAACCCTTTAGTTTATATGGGTCGGGGACGGTTGAGATACTCAGATAATAATGTGAAACAGTGAAAGGAGCAGGGTCGTGGGTTGACCACGTGGCCCCACTCGTCATTAAAGGGTCCCCGCTTTAGGGGCGGGTTAAACTGACACACACATGGTACCTCATCAAATTCTTAATTAAACGCCATTTATAGGAATTACTGGGCTTTAAAAAAAGATTAAAGGGATCAAAATAGGGTTTAAAACACAATTTTTGAAAAAAGGAGGTGCTACTGGAAAACCCGAAGAGCCATCGGTAGCCGAGGGCTACCAATGGGTGACAACGACCGGTAGCCGAGCTACCGGTCGTCTGCAGCAACTGGTAGACCGAGCTACCAGTAGGCCAAGCTACCGGTAGGTGATGGCTACCGGTAGACCGAGCTACCGGTAGGCTCCGGCTACCGGTAGGCCGAGCTACCAGTAGGACGAGCTACCAGTTTTCCTACTACCGGTAGGCTAAGGCTACCGGTAGGCCTACCATTAGGGCCAAAACATCACCGAGAAGCCTTGATAACATTCCTAGACTACCTAGAACACCCAACATCAGATTTTTACATGCAATGGACCCCCAAAAACCCGGGCTATTACATTACTAGACTATGGGTTAAAGTCATTTATACCCTTGTATGACTTTTTATAAATTTTTTTGAAAGGAATATTTCTGTCGTTTTCCAAACAAGGTAATTTATGACCTTTTTGACAAAATTAAGGTAAGAATGTCTTTTTTTATCTTATATGATGGGTGTGGCTATTATCCTCCATTACCTCATCTTCGAAGTATCCCATACAAGGTTATGAGAATATTTTCAAAATAAATGTTTTCTTTTATAAAAATGTGACTTTTAAATGATTTCAAAAATATAAAGGGGTATTTACTTCAAATAGTTTTTATTTTATCTATGTCAATATCCTTTGATGTATTTTAACCTTGTTTGAAGTTGATTTATTATGATACAAATATTCCATATTTTATTAATGGTTTTGTGATATGTTTGACTGTAGATGTGTTATTTTTAAACCATTCATGGTTTATAGATAAAGTATTGACATTTCGTATGCTAGTTTTAATATTTATTTTTAAATTATGTTTAAAAATTTTCATCTAAGGAATGAATTGAATTTAGTATGTGATGGGTGGAGCCCGCTATAGCTCCTTGATGCATCAGTAGGTCTCATGAGACAAACTAGTATCTTGGAAAAAGGATTGATAAAAATTTATTTGTAGTCCTGGCACAAGGCCCTGACTATGTGGTTAAAATGTCTGGGATTATGCATTCCATCATTACGAATGATTCTAGGAATATTGAATTGTATTATTCAACTAGTAGAATATCCATGTTAATAAGTAAATGAAATTATTTGATTTTATCTTTTCCATATTATGCAGAAGTTTAAGTTTAAAAGGCTTTTGTTTTAGTCTTATACATTTCCTTAAATGATTGTGCTTATTTATGAATGTTTTCCTCTATATTGATATCTTTACATAGAATATGAGCACACTCTTTTATATGTTTTATTTTTACTAGGATGTGAAGAAGTGTTTTATGGTTGACCGGTAGGGATAGGATAAGGATATAAGTGTGTTCAAAATGGGACAAAATGTTGTTGACATTTTTATTTCATGACGTAATGTAAAACTTATGAATGTATCTAGTACTTACATGGATACTAAACTGATCGGTCTTTTGGGACATGATTCCTTGTATCATGAAAATGTTATGTAATAATACACAAACTCTGGGTAACTTGGGTTTGGGCATTTGAGTTGGTATCAGAGAATGTTTAGTACAAACCATGGAAGCTATAATTTGAAAAACTCTGATTAGAGAACACTACCCTAAGATAGACTTTGAGGATTAGTATAGAATAACTTACTAGATTTTTTGTACTATATAGATTTTTTGATTTTTCAAAGAAATAAATCCTTGTATGGATACGATATGGTTGAGGAGGCTCTGGCACAAATGTACCTAGGGGTAAAACTTGAAAACACCGCTTTGAGCTAGACTCGAATGATAACTAGTGCATGAAAACATGCCTTTCTGCACTCTTGTTTACGAAACTCCTGGGGGATATGCTTAGGATAATTCGCATTATCATTAAAAACTATTATAAAGGGTTTATGAGTATATAATTTCTCAATGAAAACATTTTTATGATTGTGGAATATATACATAAATTGTTCAATTTATTTTAACTTTTTTACAAGTTTGGAATTATAAATTGTGATTCCTAAACTAATCTAGTGTATTCCATTGTTTAGAAATGACACCTAGTAGGAGGAATGGAAACCGTATCAACGCACATAATCCATGTATGGATTTACCTCCTACTTAAGATAATTATAGAAGAGCTGGTGAAGAAACTGGTGCTAATAAGCTTATCACCATACTGGGACCGCTCACTTAGGTTATGAATAATAACATTACCCGTATGGATCACCCTGATAAACAATGTGGGGGATCAATGTTAGACCGCTTCATGAGGCAACAACCACCATTATTCAATGGGAGTACAAATACATTAGTAGCTGAGCAGTGGATAAATTCCTTAAATAAAATATTTCATGCTTTGGGGAGTAGTGAAAGGAAAAAAGTTTTCATGGTTGTTTATCCCCTCAGGGGAGATACAGATCAATGGTTATAATTAATCCAAAACACAAAGGAAGATGAAGAAGTATCAAACATGGAATGGAGGACGTTTAAATATATTTTCATAGAAAAATACTTTCCTCGTGACCATCAAGCAGATATGGAATGAAAATTTCTGAGTCTGAGGTAGAAGGAGGATGAGAATGTTGCAATGTATGTAGCTAACATTACAAGGTTATCAAGGCATGCAATAGATTATATACATTACCCAATCAGAAATATTGATCGATTCGTTGATGGGTTAAAACCTTTTCTCAATCGAGCATTAGTCTCACTATCCTTCTCATCGTATGAATATATTGTATAATGCTCTATCAATAATTAAAAGTAATTCTCTATGTCTTATGAAATGGACAGCCTAAGAAAAATAGATATTCTAAACACTCTAGAAATGTAAATAAGGGGAAGAAGGGAAAATTTGGATATCCATCCTATGGTAAATGTGGGAATAAATACCCTGGTACTTTCCTGTATAGAATGAGAGTTTGTTACAAGTGTTGTGAAAAAGGCAACCAAGATTGTGATTGCAAGGGGAAGAAAGTGGTTGTCAATGTGTAATGATACAATTGTAGAGAAAATGGAAATTTTGAAAATGAATTTCCTAAGCACCAAGGTAACTTACCTCAAAAAAGGCCAAGGGAGCAAGGACAAGCTTATGCGATCACTACTGGTGAGATTGAAGCTCCGAAATACATTTTTGTAGGTAATTTAATGGTTTCTCCATGTTTATCCAATGCTTTATTCGATTCTGGATCATCACATTTTTTCATATATTGCCAATTTTCTATGAAAATTTGATATTTTCAATTTGACCTAACAAGGGAGTTGTCAGTCAAAACACCTAGGGGAATTATCATCACAACAATGTTTTGTGAATCAGTTCCCATTAGGGAATATAAATGTTTTTTATCTACTTATCTCATCATCATAACCTTGATTGAATTTGATATAATCCTCAGAATAGATAGGATTTCAGACCATGATGCGAAAATTTATTGTAAGAAGAAGGATGTTACAATTTTTGATAATGATAAGGAGTGCCTTATCTTTAGAGCAGAAACGTCCCCACCTGATTTCTATCTAGATCCTCCCACAGTAGCTAAAAAAAATTCAATTACTGGGGAGGATGCGAATGAAATAACTATGGCTGAGGAAAATAATGTTCGAATAAAGTATGTACCTATTGTGCAAGAATATGTTGTTGTCTTTCTAGAGGATTTACGTGGACATCCTACAATATGAGAAATTGAGTTTTACACTAATTTAATTCTTGGTTTAAGGCCCATATCAAAGAAACATTATTGAATGGACACTATGGAATTTGTGGAACTAAAGAAACAACTAGAGGAATTGAGTAATAAGGGATTTGGTCACCCTAGTGTTTCTCTATGGGGAGACCCTATCCTTTTTGTTAAGAAGAATGATGGATATATGAGGTTGTGCATTGACTACAGGGAGATCAATGCTATAACAATAATGAAAAATATCCCCTACCTCGCATTGATGGTTTATTTGATTAACTTCATGGAGCTCAATATTTTTCAACGATTAAATTTCAATCTGGATACCATCAATTGTGTGTGAATAAGGAAGACATTACGAAGACAGCATTTCGAACCAGATACTAGAATTAAGAGTTTACAGTAATGCCTTTTGGATTGACTAATGCACCATATGTCTTAATGGATCTAATGAATAGCATTTTTAAGAATATCTTGATGAATTTTTATTGGTATTTATTGATGATATTTTGGTATACACAAAAAGTTATTAAGATCATGAAAATCACTTTTTCATTATTCTAAAGACTCTTAGAAGAAATGAATTATATGGGAATTTTTTCAAGTGTAAATTATGGCATCAAGAAATTTCTTTTCTTGGCCATATTATTTCTGAGGATGGAATATCTATGGATCATTCTAAAAAAGAGAAATACAAGAATGTCCAGCACCGATGAGTATAACCGAGGTACATATTTTTATTGGTTTAACATGTTATTATCAATGTTTCGTCTTGAATATGGCCCAGTTGGCTAACCCATTAAGAAAGATCACACGTAAGGGGGTTCAATTTTTTTGGACAAAAGAGTTTGAAGAATGTTTCAAAGAAATGAAGAGAGGATTATTCAATTCTTCTATATTGACTGTACCATCAGCGAATGATGGGTTTTTAATTTATAGTGATTCTTCAAAGAAAGGACTTGGTTGTGTCTTTATAAATAATGGTAGAATTATTTCCTACGCATAAAGACAGCTACAAATACATGAAAAAACTATCCCACTCATGATCTTGAGTTTGCAGCTGTAATATCTTCTTTGAAGATAAGGAGACACAATCTATATGGTGAAAAATGTGAGATATGTACTCATCACAATAGTTTGAGTATATTTTCTCACTAAAAGAACTCAACATGAGGAAAAGATGATGTCTTGAACTACTAAAGGATTATTATTGCACTATAAACTACCACTCGAGGAAGGAAAATAAGGTGATAGATGCTTTGAGTAGAAAGGATCCTGGAGTTTTGAACAAGATGAGAGTTGAAACAGATTCTATTTTCATGGATCTATTAAATATGGATATGGGAATAACCATGGAAGGTGAAACATCAATACTTTTTTAAATTGTTTCCAAACCATCCTTTATAGAAAGTATAAGGAGTTCATAGACTGATGATGAGGACTTTCAAAAGAAGATTAATGCTATGAATAATGGGAGATTGAGTGAATTCATTTATGAAGATGGAATTTTGAAATTTGGGAAGATACTTTGTTTTCCTAATATACCTGATCTAAAAAGGGAATTGTTGGATAATTATAATATCTCCAATTTCTCTAAACACCTTGGGAGAACCAAGATGTATAGAGATTTGATGGAAAAATTTTGGAGGGACAACATGAAAATGGAGATTGCTGAATTTGTATGAAGATGTAAGGTTTTTCAACAAGTGAAAGCTGGAAGGAAATAGCCTGGAAGAGTCATGCTTCTTCTTCCCATTCCTGAGTGGAAATGGGATAATATTATGATGGACCTTTTCATGGGGCTACCAACGACTCTTAGAAGGAATGATGAAATATGGTTTATTATTTATCATCTTACCAAGGAAGCACATTTTCATGCTATAAGAGAATATTTACCACTTGAACGTCTATAAAGACTACATATTAATGATGTTTTAAGTCTCCATGGTGTACCTCTATTGATTTTTTTTATTGTGATCCCCATTTTACATCAAGATTCTAAAAAAGTCTTTAGAAGGCCCTGAATACTAAACATCTTTTGAGCACTACCTACCTCCCTCAAACCAATGGATAATCAGAACAGTCTATTCAAACCTTAGAAGAAACGTTGTGATCTTTCTCACTTGACTTTCTAGGTATTTTGGATCTATATTTATCTTTTTTAGAATTTTCCTATAACAATAGCTTCCATTCAAGTATTCAGATGGCACCATATGATGTGTTATATTGAAATAGATGTCATAAACCAACTTTTTTGGGTTAATGTTGGTAAAATAAAACTCGTAGGACTTTAACTCATTGAGAAAACAATGGAAAAAGTGATGATTATCCAAACCCACATCAAAGAATCCAAACGTAGGAAAAAGAGCTATGCCAATAATAGAAGTAACTATTTGGAATATCAAGTAGGAGACCATATATTCTTAATAGTTTCTCCATGGAAGGGTGTTATATGTTTCATTAAGAAGGGTAAATTAAGTCCCAGGTACATCAGACATTTCAAAATTCAATAATGAATTAGAGTTGTAGCTAATCATTTGGAAATGCCTCTGAGTCTCTCCAAAGTTCATGAAGTTTTCCACGTATCATTGTTGAGAAAATACATGCCCGACCCAACGCATGTACTCACCGATAAGAAAATTGAACTGGAACTTGATATGCCTTATTTCAAAATTCCATTCAAAATTCTTGATATCAGGGAACAAGTGCATAGAAACCAGACTTCTTGTTTGTTAAAAGATCTATGGAGAAACAAGAAGATGAAATAGGCAGCGTGGGAACTCAAGGAACTTATAATGAAGAAACACCCAAATCTTTTTATTCAATAATATTTTAGAAATTTAGAGGATGAAGTTATTTTAAGGAGGAGAGAATGTAACCCCCAAGATTCAAAGACATGTTTCTCTTTGAATAATATAGTATCTTGCGTTGTACGCAACTAAGAGTTTAAACACACCACAACCAATCAATGTAGCCGTTATAAATAGTAATACCCACTTTTTGAAAAATTATAAATTTTATTTTTCATAATGGACTTCATTTTTTGATTCGTAATATCTAAATTATCATAGGGTGAATTTTTGGTATTTTTCTGAAAGCATTAAATTTTTTATGAATAGTAAACAACACAATATTATTGTTTAAAACTGACTTTTATTTAAATAATTAGTTTTTTTTATTTTAACATATTTTAGGTTAAAATAGATATATTATACCTATATATGTTCAATGTAATTCATTGGAGTCATTTTATAATAATTTTAGATATTTAAAATTTTATTGAACTTTTTACCGTTTTTACCTACCTTTTAGGAGCACTTACAAATTTGTAGAAAACATAATTTTACCGCTTCTGTGAGTAGAATTTCAAAAATCTAAGAGAAATGGTTAATATAAATATGTAAAATGTGGTTCAATAAGATGAAAATAATTTTTGGGGAATAGTAACTTTTTACTTTTCTTTACCACTATTTAAAGTAAATAGGGTAATTAAGGGTTAAAATGATATTATAATTAAACTAAAACATGTCCTATTTCTATTTTATAAGTGTAAATCGACCAAAAAAAACCTTATGAATAAAATATGACCCTCTTTGGTCTACTTTGATTAGATTAGGACATTTAATGTTATTTTATTTAAAGAAGTTTTAAAAGTGTTAAATTAACAGGTTTACAACTACATCTTTTTTAATATAGGGTTGTAAATAATATAAATTAGACTATAAATATTGATAAAAAAATAATATTTCCTATATAATGGTATTTTATTTATAATTTTTAGACATTAAATAATTTAATTTATTTATGAAACATTGATGATGTAGTAATTACCTTATTAGTGGTAGATTAAAATAATTGATATTATAAATACTCAAATCAATGTAATTTAAGACTTTTGATGAATCAAACTAATTTTCTAGGTTAATATGACATGTTAGGGTGGATTAAATAATTTTTTTAATTAATAATACTATTATGATTTTCACAAAACAAAATACTAAATAGTGTAAAAAATGTCATAACTGAGTTTTTAAAACAAATAATATATTATTTATTGATATAATATTCCTAAAAAAACTGTGGTTCTTCAAAAGGACTTATATAAGGTTATATATATTAATTATTTACCACATTAGGTTATCTAGGCATGTTATAGTATGTTTATTAACCATATAATATAAAAATAGAAAGAGACTTGGTAAATGTCAAACTATTTAACTAAGAGTTAAATCTAAAAGATAAGGTTAATATTGTGACCTAAACCTGTATAAAACCTTTTAGTTGTGAGGTGTTCTACCTATCCCCACCTTATCTTATAAATAAATCATTTTGGAGCCATTATAAACCAAAAATTATTTTATTATAAAATAATGTTTCTAGCGTTTCCTAAAGTGGCCCTCACCTCACTTTTGAAAGGGTACTTCTCCTTCTCTTGATATCACACCTCCAAAACCATTTGGCTCAGCCTAACCCTTCAAAAAGATACTACAATCCTTCTTCCCTTCATCCTTTGTGCCTTGGTTTGGTCATAAAGCCAACCTAAAGATCCCTTTTGATCAAATCAAATGGAAGAACCCGAAGAAGAGGTGAATATTTCACCACCCTCTTTCAAGTTCTTTTCTTCTTCCAAATCCTCTATCTTTGTTGTTTCCATTATAAAATAATAACTCCAGTATGTTCTATATACTGTGATGTTATTATAAAATTTTTACAACCATATTCAATATTCTATCTATTCTATGAATGACAGAGTCACCATACGTGCGTACGTATGGATTACCGTCTCGACATCATGGTGTAGTTTGTTATTCAAACAAATCATTATTTGGATGGGTATAATAATGAGAATAACTGATATAAATAATAAATATAATAGTCTAATTATTCTGTAAATATTATGTACCATAAAATTACATAATATATCACCATCAATATAATGATATTGTCACTCGTGCGTACGTACAGATTACCTTCTCCACGAACGCGATGAGATTCATTCCCCTTCGTAATAATCCAAGAATAATTTTCATTTTATGATTAAAAATAGTGTTTATGAACCTAATGTCATTATATATATTAATTAAATACATCCTATCCATAAACAACATGTCTTATGTAACCAGTCATATAAAGGAAAATGAATCAGTTAACTCCTAAAATGATGATACTACTGAAATATTTTTAACAAAAGAAATATCATATGATCATATATGATATCATATTTATGTATATAGTTCTTGTATAATTTAATAAAAATGTTTTAACTATTATACATGAGATTAACATACCATTGAAAAAGGAAAAGTACAAGGTAAGGGTTATTTTCACAATCTCTTTATTACCAGAGGTTGTTTTTCCGTAAGTATCTATTCAGACCTCTTTATCATCCACATCCATGACTCTAAAAAATGTTTTTCAAATTTTTTTTGTATTTACTAGACTATATGTTAAACTAATTTATAACTTTTTTACTTTTAATAAAATGGTTTCAAATGAATCTTTCTGTCATTATCCAAACATGGTACTTTATGAACTTTTCGACAAAATTAAGGCACGACTGTCTTTTTTTAACTTATACAGCGGGTGTGGCTATTTTCCAACATTATAACATTTTCAATGCTTCTCATAAAATATTATGAGAATATTTTCAAAATAAATTTTTTCTTTTATAATTATTTTACTTTTAAATGATTTCAAAATAGAAAGAGGTATTTATTTCAAATAGTTTTCATTTCATCTATGTCAACATCCTTTGATGGGTTTTAAAATTGTTTGAAGTTGATTTATTATGATAAAAATATTCTTTATTTTATTGAAGGTTTTATGTTGTGTTTGACTGTGGATGTTTTATTTTTACACCTTTCATGTCTTATGGATAAACTATTGACATTTCATGTGCTAGTTTTAATACAAATGTTTGTGTTATGCTTAAAAATTTTCATATGAGGAATGCATGGGACTTAGTATATGACAGGTGGAGCTCATTATATCTTTTTGATGAATCTGTAGGTCTCATGAGACAAACCAGTATCTTAGAAAAAGGCAGTTACAACATTTTACTTGTAGTATTTGCACAAGGCCCAAAATATGTGGCTATGAAGTCTGGCATTATGCATTATGTCATTATGAAAGTGCCTATTGATATTTCATGTGATTATTTTACTAGTATAATATCCATGTTAATAAGTAAATGGAATTATTTTATTTTATCTTTCCCATATTATGCTGAATTTAATGTTTAAAAGGATTCTGTTTTAGTCTTTTACATTTCCTTAAATGTTTAGGATTATTTATGAAAGTTTCCGCTATATTGTTATCCTTACTGATAATCTGAGCTCACCCCTTTCTATGCTTTTTTACTAAGATGTGAAGAATTATTTTTTGGTTGACCTATAGGGATAGGCTAAGGATATAAGTGTGTTCAAAAGGGGACAAAATGTTGTTGATGTTTTTATTTCATGATGTAATGTAAAACTTATGAATGTATCTATTACTTAGAAGGCTAATAAACTGGTCAGTCTTTCGGGACATTATTCCTTGTATCATGCCAATGTTATGTAATATTTCACCATCTTTGGGAAACTATGGTCGGGGCATTGTAGTTCTAAACCCAGAACCTTCATTATCATGTTGCTGAGTGATCATACTTTGAGGAGAATGACTGTCAGTTTCATTACCAAATCCAGAGAGTTTTATGATCTTTCAAAAAGTGGGATTAATGCTTTATCTAATAAAGTTGAAGTATGAGAAACTTTTAAGAAAGATCTAAATAAGATAAATGATAATTAATCAAAACCAATGAAAAATATCATGATTTAAAATAAAGTCAGCACCACTAAAGCTGAAAATGAAAAAAATTCCCCAATGAAGTGGTTGCGAAGTGGAGGGAATAAAATAAGAATAATAAAGGAGATCCAAGTGTTGGCTTTGGACCCACTAAGGAAAAATCCTTGAAAATACAAGATAATAAAGATATTTAAATCCATGAAAAATATAAGAAGTTAAAAAATAAAATGTCTGAAACCAATATTGTTAAAGAACTTCTCATGGATACATAGAAAGCCTCTAAATAATTACAAGTATCAGAATCATTTCTCCAAGAACCAATACTGTTAGAGACTCAGGGAAAGAAAATTCCAATTCTGGAACATGTGGTGGAAGAAGAGACAATTCAACAAGAAGAATTAGAATAATAACAAGAGGAAGAAGAATATGAGAGTGATGATATGATTAAGAAATTTGAATAATACCATGAGAAGGAAAGTCATTAAGATAAGATTTCAATCCAAACTTCCCAGGTTGAGTCAACCAAAAATGTTTCTCAAGGAAAATAGAATGATGGACATGAAGGAGTTGATAAACCTACTGATTATTAGAGTAGAAACCATGATTTCATACAACCTAATAAAGTAAAGGAAGTCACTGAGAAAGAAGAGGTTGATAAAGATAAGATAGTCCAACTCTATGATATTGAGCATGAGTCTCTAAGGGCTAAAACAGTTATATCCAATGTTGATAAAGTAAAAAAGGTTACTGATGATACTCCTAAGAAGGTTTTTGTTGTTAATGCTAATAAAAATGTTGGATCATCATCTAAGAGGAATGATAAAGAGCTAGAAAAATAATCCTCCCTTTTATGGGAATCATATTCTCAATCTTCTTCTTTGATGGGTCGAGATTTTGTGGTTCAGTCTATGAAGAAGTTAGTAAACACAATACCGGTGATCCCTAGTGTTTATTCAAGATGTCAATGGCATCGGCATTATTTCAATCAGAAGCCAAACTCAGTAAGCATGATCTTGGAAAAATTTATGAAACCTGAGGTAGATTTAACTTGTTTTCATATTGGTTATGAATCCCATAAAAGAACATGTAAGTAAATATGAAAATTGTATAAAAGAACGACTGAAGACATGTGAATATTTGATGACATCCAAGATTTAGTAAAGGATGATTAAGATAAGTCTGATGATAGAATCAAAAACTTTTCAACATGTTTTTCAGAAAATCTAAATATTGAAAAAGTAACCCGGAAGTAAGAGGAAAAATTTCTGAAAGGGAAGTTACATTAAATTTCATTAAATTTGAAGAGGTAAAAGTAACTCAGGGAAGAGTTTCATGAGAAGTTCAATCAGCCTGAAAAATTAGTGAAATGTCAGGTAGAAATCATAAAGTCTCAAGATGAAAAAATCACCACTGTGGAAAAGAAGAATCAGGATCAGGAGCAGTTGCTCAAGTAGTTTGAGGATGATCAAAAAGATCTCAATAAGTTAAAGGACGCCTTAAGGAGGATCATTCTGAAGGAAAAGAATGATCAATAATTTTCATGTCAAATATGATCTTTTTTTTACCCTGTAACAATTTTTTCTATCATAATGAAATTTTTTTCATCCTTCATTTGTTTTGTTTTATATAGTTCTACTATTTCAGGTACCATATTTTTATTCTCTCTATTCCTTTTTTAAAATCACAAAGTGTAAAAAATAATGTTCAAAATAATATACAGTGTGAATATGAGAATTCCCTATGTAAGGGGGATTTCAATTAAGGGTGAGCAGTCTAAAAGATTATTTTCTTGAGCACAAAAAAGAATATTCTCTAAGAATGACAATAATATGATCTTTAGTGATTTAAAAACCTAATGGGTAGTTACTTGTATTGATCATAACACATAAGAAAGGAGAGATACATATTTATTTTAAAAAATTAATGAAAAATCATTATTAATTCCATTTTTTTAGAATTGGTGTTTTTGATTTTAGGAAATGGGGAGATTTTTGATTGAATAAGGTTTCCTTAAGACTTACATTTCTCCTTGTTTGGGAAAGCACAAAAAAATTTGTTTTAGGAAAATTATTTTTCACTAATATTTTTTTTCCTAAGGAAAATTTACTTTTCCTATGGATTGTTCTACCCTTACCTGGGATTTTGATTTTTTATTCCATTTATTCTCAAAACCATGTCTATGTATTTTATAAGTCAAAAAATCCATTCCATATCAAAAACCTTGAAATCTTATACTATCTTAAGCTACTATGTCTTACTGTTTTTAGAATCTGATTTTTCTGATATTCAGACTCCAAATTATCTGAAATATAGATTCTGAATTCTATGAAATATAGACTCTGAATTCTATGATATTTAGGCTCAAAATTCTCTGAAATTTAGACTCCAAATTATTTATAATTCAGAATCATAATTCCCAAGAATTCCTAATATGAATTCTTCAAAATTTGGACTCTTAATTCCTCTGAATTCAGACTCTGAATTCGGAGGAATTCAGACTCCCAATTCTATAGAATTCACACTCCAAATTCTCCATAATTCAAAATCCTAATTCATTAGAATTATGGCTCCAAATTTCTTTAAATTCATCAGAATTTAGAATCTGAATTAATCATAATTCAGACTCCGAATTCATCAGAATTCAGACTCCAAAGACTATAGTATTCAGACACCAAATTATTTGAGAAATAGAATCTGAGTATTCATGTTTACAGAATTCAATTTCTCATATAAATAGACTCTGAATTCTATTTTTCCATAGATTCTAGATATTCGGATTTAATTAAGCTACTTTGTTTATCCTTATATATGCTTTTGTAACTATAGAATGATGATGTACAATTTGTTTCTAACTAACTGTTGGATGAGTAGAACATGTATAGGTCCCTCCAAGATTCAATAAAAAATATGACCGTTGGTGGAGGGTGATGACCATAGATGTTTTACCCCTAAATAAGAGCTCATTTGAATGAGCTTTATGTCCATCTATCGATTAATGATCCAAGAGATTACATGATATGAAGTGATTTCTAAAGAGAGAATGACTCTTGTTCCTTGTGCATTTTATGAACATCATGTTCAACTATGAACATCTTATTCATCATGGTTAAAGAGACTCCAATTGGTCCTGAGTACAATCAAGGGCCTCCATGGATAGGAAGACAGTGGTACTGACTACCTTAATGTTTGAGGGCCTTTAGTGATATCAAGATAGCGTTTGATATTTTTATCGAGGGATTACCATAGTGTGGTTAAGACATACATTCTTGAAAGTATAAATAAATGGACCTTCATCCAAGGTTTTTGGGTACCCTATTCATTGCGATAAAATATTTCCTAGTTTTTAACATTATTGTTGTTTCATGTTTTATTTCTGCTGTATTTTGTTAAGGAAAGAAAGTATAAATTTCTTATACTTTCTTATACTTTTACACACTCTGATAAATAAGATTCTATAAACACTAAGGTATAATGATTCTCTATGTGAATGGTTCTTAAGTTTCTTTTCCAGATTCATATTTACGGACCATAAGCATGATTGTTTCTTAGTTAAGAAAAAAAGTGGGTTGGTGAATTTACCTTGTTTAACTTTCTTAAACCTAAATTTACTTATGGTTAAAAAACGTTTTTGAACATAATTTTTACCCCCTCTTGTAATTGAGCATCTACATATAATATTTCAATCCTACATCCACCACATTCAAAGAAACCAAGAATAAATGGGTATATCCACCCATGAAACCACTATATACCTATGTTAAATTCTACTCATGAGTCATCTAGGATTCCCAAAAAAGGGTCATTATGATTTTAAACCACTACTTAACCCTTGTTCCTAGCATGACTGGTGGAAAACTAAGATCATGTTAACTAACTAAAAGAGAATACTAGGTCTTCCACTTAGTAAACAAACCTTCACGATGAAATGAAAGTGAGTTATAGTGAAAATAATCCAAGTCAATCTCACCAAGAATAACCAAGGATACCCTCCCCCCGAACACAGAGTGAAAAACATCCCCCTTCAAAAGAGTGAACCCACGACTTTCCAAAAAGTCCAAAAAAGGGGGAAACAAGAATAAAATGATACTCAAGAACCCACATAGGGGGCAATCAATAAAGGCGAAATCAATGTGTCTATCCTAAAAGCACAATTTTATAAAAAAGTTCCCATTGGTCCCCTAACACCAAAACATGATTCCGGATGTAAATTCCCTTTGAAATTTCATAAAAAACACTCATTTAATTGAAACATTTGAAATATTCTCTATGACAAATGTTTTTCAATTTTAAAATAAATAGAATTCCAATGTACCACCAATTTATATAAAACCATTTTAATGTAGAAGCGTGAAATCTTAATAAGGGGCGAACCACACACACATTTGAAATCATCCAAAGAAATCTAGTAAATAATCCCATTTTTAAATCATTTTGAAATAAAACTATAATTTTAAGATCCAATTCCATTTAAAACATAATTTATCACTCTGTGAATACTACACCTTATTCAAAATCTCACTACATCATTTAAACACCATTTCATGATCTATATGATCATTCCACAATGGCTTAGTATAATTAAAAATTTCTATTTAAACACAAAACCTATGAAATAAATTATTCCAGGTATAAAATACAATGAAATGGTTCTAAATCAACATGGAGATATGATATATATTTATACATTCATAAAAAAAGTGTTGACAAAGTGAAATCACATTACAATTCCAAAACAAAAAAAATTGCATTGTGAATTATTCCTCAAATAGATGATGAAAAATATGAAACATCTCGAGACTCTTCACCTCCGATAATAAGAACTTATACATATATATTCACCCTTTGATCCAATTTAAATACTCCCCTCTCTATAAGGGAATATATACAAGGTTGTTATATATATATATATTCATACTTATGTATAGGTAAGAAATCCACTTCAAAGGGGCCATGAGGCACTGTAAAAAAAACAAAATGAAAAAAATCACTAAACTCCCCCAATTAAAACTGGTCTGAAAGGAAAAGATAAAATAAACCAACCTCAAAGTGGTGGTGGATTTCAAAACAAACACAAAAACGGTCTCAGAGGCCCATCACATGCCTTTAGAAGAAGAGAGACCCCAAAATTCATCCCAAACCAAACCCTAGGGTTTGTATAAACAATGAGGGATGACATGAGACAGAAAAACTATAGAATAGGTAAAAAGGAGGGAGGTTTAGAACATACTTTAATGCTTCAACCAAAAAACCAAAATAAATTTTGTGGAATCAGTGTAATGAAGAGAGCTTCGGTTAGGTGGTGGAATACGCCAGGAGGGAGGGGGAGGGGCATGTCACACGACACTAAGGAATAAAGATAAAAATAAAATAATATAGGAGAAATTAATAAATGAAAAATAAATAAATAAGGATTAATTTTTTTTGAAAATCACATGGTTAGGCCACACGATTTCCCTGACTATGCACCAAAAATGAAGGAGGCACTACCAAGAAACCCCCCTCCTGACACAGTTTACCTTAAGAGGCCATAGTGTTTTGAAAAACTGTGTTCCACACTCTATACACACCTAAAACCCCAACTAGTCTATCGGTAGAACCCAATGATTTTTCAAACCTTACAGATGACTTTAAAAATAGCCCTGTCAAAAATATGATGCCAATGACACACTTGTCTAATGATCTAACAGACCGTTAATAACTTGCATGGTATACCACATGAAATATTGGGATCTTGCGTGTGGACCAATAAGTTACTACTAATAGTGCAGGCTAACCATGATCCTACCAAAAGGACCTAATTATTTTTTTATTTTTGGCCTTTGTTGAAGAAAAAATGAATGCCGCCCAAGGAAAGATAAAATAATACGAAAATAAAAATATTGGTATACTGGGGTGTCATTAAGAGCTGAAAGAACTCAATGGAATAATTTTTTTGGGAGGATATAATTTATTGAACATATAATAGATTACCACCAATTCCTAAATCATCACACAACCCAAACCTAGATGGGATGCATCACACTAGGCCTTGAACGAGACTCCTCGCTGAAGGAAAAAATATTGGAGCACTTATAAAATTACTCCTAAAAAAATCTCATCTATATAACATCTTGATCTTTTTCTGTAAAAGATGTCTATAGTGGTTAATTCTAAGTGATTTCATACACAAACCACCATTAATATTTTTTCATTCAAAAAAAACTGTAAACCTGTAAGACAAAATTTTTTCTAAAATAAACAAAAATTTCATTAAATATACATCATAAAATAAAAAAATATTTTATTTCATAATTTTAATAAAAATATAAGTTAATAAGGAACGTAAAATTGAATTGACATAAATAGTGATAAAAATTTATGAAAATAATGGAAGAACCCATAATTCTGAATACCGATGGATCAAATTATATAAACATTAAAATGAAGAAAAATTATTTCTATTATAAAACACTATTTGTAATGAAATGGACATTATATAGAAACAAATAGAATATATTAAAATATTTTTGAAGCTATATGAAATATATTTATAATGGGAAATGTGAACATTGGATGGGTAAGGTGACATTTTGGAATATTAACAAAATAATATTTACATTATAACAAAAATTTGACCATTATTCACACTCATATCCTATACCAATACACAATATTATACTGTAGTTAATATACATAAATCATTTACATTGATCAATGAATACTATTTTAAATTAATAAACCTATCTGATATTGATATTATATTTATTAAAATAGATTTTTTGATATCATTTTTGAAAATTAAATATTTTTAAAACATAATGATATTTTAATTAACAAATAAATTTTCCATATAATAAATTATATTCATAAAATTATTTCAAATATATAAATATCTCATTAAATTTATCCAATAGTTATTTTTTGATATTTTTTTAAAACAAAAATTTGTATTTATATATTAAAATACTATAAATATTTTTAAACACCTATCAATGGGTTTTCAAAAATAAATTTTAAACCTTTAGATAAAAATATATCATAGTTACTCTAATGGATTCCTCTATCGAGAGGTAAAAAATATATTTTTTAGAATTAGTAAAAAGGAGATTTTGGTATAAATGTTTTTAGAGAACATAAGGAAATTTAATATAATAGTGATTATCAGAAGGCAGATTTATTAATTAGGTAAAAGAGGTTATATTTCCAATTATTATTCTATACTAGTCTTAAAAATTGGTAATTATTCTTCGTATCAACCGATCAGTAAAATAATCTACAATCACATATAATTCAACTATGATTGATAATGTGTGGGAATCATGACCAATAAATGATCATTTTGGATTAATCCTCATACCAATGTGTGTTGGAATACATTTAATACAACCATGACATATCAAAAATAAATGAGCCCTTAATTAGTTATGAAACTCCCATTTGGGTTAAGGTATTACAAATTCATTACATAATAATTCACCACCTTCTACACTTGTACTAGAAATAAGTGGATACTTTATCAGAAACCATGCTTATTCCATCGTCTGAAAGTAATATCATCTGGTGGGAGAATTATATTCTACAAACCTCGAAATTTATTGTGGAAATTGATAATAAAATTAATTCAATAAAATATAGAATAATATCATATTACTGAAAATCAAGATCAATTATAAAAATTATAATTTTTACAATTAACAACCAGAGCCTTGAATTTTAATGATTCTCCTCCCCAATGTACCGATAACCATAATATTTTTAACCCTATCTGTGAATGGTTACATCTATCATGGTTTTTTTTTGAATAATACATTAAATAAAAATATATCACCAAAAAAACTGAAATATTTTACTCATAATTGCATAGTAATTAAATAGATTCTCCATTATTTCCTTTATATAAGTGATGATTCTATATACTGAAATATTGATTATTCTTTATAAAACTATATGTTTAATATTTCCTTCTAGATTTATTTTTTCTTATCTGTTATTATTTTTGAATCCCTTCTATCATAGAGTGGATGAAGCATTTTTATGGTGTTATTTCTTATCTGAATTCACTAAGCATTTAGACATAAATATCTCATCTTATTATTTATAAATTTCATTAGTTTCACCAATCATTCAGATGATATTTTCATCCAAAATATTTTATGAGTGATATTAGAGATTTTATTTAGATTTGACATTTTATTCTGTAGATTTTAAAGAGGTCTTAATCTTTTGAATCATTTTTAGCTGAAATTACTATTCTGAAGGTATATATTCCATTTTTTAAAATGTACGAAATCTTTTTAAGCCTTTTATAATTAAATTTATTCTTATATACTACCTAATTGTACACTATATTTGAGTCTATAACTTTTTACATATCAATAAATTGAATGATAGTCATATGAGAATTTTCATCTTATATACCACAAAATTGAATAATATGTATCTTTTTATGTTTTTTGATTAACCCTATCAATCCACTGGATGCTCTAAAATATATGTTATGAATAACATGGATTCTAGTGAATTCATCTTAGGTTTAATTTGTTTATCACTATAAACATTTTTAAGACGCATCCAAAGCCATTTTTACATACCTAGGATCTTTTTTTCTTTCTTTAGAATAATATATTCAATTAATCAACCACATTATTATAAAAATAAAATAAATAAATCAATAGATTATAAATATTGGGCCATTAAATTAATTCTCTAAATAAAAAATAAAATAATTTCATTATTTAATATAATCTAATTATTATTCATAAAATCCAATGAATTGTTCCATCAATTCAATATATCTTAAAAAAATTCAATAATTAATGAATGTTGATAAAATAATCAGATATGTATAAAATGTAATGATGTAATAGCCTCTATAAATTCCACTAAAGTTAAAAATTGTAATCAAGGATAATTTAATATATAAAAAATGTTACAAATTGTAAAATTAAAGGCATAATTCAATGTGAGTTCCTTTTTTAATATCTAGTTCTATAAATATTATCATCACTTCAACATGTTCATTAATCTATTTTCCTTTTTTGGTACATAATGTTAATTTAATGTTCTCTCATCATCCCATGTTAATTTATATTGTGATTAATAGAATAATTTTTATCCACAAAAAATATGAATTTTAAGAAAACAATTTCTCAATTAAAACTCATACAAGGGTTAACATAGTCTTTTAGTGTTTCTAAATCTCTACCCAATGAGTCATGTAATTGTTTTTATAAAATGGGGTTTCCATAATTTTTCTATAGTGAAGAGATGGTAGGTTATGATGTTTAATAAATAAGAGGATGTGTGGTGAGGTTTGGATCCATGTGAAGAAAAATGCATGATTAATAGTTTATACTCATGAATATTGTCCTCAATCACTCCCCTTAAACTAGTTCACCTATCAACTCTAATGGAATCTCATGGGATGTTCATGAATAAATAACTTCAATAGTAAAAAATATCCATTCTACCTTCTTCATTTAATTTGTTTTTTGGGATATCAATTTTGAATAGATTTTATATCATAAAGATATAGAGGAATCCTAATGTTTAAATAGTTATGTGAGATCCCTTTCCCAATTTTGAATTATATTATCCCTTATATTTAAAAATTCCCCAAGGATATGTTGACCACAAATAGGGGAGGGTTGAATCAATTATCTTTGAAAACATTTTTGAAATTTTCTTTTCAATCCAAACTCTAAAACAACACTAATTCTTGGTCCACTCAACATTGTGTATCACATCCTCACCCAAATAATGCACTAAATAATGGAACAATAATATTAAAAATTAAACTAATTAAGCAGAATGAAATATTATTTTCTTCCATTGATTATTCATCGCAATCAAGGATTCTTGACTATAACCATAACATGATTGCAATGGGTTTAGTGAATTGAAAAATTACAATTACTAGAGTCTCACTGGACTTATCTTTCTAGATTCACATTGTTTTAATATTAACAACTTATAATAGTAGTCATAGAGATCCATTGTGATCTCAATATATAACCAGAGTCCCAATGCTTCTATTGGTTCACACTATGATTATATAAATAACTGATTTCATCTTCTATATTATGTAGATCAACACATACACATATGATTCTTGTGTATCATAAAACATGATATCTTATTATTCATAATAAGTTCACCCATTAACATTTTTTATTAAATAATACATTATTGAATCACTATCCTGTTTTAACTTATCTTCACAAATATTTGAAATAATTTTTTCCCATGAATTTTTCAACTCACTGATCTCTTGTGATATTTCTAAACCCACTATCTTCTCATAAATTTAATGACTTTTCACCAATTCAAAAAAGGATAGTATTGTACTCAGTTCATCATTGAATTATTCTATAAATATGTATTTCATATGATCCTACTCATTCATCAATTTTGATACCCAATTGATATCCTCTTCAAAATACTATATTATATGACTTATTATGGTCTATTGAGAGTTACTGAGATCTTCACACTCAGATATAGATTTCATTTATTCTATTTATACTCTCTCTTTTATTAATTTACTATTCACATGTAGGTAACTGGAATTTAGTTTAACATTTTTAGAATATAGGAAAATATCATATCATTCTGCTCCCATGGTCCTCTATTAATTTTAATTTTCCTTTTTCTACCTGGGTGTTCCAATGATACATTTTTTATGTCTTCAAACCTGATCTACTATTGAATGATATGAGTACCCTTACGTTTTTATTTAATATTTTTTTAGTCGAATTAATATTTTATATTATGTTCTATAAGTATCAAGAAATTCATCTTCATATCATATTCTTCACAAAATATCACCACAATAAATTTGAAAAATAGAAGAACAAAAAATATTATATAGGGAATTTATATAATAAAAAATACTTTATCTTTTCTCATCTTCTTCATTTTAATGAAATATAGTATAAATCTTCACCATTGAAGTAATATCAGATAAAATTAGTCACATTAGGACGTCATTAATGCTCAAATAAATCCATACATTCATAAATCTCAACATTCATTGTGATATTTATAATGATGAATATCTTATCATCTATTTCCAAACATAATTTTATCTTTTGATCACCAATGATGGATTTCAAATATTTTATTTTGAAATTAATACTATTAAGAACAATGATCCCCCAATATTATGTTCCTTTAATATATCTCATACAAATAATAAATAATGTCTTAACCTGGATCTATGATATTCAGAATGTGAATTAAAAACATAGACTTAAAAAAATATTTTTATCAGACATATGAAATTTGGGACTGTTAAATTTTCGTACATGAAAATTCTCAAAAAATCCATATTAGTTTGACATTTATTTTATTTCATTAAAATTTTTTCCTCAATAATTTAAAGATCTTGTCCCCTATGATTTTTTATTTTTTGATCTATTAATATTAGATAGAGAATTGCAGTAATTTATTTTATTTATCAGATGTTGAATCTAGAAAATAAAATTTTTATTATTCAGTTTTTTCAAATAGTCACTATGTTTTTCATTACTCATATGTAGTGGAATGATGAAATATAATCTGAGATTAATGACACATAATAATATTCAAATGTTATATACATAACTTTGAATGAATCATGCACGAGTTCTAATGGATAATACACAGGATTTCGGTCAGTCATATATTGGTCTATGTGATATATGCATTGATGAAAACAAAACATAACCAATACAAAGAATTTCACAAATGTAGAATAAAAAAGACACATATTTTCAACTCAAGAATGAATTATAAATTTTTTGATATATTTTGTTTGATTTCTATATTGAATCTCCAAATAACATAAAATTAAATTGGAATTCATATCACCCAAAACATTTTATGGTATTTTTCTTTTAAATATATTCTATTTCAGCCTATATTTCAGAAAGAACCATGTTAAATTAAAAAAACACTTGTAAATTTAGGATATAGTCATAACATATCCATTAAACATAAATTCACAACATCTATGTTTTGAATTTTGAAAAACGATCATATATAGTTGTGAGCAGTTAGTCATTTCGAGTCTGATAGAACCAATTTGATTTTTTATGAACAGTAACATACCCTTATGAATATTAATAAGAATAGTAATATGAAATTTCTGAATAGTTAATAATGATAATATTTTATTTTCTAAATTTAATAAGATAATGAGATCTTAATTAATTTTTCAATGTGATATAAAAGTTATTATACCTTAAAAATTATTATTTTTCGAATTAAATATGATTAATTTAAGAATTAAATTAATATTATTTATAAAATAGTTTTTAAAAAATGGTGTTCATTTTTTAATTCCACTCATATGAAAATTTTTAGGGTTAATTTTTGTGAATTTTCAAAAATACTTGAATTTTTCGTGAATGGTAAAAATTCAATTTTGAGTTTCTGTAGTTTAATAACATCATAACAATATAATAATTAAATTTAAAAGTCTGGTATACTAGTGTACAGTAACATATGACCTTATGTGTCCCATGTGGCTAAAACAATGAGCAAATACCACGGTCAAGCGCATGGTTTTGCAAAAATCACTAATGAGGTGTACCTTTTAATTAATAAAAATCTCCCTCTCGTTTACTATAAATACCCACTAACCCCCTTAATTTTATCTCATTCCAAACTCATTATCCTAGAAGATATGGTAGTGTTATCTCCCTAGGATTCCTCCCATGGTGTCCTCAAACCCATCGAAAGTCTCAACCATCATGTTTTGGGAGTTACTCTACATGGTAAGAAAATCAACCACCCTTTTCTTTTCTTAAAGCTTTCATTTAATGTTTTCTCTTTTATTTTCAATTGTATTATGTTGGGATATATCATTCCATATTCCAATTTTTTTCATATTATTTATGAGTGATGATATATCTCCTTTTTCTCATCAAAATATTTTATGAAATTTTGAGTGACGCCATTATGCTGCCAGATTTTCTTTAGAGATTTCTTAATTTTGTTTTATTTTGATTTCCTTTATTTAATAATTATTTCATTATATCCCTTAATCCAAATGATATGATAATTACATTACCTTAAATGAACTATAATTATATTATTATAATGAAATATTTCATCATCATCTCTTTTTACCCTCCTCTTATGCTAAAAATGAAAACACCGTCCGAGATGTGTTAATTTATCACATTCCAGGATGATGAGTTATGAAGATTCATTACCATGTTCAATTATGGTAATAAAACCATTTTTATGGTTGAAACAGATCAAAATATATGTATTTCATCTCATTAATCTTCTATAATACTTATACACTCATAATTTAATATAATAACACCAAACAAGTTCATTATGAACAAAACTGCCATGTTTATCCTAACATTTGTAATTAACGTTTAACTAATCATCATGGTATATAACCCAAAATCTATTATAAGATAATTTATATCACTATAATGTCACTAATAAGACATTTTACCAATTCTTTATGTTTAACCACATTTCAAAGTAACATCCTTTCACGAATACTAGTAAACAAATCCTGAAAACCCGAGAAGAAAATGCTTCCTAAACAATAAAATTGAAACTCTTAAAACCATAGAAAGGACCATGAATGAATGTAATTAGGTTATAATAAATCAATTACATCTATATGATTTTATTTAATTGTTAATTAATGAAGATAAAATAAATATTCATGGAATTAAAATAGAATAAGAACACACTCGAGCATAAGGAATGGGGTTTCTCATCACACTTTCATTTCTGTGAGTTTTTCATTGTTCAAAACTTATTTTTTGTATGTGGTATATGTGTACTGCCATTTGATATTTTATACCATGATTCTAATTATATTTATGGTATTATATGATTATTTTGTTGATTATTGACTTTTGGTCGTACGATTCAATTGATTACAATATGCTAAGGGATTTTGTCTCAATTTCCATTTCATTGAGACCTTCTAGATATTGTGCACCTAATCTTTCATATGTGGTGTATATACTGGCCATTTGAGATAATTTTTCAATTGAAATTATCAATATATTATATATCTATATTCTGGTGTCATGTATATGAGTATTTTCTTAAGTCGTATACCCTTTTACATACATTGTTTTTTGGAAAGTTATTTTAACTATGGAAATATTGATGTATCTGTATTATCTACTATAAACAGATTCTAAGAATACATATTGTAATTTTGTTAAATATATTTATGAATAATGATTTGGAAATGAAGTGGTGTGTGGGGAACTCTATAGCTACCTGATTCATTGGCAGGTCTCATGTGACAAATCAATTGGTTACAAACCCTTCGAGTTTGATTCGAAAAATCAGACGAGTTTCTACCCACAGAACTAAACCGTTTAAATACTATTATTTCATCATGTTCTAGATACATGACATAAAATTAATAATCATTCTCTTTATTCATTATCATTTATTAATATCCATGAGGTTTTCAGTAGGAAAAAATCTATGGATGCAGTTTCATTCTCAGTTTGTTAATGTCATGATATTTTCATTTATTCCCTATGCCATACTGATTTTGTCAAAAAAAATGATTCACCTATTATTTAATTCATTATTAAACTATTTGTAACCCTTATTGAGAATTTTACCTCACCCCTTTCCATTTTCTTACCTTAAATAGGTTTTTAAGATGAGATCATTCATTAAGTTTGCATGGATGCGGTATTTAGTTTTTGTTGTGTATTGTATCTTGTTACCTTTCCCAATGTAATTTGAGTTACGTGTATGTATATAGATTCTTAAAGACTTCTAAACTGATCATTCCATTTGTATTTTATTCCTTCTTACCTTTCCAATGTAATTAGTAATGCACCAGCTCTGGTCTAGATGGGTTGGGGTGTTACAATAGGTATCAGAGGAAGTTTAGTTGTAAACATTGAAAATAGATTAGAAATTGTAGATTAGGAAACTAATACCCAAGGTATTATTTTAGGATAAACATATTATAGAATCAATTTATTTTGGTAAAGAATACATTATTTGGATCTTTCAAGAAAATACATCACTGTATGGACACAAATAGGTAGAGGTGGCTCTAGCATAGATATACCTAGGAGTGAAAACTCTAACGAGGAGTTTTGGGCTTGACCTGAGGCATCCTAGTATATGACAACAGGCCTTGATGAACTCTTGGAATTGAAACTCCTTGGGGATATACTTAAGAGAATTTATATTTTCTTTACAATCCATTAGGAAAGATTTTAATGAATATTTTTCTTAGAGAAACAATTTATATGAGATTAGTTATGAAAAGAATTTCAATCTATGTTAAGTGGGTTTCTTTATGAGATTCATAGAAAAATATGTTGTATTCCATTATTTAGAAATGGAACCTAATGGATGAAGGGTAATCAATACTCATGGGAAATGTATGGATCTTCACACTAAGAAAGTCATCACAATCAATATTGGAGAAGATCATATCAAGAACATATTGGGACTACATGGTCAGGTTGTGAAAAATAACCATGCCACACCTATGTTGGATTGTTTCATGCGGCAGGTGCCCCCATCCTTCAATGGGACTACTTATCCAGTGGTTTCTGAGTAGTGGATCAAGTCCCTCAAAAGGTTATTCATGGAATTAATATGCAATGAAAATGAAAAGGTTGGGTTGGAAGTATATTATCTAAATGGTGACACTGGTCAATGGAGGTCCTTGATTTAGAATACCATTAAGGAAGAAGAAATATAAGTTATATAAAGGAGAACATTTAATGAAATATTCTTTGAAAAATATTCCCCCCATTAGAAATGAACCTAAATTATGGGGGAAATTCCATAGGTTAAAGAAATAGGAATAATAAAGTGTTTCAGAGTATAAAGATACCTTCAAAAGACTAGCTTGGTATGCCATAGATTAAGTACGAGACTCAGAAAACAATATTGATCATTTCATTTAAGGTCTTAAACCAAGTAATTGAAGGGAACTATATTCATAACCAATTTCATCATATGATGAAATTGTATCAAGCACCATCAAATCAGAGAAGGAATTATCTAGATAAAATTTGTTCAAGAGAAACCATGATATGAAGCAGCACTCTGATTATAATGAAAAAGGGGATGCGCCAAAGAAGAACAAGTTAAATAATTAACTACTATTATGTGAGAACTATGGAAACAATCACCCATAAAAATTCTTAAATTCATGGGAGTGTACTATAAGTGCAGAGAAAAGGGTCATTGATCTAATGAATACAAGGGGAAGAAACAATTCGATGATGTTTAGTGCTACAATTGGAGAGAGATTTGACACTATTCAAATGAGTGTCTTGTGATCCAAGGAATCTTTCCTTAGAAAAGGCCAAGAGATTAAGGAAAAGCATATATGGTTACAACCGCCGAGGATGAAGTTCCTAATGATGTGGTGGTCGGTACTGCAATTGTTTCCTCAAACTTGGCCAATTCATTATTTGATTCTGGATCAGCTCGTTTATTTATATCTTCCTAGTTTTCCATGAAAATTAGACATGTATAATTTGATTTAATAAAGGATTTTTCAGTTAAAACTCATAGGGGATGTATCATTGCAATAAAGGAATGTCGATCATTACCCCTCATGACTCATAAATGTGGTTTAGTTGCTAACCTTTTCATCATACCAATGACTGACATTGAAATAAATCTATGTATGAATTGGCAGTCAAACTATGATTCGAAGATTTATTTCAAGAAGAAGGAAGTTTCAATTTTTGAAAATGGTGTAGAATCCCTTATCTTTAGATCATTAACCTTTCCAACTAATTCTTATCTAGATCCATCCCTAGTAGTTATAAAGGATGGAATAATTGGAGAAGAAGCTAAACCATTATATATGTGGGTGTAAAGAAATATTCAAATTGAAGATGTGCATATAGTGCAATAATACATTGATGTATTTCCAGATGATTTACCTAGAAATCCTCTAGAGCATGAAGTTGAGTTCTCTATTGATTTAATTCCAGATTATAGACCAATATCAAAGACTCCCTATATAATGGCCAATATAGAATCAATTGATCTAAAGAAACAACTCGGGTAATATATTTAAAAAGGATTTATTCGACCTAGTGTTTCTCTATGGGGATCCCCTATACTCTTTTTCAAGAATAAATATCGATCCATGAGGTTATGCATTGATTACCGGGAAATCAATGCTATTACTATAAAGAATAAGTATGATCTTCCATGAATTGATGATATATTTGATCACCTTTTGCGAGGAAAATACTTTTCAAATATTGAACTTTGATCTTGACATAATCGATTGTGTTTGAGGAATAAAGATATTCCGAAGATAGTGTTTCGAACTAGCTATGGGCATTATGAGTTTACAGTGATGCCTTTTGGACTAACTAATGCACCTTCTGTTTTCATGGATTAAATAAATAGATATTTCAAAAAATATCTTGATTATTTTTTTGGTATTCGTTGATGATATCCTGGTATACTCCAAATGTTTTCAAGACCATGATAATTACTTTCGAATTATTATTAAAACCCTTAGACGAAATGAATTAAATAGAAAGTTTAGATAGTGCGAATTATAGCTTCAAACAGTTTCTTTTTAGGACATATTGTATCTAAGGATGGGATACTAGTTGATCTTGTGATGAAAATGTTAATCCAAGATTGGCCCATGCCAACAAACATAATGGAGGTATGCATTTTTATTGGCATAACAGGTTACAATCAGCATGTCGTTTAGAATTTCTCTTGACTGGCTAAACCACTAACCAAGATCACACATAAATGATTAATTATTGTGTGGAAAAAATAATGAATAGAATCATTTGATGAATTGAAAATAAGATTTTTCAATGCTCCAATTTTGACTCTTCTATCTGGATGTGATGGATTTGTAATATACCATGATGCATTAAAGAATAGGCTGGTTTGAATCCTTGTATAAAATGGTAAAGTTATTTCTTATGCATCAAGGCAGTTGAAAACTCAAGATAAAAATTATCCAACTCATGATCCTTAGTTATCTGTGGTAATCTTTACTCTAAAAATATGGAGACATTAAATTTATGGTGAAAATTTGAGATATACACAAATCAGAAGAGATTGAAATAAAATTTTACACAAAAAGAATTATACACAAGGAAAAGGTGATGGCTCGAGTCACTCAAATATTATGATTGTTTAATACACTACAACCTTATAAAGGAAAATAAGGTGTCAGATGCATTAAGTAGGGAAGATCATGGACTCTTCGCCCAAATGAAGATTGAGAGAGATCCTATATTCATGGTTCTACTAAAAATATATATGGGAATTGATATGGAAGAGGAAGCATATTTACCCTTTCAAATTATTTCTAAAATATCATTACTAGAGAAGACAAAAGTCTCCCAATCAGATGATGAAAATCTACACATGAAAATTAATGATGTTAAGTATGGGTGATTGGAAGACATTGTGTATGAGGATGGAGTTCCGAAATTTGGGTAGAGAATATACATTCCATCTGTACCTGATCTAAAAATGGAACTATTAGATGATGGTCATAGTTCAAATTTATCTACACACCCTGGAAGCACTAAAATGTATAGAGATCTGAAAGAACATTTTTTGTGGGATTATATGAAGTGGGAAATTGCTGACAACGTGTCAAGGTGCCTAGTTTTTCAACAAGTGACGACAGAGAGACAACATCCTAGAGGGGTGATTCAACCTATACCTATTTCTATGTGGATGTGGGATTAACTTACAATGGACTTTGTCACTGGGCTACTGAGGACACCTAGATGGAATGAAGCAATTTGGGTAATTGTTTATCGTCTCACAAAATCAGCACATTTCTTTGCAATAAGAAAGGATTTAATTCTTCAGCGCCTAGAAAGACATTATATTATTGAAGTTGTAAGACTTCACAGTGAACCTCTATCAATTTTCTCCAATCGAGATCCCCGGTTTACATCCAAATTCTAGAAAATTATCCATAAGGCATTGAATACAGAGCTTCGTATGAGTACATCTTATCAACCCCAAACAGACGAATAGTTTAAAAGGACTATTCAAACTCTAGAAGTCATTCTGAGATCATGATCTCTTGACTTTCAAGGTATGCAGGATCAATACATACCTTCGGTGACATTTTCCTACAACAATAGTTTTAATTCTAGAATTCAAATGGATCTATATGAAGCATTATAAGGAAATAGATGTCAAACTCCAACTTATTGGGACAAAGTTGGTGAGAGGAATATTAAAGGCCCAGAACTTATTGAAGAGACCATGAAAAATTTCAAGACAATCCAATCCCATATTAAAGCATAAAAAAGTTTGTAGAAGAGTTATGCAGATAACTGGAGAAATGATTTTTAATTCCAAGTGGTAAATCATGTCCTTCTGAAAGTATCTTCATGGAAGGGTGTCTTAAGGTTCACTATGAAAGGGAATATGTGCCCCAGTTACATTGGACAATTTGAAATTCTAAAAAGAATCAGAGCTGTAGCATAACATTAAGAAATTCCACCAAGTCTCTCCAAAGTTCATGATGTGTTCGATGTGTCATTGTTAACGAAAAACATGCCAAACCCAATGCATGTACTCACCTATGAAGAGATAGAACTGGAACCTGATTTTTCATAATATAAAGCACCTATCGGGATTCTTGAAACAAGGGAGTAGGTATTGAGAAATTGAACTACTTGTATAGTAAAGGTTCATTGGAGAAACCAGAACATGGAGGAAGCAACATGGGAACCTGAGGATTTTATGAATAAGAACCACCCACATTTTTGGGTGGGCTTCATACATAAAATTTAGAGGAATATGTTTTTGTACGGAATAATAAAACACCCCAAAAATTTTATTGTATAATTCTCTTAAATACTTTCTATTCAAAGAATATATTTCATAAAGAACTATGTTCCTTTAAAACAAAACATTTTTTAGGAGATAGTCATAACTTATCTATTAAACATTACTTTTCCCCTTCTATGTTTTTAATTTCGAAAAACATTCATCTAGAGTTATGACAAGTAAGTCAATTTGAGTCTGATAAAACCAACTTTATTTTTTGATGAATAGTAGCATACCATTATGAGTACAAATATGAATAGTTATTTGACCTTTATGAATAGTAAATAATGATAATTTTTTATGCGCTTAAGGTAATAATATAATGAGATCTTAATTAATTTTTCAACGTGATATAAAACTAATTATACCTTTAAAATCATAATTTTTTGAAATAACTATGATTTTTTTTAAAGAGTAAATTATTAATATTTAGAAAATTATTTTCAAAAAATGGAATTAATTTTTGAATTCTACACATTGAAAAAATGGTTGGGGTGAATTTTTGGGATTTTTTTAAATACTTGAATTTTTCATGAATAGAAAAAATGAAATTTTGAGTTTTCGGTAGTTTAATGAAATCTTGATGATATAATAAGGAAATATAAAAGGCTGGTTGACTTTTTTATAGTAACATAATACCTCAGGTTAACCTAGTGGCTAAAACCATGGAAAAATACCATTGGAAAGCCCATGGTTTTGCAAAACCCACTAATGAGGTGTCCCTTTTAATTAATAAAAAACTCCCTCTTATTTACTATAAATACCCACCCACTCCCTATGTTTTGTTTCATTACAAACACATTAACCTCAAAGATCTGGTAGCATTACCACTATGATTCTTCCCAAGGTGTCCTCAAACCCCCCAATGGTCTCAACTGTAATGTTTTGGGAGTTACTCATCAAGGTAAGAAATTCAACCACCCTTCTCTTTTCATAAAGCTTTCATTTTAGGTTTTCTATTTTATTTTCAATTATATTATGTTGGGATATGTCATTAAATATTCCCCCTTATTTCCATATACTACAAGTGTGATGATAGACCACCATTATCTCATCAAACTATTTTATGAAATTTTAAGTGATGCTATTAGGATGCCGAATTTTCGTGAGATATTTATGAATGTTCTTCTGTTTTAAGTTCCTTTATTTTATAATTATTTCCACATCTCCCCTCATCCATATTATATGATAAATCTAGTGACTTACATGAACTGGGATTATATTATTCTAATGGAATATTTCATCTTCATCTCTCTTCCCCCCCTCTTATACTAAAAATGAAAACACTATCCAAGATGTGTTAATTTATCACATTCAAGTATGAGGAGTTCTCAAATTTCATTATCATCTTCAATTATTGTCATGAAACCATTTTTATGTTTGAAAAAATCATAATATATGTATTTAATCTCATTAATGATCTAGAATCCTTATACACTCATAATATAAAATAATAAAACCAAACAAGTTCATTATGAACATAACCGCCATGTTAATAGAAACATTTGTAATTAACTTTTAACTAATCCTCATGGTATATAACCCAAAATAATTATAATAACATTTATATCTATGTAATATAATTAATAATATATATTAAAAATTCAGTATGTTTTACCACATTTCAAACAAACTTCCATTCATGAATACGAGTAAATGAATCATGACAACCAAGGAAGAAAATGCTTCCAAAACAACAAAATTGAACATCTTAAACCCATAAAAAGGCCCATGAATAAACCTAATAAGGTTATAATTAACCATTTAAATTTATAGGAGTTTATTTAATATTTATTTATTGAATCTAAATTTTATTATTTAGGTTATTAAAAAATTAATAACACACTCGAGCATAATGTAAGGGGTTTCTCATCTCACATTAATTTATGTGATATTTTCATTGTTCTCCACTTATTTTTTGAATTTCATTATGTATACATCCATTTGATATATAATAAAATGAATATATTTATATTCATTGTATTATCTGGTTAATTTTTTGATTATTGACTTTTGGTAATATGATTCAATTGATTACAATATGTAAAGGGACTTTGTCTCAATTTCCATTTCATTGAGACCTTATTTGTATTGTGAACCTAATATTTCTTATGTGGTGTATCTAATACCCATTTTAGATAATGTTTCACTTGAAATTGTAAATATATTATATATCCATTTTCTAGTTTTATTGATATGAGTATTTTCTTAATCTTTATACCCTTTTACATATAGTGTTTAATTGGAATATTATATTAACAATGGAAAAATTGATGAATCAGTATTCTCTACTCTATAAGGATATTGAGAATTAATATTTTACTTTTATTAAATATATGTATAATGAATTATTTGGATTTATAAGAGAAGGTGGGGCCCAATATATCCCCTCGACGCATCGGCAGGTCTCATGAGAGAAATTAGCTGGTGACAAACCCTTCGAGTTTGTTTCCCAAAATCAGACTGGTTTCTACCAAAAAACTAAACCGTTTTAATAGTATTATGCTATCATGTGATAAATAAAATATTTCAAATTAATAATCATTCTATTTATTCATTATCAATTATTACTATTCATAAGGTTTTCAATGTGACAAAATCTATGGATGTTGTTTAATTCTCAGTTTGTTAATGGAATGAGTTTTTTATTGATTGACTATGCCATATTGATGATGTCAAATTGATTATTATTCAATTATTATTGAAATCATGCTTCTTATATTTGTATACCTTACTTAGCTTTTTATATCACACCTTTTCATTTTATTTACCTTCAAAAGGTTTTGAATATGAGATCATTTATTGAGTTTATGTGGATACAATTTTTTATTTTTTATATATAGTTTATCTTGTTACCATTCCCAATGTAATTTTGGTTACATCTATGTATCTTGTTTTTTTAAGACTGCTAAATTCATCATTCCATCTGAATTTCATTCCTTCAAACCATGCTAATGTAATTACAAATTCACCGGCTCCAGTCTAGAGGGTTATGTGTGTTATATAATTACTATGAAATCATCTCATGCCTTATTAATCATCTTCAAATAATCATTCACTAGATCCAAATAAATCTAGCATGAATTATTAAAATAATTCCATAACAATTGATATCACTTTCAAAAAAGTATTTATATAAAAAATAGAGAATTCTACAAACCTTCGCATAATTTTAACTATTAGTCTCATTTTTATCTCCTAAAATATTCATCCAAATTTTGTAAAACAATGATTTATAAACTCTTCATGACCAGTTACTCAATTATTGTTTATCCAAAACATTAAATATTAAATAACATTATATGATCCTACATCAACCTCCTTTATGAAACCATGAAATCCTATTTGACTATCACATTTTAAAATTATTGTAGAGAGCAATAAAATAACTTCCATAAGCATTATTCATTTTTTATCCAGAAGATAAAGTCAATTAAACTAATGATATATTGACAAAATTACTTGAATATGTTCATCCAAGTTCATCACAAAGTATACTTTATTTATTCTCTCAATATAGTTTCATTATCCCACTCCATGCATAATAACTTGGAAAATACCTCTATATAAAATAAAAAAAATTCATTTATCCATGAAGATCAGTGTAACAATCACTTGATATATGGTGATGCACACATTATTTCTAACTTTTACAGACTTCATTCTAGACATATGAAACATCTTTTTTCAATCAAATAGCAGTAAACTCTCTAAAATTTCACACAATTCAGTAGTAAATAAATTAATATGAATTTAATGTGAGGATTCTCAAATTATCATCAATTTTCCTCATCATAATTATATTGACATTAAATCTTCAATCCATTGAAAATAAATATAAAAAAGCTACACCAAATCCACAAGTCCAATATAATATTCCTCCTTTTATTTTTTGTCAATACCCAATTAATTTCATGGTAAATTTCATAATACCTAACCTTATTAAATATAGATGCACAATTGGAAAATCTATCCCCCAACGTTAGTGTAAGGGAATTTTAGAGGGAATATATTTAACTCCTATTATCTCAGAGTAACATTTTCTCCTTCTTGATATATCATATTATTTAGAGAGTTATGACACCACATGTTTCTATTTAATGATCCTCAATTAAGTCACATCATAGTCTATGTGAGCTAAATAAGTGTATAAAAGAATAGTGACTCAAACAAAAAATATATCTTTATAATAATCCATTAATTCACTTCCATATCAAAATTTAATTCCTCTGTGGATTTTAAAATAGACTTAAAAGATGAAATTAATTCTGCAAGCATCTTAACACACTTCCACATTTATCATGTGTATAAAGTATATTTCTATAACTTCCCAGGTTAATAAAGAGTAAAACATTTTCATTTTGATTAATATTTGTGAATAAAATATTAATTTTACTTTAAGTGGGATTATATGTTTGATAGTGTACCAGACATGAAACAATAGGTTTCTCTAAAGTCTAATGTGGCACACAATGCTGAGTCATAATGAAAAATAAAATAAAATATTATTTTAAATGGTAGTTAACACCAAGTCGTTGTATTGGAGGGAATGAATGGAAATAACTAAAATATGATAATACTTGTTTGTTAAATGTTTTTACATTTATGCAATAAACATTAGATACATAAAATGTGAATGAATACAATTTTAAGCATAAATATTCTAATATTCATTAAAAGGTCAATTTACCGCCTTTTGATGGATAACACTCTTTAAATATAGTTTTGGTCACATTTATATATTATATTTGAAAAAAATAAAATTCTTCTTTAGAAACGGGAAATCGAAATTCTCTTTGGTTAAATTTTTGTTATTCTTCTAATAAAATTCATTTTTAATGAATAGTGTTAAATATTGTATTTTAATTCAAAACCGCCTTTCAGTATAATTTATTTATATGGTTAGATTATATTTTTAATTGGTTTTAATGTGTAATTAGATTATATTATTTCCATATAATCCAATTTTGTTCATTGGAAGTAATTTCACTTTGAGGTTGGACATACACAAGTGTCAATCTTTTGATAGTGATTATTTCTTAAAAACATGATTTTTGTTTTGCCAACTTGAATTAATTTTAAATTAATTTATGTTTTTAATATGTTAAAATAGACATAATTTTTGAATTTAGAATGTAAAATATATATTTGGCTGAATTTTTGGTATTTTTCTGAAAACCATCAATTTTTGATGAATAGTGAAATCACTAAGTAGTAGTTAAAAACCAAATTTTTCATTTAAATGAAATTTTACCACTTCTATGAATTGAATTTCGAAAATCTGACAAACATGGTTGTTATTAGTATGTAAAATTAGGTTTAATAAGATGACATTTTTTGGTGAATAGTTACTTTTGGCTTTATTTACTGTGGTTAAAGGTAAATAGGGTAATTCAACATAAAAATAATACTATAATAATATTAAATTACCCTAACATGTGTCCTAATCCTATTGGGTGATACATTTCTGACCATGGGAATCCTTGGTTCAATTTTGGGAGCCCACAGATCCACTTATGAGTGATAATGACACTTTATATTAATTAATTAAATGTATTGAAAAAAATGACATAAAAAATATCATTTAGTAAATCAATTCTTAAATGGGGTTATATAAGTTATATAATCAAATATAATTATTCATTTGATTGATAAAAATATTTCCTACATCATTGTATTTTTTATATAATTTTTAGACATCAAATAAATAAAATTATTTATGATACGATAATGTTGCAGTATTTACCCCAATTAATGAATGATTTTTATAAATAAATTATAAATATTAAAACAACATCCAAAATATATCCAATTATTATTGGATGATTTTATTTTGAACAAGAGTTGTCTTATCTATGTTTTTAATAATTTTTGTACCTTTATATACATAAAATCAGCATAAAATAAAATAATATTTTCAATCTTTCCTAAAGAGACCCCCCTTATAAAAATTCCTAACCACTATCACATTACTCACACCTCTCGAGCCCCATGGATCATCCAAACTCTGCCCAATTATGCTGCCTAAATCCATCTCTTCCTCCTAGAAGCCTTACCATAGGCATAAGGAATATCAAGAAATCCTTTTGGTTCAAACCAATGGTAGATAACTGATTTAAAGGAAACATATTCTCTTAAGTTCTTTTCTTATATTTTAATTCTTCTTCCACTAATCTCTATTTATTCCTTTATTTTATAAAATAACTATTATCCTCAATATACTATGTTTTTGTTATGGTAATGATTAGAACTACACGTCCACACACCTCCATCTAAAGTGTTTTCGATGCTTTCAATGGGGCGTGTGTGCCCATATCTTTTGCGGATGAGGGGGCATGATTTTTTTGCCCTGCATTCCTGCTTTCCAAAGGCAGAAAGCATCTTCTCATTATTCAGGGATGTTTTCTCCTTGATCGAAACGGGATGATGGGATGTCAGTTCTTCCTTCCATGGATTCCTCCTCGGAACTCATCACCTAGTCCGCATCTCTCTCATAGATTTAATATGTTGTTCATGAAACTCTTCCTAGCGCCATATCTTCATGGACACCTGTTAATTACACTGCTTCTATCGGGACATTCCAAGGGTTTCGGTCAAGTTAGCAACCTTCAGTCAGAGGAGTAGTCACATTGGGCATCACTGGTGTGTCTAGATGATGGGGGATTGGTGTTTTTGTCTTTTTTTACTTTTTATAGGGATTCTCAAGGGTGCGAAAGCCCGAGAAATCCCATATTGAACATGTGGAATCGTATTCCATGGGCATGTATCTAAGGTTTTCCTCATCTTCCAGTGTTTGACACAGGGTATGCCGCAAGTTTAACATCCAGTGGAGACAGATTGAAAAGATCAGAACACTGACTAGAGTGGATCAGATGGGTGCAACCCCCTAGAGGGAACATCGATATCGGGGCCAACATGTGGGTGGATTCCAGAATTCTATTGAGGGGAATGTGGTATGAGGTTGCATGATCCCACCAGGAAGTGTTAGCCCAGGTAAGAATCGGGATGGAAGATTGAGTGTTTGAATGAAGTGGGGGGTGAATGGGATGGAAATGCCGTGAGGATGACGATAGTTTTGGGATTGAGCCATGAAGAGGATTCCTACGTATACCCATGTTAGGGAATAAAAGTCCATGTATTTCATCTGATGATATCTTACCACCGATTGGGTTTCAATGGCTTGCCGCTGAATGGTGTCGCAACGGCTTACTGCTGAACGGGATCACAACATCTTACCTTTGGATGGGGTCTACAGTTTAATGTCATGCAGGATAGGGGCGAACCGACGTGAAGGGGGTTGGAAATACTGGGTGTTGGGCTTGAACCTCATGGAGGCTTCCTACGTACCTTACCTTTGGAAGGATCAAAGTCCACATAGTTCGGGATATGGGGGTATTTGGGGCTTACACTTTGTGGTAGCCCAAGGTGTTGGTGAACCAACAAAAAGTGGTCAAAGCGACCAATGGATGGTGGGATTGAACCTTGTGGAGGATTCCTACATACCTTACCTTGGAAAGGATCAAAGACCTTATAGTTCAGGTGGTGGGGGCTTGGTGCACCAACGTGAAGATGGTTGGGACCAATTAATAGAGGTGGGATTAAACCTTAGGGAGGCTTCCTACGTATCATGCCTTGGCAAAGATCAAAGTCCTCGTAGTTCGAATGGGTGGGAACCGGCATGAAGGTGGACCTGGGGTCCAATGGTTGTTGCGCTTGAACCTTGTGGAGGCTTCCTCCATACCCTGCCATGGAAAGGATAAAAGACCTCATAGTTTAGGTGGGTGGGAACCTACTTGATGTTGTACCTGGGGTCCAATGGTTCTTGGGCATGAACCTCGTGGAGGCTTCTTACGCACCCTACTTTGGCAAGGATCAAAGTCCTCGTAGTTCAGGTTGTGGCAATTGGGGCTTATGCTCTGAGGCGGCCCAAGGAAGATGTCGTGGTTGGTGCTGCCTCTAAGCCAACATGAGTCATGCTCGGTGTGAAAAAAAGAGATAGCAGAGACCCGACGATCATGTCGCGAAAGGTGCATCTGTGAGAGGTGAATTGGGGCTTACATGTGACTGCATCCCAAAAAGGAAGTAGGGGGCTTACACATGGATCACAACTTGAAGAGGTTAGGGATTACTCCATGAGGGAGGCTCGATGGTGACAAAGCCAAGTGGGAGAGGGATTTGGCACCAAATAAAAGAGGGGTCTGGTGTCCATTCTTCCCCCCTGGTCATTGGGACCAAATGAGAAAGCAGGAGTAGGGATGCTGCCTCCAGCAAGAAAAGTTGGGGGCTTACACGGAGCTGGTAGCCCTTTCACTATGGACAAACACAACTCTAATAAGGAGGATATCATCCCTTATGAGGGAGGATCTCGTCCTCATAAAGACCAGTGGGTGTGGAGAATGTCCAAGGTGGGGGAATCCCACGTACGAGGCATGGAACGAGGACACAGTTTGACATCATGTGTTGAGGACGATGGTACTTGGCAGATTAACGTACTGCAGCTCGGACGATGGTGGGTTTGCTTCACACCCCAAGGACATACATAACAGGTACCCTATGCTCCTTGGTGTAGAGAGGGGACATACAATTCCATGAATAGGGGTGTCATGGAGAAAACTATCGGGGGGTCAACGTTATCATTTCTATGCGAAGAAGCAATATCTATTAGCGTTCCTATGCGAACAAGCATGAGGTGAAGCAACACAATGGGAAATATCATCCAAGGGACTTTAAAATCACATCGTGCAAACATGTAGGGTCGCACGGGAAAAAAACATTCAAAGAAGAGGGGTTCATTGGCAGGGGCCTTGTGATGCTTTGTTGTTCCACGTGGAAGAGGGCACTAGTGAAGGGGTGTGCTTCACAAAGTGGGGTGCCTTAGCCTTAGCATAGGGTGAAGTAGAATATGGGAGGTTCTTCGAAAATTGGAATGGAATTCGCGTAACACTTCCTTGTGGAGCAAATGTGCCTCACGAAGCAATGTATCGTGAAGCAATGTGCTTCGCGAAGTAAAATGACCCTACCTTGGCATGTGGATCATGTGTACCTGAAGGTTGTTTTGCGAAACATAAACGCTCCATGACGACCTTGTTCCCCTTTGGGATCCCCTTCCTTCGTAGATATCCTTAGGCTCTGCAAAAGGCATCCCTCTCGAAAGAGGGGATCAAAACAAGGCAAAGGGGAGGCACTTCGCAGAGCATTAGTACCTCGCATAGATCATGGTTCGCAGAGCCGAAGGGTGCTTTGCAATTCGGAAGCTAGGAAGTCAAAAGTTCAGATTTTCCACCCCCTGGACTTGGGGGAGGTAGGAATTTATAGGGGATAGGCACCACGAAGCAGCGCTCGCTCAGCGTGAAGATAAATTCATTTGCTCCGTCGCGCGTCACAGACGTCAAATATGTTCACAGAGCATTGCTGCCTCCTTGCTCCGTAGTGGTTCATGAACGTCAAATGCATTCGCGGAGCGTTACTGCCTCCTTGCTCCCCTGAAGCTCATGAACGTCAAATGCATCATGGAGCGTTACCGCCTCCTTGCTCCGTAGCAGATCATGAACGTCAAATGCGGTCACAGAGCATTACTGACTCCTTGCTATGTGGCACCTCGCGTACGTCAAAGGGGAATCCGTGAAGGGGCTTCACGAGTCAGCCATTGAGTCTGTGTCTTCTTCTCCTCCCCACATTTTGGATTCAACAAATTCCGCCCCCCCCCCTTAGGCTTGGAGCCACGGAGAAATGAAGTGTCGAATTTTGAGGGTCGATCACCAAAACCATCTGTAACTCGCAAAGTTATCTCGTGAATAGGGCTCACCATGTCGGAAAGCGAAGATCCGGCCAGACGTTCCGTGAAGTTTTCTTTGGCCATGGCATGTCACGAAGCTCCGAGGGTCCCTTGCCTATAATAGGGGACCTGAAATCTCTTTTTTCTTTTCTCCTCTCCGCGTTTTTGGACTTTAACACTCTCAATTCACAAAACTCCACGTACTCCGTGACTGCTCTTTGTGAATCGGGGCTTCTTCTTCACGGCGCTTCTGCGAGTCTTTGGATTTGCGTCTCAGTTCTTCACAACTCCGCATTTGAAGGGTGAGGCAGGGCTCTGTGAATAGGCTTCATGGATGGTATTCACGAACGTCCTTTGCGAACTCGCATCACGAACCAATCCAAAAATCTTCAAAATTTTAGAACTGAATTGCTCCTCAAGAAGCGTTCGAGGGGGTCCTTGCGAATGCCACTCGGAGGGATGATATGGAGAATAGTTTGGTTCTAGGGGATTTGGTATGGAGCCACTCTGAACATAATTTGCCGGTGCAGCTGCTGTCGGAGAGCCAGAAGAGCTATCAACTATGTAAGAGGTTGCCGTAGTATTGGTTCGGGCTGTGGGATGATGTCTTCATACTAGAAAGAAGTCAAGACGAACCATCTTACTAGTTCAGGAGCACACCATGCCAGCACCGATGGTTTAGGGCGGCTGATGGCCATGCCCAGGAGGATTTCACACCCGTAAAAGCTGATTTCTTATACGACAACCTAAATGACATCAATGGGATAGTGTTTCATCCAGAGACATCTCCTCCTCTATACCACACAATACTGAAGGCAACATTGAGGAACCCAAGGAAGGGGTAGTCCGAAGAATTGGACCTGCGCTAGGGTGGAAGCTTCACAGATGATTGGGCATGGGACTATTGGGTAGGCACCTCATTTGAGGAGTTTGGGGATGATCTGAGTTTAGTGGGTCTGTATGAGATGGAATGGGCCTCACAATTCTACATATATAAACCGAAACAACTGATGCTAGAGCTATTGAGCAGATGGTCGTCGAGGACCAATACCTTCCACTTACACCATGTCGAGGTCGGTATCAACTTGTGGGATGTCCACCAGATCTCGAGGGTCCCATTACTGGGGGAGATGTATGAAGAATTCCTCCCCTTCATGAGTGCGTGGGATGATCCATAGAAAATTCCACGGCTGGCGATGGCACTGATGGAGCATGTGCATGGGGAAGACAAGGAAGCAGTAAGAGATGTCCACTTTAAGTGGTGGTTCTAAAAATTCTTGAACATCTTGAAAAATAGGCATTTTCTGGCATGGCCTCGATCCTGCCATATGGGGACTCAGAGTAAGGAGAACTAGTACTGACAGCATTGGAGAACAGCTAGTGGAAGACATGGGGATTCAGCATCAGCACTGAGAAACAACTAATAGTCAGGACGACATCGTTCATCGCGACTCTTATCTGTTCTTGGAACCTGCAAGTGAGGGATACCAACAAGGGAGTATGCACAAGCAAATTTATCATGGCGTCCACACTGGAAATGGGAGGGCGGGTCAACCTAGGAATCACGATGCTCGCCAATCTATATAAGGTGTTGTGGCATATCAGTAATTGAAAAAGGTCACAGAGGTATGTGGGCCATTCCACCTCCTATCCGGGTGGAAATAAGGACATATGAGGGGGGTTTACGAATACTCAAACCCTATCTCTCCTTCGGGCTCAATCTTCCGCCCATCAATCCTGAATGCTTCGGGGAGCTTTCCGGCCATGCTGACCACACCGTCAGTTCTGAACCGGGTGTGGAGGGTGTATGAATTCAATTTACACCTGTTTCTGTTGCCGACATGGGTATTCACTGATGATAGTCGTGGTATGGAATAGAACCAGGCCTATCTCCTATCCTTATGGGGTGGAGTCCTTATGGTGTGGGTGGACCGTGATCCCCTCTGCGAGCCGTATACACCACACCAGTTTTCATGGCAATTCCAGTGTATGCGGCGACTGACCCAACAGGTCTATTTGGAGGTGCGATATAAAGAACACCAATGCATGATGAGGAAGATGTGGCTCATGTTCACATGCGAAGATGGGAAAATGCAGAACGACTTGCCTTTGCTGACCACCTTCCTGAGGCTGGTAAAGGTATATTCCCAGAGTTGGGAGGCGACCTACCCAGGAGAGATGCTGAAGCAGCCAACCATTCGAGTCGGTGATGGTGAGATTTCCCGACCTTGGGGCTAGGGAAGAAGGCAACAAGGGCATCCCATGGTGTAAGGGATGCCAGGGTAGGGAGGCCCATACCATTTAAGGGGGAAGAAGTGGTATCAGATCTGGCAGGGGAAACCGACCCAGTGATTCCAGAAGAGCTGAGTTATCCAGAGAGGAGGCCGCTAAGAGGATTTTTCCAGATACCAACCCAAGATCTGGGGAAGCAGTTGAGGCATTTTGACATGCCAGAGGATGCTGTCTTCTCGGAGGCCTGGGACATCTGCGAAGTCAACATGAAATTTTGTGGCCCTGCCGAGTTGTGGCAGCACTTGAACTGTCTCGGGATGGATTTTCTGGGAATAGGTCCCATCAGGGACAGCTTTATAGTGTCCCAATCTGAATGGGAACAATATCTGACTGCACTGGAGGACATAGTGCACTCTTGGGGTGCTCCTCGTCCAATGAGAGATCAACTCAAGGTGTTGCTCGATCCCACTACTCCCCTATAGTTGTCGGCCACTGATTTCAGAGAGCGTATCCCTCTGCCGGAAGGATCAAAAGAGTCCTCCTGGGGAGACGAGGCCAGAAGAACGAACATGTTGGAGGAGAGTGATGTTGGATATCAAGACATGGATCTTGAAGTGTTTGCAGAGACTTGAGGTAACAATCTGAAATCCCCTTCGTTGAGATTGCTTTGAGGCAATTCTAGACTTTTTGCTAACATCTAAATCGTACAAGGGAGTCTTATATATAGAAATCATTCTTATCCCTCAGTGGATACAGATGTGGGACCCTCAGAATCTAAGTCTACCACCACATATATTTTTACAACCCCCGGTGCTAGGACACCTAAGGAGACCCCTCTACAGCATTCGGACCTTCGCACCATATAGGGGGGGGGGGCACGCTTCGGGGTCCCGATGACATCAAACCAAGAATCAGACCAGGAATTCGATCTATATAAGTCTCCTATACCAATTTTATGACTGTCATCCCCTAACCATATTTACTGACGTCCATGTCCTTTTCTGGCGCGTACAGTTCTTCAAATGGTGTGGGTCGCCTTGGTGAGGTTGGTGAGGGCTTCTTACGGCGTCCTTCCTTGGGGACTGCCAATCATCATGGAGGCAGAGCAGCAAACCGACCAATTGGCGGCGCTCCCGATCACTGGTGGGATTATCATCGGTGCTGAACCTGAGATCATTGAGGTAGGATCTGAAGATAAGGATCGATCAGATCGTCTGGGTCCCGCCATGCCCGATCAAACACTAGATGTCGACCCGTTTGAAGAGTTCCTGGGGCGTTCCCCACGTATGAGCCTTCCAATCATGCTGGCTGGGATGAGATAGCCTCTGATGAAGAGAATAACAAGATATCCCATCACTTATTGTGGAATCTGATCACACGCTTCATCAATGACACCCCCAAGCACTATGGCTGGATGAAATGGACAGACTTCGCTAGCTACTGCGCGAACTGTGTACTGGGGGAGTGGATGCCCAGCGTCCCCACATGCTCGTCCAAGATCTTATGGAGGAAGAGATTTAGGAGTACACTCATGTCCTCGGTGTGAGATAGTAATAGAGGAAAGCAGTAAACATCAAGAGGCTCTAGGAGGCTGAAGATGAGGTTCAGTAGCTATAGGCTTGGGCAGATGAGCATTCCTCTTCCCTTGATGCGCAATCGGAGCTCGTATTGCGGATGAAAGCCCAGTTGGCAGAGGCCGAAGATGGCATGAAGAAAGCTTGTGAGGGGATTACTGTCATTCATACCGACATATGGTGGGCCCAGATTGTGGCAGATGAATTGATCCCCATCGTTGACGAGGAGGAGCGGGAGCTCAACAGGTGGAAGCAACTCCTGGACACCACCAACCAAAAGGTGGCGGGGCTGCTACGATCTTTTGATGATGTTAACCTATACATGGGGGGAAATTACCCTCAAGTACTGTAATGGTAACTAATAGTCAAACGTACTTTCATTCTTTGATTGTTTGATTCCATAGCCTGCATGAGTTCTGTTATTTGTATTGGTTTATTGAATTCTTGAGACATTCGTGGAGCGTCCAGTGATCATTTCCTAAGATCACGTGGGTCAGGAACAAGGGATGACCACATTATCACCCCATCCAAATGTAGGAGTGCAATTCACGCATAGGGAATTCGGGGTTTGAAAACCAGCCCAGATTTCCGGGAGGAAATGGGAGAGACCTGACTAGAGAATGAAGCTCTCAGAAGATCTGAATTACTGTTTTCCCAGTGTCCTCTTGTGCATAAACGGGATAACGCCAAGGGTGCTGGAATCAGTCCGAACAGATGGGAATGGAAGGTGTGAATCACGATACCCAGGATTCGGGACACTGTGGGGGTGGTGCGACAATAAAGAATAATCGTTTACCATTTTTTAAACACATTATTCTTATTGTGTTAGCCTAGAATGGGGATTGAAAATAATGGCCGACCGCTGAACATGTTCAAAAAACGGGGCCAAACACCAAATTTCATCCATTTTCCTTCCAGAATGTTCGTCCAGGAAAATAGGTGGGCAATAGTCCGAGAATCCATATTATTAGGGGGTTCCCTTAGACATGAAAGAGGATAAGGGTCCGAATAAGGGTCATACAAAGCCTGGAATGTGGAGTGATGGTTTATTTGAACAGAATACAACACTCTTGAAATTATGCCACTATGGTGGAAGCACATTAGATGGGCGCATCAGTTTTATCATGGACCATTCTTACTTTTAGATTGGACCACTTTAGCAAGGGAGCTATCGCTTCCCAAAGTCACTGTGGGGCATCCCGAACTTGTTCAGGGCAAAGTTATAGTTACATGGTTCCCCACAATGGGTCAGGCCAAGGGGCTGGAAATGAGGGGGAATAGGATTTATGATTCCTAGGACAGACCCAGGGTGAATTGCCTGGGTGTCTATACATATTCCATGAGGATGGGAATCAAGCCATACATAGTTCTTGAAGATTGGTCTTAGTTTTACAGTCATAGAACTCAGACCAAGGATTGGTAAGGGATGTGGATGACACATGGTAAGGTGATTATTAAACCTGATGTGAATGAGGACATATTTCCAGATCACCATGTGTTCCTTGGGGAATTTTTTAGGTTAAGGGACCGAACATGAAAGTTTGGTTGGGACCGTGGGGAAGTTCTCGGGCGTTCCTACATATCTCATTAGGATGAGAATCAAGTTGTACATAGTTCTAAGGGGTGGCACAGTAAGGTACCAGTGCTAGGGATAAAAGGGGTGTGTGGGTGTGGCACTGACACCCAAAGAAGCTATATTTGATAAATCTTGTTTCTACATTAAGGTTAATGTTTTTTTGTGAAGTGACAGGTCTAGGATAGCATGTCTTGGCATCGCCACAAGAATCAAGCCATGTGAAGGCATTTGAAAATGGTATGGCGTGTGATTGCTACAAAACATGGTGTCCCCTTAAGTGAGGATATCATGATGCAGTTACATTTTTCATTGTGTGGCCAGGATGATAACATCACAGATTAGGGTCATGGGATGGGACTAGGTGTGCATTTTATTGTCATACAACACAGACATATTAGAGATGAGGCTAAAGGGGGAATGTTCACAGTGTAAGAAAAAACATTAAATGTGAATGAGGACATAATCACATACCGCACCATACATGATTCCATGAATGAAACATCGGGCCAAGGGGCCAAAATAGAGGTAAGAGGGTAAGGGGCAGGAGAAAATTGCTCTCGATTGAGCTGGACCCGAAAACGAGACGTCTGGGTGGTCTTACATATTCCATGAGGATGGGAATCAAGCCACACGTATTTCTAAAAGAGATCATAGTTTATGGTCTTAGAGCTCGGACAATGGACAAGGGATGTTGGTGTGGAGCCTCAAATGATGCCTTTATCATGACTTTGTCCTCCTAACGTGAAAATGTGCACTGAGGGATAGTGCCAGGAGTGTTAAAATTCCACTCAGACATGATGGGGTGGACAATGATGTGAATCTTGTAAGAAACATTCAAGGTTTAAAGGGGCTGGTGTGATGATGGAGGATTACTTTTGACAATGTTTGAAACACAACATCCATATTGGATTAGACTTTATTGAGGGAAAACAAATGAGCATCGGCCGCTGACCATATTCTCAATTTGTTGTCTGAAACCCTCGAGGAATTTGGCTCGTGATGGTAGGAGATCCCTTAAGCCTAGAATCCATGCCATTTCGGGGTCCGTTCGGGTGTGGAAGATTATGGAATCCCAAATGACGAGGAACATGAAGCCTACAAAAATGGGCGAAAACATGTCCACGTAAAATCTGACACTCCAAACACTGAACCAGAGTACCCTTAAACCAATTCGTGCATCGCTGACGTTTGTCAAGGAGGGTGATCAACATGGGAGTAACCAATTTGAAGGGATGAGTATAGAATAAAAGGATAGAGAACTCCCAGGATGGAGAAGTGTGTGGCGTGGTCATCACAAACCCGACGTGAATGAGGACATAGCCCAATACCACACCATATACTCCACTCCCCGAAAACGGGTAGGCCTAGGGGCCAAGCTAAAATGGAGATTCCTGAGAGATGGGGTTGGACCCAAAGTATAGACATTTGGATGGTCCTACGCATCACATGAGGATGAGAATCGAGCCATACAATGTTCTGGAAGGGGTAATATGAAAATATCTTAGTTTGAGGTCTTAGAACTCAGACCATGGAGAAGCAGGACTATCCCAAGTAAAGGGGAACCATAACCTAATCCCTAAGCCTATGTGAGTCAAACTCAGTGTAGGAAACGAGGGAAGATAAGGTATTTTCAATACGTGAAATATATGCAATAGGAAAATTGGTGGATCCACCAATGATAACCATATCGTGGATTTTTCCTCCTAACGTGTGGATGCGCACTAAGGAATAGTACCAAGAATTTTGAAGTTCTACTTGAACATAAAGAGGAGGAGAAGGATGTGAATCATGCAACCGACATTTTGGGCTCAATGGGATTGTCGTGATGATGGAGGATAAATGTTGATTGTGTTTGATACACAACATCCATATCACATTATCTTGAAATGGTGACAAACAAATGATCGCCGACCGCTGACCATATTTGTATCGTGGGACTTGTATCAATTTGTTGTCCAGAACCCTAGAGGACGTCGGCATGTAGTCGTAGGAGGGCCCTTGGGCTGAGCATCCATGCCATTCGGGGGTCCCATTGGTTGTGAATGGTGATGTAAGCCCAAATGAAGGGGAACACAAATCCTGAAAAATTGGAGAGAGCATGTCCACATAAATTCCAACATTATAGTCACTAAACTAGTGTACCCTTAGGCGCATTGGTCAATCACCGAAGAGGGACGAGGTGACTCTTCATGAGAGTGAAAAGTTTAAAAAGACGAGGATAGCACAAGGGGACGGAAAACTCTCCGGAGGAGGAGGTAAATGGCATGATTGTTACAACACCTGACGTGAGTGAGAACATAATCTCATACAACACCGTAAAACTCTAAATTTGAAATTAGATCAGGGACCGAAAAGGACAAGGGGTCTGAGGCTGGGCCTCAAATGCAAAGACCCTGTCAATTCGGAGTTTAACGTCCTGAAGTGAGGATGAAGAGAGGGGTATGATACCCCAAAATAGGGGGTGTATGGCGCGACGAATAACCCGAAGTGAATGAGGGCATACTCCAAAACTACACCGTACAACCCTGAATTGGAACTTGGGTCGGGGGCCCGAAAATTCCAAGGAGCCTGAGGTTGGAAATCTCGACCAATGTTGGCCATACAAACTCTTGTGTGATCACCGCTTCATCACAGCTGCTAAGCCAATGTGAGCAGTGCTCGGTGTGGGAAAAAAAGAGCTATACTCGGATTTCCCCATCATACGGGGGTCTAATATCTGGCTTTTCCCGATCGGAGTTTGTCGCTTGGAGATACAACGAGGCAGAATGAACCACTACACTCAATGTTTGGGACATCTTGGGGTGGTTCTAATGACACATGATAACTGTTGACCATGTTCGAAACACCGCATCCCAATAGTGACATGAAATGGTAAAAACAAATGAGCATCAAACGCTGACCATATTCGCAACACGGGACTTGTATCGTCTTATTTCTCAACATCCTCGAGGGCGTTGTCCTGAATCATTAGGAGATCCCTTAGGCCTAGCATCCATACCATTCAGGGGCCCTTCTGGATGTGAAAGGTGATGGAGTCCCAATCAAAGAAGTGGGTGAAGCATAGTTTTACCCATCTATGAAAGAGGTGAACGTCTCCAGGGAGTGGGACGTATGGCCGGATCGAGATGAGATCAGTGTGAATTGGGGCAAAAGTCTGCACCCCACCATATGTCTTGACCCGAGGGGTGGATTCTGGTGTTTGTGCTGGGCCAACATACAAACTATTCGGGAGTTCCTACATATACTATAAGGAAGTGAATCAAGCCGTACGTAGTTCATGAAGGCCATACAGTTTAGCGACGTATGGTGAGGACATGGGAGGATAGAAAAACGAGGGGTGGGAACATGGTGTGATTAGGTAATTTTGATACGATTGGGGATAAGGAAGCCTATACCATGTCATTAAAGGATCCTTCGAGAGAACTATTCCTAGGGGAAATAGTCAAAGATAAGAGTTTGGTGATGGGATCAAGATGAAATGCTTGAGTGTTCAAACATATCCCATACAGATGGGAATCACGCCATAAGTAGTTCTAAGAGAACAATTTAATGTCTTGTGGGATGATGTATAGTTTAACATTATGTGGGACATTTTAAATTTTACAGTAATGTAGGACCAAACTCTTTTAAGGTCATGCTGGACCGAACAGTTTAGGGTCGTGTGAGACCGAACAGTTTAGGTTCCTGTCGGACTATCCAGTTTAAGGTCGTGCAGGACCAGTAGGCTCAAGCAATGTATTTCCTGAGAAACTTGGCATTGGTGGGAAGATTTATACGCTCACCATCCATGGTCACTAGGGAGTATGCACCATTGGGGTAAACCCTGTGAAATATTTAAGGTCATTCCCATTTGGGCTCAAACTTGGGTTATTTCCTTCCAGGGATCATTGGCACCCAGAGGGCCAATACCAAGCCACTTTGCAGGAAAGAGTGGAGGTGATCCTTCTTGTTGAAGGATATAACTATCTTATTTTGATTCCTTTCCATATTGTGCAGGGCACGAATCATATTCTCATCATGTGCTTCCAATTCACCCAGACGAATTTCAGCCACCTTATCTAGCACCTGCTGGTCATAGACCGTTGTGCGTAACGAAGGCAGCTGGATCTCGATGGGCAGGATGACCTCAGCTCCACACACCATGGAATAGGGGGTCACCTGGGTGGAATTACAAGTCACTGTCCGATATGGCCAGAGGGCATTGGGGAGCTTGTTCGGCCAAATCTTTTTGTTCTGACCAACCATTTTATGCACAATGTTAGAGAGGGTTTTTTAACACCTCGATCTGTCCATTAACCCATGTGTGGTAGTGGGAGGCATGGTTCGAATGGATGTTGTACTTGGAGTACAACGTCATCAAATCAGTAGCATAGAAGTTGGTGCCATTATCGGTGAGGATGGAGTGAGGGACTCCAAACCAGTAGATGATATTGGAGATCGTGAAGTTTATGATAGAATGGGCCTTGACCTCCTTGAGCGGAACTGCTTCTGCCCACTTGGAAAAGAAATCTGTGGCCATCAGGATGAACCAGCACTGGTGAGCTGTCTCCTGTGGATATGGTCCCATGACATCAAGTCCTCACACCACAAATGGCCAAGAGTACTTAGTGGAGTGTAAAGGCTCTAGCGGTTGATGCATGAACTTAGTGTGAATTTGGAACACATGACATCTCTTCGAGAACTCGATGAAATCATGGATCATGGAGGGCCAGAATAACCCCAGTCTCCGGATCTAGTGGGCTAGCTTCGGCCTAGTCTGGTGAGACCCACAGGAACCAGAGTGAACCTCATGCATGACCTGAGAAAATTCGACTCCTTGGATGCAACAGAAATGAACACCATCGAAGCTGTTCTTGTAGAGGATCTACTCATGACTGGGACCTCTCTGGGGGGTAAATTGCAGCGTGCGACGTAGGATTTGCTCACGCTCAGCCCGGTCGGCGGGGAGGTAACCATTTTTTTGATACATAGCAATGGGGGATCTCTAGTCATGGGTCGCTTCAACCACTGCATATGAGGAACCTAGGGTCCTGACATGGAGGATCAGGTGGTAAGATAGCTTACTCATAGGTCGTCGTCATCATCCGGGGTGATGGGAGAAATAACACTCAGGTGAGCCACATGTATAATCAGATCATCCTGCTCGGGGTTCTGTAAGTGATGATGCCAGGCCGGCCAGGGCATGAACTCGACCATTCTGAGATCGAGGGACTTGAGTAACTTCCGACCGAGATGGAAACTCAGCCATTAATTGGAGGGAGTGCTCCAAAAATGGTACGAGAACTTGTTTCTTGACAAAATAGTCACCACTGATTTTCTTGATGACTAGTTTAGAATCCCCTTTTCACATTCAAATGGGGCACATCGATCTCAAAGGCCAGCTCGAGGCCAGTAATGAGGGCCTGATACTCTGCTTCATTGTTGTTGTAGCCTTCCGAAAACAGGAATGAGTATGGAAGAATGTCTTGTGCCAGTTAATAAAGACAATACCTTGGCCTACTTTTCTGAGTCTGGGATCATTGAGCCTCCTTACGGTGGGGCTCCGGGAGGCACCATCAATGTGCATCTACCAAAATGGGATGGTACAATCTACCAAGAGGATTGACTTTTCGGGAAAATCCAAGTCTAGGGACAGGTCCGCAGGGGTTGGATGGGCTGCAAGGAAGTCTTCCAATGCATGTTCCATGATAGCTTTCTAAGGAAAAAACCTAATGTAAAACTGCTGGAGGATTACCTCCGACCACGCTAGTTGGCCAATAAACATGGGGCGGTTCAGAATGTACTTAAGAGGGTCTACTAGAGACACCAGTAGTACATCATGGTGCTGCAGGCAATGCCACAAATTCTGTATAACAAATATGAGTGCAAGGAATATTCTTTCAATGATGGAGTATCTAGTCTCCGTATTGATGAGCATACGACTGAGATAGTAGAGGATATTTTCCTTCCCCTAATTGGTCTTCTGGGTGAGAAGGGTGCCGAGAGATCCTTCCAGGGAAGTCACATATAGGATTAGTGGGTTTCCAGAGATGGGTGGAAACAAGACTAGAGGATAGAGTAGATACTTCTTGATTTCCTTGAACACGGTCTGGAACTCTTCGTCCCAATCGTAGGAATACCCTTTATTCATGAGCCGGGAATAGGGATTACAGTTTACAACCAGATTCGCAATGAATCGGAGTATATCGGCTAAGTGGCCTTAGAAATTTCGAAGCTCTCAAATATTGCTTAGGTGAGGCATCTAGATGATGGACATGATCTTATCTGGGTTGATATTGATGCCCTGGTACCTAAAAAAAAATCCAAGGAACTTCCTAGAGGTGACCTCGAAGGCACACTTCAACGGGTTCACATTCAAGTGGTGGGAACAGAGGAAGATGAACACTTTCTCAAGGTCCTTGAGATGGTCATAGAGATAGAAATATTTGAACACCAAATTTTCCACATAACATTCCACCAATGTCCTGAGTATTGGCTTGAATATGTGATGCATGGCCCGATGATAGGTGGAACAAGCATTCTTCAGGCCGAAGGGCATAACCTGGTAACAGAATGTACCTTGGGGTGCCTTGAAAGTAGTTGAATCTTCATACTCGGGGGCCATCCGGATCTAATTATATCTAGATTTCCTGTCCATGAAAGAGAGGTCCTGAAACCCAGCCGTAGCATCGATTAACAATTCTGTCATTGGAAGGGGAAAATCATCCTTCGGACAGTGGCAGTTGAAATCGTGGAAGTTGATATAGACTCGGATCTATCTATTAATCTTCTGGAATGGAACTATGTTGGATAGCCACTTGAGGTAATAGACCTACTAGATGATGTTGGATCTGATGATTTTTTGAAATTCAGCCTCGACCATGGAACCATGAGAGGGGTGTATCTTTCTGGGAGGGTTCTTGAACCCGCGATGATTTGTTGGGAGACCGAGGCAGTGGATGGATACCTGAGGATCCAGTCCCAGCATATGGTCGTAGCTCTAGGAGAATACATCACAATGATGCTTCATGAAATATATGTACCACTACTGCTCCTCGAGGGGCATAACGACACTAATCAATGTGGGTCTCAGATCTGACTCGCTGTCAAGGTTCACTTGTACCAGTTCATAGACCGTGGTGGAGACGCCTTCTTCAAATCCTACGGGAGCATTCTCGAGATACACTTATTCACATTTGGAGGATGGATTCCCAATAGGAGAAGCATCCTCTAGGTCGGCTGATTCTGATGGGATGCTGGTACCAGCTTGGGTAGTTGCGGACAACATATCGGGAGATCCAAGTGCTACTGAAACCATATCAATGAAGGCAGTTGATTCGATCCCATCTGGTGTTCTGCCCAAGGGGCCACACTTGATGATATCAAATCAATAGTGGCATGTCGACTTGAGATGGTTAATCCCAGCCTGGTGAAATAAACACGTATAACGTACTTCCATTGCCATGGGGCAGACATCCCAATACTGTATGGGGGTAGGAGGCTCCAGGATCACCTAAGCCCAGTTTGTGTAGGAGTACAAGGTGATTTTTGGTTGTCCTTTGGAATTGGGAACAAGATTCCCTCTCATACTAGAGGAAACAATGAATTGACCCATATCGTGGGTTGTGTCCTCCAATCGATGGATCATAAATATGTAGGAACCATTTAGACCGGACCAGGGGTCAGTTGTGACTGCGACAGGTTCAACCTCACTGGCCTGAATCTATTTGTCATTGCCCTTGTAATAGTAGGCATCAAAGTACAGGGCTTCACAAGAGGCAAAAGGAGATTCATCACCTTGGAGTATGCCCAATCGACCATTAAGTGAGTACTTGAGGGACTGGTGATACAAAAATGGGACCACCACATGTAGGTGGAGCCATGTTCTACCCATCAATGCATTGTGCGTGGTGTCCTGGGAGACAACCATGAACTCGGTACTGGAAACTAGGCCACTGAACTGGGTCTTCAAATGGATCTTGCCGACCGGGGTCTCCTCTATCCTGTCGTATCCTTGGTTCCTTAAATCGGAGGGATTCAGGTCATCTATGGATAACCCCAGCTTCCGTAGTGTCTGCGTCGGGATAAGGTTGATCCTGGAGCCAGTGTCAATGAGACAACGACGAACCTCCATGCCGTTGAATTGGCCGGTGACGTAAAGTGGGTGGATGTGCCCTTTTCCGGGAGAGCCTTCATCCTCTCCAGAGAACTAAATAATGTCCTGACATTAGGTGTTCTCAACTGCTTCAGTATGAAAGGTTCTTGCAGCTGCTACTTCCGTTTCAAACTGAAGGGGGATTTTTAAATCCTTGGCGAATGCCTCATGCATATCCGATGACGTGAGAAGGGCCTAGAGGATGGAATTACTTGATGGGATACTAGAAAGGTGCTTGAAGACCTCATATTTCCATTCCAGGCATGAACTTCTGCTTGCAGGAGGCCGCACTTTGATAGGAGGCATGGCGGGCTCTACAGACTGGGCTGACAGCTGACTGGTGCTGGGTATATCCCACTGCTCGCTAGTTGAAGCCCAAAGATTAGCTGCCGGATGAAGACTGGATAACTGAGATCAGCCTGTAGTAGGGAAAGTCTGGTTACAATATAGTTGATGTAGTTCTTCCAGATCCAATATCACAAACGGTGGTGGAGGCGGGCCCGACGACACTGGATGAAGAGGCTGCACGTGCTGAGTTCTGTGCTAGGCCTGTTGTCTGGTCTCAATGGTATGCATAGCCTAGATTGAGGTGCCAAATTATGTGCCCCGAAGACTTATGTGGCCGCAAATCCACTGACGTTGGTATCAGTTGGGGACGTCTGGGAGGTTTTCCTGACGCTCCTCATTGTCAGGAGTCATATACGGGTTTGCCAACTCCATGGTATTAACCGAAGTGTACCATTGACTATCATTTGAAGAGTTATCCATCACTGGGTATATTCTAGAGGGAATCCCCATCTTAGGGGGTATGAATTAGACGAGTGAGCGGGATGAAAATGGTATCGGTGGGGCGGGTTTCTTTCTTTTGTACCGTCGATGCTTGCTCTTCTAGGAAGAGGATGGCTGAGATGATGATGCAGAAGTGGTGGATGCAGCTTCTAAAGGCTTCAGCAGATTCAGGCATTCTCGAATTATTCCATTGGAAAGGGCGACCATTTTTTGAGCCATCCAGTCATCATACTACTGGGACACGTGGTTGGAAACCTACTACAACTCGCTTTTTCCGTTGTTGCTGCTGTCTGGCCTTACAAAGACACCCGCCACTTGTGTTGGGGTCGGGCCCTGCCTGACTATGTTGTTATTGACCTGGTCTTGAAGCCAGTCATTAAACACATAACACTACATGATGGTTTCCCCAAGGATCTGATTGTAGGGGCATTATTTGGGGAGATCAATGTGATTTACCTCTTCCGGCCTTCTGCACCCAGGAAAATGTACGATCCCTTATTCCAAGGCACTTCTGAAATAGCCAGGGACCTAATTCTCATAGAACTAGTAGGTCCAGTATCTTCTGTCTGGAAAGGGGCCCTTAGAGCCTGAACTTGACGAGGAGCTGGAGGGGCCTGTCAAGGAGGGGGACCCTAATTTTCCCACCTGAGCGGTGGCGGCACATTATGCTGGGGAATCTACCGATTCTGAGGTGGACGTTGCTGAACCGGAGGTTGCGCCTAAGGTGGAGGGACTCTGCGAGGTTGGTGCCACTGGTAGTAAATCCAGCTATCTGGGGCCTCTATTTGGGCCACCGCGACGGGCTCGGCTCTGGTAGCCCTCATTTTTGGAATTACAGGGGGAAACAGGCGTTCCTGGCTGGCCTTTGCAGGGATTCCTCTAAGCGCTGGGCCTTATCGGAGATGTCTCGGAATCCTCCGGGGTAGTTCTGGGTGATCAGAGAAGGAACTAGCTCCTTCTTAATGTTCCCTATGCAAAACTTCAGTAAATGTACTTGAGTCAGTGGCATGTCAAGGGAGTATATGAGCCCTTTTCACTGGGCGATAAAGTCCACGACTTGCTCATAAGGCATTTGTTTTCACTTGAAGAGGTCTGTGATGCTCATTTTCCAGGTGGTGGAACTGAACTGGTAGAGGAATTTCCTACGATGGTCCCCTAGCTAGTTAAGGATCTGACAGGGAGCTGGTGGTACCAGATGAATGCTAGCCCCTCTAATGTATGAACAAAACAGTGGATCTTGGCAGCCTCCTACTACACTGGAGTCCCTAACATGGGCCTGCAGCTTGAGTTGAAGTGGGCCAGGTGCTCCGGCGGATTCCTCGTCCCATTAAAGGGGGAGAGGGTGGGATTCCCAAAACTCGAAGGTGCTGACATATCATCCACCCATGATGGATATGGCTTACCATCAGGTGGGATTTCCACCTGTCGGGTTTCCAATTCCTCAAGGCAGGAAATGAGTGCCGCCATAGGATCATATGGGTGGGGGTCCCTATCTTGATGGGGATCGATAACTACGAGCGTGTTGCTGGGTTCTTCAACATGGTAGACAGGCTCAACAGCTCCTGGAGTGGCTGGCGGGGCGACTTGTGGGGCAGCTGGGGGAACTAGAGCTCGATTTATTAGATTTTTGCGCCATTCATGAGTGTTTGGTGTGAATACCATGGCCTCTTTCCATGAGCTCTGGCTTCATCCCAGTCTATAGGAGCATCATGATCAAGGTTTCCTGGGGGTAGCTCACCGAGGTGGAGTTGTTCCTGCCCCTACTGTACTTACCTAGGGTTGTCGTTGTCAGGACATCGCTCTGCAGTACATTCAGCCATGAGTTCGTCGACCAAATTATTCTGCTTAGCAGGTTGTTGGTGCAACATGGCCTTCTCGGGGTCCTCCTCTGTCCTGTGCAATGAGGAGAATGATTCTGAGTGTTTGTCAGCTCCGACGTGCTCTTTTCCCTTACTAGAATTCTAGCTGAGTACCAATGCTTCGGTGGGTGTAGGGAGACCTAGTATGTTCCTCTGCTGATGAGTAATCCTCCCTGATGGGTCCAACAGTGGGGGCACGCCCTCATAGGGTAAGTCTCCATTGAGCAGCTCCAGCTCGTCCTCCTCGTCCACTTGGTTGGCCATGTTGACCGTGACCCTTATTGGGGGAAAGTCCTTGATATAACATAGCGAGTCAGGCTACCGCCAAATAGGACTGATGGGGAGGGCATCATACTACCCCCAACCATGTATTTGCACATGGGGGGTAGCCTCCTTGATAATTTTGTAGATTAACTTGATACTCTGAATGAATTACTGCAAGAGGGCCTCAAGGTGACCTGGTGACTCAGGGCGCTGGGCCACAGGGAGTGCGGCCAAATCGATTAGATGGCATTGCTCGCGGATGTCTTCGATATACACTCGGCTCTAGGGGTAAAACACTCACTAATGACAAAGACTAAAATGCATCATCTAGAGGGTGTAGCAAAAACACTCAACTTCCTCCGAGGTGAGGGATTTCGATATGCATAAATTCTGCGCTACCGTGGGCCAGAACATCTTAGGGAAGTGGTCCGCTGCAAGGATGTTCTAGAAGCTCCTTGGCCTAGATTCAGGGTCTTGTCCTTGGATTCCCCGTTTTTCAATTGGAGGGGGCTGAGGATCTGGAAGCAGTACTAAGGAAGACAGCTGAGACGACTGGTTGGCCGGTGGAGAGTACGGAGTGCGGGCTGACTGGCTGCCGAATCTCGGGTTGTCCTCCGAAGAGTGTAGAGACCTGAATGCTATGTCGCGATAAGATAGAATTATGGACATAGTTCCTAGCTCAGGGGATAGGGATACTAGTGATAGGCCGCAATGCTGCTCGCCCTCCATTGGTCCCTAGAATAGCTCTCTTTGATCTCTTGTGGAGGTAGAGAGCACATCTAGTGACGATGGTTGTGATTGCATGACTGTAACCTGTGGGGTCTCCATATTTTCATCCCCTTGGATATCACTATAGAGGGAGGAAAGAATCATATGAACCTCACATTTCAGGAGCACTAGGATGATGTGACTCGTCCCTGTCCCGACCCTTGACTCGGATAAGCGAGGAGAGGGTTCCTGAGCTGAGTCGTATTCCGCTTCAGAGTCTAAGAAGAAGACTGGTCTGATCTCTGTCCAAATCTCTCCCGAATTCCTCTTTTGGTGGTGAAGATCCACCTTCCAACCCTTGGGTGGATCCTCGGGATTGAGCAGATTTCTGACATGGAGTTCTTCGGCTGCACGGGTGTTGGGGCAGAGAGGGTTTCCACCTGAGAAAGCCGGGGTGTGGGGAGCACCAGGAAAAATTTCAAAGGGGACATGGGGAGGACCTCCATGTGTAGCGATGGAATGGGGAAGACCTTCTCTGGAACTACCAGAAGCATGGGGAGGACCTCAATGCTTGTTTTCCCTAGTGACCTCAGAATGATGAGGGTCCTTGTACTGGTCTAGATGAACATGTGCAGGACCCCAATGCTGGGTATGAGTGGAGCGAGGCTGGAATTCACCCATCTAGTTGCCAAGGTGAGGAGGAACTTCACTATATATTAGAGTACATAGGGAGGATCCCCACATTGAAGAGATACCTGATGGGTAATGTCCCTACACCGGTGGTCGGGGGCATGAGAGATGACACCATACCCACTGTAATGGGAATGGGAGAGGCTTCCATACCGAGAATCACTGCTACAGGGAAGACCTTCATTCGGATTGAGGGTGGCATAGGGTGGACCTCCATGAAAATCCTCAAAGAGGGGAAATACCATGCTCTCTGTGGTTGTGGTACATGCAGGACCTCCGTACAGGGTGGGATCACTGCGGATTGGTTCGCAGCAGCCACTACTTGTGCCAGCGACCACAAGAGTCAACCAATCCTACCCATGGGGCGGTTGGGGCCTCGACTCTAGTTGTACGTATAAGTTCCCATACTCTATGTATGCATTGAACTGAGTATATGTGTTGGAGATGTCACGGGCCATAATAGCCGCCGATGTTGACGCCCTTTGGTAGGAATCCTCCTCATATTGTGACCAACGCAGGCGTTGGGTCAGACGAACCGGGGCCGGTGGTGCATGTATGTAGCATGCTTGATCCTCTTCTGAAAATACCGGGAAGCTGCACTAATGTGGCCGGGTGGGAGCCCATACTGGGAGCCCCTGAAATTGGACTCTGACCAAGCTGGGTCGGAGGTCACCTACCTCGTCAGTGTAAGGCAAGGAGTTATCAAAGCATTCCGGGGAGAGGCTCCCGAAAAGGTTTTATGTCAGGGTGGGGAGAAATGGATCCTTGTGCGGACCTTCGGGGCATCATTGGCGATGAGGCGTAGATGCCTCCAGATCCAGGAAGGCCATATCCCGGGTCAGGATTATGTCCTCCTCCTCGTAACGACACATGAGGCCGTTCATTACCCTCCGTTGAATGACCTTGGATGGGGAGAGGGGGTGTGGGTGACCCATGGTCATAGATGTAGAGGCCATCGTGGAAGAGCTCAATCCACATGGAACGACCGTGTTGGTGTTTCCCCTACCCCTGCATCGATGGGAAAGCAGTTATCACATCTCTAGATCAGCAACACGATTCTTGAGAAGAATGGAGATTAACTCATCAGTGTTGAAAGGAAAAGGAATTGATGACCAATACCCCATCACCATACCCTCTTCCATGGCCGGTAAGAGGAATCCATGCTGAAAAACTTGCAGAATGGGATGCCCAACGTTCTACTACCCTAACATTTTGGGAGTTTCACACCAGGCCCACTATTTTCTTGGCAGGACCCAATGCCGAATAACTGGATCTGGTGACACGTCAATCCATTGATGCCCCGAGCGCTACTAATCTCCATATTGAGGAGAAGAAATTCACATCGGGTTCACCATTTCTATTTATGACACTTTTGTCGGGGCTCACACGACCATCTCTTTTGGGAACAAGGGGGAGAGGTTTTGTTTCCCCACATTGTAGCTTTCCAAAGGTGGGAGTCATCCACTCCTTATTTAGGGATGTTTTCTCATTGATCGAAAAAGGATGATGGGATGTCGGTTCTTCAATCAGTGGATTCCTCCTCAGAACTCATCACCTAGTCCAGGTCTCCCTCATAGAATTAATATGTTGTTCGTGAACCTCTTCCTAGCTCCATATCTTCATGGACACCAGTTAATTACACTGCTTCTGTCGAGACATTCAAAGGGGTCCAGTCAGGGAAGCAACCTTTGGTCAGGGGAGTTGTCTCGTTGGGCATCATTGGCGTGTCTGGATACTAGGGGATTGGTGTGTCTATCTTCTGTACCTTATTATAGGGCTTCTTGAGGTCATGGAAGACCGAGGCATCCCACATCAAACTCGGGGAATCATATTCCATGGGAATTTATCTAAGGTTTTCCTCATCTTACCATGTTTAACAGAGGGTGTGCCGCAAGTTTAATGTCCATCAGAGATAGATCAGACTGATCATAAGACTGACTGGAGTGGATCAGATGGGTGAAACCCCTAGAGAGAACCCTGATATTGGAGCCAACATGTGGCTGGATTCTCGAATGCAATTGAGGGGAATGGGGTATGAGGTGGTATGATACCACCAGGATGTCGTGGCCTGGGGAAGAATCAAGATGGATGATGGAGCGTTTGAATGAAGTGTGTGGTGAATAGGATGGAACCGCCATGAGGATGATGATAGATTTGGGCGTGAGACATGAAGTGGTTTCCTACGTATCCCCGTGGTAGGGAATCAAAGTCCACATAGTTCATCTGATGACAGCTTTTTGCTGATTGGGGTTCAACAACTTGCCGTTGATTGGGGTCAGAATGGCTTACCACTGAACGGTATCACAACTGCTTACTGTTGGATGGGGTCCACAGTTTAATGTCATGCAGGATTCGGGTGAACAAACGTGAAGGGGTCGGAACTGATGGGTGTTGGTCTAGAACCTCATGGAGGCATCCTACATAGCTTACCTTAGCAATGATCAAATTCCACGTAGTTTGGGTTATGGGTCCATTTTGGGCTTATGCTCTGAGGTAGCCCAAGGTGTTGGTGAACCGACGAAAAGGGTTCGGAGAGACTAATGGGTTTTGGTCTTGAACCTCGTGGAGGATTCCTACGTACCTTTCCTTAGCAAGGATCAATGAACTCAGAGTACAAGTGGTGGGGTCTTTGTGCACCGACGTGAATATGGTTGGGAACAATGGATATTTGTGGGCTTGAACCTCAGGGAGGAATCCTATGTACCCTTCCTTGGCAAGGATAAAAGTTGTCATAGTTTGGATGGGTTGGAATAGATGTGATGGAGGACCTAGGATCCAATAGTTGTTGTGCTTGAACCTCATGGAGGCTTCCAATGTACTGTTCCATGGCAAGGATCAAATACCTCGTAGTTCAGGTATAGCGACCCAAGCCTTTTTCACATAACATTTCATGATTTTAAGCATAATTCATTATCAGAGTACAAGCCAAGGATTGTTAAGTCTAGTGTCTTGGAAGACTAGGTACATATAAAATAAAACATGCGCTAAAAAACACTTCTTTATTTAATCTTCATAATGAGATCCTAACTTCCTTTGAGCCCTTACATCTACATAGGGTACCCTGGGGAACACATGAACAAAGGGATGAGCTAAAAAGCACAGTAAGGGAAAGAACATAAGAATAATCTTTAAGCACATGAGTTAGAAGGCTTGACATAATGATATTGGGAGCATGGAACATATGGAATAATACCATATAAACATGGGGTCATAAAAACATGGAGTAAAATAATCATGGGATAATATAAGAATGAGATTATATAAGCATAGTTTCATAGAGAGGTGGCAGCAACTATAAACATGACTTTAGTACGACTCAAGGCTAACCGCCATTCTCATTTCCCATAGTAGCACAAGCCAAGGCTAACCGCCCAGACCGTTTGACCATAATCTTCTTATGAGACATTAACTTTACCCAATGCATTGGAGAGCTATCTGGGCGCACCCATCTAATCTTATTCATTTATATGCTTTCCACATAAAGAATCTCACATAATCAATCATACATAAACATAAGAGTACCCAAGGAAAGAAATGGGCACACAATCGCATCATGAAGCATAATAAAAAGGGACATAACATACAAGAATCCATGAAAGAAAGGAATTAAATAATAAATAGACACTAATAAAGTATAAAGGCATAAATCATAACAAGAGATAACAATTTGATGTGATAACATGTAAAAATAGTTTTTAGGAATCTTTGAGTCAAAACATTTTACTGCGGTTTAAGAAAACATAGAGTATATCTTTAAACCAAAAGCGGAATAATATTTTTTATAAAACCATAAGTAAACCAGGAGGGTTTTAATAATAAAAAGACTGATTTTATAAATTCAAAGGTGACTTAAAATAGAGGATAGAGTACACTTTATAATAGAAAATAATTCGGGAAGTTCTCTTAAAACGGATTCACTTAACAGGAAGTAACGAGGAGAGAAAAAAAACATGCATATCCCAGAAAGAGAGTGATGAAAGAGTCTTTATAAATAAACATGGAACATGTAAAAAATATTTATAGTATGCATATTAAAGGATAATATAACATCATTTTGGTAGAAAGGTAGATAATACAACCCGAAGGAATAAAAGAGGTTCAGGTAGAATTCCTTACGAATTATCGGCATTGTATAGGGAGTACTTAAAAGGGATTAGTGAGAGAGGGAAGGGAATTATCATCAATTATACATAAAGAGGGCATTATGGGGGAGTTGTGAAATCATACCCCATAATTAATAATTACACACAACATGTCTTATCATAGTGAACAATCTTGAATAAGAGTGAAATTGAGAGGATCTCTTACCTTAGGTCCGTTGGTGTTCTCCACTTGATATTAATTACCTGAATAGTCAAATTAGTTTAATTAATCAATTTTTCCAGAAAATTATATAAAATTAAAAGATTCAGTATACCCTTATTAAGTTCATTTATACCCATTTTGATTGATTACAAGGTTTAATTTCATTGTTCGGGTCCGTTTGTATCATTTGTTTTAATGATGGGTTCAATTGTATTTAGGTTCAAATAAAGTGTAAGATGAAACTGGTTGTCCAGTATTCAAGTCATATAACATTAGTGGACATCCAGTAGGTTACATGGTTGAAAAATTAATTTGGTTAATTAGAGTGAAAGAGACCCTTTACATTAAACATTAATGATAAACACTTGAATTAATTTTAAAGTTTTTTCCCATAATTGACTTCTTTTGTATTATTGTTTTATATCATGAGTGTATGAGGATTACATAACCTTAAATAGGATATATAACATATATAATAATCTGGTTCAACCATTACATAAATGGTTTCATGACCAGAATCAAAATGATAAATGAATTTGAAAACACAATATCCATGATGTCGGTAATTTGACCCATTACAGATGATGTTTAATTCTAGAACATGAGGGAGAGGAGGAGAAGTATGATGCGTGAAATTTTCCATAAAAATGGTTAGCATCTAGAATATATTAGATTCTAGAGCTTTCATGCCTTTTGGATAAGGGAAGGGAAAGAGGGTATAAGGAAAGAAAGATAATGAAAACAAAACACTTGAAAACAAAAGAGGGTTCTTACCATTTGATCTCCTCTCTTTGAGATTCCTCTTAGGGGATTTTGTTTTGGTCTTTTGGAAATACCAGAAAGCCATGGACGTGGGAAGGAGCTTGGGAGGGTATTTGGGCAGAAATTTGTCTGGGAACAAGGCTTGAGAGGTGTGAGGGAAAGAGGTAAGGAGAGAGGGTATTTATAGTGGAGGAGAGAGGGGTTTCCTTAATATAAAATTCATTAGTTTATTATTTCCCCACAAGACAATGAATAGTGAGTCTTGAATGACCAATTATATTAATTTTATAATGTAGTCTAGAACCAAGTGGGCTTACATCAGCAGAACATCACCCATGACACTATAATTACCTTATTTAGCTTATTTTTGTAAATTACAGTATTTCACTATTCATAAAAATTCAAGTATTTCAGAAATATCCCAAAAATTTACCCGAACCATTTTTAGACGTGTAGAATCCAAAAATGAATTCCATTTTTCAAAGATAATTTTCTAAATATTATTATTTTAATATTTAAATAAAATAATAATTAATTATCAAAACCAGTTTTAAAGCATTCATTATCTCATTCTAAACTATAGGTACATCGAACATCCAACATGAATATTATTTTTATACCACCATTGGTAAGGTAACTATTCATTAGGGTATATCACTATTTATAAGGGTATGATACTATTCATTAGGGTAGGTTACTATTTACCAAATATTATTATTTTTTATTAGACTCCAAAAAACATCTTGAACTAAACCGTGTATGTCGGATTTTCGAAATTCCAAACACAGAAGTTACAAACATATGTTTAAAGGTCACTTATCACTTAGTTGTTCATTATTATGCAATTTTATGGAATATTTATAAGAAGGGAATTTCCATTAAAAACATTGGGTCATTACATTCTTCCCCCCTTATGAAATTTCACCCCTGAAATTTCATTTTACATTCTAGGCCACAATACATATGTGGGTACTTTTCCTTCATTGATTCCTCCAGCTCCCATGTTTCTTCCTCAAAGTTATGGTTCCTCAACAAAACTTTGAAAAGATGGGTTGTATTGTTACGTAGAACCTTATCTCTCTGATCCAGAATCATTACTGGCTCCTCCTCATATGAGATATCATCTTCCAGCTGCACCACCTATGAGCTTAGTACATGTGAGGGATCAGGTATGTACTTCCTCAAGAGTGATATGTGGAAAACATCATGAACTCTTGCCATATTCGGTGGAAGTGAAAGCCGATAGGCCACAAATCCTATGCGGTCAAGGATCTCAAAGTATCTAATATACCTTGGGATTAGCTTCCCTTTATTCTCGAATCGCATGACTCTCTTCCATGGAGATATTCGAAGGAAGGCTTTATCTCCAACGTCAAACTCCAAGTCCCTTCGACGGTTGTCAGCATAGCTCTTTTTTCGAATTTGAGCAGCATTGATGTGTTTCTAGATGACTTGAACCTTCTCTGTCATCTCTTGAACAAGATTAGGTCCAAGTAGATTTCTTTCTCCGACTTGATCCCAACAGGTTGGAGTTCTACATCGCTTTCAATACAGAGCTTCATATGGATCCATTTGAATACTCGAGTGGTAGCTATTTTTGTATGAGAACTCAACCAATGGGAGATGCTGATCCCATACACCATTGAATTATAATCAGCAGGATCTCAGCATATCTTCAAGTATCTGAATTGTCCTTTCAGATTGGCCATTAGTTTGGGGGTGATTGGCCGGGCTGAAATTTAATTCAGTACCCAAAGCATGTTGATGACTCTTCCAGAATTTAGATGTGAACCTTGGATCGCGGTCATAGATAATTGAGAGTGGAACACCGTTCTGTCTCACCACATACTTCACACATATTGTTTCAAGTTTTTCAAGTGAAAGATCATCCTAAATAGTGATGAAATGGGATGTCTTGGTGAGTTGGTCAACCACAACCCATATCGTATTATTTCCCTTCGACGTGTTCGGGAGAACCATGACAAAGTCCATAGTAACATTTTCCCATTTCCACATGGGTATAGGAAATGGATGCATCATTCCTTTGGACTTTTGTCGCTCATCTTTAACTTGCTTAAATACCAAGAACCTTGAAATATATTCCGCAATCTCCTTCTTAATGTTATCCCACCAGAAGTGTTCTCATAGATCACGATACATTTTGGTACTCCTAGGATGGATAGATAAGGTTGAGCTAGGTGCATCATTCAATAGCTCCTTCTTTATCTATGGATCAGATGGTACACATAATCGTGTCCCAACTCTTACAACTCTTTCCTCATCAATTTTGAAATCATAGGATTTCCCATTTTTAACAACTTCCACCCTTTTCGGAATTTCCACATCCTTTGTTTGCGAAACCTTTATTTTCTCCATGAGGGATAGTTGAGGAATCATTTGAGAAAGGATTGATGATGTTCCTCCCTTAATGATTTTGATGTCCATCCTTTTCAAATCCAAGAATATCGGATCCTTTTCAATTCTCATCATTGATAAAGATGCAGGATCCTTTCTACTTAGAGCATCTGCCATGTTGTTTGCCTTACTGGGATGGTAGTGGATTGTGCAGTCGTAATCCTTGATGAGCTCTATCCATCTTTTCTGGCAAATATTAATCTCTTTATGTGTGAATATATACTTGAGACTCTTGTGGTCAACATATATCTCACATTTATCCCCATATAGGTAATGCCACCAGATTTTCGAGGCAAAGATCACAGCCATTAACTCCATATCTTGTGTTGGATAGTTTTGCTCATGGATTTTCACCTGCCTTGAGTCATAGGATATCACTTTATCATTTTTCATTAGCACACATCCTAATCCTTTCATAGAAGCATCATTATTCCCCACAAAGAGTTCCCCGCTGGTAGGGAGTGTGAGTACTGGCGCAGTGATAAGCCTCTTTTTCAACTCCTTGAAACAGTCTTCACATTCCTGTTTCTAGACAAACATTAATCCCTTATGCATCAGCTTGGACATTGGGTTTGATAGTCGTGAAAATTTCTTCATAAATCATCGATAATACCCAGATAGACCAAAAAAGCTAGGGATGTCCATTACATTAGTTGTCCTGGGCCACTCTTCAATTGCCTTTGTCTTGGAAGGGTCCACAAATATCCCTTTGCTAGTGATAAAATCCCTTGAAATGAAACTTCCTCCATCCAGAACTCACATTTACTATACTTTGCATACAACTTCTCCTTTTGCAAAGTATTTAACACAGTTTTCAAATGCTCCTCCTGTTCCTCCTTGCTCTTGGATTATATCAGAATATCATCAATAAAGACTACCACAAATCTGTCGAGGTAATCTCTAAAGACACTATTCATTAAATCCATGAAAATAGCTGGAGCATTAGTGAGTCCCAAGGGCATCACTATGAACTCATATTGTCTATACCTTGTTCAAAAGGCAGTCTTGGGAATATCATCCTTCGTCACCTTTACTTGGTGATATCCCGACCGAAGGACCACCTTAGAGAAATAACTGGCCCCACGTAGCTGATCGAAAAAGTCATCTATCTGTGGAAGGGGATACATGTTCTTTATAGTGATTTTGTTGAGCTCGCGATAATCAATGTAGAGGTGCATTGATCCATCCTTCTTCTTGACGAAGAGTAATGGAGCACCCCACGGTGAAGCACTCGGGAATATAAAACCCTTCTCTATATTATCCTTTAACTGCTTATTCAGCTCTTCTAGCTCTACGGTGGCCATTCTGTAAGTTGTATTTGAGATTGGCAGAGATCTAGGGATAAGTTCAATTGAGAACTCAACCTATCGGTTAGGAGGAAGACCAGGAAACTCTTTGGGGAATACATCAGTGTAATCCCTCATGATGGGAATGTCTTCAAGCATGATTCTCTCCTTTGTCTCAATCATTTGAGCAAGATATGATTTCTCAAAAGGAAGCAATATCCAAACTTGAGACGAAGATTTTAAAGGAGGCTCATCTTCCTCCTTGAACTTGTAAAGAATCGGAGGATGCTTTGGGATTTGAAGAGTAATATCCCTTTCTCAGAAGTTGATGTTGGTCTTGTACAAAGATAGCCAATCCATTCCCATGATAGCGTCAAATTCCACTAAAGGAAGTATGACAATATTTTCTGGGAGGTTCAGCAAACAAACATTAACTAGGGAGGAGTTATAAACCATGGATACAATAATTTCCTCACCTGCTGTTCTCACAGATAACTTTGCCTCCAAAATTTAAGGTGGTGTTTGAATAGTTCTACTAAACTTGCAAGATATGAAAGATTGCATTGAACTAGAATCAAATAGTAAACTCACTATTATTGAATTAATAACAACTGTACCTATCACCACATCATTTTCCAGCTCCACCTCAGCAGTAGTGATAGCATTAGAACTTCCTTGTTGCCTTGGAGGTTGTTGCTGATTACCTTCAACAACCCTTGAATTAGGGAAATTGTTTGCACAATTCCCAAGCAACTTGCAGTTATAACACTACACTACAGGCTGAGTGTTGATCTGAACCTTCTTTTCTTCTTCAACATTGCCGATATTTTTCATACCCCTTCGCCAGTTCTTGTCCAGATGACCAAAATTTCCGCATTTGAAGAAATTCTTGGATCCCTTCAGACAGTTACCAGGATGATTCTTCCCACAATTTTTCAAAGGGGAATGTTGGGATTCTTTCCATCATGGGATTTGTTTGATAGAGCACCCATGTTTTTTTCCATCTTCCTCTTCATATCACTGGGTCCATGAGACAACGGAGAGTCTCCAATCTCCATTTCCACCTTGAGGGAACAACGGAAAATGTCTTCATAACTGTCAAAGTCTTGAATCGCCAACTCTTTTCATAGACTCGTCTTTAGTCCGCTAAAGAAGCAATCCACCTTGCTTTCGGTGTTCATGAAAAGCCAGAGTCGTACCTTGAAAGCATTGTAAAGTTTGCTTCATATACCCCAATGGACTCATCTTCCTTCTGCTTGAGTCTGAGGAATTCCCTTTCCATATTAAGATGGAGGGTTCGAGGAAAATATTTGTTGAAAAACATCCTCTTGAATTACTCCCAATCTATGGAATCGATTTTATATTGGGAATTTGTATTCTTGATCAATGTCAACCACTGATCAGCTTCCCCATCAAAAAGATAGACTGCTAGTACCACCTTCTCTTCTTCCGAGCACTGGAGGACGGTGAATATCTTATCAATGGATTTAATCCATTGTTCCACAAGGAGGGGATCAGAAGATCAGCTAAAGAAGGGAGGACTTTTCCGTATGAAGGATTCCACGTCAACTTGCTATTTCCTTGGAGGAGGAGGACGTTCTACCTGATTCATGTTATTATTCATAACATCGTCCAGGTGAGCAAGTACTTCCATGAAGTTTTGAGCACCTCATTCCATAACCTCATGCATATCAATAGGGGAATCATCACATATCCTATCACGTTGGATGTTGGTATGTGTTCTTATATTTCCCTCCATTAACTAGGAGAAAGAACATATAATTAGAGGTCTTGAATACTTATCCATTGAGAAAAAAAGGAAACATTGAACATAAAAGGATAAAATTATAAAGAAGAAGTATATCCTAACTTATGATTCCTCAGGTTAAATCTAGGTTATCCTCAATCTACTTCTTAACTTGTATTCTTATGGGATTTTCTTTTTTCCCCTAATAATGGTTTTTACTAAGCTCGTGAATCTAACAAAGCATATCCCCCGGGAGTGCCGTAACCAAGAGTGCAGCAAGGCCCGTTGTCGTGCACCAGTTCCCGTTCGATTCTAGCTCAAAGCGGTGTTTTAGGGTTTTAACCCTAGGACACATCTATGCCAGAGCTGCCTCTACCTGCTCGTATCCAGACATGAATGTATTTTCTTGATAAACCACTTACTCATCACTCACCAAAATTTTAGAATTTTTTTTAATACTTTGTCTCATCATTAAGGTTATCACTAAGGTGCTCTATTCCTAATCTCCAAAAATAACTAGACCATCCTCTGATACCAACTATACCGACCCAAGCCATTTTCACATAACATTTCATGATTTTAAGCATAATTCATCATCAGAGTACAAGCCATGGATCGTTAAGTCTAGTGCCTTTGAAGACTAGGTACATATAACATAAAACATGGGCTAAAAACACTTTTTATTTAATCTTTATAATGAGCTCCTAACTTCCTTTGATCCCTCACATCTGCACAGGGTACCCTGGGGAACACATGAATAAAGGGATGATCTAAAAAGCCCAGTAAGGGAAAGAACATAAGAATAAACATTAAGCACATGAGTTAAAAGGCTTGACATATTTATATTGGAAGCATGGAACATATGGAATCATACCATATAAACATGGGATCTTAAAAACATGGAGTAAAATAATCATGGGATCATATAAGAATGAGATTATATAAGCATAGTTTCATAGATAGTTGGAAGAAACTTTAAACATGACTTAAGTACGAGTCAAGGCTAACCGCCATTCTCGTTTCCCATAGTAGCCCAAGCCAAGGCTAACCACCCGGACCGTTTGCCCATAATCTTCTCATGAGACATTAACTTTACCAAATGCATTAGAGCACTATCTAGGTGAACCCATCTAAGCTTATTCATGTATATTATTGCCACATAAATAATCTCACATAATCAATCATACATAATCATAAGAGTACCCAAGGAAAGAAATGGGCACACAATCGCATCATGAAGCATAATAAAAAGGGACATAACATACAAGCTTCCATGAAAGAAAGGAATTAAATAATAAATAGACACTAATAAGGTATAAAGGCATTAATCATAACAAGATATAACAAACTGAAGTGATAACATGTAAACATAGTTTTTAAGAATCTTTGAGTCAAAACATTTTAGTAAGGTTTAAGAAAAATCGAATATCTATTTAAACGATAAGTGGCATAATATTTTTTATAAAACCATAAGTGAACCAGGAGGGTTTTCATAATAAAAATAATGATTTTATAAATACAAAGGTGAATTAAAATAGAGGATATAGTATACTTGTTAATAGAAAATAATTCGGGAAGTTCCCTTAAAATGGGTTCACTTAACGGGAAATAATGAGGAGAGAAAAAAATGCATATCCCCGAAAGAGAGTGATGAAAGAGTCTTGATAAATAAACTTGGAACATGTACACAAAAGTTATAGTATTCACAAGAAAGGATAATATAACATAATTTCGGTAGAAAGGTAGATAAGACAACTCGAATGAATAAAAGAGGTTCGGGTAGAATTCCTTACGAATTATTGGCATGGTATCAGGAGTACTTAATGGGGATTAGTGAGAGAGGGAAGGGATTTTTCATCACTTATACATAAAAAGGGCAGTATGGGGGAGGTGCTAAATCATACCCCATAATTAATAATTACACACAACATGTCTTATCATAATGAACAATCTTGAATAAGAGTGAAATAGAGAGGATCCCTTACCTTAGGTCTGTTGGTGTTCTCCACTTGATATTAATGACCTAAATAGTCAAATTAGGTTTATTAATCAATAGTTCCGGAACCTTATATAAAAATAAAAAATTCATTATACCCCTTTTATGTTCATTTTTACCCATTTTGATTGATTACAAGGTTCAATTTCATTGTTCGGGTCCGTTTGTTTCATTTGTTTTAATGATCGGTTCAATTGTATTTAGGTTCAAATAAATTGTAAGATGAAAGTGCTTTTCCAGTTTTCAAGTTATATAACATTAGTGGAAATCTAGTAGGTTACATGGTTACAAAATTCATTTGGTTAATTAGAGTGAAAGAGAAACTTTAGATTAAACATTAATGATAAACACTTGAATTAATTTTAATGATTTTGCCCATAATTGAATTGTTTTGTATTATTGTTTTATATCATGAGTGTATGAGGATTGTAGAACCTTAAATAGGACATATAACATATATAATAATCTGGTTCAACCATAACATAAATGGTTTCATGACCAGAATCAAAATGATAAAAGAATTTGAGAACACAATATCCATGATGTCTGTAATTTGACCCATTACGGGCGATGTTTAATTCTAGAACATGAGGGAGAGGAGGAGAAGTATGTTGCTTGAAATTTTCCATAAACATGGTTATCATCCAGATTATAATATATTCTGGAGCTTTCATGCCTTTTGGATAAGGTAAGGGGAAGATGGTATAAGGAAAAAAAGAAAATGAAAACAAAACACTTGAAAACAAAAGAGGGTTATTACCCTTTGATATCCTCTCTTTGAGACTCCTCTTAGGGTATTTGGTTTTGTTCTTTTGGAAAGACCAGAAAGCCATGGACGTGGGGAAGGAGCTCGGGAGGGTATTTGGGTAGAAATTTGGCTACGAACAAGGCTTGAGAGGTGTGAGGGAAAGAGGTAAGGAGAGAGCGTATTTATAGTGGAGGAGAGAGGGGTTTCCTTAATATAAAATTCATTAGTTTATTAATTCCCCACAAGAAAAGGAATAGTGAGTCTTGCATGAAAAATTATATTATTTTTATAATTTAATCCTGAACCAAGTGGGATTAAATCATCATAACATCACCCATGACTCTATAATAAGCTTATTTAGCTTATTTTTGTAAATTACGGTATTTCACTATTCATAAAAAATTCACATATTTCAGAAAAATCCCAAAAATTTACACCAACCATTTTTCGACATGTAGAATCCAAAAATGAAGTAAATTTTTCAAAAATAATTTTCTAAATATGATTATCTTAATATTTAAATAAAATAATAATTTATTATCAAACCCATTTTTAAAGCATTCATTAACTCATTCTAAACTATAGGTACATCGATCTTCCAAAATGAATATTATTTTATACCACCATAGGTAAGGTTACTATTCATTAGGGTATATCACTATTCATAAGGGTATGTTACTATTAATTAAGGTAGATTACTATTTCTCAAAAATTATTATTATTTTATGAGACTCTAAAAAACATCATGAACTAAACTGTGTATGCTGGATTTCCAAAATTCCAAACACAGAAGTGACAAACTTATGATTAAGGGTCACTTATCACTTATTAGTTCATTATTATGTGATTTTATGGAATATTTATACGAAGGGAATTTCCATTAAAAGCATTGGGTCATTACATCAGGTGGGTGGGAACCGACATGAAGGTGGACCAGGGTCCAATGGTTGTTGGGCTTGAACCTCATGGAGGCTTCCTACGAACCCTACCTTGGATAGAATCAAATACCTCATAGTTCAGGTAGTGGATTTTGGGGATTACGCTCTGTGGCGGCCCAAGAAAGATGTTGTGGTCGGTGCTCACTCTAAACCCACGTGAGTCATGCTCGGTGTGAGAAACAAGACATAACAGAGACTCGACGATCACGTAGAGAATGTTGCTTCCGTGAGAGGTGAAGTGGGGCTTATATGTGATCACATCCCAAAGAGGAACATGGGTCTTATGCATGGTTTGTAGCCCGAAGAGGTTGGGGCTTACTCCAGGAGGGAGGCCCGATGGAGAAAAAACCCTACGGGAGAGGGATTTGGCACTGAATAAAGGTGGGGTCCGGTGTCCATCCTCCCCCCCTAGTCCTTGGGACCGAAGAAGAAAGAAGGAGTGGGGATGCTGCATTTGGATAGAAAAGCTAGGGGCTTACACCGAGATGGTCGCCCTTTCCCTACAGACATACGCAACTCCGATAAAGAGGATATCATCCCGTATGAGGGAATACCTCATCCTTGTGGAGACCAGTGGGTGTGGAGAATGACCAAGGTGGGGGCACACCGCGTGCGAGGCCCGGGGAGATACCAGAATTTAACGTCATGTGCTAAGGACGATGGTACTTGGCAGTTTAACATCCTGTAGCTCGGACAATGGTGGGATTTCTCCGCACCCCTAGGACTTAAATAACTGGTTCCCTCTACTCCTTAGTGAAAAAAGGGGACATGAGATGCCATGAAAAGGCGGTGTCATGGAGTGAACCATCAGGGGGTCCACGTTAGCGTGGAAATGCGATGAAGCAATAGCCATTATCATGCCTATGTGAAGACGAATGAGGCGATGCAACGCAACGGGTAGTATTGTCCAGGGGACTTTGAAATCACATCGTGAAAACATGGAGGGTTTCATGGGAAAAGGAATTTCAAAGTAGAGGGGTTCATATGCAGGGGCCTTCTGAAGCTCTATTGCTCTGCGTGACAGAGGGTACTTGCGAAGGGGTGTTCTTTGTGAAGTGGGGTACCTCAGCCTAAGCGTAGGGTAGAGGTGCATATGGGAGGTGCTTCGCGAAGTGGAAGGGCATTCGCGGAGCACTGACTTGTAGAGAAAAGGTGCCTCACGAAGAAAGGTATCGTGAAGCAATGTTCTTCACGAAGTACAGAGACCCTTCCCTGGCATGTGGATCATGTGTACGTGAAGGGTGTTTCGCGAAGCATAAATGCTCCACGACCACCCGGGTCCTATTGGGGATCCCCTTCCTTCACGGATACCCTTAGGCTCCGTGAAAATAATCCCTCTCGAAAGAGGGGATTAAAAGAAGGCAAAGGGGAGACATTTTACAGAGCAGAAGTACCACTCAGAGCTCATGGTTCGCCAAGCAGAAGGGTGCTTCATGATTCTGGAGTGAGGAAGTCGAAAGGTCAGATTATCCACCCCCTATACATTGGGGGAGGCCAGTATTTATAGGGGAGAGGAACCGCGAAGCAGCACTCACTCGGTGTGAAGAAGAATTTTTTTTCTTCGTAGCACATCGAGAATGTCAAATGCGTTCGCAGAGCGTTACCTCCTCCTTGCTCTGTGGCGGCTCACGAACGTCAGATGCATCGTGGAGGGTTACCACCTCCTTCCTCCACGGCCGCTCATGATCATCAAATGTGGTCGCAGAGCATTACTACATCCATGATCCGCGACGGCTCACGAACATCAAAGGGGACTCTGTGAAGGGGCTCTACAGGGTAGCCTTCGGGCCTGTGTCTTCTTTTCCACTCCACATTTTGGTGTCAAAATAATGGATATAAACAAACTGCTTCTATAGACGATAACCTATTTCCTCATGATATGATGATTGTTCAATTTTCTCCTATGACCTCTTATGGTGGCTATTATGATGGAACAATATTTATATGTGATTTATATTATATTAATATTGTTTCTATTATTTAGTATTTTTCATTTATAGCATAACTTTATGGTTTCTGTAATTGGTTTACGTGATAATTTTATTTGAGGAAGTGCAGATTACCACCCCCTCAAAGTTATATGACTTGTTCATGCCATAAATTGAACGTATAAAGGATGGAGTTGATGAAATTATATAAAAAGGTATACTGGCATAGTAATATACCTATGTATAATTATGTTTTAATTCCATTAAGTACTAAAAAAATGAAAGTTGTGTTCCTGCATACGTATGGCTTACCGTATCCATGAACGGTACATTTCATTTCTTACCTCCAAATTTTATGTACTATTATAAATACATATATATATTGGATATATATGATATATAAATAATTAATATCTTTCTGGAGATAATGTACTTTTGACCACATGGACACCTTGAAAATATAAGAAGTTCATGTCTGACTCTTGTACCAAATATCGACAAAAGAATCTTTATTGCCTTTAATGATTAAATAATGTTTATAACATGATAATAAGTGATATAAAAGGAATAATAAACTTGAAAAAGGATCTTAATCAAGTATAAGTTAACATTAGTTTATTATTCAAGAGATTAAAGAATCAACGAGTCAAGTTAGGCACAAGGTAAGGGAGATCGTCTCAATCTCCTTTCATTGAGGCATCCTATGATTTATAGATGAGTTTATTTTATATAGTATATAAACCCCATTTAATTTTCATTTAATTCAAGTGTAATATTTTCTCTATTTTTCATTTTACGAAATGAAAAAAAGAATGTTTCTTTTTAACAAATACGTTGAAAATGACCTTTCTACTGCCATGAGTATTATTTGATGTTGGGCCTCCATAACAAGACGTACTGTTTTTAATGGAAACTAAATACCATATACCATTTTTATGTATTTTGGTATTGAAAATGGTTTTGAGAAAACATTTATTTTTATAATATATTGTAATGATATATTGTGATTGCAATGAGGAAATGTTATATTTCCTTTATTATTGTTTTATGTGTTATGGTTCATAGGAATTGTTTGCATATGTAGGTGGTTATGTGATAATCCTAGGATAGGTGAGCCTGAGATAGCTCTCCAATGCATTGGGTAACATGATAGAGGTAAATTTGAATGTTTCTCCTTAGAGATTTAGGGAATATACTATGATGGGTATTTCAAATGTAACTCCCTACATATCTATGAAAGCTACAATGTCAGTATGTTATTGATGCCAAAAGTTACCTTTATGATTTTTGATTAGTATATGTTACTCAACAATCATATGATTTCATGAGGTGTGTTAAAGAGATTAGGTTATGTATGTATTGATGAACTAATTTTTTCTTTATTTGTTTTATTATCCATACAGATATTTTTATACTCATCCCATGTTTTGAAATGTTTTTCAGAGGACTTAATATTGAATAGGGTAAAGGAAGGGATCAAGGAAATTTCATGCTGTCTAAAACATAGAAATAGACATGACTATTTTTTAAGAGTTTTTATTTTATGAAAAATTGGAAACTGAGTAGAAGTGTCTACTTTATAATTTTTGATATGTAATGTAATAGTTATGTCCTAATTCCCTAAAACTGTATACCTGGAGAGATCCTCAATGTAAATTATTCATTTAATTAAATATTATATAATTTTTAAAGCATGGGTCCTTATAGTTGTTATCAGAGGTTGGTTTACACAACTTTTGGAGTTAGAATATTGTTAAATTGATTTCCATAAATTAATTTATGGCAAGATTGATATGATATAACATTTAAATATTACAATGTTGCTTCACCTAAGCTATATCTGTGTTCAGAATGGTTTTCGATAGAGGAAACAAGGCAGCTATGATGGGATGACATCAGGAGGAAGAAAACCTTCTAAATCAAAAACCTGAGATGGTGGGAATCAGAACTGAATAGTTAGTTATAGTGATGGCACAATTGAATCATTCTATAAATGGTGGTGGTATCCAGGCACGAGATCATCCAGATAAACCATAGAGGAACATATTAGTAGTGGGTCATTTCATGAGGAAACATCCCCCATCATTCCGAGGATCATCAGACCCTTTTCTAGATGAAGGGTGGATTAAAGTACTAGAGAAGATTATTAATGTAATGGGGTATTCAGAACATCAAAAATATAGACTTTATGTTTACCATTCTGAATGTGATGCCGGTCAGTGGTGGTAGATGGTTAAAAATGTCATGGATAGTGTGGAAATTGATGCTATTGATTTCGATGAATTAAAAGGTATGTTTCTTGAGAAATATTTTCCTAATGTGGTTCATCTTAGGATGGAAAAAAAATTCATGGAATTGAGGTAAGAGAATGAATCAATGGCTACTTATGAAACAAAATTCACTTGACTAGAAAGGTATTCTCCATACTTCATAAGAGATATAGATAGTAAAATAAATCATTTTACTCCAGATTACTACTGATGTTTCGAAGGTCTTTAGCTTCTCATGTGTTCAAAAGCTATTAAAAACATGTTCGATGTACAGAGATGGTGGAAATGGAGTTTTCCAATGATTAAGTGTTTTTTGATAAAACAACAGAATAAGAGGTTGTGGTGGAAGATAAAAGTGAATAAATCTTCAAAAATGTCTGATGGTAAGAAACTTAAGTTTACAGTTTTTGAAAAGTGTGTAAAAAGTATGCTACAAAATGTCTTCTCAATTTTGGTAAGTTATAACAATGTGGTAAAATGGGACATAATTTTTTTAATTTCACTGAAAAGGATTAAGGTAATGGTAAGAGAAATTATGATTTATAGTTAGTAAAATGTTTTAAGTGCAATAAAATGGGTCATTATTCAATTGAGTGTCCAACGAAGAACTCAAATGAGGGAAAGAAGCTGGACTACAAGAAAAAAGGGGTGGTGAAATCCTTTGCAACTACTTCAATAGATGTTGGGCGATAAAATGAAGTTATATAAGGTACTTTGTTAGTTTGTTCCGATTATTTCAATGTGTTTTTGATTCGGGGTCTACACATTTTTTCATTTATGAGATGCTTTCTAATAAATTGTCAATTCTATCTGAAAATATGAATCCTAGACTTATGTGAAGAACACCAGGAGAAATGATGAGACAAAAATAAATTATAAGAAACTTCCTCTCCTTGTGTGTGGAAAGAATCTACCTGAAAACCATACTGTTTTTCATCTTGTAGAGTTTGATGTTATTTTGGGTATGGATTGGTTTTCTATTTATCATTCTAAGATTGACTGTATATCTAAAGAATCTTCTATTCAGAAAAATTTTTAGTTTGTGTACCAGAATGTACCCTTACTTTGGATAACATATCAGGAAGATGAGAAACTAGTAAAAGATGGAAATTAATGTTACCTTGCACATATTGTTGAAAATAATGGAACAATTCAGATTAATGACGTTATAGTGGTAAATGAGTATCTTTATGTTTTTCCTGATGAGTTTACTGGTATAATACCTGACCAAGGAGTGGAATTTACAGTTGAATTAGTTCATGATGCTAATCAAATTTCAAAACACCCTTATCGAATTTCTCAAATTGAAATTTTAGGGTTAAAGAAAAAATTGCAGGAGTTATTAGATAAAGGTTTAATTCGGCCTAGCACATCAACATGGGGTGCTCTTATCACGTTTGTTAAAAGGAAAGATGGATCAAAGATTCTTTTCATTGATTATAGAGCATTGAATAACATCACTGTTAAGAAAAAGTATCCTTTTCCTCATATAAATGATTTGTTTGATCAGCTCCAGGGTGCTCAGTATTTTTTGAATATTGACTTGATATCGGGGTATGATCAATTGAAAGTAAAAGAAGCAGACATAATGAAGACTGCATTTCATACTAGATATGGCCATTATGAATTTGTGGTTATTCCTTTTGGGTTAAAAAATGCATCTTATGTATTCATGGATCTTAGGAATATAATTTTCCATGAGTTTTTGGATAAGTTTGTGGTTGTGTTATTGATGATATTTTGGTTTATTCAAAATGTCAAGAGGACCATGAATGTCATTTAAGGGTTGTCTTGAAAACTTTAAATGAAAATAAAGTATTTGGGATATTTAGAAAGTGTGAGTTTTGGTTACAAAAAATTTCAGTCCTTGGTCACATGGTTTCAAAAAATGGCATAACGGTTGATCCTGCTATAACAAAAGTTGTTGAAGAACGGAAAAGACCCACAAATATTACCGAGATCCATAGTTTTATTCATTTGTAAGGTTATTATTAGAGGTTTTTTGAGAATTTTGCACAGTTATCTAGTCCAATGACTAAGTTAACTCAAAAAGGTTTTAAGTTAATCTGGACAAAAGAATGTGATGATTCTTTTCAGGAATTGAAAAGAAGATTGGTGAATGATCTAGTTTTGGCATTGCCTTCAAGAAATGGTGAATTTGTTTTCTATGGTGATTCTTAGTTGAACAGACATGGATGTGTCCTTATGAAAAATTATTAGGTAATTTCTTATGCTTCACGTCATTTGAATCCTCATGAGTTAAATTACCCTACACATGATTTGGAATTAGCTACTGTTTTTTATTCTTTAAAAATTTGGTGGAATCTTTTTCATGGATTAAAATGTGAAATATATACTGACCACAAATGTTTAAAGTATATATCCACCACGAACTAATTAAACAAGAGTTCGAGGAGATGTCTAGAATTAATCAAGGATTATGATTTCATGATTCATTACCATCATGGAAATGGAAATAAAGTGGCTGATTCTTTGAGTTGAAAAAGTAATGTTACATTAACCTTGTTACATTTTGAACAAGATCCGTTGGTTTTTGATTTGATGAACATTGAAATAGATGTTTTTGGTGAATGAAATTCTTCTATTTTGTTTCAATTGGTAGTGAAATATTTTTAAAATACAGAATAATGAAAGCGTAGAAGGAAGACAGTGAGTTACAAAAAAAGATAGAGTTGGTTTAGATGGTTATGTTTATATATTTTAATATTGATAATGACAGAGATTAGAGTGTTGGTAAGAGATTACTTGTTCCTTGTGATTCACATTTGAAGAAAGTGTTATTATTTGAAGCTCATAGTTCCCCGTTTTTAGTTCATCCGAGAAGTACTAAGATGTACAAGGATATTTTGGATTATTACTGGTAGGATGGAATTAAAAAAAGATATTGATGACTTTACTATGAAGTGTTTGACTTGTCAATTGGTTAAAGAAAAGCAACAATTACTGGAATGGATGCTTCAGTCTTTATCGGTTCCAGAGTTGAATTGGTAAAATATATCTCTGGACTTCATTGTGAGATTACCAAAGGCATATCGAGGTAATAATGCAGTCTGGGTTATTGTTGATCGATTGACTAAATATTCTCATTTTTTTTCCTATTAGAGATATTTTATCTCTTGGTTAAATTTCTTAGTTTTATGTTAAAGAGATAGTTAGGTTTTTAGGGAGTACCCCACTCTACTGTATTTTATCATGATCCCATGTTTAGTTCTAAATTTTTGAAAGGCCTTCAGAAGTCATTGTGAACTGAATTAAATTTTCGTACAACTTTTCATCTTTAATCCCATGGGTAGTTAGAAAGAAAAATTAAGACCATGAAAGATATGTAATGTTCTTTTTAAATGGATTACCATGTAATTTGGGACCGACAACTTTCCTTCATTGAATTTTCTTATAATAATAGTTTTCAATCCAGTATAAAAATGGCTCCATTTGGGGAATTATATGGGAAGCAGTGTCGAACTAAAACTTTTTGGGATGAAGTAGATGATAGGAAGTTGATGGTACTGGAATTGGTAGAAGAGATGGATGAAAATGTTTTATTAATTGAGAAGCACATGAGAACAGCTCAGAGCAGGAAGAAAATTTATGCAGATAACCATAGAAGGATATGTTTATCGAGGATGTTGATCATGTCTTTCTCAATGTTTCTCCATGGAGAAGTCTGATGCGTTTTGGTAAGAAAGGAAAGTTGAGTCCGGGGATCATTATACCTTGTGAAATCATGGAGAAAGTTGGATTAGTTTCATGCAGAGTGGCATTACCTCCATGTTTATCCCAGAATTTTTTTTTCGTGTTTCAATGTTGAGAAATTATATCCCGGATCCATCTCATGTTTTGATATAAGAAGTAGTTCAGTTGAAAGTGAATCTCTCTTATGAGGAATAACCAGTCCAAATTAATGACCAAAGAGAGAAAGTGTTACAAAATAAGGTAATTAATCAGGTAAAGGTCTTGTGGAAAAACAATATTGTTGAAAAGGGGTCGTAGGAATTTGAAAATGCTATGTGTGATAAATATCCACACTTATTTGATAAGTGAATAAAATTTTGAGGATGCAATTTTCAAAAAAGGGTGGAAGGATGTAACATCCCTTGTAAATAAAGAGTAATACATATTCATATTTATTAATATATTTGAATTAAATATTAATTTTTTATTAAAGGGGATGCTATGTTTGATGGCGTACCTGAAACACAACAATGGGTTTCTCTAAAGACTAATGTGGAACACAATGGTGAGTCATACTGAAAAGTAATAATATAATATTATTTTAAATAGTAGTTAACGATTACCTGTCGTATTGGAAGGAATGAATTGAATTAACTAAAATATGATTATACATGTTTTTTAAATGTTTTTACATTTATCCAATAAAATTTAATGTCTTAAAATCTGAATGAATCTAATTTTAAGCATAAATAGTCTAATATTTTTTAGAAGGTTGATTTGCCGCATTTTGATGGTGAACCCTATTTAAATATATTTTTGGTCACTTTTATGTGTTCTATTGGACAAAATAAATTTATTCTTTATAATTGTGATGCCAAAATATAATTTGGGTAAATTTTAGGAAATTTTCGGATAAAATTAATTTTTTAATGAATTGGGAATAATTGTGTATTTAAATTCAAACCCACCTTTTAAAATAATTTATTCATATGCTTAGATTATAAATATAATTAGTTTTAAAGTGTAATTAGATTATATTTTTACCATTTAATACAATTTTGGTCATTTTAAGTAATTTAACAATGAAATTGGATATGAACAAGTGTCAATCCTTTGGTAGTGATTATTTCTTAAAAACACGTTTTTTGTTTTAACAACTGGAATAAATTTTAAATTAATTAACGCAACTTCATTGTTTTGAATTTGGTAAAATAGAAATCATTTCTGAATTTTGAATATCACATATATCTTTGGAATAATTTTTGGTATTTTTCTGAAAATAATAAATTTTTGATGTATAGTAAAAACACTGAGTAGTAGTTAAAAAACTGACTTTTTCATTTAAATAAAATTTTACCGATTCTGTGAATTGAATTTTGAAAATCCGAAAAAAATAGTTGTTATTAGTAAGTAAAATGTGTTTCAATAAGATGAAAATAATTTTTGGTGAATAGTAACTCTTGGCTTTATTTACTATGGTTAGAGGTATATAGGGTAATTCAACGTTAAAATAATATTATAATAATGCTAAATTAACTTAAATGTTCCCTAATCCTATTGGTTGATACATTTATGACCATGGGAATCCTTGGGATGATTTTGGGAGCTCATAAAGCCATGAAAGAGTGATAGTGACACTTTAAATTAACTAATTTAAAGTAATGACAAAAATGACATAAATATATATCTTTTAGTAAATCAATTCTTACCTGGGGTTATATAAGTTATCTCTTCAAATATAAATATTCATTTGAATAATAAAAACATTTCATACGTCATGGTTTCATTTATTTGTAGACGTCTAATAAATAAGATCATTTATGACATGATAATGATACAGTGTTTACCTCATTACTGAATGATTTAAATAAATAAGATTATAAAGATCAAACCAACATCTAAAACCTGTCCAATTATTATAGGATGATTTTATTTCGAACAAGAGTCATCTTATCTTTGACTTTAATAATTTTGGGACCTTTATAGAAAGATAATCATCATATAATAAAATAATATTTTCAATTTTTCCTAAATAGCCCCTCCTCCCCCTTATAAAAGCCCTAACATCTAACACATTTCTCACACCTCTCAAGCCACATGGCTCGCCCAACCACTGCCCAATTAATATCCCTACATCAATCTCTTTATTTTATAAAAACACCAGTATCCTCAATATACTAGGTTGTTCTTATGAAAAATATTAAAACTACACTTCCACAAACCTTCATCTAATGGATACAAACATACTATCTCTGTGGATGGCGAACTGCTACCTCACGAAACGATGATTGTTCGAACTTCTCTTACCACCTCTTATGGTGGAACTTATAATGGAAATGTATTTATATGTGATATATATTACATCTATATTGTTTCTATGCTTTGTATTTTTTATTTATAGAATACCATTATGGTTTCCATAATGGGTGAATGCGATAATTTCATTTGAGGAAGTGTGGACTACCGCCCCCTCAATGTGATGTGACTCGTTCATGCGAAATGTGAATAATATAAAGGATTGAGTTGCGGATTTTATGTATAATATTATACTATAATTATAATATACATATGCATCATTATGTTTTCAATCCATTAAATATGAAATAGAAATGAAAGAAGCGTTTATGCGTACGTACGGCTTACCGTCTCCATGAACGGTGCATTTCATTTCTTACTTCCAAATGTTATGTACTGTTATAAATAAATATATATACTGCATATATATGTTATATATGATATCTAAATCATTAATATAATTTTGGAGATAATGTAATTTTGACAACATGGACCACATGTAAATATATGAAGTTCATTTTTGACTCAAGTAACAAATTTCGACAAAACAACCGTCATTAACTTAAAATGATTACATAATGTTTATAACATTTTAATAAGTGAAATGAAAGGAATAATAAATTTGAAAAATATTCTTAAGCATGTAGATATAAACTTTAGTTTATTCTTCAATGTTAAGTCAGACACGAGGTAAGGGACTTTGTCTCAATCTCCTTTCATTGAGGCATCATATGATTTATACACGACATTATTTTATGCTGTGTATTAACCCAATTGAACTTTAATTTCATTCAAAGGGAATATTTTATCTTCATTTCATTTTACTAAATGACAAAAATAATGTTTCTTTTTAAACAACCGTTCTGCCACTGCGAGAATAATTTGATCTTTGGCTTCCATAACAAGCTGTAGTATTTTTTTAGAGGAAAATAAATACCATATATGTTTTTTACATATTTTGGATTTGATAGTAGTTTTGAGAACACATTTATTATTTCAATATCTTGAAATTATATATTTTTATTTTAATTTGGAAATTTTATATATTCTTTATGATTTTTTATTTGTTCTGGTTCTTGGGCATTGTTTACGTATACTGGTGGTTCTGTGATAGACCTAGGGCAGGTGAGCTCGAGATAGTTTTACAATGCATTGGGTAACATGACAGAGGTAAATGTGAATGTTTCTCTTAAGAGATTTAGGGAATATACTGTGTTGGGTATTCCATATGAAACTTTCTATTTAGTTGTGAATGCTACTACGTAAGTATGTAATTGATTCCACATGTTACCTTTATTATTTGTGATTACTATGTGTTATTCATAAATCGTATGATTTCAAGAGGCATGTTAAAGAGATTATGTTATGTATATATTGATGAACTAATGTTTTCATTCTTTGTTTTATAACCATTGTTGATATTTTTATGTTAATCTCATGTTTTGAAAAAATATTCACAGGACATAAAGATTACTACGGTCAAGGATGGGATCAAGGAAAAGTCATGTTGTCTAAAACATGGAACTAGACATGACTCATTTTTAGGTGTTTTTATTTTTGAATAAAATAGAAACTGAGTATAATTGTCTACTTTATAATTGTTGAGATGTAATGTAATAGTTAAACCCCTATTCTCTAAAACTCTAAACCTTAAAAGATCCTCAATGTGAAATATCCATTTAATTAAATATTTTGTAATGTTTTATGGATAGTTCCTTATAGAATCCCTATATTTTTATAGTATCTACACATTAATATTTTAAAATTATCAATAAATATCTCAGTTAGTAGTCTTATTTTCATACCTAAAACATTACGTTTTATCAAGGATATATAGATTGAAGATTTAGAAATAATTAAATGAACACTATATGATTTCTATTATTTTGGTTTCTCTCCCACAAGGGGTGTTTTCTGAACTTCAGTATTGAAATAAAAAATGTTCTAAGGAATTTTGAAACTTTTTATTGAATGATAAAAATTTAAAGTGAATACTAATTGAAATTCTCCATGAAGGTTTGTTCCTTCATCTATATACAAAACACAACCTTTATCATTATTATGATCGAACAACTTCAATAAACATTTTTCATAGAAAAATAAATAATGATATATGGATTTTACTGGTATTCTACTACTTTTAAATTGTAGCATTAAGGATAAGACTTAATTTAGAACCCATTATATATTTTCTTTATAGTTATAAAGTATCCAGTTTTATTCCTTATTTTTTCCATCTTATGTATCTATATATATTTTCCTTGATGAATAATGGGATCCCCTTACTTTTATGTGTTTATCTTAGTCGGAGATGACTTATTCTCTTGAGAAACTATTACACTCTTATTTTTTTATCGCAAAAATTTATTTATCCTTTTCAAAGTGATCAAGACAAATGATAAAATAGTTTTCAACAAAATACACTTAATTCATCCAATATATATAAATATTTTTTTAAAAGTTTTTGAGCTTAAAGCCACTAAGGATGTCTTATTATCATTTATCATCTCTATAAGATGAGGATAAAATCACATTCAGATAATAGATAAGTGACCCACATTTTTTTCACAAGAAAATCACTTTTCCATTAACATTTTAGTTAATTTTATTTGGAATCCTCTTACATTATTCATTTGACATGTCTTCAACCAATAAAATATTATTATGGGTTTTTATTGATTGCCTAAATTTTTTATTTTAGATTTACTCTTTTACAATTATGAGTTTTCTTGGCCGTTTTTTAGTGGTTGATTATTTATTCTATACTAAAAACAAAGAAGAATACTATTTTCTATATTGTGACATATTCAATATCAGTTATTTTCTAGGACTTTATGGTTTTTTATTCTAATCATACTCATATTGTTTACCCCGAAAGGAAGTCTTTTTTTATTGTTATATTCTTCCTCAATGGTGTCCTTATCTTCTCATCGACATATAATTAATTTTGAGTTGGTGTATAATTAAAATCCACTAAATAGTTGATGTAAAGATGTAAATTATCAAAAAAAATTATAAAACCAAATAATATATTATGATAATAAGGATTAATATATCTGTGATAAATGATTTTGTATTGTTTTTTGTTATCAAAATTTTCTATTCTAACATTTTTTCAGAAAATTTGAAACTTAAATAAGTGGTTATATTATACTAAAAGTCTATCTCCATACACCAAAAATTCCAAAAAATAACAACAATATAATTATATGTTTTTGTCTTTGTAGATGATACAATATATTCTGATTTACCACCATTATATTTTTAAATATATTCGACATCTTTTTCTATTTGGTTTGGGAAAATTCTATTTCAATGTCTTCTAATTGAAACAAATAACACAATGGAAGGTTTCAAGGAATTTTAACTTCCCACATATGTGTTAAATTTCACTTTTCCTATAATATCATCCAAAATAGATTTAGTGAAATGCAATTATTTAAGGAAGCATTTTAACTTCTTCCATGTGGATTTAGTGAAGTCCTAACCACATGATTTGATTCTCTATTTTCAGCAATATGAATCTAATTTTCATAAAAACTCATATCACGGAGATGAGTGAAAATATTTTATTTTAATCTCTTTGAAAAGTTCCATATTAGGTTGATTCAATATTTCTAAATTTTTTCCATGATATAAGAACTTTACATATAGGTAATACATCTCATCCTCAGCTAACATTAACACCTTTTCGCAATTTATCTTCAACTTATGACAATATTTGTTATTTATCCTTACAATATGTAATTATGAACCATCATTCCCTTTTAATCTTATTTATTTAAAATATTATTGAACATAATTAGGATTTATAATTACATCATGTATCTTGTTTACTGAATGTAAAGAATTTGTAACAAAAAACTCAAATATATAATTCTTAAAAACAATTATTTGGAACTTTTAATAAATCAGTGAAATTTTATCATTGTATTGTGAAATGTATTATCTATTGTATTCTATTAGTTTTGAGATTTTTTTTCACCTAATAACTTGTATAGTGAATAATTATTTCATGGATTCATTTAAAAATTTCACTATATTTATTATCAAATATTTTTGTGGTAAAATTCATAATTTATGGTTCAAATTATGTAGGAACCTTCTATAAATGAACAATAACAACATAGTATACCTAATTGAATTTTTTGATCTCATCCTAATCTCCATAGCTTTTACTAGAGTCATGAAAAGAGTATTTATAATGAATTTATTCAATAGAACACATACTACTTCAAATATCATTAATTAATAGTCGATCCATCTCATTATTCATATTTTATAAATATTATTTGTCTCTTTCTTTTATCACTAATTCAAATACTTATCCATTAACTTTCACTTTTGAATTGTTATGAATATATATATAAATCATTATATGAGGTTACACTACACACATAACCAATATGTAATTCATTATATATAACCTCGATCATTTCAAATAGTTATTTATCTTGATGTACTCAAATTTTAGTCTCATAACATCACCTAGAAAATTGTATAAATAAAGGTACATGAATACAAATATTTACAAGGTACTACTAGAAAGGATTACTCTTTTCACTGATTGGCCATTTGACCAAATCACGGATTCCCCACTATAGTTAGTCTTAGATTAAAATATGTTTAGTGAATTTGACACATATAATTTATAGAATCCTTCTATACTATCCCTCTTTAAACTAAACTTGTTTCAATAGATTCCCACTATGATCAAAGAGTTACATGGTGATGTCATTGCATTATTAGAGTCTCCCTAGTTATATGCCTTAACAACATATAAATATAGGTGATTCCTTTCAGCTCCTTCTTGATGTAAATAAACAAAACTACTCATTATTATTCCGCAACATAAAATTAGACCTCTTTCCACTATGTAAAAGGTATTCAACTACCAATGGTACTTCAAGAATCATTTATTATCATTTGATCACTTTTTTAACTAATATTAACTGATCATCAAAAACATTTATAGATTTTCATCCTCATATCACTAATCTCTTGTTTTTTATGTATCCATTAGATCTTGATATGTGGAAAGGCTAAATAGCACTGACTATAAATAATAACACAACTAGTCTCTATAGTAGTTCATCTTCTCAATATTTTACAAAAAGGATAACACAATATCATATTCTTTCTTCACCTTCGATACCTAGTTGATATTCTATTTATATATGTATTAGATCAAAATCCATATTATACTTTGAGAATTTTATGTTTCTTCACACTTACCTAAAACTCTTAATTTTACCTTTTTATTCTCTCCCTTCATCATTTTAGTTCTATACATAGGTCATCATTATATATTTTCTAGTTTTTAGAATATAGGAAGAAACAATATCATTCCCTTTCCATGATCATCCACTTACTTTTTATTCACTAACGTAATAGTTTGGAGTTCCCTAGCTTATTAAATTCCATCAATCTCATTAATTATGGTCTCATTTTTTTGTTATAGTAATTCCTTTATGTTTTCATTTCCCATTCTTTTTCAGTTAAATTGAACAATCATTATTTGTTCCAATAGTATCAAGAAATTTATTTTTTCTATTATTCGAAAAATATAGACATTATAATTCAAAAATAACATTTACAATAGAATATCTATATAAAAATAATATAGAAAACATATTTTTAACTTGAACTATATTTTTTATTTTATTGAAAGACATAGTAGAAATTCACCACTCAACTAAGCTACTAGAACTTTATTCACATGAGTACATATTTCAATATCATCGAAATTATTCCTAAGAAGAATAAAAAAATTATTTGTGATATTTAGAAAAATGAATCTTAACTCTTATGTATTCATATTTAATTTATTTTTTTATCAATAATTATGATTTTCAGATATTTTTCATTTAAAAATTCTAATGTAATAAACATAATCATCCACATGTCATATTCCTTCAATATTTTTCAGATATAGAATATATAATGGATCAATATGAATAAATGATATTTTGAACATGAATAAAAATATTAAGCCTAAAAAAAATATTCATTCATAAAAATTAATAAATTATAGAATGTCATTATTTTGGCATTAAAAGTCTCATAAAATACATATTAACCTAACATTTTATTTCATAGATTGTTGTATAATGAAAAATATATATAATACAACTTAATACAAGACCTATTACATATATACACACATAATAAAATATGAAAATATTGAAAGACCTTTTGAGTTTTGTATCTAGATACATAAAAAATATAGCTCAGAGGATGGATACAATGACATTATTTTAAACTCCTAAACATGATCTTAGAATTTCATCTCATTTCAAAAATGGAATGTTATGACCCAGTGAAATACATAATAAATTAGTGAGATATGAATTCCATTAATGGTAAAATAATAATATTAAAAATTAATACATGTTATTCAAGAGGAATATCAATGTGACATAAAAGGGATGGTAATCATAATCATGAACACCGAATGATGATATTAGATGATAACATCAAGGAATCATGAGAACGTGGAAATAAAAAAATATCCAAAATCATATATATTAGACAAGGCCAACTGCGAAGACATTATAGAATATAGTGGTTAGGATAAAACCCATAAAACATACATGGTATCTCTTGAACATAATATACTACCCAATTCATTAGAGGGATATAAAGTATCAGGACCACCCATAACATTCAAATTATATGCATGAATTAGTGTTCCATATAGACATCCAATATAGGAATTTATTTAAAAGAATATAGTCCCATGATTAAGGAGTGTTAGATATATACATGTATGTCCCTAATAAATTAAGGATATTTACCTCTAGGTGAATACCCTTGAGTAGAAATTGAGATGGGTATACACAACCAAATGTTAGGCAAGGTAAATCATGAGATAACTTCAATATCATAATGGGTGTACATTATGTTTTATGTAATGATTTAATGTTCTTGTAAGGTGGTGTCAAATTAATTCATAATACTCTTAAAATTAATGGTATTATTAAAAATATATTACAATATTAAAAATTGGAAAGCAATTGGAAAAACTATAGTATAATGCTTGAATAATGAAGAGGAGAGAATCCATTAACTTGAGAGGGAAATTCAAAAATAATGAGAGTATTTTCTTAATATATTATAATCACATTGGGAGGTATTTATAGTTTATGAGGATGGGAAATAATTCTCAATGGTGTTTGAGTGAATATTAGTGGGACTATGGGTGATAATTTATACATTAAGAGTGAATATTTCAATATTAATTAAAAAAACTATTTTGAATCTATATGATAATGTAATCAAAACAAAAACAAATATCAGCTGGTTTGTATATATGGTTTCTTCCCAATAAGAATGGCTTTAAATATTTTAAAATTGTAATAACTTACCATATTTAAATAATACACCGAGTGATGTGGAAAAAATTATACTTTATAGTGAATTCATTTCAAAACCAAAAATCATAATATAGTGTTTGAAGGATTTATTAAAGTATTATAAAATCAGTAAAATAACATAAAAAATAAATTATTTTGAGGGGTGAAGCTAAATTTTGTAGTTGGTTATTTTAATATAATTTATTACACAACTTTAAGGCTAGTATGAGATCATAATATAGACCTTATATTTAGACTGTATTTAATGTTAATCCATGAATTGTACTATCTATGAAAATTATAGAAAATTCATGAACAACTAATTTCAAAATAATTATTTGAAAAATAATATTTATTGTATTTTTTTTCTAAATATGTCAATTTTCAATCGTTATTAAAAAAATACCTATTTACTAGGAAATACCAAATTTTAAGTTATGGACCACATTCATTATATTATAAAAATTAATGTGTACTAAATTTTAATATATTATCATATTTAAATAATAATTATTTGACAAGAATTTTTTTAAAAAATATCATTGTTTTTTAAAATTCGCAAACTTATCCAAATGGTGTCTTAATTTAAATTATATTTTTCCAAATAATAAAATTTCTATTACTTAGTATTGAAATTTATTTTAAAAAAACTCATAATATGATAATTTATAAATTAATAAAAAAAGAATAAATATATTCAATATTTTGTTAAAAATAAAAATATTCCAATTCATATAATTAGTGTCTATGTATGACCCGATATTATTCAAAAAAAATATTACATCCCTTTATGTTACTATTAATTACATTAAAAATATACTCATCTGGTGACCATATTAGTTTATTATATTTGGAGATTAGATACACTATCTTTTTATTTCATGAAAAATCTTCAATTCATCCCATAATGATCTCCCCCTTTTTTCTGTTCACAAACATTCCCTTTTGAAAACTTTTCTTCATGACCTATGAAGGAAAACATAAAAATGGGTGAGAACATATACCCTATAATGGTATGTAAGATAGATACATAATCATAACCTGATCATAATGGTAAGCGAATATGAACATTACATTGCAAAATCAGACCTTGGATATCAAAGATCAAAATATTGAGTGATATAAGAAATATTGGTAGTTCATAAAACATGAATTATATGGAAATAAACGAAGATGATCCATGGGAGAATAACATTGTAATAAGAAAAATATTTATATAATACACATAAGACTAAAAAATATTTTTTTCATGACTATCTACCATGACGTTCATAACATGTTAGTTTTGGGATATTCACCTGTGGGCCTAATTCCGTCTTAGGAAACACTCATGTGTTCCCTATTGTTCAGGGCTTCAGATAACATCATGTCTACCATCTTATTTTGGGATTGGGATAACCTCTAGTGCACCCTCCTATTTTCGTCTTGGGATAACCTCATGTGTACCCTCTTGTTTTGGGATTGGGATAACCTCATGATTACCCCCTTATTTGGGGCATATGATAACCTCCCATGTATCCTTTGAGATGATATAACATTAATAATTATCCAGTTCATTGGAGATAGATACATGACACACCCATCACATAATCTATAAATTTGTGTGACATACGGTCAAGGAATATTCATGTATTATAGCCCATGAAAATAAATGGGTTTCATAAATAATTTCATTACAACATAACTAATGGAAAAGAAATGGGCATCAAAATCATTTCTTAATTTCATCATAACATATCCCATGGAAAAGATATAGGTTTGATAAATATAATTTCATCATAGAAATAAAAAATTTATTAAATTAATAAGAATGGTATCCTTGGATTAAATCCACCATAGATCATAAGTAACATAGACAGATATCATATTAGTTTGAAAATGATTTTAAAACTAAAATAACATGGAATATTTCTTGAGGAAAAATCCTATCCACATTAAAAAATCTTTTGAAAAAATAAAACATTTTCAAATCCATTTTCATTGAAAACAACCATTGAAACTTTTAAAGTAATCATTAATACATTGAGTAGTCATGATGATGCAGAATACATGTTATGGCATATGAGTTAAAATAAATATTCCTTTCACATTTTTAATAAAATATAAATAGTAATTCTATTCGAAAATGAAATGAATATTCCCTTTAAAAAAATCATTGTAAAATGTTAAACATGGTTGAAAATTTACATTAAATATAAATGTATAATAGTTAAGAAATATTAAATCATTTTTATAAAACATGGTTTTGGAATGAAATATATTTTCTATCAAAGATAAATATAAAGGTGACTTTTCATAAAATAATTATTTTGGAATATTGATTACATAAATAAAATAATTTGAATGGAATAAACGTATTCTACATAAATAAATAGAGGATAAAAAATATATGACTTTATTGTGGGGGGGGGGGGGGTAATTAAACATTATCCCAGATGTCTCTGAGAAGAAGGGATATGGAACTTACGCTCTTAAGGAATGTCTAGGATTTATTTTGATCATGGGATGAAATGTTTTCTCAAAACTAAGGTTTGCAGGAGACATATTCATTTGGTGTGAAAATCATGATGGGAAAAATCACACATGGAATCTTCTAGACCATTGTCTGTTGAATGTGAATGCCACCTCTTCATTCATTGACATTAATGTCTCTAACTATGTAAGAGGAATCTATTATCATTATCTAATATTGGTGGAACTATATACTATAGATGATAATAAAGGTTGATTCATCTTTTATAACCATTGGATATCCAATTTAGCATATCCATAGGTGGTGGGTATGAAATGGAACACACTAGTTCAGGGATGCATGTGTGAAAGCATTCAAAATATCATCGAAAAAATTAGGGGGAACTTTTTTCCAGAGATTCTAACCTACCCCTATGTTTCCATAACATAGAAATTATCAAATAAGACATTTGGTTTTATAAATATGTTCAATGACTAACTAGAAAAATGATATTTTCATAGATCTCTTAGTAAGAAAAACACCATTGAATAATTTATATTGGAGAAGGATTGATTTCCTCTTGAGCTATCAAGGATCAAATTGTTGAAGAAAGGAGATAAAAATAGAACATTCATTCATTCTTGTGTTAATGATAGGAAATAGATTACCTGGAAAAATATAATAGTTGAAGACAAAACCTATCTGCAAAACTGAAATGTTGTGGGGGATATGGATAACCTTTACTTTCGAGATCTAATGAAAGGTCGTAACATTCAAATGCTAGGAGGCTATCCAAGTGGAAATATAGATATCATTGATGGTATTCCATGAATGGTTTCTACCCATTAGAACATATCCTTTTACTTTGTTCTTGAGGAACATGATATCTTTGAGGAGATGTCCTTACATAAAATGGATAGGTCAGTTAGGCCTAATGGTTTCCTATGTTTTTTTATATGTATTCATGGAATCTATTTAGGATCTATCTAGTTGATGTGCTTAAATATTTTTTCTAGGAGGCTATCTTCCCCGCATGGACAGTGAAAAAAATCTTCTATTAATTCTAAAGGATAAGGATCCATCTTAAATTCATCAGTACCACCCTATAATTATGTGAAACATTCTTTACAAGGTCTTAGAATTTATTTTATATAGAATAATACAGAGTATCCTTCTCATTATTTCCATAGAGAAATAATAGTGATCCATAACAGGTTGATTAATTTAGGGAGAAATCCGATTAGCATAGGAAATGATAACTAATATTAAATCAACATTGGTTGTAATGAATGTGTTTCTAATTCTAGACCGGAATAAGTATTTCGAAGTAAATTAATGGAATTATACTTTAAAATTTCAATTATTATTGGGGTTCTCCTCGTAGTCCCCTGGCTTGTTGTACACATTCTTTAGTTTCTATTCTCTTGCTAATTATTTCATTAGAAAGAATACAAGGTTCTTTAAATCAGTTTGGGGTCTTTGACAAGGTGATTCTATATCCCCATGTTTTTTTATTATCATGAAAGTATACTTGAGACATCTCATTATAAAAATCCTCTATTTTTGTGGTGTTATCTCATATCCATGCATGCAATATTTCTACAAGGTTTCTCATCTCACGTACACTAATGAAACAATTATTTTTCAAAATGGGTGAAGAAGATCAATTTATGGTATGAAATCAATTCATGACTAATATAATCATTGGTGATGAAAACTGGTTAATTGAGAGAAGATTAGATTTTACCTTATTTTCTCATATAGGATGACCAACTCCATAGAAAACCATCTGGGAATTGGCAGGAAATGTTTCATAATATATTATCGTAGCACACAATTATTTCTAACAAATATTCACATTCATCCTTTTATTGAAGATCTGAATACTAATGACAAGCATCACTAGGAATCATTTTCAAGAATGGTGAAGCTAGTGCAGGAGGGTGGCATCAATGTTAGGAGTGATTCATAAAATATTCATGCCTCATATGAAATGTTGGAATTGGATGTGATTGAAAGGAAGATGCTTTGGGGCATGCTAATTGCGCTTAAATACAAGCTTTTATTGAAGTTCCCACACAAGAAACGGTATTGCCTTTGGCTCTTGATCCAACCACGTATTCAGGTTATTCATATTCATTTTCAATGGATCTTCAAGAAGAGCATGATAAATTTCAAGAACCAAAACTAGGTAGGGTCTCTTATTAGTTTCAAAGGCTTCCCTATGCTAGAACTTCTTTTTTTTACAGTAAAAAGGCTTCCCTATTTTTACCCATGCTGGTTTTGACAAGGATCATCAATTTTGTTTTTGGTATTTTTGATTATACCAAATGTGGATAAATGAATTTTCACTGGATCTTGTTCAGGTGTTTTCTCTAGAAATGATTATTCTCGATTACTCATGCCTTCCCACATACCACATAAAAGTAGTGTTGCTCTAAAGGTAAAGGATATACATTCACAACCCAACTGCATAGTTTGGAAATTTCAAAATAAACCGTTATCTACAAAATTACATATCAAACAGGTAGACATAAATATGGAATAAAGGTTCTTATACTGTGAAATTCCCCAAGATAATTCCTCGTGCCCGTTGTTTTTCAAAATTGAGTGGGAGTTCCCGATATGTTATAGGTTCAGTATGGTTACTAGTTTTTCTACATTGGCCATCTCTGGTGTTTTGATATTTGATCTCTAGTTTCAGGGTGTGGAGAACATATATTTATATAGTAAGTAGAGATCGTTCATTCTTGGCAGGATGCTGGTGTTTATGGAAGGCCATGAATAAAGCAAGATTTGAGGGTCTTCCATGATCAAGTTTTTATCAAGGTGTTAGGATCAGAAGACTTTCGATCAATTTTTCTCAACTTATCAAAAAATGGATGGATAATGCATCCCCCAGGTTCATCTTGAGGTCCAGTACCCTACTGGTCCTCTCCCATGTAGGTCTATATGGACACTCTGTTCACTGTCCCAAACAAATGAGTGATCCTAAATTAAATATAGATGGATATTTTTGCATGGGAATGATGCAAGATGGTGCAATTTTTAAGGAATCCAAGAATTATGTAATCTTGGAGTTAAATGATTATTTTGGACCTAGATACATCCTTCAATTGGACTCTATAGATATTCATATAGGTATATATCATTGTATTTTGTAGGCCAGCATCTTGGTGTTGGTTGAAATATTCTTCAAAATAATCTACAACTCCATGTTCGACATATTCGGTAACCCCTAGAGTTTCCCATATTACATAAAAAAGTGTATAAGTATAAACAAAAATCTCCAAATTCCTTCATTAAAGTATGGAGGGTAATAAAGTAAGAAATTTTTTAGCTGGAAAGGTCACTCAATGTCAGTTAGTTACCTTATCTTAATGATTGGGCTTGTTTCCATTGAAAGGAATCAGCTTAGTCTTCAGTGACACTATTGGACATCAATCATTTAGACCATAATAGTATTGATTTTTTACGTATACCATGTACTTTGCATGTTTTTTATTATCAATTGTTAAAATGACCACGATTATGATGATTATGTCTTATGCCTCACAGAAAAAAATAGTGAGACATAAATTCATTACCACATGTCTGAAATTCCTTCATACACATTCAATATTATTGTATAATTATTATATGTTTTTAATACCTATAAAATCAAAAAATAATTATATATATATTACAATATATTAATTTATCATTACCTTTTATTACACTTTTATTAATAATTCCTTTTTAATATCACTTTTCATGTAATGACTGCTTTGTTTTTTAGGTATGTTTTGAATTGTTATTTTTTGGTCCTATTACATTGATCCAGATACATAATTTTCATAATGTTAACCATTATATAAATATTATATATATTCAGTATTTATGTATTTATATTAATCCGTAAAATTTAGATATAGATAATGAAAACACCATTCATTGAGATAGTAGGCCGTTTGTACACATGAATGATGTTTTCATTTTCTGAAAGGATGAAATGAAATAAAAGTAAATAATATATTTCCCTTATTGATTCCTTTTAATTTCATTTATATCTCATACTTTTATTAAACCAATCTTTATTACCATCCACGTATAGTGTTAATGAATCACTTCGCTTCGAAAGATGGTTTTCTGTCATACACACGAACGAAATCATCGTATTCCCATTGAATGTAAAGTAAGAATATATATGAGAAATTATGGATGAAAAATAATAATAATATAATAAAAATCATATATAAATATTAAATTGATCATTATATCTATTAGTGAGAGTTTGAAATTTAAAAATGAATGGCATCGATTCGTGAGGGGGTAGTCTGCCACACACAACAATGATGATATCCTAATCCATTTTATAGAAATGGAGATTGTTTTAAGTCATTAAATTAATATAACATCATATCATAATATGGGAACTAATAATTTTATTAAATTATAATGGTTTAATTATAATGACCTAGTCTTTTCATGTATGAATATTATGTTATTTTAGATCAATATTCAGCACGTTACAAAAGTATATAACTAAGGACCCTAATAGTTTAGTATCTTGGGAGCATGGAAAACAATCATTCAACTTAGTGAATGATTTTAATATATTCACACAATGATATTACCATTTAGTGATCTTAATTGAAACCTTTCTTAATAACTCAGATAATGTAAACGTAAGAAAGTGTGAGCTTAAATTCTTAATAACGGTAAATAAGAGAGTAATGTAAGAATAACATGATCATAATTCTATTAGAACTTATGCATAATATTTTTTGACAACACCATAAATGTCATTTATCATAATCCAAATTCATGGAATATATATTAGTTGTTCAGAAGACATTAATCAGAAGTGAATCCAAGAAAATTCCCATTTTTGTGTTAGATATGAAATTTGTGGCATACACATAACAATATAAAGTCATTTATATATTATGCAAGGCACACTTCCTAGAACATAATAGTGTTAAAAGACCATTACTAAACTGGGTACACACCCCATTCTATCCCTATATTTTTGAACCAAGTTAAATTCCTATTGAAACCCTATATTACTGAACTGAAATCACTCCCACTACTAGTTGTGTCTATTTCATGAGATATAAATATTTACCCAATGAATTGGAGTGATATATGGGTTCACCCATTATTTATTATTTTATGATCTTACACATAATTATCTTGTCCACCCAATGTTAATATGTAAAAGGATTTCCTAGAAATATTTTGGACACCCAATTTTAAGCTATAATGGGCTTACTTAGGGATATCTAGGCCACACTATGTTAATCTATATTTTGCATACCTAGTAATATCAAGGACCCCACATGATAAGAGATAATAGGGTTACCATTTTCTTTTGGGTACACACAATATATGATATATAATGGGATTACCTGACACAATCTGGGAAACCCCATCGTATAGGCTATAAAGGGCTTTTGTGATACTATCTAGGAAACCCCATAATATAATATATAATGGTTTTCCCATCCCTATCTTGTCTACCACATCATATAAACTATAATGGGGTTACCCAATGCTATCTATTACACCCCATAATATAAGAAATATCTATGAAACAAAATATGAATAATGCACAAGGTTGTTGTATATCATCATAAAAACAAATAAAAATAATTTTTCTTTTATAACATAATTTACCTAGGGAGATGAAATGGGTTTTATAATAATATCATTGAAACATGATCAAACCATGTACAATAAAATTGTTTCATGGTAATCTATTGGGAACATAATTGACCAATGGAAATGAAATGGGTTAAATAAACATCATAACATCAAAACATAGACCATTAAGAATAAGAATATGAATGGTATACTTGTGTCATATCCCCAGTAATATATATCTTATATTAATGTATGTAATATTATATTGAAATTAATTTTTAAATATTTTTTAAAACATTTCTTGAGGAAGTATATGAATGGTGTAATTGGATAATATCCCCAGTAATACATTTATTGAATCATTTGAAAAACTATTTCAAAAAAAAATTGAAAACTTTTTTATTTAAAAATATATATGAAATCTTAGTAAGTCCTATTTGAAAACCGTAAAAAGTTTACAAAATCCATTTCCCTAAAAATTATCATAATATATTATTTATTATTATTTTTTTATAAAAATAGTCTTAGAATAAAAATAGATTTTCTATTGAAGGTATAATTATCATTGAATTTTCTCAAAATGTTTTCTTAATTATATTATGTAACAAAGAGAGGAAAAATGGTACCATTACATGAATATCTAATTAATAAACATAATATAATAAAATACATTACTATTATTTCGAGAAGGATTAAAATATTTCATCATTATATGCATAATCAAATACAATCCCATTAAATGATGATATTATCACAATAAACTCTTATCAGTATGGTAACATTGAATCATAAACCTTATGATAGAATAAAATTAAATGAAGCATAATAGATCATGAAAATAAGGAGATTCATGATATAGCAAGTTAATGGGGAATTATATACTCCTCATAAGATGAATATTGTTGTATAACATAACATGTGTCTCAAAGAAGGAAAATTGAGACAAAACTGCCTTACTGATTTTGCAACTATGAAATCGTAAACCAATCAAAGCGCAGTCCAAAAATAGAGGTTTAAATAAGAATTTATTTTTATAATAATCATATATGAAATTCATGGGATTTATATAAACAATATTAAATAAAGAGGGGGTTAATATATCAAGTGTCTAACAAAAGTAAAAAGTGACATGAAAATCCCTTACTACATGAGTAACTTTTGAACCATGTGATCCTTGATAGAATAAAATAAATTGACAATTTTAATATAATGTAAGAAAATAAATTCATGATATAAAATTTCTTTTAAATTGTATACACCAAAAAATTAGTAGTGATAATTTCATAAGTCTTGCAGAAATAAAAGCGAGACTAGAAATACCTTTACCTTAACTCTTGAAGTTAATCAAACATGTTAAAAAAACTAGACTAATAAATATTTGTTTATTATAAATCAAAAAATTAACCATGATCATATATATAATACCATTTATTATTCTATTATGAATTTATATTACTTGTTTACTAACAATTCTATTTTAATGTTACATTTCAGGTAATAACTGCTTTGTTTTTTGTATTTGTTCTAACTTGTTATTATTGTTTGACTTAATCTGATCATGATTTACTAATTTAAACATTTTAAGAAATAATATAAATATAATATATAAGAAATATTTATGTATTTATAATAATCTATTAAATATATAAATCGCAAATGAAATACACAATTAATGGAGGTGTTCGGTCGAACCTAACCATGAATGTTGTTTCCCATTTCTTTTCATATTAAAAGAATTAGAATTTAGTGATATATATATATATTATCATTATAGTATCTTTATTAATTAATATATATCAGATATTTATATTAATCCCATCCGTAATGCATTCCATGTAAAAGGTGAATGAGTCACATCACTTTGTGAGGCGGTTGACCAGTATACACACTATCGACGTTATAATATTACAAGAAAATAGAAAACATGAATGTGTGTGCTATATAATAATTAATAAAGGATACATTAACCATAAATAACAAATATATCATATATAAACCTATTTTACATCATTATTACCATCCTTTAAAGGTGGTTATAGAATAAAAAATGACATCGGTTCGCGAGGCGGTAGTCTGCTATAGACACAAATGAGGATTGTGTATCCCATTTGATATAAGTGCATGCATTTTAGTTAATAAAATTAACACAAAACATTTAAATATATGTTATGTGTTGAGTTTACTATACAATAATTATATAAAAAATTCAATGGGTTTGAATAAGAAATATAAAAACGTTCATTCATGAATGTTACCTCTTCTTCGAGCATATCCTTTTGGTTTTCATAAAAGATATTCCTTGGTTGGATTTATTTACAATGTAAGGATTACATTATGATATTAGGGATGTTGATATGTTATTTTTTATGTTTTTTATATAAAAATTTCTTCAGTGGTATGAATAATTATGGAGAGTGATATCCCTTTTAAAGTGGAAGAGGAGTGACATATTTGTAAATAAAAAAAGGTAAATACTATTGGGATGTCTCCCTTACCTAGTGTGCATAAAAAAGAAAAACTATTTTCTAAAAATGATATGATATGTCAAAACATGCGAAGACAATGTGTTTTGGACATGTTTCTAGGTCATTTGGAGCCTTATGTTTAATGTTTCGTCCATTGGTAACCTCATTTTTCTCTAAATTATTGTAATTAATTTAATCATTTCAATAATAATCTTGTTAAAAATAATTTGACCTTATTAAAAGTTATAAATTATTCTTATTAAAAGTATATAATTTTTTTTAATTTCAAATCACAAAATTGGATAACATTAATTTAATATTAATGCCACAAATGCGACATAACAACGTGTTTAATGGATTAAAATGAACTAAATTTAATTTCTTGATGTATAATTGAACTAATTAAACTCTAAAACCCATTTAAAATATAATTTAACTATATTTTTAATTTAAATGAAAAGTCAGTTTTCAATGAAAATTCAGTATTTTCACTATTCATCAAAAAATGAATCTTCTTAGAAAACTACTAAAATTTCAACCTAATATAATTTGGAAATCCCCATTTCAAAAGTTACATTCAATTTTTCAAATAAAATTTATAAAATTTATCTTTTAAAAAGTGTGCGTTTGAAATGCGATAAATTTGCCTTCAGAAAAATAGAGTTTTTATGCATGAAATTAGATTTGTTATTATATTAAGAAAATAAAATACATTAGATGACTTTAAATTTAATTAATTAATATATAATATATAAATTTCATTAAAAACATTTGTCAAATTATTATTGTTTTATTTATTAAGATAAATGTGCATCTTGGTAGAAAAATTGTTTTTTAAAAAAAAATATTTAATTTCAAACAGTTATTACATTCATTTATAATTAATTGGTTACCAAATAATTAATTATTTAAACACGTATAAATTTTTTCTTGATTTTAGACAATCCTATTCTTACCCACATTTCCTTGTGCTTGTTGATATCTATAATAATATTATTTCATGTTTGGTTTAATCTCGATGTTACATCTAGCACATGCTAAACTCAGAACTGTGAGTAACACTAGAAAAACATATTATAGATTCTAAAACAATATATATTCATTGTTGTGTGTAAATGAATATTAACATGGTATTTTTATAATTAAATCATAACTTGGTGTGGTTTTTAATATAATTAATCAAATAATCCTAATTGATTAGAAAAAAATAATACCTAAAAACTTATGGAATTAAATTCTACCTGTATTAAATTGAATTTCACTAAAACATTTATCTTGAGACATCAGTGTTTTAAAATTTTAGAGTTCCTTTCATAATAAATGGATTCCAAAAAATGAATATTAAAACATAATTTAAAAATGTGAATTTTAAAACATAATGTTTACTCAAATGACCTCATAACTAGGCTTCCACATAGGAGACAATAAGTTGGAATGTGATGATTTGGTTACGGAATAAAATTGTAATTAATTATAGAGAGCGATAAAGATCACTAATAATAATAAAGTGGGAATTTTAGATCAAGTCATCAATAATAAAACCAAATCCCAAAGATTCATTAACGTGGTAATTGATATCATAAAAATTTATGATAATATGAAATCATTTTTTTCAATATTCTTTTAGTAAAATAAATGAATTATCATGATAAACTATACCTACTCAATTTAATTCAATTTTATAAGAACAATATCACCCTTGTGTTATTCCTTGACCAATTTTCACATCATCTATTTCTCCAAGAAATCAAGGTGTATTTTTTATGATGGAAACACTAAGATACCATGTGATTCATAAATTGGATTATAAGTCATTTAATATGTCTTTAGTTATCATCACAAAAAATGGTTACCACCAGATTCATAATATGTACAAATCCTCATTTGGATAGATAATACGTTATCCTCCAAAACCTCATCAAATATTTTACATAATCCATTACATAAATGTTAAACTTTTAAACCCTTCATAATTATGAAATATCTTAAACATTATAAATATAGTCACTAAATTACTCATAATTAACATATCATTGATCCATCATATATCATAAAGTCACTCTTGGCTGTCACAAACCAAATATTTGAATACCATCATCATGTATTCTATTGAAACATTTTAATAACCTGAATTACCATAAATACTTATAAAAAAAGGTGTTCTTTATTATTATAAATATTATTGGACATATTCCTTAAATCCAAGAACTATTTAAACTCCATATCTAGAAGAATAAACAAAATTTTCAAAAAATCATTAATCTATTTTCAAAGTAATCGGTATATTATTCTTATCCAACATCACATTAACCAAAATAAAAAACAATCTTCTAAATCACATGAAAAAATTAAGGGTTAATTTATCTTATGGTAACCATTACATTAAATCACATTTATAAATCATCAGTATCGTTTCACATATTCTGGAAATTCCTTCGTGAAAAACCACTGCAAAAATAATTTTATATATTCATATATCATAATTTTGTAATTCCAAAAAACTTAGTTATTCTATATCATCATTATTATATAACATATATTTCCTCATATTATTCATTAATACCTATTTACATTCTAATTTCATATTTAGTGTCTTCAACATTTATTATATATCCCATAATCATACAACCATTCAGATGTTATTCATAATATTTCACTTTTATTCCTTCTATAATATTATATATGATACTAATACATTTTCATTGGAATATGTTTTTCATCCATATACTGATAGAATATGTAATTTTAGTATTTGAGAATCCTTGTAGATAATTACTTTAAATTTCACTAAAGAATGAACAATATGATTTTCATAGGGCTCATTCCTAAAAATAAAACATGGAATTAACAAATAATTTGGGGAGGTTAAGTGTTACCTAACTATCATGGTTCACTTCATCAATTCTGATATAATAATATTTCCCTTTTTTATTTTTCTTTAGTGGAATTTGTGTATAATCATACACAATAGTCTTTTTTATGGGTAACTTGTTAGAAAAAATCCAAAATTCTTTTTGATTGAGACACATAAGTATGGGATGTGAATTTTCTGGGACTTTATTATTAATCACATATTTAGATAATTTGTTTACTCCACTTAAATATTCAAAAGATTTATTTCCATCTATCCTCTAATTAAAACATTTTTAATAACCTTAAGAAATTTTCCTCCATTATTATTTAAACACATTGAGCCTAAAGGAAAGATCATATTATTTTCACTATGGTTCTTATATTTTCATTTGAACCCTATCTTCCTTTTCATTTAAAAAAAATGATATAATGGAAAATTTAATATCCTATTTCATAGAAAGAATAAGAGGAAGGTAATTATTGAAAAAATTGGTTTTTTAACTCATCCAAATCCCTGGAGTTAATTTTATCAAGTAGCCTCATATTCTTGATAATAGTCTACTATTTATTCGCTTCATATTCCAAGAAATAAGAACGCAAAATTAAATTTTCATGTTTTGAAAAATTTAGAATGGAAAATATCTTTTTAGTTGTAAAAAATCCATTTATTTGAAAATAAATGGTCATTTATTTATCAAAGGATGGTGTATGTTTCTTGATGAAGGATTCATGGAAACATTGTTCAATCATTTGATCATTTGGAAGATCAAAAGGATTCATGACTAGATAATGTTTTATGGGCATATTAGTGAGGTTTCACATCCTATATCACATAAGATTATATTTTTTAAGAGTCCAATAATTACACTATCCATTTAATTCCATATTAACATGGTTTTTTTGGGATCCAACCATCGAAAAAACAAGAAATCATAGCATAAGAAAGAAAAATTATAGTGGCGGGCCACATAATCATGATAAATCACTTATAGGATGTCAAAATTATGAAAAATAAATTAATCTATGAAACCCTAGGTTTTTTCAAGGATATTCATATCCATATTCTAATAAAATCCTTTATAATGGTTTGTAATGAGTTTTTTAATTTCTAATGAATATCACCCTGGAGAGTCAAACGAGGTGTGAGGTAAGGCCTATTGTCATTCACAAATCCTATATAGATTATAGATAAATAAAATTTTTTCAATGATAATAACCATATGTACACCTATATCAGTGCCATAACACCTTATAGTATCAAAAAAAATGGATGTAATTAATTAGAATTCACATCCTCTATCCTTGACCAAAAATATAAGGATTTTTTCCATACATCGAATCATCCTTGGACATATCTTTAGAGTCATTCCTAGAGATATCCTTGGAAATATCCCTTAGGATTTTACAAATGTTTTCTCATCTATTTTTTTCAAAGGCTGACGAAAACATTCATTCGATACCACTATAATAACCTGATAATCACATACATGGATATTACATCAATTTAGATAGGTATAAAGAACATTAAATAAGTACATAGATAAGGACCATTATATTTTTGTGTCTTTGGAAACTTTTAACACAATCTTCTCTATTGTTGAAATATCATCACAGTTTCCCACAACGATCTTCCCATTTAGTAATCCAAATTAAAATCTTTCTTCATAACCTTGGGAAAGGAAACATAATAAAGTGCGAGAGTAGATGCTCACTAAGGGTAAAAAAATTTATATTCGTAAGAATAAAATGAAAATAAGAGTATGGAAACATGAGTATAAAAATTGAAGATAATAAAATTCTTACGAAAGAACATAATCATGATTCATGGAATAAATATTGGTAGTTCATAAGATATGGGTCATAATGGAATCAAAGAACAATATTCATGAGAGTTAATGATATAAAATTTTTGTTGTAAATATAAGAATATAAAATAATTATAATATTAGTCAATGAACAAAACAAAGACCATCATATTTGACTAATACATTAACAGAACTGTGTAGACCCCCCATTCTAGACCCATATTACAGAAAACATTTCTCTTTAGATTTCATCCCTGTATTATTGAACCATGTTAACTCCTCATTATAGTTATATTTATCTCATGAGATAAAAATATTTACCCAATTAATTTGAGAATTATCTGGTCACACACATCATTTAACCTATTACAATCTTACCTAGTGTTATATAGAATGCCCCATGTCAAGACGTAACTGGATTACTCTATGATATATGTGCCACCCCAAGTTAAGATGCATCGGTTTTACTTGGAACTATTTGTTCCACCCCACATTATGGTATAAAAGGCTTACCTGGCACTATCTGGGCCACCCCATATTAAGATATAATGGGCTTACCTGACATGATTCGGTCCACTCCATTATATAAGCTGTATCGAGCATACACAATCTTGGCCACCCCATTGTATAACCTATAATGGGCTTACCCAACAATATATGGGACACCAAATTATATAAAATATAATAGGAATACCTAAAATTATATAGGATACCCTTCAAATGTTTTATAATGGGATTCCATAATGAAATCTTGGACAACCCATCTTATATGAAATGTCTATGAAACAGAAGATTAATAAAGTACAAACAACTTTCATATCTTTATTGAAACTCAAAAAAACAAATATTATTTCAAAACAAAATTAACCCATGGAAAATAAATGGTTTTTGAAATAATCTCTTTGGAACATAATTGTCCCATTGAAAAGAAATGGGTTCCATAAACATCATTCCATCAAAAAATTGACAATTAAAAAGAAGAATATGAATGTTATCATAGGATTAAATCCTCATTAAAATAAAAAGTATATCAAACTATGTAATATTATATGGAAAATAATTTATAATTATCTTTTAAAACATGTATTGAGGAAAATATACATTCTTCATTGAAAAATTATTTTTAAAACATAAAAAATTGAAAAAATATTCATTAAAAATATAATTAATATTTTTATATGTAATATTTGATAAAGATAAAAAATTTAAATTCATTTTACATAAAAAATACATAAAATATCATTTAAAAAAATTTAAAACCTTTTTAGAAAACATGGTTTTGGAATAAAATAAATTTCTGATCGAGGAGAGAAATAGGGTCCGATTTTCATAAAACATTTTCCTAATTATATTAGGTAAAAAAGATTTGAGAAATGGTAAAATTACATTAAGATATTATGAATAAAAATAGGATAAGAACATTCATGCGGATTCTTGAGATATGGGTCATAATATTTCATTAATGGAAGGATAATCATATACAATCCCATTAAATGATGAGATTGTAAAAATAAACTCTTATGAATTTGGTAAATTTGAACCATAATCAACAAATAAGAATAACATTACATGAATCTTACTATATCATGAAAATAATGAGGTTCAAGATATAACTTTTTAGTGGGTTATTATATAAACCTTAGAAAAGAATATAGGCGTATAACATAACATGTGTCTCAAAGATGGCAAACTAAATACCCTAATCGCTTTGGTAACATTGAAAATGTAACCCCATGAAAGACATACCAAAAAATGGATATGTAATTATAAAAATTATAATGCAGAAAAATAAAAAATTACATTCATTGACAGTATAAATAGTATATTGATGAAATAGGTGGTTAATATAGAAAGTGTCTCATAAAAGTAAAAAGTGACACATAAATTCATTACTACATGAGTAACTTTTGAATTAGGAGATCTGTGAAAGGATAAAATCAATTGAAATATTTAATATATAGAAATAAATTAAATTCATGGTATAACATGTCATAGGGTTGTATATACACCATACAAATGAAAAAATTGTTGACTATAACAGAAGCCTCACAGAAATAAAACAGAGACTAAAAATATTTTTACCTTAAGTCTTGACTTCCACTATAACGGTTCAATCCTTTGGTATAATCAATATAATTTTATTATATATTTTAGGTCTACATGGATAGATACCCTGAGGGGGTGGGGATAAATTAGGTTATGACAGATTAAAACAGCTTCTCATTTTGATATCATTTAATTATTTGATAAAACCATCTTCTATCTCCATCCTCTTACAGAGTATGAAAAAATATTAAAGCATGAACCAGAAAAAAAAAATTTCTCGGTATATCGTCACTGGGATACATCCAAGGAGCATACACAAGTGATGTTTCAATATACGAAATACACTATAAGTTCACTATAGTTTACAAAGATTGGTGTGAACTCACTATCCCACATGATTTACAACCAATCAAAATTTGAAAGATCACTGCTCTCTTAACTGATGTGTGCTCAGTACTTCTTCAGAAGATTCACTCACAGATTAGAGATATTTATGGCCTTTAATTATCTCTAATGAATGAATCCTCCACTCTAAGAAGATTATCTATTTATGTCAAATTTTCATCCACTCTTGAATACTCATTTTACACTAAACAATAGGCAATAACCTTTGAAAATCTTTTGAAAAGATCAGTGCATCTAAAAGCTACCTATTTTTTCCAATGTCAAACAAGCATTCACCATGTTCTTGAATCTTCACAATGAACACACCTCCATAGAGCTCACTGCCTTGCAGATCACAATGATTCCAAGAGATCAAGACTTTACAGTGCTCAAGCCTTCACAGATCTCAGGCCATCGTAGAGCTTTATCCATCACAGAGTGACTACTTTCTCAAAGCTCCCTAATCCAATTTGGAACACTCCTTATTTTTGAATCTCTCAATAATTAGAGGCATTGAATTTGGTCAAGAATAGGATTGTATTTTCTCAAATCTCAAGCCTTTCTTCGAAACCTTGCTTCACGGATCACCCCTTGATTCACAAAATCAAAACAAATCTAGATATTATCACTTAATCTCAACCAAAATGTGGAGGGATATCCTCTTATTTATAGTCATGGTCGAATATGGAGGTCCCATTGATCCGGTATGACCTTTGGATTTGTCAGAATCATCTCTAATACACATCTTCCCTTCGTAAGGTACCATTAAAATCTTTCTTTGGTGCAATTCTCTCTATCAAATGCTTCACACTGCTAAAATACTCCCTTGTAATGCTCTTCACTTATGCCATTCGCGAAGCTCATCATAGTCAGAGATATCACCATCACCATTCTTCATGTCTTTGTGAAATACACCCCATGAAGCCCATATTCATGAAACTCAAGCATTTACCATATTTTGATGAGATATTTAAGGTAATCCATTATTTGCAATGATCACCAAACTCAAAATTTTGGAGACCAAAATTTTTGAAAACATTGGAAAATGGTGCCACATTTTATATGTTTTTTTTGTATCTCCACCAGATCATCCATTCCATTGTCATGGTTTTTAGTCAACATGGATGGTCAATGATATCTCTGGAAATTGAAACCTTACCCTGAAAATATTCTTTTTCAACAATCACAACCAATACAAAAATGTTTCAATGTTACATTGATTTATTTTTTCCCAAAAATATCCCCTTTGGGTGTGTAGACAACTCTTCGCATAATGAATCTTGGCACTTTGATACCTCACTAAAGCTCCTTCTATTATCTACCAATATTCAACCTTGTGATTCATATAGTGACAAAAGATTCACTCAACACATATTCTAATCCCACATGAACAATGATCTATGTGAGAAACAAGGGTAGTATGAAAAGTTCATCAATGAATCACTTCATTTCTAACACCAATTATTGATATTATTCCAACACCACTCTTCAGATTGCATCATGATCATCATCTATCTAGATATCTAATCGTCGACTGATCATATCTAGAATCATCTTATTTGAAACTCTTCCTCTATCTCGTTTCTCCCATATCTTGCTGCTCCACATGTCTACTTCTCCTCGTGTCTTTGAAGAAGAAATTTTATCCTCTAAAAATCCATACTCTCTTCCCCTTGAACAGTCACATTTCACCCCTTGTCAAAAAACACAAAGGTCGCTACTTTGCGGTATACAATAGGGTAAAAACACATATCTGTACATTCATGAAAAAACACATCATACCTCAGGGAGAAGGGGGATTCCACATCCACACTTTTTCAAGTGTGAGGGGTTGACTGGACTCCTAGAGCCAGTTAATACCTCTCAAAAGCATTATTAGGTAAGGATTTTTTTAGAATGTCCCTAAAATATAGCTCTGTATGCTCATACTCCAACTTCATTAGACCTTTCTACACTTATTCTAGATAAAAAAATATTTGATTTCAAAATGCTTTGTCCCTGAGATATGGACTGGATTTTTGATAAGATTGATAGAAATAAAATTATCACACTATATTTCGATCAGAGAGATCACATTAATGCCCATATCATCAGGCTGCTACATCATCCAAAATAACTGTGTGCATGCTTGAGTGCCAGAAATATTCTCAGCTTCTGCGGTGCTCAAAGAAATAAAATATAGACTCTTTCTTTGTCAGGATATACAAAAACTGCCAAGATAGTATGTACCTCCCGACATAGATTTTTTTTCATCTTCTAATCCATCCAAATAATCATTTATATATCCCAAAAGCTCTGGTAGCAATTTATCACTATAAATCAAACTAAAATACACTGTTCAAATAATATACCAAAGTAATATTTTTTACTTCAAGCATGTGGATCTCCTTGGAATTTCATTGGTATCTCACAGCTTGGCATGTGGTGAAAATAATATCACATCCTTTCACTATTCGGTATAGTAAACTTCCAATAATCTGGCAGTATTATGTGATATTAACTACCTGTCCATCATCATTTTTTTATAATTTCATCTGTGTAGCAACTGGAGTCATCATATCCTTGGAATTTTCCATTACAAATATTCTTAAATCCTTGTTGGAGTAGTTTTATTTAGAAAATAATGTGTCATTCCTCCCTTGGGTCACATATACTCCATGGAAAAATGTTAGCTCGCCCATCATTGACATTTTGAACTCACTTTTCTTGAATTCAGAATTTTTTTTGCACTAGGCTTTATCTGATCCTCCAAAAATTATGTCATTAACATAAACTATCATCATCATCCTTTGATTATTATCATTGTTGAAATAGAGATTGTTATCAACTCCACCACGCTAAATGAGATCTTCTTCAAACACTGATCAAGACTTGAGTTTCATATTCTTGGTGCTTGTTTCAACCCATATATCGCTTTCATCAACTAAAAAACTTTATTCTCATCTTCATCAACAAGAAAACAATCCATTTTCTAGTTATAAACATCTTCTTAAGAACCCCATTTAAAAAATTCATATTTTATGTTCATATAAAAAACCTTGAACATCTGTTTCACTCAAAGGGTTAAAAATAATCTGGTTGTTTCAATCATTTCAGTAGATGAAAATGTCTAATCGACATCAATTCCCTAAATCTAAGAGTATCCTATTCACACTTGTCCGGTCATGTGTCAAATCACTGTTCCATCATCATTCATCTTGTTGTGAAAGACATAGTAGAGTGCCGATAACATTCATAACTATTGGCCTGAAGGTAATCTCCCATGTCAAATTCTTCACAATCTGATCAATCTCTTCATTCATAGATTGATTCCAGTTCTCATCTCCTGCTATATTGATAAAATATTTTGGCTTTACATGGGTTAGAAGGATGTATTATATAATGACTTTGTTTTTCTTTTTTGAATAGGCACTTCCTGATCATAGATGATGTTTTTATAGTCATTTTCTTCTAGACTCTTTGGCTTCTTTATAGATACAGAATTGAATTATTCTTACTCAACATCAATATCTTTTTCTGAATCAGAATTATCCAATTTTGATCCCCCTATGTTGCTTGTATCCCCATCTCTTTCATCTAAAAATTGTTCACTGTGTTGTAGAATAATCTCTTCATTTTACACTATAACGACATCATTGCTTTCGACTACTTTTATCACCCTATTATTAAAGAATTTATATGCTTTCATTTTTCCATTGTAGCCATGGAATACCCCCTCATCTCCACAAGAACCAAATTTCATGTGTTTTTATTTATTGATAATAAAGTACATAATTACAAATATTCAAAAGTATTTCACTATTGGTTTATTTCCATACCACATTTATATGGAGTTTTCCCTTCCTTAGGAAACAATAATTCCCTATTAGAAATGTAGACCAAGTTCAAGACTACTTCCATCCAAAATTTATCTCAGAGTTCTATTTCAATATGGATCATTCTAGAAATGTTGTTGATGATATGATTTCTCTTCTAAACCACTCTATTCGACTATGGATTTCTCACTAATGAAATGTGATGCCTTATCACATGTTTCTTGAGATATACTACCACCTGACTACATATGAATTAGGTACCATTACCAGTATGAAAAATCATATTTTTTGTCCATGCATCCTTTCAGATTCTCTCTAATATTATTTTATACAGATGAACACATAAGACTTATGTGAAATGAACAAAAACCATGCCATTATACTATAGTCATCAATGAAAAGAACATAACACATCTTCTTGTCAATGGACTATGGTGAGATAGGTCCACAAACATCAACATGCACCAATTCAAGCAATCTTGATGACTTATTTTCCCTTTATATGTATTTATTTCTAAGGATATTACATTTTTTAAAACCATCCCAGATATGTGTATGATCACGTGATAGAATAAAAAGGTCTCCAGTTATATCAGACATCAACAGATATACGACGGATGGTTGGCATAGATGACCCATTTGTTTATCCTACTGCTTGTTTTCTTCCCCTTTGGACAAGATGAAAATATATTCTTCTCCACTTATGAGGTAGATCTTTCATATTGTCCTTTTTCCCTATAGAACCACCACAACGTATTTTACACTGATCATATATGCCTTCTTATTAATCATAATAAATTTAACTTACTCACATAGTTATTTGATGCTAATAAAATTTTGACTGATGCCTTATACTACCAAGACATCAACCAATCTTATCTGTTTGCTAAAAATCATGGCCTTTACCGATCCAATAATCTTTAGGCCTTCATCATTTCCATACATTAAAACACATTCTTGGTTATATATTGTTCCTGTAACAAGATCCTTATTACCTATAATGTGGGATGTGCAACCTCTATCAAAGATCAATACAATAGAATGATCTGATTCTTTAAGGGAAATTTGCGCAACCACTTCCTTTTGTGCTCTTATTTAAACATGTTTCTTCATTAGAACTTGGTATTGATTGGAAATATTGATCTTACATGGAGTATTATGGACAAGCATCATACTATATAGATGAAAATCAATTTCGTGTTTTCATCTCACTTGTTGATTTAGTGATTTTCTTCTTACAATCACTTGGGTTCTTCTTTGGTACATTACTCTGTATGGTTGATTTACAATACCTAGTCTTGTTTCTAAATCATTTTCACCAAAACAATGTCCCTTAAAATATTATCTATAATATTGATCTTTGTTTGAATTCCATTATTGTTCATGTTCCCTATAGTATCTTTTGGCTATAGAACATACATTCTGTGAATGTATTATCTTTCCACAATAATAACACCTAATATATGGTGTATTCCTACCTATAACTTATTCAATGATTGTTTTCCCATGGGACTTATAAATATTCTGATACTACTTCGTGCCCAAATCAACCATAAATTTCAGAACGGGTGCTTGTGGTCTAACTTCAACATTAAAATCTGTTTGTTTTTGGTCATGCCCCACATTAGTTTTAACATTTGTACATTATTGCTACATCTTTTATGCTGGACCACTATTATTTACATAAAACCTTTCCATCTTCTGAGTTATTTTCATTGCTGATGTCATATTGGGAGTCAATATTTTTCTTTAATCCTTAACTTTTCTTCATATATTGACAACTTCTTCTTCATATTCCACAATGAGTTTAATTTTTTTCATTAGTTGTGTTATTTAAAACATTGATCACCTTTCTCTGTTTGTTGACTCTAAGTTTTTACTCATCCATATTTAATGTGTCCACTGGAAATAAAGACTTAGGATTTTCAATTTCTTTCCTCAACTCAAATGTTTCTTCTTCCTACTGTTTCATATGTACTTTGGCATCACATAACCCTTTGTTAGATATATTATTTTTTTATCTCCAAATATCTATCTCCTATAAATATGCTTCTAATTCAGCTTCCATATCAACTCTTACTTTAACTTCTTATTCCTCTTCATCAGCCTTGTTTTCTTCCTTTTTTTAGAACTACCAGCAACTTCCATCATAGAATATTCTCCATAATATTTTTAATTATTTATCACATAATCATTTTCAACCTCAAACTCATTTGAACTATCAATTTTTTGTGAAAAAGATATTTTTTCTTAATGATGTTTATGTTGAACTATTTCTTATGTTTGACATTGGCTGAATAATTCTTATTGGGAATTTTGACTTCATCCTCATCATCATCTTGGAACCTCTTGGGGATCTTTTACACAAGATTTAGATACATTCCACATCGAAAACACACTTTTGGAAGTTTCTCCTTGACCATTTCTTTTCCTCGGTATAGATTTTATGATAGGAATGACATCACATTATCTATCTCTTCATATTCTTGAGAGTCATAAATAGTGAAATTCTACATGGCCATGAATGACGCCTCCTTATATTTCCCCTTTTCCATAGCATCATTATCATCATTTCTCATTTCATATTTAACTAGGGTACAAGTATTTTTATCCAGTGTTAGTTTTTTTAGATCATTATCTTCCAAAACTGAAAATTTTGGACTGAACTGAGGTGGGTGTTTCTTCAAGATGTACTTTATAGTTTATATGTCTTCAATACATTCTCCAAGACCTCACTTGTATTACAGTACAATATTTACCCTATCAATGAATTCATCAACATACATTTCCCTTCATTTAGCCTCTAATAATGCACGACTACTGATGTCAGCTAAGATGCCATGCATTTCGGTTGTAAACACATCTATTACCAAAGATCAAAAGTAGTGTTTCATCAAATTATTCCATAACTAAAAGTTTCTCCCATCTAAGATCAAAACCTCTTTATGATTTGTGACCTCTATTGTGAGAGAGTAACATTGATATTAATATTTCATGATGATAAAAATTATTATCTCCACTATGATAGATATCCTAAAGGGGGGGGGGGTGAATCAGGGTATGAAAGATTAAAAAAATATTCCCTTTTGATCTTGTTTAATTATTAAATAAAACCTAAACCTCTCTCTTCCTTGTTGGGGAGTATGAAAAAATATTTAAGCACACACATGACACACCAATTTTACTTGGTTCACCCTCTGTGAGCTACATATTTGGATCATACACTGGCTATGTTCCAATGTACCAAATCCACTTTAAGTGCACTGCTATTTATAAGGTTTGGAGTGAACTCAATGTCCCTCTTGGTTTAAAACCAATCAAAATTTGATACCTCACTTCTCTCTTAATTGAAATTTGGTTACTACTTATTCTAAAGTTCCACTCATAGTTTAGAGAATTATAGGTCTTTCATTATCTCTAATGATTTCATTCTTCACTATATGTATATGCTCCATTGAATTCAAATTTTCATCCATTGATGAATACTCCTTTTCCAATGAACACTGGGAAATAACCTTTGATTTTTTTGGCAAATCTCACTGCTTTGAAAAGATCCCTATTTTGAAAATATACAACAAGAATTTGATAAGTACGTATGTCTTCCAAAATCACACGCCTTTGTAGAGATTACCGACTTGCAGATCATACTACTTCGCAGAGCTCATGCCATCATAGAGCTTAGGCCGTCTTGTAGTTCAATCCATCACAGAGTGACTTCATTCATGAAGCTCACTGAGCCAATGTGGAACACCTATTGTTCATGAAGCTATCATAAAATTGATTAATTGACTTTGGTCAAGAGAAGGATTTTATTTTCACAAAACGCAATCCATTCTTTAAAACCATAATTCATAGAGAACACCTTTCTTTGAAAAATAAAAACGACTCCAGATTTTCTATCTTAACCTCAACCAGAATGAGGATCTGTGTCCTCTTATTTATGGGTGTTATCGAATGTAGATCTCATCTTCTTATAGCTTGAATTTTAGATTAGTGAAAATCAACTCTCCAACACTTCTTCCCTTCGCAATGAACTATTTAAATCATTTTTTTCTGCAATGCTCTCAGTCAAATGCTTTGTGTCGCTGCGATTCTCCCTCAAAATTCTCTTCACCTCTACCATTCGTGAAGCTCGTCATAATTTCAAAGATCACCATCACCATTCTTCATGTCTTTGATAAATCCACTTCATGGTGACCATCTTTGTGAAACACAACCCTTATACATATTTTTGTGAGATCTTCATGAAAATATATTTTTTGCAATTCTCGCCAAACTCCAAATTTAGGACTCCAAAAATTTGTCAAGCACTAGAAAATGAAAGCACCTTGTTTCTATTCTTGTATACTACCTCCATATCATTCCTTACTTTTTCATGTTTCATTTTCAACATGGATTGTCAATAAAATCTTTGGAACTCGACACTTTACCCTGAAAGCATGCTTTGTCAACAAACATAACCAACCCAAAAATCCAGTAATGTTACCAAAAGGGAGTTTTTCCAAACATATATTTACCACATGACCAGATTATTATATATAAAACCATATAACATTTTATTATGGCTGTATATTAACAATTTTTTATCAATTACACATTAAAGTTATGTTTTAGGTAATAACCGCTTTGTTGTTCATATATTTTCTGATATATTATTTTTGGTCCTATTACTTTGCTCAGGATTTATTCATTTTGAGAATTTAAAATATGAGATAAATATAATACATATTCATTATATATATTTATAATAATTAATTGAATAAATAGATTGGACATGAAATACATCATTCATGTAATGGTAAGTTGCACGTACACATGAATGTTGTTTCCATTTTTTTATCATATTGAAAGAAAGAAATATAAAAGTTAAATATATATATTTATATATTATCATTATAGTAAAAGTATTATTATATATATTTTACATTTTTATATTAATCCCCTCATTAATACAATACATGTATGTTGTGAATGAATCAAATCGCTTCCTGAGGCAGAAGTCTGGCATACACAAGAACGTTGTTAACATATTCCCAAAAAATAAAAATAATGAACGTGTGTGTTGTATAATAATTATAGAATTATAAAAAATAATAAAAATAATATATTTCTTCTATAAATATAATTTTCACTGTTATTACTGACCTTTAAATGTGTTAGTTAAAGAAAAAATGACATTAGTTCGAGGTAGTCCACTTGACACATGAACGAAGATTGTGTATCCAATTTGAGGGAAGCATATAAATTTGTAGGTCACACACTTAACATAACAATTTATATATATATTGAATACACTAAGGATATTATATAATCAGTATATAGAAATAATTTATGGGGTTTGAGAATGAAACATAAAACATTCATTGATGAACGTTACCTTTTATTTAGGTATCTATTTTTGACATGAACAAAAGGACTTTCTTGGTTGGATTTCTTACTATAGTATGGCTTCTATTAATAATTTTTGGATGTCAGTATATAATTTTAGCAAGTTTTGGTCGAGAAAAGTACATTTAGTGTTTTGATTAATTGGGAGAGTCAGTATCCATTTATAGTGGAGGTGAAGTGACATTCATTTAAATTATAAAAAGGTAAACACTATAACACGGTCTATGTTATCTCATGTTCCTCAAATAATGAACTGCGTTCAAGAAAAGAGTGGATATGATGTTCTTTGAGATATAATTAATCAAATAATTTTATTTTCATAAATAAATTTTTAAAAACTCAAGAAGTTATATTAATAATAATTTAAGGAGGTGTGTGGAGAAATAGAAAAATTGCGCATTGAAGAACATTACAACTTTTTCATGTGACCTTCTTATGTTTTAAAAAATTCATTTATATGTTGAATATATTTCAAAAATAATTCTAATGTGATGGTAGGATTGATGTGTGAATGTTACATGGGTAGTTAATTTCTAAAATAATGGGTTTATGATGTTAGAAGGATATAAGATAATGGGTGCCCTTTTATAAGTGAGGTGAGTGGAACAATAGTAATTTTATTAAAATATAAAATGTGTACCAACAATTTTCTCATACCAAAAGGCTAAAAATTAATCCATTCTCGATGATATAAAATTAAATGATGAAATATTGATATAAAATTTGTGTTGGACAATTTTTGGGTCATTTTTAACCTTTAACATTCTAGGTTAACCCATAGTCAACCCATTTTTACCTTAATCATAGTTAATAATATTCAAAAAAATTAACTTCAGTTGTGATAATAAATTAATCTAAACATATTAGATAATATACATTATAACTATTATTAATATTTAATCCATTTTTCAAAATTCAATTCACAGATGTATCAAAATTTACATTAAAATTATTCTTGTAAATGTGACGAGAAAGTATGATTTTAAATAAAAAATGTTCAAAAGTTTACAATGTTTAAAAAATCAATATGAAATTTTTTAAAACAAACTAAATATCATTAATTGATATATAATTTAAATCATTTTAAATTTAATTTCATCTTAAGACAATTATTATGTTCTTATAATCATCAAATGAAATGACCATTCTTAATTGAAATCATTACTTTTATGTATTCAATGAAATATTTAACTTTACAGAAAATTATCAAAAAATCACCCTAAGATAGTTTTAATGATACAATTTTGAAAGTGAATTTTTTTTCTAAATGGTTTTCCTTAATGTTTCAGAAATCAGTTTTAAAATAAGTGTACAAAAGTCAACAAAATCAATTTTTAGAAAAATATATCTTTTAAGCGTAAAATTGGATTTATTCTCATTCCTTGTCTATAAAAAGCATAAGAATAATTCTTAACATTTGATTGCATAAATAATAAATAAATTTCATAAAATTTATTCATAAAAATTGATTTGGTTTATTTATTGATGTGAAACATATTTGTGTGAATAGATAAAAAATTTCATAAAATGTTTTAATTATTTTTATAATGGTTTTTAAATTTTCATTTATAAATAATTGGTATCAAAATAACTCATTATATATACATGTGAAAACCATACATTCATAATTAATTTAATCATATTCATACCCTCCATTACAATGGTTAGGTGATAAATATTTTATTGAATAATAATATTTCAATGGTATGTTACATTGGTTTAAACTTGGTGTTTCAAGAAACACAATTTACACATAGAGTTGCACTTAATTCAAGATAAAATTAGTTTTTTATGAAAAAAATATAAACAGGATGTTTCATATAATGAAAAATATCAATGATATTGAATTTATTTGAGGAATAAATATTTCACAGCATCTTAAAGTTTTACATTATAATCCCCTTAAAATGATTTTTTCTTTGAAATCCATCACTTTAGTACCAATAAGTGAGGATAATTCTACCTCATTACATACCAAACATATTCAATTTAGTGGTTTCATAAAAAAACATTGACCTAGTGAGTTTTCTTTTTTCACATCACTTTATCTATTTTATCTAGAATCTCAACCAATTATTCTATACAAGAACGATCATGCTCCAATGGTACGACCTCTAATTTCAGTACATATGATGGATCAGGATTATAGTACCTTAAGAGAGGAATATTAAACACATCATTATCCTAATAGTGGATCAGTGGAGAAACCGAATGATAATAAATTTTCCAGATAGGATCAAGTATTTCAAATGGAAAGATATATAATGGGCTTAGTTTTCCCATCTTTATTCCCTGGAGAAATTCATAGAAACAATTTCTCACCAAAATTAAATTATATACCATATCAATGATTGTCATCATAACATTTTGTTAAAATTATTCTAAACATAAGTTTCATTGAATACCACATACCTTCAATTCTATTTCATTTTCCAGATCAAGTCCCAATTAATTTCTTTCATAAACATCATTTTATTACGGTGGTGTTATATTATTATTTCTATAAATGGATTCATAATGATCCAATTAATGTTTAAATGTAATATATTATTTAATTAATTTTCAACTAGACAAAGGTGATGATCCCCCCTGCCTTTGAGATAAATAGAACTATATATTCTCAAATCCTATATGGTTTGAATTATTATCTCAATTAATCCATCATCCTGAGGATGAAAAGTAGCGATAAAACTCAACTCTATACCATGAGATTGCTGAATACTTAACCAAAAAATTTATGTAAACCCCAGATCCCAATCAAATTCAATTCAATGTCGTTCTCCATAAATAATTACAACTACCTTAATTGTACTCACGAAGGTGAATCCATCAATAAATATTCCATTATAGAAATGAAGTGTGAAAATTATGTAAGGTGATCTACTAATACCAAAAATAATCTCTTTATCAATGGTAAACTAAACCCTAAATGCTAAAATTACCTCTATTTATATTTTAAAATATTGAAAAATAATTCCCCTCAAATAAAATATCCACTATATACAAAATGGGTTCAATTGATATAGAATCCTCTTAAAATATCCTTAATTTAGATAAAATCCCATCCTAAAAAAACATCAAAGGGGTTTAAAGGACTTTTTAATTTATGAGAAACCATAAAATAAAAAATCCATGATGGTATCCATAACTCTTTATTTAATCTTACCTAGAAAAATATACACTTCTAAAAGGTAATTCATTCTTTTCTCATTATATAAGCCCTTTCCTATACGATAAAAAATTCTTTTTATTCTTAGTTTTATTAATGTATTGATAAAATATCAAATGTTTAGTCATTATTATAAAATCCATGTAAAGTTAGATAATTAGATTAAATTACACAACATTACGAATAATTTTTTTTCATAGGGATCATTAAAAAAATCAAACATGAATTTTACAACTAAATAGGGGAATAATAGTGTAACCCAATTATCATGATTCTCTTAACAAAATGTTATTTTATAATGTATTCATTTATCCTCTCAATTAATAGGCTTTTGTGTGCAATTATTCACATTATTATTTGGATTGGGGAATAAATTTTCATAATTCCACAGAACCTTGAACCTGAAACACTAGATTGTGGGTGGTGTATTTTGAGAATCTCTCTGTCAATTAATTTCATCTAATATACTCTTAAAATCACATATTAAATATTTTTATGGATTTATAGGAATCCAACTCTTGTGTCACCCTCTTTTTGATGTCAAGAATTTAGTTGAGTTCTTATTCACACATTTTTGGCATGTAGGTGACTGATATTTCATTACACCATGTGATATATTAGAGTTTTATGGAATCCCATTCATCCTTTTCTTATCAAAACCACTATAATATTATAAATATTCAATTTCAATTTCTACCCACACTACATGTTTAATGAAATGTTCTTAGATACTAAAGTTTCACATTTCTACTAAATTTCAAAGTGGTCTTAAGAAACCAATGATTTTGTCAATTTTTCATTCTGTACTGATGATTAGTCTAAATAAATACAGTGAATTTATTCTAAATGTACCTTTATGGGTACCATTAGAATGAAAATCCTTTTGTTTGTGCTCTAGAAATTCCTTCTCTATCTCTTTTCATAGAATATGAGGTATGAAATTACTAAAGAATGACCTCTTAAATTCATCCCATTCAATGGCGTCAATTAACTCTTGTTGAATTATATTATTATTAAATATCTATCAATGACTCTATTTTACTAACTAATTACAGATAGATAAAATGAATTTCTCATTATCTAAACACTAAATAATGGAAAATATATAGTTAGTGGTACTGGTCGATGGATTAGTGACAATCGTATTAGTGGATCCACTAATATAGGGTGGGAGTTTCCTCATGAAGGACTGAATAATACATTTTAAACTTTATGGTTCATTTTATGTTCCACATGATTCATATCTTGATAAATTTTTATGAGAATAAAAAAGGTTTTCATTCTTTCTTCCAATAACATTCGATTTTTTATGAAGAAAATAATTTCATTTTCCATTAAATTCATAACTAACGCGATTTATTTGCATTCAAGAAAATAAATAAAACAAGAAATCATAGTTTGAGAAACAGTAATAATAGGTTTGAACCACATAATAATGAAAAATAGTTTACAGGATGTATAAATCACAATTTTTTTAATATATGAAAAAGTTAGTGAAACCTATGTAATTTATAGCCATTATTCAAATAATTCATGAGGGTTTTAAATAGTTTTTTAATTCCCAAAGCATGCCCCCTAGGTGTGTGAAATTAGTTGTACAAGAAGGATTTTTTTTTGCACTAGGTGATGATGTATTAAATATTTTTATAGATTTTTTAGAGTTATTACTCATAGGAACCTCTATGCCAGAGCCACATCTTCATCTAGTATCGAGACATGGATATAATTTTTGTAAACAACATGTTATTTCATTTAACAAAATTATAGTAAATTTTCTTATACCTTAAAAAATCCTTATAATTATCCTAATATATACATCTAGATATATCACTTGAGATATCCTTAAGAATTTCACTAAATATTTCTCAATCTAATTTCTAAAGGTTAACTAATCCATTCCATTGATACCAAATGTAGAGACCCAAGAATTATTATACAAATAATATTATAAATTCTTAGAATAACATTAATTAAATTACACAAATACATTTGTAAGGAATTTATTGTTTTAGTATCTTTTTATACTAGATACCTTATCTTTTTATTACATGAAAGATCATCAATGTATCCCTTTATGATATTCCAAATTTATACTCTTCAATAATATACCCTACATAAAAACATTCTTCATATCCTATTAATGGTAACATTAGAAAGGGAGATATTAGACGTTTAGAAATGAAAACATTGGGGATATATATGTATAACATGAGTATTAGAGTATCATAACATGATCATAACATTTCAGAATAATACCTATCATATCAAAGAAAAAAATCTTAATTCAAGGAATAAATATTGGATGTATATAAGACATTAATCATAAGGAAATCGGTGAAAAATTTTCCATGATAGGATAAAATTTTCAATAGACATATAATTCTTCATTACCCATATGCATAAAAATTATTATGTCAGTGATATCAACAAGACATTCATTAATTTTTTTTTGTTCGGGCTAATCACATATGTACCTGATCAGGGATTTGTATAACCTCCCATGTGACATGTAGTTTTCGGATTGGGATAACCTCCCATCTACCCACTTATGTTGGTCTAGTTATAAATTCCCATGTAACCCTTTTTTGGATCAAGATAACCTCATATGTACTCTATTGTTTTGGGCTTGGCATAAAAACACATGTAACTATTTTTTTTTGGAATTGGGACAACCACACATGTACCCATTGAGCCAATATAACATTAATCATTACCTAATGCATTGTAGGACGATATCAGTTCCCCCTATCACATAATCTATACTTGTTTATTCCACAATTTCATATATCAATCATCATATCATAACCCAAGAAAATACATGGGTTTCATAAACCATTTTATTATAGCATAATATGGAGAAAATAAATGGGGTTTAGAATCATTTCATTATTTCATCATAAAATAACCAATAGAAAACATATGGGTTTCATAAACATCTTATCCTCATAAAAATAATGTATATAGAGAAATGATGATACTGTTATCCTAGTGTGGTATACCCAATAAATAATAGGTATCATCAATGATTATCATCTTAGATAGAAAATTATTTTGAATGAAAAATAACTTGAAATGTTTCTTTAGGAAAAATATATTTCCACATTAAAAACAATGTTTTTAAAAAAAATCACAAATATTTTATTTTAAATTTAACATTGAAACATATTTATTAACATTTAATACATTTAAAAGTCATGATGATGGAATATATTGTTCTTATCCTATGGGTTAAAACACATATTCTTTTAAAATGTTTGGTTTAAGAAAAACAATGATTTTTTTGAAGATAACAAGAATTTTAATTTTCAATTTTTTAAAAAATTAAAACGTGGTTAAAAATTTCTTTAAAATTTTTTTTAAAATAATAATATTTTTAAAACCTTTTTTTAAAAGGGTTTTCGGATGAAAAAGGGAGTTTTGATGAATGAGAGAAATACAAATGATTTAACATAAAAATAATTTTGAGTTCTTGTGTAAATAAAAAAAGGAAAAATAAGGGACTATTTTTATTCTATATAAATAAACATTATAAATTAAAATAAATTAGTTTATTTGAGATATATAACTAACTTTTATTATTGGATATATAATCCCGAGAAATACTAATAATTGATGGGGTTGTATTGTGAAACCCTTACCACTCTAGTAACTTTGAATTATTTACCCCAGGGAAGAGAGAAAAATAATTGATATATAAATAATTATAATTTATGGATAATAATCATAAAATGTATTCATGGTCAGTAAATTAGACACATAAAATTTACACATTGTGATTATGTAATGAGTTTCATAGAAAATAATAGTGAGATAAAATTCCATTACATCAAGTCTTGAATTAAATTTTACAGATTCAAACATAATATATAATAAATATAATTTTATTATAAATATACTAACTGAAAATATCTGTATATATATATATATATATTACACCTTATATTATTTACATATGAATTTTTATTGTCATTTTCTTAAAAATTCCTTGTTAAGAAACGTTGTGGGTAAAAAGTGATTTGTGTTTTATAAATGTTTTGATTTTCTATTTTATGGGCCCCCATACACTGATAATGGTATCATAATCTCTATAATGTTAATCATGACAGAAATATCATATGTATTAAATAAATAAATAAATATATATATGTATTTATATTTATATTAATCCATAAAAGTAAGAGATAGAAAATTATATACACCGTTCATGGATATAGTAGTTTGTATGTACACATGAACACAGAAGGATGAAATGAAAAAAAAATTAAATATTAACATTAAATAATAAATAGATATATATATATATGTCTATTTTATTCATTAAAAAATCCTTATTACCTTCCATACAAGTTGTGAATGAATCGTGTTACTTGGTGTGGTGCAATTCCCATGTAGATATGAACAATGTTATCGCATTCCCACAAAATAAAAATTATTAAGGAATATGTGTTATAATGATTTGATAAGAAATAATTTAAAATTAAATATCATTCATAAATATAAAATCCATCCTTATATCAAGTATTGGAAGGTGGTAATGGAAAAATGAAGTGCATCAGTTCATGAGGTGGTAGTCCGCCATACACACTAATGATGACTTTGTAACCCATTTTAATATAGTAGATATTATGTCAGAAAAAAGCATTGACATAAAAAATCGGTATTGTTAATATACTTAGTATATTATATTATTATGTTTTATTAGTTATTTAATGAGGTTGAGGATGAAATAAATTTAATATTATCATTGAAGTGTATTAACACATCTTCAGGTAACCTCCTTATGTTTGCACAAAAATCCTTACTAGGATAGATTAATACCCACAATAAAGATTATATAATTATATTAGTCAATTAAGTAATTTGATTTTGTAGGTATGGACAAAACAATGTATTTTTTGATGTTTCAATAGGAGAGGAGAAGTGGAGGCCTTTTATAAGTGAGGTGAGCGACACACCTGTAATTTTTGAAAATAAAAAGTTGTACCCACATTATTCTTATTCCAAATGAATCAAAAATGGATTATTACAGATAATCTAATAGATAAGGTTGAAATATTTCCAATTAATGGGTGCTCAAAATTTCTTGTTTCATTTTTAAGCCTTATCTTTTAGGCTGACTACCAGATAACACCATTGCTTTACCTCAATCACGATAAATAATGTCCTCTTCTGTTTACAATGAAGTATGTAGAATAATTATGTTTACATTATTATATTTTATTTTTTATTTTTATTTTTAATTCATAATCATGTTTTTAAAATTCCATTAACATAATTGGAGTAATTTAATTTAATATTAATCCCACATAAGCGGTGAGATTGATGTTTTTCGAAGAGAAAATTGTTAGAATTTTAAAAAACATTATATAAAAATTAAAAAATAAATTTTTTAAATTTAGATTTATTTGTTTATTAGATATATAATTGACCCAAATTTACTTTTCAATCCATCTTAAATTTTTTTTAGTTTTTAAATGCTTTAAAATAATTGTAAATTATTAATAAAAACATTTATCTTTAACTATTCACTGAAAAGTTTATCTTTTTATAAAATTATCAAAAATTCACTTGAAGTTAATTTTACTAAAAAATATGAAAAATAATTTTTATTATTTAAAATAAAATTTTTATATTTATCAAAAATTATTTTTAAAATAGGCATGCAATTGGCGAAAAACAGTTTTTTCAGAAAAATACTACTTTTAAGTGTAATATTGGATTTATTTATATCTCATTTATAGGAAAAAAATAAGATAAGTTTTAATGATTTTATTTAATATATAATATATAATTTTTTTCAAATTAATTCACCATTTTTTTTGGTTAATTTGTCGATGTAAAACAAATTTTTGTGCCTAAAAAAAGTTTTCAGAAAAAAGATTAAATTATTTTCAATTTTTTTTATTTTCATTCATAGTGAATGGGTCACAAATTAATTTATTATATATACATCAGAAATAAATATTTTATAATTTAAATAATCCTATTCATACAATCTGTTATAGAACCTAGGGATAACGATTATATTCTATAATAATATTTCAATACTATGTTATGTTTCATCTAAACTTAATTTTTCATTTAATGCAAGTAATACACCATGGTTCATCAAATAAAATATAAATAGAGTGTTGCATATAATGAAATAAAAACATGTTATTGAGTATAATGATAAATATTTATGAGATAAATTTATTATAAAAAATATAATTCAATATATATGTGGGTGTTATAGACTAGATATATAACAGCTTATTACACCAACCTACATCCTAATATTAAGTTGTGTGATTATTGTACATTCTTTGGGTGGTTTGGAAAACATTTTTAGGTTCGGTATCTCTATAGGAGTGATCTTCTACCATAATGTTTTTTTCTTGATTTTCAATTGTTTGATCACATATTGTAATTGGTCAATGTATAATCCTAGTGATACCATCTCCATCAAAGGCTCTGATAAATGGGCTATAAAAGGTATGATCTTATTATATAAGACAATTTATTATTGTTTACATTTCCATTGGACTTTATCATAACCATTATTAAATACTAATATTGGTGGTCTATATATAGAAACTATATTATCAATGGTTATAATTCTTAATAATCATTCAAATGTAATAGGATATAATGATCCAAGGTAAAAATGTTGTGTGTGTGTTTTCTATAACTATATTACTTAATTAGGTATAAATTAATTCCTAAGGTAATTTAATTTATTAAAATATTATTTATCATGTTTATCCAACCTTCAAAAAATAATCCCTTGAAATTTTATTTTTTACACTAGAAAAAATATGGGTGTTTTTGTTTTATCTCCTCTTGTGGTTCCCTTGATACTTCCCTAAACTCATGGTTCCACCACATCCCTTGGAATAGCTGAGATTTATTTTTTCATATTACTTTTTCTCTATGATCTATGATCCTCACTAGCTACTCCCCATATGAAATATTTTTTATCATGGGTACCACCAATAGATTTTGTACATGTGATTGGTTTTGTATGTACTTCCCAAAGAGGGACACATGGAACATATCATGTAATTTAGATAGGTTAGGTTTGCGTGCTAGTCGATATTCTTCCACTTCAATATGATCAATAATTTCAAAAGGGATTACGTTTAGGGGTTTAGCCTTTACCTTCTCCCTAACCATCAGGACATTATTCCACAGTGATATATGAAAGAACACGTAATCTATGACCTCAATATCCATGTATCATAGACGATATCATGCATATATTTTCTTTAAAATTTCTATAGCTTTTATATGATGTTGAATGGTTTTAACCTTCTCTATATTCTCTTGGATAACATTATTACCATTTTCTTCTTCTCTCAAACTTCATCCTATAATTTTGGAGTCTTACACTTCATCCAAAACATTGTTTTAGAAGGTTCCATTTGATTTCTAGAATGATATATTTTGTTATTTGGTCACTCCAATAGGGGAAGGAGTAGATCCCAAAATCCTAAGAAATACATAAAACATGATCTTAGTATATTGTGTAGTGTTTTAATGATTATATCAGACAGAACATCATCTGAGGGTGATAATATATACTAAAACTCTTCTATGTATCCAGTTTTTGTTGATGGCTTCATCATAACCTCATGGTAATCCTTGTATTTCTATTAGATATAATAGATATTGGTACTACAAGAAAACATACCACTTCACTAATGTATATCACAGTGAGTTGTCCTATAGATAAATATTACATTATTGAAATTAAATGCATAAAAATTGTATAATAATCAAATACCAACTTTATAGAGTTATTTCCATTATGTTTATTAATGTGTTCAATGATGAAATCCACAATTATGTTCTCCCATTTCCATACAGGCATGGTAATTCTACCATAAGATCCTAATAATTCTATAATTATTCTTTGACTTGTTTTCATGCCAAGTATTGTGATACAAATTCTGTAGTCCCCTATTCATTTTATCTTAATGGAAATGTTTCTTCAGATATATATACATCTTAATACTTCCTAGATGAATATATAATAACATTCTCCATGTGTCATCAATATGTTCCCTCTTAGTCATTGGTTTTGATAGGATACATATCAAATTTCCACTCATTATAGCTACATCATTATAGAAGTTTAAATCCAAAATATTCACTACAATTTTTTGTGGGACCTCATCATATTTTTCTCCCCCTTGATCATCCTAATATTATATTATTGACTAGTTATTTGATAAAGGTATGATTCATATCATTTTATTATTTCCATGTCCATAATTTACATGTCCAATATGATTGGATCATTTTAAATCCCCATCATGGATAGGGTTGCAATAACAATTCAAATCAGAGCATCTAATATTTTTTTTCTTTTCTAAGGTAGTAATGGATTGAGAAATCATACATCTTTGTTATCTCAAACCACCTTGGATGGTGGATATTCATTTCCTTTTTCTGAAAATATACTTGAGAATTTTATGATCCATATATATGCCAAATTTCTCCCAATAGAGATAATCTGGAAAAAAATTCATCATGATGATCTATGAAAACAATTAAAAATCATTTTTGGGTATTACTTATAATGGATATTTAATTAGTGGGTTTTATAGACTAGTAATTTTTGTCTTGAATGTGTACACAATGTAATCCTTTTTTGGGCGCATCACTATAGATCCCAAATCCATTCCAACTAGTGGGTCATGCGATCACATGTGTAGAGGTTAGTTTCCATTTAATTATATAATATATCTTTTTGTATTCATTAGTCCAGAAAAAATCACTGCATTTCGAGTTAGCATTGTTGGTGTGATTGGAAATTGTCATAAGTCTCTCAAATATCCACAATAATGTCCAACCCATCCAAGAAAACAAAAAATAATTATCATAGATGTTTTTCATGTCCAACCTGCAATAGCTTCTAATTTTTAACGGATCCGAATATACCCCATTACTTGTGAAAACATGCTCCAAGATCACTGACTTTTTTGTCAAAAACTCTCATTGATTATAATTTTCATAGAACATTCCCTTTCATAAGGTCTTTGGTACAATTTTCAAATGATCCACATGTTCTACCATGTTTTTATTGTAGATAAAAAGTTACCTATAATGAATACCCTAGATTTATTGATAAAATTCCTGAAGTCATTATTCATTATGTTTGTGATGATAATAGGATAATAAGAAAGCCCAAATGGAATCTTTATGAACTCACAGTCCCTATAAATTGTATAAAAAGTAGTCTAGGTTATATCCTCCTTCTATAAATTTATGTGATAATATCTTATCATATGATCCACCATAGATAAGTACTAGGATCTAAATATCTAATTGAATAACTGTTAAATAAGTGGATGAAGATTCTTATTATCAGGATCATTTTTATTTTACAATAATTAACATAGAGGCATATTATACATTAATTATTCATAATGATGATGACTAACACACCCCATTTTGAATCACATAGGCATATAAACCCTTCATACAGATTCTCCTATTGTTTCTCCATCTACACATCATGTTAAACACTGACCATTATATATTGAGTATTTGATATTTAAAATGATTTGGGTATAAGCCTAATTGGGAACTCAACCTCACGACTTAGAAGAAGACAAGTAAATTATTTAGGAAAAACATTGACATATTCCTTCATAATGGTAATGCCCTTAGGGATGATGTTTTCCATAATAGAAAACATTTTATCTGGACACACATTCTAATTAGTAAATAACACCCATACTTTGGATGATAATAAAAGAGGAGATTCACCCTCTGCCTTTCACTTGTATAGAATTTGAGTGTGATTTGTGAGACATAGGGTTATTTCCTTATTTAAAAAATTTATGTTATCTCTTTAAAAGTAATTCCAATCCATATCCATAATTCCATAAAATTAAAGTAAAGGGAGTATCATTAGATTTTATGGGAGATTTAACACATAAATTTTTACAACAGATATGTTATATACATGGGATGCAATAATTTACCAATTTACTATTTTCAAAGATAGATCCACTTCCATAGGTTTTTTTTGCTGTTTAAATGGTTCCACTAAACTTGTGTGATATTAAATAATTAATATAACTAGAATCAAATCATACGTTTACTATTCTTGAATAAATAACTAACATATAATTCACCAAGTCATTGTGAGGACCCACCTCAGTAGTTGTGAGGGAATAAGATATACATTTATCTATATGAATTAGAGGCTTTTATCATTTGTTACCATTTAGAACCCTTGTCTTAGTGAAATAATTTACATAGTGTCTATGTTAATTATATTTTAAACATCTTATAGTAGAATTAGAATATACTGGTAAATTCTTTACATCATTCTCATTGTTGTGTTTCTCCCATCAGAATTCACTTACTTAGTGGCCTTTCATCCGAAACATAATGAATTTCATCATCCTCTTAAATAAATTTTTTGTATAGTTCTTCATATATATTTTACAAGTGGAATATTGAATATTTTTTCCACCATGTAATTTATTTATCGCTCCCCAATATTATACTCAATTCTCCACTTCCTCACTATAGAACCATGAGAACCTTTAGATTCCTAGATTTCAATTTCAATTTTGAGGGAACATTTGAAAATTTTCTCAATTTTTCCAATGTATTGAATCACATAATATTTTCATTGACTTTTATTTATCCCACTAAATATGTGGCCAACATTACTTTCATGGTAAATGAAAAAGATGAAGTCATGTAAAAGCATTCCCATAAACCATTATCTTGGGAATAGGTGGTGGTTGTTAATAGCACTTTGTAACATCCCTAAGGAAACAAATGATAGAAATAAATGTCAAGAGATTCAAAATAAATATTGGGAAAATTTCCCTTTCAATATAAACATACTGACCACAATAAAAAAATCAAACAAAGAAACAATATAATACATGTGAAAAAAATAAAACTAAAACAAAAATCAAACCAACAACTATTTTATAGTATGAAGTGGACACCAAGTGAAATAACTAGAAGAGTCAAAAGAAAAAAACACATTGAAAGTAATGAAACTAACTAGAAACTCCTAATATGATCCAATATATATCCACATGATAAGCCCATGATATGAAGAAAAACTAATAGGGAACTAGGATACCTTTCCATTACCCATGTCTAGATATATTACCTTTCCAAAAACACCATGGTTCCCATGAATGGGGTGAGTATAAAACCGGATGGAATTTCACAATGACATGATAATCCATACCACTAGTTAAAAGAATTTTATCACAGATTATAAAATATTTTATGAAACTAAAAATGTTTATAAAAAATCATAAATATGTTTTTTCAAGTTAACCATCAATAAGCTATCAGTAACTTTTTAAAGAAAACCTAAAAAAAGATTTTAATCCATCACTATATTTAAGATTTCGCACATACTATACCATGGATTCACATATCCACAACATAAACATACTCACAATATTGGAGTTACAATTGATGGTGGTATATGTCATCCTAACTCTATCCCTTTTATGGTTGTACTTCATGATAATTATCCATTCCATTCCATTCATAATCAATAATTACACTAAAATAATATCAACATAATTCAACAAAACCAAATATTCTATTTAAAATCACTCCAAAAAACACTTTACTTTATTAAAAAACATTATTTAAAAATCACTATTTTGAAACTATAAAGAATGGTATTTCAAATAGTCATTCAATTACCCTGATTTCCAAAATGGAAAATAAAATGACAATTTAACTCAATTTATAGCATTATTTCAGAAAAAATATTAAGAAATTAAATCAATTTTAAACCAAGCCTTCATGTTCTAATTAAGGGGAGGCGAGATTGAATTGTCCTAGCTCTGAAATTTTTGGGAAAATAAAGAATGAAAAAAATATTTAAAAAACCAGCTTGAAACTCTTCAAACCCTCCTTAGATATCATTATATTTAATAAAACTAATAATATTCCATCAATATTTACATCCAATAACATGTATCTATACCAAATGTTCAACATTCATATTTCCAAGATATGGAGGTAGAAGAGATATATGGAATGCAATGAATAACATGAATATATTGACAAATCAGGGCCTCCGAAATACTTTGATTCTCCTAGAAATCTCTTAAGGATAAAAAGAAATTGTTTCAATAACCATGGGAGGAATTGGATTATTTGTGGCTAGATTAATAAAAAATGAGTGGGTTTGGAGGTAAATAAGATTAGATTAATGATTTTCCAATATGTAATTTAATGAATCATGGTTAGGATGCCCAATTATGAAAACTATTGTCTAATCAAGCATGATCCTATACCTAAATCCACTTATCACACAGTGGGATTACACAGTTAGACACACCTCATGCCAAAACTTTTATTCCACTCTCTTTAGCATTCAATTGTTTCACGCGGGAATCTACACGGTTGGCTGAAATTTGAACATAACTGTGCACCTACTTAGTGGACACTGTTTTAGTTACATGGTTTCATGGGGGTGTTTCACAGATTCTAATGATCATTCTCAAATGGCGAACCTCTATAAAATGATACAAAACATTACAACGATTATCTCATTATCCCAAAATATAATTCAATCATTTTATATACTTAAAATACATAAATAAAGGATGAAGTACCCGAAACTGGGGGGTGCTAAATTCTCCCCATCATTGGGATTTTTAATCCTCATAAAGTAGATAACTATTAATACCTTTGAATATTTCAAGACATTTCACCATCGTTTCATTCCCATGCTCCCACATTTCATCTTTCATATAACCATGTTTCCATAAAACTCATACTAAAGCCATAATTTTCCACCACAAGACTTTTATATTTTTTTACTAAAAATCTACAACATCATATGAAGTAACATAGAATAAAGATCTAGATCAAACTGATCCCATCATATCACATGGCCAGGATTAGGTTGATAGCTATTTTATTGAGATACATGAAATACATTTTTTAGTGAACATATCCTTGGTCGAAAATACAACCAATATGCCACCTCAACAACCTATTAATGTTTCAAAAAAGTTCCCTTTTTTGAGGAGACAACGTTCCTTTCATACTAAAATTATTTACCCCAAGACTTGGATAGATTCTAAAGATCACATGATCACTTCCCACAAATGTCAATAATCATCGATGTTAATCTACAAATTATTTATTATGACTCTGAGCTATCTCTGTTGGATTTCATATCAACCAAATTTTTTCTATTGTGTCTTGCACAAAGATCAAGAAAAATAGGGATGTCACACCATGTCCCATGAAAACAAATAGTGAACAATAAGTATTCCCATACAATGCTTCAAAAGGAGACATCTGTATCAAGGGCTGAAAACTGTGGTTATATTAAAAGTCCACTAATAGTATGTACACTTCCCATGAGCCACCAAAATCTATTAGGTGACCCCCAATCTTATCTTCCAACATATGAATCATCCTTTCGGGTTATGTATCAATTTTATGATGATTTACTATGATCATAGTCAATATATTTCCATTGTATTACTTTAAAAACATCCAAAATGAGTTATAATCATTTGATTGTTGTATGATAATTTTAAAATAGGTATTCCATGACTCTATAAATTCTTGTATATATATTTTATACAAGTTCTCAACCATATGAGGTTAATTAATGGGGATAAAAAAGCCCACCTAAGGAGCTAAACCACAATTATCCATATGGAATCTTATCTTTGAACTATTCATGGTAAACTTGTAAGAAAATCCATAGTTATCTACATCAACATCCACAATGGAATTTTTAAATACAACTATATACCCCTTTTCCAATGGTACTCTTCCCTCACCTACTGATTGGTGATTCATTTCCAAATAAACTATGGCACTTTTATTTTCATTATATCCGACCAAAACCGTGATTCTATTTGACCATACAACTTTTTTATTTCATAATGAATAGAACTTGATGAATAGTTATCTGAAATAAGGAGTTGTTCCTGATAAGCCAAATTTGTGACCATCTGATGTGAAACCAAAAATATGATCTTCTATCAAGAATACATCCATCATTGGTCTACCCATAATTTATTTTTGAACTCATAGAAATACATTCAAAATTAGATGAATGCGACTCTTTATCTTTCTCAACCAAGTCAAGAACAATAAAAATTAGAAATATTACTACTACACTACCTCATCCTTCACAATCCATGTTCATATCAGATATCACATATATTAACTTGTATTTTTCTAAATCCTCTTTCACCAAAAACAATTTGAAATTATTCTTATTTAATTGCTCATATATTTTCTATTACATAGTGAATACATTAATTCAAATTCAAAGAGTTAAAGATATTCCATAAATAATATTTTTATCATATTTAAATCCCATTGTTAGAGTATGTTTTTTATGATATTATGGCCCATGAAGACCCTAATTTTCTCACCAAAGAGGCATTAAAAAATGTATTTAGGGAATGGAACCCAAAAACTAATTCCAAATTCTCTATAAGAAGCAATATGATATCACTTTATGTGAAAAAACCCCAATATCTATCCTAATGAATCACAATTCATGACATACACTTTTCCTAATTCAATTAATATCTCTATCAATTCTAATGTGAGGTCAACATTAATCTCTTGAAATGTATCATGACATATATGGTTCTAATGGCATGAATATATTTAATTTTCAAATCCATTATTGGTTTTTCTTGTCATGAATATTCCTAAACAAATCTTCAGTAAAACCATCACAAATAAAGAAACTACATATCTAAAAGACATTAAGTAGCGGTAGCCATGATATCACAACCTTTATAATTTTTAAATCAAAGAGACAACATTCTTAGAGATAACATGGATAAGTAAATGTACTTTTTTTTTAAAAAAAAAATCACACATTGAATATTTGGAATAGAGATAATGATCCCTCAAGATACCCAACACTATTTCCATATGTAGCCCATGATTAGTATTTTTCATAGACTACACTATTATATCACCCAAAAACACTACCAAAAAAGATTCCATATAGATTTGAAAAATCCTATTATTCAAATACATAAAGACATATGGTATATTAATATGACTGAATGTCATAACCACGTAATCATAATGGATATATATTCTCTAAAAGGATATCATTGTAATATCATCCTTTCTAAACCACAATTGGAGATATGCTAAACCTAATTATATTTCAGAGAACCATTGGTATCTTCTCAGTTGAAACTATAATCAATTTATAGAAGAAGAAACCAATTCATTATTGAAACTTGGTTAATCTTATGATAATACTCCCAAATCATAATAGTTCCATACCCTTTTTCCACAAAATACTCATACTTCACATAGGGACATACTGGGGTGAAGGAAAAATTTTCCTTCTAACACTTTTAACAATAATTTCAATTCCATCAACTATATTGGTTTCACATGTTACGATGACAATGATATTGGAATGGTCATAGGTAAAATATTAGTCACAAACTATACATATGTTGTAAGTTAAAACCCTAAGAAACTATTTGGAAAACATTAGGAAAATGATAAAAAATTGTTGGAATCCTATTATTCTAAATCACATCCATAAATTCCAATGTCAAGACTGCTTACTATTATGATATAGTTCAAACTGTTTGTTCCAAAAATCTTATTCCTCCGACCTTAACATTTAGATCTCCTATAATGTGATGCATGACACATTCATCAGTTGTAAAAATAACTATTATAGTATAACATTTAATGTGGTATTTGACATTGTCATCCATACATACCTAGGATTAGGTCATATACATCCATATCATGGAAAGATAAATCCCAAATAAATTCAACCCCATCGATTGAAATAGAACATTATTTTCTCATAAATTCCCTAAATTATATTTATATAAGAGGATTATTATATTTCAAAATAGAAGGAAAAACTCAATATGAAAAACCATTACATCTATAGCATGAGAAACAATAAATTAATTGGATGTAGAAATTTAAAACAAATCATTAATAAGTGTATAATTAAAAATAATCATATAAATCACCATAGAAGATCTCGATTGATTATCCATGATCACATTCTTCACTCCATACAATTGATTACACAACAAAAAAATCTCTTTTTTTAACATTTTTGGAGTTACAGTAGTTGGAGAGTCATGGTATTCCTTGACTCCTCATTGTAATATTGGTTTTTCTGATGTGATCGATCCTATAGGGCTTATACCATCAAATCGAGATAACCACATTAAAAATAAATGGGTTTACCCCTATTTTAAGAAGAATATTTACTAATACCATTATATGATTCTAATTTATCCCACCACCTTAGAAATTATTATCCCTATTCTTATTGTACCAAGAATTAGAGTTCTCAACAGTTCTCTTAGAGATCAACATGATTCCTCCATCTATATTTCTTGATTAATTCATTTCTTCCACAATTTCTCAATTGACCATAACTATATAATCTGATATAAAAATAATGGATATATTTACATGAATCTCTGTCCTAAACCCTAATTGAGAAATGGATTCCTTTAGAGACACAGTTACAAAATCATTCAGTGAAAGTATGAATAAATTCAAAAATTTATTCGCATATTCCTGCACTGTAAGATTCTCTTGCTTCAAACTGGAGAAGCATATTTTTAAATCAATCCATAATTTATGATGATAGATTTTATTGTTAAAAAAAATATTCCAAATCCTCCAATTACATTCCTTGATACAGTATACCATGAACTTTTAAATCCCATAATTGGTGTGAATGATCTCTTGGCTTGTATTTTTCCAACTTCACCTTCATCGCAAATAGTATGATAATGAAGTGAAAAAAATTATTAATACTATTTATCCTTAATTTTTTATTTATAGTTCAAAATATCCATGAAATTTGGGTGGATTTGACTTCTTAAACTGATCATAATGATCAAGTTTCATTTGTTTATCCATTATATTCACTCAATCCTTGGACTAAAATTCTTGGAAAAAATTTTGGACCATATTTTGGCTCACATGTGGACCATGACCAGCTACATTCATATTATCCTCTTCAACATTGTTTTGATGGTGCATACCTATGGACATTCACTATGAAAAAAACTCTATTTAGTCTCACACTTTATTATTTGAAGTCATAGAAATTTCAAATTTACCACATGAAACATATCAGAACAAGGATTTCCAAAATTAAAACAATTTCCCCTTCAACACAATTTTCTAAAATCACACAATGATTTTTGATAACGAAACCATTTTCATCAATTTTAAAAAGTCAATAGTTTTTTTTACCAAACCAGAAATCATTACTCATGAAATAAATTATGCATTCCTAATGGGAAGTTATTACTATCCATGCATGTCATTCTCTTCTCATATTTCAAACCCATTTTGATGAGGTGAAACCTCTTATAAGTGTATCAAAACATTAATGTACCCCAACTAACTGGTAACAAAAAGGTCATAATAAATATGTATGCTATACATATTAATGCCCTATATTCAATGTTTCTACAATCAAACTCTGTGTTAAAATACAATATGAAAAAACTAACACTAATCCCATATCGCTGGTCCAACAGTATGATACAAATTTTAACATCCCTCTGCACACCCATTGTCTTGGGAAGATGAGGTGGTGTACTAGCCCTTGGTGACATCCACAATGTATCAAATGATGACAATAAATTCCATATAATTCCCAAATTTCTGAGGGATGATATTCCCTTTAAAGATAAAAATATAAACAAAAATAATGAAACCAATACATTTACTATTGGATGCATGACTAAACTATACTACTAAAACCAACATGAAACCAAAAACAATATCATATTGAAAACCAGAGACTAAGTGACATAAAAATTGGTCAATATAAAACCATAAACAAAGGCACTAAATAAAACACCCAGAAACACCCAATATTTTCCAAGATCCAAATCCACATACCTCACCAATGTATCAAGAAGCACTAATAATGAACTCGTATACCTTTCCATTACTCGTGTCTCGATATAAAACTACTGGAAATGCACCACAGTTCCTAAGAAATGTTTTAGTATAACACATGGTATATTTTCTCCAATGACATACTAACTCAATCAATTGAGAAAAATTGTGGCCTTATTTTATATAATAGTTTACAAATGAAATTAGTTTAAAATAAGTTATAAATAAGTTTCTTCAAGGAAAGCCCCAAAAAAATATAAAAATATCGAAGAAAATCTCCACAAAGAATTTGTTCCATCTCTAAATTTATGATTTAAAATAAACTATTCCATTTCCACACACAAACCCAAAAAAATCATGGTGTTACCATTGAAAATGGAGCTTCACATCCAAACTCTGCCCCTTTGAAGGTGGTAATTCATGACCATTATTCATCCTATTCAATTAATACCCAACCGTTATGACCAAATATTATCAACCATTTTCAATAAAATAATTTCTTCCCTTTGAATTAATTTCAACAAATAAATTACACGCAACATACAAACCATTACATTAAAATTTCTATTTTAAACATATACATTATGGTTTTTCCAAATAATTGCACAATTCCAATGACTTCAAAAAACAAAAATCAAATATGTATTCCCTTTAAATAACACCATAATTCCCATTAAAATTACCATTAATTACAACATGCTGAAACAAATCCTTCAATCTCAAAAAACGAGAACTGGAGAGTGAACCCACCTACCTCTAATTTTTTTTTAAAAACGAAGAACAACACATTTTTATTAAAAACATGCTTAGAACTACTAAATCCATTATTAGATTTTATTACCTTCAATAAAAAAGTAGTATACCATCAGTATTTACATCATACAATAAAAATTAATTTCCAATGTAATAAATCCCTGATTATAGGAGAAAAAATGAGAATATATTTAAGGAAAACAATTAATAAGAAGCACTTGTTGATGAATCAGGCCCTCAATTTTTTTTCTTCTTCTAGTAATATCTCCCAGATTGAAATGAATCGTATCTATATCCTATAGAGTAATAATATTTTTAATGGCCGTATTATTGAAAAATGAGTTTTTTCTATGGTATGTAGGATTAGATCCTTGATTTTCATATATAAAATTTAATGGTTCATGGTTAGGGTACATAGTAAGGAAAATCGTTCATGAACAGTGCACGAGATAATGTCTCAGATCACACATCACATGGTTGGATCATATGGTTAAAAAAATCATGCAATAACTATGTTATTCCCCTTTGTTCATATTTTCAGGGTTTCTCTTTGGCATTCACATGGTTTTACCAAACCTTGTTTCTAATCGTGTGCCTACCTAGTGCTCACAATTTCTGTTTAATAAATTACTATAGGTGTTTTATAGATTATATTGACTATTCACAACAATGAACCTCTAGAAAATACTAAAAAATTATAAACCTCATATGAACCTCTAAAAACATAACCCAGTCCTTTTATATTCATCAAATACATAAACAAGTGTCATGTAACTAAAAATAGGGGTCTTAAAATCCATGTCCAAAATTTATTACGTAATTATCAATGAATTACATGATAGATTCATCATCAATTTTCATGAGAATAATGAAACCATTGTTTATTTCATTTTAGAGATTGAGAGTAAAGCAGTTATTAAAAAACATTTTCTATAATTCTTTGAACAATATCAATTTTATCTCTTCCTCTACCTTCATATTTTATTTATCAACATCCACAATTGATCAGATTCAGCATCCATACAATAAATGATCAAAATAAAATTCTCTTAACCAAATACCTAAAGGCTAGAGAAGATTTTTTAAATGGATTTCATCTATTGTTACATTATTAAAGGAACATAATATCCACTGATAGTTAGATGCATTTTTCACATAAAGGATTCAATTTTGAATTTCTCTTTCTTAGATGGATGTGGGTTTTTCACCTGATGCAAGTTTCTATTCTAAACATGAGTTAATTGAGTATTTATTGTCATGGAGTTCTATATTATTTCTCCCATTGGGTTTGGAATTTCACTTGGGAATTTCCCATAATATTGGTTGCGGAATCGGTTCATCCTATTTCCATACATTAACTAAAATAATGTGAAAATTAGGGATGAATTTTTTTAAAATATTAAACATATAAAAAGGAAAATATAAAACTTTACGGGTTAAAATATAATTTAAATAATTTACATATCCAAATAATTTCTAGGATTCAATCTATGTTTTCCATGGTCCATTTACAAAAATAAAATTTTATTGGAATTTTTGGTCCCCTTATAATTCTTCATAAATAGGTTATCGATTCACTAAACCATATCCCTTGAGAGTGTCAAACTAGGTGTATAAAAATTCCTCTTTATCATTAACTAGGTAAAGATCAATTAAATTCATAATGATTTCTTTTTGGGGTTATTACCCATTAGTATAGCTATGCTAGACCCACATCCCCTTGTAGTAACGACATAAGGATTTTTTTAATTAAAAATCATATAATCTATGCTTTACAATAATTTAGTGTTATTTTTTTTATGTTTAGCCTTATTCATAAAGATTTCAATAATTTTTTCTAATCCTGATATACAGTAATAACAAGACCTATCTCTGGAACCAATTATGAAAGCCCATAGATTTATTACATATTATTTCATGACTTATTACATAAAGAAACACATAAAATAATAATAATGATTTTAAGGCCTTGTAACTTTGGGATATTATAAATGAAAAATATATAACATGAAATAAGGATACATAAAAATTATTTTAAAACAGAATAACATTATATTGAAATTACATCACACTTCTAAAAATACACAGAATATCTTGGGGTTATCGATAAGAAATAGGTGAACTATAAATCCTCTTACGTGAATAATACAATAATAACAAGATTAAAATAACTCATGTTAGTCAGGAGGCATATAATATAGAAAAAAATGGGATTAAAATCATAAAGATGAACAAAGTAGCAAGATATTAGACGATAACATCATGACGTAGTAGGATTATGATATACAACCATGATCTATACAAAGAATATCATGAGATAAAAACATCATACACCACATTAGGGGATATATAATTTTAGGTTTACCCATCATATTCATATTATGTACATAAATTTATTTGCTAAAATGATCATTCAACAGAATAAGATACTTAATAAATATTAATCACATGATTATAGATTGTGGGTTACATATGTGAAAGTCCCCAATAAATTAAGGGTAGGTAAATCTAGATAAACTACCATTGGTGGAAATAGGGATGGGTAATCATAACACAAATGTTTTTCATGAATAATCATGATATAATTTCAATTGTATAACCAAAATGAATGAGGTTTTATGGGAGTAAAATGTGGCCTCTCATTGCATGGGAATCTTAATTATAAAAAAAAGGATTTGTGAAAACATATGAAAACATGGTCAATTGGAAATAAAATGGCATAATCAAATAATGTGACTGAATAAAGAGGAGGAAGATTGAATAATCTACCTTTAGAGGGTGTTTAGAAAATATTGAGAGGAGTTTCTTATGTTCTTAGTAACAATTTTTTTGGGATTTAGAGTGGTATATGGAGAGTAACTACATTCTCAAAGAGATTTTTGTGACGAGACATGTGGGTATATTAATAAAAGAAGATATGAGATATCGTTAATAATTTCTAAACATAGATTTTGTACAATATATTATCAAATAATCAAATCCACAAACCATATTTTCGGTTTTTCACTTGGTTTCTACCAAATCAGAGTGGTTTTAAATATTATATTAGATATTGAACTAATATTATAAAAATGACACCCTTGATGATATGGAAGTGAATCATGTTTTTAAATAAATGACTTTAGAAAATTAAAATATTATATAAGTTTTGGATGATTCATTAATACAAATAAAAATTTATGAGATAAAATTTTAGACTAAAAATTTTAATTTAAAATTATATATTTTTAGATAGATTTCTTGTAAAAAATTTATTACATTATTTTTGTGAAATTCTTATGTTATAAAATAGACAATATATTTATAATACATTTATGGTTTTCCAAAAATTCATATCCCTTATAAAATTTTAAAAAATTCCGAATTTGTTAATATCAAAGTGTTGAGTAAAAAAAAATATTTCTTTAATAAAAAGGGTATTATAAATATTATAATATTCACTTTTAAAAAATACCTATAAACTTTAAAATTATTCCTTTTATGACATTAACGCCTTTCAGACTCCTATTAAAATTACATTAGACTTCATTAAATTATATCATAATTAATATTTAAATAATTATTATCTAAAAAAAATTTGTTATTAAAATATAAATTATTTGAAAAAATATTGAATTTATCAAAAGAGCGTCTTAGTTGAAACTATATTTTCCCCAAAAATACAACTTAGATATCTTATTTTTAGAATTTTTTATTTCAAACTAATTAAATAATCAATGATAAAGTAATAATAAAATGGATAAATCTAATAATTAGTTCATTAAAAAGAAAAATATGTAAATTAGTATTATTGGGGTCTAGGTACATAATCGTTTATTACACTAGCATACATCCTAAGGATTGTGTATGTGAGGGTGTTCCTTTCATGGGTTAGTTCGAGGAACATTATTTGGGGTATGATATCGACAATATTGAACATCTATAGTAAATTATTTCTATTGAGCAACAGATGTTGAATCTTAGCATGGGATTAGTTAATAGAAAACCTCAGTCATTCCATCTTCCTTGTAAGATCTAATAAATGGTCTTCATTGGGTAAAAACATACTAGTATATTCCATCACATCTTCTATTTTTATCAATTAGACTATCAAAAACATTATTTTATACCAATATTAACAGTCACTGTACAATAATTATGTTATCAATGGTATGATACATAATAATATTTTAAATTTGACTGATATATCTATCAAAAATAACTAAAACAGAGATTGTGTTTTCTATAAATATATTACATAATCTTCAATTTATTCTATCAGAAAAAAATTTAATTAATTAATGTTTAGTTTGTTACATGAATATTTATTTCCAATGAATTAAATATTTTTATCACATTTAATTAGTGATGTTTTGACAGATAGATATTTTTTTGAAAAGTCATTTTTCTTCTGTAATTTTTTCTATGAACTGAAATTATTAGTGTAATGATTTTTCAAATTTTCCCTAAGTAATTCATGAAATATATGATGTGGAAATGTGACACTTATGAAAAGATAAATGACATACATATCGTTTCCAATTACACATATGAAACATCCAACGATTAACAGAAAACTTCAAATAAATCTTATAAAAAATCTAATTCTCCCATACGTTATTATGTGTGATACATATATATATCATCCCCGCCTTTTTTCACATAAGATTTCATTACATTAAAAAAAATGAGGATCTTTAAGGTTTAGGGTCTTGGAAACCAGGAACATAATACTTGAAACAAAAAAAAACATTCTTCTTAAACACTTGAAAGGCTTTTCCTTATGTTCATCTTAGGTTCATTACTGCATCTCATAACCTGGGGACATACATCAAAAGAATGGGTGAGCAGAAGGCCCAGCAAGGGAAACAAGATAAACATTTTACATTTGAACTTGAGAAACATCAATATGGTCATGAAAAGAAATTTAAGGCATGAGAAAGAAATCATGAGGCATATCATAATAGAAATAAAATATTTCATAACTTGAAGATGTGGCTACATAATTTAACATAGAAAATCATGAAAATAACACCAAGGTCCATCCCCAAGGTTTCATTTAAAAATTACCAAGGTTATTCACCAAGATATCGTGAAAATTGTAATCTCTAGTGGTTACATCATTACCCAATGCATTGGAGCGCTATCAGGGCGCACCCTTAAATTTGAAATTATTATAATGTGATCCACATATATCATCATAAATCATTTCATAAACAACCCATATAGCATAAAAGAAATGGGTTTCATTTCATAATCATAACATTTTAAAAACTGCTCTAAAGACATGATCTTTACGTCACTTTAAACCCACGGAAGGGGAGAGCGGGTCTCATTTATGTAAATCCCAGAATTTAAAATATAACATTTTGGTATATATGTGAATACCCCATTGGAATAAATATATTTGAGTATTAAATTAAGAAAATAAAAGTACTTTATAAAAAGAGAGAGACATTTTGAGACGGAAATTCTACAGCATAACGACTATGTTTCGGGGTTTTAGAAAATATTGAAAAGAGAGGGGACATGGGTCAAACACTCATAAATGACCCATAAAACAGTAGAGGGACAGAATATAAAGGATTTTAGAAAATGGTAATGATATTTTAATGATATACCATATGAAATGAAGAACATGAAAGGAAGACAAAAATAAGATTTCTCTTATGAAAATTCGGCAGCCCAACGACATCACTTAAACTTCAACAAAAATCAATTGACGTGATCAAATAGGGTCTGTAATAATATTAACATAAATGATCAGAATGATAGATATAGAGATCATACCCCAACATAATACAAAAGGAACTTTAAATACTTGACATGAAAGTAGATCTTTGAAAAATGAGAAAGGCGAACGAATCCCTTAAAAATTCGGCAGCCTAACGGCGTCACTTAAACTTCAACAAAAAATGAATTGACAAGATCAAAATAGGGTCTCATATCATATGAAAATAAGGTTTAAGTATGATAGATATAGAGATCATATCCAAACATAATAAAAAGGAACTTTAAATACTTGACATGAAAATAGATCTTGAAAACGAGAAGGGTGAAAGAATCCCTTAAAAATTCGGCAGCCTAACGGCGCCATTAAAACATCAAAATAATGAATTGAAGAGATAAAATTTTGTCTCTCACCATATGATCATAAAATATCAGTAGGATAGATATAGAGATCATACCCCAACATAATAAAAAGGAACTTGAAAGAATTGACAAGAAAATAGAACTTGAAAACGAGAAGGGTGAAAGAATCCGTTACAAAAATTTCGGCATCCTAACGACGCCACTTAAACTTTCATAAAATGAAAAGATGAGAGTTAGAGGGGGTATATCATCATATGAAAATAAAAAGGACAGTAAAATGAATATAAAAGAACATCCTCCAACATAAGAACATGGAGCATAAAATAAATGACATAAAAGAGATCACTTGAAAAGAAAGAGAGGGGTCAGATCCCTTATCTTAAATGTAACTCTTAAAACACAAAGGTTGGGACCTTGAGAGGCTTGAGAAAATTTTGGGAGGACTAATTGGGAGTTAAGGAGACTATAACTTAGTTGAGAATAATTTTGGAGTCCAAAGGATGAGAGAATGGCTTGGTATTTATAGGGAAAGTGAGGGGACAAGGCATTAATGGCCAAGGGACACCTCATAAGTGGGTTTCTCAAAACCATGTGCTCTCCCATGATATTTCCCATTAAGTTAGGACTCATGGGGCCCCAAATACAATACTTCATCACCTTTGGTCGTCCAACCCTTAAAATATCTCATGACATCACCATGACATAGTTATGATGTCATTAAACATACCGAAACCCTAGAACTGCTTTTTTTTACTATTCACTGAAAATTAACCTTTCTCAGAAAAATTACAAACATTCACCTTAACCAAATATCGTTGCTATGATTACAAAAATTAACTCCATTTTATAAAAATAATTTTCTAAATATTTTTAATTTAATTTTTAAATAAATACACTATTTACCGAAAATTCATTTTTTTCAGAAAAATCCTCAAAAATTACCATAACATAATATCAATGCTATGAGTTCAAAAATAAAGTCCATTTTATAAAAATAATTTTCTAATTAATTTTAATTTAATTTTTAATAAAAAAACATTATTCACCTGAAAAAACTAATACTTGAATAATAATTTATGAAACCGTTATTTAACCATTTTATTGAATCACATTACTTAATCAAGGTTCCTAGATTATATTAATAATTTATTTAAATGAGATTACTAATCCATTTGGTCACATTACTAATCCTAAGCATAAAATCACTATTCATAATTTACTATTCATCAAAAATCAAGTTGATCTTATTAGACTATAAATTTTGTACTTAACATAATTGTAGAAGACCATTTTTTGAAAATTATTACACATTTTTAATTATTTAAGGTTTACATAAACATTTTTAAAATATCATATTTTCTAAAATTCATCAAAAATATGCATACTATATATATCCAGTCATTTGAAAATTCATAAACTTCATCATAAGAAGAAATCAAAATTTTTTATTTAAAACAAAGGATTACACAAGGCAGTTATGGTCTCCTTACATAACCCCTTATTACACCTTCATAGGACCTAAGTGTAAGGTGTGAAAAGGTGAGAGAATCTGACGGAGGCTCGGCCAACATCGCATGAGTAGTAACTTCTATCAGTTTGAACTTCTCGCTAAGGCGATTCCGTTCTAGCTTCACATGATGATGTTCGGCTTGGGTTTGGTTCAGAGTAAAGCCCAGTGGGGCTACCTCCTTCCCATGTTCTGTTAGATGGGCTTCGACCGGTCCAAGACTACTGGGTGAGGCCATCGAATCTTCTTTCTATAATAATTAACCAAGACTACTTTTATGTAGGGACAATAATCGAATTGTTTAGTTTGTAGCGGTCATATTGACCAATGATCATATAACAATCAAAACCCAACGGTCTCATTTTAATTATACTCTTGTTATCAAATGAAACATTTTTGTTGAGTATAAAATAACACACAAAATTAGGAAACAAGATTTATTCAAAATTTCGGGTCATTACAATCTTCCCCCCTTAAGAAATTGTGTGCTCGCAATTTTTTTAAAATTGGGTTTTGAAATTTCAATGAAAGTCCCACATCGGAAAAAGAGTCAGTAAAACTATTACTTTAAAAGAAATAAAGGGATGTACAAAGGTCAACCGAGTTAACCCACACTAGGATTCCATGTAGGAAAACATGGACATGGATGAGAAAACAAAGGGTCATGTTCTGAGGGAGAGTGATAGAATACATGATTTGGAGAAAGTTAATCATAAGAAAATCCCAAACATATGATGTGTGTAAATAGTCTTTGATTACCTAGTAGGAAACATAAACCAACAACATTTTTGTTTTACGTTCCTTTTCATAATTTTGAGGAATTCATTTATTACATAGAATAGAAACATAAGAAAATATACCTACCATCAAGTAGAGTTTCATCCTTTAATAAGTCTCTACCAAAAATAATCTTTTCTCCAAATGATGAGAATTCAAAAACACTTGGTCTCATCAAAAGCACAAGAATCATCTTCTAAAGAATCACGTAATCCATAAAAGATTAACTACCAATTTCTTCTATCTTTAAAAATTATCCCAAAAACATAAAGGGTAAGATAAAACAACTCTTTAAAAAGAAATAATCCAATAGGAAGGGAAACGACTTTTAAATCTCAAAGTTCCATGGTACTACCCAAATTTCATCATAGACCATTCCATAAATAACTGTCCTTAAAATTCCTCAAAATAGACCAAACTAAGATTGAAACCCAAATACAATAAGGATTTGATAACATAGTCTCCCAAGGTAAAATTTATCATTCATCTCTAAACAGAATCAAACACTCCTAACATCTTATAAAAAAAGTAACTAACCTAAACATATTTACCCCAAGATAGGTTAATCATTAACATAAGTAACCTAAATTACTATAATTACACCTTAAATTCATCGATTCTTCAAAATATAAGTCATCCTTACTCCTCAATGAAAATACCGTAGTAATCTATTTACCTCAACCATATAGGGTCCCCAAAATAGTGAATGTCTTCCAAAATAATAATCATCTTTTAATCCCCTAATCATCTCTGTCATATTAATACGTCAATCGTCACATTTTCTATCACATTGGTGGTTGGGACATGTTCTTCCATTTCCCACCGTTAACTAAGACGAGAAAGTATAATTAGGGGCGTAAATACTTATCCAATAATCATGAAAAGGAACTTAAATCATATAAGGATAACTTGTAGAAGAAAAGTATACCCTAACTTGTGATCACCTAGGTTTCAAACTAGGTTATACATGATCATATATCCTTATGTGAATCTTTATATTATTTTATCTTTGTTCCTTTAATAATGGTTCATACTAAGCTTATGAATTTACCAAATCATATCCCTCAGGAGTTTCATAACAAAGAGTGCAGAAAGTCCCGTTGTTGTGTAATAGTTCCTGTTAGAGTCTAGCTCAAAGAGGTGTTTTTGGGTTTTACCCCTATGTACATTTGTGCCAGAGCCACCTCTACCAGCTCGTATCCAGACATGGATGTATTTTCTTGGCAACCCATTACTCAATACTCACCAAAATACCAGGAAGATTTCTTATATATAAACTTTTATATGGGCTTCTTCCTAAAGTTTTTATATCCTAATTTCCACAAATAACTAAACAATCCTTTGATACCAACTATTGTATCCCGCCTTTTTGTCACATAAAATTTCATTACATTAAAAAAACTGAGGATCTTTAAGGTTTAGTGTCTTGGAAACCAGGAACTTAATACATGAAACAAAAAAAAACATTCTTCTTAAACACTTGAAAGGATTCTCCTTATGTTCATCTTAGGTTCATTACTGCATCTCATAACCTGGGAACATACATCAAAAGAAAGGGTGAGCAGAAGGCCCAGTATGGGAAACAAGAGAAACATTTTACATGTGAACTTGAGATACTTCAATAAGGTCATGAAAAGAACTTTAAGGAATGAGAAAGAAATCATGAGGCATATCATAATAAAAATAACATATTTCATAACTTGAAGATGTGGCTACATCACTTAACATAGAAAATCATGAAAATATCACCAAGGTCGATCCCCAAGGTGTCATTTGAAAATTACAAAGGTTATTCACCAAGATATCGTGAAAATTGTAATCTCTAGTGGTTACATCATTACCCAATGCATTGGAGCGCTATCAGGGAACACCCTTAAATTTTCCTTTATTATCATGTGAGCCACATATATCATCATAAATCATTTCAGAAACAACCCATATAGCATAAATGAAATGGGTTTCATTTCATAATCATAACATTTTAAAAACTTCTTTAAAGACATGATCTTTACGTCACTTTAAACCCACGGAAGGGGAGAGCGGGTCTCATGTATATAAATCCCAGAATTTAAAATAAAACATTTTTGTATATATGTGAATACCCCTTTTGAATAAAGATCTTTGAGTATTCACTTAATCAAATAAAATTACTTCAGAAAAATAGAGATATATTTTGAGACGGAAATTCTGCAGCATAACGACTATGTTTCGGGGTTTTAGAAAACATTGAAAAGAGAGGGGGCATGGGTCAAACACTCATAAATGACCCATAAAATAGTATAGGGAAAGAATATAACAGATTTTAGAACATGGTAATGAAATTTGAAAGATATACCATATGAAATGAAGAACATGAATAGAAGACAAAAATAAGATTTCTCTTATGAAAATTCGGCAGCGCAACGACGTCACTTAAACTTCAACAAAAATGAATTGACGAGATCAAATAGGGTCTCTCATCATATGAAAATAAATGATCAGTATTATATATATAGAGATAATACCCCAAAATAATAAAAAAGTAACTTGAAATACTTGACATGAAAGTAGATCTTTGAAAAATGAGAAAGGTGAACGAATCCCTGAAAAATTCGGCAGCCTAACGGCGTCACTTAAACTTCAACCAAAAATGAATTGACAAGATCAAAATAGGGTCTCTAATCATATGAAAATAAGGGTTCAGTATGATATATATAGATATCATACCCCAACATAATAAAAAAGAACTTGAAAGACTTGACATGAAAATAGATCTTGAAAACGAGAAGGGTGAAAGAATCCCTTAAAAATTCGGCAACCTAACGACGCCACTTAAAACTTCAAAATATTGAATTGAAGAGATAAAATGGGGTATCTAATAATATTATCATAAAATATCAGTATTATAGATATATAAATCATATCCCAACATAATAAAAAGTAACTTTAAAGACTTTACAAGAAAATAGAACATGAAAATGAGAAGGGTGAAAGAATCTGTTACAAATATTTCGGCAGCCTAACGGCGCCAATTAAACTTTCATAAAATGAAAAGATGAGAGAAAGAGGGAGTATCTCATTATATGAACATAAATATTATAGTATAATGAATATAAAATAACATCCTCCAACATAAGAACATGGAGCATAAAAGAAATGACATAAAAGATATCACTTGAAAAGAAAGAGAGGGGTCATATCCCTTACCTTAAATGTAACTCTTAAAACTCAAAGGTTGGGACCTTGAGAGGCTTGAGGGAACCTTGGGAGGACTACATGGGATGTAAGGAGGCCACAAATTCATTGATAATGATTTTGGAGTCCATAGGATGAGAGAATGGCTTGGTATTTATAGGGAAAGTGAGGGGACAAGGCATTAATGGGCAAGGGACACCTCATAAGTGAGTTTCTCAAAACCATGTTCTCTCCCATGATATTTCCCATGAAGTTAGGACACAAGGGGCCCCCAATAAAATAATTTATCACCTTTGGTCGGCCAACCCTTTAAATATTTCATGACATCACCATGAAACAGATATGATGTCATTAAACATACCGAAACCCTAAAACTGCATTTTTACTATTCACTGAAAATTCATCTTTCTCAGAAAAATCCCAAAAATTCACCTTAACTAAATATCGATGCTCTGATTACAAAAATGAACTTATTTTTATAAAAATAATTTTCTGAATATTTTTTATTTAATTTTTAAATAAATACACTATTCACCGAAAATTCATTTTTTCAGAAAAATCCCTAAAAATTACCATAACATAATATCGATGCTCTGAGTTCAAAAATAAAGTCCATTTTATAAAAATAATTTTATAATTATTTTTAATTTAAATTTTAAATAAAAAACAATATTCACCTGAAAAAACTAATACTTGAATAATAATTTATGAAACCGTTATTTAACCATTTTATTGAATCACATTACTTAATCAAGGTGCCTAGATTATATTAATAATTTCTTTAAGTGAGATTACTAATCCATTTGGTCACATTACTAATCCTAGGCATAAAATAACTATTCATAATTTATTATTCATCAAAAATCAAGTTGATCTTATTAGACTCTAAATTTTGTACTGAACATAATTGTAGAAGACCATTTTTTGAAAATCATTACACATTTTTAATTATTTAAGGTCTACATAAACATTTTTAAAATATCCTTTTTCTAAAATTCATCAAAAATAAGCATACTATATATATCCGGTCATTTGAAAATTCATAAACATTATCACAACAAGAAATCGAAATTTTTTATTTAAAACAAAGGATTACACAAGGCAGTTACAGTCTCCTTAGATAGCCCCTTATTACACCAGCAAAGGACCTAAGTGTAAGGTGTGCTAATGTGAGAGAATCTGAGGGAGGCTCGACCAACATATCACGAGTAGTATCTTCTATCAGTTTGAACTTCTCATGAAGGCGATTCCGTTCTAGCTCCACATGATAAAGTTCGCCTTGGGTTTGGTCCAGAGAAAAGCCCAGTGGTGCTACCTCCTTCACAAGTTCTGTTAGATGGGCTTTGATCGGTCCAAGACTACCGGGTGAGGCCATTGAATCTTCTTTCTATAATAATTAACCAATATTACTTGTATTTAGAGACAATAATCGAAACGTTTAGTTTATAGCGGTCATATTGACCAATGGTCATATAATAGTAAAAACCCAACGGTATCATTTTAATTATACTCATGTTATCAAACGAAACATTTTTGTTAAGTATAAAAAAACACACAAAATTAGGAAACAAGATTTCTTCAAAATTTCGGGTCGTTACAATATATAGATGAAAAATACACATTAAATTACAATAATTGGCACATAATAAGGTTAAAATGGATTTTATTATTTTTAAAAATATGTATAATACATTTTTTTGGATGAATTGTTTTTAATATCTATACTTAAATTATTGACATCTTGAAATTAAACAAGAATCACTCGAAAATCATCATAGGCATTTGTCAAACTATTCATAAAATCTTTTACCATATCCAAATAATATTGGAAATTTAAAAATTAAAAACCTAATAATATCACATTTTAGGAACCTTATAACATCAAAATATGAATATATAGTAATCCATGCACCTTCACTAACTTTTTCATTAAGTAACATTTAAATATCCTAAAACCTTCTCACAAGTGTTGTATAACACTAATGTAAGTAATATTATTTTTTGGTTATACAAGGATAGTTTCCCATACTCTATGAATCATTAATCACCACATTTGAGATAGAATACACTTTTATTGAATAGCCATCATACTATGATTCTATCTTACTTATCCAAATTGTTCCAAATAGTACTTGAATCACTCACCTTAGACATATCAATTATTTATCCCAAGGATCAGTTAAATAAATCATCAAATATATTGGCGCTTCTACTTGAATCTATCTTACGATGTTCTTCAAGTTGCATCGTTTCATTATTTTATATATATAATGGCATCATATAACTCCATTTATCATATAATGCACAATGTATCTATTTTCAATATCACATTTATCACATTGATTTTTAACAAAAAAAACTACATAAATAGGGTGATATATAGGTTTCACACATAATAAGTAACCCATTAGAAATAAATTTCTAAAATATAAAACTCCCTTCGAATATTAAATGGAAAAATTCTCGTTTTTTACTCATATATCATGGGAATCAACTCCAATATTCATATAATTGGTGTATTCTAAATCCATCATCTATTTTCCTCTACATAATGACATTTCAATATATCTTTATTCTAATGAAAAAAATAAAACCATAATGTCAATAAAATCCAAAAGTTCACTTTACATATTTCAAAGAAATTTATTATTTACATATTTTTTCTGAAAAAAAATATTCCGATCGAACATTATTTCAATTTTGATAATTAATTTATTCAGAAGAAATTTGGTTAGGTATAATGAATTTTTAATTTGGGTAGTTGACATGACATTCATGGATTTTAGGGCCCCATTCACAATTCAAAATCTGTGCAGATTTTTAAAAAAAAATTAATTTTAAATATTTTTTTCAATCAAAATAATTCCCCAATAATTTAAAATATATTTTTTTAATTATTAAATATTTTTAATATAATTCATTGAAAATTTTGATTGTTTATGTGGGGAATAGTTCTCTGACTAATTTATTAAATTATATATAATTCATGAAAAATGGCTTAGATTCATATTAGGTATTTGGTTTTAATAGTGTATAATATTTCAGGAACTAAAAAATTAGTGATCTTCAAATGAATCCAAAGCTTCAGATATGAAATCAACTAAATTTTAATATATATTTAATTTTAATTATCTAGATTTATATAATTTAATAATAATTTTAAGAGGGTTTATAATATTAAAATCATTCAATTTGAGCTCAATTGGTTTTATAAATACACAAAAAATTAATAAAAACACCTATAAAAATACAAGATTAGATAAAAACATCATTAAATTCAAAATTGAATTCAATTTTCATGAAAAATGATACATAAAATTAATTTAAGAAGATATTTCATAAACAAATAAAATAAAAACATATAAATAATTATAATAACAAATTTTCACTCCCACACAATTAAATGTTAATATATATATAGTGTAAAATTTAAGAATTTAGGTTATAAAAATAAAACATTTAATAAATTAAATCTTGTTTTTATTACGCATCTTGTGGATTATATTAATCACTTAAATTCCACCTTTTGAATACTAGACTTTGAAATAAACAAAAAAAGAAAAAAATATAAAAATTTAAAAAGGAAAATGGGATGATAACATGATTTGAAACCATATGTTGATAATTGGTTATTACTTCTCCTAGTTAATTAGTGCCATATATTTTTAAAAAATTCAAAGGGTGATTTACATTATATGATTTAGAAAAACAATTATATACTTCTCATCAATATTAATTTTACATAATGTCTCCCTTAGAGTGAGTACTATGTTTCCCCCTTCACAATGAAATAAAAATTGGGTTGTTGGAGTGGTATAAGGTAAGAGAATTATACGTTTTACACCTATTATGTGGCTTCTTATTTGGTGATATCCATGCCAAGTAATATTGGTTCAATATAAAATGCTTCATTATTTTTAAAGATAATAAAAATTTGAAGTACAATGAAATTAAAATGGGATGAATTCTAATCTAAAACTTACTCCTTAATCAATTCATCTTGTAGTTATATTTAAATTTTCATTGGAACTGGGAATTCATCTTCATTTAATCTTTTAATAAATTTTTCAACCGGTATATTGATATGCATATGTTCCTCTATAGGGGAATCGTTCTCTTCAGCCTTTTTTTCTTCTGAAATCCATGGGATATCTAAATTCAAAAAATCAGTATCGTGTGAGATTTTTTTAAATTAATTTTACCAAAGTAAAATAAAAATAATTTTGAGTATAAATTATTTACCTATATTGGATTTTATTTCATCTATTCATATTTATGTTGTGATTCTTGGATTAGTATTTTCATAGGTATTATAAAGTAGTAAATATCCTGTATAATTTCACTAAACATCAACCCATAAGTGGTATTTTATTTGTATTTATCCTGAGAGAGGTAAAATGTTTGTTATTATTTGTATTTGAAGATGTAAATATAATATAGAATATCTTTACTCAAAAAATTATTCTAGATTTAATCCAATTATTGTTTAACTCTAATAATAATCTGAACTATAAAGTCAACATTAGTATCATCCTCAATAAATAGAAGATAAATGCTGAATAATAATTTTTTTTGTAATCCCTTCTTAGCTTCCTCATGTTCTTTGATAGGACAGATCAATGGGGAAATATCTTTATCCACTAGTTACGACTATTGTTGCTCTATGTACTATTTATTTAGTGTGTGGAAGTATTTGTTTATTAGAATAATTATATGTTTTCTATGTTTTATCTCTCATTTTAGTTATTGAAAATGGGGTTATCTTGAATCATATACTTCTACCTACACATTATAGAAGGAAACCATACCAAAATATTGGAATTATTAAAAATTAAATATGGACATATTTGATCAAAAAATTTAAATCATAAAGAAAAAGAGAGAAAATAAAAGAGTATTTATATGTTGTGAAAGATCAAATAAGTCATCAATTTGATCCCTTATAATGGAACCACGTTTTTAACACCTATTTCACAGGTTTTTAAATATAGAATTAATAATACTCTTGTATAGTAGAATGACTCAGTCGGATAATCTCTCAAGGATAATTTTTCAGATCAATAAGTACACATTTCAATTTATTTTTATTTTTCTGTAGGTTAAATATGTTAAAAAAGGGAAAATTAAGTTTTATTAATTATGTTGTTGTGTGTATGAATAAAAACATGATATAAAATAAACCAAACAAAGAGGATGGAATACAAAAGTTAGTAAGAATGACGTGGATAATTGGGTTTTCAACATGGTGTATCTTATTATCCATTTTAGTTGTTTATAATTCAATTGATTACATATCCCATAATGTGTATGTTACCATAAACTAATTATGTTGAGTGACTTAGTGAACCTATGAGGTATCTTCATCACACCAAGTCTCACATCCTCCAACTGTAAGAATGATAATATCCTATTAAACATGTTTTCAAGATGATCCTAAAAGAAACTCCTTCATATTTTGTTTCATCACTACACTAACTAGACTCCATCACATGAAGATTAGGATTCAAAAAGGGTTAGAAAGAAGTTTTGTAATGGAATTTAATGATATAATTGAAGATTCATTGGAATAATGGACAATCACTACACAAATCTTTGGCACTCACACTAATTAATTAAAATTAATTAAAATATTATGAAATTAATTAGAATGATTAAGTAACACCATTTAACCCTACCATGGGATAACTCCCAAGCTTAACTAATATATTATCATTTAGATTTTAAAGGAATTATGGATGAAAAAAAGAAATATATTGATGGGAGAAACAGAAAAAAAAATTGAAATATGTATTATTACAATAAAGCAAATAAAAAATAGTATACTTCATTTCATAGGATGACCGGAAAGGATTTTAATCCATTTTAATAAGAGTTTATACAATAGTTAATTAGGCATAAAGAACCATCAAAAATGTTATTTTCATGGGTATGGACCCACATTGAAATTCATTAATAAATATGATTATTTCATGGTGAAATATTATAGTTTTATTTCATCATTTAAAATTATTTCAATTATTTCCAAATTATATTATATCCAAGTTAAAAAAAACAACCCAATAAAATAAAAGATAATATATTTTTTACTGGAGATTTAGAGATAAATGACATAAAAAATTGATATTATCAATGTATTGAGTAGTGATATAGATATCAATGTATGTATTTAACATGTATAGATGATGAATGCCATGAATTAAAAAAATATTCATGAATATTAACATCCCTTGAATGATGATTGAAACATGTTAAATGGTGATGATAACTTTTTTAGTAGTGAAATCATTTTCTTTATATGTTCATATCACCTTCACCATGGATTTATTATTTGAATGAATGATTTTTCTTATATTAATGATCATTCATGAGTATCTTGGAAAGATTTCTCTAACAGAAAGACATTACATATATGGCTAGTATTTTGAGTAATTATTATATATGTTTTAGTTAATCTGACACATGATCAAGAATTCAAGATAAAATGATAAATATTATATACATGTTTTTTCAATGGTAATAATTTTATGATAGTACATTCATATGTTTAGATTAATATTTAGTAACAATTCACTACAAAGGAAAAGGAATATTAAAAAAATCACTATTTGGTTGGTTGGTGTCTAGAGCAGACATGAATTGTCAATATTATAATTGAAAATTTTATATACCATTATAGGTCCTGAACCTCTTTATATCTGCATGAGGATTCTTCAATATATTACTTATATCAGAACAATCATATGAGTAATTTCCTCTATCTTAGTGGAAACAACAACAAACTATAAAAATGAATATCCCAAAAAATGACTAGAAGGATCTAGAATCATATCATATGATATTGATGACACCCAGTTGGCCTCTATAATATTTCCACATTTCCAAAATGATCAATATTTCATGGAATAAAAATAGGTATTAAAATTTCTTGAAACTATGCTGAATAATAGATGGATTCCTATGAATAGGAATCCATTGATGGAGGGGACGAACATGTGGTTAGTGGAGAATATTTGTTATAGGAGAAAAAATTACTCCATGAAATATCAGAATTTAACACTATATGGTGCTTGTACTAACTTACACAGTACAATTTATTCCCTAGAGTGTTGGGTTAATGATTATCTCATCAGAGACCTTTTGAAATTACACATTGACCACCACAACTATGTTGGTCTCCCAATTCTGATAACTGAACTCAATAAACCCTTACAATAACCTAAAGTATCTATATACCAGTCCTTAAAAGGAAATTAACTTCAATTTCATTCCCTAGGACTATAATAACATTGATACTATTCTAGAAAGTCTAATCCCACTCAGCCCCCACTCAAGTTGGTGGCAAGACGAGTATTCCCCACTAAGTCAACATTTATAGGATATCAAATAGAAACCAACACATAGATGGTATAAAATAAATTAGAGTGCATATTCTATAACAATATATAATATAAATTATTTCCAAATACAAAATAATCGATAAAAGATGAGAAAATATTTAAACAACTAAATTTACAAAAATGCAACCAAGTCCAAAAAAATTGAAACATAACATCAAAAGGGATAAATCTAGAAATATAAATAAAAATAATGAAATCAAAACCCACCAAGTGATAATGAATATGGAAATTAGATCATTACTCTTCTCTTTATTGTCCGTTATAATGAACTATGTTATAATAATCTACCGAAACAATACACATGTGAGAACAAGACCAGTGTACGGGTGAGAATGAATATACATGATAGGATTACCTAAAAAATAGATAATGATAAAATAATTTGTTATGTCAAAAACTAAGTAAAGGGAAAAATGAGGATTATCCAAAATATATCAAAATATGTTTTCATGGTTTCAATGTTACCATGAAATAATGATAGAATTAAATTATTTTTAATGAATCTCTATAATGGATCACATCATACTACAACCAAGGATACATAAGTAAATAATCCCATGAAGATTAATGTCAAATGTCAATCTATAATCCATTTTTAGAAGTCAATTAAAAATAAAATACATATAATAAATAACCCAATGGTATCCAAAAATTATTATACATCCAAAAAGTCACAACACATGATCTATCTTATAAGAATAAATTTCACATAATCCCTTCGTAGTGTCATTAATTGGTGACCCATGCCAAGATGAAGGGAGTATGTCAGTTGAGAGGGTCCCCAACTATTTAGAGGTCACACACCTTAATGGTCCAAATGTGAATAAGTAAAGAGGGTTACCAAATCCATACATATAGTAGTTGTTACTAATGAATTAGGTAAGATTACCCACTCTTGTTGGTATATAATGAATATATGCTAGATAGATAATATTATTCTAGTGGGATTTTCAACCTTGTACGTGCTCTGATAAACTTCCAGAACACATGATTGTATGAATAAATTCTAGGTAAATTTAACAACTGTAATACATAAAAATAATCAACAATGGATGAAGATAAATGTATCACCATGATCTATATAGATAATTATATTAATAAAAAACAAATATTCCCAAACCATTCACACATGGAAGAAGATTGAATGATTATATATATGTTCCCAGTACATGACAAGTCCATATGATGTACATGATTTTTAGTACACTCAAGAATCCATGTCATGTACTTTCATCATCCAAGTCCACATTAATTCAATGTAGATGACATTTTTTAAAATTTTCCATATGTGTATGGGTTTTTGGAAACTAACAAATGTATTGTTAAGATATTTTGTGTCATGTATCATAATAAAAACCCATTAAAACTAACAGATGACATGAATGAAAAATTAAGTGATATAGATTTTATTAGGGATATACACCAAGTAATCATTTTAGTTATACATGGAGCCTTAATGAGATACAAAATGTGTATGTATTTTATGAATATTTGACATGTGAGATTTTTACACATAGATCTACTACACTCAACATGAAAATCATAGGTGAAATATGTATTGGATGTGTAGGTATAGATCATTAACCTAGCATGTACATAGATACAAGATGAGGTGGATATTTCTGATATATACAGTTTGTGACCTATGGACTCAAAGTTTTTGATATTTAATTTTTCAATGGAACCCAAGCCACAACTATTAATGATATACACTGAGTGTGTCGAATATATATTTCATGTGAAATTTATAAATTCATGGAACATATAATTAAGAAAATAAAATATATATTTTTGAGAATTTTATTTTTTGCATTAAAAAATTTACAGTTCACTATAAAATTTTATTTCACAGTATAAACACCACTCTCACCTCATTCCCTTAGATCGCCTCCACTTATAGAAACAAAATTTCCCCACTACCTTATATGAAACCTTAATTTCATCCATTAATCATTATAGTGACCCATATATAAATTTTAATCATTTCATGGTGATTGGGAAAATGAATTCTAGGAATAGTGGTCAGTGAAATATAGGAGTACCAAAACGTATTGAGAAGCATATCCAATGATGAACCAAGAATGAATGGATTATATGAAGTTAAATTCCTAATTATCAAATTAAAGTTTAATAGAATCTAAAAATAACTATTCCATTAATCAATAATTAATTTATAAGTTAAATATTAATATCCTCATATATGAAGAAACAATATTTGATAAATAATCCAAGTAAAATCATTAAATGAAAATAATGAAGGTAAAATTATATGCTTTATTTAAATGATAATCCCATTATTTTGTTAAATTAATATCATATAATCATCTAATTATTATTAAATAAAATTAAATGAATCGTTAAATAAATTACCAAAGTGATAAAAAGAAAATCCATTCTTATAATAAAATCTAATATTTAATTTTCATCAATTTTCAAATTTTTGATATTGATGAACGTTTTTATAATCCACTAATTGAGGAAACCTTAAATTTTTATTTTATATAATAATGTCTCATTATAAGTGTATATTTTATAATCTAATACTTTCTTTTATAAACCTGGATTATTATCTCTAAAATATATATATCACGGTGATCATTGGGAAACATCGTTAAAAAAAGTAATTTCAACTTACACGCAATATATAACCATAACCTCAATTTAAAACATATATATTTCTTATAATTAATTATATATATAGTAAATATCTAATTTTTTCATAAATAAAGAAAATTTCAAGAACCAATCATAGCAAACATATGATTCAAAACAATAGTTAGATAATAAATTAAAACAAATCATGAGGCATAGAAAATAAAACAAGGTCCTACCTTGATAGGATAGTCATCAAGGATTCACTGATCTATTTTCAAAACCAAATTCTAATTATCAAAACCAAACAAAATTATTATATAATCTATGATGTCTAAGAATATTCCCACTTATGGTTTCCCATTGAAGTTAAGATATCTCACCCTAAAAATTTATTTTAAATCATATTTATATGTAATATTATTTCAAGGTTGTAAATAACTCATATTACAATGAAAGCACCAAAAAATTATCAATCTTGGTATTAACACCTGGGCATAAAATTATACCATACACTGACAATTACACCTTTTCAAAACAACCATGATATCATAAGTCATAATCCTCATTCCATTAATTAGATATTAATATTCATGCTCAAGGGATAAGTAAATAGTTATTTAAAAAATATTAAATATCCTAAAAAATTTAATAGGCTCATAACATCACCAAAACACATCAAAAGGGTAAAAACTGCATATCTAGTTCAATATAACCATCGAAAAAGGATTCCAAGATCACCCACTAAGGTAAATTAACATGTTTATTCTCTTTAAAGGATTTAAACCATGAAAATATAATATAAACTTTGTCTCTCCTATAAAAAATATACACCACTATAAAATCAACCTAAATGTAAGATTTCATAGTGAACTAATTTGGATTAATCAAATACATAAAATATAATAATTATATGTATATATTATGAAGAAGATGAAATAATTTCATGAATAATGAATTATGATATAATTGTGTATTTATATACTCATTTGGAACTAATTATTGAAATTTAAATACGAACATGTTGGGATACTTGTAGTCTAATTCTAACTTTGTCTATAATAGACCAAGCTTCTCCCTATTCAAGTGGTAATATGATTTACACAGGTAGATTTTCCCCCCCACAATGATGATTTGGGTTTGTTTTTTAGAATTTCATTAACCTTTTTAGAACCCTTAAATTGGTTTAATGATATTGAATTTGGAAGGATTATATCTTTGTTCAATCTGTAGAACTAGTTTCTTTCACACCCTCTTTCCACACATATTTTTAATAAAGTAAGTGTTTCAGGAATGCTAGCAGTGCTAATTTGGATTTTAGTTGGGGTAGAGTTATGATACAAGAAAGCAGTATTATTTGAGTCATGGGTGGATTTTTTCTCTTTATTAAGGTGATTGGGGAACATGATGACCCTATTTTGATGAGAGATTATAAACGACCATAAAAATATGGACGTGGTTTAGAATTCAAGACTATTATACAAGGGATTTACTTCCAGGTTTAAAATTATGAAGGAACATGCCTAGTTTGGTGGTATATTGACCATAACACTATACGATCCATGTTCTTCCCCATTTTCCATGGCAGATAACTCGTTGGGTTTAGATGAAGCATTAAAATATTATCTCCAAGAGAAAGAGGCAATCCATTTTATCCTTGATTTTAATGCCATGGATGATTTTGGTAGATTTCAATGTGAATTTTTCATGAGAAATGTTTCAGTGCGTTACCTATTTAGGTAAAAACGAAATGAGGGGGTTGTGTGAAACATGCAAGTTTGATCCAATAATTAATTCATAGAAGGACACAACCTTTGTGGATGATGTTTTATTAGGATGAAAATTTAATGTAAGGTATGGCTCAAAAGAGGAAGATGCAGTGTATTATGTTTATGAACCTTTTCATATAGCGTTGTCTCATCCATAAAGGGATGGAGATCCAACATGCTAAATTTTTAAGGTTTATAATATCTTGATCTTAGGGGGTGGGGTGAATTAAAAAATAATTTATGGTCCTATATGATATTTTATATCAATTTAGCTAGAAAATTTATTCAATGGTTTGGAGAGTGATGGGACATTTTAGGAACATAAACCACTTCGGGAAGTGAACTTCAATAAAGGGAACGAATTCTCCAGGGTTGATTCCAGAGATGTGATCAATATCCAATTATCAGGAGTTAGTGTAGAAGAAATACGTATCATAGGGATACATAGCCTAGGGAGGAGGAATGGTCAAAAATGATATCTAGATTTGGGAGCTACATCATGATTAAAAGAGAGATATATAAATGGTCAATAGAATATTATAAATAAACCAAACCAATGGAGACAATGTGGACCAAAAATGAAAAGTACAAGGTGATGGAAAATTAGCCCAATTTTAATGACTATAAATTAACTTATTATAAGGATTAAAATAATTTGGAGCATGAAAATTTTTTATTGGAGTATATAAAAAAGAGTATGAAAATCATAGCAGTAGAAGACCACTCATATTGTGTTGTCATCGCTGGCTAGGTTTCTTTAGAAAAGGATGTTCTAGCTGATCAACAATGGGAGGGAGGTAAGGAAGCAGAAAATAATGGGCTAATATTGTATCTTTTCATTCAATATGATGTAGAAATAATGAAGGAGACATTTATAATCAAAGGATCTCATAAGGATGTTGATAATATAACTGAGATAATTGTACTTGGGAAAAAAAATATGGAGGATATGGAGGGGAGAAATAATAATGACCCTATTTGGAAAGTGAATTTAATACAAGGATGATAAATATAGAGGATTAAAATAAAATGTGGTACAAAAATTCTTCTTCTGTCAAATACCTCATCAAAGATTATATGACTATAGAGGTTAATTCTCTTACCTAGAAATTACATTTGAAGAATTCTTATAATATGCTAAAGTAAAATTTTAATGATTTTGAGACCACATTTGGTATAAGATTATCATTATTTTAAACTATTATGGTTTCTCACTTGTTCCATTAAGGTGTTTGAGAATATAAAAAATATAATTTTCGTTTAGTTCATTGTAACAACCTTCACTACTGGAATTTGGTCTTTTCCCAATGGTAGTATACCAACGGTTTATTTAAACCGTTGGCAAAAGGAATTTCGGTAGACCCTTTCCCAACGGTTCACTGGAACCGTTGGGAAATGGGTGCTAAACTCACACATTTCCCAACGATTCCAGTGAACTGTTGGGAAAGGTGTGCCTTTGCCAATGGGTTTTATAAACCATTGGAAAAGGTTTTCCCCAAATTGAAGATCGCGATCTCCCCTCCCCATTCGGACAGAGCCCTAATCTATTCGCTCCGCTGCTCTCGCGAACCCCAGCCGAATCTCTTTCGCTCCACTGCTCTCGCGAACCCCCCATCCGAACACCATCACCCCCCATCCCAATAGGTACACCCCCATCCGAATAGGTAAAATTTGATTTCAACCATATTGTTGTAGTTGTTTTAATGAATAGATTTTTTCCAGGTGTTGGTGGTTTACTTGATTATTGAAATTAATATCTAAATAGGATATTGTTTGTGTTTGTGAAGACTTCTTTAATGTTTTTATATTCTATGTTTGGAAGGAGAGTGTTCAAAACATGAAAATCAGAGTTGGGGGAGGCTATCGTGAACGTTTACATGTTTTGGATAATGGATTGTGGGAATTATGGATTGTGTTCAAAACAATTTGATATGTTTTGGATAATGGATTGTGGGTGTAGGGGGTGTCCACGGGGGTGGGTGGGTTGTCCACGGGGGTGGGCGGGGCTATCCACGGGGGTGGGAAAGGCTGTCCACGGGGGTGGGTGGGGCTGTCTAGGGGGTGTGGGATGTCCTGGGGGTCTGGGTGGGGTGTCCTGGTGGGGGAGGGGTGTGTGGGGTGTCCAGGGGGGGTGGTATGTCTAGGTGGTGGTGGTGGGGTTGCAGGGGAGGGGGTGTGGGCTGTTTGGGAGGGTGGTCAGGGCTATCCAGGGGGGTACGGGGTGTCCAGGGGGGTACGGGGGTGGGCAGGCTGTCCACAAGGGTGGACGGGCTGTCCACGGGGGTGGCCGGGCTGTCCACGGGGGTGGCCGGGCTGTCAAGGAGGGGTGGGCGGGCTGTCCAGGGGGGGGGGGGTGGGCTGGCCACGGGGGGGTAGGGGTGTCCAGGGGGGGGGGGGCTATCCAAGGGGGTGGGGGCTGTCCATAGGGAGAAGGGGTGTCGAGGGGGGTTGGTGGGCTGTCCACGGGGGTGGATGGGTTATCTAGGGGGTATGGGGTGTCCACGGGGGTGGGCAGGGCTGTCTAGGGGGTGTGGGCTATCCTGGGGGTCTGGGTGGGGTGTCCTAGTGGGGGAGGGGTTTGTGGGGTGTCCAGGTGGGGTGGTATGTCTAGGTGGTTGTGGTGGGGTTGCAGGGAAGGGGGTGTGGGCTGTTTGGGAGGGTGGGCGGGGCTATCTAAGGGGGTACATGGTGTCCAGGGGGTACGTGGGTGGGCGGGCTGTCCACAAGGGTGGACGGGTTGTCCACGGGGGTGGTCGGGTTGTCAAGGAGGGGTGGGCGGGCTGTCCAGGGGGGGTGGGTGGGCTGGCCACAGGGGATAGGGGTGTCCAGGGGTGGGCGGGCTATCCAAGGGGGTGGGGGGCTGTCCATAGGGAGAAGGGGTGTCGAGGGGGGTGGGTGGGCTGTCAACGGGGGTGGTTGGGCTGTCTAGGGGGTAGGGGGTGTCCACGGGGGTGGGTGGGTTGTCCACGGGGGTGGGAGGGGTTGTCCACAGGGGTGGGAAAGGCTGTCCACGGGGGTGGGCGGGGCTGTCCAGGGGGTGTGGGCTATCCTGGGGGTCTGGGTGGGGTGTCCTGGTGGGGGAGGGGTGTGTGGGGTGTCCAGGGGGGTTGGTATGTCTAGGTGGTGGTGGTGGGGTTGCAGGGGAGGGGGTGTGGGCTATTTGGGAGGGTGGGCGGGGCTATCCCGGGGGGTACGGGGTGTCCAGGGGGGGTACGGGGGTGGGCGGGTTGTCCACAAGGGTGGACGGGCTGTCCACGGGGGTGGTCGGGCTGTCAAGGAGGGGTGGGCAGGCTGTCCAGGGAGGGTGGGTGGGCTGGCCACGGGGGGTAGGGGTGTCCAGGGGGGTGGGCGGGCTATCGAAGGGGGTGGGGGCTGTCCATACGGAGAAGGGGTGTCGAGGGGGGTGGGCGGGCTATCCAAGGGGGTGGTGCTATAGTGGTTTTGGATTGTTTGAGGTACTCTTAGTGTATTATAAACCCTCATTTGTTTCATATTCATTTAAATTGATTTAATATCATTTTTTTCACACACACCATTATATCCTATCAAACTATATTTAGATTGTATTTTCATTCGTATGGTGTTAAATATTTTAGTAAATGTTCATACCAGCTTCTTTTATGTGTTTTAGGGGTTTAGACTAATGACAGTGCTGCATGATTATTGTGGGGGTATTATTTTCATATAAATATACATATACACCCCGACCCCCTTGGAGAACCTGACCACCCCCACGGACAGCCCGCCCACCTGGACACCCCGACCCCCCCTAGATAGCCCCCCACCCCCTGGACACCTCCGACCCCCCGGACGGCCCCACCACCCCCTAGACACCCCGCACCCCCTGGACACGCCACACCCCCCTTGGACAGTCCCGCCACTCCCATGATCCTCATCCTACTCCTCATCCTGATCTACTTAAATAAGTTAAAGTATAAAACTCATATACTCCCAACAAGACCCTTAAGGATTATGTATTCCTTGATCCACTTCCAATATCTTACTGGTCATTCCGTGAATATAGGCATTTGAAATTTTGTATCTTATTTTCTTATATACACTGTATTTTGTTGTATTTCTTAATATGATTCTCATATAGAGTAATGTGTCAGTTATGCTTTTATATAGAGTAAACAATTGTCATTTATGTAAATATTTTTTTGATTAAACTTTAATATTATTGAATTACTTTGAAATGACTTATTGCGATTTTTTTACAGAATGGATAGAAGTTGGATGTACGAAACTGATCGGATTTCAACCGATTTTCAAAATAATTTGAACAGCTTTCTAGATTTTGCATTTGACAAGGCTTCAGATAGTGGTCACATACACTGCCAATGTTTTAATTGTGTTGGAAGACCTTGGTTGATCCGTGAAGCAGTTAGCTATCATATTACCAAATATGGTTTCCAAACAAACTATTATCTGTGGTATCACAATGGAGAGAAAATGGAATCTCAAAATGTTGACGATCCAAAAGATAGGACTGAATTGGAGGGTTTAATATATGATCGGTTTCAATTTGTTCGACATCATGAGAAGGAAAGGATGTCCAGCCAACAAGATTTCAATACAAGCACACATGATGCGTCCATGGTTCGTGCTTGTAAATCACTTATGATCAATGGATACAAATTTGTTATCACTGAACGAGCAAGAAACATGAGAACACAGAATAATGGTGTTATGCTAATTGCCACAATAGACTGTTATGCCAGTTCATCGGACACTAAACCTCATTTTGAAAATTTTGCTTATTATGGTGTCGTGGAGAAAATAATAATTTTGGATTATTACTCGCATGGTCGAGTCACGATGATGAAATGTCAATAGTTTGATTCAATGACGAGGCAAGGCACCTTTATTGATGATTGTGGATTTCGAGTTATTGACATGACTCGCACTCTTGCCACCGATGAACCATATGTATTGGCATCAATAGTGAAACAAGTTTTTTATGTCAAAGATCATCATCATCCTAAATTTGGTGTAATTATTGAAGTAAATCCCAGACATGTTTTTGATGATGGTGATGATGAAGTTGACACTATACCTACTGCAATTGGAAGCAATCTTTTTATTACTTATGATGACCCCAACAACTCAATTGTCAGAGTTGATTGTGAACACGAATTTGTGGTGGAAAATATATAGAATCATACAGTCGTGTTCTCACATACATGTTTCACCTACATCATTCAGAGTGTGTATCCTAGTACTTACCTTCATAACACCATAAATCTTCTGTTTCATTATGTTATTTTTATCATAATGGTTTTTCTATATTTTGTTTTTTGGGTTACACATTAGTTATCTGTTTCTAATTAATTCCATATTTTTTTTCATTACAGGAAATAACACCCATTGAAGAGAGGCGGTGGAAAAAGATGACAGATAATAATCGTCTCATGGTACAGATGGGTGTTCCTCCACTCATCCCTATTGTGAGTATTTTATTTCAAATATAAATATTTCAATAACTTATAATATCATGTGTTTACTTTTCTGTCAAACTTTTTTTTAGGATCCACCCCCTAGACGACAGATATCTGACGAGGAGCCTGATATTGCTCCTAGTAGAGAGGTTGGTGGTACGAGGGCTCATGGGGCGAGAGTTAGACGATCCACTCCCACAGATGTATCTTATACGCCCTATTTTGATCCTGGCGTGTCTTCAGGGACATATGAGATATTTAGACCTCCGATGTTTACACTACTAGCTGGCCAGACGTCTATGCCATCATCTTTTTCTTCTGGTTCATTATCTCCAGGTTATTATATTCCACCTTCTTCGACTCCTGCTGCGACACAGTATATGGCTGAGGAGCATACACTGAGGGACACTCCACCTATACAGGATATTCCTTCATCTTCTGCACCCATTGATCCAACTACCACAGGTATATTTATATAACTCTATCAAATTTTTTTACCAAAATTTATTTTTATTATAACTTGTATTGATATTTTTTTTTAATAATAGACTCGTCTACAGATAGGAGGCGAGGGAGGGGGCGTACTCGCTTGCGTGCGGTATGGAACCGCCAGACACGGTTGATGGTAGAATACAATGTTGATGGACAAATGATTGAGAAATCTGGGCAGCAATGTCGGGGTTTTTTGGAGACGCTAGCCAAATACTCTGATATCATTCTGGTCAGCCCTCTCTCTTGTAGACATCTGCCACCCGAAGTCAGGGATAACGCGTGGGCACAAATATGGGTAAAAAATCTATTCGATTTAATGTAATATATTTTTGTATTTAAATGAACTAATCAATTTGGTTTCATCTTCGGTTTAACTTCCCTAATGGCGAAGGTGCACGACCAGCGCGTTTAAAAGAGCTAGGAGAGATTTGGAGAGCTTATAAGCATGAGCTGTATGTTGGATGGTGTGATAGAGTGGGAATAGAGTTAGAGACATTATCTATCGTGGATGAATTTCCAATAGAGAAATATCGCAAAATGATTACCCATTGGGCGACTGCCAAATTTAAGGTATTAATCTCATTTGAGTTATTTAAATGAGAGTTTTCATATTTTGAATTAATATAATCTTATTTATTATTAATCATTATTTAGGAATATTCTGAAAAAAACAAAAAAAACATTGATTCAATGAAATACCTCCACACTTTGGGGCACACAACAATGTCAGATCATGAGAGGCAGCAGGTACGATATAGTTGTTTATAATTTTTCTTTAGGAATTTCTCTTTTTATTGGATCCTACTTAAATTATGTGATTTATTGAATAATGAATATATGATTATACTTTCACTTTATATTGTTTCAATGTCAATACAGAAGCACAGAATGAATATTGAAGGACGTATCCCTCGAGAAATTTTTTTTTCTCGAGTAGAAGGAAAAAAGATGGAACTGCGGTAAATGAACCGACCCAAGAGAAGATTGTAAGTTTTAATTTGTTTATTTCAATGTTTAATATCTAATTTGAAATTTAATAATCTATTAATATTTTTTACAGGCTGCTTTAGAGGCTCTTGATGCCCATGAGACTTACAATTTTGGGCCACATGATCATTTATATCAGGTTTTGGGAGATGAGCACTCTGGTCGAGTACGCTGCTGACCTGGTAAGAATATAGTCCCGACGAGGTATTGGTCGTCTCCAGGTATCCATTCTAGTACCACCGAGTTGGAACAGGTTAAGGAACATGCAATACAGTTTGATAAAAGGGTCATAGAGTTGGAAGTACAAGTTCAAACAAGAGACAGAGAATTTATGAAACTGATGAGAGCATTATCTTCATCACTTCCACCAGAGGCTAGTGTGGCTTGTCAGACATTTATGTCATCAGTGGGTGCATCATCCAATGAACCAGGCGACAGCTCTTGTGGCGATCGAGATGATGACATTCCTGGTGATGACGAGGATGCTGAAGAGGAAGAGGGTGAGGATGAGGATGTGGACAAGGGCGAGGATGGGGCCGAGGGTGAGGATGGGGCCGAGGGCGAGGATGATGCCGAGGATGAGGACGACGATGAGGACAGAGAAGGCGGCGAGGATGAGGCTGATGATGATAGTAGTGATGGTGATGGTGATCAGAGGCAGAATGATCCATTACATTTTTTAATTCTGTATAACTCTTTATTTTTGAACATGGTTTTCCACTTCGGGGTTTTCCTCTGCTTCATAGGGACATTGCATTCAGATTCTGTTTTTTTCACTTGATTCTTATTGTATGATTAGTCTACTACATAGACCTTTAGTATTCCTTGGTACTTTGATGCTCATTTTTCTATTTTTTTACTTATGTTTCTTACATATACATTTATTTCATGTTTATTCATGTGGAAGATGATATGGAAAATGTGCTTTGAAGTAGTGACTGACACCACTCAAAGTGTCTAACATTTATTTGAAATGGACAGGATTTTAAGTGAAAACAGCAACTGGCATACGAAAAACAGACCAAACACATTCGGATTCTTTTTAAACTATAGGACAACGATCCATGGGTCATATGTGATGTGTAAGAGTCATCCCCGCCTCAATCTGAGGTCCGGTGTGGCCGGTACCACTCAAAGTGTCTTTCTTTTGTTTAAAATGGATGCGCTTTTAAGTAAAAAAAACCACATACGGAAAACGGACCAAACACATTCAGATACTTTGATACTTTAGGACATGTATCCATGGGTCATTTGTGGAATGTAGGAGTCAACCCCGCCTCAATCCGAGGAGCAGTGTGGTCGGCACCTCTCAAAGTGTCTAACTTTTATTTGAAATGGACATGATTTTAAGAGAAAACAACAACTGGCATACGGAAAACCGACCAAAGAAATTCGGATACTATTGATACTTTAGGAAATGTATCCATGGGTCATATGTGACGTGTACGAGTCAAACTCGCCTCAATCCGAGGGCCGGTGTGGCTGGGACCACTCAAAGTGTCTTTCTTTTGTTTAAAATGGATGCGCTTTTAAGTAAAAAAACCCACATACGAAAAATTGACCAAACGCACTCGGATATTGTTGATACTTTATGAAATGCATCCATAGGTCATTTGTGATGTGTACGAGTCAACCCCGCCTAAATCCGAGGCGTGGTGTGGCCGACACCACTCAAAGTGTCTAACTTTGCTTTAACATGGACAACAGTTTAAGTTAAAACATCAACTGACATACGGAAAACTGACAAAACGCATTCGGATTCTGTTGAAACTATAGGAAAACGATCCATGGGTCATTTGTGACGTGTACGAGTCAACCCCACCTCAATCCGAGGGCTGGTGAGGCCAGGACCACTCAAAGTTTGTCACTTTTCTTTGAAATGGACAATGATTTAAGTTAAAACAACAACTGACATACAGAAAACCAACCAAACACATTTGGATTCTGTTGAAACTTTAGGAAAACGATCCATGGGTCATTTGTGACGTGTAAGAGTCAACCCCCCCTCAATCTGAGGGCCGGTGTGGCCGGGACCACTGAAATTGTGTCACTTTTCTTTGAAATGGACAACAGTTTAAGTTAAAACAACAACTGACATATGGAAAACCGACCAAACGCATTTGGATTCTGTTGAAACTTTAGGACAATGATCCATGGGTCATATGTGACGTGTAAAAGTCAACCCCGCCTCAATCCGAGGTGCAGTGTGACCGGTACAACTCAAAGTGTCTAACTTTTCTTTGAAATGAACACCAGTTTAAGTTAAAACAACAACTGACATACCGAAAACCAACCAAACGCATTCAGATTCTGTTGAAACGGTAGTAAAACGATCCATGGGTCATATGTGACGTGTACGAGTCAACCCCGACTCAATCCGAGGGCCGGTGTGGCCGGTACCAATCAAAGTGTCTTTCTTTCGTTTAAAATGGATGCACTTTTAAGTAAAATAAACGACAAATGGAAAACCGACGAAACACTTTCGGATTATGTTGAAACTTTAATAAAATGATTTATGGGTCATTTTTGACGTGTACGAGTCAACCCCACCTCAATCCGAGGCAAGGTGTGGCCGACACCACTCAAAGTGTCTAACTTTTATTTGAAATGGACAGGATTTTAAGTGAAAACAACAACTTGCATACGGAAAACCGACCAAACGCATTCGGATTCTGTTGAAACTTTAGGACAATGATCCATGGGTCATATGTGACGTGTACAAGTCAACCCCGCCTCAATCCGAGGGCCAGTGTGGCCAAGACCACTTAAAGTTTGTCATTTTTCTTTGAAATGAACAACGGTTTAAGTTAAAACAACAACTGACATACGGAAAATGGACCAAAGGAATTCAGATACTATTGATACTTTAGGAAATGTATCCATGGGTCATATGTGACGTGTACGAGTCAACCCTGCCTCAATCTGAGGGCCGGTGTGGCCGGGACCACTCAAAGTGTGTCACTTTTCTTTGAAATGGACAACAGTTTAAGTTAAAACAACAACTGACATATGGAAAACTGACCAAATACATTCTGATTCTTTTGAAGCTTTAGGAAAACGATCCATGGGTCATATGTGACGTGTACGAGTCAACCCCACCTTAATCCGAGGCACAATGTGACCGGTACCACTCAAAGTGTCTAACTTTTCTTTGAAATGAACACCAGTTTAAGTTAAAACAACAACTGACATACCGAAAACCAACCAAATGCATTCAAATTCAGTTGAAACTGTAGGAAAACGATCCATGGGTCATATTTGACGTTTACGAGTCAACCCCGCCTCAATCCGAGGGCCGGTGTGGCCGGTACCACTCAAAGTGTCTTTCTTTTGTTTAAAATGGATGCGCTTTTTAGTAAAATAAACGACATACGGAAAACCGACCAATCACTTTAGGATTCTATTGTAACTTTAATAAAATGATTTATGGGTCATTTGTGACGTGTATGAGTCAACCCCACCTCAATCTGAGACGCGGTGTGGCCGACACCACTCAAAGTGTCTAACTTTTATTTGAAATGGACAGGATTTTAAGTGAAAACAACAACTTGCATACTGAAAACCGACCAAACGCATTCAGATTATGTTGAAACTTTAGGACAATGATACTTGGGTCATATGTGACGTGTACTAGTCAACCCCGCCTCAATTCGAGGGCCGGTGTTGCCGGGACCACTCAATGTTTGTCACTTTTCTTTGAAATGGACAACGGTTTAAGTTAAAACAACAACAGACATACGGAAAACGGACCAAAGGCATTCGGATACTATTGATACTTTAGGACATGTATCCATGGGTCATATGTGACGTGTACGAGTCAACCCCGCCTCAATCCAAGGGCCGGTGTGGCCAGGACCACTCAAAGTGTCTTTCTTTTGTTTAAAATGGATGCGCTTTTAAGTAAAAAAAACCACATACAGAAAACTGACCAAACACATTCAGATACTGTTGATACTTTAGGACATGTATCCATTGGTCATTTGTGACGTGTACGAGTCAACCCCGCCTCAATCCGAGGCGCGGTGTGGCCGACACCACTCAAAGTGTCTTTCTTTTGTTTAAAATGGATGCGCTTTTTATTTAAAAAAACAACATACGGAAAACCAACCAAACACTTTCAGATTCTATTGAAACTTTAGGATAATGATCCATGGGTCATTTGTGACGTGTACGAGTCAACCCCGCCTCAATCCGAGGCGTGGTGTGGCCGGAACCACTCAACGTGTTTCACTTTTCTTTGAAATGGAAAACAGTTTAAGTTAAAACAACAACTAACATACAGAAAATAGACCAAAGGCATTCGGATATTGTTGATACATTAGGACATGTATCCATGGGTCATTTGTTATGTGTACGAGTCAACTCCGCCTCAATCTGAGGCGCGGTGTGGACGACACCACTCAATGTCTCTATTTTATTTCAAAAGGAAATCATTTTAGGTGAATACAACTGAAATTTACACTCATCAACGACTCTTTTTCATGAGTTTTGTAGTTTCACTCATGGGGTCATAAGTGACGAGACTCCTAAGAAAATATCTTTTCACCATATATTATATACAATACATTTTCAATGCAAAATTCATCACAAATCATTACATACCCAAACCTAGTATCACAAAAAAATGGGATTTGAGTCAATTTGAACGTCTTATTCAAATCTAATAGATATTTATCAAACTATTCTGCCTATTAGAATTTGATGGGTGAGGTGAATTACCACCGGATGATTGTTGTCATATGTGTTTTTTTGGGATATTTTAGGTGTTTTTTTACTGTTTGAAGTCTGTATGTGGCTTTTGTGATATTTTTTATGCAGGTGTATAGTGGAGGGTATACTGAGGGCTGTTGTGCACTGTTTTTTTATGCAGGTGTAGCTTCTGGGGGGCTTCTGGGCGCTGCTGTGCAGCAGTTCTGGGAAACTCATAACCAACGGTTTTGAACCGTTGCTAAAGCTTTTTCCAGAAATCTGGAAAAACTTATACCAACTGTTTACAACAGTTGGTAAAGATTTTTCCACAAATATGGAAAAACTTATACCAACGGTTCAGAACCATTGGTACAACTTTTTCTAGAATTCTCGAGCACCTATACCAACGATTTAAATGAAACCCTTGGTAAAGGGCTTTCCCCACGCCTTACTGGCCAACGGTTTGGAAAACCTTTGGTATACCCTATACCAACGGTTTTCCAGCCTATAGCAACGATTATAAACCGTTGGTATAGCCTACTTTTCCAGTAGTGCTTTTACGTAATATTTTTCTAGTCATAAATAATTTGGAATATTTTCATATCAATAATATTTATTAATTTATAAAACCCATGAATTTAAATTGATCATAATATATTTTGAGCTTTATAGTCCCATATAATTCATGCAGATGGATAAAGTTTATGAGGAGGTTTTTCAATGATATTTCTCACTTGATGGTTGAAGGTGACTATATGATTTTTCTAGGAGTTTTTATGACTAGCAGTTCATCTATTTTATGTTGATTTGATTAAATAACCTAGTGTATTTTTATCTTCAACATTTCATTCAGATTAATTAGTTCAAATATGGAAAATCTCATTTCACTCTATATAAGAACAATAAATATTTAATTTCCCAAGAGGATTTCATACTATGAGTGTTAGTGTGGCCACTCAGAGTCTTGTAAAAAGAAATCAATGAGTTTTTCATTTATTATAAGAATATTAATATCACCATTAATGCTCCTTGGATTTTATTTTTTGTGATAACCTATTGAAATAATCAATATCAATGTTCTTTACTACACTATATGACTTATAGATGTGGTGAGGGATAGAAGTAAATTTAAATAAATGTGATAGAAGTATTTTAATCATGGGGGAAATTATTATTATTTATATACATTTATTCACCCCCTCTTAAGGTAAAATATATTATAAGGAAAAATAATTTATATTGAAGAAATAGTTTTGGACTGATACATTCTCTTTTAGAATCATGAAAATTATGGTATCTTTTGTTAAGCACGAGGTCAAACCAATTTTCTAAGGAAGTAAAATTCAATTATTGAAGAGATGAATACCTAATTAATATTGATAACTAGGAATGAATGTGTATATCTAATCCATGAATGGGATCTTAACTAGTAAGAAAATTAGTTTTTTTATCAAAGGAAAATCATAGATAACTAGGCATATATTCCATGGTGAATAACGTAGTAAGGGAAGTATTGGATAACCCTCTATACCTGAGGGTTACATCATGAAATTATTCTCATTATATATAAGATAAGTTAATAAATATTTATAACAGGGAATCAAAATTATGAAAAAAAATTATAGGTACCATGGTACATGTATGATGATTTGAGAGTGAATCTAAATTTATTGGTTGATGCATTCCTTGGTTGACTAAATATTTTCGGGGGTTAAGTAAAATCTTGGAGAAGAAATCAAAGATGAAAATATGGTGAATTGATTTTTGAGAATACTTCCCCTACACAAAAATATTAAATTATCATTTCTATAATATAATGATTCAAACTATATGGAACTAGAAAATCAACATAGTACCCAAATTTCCCATGAGTCTAGGACTAGTGGTTATCTTAAAAAATGATATTTACCATGAGGTATCATTCAAATATTTGAAGAAACATTTTTTTCACAAGGATCCCAAGTATGGAGATGTTAATGAAATATTTTCCATTCAATAATCCAATAATATAAAATTAAATGGGAAATTAAAAGACAAGATTCCTCTATCATTATTCTATGTGGACAATTGGGGAAGCTTTTTTACTATTTTTCTAAAAAAAATCTAAATTTTGATGAAAAAATGTCAAGTAATGATTTAAATGAATGAATATAAAATGAAAACTATTGAATAGATTCTTTATTAATAGAAATCTATTATATAAAGAATAAATTGGCTCAAATCAAGAAGAATTATAGGAGGGTGATAATGGTAGAAAAATCACTGAATAAGTTTAATTGAATGTCAAAAACATGTAGAAAACACAGGGAACTAATTACGTAGAATATTTAATTAAGGGAAGAATCAATATCAAATATGAACATGAGGCTAGTCTTGAAAAAATAGGCACAATAAAGGATAAAATAAACACAGATAATGGATTAATAAATGTATATATGATTTAGATTTGTTAAAAGGATAAAGTGGAGTCTAAAATAATAGTAGAAATTAAAAAGAATAAATCATTAATTCTTAGTAGTCAGGTGGAATAAGTTGAGCTCAATATCATTGTTGAAGAGCATTCCCAAATAATGGATGCATTGGAAAATTCTATGTAAAAATGTAAAAATAGTTTACAAACATGGTGAGGATGTTATAGTGTGGCATAAAAAATGAAAAGATTAAGAAATACATTATACACATAATAAGACCAAGGAATCTCTTGGTGACTCTATTGATGGTGCTACCATTTTCCAATTAGTATAGTATTATAAAAAAATAAAATAAATCATGAAGAACTATCAAAATAAGTAGTCCTCCATGTTTAATGATAAAAATTAAGAATAAATACCATAAATTATTATGGATCAATATAACAAAAAAATGTCTAGTAATATTGTTATAATTTTTTTGAATAAAACATAAACAAATTATTGTTATTACTTCAGAAATTTAGGGAAAAATCAATATTTGCAGTAATTTACAAAGATAAATTTATAAGGGAAACAATATTAGAAACTGTAAAGTCCCGTAAAACTCAAGGAAATTTTTTTCTTAATTTTCCTTGGAATTTTACAAAAACACAGTTTCTGACGGCACCTGATTCTGAGGCCCGATGTGCCCTGAATCATTTTCCAAAGTTTAGCTCGGGAACGTTCAGTGAACGAACGAGCGGGGTTTTCTAACTTTTGAACCGGTGCTTGGAATCAAATTCTGAGGGAACCAATGGAATCGCAGTGCCGGTATTTTTTTAGAAATGTCTTTTCTAGAGTTGCGTTTTCTTGGGTGTGGTTTTAAATTTTTTTGTGGTTAAGATAAGAAATAAAATAAAAGTGGTGTGACACTTTATTTTATTTCACTTAAAGCCACATAAAGTCACTTAATCTAGGTTAAGTAGATAAGGTGGAACCCACGATATCCTACCCACTTGGTAGGATATTTGTGGGGTGGGGCCTACACGAGCGCCACCGTTTCTTTTCCTCCAAGTAACACACCCGCGAAAACCCCTCTTTAATGAAAGTCAACCGTGCGTTTTTATGGTTAAGAAACGCCCCATTTAATTGGGCAGTTAAATTGTTACAATTAATTATTCAAATTAATTGTTTCATTTCTTATCTTGATTTTCAAATTGTTGGCATGATAATAACATAAGACCCGCACTTTTCTTATTGTGGGGTGGCTTGTTGAGAGGATTGGGAGAAAACTCTAAGGCCTGAAGATCTTCATCCTCCTTTGTGAAGAATGCGAAGAACGTGAAGAATGAAAAAAACGTGAAAAACACCAGCCTTCGACGAAGGGAGACGGAGAATGATGAACCCTCCGAGATTGGCGACGTGACGCCGTGTACCGCGACGACAGCGACGCCCCTTCCGTGGCGCGACGATCCTCTTCTTCCGTGATGATATCACGTTCGACGACAACGTTGAGGTAGGGGTTGATTCTTTTAAATCTTTGTGATTTATACCCACAGTGTATGATTAAATATTTGTTGTGAGACTTTTAAAACCGCTAACGCGGTGGGTGCGGACCAACGAACAAGTCTGAACCCACCTCCCTTTCGTTCTTGGTGTGCGAAACGGCGGACGCAGACAAAGTAAGCCGTACGGGCGATGTGAGGTCCTCGCAGTGAAGGACGGACCCCGGGAGGGCCTTTGGAGAAGATGGCGCGAATTTCCGACCACCGGAACTCATGCGGTGGTCCGCGGAGCAGCCCGCCGGCGTGCCTCGCTGTCACGGCGGCGCCAGCGGCAGGTGTCGGCGGTGCCCGGTGCGCCGTCGGAAGGAGCCGCTGCGGATGAAGTCACAGTGGCAGCGCGCGGTCCCGCGACCGCGCAGGACCGGAGGGGGATGAGACGCGGCAACCAGCCACTTCCGCTAGCAAGGATGGCCCCACGCGGGCCCACGGATCCTTCACGCAGGGGCAGCGTGCCCCCCGATCCGCTCGGCCGTAACCGGCCGAACTGACCCGATGGAAAACTTCCCAGCACCGTCCGGGTCGCGCCCAGGCCGGGCCGGGTCGGGTCGACCCAGGGGGGGTTGGGCCGGGTCGGTCCGGGCCCAAACCCCCCATTTTCGGACCCTTATCGGTCTTTTGCTCATAACATGAGCTACCGGTCTCCGATCGACGCACCGTCAGCGGCGATGCGATCCTTGGATCGAGGCGGTCGTTTCAACATATCAAACTCAAGGTTTTGGAGTACTTTGTGTTCGACCGGGTTTGTTCGTACACAAAACCAACCGGGCCCTCAGAGCGGAAACGCTCATAACTTGAGCTCCGGACGTCCGATTGACGTACCGTCGACTTTGTTGGATTCCACTTTCTGAGATGGATCTTTTGGATTACTCCGCCTGAGGTTTGGATGCAGGTGGAGTATGGTCGGGTTGGTTTTGAAATAAAAACCAACCGGGCCCCTGGGACGAAAAAGCCAATAACTCTCAGACCGTGCGTCCGATTGACGTGCCATCTGTGGCGTTGAGTTCCTGTTGACGATACAGAACTTTTGGATACATCAACTCTGGACTATGTGTCAGTTGATGTATCAGCCTCTCGGCTCATGGAACAGACCCTCCCGAACGAGCTTGCAGTGTGCGGGAACCCTAGAGCTAGCTGCGACTGCGATGACGATGACGACTGTGCAAAGATCCTCAGTGGATTCGACGACGATGACTAGAGCACTCAGCGATCCTACGTGGATCAGTTCTACAGATACTGTGTGGGTCCGATCCTGTGTGGGTCATTGCGGGGGTTAGTTAACTATCGATCCTGTGTGGGTCAGATCCTTTGTGGGTCATTGCGGGGGTTAGTTGCCTATTGATCCTGTGTGGGTCAGATCCTTTGTGGGTCATTGCGGGGGTTAGTAACTGTCGATCCTTTGTGGGTCTGACGGCTTAGATGAATCAGTGGATATATCTGATCATCTCTATCGTCATACGAAGAAGTATTCCTGTGTGTGCTGAAATTCTGTTTTTCTTTCCTATGTGGATTTTGTTGTGTAATCCTGTGTGGATTTACGTTTTGCATTCCTGTGTGGACTGGGTTTTACGTGGGCTCGGATGTTGGAGTCGAACGAGAATTGATTACTTAAGGTATATTTATGGTCATATACCTAACCAGTGACAGATGTTACATCGTGATTGTATATTTATTTTGTGGTTTATCCTTTGTAGATTCTGGGAGACCTTCAGGGGTGTCGGGGACCCTACTGAGTACCTTATACTTACCCTTGCATGGGATATGCCCACACTACGTTGTGTTGGTTGCAGACGACGGACAATGCTGATCGTGGTTGAGGCTTGCGGAGCAGGACGGTACCTGGTGGTGGACCACTGGGCGGGACGTTCTCGGAGCGGACGGCTGGACCCGAGGAGCTGTGGAGGCCATCTGTACTCACCTTTCAGGTGGGATTTCCAGTGGACAGCTCGACGTTGTGGCTTTACTTTTCAGTTACTGTTTTCCCTTCCAGTTGTACTTTACTTTCAGTTTGGGTTTGTATTTTGTCCCACATACTTTTCCGCACTTACTGTTGTACTCAGTTTTTACTTAGTGTTTGCTTCTACTGCTTTCTTGCTCTGTGGTGTTTATTTACTTTTCAAAGGCAATGCCTTCCCTTTTTACTGTGATTTACGCCTTGGTGCTAGTCGCCAGCCCCTGGCCTATGGAAGGCGGGCTTGGGGTAGTACCAGCACGGGCCCCGAGGATGGGTCGTGACAAATTGGTATCAGAGGAGTTCGATTCTACCGCGGAACTAAGGACTCTGATATTTTTATATGTGAAGCAATAATGTTAAGAGTATTGGGTGTGGTTATCAGTTTTGGGAGTCCAGTGTTGGTGCGGCAGCCGACATATCCGTACATCAAGAGCCTGATTTCTGATTTCCGACTTAATGCGTGAAAACATTGATTGCATGTGTGTTTTAAGTTTTATTTGTGATTAGATTGTGTCAGCTCACCAGGTATACTATTCTGACCGTGGAGCACCTATTTCTTTTTCAGGATGGCCCCACGACGGTAGCCAGCTAGGGTTCCGAGAGTTGAGCGTGACGACAGCCCACCGAGCGACAAGGCCTCGGTACAGGGCCCTTTGACAGTAGAGGCACCGACGGTACCTCTACCCGCCGAGCCACCGATGCTTCCAGCCCCAGCTGCTGATGATGCACGTCGCCTTAGTGCACTGCATGATTTCCAGTGCCAGCGACCACCCAGGTTCTGTGGGGAGACGGACCCCCAGGCAGCCGAGGATTGGCTGGAGGCAGTCGTACGGGTTTTCAGGTTAGTGAGGACACCAGGAGACCTCATGGTGATCCTCGCAGCGAGCCTACTGCACGCGGCAGAAGGAAGATGGTGGAGATTGATTTTCTAGGTGCACGATGAGGCATCTCTCTGGACAGACTTTGAGAGCCTCTTTCTCTCAGAGTTCATCCCATCCACCCTCCGTGCGGTGCGCATCCTAGAGCGTCTTCAGCAGCGGAAGGGAAGCTTGATGGTCGCCCAGTACTCGGTGAGATTTACCGATCCCTCGCACTACTCGACAGACATGGTACGGGACCCATTCTTCTTGGCCCGGACCTTTGAGCAGGGATTGAGGCATGAGATCAGGACATCACTGATCTCCCTTAGCATTCCAACCCAGGCAGGAGTACTAGAGCGAGCCCTTTTGATCGAGAGCTTTGTTGCTGATCCTTCATCAATAGAGAGACCTACCGTAGGGCGACACGTAGCAGAGTCCTCTGTAGCAGGCAGTCGTCGGATGACTCATGGGTCCAGGCAGACCAGACCCTCAAGAAGACGACCTCAGGACACTGGCTCAGCAGTGCGGGGCACACAACGTGGAGCTAGTCTTTCGAGAGGCAGGCAGTGCTACACAAGTGGCGGGCAGGGCCACCTGGCTCGTGACTACCCGACCCACCATGTCGAGGAGTAAAAGAAGGTTGAGGGGCCACCCAGGTAGAGGTAGAGGGTCGACCGTGGTGGTCCGCAGGGAGCAGGAAGACGAGGCAGAGGAGCTGGCCGAGCAGCAGGTGGTGGGTGACGCTTTGAGGCTCTACCACCACTACCACCAGGAGGTCCACCCCGACCACAGGGAGCTGGCGGGCAGAGACAGGCACAGCTCCAAGCAGCGGAGGCCTACGACAACGGAACGCCCGAGATGATTCGAGGTACTATCTGTGTTTATTCCACCCTTGCTGTAGTTCTTATAGAGACAGGAGAAATTCACTCTTACATAGCCGCTTCCCTTGTTCGGATCTTTAAGATTCCGACAAAGCTGTTGGCTCGATCCTTACGGCTAGAGACTCCTACGGGAGCAGACTCGATGATTACGCACTGGTGCCGACAGTGTGAGTTTACTCTAGGAGGCGAGAGCTTCGGCTAGGATCTTCTTGTAGCGGCGTCGAGGCCTTACGGCGTCATCTTGGGCATGGATTGGTTATCTACAATCCATGAACATATTGATTTTATTAGGCACAAGGTGCGATGTGTACGCACCGACAGGAGCAGGTTTACCTTCACCGGCGAGAAGGGAGCCTTCACAGCACAGGATGGACTCTCTCAGAGGAGAGGACAGCCCATCACTCATCAGTTGGCTAGCCTCATCCTAGGAGCAGTTGACGTGTGGAGTCCTAGTTTTCCTGCAGTGGTGGATTAGTATGCGGACATCTTCCCCGACGACGTTCTGGGAAAACCTCCTCGCAGAGAGGTAGACTTTAATATTGATCTGTACCCCGGGACAACCCTGATATCCACTACAGCATATCGGATGGCCCCCGCTGAGCTTCGAGGGCTATGGGTATAGTTAGAGGACTTGCAGGGAAAGGGATTCATCTGACCCAGTGTTTCACCCTGGGCTTCCCCGATATTATTCGCCAAGAAGAAGGACGAGAGCTTGCGAATTTGTGTCGACTATCATCGCCTAAACCAAGTGACAGTGAGGGACAAGTATCCGCTACTGAGGATTGATGACCTCTTCGATCAGCTCAAGGGAGCACAGTGGTTCTCAAAGATAGACCTCGAGTCAGGCTATCATCAGTTCAGAGTTCGGGACGAGGACGTGCAGAAGACGACCTTCAGATGTCGGTATGGCCACTACGAGTTCTTGGTTATTCCATTTGGCATAACCAATGCTCCAGTAGTGTTCATGGGCATCATGAAAAGGTTATTTCAGCCATACCTCGATTTATTTGTCGTGGTCTTCATCGAAGACATTTTGATATACTCGACGACTCAGGAGGAGCACGCCTACCACTTACGGGTTGTACTAGACACACTCCGAGAGAACCAGCTTTATGGAAAGCTCTCGAAGTGTCAGTTTTGGTTACGTGAGGTCCACTTCTTGGGGCATGTCATCTATGAGGTGGGAGTTGCGGTGGATTCTGTGATGATCGAGGCAGTTCTAGCTTGGGAGCCACCGAGGAGCGTGACAGATGTGCGGAGTTTCTTGGGACTAGCTGGATACTATTGGAGATTTGTGCCAGACTTCTCCAGAGCTGCGAAACCACTCTCAGCTTTGACAAAGAAGGGGAAACCCTTTGTGTGGTCAGACAGATGTTAGTAGAGCTTCCAAGAGCTGAGACAGAGATTGACCAGCGCACATATCTTGAGGTTTCCAGAGGAGGGTATAGGGTACGTAGTCTACAGCGATGCATCAGGGAACGGACTCGGATGTGTCCTGATGCAGGAGAGGGTAGTGATCGGCTATGGATCACGTCAGTTGAGGCCACATGAGCAGAAATACGCCACCCATGACCTGGAGTTAGTAGTAGTGGTCTTCGCTCTGAAGTCATGGCGACACTATCTGATGGGCGAGCGGTTTACAGTCTTTTCTGACCATCAGAGTCATAGGTACATCTTCTCTCAGAAGGACATGAACCTGAGATAGTGACGATGGATAGAGTTCCTCCAGGACTATGACTTTGAGATAGTCTATACTCCTGGGAAGGGGAACGTAGTAGCCGACGCTCTCAGTAGGAGGACGGGAATTCAGCTATTTGAGGAGGCGACAGAGCAGCTGGCCGCTTTGCAGATATCCTTCGTGGATAGAGATGGAGCATCCTTCCATCACTCTCTCATAGTCACCCCTCCACTACTACAGCGGGTCAGAGAGGAACATCGTGGGGACGCCGACTATGAGACGCGGCGTGCACAGATATCCTCAGGACATGCACCTGATGGTTTCTCCTTTGGATCATAGCACGACGGCCTTTTTAGAGGACGTACCTTGGTACCAGTTTCTTTACGACAGGAGGTGCTGAGAGAGTTTCACACTTCTCCTTTGGCGGTACATCCTGGCATGGAAAAGATGTACCAGGATCTGAGACGACAGCACTGGTGATCGGGCATATAGAAGGCTATGGCAGAGTTCGTTTCTCAATGCCTCACCTGCTAGCAGGTGAAGGTAGATCAACAGGTACCAGCAGGCTTGGTACAACCCTTGAAGATCCTAGAGTGGAAGTGGGACATGATATCTATGGACATCGTGACTGTACTTCCACGCACCTCCAGGGGTCACGACTCCATTTGGGTGATTGTCGACCGACTCACCAAGTTGGGTCACTTCTTACCCATCATAGAGCAGGGCTTAGTGGAGAGCTTGGGACATCTCTACATTCAGGAGATTGTACGACTTCACGGTGTGCCATCGTCTATCATCTCCGATCAAGATGCTCTCTTTACTTCCCGGATTTGGAAGGGGTTGCAGGAGGCGTTCGGGACGCAGCTACGTCTGAGCACCGCCTTTCACCCTTATACGGATGGTCAGATGGAGAGGACCATTCAGACTCTTGAGGACATGCTCCGTGCATGTGTCATTGACTTTGGTCGCAGTTGGGAGGACCACCTACACATGGTAGGGTTTGCGTACAACAACAGCTACCACTCCACCATCGGGATGGCACCATACGAGGCGTTGTAAGTTCGACCTTTCAGATCTCCTTTGTGCTGGACATACCATGGGGAGTCCGCACTTGTGGGACCAAAGATGGTCCAGGCCACGATAGAGAAGGTCTAGGTCATCTAGGAGCGAATGAGGACAGCTCAGAGCTGACAGAAGTCTTCTGCTGACAGGAGGTAGAGGCCACTAGAGTTCGAGGATGGCGACCACGTCTTCTTGCGTGTCTCACCTCGACGTGGATTATGGAGATTTGGCCGAGGCGACAAGCTGTCTCCATGATTCATCGGACCATTCCAGGTCCTTAGCAGGATTGGCAAGGTGGCTTATCGCCTGGATCTACCACCTCAGTTGCACCGGGTGCACGACGTCTTCCAAGTATCCCAGCTAAGGAGATACGTGCACGACCCGACGCATATCATTGACCATGGGGAGCTGGATGTTGATGATGGGGTGAATTTTGAGGAGGTCCCAGTGGAGATCAAGGATCGACAGAAGTGGGTCCTACGTGGACAATAGATTCCTCTAGTGAGCATCTGATGGCAGCACGGGAACCTCCAGGAGAGCACTTGGGAGTGGGAGGCTCAGATACATGCTCAGTACCCACATTTGTTTCCCTATTTTATGATGTGTCTTTACTGGGATGGAAAGCCCTGAGGTGGGAGTGATGTAAAGACCCGTAAATTTCACCGAAATTTTTTTCTTAATTTTCCATGGAATTTTATAAAAACGCATTTTTAGACGGCACCTGATTCCGAGGCCCAGTGTGCCCGGAATCATTTTCCGAAGTTTAGCATGGGTACGTTTAGTGAACGAACGAGTGGGTTTTTCTAACTTTTGAACCGGTGCTCAGAATCGAATTCTGAGGGCACCAATGTAATCAAAGCGCTGGTATTTGCTTAGAAACGCCTTCTCCGGAGTTGCGTTTGCTCGGGTGTGGTTTTAACTTTTTTGGGGTTATGTTATGAAATAAAATAAAAGTGGTGCGACACTTTATTTTATTTCACTTAAAGCCACTTATGCCAGGTTAAGCGGATAAGGTGGAACCCACGATATCCTACCCACTTGGTAGGATATTTGTGGGGTGGGGGCCGCACGAGCCCCACCGTTTCTTTTCCTCTAAGTAACGCACCCGCGAAAACCCCTCTTTAATGAAAGTCAACCGTGCGTTTTTCTGGTTAAGAAACACCTCATTTAATTGGGCAGTTAAACTGTAACAATTAATTCTTCAAATTAATTGTTTTGTTTCTTATCATGATTTTCAAATTGTTGGCATGATAATAAAATAAGACCAACACTTGTCTTATTGAGAGGTGGCTTGTTGAGAGGATTGGGAGAAAACTTTAAGGCCTGAAGATCTTCATCCTCCTTCGCGAAGAACGCGAAGAACGAGAAGAACGACGACCTTCGACGAAGGGCGATGAAGAACGCCGAACCCTCGGAGATCGACGACGCGACGCCATGTACCGTGATGACAGCGACGCCCCTTCCGCGACGCGACGATCCTCTTCTTCCGCGAAGATCTCACGTTCGACGAAAACATTGAGGTAGGGGTTGATTCTTTTAAGTCTTTGTGATTTATACACGCAGCGTATGATTAAATATTTGTTGTGAGACTTTTAAAATCTCTAACGTGGTGGGTGCGGACCAACGAACAAGTCCGAACCCACTGCCCTTTCGTTCTTGGTCTGAAAAACGGCAGACGATGAAAAAGTAAGCCGCACGGGTGATGTGAGGTCCTCGCAGTGAAGGACGGACCCCGAGAGGGCCTTTGGCGAAGACGACGCGAATTTCCAACAACTGGAACTCGTTCGGTGGTCCGCAGAGCAGCCCGCCGGCGCGCCGCCGGAAGGAGCTCTCGCCGCTGAAGTCGCGGCGGTAGCGTGTGGTCCTGCGACCACGTGAGACCAGAGGGGGACGGGACGCAGTAGCCGGCCGTGTCTGCTGGCAAGCGCGGCCCCACATGGGGCCGTGGCTCCTTCACGCAGGGGTAGCGCGCCCCCCGCTCCGCTCGGCTGTAACCGGCCGAGCCGACCCGCTGGCCAACAGGCCAGCGCCGGACGGGTCGCGCCTAGGCTGGGCCGGGCCGCGCCGGCCGGGCCAAGTCACGCCCATCTGGGTTGGACCCGGACCCGGGTCGGGTCGACCAGTTTCGGGCCGACCCAGGGGGTTGGGCCGGGTCGGTCCGGGCCTAGACCCCCCGTTTTCGGACCCTTTTCGGTCTTTTTCTCATAACAGGAGCTACGGGCCTCCGATCGACACACCATCAGTGGCGATGATATCCTTGGATCGAGACGGTCATTTAGACATATCGCACTCAATATTTCAGAGTACTTTGGGTTCGGCCGGGTTGGTTCGTACACGAAACCAACCGGGCCCTCGAAGAGGAAACACTCGTAACTTGAGCTCCAGACGTCCGATTGACGTACCGTCGAATTTGCTGGATTCCTCTTAGTGAGATGGATCTTTTGTATTACTCCACCCGAGGTTTGGAGGCATGTTGAGTATGGTCAGGTTGGTTTTTACATAAAAACCAACGGAGCCCCTGGGACGAAAAACCCAATAACTCTCAGACTGGGCGTCCGATTGACGCGCCGTCTATGGCGTTGAGTTCATGTTGACGATACGGAACTTCTGGATAAATCAACTCTGGACTATGTGTCAGTTGATGTATCAGCCTCTCGGCTTGTGGAGCGGACCCTCCCGAACGAGCTTGCTGTGTGCAGGAACCTTAGAGCTGGCTGCGACTGCGACGACGACAACAACGACCGTGCAAAGATCCTCAATGGATTCGACGACGAAGACTACAGCACTCATCGATCCTACGTGGATCAGTGCTACATATCATGTGTGGGTCCGATCCTGTGTGTGTCATTGCGGGTGTTAGTTACCTACCGATCATGTGTGGTTCAGATCCTTTGTGGGTCATTGCGGGGGTTAGTTACCTATCGATCCTGTGTGGGTCAGATCATTTGTGGGTCATTGCGGGGGTTAATACCTATCGATCCTTTGTGGGTCCGACGGATTAGATGGATCAGTGGATATATCTGACCATCTCTATCTTCATACGAAAAAGTATTCCTCTGTGAGCTGAAATCATGTTATTCTTCCCTATGTGGATTGTGTTGTGCTATCCTGTGTGGATTTACGTTTTGCTTTCCTGTGTGGACTGGGTTGTACGTGGGCCCGGATGTTGGAGCCGAATGAGAATTGATGACTTAGGTATATGTATGGGCATATACCTAATCAATGATGGATGTTACTTCGTGATTGTATATTTCCTTTGTGGTTTATCCTTTGTGGATTCTGGGAGACCTCCGGGGGTCTCGGGGTCCCTACTGAGTAGCTTATACTCACCCCGGCATGAGCTATGCCCACACTACATTGTGTTGGTTGCAGACGATGGACATCGTTGATCGTGGTTGAGGCTTGCGGAGCAAGATGGTACCTGGAGGTGGACCACTAGGCGGGACGTTCTTGGAGCGGACGGCTGGACCCGAGGAGTTGTGGAGACTATCTGTACTCACCCTTCAGGTGGGATTTCTAGTGGACAACTCGACGTTGCGGCTGTACTTTTCAGTTACTGTTTTCCCTTCCAGTTGTACTTTACTTTCAGTTTGGGTTTGTATTCTGGCCCACTTACTTTTCCTCACTTATTGTTGTACTCAGTTTTTACTTAGTGTTTTCTTCTACTGCTTGCTTTCTCGGTGATGTTTGTTTACTTTTCTAAGGCAATGCCTTCCCTTTTTTATGGGATTTACGCCTTGGTTCTAGTCGCCAACCCCTGGCCTATGCACGGAGGGCTTGGGGTAGTCACGGTACGGGCCCCGAGGATGGGTCGTGACAGAAACATGCAAGTTGAATATACCCATTTTATTATGTTTTCACCTACTAGTGTATTTTTGGTAAGGTATTTATCCACAAATAAATTTATTGTGCATCAAGGGTGAAAATGAAGGTTCTGATGCAGAATTGAAATGGTGTTGGGTTGAATCAACCTGAGAATTAAATATATAAGTACTACATCATTTTAAATGAATATTCAATTCAACTCAAAAAATACACACCACAAAACGTTAGACTATTAGTGTCTTCGGTGACCATATATATAATCCTCTTATTAAATTTATGAACTTCAAAATCTACTGAAAAATTAATCCTACATTTCAAAAAATTTAGTCACAACCCAATTAAATCCATAATTCATAAAATGATGAAAGTAACTTTAATAAAAATTGAGTCTAGATTACTATTAATTGTAAACATAAGAGATATAAATAAATTATCATAAGTGAGATAAATTTAATAATAAGGGTATGGAAACACAATCATAACATCTAAAAGTCAAACCCAATCCATAAGAGATTTTTTATCCTAAAAAATGGTATAAATAAATGGCATAACAAAATACATAAGTCATATGTGTGAAGATTCATATAAAATAAATTGTCATGACCTATCCCCCGGGGCCCAAGTCGTGACTACCCCAAGCCCGCCTTCCATAGGCCAGGGGCTGGCGACTTACACTGAAAGGCATATTCCCTAAAACTGGGATGGCATTGACTTTATATCCTATAAACACCCGCAACCAATAACACAACAAGATACGAACACAAGTAAACTATATAGAAAAAAGAGGCCTGAATTTTAGAGGGGATATAATACAAGCCCAACAGTAAAGGTACAAGTAAAACTGAAATACAACACAACTAAAGAAAGAGATCGATATCTACTAGGTCGTCCTATGAGGTTCCTACCTAAAGGGTATGTACAGATTGCCTTCTCAGCACTCCATGTCTACCCGTCTACTCCGCGTACAGACACGCCGTATTGTCTACCTCCGGGCACCGTCTGGTACTGGTACCCTCAGCCTCTATCAGAACTGTCCATTGTCTGTACCAAACACAACAAGTTTTGGGCATAGCCTATGAAGGGGAGAGTATAATGATACTTAGTAGGGACCCTAAGACCCTCAATGCCTCACAAAATCCACAAAATGTGAAACCACAAAGCATGAAATAAACGGAAAACCCTACTTATGTATATGATCATACATATTCCAAATTTATCAAGTATACCAATCTCAATCATGAGGAAATACAAGTTCTAACCCAAAAGCCCAAAGCTCAAATATTCCACAAATGAAGGAATACAACAAAGTTCGGTACCACACAGGTATTCCACACTGAAGAATACCACTAAGGTATTTCCAGAAAGGAATGTAACACACAGGTACAAACTCATTTCACACCAGGTATAACATAGGTTCAGTAGTAGAGATGACTACATGTAACTAAAGAATCATCTTACACTATTAAGAGGCAGCCCCACAAATGATCCCAAATTGCAGACCCACACAGGATCCTAATACATCATCAGACCCACACATGATCCTAGTACACCGTTAGTACATTTTTAGTACATTGTCAGACCCATACAGGATCCCAGTACATCATCAGTACATGGTCCGACCCACACAGGATCCCAGTAAATTGTCAGTACATTGTCAGACCCACACAGGATCCTAGTACCTCGTTAGTACATCGTTAGACTCACACATGATCCTCGTACATCATCAGTACATCATCAGACCCACACAAGATACTAGTACATCATTATTACATCATAATACCCACATAATATCCTAGTAAATCTTCATTATATCTTCATACACACATAGGATCATAGTACATTGTCACAGCCAGTGACAAGGTACCCGCACTAAGCTTGCTCATCTCCGAGAGAGTCCGCTCCCCAAGCTACTAGTCAATAATTCAACTGCCAAGATGTTCCACGATGTAGTATCCCAAATAACCGCTACATAATAGGGGTATCAATGCAATAGATAGTGCGTCAATAAGGGGCTTGGTCTGTAATTTATTAGCCTTTTAGTTCTGGGGGCCCGGTTGGATTTGTGCTCAATCCAACCCCACTGTAAACCAACTTTATCCAAATCTAAATTGGGGTATACCAAAAGGACCTCCTATAAATATGGTTTCTGGTGCTGTAGACGGTTTGTCAAATGGATGCCTGGTGCCAATTTTATGGCTAAAAAAACGTATAGGGTTGAAACTAGTTGGGGTCCGGTCCGACCCAGTTGGCCTGGCTTGCGGTGCGGCCCGACGCGCGCTGGGTGGCCCAGCCTAGCTATAAGGACCCGACCTTATTACATACATAATCTTAAATTTAGTCCAAAAACCACTTCCTTTTACATTGAGTATCTTTTCATGTTTATAACTTTATATAATTGAGACGATACATTCACAACATTACACATTATCACAGAGTGGATACCATAAAAACAGGTCCCATTTGTTTCAAGATATAAAACATTAAAACATAAACATGACTCGTTGAAAATTATTCAACATTTAACATGGATTCCTCCTTGGTCTTAAACATCCATTAACCTATGAAAATCATTTAAAAACATGGGATGTGAAAAAAAGCTTAGTATGGTATGGAAAAGAAGTAATGATCACATTAGTCCCTGAATACTCGTAACGTATGAAATCATTTTTAAAAGTCATTCTTGTCACACATATATACGTACTTATTATAAAATGAGATTTACACAAGATACAAAGAAAACATGAGAACATAAATATAATCATAAAGGTATCTTGGTTCATTACTTACATAATCATGTAACCCTCTCGACTACCTTATAATTTGTAACCCTCACGGCTAACTTACAATTTGTGTAACAATCGCAGTTACACTTGGAGTAACCATACAGTCGACCTCCAACATATACAAACCCAATGCATTGGAGGGATATATAGGTTCCACAATTCATCATAAATAATTCCCAATAACCAAAAAATAATCATACAACATGAATAATTCTATAAAAACCGTGCTTTGGAATTTCGTAAAACCAAATTTTAAAAGAGGTTTTCAAAAAGGAAAGCCACATATAAATTACATACAATTGAAGGGAGGTGTATTAGAGTAGATGGAGTATGTATATATACTATAAATACACATAATAAAATATAATAAAAAACATAAACCATCACACAAACAATTTAAATAGAACATAAATAATGAAATAGTAGGTTAACCAAAAGAATGGAAATCGGGTTAAGAATTCCCTTACCTTGGGTTTTTATTACTTAAATCTTGCTTAAAATTATTGTATAATGGTTTAAATAGTGTTATTATTATATTAAAGAAACATTTTAATGTTTATAACATCTTATATTGTCATATAATAACATCATTTCACCCTTTAATTGTTAATATTTTTATCCTTGCACTGTTTTTGGGTGAGTTCTATATGATTTCCAGGATTGGTTCATGGTGGATGTTCCTGTCAATTCGAAGTGAAACTACAGAATTGGAATGGATTAGTATTTACATATATCCAGTAACATAAATTATAACATTTATCATTTTGAATTCTTACATGAGGATGATTCATAAGCAAAAACATTAATGATGTTCGTTTAGATCATTTATTTGGTTCATTGATAATAACGACCTCATTTCATTTTATAAATTAAAACCATGATTACAAAATATTTCAAGAAACATGGATGAGAAATAATAAATATATTATAAGTTGGTTCAACCATAAAATTTTTTTCTTATCAAGACTTGAATGAGTTAATTAAAATTGAAGTCACATCATCCACGATGTCGTTAATTCGTCACATCACAGAAAATGTTTTTATTCCTTGAATAAGTAGAAGAGAAGAAAAATAATGATGATGAATTTTCCATCAAAATGAGAAAATCCAAAATATACATTATTTCTAGATATCGCATGCATCTTCGGTATTATGATATGAAGTAAGAATGAGAAATGAACTCAAAATAAATGAATAATTGAGAAATCCCTTACAAAAATTTGGCAGCCTAACGGCTATGCATCATGGTTTTAGAAAATATTAAAAATAGAGGGGACATGGGTCATGCATCCAGAAATAAATAATAATATAGATTAGATCAATAATAAGAATGAAATAAGAACATGGTATGGATTTTTTAATGTTATACCACATTAAAGAGAACTTGAATGGAAAAAATAAAAAAATTGAGAATTTTCTTACCTTGTAGAGTAACCCTTAGAACTTGATGGTTGGGACCTTGGGGGTTGAGGAAAACATGGGGCATATAAAAAGTCAAGGAGGACAAAGCATCATTTAAGAGGAATTGGTAATGATGTTAATGAAGGAATGAGTAGGTATTTATAGGAAAAGTAAGGGAATATTTTAGTAATTTCTATAGGACACCTCATGAGTTGTATTTGCAAAACCATGGGCGTGCCCATGGTATTTTCCCATGGTATAAGACACTTGGGACACCTCAAATATTATTTAACTATAAAAAAGTCTACCAGATTTATGACATCAATATTACATCATTAATGATGTCATTAACACACCGAAACTAAAAAAACTATATTTTTTACTATACACCGAAAGATCAACTATTTCCGAAAAATTCCCAAAATTCACCCTAAACATTTATCGACGTGTAGAATTAAAAAATTAAGTCCATTTTCTGAAAATAATTTTTAAAATATTTAAAATTTAATTTTTAAATAAAATCATACATAATTCAAAAATTAATTATTTAAAAACTGTAACTGCTTTTATATCACAATGAAAACTTAACCAAGATGTTCTTATATAAATACCTTATGAAAATAAAATAATAATAAAATTTTCTATTCATTCTGGTCATATTACTATTCATATTACCATTCAAAAGGGTATGTTACTATTCACCAAAAAATTAATTTGGTTCCAATAGACTCCAAATAAAATACTAAAAAAATTATAGATGATAGCTTCTTGAAATTCAAAACATAGAAGTGGAAAGTAATGTTTTAAAGGCGAGTTATAAATATCTACTTAAAACAAAGATCCATGCATTTTTTTGTATTTTTATAAAAACATGGTGTGTAACATTATCCCCACCTTCTATAAATTGCATCCTAGAAATTTTATTTACATATTAAACAACTGATCATACATTTACCTCATAGAATTTTCCGACTCCCATGTTGTTTCTTCAACCGTGTCGTTTCTCCAAAAAACCTTTACCTGGTGGATTACCTTATTCTGTAATACCTGTTCTCTTCGATCATGAATATGAACTGGTTTCTCTGTATAAGAAAGGTTCTCTTCCAGCTGAACTACTTTTGGGCTCAAGACATGTGATGAATTTGACACATAATTTCTCAACATCTAAACATGAAAAACATTTTGTACCTCAGACAAAGTCAGAGGCAAAGATACACGGTATTCCAATGTTTCAAATTTCTCCAATATTTCAAAAGGACCAATGAACTGTGGACTTAGATTTCCTTTCTTAGAGAAACACATCACACTTTTCCAAGGAGAGATTTTAGGGAAAACATGGTCACCTACCTCGAAATAGAAGTATTTCCTTCTCTTATCTGCATAACTTTTCTACCTTCTCTGAGCTGTCCTCATGTGATGCTGGATCATCCTTACATTCTCAACCACTTATTCTACTAATTCTAGCCCCATCAATTTTCTTTCACCAAATTCATCCCAAAACAATGTAGTCTGATAACGATTCCCACACAAGGCCTCAAAAGGCGCCATCTTAATACTACAATGAATACTATTATTAAAAGAAAAATGAACTAAAGAATGATGTTGATCCCAACATCCCTGATAGTCCATTGATCAAGCTCAAAGCATATCCTCCAAAGTTTGGATCATCCATTCTGACTGCCCATCTGATTGAAGATGAAAAGATGTACTGAAATTTAACTCTATGCCCAATGACTTCTAAAGTCCCTTCCAAATGTTAAAAGTGAACCTAAGATCTCGGTCAGATAAAATTGAAAGAGGAACTCCATGTACCCTGAAAATATCCTTGAGGTACAATCAAGAAAGCTGGTCAAAAGACATTGTATCTCGAATATAAGGAAAAGGTGTAGACTTTGTTAGCTGATCAATAATAACCAAAATCACATTGTTACCTCGAGATGTCTTTGGTAGTCCCCCCACAACGTCTATGGATACATTTTCCCATTTGCACTCTGGAACTAGAAAAGGATGAAGCATCCCCTTCGGTAACTTCCTCTCTGCTTTAACATGTTGACAGGTAAATCATTTCATTATAAAATCAACAATATCTCTTTTTATTCCATCCCACCAATAATACTCCTGAAGGCCTCTGTACATCATAGTACTACCAGGATGAACTGAAAATGGAGAACTATGAGCTTCAAACATCAAAAATTTCTTCAATTGAGAACCACTAGGCACACACAGAATTTTTTCTAAATATCAAAACACAATATTTATCAAGATTAACTTCTGGAAGCTTTCCCATTTTAACCAATTCTACCTTTTTCTATAGATTATGGTCTTCCTTTTGTGCTCTCTTAATTCTGTTTGACAAAAAATACTACACTAAAACCTGAAACAAAACAGAGGTATTCCCTGCACCAAAAACTTCTAATCCAAAATTCATCAAATCATTAATCAAGGGATCATGTTCCAAATGCAACATAGTGAATGATGCATGAGGTTTCCGACTCAAACCATCTACCACATTGTTTGATTTTCAAGGATGTTAATTGATCGGGCAATCATAATACATTATAAGTTCAATCCATCTTATCTCTTTCATGTTTATTTCAATTTGAGTGAATATATACTTCAGACTTTTATGGTTAGTATATATTTAAAATTTGGTTCCGTATAAATGATGCCTTCAAATTTTTAATGAAAAAAACCACAACTACCAATTTCAAATCCTGTGTGGGATAATTTAGCTCAAGAGATTTATGTTGTCTTAAAGTATAGGCAATTACCTGATCATTCTGCATGAAAACAAAACCGATTACCTTCAAATAAGCATCATTGTAGATGTCAAACTCACCATTCCGGGAAGGTAAATCCAAAATTGTAGAATTCACCAATCTCTTCATTAGTTCCTAAAAACAAACATCACCTTACTATGTCCAAACAAATTTAACCCATTTCTGTGTTAACTTAATTATCATTCTAGATAACCATGAAAAGTTCTTAACAAACTGTTTGTAATAACATTCTAACCCACGAAAACTACGAATCTATGTAACAGTTGTGAATCTTTTCCCTTCATCAACTACTTTTTTGGCAGGATCAACTATTATTCCGTATTTATTTACAATGTGCCCAAGAAAATAAATCTGTTGCATCCAAAAATCACACTTGATGAATTTTACATACTGTTTCAATTCTTTTAATGTTTCCAAAAAAAACCCTTAGATGTTTTTCATGCTCCTCTTTATTTTTAGAAAATACCAGAATGTCATCAATAAATACAACCACAAACTTATCCAAGAACTCATGAAATACTCTATTCATAATATTCATGAATAAAATAGGTTCATTAGTTAATACAAATGGCATGACAACAAATTCATATTGCCCATTTCTAGTATGAAAGGCTATTTTTGGGATGTCATCCTACTTCACCTTCAGCTGATGGTATTCAGATCTCAAGTCAATCATGGAAAAGTACTGAGCTCCCTGGAGCTGATCAAACAAGTCATCAATATGAGGAAAAGGATACATGTTTTTAATATCCATGTTATTTAAAGCTCTATAATCAATGAAAAGTCTCATGGAACCGAATTTCTATTTTTAAAAAAATATGGGCTACCCATGGTGAAGTTCTAGGACGATTAAAGCCTTTGTCATGTAAATCCAGCAACGAATTTTTAAATTCAAGATGCTCTATTGGAGCCATATGATATGGGGGTTTTGAAATTTTCTTAGGATCGGGAACTAAGTCAATTGTCAATTAGATTTATCGATCAGGTATGACACTAGGTAACACATCAGGAAAAACATCAACGTATTCATTTACCACTGGCACATCATTAATTTGAATAGTTACATTGTTTTCAACAATATGAGAAAGATAGCATTTATTCCCATATTCCAATAGTTTCTCAACTTCCTGATATTTTATCAATTTTATGGGTTTATTCATGTATATAAACTGAATCTCTTTCTGAAAAACAACTTCTTTAGCTCTACAATCAATCTTAGCATGATAATAAGAAAGCCAATCCATTCCCAGAATAGCATCCAACTCAACTAAGGGTAAAAGAACAAGGTTTGTAGGTAATGTATTTCGACATAGAAAAATATAAAGATTCTTATAATTCTCCTTTAGTATAATATTTCCCCTTTGTGATTTAAGTACAAGTTCGAGTCTCATTTGTTGAGGTGATATTTCCAATTTACAAAAAAAATTCTCAGAGATGAAGGAATGTGTAGACCACATATCAAAAAACAATTTAGCAAAATCTAAGTGAAAAAACAAAGTACCTAATTAAACTTCATTGGATGTCCTGACATCTACTGAATTAGTTGAAAAGGATCTCACTACACCATTCTGTTTGTAGTATGTCTTCTTTGCATTATTCAGATCTCTCTTTGGGCAGGCATTTTCATAATGACCCATCTCACCACATTTAAAAACACTTTACAATATTCTTATTAGGATTATTCTTTGGATAATTTTCATTGAAATATTGGTCCCTATTTCCAAAATTTCCATATTTAAAACACTTCCCAATTTTGATAAGACATTCCCCAGGTTGCTTCTTTCCACACTTTTCACAAACTATAAATTGAATTTTCTTACCGTAAAATTTCTTTGGTTGATTCTTACCCATTGATTTCCGTCTGGACCTCTTCTTATCTTTGTTTCCAAAATGCATGTGATCATCAGCAAACTCCATCTCTACCCTCTCAGCACATTAGAAAATATTCTCATAACGTTTGAATTCATCGGAGGCCAACGCCATTCGATACCTTGGATTCAATCCTAAGTTAATGTGGTTTATTTTTCTATCATGATCTAGAATAATATTTGGAGCATAACTCGCCAGTCAGGTGAGGTTCGCTTCATACAAAACCACTGAATCTTCCTTATATTTCAATTCAAGTAATTACTTCACGATTCTAAGTCACGCCACCTTAAGAGAATATTTTTTAAGGAAAATACTTTTAAATTCATCCCACTCTAAGTCATCAAAAACCTCTCTACCCTTAATATTCCTTACCATTGACCACCACTGGTCATCATCTCCTTCAAAATAATAAATGGAAAGACTTACCGTTTGATTGTCTGAACATCCCATAACATTGAATATCTTTTCAAGGGCTTTGATCCATCCTTCTGATGCTACTGGTTCAGAAGATCCATTGAATGCAGGAGGGTGTTGTCTTATAAAATGTTCCACTACTGTCATGTTCCGTTGGGGTACCACTATTTGTTCTCCAACATGGATTATACCACCATTTATTTCCTACGTTAGCTGAGCTGTTACTGTCAGAAACTACTTGGTTCCAATCCATGCCATTCCAGGCTGTAGTTCCGGAAGGATTTCATTCTGTCGATGCCTCTCCTCTTCAGCACCCCTATTCCTTCTGCGAAAAACCATTCTGAACAAACATATATTAAATGAAGCAACATGTCAATATTTAAATTCTAAAACATTTCTAATTAATAATTGCATAAAAATCATTTACGGTATTCTTTTAATATCATCATATCCCATAATTTTATCTAAACCATCTTCTGATACCAACTATAAGGACCCCGCCTTATTACATACATAATCTTGAATTTAGTAAAGAAAAAACTTACTTTTACATTGAGGATAATTTCATGATTAGATATTTACAGAATTGGGACAATACATTCATAACATTACTCATTATTACAGAGTGGATAACATAAAAATAGTTTCCATTTCTTTAAAAATATAAAACATTAAAACTTAAACATGACTCCTTAATAATTCTTCAACACTTAACACCGTTTACTTCTTTTTACTACACATCCACTAACAAGTAAAAATCAATTAAAAACATGGGATGAGCACAAAATCTCAGTAAGGTATGGAAAATAAGGAAATATCACATTAGTCCATCAATACTCGTAACGTATGAAAGCATTTCTAAAAGAAATTCTTGTCACCTATATATACTGACTTTCTGTAAAACGATATTTACACAACATACAAACAAATCATGAGAACATATATATAATCATAAAGGTATTTTGGGGAATTACTTATATAATCTTATAACCCTCTCGGATACCTTATAATTTTTAACCCTCACTACTACCTTACAATTTGTGTAACCATCACAGTTACACTAGGAGTAACCATACGGCCGACCTCCAACAAACAAATACCCAATGAATTGGGGGAGATATAGGTCCCAAACATCATCATAATCAATTACTAGGAACCATAACATAATCATACAACATTAATAATTCCATAAAAACATTGCTTTGGGATTTCGAAAAACCGAATTATAAAAGTGGTTTTTAAAAAGGAAATGCACATATAAATTACATAAAATTGAAGAGATTCTTCATTGAGTGGATGGAGTATGTATATATACTGTAAATATACAAAATAAAATATAATTTAATCAGAACCCATCACACAAACAATTTAAATAGCACATAAATAATGAAATTGATGGTTAACCCAAAGAATAGAACTCTGGTTAAGAATTCCCTTACCTCAGGTCTGTCGTACTTCAAACTTGTTTAAACATCCAATATAATGGTTAAAAGAGTGTTATTAGTATTTTAATGAAAAATATTCATGTTTATAACATTATATATTATCATTTCATAACAACATTTCACCCTTTAATTGTTAATATTTTTCTCTTTGCACTTTTTTTGGGTGAGTTCTTTACATGATTTTCATGATTGGTTCATGGTGGATGCTTTTGTCAATTAAAAGTGAAAATACAGAATTGGAATGGAGTAGTATTTACATATATTCAGGAACATAAATTATTCCATTTATAATTTTTAATTCTTAAATGAGGATTATTCATAAGTTAAAACATTAATGATGTTCGTTCAGAACATTTTAGGGGTTCTTTGATAATAACAACCTCATTTCGTTTTATAAATTAAAACCATGATTAAAAAATAATTCTAGAACCATGTATGAGAAATAATACATATATTATAACTTGGTTCAACCATAATTTTTTTTCATAACCAGACTTGAAAAAGTTAATGAAAATTGAAATCGCATCATCCACGATGTCGGTAATTCGTCACGTCACATACAATGTTTTTATACCTTGAATAAGTGGAAGAGGAGAAATATAATGATGATGAATTTTCCATGAACATGAGAAAATCCAGAATATACATTATTTCTGGAGATTTCATGCCTCTTCGGTAAAAAGTTATGAATAATGAATGAGAAAGGAACTCAAAATAAAAGTATAATTGAGAAATCCCTTACAAAAATTCAGCAGCCTACCGGCTACGCCACATAGTTTTTGAAAATATTAAAAAGAGAGAGGAAAAGGGAAAACCATCTAGAAATGAATTATAATATATATTATATCATTAATAATAAGGAAATAAGAAAATGGTATGGAAACATTAAAGTTATACAACATTAAAGAGAACTTGAATAAAAAAAGAAAGATATTGAGAATTTTTTAACCTAGTAGAGTAACCCTTAGAACTTGATGTTTTGGACCTTGGGGGGTTGAGGAAACCTTGGGCGGACTTCTAGTAAGGTAAAGAGGCTATTTCTTCATTTATGAGAAATTTTGAATTAAGTTAATGAAGTAATGAGTTGGTATTTATAGGAAATGTTTGTAAATATTTTAATAATTTCCAAGGGACACCTCATGAGTGGGATTTGCAAAACCATGGGCTTGCCCATGGTATTTTCCCATGGTATAAGACACTTGGGGCACCTTTCATATTATTTAACTATACACAACTCTACCAGATTTATGACATCATTATTACATCATTAATGATGTCATTAACACACCAAAACTAAAAAACTGTATTTTCATTACTATTCACAGAAAAATCAACTGTTTCAGAAAAATTCCAAAAATTCACCCTAAGAATTTATCAACATGTATAATTAAAAAATTAATTCCGTTTTTTAGAATAATTTTCGAAATATTTTTAATTTAATTTTTTTAAAAAATCATAATTAATTCAAAAATTAATTATTTAAAAACTATAACTACTTTTATATCACGATGAAAAATTAACCAAGATGTTATTATCTTAATACCTTATGAAAATATAATAATAATAATATTTACTATACATTAGGGTCCTATTACTATTCATATTACTATTCATAAGGGCATGTTACTATTCACCAACAAAAGAAGTTGGTTCCAATAGACTCCAAATAACATACTGAACACAATTGTAGATGACAGTTTCTTGAAATTCAAAAAATAGAATTGAAAAAGTTATGTTTTAAAGGATAGTTATAAATATCTACTTAAAACAATGTTCCATGCATTTCTATTTATTTTTAGGAAACTTGGGGTGTAACATGGGAGGCCCGGCCTGGGAGGCCGATAGTTTGGCGGGGAGGCCGCGGTGCCACGGGGCGGCCGTGAGGCAGCGGGGTGGCCGCTGTTCGGCAGGGCAGCCACGTTGCGTTGGGGCGGCCATGGTGTAGTGGGGTGGTCCACCGTGGTAGGCCGGACGACTTGTAGTTCTCTCCGCGCAAAGTGGTCGCGCACCACACCTTTTCCAGTGGCCAGCTCAGCTGGACGTCCTTCCTTCGTCGTCGTGGCAGAAGCTGTGGTCCCTTGTTCAATGGACGACGCTGATGTCTGCTCTCACCCCCGTCATGCATCCGGCCTCTGGTTTCCAAATTCCACATCGCAAAGATTTCATCAATAAACAAAAGGGATTATAGAGAGGTCAGGGCCATGTTCATTTGGCCCTCACCCTCCGCATTCAAGCAGTAGCAAGCAGTTCACAACGATTGAGTCATGAAGAACATCATGAATGGGAATGGGAGGTATTTAAAAAATCAACACTACCTCAAAAGTTCATTGATGTGTCATGAGATGAAAATGATGAAGTTGAAGAGAATACCGTCGATCGTTTCCTCCACAACACACTTCTGAAGTCCGGATCATGCGTAGTCCAATTTCTTGGCTCTGAAGAAAGTTATTTGATGGAGATGGTGTTCTTCATTTGGAAGAGAAGTTCTTCATTGGAGATGTGTTTCTCCAAGATCTCCCAATCTTCTCCATTTGCCAACAATTTCAAACCTGAAAAAAAATGAGAGGTTCCAACTTATTAAAATAATTCTATCAATTTAATTTATTTTGGAACAATTAATTGTTTTCACAATTAATTCTACCACATTGTCATAATAAATATAGAGGAAGTCAACGGGTTAACTCTTAATTAATGGGAGAGTTCATGGGGTTTCTCCCATTAAGAGGGTTCGGGTGGTCCCCACCTGTAAGAATTCAACAGCGGGGGTTTAGTTCAGGTGGTTCCCACCTCTTTAAAATTCACATAGGAGGATTCAACAAAAATTAAATAGAAGATTATCTTATTTTATTTTTTAATTTCCATTTAAAATTGATAAACTATCATTTACCCTCGACTGACTATGGTCGAGATAATGGCCTCTTTAAGTAAATACCTTCGCTGCGAGTTCAACGGTGTCCTTAGATTTCCATTCCGAGCACCGGTTTAAAAGATACAAAAACCCCCTTGCACGTTTACTGAGTGTACCTGAATTTTTTTTCAGAAATTTTTTCCGGGAACACTGGGCCTCAGAATCCCGTGCCGTCAATTTTGGCAGACTCTTAAAATTCCCATATAATTAAAAAAATTAAATGGAATTTCCAAGTCTTTAAATTCACCCACATCATGGATTTACATCCCCATAAGCCACAACTCAAACCAAGGAAAAAAGTGGGGGAACTGTGAATGAATCTAACATCTCACTCTGATGTGCTATCATAGAGGTTCCCAAGCCACCAACGAACGTGCATCAGAGGTATCGACCGCCCATGAAGGACCCACTCCTGTTGATCCTCAGTCTTAACTGTAACCTCCATAAACGTCCCTCCATCATCAATGTCCTGCTCTCCGTGGTCGATGATGTGAGAAGGTTCATGCACATATCTCCTCAGCTGGGATACGTGGAAGACGTTGGTCACCTAGTACAACTGTGGGGGAAGTGTTAGGTGATAATACTCTTCACCAACTCTACCGAGGAGCTGGAAGGGTCCAATGAACCTCAAAGATAACTTTCCACCCTTGAAAAATTTCGGAAAACCTCATTGAGGTGAGAACCATTAAAAGACGTGGTCACCATCCTCGAACTCAAGAAGTTTTTGTATCATATCGGCATAAGACTTATACATGCTCTATGCAGTCATCATCTTCTCTTGGATGATCTTCAATTTCTCTATGGTAGCATGTACCATCTGTGGTCCCATGAGTGCTGACTCTACTAGGTCAGTCCAACACAAAGGTGATAAGCAAGGTCACCCATACAATGCCTCAAAAGGTTCCATTCCAATGGTAGAGTGAAAGCTTTTGGGGTATGAAAACTCCACCAAAGGCTACTGATCCTCCCAGGTGCGACCGAAGTCGACGACACAATCACACAACCTGTCCTCGAGGGTCTGAATGGTTCGCTCCGTCTGGACATCCATCTGAGGATGGAAGGCGGTGCTGAAATGAAGCTACATCTTGAAAGCCTCCTACAACCCCTTCCATAGTCAGGAAGTAAAATGTGTATCATGATCGGAGACCATTGTTGAGGGTACTCAATGTAGCCGCACAATATCATGCACATAGAGACGTCCCAAGCTCTCTACTAAACCCTACTCTCTGATCGGTAGGAAGTGGGCTGACATGGTGAGTTAATCAATGATCACCCAAATAGAATGATGACCCCTGGATGTATGTGGAATTTCTATCATGAATTCCACAGATATCCCATCACGCTTCCACTCTAGGACCTCTAAAGGATAAACTATGCCGGATGGTACCTGATTCTCCGCCTTCACTTGCTGACAAGTGAGGCACCAAGATACAAACTCTGCTACTTATTTCTTCATTCCTGGCCACCAATTATGTCGTCTAAGATCCTGGTACATCTTCACTACTCCTGGATGTTCCTCTAGAGTGGATGTGTGGATCTCCCTCATCACTTCATCCTAAAGCGACACTGGTACCATGGTACATCCCATGAAGTGGACGACGTGCTCCCCATCTTCATAAAATCCATCAGGTGCATGTCCTGTGGATATCTGAGCACGTCGAGCCTCTTAGTTAGTATCCCCACGCTACGCCTCCCTGACTCGCTGATGAAGTGGGGGAGTGACTATTAGAGACTGAAGAAAAGATACTCCATCTCAATCTACAATGGATATCTGCAAAGCGGCCAGCTTTTCCGTCACCTCACCTAGAAGCTGTATACCATATCTTTTACTGAATGAATCTGCTAAAACATTCCCCTTCCAAGGAGTATAGACTAACTCAACATCATAGTCCTATAGGAACTCAAACCAACGTCAATGTCTCAGGTTGAGGTCTTTCAGTGAGATTATATACCTAAGTCTCTTGTGATTTGAGTAGACTGTAAAGCACTCGCCCATCACGTAATGTCGCCACATCTTCAATGTGAAGATCACTGCTGCTATATCCATGTCTTGGGTAGCATAGCTATGCTCATGTTGTCTTAGGTGTCAAGAACCATATTTGATCGCTTCTTGAACCAACATAAAGACACATCCGAGTATGGTCTCTGATGCGTCACAGTATACTACGTACCATACGCCCTCCTCTAGAAGCCTCGAGATGGGGGCACTAGTCAGCCTCTACCTCAGCTCCTGAAAACATGGCTAACATCTCTTCGACCAAATGAAGGGTTTCCCCTTCTTTGTCAATGCTGATAAAGGTACTTCACCTCTGGTGAAATCTGGCACAAACCTCCGGTAGTATCCATCCAAACCCAGAAAACTCCGTACCTCCGTCACACTCCTGGGTGTCTCCCAAGAAAGTGCCACCTCAATCTTTGCTAGATCTACTGAATCTCCAACATCCAATATGACATGTCCTAGAAATTGGACCTCTCAGATCTAGAACTGACACTTCTAGAGATTCCCATAAATCTGGTGCCCTCGGAGTGTGTGCATAACTATCTGCAAATGATAGGAATGTTCCACCTCAATAGCCGAGTAGACCAGAATGTAATAAATGAAGTCCACCACAAAGCGATCAAGGTATGGTTGAAAGATCATGTTCATGAATCCCATGAACATTTTGGGGGCATTAGATATGCCAAAAAACATAACCAAAAACACATAATGGCCATACTGACATCTGAAAGCCATCTTTAACACATCCTCATCTCGCACTCTGAGATGGTGATAGCCTCATCTAAGGTATATCTTTGAGAACCACTATTCTCCCTTCAGCCAATCAAAGAGGTCGTCAATCCTCGAGAGTGGGTACTTGTTCTTCATGGTTACCTTGTTCAGCCACCGATAGCCTACACAATGTCTCAAGATCCCATCCTCCTTCATGTAAAACAATAATGGGGCTTCCCAAGGAGAGATACTGGGCTGAATGAATCCCTTCCCATATAAGTCCTCCAGATGTACCCGCATCTCACGAAGCTACGCGGTAGCCATCCGATACGCTGGTGTAGAGATTGGTGCAGTCCTGGGGTACAAGTCAATATTAAATTCCACCTCTCTATAAGGAGGTTGACACAGAACATCATCATGGAAAACATCTTCATACTGTTCCACCACTATATGATTGCTCGGACTCTCCACATCAACCACTCCGAGGGTAATGTTAGTCAACCGATGAGTGATCGACTGCACTTTCCTCCGAGTAAGTACATCCTCTATTGAAAGGTCTCCCTTCTCGCTAGTTAATGTAAACCTGGTCCCATCCATGTGGACACACCACACATTGCGCCTAATATTGTCAATCTGAACATGGACTGTAGATAACCAGTATATACCCGAGATGACATCGTAAGGCCTTGACACCACTACTAGGTGATCCCAGCTGAAGCTATCACCTCCTAGAGTAAGATCAAACTACTAACACCAGTGAGTAATTGTCGAATAATCTACTATATGAGTCTCTAGAAGTAAGGATCGAGCTAATTGATTTTTCAGAATCTCCGAGCTCCGAACGAGGGTAGTGGCAATAAAAGAATTCCTGGAACCTATATCAATGAGTACTGCATCTAAGGTGGAGTAGACATAGATCATACCTCCCATCATCTCCAGAGCACCATGGTCGTAGGCCTCAGTTTCCTGGATTAGAGCTCGCCCCTATCCACCTGCTCCCTACGGTTGGGGTGGACCACCTTGTGGTGGTGGCGGTAATATCTCGAAATGTCACCCACTGCCAGCTGCACAACCAACTCCTCTACCACGTCTTCCTGCTCCCTGTGGACCTCCTTGGTTGAACCTCTATCTCTACCTGGGTGGTCCTTTAACCATCTTCAGATCATCCATACGGCGGGTCGGACGTTCATGATCCATGTGTCCCTTCCTGCTGCATGTGAAACACATCTCGTTCCTCGCATGACTGGCTCTGTCTCCAGTACCCCGCACAACTGATCCTGAGTCATGCGGTTGTCCACCTATAGGTCTAGTCCTCTTGGACATTAGTGACATGTTCCTACACCCAACTATAGAAGACTCTGATATGTGAAAACTGGTGGTGGGTCTCACTGCTAGTGAATGCTCATTAAGAAAACTCTCCACTAAGAGGGCTCTCTCTAGCACTCCTGCATTCGTCAGAATGCTGAGTGAGATCATCGTTGCCCTGATCTCCCACCTGAGTCCCTATTCAAAGTTCTTGTCCCAGAAGAATGTGTTATGTAACATATCGGTGGAGTATCATGAGAGGTCGGTGAAACTCACTTAGTACTAATCCAGAGTCATACTGTCGTGTTGTTGATGAGGAAGCTCATGTATGAAAACTGCACGAAGATTCACTAGGAAAAAATTTACCCAAAACATGCATTCTAAGTCTGCCCAGAGAAGCGTCACATTGTATGGACCTGGAGCATCAATCTCTACCATCTTCCAGCTACTACCTATAGATGTCTGGAGACAAGGATCTCCAAGAGATCAGTTGGGGTCCCTACCAGTCGGAAGACTCTCACCATGGCCTCCAACCAATTCTCAGCCACCTCTGGGTCCATCTCTCCCCTGAACATGGATGGCCTCTGGTGCTAGAACATGTGAAATGATCTCAAGAGGCATGCACACTCTACTGTTGGAGCCAGTGGCATCAGTGGACCAATGAATAATGGTACCACTGGTGCCTCCGCTGGTGCCTCTACTAGAAGAGGGTCTTGCACCAAGGCCTCGTCTCTCAAGGGGCTATCAGTGCGTACTATACCCGGAACCCTAGCTGGATGTCTGTGTGGAGGCATCCTGAAAAGAAACAGGTGTGACATGGTCAATAAGTTATACCTGGTGAGCTCACTCAAACATATCACCAAGAAAACTCTTGAAAACACACATGCAATCTATTTTTTTCATGCACTGAGTCGGAAATCAGAAGTCAGGGTCCCAGTGTATGGATACGTCGCCGATGCACCGACAATGGATTCCCTAAACTGATAACTAGACTCACTACACATAACACTATTGCTGTTAAAAATATGATCAGAGTAAAAAGTACTACGGTAGAACCGACTCATTTGATGCCAATTTGTGATTACCCGCCCCCCGGGGCCCATGTCGTGACTACCTTATTCCCTCCTTCTATAGGCCAGGGGCTGGCGACTAGCACTGAAAGGCGTATTACCTAAAACCGGGAAGGCATTTCCTTTATATCGTGTAAACACACATAACCAACCACACAACAAGATACGAACACAAGTAAACTATATAGAAAAAAAGTGATATAAGTATGAGGGGCTAGAATACAAGTCCTATAGTAATGGTTCACGTTCAACTAAAATACATTAAAACTGAATAAAGTGAAAGTTATCTACCGGGTCATCCTCTAAGGTTCCTACTTGATGGGTAGGTACAGATCGCCTCCCAAACACTCCACGTCCGCCCGTCTCCTTGGCGTACCGACACACCGTATGGTTCACCTCCGGGCACCGTCCAGTCCTGGTACCCTCAACCCCGATCCGTGATGTCCATTGTCTGCATCAAACACAACAAGGTTTGGGCATAGCCCATGCAGGGGTGAGTATAAAAATACTCAGTAGGGATCCCGAGACTCTCAAGGTCTCAGAAAATCCCAAAAGGATAAACCACAAAGCATGAAATCAACTGAAAACCCTAGCTAGGTAAATTCCTATACATATACCTAAGTTATCTAGTATACCCATCTCAATCATGAGGAAACATAGGGTCGAACCCAAAATCCAAAAACTCAACTATTCCACAAAGGTAGAATTACCAAAAAGGTAAGTACCACACTGGTATGTAACATAGAATAATACCACCAAGGTATTTCCATGATGGAAAGTACCACACAGGTACGAACTCAACTCACACCATGTCTAACATAGGTACTATAGTAGAGATGATTAGATGTAACTATTGAATCATCTTAATCTTTTATGAAGCAGACCCACGAAGGATCCCAAATTGCAGACCCACACAAGATCCTAGTACATCGTCAGATCCACACAGGATCTTAGTACACTGTGATTACATCGTCAGACCCACACAGTATCCTTGTACATCATCTGTACATCGTCATACCCACACAAGACCCTAGTACATCATCAATACATCATCAACCCCACACATGATTCTAGTACATCGTCTGTACATCGTCAGAGCCACACAGGATCCTAGTACATCATCAGTATATCATCAGACCCACATAGGATCCTAGTACATCGTTAGTACATCGTCAGACCCACATAGGATCCTAGTACATCATCATTACATTTTCAGACCCACAATGGATCCTAGTACATCTGAAGTACATTTTCAGACCCACACATGATCGTAGTATATCTTTAGTACATTTTCAATACCAAAAAAGATCATAGTACATCGTCACAACCAGCTACAGGGTACCCCGCACTAAGCTTGCTCGTCTCCGGGAGAGTCCTCTTTTCAAGGTACTGGTCGATACTCTAACTATCACAAAATCCCACAAGGACGCATCCCAAAGGACTGCCACATCACAGGGGTATCAATGTAATAAATGGTGCTCCAATCAGACTCTTGGTATGTAAGTTATTTTCCTTTCAGTTCTGAGGCCCCGGTTGGATTTGTGCTCGATCCAACCCGACATTACCCCAAATTTATGCATATATAAATTGGGGTATACCAAAAGGACATTCTTTCCCTATGTCTTCCAATGACATAGACGGTTCTTCAAATGAACACCCCATGCCAAAGTTATGACCAAACAAACCTATAGGGTCAAAAATGGTTCGGGTCCGGTCCGACCACTCGGCCCAACACGGCATGGGCCAACCCAGACTAATTCGGGTCAGCGCGGCCCACTGGGTCCAGCCCGGCTCGCGCTGTGCGGCTCGGACTGGCAGCCCGGCCTGGGCGGCCTGCGGTGTTGGGTGGCCGCAGGGTGGCAGGGCGGCCATTGTGTAGAGGTCTTCCATGGCTGGCCGGATGGACTGCATTCCTCTCCACGAGGTGTGGTAGCACACCGTGCCTTTTCCGGCGGCAGACTAAAGTGGTTGTCCTCCCTTCTTCGCCGCGACACAAGCCACAACCACTTCTTCGATGTGCGGCGCGGATGCACTCTATAAAGACCCGTAAATTTCAAGGAATTTTTTTTTTAAATTCTTTGGAATTTTACAAGTACCCAGTTTCTGACGGCACTTGATTCTGAGGCCCGGTGTGCCTGAAATAAATTTTCGATGTTTAGCTCGGGTACGTTCAGGGAACGAATGAGCGGGTTTTTCTAATTTTTGAATCTGTTCTCAGAAATAAAATCTGAGGGCACTGATGAACTCGCAATGCCGGAAATTACTTAAGGGGACACTTACTGTAGATGAATCGCAAAGAGGAGAAGTTAATTTTTGGGGGATTTGTTTAGGAAATAAATAAAAATTGTCGGGATAATTTTTATTACTGAATGAAGTTATTCCCTCCCATGGGAAGTCAATGGTGGGGCTCGTAGCCACTTAATTACCCAAGTGAGGTGGTCAGAGAGGTGGGGCCCACACGATCCCCATGATTTAATTTCCTCTGACTTAATTGATTCCCATGCTATTTCCTTTGACTTTCCCCCCATTAATACCCCTTGTTTAATTCTTTGGTAACTCCACATATTGATTATGAGGAGCCTTCCTACCACCCTCATCCTTTTAAATGTGCCAACCAATTAACTTATGTCAGCGTAAATTAATTTGGCACGGCGTCAAAATTAATAAGAATTTCTTAACAATTCTATTAATTTGGGAGCCACCTAAATCTTTTTGGGCGTTGGCAGAATTCTTTGGAGAAAGGCTCTAGGAGAATCAAGAAGGGAGGCGAACCATTATTCAATGAAGAACGAAGAAGAATGCTGGTTCCTCGAATAATGATGACGCGCCACCAATCCTCATCCCTGCGACAATAAAGGAGACATTGCTTCCTCCTCGTCATTTTCTGTTGACGCATACAAACCCCTTTTTCTGCGACGCCGTCTTATTCGATGCCGTCTACCACGACACCGACGAATGCCTTCTGTGTTGAGTTAGGGATTTGGGTTTACTTTTCTTAATGTGAATTGTACCCTCGGCATGGGTTATAATTGTTGGAAGTAATTTTGAACTGATAACGCGGTGGGTGCGGAACAACGAACAAGTTCGAACCCACCGCTATTCTGTTCTTGATGCGCGGAACGTATGGCTATGGCGAAGCAGCACCAGAATGGAATTTTGAGGTCTTCTCAGTGATGTACAGGTCCCGGGATGACCACATGCACTGACGAGAGCAAGAACGGACCACCAGCATGAATCCGGTGGCCCGCAGAAACCTCCGGCGATGCCCCGGAGCGCCGCCGGAAGGAGCCGCAGTGGCTGAAGCGACGACAGTAGGCATCAGATCCCGTGGCCGTGCAGGATCCAGAGGGGACGCGACGACCGCGCGCCGCGTCCGTGGAGCACAAAGGAGGGGGGGACCGCGTCCCCCCTACTCGGCCCCCTGGCAGTGCCAGCGCCCGCCCCCCCCCCCCCGGCCGGACATGGGTGGGTCGCGTGGATCGGGCCAGGCCGGGCCGCGCCCAGCCGGGCTGGGCAGCATCCTTCTGGGCAAACCTAGGGGGGGTCATACGGGGCCCATGCCCCCCATTTCAGACCACTTTCGGTCTTTTTCCCATAACATGTGATACAGACCTGCGATTGATGCACCGTCAGTTGCGTATGAATCCTTGGATCGAGGAGGTCATTTCGGTATATTACAATTGAGGTTTCAACAATGTTTGGGAACGTTTGGGTTGGTTAGAACCCGGAACAAACCAGGCCCTTGGAGCGGAAACACTTATATCTCAAGGACCGGACATCCGATTGGTGTGCCGTCAATTGCGTTGGGATATTTTTGTCGAGAAGGTCCTTTTGGATTACTCCGCTTGAGGTTTGGACGTAGATGGAGTATGGTCGGGTTCGTTTTAGCTTAAAAACCAACCGGGCCCCTCTAATGAAATAACCAATAACTCTCAGACTCGGCACCCGATTGACGTGCCGTCTGTCGCATAGAGTTCCTGTTGACGAGATGGAACATTGTGATAAATCACCTCTGGACTTTGTGACAGTTGATGTATCGACACCCTTTGCTCACGGAGCGGACCCTCCCAGAATCGAGCATGTAGTGTGCGGGAACCCTAGAGCTGGCTGCGACGAAGATGAAGACTTCCGTACAAGGATCCTCAGTGGGTTCGATGAGGATGACTAACTTACAAGGATACTCAGTGGGTTCGACAAGGAAGACTACCGTACCAGGATCCTCAGTGGGTTCGACGAGGAAGACTACCGTATGAGGATCCTCAGTGGGTTTGATGAGGAGAACTACTGTACCAGGATCCTCAGTGGATTCGACGAGGACGACTACCATACCAAGATCCTTAGTGGGATCAATGAGGACGACTACCATACCAGGATCCTCTATGGGTTCGACGATGATGTCTACCATACTAGGATCCTATGTGGGTTCGATGATGACTTCTACCACGCTGGGATCCTCTGTGGGCTCGACGACAATGACTTCTATACTAGGATCCTCTCTAGGTTCAGCAGCGTTGTCAACTGTACTTGGATCCTCCGTGGGTTAGGAAGTGATTACTACTTTACATGGATCCTCCGTGGGTTTGGCAATGATGAATACTATACTTGGATCCTCCGTGGGTTAGGCAGTGACGAATTCTGTACTTGGATCCTACGTGGGATCAGCAGAGGAGATGATTCAGAGGCTACATCTTATCACCTCCACGTCTCTTCATGAATTAGTATACCTGTGTGAGATGAGTCTTGAATCTCAATATTTATCATTGATGTAGTTGACTTGTTTTCCTTCTTGGATTGGATTGTGCTTTCATGAGTGGACTAGAATGTGCTTTCCTATGTGGACTGGATTGTGTAATCCACTAAAGAATGGGTTGTGCTATCCTGAGTGGACTAGGTTTTTCTATCCTGTATGGACTGGGTTGTGCTTTCCTGTGTGGACTGGGTTGAGCATTCCTGTGTGGACTGGGTTGTCCTTGGGCTTGAGAGTGGGATCCATTTTGTAATTGTTGACTTAGTTATATTTATGGGCATATACCTAAGTAGATTTAGTTGACACTTCATGTTTGTATTTTTCCTTTGTGGTTTATCCTTTGTGGACTCTGGGAGACCTTCGGGAGGCTCGGGGTCCCTACTGAGTATCGTATACTCACCCCTGCATGGGATATGCCCGCACTACGTTGTGTTGGATGCAGATGATGAAAATAACTGATCGAGGTGGAGACTTGTGGAGCTGGAAGGTACCCGGAGGTGGACCCCTTGGCGGGATGCACATGGAGCGGACGGTCGGACCGAGGAGGTGAGGAGAATATCTATACCCACCCTTCATGCGGGATTTTCGGAGGACGACTCGGTGTTGCTGTCTTAATTTCTGCTATTACACTTTTTTTTTAGTTGTACTGTACTTTCAGTTAGGTTTGTATACTGGCCAATTTTCTTTCAGAATTTACCTTGTACCTAGTTTTACTTAGTGTTTACTCCACTTGCGTACTCTGTGGAATTTGATTACTCTTTAAAGGAAATGTCGTACCTTCTTTTGTGTTTGACCCCTTTAGTTCTAGTCGCCAGCCCCTGGCCTATGGAGGGCGGGCATGGGGTAGTCACGACACAGGCCCCCGAGTATGGGTCGTGAAAAATTGGTATCAGAGGGTTCGGTTCTACCGCAGAACTCAGGACTCTAATAATTTATTCTTTGTGGGGCAATAATGTTTAGTGTAATGAGTGTGGTTATTGGTCCAGGGAGTCCAGTGTTGGTGCGGCAGCTGACGTATCCATAAACCAGGACCTTGACTTGTGATTTCCGACTCAGTGCATGAAAACATTGATTGCATGTGTGTTTCAATGGTTTTGTTTGTGATTACTTTATGTCAGCTCACCAGCTATCCAGTATTAACCATGGTGCACTTATTTTATTTCAGGATGTCCCCATGAAGGAATCCAGCTAGGGTTCCCAGTTACGTGCGAGATGGAAGCCCACCGAGTGACGAGGCCTCGGTGTAGGGCCCCATTACAGCGGAGGCACCGGCGGTACCTCTACCCGCCGAGCCACCGATGCTACCCGCCCGAGCGGCGGAGAGTGCACGCCGCCTGAGCATGTTGCACATATTTCAGAGGTAGAGGCCACATAGGTTCTGCGGAGAGACAGATCCTCAGGCAGCCAAAGATTGGCTAGAGGCTATCGTGAGAGTCTTCAGATTGGTAGGGACACCAGCAGTCTTCATGGTGATCCTTTCCACGAGTCTCCTGCACACAGAAGTAGGTAGATGGTGGAGCCTGATGCTCCAAGTGCATGATGGGGCATCTCTTCTTTGGACAGACATAGAGATCCTCTTCCGCTCGGAGTTCGTTCCAGCCACCCTCCATGCGGTGCGCATCCAGGAGTTACTACAGCTGCGGCATGGCAGCATGTCAGTAGCCAAATATTCGGCGGGATTTACCGTCCTCTCGCACGACTCCATAGATGTGGTACGAGAACCGTCCTTCAGGGCCCAGACCTTCGAGCAGGGACTGAGGCATGAGATCTGGGCTTTGATGATCTCCCTCAACACCCCGACACAGACAGGAGTGCTGGACAGAGCCCTTCTAGTGGAGAGATTTCCCGCTGAGCAGTCACTAGCGACGAGACCCTCTGCAGGACGACCCACAACAAAGTCTTATATAGATGGAAGTAGACATATAATGTAGAGGACCAAGTGGTCCAGACCATCTGATGAGAAATCTGAGGAAATAAGTTCGGTTGTGTGGGGCACACGAAACAGAGCCAGCCACATGAGGAGAAGACAATGCTATGCATGCAACGGGCAGGGTCACATGGCTCGAGACTGCCCGAACCGCCCTGCAGATGAGTAGCAGGCGGTAGAGGGACCTCCCAGGTAGGGGTTCAACTGTGGCGGTTCGCAGGGAACAGGCGGATGAGGCAGAGGAGCTTGACGAGCAGTGGGTGGTGGGAGACACTTTGAGGCCCTACCACCACCACCACCACCAAGAAGGCCACCTCGACCACAGGGAATGGGTGGATAGGGGAGAGATTAGTTTCAGACAGCTGAGGCCTATGACCATGGAGCTCCGGGAGCAGACGGACAGAAGCAGGACTAGCTCCAGACATGGAGAATTTTTTTCGTGATGCTTCTAGCTTTGTTGATGTTTTTTTGTGGATTCTTTGTGTCTTTGTACCTTGAGCTGAACTAATAAAAGACACTAGTTCTTGTGACATTTTCTTCCCTGTCCTTCTTATGTAGTGGACACTGAGAGGTTCCAGTTAAAACTGTTGACTTGACCCTCACTTTCGAGATTGCTACTAGAGGAGACTTAATGACCACACACTGTTGCCGACAGTGTGACTTGACCCTTGGAGGCGAGAGTAACGGTTGGATCTCTTGGCAGTAGCGTTGAGGCCTTACGACGTCGTCCATGGTATAAAATAGTACCATTCATGACAGGATTGATAACATTAGGCAAAGGATGTGGTTCATCTAGAGAATGTGACCTGATTTTCTTTTCAGCAGAGGAGGAATCTCAGCAGCTCATGTAGATCGTAGACGACGAAGGGTAGAGTAGAGTTTTTACAAATGGTTAGTCTCACCCATTGTTCGTCAAGCGAACGGTTTACAGTTCTCACAAAATTAATAGTCTCAGGTGAATATTTTCTTAGAAGAATATGATCCTGAGATAGCGGCGATGGCTTGATTTCCTCCAAGACTATGACATCGAGACATTTTATACTCCTGGGAAGGGGAACGTTTTATCGGATTCTATTGGTAGGAGATCGGGCATTCAGGTTTCATGAGTGGCGAGACAGTAGCTGGACGCGTTTTAAGATATACATTGTGTATAGTGTTGGAGCGAGTATGTGTAGAACCAGATATGGTTCACGCTACGCCAGAGAAGGTGTAGATCATCCTAGAGCGGATGACGACTACACAGAGCAGACAGAAGTCCTATGCTGTTAAGAGGGGGAGACCACTGGAGTTCGAGGATGGTGAACACGTTTTCTTACGGGTCTCACATTGACGTGGATTACAAATATTTGGCCGCAGAGGCAAGTTATCTCCACGCTTCATCAGACCTTTCCAGGTCCACAGCAGGGTAGGCGAGGTGGCTTACCACCTGGCTCCTCCACCTCAGTTGCACCGGGTGCACGACGTCTTCCACGTATCTCAGCTGAGGAGATACGTGCACGACCTGATGCATATCATCGATCATGGGGAGCTGGACATCGATGACGGGGCGACGTCTGTGGAGGTCCCAGTGGAGATCGAGGATCGATAGGAGCTGGTCCTATGTGGATGGTCGATACCTCTAGTGTGCATTTATTGGCATTACGGTAACCTCCAGGAGATCCCATGGGAGCAGGAGGCTCAGATTCCTACTGAGTACCCTCATTTGTTTCCCTAGTTTATGTTGTATCTTTACGGGGACGTAAAGACTTAATGTGGGATTAATGTAAATATCCGTAAATTTCAAGGAATTTTTTTATTTTTTTTCTATAATTCTTTTGAATTTTTTGAGTACGCAGTTTCTGACGGTGCTTGATTCCGAGGCCCAGTGGGCCCAGAATCAATTTTCGAAGATTAGCTCAGGTACGCCCAGTGAACAAACAAGCTAGTTTTTCTAAATTATGATCCGGTGCTCAGAAATAAAATCCGAGGGCACTGATGAACTCGAAGCGCCGGTAATTTCTTAAGGGGACACTTACCGTAGTCGCGTTCGCAAAAGAGGAGAAGTAAATTTTTGGGGGATTTTTTTAAGAAATAAATTAAAATTATCGGGAAAATTGTTATTACTGAAGGAAGTTATTCCCTCCCATGGGTAGTTAAGGGTGGGGCCCGCAGACACTTAATTACCCATGTGAGGAGGTTAGAGAGGCGGGGCCCACACGTGCCCCACCATTTAATTTCCTCTGACCTCATTTATTCCCCTGTTGTTTCCTTTGACTTTCCCCCCATTAATACCACTTGTTAAATTCTTTGGTATCTCCACATATCGATTATGTGGAGCCTTCCTACCTCCATCATCCTTTTAAATGTGCCAACCAATTAATTTATGTCCATGTAAATTAATTTGGAACTGCGTCGAAATTAATAATAATTTCTTAGCAATCTTATTAATTTTGGATCGACTTAAATGTTTTGGGGCGTTGGAAAATTTATTTGGAGAAAGGATCTGGGAGAATTAAGAAGGGAGGAAAACCATTATTCAACGAAGAACGTCGAAGAACACCAGTTCCTCTAAGAACGATGATGCTCCACAAATCCTTTTCCCTACGACAAGAACGGAGACACCGCTTCCTCCTGGGAATTTTCCGTCGATTCCTATAAACCCCTTTTACTGTGATGCCTTCTTCCGCAACGCTGTTTACCGTGACACTGAAGAACGCCTTCTGTGTTGAGGTTGGGGTTTGGGTTTACTTTTCTTTATGTGAATTGTACCCTCAACATGGCTTATAATTGTTGGAAGTAATTTCGAACCACTAACACAGTGGGTGCGGACCAACGAACAAGTCCGAGCCCACAACTATTCTGTTCTTGATTCGCGGAATGTATGGATATGGAGAAACGTGACTGGAATGGAATTTGGAGGCCTTTGTAGTGATGTATAAGTCCCAGGACCACCACAGGAACAGACATGAGAAAGAACGGACCACCAGAACGACTCTGGTGGCCCGCAGAAACCTCTAGCGGCACGGGTCACCGGCGTGGCGGCGGAAGGCGGAGGCCAGCACTAGCCGGCTGCCCGGAGGTGGTGGCCCCCTGGCGCACCGCCGACAGGAGCCGCAGCGGCTGAAGCCGTGGTGGCAGGCATCGGATCCCGCGGCGGGGCGGGATCCGGAGGGGACGCGGTGACCGCGCGCCGTGTCTGTGGAGTGTAAAGGAGGGGTGGGGGGGACTGCGTCCCCCCTTATCAGCCCGCTGGCCGAGCCAGCACCCCCCCTAGGACGGACTGGGGCGGGGTGCGTAGACCGGGCTGGGTCGGGCCGCACCCAGCCGGGCCGAGCCGACCCAGGGGGTGGGGTCGAGTCGGACCGGGCCCAGGCCCCCCATTTCGGACCACTTTCGGTCTTCTGCCCTTAACATGTGTTACAGACCTCCAATCGATGCACTGTTAGTTGAGTGTGAATATTTGGATCAAGGCGGTCATTTCGGACTATTACACTTGAGGTTTCGGCAATGTTTGTGTGCAGCTGGGTTGGTTCGTACCCAAAACCAACAGGGCCCTTGGAGCGGAAACACTTATATCTCAAGGACCGGACATCTGATTGGCATGCCGTCAATTGCTTTGGGATCCTTTTGTTGAGACGGTCCTTTTGGATTACTCCGTTTGAGATTTGGATTCATCTGGAGTACGGTCAGGTTGGTTTTAGCTTCAAAACCAATGGGGCCCCTTGAATGAAATAGCCAATATCTCTCAGACCGGGCCTCCGATTGATGCATCATCTATCGCGTAGAGTTCCTATTGATGATACAGAACTTTGTGATACATAAACTCTGGACTTCGTGATAGTTGATATATCGAACCCCTTGGATCGTGGAGCGGACCCTCCCGAAATCGAGCATGTTGTGTGCGGGAACCCTAGAGCTGGCTGCGACGAAGATGATGACTTCCGTACAACGACCCTCAATGGGTTCGATGAGGAGGACTAATGTACCAGGATCCTCAGTGGGTTTTATGAGGACAACTACCGTACTAGGATCCTCAGTGGGTTCGACAAGGACAACTACCGTACGAGGATCCTCAGTGGGTTCGACGAGGACAACTACAGTACCAGGATCCTCAGTGGGTTCGACGAGGATGACTAACATACTAGGATCCTCAGTGGGTTCTACAATGAAGACTACCATACTAGGATCCTATGTGGGTTCGACGACGATGTCTACCATACTGGGATCCTCTATGGGTTTGACGTTGACTTCTACCATGCTGGGATCTTACATGGGTTCGACGACGATGACTTCTGTACTAGGATCCTCTATGGGTTCAGCAGCGTTGTCAACTCTATTAGAATCCTCCGTGGGTTCGCAAGCGATAACTACTATACTTGGATCATCCGTGGGTTCAGCAGTGATGACTACTATACTTGGATCCTCCGTGGGTTCGGCAGTGACAACTTCTGTACTAGGATCCTACATGGGATTGGCGGAGGAGATGATTTAGAGGCTACATCTAATCACCTCCACCTCTATTCAAGAAGTACTATACTTGGGTGAGCTGAGTCTTGAATCTCAATCTTTATCATTGATGTGGTTGACTTGTTTTCCAGTGTTTATTAGATTGTGCTTTCCTGAGTGGACTAGTATGTGCTTTCCTGTGTGGACTCGGTTGTGCTATCTAGTGATGACTGGGTTGTGCTATCCTGTATGGAATGGGTTGTGCTAGTCTGTGTGGACTGGGTTGTGCTTTCCTATGTAGACTGGGTCGAGCTTTCCTATGTGGACTGGGTTGTACTTGGGCTCGAGAGTGGGAGCCATTTTGTAATTGTTGAATTACGTATATATATATGGGCATATACCTAAGTAGAGTTAGTTAACAGTTTATGTTTGTATTTTTCCTTTGTGGTTTATCCTTTTTGGATTCTGGGAGACCTTCGGGAGTCTCGGGGTCCCTACTGAGTATTGTATATTCACCCCTGCACGAGCTATGCCCACACTACATTGTGTTGGATGCATATGATGAAAAGAACTGATCGAGGTGGAGGCTTGTGGAGCTAGAAGGTACCCAGAGGTGGACCACTTGGCGGGATGTACATGGAGCAGACAGTCAGACCGAGGATCTGAGGAGACTATCTGTACCCACCCTTCAGGCGGGATTTCTGGAGGACGACTCTGTGTTGCTGTTTTACTTTCTGCTGTTGTACTTTCCTTTCAGTTGTACTGTACTTTCAGTTGGGTTTGTATACTGGCCCATTTTCTTTTAGCACTTACCTTGTTCCTAGTTTTACATAGTGTTTACTACACTTTCGTACTCTGTGGTGTTTTTTTACTCTTTAAAGGCAATCCCTTCCCATCTTTTTGGTTTTACACCTTTGGTGCTAGTAGCTAGCCCCTGTACTATGGAGGGAGGGCTTGGGGTAGTCACGACACGGGCCCCGAGGATGGGTTGTGACACTCTCCGCCGCCCCCGTCGTGCGGTCGGCCTCCCATTTCCATCTTACACATTGCAACGATTTCATAAAAACCACAAGGGATTGCGGAGAGGTCGTGCCATGTTCGTTTTGCCAACACCATCTGCGTTAGAGCGGTAGCAAGTAGTTCACAACCTTTGAGTCGCAAAGAAATCATGAACGAGAAAGAGAGGTATTTAAAAAACCAACCCTACCTCGAAGGTTCGTTGATGTGTCGCGAGATGAAAATAGCGAAGGCAAAGAGGGTGAAAATGATCGTCACCTCCGCAACACGCCTCCGATGTTTGGCTCGTACGTCGTTATCTTTCATGGCTCCGAAGAACATTATTTGATGGAGATGGCATTCTTCATTTGGAGGATAAGTTCTCCGTTGGAGATGAGTTTGTCCAAGCTCTCCCTTGCATCTCCCATTGCCAACAATTTCTAACCTAGAAAAAAATGAGAGGTTCCAACTTATTAAATTATGTCTATCAATTTAATTTATGTTGGCACAATTAATCATGGGCATAAATAATTGTACCATGTTAGCATAAAAAATTTGGAAGAAGTCCATGGGTTAAATCTTCATTAATGAGGGAGTTCAAGGGGATTCTCCTATTAAGAGGGTTCAGGTGGTCCCTACCTTTAGGAATTCCACATGGGGGTTTTAGTTCAGGTGTTCCCCACCTATTTAACATTCACATGGGAGGTTTCAACAAAAATAAAATCTAATTTTATCTAATTTTATTTTTTCTATTTCCATGAAAAATTGAGAAACTATATTTCACCCTCGACCCACTGCGGTCAAGGTAAGGGTCTCCTTATGTGAATATCGGCACTGTGAGTTCAACGATGTGCTCAGATTTCAATTTCGAGCACTAGTTTAAATGTTACAAAAACCCGTTCGCACATTTACTGAACGTACCCAAAAAATATCAAAAATTCATTCCAGGAACACCAGGCCTTGGAATCATGCATCGTTAATTTTAGCAGACTCATAAAATTCCCATATAATTAAAAAAAATTACATGCAATTTTCTGGTCTTTACATAAATCTTGAGCCATGAGAACATATCATAAGAAAAACAAATGTAAAAACTATGGTTTTATTAAATTATTCTTTTGAATATTTCAATTTACATATCTGGATTTATCATCCGAGATAGTGCATTGTTTGGATACCTCGGGATATTGAAAATTATATACTAAAAATACAAATATAATTTTTTTCAAATTCACATCATTTTTGTTTAAGTGGTTTTTCAATATGTTGTAATCATAGAGGGGAAATACTAGAACATGATTGAATGTAGAATGTGTTGTTTAACCTAGGGATGAGATAAGAGTAATCTACATTGGATGTTCCATGTGAGGAAACCATTGGGATGTTCATTTAATAAATTAAATAATTTATTTTAATAATTTTAATTAAATTACCCATTCTCTATTTAGTCTATAAATATATCAATATTATGTATATCTAGGGTAATCCAAAAAATCCATGGATGTTTTGTGAGGTGGAAGAGAGTTCTACATTCATGAATTAGGATCAAAGAGTTTCAATTATTGGATCAAGGTGGATCTATAGGCAGACATCAAATTCATAAGATCTTCTTCATCATTGGAGAACAAACACTTCAACAATGATCAATTCATAATTGGTGTATGGAATTTTGTTTGGGGATTTATGAATTTTTTTATAAATAAAAGATTATTTACCTGCTTGGATTTCTGTTGTTATTCATAATTTCATGAGATCAAAAATTTGAGAAATTGCTCTTTATTTTCTTATTTATTTATTATTTCTCCTCATTCAACCCATTGTTCCCATATCCTCATGGTTCTTGGCCCATATCAAATCATCAAATGAAAATTTTCAATTTGTTATTATGCATTTCACCATCCATTCTTTTAATTTTTTACTATTGTAACATGGGGTCACAATTCGATATTGTCAAAGAGGGATAAAGTTCAATCGAACAACGATATTCATGGTGGTTGTGTGAATGAAATATGAGATATTTATTTTTGGATAGATGGTGAAGGATTTAAGGTAATGTGAGATTCCACTATGTATTTGGGATCTAGTGTGGAGATGGGAGGCATGAAAACTCACAATCAAGTGAATATATTTTCAATATCCTCCTATTAAAGGATGTAGTTCGATAGTTAGAGATGACCACCTTCAATTTTATGTGGCCAAATGGTGGATTTTGTGATGATAATGGTAGATCCAGGATACATGTGAATAAATTATGTTTTCTAAGAGAAAAAATATGTATTTAATGTAATCTAGAAGAACTCCTACCATGTAGTCCCTTGGCTATGGTGGAAAGTGTTATAAACTACGAAATATATCACACGCGGTGTATGGAGTCTACTTGGTGTCTGGATTTTTGGTGGAGGATCAGTGTGTAAACTAGGCGTGACATAGGATAAGGCATGTCCATGAAGACTAGAATGTCTTGGAGTATGTGGGTACAACCTAATACTCAGACATGACCATAAAAACTGGACACAACCATGAACACATGCACGATCAGAAATACACATCTAGGAGCCAAAAGAGCACAATAATGGATTGGGTGGATAATAAATTAAAATTACCACCTCTACACACAATTTATTATGACATGGACTATGAATTCAATGACTATGAGAGAATTCATAGAAACTACGATGCCAGGTCACTTGATGTGTGACCCCGAGTACTTGCTTCTTAATTCATAGAGGGAATTTTAGCTTTAGTTTTTTTCCAGTCTATGATTTTGGATCAAGAGTATCCTAAATAGAGTAGTTTTACATGTAGAAAAGGATGATAACTTTGGTGTTGGATTTCATGATATGAAGTGTTGTGTTGTGATAGTTATGCTTATTCCAGAAATTCTTAAACGATAAAAATGATTGGGTGTGGTCATCAAAGAGATTCTAGAGCTGGAAACATCCCATGATACACTAGGGAACGAGTCATTTATCTACTATTTGGTACCCCCTCCCCTTCATACTAGGGTTACAGTCCTCTATTTACTATTATGTGAACCCTTATTTCACCAGGTAATGGGTCCTCTATGTACTAAGTGTCGCCCATATCACAGAACATATCAGGTATTTTATCTATTGAGTGAGACCCCTATAATACTAGGGAATATGTCATTAATTGGAGAATATTACCCCATGACTATGTAGACTAGTGGAGATGTTTATGTACACTACATGAAATCCTTGTATGGACATGTGAAATTATGGGCATCAGAGAAGAAACCTTATAGCTGTAAGAATATTCATCATTCATGGATGGGTTGTGGATATGGAGATCCAATTTGTCTCTAATATGGGAATCTTTATTAGTTATATATATTTATATATGTTTGGTTTCATTTCCATATTCATTTTGGTTCGGCTGAATTCTATTTTATCTATAGATTTTCCCTTTTTAGTTTTCATTGTGTATTACTGGGTACGTATATACTCACCATTGTATGGGGATTTCTCCCATGTGGTTTTTCCTATTAAGAATACCTACAGATGAAAAGGGACATCATTTTAAAATAGTGATATATAGATTAATTGACCACATTTAGTGGTTTGGATTTATTATATGGAGTCGGGAACTTTGTATAATTAAGTTTTATCCATTTTATTTGGTTGGGACCAAATTTATATTTGGATGTTTATTTTACCCCCTTTTATTCTCTGGATTTATATTTTCTTACAATGATGTATTCCTTAGAGTATAATGCATGCATATTTATACTCTTCATATTGTAGTGTTTATTTTATACCAATAATTTTTTTCATGGATTTAGATGTGTGTGGGAATTCCTGTACATAGGCTAAGGAATCCTATTTAATTTATTCCTTAACAGTGCTTGTCACCATCCCTAAGACTATTGGATGCATTCATGGGGTCATCAAAGCTGGATTTTTGTCTGTCGAGCGGATCTTAGTTGGTTATATAATGACTAAATTGTATCATAGGTTGTTTATCCTTAGGTCGGTGTTTAGATTTGGACCCCCGATGATGATTTGTATGGAGACATAAAAAAATTATTTCAGAGTGTCTCGAGTGTGGATTTCCATGTTTATAACCTATGTATGCCATGAAAATTGATGTATATAAACATGGAGACTCTGATTACTAAATAGATTCTCAAAATAAAGAGACATCATTTGTAGGGGAATTTGTTACATGCACCATATTTTTCTGACTACTTTGTTTGTAATAGCTCAGTCACCATTGGGTATAAATGATCATCTAACTATGGAATATCTTGATCACCTTCACGATGTATCCACAATAATAACTATCTAGGTTACTAATATAGAATCATGATGATGATACATTGAGTTATGAGGAATTATTTCATGGCCCATATCATGAGGTGTTTCATCTAGGTGCACATGATGTTGTGACCCACCAGTTATGAAAAACAACGTATTAGCAGTTTAGGCCGATTATGTATGCCAATTCAGTGTGATATGTGAGTTGAACTATAAGAGACTATGGAGGTATTTCTATGCATGAGATTAATAATAAGTAGAGTATTTTTAGGAATCACTAATCTGAGTTTTTAGTACTATTCCAACCCTGACCAATCTGATGGTTGCGTTGGAAGTGAGTCCTTTCATGGATGAGAAGTTTTATTGTGGAGTTAGATGAAACAATCCCATGATGAGATGATGATATCCTAGTTAGACATCTTCTAATCTGACTATAAGGATTAATATCCTTTATTCTTTTAGTTGATGGGGATTCAGGAGGACATCTAATTTATGTAGTTTGATATTATGGATTCTGAGTACTCCACCATGCTAATTGTATTCACATGTTAGTCCCTTAATATAGTGCACAATGATTTTCCGAGGTGTAGAAGTTAAATCATGGAAACCATAGAAGAAATCATTCCATCGCTCTCTCACTAAGCATTACTGCACCTGTTGAAGTGATAGAGTATGATCTAGTTATAGAGATATTCTTTGTAGAGGGAAACTAGGTGGGTGGATCTAGTGGAAGTCACCATATGGTTGAGTCATATGTAGTAGCTAGCATGTATCTATCATTATGGTCTCATTATAGGTTAACATACCTTGGAATGACACTTGTATGTGGAACTATAACAAATGGAATTCATAGAGGACCCAATAATCTAGGAGATATTTGGGGATATTCTTCTGAAAGAATAGGTTACATGAAATGTAATGTCCTAAACTGACATGTTAATGAAGGAAGACATGCAGTGGATGTACCCCCACAATAGAGGAAACATTATTATTAGGGATCTCTCAAGTGTGGCCAAGGTAGCACACATGAAAGAAGTATTATTATATGAGAAGTTGTAGATCTGGAGGGAGGAGATTATGATTGAGGATGGTTTTACGAGATACTTCAGTTACCAGCTCTGGGTGTCCCTTAGTAGAATAAGAGAGCTGGTATTCAAGGCTGAAAATAGTGGTAGGCTATGGAGGGTTATTACAAGGAAGCTCATGTGATGATCTGAGGTACAAGTTGTATCTTCTTTATTCTTCATACAGTACTTCTATACATAGAAAAAATTCATTTCTACACATCCATATCCCTCATTAGAGAAATATATCTTTCCATTAAGGTCTTATCTAAGCATATTTTTCTAGTGGTTTTGGTTGTGTGTGATTTTTTTATATTACATTTGTGACATCAGTATGAGATAATGTTTTGTTGAGAGTGTTTTTATGTCACCTCATAGAATTCATGAAGAATATTTATGATTTAAAAATGGGTTTGGATTGGTTTTCCATTGTATGTGCCCATATTTACTATTATCACAGATTATTTAGATGCATTCAGATAGGTGGGATGAGATTCTATTTTTTGAGAAAGGCTTATATCATGGATCATCATGTGGCTCTTATGAGATGGAGGCTTCAACCATTAACCCATAAGATAGAAAGTTTATAGTATTATAATGGGATCTTCAGACACCTAACTTCCATCAATGTTGTAGGTTTTTATGTATTTCTTAACTGAGGAAGTTTTGGGACTATCTCCTTGTCGTGGGATGGAGTTCAACATCAACCTACACCCAAGGACAACACAGATATCATTTATGGAATATCATATGGCCTCAAAAGAGCTCTGAGATCTGATGGAGTAGGTGAAGTACATTTGAGAGATGTTTCTTTATCTTTCCCAGTGTATCCCCAAGGCATCTATAGTTTTTTTAAGATGGTGGATGGGATCCTGAGTGTTTTTAATATTTTTCATCACTTTAACTAACTAACACTAAAGAACAATTAATGATTTATAAGGAATAATGACCAATTAAACTAGTTTAGATTTGTGATTTTGTTCTTGATGATTTATGTCTTGTTTGGCTACCACTAGTTTATTGTTTTTGAGGAAGAACTTTGGGAAAAATTTGATGTCTTTATGGACATTATGTGTTACCAATGATTCGTTTTTTTATGATTAATACCCAAAACGTGTTTATATATATTATGAAATATATGTATTATTTATATTTGAACCAATTTTTGGTTTTCCTCATTCGTGACATACTCCTTTACTATATGTTAGAGGATGAGCATTCAATGAATTTGAGGACGGTCCTTGACTTACTCGAGGAGAACCAGATTTATTGTAAGCTCCCAAAGCACCAATTTTTGATATGTGAGGTACAATTTTTGGGGAATTTAATTTGTGAAGAAATTTTAGATGAGGAATATTGTGATATTTCGAAGATACTTTCTAGGGATACACCCAAAAAAATCATAGCAGAATATTTTTCTTGTCTTTTTGGGGTTCTACATGAGTTTTGTGCTTGACTTATCTCTTATTGAAGCCCCTTTGACGACCATGACATAGAAAAGGAAGATGTTTTCTCAGACATAGTGATTTTTGGGAGACTCTAAAGAGATGAGGATGAGGATGACTAGGGATCCTTTATTAGGAATATTTGATGAAGGTATAGAGTATGTAGTGTGTTACGGTTCCACTAGAGTTAGGTTGGATTTTGTGTTGGTGAATTGACTGGTATTGATTGTATTTAGGTGTATGTAGATGAGACACCAAAAAAATAACTACATAACCCATGAACTGGATTTGGTCACTATAGTCTTCACTATGATGGATTTGACAAAAAATATTATAGGAAATCATTTTTATATACTTATATCACCTTAGTCTTAGGTATATCATTACTCAGAGAGATATAAACCTGATACAAATATGATTGTTGGTGTTAAATCAAGACTATGTATTTGAGATGGTCTATACTCTTGAGAGTGGAAATATGGTGGCATATTACATTATAAAAATCTATTATTTTCTCTTTATCGAAGAGGCATCTAAGGAGTTGTCTTTTTTGTATGTGGACCTGGTAATGGAGAGGGGTGAAAATTTTGTTGAGTCAATGTAAGTGACTCCTCATTTTCATCAACATGTGGCGGATTTTTAGTTTTGAGGCATATACTATGTTGTTCTACTTGACCGAATATCCTTAAGTGATGCACCAAAAGGATTTTTTGACGGAGGGGAGCATGCCATACTTTTCTAGGGTCATAAGGATATTCTATTCATGTTTCATGATGAGGTGATGAGGGAGTTTTGCACATACCCATTGGACGTGAATTCCAGTGTGGTGATCATGTACAAGGAACTTATACAAGATTTTTAGTGGGTTTTCATGAGGTGGATCGTTGCTAAGTTTGTCTCTCGGTGTGTCACATGTCACCATGTGGAGGCTGAGAATAGATTTTTTTGAAATACAGACACAACCTATTGGGTTCCCATAGTTGAAATGGATTTGAAAGTACATAGACATTATGATAGAAATTCTACAAACAGAGAGTGGACATGATGCTATCTGTGTGATTTTTAATCAATAGAAAATGTTGACACACTTTCTTTCTATCTTAGTGGAATGTAAAGTTATGTTTTTCGAGTGGATGGACAAGAGGGAGAGTTTACTTATTCATTTTTACCCTTGAATATTATCCCCGAACATGATTTTTGGTTCACATCATAGTTATAGATAAGATTATATGATTCCATCATGACCAAGTTTCATATGAGCATAGAGTTTAACCCCAGATAAATGGATATGCTAAGAATACATTCCATGTATTAGAAGATATATTGAGATCCTATATGTTAGACATTTTCCAGAGTTGGGAGCATCACTTTACCCTGGTAGTGTTTTATTATAATAACTGTTATCACTCTATTATTTGTTTACACCATTTGAGGCTCTTTATGGGAGGCCATCTAGACCCTACTTTTACTAGACTGAGGTTGGTGATACCACTCTTATTATGCCAAAGATGGGGCATGCTATGATGTCTAAAGTACACTTGATCTGTGAGCATTAGAGGTTAGCCAGAATAGACATAAATCTTATCATATTGGCATCTTAGTTATTTAGAGTTCGAGTAGGGTGACCGTGTTTTAATTAGATTTTACCCATGATGAGGGTAGTAATGATTTAGACAGGAGGTTTAGTGAGGTTTCTCCCCCATTAGCATTTCCCCCACAATTTGATCAAGTGCATGAAATATTATATATGTCGTAGTTGAGGAGATATGTGCATGCTCCTATCCAAATGATTGTCTATGGTTAAAATAACATTGAGTATGGATCGAACTTCATGGAGTGCTCATTGGAGATCTAGGATCAACAAGAGAGGATCCTACACAGACAGACCATTCCCTTATATTATTTAAATTGGAAACACAAGAACACACATGGATGATCTTGGGAGTGTGTGGTCCATATGTGCGTTCATTACCTCAAACATTTATTTCATATTTTGAATCTTAGTGAAAAAAGGAATAAAGAAGGGGAGAGTTTAATGACTATAGTTTTATAGGATTAGGTCTTTGAATGTTTACATATATACCTTTATTTATCTTTGTAGTTGGCATAGTGTTTGGGTGACTAAAGAAAAACGAATTAATATATTAAAAATATTAATAAATATTATTATATGTACATACACCATTTATATATAAATGATTTTATCATTGTTTAAGAACTCAAACGGTTAATATAAGACCAGGGATGAATCCCAAATGAGGGGTCATCCATAGGTGTGACAAATGGTTGGTCAGCTTCATATGTTCTATGGGATACAACTATTAGAATTTGTGTTTAATAACCTAAAATTTTTAATTTATTTATTTAAATTAAATTACAAAACTTAGACATGATATATAAATTTATTATTACTATGTTTCACAAGGGTTTTCCAGACAACCCTTAAAGGGGTTGAGTGGAGGAGGATAGTTCTTCATTGGTGGATCTGAATCAGAGAACATCAATTATTGGATCAAGATGGATTGATACACAGGAAACAAATATAGCATATCTTATTCAGCATTGGAAAATGATCTCTTCACCAATGATTGATCCTTAATAGATGTATGGTATGTTATTGACTGATTTCCACCTCCTTTTAGTTAATCATTATGGATTATTTATTTTCATGGATTTATGGTATTTTTTGTTCCGTCATGAGACCCATAATTTGACAAATAATTATTGATCTAGTTAATTTTAATTTCTGTTTCTGATTCCACACCTTGATAGTGCATAGTCACAATATTTTTTTAGATAACATTTTCCAATGAAAATTGAAAATTCATTTTTATGCATTTATATCTATCATTTTTCATGTTTTTGACCGTTGGCCCACAGGGTTGCAAATTGATGTTTTTTAGGGTGGGTTTGAGTATGATCATACACTAACATAATGGTACCCCAATACTGAAAACAGTTTATGGATATGACCACCGATTATTTTGGGTGGTAAATGGCATATTTTCAAGTGGAAAAGGATGATGATGTATCTATTTAGAGAAATTGAGTTTTATAAAAAATAAATTAGAAAACATGTAGTCCCAAATAACACACACAATATAGTCCTTAGGCTCTAGCAGATTGGGTTCCTGGTTGAGAAAGATTTCACATGTTGTGTACAGACTCCACAGACCATGTAGTCGTATATTTATTGCTCGGAATGTAATTTGATTGTACATTATAATGAAATAAGGTAAAAAAATATCCACTATCGGGAGTACACATTCATGAAATGATATTCAAATTCAACTACAATACTCGCACATGACCATGTATGTGGGGATGGGATGATGTTTACAGGCTAGATATGGATAAGATTGTGTAGGGATCAGGTGTCAAAGACACTTTATCTACCACATATACAATCAATTTAGTATGGAATGTATTTTAAAAGTCATGTTTAAGGGAAAACACACCTAGAATACATGGGGAAATAACATATTGTGTAACCACATGTGCAAGTCAGGTTCCACTCCCTATGACATCTACCTTTCATGTATCTTTCTTCAGGACTCTAATTATGGCCTGCATGTAGCCTATCTATAGTGGTCTTCTATATAGAATATGATGGTATACATTGTAGTGGGTTTCAAAAAATGGTGTGAGGTGTTACAAGTGTGATTCTGTTTTAGCAAATGCTTGACTAATAATAGTTATCAATTAGGATCATCCGAGATATTTAGGGGTTTGGAACCCCCGGTCTCCCCAGGGTGAAGGTCTTCTATTTTATATGTGGTACCACCTATCTCACTAGGGAGAAATATCTCTATATATTGATTAGTATCACCATGTCATACTTGTTTGTGGGTACTATATATAATGAGTGGTTCAAAATGTCTAATTTGGGTGTGATTTCCCTTTCTTCAGAGTGAAAACCACTATCTTACCATGGTGCTGCTCTTTTGTTGAATATTATTCCCATTCAAATGTGTACTATAGTGGAAAGATGTCAGTCCTCTACATAACTTACATGTGTAGAATAATTATATTTTTGGAATCATATATTAGCATTTATAGCTTTTGAAAGAATCATTTTCCTTGGATGCAATGTGAAGATGTAGATCCCCTTTATCTCTAATCTAGGATTCATTATGAGAATACATATATGTTGGGTACTGTTTCCTTATTCATTGGGTCAATATATATTCCATTATATAGGTTTGTTTCTCCATTTGTAATTTTTAGGGAATCTTACTAGGTATATATATACTCACCCATACATGGGAATTGTCCACATGATTCTTATGTTATGCAGATAATTGGTAGATCTGCGGTGACATCAGTAGAGCATATTGATACTTGGGTGCATTGGATGAATTCAATTGTCAGACCTAATAATAAATATTGTAAATATATTTATATTTAATTATTATCTATTTTTGTCAGCTTGGAAATAGATCTTTATTTTGGTTTCTATTTTTTCATTTTTTTATTTAGATTTATATTTTTGTACTGAGATGTATTCCCTATAGTTTATTACATGCATGGTTGTACTATAGATGTTGCCATATATATTTGAAATTATAACATGGGAGTGTGGGTATCACATACAGTTGAGAATTATAACCAACATTGTCTAGCCAACTCACATCACTTAAACATTATTTTCGTGATATCATTATTTTCCACACAGAAAACATTTACTGATTCCATAATGAAATTTCATCCATACATTCTTCAACAATTCTCACATTAATGAAAATTTATTTATTTTTATCTATTGTTTTTATTATTATAATTTATTCTAAATTCCATCTTTCTATTTTTGGAATGAATTCAATGAGAAAAAAGCATCTACAATCTCTATTTCAATCATCAACGAACATTGAATTATTTCATCAAAGATATAAAAAACACAAGGATAATTCATTTTGGACACATGGTATCAAGACTGTATATAACCATTCAAATTTTAGGTTTCCAAATGAATGAAAAGACTATAAGTGTACCTCGAATGTCTGGTGACTGATTACTTATAGCTACCAATGTATTAATCATCCTTATAATTTAGTTCAAAAAAATTATTTTCCATTTTTTTGGGATTTATGAATAAATGTTTTTTGAAAAATACTTTACTAAACTCTTCCCAAGTCAATAATTAAATTTAATTCTATTACATAACAATTTTAATAAGAGACAACCATTTATCAACTTCACCTTCCAAACACTAAGACAATCTTTACCAACCACCATGGTTCAAAACTATTGTCATAACCCAAAAAATGGGAATATTATATAACAATGGTTCAATGAACCATGGGTGACTATGCTGTTAGGATAGGCCTACACCCACAGATTGAAAAAATCGTTGGTATAGACAACCTATAACCATAGTTCCAAAACCATTAGTGTGGACAATTCAACTAGAGATACCTATACACATTGTTGGTTCATATTAGGGGTATAGAAATATTCCCACTGTTTGGTCGAAAAAAATTATAAGTCCTTCATTATAAAAGATCCACCACCAGAAATTGATCCCGACACCTTACTCTTATACTCCAACAAAATTAGCCCCACCCAAAAACGCAAATTTTTTTTCTTATATTAAAATATATATATTTATGTATATATATAATTACTTATTTATATTAATTATTATTACTTTTATTAAGAAATAATGGGGCATATTATATCAATGGTTTGGCCAACCCATATGTATATGATCTTTATTAAAAAAAATCCACCATTGTGAATTGATCCCCGTAGCATCTAATTATAATCCAATAACATTATATCTATCTTATATAAATTTTTTTTTTCTTATAGTCAAATCTATATATGTTTATAATTTTTTTAAATTAAAATAATTTTTATTACAGTTTTTATTATGGAAAAGTTATGGGCTAACCTATATCGACGGTTCACCCAAACTGTTGTTGTAGTTTCCAAAAAACATTACATGTACCCATGGTATGGTCAAACTATGGGTATAAGTTTTCCCACTACCTTCCAATTAAATATTTTACCCTTAGAAACATATTACTATGGTATAAAAAAATAATGGGTCGAGGGTTGACATATACCCATGTTTTATGGAGAACTGTGGGTATATGTCCTCCTAGTGAATTTTTTTCCCTCTGGATATAAGGGTGACCTATAGCCGAGGTTTTTGAAAACAGAGTGAGAATATCCTTGTTTTTCGATAGTGAATTGCAACATAAACTAAATAATCCTCTCATAGTCTGAGAATTGTATCACAAAGAATATAATTATTATACAATTGATCAATTTTCAAAAAATAGATTAGGGGAACCACTGAAGGATGTTTTATGTTTCATAAAAAATGATAAATACTGGTTTATTCCTTCATTTTCACAAATGGAGGTTTAACATGATTCATGTTATCATTTATAAAATGGGAGTCCTGGTGAGAATATCCAAAATATTTCAAATCTTATGTCCTATTACATTTGTATTCAAATGAGGAATATCAATGTACTGGTTTCAATGTTCAGTATTAACATGATTCCTCCTGTTTCTAGTCATTCATTAAAATAAAAAAACATATTTTGAATATGAAACATAAATAACTACAGCAAATAAAATTGTTATTTTGAAAATAATTCTAATATTTTCAAAAAAAACATGACATATTCTTTTAATAATGAAAATTTAAGCTATCCTCATATCCCTGTCTTATCATTTATTTAAATAGGTTCTTTCCTCCTAGTAATTATAATATTATAAAAAGATAATAAAAATTAATCAAATCAAATCCCCCAAGTGTTTTTAGATAGAATTTTAATTTTAAGCCACTCATCATGCAAAGAATGATGATTGAGTTGATTCTCAACTAGAATTTTCAATTTGTTTTTCTAATATCTCAGAACCTATACTCCTTGATCCTATATTGAAATCAATATCATGAAATTTCATCTATGATTCTCATAATTGTGACCCATGTTTTTCCAACAATAACATACCACACTAAATGTAAAATATGGATCAACAACAACCTCAAGGACATTTTAGGTTAAGAGTTTTAGATAATTTAGACAAACTCATATCAACTAGGACTCATAAACAACAATCTCATAAATTTTAACATAATATCCCATTTAACATAGATTTTTTTACATTTGATCACCAACATCATCCTTGTGAAATCCTATATCAACATTAATAGTTTTATCTAGTTGTTTATAACGTTGGGAAGACAAAAATTAAGAATATGGAGCTTAAAATATTAGTAAAGGTATGCATAAGCATTGAATCCCAAATTTCATAAATGTAAATAATAATAATAAAAGTGATTGACCAAAAAATCACTTTGAAGGAGAAAATAATTAATGTTTCGTTACCCATCATGGCACAGATTATCAAATTTAAAAAAGTGAAAAATGAAAAATCTATCTGAATCAATAATCATGAGACAAATTATATTAATATTTATCATAAGAAACATTAAATACCCATAGAAATCAATTCAAACAATTTTGAGAAACATGGATCAATAATTTCGTAACTCATTTTGAACCACTGTCCAAAGAAATTGGACCAAAGTTAAAACTTTAAGAGAAATTCATATTTAACTGCCTTATTATTTTATTTCAAGAAAAGCTAAATTTTCAAATGCATTCAAGAAATATCTAGGATTACCCATTGTATAAACTATAACAGTATCATCTAGCACTATCTAGGATACCCCATCATATAATCTAAAATGGGATCTCCTGATTCAATTTAGTAATCCCCAATGTCTTTGATATAATGGGCTCACCTGATGCAATCTGGTCCATCCCATCGTATCATATGCCGAAGATACACTACGTGGACAAAAATCATATAAATAATCATTATTCATTTTATAAAATATTTAAAACATTTAAAGGAAATGGTTTTCATTTTAATCTATCTGAATCATATTTAACATTAGGAAAGTAAATGGCTTCCATAAAAATATCATTAAAACATAATTAACAGTTTAATAGAAATGTGTTCCATAAAAATCTCTTTAATTTTATCATAATAAATCCATATAAATAAGAAGTATGGAAAAAATAAAACATATAACCACTGTAGTAATAATGATGGGTTTTTTAACGATGAATATAAATACCATAAAATTAATATTCAAATCAATCTTGAGGAAAATATTATTTTAAATTTGAGAATTACATTTGAAAACATAAAAAAAAGTAAATAATTTTTTGAAGATAATATTTTAAAAAAACAATGTATATTTTATAATTTATTTAATTAATTTACTAATTAAAATTTCCAATTTTATTTGAAAAAAATTAATACATTTTGTTAAAGATTTTTAAAAAACTTGATTTATCAAGAATATAGGTTCCCGATGGAATAGTTAAATGAAGTCAAATTTTCATAAAAACTATGTCCTAGTTATTTTAAGTCTCCAAGTGTATAAAAATAATAAAAATAATCTTAAATATAAATAATAACTTTTTAAGAAGATAAATAATTATAATTCTAATATTTCAACATCAGAGACTTAATCATACAAAACCTCAACAAAGCATTACATTATAACAAAAGTAATCTTACCACATTGATAAAGTTGAATTATAATACACATGAAATAATAACATTGAGTGAAATGAATAATATAAATAAAATAAAAATATCCGTGATATAACATGTCAAACTATAAATATAAACGCATTATAAAATAATATAGCTGAATAACAAGATATAAGTATCAATGAAGGGAAATTGTGACTAAAATCCATTTCCGTTTTGGTAACATTGAAACCCTAAACCCCTTGAAAGAAAGATATTAAAATGGATAATCAAATCCTTATAAGTTTGAGGATAATAATCATAAAATTAATTCAATGGAATCATATACACTATAATAAATAATAGAATTAATGAATATGACATATATATCACAAAAAGTAAAAGTGTGATGAGAAAAAAAATACTTACCTTGAGCCTGATTCATCATGATTGTTCTTTATCAACCTAAATAATTAACATATGTTAATTTTATTGACATTATTTTGATCCATTATTATGTTTATTATCACTTATATTTAACATATAAAATATTTAAATATAATTAATTAATCAATTATATTTTAGTCCAGTGTTTTGAACATAATCAACCTATGTGTCAAAACAGACTTTCATTGGTTGACGAAGGTCACTAACATCATTATTTAAACATATAAAAAATAATAAATATTAAATAATATTCACATTTATGGAACAATTATTTTTTAGAACCCACCACAAAATATGGTTATGAAAAGTGATCAAACATTACTATCTTGGAAATGGTGAGTAGTACGTACACATATATAATTTTCCCATTTTTCAATAGTCGTTATAGAAAGAATGTAAGTTAAACTTATCTTTACATAATTATAGTTATATCATAAATATAATATTTTTTTAGTTATATTTACCTATATATATATATCGTTCATAGGATGCGTGGATGAAAAAAATAAGAATCACATCGCTTCGAGGAGGTGATAGTCCACTTGTCTATGAAGGACATCATAATTTTTTCAATGTGTAAAAGGTTGATAAGAAAATAATATATTATATGTAAATAAATATAAATATTCCATTAAAATAAAAATTATTTAATTTATATCATATATATCAATTATATTCACCCTTATTACCTTCAATGTAACACGTTACTGAAAAATGAATCACATCACTTCGCGAGACCGTAGTCCACCATACACATGAGTGATGTTATCAGATCCCTTATGGTAGGAATTGTTAAAAGGATGTATATAATATAAGGAATATAGTTGTATAGTTATTTTAAAAATATTAAAAATATAAAATAAAAATAGTATTTCCATCATTATTTATGGCCAAGAGAGGTGTTAAAGAAATCATGAAAGACATCATTTCATGATACGGTAGTCCACCGTACACACGAATGAGAATTTTGTAACCCATTTTATTGAAGTGTGTCTAGATTTAGGTATTAAAATTTCCATAGAAGCATATAATTATTTTTACTATATTTAGATTAATATATAATAATGGTATAATAATAATTTAAGTTGGTGGATAACGAAATAAAACAAAAAACTATTAATGATGAACATTTCCAATCTTCAGTTATCTTTTTTTGGTTCACACGAAAAGAGTTCATTGACTGTATTTATTCTCAAACAAAGTAATCTATGATGAGGGGATCAAATTCGGGAAGTTATTTTTTATAAATTTGGTTGAGAAAAATTGATTGAGAGGTGTGAATAAGCAGGGATAGTGAGTGCCCTTTTATAGTGATGGAGGAGTTTCATTATTTTGAATACCAAAAGGGTAAACACTATTGGGAGGTCTCCCATACGAAATGTGCATCAAAAATTGAAAAATAATATATTTTTGGGATGAATTGGTCAATAAATACCTCCACCAAAAAAATACATATATTTATCAGTTCCTTATTTTTTATCTTAACATAATTTTATCTTTAGAGTTTTTACTAAGGTAACATGTATCTTTTTATTTACCTAAGTAACTTATATTTGAAGAATAAGAATATAATATTATTTATTATATAACATACACAAACATATTAAACATATAAATTCCAATTCAATAATTATAATTCTTATATGCGGGTAAATTAAAATTTAATACCAAACAATTTAATGCACAAAACCCTATTTGAACCTTAATTGCATTAAATAATTTTCACTATTTTCACTTATAATAATATAAAAATGTTATGTTGTAATTATTAAAAATTAAAATTTATTATTATTAAAAATATTAAGTACATTTTTAAAATTAAATCCACAAAATGGTTGAATTTAATTTTATATTAATCCTATAAATGAGACAAGAAATGCGAGTTTTAAAGTGAAAATATTAAAAAGATTATAGTGTCTTTATATCAAATTTTAATTTGAAATTTAATAAAACAACCCAAATTGGATTAATATATTTACCATTGATCTAAATAATCTTTGAACCCAGCTGAAAATATAATTTAACAATATAAGTGATAAAAAATGCAGATTTCAATTTAAATTTTTTAATATTCACTATTCGTCAAAAAATAAAACTTCTCAAAAAAGATCACACAAGGATAATTTTGAAATTAATATTTCAAAAATAATTTTAATTTTTAAAATATAATTTATTAATGTTTCATGATTCAGTTTCAAAATAATTATGCCATTTAAATGTGGTAAAACCATGTTTTAGAAAAATACAACTTTTTCTGCATAAAATTAGATTCATCCTTATAATTTGGGTATAAAATACATAAGATGATTGTTAAATATTTTATTGAATATATGAAATATAAATTTCAATAATATAATCCAATAATAGTGATTTTTTTAATTTATTGGTATAAAACCTAGTTCAACACATTTAAATATTTTTTCAGAAAAACAATTTCATTTTTTGTTAAAAGGGTTTATTTTAACATAAAAATAATTTTATACCATATAATTAAATATATATACATATATATATGTGTGTGTAAACCATATTTTAATAATATAAATAATATTATTCATTCCCTCCATTACAACAATTAGTTGATTACAATCATGATAAAAAATAAGGTTAACAATATATTATTGTCTAATAAGACTTGGAATTACATGTAACACAAGTTATAGAAGAATGTTTATATTGCATGAAATTCAAGACAAATATGGTGTTTCATATAAATCAAGATAAAATATTCATTATATGTAACTCTATTTTGAAAATATTTTAAACTAATTTAGAAGTATTTATTAATTAAATCACTAGATGTTACATCATACCCCCTTAAATTTAATTGCACACTCTAAATTAATCTTTGTTATAAAAGAATTATTTTTATCAAATTAATTTATTGAAACCGAAAACATAATATTAATATAAATAAAAACCCTTAAAAATAGAATATGGGAAACAAAAATGCCACACATAGTTAAATTTAACTATGATTCCATATAGGGTGGAAATTTTTGGGAAATTAAAGGATTGATTTTGAAGGGAATGATATTTACCTTTTACTAATATATAGTGATAGAAAGCGCGGTCAAGATGAATTCATTGAAAACCAAACATCAAGCCATATTTGGGTGGAAAACAACATTAATATCATCATAAAAATAAGTTAATATAATAAAATTTAATTTCAATATCTGTTTCCTAAATTTTTTGGATTCTTTCACCATATAGACTAAAAACATAAATAAAATACTTAATTTAAACGTAACATTTCTTCCTTTAAATGATTATCCCCACAATCACATCTTTTTCTCTGTAATATTATTATTCAAGATGTTTTATTCATTCTTGAAGCACTAAAATCAATATTTAATGACCTCATAAACATAAAAGGAATAAAAATCTATTCCATATATCATTACAAATTAACAAAAACAAAAATATTTGGATCATGGTAAGATAATTCTCAAAAATAATCAACCATTCTATGATATAATAAGATATAAAAATCAAATTTCATTCCATATGTTGTAACTAAATTATTCCATAAATTACAATGCTTAATATTATTCTAATATATCATAACATATTTCCGAAACCATTGATTAGAAAGTTTTGATCATATATTCATCCATGATAAATAACCCATTAATCCTCAAATTAAATACCATGATTTTCTAAAATTAAAAAATTTCTTACATGTAAAAATGACATGCTAAAGAGGACATAATGTTGAATAATGGTAGGTTCAAGACCCTAATCATCCTTAAACCATGGTTTTATTCCCCACAACCTTCTCAGATATGATTTATTTTCACCCATAATAAAATATTTTCATTTTTTAAGTATGAAAAATAATTCCTCCAAAAAACCAATTACATTGATCCTGGGGATTAAAAATACCCCCACCCAAAAAATATCCCAAAATGTAATTATTCAATTTAGGATCTCACCACCCAAAAACTCAATGTGGTGTTTAAGACATTGAACATATGATCAACCTTAATATTATAGGCATATCATGTCCAAAATAACTATTCAGATATCCTCAATTGAAAACATAAATAACTCAAAAGCAATCTAATTGACCTTTTATACGAACAATATTATCATAGGGCCCTAATATCCCTGATCTAGTACTGAAAACATGAACTTCAATTTTTTTCTATTATGATGATACTTGTGACCAAAATTTTACCAAGGAAACCATACAATATCGAAAGGAAAACGCAGATCACTTATGACATCAAGGAAAATTTTGGTTTTGAGTTTTTGACACAAACCATCATTTATAGCATGGTAGCCCGATAACTGAGCTGACATTAACATAGCCTAAAGGGATTTCTAGTTCACCATAGGTCATATACTAGCACCTAACATCATACAATATTTGAGTGTGAATTGTTTTACCCAAACACTGATTAAATAAAGGAGACAAGTCAGTAATGTATAAAAAAGAAAATCAATTGGGAGAACAATACCATATGTCAGAAATGAATAAAAACATAAAACATTTCAAGAAATAGTTCGAAATACAAAGAAAAAATCTGACACCCAAAGGATTCAACTCACTAAGTCCACAGATCAATAGCTATAACGACCAAAAAATGGTGATTTACCCATTCATGGAACCCAGAGGAGGTACTCTATAAATTCCTAAAGGCATAAGTAGAGTGTGAGATAAATCCTAATAGGATGTCACCCAATTATTTCATGAAAATATTCCAATATTAAATTTACCAAATAAATTGATTTCAATTTAAAATAAAAGTTAGGAATTTCAAAGAGGATAAATGAAAAAATTAATTCTTTACCATTATAAAAATTGAAATTCTTTAGTAAGACATAATTCGCATTTAAAATTTATGTAAATAATTTTAAAAAAATATTTACATTTGAATTTATGGAATATATCAATAATAATTGAACATTTCAAAAATGTGTTAAACAAACACAATTATATAAAATAGTTTTTATAAATCGAAAGTAATGTAATATTTTTTACAACAATGGAATATATTATTTTGAAATAAATACAATTGAGAAACATGGTCATATGCCAAATAAGATATAATAGTTCCATGCTATAGGTACATGACAATGTGAAATGACAAATATGTACATATGAACCTTTGGGACTAAGGATAAAGAGGAAACATTACCACTAGATAACAGATGTGTGGGATAAAATGATTTTATTGGATATTTTATTTTGTAATATGTTGTCCAAATAAATCACTAAATACCAACATATTTCATGATCCATAGTACAAAAATATGATGGAAATTTTATTTTAAGGCAGATGAAAATACAATTAAATCCAATTATCCATTTCAAATATGATAATTTTATTTTTAAAAACCATAACAAGTTTTTTAAATAAAACTCACCTTTTCAATAACATAAAAAAATATGGAATCTATCAAAACAATTTGAAGTCATTTTCACAAAGAGGGGTTTGAAATCAATTAACAATATAATTTCTCAAATCAAATCTACTAATTAAATTAAAAAATTTAATTTTGAAGAAAATTCCATCAATTTCACAACAATCTCAAAATTCAATGGAATTTGACCTTTTCAAAATTATCTATCAAACCCATTTCCCCAATAAAATTCTATAATTTAATTTTAAAATATCCCATAAACTCATGCAAATTCAATGTAATTTGTGGTTTTCCATTTTGATGCCAAAATCCCATTTTCCCTAAAACCCCAATTTAATGGAATTGACTTTTCCCATCAAAAAAATTGAAATACATCTAATACAAACCAAGAAATTTCATTTATTTAAAATAATCGAAATTAAACAATGAAATTTGGGTTTTATATAAATTTTTCATCGTAATGGAATCACCTACATTGGGGTCACGAGATCTCAAATCACGACACCGAAAATGAAAAAAAACACCAACGGTGAACGATGAAAACAAATATATATGAATATAACCTGGTATTATATCCATAATTATAGAAATTATATCCAAAATTCAATACATGGATCCATAAAACCCTATAGAGAATAAGAGATACAACGAGGGATTTGGAACACGAGGACGAAACATACTGTGAGAATATCAAAGTGCATTAATCTAGATTCAAATTATTTATAGGAGATATTTGAGGAGACAAAAAACTATTATTGAGAGATCCAAATAAAAGGAAAACCAATTTGGGTATAAAGAGGTCCATTAGGGACATAAATTGGGGGTGAATTAATTTTTAATCAAAAATGGGATTAAATTAAAAGAAGTCTGCAAGGTTTCTTTGGAAGATGTGTACAATTTAGAGAAACTATGTGAAATAAATGATCCTATGTTAAATGGGATTTATAGTTTTTATAGAGGGGGTGAATTTTTTGGTAAACTGTGGGAATTTTGTGTGGAGAGCACTTTAAGATTTCCACAATATGTCTTGAGAGGGTGCACAATTTTTCTAATACTGCATCAACCGTCAACTAGACCATGATTTTACAAGAACATAAAAATTTGAGCTTGAGAAACCCCAAATGAATTCAAAACAATGAAATATAAAAATTAGGGTTTTAGGAATACATTAAAATATAATGAATCTGTTATAACCTCCCCACAATAGAATCTTTTTGTCCTTAAAAATCCTACGATGAAGATTCCATGTTAAAAAGTGATGATGCCACTGCTATCTCATCAGTTCCTTAGTATCCCACATATCATGAGTGTTAGAACCATACTTCCAAAACACATAATGAAAAGGTATCATCCTACCACAATGTAACTAGGTTTTCGAATCAATTATCCTTACTTTTTGTTCATTCATGGATCAATAAGGTTCAACTTCCAGATCACTCCAGCTCAGTACACGAGCAGGATCAGATAGGTACTTTCTCACATTCAATACATGGAACATATTATTTATTTATGTAATCTTCGATGGATGTGATAAATGATAATAAAATTTCCCAACCTACTCAAAAACATCAAAATGTACAACAAAACATGGAGAAACCTTACCTTGCCTCACAAGCCATCTATGACCCAACCGAGATGAAACATCCAAGAACAATGGTCACATAATAATAATTCAATGGGTTTATGATGAATATTAGGATAATATTTATATCATCAATGTTCCATCACCATACTAAGATGAATCAACTAATTATTGTTGTTATATCTTAGACCAAGCATGGTCCAACCTAGGAAAATTAACCAATCTCTTACCAACACAATTGAGATATACAAAGCTAGCCATACAAGTCCACAAAATGAGTCATTCAAATCATGGAATGTTTACAATTATTATAATAAAACTCAACCATCCCTAAGTGGTCATACCAAGAACCAATAGTGTTTAGAATCAAAGTGTGGATCATTTCCTCAATAATATGTATTTCTCTTTCTGTATGGCCATCAGAATGTGGATGGTATGGAAAACTCAAATGGACATGAGCTCTTGGTGACTCCTGAAGAACTCTAAAAAATTGATAGGTGAACTAATGATCCATAGTAGAATGTATAATAGAAGAAACTCCATGTAAATGAACGATCACATTCATATAGATATTTCTTAACTCCTCAACTTTTTTTTGTATCATGAATGTGTATAAAGTTTTCTTACATAGTTTTCTAATAGATTAAAAACCATGTTTTTTTCTTATGTATTTGGGTTTGTGGAAACCCAACCACAGATCCCATTGAGATATCATCCCACATACATGTTGGTATTGGAAGAGGCTAATAAAAACCTGAAGGTTTATCATTCTAAAACTTGATCTATTTGAATGCATTATAATAAGAAAGAAACTCAACAAATCCCCATCTCATACCTAGCCACCAGAACTTCCACTAAATATAAAAGTAAAAATTCATGGTTCCTAAGTGAACTAAACTCTAGGAACTATGGTAGTCCCCCATTACAACATTCCAAACAAAATATAGTACCAAAAATGATTCTGAAATAATATAATTCCATCTTTAGAGAACAAACAATCAAGCACGGTATCCGCACATCTAATAGAATCTTCATTGCTACAAAAATCATCATCATCCTGCTATTCCTGAAGAATGAATTTGAGAAGAGTCAATGTTAACTGAACAATACCACATGAATCCTTGACCCCTAACTCTTATAATCTGATATGAAATTTTGTGAAGAGATCCATTATGTTTCCCTACTCTGATGATTCTTTCACTTCCTAGGTTTGAAGTTTCCATCTCACGGAATCTGCAGTGATATTCCCTTTCCCCATTGTATCCGTGATGTTGCAATTGAAATAGTGTAGGTATTCCACCAAATTCCACTGACATAGATTCAAATATTTTGGATTAAATATGTTACTCATCATCGTCATGTGAATTTTTATTCAATGTAAATATAATATAGAAGGTAGCTATGGACATAACAATCAGGAAAAAGAAATGAAGAAGACGCAACTCAAGATCTTATCATCAAAATAAATTATAAATCATTCTTCGTAAAGAAAATATCTCCAAATCCTAAGTATGAGCATCATGTTTTCCAGCTTAAGGACACGAGTTGGTTATTTCTTATCTTGTGTCCTGACGTGATGAGAGATATAAATTAAAATATGATTACCCTAGATAATGACACATCCCAAACATGAACATAATGCTTCAAAAAATACCACATAGCCAAGCCCGTCCTTGGGATGTTTCAATACTAACGCATTATTTAGAACACATTTCATCTAAATGAAATAATTATAACCTTTTTCATCCTATGAAAAATCTCCTCCCATCTGAGTTTATTCATTTATAGGAGAGGCCAACCACAAGAAGTCCTTGAAGAATAGATAGTAATCACCAGCTAGACCTAATAATCTCCGAATAATGAAAACATTATATGGTCATTCCCATGTCATAACAACCATCACTTCTTTAGGATCAACTGAAATACCATGTTCCTACATCACATGTCCAACGATCAACACTTCCGGAATCCAAAAATCTAATTTTGAAAGCCGGGAATAAAATCATTGATTTCTAAGTGTGTACAAAACTATCTTTCTATGATGCACATTATCCACCTAAAACCTAGAGTAAAGGATGATTTCATCCAAAAACACTAGCATGAAATTATTAAGATACTAATTGATTATCCCATTAATTAATGACATGAAAACTACAGGGGAATTGATTCGAAGAAAGGGCATGAAATGGTTCTCATTACGATTATACCAACTCTGAAAGGTGTTTTTCTGAATTTTATATTCATTAATCCCAAACTGATGGTAATAAGATCGAATTTTGATTTTTAGAACCACTTTAACCTGATAAATTAGCAAAAAATATCATCAATATTTGGAAAAAAGTTATTTCTCTTTATCAAATCTCAATTTAGTTTTATATAATCAACATTGAGGATGAGTTAACAATCATCTTTCTTGGCAAAGAGAACATTCCCCACACAATTTTACACACTCTGGTGTATCAATCTTTTCTCAAAATGTCATCCAACTATGACATAAAATCATTCATTTCATTTGGTGACATATGTAATTAAGGTATAGAAACTGGTCAATTTCTAGGAATTTATTCAATTAAAAACTCAACCTCTCTTACCATAGAAAAACTAGTGAAGTTAGAGGGAAAGAGGTCTAGAAATTGAACATCAATAGGAGGGAGATCACTGCTCAATGATTCTCACTCCAGAACAAAATAAAAACTATATATCACTTTCCCTATCCATAGATAATATGTTCTAACCTTTCTTGACCATGCATCCCATTCTCCTTGAATGATATGGTAGACACTATTTGGTGTAATGATAGAGACCATTCATAGGTAATAGTCAATTCAATATTTATTGGAAATTCTCCAATCTATCCCAAAAAATATTTCACGTTATTTCATGTTGAGAACCAGAAATGTACAAGAAAATCAACATTTGATAGAGAGAAAACATAAGAGGGACTACGGAGACCCTTCCCTCACTTCGTAACAAGGGGTGTAGAAATATCCATTGCACAAGATAAAATCTACATAGTAATATTAATATTATTTATAAAATGGGATTAAATAAACCAATGAGACGCACTAGTATCAAATAGAGTAGTCACTAATGATGAATATATAGTAACGGAAGATCTCATAGTCACTAGACCTATAACTTCTTCCTCAAGAGACTCTTCCACTACGTGATTAACCTTCATTCTATATACCTATTGGTATAACCCTTTTTCACATTAAGTATATTATTGCACCATAATTTTAGAAGGTATTGATGTTTTTATTGCACTACAATGAATTTTCTAAACATGGAAAAAACATTGTGTGTGACCTAAGCATCTTGTTGAGGTACTGTTCTTTGGTGCCTTAGTGCAAACCCTCTTTAAATACCCCGACTATTCAAATTATTAATAGCCAAAAGGAACTCTAACTGGAACTAAAGTAGGTCTAGGAAAAATCTACTATCTATAACAACCACGAGAATCATCAACCATTGTCTTTACCTTTGAGGAATGCACATTTCCACTAAAAGATAAATAAACATCCGATAACCATGACATTCTTTCAGGGTTCATCTTGACCATCATCATTTTATCTATTATATTGACATATGAATGAGATTTAATAAATAAAACATGAGAAAAAATATTCTATTGAAGTCCCAACTCAATCATTTGAGACATTGTATTGTCATTTTTTACTCTCTTAGGTGAGAAATGAGTGATCTCATCAAAAAAGATTGCATACTTTTCCACTGTCCTGTGAGCATGTTAATGTTTTAAAAATAAATATACATTTCCAAAAAAACATCTCTAGATAGAAAATTCAATGATTAGAATTTTGAAGTATTTACACTATATTCCCCCTCCATGATAATTCTCTGTCACCATCATGTTCCACCATCCCCTGCTCGGTCCTCCAGCACAAAGGTGGCATTATTCACATTGATCTCATCAGGTGTGTCCAATAACATAGAAAAATTATCAATTATTCTAAGACACTAGTCTTAATCTAGAGGATAATTTGAGCCTTGGAATTAAGAAATATTCTAGCATAGGAACTATTGAGAACACCCATCTTAGGTTCCACAACTGGAGCATGAATGGGAACTTGTGGTGGTGCCTTCCCAGAGCTTAGATAGTGCACTCAATCACCTCAACTAAATTCAGGTCCAAAAACGGATTTTATTACTAAGGTACAATAGTATATTCCTATGGTATTTGATTCAAACAATATACAGGAGGTATGATTCTACAAAACATCAAAAAACAACAATGAATACATCATATTTACACTCAATGAGAGAAATATGGAAATTGATCCGAATAGATAGAACATACTTGATTTGGATTCCAATCTATCCAAATAAATATAGGTAAAATATTATAACTAATCCACAAGATTTATTTCCCTAATATCCAAGATAGAGATAAGATTCATTTCAGTGAGAGCTATCTCGGCCCTCAATCACAACCACCACCTACGTCTCGATAAGATTTAAAAAATGACTACTAACTTCAAGGAAAAATAAAAACCTGGAGCTATGATACCACTTTTCACAAACCAAGCTATGTACCCTAATAATGAGATAATTGATCAGTCTCGAACATATCAAAAAAGGATTTTACTGATCTCCATGATTCGATGATTAGCACCAGGATTCATAAAAAATGTGAGTTAGAATGATATTTCCATAGACACCATGAAAGAAAAAGAGACAAGTCAATAATGTATACAAAAAAAATCCACTAGGAAAACTATACCAGAAGTCAAACAAGCATAACATATTTAAATAATACAACCAAAAATACCAAATATAAGAAAAAAACCCAACAAAGAAAGGATGAAACTAACCATGCCCATTGATCTACAGCTAGAACAACCACCAAAAGGTGTTTTACCCCTGCTAAGACCTGAAAGTATGTAATCTACCAAGAATTGAAGGCCCAAGTAGAGTGTGATCCAAATCCTATTAGGGTCTCACACATATATTCATTGTAAATATTCCAATATTAAATTAAATATATAAAATTATATCAATTAAAAAAATAGGTTTGGCATTTCCAAGAGAATAAATAAAACAATTCATGAGTTACCATTAATAAAATGGAAATAATTTTTCATGTCATGCTTCACATTTCAAAATTGTGGAAATACATTAAACAAAATATTCAAATTTCAATTGATGGAATATTTATAAAATAATTTCACTTTTAAAGAAAGTCTTAAATAATAAATTTTATATAAAATAGTTTATATAAATCAAAAGTCAGGTAAAATAGTTTAAAAATTGAATATATTCATTTGAAATAAAGTCAAGTGAAAAATTGGTAATTTTTTGAATAAGGTATTATAGTTCCAAGATATATATACCCAACACTATGAAATGAAAAATAAATGCATACATCTATTTGGGCCTATGGCTAATGAGGAATCACCACCTCCACCAAATAGATGTGATGTGCTGATATAATGTCATAGAACATTGTATGTCACTATGTGATTTACAAATAACTTACTATCTACCTAATGATTTAATGTTCTCTAGTAAAAAAATATGAAGGGAAATTTATTTTAATATTTATGAAAATAAAAATAAATCATACTCTCCATTTAAAATATGCCATTTTTCCCATTAAAAATCAAAATTGGTTTTTTATAGAAAATTATTTTCCTCCATAACAAAATACTAATGTTTATATCAAAAAAAGTTTAATCCATTTTCGTTAATAGAGATTTGAAATAAATTGAAAAAAAAGTTCCCAAAAAAATTCCCCAAATTAAATTCAACAATTTAATTTTAAAACACATTCCGTCAATTTCATAATGACTCCCAAATACATTGTAATTATGGTTGGATCCAAAATTTTCATCAAAACCATTTCTATAATTAAATTCAAAATTATAATTTACAAACTTTCAATAAATACTCCCTCATTCAATGGAATTTCGGTTTTTCTAATTTCATGCAAAAAAACCCATTTTTTAAAAACATTAATTTAATGGAATTAGGTTTTTCCATGAAAACAAATGAAAAAAATTCAATCAAAACCGTGAAATTACATTTAATTAAAACAATTGAAATTAAATAAATAAATTTACTGTTAATATAAATTGGGCATCACAATGGAACTACCTACCTAAGGATCATGGGATCTCGAATCACAACACAGTAAACATAAAACTACAATAGAGAATGAAAACAATAACTATCTACAAATCAAATGTAGTTTTAGATCCAAAATACTGGGCATTAGATCCATAATTCAATATAGGGATCCATAGAACCCTAGGGGGAAGAAGAGAGACTTCTGTAGATTAGTAATCGAACGAGGAAACTAACCTTCAAATGGGTGGTGTGTGTTCCACTAGCTTAGAATCGCTTCAGGGAGGGATCTGAGGGGCTAAGAACACTTCTTGTGACCTCCACGGAAGGCATAAGTTGGCTAGTGCTGAAGGAGGTCCATCAAATACATAAATGGGGGTTCAATGATTTTAAATAAAAAATTTGATTATGTTAAAACCTATCCACAAGGATTCCTTGGAAGAGGAATAGTTATAAAAAAAAAAGTTTGCATGCCATGAACCTATGTCAAATGTGCCTTATGGTATATATAATGAGGGTTTAGGGTTTGGAAAACTGTGAAAAAGCATTGTGAATCCCACTGTCCAATTTCCAAAATTTGGATTGAGAGGAATAACTATCTTCTAAACTGTGCGCCAACTATTCACCCACTGTGAACTAGCCCATAAAGTTCCCAAAACATATAAATTTAACCTAATAAAACACCGAATGCTACCCAACCAAATAATTATAAAAATGAGGGGTTCGGGAAAGCATTAAAATAGTAACAAGATGTTACAATTCTATAAAATTAGGACCAAATAATTTCAACTTGTATTGACAGATAAACTACTTCAAAATGTTGATAACCATCTCCCATTTAAAACACATTTTATTATTTCATATTTGGTTTTCAACATCATCCTTGGGATATTCATTATACCCAGTAATCCTTCAACTTCATTCACTATAACCCGAGAAACCAGAAACATAATAAGGCTGGCCGTAAATGATCAGTAAGGTTAATCAAAATCATTAAAACATGAAAGTCATAAATAAACAAAATAAGTTCATTATAATTTGATGAATAAAACAAATTATTGGAGAAAATCATTACTTTACTCATACCCATCAAGACATGGATCATAAAATATGAAAACATGGAAAAGGAAGGAGTTATAAAAATCAATAATCATGATACATGTGATATCAATATTGACCATAAAAAATATTATAAACCCTATAGAAATTAATTAAAACCAAATTTAATAACCTAGAACATTACATTCATAACTTGTTTTAAACCCGTGTCTGAATTTTTTAGAGCCCAGTTAAATCCATTAGAGAAATCCTCATGTAACTTCCTCCTTATCTCCTCTAAGGATATGGTACATTACCCAATGCATTGAAGCACTATCTGGGTGAACCCATTATATAATATATAGTGGGATCACTAATTAAAATTTGATCCACCCTATCATATTATATATAAAGGGCTTACCCAACACTATCTAAGCCACCCCATCATCTAAGCACAAGGGGATCACGTGACACTAACTTGACAACCCCATCATATAATATAAACAAGAACCAAAAAATGAGTGAAGCTCATAGAAATATTAATTTTTCATTTAATAAATTTATTAACCCATGTAATGAAATTAATTTCATTTCAATACCTCTAAGTTATTATTAATCTGTGGAAATTAACATGATAAAAAACAATTGCTTTGAAAATTGATTAACTTATAAGAAAGAAATAGGTATCATAACAATATAATTGAAAAACTCAAAATCCATCCAGATAAAGGAGAATGATAATATAAATGAAAAATATACACATTAAAGTAATAATGAAGGGTTTTTTACGATTCAAAATAACATAAAATTATTATTAAAAACATTCTTGATGAAAATATCATTTTCATTTTTAATATCACTTTTTAAAACATTAACCATTTTGAAAATAATTATATTTGAAATGAACCTTGGAAAATATATAAAATATGTTTTATAAATCATCTAAACAATTTCATGAATAAAAATTCTATTCAGATATGAAAAAAAAAATTAAAATAAATTTTTTAATTTTTTTAGAATACATGGTTATGGAAGAAAATGAATTTCAGACTAATGAGAGAAATGAAGTTACATTTAAATAAAAACAATTTATCAAACATTTTATTGTCCAAAGATTGTAAAAAATACTAACATTTATTGAAAATAATTTTAATTAAAATAGGATAATATAATTCATTATAATTATAATTTTTCAACACTAGATACTTAATCATAAAAAATCTTGATAAATGATGAGATTGTAACAAAAGACTCTTAACAATTTGGTAACATTGTTTCATAATCTCCATGAATGAATAACATTATGTGAAAATTATAATATCATGAAAATAAGGAGATGCATGATTTATCGTTTTTCTGGATAATTATATATACCTCATAAAAGAAAATAGGTACAAAATAAGATATATGTTTCAAATAAAAAAATTGTAAAAAAATCTATTACTTCTTTGGTAACATTGAAGCAATAAACCACAAAAAAGACAGATCATAAAATGGATATGTAAAACTATATAATGTTAGGGATAGTAATAATTAAATACATTCATAGATATAATATATAACACAAAACAAAAATAATTTTTGAATACGGAAAACATCTCACAGAAATAAACTCGAGATGTGAAAAAAAACTATACCTTGAGTTTGATTCATATTTCTTTTCATTTATCTTTTTGAATAATATTTTCATTTTTATTATTTAAAATATTTATAACCATTTTATGACTTTATTTTTTTATTAATTTAAATTATATTCATCTTACATATAATTATTTAATCAATTAAGTTTATGTAGTGTGTTTTGACCATATTCATCTCATGTGTCAAAACTAATATTGTTGGTCAACTAATGTAAATGAGGTAATTATAAAAACATCGTGAGAATAATAATTATTATACAATCCTCTTATTTATACCTAAATTATTCTTTTTAAACCATCATGTACTATGATTCTGAAAATTGATTCAATGTAACAATACGGGAGATGGTAGGTTGTATATCAGAATGAGTAATGTTCCCATTTTTAGTGATATTTAATGTAATAAGTTAAGTGAAATTTTTCATTAAATAATTTTCATTATTTTATATATTAAATAATTTTTAATTATAAATAATTTTATATATCATTATTATGATGTGGTGACTAAAAAATAATAATCACATCACTTCGAGGAGGCGATAGTCTACACATCCACGAATGACATTATCACTTTTTCAGTTTGTAAAAAGAAAAGAATAACTTTAAATTTTATTGTGATGGAAGAATTATTTATATGTTATATTTCATTATAGTAACCCGTATTACCTTTCAGGTAATATGTTAGTGAAAAACTCTTCACATCACTTCATGGGACAGTAGTCCATCATACATTGACTGATGATATCGTATACCTTACATTATGAGGATTAAGAAGGGTGTACATAATATAATGACTCTATAGGTATAATTATGTCTTAAATATATTATATATATAAAAAATTAATAGTATTTCTGCCACTATTCCCATCCATGAGATGTAGTAACAAAAAAAACCAAAAAAAATATTTCTGGGAGTCACGAGTCCAATATACACATAAATAATGATTTCAAAACACGTTTGAGGGAGGTGTGTGTGAGTGTGAGTTGTAAAATTATCTTATAAACATCTAAATATATTTATCACATTTATTATATCATATAATCACAGTATAATATAAATTCATGTTGATTTGTAAAACTATCTTTTAGAAAAATTTATATTTATATATATAAAATTGGATTTATTTCTTTATCTGGTCATGAAAATATTATATGATTTAAAAATAGATTATTTAATGTGTAACCACTACTACAAAAACGGGCAAGGGAAGCGCGCCCTTATAACAGCGCTAAGAAAAACCGCTGATAAAGGATACCCTATATCAGTGCTAACATTACAGCGCTGAAAAAGCTAATGTTTATCAGCGCTTTCTTAGCGCTGATAATAGTAATATTTATCAGTGCTAGAAAAGTGCTGATAAATATGATCTGTATCAGCGCTAAAATTTTAGCGCTGATACAGTTGGTCTTTATCAGCGCTTTTTGAGCACTGATAATGGTTCGCCTATATAAGCGCTAAAAAAGCGCTGATACAGAACACCTCTATCAGCGCTCAAATTTCAGCGCTGATATAGGGTATCCTTTATCAGCGCTCAAAAAGCACTGATAAAAATTATCTTTATCAGCGCTAAAAAAGCGCTGATAAAGACACCCGGTATCAGTGCTATAATTGTAGCGCTGATAAAGCTAGATTTTATCAGCGCTATAATTTTAGCGATGATAAAGGTAGCCTTTATCAGCGCCTTTTTAGCGCTGATAAAACCTTAGTCGACTTTTTTATAAAGTCAGTCGCACAGTGCCCTCGTTTTATCGCAGCTAAAGCCCTCGCGGAACCGTAACCCTACTACTCTTCTCCCGAATACCGCTGCTGTGTTCGCTTCGCCGGAGCTTGCCGCCCTCGGTACACTCGCCGTCCTCCGCCGCCCGCAACACCCTTGGCCGACCTCCACCGCCTGCCGCCCTCGGCTGCCCGCAACGCCCTCGGCCGTCGTTCTCTGCTGCCCTCGGCCGCCCTCCGCCGCCCTCGGCCGCTCTTCGCCGCCTCCGTCGCCCTCCGCCTCACTCGGCCACCCTCGGTCGCCCTCCGCGGCCGCCTTCCGCAACCCGCAACGCCCTCGGCCGCTGCCTTAAGGTAACAATCTATGAAGAAGATGTATATGTTTTCATATAGATAGATTGTGTATAGCTGATTCTCTCTAAGTGTACTCATGATGATGTCCAGATGTTGGGAATGATCATCATTATTTTGGTATTACACCAATATGTCATCCATAAAGCAACTACAATCTGGTCTAGGTACAAGTGAAATATTCAACTCATCAAGAGAATAAATGCCATGGGGAATTCGTCAACACAAATTTTATTATGAATAATTCATAAAAACTATACATGATTTCAAAATTAGTTTATAGTATATCAGAATTTCTCAACCTCAAATGATGATAAACAAACCTTAGATCAATCTTAGAGAACAATATGGAACCCCTCAGCTGGTCAAATAGATCAAAAATACAAAGAAGTGGATATCTGTTCTTAATTTTCATTTGATTCATATTCTATTAATAGAAACACATATGTAATGTTCTGTCATCCTTCCTGGAAAATAAAACATGAGATCCCCAAGGTGACATAATCGAGCAGATGCACCCTTCATAATCTAACTCCTCTCATTGAGTTTTATGTTCCTGAATCTATTCTTGTTTCATTCTGAAAGGCGTTATATAAAATGGCTCAACTCCACGCATCAGCTCAATCATTCACTCAAAGTCTCTTTTAGGTGGTATCCCTGATCAATTCTCATGAAACACATCCTAGAACCAGTCTATTACTGGGGGAAATATTTCTTGTTTCAATCCATTATCATCAAGAAAAATATTCGTAAACTGGTATATGTTCTCACCTAGTTGTGGAAGAACTGGTCCTACATGGTCTACCAAGATATCCCATTCTCCATAAAAGACATGGGCTCTACCCTTATGAGGCATGACGGTCACTCATCTACGGTAACAATCAATGTGATATTGATTAAATACCAAAAATTACATCATCACTATCTATTCAATACATATCATATCAAGCATGTATAAATCCAAAATGAAACAATACTCACAAACCATGAGGGAACATCCCTTACGAAGACAGATGCCTTCTAATCACACCCCCAATGGTGTGTTGACCAACATGATCCCACAAAAGTATTCTAACACAAAACAGAAACCATTTACCAAGAGATAAGATATAAAATAACGAGAGGATCCCCTATTACAAGTCTCCTTTAGGTTCCCCTATTCGGTGCTCTGTACCAATATAGATCATCCATCACTACCCATATTACAAGTGTTCATGTAGAACCTATATATATGAACCATCATGATACATGATTGACACTTCACTAGTGGTCAAAGTCATAGGCCTAACATGTGACCAGACCTACCTCATTGATTGAAGATGACTAAAAACCTCTCTAAGAGAAAAATCCTCTCACATAGATACTCTATCCACCACCACCCTAGTGGAAGATATCATAATGGTGAATCCTACTATCATAATATGTACCACTAGATCATTCAATTGAAACCGCCCTACCATCACTACAAGTCTCCTTTAGGTTCCCCTTGGAAATGAGAACCTGATCCACCACCTCAACAAACCTCATAAAAAATATATTTACCTGGGACTTAATCTCACATCTAAGTCCATCCAAATTTGTTTTTCATAGATACCTTATCTCCTATCAACATTAGATAAAAACATTACTGGTATGTGAAGAATCTAACATAATCTATCATTATCAAACATAATTATGTCAAACATATTAAATATTCATATTTTCATTTCCTCAATGTCGTAGGTTAAAAGTGCTCCATGAACATATCCTAGATTTTCTTCCAAGTCATTCCCTCCATATGCTCATCCCAAGACTAAATATCACAGTAGATCATTGTTGGCCCCCATAACATATACGCTACCAACTCTACCCTATTCTACTAAGGTGTAGAAAATTTATCTAGAATATTCTAGATGAACTAAATTTAGAACTTATCTACCTTGGGTCCACCCTCTACAGAAAACATCAGAGGGTGTTGCAACTGAACCTCTATTTTCAAGTCAAACACACTCGGCACTTCCAACCCTTGTCATTTCTTCATAAATTGTATAAAACAAGAAAGGTAATCCAAAAACTACTATTCCCTCTATCACTCATGATTAATGGGGGAACCTGTACCACTACTAGAATGAATCCTGAGTGCCTATACAAATCATAATAGAGATGATAATGAATTTTAAATTGTATAATGGATTATTTATTTTAATTATTTGTTCTTTATCTCACATGCATTTTAAATATAGTTTTTGTATCCTGAGTGCCTATACAAATCAGATAGAAGCTCTAGTGGATGCGTTTGGTTTCTCTCTGATAAAGGTATCTCTCATCGATTGGAAATCCTCTATCTCCTGTTATATCCTCCTTATAGAGTGATAGACAGTCATCTTTTTAGTGAATCTATTATTCTTTTTCATGAATCTTGATTATAGGTTAGACTACATGATCTCCTTCCAAGGAAGTGGTTCCCTTCTACTGTATTTGGAAGTCTTCTTTTGTGTACTTGAACCATAAATACTAATATTTGAGATTCAAATAGGATGAAGATGAATAAAGATTGGATGGATTCTAATCGTTTAACAATAGAGTACGAGAACGGAGTGAAAGAGTTCATCAAGTTTGCAAAGGATCACACAAAGGATCCTTCTCAAATCCTTTGTCCGTGTTTACGTTGTTGTTATTCTAGACTACTTACTTTAGAGGAGTTGGAAGAACATTTGATATGTCACGGAATAGATCGGAGTTATAAATGTTGGAATAAACACGGAGAAAAAGCGAATGTAGCTACTGGCTGGGATAAAACTGCATTTTATGGATCGTCAGATATGAATACAAATATAGATAATGAAGAAGACCGTATAGAGGATGTGATTACAGATGTCAATGATGATGAAGATCGTATTGAGGAAATGACAAAGACAATTCAAGATGAACCCCGTGATTGCCTAAAATTGTTTGAGAAGTTAAAGAGTTGTGCAAAGACGCCATTGTATGCTGCTTGCACTAAGTATACAACATTGTCAGCTGTACTGAAGTTGTATAAATTGAAAGCAGGCAATGGATGGAGTGATGTCAGTTTTACGGAACTACTTGCTCTCTTGAATGACATGCTCCCAGAAGATAATGAGCTCTCAATCCGGACATATGAAGCTAGACGAATGCTACGCTCAATGGGAATGATTTATGAAAGAATACATGCCTGCCCTAAAGACAGTATATTGTTTCGAAAGGAGAACAAATCACTTACAGAATTCCCAAAGTGTGGTGCTTCTCGATACAAGAAAGATAAATCCAATCCTACGAAAGTTGTATGGTACTTTCCAATCATTCCAAGGTTTAGGCGTTTATATGGAAGTAAAGAAACTGCAAGACAATTGTCGTGGCATGCAGATAAAAGAAATAAAGATGGGTTATTACGTCATCCGGCCGACTCTCCTCAATGGAAGAAAATTGATCATGAGTATCCTGAATTTGGAAAAGAGCCGAGAAACCTTCGTCTTGCGTTATCTACAGATGGAGTGAATCCTTTTGGTTTTCAAACCAGCACTCATAGTACATGGCCTGTTATGTTGCTAAATTATATCTTGCCACCCTGGTTATGCATGAAGCGAAAATTCATCATGTTATCTATGCTTATATCAGGACCAAAACAACCAGGTAACGATATTGATGTTTATCTGACTCCTTTGATCGAGGATTTGAAGTTATTGTGGGACTCAGGTGTAATGTTGTATGATTCTTATAAAAGTGAATACTTCACGTTGAGAGCGATGTTGTATGCGACAATAAATGATTTCCCTGCTTATGGAAATTTGTCAGGCTATAGCATTAAAGGAACTCAAGGGTGTCCCGTGTGCGAAGAAGATACAGAATCAATTAGGTTGAAACATTCATCGAAATCTGTGTTTCTAGGACATCGTAGATTTCTACCTCGTCGGCATAAGTACCGATCTTGGACGACATCATTCAATGGAAGTTCAGAAAAACACACAACAGTTGATCTAATGTGCAAATTATGAGGTATGTTTCCATGAATTGAAAACGGTTGGTTAGGCGTCACTGTTGTAAATGTATATATGAGGTATGTTTCCATGAATTGATTTTCTAAAAGATGATCTAATGTGAAAATTATGACTAAATGCATTTTATATTATTGACAGACGCATTTATGAAAAACAGTTGAAGGGATTTTCCCATGAGCCAAGATTTGGACTGGTTAGTCCTCATATCACATCAACACACCAAAAAAAAATAGAGTCATCAAAAAGGGATGCAATAGTGAAGGACTTGCTGAAAACATTTGAACGCAAGATTACAGATGACAGACTTTTCCTAATACCAACCATGCAGGGGTAATACTCTACGATTAAAGCATATCAATTATATTTTCACTTTTTTTATTACTTATTCCTTTTTGTGTTTTTAGGAAACATTGGTTGCTAATTGCGGTGAACTTGGATACTCCGAAGATTTATTTTCTGGATTCAAAGCTAGGATATCCATCAAACCGACCATACATGATGGAGTTTGTGAATCTGTAAGACACTACATCTTACGTTTTAGGTCTAAACATCAATTTATATAATATATATTATCTTTTACTGAGGATTCTGTTATGATAGGGCGGTGTACCAATATCGTCTAAATCATGGTATGAGGACAGGGGCTAAGCATAAGGAGCCGAGCAAGTACTACGTCTGGACAAATATCAGGGTATATATAATAAAATTTCACTATCCAAACACACCTCAACACAAGTTATTTATTCTCCTAATGATCAATTTTTTTGCAGTGTCCAAAACAAACAAACGATAATGATTGCGGTTATTATGTTTGTAAATTTATAAAAGAGATCGTTTTTCATCAGCAAACTAGCATCCTTAAAGAGGTATTTTCAAAAACAATTACTAGTTCGTTTAAGTTATTTATTAATTCTTTATTTTTTTATTTTGCAGTACTACTATGACTGCCGAAAAGCCTCATACTCACAAGACGATATAGATGTGTTCAGAAACGAGTGGGCCGCATACCTGATGACAGATTGTACACAAATACAATGATGATCTGACTTGGGGACATGTACAATTGGTGGTCATTTTTGAGAGGGGTTAAGGGGATCAAAAGATGAAATATTGTTGTATGTAAATGTTCGTAGCAAAATTGTAATTGTTATTAAATAAAACATTCTTTCTCCAATGAATCATTTTTCCATTTTAACAGATGATATGCACCAGCAACATTCAAGAATGTTGAACCACTAAAATGGTCGCTCTCTTGTTTAAAATGGACACCACTTTAATTGAAAACAACAACTGACCTACAGAAATCCGACCAGACGCATCTGGATTGCCTTCATCCTTTAGGAGAACGATCCACGGGTCCTTGGTGACGTGTACGAGTCAACTCCGCCTCAATCCAAGGCACGGTGTGACTGCTACCACCCAAAGGGTCACTCTCTTGTTTAAAATGGACACCACTTTAATTGGAAACAACAACTGACCTATGGAAATCCGACCGGACGCATCCGGATTGCCTTCATTCTTTAGGAGAACGATCCACAGGTCCTTGGTGACGTGTACGAGTCAACCCTACCTCAATCCGAGGCACGGTGTGACCGCTACCACCCAAAGAGTCGCTCTCTTGTTTAAAATGGACACCACTTTAATTGGAAACAACAACTGACCTACGTAAATCGGACCAGACGCATCCGGATTGCCTTCATCCTTTAGGAGAAGGATCCACGGGTCTTTGGTGACGTGTACGAGTCAACCCCGCCTCAATCCGAGGCACGGTGTGACTGCTACCACCCAAAGGGTCGCTCTATTGTTTAAAATGGACACCACTTTAATTGGAAACAACAACTGACCTACTTAAATCTGACCAGACGCATCCGGATTGCCTTCATCCTTTAGGAGAAGGATCCACGGGTCCTTGGTGACATGTACGAGTAACATGCAAGAATGATGGACCACATTTCTTTGGCCTTTGGACAAAAAAACCTGCAAAATCTCTAAAATACCTTCATATCATGCATGAACCAGTAAAATCTCCAAAATACCTTCATATCACGCAGTTCTGAAAAGAGTCACTATTTAAAAGAAAGTCACAAATTTAGATACATCTCGAGATGGTCATTTGTTGATTTCACTTAAAAATAAGTCCATTTTTAACAAAACAGTGACATTGTGAGTGGTGTCGGCCACATCGGGCCTCAGATTGATGCGGTGTTGAATCGTACACGTCACACATGAGTCATTGATCATTGTGAAAAAGTATCAACGCAATCAGAAGCCGTTAGATCGATTTGGCATATGTACGTAAAATATTGTCCATTTTAAACTAAATACATACACTTGGAGTGATACCGGTCACACCGCGCCTCGGATTGAGACCCCACCCTTTCCCCTCGGCTGTCAAAAATCATAACCAGATAGTCGAAGGGTGATTTTGACAGCCTAGGGGAAAGGGTGGGGTCTGAAGAAATTGTAGGATATGTCGAAGGGTGATTTTGTGTGTGACCGGTATCACTCCAAGTGTATGTATTTAGTTTAAAATGGACAATATTTTACGTACATACGCCAAACTGATCTAACGGCTTCTGATTGCATTGATACTTTTTCACAATGATCAATGACTCATGTGTGACGTGTACAATTCAACACCGCATCAATCCGAGGCCCGGTGTGGCCGACACCACTCACAGTGTCACTGTTTTGTTAAAAATGGACTTAATTTTAAGTGAAATCAACAACTGACATACAGCAAACCGACCAAACACATTTGGATTCTATTGAAACTTAAGGACAACTATCCATGGGTCAAATGTGACGTGTAAGATTCAACCCCGCCTCAATCAGATGCGTGGTGTGACCGGTATCACTCCAAGTGTATGTATTTAGTTTAAAATGGACAATATTTTACGTACATATGCCAAACCGATCTAACGACTTCTGATTGCGTTGATAATTTTTCACAACAATCAATGACTCATGTGTGACGTGTACAATTCAACACCGCATCAATCTGAGGCCCGGTGTGGCCGACACCACTCACAGTGTCACTGTTTTGTTAAAAATGGACTTAATTTTAAGTGAAATCAACAACTGACATACGACAAACCGACCAAACGCATTGGGATTATATTGAAACTTAAGGACAATGATCCATGGGTCAAATGTGACGTGTAAGAGTCAACCCCGCCTCAATCAGAGGCGCGGTGTGACCGGTATCACTCCAAGTGTATGTATTTAGTTTAAAATGGACAATATTTTACGTACATACGCCAAACCGATCTAACGGCTTCTGATTGCGTTGATACTTTTTCACAACGATCAATGACTCTTGATACATAGAGAAATTCACTGGCCACCTTCAAGAATGATCTGAAGCATAAACCATGACAGCATTATGTTTTTAACTTCAGCACCTCAATTGAGAATGTGACACCTTTTAGGACTTGGCGCCATTGTATGTCGTTTCGTCCACTGAATGGGTCTATCCTTTTATTTAATTTTTTTAACTTCAGTCAAATATTCTAGAAAGATGTCGCGGCAGATCCTTCACCATTTTGTTTTTCTGAACATCTCATTACATTGTTAAAAAAAGCAGGATGTCTTGCATGGGCAATACGTTCTTGTATTGAAGATGATGCACTCCCATTTATTCGAACCCACATGGTTAATTATTTTGTTTAAGCCTAATGATTGATTTAATTATTGTGGAACACATAATCATGAAAATCGTATGATGGTTGTACCCAGATAGGACTCCAATTCATTGGTTAAATCTATTGTCTCATGAGATGTTATGTATGAGATTAGGGAGTAAACCTAGTCCATTAAAATGGGAGTGCATCATCTTCAATACAGGAACGTATTGCCCATGCAAGACACCCTGCATTTTTTTAACAATGTAATGAGATGTTCAGAAAAACAAAATGGTGAAGGATCTGCCGCGACATCTTTCTAGAATATTTGACTGAAGTTAAAAAAATTAAATAAAAGGATAGACCCATTCAGTGGACGAAACGACATACAATGGCGCCAAGTCCTGAAAGGTGTCACATTCTCAATTGAGGTGCTGAAGTTAAAAACATAATGCTGTCATGGTTTGTGCTTCAGATCATTCTCGAAGGTGGCCAGTGAATTTCTCTATGTATCATGAGCGTTCTAATGCATATCTTGTTTGGAAGATCATTGTAGTAGACAACGATCTAAAAGTGGGGGATGTGTGCATATCTGAGCATGTCTTTAGTAGTGTCCCTCAAAATGTCTTTAAACTGACCATCTTGAGATGTATCTAAACTTGTGACTTTCTTTCAAATAGTGACTCTTTTCAGAACTGTGGGAGTTAACATTTCTCCAACATATTCACACACAAAATCACCCTTCGACATATCCTACAATGTCTTCAGACCCCACCCTTTCCCCTCGGATGTCAAAAAAACCTAAAAGACAATGGATAGCAATGATCATTCCAAAATTCATTTAAACTGAAACCTTCCAGAAAAAAATAGAGTACAATACCTGCAAGTTGTAACTTAGGTTGCTTTGCACAAGCCGATTTCCACATTGTTTGTAGCAACCACATTTGCTCCAACACTCTAATGATCTTCATTGATTCATGTCTTTTATACTCTTCCAGAAACCCTTCTTTAAGAAGGTCAACTATCGTGTATGCATACTCACCTTCAAATGTGACATGTACGATTCAACACCGCATCAATCTGAGGCCCGGTGTGGCCGACACCACTCACAGTGTCACTGTTTTGTTAAAAATGGACTTAATTTTAAGTGAAATCAACAACTGACATATGAAAAACCGACCAAACGCATTGGGATTATATTGAAGCTTAAGGACAATGATCCATGGGTCAAATGTGACGTGTACGAGTCAACCCCGCCTCAATCAGAGGCGCGGTGTGACCGGTATCACTCCAAGTGTATGTATTTAGTTTAAAATGGACAATATTTTACGTACATACGCCAAACTGATCTAACGGCTTCTGATTGCATTGATACTTTTTCACAATGATCAATGACTCATGTGTGACGTGTACGATTCAACACCGCATCAATCTGAGGCCCGGTGTGGCCGACACCACTCACAGTGTCACTGTTTTGTTAAAAATGGACTTAATTTTAAGTGAAATCAACAACTGACATACGGAAAACCGACCAAACACATTGGGATTCTATTGAAACTTAAGGAAAACTATCCATGGGTCAAATGTGACGTGTAAGATTCAACCCCTCCTCAATCAGAGGCGCGGTGTGACCGGTATCACTCCAAGTGTATGTATTTAGTTTAAAATGGACAATATTTTACGTACATACGCCAAACCGATCTAACGGCTTCTGATTGCGTTGATACTTTTTCACAACAATCAATGACTCATGTGTGATGTCTACGATTCAACACCGCATCAATCTGAGGCCCGGTGTGGCCGACACCACTCACAGTGTCACTGTTTTGTTTAAAATGGACTTAATTTTAAGTGAAATCAACAACTGACATACGACAAACCGACCAAACGCATTGGGATTCTATTGAAACATAAGGACAATGATCCATGGGTCAAATGTGACGTGTACGAGTCAACCCCGCCTCAATCAGAGGCGCGGTGTGACCGGTATCACTCCAAGTGTATGTATTTAGTTTAAAATGGACAATATTTTACGTACATACACCAAATCGATCTAACGGCTTCTGATTGCGTTGATACTTTTTCACAATGATCAATGACTCATGTGTGACGTAACACCGCATCAATCCGAGGCCCGGTGTGGCCGACACGACTCACAGTGCCTCTCTTTTGTTCAAAATGGACTTATTTTTAAGTGAAATCAACAACTGACATACGGTAAACCGACCAAACGCATTTGGATTCTGTTGAAACTTAAGGGAAATGATCCATGGGTCAAATTTGACGTGTAAGAGTCAACCCCGACTCAATCCGAGGCCCAGTGTGGCCAACACCACTCAAAGTGCCTCTATTTTGTTCAAAATGGATTTATTTTTAAGTGAAATCAACAACTGACATACGGGAAACCGACCAAACGCCTTAGGATTGTGTTAACACTTTAGTACAATGATCCATGGGTCATATGTGACGTGTACGAGTCAAACCTGGGGTGGATTACATGGCTTTCCTACATGGAATATATCCCACTACACGTCTTTAATGAGCCAGCTACGCAGTTTATCCCTTGTACAGATACACAGGAAGAATCACACGAGATCGACGTCATGTATTAACATAGGGCAAGGGTGCATAAGAGGACACAAGATTAAAGGGTAACACGTATATGTTTTTTAACATGCCATGTAATTTCCTATTGATATGACATGTATATTCACACAGGCAGCTGAACATTGGAGTTACCCAGGGTAAAGCGACAAGGCATGTGACCCTTTAAGTGACACATAATTTTATGTACCATGATTGATCTCTTTGAACACTATATCAAGGACATATTTCATTAGGGTTGGCTCCCATGATCCTTCCTAGGATGGTTTTGGTATCTTTTCCGACTTACGGTAGTACGATCGCTTCAGCAGGACGTCCTAGACATAGTTGGAGTCTCTCTGAAAGTCCTGGAGTGAGATCATATATCTATTTTTGAGGTCCAGGTAGAGTCATGTATCAACGCAACCAATCCTACCAGACATCGATCCTATATATAGAATGTTAATCTTGATGTCTCATTACAGTCCCCCAATTTATGATATGTTACCTTTTTTGTATTAATATACATAATAACTAAGGGTGATGGTTGGGAGAGTTAGGATATCCTTTTTATGTATTGCAGAATGATTCAAGGAGCACGGGCTCTGCACGATTTTTCAAAACCATGTGGCAATCCAAGGAGAAACAATGCATAGTGGAATGTTCTAGTATTTATCTTCTGAGTTGTGTAGGAATATTTTGTGATACTATGTAATGAGGTAGTATTGGTTTCTGGGTAGATGGTATCTAACTCATGGTAAGAACACTGTTTGGTTGGGTTGTGATCGGTTGATGACATGCTTGTGGTTGATATACTGGTTTTTGTGCAGCTCTGTGGTTGATATACTGGTTTTTGTGCAGGTCTGCTCGGCTGGCTGTACTAGTGGAGGTTTTTTATTAGCAGCAGGCAGGGATTTAACAGCGCTTTTTTAGCGCTGTTAAAGGTCTCCTTTAACAGCACTTTTTTAGCGCCATTAAAGGTGACATTTAACAGTGCTTTTTTAGCGCTGTTAAAGGTGACATTTAACTGCACTAAAAAAGCGCTGTTAAAGGACCCCCCCTTTATCAGCGCTGATCTTTACAGCGCTTTTCTAGCGCTGTTAAAGCCCGATTTTAGCGCTGTTATTGCCCGTTTTTGTAGTAGTGAACATATAAATATAATTAATATAATAAAATATAAGTGAATTTTATTAACATATAATTATAAAACAAAATTGATATTTAAAATAGTTATTCCAAAAAATATTTTCTTTTATTTTCAAAAGTGTTTTATTGTAGTTTATAATTTTTTTTCACCAAATAATTCATTATTTATACATGTTTGAACCATAGTTTGATAATTTACTTAATCAAATTCCTTCCCTCTATTCCAAAAAATAAGTAATAAAAATCATGTTAAATAATAATAATAATAGTTTATTTTTGTCTACTATGACTTGGCCTTGAATGAAATAAAAGTAATATAATAAACTCAATGTTATGTTAAACAAAGATAAAATTGGTATTCCGTATAATTAAAGATAAAATATTAATTGTTTGAAAGTAATTTTATCATATAACTTAAATATATTTGAAATAAGGTATTTCATAAAATATTTGGATGGTACAGTTTACACTTGCGTATATCTATTCTATATCTACATCCACTTTCCAAAGTCCTTATATGAAATTCATTTATAAGAAACAAAAAAATATAAACATATAATAATAACTGGATATTATCTTATACATATAATTATCCCCATGGGTTTTAAAAAATTTATCTAATACTAACAGAAAAAATAAGTAAAAAATATATTGATATGAATGGTAGAAACATAATCATAACATACATAAATATTACATAATTTTAGATTAATATTCAATTGTTTTCAAAATAATACATTTACCAAATATGAAATTATTATATTATTTTGTGACTTCATATATAATAATCTTATTTCAAGAAATAGGTTCAAAATCTCTAAATAAATACATCTCACATATCACACATCATAGAAATAGCCTAACGAAAATATGTTTTTATAACTAGGGGAAAAGTATCATAAAAAATGTGAGCTCAAATTCTTAGTATGGGTAAACATAGAAGATATTAATAAATAAAAACAATGAAAATCACAAATCTGTATGTTTCTTATAACATGCTCATAACTTTTGAATTTCTTATGTAATCATTAAAATATCATTAATCACAAATCTTTTTTAGAATGATTTATCATAAGAAAAGAAAGAGTCTATATAAGTGTTGATCAATTAATAATAATGAATGATCTAAGAGAGCATATAATAAGGATAATAAATATTATTTTTGCATATATATAAATATAAAATATTATTTCCTTAGTCAAGGATCACATTCAATACTATCCATGTGGATTGGGATAACTCTTCATTCCATTATTTCATTATTCGCGATTCACTTCCAATAAAATCTTATTAGAAGAAGACCCATACTAAACTAGGTTCACTCCCCATATCTGTCTATATTATCAAATGAGATATAAAAAATTAAACATCTATTTATAAGGATATATAAATCCAGTCCCACCGATCACATAATTAAAACCATACATATGTGTTTGATAACTTAGAAAAAATAGTCATCATTTTATCATAGCACAAATCATTAAAGGGAAATGAGTGTCATAGTATCCACCATAAATCATAATCATCATAAGTATTATAGAGAATGAAAGTGGATGTTAACATTATGTTATATTCTCAATGAGGAATAAATATCCATAATGAATTTTAACACAGTTAAAAAATTTCATTATATGTGAATTTGAATATTTCATTGAAAATAGGGAAAATACCATTTTCATTTAGTATCTTGAAATCCTAAATTTTATAATAATATTTAGTGGGAATTTTTATTTTTATGGATCCATGGAATAAATGAAATGAATATTCAATGAAAATAATAATCATTGTGTTATTATAATTTGTATAAGAGGTAATTTTTTTTAAAAACACTCTTTTGAATATTTTTGATTTAAATAATAAATAACCAGTCTTTAAAAAATTATGAGAATTTATTTTTGAGAGATTTAAGTGAAATTAAAATAGGAATTAATCGTTCCATAAACAAAATTTAAATTATATAAGATTACATTCTTGATAATTAATTAAATAACTTGGAAAAAGATGAAATTGTTTTTTCAACTATAGAAGAAATATAAACAGATTTTCATAAAAACATGTTCTCAAACATTTTATGTACCAATGATTATAAATCAGTAATATTAAATGAACATTATAGGTATAAAAATAATGGAATAAAATAAATTGTGTTTTAATTATTAGATCCATATAACTTTAACCAATGGAAATTTAGAATTGACAATCCCAAAAATAAATGATATTTCAACAGAAACCCTTACATTATGTTCCATCTTTCATCATTTGAATGAAATAATCACAAATAATAAATTTATATTTATTACATATCAATTATAGAAACATTATTCATATATAAATTTCTTTTTATCATTCCTCTATAATTTCCATTTATCTTTTTATTGAACATTTCTTCATTAAAATGAATATTCAAGTGGAAATTTGTTTTTTTTCAATGCATGTATCGGTTTGATGGATCCAATAGTTTATACATGGTCATTGTTTCATTATATAAATAATATTAACAATTAAATAATTATTATATTTATATATTATATAAAATTTTAAAAAAATTCATATAATGTGGTGATGAAAAATTAATGAAATCACTAAATTGAGGTGGTAGTCTATATGCACTCATGGGTGATGATTTAACCATTTAATGTATACATAGAAAGAAAGTTATATAACAATTAAAAATTATTTAATATTATTTATATTGTAATTATAATATTTATTCATTAAATATATCCTTATGACCATCCATGTAACGAGTAAGGAAAAATGAATGATATCACTATGTGGATGTTAAAGTCCACACAAACACACTTAGGACATTATCATTTTAAAAAGTATAGAGCGGAGGTAAAGAATGGATATTCATTAACATATAATCATATAGGTATATTTAATATATAGATCTTATTATTTTAGTATGGTTATAGATTATTTGGATGACGTTTAATAAGAAATAAACATAAAAACATTACTAAGAGAATATACCTCTTCTTCGAGTATCCTTCTTAAAAGATCGCAATATATATTATTAACTGGGGATTTTGGAAAACCATATGATGAAAGAAATTTATAAGGATATTTGGGAGAGTTTTTTGGCATATTTTTTATTAGTTTAATGGTATCTTTTGGTGTGGACAAGATAGAAGAGGTGTTCCCTTTTATAAGTGAAGGGGGTGGAAAACTTGTATCTACATAGAATATTATTTTATAATTTACATATTAATCATCTCATTTGGATCAAAAATGAAATTAAATCATAGGTAGGACGTATAATTTCAAAAATCAATCAATAAATCAAAATAAATCTTATTTTTTTACTTCATTTTATGCCTTATTTCTATCATTAACCCCACTTTTATGACATTGAAACCTTACCCTGTGACAATATTTATACCATTGTAACTATTTATTATGTCAAAAAATTATGTTTAACAAGTTAAATTATATTAAATATTAGGATTCCAATTATTTATTTAATTTTAGAATATTAAATTTCTCTTTGTATCATATATTAATATTAATGTAATTTATTAAGTCAAAAAGAACATTTTTAGAAAAATGAGTTTTTCACTATAAAAATAATTTGAATAATATTATATTTATATTAAAAGTCATTAAATGAAAGACACAATATTTTATCAAATATATTAAATGTAACATTTTTAGAAAAATTCATTAATGCATATTAATATAATTTATTATGTCTAAAATACACTCTTTGTATAAATAGATTTTTATTAGATAAACTTCTCTTTTTCAACCATTAAATGAAATTAATTTAATTTATATCCAATTGATATAATATTAACTAATTTTGAACTGGTGTATTTTTTTTATTTTTTATGTCTTATTAATATCCTCCAATTCAATGTCTATGCGATAAATGTCATATTTAATAATAATATTCCAATATTATATCACGGGTCTTCGAAACTCATTGTTACATATAAACCTTATATCAAATAAATTAAACTTATTTAAATAGAAATACACAATAGAATCTAGGGTTTGTTTAATGAATGAAGATGAACACATATTAATGTAGGTTAAAAACAAAAAAACAAATTTTACAATATAAGAATAGGAGGATTTTATGGAATCAGATTTCTGATCAGTACCCCCATTTCTTTCCCTAATTTAGTTATGGATTTAAGAGGAAAAAAATACCTAATGTGGGGAGAATTTAGAGCCACAAAATTTTCCATATATTTTTTTTAAATTATTTGGGATTATTACGAGTCTTCTAAAATTGACGGCATGTGATTCCGAGGCCCACAGAGCCCAAAACAGAATTTTGAAATTTTTTAAGGTACATAAATTCAACATGCAAGAATCAAATTTTATCATTTGAATCTGTGTTCAGATTAGAAATCGAAGGGTACCATTAAGTTAACAACAAAGAGAATCTCTTAAAAGAATCTTAACCCTTTTTTTGGAAATGTGGGACGAAAAAGTTTATTTTTGGACATAAATGAAATAAAATAATTAAAGGTTATTTTATTTTCTTTTTCAACCATTGATCAATGGTGGTGGGACTGTAGTACAACATCAGAAATTAATTAAGAGACTATTAAAAATCTTGAGCCTCTAATTTCTTTGGTTTTGTAATGAAAATGTTTTTGTGTTTGATTTACTCATTAACTACGGTTAATTAATAAGCCATAATACTCAACACAACTGGAGAGAATATTCTCCTATTTAATCAAATATTCGGAATGGGTTTTGGGAGGGTTATGAGAGGAGGATTTGGCGAAATACCATTGAATTTTTGCTCCAATGAAGAATGGTGATCGAGGGACGGTCATTGGAGGAATCGACATGTGATAGCGAATGCCAAGAAACAACTTCGGACGTAGACCCTTCATCCTCATCTGCAACACCTTCCAACGAATTCAAGGTAGGAGTTTGTCTTCATTTCTTTAAACTGTTTTATGTTTCATCTACTTTCGATGATGTCAGACCCTTTCCTTGTAATAAAGCTAACGTAGAGAGCACAAGAAGAACTGAAAAATGCCCAGAATGATGGCCAATGTTGCATTGATTGCATTCTTCATGGATGACATACCAATAAGGCAGCAAGACGAAACTAGGGGGCCATTTAGTAATGACAGTGCCCCAGGAGGACCGCTGGTTCAATAGAAAAATAAAATGGAACTCTAAAGATTCATTGGAGGCCCACGAAAGCCCCACCAGCGTGGCGACACCAGTGACTGGAAGTGGCGGAAGCCGGCTCTCACTGGCCGTGAGGGGATGATGGCGCATTAAGGCACTATGGCGGACAAGGACAGTCGGTAGACACCGACCGCATAGATGGCGATATCACACCGTGGAGGAGGCCCATGGCTCAGAGGTGCGGTAGATGGAGGACCCCCACGACGTGGGTGCCATTGATGACCGGTCCTGGTGGATCGAAACCAAATAGCAATATGGATGTGGGAAACTGAATGGACTATGGTTTGTTCAGGCAAGGAGCTGGCCCCCATGCCCCACTGGCGGGCCGCGACCAGCTAGTGGGCCGGGTGGGTCTAGCGGCTCGGTTGGTCAATCTCATGGCCCAAAAAAGCCAAGACGGTTGTCCGGCAGGCCGAGCCACTAGCCCATCCCCATTCTGTCTGAGACCAGTGTGCCAGGTCAAGTCAGTCCAACCGGTTCAGACCAGACACCGACCCACTTATGACGCAATTTGAATTAAAGGGTTATATCTCCTAAAACGAACATCCTTTTGATGAACCGTCTATGGATATAGAACCGTCAGGATGAGATGGTATTTTGAGAAACTCTACATAGGTTTTGGAGATGGTTAGAGTATGGCTGGGTTGGATTGGACTTTAATCCAACTGGTCCCCTAACACTAAAATTCCTATAACATAAGGACCGTGCGTTTGATTGATGTGATTCTTATTGTTTTAGAAACATTATGACAAGCAGGTTCATCGGGATACATCATTTTGGTACTTCATGGTAGTTGAGATATGACCAATTGCATGAGGATTGGATACTCCCTAAATCAAGCATTCATAATGCTGGAATTCATTGGATGACTATGATGTAATGAAAGAATATCGATCCTCCATGGGTCAGCACCTAGAGATAATATTTTGGTCAACACACAGTGTTCCTACATGGGTTTGAACCTAGAAATACTCTATGGTCCATCACATAGAAATCATATGTGGGTCAACACTCAATGATCCTCCATGGGTCAGCACCTAGCGATCATCCGTGGGTTAGCACTTATCGATCCAATGTGGGTCTGCACCAAGAGATCCTCCATGGGTCAGCACATAGTGATCTTCTATGGGTCAGAATATAGTGATCTTTTATTGGTTAGAACCTAGTTATACTTTGTGGGTCAGCCTGTTGAAACCTTCTGTGGTCTTGTAGAAAAATTCTCTTGATAGAATAAGATTATCTAGCTTTCTAACTAATCATCATTATTCTTGATCTTTATGTGTGTGTACCTAGTTTGAGTTGAGTATTTCGTTGTGCTTTATGATTGAGATCATTCTTTGTGGCTTTCCACTGTGGAATTATGAGTATTCTTCGGGGGTCTTGGGGTCTTTAATCGGTATTTTTATACTCACCCCTACACGGGCTTTTCCCGCACCTTGTTGTGTCTTGTGAAAATGATAGACAACATTGACCGAGGATTGTGATCTAGAACCGGACAGTGCACAGAGGTGACTGGTTAACATACAGAGCTGCAATGACAAGCTGTACCTACCCTTCAGGTAGGATCCATGGTAGAAGATCTCAATTTCTATTTTCTTTTTCTGTGGTATTATCTATTTCAGTTGGGATTTTATACTGGATCATTAATTATAGATCACGCTTTTACTTCAGAAGTTTTACTACGTGGTTTATTTTTTTGTCTACCTAGTCTATGTGTGTACAGGATTAAAGAAAATGCCTTCCTGTATTACAATTACACCTTTTTGGTGCAAGTCTCCAACCCCTGGCCTATGGAAGGAGGGATTGGGATAGTCAAGACACATTCCCTATGGGATAGGTCATTACCGTTTTGTAGTGGGGTTAGATATAAAAAATTTAGTACAACATATTTAAAGTTATAATCCCATGGGTAAATGACCTTAAGAAAAATAGTTTGAACATTATAAGTCTTGGAATAACCATTTTATATTATTGACTATGGAAAACATAAGTGGATTAACTAAATTGCTGGTTATGAAATGGGTTAAATGTTGTGGTAAGTCCTTATTTCGATTAATATGTTTGATTTTCTGTTAATTAATAAAATAATTTCTAAAATAAGATGATTCTTTTATTGGTGACATATGGAAAAAGGGTGATCTTATTTTTTATCTTATAATCTCAATAATGTATCTTTTGGTAGTGACATAAAAAAACTAAGATGTAAGGAGGAATTGGAGGTAAATTTTAACATAGTAAGTGAATCCATTTTATTATGAATTTAATTATAAAATATAGTTTGATTTGATTGTTTTACTTTATTGTGTCCTACATTTCAAACTGTATCATGATTTTTTATTTTAGGTGAAAATGTTTTATCTCATTACCTAGCTTGTACAAATTTCATTAATAATAATTATTCCTATTTTTTTATGAGATGTGTCATAGATGTATTAATTATTATTTTTCAATGTATATTTATTCCTGGTATTTCTATAATAGTGATATTTATATAATTGAGTTTATATGATATATATATATATAAAAATATATGATTCCTTGGAGATAAAGTGGTAAATATATATGTTATATATTATTATTCTATTCAAGTTTAAAAAATTACAGTTATATGATATTATTTAGTAATATAATAAGTATTGGTATTTAATTTTTATTGGTTCCACTATATTTTTCAACTTGTTATTATAAAGGATCAAGGTTTAGTAATGGCTAACTCAGCTATCCAATGGAATGTGAACACCAAAAACCTATTATATAATGTATAATAGTATATTATAATGACCATGAAATTCTTGACCTTACATATATAATAATATTATATATTTCTATAGAACAATGGTAAGAGGCACAATATTACCCAACATCTTTTTATATTAGTATAGAATATATGGGACCAGATGTTGTGTTCCTTACCCATATTTTATATACTAGTTTATTCAAAATAAATAAGCAGTTCTATGGTGGATAGGACATATCATTGTTCAGTAATTTATTCAATGTCAGATTAGTGCATCGTGTATATATACCAATGCATATACCAGTTTTTCAATATATTTATATTTTGATCAAGGAATGAATTATTTATATAGGGTTCCTATATTATCTCATGGTCACATTGGAATCAAATAGTCATGGGGTATAAATTATGAGACATTTTTTACTTTTAGTTGTTAATATTACTTTATTTTTTGAATATTTAACACATACTATAATATTATCATAGAACATTTCAATAAAAATTGTTTTTAAGAGTATATATTATATAAGATTTATTTGTTTTGTTATAGGGGTTATTATTTCTCACACCCCGTGATTTTATGTGTATTCCTTGGAAATAAATTTTTATGTTTTTGAAGCATTTCTTTACATAAAATCCAATGTATAATTAAACCATGATAAACTATAATATTTATGTCATATTCATTGGATTTATTGTTATGAATATGATTATCCACATTGTGACATATATATATATATATATATATGTTTAACTTAATACAAATGAATTGACTAATTCCTAACAAATCATTTCATGAATAAAGGACCTATTTTTATAAGAATCAAATCATTATACAAATAATATATCTTTATAACAATTTAAAAATTATTTTTAATTAATTTTATTGATATTTATTTATAATCAGTTGTACATTAGTTATCTAATGTTCATTAATGAAGATAAGATTATTTGGCGGAAAAGGTCTTATTTTGGGAAAATTATTATTATCTAGGAAAAGTGTTTTTACATAAAATAAATAAATATGTATTTATTTATTAATTATATTAATGAAATATCTATATTATATTTGAAATAAAATATTTTAACATTGATATAATTTTTTTATATATATTGAATTCAATTAAATTTAGTTTTATTCTTACAAATGTTTTTTCTAAAATGTTTTTTTGTTTAGTTTTGCATGTTTATTTTAAAATTATATTATAAAATTTATATAAATAAAATTTCATAAAATAAATTATACATATATATTGACAATTTAAATTTTTTAACGAGTCGATATTAATTTTTGGTCTTAATAAATAGAGAAAACATATATTTCTTTACCATGATTATGGTCAAAAGGGATTTTTGGGGGGAGTAAAACTAAAATATAATGGTAAAAATGGGACATAAATATGTATAAATATTATCGGATAAATATATTAAAAATATATATTTTCTCACATTTGGAGTCATGTCTATTAGGTTCCACTTTGCAAGGAAAATGACATTATATTGTTTTAATCTATTATGTAATTTTGTATGTGTCCCTCCCCTTAGTAATAAATTGGAACCTCTTAACAACACATATTTAAAAACACTTAGAGATTTTTATCACCCAATACATGACCAAACACCTTCATATATTACATAAATTATTTCTTGATCTTCTTATGGTAACCAAGTCCCATCCTAAGAAGGAATAAGGTGAAACCCAAATGAGGTTTCTTAATGAATAGTTAATCATCATACCTGAAACATTAAATATTCATTTCATCTTATAAATCCTACAAAAATATTTTATATTTAATAATATAATGACACCACTTTTTTCAATATAATTAAATATTATTAGTATTATCAGACAACCATTTTATACCACATTTCCATAAAATGAAGAATAAAAGCATCACATTTGCATACATTCTTACTAGTACATCCATATGGTTATAATCTCATTTTACATCACCGAATATCATGTATAGTCAGATTGATTTATTTATATTATTTATATCATATATATACTTTTACTTTTTTCTTGTTATAGATTTAAAGTATTCTCCACGTGTACATATGGACTAAGGTCTGTATGGGAGATATTTTTAATTTTCAATAACCAACTCTAATGGATTGTAATAAAGTTGTATATAAAGAATATATATTAAAATTATGAAATTAATAAAATTCTGTAAACATTATATTAATATTATAACTTAGCATGGTCTTACTCATTATTTTTTATAACCTGCTCTTATTTATGTTGGTTTTACAACCTTCATGTGGGATATAATAATTTTTACAATATTAATAATTATTTAGTGATAAATAATTGTAATATAATGTAATAATATGATATATATATGATAGTATTATCATTGTAAAGGTGACGAAAGCCGGATCAAGATGCAAGCACCATATTTTCTAAGATGAAACATACTTAAAAATTAATGTTGTTAACACCCAAAATGATGAGGTAAATGGTAGTTATTAATTAATGGATGATAATATGTTATAAGTAAATCATGTATTAAATTATTATAATAAATATGGTTCTAATATAGTGGTACAAAAAATCAATATTTATTATACTGGAGCTTATAGAATTTATAAATCAAGTTTAATCGGAGGTAAGGGTTTTACATTAAAATTTAAATTTTCACAACGATTGCTTATGATTAAATTTATGAATGTGTAATAATATGAACTATATGTAAAAAATTATGATGAATTTTATTATACTTTGGTATTTTATATACATTAAATATTTTATATTCATTCTCCTCTATCTAGATACTAAAAATTATAAAAACAATTTGTGACACTAACATATTTTATCTATTTGGTCAGGGATATTTTTCATCCATGTCAAAATTTTCATAATTTTTTTAATAATGCATTCAAAATTACATAATGATTTATTAATTGTGTTTTTACCCATTTTTGTACTTTCTATATTTTTTTTTTAAAAAATGAATCTTATTTTCATTTTCTCAAATTGGATCTTTTTTAACAATTGTAAGAATTGAATAATTTTTTATGTATATAGTATGAACAAATTATAACACTATAATTAATACACTTTTCATTTAATATTAATTTAAAACAATTCCATGTTTATTTTAAATCCAAATATTATTCAAAATAACATAATTTTTAAATATTGTATATAATTTTTTTTCAAAATAAAAAGGTATTTACCTTAAGAATTATCATAAGGACCCGACCATAAACATTACATAATCGTGAATTAAATGAATAATTCACAATAAGGATCTTTTCAGGTTTAATGTTTTAGATAATTATGCAATAACTATTACATTACATCTCAAAAATTACAAGGTTGACACTTTTACTCAGTTTCCATTTATTCATAAAATAAAAACTCTTGAAAAATAGAGTCATGTCTAGTCCCATGTTTTAGATAGCATGACGTTTCCATGATCCCATCCTTGACACTATTCATATTTAGGTCCCATGAATAATATTTCAAAACATTGGATGATCATAAAAAGCTGAGTAAGGGTTATAAAAGAATGAATGAATACATTAGTTCATCATTTCATACATAAAATAAGCTCTTTAACATACCTCATGAAAACATATGATTTACGAATAACATATAGAAAACATAAATCATAAATTAAACTTGTGGCATTCGTATCATACTTACATTGTAGTTACCACAACTACGTAGGGAGTTACATTTGGAATAACCATCACAAGAATATTCCTTAAATATCTTAGGAGAAACATTCATGTTTACCTCCGTCACATTACCCAATGCATAAGAGAGATATATCAGGCACACCTACCCGAGGTTTATCAAGGAACCACCCATATATGTAAATAATGCCCAAGAACCACAGCATATTCATAACACATAAAACAATCACAAAGGAAAGATAACATTTCCCCATTTCAATCTCAATCTATCATTTAAATATATTGACATAAAAAATCCACTATCAAAACTATTTTCAATACCAAAATATATAAAAAGAGTGTATGGTATTTATTTTCTTTTTAAAAACATTACGACATGTTAAGGATGCCAAAATATCCAATAATACTCACGGTAGTGGAAAGGTCGTCGTCACCACGTACGCTAAAAAGAAACAATATTTTTTTTGACATTTTGTAAAATTATTCATAGAGAAAATATTCCTTTTTAATAAAAGTAAATGGAAAATGTGTTTATACATCATATAAAAGAAAATCAAGTATTAAAACAAAATATACCTCAATGGAAGGAGATTGAGATGAAGTCCCCTACCTCATTTCCAATTTAACCTGTTAATTGTTTAATATCTTGAATAATAAACTAAAGTCAATTTATACTTGATTAATAACATTTTCCAAGTTTATTATTCCTTTTATATCACTTATTACCATGTTATAAACATTATGTAGTCATTTTAGTTAATAACGTTCATTTTGTCGATATTTGGTATTTGAGTCAAAAATAGGCTTCTTATAATTACAAGTTGTTCACATGGTCAAAATTTCATTATATCCAGAATGATATTCATGATTTAGATATCATATATGTCATATATATCAATTATATACATATATTTATAATAGTACATAGAATTTGGAGGTAAGAAATGAAATGCACCATTCATGGAGATGGTAAGCCATACGTACGCATGAATGTCACTTTCATTTATATTTGTTATTTTAATGGAATTAAAACATAATTATACATAGGTATATTAAAATTCCAGTGTAATATCATATATAATATAATTACTACATCCTTTATACATCCCACATATGGCACTAACGAGTCATATCACATTAAGGGGGCAGAAGTCCACACATCCTCAAAAAAAATTATCGCTTTTACCCATAATGGAATCCCTAAAGGTATGATATAAAAGAAAAATACAGATTCATAAATAAAATATAAACATAATATATATCATATTTAAATACAGTTCCTTCTTAATTTCCACCATGAGAGGCGATAGGAGATAATCGAACGATCATCGTTTCATGAGGCGTTAGCTTTCCATCCACAGAAACAATATGTTCTTCACCCATTCGATAGAGATGTGTGTAAGTGTAGTTTAAATTGTTCTCATAAAAACATCCTAGTATATTGAGGATACTAGTGTTGTTATAAAATAATGTAATAAAATGAGTTTAGGGGTTGGAGAAGTAAAATAAAAGAAATGAAGTTAAGAGGAATCATTACCTTTAATTGGGGTAACCTCCATTGGTTCGAACCAAAATGACTTCTTGATGTTCCCTCTTCATAAGGAATGGATTCTAAAAGGAGTAGAGGTATCTTAAGAGATTTTTTGGTTAGGGTTTTCATGAGCCAAGGGGCTTAAAAGGTGTCAGGAATGAGTAATAAGTGAGGAATTTTTATAAGGGGGAGGAGGAGCTCTTTTGGAAAGTGTAAGAAAATTATTTTATTATATAATGATATTCAATTTATAATCATCCAAAACTAATTATAGTGTAATATAAGATGACTCATGGTACAAATAAAATCATCAAATAACAATTGGATAGGTTTTTGTTATTTTTTTTAATATTTATAATCTTATTTATTTAAATATTTTATTAATGAGGTAAATACTACATCATTATTGTGTCATAAAAAATTTAATTTATATGATGTCTAAAAATTATAAAAAAATACCATGATGTAGTAATTATTATTTTATTTCGAATGAATATTTATATTCTAAAATATATCTAATATAACCCCATGTAAAAATTAATTTACAAAAAGATATTTGTTGGTTTAATTTTTAACATTACTTTAAGTTAATTAATCTAAAGTGTCATTATCACTCCCAAGTGGCTCCATGGGGTCCCAAAACATACCCAAAGATTCCCATGGTCATAAATGACTCAAAAAATAAGTTTAGGATAAGTGTTAAAGTAATTTTGTAATATTATGATATTCTTTTTACCTTGAGTTACCATATTTACCATTAACTGCGGGAAATAAAAGTCAAAAGTTACTATTCACCAAAAATTATTTTCTTCCTCTTGAACCCCATTTTACTTACTTATAAAAACAATGTATGTTGGGTTTTATAATGGTTTCACTATTCATAAAAATTGATATTTTTCAGAAAAATACCAAAAATTTAGACAAATCTATAATTGATATTCCAAATTCAAAAATGATGTCTATTTTAACAAATTCTATATGTATAATATGCGTTAATTAACTTCAAATTAATTCCTGTAATCAAAACACATAGCGTCTTTTTATGAAATAATAACTATCAAAATATTGAAACTCGTTTATGTTAAATTTCAAATGGAAATTAATTCCCATGACCAACATTAGATTAAATGGTAAAAAAATAATATAATTACACTTTAAAACCAATTAAAAAGATAATATAATGATATGAATAAATTAGATTAAAAAGAACTTTTGAATTGAAATACAGTATATTTTACTATTAATAAAAAATGATTTTTATCATAAAAATACAAAAATGTACCCAAATTTAATTTTGATGACCCGATTCTAAAAAATAATTTTATTTGGTCAAATAGAACATATAAATGTTACCAAACTATATTTAAGTAGGGTTCTCCATATAAAGGTGGTAAATTGACCTTTTAAAGAATATTAGAGTATTTATGCTTAAAATTAGATTCATTCATATTTTATGAACCTAATTTTTTTGGATAAATGTGAAACCATTTACCAAAAATGTATAATCATAATGTTGTTAGTTCTATTCATTCCTGCCAATACAATTTCCTAGGAATTAACTACCATTTAAAATAATATTATTATATTATTAGTGTGCATCATAAGATTTCAAAGAAACCTGTTGTTGCGTATCAGTTAAGCCATCAGACAATGTCCCCTTTAAAGTAAAAGTAATATTTAATTCAAAAATGTTAATAAATATAAAAATGTATTATTCTTTATTTATAGGGGATGTTACAGTTATTATAGATGCATATTGATTGTATGTTCATCTATGACAACATCCATTGATGACACTTTTGATTTATTATGGATACGATACAATGTTACCATATTTATTCTTTATTCAGATGGTTATTTATTAGGATGATGGAATTTTGATGAATCATATATTCTTCTCCTCGAGTTATGAGATGATGAATTGATGAATGTTTCTATTATCTTATAGAAAACATATGTATGGTTCTCATAGTGGGATTGGTCATACCATTAGAACCATCCAATGAATTGTTTAATTTTTAATGTTTAATGATATGAAATGGTAAAGGGCAGTTATATAATGATGAAAATAGGGAATACGGGTGGTTATCCAAAGCATGAAGTAGGTACATGGGTAGTTACCTAAATCCTAATATGTGATGAACATCTATATCGGTAGCGTTAACATATATTTTAGGTGATTATGATTATTCCAATATTTTGATTCCACTGCAAATGAAATGTTATTATACTTATTAGGTTATCTCATGAATCATGATTACTGATTCTTTTATTACTCATTTGTAATGAACTTATAATGACTAAGGCCCTGATTATTATATATAAATGTATGTGTATGATTTTATGTATTAGAGAATATTGTCATACCCTTATGCCCATATTATCCTTATATATTATAAGTGATATATATCTACCATTTTAACTATAATTTGTATCTTATATCACCCTTTCTCATGGTTCCATTATGTAGTTTATGATTTAAGGTTTGTATTTGGATATCTCAATGAAGTGTATAATGTGAGAAGAAAATTGTGGGTGATATTAAATAACTTTCATGAAATCAGATGTTTATATATCTAGTCTCCATTTACACTAAGTATGTATGGTTATTTGGAATTTAATGTTATGATATGTGTTGAATATTCATGTAAATTTATATAATATTTTTGTTTAAAATGATTGGTTTTCATTAATTGGCATTAGGGAATGGGTTAATTATTTTTGTTAACTGGGAAGAGAAAAATTTATTAAAAACACTTAGTATAAGCATAAATATTTTAGAAAAGCCTATGTTATTTTAAATAAAGGGATCTTCTTCTTAAAAAAAAATAAATCATTTCCTTGATAAGAACATGTTGATGTTTTTTACATATATGCAGCTCAGGATAAAAACACTATAAAGGAAATATTATGCACAAACTCAATCATCACTGATGCATGATGACTGGTCCAAAAACTACAAACTTTTCTAGACACTCCTATATTGAGTTAATTTTCCTTTTATTTATAAAACATTATAATTAATATATTATATAGTCTATGAATAAAAATATTAAGGTATAGTGATATGAGATTAACATATTATTCCATTGGTTAAAAGATGTTAGACAAATTTATGAAATCATAATAATGATTTTCATAATCATATGATTTTTTACTCTGATTATTAATGTTCTACACCTACACTATATTTTATGGTTTGCATAAATCGATGTAATCAAGAGAAATTATGTGAAAAGTTAATATGATATCCAATTCAATGAATATTCTAATGTGAAAAAATTAAATGGGAGCTAAAATATTAAACCTTATGTCTATTTGTAAAACAATATATAAATATATGATTAATAACCTTATATTCTATTATTTTCCAAAGAGAACTAATAAAATAATAATGGAGTTCCATGAGATTTTAGTTGATGATGACAATGGTGGAAAGAAGATTTAGATTCCTATATATAAAACCATGGGAAGTACCACCAATTTATATAATTCGTAGGAATTTTTTTTCTGTATGGAAAATAAGGGAATAGATTAAGTAATTTTGATGGGAAAATGATGTGTTCGATTGAGGGATATAAATTACATCCTGAATTACCATTTATTTATCAATTCCTTATGTGTGTAGAACATTTGAAATATATAATTCAATGATCTAATCCAAGGGATAACTCATAGATTATGAAAACAGAATATGTTATGGTAATAATTAATGTAGATTACGATGGTTAATTCACACGTATCCTCCACTTTGGGATCTCATGTTAAACTATATAAAAATGTTCCCATTGAAAATATTTTTATTTTCCATTAATAGAATTTGATGAGGTTTTGGGAATGAATCAGAACTCCATAATATAGATTATATATATATCCATGAAAGGGATGTCACATTCAATATTCTGAATGAACCTATGTTCATTTATCAATTGGAGGATGACTATGAGATTCCAATGGAAAATATAAAATTTTTATGTTTTATGATTCCTATTAATAATGAGTATTTATTTATAACTTTTGGGGAGATACTCAACATTGATGATATGCCTATTATATGGGATTTTTTGTTATATTTCAAGAATAGTTTCCTAGGCTTCATATGAAACGTGAAGTTATGTTTTCAATATATCTCATCACTTTTTCAACTCATATCTCAAATAATGCATAATAAATGGCCTCTATTGAGTTGCAATAATAAAAAAACAGGAGAATATTATACAAGATTTATTCATCCAAGAGCTTTATCGGTGGGTTCACTATAAGGCCCCAGCCTTAAACCTTACCTAATCTTGTGTTATTACAAGATTACACATTGAGGATCTTTTCAGGTTTAGAGTTTTAGAGAATTAGATCATAAAACTTGTATTACATTCCACATATAAACAAAGTGGTTACATAAAGATATTATTCTTCATTCCCATCAATGGAAACACATTTAAAATAAAACATGGATTATTTCTTGACACATCCTTGACTCTATCATCTTATCATGTACCTTTCCCTTGACCTGTGAAAAACATTTCAAAAACTTGGGATGAGCATAAAAACTCAGTATGGGTTATAAAAAAAACATGGAAAGGAAACATGAGTTCATATATACATAAGAATGAAATCATACTTTACCCATAAAACATAGGCACTTTAACATACCTCATAAAATCATGAATAAATCATAGAAATCATAATACGTAAAGGTAACTTGAGGCATTCATAACATTCTTACGTAGGGAGTAACCCTCTTGGTTACGTTTGGAATACCCATCACAGTATATTCCCTAAAATCTCTTCGGAGAAACCTTAATGTTTCACTCCTTCGCGTTACCCAATGCATTGGAGAGCTATAACGGGGTCACCCGCCCTTAGTTTATCACGGAACCACCCGTCTTCATAATAATGCCCAAGAACCATAACATAATCATATCACATAAAACATGCATAAAGGAAACATAAAATTTCCACATTTCAATCACGAGATATCAATACAACACATTGATATAATAAAAACATTATGAAAACCATTTTCAACACCAAAATAAAAGAAAAGTAAAACATGGTATTTATTTTTCTTTTAAAAATAAGGTATGGCTTGTAGAGGAAGCCGAAACTCAAATAACGGTTACGACGGTGGAGAAGTCGTTGTCGCCGCATACGTACGACAAAAACATTCCCTTTTGTCGTTTATTAAACGCTTCGTATAAAAAATATTCCTTTTGAATAAACGTAAAAGTCAAAGGGATTTATACACCGTATAAAAGAAAGTTGTGTATAAAATAAAATATGCCTCAATGAAAGGAGATTGAGACAAAGTCCCATACAAAGATAATTTTTAAAATAAAATAGATACATTATGTGTATTCACTATAAGTACACATAAATAAAGTACAAATACAAGATACGACATAATAACATAATGACATAATTTGAAAGTAGGAGATTAACCCAAAGAATGGAAATTGGGTTAAGAAGTTCCCATACCTCGTATCTGACTTGACCCGACCGTTCTTTAAACTCCTGAATAATAAACTTGAGTTAATCTCTACTTGATTATGAATCTTTTCAAGTTCATTATTCCTTTTATACCATGTTATGAACATCATGTAATCAGTTAAGTTAATAATGTTCATTTTGTCGGTATTTGGTTCTTAAGTCAAAAATAGACTTCTTACACTTACATGTTGTTAATTTGGTCAATGTTTCATTATATCCAGAATGGTATTCATGATGTAGATATCATATATGTCATATATATCCAGTACATACATGTATTTAAAATATTACATAATCATTTAGAGGTAATAAATTAAATGCACCGTTCATGGAGACGGTAAGCCGTTCGTACGCATGAACGCTACTTTCATTTCTTTGTCATATTGATGGAATTAAAACTAAATGAGACTTATGTATATTTTAATTCCAGAAATATATTCATCATTTAGATATATCATTAATTATATATATCCATTATATACATGTACTTTTAATAATAAATTACATTTGGGGATAAGAAATGAAATGCACCGTTCATGGAGACGGTAGTCCGTACGTACGCATGAACGCTACTTTCATTTCTATCTCATATTTTAATGGAAATAAATGATAATGATATATATAGGTATATTATAATTCCAGTATAACATCATATATAATATCATTAACTTTATCCTTTACACATCCCACATATGGTATTAACGAATCAAATCACTTTTAGGGGGCGGTAGTCCGCACTTCCTAAAATGAAGATATCGCGTATACCCATAATGGAAATCATAAAGGTATGCCAAAAATGAAAAAACATAAGCTTAAGGAAAACATAAACATATTATATATCATATATAAAAATAGTGACATCATAATGGCCACCTTTGAAGGTGTTAAATGAGTATTGAACAATCATCGTTTCGGGAGGCAGAATTTCGCCATCCACGGAAACCGTATGTTCTTTAACCATTTGATGTAGTTGTGTGAGAGTGTAGCTCAAATAAATCTTATAACAACATCCTAGTATATTTATGATACTGGTGTTGTTACAAAATAAGTATATAAAAAGAGTTTAGGGGTTGGAGAAGCAAAATAAAACAAATGAACATGAGAGAATGAATTACCTTAAAAAGTGTAACTCCTTTTGAGTTGAGCCTAAAGGCTTCCTTTGAAAGGATTATTCCCAAAGGGAATCCTCTAGGATGAGGAGAGGGATGTGGAGAGAGAAAATGGGTAGGGGTTGGCCGAGCCAAAGGCTTGAAGAGTGTGTGAAATGAGGTAGAGGTGGGGGCCTTTTATAAGAGGAGAGGAGGGGCACTTTTGGAAAGTAAAGAAACATTACTTTATTTGAAAATGCGTTTCGGTTTTAAAAGGTCTCACATTGATAGAATTCGTGGATAAGGTGATAAGGTTTCGAAATCCACTCATCCAATTGGTTTTGGACATGTTTAGTTCATAGATATTACATTATCTTTCCATTTTATTTAAATCGTCAAATAATGATGTCATCGCTGCATCATTATTATGTCATAAATAATTAAATTTATTTAATGTTTAAAAATTATAAAAAAAATACTATGATATAGGAAAGCTTTTTAGCTTTCCAATGACTATTTATAATCAAAATTTGGACTTGTATAACCCCACTTAAAAATTGTTTTAGTAAAACAATTTATGTTAGTGTCATTTTCACTTTAACATTAAATAAAAAGTAATTAATGTTATTTCCCAACAAAAGTGGATCCATGGGGTCCCCAAGTTAGGCCATGGCTTGTCTTGGTCGGCCATGACACAACCAATGAGGTTGGGACATGTTTCTAGGTCATTTTATATTATTAAAGTTTTATTTATACCTTAAACTACACTAATTACCACTAATCGCGATTAAAACTTAATAAGTTACTATTCACCAAAAAATTATTATAATCTCATTGAACCACATTTTACTTCTTAATGAAAACCATGTATGTCGGATTTTCAAAATTCAGTACACATTAGTGGTAAACTTTCATTTAACTGAAAAATCAGTTTGCTTGATTACCACTTAGTGGTTTCACTATTCATCAAAAATTGAAGTTTTTCAGAAAATTACCAAAAATTCATCCTAAGCTATATTTGATATTCCGAATTCAAAAATGAAGTCTATTTTAAAAAATTCAAATCATATAAGTCACATTAATTAATTCAATAATTAATTCCCGCTGCCAGAGCAAATAGCGTGTTTTTACAAAACAATAAGTATCAAAAGATTGACACCAGTTTAAGTCTAATTTCAAAGTGAAATTGATTCCAATGACCACCATTGGATTTAATGGTAAAAATATTTTCTAATTTCACTTTAAAACCAATTCAAAAGATAATCTAATCATATAAATAAATTAGATCAAAAAGAGGTTTTGAATTAAAATGCAACATTTTACACTATTCATAAAAATGAACTTTATCAGAAAGGTACCAAAAATTACACAAAGTAAAATTTGATGTCCCGATTCTTAATAAAAGTTTTATTTGGTCCAAAAGAATGTATAAGAGTGATAAAAACTATATTTAATGACGGTTCACCATTAAAAGGTGATAAGTGAACCTTTAGTGAAAATTAGAGTATATATGCCCTAAAATTGAACTCTTTCCATATTTTAAGCCTTTATCTTTTATTGGATAAATATAAAAACATCTAAAAACATATCTATTCATATTTTAGTTATTTCTATTCATTCCCGCCAATAAAACAGCTACATGTTAACTAACATTTAAAATAATATTATTTTATTACTAGTGTGCAACGTAAGTTTCTAAGAAACTCATCGTTGTGTGTCGGGTACGCTGTCGAACATAGCAACCCCTTTAAAATAGAATTAATATTTAATTCATAAATATTAATAATATGAAAATTCTTTATTCTTTATTTACCTGGGATGTTACATCCTTCCCCCCTTTTGGGAATTGCGTCCTCGCAATTTTATTCACTTATCAAAATAAGTGGGGGTATTTATCCCTCATAGCATTTTCAGATTCCCATGTTGCGTCTTCAATCATTTGGTTTTTCCACAAAACCTTTACCTGCTTAATCACCTTATTTCGTAACACTTGCTCCCTGTGGTCAAGAATCTGGACCGGTTGTTCCTCATAAGATAGGTTCTCTTCCAGCTGAACTACCTCTGGGCTCAAAACATGAGATGGATCTGGCATATACTTTCTCAACATCGAAACGTGAAAAACATTGTGTACCTGAGAGATACTTGGATGTAAAGCCACTGGGTATGCAACTGATCCAACTCTTTCCAGAATTTCGTACGGTCCAATAAACCTTGGACTCAACTTTCCTTTCTTACCAAATCTCATCACACTTTTCCAAGGAGAAACCTTGAGAAAAGCATGATCACATACCTCGAAAGATAGATCCTTCCTCCGGTTATCCGCATAACTCTTCTGCCTGCTCTGAGCTGTTCTCATGTGTTTCTGAATCAGCTGAACTTTTTCTGCCATTTCTTCTACCAATTCTGGTCCCATCAACTTCCTTTCACCCACTTCATCCCAGAAAGCTGGAGTTCGACACCGCTTCCCATATAATGCCTGAAATGGTGCCATCTGTATACTAGAATGAAAACTGTTATTATATGAAAACTCAACCAAAGAAAGATGTTGGTCCCAACTTCCCTGATAATCCATAGAACAAGCTCGTAGCATATCCTCCAATGTCTGAATTGTTCGTTCTGACTGCCCATCTGATTGAGGATGAAAAGCTGTACTAAAATTTAATTCAGTACCCAACGACTTCTGAAGGCCTTTCCAAAAGTTAGAAGTAAACCTGGGATCATGATCCGATACAATGGAGAGAGGAACTCCATGTAACCTGACTATCTCTTTAAGATACAAACGGGAAAGTTGATCAAGAGAGAAAGTATCTTGTATAGCAAAGGAAATGAGCAGATTTGGTCAAGCGATCAACAATAACCCAGATTGCATTATTACCTCGAGATGTCTTCGGTAATCCAACAACAAAGTCCATGGATATATTCTCCCATTCCCACTCTGGAACTGGTAAAGGCTGAAGCATCCCTTTCGGTAACTGCCGCTCTGCTTTAACCTGTTGACAAGTCAAACACTTCACAGTAAAATCAGCAATATCTCTTTTCATTCCATCCCACCAGTAATACTCCCGCAGATCTCTATACATCATAGTACAGCCCGGATGAACTGAAAACGGAGAACTATGAGCTTCACATAACAACTCTCTCTTCAACTATGAATCACAAGGCACACACAATCTCTTCCCAAATCTCAAAACACAAACAAAAACTTATCCAAGAACTCATGGAAAATTTATTCATAAGGTCCATGAATACAACAGGTGCATTGGTTAACCACAAAGGCATAACTACAAATTCATATTGGACATATCTAGTACGGAACACAATCTTCGGAACATCTTCCTCCTTTACATTCAGCTGATGGTACCCCGATCTCAAGTCAATCTTTGAAAAAAACTGAGCTCCCTGGAGCTGATACAACTTTATTTGATGGCCCGACGTCTGCTGAAGTAGTTGCAAAGGATTTTGCCACTCCTTTCTGCTTGTAGTCTAACTGCTTCCCATCACTCAAGCTCCTTGTCGGACACTCGTTTGCATAGTGACCCATCTCATTGCACTTATAACATTTCACTAACTGTAAATAAAATTTATTCTTACCTTCACCTTGATCCTTTTCAGTGAAATCACGGGCCTTATGTCCCATCTTACCACATCGGTAGCACTTCCCAGAATTCAGAAGACATTCCCCAGCATGCCTTTTTCCACATTTATCACAAACTGGAAACTTAGTTTTCTTACCATCAGACTTTTTTGAAGAATTCTTACCTTTCTCCTGCCACCTCGGTCTCTTCTTCTGCTGGTTGTTATAGAAAACTTGGTCATCGGAGAACTCCATTTCCACCTTCTCAGCACATCGAACAAGCTTTTCATAACTTTTAAACTCACGAGAAGCTAAATCCCTTCGATACTTTGGCTTTAATCCTGAGTAAAAACAGTTTATTTTACTATCAATATCTCGTATGAAGTTTGGATCATACCTTGCCAATCGAGTGAACTTTTCTTCATAAGCAGCCACTGAATCATCCTCCTGCCTCAATTCTAGGAACTGTTTTTCCATCCTAAGACGAACCACCTTAGGAAAATATTTCTCAAGAAACATACCTTTGAATTCGTCCCAGTGAAGATCCTCAATGTCATCACTATCCCTTATATTTTTCACCATCGACCACCACTGATCAGCTTCACCTTGAAAACGGTAAACAACAAGACTAACCTTTTGATTGTCTGAACACCCCATGACATCGAAAATCTTCTCCAGTTCATTAATCCACCCTTCAGCTAGCACAGGGTCAGATGATCCTCTGAATGATGGTGGATGTTGCCTCATGAAATGTTCCACCACTGACATGTTCCTCTGCGGTTGGTCTGGCTGATCTCGTGCATGGATACCACCGCCATTTATCGCATGAGTCAACTGCTCCATCACTGCAACAAACTGTTCAGTTCCGATTCCGACCATCTCAGGTTGCTGATTTGGAAGGTTATCTTCCTCCTGATGTCGTCCCAACATAGCTGCTTTGTTTCCTCTGCGGAAAACCATTCTGAACATGGAAATATCTTAGGCGAAGCAACATGGTAATCCGTAAATGCTATATCATTTCAAAAATATTATAATTTAACACTTTTCTAACTCTTAAAGTTGTCTAAAACGACCTCTGATACCAACTATAAGGCCCCAGCCTTAAACCTTACCTAATCTTGTGTTATTACAAGATTACACATTGAGGATCTTTTCAGGTTTAGAGTTTTAGAGAATTAGATCATAAAACTTGTATTACATTCCACATATAAACAAAGTGGTTACATAAAGATATTATTCTTCATTCCCATCAATGGAAACACATTTAAAATAAAACATGGATTATTTCTTGACACATCCTTGACTCTATCATCTTATCATGTACCTTTCCCTTGACCTGTGAAAAACATTTCAAAAACTTGGTATGAGCATAAAAACTCAGTATGGGTTATAAAAAAAACATGGAAAGGAAACATGAGTTCATATATACATAAGAATGAAATCATACTTTACCCATAAAACATAGGCACTTTAACATACCTCATAAAATCATGAATAAATCATAGAAATCATAATACGTAAAGGTAACTTGAGGCATTCATAACATTCTTACGTAGGGAGTAACCCTCTTGGTTACGTTTGGAATACCCATCACAGTATATTCCCTAAAATCTCTTCGGAGAAACCTTAATGTTTCACTCCTTCGCGTTACCCAATGCATTGGAGAGCTATAACGGGGTCACCCGCCCTTAGTTTATCACGGAACCACCCGTCTTCATAATAATGCCCAAGAACCATAACATAATCATATCACATAAAACATGCATAAAGGAAACATAAAATTTCCACATTTCAATCACGAGATATCAATACAACACATTGATATAATAAAAACATTATGAAAACCATTTTCAACACCAAAATAAAAGAAAAGTAAAACATGGTATTTATTTTTCTTTTAAAAAGAAGGTATGGCTTGTAGAGGAAGCCGAAACTCAAATAACGGTTACGACGGCGGAGAAGTCGTTGTCGCCGCATACGTACGACAAAAACATTCCCTTTTGTCGTTTATTAAACGCTTCGTATAAAAAATATTCCTTTTGAATAAACGTAAAAGTCAAAGGGATTTATACACCGTATAAAAGAAAGTTGTGTATAAAATAAAATATGCCTCAATGAAAGGAGATTGAGACAAAGTCCCATACAAAGATAATTTTTAAAATAAAATAGATACATTATGTGTATTCACTATAAGTACACATAAATAAAGTACAAATACAAGATACGACATAATAACATAATGACATAATTTGAAAGTAGGAGATTAACCCAAAGAATGGAAATTGGGTTAAGAAGTTCCCATACCTCGTATCTGACTTGACCCGACCGTTCTTTAAACTCCTGAATAATAAACTTGAGTTAATCTCTACTTGATTATGAATCTTTTCAAGTTCATTATTCCTTTTATACCATGTTATGAACATCATGTAATCAGTTAAGTTAATAATGTTCATTTTGTCGGTATTTGGTTCTTAAGTCAAAAATAGACTTCTTACACTTACATGTTGTTAATTTGGTCAATGTTTCATTATATCCAGAATGGTATTCATGATGTAGATATCATATATGTCATATATATCCAGTACATACATGTATTTAAAATATTACATAATCATTTAGAGGTAATAAATTAAATGCACCGTTCATGGAGACGGTAAGCCGTTCGTACGCATGAACGCTACTTTCATTTCTTTGTCATATTGATGGAATTAAAACTAAATGAGACTTATGTATATTTTAATTCCAGAATTATATTCATCATTTAGATATATCATTAATTATATATATCCATTATATACATGTACTTTTAATAATAAATTACATTTGGGGATAAGAAATGAAATGCACCGTTCATGGAGACGGTAGTCCGTACGTACGCATGAACGCTACTTTCATTTCTATCTCATATTTTAATGGAAATAAATGATAATGATATATATAGGTATATTATAATTCCAGTATAACATCATATATAATATCATTAACTTTATCCTTTACACATCCCACATATGGTATTAACGAATCAAATCACTTTTAGGGGGCGGTAGTCCGCACTTCCTAAAATGAAGATATCGCGTATACCCATAATGGAAATCATAAAGGTATGCCAAAAATGAAAAAAACATAAGCTTAAGGAAAACATAAACATATTATATATCATATATAAAAATAGTGACATCATAATGGCCACCTTTGAAGGTGTTAAATGAGTATTGAACAATCATCGTTTCGGGAGGCAGAATTTCGCCATCCACGGAAACCGTATGTTCTTTAACCATTTGATGTAGTTGTGTGAGAGTGTAGCTCAAATAAATCTTATAACAACATCCTAGTATATTTATGATACTGGTGTTGTTACAAAATAAGTATATAAAAAGAGTTTAGGGGTTGGAGAAGCAAAATAAAACAAATGAACATGAGAGAATGAATTACCTTAAAAAGTGTAACTCCTTTTGAGTTGAGCCTAAAGGCTTCCTTTGAAAGGATTATTCCCAAAGGGAATCCTCTAGGATGAGGAGAGGGATGTGGAGAGAGAAAATGGGTAGGGGTTGGCCGAGCCAAAGGCTTGAAGAGTGTGTGAAATGAGGTAGAGGTGGGGGCCTTTTATAAGAGGAGAGGAGGGGCACTTTTGGAAAGTAAAGAAACATTACTTTATTTGAAAATGCGTTTCGGTTTTAAAAGGTCTCACATTGATAGAATTCGTGGATAAGGTGATAAGGTTTCGAAATCCACTCATCCAATTGGTTTTGGACATGTTTAGTTCATAGATATTACATTATCTTTCCATTTTATTTAAATCGTCAAATAATGATGTCATCGCTGCATCATTATTATGTCATAAATAATTAAATTTATTTAATGTTTAAAAATTATAAAAAAAATACTATGATATAGGAAATCTTTTTAGCTTTCCAATGACTATTTATAATCAAAATTTGGACTTGTATAACCCCACTTAAAAATTGTTTTAGTAAAACAATTTATGTTAGTGTCATTTTCACTTTAACATTAAATAAAAAGTAATTAATGTTATTTCCCAACAAAAGTGGATCCATGGGGTCCCCAAGTTAGGCCATGGCTTGTCTTGGTCGGCCATGACACAACCAATGAGGTTGGGACATGTTTCTAGGTCATTTTATATTATTAAAGTATTATTTATACCTTAAACTACACTAATTACCACTAATCGCGATTAAAACTTAATAAGTTACTATTCACCAAAAAATTATTATAATCTCATTGAACCACATTTTACTTCTTAATGAAAACCATGTATGTCGGATTTTCAAAATTCAGTACACATTAGTGGTAAACTTTCATTTAACTGAAAAATCAGTTTGCTTGATTACCACTTAGTGGTTTCACTATTCATCAAAAATTGAAGTTTTTCAGAAAATTACCAAAAATTCATCCTAAGCTATATTTGATATTCCGAATTCAAAAATGAAGTCTATTTTAAAAAATTCAAATCATATAAGTCACATTAATTAATTCAATAATTAATTCCCGCTGCCAGAGCAAATAGCGTGTTTTTACAAAACAATAAGTATCAAAAGATTGACACCAGTTTAAGTCTAATTTCAAAGTGAAATTGATTCCAATGACCACCATTGGATTTAATGGTAAAAATATTTTCTAATTTCACTTTAAAACCAATTCAAAAGATAATCTAATCATATAAATAAATTAGATCAAAAAGAGGTTTTGAATTAAAATGCAACATTTTACACTATTCATAAAAATGAACTTTATCAGAAAGGTACCAAAAATTACACAAAGTAAAATTTGATGTCCCGATTCTTAATAAAAGTTTTATTTGGTCCAAAAGAATGTATAAGAGTGATAAAAACTATATTTAATGACGGTTCACCATTAAAAGGTGATAAGTGAACCTTTAGTGAAAATTAGAGTATATATGCCCTAAAATTGAACTCTTTCCATATTTTAAGCCTTTATCTTTTATTGGATAAATATAAAAACATCTAAAAACATATCTATTCATATTTTAGTTATTTCTATTCATTCCCGCCAATAAAACAGCTACATGTTAACTAACATTTAAAATAATATTATTTTATTACTAGTGTGCAACGTAAGTTTCTAAGAAACTCATCGTTGTGTGTCGGGTACGCTGTCGAACATAGCAACCCCTTTAAAATAGAATTAATATTTAATTCATAAATATTAATAATATGAAAATTCTTTATTCTTTATTTACCTGGGATGTTACATCCACCAACTATTTTTGGAGATTAAATATGGATCACTATGACTCTACATTTATTATCAACAAATTATGTTGATCATGATATAAAATAACTATTTATATCCTATATTTATGATCTATTTAATAAATTGTTATTATTCCTATACTTATAAAAATATGACCTTTATTCTTTGATACTATCAACTACGGTTCAGAAGTGAAGAAATAACTAAGACTACCATTGGTACGAGGAATCAAAACTATGAATATATAGTGATTCCATTTAGAATTTCTAATTACCATGGTATCTTCATGATATTCATGAATAGGGTCTTTAGTGAATACCTTGTTCAATTTTGTGGTTTGTTTATTGATTATATTTTAATAAAATTTAAGAAAAACGAAGTTAATTTCAATCAATGTAAAATTTTGTTGATGTCCTTAATGAATAATTGTATTTATGAAAAATTTAGTATGCGTGAATTATATTTACAAAAAGTTTTAATCCTGGGAGATTTGATAATATGTGAGATTGATTAATAGATCTTTATACTATAGAATCCAATGATCCTTAAATCTAATGAATTTTAGTAACTATAAACCATAATTTTATTCAATTATATTTTTATTATCAACTCTCTATGAAACTTTATCATGACTGTCTAGTCATTTAAAAATGATAATTTGGAATGGAGTAATTTTTATTTCAACTAATGAATGTGAATAAAATTTAAAGTAGCTGAAGAGAGATTTGGTCTGTGTGCCTATAATCACACTACTCTACAAGATAATTGGTGTTGTGATACATTGTGATGAAACTAATTAGGTAATGGAATGTGTTATTTTATATAATAAAATAGTTATAGTTTACTCTTATCATAATTTTTTTTAATTAGAATAATTACCTGAACAATGTCATAGTCAAATGTGGTAATTTTTATATTGATGATATATAGATATTATCATTTGGATGAAATGTGTGGAAAATATGTTGAGTTAATAAGGTCTCCTTATGAATTTTCCATTCCTTCATGTTTTGAAAATCACAAACACCTATTTTAAGTCAAAATGAATTTTATCTTGATAAGGGAAATTTGGCGTCCTTAAGGAAAATTTTCCTTCATCAAGGAAAATTTTCTCCTTACCCTATTTTAATTTCATAATGAAAATTTATCCTTACCATGTTATAATTGTTCATATCATATTTGTTTATATATACAAAACCTCGGAATCCTATAATTACCTAGATATGAAGCATTCTATTTTAGGATCCAAATACTCAGAATTCTGATTATGAACTCATCTATGTTCTGACTCTGAGTTTTTTGAATACAGACTCTGAACACTTCTGAGTTCTGACTCAGAATTCTTATGAATTCAGACTCCGAACTCTTCAATGTTCTAACTCTATATTCTTCTAAATTTAGACTCCGAACTCTTCTGAGTTCTGACTCTGAATTCTTATGAATTCCGACTCCGAACTATTCTGAGTTTTGACTCTGAATTATTATGAATTCAGAGTCAGAATTATGAATACAAATTCTTCTAAATTCAGACACTAAATTCTTGTTATGAATTCTTCTATGTTCTGACACCGAATTGAGGTTACGAATTATTATGAGTTCTGACTCCAAAATTCCTAATAAACAGAATCTGAATATCCTGTAATATAGAATCTGAATATTTTTACATGGAATCTGATCTTTTATTTTCTTACATTATGAATATTTTATTTTGGTTATGTAATCATATTTTATAAAAATGGTAAGAATTGAATAATTTTTTATGTATATAGTATGAAAAAATTATAACACTATAATTAATACACTTTTCATTTAATATTAACTTAAAACAATTCCATGTTTATTTTAAATCCAAATATTATTCCAAATAACATAATTTTTAAATATTTTATATAATTTTTTTCAAAATAAAAAGGTATTTACCTCAAGAATTATTGTAAGGACCCAGCCTTAAACATTTCAAAATCTTGAATTAAATGAATAATTCACATTAAGGATCTTTTCAGGTTTAATGTTTTAGATAATTATGCCATAACTATTACATTACATCTCAAAAATTACAAGGTTGAAACTATTACATAGTTTCCATTTTTTCATAAAATAAAAACTCTGGAAAAAAAGAGTCATGTCTAGTCCCATGTTTTAGACAACACGAAGTTTCCATGATCCCATCCTTGAAACTATTCATCTTTCGGTCCCGTGAAAAACATTTCAAAACATTGGATGAGTATAAAAAGCTCAGTAAGGGTTATAATAGAATGAATGAAAACATTAGTTCATCATTTCATACATAAAATAATCTCTTTAACATACCTCATGAAATCATATGATTTATGAATAACATATAGAAAACATAAATCATAAAGGAAACTTGTGGCATTCGTATCATACTTACATTGTAGTTACCACAGCTACGTAGGGAGTTACATTTGGAATACCCATCACAGAACATTCCCTAAATCTATTTGGAGAAACATTCATGTTTACCTCCGTCACATTACCCAATGCATTGGAGAGATATCTCATGCACAACTACCCTAGGTTTATCAAGGAACCACCCATATATGTAAATAATTTCCAAGAACCATAACATATTCATAACACATAAAACAATCATAAAGGAAAGATAACTTTTACACATTTCAATCTCAATCTATCATTTAAATATATTGACATAAACAATCCACTATAAAAACAATTTCCAAGACCAAAATATCTAAAAAGAGTGTATGGTAGTTATTTTATTTTTAAAAACATTATGACATGTTAAAGAAGCCAAAATATCCAAAAATACTCACGACAGTGGAAAGGTCATCGTCACCACGTACGCTAAAAAGAAACAGTATTTTTTTGTCATTTTGTAAAAAACTTCATAGGGAAAATATTCCTTTTTAATAATAGTAAATGGAAAATGTTTTTATACATAATATAAAAAAAATAATGTATTAAAACAAAATATACCTCAATGAAAGGATATTGAGATGATGTCCCCTATCTCGTGTCCAATTTGACCCGTTACTTTTTTAATGTCTTGAATAATAAACTAAAGTAAATTTATAATTGATTAATAACCTTTTCCACGTTTATTATTCCTTTTATATCACTTATTACCATGTTATAAACATTATGTAGTCATTTTAGTTAATAACATTCATTTTGTCGATATTTGGTATTTGAGTAAAAAATAGACTTCTTATAATTAAAAGTTGTTCACATGGTCAAAATTTCATTATATCTAGAATGGTATTCATGATTTAGATATCATATATATCATATATATCTAGTATATACATATATATATAAAATAGTACATAGAATTTGGAGGTAAGAAATGAAATGCACCATTCATGGAGACGATAAGCCATACGTACGCATGAATGCCAATTTCATTTATATTTGTTATTTTAGTCAAATTAAAACATAATTATACATAGGTATATTATAATTCCAGTATAATATCATATATAATATAATTAAATCCATCCTTTATACATCCCACACATGGAATTAACGAGTCATATCACGTTGAAGGGGCGGATGTCCGCACATCCTCAAATGAAATTACCGTGTTTACCCATAATGGAAACCCTAAAGGTATGATATAAAATTAAAATACAGATTCATAAAGAAAATATAAACATAATATATATCATATTTAAATATAGTTCCTTCTTAATTTCCACCATGATAGGCGGTAGGAGATAATCGAACAATCATCATTTCATGAGGTGTTAGTTTTCCATCCACAGAAAAAATATGTTCTTCACCCATTCGATAGAGGTGTGTGTAAGTGTAGTTTAAATTGATCTCATAAAAACATCCTAGTATGTTCAGGATACTATTGTTGTTATAAAATAATGTAATAAAAGGAGTTTAGGGGTTGGATAAGTAAAATAAAAGAAATGAAGTTAAGAGGAATCATTACCTTTAATTTGGGTAACCTCCTTTGGTTTGAACCAAAATGACTTCTTGAAGTTCCTTCTTCTCTAAGGTATGGATTCTAAAAGGAGTAGAGGTATCTTAAGAGATTTTTTGGTTAGGGGTTTCATGAGACAAGGGGCTTAAGAGGTGTCAGTAATGAGTAATAAGTGATGGATTTTTATAAGGGGGGGAGGAGCTCTTTTGGAAAGTGTAAGAATATTATTTTATTATATAATGATATTCATTTTATAATGGTCCAAAACTAATTATTGTATAATATAAGATGACTCCTGGTGCAGATAAAATCATCAAATAACAATTGGAAAGGTTTTTTTTAATATTTATAATCTTATTTATTTAAATATTTTATTAATGAGGTAAATAATACATCATTATTGTGTCATAAAAAATTAATTTATATGATGTCTAAAAATTATAAAAAAAATACCATGATGTATTTATTATTTTTTATTTCTAATGAATATTTATATTCTAAAATATATATAATATAACCCCATGTAAAAATTAATTTACTAAAAGATATTTGTTGGTGTCATTTTTATCATTACTTTTTGTTAATTAATCTAAAGTGTCATTATCACTCCCAAGTGGCTCCATGGGGTCCGAAAATATACCCAAAAATTCCCATGGTCATAAATGACTCAAAAAATAAGGTTAGGATAAGTCTTAATGTAATTTTGTATTATTAGGATATTCGTTTTACCTTGAATTATCCTATTTACCATTAACTGCGGGAAATAAAAGTCAAAAGTTACTATTCACCAAATATTATTTTCTTCTTATTGAACCCCATTTTACTTAATAATAAAAACCATGTATGTTGGATTTTATAAATTCAATTCATAGAATTGGTATAATTTCATTTAAATGAAAAGATGATTTTTTAACTACTACTAAGTGGTTTCACTATTCATAAAAAATGATGTTTTTCAGAAAAATACCAAAAATTTAGACAAATCTATAATTGATATTCCAAATTCAAAAATGATGACTATTTTAACAAATTCTATATGTATAAGTTGCATTAATTAACTTAAAATTAATTCCAGTTATCAAAACACATAGAGTCTTTTTATGAAATAATAACTATCAAAAGATTGATACTCGTTTAGGTCAAATTTCAAACTGAAAATAATTCCAATGACCAACATTATCTTAAATGTTAAAAATATAATATAATTACACTTTAAAACCAATTAATAAGATAATATAATGATATAAATAAATTATATTAAAAATAACTTTGGAATTTAAATACAGTATATTTTACTATTAATAAAAAATGAAATTTATCATAAAAATACCAAAAATTTACCCAAATTAAATTTTGATGACCCAATTATAAAGAAGAATTTTATTTGGTCAAATAGAACATATAAATTTTACCAAACTATATTCAATAGGGTTCACCATAAAAAGGTGGTAAATTGACCTTTTGAAGAATATTAGAGTATTTATGCTTAAAATTAGATTCATTCATATTTTATGCCCCTAATTGTTTTTGGATAAATGTAAAACCATTTACCAAAAATGTATAATCATAATGTTGTATGTTCTATTCATTCCTACCAATACAATTTCTTAGGAATTAACTACCATTTAAAATAATATTATTATATTATTAGTGTACAATGTAAGATTTCAAAGAAACCTGTTGTTGCGTATGAGGTATGCCAACAGACAATGTCCCCTTTAAAGTAAAATTAATATTTAATTCAAAAATGTTAATAAATATGAAAATTTATTATTATTTATTTATAGGGGATGTTACAATTATTATATATATATATTGATTTAATGTTCATCTATGACAATATCCATTGATGACACTTTTGATTTATTATGGATACGATACAATGTTACTATTTTTATTCTTTATTCAGATGGTTATTTATTAGGATGATGGAATTTTGATGAATCATATATTCTTCTCCTCGAGTTATGTGATGATGAATTGATGAATGTTTATATTATCTTATTGCACACATATGTATGGTTCTCATAGTGGGATTGGTCATACCATTAGAACCATCCAATGAATTGTTTAATTTTTATTGTTTAATGATATGAAATGGTAAATGGGAAGTTATAGAATGATCAAAATAGGGAATACAAGTGTTTATCCAAAGTATGAAGTATGTACATGGGTAGTTACCTTAACTCTAATATGTGATGAACATCTCTATCGGTAGCATTAACATATATTTTAGGTGATTTTGATTATTCCAATATTTTGATTCCACTGCAAATGAAATGTTATTATACTTATTAGGTTATCTCATGAATCATGATTACTGATTCTTTTATTACTCATTTCTAATGAACATACAATGTCTAAGGCCCTGATTATTATATATAAATGTTTTTGTATGATTTTATGTATTAGATAATATTGTCATACCCTTATTACCATATTATCCTTATATATTATAAGTGATATATATCTTCCATTTTAACTGTAATGAGTATCCTATATCACCCTTTCTCATGGTTCCATTATGTAGTTTATGATGTAAAGTTTTGATTTGTGTATCTCAAAGAAGTGTATAATGTGAGAAGAAAATTGTTTGTGATATTAAATAACTTTCATGAAATCAGATGTTTATATATCTAGTCTCCATTTACACTAAGCTTGTATGGTTATTTGGAATTTAATGTTATGATATGTATTGAATATTCATGTAAATTTATATAATATTTTTGTTTAAAATGATTGGTTTTCGTTAATTTGCATTAGGGAATGAGTTAATTATTTTTGTAAACCGGGAAAAGAGAAATTTATTAAAAACACTTAGTATAAGCATAAATATTTGAGAAAAGCCTATGTTATTTTAAATAAAGGGCAGTTGTTCTTCAAAACAACAAATCATTTCCTTGATATGAACATGTTGACGTTTTTTACATATATGAAACTTAGGTTAAAAACACTATAAAGGAAATATTATGCACAAACTCAATCATCACTGATGCATGGTGAGTGGTCCAAAAACTACAAACTTTTCTAGACACATCTATATTGAGTTAATTTTAAATTTATTTATGAAACATTATAATTAATATATTATAGACTCTATGAGTAAAAATATTAAGGTATAGTGATATGAGATTAACATATTGTTCCATGGGTTAAAAGAAGTTATAAAAATTTATGAAATCATAATAATGATTTTCATAATCATATGATTTTTTACTTTGATTATTGATGTTGTATACCTTCACTATATTTTATGGTTTGTGTAAATGGCTGTAATCAAGAGGAATGATGTGAGAAGTTAATATGATATCCAATTCAATGACTGTTCTAATGTGAAAAAAATTAAATGGGAGCTAAAATATTAAACCTTATGTCTATTTGTAAAACAATATATAAATATATGATTAATAAAATTATATTCTATTATTTTCCAAAGAGAACTAGTAAAACAATAATGGAGTTCCATTAGATTTCAGTTTATGATGACCATAATGGAAAGAAGATTTAGATTCCTATATATAAAAACATGGGAAGGACCACCAATTTATATAATTCATAGGATTTTTTTTTCTGTATTGAAAATAAGGGCATAAATTAAGTAATTTTGATGGGAAAATTATGTGTTCGATTGAGGGATATAAATTACATCCTAAATTACAATTTATTTATCAATGCCTTATGTGTGTAGAACATTTGAATTATCTAATTCAATGATCTAATCCAAGGGATAACTCTCAGATTATGAAAACAGAATATGTTATGGTAATAATTAAGGTAGATTATGATGATTAATTCACATGTATCCTCTACTTTGGGATCTCATGTTAAACTATATAAAAATGTTTCCATTGAAAATATTATTATTTTCCTTTAATATAATTTGATGTGGTTTTGGGAATGAATCAGAACTCCATAATATAGATTATATATATATCTATGAAAGGGAAGTCACATTCAATATTCCGAATAAACCTATGTTCATTTATCAATTAGAGGATGACTATGAGATTCCAATGGAAAATATTTTTTTTTTGTTTTATGATTCCTATTAATAATGAGTATTTATTTATAACTTTTTGGGAGATACTCAACATTGATGATATGCCTATTATATGGGATTTTTTGATATATTTCAATAATAGTTTCATAGTCTTCATATGAAATGTGAAGTTATGTTTTCAATATATCTCATCACTTTTTCAACTCATATCTCAAAGAATACATAATGAATGGCCTCTCTTGAGTTGAATGAATAAAAAAACCGGAGAATATTATACAGGATTTATTCAACCAAGAGCATTATCGGTGGGTGCACAAACTATTATTGGAGAATAAATATGGATCACTATGACTCTACATTTATTATCAACAAATTATGTTGATCATGATATAAAATAACTATTTATATCATATATTTATGATCTATTTAATAAATTGTTAGTATTCCTATACTTATAAAAATATGACCTTTATTCTTGATACTATCAACTAAGGTCCAAAGTGAAGAAATAACTAAGAGTACCTTTGGTATCAAGAATCACCACTATGAATGTATAGTTATTCTATTTAGAATTTCTAATTACCATGGTATTATAACGATATTCATGGATAGGGTCTTCCGTGAATACCTTGTTCAATTTTGTGGTTTGTTTATTGATTATATTTTAATAAAATTTAATATAAAGGAAGTTCATTAAAACCACTTTAAAATTTTGTTGATGTCCTCAATGAATAATAATATTTATGAAAAATTTAGTATGCGTGAATTATATTTACAAAAAGTTTGATTCTTGGGAGATTTGATAATATGTGAGAGTTATTAATAGATCCTTATAATATACAATCCAATGATCCTTAAATATAATGAATTTTAGTAACTATAAACCATAATTTTATTCAATTATATTGTTATTATAAACTATCTATGAATCTTTATCATGACTGTCTAGTCATTTAAACATGATAATTTAGAATGGAGTAATTTTTATTTCAACTAATCAATGTGAATAAAATTTCAAGTACCTGAAGAGAGATTTGGTCTGTGTGCCTATAATCACACTTCTCTACAAGAAAATTGGTGTTGTGATACATTGTGATGAAACTAATTAGATAATTGGATGTGTTATTTTATATATTAAAATAGTTATAATTTACTCTTATCATAATTTTTTTTAATTTGAATAATTACCTGAACAATGACTTAGTGAAATGCGATAATTTTTATATTGATGATATATAGATACTATCATTTGGATGAAAGGTGTGGAATATATGTTGAGTTAATAAGGTCTCCTTATGAATTTTACATTCCTTCATGTTTTGAAAATCACAAACACCTATTTTAAAACAAAATGAATTTTATATTTATAAGGGAAATTTTCCTTCCTTAAGGAAAAGTTTCCTTCATCAAGGAAAATTTTCTCCTTACCCTGTTTTTATTTCAAAAGGAAAATTTTTTACTTACCATGTTATCATTATTCATATCATATTTTTTTATATATACAAAACCTCAGAATCCTATAATTACCACGATATGAAGCATTTTGTTTTAGGATCCAAATACTCAGAATTCTGATTATGAACTCATCTATGTTCTGACTTTGAGTTTTTTGAATCTAGACTCCGAGCTCTTATGAGTTCTGACTCTGAATTCTTATGAATTCAGACTCCGAACTCTTCTATGTTCTAACTCTGGATTCTTCTGAATTTAGACTCTGAACTCTTCTGAGTTCTGACTCCGAATTCTTATGAATTCAGACTCCGAACTCTTCTGAGTTTTGACTCTGAATTATTATGAATTTAGAGTTAGAATTCTAAATACAAATTCTTATGAATTCAGACACTGAATTATTGTTACGAATTCTTCTATGTTCTGACACCGAATTCAGGTTACGAATTATTATGAGTTATGACTGCAAAATTCCTAATAAACAAAATCCGAATATCCGGTAATATAGAATTCGAATATTTTTACATGGAATCTGATCTTTTATTTTCTTACATTCTGAATATTTTTTTTGGTTATGTAATCATATTTTTTATTACTCATTTTCATTACAAAATGATGTCATGTTTTCAATTACAAACTAATTGTTTTTTGAGTGACTCGTCTACATATCCCTCCGAAATCCAAGAAAAAATATGACAGTTGGAGGAGTGAGCCGACTGTTGAAGCCCTGCCAATAAATAGGATCTCATTTGAATGAGCTCACAATGAGTTGATCAATCTATAGATTACATGCTGCTGAAGTGATTTCTAGAGAGAGAGACTTTATTGCTTTGTGCGTAATGAACATTTTGTTCATATTTTATTTATGCTACTCCGATTATTTCTGGGTACAATCAAGGACATCTGGGGATAGGAAGACATAAGTTCCTACTACCTTGAAGTCGAGGGCTTCCTTAATGAGGAAGACAGAGGTGCCGACTACCTTGATGTTGAGGTCTTGAGGGGATAGCAAGACAGACTCCAATCTTCGTATCGAGGGATTAACCTAGTGTGGGTAAGATATACTTTCTTGAATGTATAAATCAAGGTAAGTTTATCCATGGTTGTTGGATACCCTTCTCTTTGGGTTAAATGAATTACTACTTGTTACTTGTTTATTTCATGTTTTCTGATGTATTTTTGTTTGTCGAAGAAAGTATAACTATCTTATACATTCTTATACTTGTATACTCTAATTTAGTCGGATTCTATAAGCTTTAAGGTAGAATCTTTATCTTTGTAATCTTTTGTTATGTTTTATTTCTGGAACCATCTTTCTGAATTCACTTTCTCAGAATCATATTTCCGGAATTAGACAAATGTGTAGAACTAGAGGTTTTGTGAATTACCTTGTTTATCTTTGTTAAACATAACTACCATTAAAAGTTCCAATGGAATTTTTTAAAGTATAAAATATATCCCCCCCTTTTGTATTTTTGAGCAGCATTAGATACTTCATTCAGCATCTATATTATTTCAAACCCACATTTGGTATTATTGACTATATCATACTCTATATACAATCTCAACTATTGGTATCAGAGCATTGGTTCAATCTGAATTAATCTCACGACTAGATTCAGAAGAGAATTAATCCTATTCTTATTTTTGGAATCATATTATCGGACTTATAATTTTCAGATTCTTTTATTACTTAGAGATACTCTTGTTCTATATTTTTCTTGATGAAGTTTGTGAGGAAATATTTTTTTAAGATGGCAGGAATCAATGTTGATTCCATTAACAACCTAAATCCAACTAGACCACCTATTTTTTATGGGAATGACTATGAGTATTGGAAAGATCGCATGAAGACATTCATTGTCACCACCAGAGTGGACAATTTAGTTATTCTTACTGGAGGTTATAAAATTCTTGACAAGGAAGTCAGTACTTTCACCAACCAAGAAAATCATGAATATCAACTGAATTATATGGTACACAATACATTTCATTGTTCTATGACTATAAATATATGTAGCCAAATTTCATCTTGTGAAGCAGAAAATTGTATCTTGAAGAAACTTGAAGTTACAGACTTTGGAAATTCAAAAGTTATTTAAACTAGAAGATCCATGCTCAGAGCTGAATATCATGGTTTTTTTTCCTTATGGAGAACCCATATGTATGGTACAAAAAATATTTATGACAATTGTGAATAATATAAAATCTATGGGTGAAAATGGATTAGATGATGAAGCTCCGGTTGAAAAGATCATTGACATCATGCTCAATGAGTGGGAGTCCAAGAGGGACACTATTGATGAGAACAGAAAGGTTACTCAGATTTATCATGATGAAATTTTTGGAACTCTTCTACTATATGAGACCAGACTGAAGAGAGATACTGATAATGTAAAGAAGAAGAATGGGAATGACAGTGTTTATTTTACTACAACTTCAAATCGTGTGAACGCCAAGACTCCTGAGAGAGTTACTAGATCTAAATCTAAGAATATTATTATACAATCTGAATCTAATGGAAATGAATCTTCAGAAAATGAACTATCCAATCATTCTCGAAGGATGAACAAGATTTTTGGATAGGAGAACATTCAATCCAGATATAAGAAGAAAGAATGGAATGATATGAATGATTTAGAAGCCACTTGTTACGAATGCAAGAGAGCTGGACATATAAGACCTGATTGTCCTATGTTCAAGAGAAAAGAAAGAAAGGAAAATCATTCTGAGAGAAACAAAAATAAGTACTACAAAGATAAAGCTAAGAATTTCTTGAAAGCTAATGAAATCTGGAGTTCTAGTGGTGGAGTCTCGTTAAATGAATCCTCAGATTGTAAATATTTTGGACAGAAGAATCTTGGTCTAATTGCCATAATACCTACTGAAAATTATTGTTTGATGGCTAAGGTACACAATGATGAATATATGACCAATTTATCCTTCAAATCTAATTATAGTGATAGTAAATACTATAACTCTTCTTATGAATAATCTTCTAATGATGAGGATAATAAATTACCTATCTATGAAGAAGTTTCTAGGTTTCCCAAAACCAATGAGAATGAGAATTCAAAACTCAAGAAAAAACATGATAAAGAAAAAGTACATGAAATTTTTTTTGAAGAAAAAGAAGTTATTGTAGAAGTGTAAGAAAAATAAAGCCGTTGTGACATATAAGACCACATAAAGCATGTTGAAGACTTTCATGAGAAGGAAAGTGAAACTGAGAAATTGTCAATCTGGACCTCTCAAGCCGGATCTTCAAAATCATACTACTTCTAGGTTAGATGATAAAGCTGAAGACGAAGTGAATAAACACTCTAAAGAAGAAAGTTATAATCATCATTTCATTCACCCTGAATATGCTAAGGTAGATGTTGAGAAGGAGAAGATAGATGAAGATAGAGTTGTTCAACTATCTGATAGAAAACATGAATCTCCAGACGATGAAGCTGTTCAAAGAAATGATATGGTGAAACATGTGATTGTTGATACACCTACTAAATTCGTTTCAAAAAAGATTGAAGCCTGTGGATCTTCTAAAAGAAAACGTTCTTACCTAGAGAAAGAGAGTTCACCCAACAAAGTCTAAGATTTAGAATCATCATCCTTAGGACATGATTATGTTGTTCAATTATTGAAGAAGTTGGTTGACACCATTCCGATTTTTCCAAGAATTGATTCTTGATGTCAGATGCTTCAACACACACTAAATCAAAAATAAGATTCAGTGTTCATGGTGATGAAAAAGTGTGTAAATCATGTGGCTAAACTCAAGAATTTATTCATTAACTATGATTCCCATAAAAGGTATTGCAAGAAAATGGTTGTCTGGTCAAAGAAGGCAGTTGAAGATCTGAGAGAACTTGATGAATTCCAAGATGGTTTCAAAGAGGCGTATGACATTGATGATGGCTGGATCAAAGATCTTACAACCAGTTTTGCAGAAAAGATAACTCTTTGGAAGAATATTAGGATTCAAGAAGTAAAGGATTTGAATGGAAAGTTGTATTCTGTTTCCCATTGTTAGAAGAGGGAAATAGATCTTTGGATCGAGATCGATGAATAGCTAGTCAAGAAAGATGAGCTGATGAAGGCTTATGTAGAAGCTCTCAAGGCTCAGGAAGAAAAGATCAAAGCTTTTGAAATGAAATCAGAGGATCAGGATCATCTGCTAAAGAAAGCAGCGGAAGATCACAAGGTACTCAAAAAGCTGAAAACCATTGTGATGAAATTGATACCCAATGAGAAGGAAGGAAAATAGATCCAATCCAATATTTTGTTTTATTTTACTTCTTGTATAAATTCTTTCAAAACATAATGAATTTTTCTTGATCTCTTTTATTTTGTGTTTTATTGTACTAATATTTCATGTAACATTATTTCCTTTTCCATTCCCTGTATTTCTTTTTGAAAATCACAAATGGGGAGATGGAATGTAAAAGAAAATACTAAGTGTAGATAAGTTTTCCCTATCCCAGGGGGAGTTTATCTAGGGGGGGGGGGGGTTTCATCTTAAAAATTTCTGTATAAAAGATTATGTAAAATTCCATTCCAAAAAATAGAATACGATCATTAGTGGTTCCAAATCCAAAGGTGGAGTTAGTCGTATTCACTCTGATTTATAAGTAAAGGGAGATAAGATTTATTTTCAAGAGCTTAAAAATTCTAAGTCCTTATATTCTTTTTCTTAAGGATGTTTTTGCTTTCAAAAAGGGGGATATTGTTGAGTAAAAAATGTCTCCTTTTGAATTTTCCATTCAATATTGTTTTGAAAATCACAAACACCTATTTAAAGGAAAAATGTATTTTATCTTGATAAGGGAAATTTTCCTTCCTTAAGGAAATTTTCTCATTAACCTATTTTTCTTTCAAAAGGAAAATTTATCCTTAACATGTTATCATTGTTCATATCATATTTTTTTCTATATCCAAAACCTCAAAATCCTATATTTACCGAGATATGAAGAATTATGTTATAGGATCCGAATTCTCCGAATTCTGATTACAAACTCTTCTGAGTTATAACTCTGAATTCTCTGAATACATACTATGAACACTTTTGATTTTACAAACCAAATTCTTATGAATTTAGTCTCTGAACTCTTCTGAGTTCTGACTCCGAATTCTTCTAAATTCAGACTATGAACTCTTTTGAGTTCTAACTCCAAATTCTTATGAATTCAGACTCTGAACTCTCTTATGTTTTGACTCTGAATTCTAATAAATTCAGACTCCGAATTCTGAATATGAATTCTTATGAATTCAGAAACAAAATTCTTGTTATGAATTATTTTGATTTCTGAAACTGAATTCAGGTTATGAATTCCTATGAGTTCTGACTGTAAACATCTTAATAAACAGAATATGAATATATAGTATTATACACACTGAATATTTTTTACATAGACTCTAATGTTTTATTTTTTTACATTCCTAATATTTGATTTTGGTTATGTAATACTATTTTTTCTTACGGATGTTTTCATAACAAAACAATGTCGTGTTTTCAGTTACTAAATAATCATTGTTTGAGTGAAATGTGTACAGGTCCCTCCGAAATTCAAGTAAAAATATGACCATTGGAGGAGGAAGCCGACCATTGATTTCATGCCTATAAAAAGGATCTCATTTGAAATAGCTCACAAAGAGTTGATCAGTCTAGAGATTACATGCTGCTAAAGTGATTTCTAGAGAGAGATACTTTATTTCTTTGTGCATACTGATCATCTTGTTCATATTTTCTTAGTGCGACTCCTATTGTTGCTGTGTACAATAGAGGACTTATAGGGATAGGAAGACAGAGGTCTTGACTAACTTGAAGTTGATGGTTTGTGGGGATAGAAAGAGAGACTCTGATATTCATATAGAGGACCTACCATAGTGTGGTTAAGACAAACCTTCTTGAAATTATAAATCAAGGGACCTTTATCCATGGTTGATGGATTCCCTTCTCATTGGGTTAAAAGATTTACTACTTGTTACTTTTTTGTTTCTAGTTTTCGGATTTATTTTTGTTTGTTGAGGAATGTATAACTATCTTATACTTACTTATATTTGTATACTATGATTTAGAATGATTTTATATGCTTTAATGTGGAATCTTTATCTTTGTAAACATTTGATAAGTTTCATTTCCAGAACTATCTTTCCAGATTCTCTTTCCCAGAATCATATTTCTGGAATCAATGAAGTGTGTAAAACTAGAGGTTTTGTGAATTACCTTGTTTAACTTTGTTAAATATAACTACATTTAAAAGTTCCTAAGGAATTTTTTTAAAGTATACAATTCACCCACCTCTTTTATTTTTGATAATCATTAGATACTTCATTCAGTATCTATATTATCTCGATCCTACATTTGGTATTACTGAGTATATCATACTCCACATACAATCTCAACAATATATACTAATCATAAAGGTTTAAGGTATATATTATTCCTTAAAAAGCTCAACATGTTCATTATAATATGGAATAAATTGATTTGATATTATAACTGATAAATATATAACCACCCTGGGAATGAGAGTGAGGTGAATGATTCATTGAGTTAAAAGAATCGGGATTGTATGCTTATGATGAGGATAAAAAAAATCTGACATTTATGAATTTGAAATATATGGAGAATGAAATACAAATGTAAGGGGTTAAATATTATATTTCCTAAATAATTTTCAAACATTTATCCATATAATGATTTAACTAGTTTAGAATGAAGATGTAGACGTGTAAAAGAATGTGAAACAATTTTATAGGTTCAAAAATTATTATTATGGAATGAAAAGGTTCAAGAATAGCGTTTTTTCCTAGTTGTATAATAATTTAATATGCATTTGTGGGATGAACATCATATATAATAATTATCTATACATCGTAGAAGTACAAAGATTAATAATGTCTATAAATACCATTTATAGTAGGAAATTACAAAGAGTTATATTGTAGATTATGTATCTCCAGATTTTGTATAAGTATATGTTAATGTTAGTAGGAATAATTATTTTGGGACATTTCAACAATTACCCATACCTTTATAGAAAATGTTAAACATAACTATTAATTTCATCATAGGATTTCTGAAGACATCTATGAGACATGGTGGTATTTGAGTTATAGTTGATCACATTATGAAGTCATCATATTTTTTTTATACCAAAAAATATTCCTCTCTTGATTAACATTCATGTATATAATGTATGTAATTTGTACATGGTGTTCCACAATCTTCCAAATTTTATCAACATATGAGTATTACCTCAATGTTCTGCAGAATTATTCATGGAGATCTGTATACAAAGTTATTTTTCATATTACCAAAAATCACAAAAAATATCATCCCTTTGAGAGAACCATTCAATCCTCAAAGGATTTACATGATCGTGTTCACAATATTTTATAGGTGATTATGATGAACAAATTTCTCATGTCGAATTATCTTATATAAATAACATTCACTTGATAATATAGATAGTTCCTTATGGATCCATTTATAGATAGAAGTGTATAATATAGATATTCAATGATGAAGTTTTTGAACATATATACTGGGAATTAATATATGTGAGTAAATATCTGTTATGGTTTGTGCCATTTGACATCACGTTAAGGTAGAAAACATGTGATAAATTATTTTTGGTTCCAATATTAAATAATATTATGTGTTGAATATTGGTTCTAAGGTTATCCCATGGATATATTAATGGAATAAGGTTTTGAGATTTTGAAATTGGGGATGTTGAGACCTATTAATATTTCACACATTGAGATTCTGAATCTAGTAAGGATGATATCTTATTTCGTGGAAGTTCCCCCAAACCTCTCTCATGTTCATGTTATGTTCCATGTATTTATTTTCATTAAGTAAATTCCTAATACATTAAATGAAATGAATTTAACAATTACCTCATTTGAGAATGAAAATTCCTATGAATAAAATATTGTATAATTCATTGATCATAGAGATTCTGTTCTACATAATCAGAATAGTAAAAATGTTATTGTATTTTTGGATGAATCAAAAAATCATGGAACCTATATGGAAACCCGAGGATGTGATGAAGCATAGGTATCCTCATTTTTTTCTATCAATGTAAACAAATTCTAATGGAAAAATTAATTTCAAGGTTGCATAATGTTACACGTTGATATTTTATGCATTTTCCATTCAAATAATTTTGACGTATTCGATTTATTTCTCTATTGGAATCCTCAATTCTAAATGAACCACAGTATACTCTGTCGTTTATAACAAAAAAAATGGATTTATTGGTACTGAAATAATTATCCATGTAATGAAATTTTTATATATAAATTTTTTTCTTTAATTCAAATGTATTGATTAATTCCAAAAAAATTATAATTATATTTTTTTAAAAAATAATTCAATTATTAAATGATATATTTTTTAAATAATTATATTCTACACAAGAAATTTATTTTTATCCCTAATTAAAATTGAATATAAGTATATTTATTTATTAATTATGAAATATTATTCCTACATTATTATATATAATGGTTAGGAATAATGATAAAATAATTTGAATCACAAAACTGTAATCTGTTAGAAAATTATTTTTATGTGAAAAACGTTTTTTACAACAATAAATTAAATAAATCATAATTTATTATTGATTTTAATGAAATTATTTTAATATATATTATTTAAAATAGTTTAACAATTATATAATAGTTTTATTATTAATGGAATGAATGCAGGCATAGTTGTTTTTCTTAAAATGCATTTTTTCTGAAAAGAATCATTTTGTATTACATGTTTACTTTAAAAATAATTTCAATTAATTATATAAATTAAATTTTATGAAATTTATAATATATTTTAAATTAAAATTTAATCTTTTTAATGATTCCACTTTTATTTATGTTTATTATGTTTTTTTAAAATACAAAACAATCCACAGTTAATCCAAAAACAGTTTACAAGGGGGGGGGGGGGCAGAGGTTAAACAATGAGATAAGGGTAAGAATTTCACATAAAAGTCTTTAAATCATATTGGATGAAAATATTTTGACCATTTATTATATTACCATTTAACAATTCAACATTTTGTTCGACATTTACTTGAAAATGACATTATATTATTAAAATCTATTTTATAATTCCATGTATGGCACTCCCCTAACATATAAAATAGAATATATTATCCTATTCTTTTAAAAAAATTATGAAAATTATACCAAAAAATATATACCCAAAGAACTTCTTGGATTCCTACCCTTCATTATTGGTCACTTTGTGTTTCCATCACAGCATCCGAATAAAGCATAAGGTGTAACCCAAATGAGTTGCTTCAATGAATATGTAATCATCTCACCCAACTCTTTTAAAGATTATTTATTCATTTACTACCTCTAATTCTATTGTATTCATACCAAAATAATGAATATAATATCATAAATATAATGCGATTTTGTTATGAATATAGAAATAAATTTTTGAACCCCTTTCCATAAAAATATTAAATTAAAGTATCACATAGGCTTACATGTAGACTATCACCTGCACAAAGCAATATGTTTCATTTTCCATCATCTAATATCTTGGATAGTTATATTGGTAAATTTTGTCAATACATATGAAAATTTTAATATAATAATGGTTTCATATTTATATAATATTATCTAATTTCGTTTCTGTTTTCCCATTATAAAATGGAAGTTTCGTTCATGCATTCGTACAGACCACCATCTCCATGAGTGATATATATAATTTTCCATATCCCAATTCTATGTAAAATGGTTATATTTTTTAAATATATATATATATTAAAATTTTTATATTCATTATATTCTAAATGTTGTTTATTATGATTTTACATTAATATATTATTACCCATTCATTATTTATAACTTTCTCTTGTTTATGATAGCTTTACAATGTACAAATATGATGTTATAAGGATTAAGACAAGAATGATCCAGGAATTAAAAATACCTATGAATTGACATAATAATATTATACACCTGACATTATTAACAAAATAGTGGTGATTCAACCATGATCCATAGGCCAAAACCCTAACTCTTGAACAAAAACATACGTAAAAAATGAAACTCTTATAAACTAAATGATGATGATAATGAAAGGATACAAATGAATGAGTGGTATGGTGTTTTAAGTAAACCATGAATGGTATTATAATTGTTAACCTGGTTTTTTCTAGAGTTATCGTAAATTTATATTCATTATATAGGATTTTTTGGAAGTTAACAAGAAAGTCACACTTGAGCTAAGAGTTTTATGTTACAATTTCATTTTTACAAGAATTAGTTATGATAAAATTTAAAATGATAAAATATTATGATCTATCTCTCAAAAATATTTTTTTAATTAAATTATTATATATATAATTATTAATATTAAGAATTTCCCTTTCATTTTCTACTCTCTATGTAATCAAAATTCCAAGAGAATTTTTGTAATAAAAAATGTGTTTATTTTTCTATTTGGATGAGAATCATTTTATTCCACATAGATATTTTGATTAGATTTATTTAAAAAATGTTTTTAATGTTATTAAATTCTTCATAAATCTCACATTAATCGATATTTATAATTTTAAAAAATTAATTTAAAGGTATATTATTTTTATTTTATGGGTGATATTTTTTACCAAAATAGTGAATAAATTTTTTTACGTATAATTTATCTGTGAATTTTCCCACTTCCATGAATACAATTTAAATTGAACATTAATTTAAAAATTCTCATGGTTCCATTAAATGAATTTTCTCTAGATATTTTAGAAATTATAGATTTTAAATAAGTGATTTTTAAATAAAATGTGTATTATCCGTAAGAAATGTTCTATGGATCTTCTGTTGTAATTTTTATATATTGAACCATCCTTTGGTGTTACTTATACTTCATTGGGTATATAATACAATGATAGAACCATTATTATTTTTATACATAGATATTTATTATGATGATGAAATATTAATGAAACTCATTTTTTATTCAACATGTTATGATATGGTGAATTGATAAATGTTTTAATAATATAGTGGCACATATATGTATGGTATTAATTCTATGGTGGGATGGTCTGTTAAATTACTCAAATACATTGGGTATTGACTAATATTTTAGGAGTTTATAGGGTACATTTTGGGTTGGACCAAGCCTAAAAGTGGGTATAATAATATTTAGACCTAGCCTGAATTAGGTGAAAGGGTGGTTAGCCGAAGGCTTACATGTGATGAATTTCATGTCAAGTAGCCTTGAAATATTAATTCTATGATTATGACCATGAAAAAATTTCTATGAAAATCTCAATGATATGTTCATATGATTTAGATATGATATCCTAGATCACGATCTTTTATTCTTCTATTAATTATTTGTTATGAACATCTAAATCCTAATTCCATGATTATGGTCTTTTTGTTGATGGGTTTGATTTTAAAATGTTAAGCTAATATTCTCATACCCTTGTGCTAATTATATTATTGTATATTTTTATTGGCTAATTTCTTCGATGTAAACCCTTTAAAAGCATTTTAGATCACCCATTGTTATATTTCCTTTCCCTCAGTTATGAAAAATGTTTTTATGTAGGCTATTCCTATGATGTTTATGATGTGAGAAGAAAATTCGTGTATATATTAAAGATATTTCATTAAATAATATTTTATTATATCTTTTGTCTGAATACACCACACCTTTATTGTTTTGGGGCATGTATTAATATGTGAAGTGTTTAATATTCATAAAAAATTATGTAAAATATATTTACGCGGTGTTTGGGTTCCCTCAATATTGGTTTTTAGGGATGTGAAGTGGGTATGATTGGTGATTTTGTTGTTGTATTTTATTATCTAAAAAATTCTTAAAAAGTGAATCATAGTCAATATATAGTTATTCATGTAAATTAAATAAAGGTGATGGAAATTCGAATTTATTTATGTTCTTAGAACAAGACAATATGTAAAGAATAATGGTTGGCATTGTTTGGAGACAGAAAAAGAACGTTTATTCCATTTGTTTTAATGAAATTTCAACATATGAAATCATCATGAATATTTTATTTTCAAGACTAAGCAGAATGTTTTTTAGGTCATTGATTTTATAAAATTTAACATATTAAATGTTTTGTCAAAATTTTTCTATAACAACATAATATTTTTTCTTATAATTTAGAAATATAATGAAAATGGGAAACCCACAGTGGAATTTTTTTAAGAATTTTACAAGGTATGAAGGTTGAAAAAGGTCATTAATTGGGTCCAAGATGAATGAAATAAAAAGTTATTCATGATCCATATATGAGAGGAATATTGTTAGATACTATGTTTCAGATAGTTATAAGGATCGAATGGTATTTGGTAACTTAAAAAAGGTCCAAAGTGATATCTTCATCACTAATCCTATATAATCATTTCAACCCACCTTGGTTTGCATGAAAATTTATATTTGAGTGTTTCTATTGATTTCTATATATTAATGACACATATAATACACAATCATGGACCATAAATCCAAAAATAATATTTATAACACCCCAAAACCGGTAACGTGGATCCTATTATTAATTTATTACATTGTTGTATGTTAAAAGGGAAAACACATTGAATTATCGATCAATTTATCTATATTAGAAAACTAGAAATACACATCATTCAAATATTTCAAGGGAAAAAATATTTCATAGGAAACATTTTTCTATCAAAGAAATTAATAAAAACATAGTTATTCACTTCTTGGGGAAATAAAAAATGGGGAACTCGTATGCTTGATAATGATTACATATAGAGATAGCTGTCATAAATAATTATGGACTAATTAATTCGGTAGAGATGATAAAAACATTTGGATATCAATCAAGAAATATAGTTCACACTACCATTATGGATAATATAAAAATATAATTCACTAGGATAAGGACATAAATATCAGAGAAATAATTGTATAAATATATATCTTCAAATTTTTTTCCATGAATGTTTATCAATGTTTTCATGAATCATACTATCAAGGCTTCGGTTAAGTTATCACTATCAATAAATGTGTAGGCATAAACCAAATAAAATTTTATAATAGAATTGATATTACTATATCTCATGAGGAAAATAAATAAATATAGGGAAATCTATTACTAGAACCCACCCAACACTTGTAGGCCAAAATTATTTATCATATATTTAATTATCAATATAATTCATTATAAAAATTCCTTATAAAAACCATATTATCTACATTGAATCCAGAATAATAAATATTTCACCAACCAAACAAATGAAACCACATGATAAAAAATAAATCCTTAGAAATAAGGTAGATGGTATCATTAAAGTATATTACATTCAAGGAATATGAACAATCAAAGGATGATTAAATATATTAAAACAATAATAAAAGTCATTTTATGATTTCCTTGAAAATAAGATATAATTGTAGTTTTATTTTGATGAAAAATAAATAAAAATATCCTAAATAATTAGAAAATGGATTTCTCAGAAAGTATACAAGGAATATCATAATTTAATATTGATAACATACAATTATAATGATTTAATGAAATTGGATTAAGTTTTTATACGTTATAAAAACATTCTATTTATATTTTTCTAAAAAGTAGAAAATTAGCCATATAGAAAATGTTGAAATGATTCCCTTTCAAAAATTTAGTTTGAATATAAAAATAGATTAAATTAAAATTCATATATATTTTAATCATAAATAATAACATTATTTATATATTTAAAATAACCTCTATATGGAAGAAAATAAGAGGGAAGGAAGACATTAAGACACTATTTTTTTAAACAGTGTCCTTTACATGTTGCATACTTAATGATTCAATATAGAAGAGGAGAAATGGAATTTAAATATTTTAAAACCATATAAAACTAGTGTAAAATAATATATATCTTGTCTAATATATTATTATCATAAAAGTTTTCCTATGAAATTTGAAAATAAATAATCCTTTAATAAATGAAATCACAATAAAAATACTATATCACTATAATTATTTTCAAAAAATATCCTATTTAAAGAGTAAAAATATATTGAATATTTATTTAACATGAATAATGAAAAATTATTTATATTATATAAAAAACTATTGGTATTTACACAATATAAATTAAAATAGATGCATAATAGAACATATTTTGTTGATGTGAAAATGAATCAAAATTGCACTTACCTTGGGTATCTTATTAATCATAAATTTTTGATCCAATATTTTAATGAATGTAAATTTTATGAATACATTATAAGAAACCTATCTAATATATATTATATTTTTATGGTCCTTTTTTAATACTATTATAATCCATTTATTTAATAGTTCATTCTTATATCAACCATTACCATTTTTTCATTTAATTGAATTGAAATATATTCAGTATATTTTTCATGGTGAAAAGATTTATCAAATTGATCCATCATATACATAATTTTAATAAACTAATGAATATTATTTTCATTCATTTTATGTAATTATAGAATCATTCATCTATGATGGTAATATATTAACAATTCATATAACTTCGTTGAGGTGCTTGTTACACGTATGTACAAGAAACTATATCATTTTACAATTAATGGAAGGGTAAGAAGTTATATGAAATGTTATATTTCCATAAAAATAACTACGGCATTATATTATATATAGCCATTAATTCCACTTTAAAAATATCTATGTAAATTTGTGATGAAAAATAAACTACACCACTATGTGGAAATATAATTATATAACAACACCTTAGTGATGTTTTTATTTTATATGGGGTTTAAATTAGGTGTAACATGGATTTAAAATATTCATAATACAATATTAGTATATTGGTGATACTATAGTAGTTATTTATGGATTTATAAAATATTTTTAGAGTGTTTAGAAGAAAAAATAATCATTTTATGAGTCAGATAAGATGGACACGTCTTCATTAAAAAACACACTATGACATACACATCAAGACTTCATGGAGAGGTATTAAGCTAAGTAAAATAACTCAATAATGAGTTGATGGAATATATGATGGTTTTTGGGTATTTAATTTCCAATATTGAGGGATCATTGTTTTTTAATAAGGGGGAAAATTTGTTCCCTTCTCTAAGTGAGGGGAGGGAAACACATTGAGTTACATAGATATTTAAATAATATAAAGTCATATTATTATGTAATTGGAAAACAATTATCATATGTTTTAATGTCATTAATTTAGGATTTCAATCTAACCGTCCAATTGGGTTTAATATGTTTTTTTTGTTATCTTGTATCCTTATCCATTTATTTGTAACCCTTTTACTCATTTATAATTGAAACGAGGTGATAAATATTTACAATGGTTAATATTCATTATAAAAAGAATTATGTTGAATGTATTAACTCATAATAATTTTTATGATTCCAGTTATATAATATATTTTACATTATTTAACACCAAGGATAGAAGAAATTAATATTCCAATATATTCACAAAACAGAATGAAAACCATTTTTAGAAAGACACTTATTTCAAAAATAACAATTAATTTTCTAAAAAATATATTATAATGTTGATGATAGTGTGATTATATTTTTATGATAAATAATAGTATACATATTTTTCTATTTTTTATCTAAGGAAAACACAATGAAAACATGTAAATACTTATTTTTCTGAAAGTAAATACAAGTATTTTTTTTTGAAAAAAATTATACATAGATTTCAAAATGTTAAGAATAAATTTCAATATCTATGATTATAATGCAATATATATTATATTAATTCATAAATATATTTTTATTATATAAAAATGACTCAAAAATTAATGTTATTTATATATCATTATAATTTCATAAATGTGAGAATTTTTTTTTTATATTTTATATTTTTTATTATTCACCCAAAAATCAATAATTAATGAAAAATATAATACTCTCACACTTCTGTAATTTTGAAATAATGAATTCAAAATGGAAATAAATATCATATTTTTTTTTATAATTTTGGAATTTAGTTTTTAATCACATTAAAGAATAATTCTATGCACATTATAAAATTGTTTGAATAGATTGAAATGGTTACATACTATAATTACTGACCAAGTGTTACTCTCTTATATCCTTCAAAATATTATAGCTAAAAATTAACAAAAATTTAATCAAATGGATTTATGTTGGTAATTATTCATCATAACTTCTTCATATTCCAATTTTTCTTCTTCTATTCATTTATTTCACTAATATTCCATTATTAATTGAGTCTCACGATTCCCCAACACTTATTGTTTATTTTTATGATTCTAGACAGTATCTTTGAATGAAAAAACAAATTAGATTCAAATTTTATTCACCAAGAGGTGAGAACATGTGTTGGATATGGAATTTAATTCATTAATAGATATATACAAAACACATTATGGTAATTAGAGAGGTTATTTGTCATTTTTAAATGGTAAGACATAAATCAAATTATTTAAATAAATTCAGAAGGTCCAATGTACTTTGGGTTTAGTTTCCATTTCATTACAAACCTTGTAACAACAATCCATGAAGATAACTTTAAGAATATTTGATCTCCCAAATAAATTATAAATCCTTCATTAAATAATATGTATATGCCTTTTTTTATAACATGTTGTTTTAAAAAATCATTTCTCACACAATCCTTTATATGGTTCAATTTCATAGATTGAAAATAATCTATTATCATAAGAAAATTCAACTTAATTAAAATACAAATCCCATAGATACCAAACCTTGATGTACATGGACATAAAATTTCCTTTATATAATACTTAATACATGAGAAAAAATATAACCAAATATCATATTAATTTTGTGTCTTTGGAAACTAGGGAAAAAATCTTCTAAACAAAGTGAAAGGCCTTCAACATCGCCCATAATGATCTCCCCCTTTTGATTTCCAACATAAATCCTTTCATTATATCCTGGGAAAAAGAAACCATATAAAGGGTGATCTCAAATGCTCAGTAGGGGTAAATATAAAGAACATAAAACTAGCCATAAACATTTGAATGTAAAAAAATGAACATCATGTTTAAACATCTAAATATTGAGTAATAAAATAAATCTTATCAATAAATAAGGCATGGATCATAAAGGAACATTAACCATGATAAAATAGCTTTGGAATAAAAAAATTTATTTTGGAAAACCCATTAATCCAATAATAGTATTTCTATAGTAGCCAAGGAATTGTTTTCAAGACCATCATAGTGGACGAAGTCCATTACAGAACTGAGTTTACTTGTCGTTTCAGCCATGTATTACTAAACCAGATTTACTTGTCATTCTGGTCGTGTATTTCTGAACTAGATTTACTTTTCATTCCAGTCAAGTCTATCAAATGAGATATAAAGCTTTACCCAATGAATTGGAGGGAGATATAGGTCCCAACCATCTCATAAATAAATCATTCTTACATGTGCCAGAAAATGTAAATCATTCATTATAGCGTAACCTAAGAAGTAAAACTTGTTTCTTAAATGTCATTACATCATAACATAATATATAAAAAAATAAATGGATTTAATAAATTTAATTCCATCATAAACACTATCAAATAAAAGTAATAATAGTAATATAAACATAAACCTATGTCATCTTATATGGGAAATAATTTTCATAAAATAGTTGAATTTAATTCTTGAGGAAAATATATATTCTTATTCATAAAATTATTTTTTAAAAATGCCATAAAATTTTAAAAGATAAGTATTTAGTTGAAAATAATCTTGAAATCATGTTGAGGAATCTTTATGGAAATAAGGCATCATGAAACCGTAAAAATTCATTCATGTCATATAACTTAAAAAATGCACACCTCATACTTTTACCTGAAATTACAAAAGTACCTCATGTGAAAAAAAGAATGATTCCTTCCATATATCAAAAAGGGGTAAAAATGATAAACCGGAAAATATTAAAAAAATTATTGAAACATTTTTTAGAAAACATGGATGGTAAATACTTAGGTATATACAATATCGTATAAAAATGAGATTGAAAAATTATCCCTTACCATAGATCTAATTTCTTAGGTATGTGTGAAAAACTCCTGTATAATGGGTTTAAGCCTATTATTAACTTGTAACATAACCATAATATTATTTATGAGATCATATATGTTTTACTTTTGTCATAATATTACCTGTTCATTTGTCAATTCCATGTTAAATCAAGGTTTTGAGTAATAATCATTTTATTTATTATACGTTTTAGACTTGTTATTCTATGTATTATTACATAGAAACAGATTTACATAAATTCATAATTTATAACATGATTAATATAACTTACATATTTTATATATAAATATATATAATAGATAGATAAATGTAAATGAATACAACGTTCTTTGAGACGATAGGCCGTACATACGCATGGAAACTATTTGCGTTTTATTGTTGTATTTAATGAAAGTATGTAAATGAAATAGATATATAAATAAATCGCATATCATTATTATTTCATATATTAAATATTACTTTCTTATACATAATTTATAATCATTTTTTATTTGTTAACATGTAGAATGAATCTCATCGCGTCGTGGAGACGGTAAGCTGTGCGTACGCACGAGTGACGACATCGTTACCATAATTGTTGAATAGTATTGAAGTGAATGGTGTTTAATATCTCAGTATAATTTTATAATAATAATATTATATAGTTATTATTTAAACCATTATACCCATCAAAGTAAGGTGATGGTGAAAAACAAATTACACCATGACGGGGAGATGGTAAGTCGTACGTATCCACACACGGTGATTTTATTTTTCATAATACAGATAGAAGGTGAAATATGATTTACTCATAATTTTAATAAACTATAAGTATATTATTGATACTTATGTCATTACTTTATATTGAAATAACTAATTAATAGGAAATATAATATGAAATAAATTTGAAATAATTAGTAGAAGAGATTACCTCTTCCTCGACGTGCATCATTTACATTTCCTCTTAGGCCACTAGGGTTGGTCTTTTTAGAATACCAGAAACTCTATAATTTGACTAGGGAAGTTGAGAAGTAAAATGGGTAGAGATTGGGTGAGATTTAAGGCACAAAATGGAGTGAATAAGAGAGGGATGGGGTGCCATTTTATAAGAGGGTAGAGGGGAACTTTAGAAAACTCTCAAAATATTAATTTGTTATAAATTCATTTTCGATAAAAAATGGTCCAAAACATATTTAATTATAAAATAATATTTTTTCAGTTCTAATAACCACAATCATATAAAATTTAGACATGTTTTAAATATTTTTTTATCCTTGTCTTCTTGGTTTAGCCCTTATTTTACCCTTTTTAATCTTACAGTGATTATCATGTTATTTTCACATTGTGGGTTAATGTAATTACCATATAATGTCAAACGACCCAAAAAAATATTATTTATGACATATTTGGACTTATATTAACCATTTTGAATCAAAATATATTTTTAGGAATTTAATATCATTTAATTAAAAAAATTATGTTTTATGTTATGGATTATGTCAATTTTGGACACTCTTAATACTAGAATTTTTTTAAACAAATTTATAAAAACCTTATTATTTCAAACCAAAGCAATTAACTCAACCCTAATATTTCATTTTAGTCTTTTAAATCTGTGTATGACATCAAAATTTTTAAATTAAATTTATTTTAATATTTATTAAATCATTTATTTGAAACCGTCATTTATGAGTTAATCACTAGATAATAATTGTTTCATAAATGAATTTATTTATCTAATGTATAAAAATTATAAATAAAATACCATGATTTAGGAATTATTTATACCATTATAATGAAAATCTATATACATGTTAAAAAGTAATAAAACCCTATATTTAAATTGATTTAGTGAATGGTATTTGTTTAGGTTATAAATATTTTTAATTTAAATTAATTCTTAGAAAATGTCACTTTCACATCCATGTGAATATATGGGGTACCAAAATCAACCCAATTATTCCCATGTTCAGAAATATCTCATCTAATAGGATTTTTACATGTGTTAGTTTTGTTTAATATTATCAAAATATTAATTTTTTACCCATATTTACCAGATTTACCTTTTTAAACATGGTAAATAAAAAAATTACTAATGTTACTATTCATAATTTCTTAAAATAAAAGGTACATATTTTAACAATTTGAACATTATAATTACAAACCAGGATTCCTTTTTTTCAAATTCCAAATAGAGATGTTGTATTAATTAATTTAAAATTAATTCATGTTGTCAAAACCAAAAAGCGGGTTTTTAATAAGTAATAACTATCAAAAGATTGAAATGTGTTTAGGTCTAATTTAAAATTGAAAATACTTAAAATGAGAAATTTTTTGATTAAACGATAAAAATTTAATCCAATTACTCTTTAAAACATATTAATAAGATAATCTAACAGTATAAATAAATTTGATAAAAAGGCAGTTTCGAGTTATAATGTAGTATTTTTTAATTTTCATTAAAATGTTAATTTTATTAGAAAAAACATAAAATTCAAAAGCAGTAAATTTTTATGTTCATCTTCCAAATAAGATGTTATATATTCAATGTTTTATTATAAAAGTGTAAAAAATATATTTAAAATGTTTGTTCCAACAAAAAGGTGTACAACTGCATTTTAAAAAAAATACTTCTTTTATCTGAAAAATTGATTTTTTTCACATATCTTTTTCTAAAAGTGTGTAAGATGAATTAAAATGTTATATAAAATTAAAAAGTTGTGTAATATAATTAATAAAAGCTTGTTATATAATATTATAATAATATATCGTTGTTTAGTGAAAAATCTGTGTAGCATACAACACAAGCAATTGACGAATGTCTCTCTTACGTGTAAGGTAATCCATGTTAGTGTTACGTGTAGTGGAAGGATCCCTTTGTGTTTCATATAAAATAATCCAAACATAGTTATTTAATACATCTAAAAAAACATAAACTCATTGTTGAGGGAAATAAATTCTATCAAAAGAACTTGAAAATGTATGTAACACAAGCCAAGAAGATTGTTGCATAATATGAATGTTAATATGGCTGAATGTACTGAAGGCCTTATTTTTATTATTATTTTGATAATACACCTTTCAAGGGATGAGGTGGAACCATTATAATTCTCGAAGGCTCAGAGACAATTACATGACCCGTAGGTCTTAGAGGGAATCACCCAGACAAGACAACTTAGAACTACTCCTCCCCAACATATGTCATGATGATCAGCACTCCAACTTCACAAGGCTGGTCGACTAGCTGTGCTATACAAAGATGCACAGGGCCGGTACCGATGGCAAATCCATACCCTCTCGTTCTTCCAATTCTGGTTAGCTCTGCTCAAGTGAATACGCCTGCCCTGAATCCTCATCTAGAGCCTTGTCCCTTGTAGTCGGAGTGGTCTGTCTGCATAATTAGGTGGCTCGAAGGCCTTAGGGTGGCCCTATGGCCTTAAGGTGTCACGAAGGCCTTGAGAGAGAGCTGGCCCAAAGGCCTTGGGTGGCCCGAAGGCCTTACAGGACCTGAGGCCCAAACCGATGGCCCGAAGGCCCAGATGGATGAATAGTTCTGGATACTACAGTACTGAATAGTACTTGCTAGAGTACCTACAACAGTACTGCTACAGTGCCTGGTACAGTACTGTTATTTTACCTGCTATAATACATACTATAGTACTACTAAAGTACCCCTAATATGGTGTTGCATATAGCCCAAGATAATTTTGGGGTAGCGTACACCACAATAAATCAATGAAAATAAAAAAATAATTGTTCTAATAAAATATCAAGGTGTTACATTCTAACCCCCTTAAAATGAATTTCTCCCTTGAAATTCATCGAGGGTATAAATGGTTTACTACATGAAATATTATTTCATGGAAACCTACATCTTAAAAATGATACTTAAACATCATTTTAAAAGGAATTCTAGAAACATAACTGTTACCCAAAGTAACTCATCACTGGGTTTCCACATAGGAGAACATAGGTGGTTAGGGAAAACATGGATATGAAAAAGAAATATGACAGTCACGTTTTGATGGATATTGATAGTGAATATGGTATGGAGAAAGTTAGATAGAAAAACCCAGAAATCTATGAGGATTTAAGGGACAATCTGATTCATCAGATAATAAGGTACTCCGATAACATTTTTGGTTTTCAATATCCTTTTCCTAAAGTTGAATATTTTTTCGTGAGAATAAATAATTACTTGAATTTTGTACGATATCACCATTTAACATTCGATCCCTAAAAATTTCAACTTAATCCCTTTTATAATAAAATGAATTTGTATTTTTTATTATGGGAGTGTTTTCAGATCATGAGATAGAATGATAGGTCATTCCAATTATCTCAAAAAAATGATAGAACAGGTTACCAAATATACATAAGTCTATATATTGTGAGATTAATTATATATGGTTCCAAAAATGGAATTATACTTTATCGATCATACTGTATAAATAAAATAATAACCAGGGACATTCTGTAGGCTAGTGGTAGTCGATAAAGGCTTGTTGCACTTTAGTTTTGTGTTCGATTCCCGCATCCTTGTCCAACACGATGAGTGGTCGCCCATCCCACAGTTTGTACCTTTTCTAAAACTATACTATAATATCATTACATAAATAATATTATAAAAATTTGCCTTCAAATATACTATCTTATGTCCAGCATAATCCATTCTATCCTTTAGTCTTATCCAAATTACTTTTTTCCAAGATCACAGTATAAAAAAACAATTACAAGAAAGGTTATATAACAAGTATGTGTATACCATCATTTATCTAACATTAATCATAATATATATCATGTTGGTCACATTACAAACATTTGAATGTCTTAATCATGTATGTTATTAAGTCATGGTAATAAGCTGAATTACCGTATATTTTTATTGAAAACATTCATGTATCCTTCTAATAAAACATATTGGATATTTTCCATAAGTCACAAAAAAGTTATATACTTCATCCAGGATAACAAAACCATATTGTCCAGAACTCTATAATTAGTTCCCAATAAACTATAATTGTCTAATTTAATTATTCAAATACATCATATCATTATCCAAATATAATTATATGAACATACGTGATATATTAAAGGTTATCTTTCCCTTAATATTGCGTTATCTAAGTATATCACCTTACCATTAAATAATTTTTTGTCTCTTTAGAACTGTTCAATATATCCTTTCCAATCCCTAAAGGAAAAAATTAAATAGAAAACACTTATATATCTCTTGATTCATATAACATAATCTTTGTATTCCAAAACATATACACCTCAATCGTCCAACATTATTCTTAAACCATTACTCAGGATCCATCATCATCTTCTTCCATAAAATATGAATCTTTTCATAAGGTTTCTCTACATCAAGAGTCTTATATTTAATGTAATAAATACTCGAATAACATCACATACCTTTAACATGAAGTTTTCTATTTTTTTATATTAAGTAGTATGACCAATACACGTACCATCGTCATGATTCTCTTCATGATATTCCAACTTATGAAATGAATCTTCATAATTTTAATCATATCCAGATCTAAAATATTCAATAGTTAACAATGTTCTATGTAGTTTTGGATATTGAATAAGACCATAAAAAAAGATTGAGAAATACGCATCAGATATTATAAACACATATGTAAGGTAAATTACTCATAATATTTCAATCTTTGATATATTCGGTTTAACCCTAGGTTATTCATGACTTTCAAAAATATACCTACGATTTAACCCTATAATTGACTTATCTTATAAAATACTTAAACATATCCTTATAAATATCACTAGGTATCTCACTGAAGTTTTGGAATCCTAGTTTCCAAAGGCTGACTATTACTTTTCTCCGATACCAACTTTCGGGGCCTAGGATTGACATATATAGACATTACATTTCTTTTGGAGAATACCTAATAAATGACACAAACAAACCCCCAAAGATCATATTAGTTATTAGTCTTTGGAAAATAAAAACAAGATATTCTAATAATGGTGAAAGATATACACCACCTCCTGTAAAGATCTTCCCCTTTTTCCCTAAATAAAACATTTCTTTTATATCCCGGGGAAAAGAAAACAAACAAAGGGTGAGCTTAAATTCTCAGTATGGGTAAAAATGGGTAACATAAAACAAAGCATAAAAATTTGAATATAAAAACATGAACATAATGATTAAATATAATTACATTGAGTCATGAAATAGAACTTGGCAGTACCTAAACCATGGATCCTAAAGGAACATTATCCATGATAAAATTCTTGGGGTATAAAATATGGAATTGTGGAAAAACATAAGGAAAATAATATTATTTCCATAGTGTCCAAGTAATTGTTTTAGAGACCATCATTTTGGAAGAAGTCCATTACTGAAATGGGTTTAATTTCCATTCTCACCATGTATTTTTAAATTGGGTTTACTTGTCATTTCAGCCCTGTATTACTAAACCAGGTTTAGTTTTCATTCTAGTCATGTCTATCTCATGAGAAATAAATATTTAACCAATTAATTTGAGGGATATAGAGGTCCCACTGATCTCATAATTAATCCATTATTACAGGTTCCACAAAACATAAATAATTCATCATAACATAACCTAATATATTAAAAGGGTTTCTTAATTTTCATTGCATCATAACATAATCCATAAAATAATAAATGGATTTCATAAATTTAATTCTCTCATAATAAAAATAAAATAATAGTAATATTAGGGATTAAAACATAACCCAACATCATCTTAGATGGTAAATTTTTTTGATAAAACAAATGAATTTAATTATTGAGGAAAATATCATTTCTTCAAAATCATTTCCTTTTCTCAAAATGACATGTAATTTTAAAAGATAAAAATTTAGTTGAAATTAATATTTAAATCATTAAGAGGAAGAATAATTGAAATGTGGCATCACGTAACCATAAAAATCCATTCATTCCTTATATGTTAAAAAACATTTTCCTCATTCTTTTTCCGAAAAGTCAAAAAAGTACCTTATGTGGTTATAAAAAGAAATATTCCTTCTATACCACGAAGTAAACTTCAAAAAGGTGTAATAATGAATTTTAAAATACATAGAAAAATAGTGAAAAATTTATGAAATCATTCTTATAAAATATTGATGATAAATATTCACTAATTAAATACTTACACATATACAATCTCGGATAAAAATAAGATTTAAAAATTATAACTTACCTTATGTCTGATTTATTCTGTATGTGTCTGAAGCTTTTTTATAGTTGTTTTAAACATAATATTAACTTGAAAAAATTCCATTATAATATTTATTATATAATATATGTTTTATTTAGGACTATATATTACCTGTTCATTTGTTCAATTCCATGTTAAAGCAACATTTTGGGTAATCCTCGTTTTATTTATCGTATGGGTTTTGACTTATTATTATTGTTATTATTACATAGATCATGATTTACATACTTCCCGAATATAAAAAAATTATTTATATATCATGTATTTCTTAAATATATATATATTTTATAATATATATATAAATGAAAGGAAATACACCGTTCTTGGAGATGGTAGGCCGTACATACGCAGAAACGCTGTTTTCGTTTCCTTATTGAATTGAATGGAAGTTTGTAAGTGAAAAATATATACACATAAATCCAAAAGAATTATTATTTCATATATTTCATGACTATTTATTATATATACTTTATAATCAATTTATAATGGTTGACGTGGAGAATGAATCTCATCACGTCATGGAGACGGTAAGTCATACATACACACGTGCAATGATATTGTTCCCATAATTGATGAATGGTAATGAAGTGGATGGTGTATAATATATTGGAATTAGTATCTTGTTATAATAATAATAATATATATTAATTATTCCCACCATTATACCCATCCATGTATGGTGGTGGTGAAAGACAGATTACACCACAACGTGGAGACGGTAAGCCGTACGTACGTACGCGCAATGATTTTGTTTTTTGTAGGATGGATATGAGCTAAAATAGATTCGTTTAATATTTATAATAACTTATAAATATATTATTGATATGAATGTTATTACATTATATAGAAACAACTAATTTGGAGGAATTATAAAATGAATGAAATTTGAATTAATCGGTAGAAGAGATTAACTCTTCCTCGACATGCCTCATTTAGATTTCCCATTAGGGCACTGGAGTTGGTATATTTAGAAAACCAAATTATCTAGAATGTTAATAGGAATTTTGAAAAGATAAATGGTTAGGTTTTTTCCAAGATAAAAGGCTCCAAATGGATTGATGTTGAGAGGGAGGTGGTGTTGTTTTATAAGAGATGCGAGGGGTAGTTTAGGAAACTCCCAAAATATTAGTTTTTTATAAATACAATTTAGACTAAAAATGGTACAAATATATTTAATTATAATCTAAGATGATTTAGTTTCGAATACCCAACATCAAATAATTTTTATTCGTGCTTTTAATATTTTATTAATCCTTATCTTTTTTGTTTATCCCTTATTTTACCTTTTTTAATCTTACCTTGATTATCATGTTATTTACAGATTGTGCGTAAATGTAGTTACCATATCATGTAAAATGGACCAAAAAAAGTTATTTTTGACATATTTGTACATATATTAACCATTTTGGTGAATATTATTATTTTAGGAATTTAATATCATTTAATAAATAGTTTTCTGTTTTAAGTTATGAATTTTGTCAATTTTGGACATTATTCATAGTTGATTTTTTTAAAAAGTAATATCAACCAGATTACTTCGAAAAAATGAATTAAATCATCCATAATATGTAATATTCATCCAGAAAATTAGTGTATGATCTCAAAAAATTCAAATAAAATTTAATTTAGTAATTATAAAATCATTTATTTGAATCATTCATTAATGAGGTAATCAATATATCATAATTGTGTAATAAGTAAATATATTTTTATGAATTCTTAAAATTATAAATAAAATACTAGGATGTGTGAAATATTATTATATTTATAATGAATATATATATACTTATAGAACAATTATATAAACACGTATTTAAATTTATTTAGTAAATGATATATGTTTAAGTTATAATTACCTTTACTTTAAATTAATTCTTATAAAATGTCATTTTGAAATCCAAGTGAATATATTTGGTCCCAAAATAGATCCAAATATTTACATGGTCGGAAATATCTCATAAAATAGTATTAGGAAATGTATTATGATTGTTTAATATTAATATAATATTATTTTTTACCCTCATTTTCCAGATTTACCCTTTTAACCTTTGTAAATAATATAATTACTAGTGTTACTATTCTTAATGTCTAAAAATTAAAGGTACCTATTTGTACAATTTTACCCTTATTATTCAAAATATGGGATCCATTTTTCCATATTTAAAACACAAAAGTTTCATTAATAAATTTTAAATTAAACCCCGTTGTCAAAAATAAAAAGTGGGTTTCTAAGAAGTAATAACAGTCAAAAGATTGAGATATGTTTATGTACAATTAAAAAGTTAAATTTCTTAAAATGAACACAATTGGATTAAATTATAAAAATATAATCCAGTTACACATTAAACCCAATTAAAAATATAATCTAACTATATAAATAAATTAGATAAAAAGGCAGTCTTGTGTTAAAATGAACTATTTCTCATTATTAATTAAAATTTTAATTTTATTAGAAAAATACCAAAAATTCAAAAACTTAAATTTTTATTTCCCTCTTCCAAATAAGAAGTTTAATTTTTCAAATTTAACTTATTAAAGTGTCCAAAACTAGATTAAAAATGGGTGTACAATCTAATGGCGGTAAAACTGCATTTTTTTGAAAAATACTTCTTTTATCTGAAAATTTGATATTTTTATCATATCATTTTCTAGAAAATGTTTAAGATGAATTATAATGTTATATAAAATTAAAAAATTTGTTATTAATATTCATAATGGCTGTTATATAATATTTTAATAATATACAATTGTTTAGTCAAACACGGTATTGCGTACAACACAAGCTATCGTTGAAGGTCTCTCTACTGTGTAACAGAAGCCAAGTTACTGTTGCATGTAGTATAAGCTTCTATTGGGGTTGTGTATAACATAAATCAAACATAGTTCTTTCATACATTGAAAATAATGTTTACTCATTGCTGTGTGAAATGAATTCTGTTAAAAGGACATAAAAAGGTGTGTAACACAAGCCAAGAGGACTGTTGCGTATAATGAAAGCTAATATGGTGTTGCATATAGAGAAATATTCTAATGGTTTAGCATATAACACAATAAATCAATTAAAATAAAAAATAATAATCATTCCCATAAAATCTCCAGGTGTTACATTCTACCCCCTTAAAATGAATTTATCCCTCGAAATTCGTAAAGGTTATAAATAGTTTTCTACATGAAAGTTTCATTCATGGGAAACTATACTGTAAAAATGGATAATAAAACATCATTTTAAAAGGTATTTTAGAAACATAACAGCTACCCAATGTAACTTCTCACTAGGTTTCCACATTGGAGAACATAGGTGGTAAGTAAATAAATGGATATAGAAAACAAATCTAACCATCAATTTCTAATTGAGAGTGATAAAGAATTAGGTTTGGAGAATGTTAACAAGAAAAAAGACATAAATCTGTGACGATTTAAGGGAATATCTGATTCCTCAAATAATAAGGTACTCTGATAACATATTTTAGTTTTAAAGATCCTTTTCCTAAAGATGAATAATTTTGCATGAGAATAAATACTTACTTTATTTTGGTACAATATCACTTTTGATCGTTCATTGAACAATTTACTCTTCATCTATTTCATAATGAAATGATGTTGAATTTTTCATTACTGAAGTTTCAACAGACCATGCGATAAAACGATAGGTCATTGCATCTGTCTCAAAAAAAGGCTAAAACAAGTTATCAAATATGTATAACTCTATCTATGGTGAGATTAATTGTATATGGTTCAAAAAATTTACTTATAATTCATCGGTCAAACCGCTTAACTAAAATTATAACCAGGGACTTACAGTAGGCCAGTAGTAGGCCAAAAAGGCTTGTCTCACTTCAGTTGTGGGTTGGATTCTTGTATCCTTGTCCGACGAGACATGTTTTCACTTGCCCGACGGGTTTTACATTTTCTAAAACTATATTATTATAAAATTCCAAATATAATATTAAAAAAATTATCCTTAAAAAATACTATTTATTGTCCAACTTAATCGATTCCATCCTTTAGGCTTATCCAATATACTTCTGTCCAAACTCACAGTACAAAAAAACAATTACAAAAAATTTCATATACCAAGCATGTGGATACAATTATTTTCCCCCATAAATCATAAGATATATATTGTTGGTCAAATTCCAAACAATTGAATAACTTAATCATTCATTCTCTTCAGTCATGGTAATAACCTAAATTACCATATTTACTTATTGAAAGTAGGAATTTTCCTTATTCTCAATCTTACTGGATATATTCCTTATGTTCTAAATAGTTTTATACTTCATCCCATATATCATAACCCTCCTGTCAAAAACTCTATAATTAGTTCCCAAGAAACTAGAATTGTCCAATTTAGTATTTCAAATCCATCACATCATTATACAAAAATAATTATCTTAACATACATGACATATTATGGGTTATCTTTCCCATAATCATGTGTTCTCCAAGTATATCAAGTTACCCTTAACTCAAATTTTGGATTCTTAAATCTATTGAACACATATTTTCCAATATTTAGTGAAAAAAATATTCTGAAAACACACACATATATATTTCATGTTTTATATAACATAAAATTTGAATTATGAAACATATAAACCTTAATCATCCAAATTTATTCTAAAACCATTACTCAAGATCCATCATCTTATTCGTCACTAAAATATGAATCGTTCTATAAGGTTTCTCCACATCATTATTATTTGGATTAATGTAAACAATATTGGAAGAACCTCACATACCTTTCACATTTCATTAACAATTTCTTTAACCTTAGTAGTATGACCAATACTCGTACCATCTTCATGATTCTCTTCATGATATTTTCACTTATCAAAAAAATCTTCCAAATTATCATAATTTCCACATCTGAAACATTCAAGGATTATCTATGTTCTATGTAGTTTTTGCTATTGACTAAGACTATAATTAAATGTGTGTGAAATACGTATCCAAGATTAGAAACAATTAAGTAAGGTAAATTACTTATAATATTTAAATATAGGATATCCTTGGTTTAACCCTAGGTTAGTCATGATTGTAAAAAATACCTAGGACTGTGACCTAAACACGACTTATCCTTAGAAAATCCTTAGACATATCCTTATAAATATATATAGGGATCTCACTAATGTTTCTGCATACTAGTTTCCAAAGGGTGACTAAAACTTCGCTCTATTACCAATTATAGAGACCCATGATTAATGAACTTGAAAATTACATTTCTTTTGTAGAATACTTAGTAAAGTATACAAGAAGACTCCCAAATATTGTACTATTTTAGTGTATTTGGAAACATAAAACAAAATATTATAATCATGGTGAAGGATCTTCAACATCTCCCATAAAGATATCCCCCCTTTCATTTCCTATATAAAACCATTATTCATATCCTAAAGAAAAGAAAAAATAAAAGGGTGGGATAAAATCATCATTAAAGGTATAAATGGGTAAAAAAACAAACCATGAACATTTAACATAAAAACATGAACATAATGTTTAAACCTTAAAATCTTGAGTCATGAAATAAATCATAGCAATATGAATGGAATAAATCATAAAGGAACACTAACCCTGATAAAATAGCATTGGTATAAAAAATGGAATTGTGGAAAATAATTAAGAAAAAGACTTGATTTCCATAGTAGCCAATGCATTGTTTCCATGACCATCATAATGGATTAATTAAATGACATAACTGGGTTTACCTACTATTCCATCCATGTATTACTAAACCATATTTACATCCCTTTCCAGCCCTATATTACTATTCTGGATTTAATTTCCATTATAGTCATGTATATTGCATGAGATATAAATCATTACCCAATTCATGGGAAAGAGATATAGGTCCAACCCAGATCATAATGAAACCATTCTTAAATTTTCCACAAAACATGAATCATTCATCATAACAAAACTGATGAAATAAAATGGGTTTCTTAAATGTCATTCAGTCACAAAATAATCCATTAAAAACAATGAATGGATTTAATAAATTTAATTACACCATAAAAAAATAATATAAATGTAATAATAGGTATTGAAACATAACCCTATATAATATTAGATGGGAAATAATTATGTTAATACAGTTGACTTTAATTCTTCAGGAAAATATCATTTGTTCTTCAAAAATATTTTCTTTTCTCAAAATGACATGAAATTATAAAAGATAATAATTTATTTTGAAATAATCTTGAAATCAGGTAGATGAAGTTTCATTGAAATAAGGCATCAAGAAACTGTAATAATCTATTGATGTAGTATATGTTAAAAAATCATTATCCTCGTACTTTTATCAAAAAGTCAAAAAGTACCTCGTGTGGAAAAAAAGAAACCTTCCTTCCATACCACATAGAAAAAGTAAAAAAGTGGTAAAAATTAATTTAAAAATAAATATGGAAATATTAAACATTTTATAAAAACACTGTTAGAAAACATGGATGATCAATATACCCCATTTAAATTGTTATTAATTTACAATATTAGAGAAAATTCAGATTAAAACATTTTCACATGCCTTAGGTCCGATTTCATCCATATATGTCTAAAACTCATGTATAGTATGTTTAGAAATATTATTAACATGTAATATAACCATAATAACCTTTATCATATAATTAATGTTTTACTTATGACTTTATATTACCCGTTCATTTTTTAATTTCATGTTAAAACCAACGTTTTAGGTAATAATCATTTTCCTTATTTTACATGTTTAGAATTTTTATTCTTTGTATTATTACATAGATTATGATTTACACATATCCCGAATTGAAAACATTATATATATATCATATATATAGTATATAAATATAAATATATATATAATATATAGTTAAATTAAATGTAATACATTGTTCATGGAGATGGTACATCGTTCATACACATAAATGTTGTTTTCATTTCCTTATTGAATTGAATGGAAGTAAGTAAATGAAAAATACATATACATAAATCCAATAAAATTATTATGTAATATATTTACTGATAATTTATTATATATTATTTATAATCATTCATGAATGGTTGATGTGGAGAATGAATGTCATCGCATCGTGGAGATGGTAAGCCGTATGTATGCACGAGCGACGATATTGTTCCCATAAATTTTGAATAGTATTGAATTTGATGGTTTATAATATCTTCAAATTAGTATCATGATATAATTATAATAATATATAGTTATTTTTTCAACCATTACACCCATCCACGTAAGGTGGTGGAGAAAAACGTATTACGCCTCGACGTGGAGATGGTAAGTTGTACTTATGCACACGTAGTGATTTAGTTTATCATAGGATGGAGAGAAGCTGAAATAGAGTTGTTTAAAACTTATAATAAAAAATCAGTATATTATTGATACTTATGTTATTACTTTATATTTAATAAACTCTATAAGTGGAAATAGAATATGTATGAAAATTGAAAGAATCGGTAGAAGATTTTACCTCTTCCGTGACGGGCCTCCCTTAAATTTCTTCTTAGTGCATGAGAGCTTGCCTTTTGAGTAGTAAAGAATAACTAGAATGTTTTATGGGATGTTAAGAAGATAAATGGGCATGTTTTTCAATTCTTTAGGGCTCAAAATGGAGTAAATAGGATATGGATTATCTGCTATTTTATAAGAGAATAAAGGGGAACTTTAGGAAACTTTCAAAATACCAATTTATTATAAAATCATTTCTGAATAAAAATTCTCAAAAACTTATTTAATTTTATTATAAGATGATTTCAGTTTGAATACTTATCATATATTATTTTTTAGACCGATTTTGATTTTCTTATCCATATCTTTTTGTATATACCCTTATTTTGAACTTTTTAATATTAACATGATTATCATGTTATTAACACATTATGGGATAATGTAATTACCATATCATATCAAAATACCCAAAAAAGTAATTTATGACATATTTGGACTAATATTAACCATTTTGTCGAATTTTTTATTTTTTTGGAATTTAATATAATATTGTAAGCTATTTTATGTTTTAAGTTATGGATTATGTTAATTTTGGAATGTATTCAAATAAGAAATTTTTCAAAAAATTCAAAAAAACCTGATTCATTCAATCCGAAAGAATAAAATCATCCCTTATATTTCAATTTCATCCAGAAATTTTTTAATGGCACCAAAATGTTAAAAATAATTTTATTTTAATATTTATGAATTTATTTATTTGAATCATACATTAATGAGGTAATCACATCATAATTGTGTCAAAAGTAAATATATTTATCTACTGTCTAATATTTATAAATAAAATACCATGATGTAGGAAATATTTTTAAATTCCTAATTACTATCTAATGACATATATATTATTTATGTAACCCAATATTTCAATTGATTTAGTTGAAGATATATGTTTAGGATATATTTATATTTACTTTAAATTAGTACTTATAAAATGTCATTGTCAGATCCAAGTGAATCTTTGGGGTCCCAAAATTGACCCAATGATACCCATTGTCAGTTATATCTAATAGAATAGGATTATGAAATGTTTTAGAGTTGTTTAATATTATTATAATATTATTTTTTATGGTTATTTACCAGATTTACAGTTTTAACCATGGTAAATAAAATAATTATTGAAGTAACTATTATTAATATCTAAAAATAAAACATACCTATTTTCACAATTTTAAACATATTATTCCCAATATAGAATCAATTTTTCCAAATTCAAAACATAGATGTTTGTAGAAATTAATTTAAAATTCATTACCATTGTCAAAACTAAAAGGATGGTTTTTAAGAAATAATAAAAATCAAAATATTGACATGTGTTTATGTTCAATTTAAAAGTAAAATTTTATACAATTACCAAAATTTGATTAAATGATGAAAATATAATACATTTTCACTTTAAACCCAATTAAAAAAGATAATATAACTATATATATAAAAAAGAAAAATGATGGTTCAAGTTAAAATGGAGTATTTTTCATAATTCATTTAAATTTTACTTTTAATAGTTAAATACCAAAAAATAAAAAAAATTATATTTTTATGTCCCTTATCCAAAGAAGATGTTTTTTGTAAAATTTAACTTACAAAAGTATCAAAAAATAGATTTAAAATTCGTTCTCCATCTAATGGCGGTGAAACTGTATTTTTTGAAAAATAATTTTTCTAAAGGAAAAAATGATTTTTTTTTTCCCGAATCATGATCTATAAAATTAGTAAGATGAATGATAATGTTATATAAAATTCATAATGTGGTTAGTAATATTAATAAAAGCTAGTTATATAATAGTTTAATAATATATCGTTGTTTAGAGAAACTCGATATTGAGTACAATGCAAGCTATCGAAGAAAGGTCGCTCTTCTGTGTAACGCAAGACAAGTCCATGATGCGTGCAGTTAATGATTACATAGGTGTTTCATATAACATAATCCAAATATTGTTATTTTATACATAGAAAAAAATATAGGCTCATTGTTGCATGAAATTAATTCTACCAAAAAAATTGAAATTTTGTGTAACACAAGACAAAAAGATTATTGCTTATAATAGAAGTTAATATAGTGTTTCCTATTGCGCAAGCTAATCATGGTGTAGAGTAAAACAAAATTAATCAAAGAAAAAAAAATAATATTTCCCATAAATTCTTGGGGTGTTACAGATCCCACATATGATGAATTTTATCAATCCATGACCGTAGTATGTCATATAATGTATGAATAGTGCATTAAGGCCATCCATCCATAATATGATGATAAGAAGTATTCAAAAATATTTCGATGACATGATCCTTATGATGAATTTTATATAATTTATCTATAAATTAAGGGTCAGGATTTGATACATTCCAACTTGGTCTACCATAATGACTCCCAAATTTACAAAATTAGAGCCACGTGAGGTACCCATCAGTTGATAGAAACTAAATACATGTTATTGTTTAGGTGAAAAATAATAACCCATATGGAATCATTATTTCTTGGTTTGTTTTTCAATCCAATGATACTATCCACAATAATATCATCCCATTTTCTTCATGGAAAATATAGTGGTTTCATTAATCCTTGATGATGTTATCCCTTATACACTACCATTTTGAAAAAACCATGATATAAGATATATATTCTTCGACTTCCGTTTCTATATTGTCCAATAAAAAATATTCCATTAAATATAAATACATTTTCAATGCCTCCATGGTTTATAGAGATATTTTAGTGGTAAGCTTCATCTAGTAGATTTTTAGCTATGAAATAGATGGAACACATTGCCTCTTTCCATTTTTAAGTATAACATATAAATAGATGAAGTATACTAACTTACCATTCTTCAATAATTTTATTACCTTTTGAATGTTTTTTATAAAGGTAATAAATTTACATTTCTCCAATTTATACAGTTTTGTAATAATTTTGATCAGTTTTGATGTTTCATATTTCAAAATTATCGCGATATAAAAATTTACTAAATAAGTCTATATTTTTTTTCAATCCCAATTTTATTTAAAATACCCTAATCAATTTTAATAATTTAATCATCGACCTTATTTGGATTACTAGGGGGTATTTTGTTAAGAAATAATGGTATTTGAGTAATTCTATCAGTCACCTTTGCATCATGTTGATATTTTCCAATGAGAGGATGTATTTCTATTTTTTTTGATAAATATATATTTTATAATATCAATATAAAGGTAATCCCTCCATATATTTAATGAAAATACTATGGAATCTAACACCAGATCGTGGGTTGGATAATTTTGATTGTGAAATTATTAATAACCTTACTATATAGACAACAAATATATTATTCTGTATAAGGTCACATATTAGTCCGTTATTTTATGCATCACTATACATCACAAATCAATCACATTACACTGATAATGTCAATATAATTTCATTAAATAAATTTTCATTTAATTATTAAAAACATTCTCTATATTGTTCTAACCATATTATGTAATACCATTACACGTTAACATGGTTAACATGTTTTATAAATATTTTTTTTTGAGAAAATCATTAAATGTAATTTCTTAAATCAATGAAGCTACACATATCAGTTATATTAATTTCCATGGCCATTTCATCATAGAATTTAACATTTAAGGATCAAATGATATTCCATCTTAGAAGATAATATGGCCAATAATAGAAACATCTTGATGCTATAATTCACATTTTATAAATTTTTCAAATGTATCATTTTCTATAAGAGTCTTAAGAATATTTATCAAATGAATATCATTATCATCCATAACTTTAGAGTATATTAGTATATTATTAATAAATAACCCAAAAAATATCAATATTATCCTTGAACAGTCCGCTTATCAGATCATTTAAAATATAGGGTTTGTTAGCTAGTTCAAATTTCATTAATATAAATTCATATTGTTTATACATCATATGAAATTATATATTTGTAATATTTTTCTTATTTACTAATAGTCAATGATACCAAAAATGAAGCTCATATTTGGGAAAATACTTTCTTCTTATAGTTGACCAATCATGTTATCGTTGTGGTGAAAATGATACTAGTGATTTTTAATAATATTACTAACTTCCCTGTATACATTTCATAATCTCATTTACCCTTATTTATTTTTAATAAAAAGAATATGGTCTCATCAGAGTGAGTGAATCAGGTGAATAAATCCCTTATCACAAAAATCTTATAGTTATTTCGTCGATTCCACTAATTCCATCATTTTCTCCCTATATGGACTCAAAAAATTGGGTTGAAATTAGAGATAAGATTAATTGGAATATCAAAATTATTTCAAGTGTACATCAAGGTATTTCTTTAAGAAAGAAATGAATTTCCTCTTCAAAAATAGTTGGATAATATATTCTAAGGATTACATTTCCATTCAGTGGTTGTGTTTACTTGTAACATCTAGAGTTTTTATTGTATATTTATTTTCAAATAAATTTATATTTTTTGATAGCTTGTAATCCACACAACCCCTCCTCTAAATGAACTTCAATAGAGTATCCTCAATTACCTTGATATGAAATTGGTTGTATGAAAAGGATTAAATAAAATTTTAAAATATGTATAATAATCTAGATATAGAGAATATATTTTTTGTTTATTTTTTAAATGCATAAAAAACATTAATTCCTTATGTTTTTTATTATTTTTAATGATAAAAATTATTACTATATTGATCCACTTTTTAATAAATTATTAGCCAAAATGAAAAGAATTTTTCGTATAAACATGCCTAAATGTGCTCCGATTGAACTTTTGAGAATTTTCACATAGTATTAATTCTTCAATGAATAGTGAAAAATATAGATTTTTATTAAAAATTACATTTTCATTTAATGAATTTGAAAATTGATATTTTATTTTAAATGGATTAAAAGGTTAAATTAGATTAATTATTATATTTTTAATCCAATTCAGCTTATTTTATCAATTTTATATTGTTTTATTTAGAGAAATTTTATAATTATGAAAACCTTTTCTTTTGGAAATTATATTTTTTCACATTTGTTAGTTGAATTTTAAATTAATTACATAAAAATATCCGAATTAAATTTTATAAAATAGATTATATATTTTTAATTAATTTATGTAATATTATTTACTTATTTCAAATCAACTTTTTTGCAATACGTAAAAGTAGAAACTGTAAAAAATAGGTTTAAGGATGATTGGATAAATAAGGGTAAAAATGAAATAAAAACTTAACTAAATTATATTTTATGGAAATATATAGAAATAATATCATCTATTGTTCATTAATTGTTCATTTTTGTGATATTTTTTTGAAAAAACATTTATATATTTTATTATTTTTAAAAATTCACACTGTGTCCAGTCCCACGCTTATAAAATGACCCCCTATATTTTCATATCCACACATAATAAGACATTTGGTAGGTTAAATATCAATAAAAACACCTCAAATACATCCCTAAATATGAAATAAATTCCATGGTTTATTTGAAAATAATCCTATAAAGGATTTTGGTGAAAACAAAAGAGGTTTTCTGAATAATACGTATAGTTTTTAACCGCGTGTTTTCAAATTATTTGATCTTCGACCTCCTTAAAATGTTACTAAATGATTATGAAATTATAAAAATGTTGTATTTATAATTTTGAGATATTATTATGGTGGTTTAATATCCAATAAACTTCACATCTCCCAAAATATGTGTAATGAAACCGTCAATCATGTGCACAACATACTACTGCCTCACAGACCAATGTAATTTGCTTTTCATCACGACCTTTCATAGATTGATATAATTAAGTACTTGATATATATAAATCAAATGTACGATATAAATTTAAATTTTAAATAATAATATCAATTCAACCTTATTACCTCCCTATCCATTGGAAAATGATACCACCGCTTGTGTGTTCTTGTGAACTCCCACCTCTATGAAATGATATTATTCATTTTTCATTTACATTATAAATGGATGGTAATAAGGATTTTTTTGATAAATTTATTTTATTTATATCATGTTAAAATAATTTGTGAAATTTTCATTAGTAATCTACTTTATTTTATTCCATCAACTGCAAAATGAAAATAATGTTCATGCATGCATACGACCTACCATGTCCAGAAATGGTGTAATTGATATTTTAATCTCTAAATTTTGTAGATGTCCTTAAATATTTATATAAATATAAAGATTTTATTTATATACATTTTAATAAATTTCATATAATTCAAACCTGATTAATGTTTATGTATGAAAATGTGAAAAAAAAAACAAACATGAAAAGCCAAGTCGTTGTTATCCAGAATAGTGATTTTTGTAAATAATTTTTTTATAATTGGGTGTTAGAAAGTTATTAATAATCACATATAGTATTATATATATGATTATGATTATATAATATATTTATAATAAATCTATATTTATTATTCAGTCTGTTTAAACACATACCATGGGATTCAGACAATTGGTAAGGGTTTTATGTCACAATCTTATTATTTATCGTGTTTGTTTATGATTATGCTTCTGATGTTGATGTTTTTGACCCAATATTAAATAATATTCTGTGTTTTATTATTATCTTGTTATTATTATATAATAATTTCTTTCATATCCTTTTAATCACTCTAGGTACTCAACGTATCGAAATAATTCTTTTAAGGAAAATCTTTATCAATTATATCTTTAGTCCAAAATCCTTTCTCTTCCATGTCCTTGTTTCCTAAAATTTTTAGGGATATTTAAACTATTTTAAAAATATTTATAAATTAATTTTTATCCATGATTTAATGTATAATTTTTTTTGAAACAAATTATCTTTCCATTTTCCAAATGGGGTACTTTTGAATTTTTACCAAAAAATGTGAAAGAAACCTTTCTTTTAACATATACAAGAAAAAAAATTACCATTATCATGAGCATTTAATTACATGAAGTTTACATTATATTTTTACATTTTTATATTCAAATAAAATGTTTTATTAATTATTTGGGAAAATATTATATATTAAATAATTTATTTAAATGTAAAAAGGATATTTTCATGATGAAATATTCCATGTGATCTATTAAAAGATCTTTTATCTAAGTTAGAATCCTTTGAAATTTCCAAATGTTTACGAGGGAAATGATTCAATGATACAATAATTATTATTTATCGGGATAGTTTATTATTATGTTGAGAGTATTTTTTGGAAATTGGTTTTCAATCCATGGGTTATAATACGATGATATAAATAATTTTTTATGGACTTATGACAAACATATTTGTGGTTTTCATTATGGGATAGGTGGACCCAAAATTATATATCCTAATAATTTATTTGGTAAAGATTGATATCTCATGAGATAAACATTATTGGAATATGGAGTAAAATCAATTCAATAAGGGACTCTTTCCATTGTGATTATCTTGGGAGTGAACCATGACTACTAATATGGTTTGGGGAGTGAACACAATCCACTAAGGAAGACTTTGTAGTGAGCCTCAAAAAATATGTAAATTATTTTCTATACATATGTTTATCCCAAAAATCTACATCTAATGCCAATTTTATTATCTTATGGCCCATGTTCTATGATTAATTTTTGATTCATGTCTTATGAACTGCCACACTATAAGAAATAACACAATATTTTCTTCTATTATATGATGGGTATGGTTTTTAAATTTCATTTTCATTCTATCATAACCTTATTGTCATGTTATGTTAAAGTATTAATTGAAATCTTCCTTTTTTAATGTTACTAAGCATCTAGTACAATATATTATTATGTTTCATTTCCCTAGGTTATGAATAATGGTATTATGTATGTCTTGTACAAGAAGGGTGATAGTTTTGTATAATATAAGTGGGGTTGATGAAGATCAATTATGAATCATTTTTTTGTATCCATTTTTCCAAAGGTACTAGGCCTGTAAGATTCTAGCATGGATCTGTATATTATTTTAGCAATATTCATTTAATAAAATTTAATATCTATTCATCAAATGTTTGATTCTCTATAATTTGTATCATATGGGGGATTAGCTACCTTTGGAATCTAGGTTAAAAATATTTTAGTAAGAACCCTTCATTGAATATAATGTATAATAGAATTTTTTTAGTAATGGAAATGAAAGGAGTGTTGTTTTCCAAAAAATCATCCATTTATAGATACATTAGTTGGTGGGTCTGAAAAATATGAATCTATGTGTAATGACCCAAAAAATAGTTAGTTGAGGATATCATGGCCACCATTATAGTTTATGGGGAGTTTTCATGTATTGTGCTCCTGATTTGAAATTTTGAAGGGATCTGCTTTGGATAATTCACATTTTCATTATGAAAAATAATAAAGGATTCAAATAGATAATGATCTTTAATGAACTTGGTAAATAATAACGTGTCATAGATTTATAAAAATTCTCATTATTTGGACATCCTATAAATTATTTTTCACGATTATTTGGTTTTCTACTATGAGTATTTTTTCCCACACTATTATTTTTCATTTTACCAAATGGATAGAACCCAAAGTAACCATTTTAAGGACAAATGTGATGATAAATTAAATGATAATCCACTTTTTCAATAAAATGATATGGTATAAAAATTTAAAATCTTATTATTTTTGTTATATAATATTCTCTTGATATTAATTATGGTCAAATTCAAAATGAGGAAAGGACAAAATAGTGTCATGTTGAGTCCTTATTGATGAAATTTCATCCAAATTTTAGTGGTACCAATGATCCACTAGTTTTTGAGTAATGGATTAGTATGATTGAAATTATTTTTTCTATTATATTATTTTGGATGCATGAAAATACATTTTGACTGCCTATAATTATGATAGTGAAGTAGATCAATGGTGGACACCTATCAAGAATGAAATGAATCATGATGTAATTTACTCCATGGCATGGGATGATTTGAAGAGATTATTTATACATAATAAATTCCCTCATATTATTCATATGAAAATGTATAAGTAATTATTTGAGAAAACATAGTGTGATGATTAATTTTTTTGTACCTATGAGATAAATTTTACAAGACCAATTAGGTATGCTTTTTGTATTATCATCCAATGTAAATGTAAGGTTTATTTTCGTGAACTGCCCAAATGTAGATCTCCTGGATAGAAATAAGAAAAAATAGTACAAATGAGATGTGGGTACTATTTATACATTTGGGTCTCCCACTCCCATGTATTATCCTAAAAATTTCAGTGCTACCATCATACACACATGAAAGGAATAACCCACTAATGGAGTATCTTATCTTGTCAATCCTAAATCCATAGTGTGTACTCTAGAAATGTAACTATATCCTTGATGTAGAAATTTCCCCCATTTGATAATATGAATCATTTTAGGGATGTACTTAATCTTTTGTGACATGTGGAAGATTTCATTCACCTGGTCTAACCGTGGGTTTTGAGCCAAGCAGTATTCCACCTTTCCAACTATACATAGTATCTAGAATGGGATAATGAATATCTGTGATATATTTCAACCCCATTCAAATATCCATAACCTACATCATGTGAGACCTATTGTAATACATTTGTCCCTCAAAATTAAAAGGGCTTTATCGTTGGTCCTCATAACATATGTGATGGTTTTCTATAGTTTTCATCTTTTGTTGGATGATCTAAGTAGTCAATTTTATGGATTAAAATAAGTCTATGAACATGCATGATGACTCTCATTATGATTTACTGGACAATGGTTCCACTTAGAGGTTCCCTATGACCGGTTAGCCACATGGACTCATGTGCATCCACCTGAACACAAGAGGCTTCCGACTAGCAGCGAGGGCCTAGGGTTTATACACATGAAACTTATTACATTATTTAGATTGGGTAGCACAATAGATTAGATAACATCATATGAATAGAAGAATTAGTACAAACATAAATTAATATTGAAAATATGCACTAAATTGATTGGACTTGTAACTTGTGGTAGTGTATGGATATGTAAACCTCAAAGAAATAATAGTCAGTTAATAATTTGAAACTGAATCATCTAAAAAAATGTTGATAATTTATGTCATGTATCTAAAAAGGGGAAACCCTGGATTAAATAAGAACACATAAGTACTACAAATTTTATATGAATGAGATAAAAATGGTTAAAATCTATCCATGCATACAAATATCCTTCCCACTAATCTACTAGCATGATCCCATCCTATTTTATGAGAGAAATCACACATCTATAAGAGGACGCTTCCCCTTATCTACACCTACAAGCATGTAGTCGGATTGAGCACCATAAGAAGCATTGATAGTGTGTATGACACATCTCAATAGGACTCCAAAAAAAAAATTCAATAAATATCCAGTCTTTTTGTAAAATATGACAGTGTGTAGATTTAATAATGTAAATTAACAATAATAACGATTAATGGGTTGGATCTACTTCCTAAAGGGAAACTAGGCTGCCACTACATACTTCAGACCACACAGGTATATATATGAATGTATCATGGAACACATTTCCTAGTATCAAATTATATGATATATTCTTTACTCAGTATCACATTAATATAGGGGATGATATTCCCTATATCACAGTAGTTAGTTGAGTCTATTCTCCTAAACATAGTATAGTATCAAAAGGGATGCTATGACCATATAATATCACTTTGGATGCCATGCCCATATAGTATCATGCTGTACACCGAGCCCATATCATATTTATATAGGAAATGGGTTGTAATTCTCATTTAGTATTAAAAAAGATGGATTCTATGGCCATTTATATATATATATCATGCATTAGGGTCTCCATACCTATTTACCATATTTCAAGAGTCTCTTCATGCCCATTCATCAAAATTGGTAATAATCCTTGGATTTAATATGATCCAATGTATTTTTATTAAGTAATTAAAATTTAATAACAATAAGTTAACTGCCAATGTTTCATTTAATTAACATGACTTTTTCGAACCACTAAAATTCAAATCAATTCATTATAAATTTCAAGGGCGCTATCCATGCTATGAAACTACATTTATCCTGATTATTATCTTTTTCATCATTTAAAGTGAATCATAATGCCCTAATATGTGGTTTGGATAAATTCTCCTGAAATCCAATCAGCCATAAAAGAGGGCACACCAAAAGGGATGGCTTAGTCTAAAGATATCGATATCGATTGATTTGGGTTATAACAATTCTTTAGGTTCCTTGTCAGGAAACCAATTTAAATAATATAAAAAATAGGTAAAATTCATATTAAAACTATCATGAAAAACATATCACATATTCTAAAACAACAAGACATTAAGGGATAATTATTTGACCACTTATTGTATTCTCATAAAACTATCAACATCAAATATTGACCCTTAATTCCGTATTGATCATGAGAAAACCAAATGAGATATTTACTCCCTAAAAATTGGGAATATGTTACGATGAAAATATAAATATTTAGAGTGGAAAAAATAGATAATTAATCACAAGGAATAGGGAATGTAATGATGGGAATCTAATGAGAAGAATAATGCATTGACTGGACACCCGATAGAGGATTTCATTCAATACCATGGTTTGGCCTGAATGGTGGATCAATTGGAGGATAAATGGGATTCCAAATATCATGAAATAGAAAATAGAAATATGGGATAAAATATATATGAATTTATGGATAGTTTTGTAATTTTACACAAAGAAAATAGAGGTGCAAGGTTTGGAATCATGGTTTACCAAACCGCACACCAACCTTGAGATATGTGTCTACAAAAATTTTATAGGTCTTTCACGGGCATGAATCCTCAAGCATAGTGTTAGGAAAAACCATGTTCCCTACTTCACCCCTCTGTCTAACTCTACCATTTTAGGGATAATCGTGTGTCCTACCACATATAGATTATCCTAAACATGAGGCCAATAAATTTTTCCAACAAGATGGAGTTTCTGGCTCTGAACACTCCTTGGACACCACCATGACCATTCCATCCTAAAAGGTAATAAATATTAGGTCCAAATCAATGTATTAGACCAAAATTAAAATGTTTTATCCTCCCCCTCCAATGTCTCATTCAATACTTGATTGTTCCACCCTAGAACTCATCCTAAAGGGAAAGACTAGCCTCAGAGAGACTTTTTTTCTCATTTCAAGAATACGTATAGGATATTCTTTAAAAGAATCATCAAAATCATCCTCAAAATAATCAGGATCAAAAGTATGAGATGAGTTCGTAGGATATCTATGAAGGTATTTAAAATGAAATACTTCATACATGGAATGAAACCTATGAGGTAATATCGACCAATACTCTCCCAAACTGATGCTCTGCAGAATATAATACAAAAAAATAAAACAATTAGAATACTTCCCTTGCCTATGAATATATCTATAGACATTTTTGGGTTATACCCATAAGAATACAATATCCCTAGCCTCAAACTTCATAGGACTTCGATGATGATTGACATATGATCACTTTCTGGATAGGTTAGTAGATAGCCATTTCATTATAATCTAAATATTCTTTAATGTCTCCTATGAGAGAAATGGACCAATTAGACCTTCCTCTCCTTCCTCTAACCATCACACGGGTGACCAAGATGGCCTCTCATATAGGGACTCATAAGGATCCATATGAATTGTTTCCTGATAACTGTTATTGTAGGATAATTTAATCAGAGGGATATGCTTCTTCTAATAATCAATGAATCAATTAAACTTTCATGGAGTATTTCCTCTAAAAAATTTATAGTTCATTCCAATTTACCATCATTATGAGATTGAAATGATATTCTCAGAATCAGCTAAATCTTTATAGTCATATAAAAACCATGCTGGAACCGTTATGTCAAGTGGGAATCCCTTTATAAAATGATAGTGTGAGGGACGCTGTGTAGTTGTATAATCTCCCAGACATAGAATTTTCATAGCTCATCAACTAAGAACATTCCTTGATATGAAATATTTGTGATACTTATCTTAGTCAATCCATGAGTACCCCAACTATGTTTCTACCTCAAGGCATCCTTGGTATACCGATAAAAAAATAGATTGCAAAAATATCCCAATTAAATTCCAGAACTGTTAATGTTTGTATCAAGATATCATGTCATAGTTGGTTTTCCTTCTACTGCTGATAGGTGGATCACCAAATTATTAAACCATATATTTGATACATCATCCTTGGACACCAATACTATAGTCATATTTAATCATACATTTTTTCAGATACCCAACTTAATATCGCAATATGAAACATGGGATTCATGAATCGTATACTCTGTGATATCTATGTGGACCCATATATTACAATAAAAATTCAAGATATATTCTTAATTGATAGTCCAATTTGGAGGTAGTTCCTGAAATAATATACGCTCTCATTGGGCAAAGCCCTCATGATTTTAGAACAACCTAATCTTTAACTTCTATAGAAGTTAATAGTTCATTTGTAGTGATGCATGTACAAACTATCCATGATGGTCCAAGAACTCTATGTTCATATCAGAGAACAAATCCATAATCTTTCATATATTACTGGCCTCCCTAACGGACTATGTATGAGTCATGATCAGAGCATTGGAAAACAATTCCATTCCAAAGCATATAGGCATTCTCAAATCAAATTAATCTAAAAATTCTACCCATATTTATTGCAAGAGATTCAAATATTACAATGTAAATATATAATTATGGATTTTTAGCCTGTTTACTCCATAAAACACTCTCCCCACAAGTAATGCCTCCAACAACACATGTCATTCACAACAATTGCTATGTTGAGATTATGAGAGGTGTAATTATAGTCTTGAGGTATCAATTAAAATGACTTGTGCACAATGTCTCAATATTTATACATCCGAACTGCTCATAGACTAATTCCTGATGCATCAAAATTGATTATATATATTCCATCCAGCTCTTGAAAAATTTTGGATCAATTTTGAATTCAATATCCCGTTTATATAATGATAGGCCTTCTTATAGGATTCATACCATATGAACACCACAAACATCTTATTCAATCTCGTAAGAGGTGTCCTTATATATAAAAAGTCTTTTATAAAATTCTTGTTTTAACCATATAGCCCCAAGAAACATCAAATATCAAATATGTTTTTTGGTTTCCCTAAGTTATCCAATGATCCCAACTTATCTTAGTTGAATAAAACTCCATCATCCAACATAATATGACCCATTAAGTTTACTGTGTTGATCAAGAAATTTCATTTACTAATCATATCATACGTTTAATGATCTCATGGTTTATTCTAACCAATTTGAAGATGGTTGGCATTGTTATTTCAAGTGTGAGAATACGCCACAATTTTATCTATGAATACTATGAAAAATGAATCTAGATAAGGATGTAAAAACCTATTAATCACATCCATGAAGAAAACAGGTTCATTATTAATACTTAATAACATCATGGAATACTCATATAAGCCTTAATAAAAATAGGTATCTATATATGGAGTATCAGACGACCTAACTCAAACCTTATGATAACCAGATATAAGGTTGATATTTGAGAAAACACTTTCTCTTATGACATGGTCAAACAAAAAATCTATGAGAGGTAAAGGATACAAATTTTCACTATAATATTATTCAATTTATAGTAATTTTCATAAATAATGGAGGTTCTATACTCCCTCTTTGTGAAAATGTCCAACGAACCACATGTTGAGGTTATTTAAAATATAACCCCTAGGACTCTAAATCCTCGAACTACCTATAGAGCTCATGAAACACCTTAGTATCCATATTTTAAGGAGGAATGGATATTTGTGTTTCTCCATGAACTATATCAATAATAAACTATATCTATTTCTCAGAAGGTATTCCTGCAATGTAATTAGGGAATACATCACTAAATCGATAGAATTTATGAGGGAAATTCATTTGATTTAGTCCTTGATCATTCAAAAAAATAGAAAATTGTATTTCACTCCACCTATCCCAAGTTGCATTGGTCCTACTATACAATCCAGGACATCCCAGTCACCCTTGGGAATATATGTTCCTCCCTATGGTGATATAAAAGACAACGTCTAATGATAAGAATCCACAGAGGCATTATAGAGACTAACCCTTCCACATATATAATGACATAAAAATATATCATCTTGAGGAACAAGAGGTCCCACAAGAAGTGATGGTTTCCTATCATAACAGTAAATTCATTACACTAGAGTATACTCTCAAAACGTATACGCATAGGTGTATTGAGTAGTATAATTCTACACAAGAACTGTACATCGTGCCCAAGGATATCCACAATAGTATCATATATGAAGGAATGTGACACACCTATATCAAATAAGGAGGAAAAGACAATAGAGGATACTAGAATAGTACCTCAAATAGTACGAAACCTAGTGTCATTCTCTGATGTTATAGGATCCCATGAATAGATAAAGCATGATCCCTGGAAATTACTAAAACTAGACTACTGGGAGTTGTTCTACACTATTAGAATTGAAAATCATAAATCCAGATACCAGAACCCCAACGTCCTCCTCTTCTTGTATGGATAGTAGTACTAGATCTATATACATGTTGAGGTTGTACCAAACCTTCTCTAGAAGTTGAATCTAGCATAGATCCTCCCGCACACGAAATGGATGGGATGGTCCTAACAAATTATTATAGATTCCCAAATTTTTCATATCCTTGGCACTCAAATTGGTCATTGATACATTTGGGATTTTTATGAATATATTTAAAATACTGGTGAATTACCATGTCACTATCTCTGGGTTTCAAAAGGCTACTACTACAAACACAAATTATTTAAAGTGTCTATTTCGACCCCCATTCAAACCAATACTTTTTCTCAGTTCTAAAACTCCCTATATCATAACTAATAAATTTTTTAGGTTACACTTATTGATTATGGTCTATTTAACAATATCAAATATTATGATGGACCAGAACACATTTATGTCTGAAAGAATAGGATTCCTTAGTCCAGCCCCAAATCAACTCAATTTAACTGGCTCGCCAGCATTATAGATTGGTGTAAATAACTAAATATCCTTAAATTGATATGAATAGTCCATAACTATCATCAAACCCTAGTTCTAGTTCATATAATTCCTAGAACAATTGGCCCTTAAGGACTCAAGAAAAAAAATGTCCACAAAGCTGTACCTGAAGTCCCTCCACATGACTTTAGGATACTGACCATCCAAATTTAGAATATCCCACCACCATTTGGTGGATCCTCAAAGAATATAATTAGAGAGTTTCTCTCTCCACTCAAGAGGTGTATACTGATGAAATAATATATACATGACACTCTCGAGCTATAAATCTGTAGCATGTGGTCCACCGTCCCCTGAACATATGGCCATATAAAGCTGCTAGAACTCCCCAGTGACCTCTCCGATAGAAGGATATGAGTATATAGATCCCTATATCATCATAAGAATATAACGAAAATATTATTGAAACAAAGAATCATAGTCTAATTGGGTAATAGGAATAGGTTCAACAAGAGAAAATACAAGAGGAATAAATAGAGGTTTAGGGCCCACCAACTCTAGAGCTCATTCTTTATCACCCCCCAACATATGAACATAGGATGTCATGGTGGAATTGGACTAAAATTTACTATCATAATTCTTAGATTATGTTCTATAAAATCACAATCCTTTAATTTAATAATAGAAAAGGTACAAATCTTATTTATGTAATATATGAAAACATCTTCTATATGAAAGATTCATGTGTATGTTATAGAAACACATATATATCCTACCTGAGACACAACCTAATGCCATCTACAATGGTCAAAATATGTTAAGATTCATTTTTTGAATTAAAATTAATTTTAAATTTCATATTTGTATGAAAATACTTTGTAAATAGATGAAATAAATGGTTGACCACTTCCAATACATAAAGTCCCATACCCCTTATGAAATGAAATATAGTTACCAATCAATTAATAAGATAAATTTTTTTATTCCATGTGGCTAATGTTCCATGACTCAACATGCCATAGTTGACTAATTTGGTAGTCTCCTACAACCTATGTAGGAAAAATCTTATAAGGTTATGGTAGGAACCAAAAGTACCAACTATATTTTTCTCAATACCCTATATAAAATTATAGACAACGTAACATTTTTGTCTATAAAAATAATATAAATCATTTAATTCTCATCCAATGAAAATGACACAGTGATTCTATATGGAATGTCATATGTATGACATATAAATATCCTAGAATATACATAATATGATTATTTCTCAATGCTTCTCTTACATCATCAAATCAGGATATGGATAAAAGAAAAATATCAACTATATCAATATTAATATAAAAATTCAAGTGCATAACCCCAGAGTGGAATCAATTCAATTTTAATAAGAATAATGTGGAATATTGAAACTTCCATTTGAGGAAATTTTGATTTTCTCTATACATGGGTTAACTACTCTCCGAAAAAACTCATCAACAATACATGAAATGTTACATATCTTGTTTATTTGGTCTCAAAATAGTGATGAATGAAATGAAATCCACTTTGATTCCACTTTTTGAAATCCATGACCCATGTTCCACTTAGAGGTTCCTTAAGCCCGATCAGTCACATGGCCTCTTGCACATATTCCTAAAAGCCATATTCTTATGACTAAAATTAAGTGAATGTGATGTGTATGTAGGGAGACTCTTCCCTCATTATGATATTGGAGAAAAATGGTTATGATAATATAATATGAATAAGAGGAGTAGTATAACAACAAATAATCAGTGGAAATAGACACTAAAATGATAATACTAGTTACCTTCCATTATAGTAGTACATAATAATAACCCCAAAAAATTTCCATATAATAAATAGAAAATGATTCATCTACCGAAACGGTGATAATTTTTTTCATGTATCTATAATGAAGGAAAACTTGGATATAAGTAGCGTGAAATATCACTATACATGATATACTAACGAAGATATAAAGGAAAAATATATACAAGCATCATGAACTACTACTTAGTCATTTTCTACCATGATACCATCATAAGTCATGGGAGAAGTCATGTATCCATAATAGGATTATTCCCCATGTCTTCACCTGCAATTATGTTTCCTTTTTAAGTATGAAAAACTACCAATATATGGTGTGAGATAAATCACAGTAGGAGACCACCAACGACATCTATAAAAATATAGTCTGTGTGGAAAATATAAAATGATGCATATATAATAATATAAAGATATAGTAATAACTATAAATAATTCATCCCAAGTTATTGAATGTAAACCAGGAAGAATCTAACTGCTTCAGCCTATGTCGGTATATCTATAAACATATCAATGGGTGAAATTCCCAATATCACATTATATACAGGATGTCATGCTCATTATCACAGTGGTATAGGGACATCATGTGCAGTATCATAGTAGTAATGGGTCACCATGCCCATAATCACAATATAGTTTCATAAGGGATTTCATGCCCATATCATATCATAAGGGACACCATGTCCATATTGAATTATAGGGGATGCCATACCCATATAATATCTTAATAGATTCAATGCCCGTATAGTATCACAAGGGATTTCATACTGGTGTCCTATTTATATAAGATAAGGGTCGTTATGCCCATTTAATATTAAGGACAGATTACATTCCCATATATATATATCATGCATATGCGCTTCCTTGCATTTTTACAATATTTTAAGAGGGTCGACATTCCCACACATCAATAGTGTTAATTATCAATGACCTTAATACAAACCAATAGATAGTTCTTATGTCATTATCATTTAATAACAATAAGGGAGGGACCATTGTTTTATTTAATTCATGTTTTGTGGTCATACCACTAACATTTAATTCAATTCATAGAAATTTTTATGGGAGATAACCATGATACTGCACTATATTCATTCACTATCTATTTTAAATAATCATTTAAGAGTGAATCCAGAAACTCTAATAGGTGGTTTTTGAATATTCTCATGAAATCCAACAAGGAATATAACAGGTTATTCCCAATGGGATGGATTTTTCTATTGTATTCTATGTCGATGTGATTTGGCTTCTAAAAATACATTAGGTTTGTAGAAAGGAAACAAATTTAATGTATAAAAAATAGGGGCAAAACACAGTGAGACCAACATGTGGAACATATCGCATATTAAAAATAATGAGACATGATGGGATAATTTGTAGACGAGCTATATCATTCTTGTACTACTCTCTTCATTCTACATCGACCCTTGATTTGGTCAAGATCGAGAAAAAAATAGAAGAAAAGATTAATGAACTGAAAATAAGAAAACTGAACCTATTATTCGATATCTCTTTTGAGAGGAAGACTAAGGATGAATTACTCAAGAGGAATATATAATGTACTGATAGGAAACCAAAAAGATGAAAAATTCTTTGATTAGACATCTGAAAAAGGAGTCCCTTCAAAACAAAGGTTAGGATTTCAATGGATCCCAAAATGTGGATAAATTTTAGAGACTGTGATTGGAAATATTTAATAGGTAGATAATGTAAAATCTAAATGAATTTAAGAATATTTTATTAATTTTACCCACACAAAAGAGGTCCACGATTTTGACGTATGGTCAGAAAAACTGTGCACCAACTGTGCAATATGAATGTACTAAAAAATAAAGAGGTATTTCACTTGATTGAAGACCCTAGTTCATAGTTATGAAAAACCGTGGGCCTTGATTCATCCCACAATCTAGCCCCAAATGTCTAGGGATAACTTTGAGGCCTTCCCAACTTGGATTCTCCTTACCATGCGACTAGTCTGTTATTCCATTTGGTCGACATTCTTGGCTATAAAAGATCCCCAGACAGACCAATTATCTTTATAACATCAAAAATAATACATTTTAGGTATAAAAAAATTAAAACAATCCATACCTCAAATAAAGACCAAATACTTACACTCATGGGTTGGTCCAGAATAATGTGGTATTAAAGGGTTCCCTGTAGAAGGCCTCGAATGGATCCATAACATTGGTGGAACATAATATTTTACTTTTTGAAAACTCCAACATGGGTATATGGTCCTTACAACTATGACAAAATATAAACATGAACGATCAAATCATGTCCTCCAAGAACTAAATGGGATGCTCAGTCTATCCACAACTATGGGGGAAAACATCTATGTTCAAATGAAATTGAGTCCCAAAGGATTCCTCCCATCCCATAAATATATGTGATGTGAATTGAACACAAGTGCCAAAAATGATCACAGAGGTAACTATATGGATCTAGAGAATCTCTTTCACATAAGGGTGTCCTATGCAATCTACAAGTTTTTTTATGGAATAGCTTGGATGTCGAGAAAATTAACAAGATGGTCAATTATTTCCAAGATAGCATCATGTCCTCCAGATGTATGTGGAATAAAGATAATTTAGTACATAGATATCCCATATGAAATATTAATTTGGAACCAAAATTGGTTTATCAAATCCTATTGGAACCTGTTTTACATCCTTCAATTATTAAGAAGGAAGGCATATAGAGTCAAACAATACAAATACCCTATCTATCCCTATCCCTCAAAACTGACGTAGGACTTACTGTTTCATCTTCACCACAACGGGATGTACCAACAAAATATATGCATGAAACTCCACCATAACCTCCACCCATAAAGTCACAAGTTCCATCAGGCATCCTTTGAGAATAATGACATGTTTAACACCTTCAGAAAATCCATCAGGAGAATATCCAATGGATATCTGTGTGTATAAGGCCTCACAATCGATATCTCTTTGATGAGAATATCTGAATTTTTTAAAAGACATGGGGTAACAAAATCTAACTATAGTTAAGCTGCAACATCCCTATTCACAAAAGATAACTAAAATGACACCAATTGCATTGGCATCTCACTCAATAGCTACACACAAGATCTCTTAATGATATACCTAACTACTATGTTCCCCTTCCTAGAAGTATAGACAATATTGAACTCATAATCCAATGGAAATATAGATCTCACATCATTTAGAAGCTAAGATCCATCTATGATAAGATACACTTAAGACTGTAGTTTTTAGGATAAACGATAAATCACACACCCATAAGGTAGTTTCACCACACCTATAGTTTAATGACTACCCCATCTAGATTAACATTATGGGTCATGAATTTCTTCTCATGTGGTCGTAACTGACATGAACCATAGTAAATCATGGCCTCACCCTACATAAAAAAACAACAATTCCTATACCATAATACATTACATAACACTACATACTCAACTCCCTACTCTAGTAATCTCAAGATGGGTGCACTCGTCAATATCATCCACCACTCAAAGAATGACTACTTGAATCTCTATATCAACAATAATGTATTCCCATTTTGGATCAAATATGTCAATGGAGATGAAATCCTATAGAAATATAGTATGAATATTTTATAGTATCCATACAAAATAAGGTATTTGTACAACATTATTATTCTATTATGTATAATCTAAGATAAGTTTTCCTTGACCGTCACCAAGTCCACTGTTATACCGTATACTGGGATAAGATATTATAAAAAATGAACCTCATAAATATATAACAAGAAATTCATGGAATTTTCATTAATCTAGTTCCCTTGGAGTACATATAGAACTATCCGCATGAATATCAAATTATACTTCTTGGACACCAAGTACAAAATGATATCTTTAATGAAGAATACTGCAAAAAATGTCAAGGATATGATGAAATATATGTGTCATGATTACCACAGACACTAATGGGGAGTTATTCATGCCAAAATACATCACCAAGTACTCATAGTGACCATAATGACCTAAAAATTCATCTTTATTATATCCTCTACCACAATTTTAGCTGGTGAAAGACTAATATGAGATCGTTGTTCAAGAACCATTATTCCCATCTCAATCGAAGAGGTCCTCGATCCTTGGTAGATGAGACATTTTATTTATTTTCACCATGTTCAGTAATCAGTGATCGATACTGAACCTCAAGTTCCAATATCAATTCATATTGAATAATATTGGGGCTTTCCACGGGGAAACACTTGGCCATAAAAAGCCCTTGTTTCATATGTCCTCCAAATTCTCCATCTTCTCACCGAGCTCTTTGGGACCCATCCATTATACGGGTGAAGATATTTGGGCCATCTTGGGGAGTAGATCAATGTAGAATTATATAACTTAGTGGGGAGGTAATCCTTTAACATCCTCAAAAAATACAACCTCCTACACTTCCATAATTATGGTTAATTGAAATCCCTTAGCATCCACTATAGTAAGAGTCAGCTTGGCTATCTAGAAAGTAATCGATGAAACCCTCTTACACATGAACCAATCCTGATCTTCTTGGGTTTCCACTTCACCCAAAAAAGAAAATGTTATCCCATTATTATGAAAACCCCATGTACTCCACCTAAAATAATATAAATAGGAATGAATTTTATATAACCATTTCATACCTGTGATGATATCTTAAGGCCTCATTATTGATACAAAGAGATTCTAAAAGAACTATCACCTCCAAGAGTCTAGTCACACCATCAGAAGAAGTTTGTGATCACTGAGTATCCTTCAGTAAGAGTATCTAAAAACAAGAGTTTAACCATGGGCTAAAACATTATATTCATGTATTAACCCATGGGTTTAATAAGAAATGAGTTGTTCATTCCCCCTCCTTTGAAAACAAAATAAATGGTAGATAATAAAAAGATGATATCTCAAATAAACCCCAGATCCTCTAGATTATAGGAATATATTTCCTATACCTATCCTCACCACATCTATGAGGTCCTTGATCCTGTAGGGGACCACATAGGTGTGGTGGTGGTGGAAACATATCACACAGTCTCCCACTACCCATTACTCCATTTCAGCTCTTCCACATCCACCAACCTATATACCTCCCTTATCCTCTTGTAGTCTCTTCCATGGTGGCCCATATACTGTCTCTATATTAGTCATATAGAGGGTTTGAAAATCCCTCACTAGATGTCCCATGTCTTCACAAGAGTACCCCCACCTCTCCCCTTTTAACCATACCCATCTCGAGATCCTTAAATTGTACAAAATCGATCATGATATCAACTCCAAAATATCTCACACATAAAGATCCCTACGTCGATCATTAATTACCTTTTACTAATGCATCATCCTCTATGAGCCAACTACTAGCACCCACTACTCTTTTATTATCATTCTAAAATATCTATATCAATAAATCATGCTCTAGAACCCCAAAAATGTTGGAATACATAGAGGTATTACACTTTTCCAGATATCCCTATGTCGACTAATCTAAAATGTATGTGCCAAAATTAATTGATTAAGAACCATGATCATCAATTATCATGAAAGGTTGGTAAAAAATGATGAATACTTAGCCATAATATTACTTTATTATTGATGTTTTAGATTCTCATAGATGCGCACACCCCTCAATGTAGCTAGGGAGTAATCCACCATAAATAGGTTATCAAACTCTATCCGTGAAAGGGTCAAATCATGATTTGATAAAACCACCAATCTACAGAAATGTATTGTAGATCCATGGAGAAGGCTGATGACAAAGACAATGATCTGGTCTACAAGTGTCATGGAGAAATGAATGACCCACCTCATTGACTCATTGCATTCCTCAGATGTCAATGAGTCTACTTTTCAAATTAGTTTGATGGGTTATTATAGATGGAACTCATGAAGTATTCTATTCCTTCACACCTCATCAACATGTACTTTTGGTAACACCTAAATCTTGTTAGGTGGTTGTAATACTGGAGATCCACTTAGAGTTAACACATCCTGAACTAGCCCTAGTAATCAAAAATTCATCTCTTAGTGGATCATCCACATGATCCTACTACTGAACCCTTGCCTAAAATCATTATAGAGGAATCATGAAATAGAAAAGATGTACCAAAACCATTGAGTATGTCTGTGAAACTGATTCAAGAAGAACATATTAACCCAACCCAACACAATATTTTTTATGTTCCAATGTTTTCCAACACTACATGTGGAAATATTTTTCACAGTGAAAATAATTGAGTCAATGTCTAAATGAATAGATGTGTATGCCGTCACACCAGCACTAAGTCCCTTACCTGAGAGATGAACATGAAAATCCTAAAATATTTTTCACAAAACCCATATCAATATCATTATTTTATAAAAATCTTGTACTCTAGTCCAAATATGTAATAATTACTTTTATACCACTCTCTCAGGACTCTATGTATCATGGTGCGCCTCGATGGAGATAAGCCAAGTGTGACTACCCAATCCCACCTCTATTATGTGAGGGGCTAGAAACTAGGGCCTAGAAGGAATACAACTTACATGGGAGGTGTTAGGACAAGGTAATTATATAGAAAAAATATCCTTTAACATTAAATTATAAAATGTAATATAAAATCAATACCAAATGTATTCCCTGAAAAAAAAATCCCCAATCAGAGAAAAAGTATAATTTAAAGGGATATGGTTCAAATAAAATACCCCCCAAACTGTAAATGTTTCCAACCTAATAGAAAGATGAGAATATAGTCGAATTTTACACAAGGAACAAACCAATGTACATCCACCATATATCTACTCTATGTCTTCCTCTAGTCCACAGTGAACCCCATCAAATGGCCGATCATCTTGATAATGAATGACACATGTGGTAAGGCTCACTGAAGGTGTGATTATTACAATACCTTTTCAGAAACCCAAAATATCCAAAAAGATATCATCATGAATAATATTACATCCTCACAGTTTTATGAAAATAATATACATAACAAGAACATCTAGATATACATATCTGAGACACACAATCTCTAAGTAAGGTCACAGACTTATTTCAAGCGTATAGTTCATACACAAAGTTTCCATATATCCCACATCCAAGAGAACAAAATCCATGAGTCATATAAACAGGATGGTGTCCATCTATGATGTCATGCATTTCAGGTCTCTCTATAATAAGTATGCATGGTATGTCACAAAATATCAACACAAATATAGGGATATCACCCACTTCCATGGTGTATATGAACAACCCAATCCTGATTAACACACTATGTAGTGGATTAACTTATATATGAAGTTGATCATAGTGATTCTAAGAACCATTACTAGGTTAAAAGATGGTAGATACTATCATCCCATCCTTTGGGAGAAGTTCATGAAGATCTATCCAAAAATTAATCTCTTAGGGAGGATCAAGATTATTTTTTCAAGACAAAATTTTACACTATACCCACACTAAGCTGGATCATGGGAACACACCCTTTTGGAAATATTCTATTTTGAGGAAAATATGGTCTCCAATTATCTTTGAAAGAGTACATTATGTGTACTAGAAGTACACAACATTGTACATTGACATAGGATCAACCCATGTATCACAACACGTTATCATGTAGATTCCCATGTACATATAGCTGTTGCTTGTACCTGGTCATGTTGATGTACCAAGAGATTTCCATGTACTTGACTCAGCACCAGTACTTTGACCATGCCATGTACCTTACCATGTTTTTTTCCATGTATTCATCAAGAAAATCTTTGAGCCTCTAGGTAAGGGTTACATGGTGGGTGACCCCTATCACCCAATATGTGATGCTTTTATTCTATAAGATACCACAGTGCTATATCTAGGGATCCACAAATCATTTGTTCTGAGATTTAACACTATGTCCATCAGAGTTTTTCAGAACCCATGGATTCATTTGATGAATCATAATTCCCTACATCCATTTATGTTTTGTACCATTGATATTATAGAAGGTGGTAGATCTGTCTTAATTAAACCTCACCCTCACCATATTTTTAGAATTTGTTTTCCCATGTCGATTGGGAGATTGTTCTGCTGCTCTACGCCACTACCACACATCAAAAAACCACAATGGGTATCCACAAATCTAAACATTAGGATCATATATTATCATTGTTCCTCACTCATAGAAAAATCTAAAATGTATTCCAAATGCACTCGAACAGTGACTCAATTTGATAGATTATTGATTCAGATTCATTATAGGAAAAATAAGATATGGATAAATCTATAAAAAATGTAATACCTTTTTATGGATCAATCAATGGTAAAGAATGGATATACATTTTTTTCATTACTAAGGTCCTTGAATTCAACTAGACACTGATTGGGGATCCACAATCTAATTGTTGTTCATCTGAGAATGATACTACTACACACCCTCTCATGTATTTAGGCTAATGTAGATCACCATTGGATTTTCCCATAGTATCATATTTATAAGAAAGGTTTAGTTCATGGTAGTTATTTTAATAAATTAGTTAAATTATTTTTCTTATTTATTAATCCTCCGACAACTGTGTTCAACTGGAATGTATAACATGAATCACAGTTAGATTTCACCTACAGTAAAACCCAATGCTTTGAACTCGACTAAAAGCCCACATTTTTTATCTATGTTTTTGTTTGGGGGTTATTACACTTTTCTAGGGAAGATACATGAGTTTGAAAAGAATTATATTTAATATATTTCAAACATGAACTTTGAGATAACCAGGTCTCATAATTATGTGCTATCTTAGTTCATGGAAAAAAATATTACTTGATATATATGAAGACTTTAATTGAATGAAACAAAGACGTTCAATTGGTTGATTGTTATGTGTATTAAAACTAGGTATTTGAAGGAAATTATCCATAAAGAACTATAGTATATTTAAATAGAATTTTCATTGTTATATCGAGGAGGAAATGTATATTGGAGTAACCAATAAATATCTTGGTTTTTTATGATAATAAAGAACAAATTTAAATGAAAATCGATAAAACTCATGGAGTAGAAGATGAGCCTTCCTTAATAGTAAATTTTTGGAAGGAAATGTAGTGGATTTTTTTCTAAATGGATTCCAATTATTTATATTTAATTTGATAAAATATATTCCATATTTATATTAAACCCAATTAATATTAATAAATAAGTCAATCATAATTTTTTTCATAGTTAATAATAAATTCAATAAAAAATATGTTACCATGGATAAGGTTAAAAGAGGTTTAAAGGCTGTTAAAATACATATATAAGGTTTTATATGAACTAAAAACATGAAAAAATTATATTATAAGACCATATTTAGACCATTTCTCATATAATTTTTGGTAGGGATCCATTTTGAGATGTTTTTTTGAATAATACATTATTACATTTTATGATTTTCAAAAATTCTTTGTGTCTTTGCCCCCACTTATAAATGGACACCCCCTCTCCTCTCATATCCAAATTTCAATAGAAATTTTAATCCACCATTACATTCCTTAACAAATTCATTAAATCTATATTTATTATTTAGAGTAAATGGTTTGATCCTAAAATCATCCAAGAAGGATTTAGTTATAGTCCTAAAGAGTTTATCCGAAGATGAGATATAGTTGTTAATCAGAAATTTCAATTTTATGTCTTCTCTAAACTCCATTAACTATTCCTAAACCACGATGAATTAAGAATAAAATATTTTACATATACATAGATTTTATTATTTTGTTATCATTACCATTAACCAAATTCACTTGAACATAATGTTAAAATAACCCATTAGTATTGTCTGTGGTGGTCTAAAATAGCTTGAAACGATGTAATTCGTTTTCTATTACCATCTCCCATGACTTAATATTGTGATATATTTCATATATATATATATATATATATTATATTTATTAAATATGTTTACTTATATAATTATAACATCAAATATACCATCTTCCATTCCAATCCATTGTAAAATGAAAACGTCGCTTGTGTGTATGTGTGGACTACCAACTCCACATAGTGATGAGATTTGTTCATAATTTCCATTATCAGTGGTTGAAAATTAAGTATTATTTCATGAATATAAATGTATTTTATTATAAAATAATCATTTTTAAAGGTAAAGTAATATTTACCTTTATTTGTTCCCATGCATCTAATAGTGGTGAAAAATTTATGTGTATGTACAAACTACCCTGTCAAGGAATGACATAATTCATTTTTCTATATATAAATTTTATTGATGACTATATATATGAATATAGAAAATATTTATATTATTTAAATCATGATTAAAATTCTTGAATAGGATATAACCATGATGAAATTAAAAGGAAGAAAACTTCCCAAGCTAAACTTGCATGAAGAATGTTGTTATTACCAAACAAAATAGTGATTTTAATAATTAATTGCTGATATACAGGTGATAAAAATTTATAAGTAATCATATATGGTATGATATATATGATTGTAGTTATATATATATATATATATTTAATAAATCAATATTTATTATGTAGGAGTTTTTAACACATAGGATGAATGTGTGACTAGAGGTAGGATTTTTATTTTACAATCTAATTTTTTTTGTGATTGTATATTATTATATTTATGATGATGAAATTTAAAAATATACCTCTCAGAAATTTATAAATATTTATTCTCTTATAATTATTTCAATATAATACATTATTTCTTTTTTATCCTCTCTTTAATACATCTAAATAGAGAAATAATGTTTTTAGAGAAAATCTACTTTATTTCCCTGTTTGGTCCAAAATATGTTTGCTTCCATGCACATGTTTTATAATTTTTATTCAAGAATGTTTCACAAAATTATGATATTATTGATTAATTTTAATTTTAATCATTTATTAATTTTCATAAAATGATTTAAAATTAATCTTCTCTTTATTTTTCTGAAAAGGTACATTTGAATTATTATAGAAAAATTTAAATGAATCTATATTTTAATGTATATAAACAGAATGGAATATCCTCCCATCATAGACACTAAATTCATTGATCATTCCTTTACATGTCTACTGTCATTTTTTAAATTAATTTTTTTATTATATTAAAAAAGTATATTTTAAATATGTGATTTCCAAGTGGTATTTTCCTTATGAAATGTTCCAAGTGTACCTAAAAAATCAATTTATATCTGAGACGGAGTCCCCCAATAATTTAAAATACTTATTGGGTATATTATCCAATGAAACCATCCCTTTTCTTTCTCTAGATGGTTTATGATTATGATTAAAATATGTTTATGAATTTTTTTTCTTTCCAAATAGCTATTTTGAGTACATTAGGAATATTTTATGATCTTATGGAAAAAATATGTATGTTTAAAATTATGTGATGGTGGGATTATAATTATATAGACCACTAATTCATTTGGTAATTTTTTATATCGCCTAAGGGAAGTTTACTATAATGGAAAGTGAACCAAGTTTAATAATCAAATTTCCTAACTATAATAGTCGTCGGACTGAACCTTGACTAGAATGATGATGTAGGGAGTGAAAAAAATACACTGATATATTATATGCAGTAATACATGATGCCTAAGGAAATTATATTCAACAATGATGTGTATGAAAAAAACTGTACTTTTTTTCATATCTTATGACCTCATGAATAATTTTGTTTTATTGATTTAAGATTCATGTCTTATGAAATACCAAATATGTATGAAATGAATAAATATTAGGATGTAACATATATAGGGTGTGATTTTGAAATTTCATGCTCATGTTTTCATACCATAATGATAAAGTCATTTTTATGTGGTAACTGATGTATCTAATTTCCCCCATACAGTGAATCTATGCTAACACGTTATTATGTTTACTTTTCCCTAGGATATAAAGAATGGTTTTAGATATGATATGTTAAAGAAGGGTGGTAGTTATGAAAATGTTAATGAGATATGATGAAGTTAACTTATAAACCATGTATACATGATTCCAAAGATACTAGACCGATAAAATTACATGACAAATCATAATGTAATGTAAAGACTATTCATATAATAAGATGGAATATCTATTTATAAAAAGTAAAAGTTTATGTACTACTATTATAATCTAATAACATAATTATAGAGAGATACTGAAGGTGGAACCAGACATTATTCAGATGATATTGTCTCCCCTATGAGTAAAAGATATTCAATATCTCCATAAAAAATCATCATTCTCATGGATATATATTTTTAGACTATAATTTGAAATCCAATATATATAATGGATTATATGAAATTAAACCATGGTTAATATATTCATGTTTGTAAATAGTGTATGTCCATGAGTCAAATAGGATATCACAGACAATTCCTTATTTCAGTATGATTTACCCAAGGTTTCATGATTGATAATATCCATTTTACGATACTAGGAAAATATATAATTTTTGTGGAAATCATAAAATATCTAAATGATAATTAATTTATAAATTCAAATAATTCATCACAAAAATTTCAAGTTTTTATCAAATTACCTTCCAACCCTTCCTTAAAAACATCAAACATAACAATAGTAAATATATAAGATCAACCCAACCCTTGGATTTTTCTATGGGCGGGTACATTGATTATTAAGAAGTTTGTTTGTATATCCTCCCATATCTTTATAGGAAAAGAACTATATTACAATGGTTTCTTTATTTTCCCATGAATTCACGAGTTTTATAAACCATTTTTCGATGCATGAAATAGACTCTTCTTCCCATTAAGAAAAAAACCCAGTTGATTTTTCCAAAATTCTCAGGATCTATAAATCAATATTCTATTTAATTATCTTTGAAATAATTATTTATTCTTTGGTGATGAGAATACATCTTATTTTCTTGATATACCTATAATATATTTTACATACATAAAAATCTCATTGACAATATGAAACCCAATACTATATAATCATATGAACGTCACATTTTAGAAACTAGTTCCCTTCAGAAACAATACATAATAGATTTAGAGGAATGATTAATATTTATTTCCTGATTATATAAGTTGTTCGAAATGTCACAAAATAATATTTTAATGATTTCATTACACACTCAATACTTTTTCTTATATTTAAGTTAAATTGATGAGAATTATATCTATTTAAACTAACTAATATCGAGAAATGTATTTCTGAAATAATTTTACATTAAAAGCTCCCAATTCCATAAATTCTATTTAAAAAAACTCTTCATTTTTATGGATAAATTACCACCAGTGTTATGTATCTCTCCCCAAACAATACACTGCAAGAATTACGATTTCCATTTTATTTCATCCAAAGGGCATGATAATATTTGAGAGTGTCCTAATCCATTGTAATTATACCATTTTATTATTAGTGATATTAATAGATTAATGAGTTTATTCGATAAATAAAACTGATGTTGGGGAATCATGTTGTGAAACAATTTCTTTCTCCATATAGATATGGTTATTAATGACATCATGAGTCAGATGGACAAATTTGGACATGATCTACTCAACTCCCACAACATCTATGTTGGTTGTCGTATCTAGGAAGTAACAACATTGACTATGAGTAGTGGATCCCGTCTTTCTTCTATTTACCTTCTCAATACTATTACCCACAATGAGTTTCCTCATAATCATCTTGAATTTTAATCTATAACATAAAAATACCAATAATTCTAAAAAAACATAAGATATAATTTGAATTATCATTTTTGATATATTTGTTAAAAATATCATTACCAATGTTCAAACTAAATGATATTTGATACCAACTGTAACACCATAAATCAAGTAACCTAGTGTTATTTCTTAATATTACACATTGGAAAAAGGTATAGGGGATTACAACATGTATGATGGATCAATTTTGAAAACATATAAAACTAGATATATATTCGATTCCAATATTACATTTAAAATATAATGACATAACAAAAGAAAGATTCTAAAAACAATTAAATGAATAAAAATATCCTTAATCACATCTCTTTGAAATAATGAAAAACAAATGGTGTTCTTAGGTACTCATTAATTAATATGTACAACAAAATATATCATGAGTAAATAATGAATAATCAATATGGTATAGTGTAAAATCAAAACACATTATTGTCATTCAACAAGTGGAGTTCAATGTAAATATATGTTTAATATCCACATATAAGTCACATTGACAATGGAAAAATAATTTTCAACAATTTCAATGAATAAATTCAAGAATTCATGATATTTCCATCAATGCTTGGACCAATTTTTCATAAGCTTACTATCATTACATCGACAATGAAATAATTCTTAATAAATGGGTCAGTTTAGACTAGATACCAATTTATAGTGGAAACCATACTATTTTTTATTGAGTCCCATTGATGCATCATTGGGATATCTGAAACAAGGACCACCAATCACTTACACATACAATTTATTCTTCATATACTCAGTGATCACTGCACATAATTCTAAAAATGCTTTAAAAATAAACTATTATCTTTATTGATTTAATAATACAAAATATATCCCAGTCAATGAGATAAATAATCATGATCATAATCCATAAAAAGAAATTTTATAGATTATATAATAAGATTATATTACTAGTAAATCATGGGAATTGTCCATGTGTTTTAAAAAATATGACAATACCTTTAAAATAACATTCAATGTTTTTTTTTGAAAACATGTGAATGATATCAATTTCTTTTTAGAAAATTATATATAAAAAGTTTTAAAAAAAATTAAATATACCATTCTTTTAAAATCAATATGAAAAAATTAAAAGTATTCTTGATAACATATAATGATTATGATTGTGGGTAAGGGTGGTCAATTCAGATACATTAATTTTGTAAGTAATTTAATAAAATATTTAAAATAAACCATATAGAAAATGTTGAAAATATTTATATTTAATTATTTATAAATAATGTAAAAAATAATTGAAAATTAAATTTAACAACCATTTATGAAAAAAAATAATATTCTTGGATCTTTAAAAAAACCCCAACATTGAAGAAAATGGGTTGGAAGGAAGAAATAAATACAATATTTTTTTAAAATATGGTACTTCATTTGAAATTGACAAGTTGATTCTTGATCCAAAAAGAGTTAAAACAAAAAATAAGCATATGTAACTAAATAATCGACAGGGGCAAATGATATAGGTTTGAAGATATTAATATCTTATAATTTTCTAAAATTAATTTTTGAAGAAAAAAATATGTAAATAAAATGAAATTATAATAGCAATACCTTATGAAATTAATAAATTTTTAATAAAAACCCCATTAAATTGTAAATAAGAATTGATACTTTATATACAAAGAATACATATTTAAAATCATTCAGATAAATTGATACAATTTATGAATAAATAAATTGATTTAAAAATAAATATTTAAATTCAATTTTGAATTTTAAAATAACTTTTTTGATGGATTGTGAAACTGATTCTTAATGATTATATATTTCATAAGATGTTTAAGTATCTATTTATTATTAATTATATTAATTAAAAGGCACATTTGAAAAGTAATAATTTAAAGGGGAAAACATGGTGGTGGAGGTATCATATAAATCTTTACAAATAGAATGAACATATATCAAGATAGTAGGTGTATGTATCATATAACTATATATATCAATCATATAAAAAATTTTATAGCATGCAAATATGACTTATTATCAATTATGAATAATTCTCCACATAAATGTAAAGGAGTTTCCATAATGGAAATTTCAGAGAATATATCGTAGTCAGCTAATAATCATTATATCGATATGTTAAAAAAAGTTTCTTTGTGTTTAAGAATATTATTATGATGTAAATGATGTTTTTTAATCATTATTTTAATTATGAGGACATTAATAGAAGGATATATAATAACTATTGGATTGAAAATAATATTTAACATGTTTTAACTAAGAGATTATAATAATTATTACTATTTGATTTTAAAATAGGGGAATGAGTTATCAAATCAAAAATTTTGTCAATATTCAAAAAATAACATGAATAACCATACCTAGTGATAGAATGATTTTTATTTTAATATAGTAAAGTTATATGTTTATAAATTTTTTTCTATATTCTAAAAGTTTTAAATTATTAATTAGTTACACATAAATTTTTGATATTCATGCTTCGCATTAATTATAATTTCTTCATTAAAATACTAATGGTACATTGAGAAATAATTTGAACAGTAGTGATATGAAAATTATATTTTTAATGGTATGTTTACTCAAATTACATGAAATTTTTTCAGGATGTATAAATCATGGGCCATGTAGATGATTTGGATTATTAATAGAAGTATAATGAAGGAATGTGGTTTTTCTCTATTGATGACTAAAAGTGATATTAGAGTTGAGTAAATAAGTGGAAAAATGAAAATCAAATCGAGAATAATAGGGAATATTAAATTTGGTTAGCTACCAATATTCCCCATATAAAATCAATTTATTTGGATGGAAAAATTTATTTTTGGTGGATCTTAATCGGAAAATATTGGTGGGGTATGATATTTTTTTATTTTTTTGGAGTCAACATATTAAGAAAACTACGGTTTTAAAAAATTGTGGTCTATAACATCCCAATTAAAAAATGAATATATTTAACTGATCTATAAGTTTATTAAAATCATGGATTGTAAAATTTTATTTGGAATCCATTATGTTATCAAAGCTAAAGGTGAAAACATAGGGAATTTTTAACAAAGTGGTGCTGATGTAATTTTACTAGGTCATCCTCTAAATAGAATGTATAATTATTTTCAATATGAAAACTAAAAATATTTTTGATAGTGAAAATAGGAATCATTTTGAATACTCATAAAATTTTTGTGGATTACAGTGAACTGGTTATAATAGTGTTGGAGAATTACATTAATTTATTCAAAAACAAGCAGAATATTATGGAAATAAAAAATATTCACGTTATGTTCAAGAGTAAGATAATTATTTAACCTTATAATGTTATAAGGAACAAAAAATATTATTTTATATAAGTTTAATAAGAAATTAGAGGTTCATAATATCATTTTTGATCATCCAAAAGTGGTTTAAACTTGGATAACCTTATAGATAACAATACATGCTTCATTATTTTCTAAAATTGAATCTTGAAGTGTATGAAAATAATTTAAGCATCAAGAATAAGTGGATTATATGAAATGATAATATAATAATATTAGGAAGAACAATAGTAAGGTGTTGGTATATAAGTATAAAATACTAATGTTATTTGAAAAAAGTGAATGTTTGATAAAAAATTGAATCAAATTGATGAAATGATTAGGAATAATATATATATACATTAGAGAGGTTATTATTATGTTAGATGTATATAAATTGTAGATACAATTTAACTCATTTAAATTCATGTGATAATTATGTCTTTTTTTTACAACTCAAAAATTATACAAGTTCTTATAAATGGATGAAATGTTTTCCTTTAAAAATAGTAACCTAAGGAATAATTTTACATAGAGATACCTAAATGGATTTCTCTTAGTAATAATAAAGAAGAGTTAGTTTGAATAATGTAATTATATAGATTAATATATGATGTAATGGAATGGTATTAAAATATTGAGTCATGTATAATGGCATATAATTTTAGATATGGAAGAGTGGTAAAAAATGTAACATCAAATAATGTGAACAATTATCTCTTCTTTTTATTATCATTATTTTTTGTGTTGTAGTTTTTAAATGGATAATATGTTTTTAATGTTATTATTACTCAATCTAAAGAGGGGTTTGAGATTTCATATTAAGGATATCAAAAATACTTCATTGAATTTTACTAGAGTTTATAAAATATGTCTCAAAATAAAATAAAATATATAGATGCTTTTGGGAAAACGTATCATAAAAAGGGGAAGATAAATATATATGGATTTTTTTGGATTGATATAAAATTTTAAATGATTGTAAATTATCATCTGATACAGAGTACTTCATGTGAGAAATGTATATAGGATTACACTTAAAGGAGAAATGTTTTGTTATATTGAATAAAACAGAAGTGTTGTACACTATTTAAACCCAAGAAACTACACAATTAATGTGGATGAGTACTCATTTTCATTATGTGAGGGTGGAATTTAAGATACCATTATTATTTGGATGTGATTATAGAAGTTATATTAATATTTAGAGTAACCACCTTCATCATTACCGATCAAATTATTTGTAAATTTACCACTATATAATAAAGAAATGGATAAGAAAGGAGGGATGAATTTGTCGATTATTCATATATATGATAAAGTGGTATACATATTTACCAAATAATTTTCAATTTATTAATTTAAAATATTAGTGTTAATGATCTATCTTTACACTCATTCTTGTCAAGGTTATGGTATGGTGTCTCATCCCATCTATTCATCTATTTGGATTTCTATTATAAAAGTGAAAGATATCAATATAAATTTATGGAAAAAATTCTTATTTTGGGGGATTTATTTTGGAATATATTTGAAAAGGGTAATGTTTTGAATTTAACATGTATTGTTGAACTTGAAAAAATAACCATTTTTTAGTATAAGTGTCGTGAAAAGTGAAAAATAGGTGGATAAATAGTTCTTGAAAATTTAAGGCGTGTTATCAAATTTTGTGGATGTTTAAATTATAGTATATGTAAGTATTTATATATATTTGATATTTTAATTAATTAATCTTTTTTCGGAAAAAAATATATTCTACCCCTGATTTACGTATTGTAGTTGTCCCGGGACATTTTTAAAGTGCATTATTTATCTATATAGTCTTGGAACTGGTGTCTGGGAATCAAAATGAATATTGATTGGAATTATATTTCATGATAAATGATTTAATAAAATGGTATTTTATACCATAAATTTGGGTTTTAAACTCCATAATTTTGGGACATATACTTATAAAATAAATTGTTTTCACAGTAAGTGAAACCAAAAGAGGCATAAGGGAGTAATCATTAGTGATCGACTCTAAATGAAACCAAATAAACATAACCATTGTCATTTATTTATTGAAATGCCAACATTAAAATGAGGAACTAAAATGGGAATGATAACGTGTGATGATACACAAGAAGAATGAAATGAAAAAAATTAAACAAGGTCCATTTTCACCATATCCATGTGTCAAGAAAAATGAACCTTCACTTATCACTACTACCATAATCAAATCAAAATCAATGATCTTCTGTTACTCCCAATTGGATCCTTTTTTAACAATATAATATGTTATATGTTGGTGAATAATTACCAGTTGGTGTTATTTATAAGCACTATGCAAAACATTTATTAGTAAATATATTTCATAATGGTATTAGAAAACAATATGGAATTAAAATTTTCATTTTAATTAAAACAATTCATATGAGACTTTAAATTGAATCCATTTTACCCAACATAAAAAAATCTTACATTTAATAATCTCATAAAAGGGTGTAATTTTAAACAAAGGAAATAATATTTAAATTTCACTTCATAAACACTGACATTGTATAAATAAATGAGATATACTACACATTAATGCAATTTAAAATTCCACATAGATTTCATGAGATAAATAAATTTATTTATTAAAAACTATAATACTAAAAGATTATATACATTATAATGATAACTAAAAATCAACTTGAATAAAATTAGTTGAATCACAACCATCATGTGAATAATGTACTATATGAAATCAAGTGTAAAAAATAATAACCTTAACTAATATAAGGAAATAAAAATACAACAACATGGTAAAAAGCCCTTGGTTACAGAGTTTAAGACACACTATGATCCACATACTATACCATATCCAAACCACGGGCCATTAACTACATAAAGGATTCTAGCTAATGCGTCATACTAAACTAGAGAGTAGTTTTTCATCCTAGTTAGAGGTTCCTCAGAACTACAAATGCATTGGATATGTATATGGTTATCATTAATAAGTATGTACATATCCTATGTTTGAACATGAGTACCAAGGGTTTTCATGGAAATAAACAAATAGAGTTTAGAAACATCAATCATTGAATCAAGAACATAAAATATCAGTTGTATATAAAAAATCCTTCACCTTAATGATAAACATATTTTAATGAAGCAATAATTTTTCCATGAAAAATATAAGTCAAATTAAAATCAATCATCCTCTCATAATGATCAATATCATAATTATGTATAGAAAAGGGGTTAAAATATGAAGGTTTTTTAAATATATAAACCCATTATCATATGGTTCAAAATGATATTTTATGTTTAACATGACCTTATCAAAAATATAAACCATTTATGAATCATGATTTCTTTTATAATCAGACTAAACTCAATGATGATAACATGAATTCAATAAACATGTATATGCTTTAATAATTGGAATATAACTTTGATTAAAATATTTATAAATAACTTTAATTTGAGTCTATATAAATATAACAGAAAAAAATATTAAATAAATTCAACATGCTCAATATTTATATACAGTACAATCCAAAAAATCAATGAAAACATTCTAAATGTTCTATAAATCCTATATATCTCACAAACTAAATCAAATATATATAAGAAACCCCACGTTGGCTACCAAATATTTTAAGAGAATCCTCTTAGGAGTTTTATTTAATACTTGGATTCTACATTTTATATGAAAATAATTTCTGATAATTGAAACACGATATGTACCATATTTATGATTAAAAACAAAAAGTAACACTAAAATACTTTAGAATGCATTATTAGATACATTTATTATAATTTAAAATGTCTTTAATGCATGAGTTTTAGATTAAATCTAAATATATTTATTTAAATATAAAGGTTTATACATAGAGAAACCTACAAAAATTTGTTGAATTCAAAATATGAGTTTTTCTTACACTGTAAAATGGTAAAATAGACTCGTAATGGATGATTACAAACCATAAGATTCTAATACACCAAAATATGTTTGAAAAAAACTAATATCGGGTTATCCGTGAAAACAATAGAGAAATAATTAGTGATAAAAATAAATATTATATGAGAAGATGAGGTTTAGAACAAATTACCTAAAACCATAATCCTCAAATAATTAATTAAATTCATTGAGTAGGCAATTGGGAGAGAGATATGAGACGGGGGATCAGTTTTAGAGGACCAAAAATCAAATGGAAGGGAAAAGGTGACATGGATATTGATTCTAATAAAGGAAATATAACAATTTCACAAATTCTATGCTATATATAAGGCATCATGGTGTGACCCTCTAGATCAAGGATTGACTCCACAACTAGAACTATTAAAAATGATAAATATTCCAAAATTCCATTTATTTAAATTTTTAAAAAATTATAAATTATATGACTTAATTTATAACATAATTTTATGAAAAATTATTCATTGGTTATAATCATTATTAGAGACCTAGATGGAATTGTAAAATATGATATGTTAGATATAATTATTTAACTTTTTAAGAACTATTAATCTTAATTTATGATTACAATACCAATTTTAATAATAAAATAGGATGGAGTCTAATAATAATGTTTTCAGTTCAATGAAATATGGGATAAGCCTTACTTATTCTGTCTTTACACTAAACTATTATAATAAAATCACATATGTATAAAAATTTAGCAGAACCAAGGAACCTTATGTATGGTTTTACCATTATATATCATGTTATTTATAGTCATATATCACCCATGTAACTATTAAATTAAACTAATTTTCAATTTTATGACCCTTAAAAAAAATAAGAAACCGTAATATATACAAAGGTGACTTCAATAATTAACCAAATTTCTAATTTGAAACATGTAGTGGCCCATTCATGTCATCGTAGTTTCAATTATATTAGGAATATGACATTCTAACAAATCATAGAGTAAGTTAGAATTAGATTTAGATATTATTTGATATAAAATTACATATCATATGGTCTTCCCACATATAAATAATTTTTTTAAAAAGGAGGATGATATTTAGTTATGCGACTTATCTATTTATAAAAAAATAAGTACCCTTCAACATAACACCATTAGATACTAAAAAAAATAATTGAAAAAAAAATTAATTTATGATACCCAAAATTCATGGGATCACATGAAACCTATATAATTTACATTATTTCATTTGGCCCTAATAGTTCATCTATCCATGATCTTCTATAGACATGGAATGAATCGTTGGCTGCCAATAATGTCACAACATGAATTTTCAAGGATTTCATCCACTACATAACATCTTGGTATTCCAAAAACAATCTAATTAAATCATTTATCATGAACAAAAATTGGATACTTGATACCCATCCAGAAGAGAAAACTGTGGGTGTTATATTCATTGTCACAATGAAATATTTTTTTTTGAAATAAAATAGTTTTATTATTGTTAAAATAAGAAATTGAATTTTTTGAAAACAAAACACATTGAAATGGCTAGTAATGAATCAATAATAATAGTTCTAAAATGAAACTTATAACCGAAATTCAATTTTTTTACACTAGAATAAGTTATTTAGTATGAGCTAGAAATATTAATTCGTGATGATTTAATTTCCATATATCCCACTCAATTATATGGAATCCTACTATAAATAATTATTTTCATATGATCAAAAAAATATAGTTATTTACAGAAAAAAGATGGTAATTCTCACTGAACAATATCTTTAAAACCATTTTACCATTTGAAACATTTAATGAAAATATAATATTGAATTAATTATACTAAAAATATCATATTTATATATATATATATAATAAGAATAAAGATCTCAAAATTACTTATTGGGAAAATTATAGATCCCTTTTTTATATTAAAAATTTTATGTTGTATATTCGATGAAATTTTTTTTAAAATAAAACAAATGAACCAAAAAATTTAACTCACAATTTTTATCAAATGAGATTAATATTTATTTTTAATTTATAAAATATATCTTTTTAATTGAATCTATATTATTTATAGATACTGTAGATATTAAGGAACTCATCTTCAGAAAAAATAAAAACCAAGTGTTAAATTATAAGGAATTTGACTAAATTCAAAAGTAATAATGATGATTCTTTAGTGAAATTATCTCAATTTATATCAAATTAAATATAAATTTGGGTGAAATAAACAAGATATCATATAATAATCATTAATATAAATAAAAATAATTCCATAATATTTATATATTATATCATTAACTGTTGAAAAAAAGATAATAAAACCACACCATTATGAAATACATAACATGTGTGCATGGTCTGCCATATGAACACTCCCCTGATATAACTCAATTGTTACCCATTCAAATTTATACAAGACTAAAATTGTGACTATAATGGAAGGAAATAATCAAACCATAATCTAGAATTATACATTCTAAACATCCCCTGAAAACACAAGATTTGGGACCAAAAGCTTTAGAAACTCACTTCTTAATACCTTCCTCGAGGATTTTGATGATCCCATCTCTTTCCAACCTTATATTTTAAAAAACATGAAAAACAAGAATTGGATCAATTTCCAATTATCTAACCTATGTTATTTATAATTCAAGAACCAATTCATGATTTTGAAATGGTTCAAAGTATATTTTTAATCACTAAATTCTTGAAACTATATATTGGGCATTAAAATAAATGTTTTTCTAAAAAATCCAAAAATAAAAATAGATCATAAAATTGAAATTATTTCATGACCAGTCAATAATTTGAGGATGAGAACATATAAAAAAATAATTTCAATAGTGAGTAAATCCATATCTGGAATAACGTATTAATGATAAAACAGAAACCATCAATGAAACCGAATAATAATAAAAAAAATTAAATTTAAACATAAAGAGAAAAATAACTAAGAGGGAAAAAAGATAAATTCAATACGGAATTATAAAAATGAAAAATAAAATTCCAAAATAAAACCTGGACCACAATATCAATCTCAATGTAGAAATAAAATGTAATATTTACATGGAATCACCACCATACATGAATGAAAATATTAAAACTACATAATAATTTTAAGAAGAATCTGTAAGGAATATATATTATTTCATAAATGAGAAAATAACGCCTTATCAATATCCTCTCTGTTCACTATGAATAACTTTTAATGTCAAATCAATTGAAAGATAGTTCAGAAAAATGATTACAGAATAATTTTTTTTAATTCAATTAAAACAGACCTCTGGAGTCTATCACATAATGTTATTTTACCCATGTTATATACCTCTTCCATTTTATCAATTCTAGAATTTAATTTTTTGGTAAATATTTGGAATGGAAGTAATGGAAACAATTTCAAAACATTACAATTTAAATAATCACATTATATGAATCAAAGGAAATACCATGTACTTTAAAACAGTTTAAAATTCTAAAAATAATATATGAGGGTGAAAAAATTTTAATTAATAAAAATTAATGAATCATTCAAACACTAGAATAAAAAACTGGAAAAAATAAAATCAATTAAATCATAACCGTAATGGGAATATGAATACTATATGAAATCGAGTGTAAACAAAAATATCCTTCAATTATTCGATGAAATAACAAATTGAAATCGTAGAAAAAATCCAATGTTTAATAAGGTGATTCCATAATAGGATCCTAAATATAAGGTTCCTCCCTTAAAACATTACATTATATAGAATTAAATGAATAATTGAAATTGAGGATCTTTTCAGGTTTAGTGTTTTAGAGAATTAAGCCGTAACTATTACATTACTTCTCAAAAATTACAAAGTAGACACTTCTAATCAGTTTCAATTCTTTTCATAAAATAAATACTCCTAAAAAAAATATTTATGTCTATTTCCGTGTTTTATACATCATGAATTTTCCTTGATCCCATCCTTGACCGTATTCATCTTTATATCCAGTGAAAAACCATTCAAAAACACTAATGAGCATAAAAAGATCAGTAAGGGTTATAAAAAACAGAAATAAAACATTAGTTCATCAATACATACATAACATTTGCTCATTAACATACCTCATTAAATATTAAGATTTATGAATAACACATAATAATCACAAATCATAAAGGTTACTTGTGGCATCCATAAAATACTTATGTTGTAGCTTTCATAGCAACTTAGGGAGTTATATTATGAATAACCATCATTGTATATTCTCTAAATATATTTGGAGAAACATTCAGGTTTAAGTCCACACCGTTACCCAATGCATTGGAGAGCTATCTCGAGCTCACCCACCCAAGGTTTATTAAGGAACCACCCATATACGCAAATAATTCCAAAGAACCATAACATATTTAGAGCACATAAAAAAAATAAACGAACGATAACATTTCCACATTTAAATTATAATATATCATTTAAATGTATTGACAAAACAAATACATTATGAAAAACAACTTTCAATACGAAAATATGTAAAATAGTATATAGTATTTATTTTCCTTTTAGAAACATTACGACTTTTTATTGAAGCCAAAGATCAAATAATTCTCGCGGCAGAGGAAAAGGTTGTTGTCACCAATTAAATTAAAACGAGACATTCTTCTTTGTCGTTTAGTAAAACGACTCGTAGAAAAAAATTACGTTTGAATAAATTAAAAGTCCACGGTGTTTATACATCGTATAAAATAAATTCATGTATAAAATAAAAAAAGCCTCAATGAAAGGAGATTGAGATGAAGTCCCTTACCTCATGTTCGACATGACTTGTTTATTCTTTAATCTCTTAAATAATAATAAAAAGTTAATATCTATATTCTTAAGTACCTTTTTATAGTTTATTATTCATTTTATATCACTTATTATAATTTTATAAACATTATTTAATCATTCAATTTACTAACTGTCATTTGGTAGATATTTGGTACTTGATTAAAAAATGAACTTCTTATACTTACAATTTGATCATGTGGTCAAACGTTCATTATGTCCAGAATTATATTAATGATTTAGATATCATATATATCCTCAATATCTAGAATATATACATATATATGTATTTATAATAGTACATTACATTTGGAGGTAAGAAAACAAATGCGCCGTTCATGGGGACGGTATGCCATACATACGCATGAATGCTACTTTAATTTCTATATCCTATTTAATGAATGAAAACATAATGATACATAGGTATATTATAATTATTGTATAATATTATATATAATTTCAGTAACTCTATCTGTTATATGTTTCCCATATGGCACGAATGAGTCATATAACATTAAGGGGGCGGTAGTCCGCACTTCGTCAAATGAAATTTTCATGTTTATACATTATGGAAACTATAATGGTATTCCATAAATGAAATATATAGAAGTATATAAACAATATAAATATAATATATATTACATATAAATTCAGTACCATCATAATTTCTTCCATAAGAGATGGTATGAGAAGACTGACCAATCATAGTTTTGTGAGGCAATAGTTCGCCATCGAGAGAAACATTATGTTATTTACTAATTAAATGGTGGTGTGTGTATGTGTAGTTCAAATACTTCTCATAAAAAAACCTATTATATTGTGAATACTAGGGTAGTTATAAAATAAGGTAATAATAAGATTTTAGGGGGATGGATATGTAAAATAAATGAAAATAACTCAAGAGAAGATGTTACCCTTAAATCGGGTAACCCCCTTTGGTTTGAAACAAATGGATTTCTTGAAGAGCCTTATGCCTAAGGTAAGACTTTTAGGTGGAAGAGAGGGATCTTGAGAGCTTATTTGGGGAGGGGGTAGATGAGACAAGAAGCTTGATTGGTGTGAGTAATGGGTAAAACGTGAGGGCTCTTTATACGGGGGTGGAGGGTATTTTTAAGAACTATTGAAAATATTAATTTATTATATAATTATTTTCATTTTCTAAAATTCCAATACATAATAAAATCGAAGATAAGATTACTCATCTTTGAAATAAAATTATACAATATGTATTGGATAGGATTGGGATATTTTTTTAATTTTTATAAGATTATTTATATAAATCATTCATTAAAGAGGTAAACACTGCATCATTATTATTTCATAAATAATTTTATTTATTTGATCTCTAAATATTATAAAAAAATACAATGATGTATGAAATCTTTTTAGAATTAAAATTAATTTTAATATTTCATGAGATAACATATAAAACCCCATTTAATAATTGATTTACAAAAGGATATATGTTTGTGTTATATTTTTCTTTACATTAAATTAATTAATATAAAGTGTCATTATCAATCTTAAGTGGATCCATGGGGTCCCAAAATCGCCCCAAGAATGGACATGGTTGGTAATGTATCAGCCAATAGGATTAGGACAATGTTAGGGTAATTTAATATTAATATAATATTATTTTTACCTTAAATTACCCTATTTATCTTTAACTTTGGTAAATAAAAGTCAACAGGTACTATTCACCCAAAAATATTTTAATCTTATTGAACCAAATTTTACTTATTTATAAAAACCATGTATGATGGATTTTCATAATTCAATTCACAAAACTGGTAAATTTTCATTTAAATTAAAATGCTGGTTTTTTAACTACTACTCAGTGTTTTCAGTATTCCTCAAAAATTGAAGGACTTCAAAAAAATAAAAACAATCAGCCTAATCTATATTTGATATTCCAAATTCAAAAATGTTGTCCATTTTATCCAATTCAAAACATATAAATTGTATTTATTAATTTAAAATTAATTCCCATTGTCAAAACAAAAACGTGTTTTTAAGAAATAATATCTTTCAAAAGATTGACACTTGTTTTTGTCCAATTTCAAAGTGAAATTTCATCCAATGAACAACATTGGATTAAACGGTAAAAATAAAATCTAATTACACTTTAAAACCAACTAAATAGACAATATATCTATATAAATAAATTTTATTAAAAGGCTATTTTTAAATAAAATGCATTATTTTAAATAATTATTAAAAAAATGAATTTTATCAGAAAAATACGAAAATTTAACCCAAAGTGAATTTTGATGTCACGATTCTAAAGAAGAAGTTTATTTTTTTCAAGTAGAATATATAAAGGGACCAAAAATATATTTAAATATGGTTCTCTATCAAAAGGCGGTACATAGACCTTTTAAATAATATTAGGTTATTTATGATTAAAATTATGTTCATTCACATTTTTAACCTCTATCTTTTATTGGATTAATGAAAAAACCATTTGACAAAGATGAATTATCATATTGTAGTTAGTTCTACTCATTCCCACCAATATAATGGATGAGCATCAACTACCATTTAAAATAATATTATATTATTATTTATCAGTATGAATCAACATTGTGTGCAACAATAGACTTTGGAGAAACCCACTATTTCATGTCATGTAAGCCATTATACATTAAATATCCTTTAAAAGTAAAATTAATATTTAATTCAAAAAATATAAAAATATGAAAATGTCTTATTCTTTAATTACATGGGTTGTTACATCCTTCCCCGTTTTGGAAATTTTTTCCTCATAATTTTATTCACTTATCAAATAACTCGGGGTATTTATCGCTCATAAAATTTACAGATTCCCACGTTTCCTATTCAACAATATGATTTTTCCAAAATACATTTACCTAATGAATAAGCTTATTCTGCAACACTTGCATTCTACGGTAAAGAATTTGGACTGGTTGTTCCTCGTAAAAGAGATTCTCTTCTTACAAAACTACCTCTGGGCTTATAACATGATATGGATAAGTCATATACTTCCTCAACATTGAAGCATAAAAAACATAGTGTACCTGGAATAAAAATGGAACTAAAGCTACTCTGTAAGCAAATGATCCATCATTATCAAGTATTTCATAAGGCCCAATGAACCTCGGACTAAATTTTTCCTTCATACCAAAATGCACCACACATTTCCATGGAGAATATTTGAGAAAGACATGATCACCAACCTTGAAAGATTTATTCTTTTTTCTGTTATTCGAATAACTTTTATGCCTACTCTGAGCTATTATCATGTGCATATGATTCAATTGATCCTTTTTTACCATCTCATATACACATTCTGGCCTCATCATCTTCCTTTTAGCTTCTTTATCCCAAAAAGATGGAGTTCAACACTAATTCTCATATAATACCTCAAATGGAGCCATATGTATACTAGAATGAAAACTATTTTTAAATTAAAGCTCAACTAGGGAAATATATTGGTCCCAACTTCTCTGGTAATCCAGTAAACAAGAACATAGCATATCATCTAAGTTCTAAGTTGTTCTTTCTGACTGACCATATGATTAAGAAAGAAAAGTAGTACTAAAATTCAATTCAATACCCATCAACTTCTAAAGGCCTTTCCAGAAGTTTGATGTAAACCTAGGATCCTGACCAGATACAATAAAGAGGGTAACACTATTCAACCTGACTATATCATTAGCATACAATTGAGAAAGTTGATCAAGATACAATGTATCTCGAACAGTAAAGAAAAGATTAGATTTAGTCAATCGATGAATAATAACCCAAACTGCATTATTACATCGAGATGTCTTTGGTAATCTCCAATGAAGTCCATGGATATATTTTCCAATTTCCACTCAGGCACCAGTAAAAACTGAAGAATCCCTTTTGGTAACTATCTCTCTTCTTTAACCTATTGACAAGTCAAATACTTCCCAGTAAATTCAGCAATATCTCTTTTCAATCCATCCCACCAGTAGTACTTTCGATGATATTTGTACATCTTTGTACATTCAAGTTGTACTAAAAATGAAGAACTATGAGATTTACATAACAAATCATTCTTCAAATGTGAACCACAAGTCATACATTAATCTCTTTCCAAACCTCAAAACAAAATTCTTATCAATGTTAAAATCAGGCAACATACCCTTCTGAAGCAATGCAACCGTTTCTACAACTCACAGTCTTCCTTCTGTGCTCTCTTAATTCTGTATGTTAGAGATGATTTCACTAACAACAAAAAAAACATAAGAATTTCTGGCATCAACAACTTCTATTCCAAAGTTCATCAAATATTCTATCAATGTATATTATTCAAAATATAACTTGGTTAATGTAGCATTACTTTTTCAACTCAAAGCATCAACCACTTTATTTTCCTTTCTTTAACGGTAATAAATCATGCAATCATAATCCTTGATTAATTCCAGCCATCTCTTTTGTTTCATGTTCAATTCTATTTGAGTAAATATATACATCAAACTTGTGTTATCAGTATATATTTCACACTATACTCCATAAAAATGGTTCTTCCAAATTTATAATCAAAAAACAACAATAGTTAATTCTGAATCATTTGTAGGGTAATTTAATTCATGAGGTTTCAACTGAAATGAATCATAAAAAATTACCTGATTATTTTTCATAAGGACGCAGAAAAATCCTCTGAACGAAGCATTGTTGTAGATAAAAAACTCACCATTTATGGAAGGCAATTCCAATACTACAGCATTCACCAATCTTTTTTTCAATTCTGGAAAACCATCATCACATTCTTTTGTCCAAATTAACATAATACCATTTCGCTAACTTATTCAGTGGGCAGGATAACCATACAAAAGTTTCAACAAACATTCTATAATTACCCACCAAACCAAGAAAATTATGTCTCTAAGTTATATTTGTGGGTATTAGCCACTCTTCAACAACTTTTGTTTTAATAGGATCAATAGTTATGCAAATTTTGTTACAATCTGACCAATGTTTGAAATTTGTTGTAATAAAAATCACACTTGTTGTATTTCTGATACCGTTTATTTTCTTTTAAGGTTTTAAAGAAAACCCTTAAATGAATTTCATGTTCCTCATTCCCAAAATGTCTTCAATAAACACAGCCACCATTTATCACCTGAGTCAACTCAGCCATCACTATAGTTAACTATTCAATAATGACTCTGAATATCTTTAGATACTTATTTGGAAGGTTTTCTTCCTCTTGATGTCATCACATCATAGCTACCCTATTTCCTCTATAGAAAACCATTTGGAACACAGAAATATCTTATGTGAAGATACATGGTAATTTGAAAATTCTATATCATTTCAATATTAACATAAATTAATATATGGAAATTAATTTGAAAATATCTTAACTCCTAAAGTTTTCTAAAATGACAGCTAATACCAACTATAATGACCTGACCATAAAACATTAAATAATATATAATTAAATGAAAAATTCATGTTGATGAACATTTCACAATTAGTGTCTTTGAGAATTCATCCATAACTATTAAATTATATCTCACAAATTACAATGTAGACTCTTCTACTAAGTTTCGATTTTTTTCATAAAATAAATTCTCTTGAAAAACATAGTCATTTAAAGTTTCATGTTTTAGATAGCATGACATTTCCTTGATCCTATATTTGACCTTATTCATCTTCATGTCCAGTGAAAAACATTTCAAAAACATCAGATAAGCATAAAAAAGCACAGTAAGGGTTATAAAACAAAGAAAGAAAACATTAGTTCATCAATACATATACAACATATGTTCTTTAACATACCTCATGAAAACATTATATTTATGAATAACACATAGAAATCAAAAATCATAAAGGTAACTTGTGGAGTCCATAAAATACATATGTTGTAGCTTTCACAACTACGTAGGGAGTAACATTTGGAATACCCATCACAGTATATTTCATCAATCTATTAGGAGAAACATTCACGTTTACCACCATCATGTTAACCAATGCATTGGAGATCTATCTCGGGCTCACCATCCCATGGTATATAATGGAACCATCTGTATATGTAAATAATTCCAAGAACCATAACATATTTATATCACATAAAACAAATATAAAGCAAAAATAACATTTCCACATTTCAATCACAATATATCATTTAAATATATTGACATAAAAAATACATTATCAAAACAATTTTCAATACCAAAATACGTAAAAGGGTGTATGGTATTTATTTTGCTTTTAAAAAAATTACATCATGTTGAGGAAGCCAAAGATCAAATAATACTCTTTGCGATAGAAAAGGTCATCGTCACCGATTATGTTAAAAAGAAAAATTATTTTTTGTTGTTTAGTAAAACACCTCGTAGAAAAATATTCTCTTTGAATGAAATGAAAAGTCAAATGTTTTTATACACTACTATAATTATAGGTATTTGTAATGGGTAACTTGTGAAGGGATCCCATCGTAAATTAGCTTTTGAGATGGGGTCCCGTCGCAAATAGCTCGTTGTAGAAAATGTTGTCGCAAAAAATATTATTTGCTAAGGGCCCATCGTAAACACTATTTTTTGCGACATGAAAATTCACCGTCGTAAATAAGTATCTAATTATATACTATATATATATAAATTTCTTTTCATTAGGGCTTCCACAAATACTTTTTGCGACGGGACCGTAATCCTGTCGCAAATACTTTTAAAAAAATTAATTTTAGGCTATTTGCGACGGGAACTCGTCGCAACAGATCCTGTCGCAAAAAATAAATAAATTTGTAAAAATATTAATTTAATAATTTTATGATTGTTGAAAAATTAATTTTAATATTATTAAAATAATAAAATAATAATAAAATATTAAAATTCTCAATATTCACAAGAGAAATATAAAAAAATCCTAAATTATTATTATTATTATTATTTGTAAAATAAACAATCATTAAAAAAATATAATATTGATAAAATTTATTTAATAAAAATATGATTAATGAAACAATAATATTAATATTATTAATAAAATAAAAAAAATAAAAAATATAAAAATTCTCAATATTCACAAAAAAAATCATTAAATATTAAAAATTAAATTATAAAATATTCGCACCGATATAAAAGACACAAGTTGTAAATAGTTCATATTACAAAAAATGTTAAATTCAAATGTTTTTAACATATTAAAAATCACTAGGGGTCATTCTCTGGAGGAGGTGGAGGAGCTGAAGGAGATGGTGGAGGAAACTCCATACCTAAACTATGAGTCAGACGTCGCATGTACTCAATCTGCTCGTGATGCTGCTACTACGATCGACGCATCTCCTCCTCGTGCTGTTGCTTCTGCTGCTGCTGCCACTAACGCATCTCTGCTTGCTACTTCTACAAACTCTCTATAAAGTCATTCTGAGATCAGAACTGCTGCTAATACTATGAGGAAGAAGATGATTCTCTTCCATGAGCTTCCTTCAAGGTGGATGCTGACATCAAAATAATACCATATTAAGTACCAAGAGTCACATGAGAGCCAATACCCACTACTCAACCCTCTCAAAGCCATACTGAGTCCCCTGCATCCATGACGCCTCGTCGAAATGGTGGGCACTGCACTGATCAGTTGCCTCGTCCTGACCCTCAGCCTGTGTTTGAGAGGTCGTAGCCTCAAATGACTCCTTCAATTCCAATTTTAAATTAAAATTGTAAAAATATTATATATAGTTAATTTTCAAACTCAAAAAATATGACTAACCACACTTTGACGCTGGAGATCACCTCTAATCTCTCCGGTGGTGGATCACTGTACATCTTCCGATAAACATCGTACTCTGTAATATCGGGATGCTCTACTACCTATGTGAATATTAAATAAACTATTTATATTTGAAGTTATATAAAATATTTTAACAAATAATTACCAAATGCTCTTTATGCGTACTGAATGTACGACTAGCATCTCGATGTGTCACCTCCTGTCTCCCCCGGTTCTGCTGACCTAATGAAGACCTCCTCTAAAATCCACTACCCAACCAGTGTGCAGATAATCCATCCCAAAACTGAGATGAAATGTACTCTGGTCGGTAGGCTTTACACGACTCATCAAATACTTTCTCTCTTGCTTTCATAATTGTCATCTTTCTCAAATTGTGAAAAAACTAACCCAAAATCTCACTCATACCCACCTCCCACGATGCATGGATATCATCACGCATGATATCATTTATGGGATACCATAAATCATACAAATAATTTATAATATCAAGTTTTTAATAAAATATATTTCAAAAAAAATATTATTTATTTTCGTACTAGCTAATGATTGAACATGCTGAGCTGCACATCAATAAGAATCTATTCCCATGTGATCCATGGCTGAGAAATATAATTTCTCAAGATAGCACTCCCCTATCCAATAGCTACATTTTTAAACTATGAAAAAAGTATAAATAAATAAAAATTATTATATATATAAATAATTTAATGAATGTTAACTAAAATATACAGGTTAACATACCCTTATTTGCGTGGATCGAAGCCAAGATGTGGACGTCGCTCGAGGAGAGCATCAGGAATCATCTGTCGTGAAAGCTCATGCCCCCTCTGCGTACCTTTTGAACCACCAGTAGGCTGAGGGTCAGATGATCCCACATCCCCCCATCCAAAGGTAGCTCATCCTCCTCTTACTCACGAAATAGATAAGATCCCATCTGAAACAAAAAATTATTGTTGAAATCAAATAGTTGAAAATAACTATTATATATAGATATTTATTAGTTATGATCATAAGCAGCATTTAACTGTGACAATTTTCACCTTCATCATAATCTTCATATCTAACGATGTCAATGTCTTCATATTCCTCTTCGACATCATCAATATCCATATGAGTTTTACATTCCCCATCCCTTGTCATTTCAAATTCATTTGTAACATCATTAACATCTTCGTCACCATTGACACTTAATTGTGGGGTTTCATCATCGATATACATGTTTCTTTATTAAAAAGATGGAATTTGAGTAGTCTTATGAAAAATTTCAATTCCATCAACTTCAGTGTAACCACATTGAGTTTGAGTAAATTGATTTTCCCGATATTTCATTTTTATTATGCTCCACCAATCACTTAGGTCTCATGAAGTAGCACATTACTTTGAATAATAAATTTGATGTGCCTGTTGAGCCAGTAAAAATGGTCCATTTACTACAAGAAGATATTTATATTTAATATCAATGATTCCATGAGTCTGATGAACACACAAGCCTATCTAAGTATCAAACAAATGATATTTAGACATCATTATGTAATTATGCTGATGATTACATAGCTCAATAATTTCATCCAGAATGTCATAAAAGTCAACTTCATTTTCTCTCTGATGCGATCCTGTAAAAAGAACTCCATTGTTCATTGTTTTTTATTCCCCATATGCACATGTATGAAATACAAAACCATTCACCACATATTCATTATAAGATTTAACCATTTTGGATGTTGAGTTACTAAATATACATAGTCGCATATAAAATTTATCAACATGTTGAGACACCTTAAAATTTGTAAAAAAATAATCAATTTAATAAATAGCTAAATGAATTGATATTAAACAATCAATAAATTATGTTACCAGTTTTTTAAAGCATTAAGAAATTTTTTTATCTGCGTTCATCAAGATCAGCTGCTGTAATTTTTGGAATTTGTTTCTTGATTTGAATTTTATATAACCTAGAAATAAAATAAGTTTACATGATGTAACAATAATTATAGAATAAGTGATATAAGGACTCACATTAAAAATTCTTTCATTTCTTCATAGTTGAGCAGAATATATGTATGAGCTCTATGATGTTCATCGTCTGAAAGATATCATTCTTGAACTCCAACAAATACAAGATTTGGCTGATTAAAAAATGATAATTAATTTTCCATTTTACCATTATAATTTCCCTCATTTTGTCCAATGTGGTTTCGTTTTGATGGATATTTAGATTAAAAACAATGAGAGTAGAAAAAAAGCAATTTCCACTTGCAAATAAGCTTCAACAATTGTGCCTTCAACTGATGATTTGTTGCTTACTTTTTTCTTCAATTTTTGTACCCATTTCTCGAATGGGTACATCTATTGAAACTGTACTAGACCTCCACATTTAGCTTAATGTGGAAAATGTAATATTAGATGTTTCATTTAGTAAAAGAAAGTAGGCAAAAATATTTTTTCCAGTTTACGTATAATTATAGTAATATCTTGTTCCAGTTTTCTTAGTACATTGTAGTCTTTTTTCACTGCACAAATGTCTTGAAAAAAATATGATATGTCTGTTATCGAATCCCAAATCATCGAATTCAACAAACCTCTGAATCCAATCGGCATAATACTTTCCATTATAACATGACAATCATGAATTTTTAATTTGGTAATATAACCATTCTTAACACATCTACCCAAATTGGAAGCATAGCCATCTGGAAGTCTCAAATCTGTAATCCGCTGACAAAATAATAAGCGACTCTCTTTGGAAAGTGTATAAGTTGCTTTTGGCTTCATTAACCTCTGTGATCTGATATTTTAAAATATTTCAAGTTCTGGTCACCTACAAATTTGGGCACGTTCTAATCGTGCATTTACATTATCTTTGGTCTAACCTGGTGTATCCAAAACTGTATGAAATAAATTATCAAAACAGTTATTCTCAATATGCATGACATCCAACATGTAGTAGACCAACAAATTCGACCAATATAGGATATCCCAAAAAATGCTTCTTTTTATCTTTTTTTGTTCTTTCCAAAAGCCATGATTTTTCCGTTGGTTTACTGTTGGCCAAAATGTGATGGGAGGTAATGAAAATAAAACTTATTTTAAATCATCGCCTGAGATCATTTTTTGTGGTTAATCCCTTTCAATTGTGCCTTTTCTGAAATGATATTTTTCCATTTGAAAAGGATGATTGGTTGTAAGAATATGCGATGACAGTCAAAATAGTAAGGTTTTTTCCATTGATGAGAATAAAATCTTTGTTGTCTTCCATACATTATGGACATGATTTTGGACCATGTGTACACCAGCCAGATAACATTCCATATGCCAAAAAATCACTAATAGTCCACATAAAAGCAACATTTAATGTGAAATTTTGTTCCCCAACAACATCATATGTACTAACACCATTACTCCACAATGCATTTAACTCATCAATCAATGGTTTCAAATAAACATCAATATTCTTCTTTGGATGTCCTGGGATTAAAAATGTCAAAAAGATATAGGGATCTTTCATCAACATCCATGGAGGTAGATTGTACGAAGTTATAAAGACATGAAAACATGAATACTGACTACCATAAAACCCAAACAGGCAGAAACCATCTGTAGAAAGACCCAATCACACATTTTGGGCTTCTAGAGAAAAAGATGAATGCAGAAGATCAAGATGCTTCCATGAATCACCATCAGATGGATGATTCAAGCTTCTACCGGTTGTAATATTGGTTTTGTTTCATGAAAACATTGGCGTAGTGTTGTGAGACCTAAATGAATGTTGTAGCCTAGGTGTAAGGGGGAATATATCAACTATTTTATAAGAATCAATCCATACTTCCCTGTTTGAGCTTCTTTATAACTCGATTGTCCACATGTGGGAAAACTATCCAACGACTCATTCTCACCAGAATATAAGATGCAATCATTTTCACATGCATGAATCTTCTGATAACTAAGGCTTAGATTACAAACCATCCTCTTGCTCTCATATTAATTTGCAGGTAACACATTTCTTTCAGGTAACAGTGTTTTATTACTAATTATTCCTAATTATTACTAATTATTCCTATTTATTCCTATTTATTGCTATTTATTAGTAGTTATTGCTATTTATTAATATTTATTGTTGATTATTGCTAATTATTGCTAATTGTTTCTAATTATTACTAATTATTTCTAATTATGAATAATTATTGCTAATTATTCCTAATTATTGCTATTTATTTCTATTTATTTCTAATTATTGCTAATTATTCCAAATTATTTCTAATTATTGCTAATTATTATTATTTGTTAATAAGTATTAGTACTTACTAGTATTTATTACTAATTATTAAAATTTGTTACTAATTATTACAATTTATTACTAATTATTCTTAATTATTCATATTTATTAATAATTATTCCTAATTATTACTAATTATCACTAATTATTACTAATAATTCAAGTTTATTACAAATTATTCTTATTCATTACTATTTATTGATACTTATTACTAATTATTGATATTAATTACTAATTAATTATATTTATTGCTATTTATTACTCATTATTGCTATTTTTTACTAATTATTTCAAATTATTCATAATTATTGCTAATTATTTCTATATTTTAGTAATTATTACTATTTATTATTATTTATTTCTAATTACTAGTATTTATTACTAATAATTACAATTTATTACTAATTATTATAGTTTATTATCAATTATTTCAATTTATTACAATTTGTTAATAATTATTACTAATATTTATAATTTATTACTAATTATTACAATTTATTACTAATTATTACAATTTATTACTAATTGTCGAAATTTAATACTAATTATTACAATTTATTTCTAATTATTACAATTTATTACTAATTATTAATAATTATTACAAATTATTACAAATTATTTCTAATTATTACTAATTATTTCTAATTATTACTAATTATTACTAATTATTACAATTTATTAGTAATTATTATAGTTTTTTACTAATTATTACGGTTTATTACTAATTATTACAATTTATTACTAATTATTACAATTTAATATTAATTATTACAAATTATTTCAAATTATTAGAAATTATTACAATTTATTTGTAATATTATAATTTATTAATAAATATTACAATTTATTACAATTTATTACAATTTATTAGTACTTATTAAAATTTATAACTGATTATTAAAATTTATTACTAATTATTACAATTTATTACAATTTCTTACAATTTATTACTAATTAATACAATTTATTACAATTTATTACTAATTATTATTATTTACAACTCGTTATTACAATTTATTACTAATTATTATAATTTATTACTAATTATTACAATTTATTACTTATTATGACAATTTATTACTCATTATTACAATTTATTATTGATTATTACAATTTATTACTAATTATTACAATTTATTACTAATTATTACAATTTATTACTATTTATGACAACTTATTACAATTGTTTACACATTATTACACATTATTACTCATTATTACTATTATTACTCATTATTATATTATTACTCATTATTACTATTTATTATTATTTATTAATAATTATTCAAATTTATTACTAATTATTAATATATATTTTTATTTATTACCAATTATAATTAATTACTTCAAATTAATTATATACATTACTAATTATCGTAAAAAAATTTCAATTACTACTATTTATTAAAAAATAGCTCTAAAAATTCAATTTCTTAGTGCAAATAAATACTCATGACAAAACAATTTAAATTTAATTTAATTACCACTAATCAAAAACAATAAAAATCAACATAAAAAATGAAATAAATAATAAATTAAATAAAACATAAATACCTTTAAGCTTGATTTTCTATTAATGTAGACGGCTTCAAAACTTTTTCGTAAACAAAAAAATTAACATAGAAAAATTTTCCCTCTAAAATCAGAGTTCAGAGAGAAACAAGATCTATGAATTTAGAGGGAGGATAGGAAAAACTGACGGGAGTATATATAGGTTAGATTATTTGCGACGAGAGTATTTGCGACGAGACCCATCGTAAATACCTAAACCCTCATTAATTACTGTCAGTGGTTAAAAAGTTATTTGGAACGGGTCCCATCGCAAATAGTCTCTGTCGACGCACCTTTTGCGACAGGACGACATCTCGTCGCAAAAATCTATTAACCACTCCCAAGTATTTTCGACGGGGCCCATCAGAAATACATCACTATTTGCGATGGTGGTATCCTACCGTCGCAAATAAACTTCACGCGGTTTGGTGCGCTACCCATTCCAAGCTTTTTGTGAGGGGCGATGAAATCCAGTCACAAATAATTGGTTATTTGCCACAGGTCGTTACCCCTGTCGCAAATAACCTCTTGGACAGACTTTTTGTGATGGGATTTGTTGCCGTCACAAAATGTCCATAACAAAAAGTCTTTTTTCCCATAGTGATAATACAAAATATCCCTCAATGAAAGGAGATTGAGACGAAGTCCCTTACATAGTGTCCCACTTATCAAATTTTTTTTTAATCTCATGAATAATAAACTAAAGTTAATTTTTACTTTCTTAAGAACCTTTTTCGAGTATATTATTCCTTTTATATCACTTATTAACATGTTATAATCACTATGTAATCATTTAATTTAATAACGGTTGTTTTTTCGATATATAGTACTTCATTCCAAAATTAACCTCTTATAAATACAAGTTGTTCATGTGGTCAAAATTCTATTATCTACAGACATATATTCATGATATCGATATCATATTTATCATATATATCCATTATATATATTTATTTACAATAGTACATAGTATTTGGTGGTAAGAAATGAAATGCACCATTAATGGAGACGGTAAGCCGTACGTACGCATGAATGCTACTTTCATTTTTATTTCATATTTAATGAAATGAAAACATAATTTTACCTAGGTATATTAGAATTATTGTATAGTATTATATATAATTTAATTTACTCCATCCATTATATGTTCCATGTAGGGAATAAATGAGTTATAACACTTTGAGGGGGTGGTAGTATGCAAATCCTCAAATGAAATTATCATGTTTACCAATTATGGCAACCATAATGGTTTTCAATAAATGAAATATACATAATCAAAAAAACAATTTGAATATAATATATATTACATATAAATGTATTTCCATCATAATGGCCACCACAAGAGGTGGTGGGAGATGATTGAACAATAATCATTTCATGAGGCAGTAGTTCATCGTCCAGAGAAACATTATTTTTGTTACCCATTTGATGGAGCTGTGTGTAATTTCAGTTCGAATGCTTCTTGTAACAATAACCTAATATATTAAGGATACTGGTGTTGTTATAATATAAAGTAATTAAAAGATTTTATGGGGTAGGAGATGTAAAATAAAATAAAAGTACTCCAGAGTAGATGTTACCTTTAAATCGGGTAACCCCCTTTGGTTAGAATGGAAAGGATTTCTTGATGCTCCTTTAAACTAAGTTAAGGATTTTAGGTGGAAGAGTGAGATCTTGAGAGCTTATTTGGGTAGGTTTTTGACATGCGATAGGGCTTGAGAGGTGTAATGAATGGGTTAGAGGTGATGTCTCTTTATAAGGGGGAGGAGGGTCTCTTTAAGAAAGTTTGAAGATATTATTTTAGTATATAATGATTTTCGGTTTCTAAATGTCCAAAACATATTAAATTCGAAGATAAGAAGACTCGTTTTAGAAATAATAACATCCAATGAGCATTGGATAGGTTTTGGATATTGTTTAAATTTTTTATAATTTTATTTATTTAAATCATTCATTAATGTGGTAAACTCTACATCATTAATGTGTTATAAAATTTTTTTTTTATATGATGACTATAAATTATAAAAAAAATACCATGATGTTAGAAATATTTTATAATTAAAATTAATATTTATAGTCTAAGTTATAACTTATATAACCCCATGTAAAAATTCATTTACTAAAAGATATATGTTTATGTCATTTTTGTCTTTACATTAAATAGATTAATAAAAAGTGTCATTATCATTCTTATGTGGCTCCATGAGGTCCCAAAATAGTCCCAAGTATTCCCATAGTAGAAAATGTATCAACCAATAGTATTTGGACATATGTTACGGTAATTTAATATTATTTTAATATTATTTTTACCTTTAATTACCCTATTTATCTTTAACTGTGGTAAATAATAGCCAAAAGTTACAATTCACCAAAAAAATATTTTCATATTATTTAACCAAATTTTACTTACTAGTAATAACCATGTATGTCGAATTTTCAAAATTCAATTCACAAAAGATGTAAAATTTCATTTTAATGAAATGTCGGTTTTTTAACTACTACTCAGTGTTTTCACTATTCAAAAAAACTGAAGGATTTTAGAAAAATACAAAAAATTCAGCCTATTCTATATTTAATTTTCCAAATTCCAAAATTATGTCCATTTTATCAAATTAAAAACAAATATGTTTCATTAATTAATATAAAATTATTTTTCGTTGTCAAAACAAAAAGTGCATTTTTAATAAATAATAATTATCAAAATATTAACACTTATTTATTTCCAATTTCAAAGTGAAATTACATATAATGACCAACATTGTGTTAAATGGTTAAAATATAACCTAATTACATATTAAAAAAATTTAAAAATAATCTAACCATATATATAAATTAGATTAAAAGGCTGTTTTGAATTAATATACATTATTTTTCACTATTCATTTAAAAAATGAATTTTATCTGAAAAATACCAAATTTTTTACCCAAAGTAAATTTTGATGTCCCGAATCTAAAGAAGAATTTTATTTTGTCAAATATAACATATAAAATTGATCATAACAAGACAGAAATAGGGTCCGCTAACAAAAGGTGGTAAATTAACCTTTTAATGAATATTAGAGTATTTATGCTTCAAATTATATTTATTCAAATTTGAAGCCTCTAACTTTTATTATATAAATGAAGAAAACATTTAACAAACATGTATAATGATGTTGTAGTTAGTTATGTTCATTCCCACCAATACAATGGCTAAGCGTCAACTACAATTTAAAATAATATTATATTATTATTTTTTAGTTTGACTCGGTATTGTGTGTAATATTAGAATTTGGAGAAACACATTGTTGATTGTCGGGTAAGAAACCAAACATAGAATCCCATTTAAAGTAAAATTAACTTTTAATTCACAAATTTTCATAAATATGAGAGTTTCTAATTCTTTATTTATCTGGCTTGTTACACTCGTGCATGTCCATATCTAATCAATGTTTCTTAAACCATGTGTAGCCATCTAGAAAAATTGGAATTCTAATCGTTATTGAAAAGTTACATCCTCATCATAGTGTTATTGTTACTATAGATGCATATGAAAAGGCCTTGTGCAAACAATATTAAAATAAAGAACATCAAATTTCAATTACCAAAAACCATAATTTATCATAGCTCCAAATAATTTTTCATGGCGAGACCATATTTTCACGCCATAATATAATTTACAAGAAGACCATCTTTATTCTAAAAAATATCAAGATCAACATAAAACATGACACAAATGGGATCAAATAAAAATATTATAATATTATATAAACCCTTTATTAAATGGTTTTAAAAATCCTTTATATATAAACTAACCACAAAAAATTATGAAAACATATTTGAAACTATTTATTTTTTAGAAATCATGATTAATCTAGAAGTAAAAAAATTTTAACTTGTATAACTATGATTTCAACATAAAAATTTAACATCAATTAAACTATATATGAGTTCCATGAAAATGAGTTAACAAATATTTAACATAAAAACATATTAATGAAATTATATATGCTTAGTAAGAACCAAAAAGTTAATCAAAACTACTCAATAACCCTCTTTAATCATCTCTTATGTCCCAAAAATATCATATATGTAATACCATGTAATTTTAAAATACATCTTTGATTAAAAAATAATTTAAATAAATCCTCCTAGAAAATTTAAGAAACTTTTACTATGAATGATTTATAAGAAAATTTATTTTGATCATAGATACTAGATATATACCACCATTTTTTTGGAACCAAAAATATAAATTATTTTCCCTTTCTAATTATTATTTGATACATTAAATATAATTTCAAAATTTTCCAAACCATGACTATTAAATGATGTAAAAATAAATGACATTAATTTTAATAGTCTATACAAGGGGAAACTAGGATAAATACATTAAAATAATATTATGGGGTGTTATTTAACCATAAATAAAATAATAGAGTACCCCCAAGGATGACAAAAATCCATGAAATTAGAAAACCATAATGAATTGTGAGAAACACTAAACCCTATGATATATTGGCCACCTTATGGTAAGAAACAAAGAGGGAAACAAAGGAAGCATACTAACGATCTCGTTTACGAAAAAACCCTAAAAATATTGACTGAATTGAATGAAATAAATCCTTGTAAAATATAATTGGGATTAGGGGAAAATATTGAGTATGGTGCTTAGAGGTCAAGAAATTTAACAAAAGAAAAAAGGGTCCCTATGTTTTTTAATCCAAACTTGGGAAAAATTGAAATTTAAAAAACTATTCATTATTTATATAGAATCATGTTGTGTACCTCTAACTAGTGACATGAGTCCCCCATGAAACAAGACTTATATAAATAATAAACATTCCAATGTATATTTTATTATAATTTAAAAATAATTTTTAATTTTTAATTTTTAATTGACAGTTGAATTTTATGAAAATTCATTGTGTCAATTCTATTTTTATATGAAAATATATAACTAATCTTTGAAATATGATATATATCATATTTATTTTGAACTTTTTATGAGTTATCAATCATAATTTATGAATTATAATGCCCCTATCAATAATAAAATACAATTCAATCTAGAGATAATGTTTTCACCAATTTAAAAAGGGGTAGAACACAAATATATTCAGGTTATATTATTCTATATCGTATTGAATAATTTTATGTGTTGATAATTATCAATTTGAGGGACCATTAATTATGGTTAAAACCTTTCATGAGATTAAATATTCTATAATATATCATTAATGATACACTTACATTCTACGATTTCTTAGTTTTTTAACCCTTATACCATTGTGTAACCCCTATATATCACAAGGTTACATCAAAACATAACAAAATTTTGAATATTACACTCATAAAGACCTTAACATATCATTAAATCAGACCTTCATGTTTCATCTTTGAGAATCCTACACATCACTAGGTAACTTGGATTTATCCATAGGTATTACATGACATAATTTTACATATAAAAATAGTATCCTTGACCTAACAAATTTTTTGGAATTATTTGGGGACTTTTATATATAATACATAACCATTTTTTTTAAACTAGAGGACCCTTATTTATAATATTCTAAGAATAAAACACGTTAACAATTCAACATAAATACAAAGTGCTAGAATGCCCAATGCTTTTGGCATAACATGTATTCTATAATCAAAAAATGACAAAATATTCTATAGCCCCATTATATTCTCAATCCATTACACCATGGTTCCCATTAATAATTAAATGAATTTTAGGATCACAATAAACTCATGAATCCCCCTTCACCATTCAATGGGCTGATATGTCACAACATTTTATTCTAGAAAATATACAATTCTATCACATAGCCCAAGTCAACTCTAGAAACAAGATTCCCACTCTGAAAACAAAACCTTGGGTGTCAAATCCTATATCCTATTTAGAGTTTAATCCTTCTAGATTAGACTTATTATATGATGATAAATTTCTAATATTGAGAGTGAATTATGATCAACATTTACAAAATTATCAATAAATTGATATGTTTATAAACCCAATTTTTATTAATAGTGAATATTCTCTTTATGGTGTGTATTTTATAAAATAGATATTGTCAGTTTATGTTTAACTAATTTTGATATGATTAATTACACTTGTTTTGTCTTTTTGCATCAATACATTAGTTATCACACTTATCATACTCAATCATAGGTGAATCTTTGTAATTTACATGTGGAAAATGTTATTTTAATGCCTCGACATGTTTAGACGAGTTTTTGCTGTGATTAATGTTTTATGCTTCTATTTTTATATAATATATACACATTTATGTTGTTTTTTGTCATGATAAATAAACCATGAGGAATGTATTTGATAATTTTTTTAAAAAAATTTAAATTGTTGTTTTGGATGTTATTTCTTGTCTAAAAGTTTTTTATAACAAATGTTTTTATCATTTTTTACGGTGATATGAGGATATATTGGGGTGTTTAAAAAGTTAATTAAAATGGGAAATCGCTTGTGTTTGTTTCATTGGTAATGTATATAGGATATATATCGAAAAAATTAAGAATTTGGTGCATGATTATGAAAACATGGTGTGAAATGGGGAGCTGGATATGGTAAATGATTGGAAAGAAAAATGGTATGGCACTATTTTTTTGTTTGTTTGTTATATCCATGGTCTTCAATTATTTGAAAAATAATTCAAAATATTTCTATCTTTATTATTCTGTGGGTTTTTTTGCTGAACATGTGATGGTCATTTTCGAAATACATGTTCATGAGTTTTTTCCGATATGGCTTTGAATATGATGTATATAATTCCCCACTCAAGTTAAATGACAAGAAAACCTATCTATGTATACAGGTAGCTTTTCATGAATCCAAAAAACAAAAATAATGTGTGAAATTTAGAATATAAATTGATATGTACAATTTGAATTACAAATTTACTATAAATAAAGAAGAGTTATTGTTTCATTGTAATGAAGAGAAAGTGATTATTACATGGATGTTGTAGAGTGTAATAGGGGAATATAAAGGGAAATAATATAAACAAATAAGGAAATTTATAGGAACTGAAAGGGGATTTTATAATAGACACATTTAGGGTGGGTGCTTAAATATATAGAACCAATTCCATATTTAAATAGTTTCTTATTAACCCTCACTTGTCAAATTATCTCGACCAGTAAAACAAAACGATTACCTTATTAGGTCTTACTGATTTATTTATCCAATTACATTTGAACCTGATAGGTCCCTTACATAATATTTTTTATTATTTCTTAGTAAACATTAATAATATTTTTTTATTTAATATAATAAATTAAACACAAGGAACCAACTAATTTTTACATTGTTAAACATTATGTAATAGTAGAAACCCCATAATGTATGCTTTGGGTTTTCGTTGCATCAATAAGCTGGATGGTGAAATCTCTTACATATCATGGAACACAACCCTATAGATGTTTCTGAAACTAATATTATATTAAATAAAACATTCCTCTATAATACTAATATCTTTTCACCATGTATTCTCTATCCCATTTATAGATAAATCCCATGGTATTTACTCATACACCAACCACATCATCGTTGTGTCGTCATATATCGTGTTTATATTCCTATCACTCACACCTGTGCAGAAACATGTTGATGATAAATTATACACAAGCCTTAGATAAGTATGTATTGAGAGGTTTCTTAGATACCTACACTATTTATAGATACTTTCATTTACTTAGAGAACTAGGAATCCAATTTGTTAACATTATTTAATGTAATTTACCTTGAAACCAATATCATTATAGTGTGGTTCCTTTAAAAATTTGAGAAAACTCCAATATTCAAAAGAGAAAAAACCAAAAAATCATCTTATATTGATGAACCATGGGTGTATCAGAGTTGTATATGTTACAATAAACTGAGATACTAATACATAACAATTTCATAATTTTTTATTAATATTAATTACATTATATAAAATCATTCCTGATATCCATAATAATTTATTGTCTATGGTAACTCAGAAACATGAACACCGGTAATTATGTGAGTTACATAATCTCCCACTATATTATTCATAACATGAACCCTACTTAGACATGTCATACATAATACATAACTTCATATACTAAGGAAATGAAACATAATAATGGGTGATCTCATATGCTAAGTAAGGGAAACATGTGAGATACTTAAGAATAACATAAACATAAGGGTGTGAGAGCTTGATAATAACGTTATAAAACCATACCATGCATATCCAAGATCATATTCTTGATTCATGTAATAAATATTTGTATTTCATATGAAATTATTAATAAGGGAATCAATGAATTATATCTATGAGAGCATAAGACATTGAATTTGTGGCCTACACATAAACATAAAAATAATTTCTAAATTAGTTAGGGATCAATACATAGACCATCATAGAATAAAATTTCATTAACTAAATTGGGTTTACAATACATTTGAACATAGTATTTATGAACCAAGATGTCTTCTCGTTCTATCCATATATAAATGAATTGTGTTCACTCCCCATTGTAGTTGTTCTTGTCTCCTAATATTTAAATTTTCACCCAATGCCTTTGTAAAATTTTAGGTATTTATAAAATAATACTTTTTCATATCTATTATTATTTATGAGTATTATATTAATTATTTTTTAAAGGGGGAACTTTTTCCGATATTGTACTCAACACACAACAATGGGTTTATCTGAAATCATACATTTCACACAACATTGAGCTGCACTGAAAAATAATAGAACTATAATTTTATTAATTTAAAAGGTAGTTAATTCATTGTCACAATATTAGAGATAATGAATAAAACTAACTATAATATGATTACACATTTTTGTTAAATATTTTTACGTTTATCAAATACATTTTAGAGGCATAATATGAGAAATTATCTAATTTTAATCATAAAAGTCTCTAATGTTTTTAAAAGCTCGTTTTACCGCCATTTGATGGAGAACCCTTTTTAAAATTTATTTTTTCAATTTTATTTGTTGTATTTTAAAAAATAAACTTCTTCTTTTTAATTGCTAAATCAAATTTTACTTTCGATTAAATTTTGGTATTTTTTGTATAAAATCCCTATTTTAATGATTGTGAATAATACTGCATTTTAATTCAAAACAACCTTTCCATAAATATTATAATTTTAATTTTTTTAGTGTGTAATTGTATTATGTTTTTATTGTTACTCCAATGTTGTTCATTTCAAGTAATTTCAAATTTTAATTGGATATAAAAAATGACAATCATTTGATAGTATTTACTTCAAAAAACGCACTTGGGTGTTTTGACAACGTGAATTAATTATAAAATAATTTGATGAAATTCTATGTTTTGAATTATAAAAAACGGTACCATTTTTTTAATCATAAGGTATAAAATTTTTCAATAGGTACCGTTTATTTTTTGACATTATGAATAGTATCTTCCGCAATTATTTTTATTTACCATGATTAAAGGATAAATCTGGTAAAAAAGCTAAAAAATAACATTATAAAAATATTAAACGTCCATAACATGTGTAATAATCCCATTCAATGAGATATGGAAGACAATGATAATCTTAGGGTCAATTTTTGGACCACATGGAGCTTCTTGGATGTGATAATTACATGTTATAGTAATTAATTAAATGTAAAAAGAAATATAACATAAACATGTATCTTTTTACTAAAATGATTTCAAGGTGGTGTTATAAACATGATATCTTTGACTATAAATAGTAATTATTAATATAAAAACATTTCCTATATGATGTAATTTTATTTATAATTTTTAGATATTAAATAAAATAAAATTTTCTTGACACAATGATGATGCAGTGATTACCTTATTTATGAAAGATTCAAATAAAATATATTTCATATTTTAAAATAAATGTAATTTAAAATTTTATATGACATCCAAGATTTTTTTTGATAAATATTTAATGTTATATTTTATTTAATTTTGTTTTTTCTAATTAATCATTTTTTATGAATTTAACAAAAATTAATTACTAAATAGTGTCAATGTTGACATAAATGAGTTTTTAAAAACAATACTATTTTAATAAATGATATAACAGTCATAAAATATTAAAATCAAAAAAATGAATTAGATAATTTTAATAATATCATTACTGATCCACTTGAGGTAATTTTGGAAAATTTTAATAACCATATAAACCATATAGTGTAAAAATAAAATATTACGTGATAAAAGTGAAGTTATTTAACTGAAGGTTGAAGCCAAAAAATAATGTTCACTTTGGGATATAAACATTCCTAAAACCAATTTTTTGGGAGGATTTTGACCCGTAATACTCTTAACCTCAATTTATATCTCTTTGGAGCTATTATAATTTGAAAATAAAATTATAATAAAATAATATTTCAAGACATTCGTAATGAGCCCCTCTTCCCTCTTATAAGTGGCCACCACCTCTACCCACTTACTCACACCTCTCTAGCCATTTGGATCAACCAACTTCTGCTAAAATAAGCTCCAAAAATCCATTTATTTATTTTTGAAGCCTTAACATGAGAATAAGGAAACTCAAGGAATATTTTGGATCAAATCAAAATGGGTTTCATGATTTAGATGTAATGTCTTCTCTCAAGATCAAATAATGTTTTCCTTATCTAACCCACTAACCGCTTTTTTCCATTTTATTATAAAAAAATAGTATCTTAATTATACTAGGATTTCTTTATTCTAGGTAACCTACCAAAACAAACCCATAACTCAGTGTAATTAATAAAGAACAAAATGTTTCTGTGTACGGTGAACTAAAGACCCATGAAACTATGATTGTTCAATTTTCTCCAATCACCCCTCATGGTGGCCATTACGACGACCCTATATTTATATATGTTATATATTATATTTTTATTTTCTCTATTATTATGTAATTTTTATATATAATATACCATTATGCTTTCTATGTCGTGTAAATAAGATAATTTCTTTTGAGGAAGTGTGGACTACTGCCCCCTCAAAGCGATGTGACTCGTTCCTGATATACAAGGAAGGTAAAAAGGATAGTTTTGTTAAAACTATGATAAATAAATGAAATTAATATAATACTAATATTATAACATACATTTATATCACTTTACTAGTATTCTTTTAATAAGATGAATAAATTAAAGTGGTATTCATGCATACCTATGACCTACTGTCTCCATGAACGATGATTTTCATTTCATATCTCCCAATATTATCGATATTATAAATACATATATATTGGACCTAAATTATATTTAAATCTTGAATAATTTTTTTGTAGATGATTCACTATTGACTATATGGAAGATTTACATCAAAAGAAGTTCATTTTCTAATTAAGTACCGAATATCGAAAAAACATCCGATATGAATGTAAATAATTATGCAATTTTTATAATATGGTAATAAGTGATATGAAAGAATAATAAAATTGAGAAGGTTATATATCATATTGAAATTAAAGTAATTTTATTATTTAGGAATAGAACAGTAGTACGTGACGAGTCAGACACAAGGTAAGGGACTTCATCTCAATCTCCTTTAATTGAGGACCATTTTGATAATATACAATACCTTATATTAAAACGTTTATAATAACCCATTTGACCTTTAATTTAATTCAATATTTTTAAAAAGTAATCTTTTTCTATAATTTTATCTATAAATGAAAAAAGAACATTTTTCAACGTATACAGTGACAATGACCTTTCCGTCATTGTGATTGTTATTTGGTATTTGGCATCCGCTACAATATGTAATTTTTTTAAAAATAAAATTAATACAAGAATACCTTTTCAGGTATTTTTTCATTGAACATGGTTTTGATAATGGATTTATTACATAAATATATAGACATTATCTCATGTGATTGCAATATGGAAATGTTATTTTTATTTTTTGTATGTTTTATGTGTCATTTGTATATAATGGTACTTAGAAGTTTGAAGGGTGATTACGTGATAACCCAAAGGTGGGAGGTTATGTGATAAACCAAAGATGACTGGTTTTGTGATAATCCAAGGATTAATGGTTACATGATAACCTCAAATAAATTTGGTATGGATGTCAACCATATGGCACTTCTATTTAGTTATATGTGTGGAAGTCAACTATTTGGTTTTTCCCTTTATGTATGTTTACACCCCAATATACCTTTATACATCATATGTTTCTCTATATGGAATTTATTGTAATATTTTCATTTCAAAAAGGGTATTCAATGAGCTTACACACATCGAAGTATATTTAATTCATCTAAATGGTGAAAAGTATTACTTAATAATATTGTATTCATGGTTTAATTGTTTTCGAAAGAGTAATAGCTTTCATTCTTTATGTATAAATTATTGTGATTTTTAAGATCATCCAATGTACTGAAAGTTATTTCATAGGACTTAAAGAAGAATAGAGTTATGTATAGGATCATGGAAAATAAAATAAATTTAAGCATGAATTTAACCATAATTATTTAAATTTTTTTTTGTTTTATGAAAAAAATGGACAGTGAGTAGAAGTATGTTCTTGTAATATTTAAGATGTTATGTATGAGTTATGACATATTTCTCTAAATATATCAAGTTGAAAAGATCCTCAATGTGAATTAAAGTTAAAATTTTAACTTATCTAACAATTATGTAACATTTTTGGTTGTGGGATTATAGTTGGTTTCAATGGTTGGTTTAGATAACATTAATAGTTTTAATATTATCATTATAATCTGTATAAAATATTTTTACCTTGTGGTCAAATTGAAATGATTTAAAATTTGATGATTATTATGTTTATTATTCTAATATATATTTTATGAAATTGTTTTTCCTCAGAGGAATATGAGAAGCTGTTCTGGGAAGGCATATAGAGAAAAAAACCCATCCAAATTAGAATCCTGATATTTTTAGAATTAGAATTTATCAGGTTGGGGTTGTGTTTATAGATGGTATTTTGGTATATTCTAATAGTTTTTAGGAACATTAAAGTAACATTAAGGCTATTTTTCAAACCCTAAAAGAAAATAAACTATATGTAATGATTAGTAAGAGTGAATTTTTGTTGCAAAAATTTCATTCCGTTGATATATTGTCTCTAAAGTTGTCATAACAGTTGAACCTTCTAAAAAACGTTATTGGGGAGTGGCCAAGGCCTACCAATATCATAGAGATTTGTAGTTTCCTTGGATTAGTGGGTTATTACTGAAGTATTTTTGAATAATTTTCTCATTTATCTAGCCCAATAACTAATATGAAACATATGAACTACTCTCTGGAATTATATTTATGACATATTTGATTGAAGATGGATGCTCGATAGTTCTATTAAATTGTAGATTCAATGGTGCATGACCATTTCTAACTCCCAACAGATCAATAATCTTCTTCTTGCAGCTATTGCAGAGCTTCTTTATGTAATCTGGATTAGTTGAAACAATTTTATTTTTCGTAATAAATAATTCAAGATTACTGAAAGTAAAATTGAAATTCTCATGGCCATCCGTGAGGTGGCCTCGATTCAAAAGGATCAATTCAACAACTCGGTTCTAGATTTTGGGATCCTTCATCGGATCAGAGTGAATGGGAAATATCCTCATTTGATGTCTACCTTTGAATTGTTCTGGCTTCCTCCTCCCCCATGATAGATTAAGGTTAACGTCGATGGTCCCGCAAAAGGAAACTCCGACCCAGCGGGTTGTGGTGCTATTTTCAGGAATCACCTGCATCAGACTCATGGAAGATTTTATGGATGTTGTGGAACTACATCCTCAGTAGAAGCGGAGATACTGAGTTTTATACATGCTATCTCTTCTATAAGGCGCCACAACTGGAAAAAAATCTGGATCAAGAGTGACTCTACTACTATTATCTAGGGAATTTGGAGTGGTACCATTCATCTTGTCCGGCCTCTCACTGCTCTCTTGATTGACTATTTGAACTATCTTTCTGAGATCAACATCATCACCACTCACACCTATCGTGAAGATTACAGGATTACTGATGATCTTGCCAATATGGGTGTTTCTAATGCTTTGATTTGGAGGGACGATCTTCCTCTTGAGTTACTCCCTGTCTATGTTAGGGATATTAACAAAATTCCATATTTCAGACTTATGTAATATCTTTTTTTATCAATAATTTTTTGTGTTTTGGTAATTGATGAGAACACTACCTTTCCAAGAAAACCAAGATAATACACAAGGATGTTATTTTCATTTGGACAAAATAATGTGATCATTGTTTTCAGGAACTGAAATAATGATTGATAAAAACTCTAGTTTTGGAATTTCCTTACAGGAATGGTGAATTTGTTATCTATAATATTGTGTCATTGAAAGTACATGGTTATTTCATAATGATAAAGGATAAGGTAATTTCTTATTATTCACATCAGTTGAAACCTCATGAGTTAAATTACCCAACACAATATTTTGAATTATCCGGTGTTTTGGTGTATTAAAATTTTGAGGCATCATTTGTATGGTGTAAAATGTGAAATATATAATGATAACAAATGTTTTAAGTATATATTAACTCAGAAATTATTAAAAATGATATAGAGGAGATGGATTGAATTAATATAGATTATTATTTCACGATTCATTACCATCAAGGAATGAAAATAAAGTGACTGATTCTTTTAGTCAAAAGAGTAATGATACATTAACCATGATATGTTTGGAGTGAGATCCTTTGGTTACTAATTTTAGGAATTTTTGATATGAAGTTTTTATTACAATGAATACCTATGTTTTTTTTAGGTGGAAGTGGAATATCCTTTATTAGACAGAATTAATCATGTACATAAAGAAGATAGTGAGTGGTAGAAAATGGGAGAATTGCTTTTGATTGGTAAGTTACCTCAATTTAATGTTGATAAAGATTGATTATTACATTTTGGAAAGATATTATGTGTTCCTTGTGTATCATATTTGAAGAAATATTTATTATGTGAATATTATGATTCTCAATTTTTAGTTCACCCTTGTTGTAATGAGATGTAATGTAATACTCAAGAGTATTACTGGTGGGATAGAATACAAAGAGATATTGATGACTTTACTGTGAACTGTTTGAATTTTCAATAAGTTAAAGTAGATAAAAAATTACTAAAAGGGGTTCTTTATACATTTCCTCTTCCATAGTAGAATTGAGAAACTATATCCATTTATTTCATAGAGGTATTAAGAAGCACTTCTCTAGGTTCACTTCTAACTTTTGGAAAGGCCTTCATAATTCCCTGGGAAATGAAATAAATTTCATTACAACATTTCATCCTCTATCTGATGGGATGTTAGAATGAATAATTCAGACCTTGGAGGACATTCTACGTGCTTTTTCAATAGATTACTAGGGAATGTGGGATTAATATATTTTTTTGATTAGTTTCCTTATAATAATAGTTTTCATTCAATTGTAGATATGGCACCATTGGCATCATTATATGGAATGTGATGTCCAACTCAAACTTTTTGGGATGAAGTAGGTGAAAGAAAGTTGATGGGAATAGAATTGGTAGAATAGATGGTATGAAATGTTTAGTTGATTTAGAATCACATGATAATAGTGCAGAGCAGGTATAAAATTTATATAGATAACTAATGGAAGGACATTTTGAGGTAGTCAATCATGTCTTTATCAAAGCTTTTCTATAGAAAAATGTGATGTGTTTGGTAAGAATGGAGTGAAGAGAATAAGGTTCATTAGAACTTATCAAATTATAGAGAATGATGGATCATTTGAATACTAATTGGATTTATGTTCAATTTTATCCCAAGTACAAAATGTCTTTCTTGTTTCATTTTTTATAATTTATATCTCAGATCCATCTCATGTTTTGAGTCCATAAGTAGTTCAGTTGAGAGGGAATCTTCCTTATGATGAAAAACCTGTACAGATTCTTGAATGCATGGAGAAAGTGTTGCAGAATGAGGTTAATATTTTTGTAAATTTATTTTGAAAAAAACATATAATTGAAGAGGTAGCATGGGAATCTTAAAAATCTTTGAGATATAAATACCCCCATATATTTAATAAATAAAAAAATTATGGGGATGAAATTTCCTAAAGGGCAGAAGGATGTAACATCCCATGTATTTATAGAATAATATATTTTCATATCTATAAGTATTTATGATTAAAATATCAATTTTAGGTAAAATAGGACACTTTTTCCGATAGCATACTTGAACACAACAATGGGTTTCTCCGAAATATTATGTTTCACACAACATTGAGTTATACTGAAAAATAATACCAAAATATTATTATTATTTTAAAATATATTTAACTACTTTTCATTTTAATGGAGAGAATGAAAATAACTAACTAAAATATGATTATACACATTTGATAAATGTTTTTACATATATCCATAACGTTTTTGTGGCTTAAAATGAGAAGGAATCCAAATTTAAGCCTAAAATACTCTAATATTTTTAAAAGCTCATTTTACCTCCAATTGAGGGTGAATCCTTTTTAATTATATTTATTGTCACATTAATATGTTATATATAAAAAATAATCATTTTATTTATAAGTGAGACATAAAATTTTACATTGGTCTGAAATTTAGTATATTTGTAATAAAATCCATATTTTAATGAATAGTAAAAAATGCAGCATTTTAATTCAAAACTGCATTTTCATCTAATATATTAATATAGTTATATTATCCTTTTAATTGGTTTTAAATTTTAATTATATTATTTTTTTATCATTTAATACAATTTTGGTCTTTGGATGTAGTTTCACATTGAAATTGGACATAAACACATGTCATTTTTTGATAGTTTTTACATCTTTAAATTGTTTTCATGTTTTGACAAGAGGAATTAATTTTAAATTAATTTCTTGTAATTATGTGTTTTGAATTTAGAGAAATGGATTCCCTATTTTTTATCATAAGGTCTAAATTTTGTAAATATATACCTTTTATTTTTCGATATTATTAATAGTACGTTCTGTAATTATTTTTATTAACCACATTTAAAGGGTAAATCCTGGAAATAAGGGTAAAAATAATATTATAATAATATAAAACTATCCTAACACATGTTATAAAACAATTGGATGATATATTTACGACCATTCTCATCATTGGGTTGATTTTAGGACCCCATGGTGCCACTTGGCTGTGATAATGACATGTTATAATAATTAATTTAAATTAAAGAAAAATTTAACATAAACATGTATCTTTTTACTAAAATAATTGTATCATCAGCTTATATAAAATATCAAATTGACAATAAATAGAAATTATAAATCTAAATTTTTTTCCTACATCATGATATTTTATTTATAATTTTTGTACATTAAATAAATAAATTTATTTATGACACAATGATTATGTAGTGATTTCCTTATTAATAAATGATTAAAATAAATGATATTAATAATATTACAATAAATATAATTTTAAAATATTAGGCCATAAAAAAATTTATGGATGATTATACAATTTTATATTTTTTAACATAGTTATTTAGAATGAATCATGTTTCTATGACATTAATAGAAATCAATTTTTAAATAGTTTCAAAAGCGACACAAATGTGTTTTTAAAAAATTTCTATTTTATTAAATTATATAATAGTAAAAGATTAATTTATTTGGAAAAATAAATTACATAATGTCACAAATTTCATTATTTATCGACATTACATTATCTTGGAATTTTATACTAACCATATTAACAAAATAGTTTTAAATTACTATAAGACATGATAAAAATTAATTTATTTAACTAAGGGTTAAAACAAAAAGATAATGTTATATTCGTGACCTAAACTTGTCTAAAACCTATTAGTTGAGAGTTTTTATACACATAATTATCAAATACTCTTAATATATAATTTTTAACTATTATAATTAGTAGAGTAATTTATAATAAAATAATATTTCAAGACATTCCTAAAGTGTCGTTCATCTCTTTTATAAATGGCCACCACCGCTACACACTTACTCACACCTCTAAATCCCCTTTTATCTTCCAAAATATACTAAAATAAGAATAAAACATACCTAATTTCCTTTTATAAGCCTTACCTTGTGAATATGGAGAATGAATGAATCCTTTTAAATCAAATCAAAAGGAGTTGCCCTATTTAAAGGTAATGTCTTCTATCAAGCTCCTTTCATTTATTTTACTTATCCAATCCCCCAAAATGTCATTCATCCATTATTTTATAAAAAATAAGTATCATCAAAAGACTAGTATGTTTTTATGATATGCTTTAGACCTGCACTCACACACACCCCCATCTAATGGATACTGAACATACTGTTTCTGTGTACGGTGAACTACTACCTCATGAAATAATGATAGTTCAATTTTCTCCAACCCCAAATCATGATGTCCATTATAATGGAACTTTATTTAAATATGTTATATATTATATTTATATTTTATCTATTATTTTTTAATTTATATTTATAACATACCTTTATGCTTTCCTTGTTGTGTAAATATAATAATTTTGTTTGATGAAGTGTGGACTACCACCCACTCCATGTGATGTGACTCATTCCCACTATACATGGAATATATAAATAATGATTTTGTTAAACCTGTTATACATATATAACCTTAATATAATACTGATTTTATAATATAAATTTATATCATTTGATTATTATTCTTTTAAAATGACAAAGAAATGAAAGTAGCATTCATTCGTACATCTGACCTACGTCTCCAAGAACGTTACATTGGATTTATTATCTCTAAATACTATGGATATTAAAAATTCATATATTCTAGATATATATGATATTTAAATCATGTATAATTTTTTGGAGAATATTAATTTTTGATTACATGGACAATTTACATCAAAATAAGTTCAATTTCAACTTAAGCACCGAATATCGACAAAAAAATCGATATGATGTTAAATAATTACGTAATTTTTCTAACATGGTAATCAGTGATATAAAAGGAATAATAAATTTAGAAAAAGGTTCTCATAAATTATAAATTAACTTATGTTTATTATTCGAGAACATAATGATTATACACGACGAGTCAGACTAAAGGTAATGGACTTCATCTCAATCTCCTTTCATTAAAGCATATTTTGATAATATACATTACCTTCTTTTCCGTGGTGTGTAATAAACAAATCTGTCTTTTAATTTCATTAAATGATATTTTAATGGAATATTTTTCTATTAATAATTTTACAAAACAGACACAAAGGAATGTCTTTTTAACGTACATGATGACAATGACTTTTCCACTGCCATGACCATTATTTGGTATTTGTCTCCCTCAAAAATATTTATTGTTTTTTAAAGGAAACGTAAATACAATATTCCCTTTTTAGGTAATTTTTTATTGAAAATGGTATAAATATATGATTTACTATGTCATTATATTGAATTAATCTCTTGTGATTGAAATGTGGAAATTTTTTTCAGTTATGATTGTTTTTTATTGTATGACTATATAATGGTACGTGAAAAATTGATAGGTGGTTACGTGATAAACCAAAGATGATTTGTTATTTGATAAACCAAAGAAGGGTGGTTCCTTAATAATACATTGATGGGCAGTTATGTTGTAACATCCAACGAATTTTATATGATGTCAGCCGTATAGATATTCTATTTAGCGATATGTATTTAAGTCACCCATATGGTTATTCCATTTAAGTATGTTTATCTCCCAAGATACATTAATATGTTATATGTTTCGTTCTATGGGCTTTATGGAAGTATTTTGGTTACAAAAATGGTAATCAATGAGCTTATATTCATTGATGTATATTTACTACTTTTTAAAGTAGATAAGTATTACTTTATGATAATGTATTCATGGTTTACATGTTTTCTCAAGACTAATAGTATTAATTATTTATGTATCCTTTAATTATCTTTTTATGCACATACAATGTTTTGAAATGATTTTCATATGACTTAAATAATAACAGAGTCATGGATGTGATCATAGAAAAATGATATTGTTTAAACCTAAATCAAAACAGGTTTCTTTTTAAAATATTTTTGTTTTATAGAAGAAATGGATTGTTTTTAGAGGTGTCTACATGTAATATATAAGTAGTTATGTATGATTTATGACTTACTTATCTAAATCTATAAGCTTAAAAATATCCTAAAAGTGAGTTAAAGTGAAATTGTTGACTTATTAAAATATTATGAAACGTTTATGGTCAGGGCCTTATAACAATAGATGATGATATATGCCTCACCCATCATATAATGAAATCCTAAAAATTTGAACCAAAATATCATGAAAATTAATCATATCATGAACCATGAAATAAAATGGGTATCATAAACATCTCATAATATTTTAACCTATGGAAAATAGATAGTTTTCACAATCATTTCATTACAGAATGACCTCTAAAATGAAGTGGGTTTTGATAAGCATTTTATCATACTATAACCCTTTTAAGAGAAAAGGGTGTCATAAAAATCATGATATCAAAATATACACCATTTAGATAATTAATATGAATATTATTCATGGATTATATCCACAATAAATAATAAGTAAAACCAATGAATTCCATATCAGATGGAAAATAATTATTAAATATATTTTAAAAATATTAATTGAGGGAAATATCCATTCCTCTTTGAAAAAATACTTTCAAAACATAAAAAATAGTGAAAATAATTTTCTTTGAAAATAATTTGAATACATATAATGTATGCTTTAGATAACTAATCAGTCCTGGTAGATGATAATTCCATCTAACACATACACGTTAAAACAAAGATTCCTTTTATATTATCTGTAATAGTAATATGATACATCAAAAATAATGAGAAGAATATTAATTTTAAAAAATGATTTTAAACATTTAAATTTTTAAAAAAATGTCATAAAAACTAATATGGGAATAGTATAATATTTTTGGAGAATTGTTTTGAAAATTATATTTTAGTTGATAATAGTTTTTCGATAGAATATTGAAGTAGACTATTATTATCTTGAATATATTATCATAATTATATTATGTACTAAAGAGTTGGAAAATGGTAAAATTAAATTAAGATATCATTAATAACCACAAGAGAATAATATTTATGAGATTTATTGAGATATTTATCATTAGAATTCATTAGAGGAATCTTAATCCTATATAATCTTGATAAAAAATGAGATTGTAGAAAATAACTATTACCACTTTGGAAAATTTAAATAAAAATACACATGATATAATAACATTTCAAGAATCATAAAAATATCATGAAATGATGTTTATATATGATATAACATTTCAATGGGGAAATATATAAACATCGCCTATAGATTTATGTATATAAATTAACATGTACATCAAAGACAGGAAATTTAGAAAAAAAGACCTTTACTATATATCTTGAATTTTATCTTAATCATTTAAAAATAATTTTAAAAAAAATATATTTTTATTAAAAATTTAAAATAAAATTAAATTAGTATAAATAATACCACATATTATTTTCTTATGACTTTATACTACTTGTTTTATTACTTTTAAAGGGTAAAGCTACGTTTCTTGTAATAACGGCTATGTTTTCATACATGTTTTTGTGTTATTTATCATTGTAATATAATTTGGATAATTATTTAAAAATATTCTGAATAATGAACAGTATATAAATATCATTTATATATTTATTATATATTTATTTATAATAATATATAAATTATAGAATTTGGAAATGAGATAGACCACTTATGGAGATAGAAGGGCGTACGTTCACCTGAACATTCTTTCCATTTTTCTGTTTGGTTATAAGTAAGAATATGATCTAAAATAATATCATTATATAATAATTTCTAATTAAAATAAATCAAATTTTCTTATTAAACCCATCATTAATACATCCCCTATATATAGTGAATGAATCATATCGATTCATGAGGCATTAGTCTTTTGTACACACAAACAACATTATCGTATTCTCAAAAATAGGAAATATGATTTCATGAGGAATATATAAATTCTATAATCAAAATCAGATCATAAAAATCATAAAAATCATATATATATATAAATATAAATATATCATTATTCCCTACCGTTTATAGAAGTAATGAAAAAACCAATGACAATGGTTCACAAGGTGGTAGTCCATCATAAAAACAAACAATGATTTCGTAATCATTTTTATGGAAGTGTGTGTGGTTTTAGGTCATAACTATAGACTAAAATCATATAAATATATGGAATATATGAATATTTATTATAAATTATTGATATATAAATATATTATGGGATTTAATGTGTAAATGTAAAAGAAAAATTCATTAATGGACGTTAGCACTTCCTTGGGTATCATCTTTTAGTTTTCACCAAAGGAATCCATTTGTTGGACTTCTACCAATATAAGGACTCTATAATTAAGAGAGGGAATTTTTAAATGTAATTTTATAATAATTTTATATGAAATATTAAATGATATGTGTAAATAAATGTGTATAATTTTTGGCCTTTTATAAGGGAGGTGAGTGAAGAACTCATAAATTTTTTAAAGAGATAATTACACAAAAAAATTCATAAGGAATAAGTGTCAAAAATTGATAAAGTTCTAAAAATAGTCATGATAATGTCTAAATATGGATAGTTAATTATTTTTGGTTATGGATTGGGACATTTTTACTCCATATATTCTATGATTCCCCACTAAGTAATCTTTTTTTTATCTTAATCCCCAAAATAAGTTTTAATTTATTTCACATAAAACATTAATAAAAAATTTATCATTGACATACTATAAATTATAAATTATTTTAAATCTTTATATGGAATCCTTTTTTCTAAATTATAAATACATAATTGGAAAAAATATTTTAAAATTAATCTCATTTGAATTTCGAGAAATGTGCTTTTAAAGTTAAGATTTTCAAATATTGACAATGATTTCATATACAATATTATTGTGAATATGATTTAAATGAAATAAATTGGAATTATTCATGTATAATTTAACTTATTATACTTTAAAACCAAATTTAATTACAATTTAAATATTTAAATAAAATAAAAATAAAAAAGTTTAAAATTAAATTCAATATTTCCCACTATTGAGAAAATGAGTGTTTTTCGAAAAATACAAAAAATTCATCATAACATAATTTGGTATCTTTGAATTTAAAAATTATGTTTAATTTTCAATTTAAATTTATAAATGATTCATTATTTTTATTTTAAAAAAAAATTATATTAGAATCAGTTTTTTTAGAATTATTATCTTTAAAACATATTTATATGTTATAAAAAATTATATATTTTATTTGCATTATAATTCCTTTATATAAAAAAATTATAATTAATATTTCAGTAATAGTTTTTACTAGTATTATTTATAATTCTATTTTTAATATTATATCGTTCAAATTTAAATAGAAATATTAATAATATATCATTGTTTTTTAAAACTCAATGTCATGTGTAACACATTATATGCTTATGTTACATGTATTGAAAACCTTAATTATAGTATCATATTAAAAAAATAAATGGTGTAACACAAAACCAAAGGAGTCAATGAAATTCAATTTATTAAAAAAAATTCTTCAAAACATATCATGTTACATTTTACCCCTTTTAATATGAATTTTTCTATTAAAATACATTGCATTAATACTAAAAATGAGGAAAATTATGCCTATTCATATTTTCAAGTTACCAATTATATTTCTCAAACTGTTGGTTTCTCCATACATCACTGATAATTTATTTGGTATTATCTCATAGAACATTCTGTATATAATCCGTAATATCAATCGGGTTTTCATTATAAGAAGGATCTTGATGCAGTAGTATGACCTATGAGATTAGTAAAGGAGACGGTTCATGTATCGAATTCCTCATCACATACACATGGAACACGTCATCGAATTGAGAGAGTATTTTGTGGAATCAGTAAGTGATATTATATCATCGATATATGATCAATAATTTATAAGTGACTGATATTCCTAGGGATTAGTTTCTCTTTCTTCCTAAATCTCATAACCTTATTATATGGAGAAATTCTTATGAACACATTGTCACCGACATCAAATTATAGATTTAATAAATGACTGTTAGACTGAGTTTTTTATTGAATATTAACTACCTTGATATTCTTCTAAAAAGATCTAACATCCTCTTCTATTTCTTTAGTGATTTTCTGTCCCAATAAAAATCTTTCTAGAACTTCATTTTAGCACATAAAGATCTATATTTCTTCACAAAGTCGAATTTATAAGGATTTATATGAAATCATAAGTAAAATATATTTTTTAAGAAAATTAAACTAGATGATGGTGATAATCCAAAACACCATTGAATTCTAGAGAATAAGATCTCAACATATCCTCTAGTGTTTGAATAGTTCTTTAGTCTAACCATCAATCTGACTATGACAAGAAGTGCTAAAAATAAATTTCGTATAATGGGATTGATAATGACTTCAATAAAACATTGATGAAAACCCTGGATCCCAATTAGATAAAATGGAATGCATTACTACAATCAACTATAAGACATCCTCAATATATATCATTTATAACTCATCCAAATACAAGTCTTCTATTATTGTGATCAAGTGTGCTACATAGTAGGGTGTTTGACTACTACCCTTTTATGATAATTCCATTTAGAGTTTTTATGGTGTCCAATGAAAATATCCATTATGATTTTCTCCAATTTTATTTCTAGTAATGTTAGAGGATGTAAAATCCACTTAGGTTTTTTCGATCTTCTATAACAACCTTAACATTCTAAGAACTGAGATGAAAACTCTAAGATATCCCTCTTCATGCCCTCCCACCAAAATCATTCTTCTAAATCTAAATACATATTTTTACTTCTAGTATGAATACACACTGAAGAAATATGACCACATTCTAAAAAATCCTATAAATTTGGTATGGATGGAACTCATACACATTTCCTAAACCATATTCTTCAATTATGATCCAGGTTAAACTCAAGAAAATTTATAACATTCCTTTCCAGCTCTATATCTTCCTTATACTCATCTTAAATTTAAACATGCATTGATGCTCAAATTGTAAATTGAGAAATATAATATTATCCCCTTCCTTTAATATTTATATATCCATCCTTTAAAAATTGAAAAATACTAGATCTTTTATTAATCATAGATAATCTAGGAAGATCCTTTCAACTCGAAGCATTGACCGCCTTATTAAAATTTCAAAGGTGTTAATGTGTTGGGAATTCATAATCATTTATTAGCTCAATACATATTCTCTATCTCATGTTCAACTCCTTCCATTTGAATATATTCTTCAAACCATTATGCATAATATATGTATCACACTTTTCTATGTAGTGAAAATACATACATATCATTAACGCAATAAAATTCTTCAGCAATCTCTAAATCATGAAGTTGGTAACATTTATCATTAATATTAAATTTAGAATTGGTATATAATATTTAACCATGTTATTATTCATAAGAACATATCCTAGAACCTTCTCTGATTCATCACTATTTATTAAAAACCCTTATACAATACATGGTAATGTTTGCACAGGTTCATTGAATAATCTTCTATTCAGTTCCTTCAAATTTTCACTACATTCATCTCTCTAGAGAAACTTGGATCCTTTTTATGTTAACATGGTTATATTATTTTATAGTCCTCATAAATAATCAACAAACCATTGATAATATCCAGGTTTAACAAGAAAAATATGGGTCCCTCCCACCTTAATTAGTCCGGGCCAACATTCCATAGCCTCCACTGCTGTTCGTTCTTTTGACATATCCACTCTTGACATTATAAGACCCAAACATGAATCCTTATATAGTCAAATTTCACTCTGTATAATTTTAATTTAGTTATCAATATTTAGGTTTTTTAGTACAATTATCAAGTGTCCTTTAGGCTCTTAAATTCAATTTTATTAGATAATAATATAGTTTTTAAATATTTTCACAAACCACTAAATGAAAAATCTAATGAATATATACATAAAATAGATAATGATATAAGTGGAATTACTAAGATTGAAATACATAAATATATATTATTAGTTTCAATACCTTGCACAAAACTGTCATCTTGGTTGTATCCTCCTTGTTGACCCTATGTTGATGATATTATAAATGAAGGTAAATTTTGGAAAATTATTTAGATCATCACAGTCGATCAATGATGTCATCAATATTGTGGAAGAGTATAACTTTTCATAATTTTGTTATTTTTTTATCTTTATAGTCAATGAAAAATCCCATTTGTCTATATTTCCTTTTTAAAAAATTAATAGGTACACCCCAAGGTGACACGCATGGCCGAATGAATCCCCTAAACAGATATTCAGGGATATTTTACATCAATTCCTGCAACTCAGTCGGGGCCATTCTATGTCGAGTCTTTGAAATTGGGGTGGTAATAGGTAGGATTTTTATTGAGAACTCAAAATAATTTATTTAGTGGAAGGCTATGAAGCTCTTTTGATAATAAATCCATAAATTCTGGAACAATAGGAATATCATCGATGAAATATTTCTTCCATACCATATTATTTATACATTCCTTGTAAATGGGATTTAGGACACATACAATAGATGTAATCTTATAGGTTCTTCAAACTTATCATCATATTGATAGTCAATCATAGGTTGGTCTTAAATATAAAATTTAACTACACATCCTGAAAACATTATATGGTATTTATACAGAAAATGAAAATCCATTCCTAATATTAAATAAAATTAAAACCATTAAAGAATGAAATGATTTGTAGGAAGCACATTCCCACCAACCCAAATTATAGAGGAATCATTGGTTGGAAATGAAATAATCATATCATTAGGTATTTTTAATTCCAATTCAATATAATATAATTTGGTTGGTATATTTATACCCTTCAAAAATTATTTGGATATGAACGAATCAGATGATATAGAGTCAAATAAGACACCAGTAGTTCTAGAGTTGATGGTTAGTGTATTGTTATAACATCATCATCGTAAACCCCATTAAAAATAGTGATAAAAAAAATATTTCTCCTTGTCCTTGGGAATAAGAGGTTTCTAATATCATTCACCATCATTATCCCTCAATTTTGGAAAATGGTTATCATAATTCCCACTCCCCTTATACCTAAAGTACGGATGTGTGGGTGATACATTATGTGCAACTTTTTCTCTCTTACAATTTTTATCTAACTTATTTCTATCACATAAGTAATAAATTTTTAGAAGACCCACCATTTCTCACTTAAATGAATTATTTGTACCCCTATAGAAATTTCCTCCATTATTCATCCAACACAATGAGAATAAAGGAATGCTCATCTACCTCTCTCAATGGTTCTTATATTTTCCATTGAACTATATCTTGTTTTAATAGTCAGATTCAAGAGATTAAATGTACCCCTAACATACATTCCCACCTTGATTGCACATTGAGCAATCTACTCATATGATATTATGTCCCTTTTGGATAATACCCTTAAGAGACATGGTTTTGAGCAACATAAGAATCATTAAAACATAATTTTAGGATAGAGGATTATACTAGATGCATACCTCACATGTCTTGTAAAATTATCCTCATATGTACCAATAGATTTATCATCTTTTTGATTTAATTAAAATGAATAATTTCTCTATATTAATTCCAAGAATAGAAGGAAAATACATACTGATAAATAAGTTCATGAACTCTTCCCAATCCATGAATTTATTTTAATTTTGTTTCCTTATTTTAATAAAAATGTTATAACATTAATCAACATTACCTTCCAAATGGTAGACACCCAAAATGAACATTTATTCTACCAAACACTAGAGAATGGCTAAAATCATTTTAGTGGTATTGATCCTTTATTCATAAGCAATTGGATCAGAAGAGACCTGGGAATAAAGAAAATGATGCCTCATTAAGGACTCAATATATTTTTTTCACAGATTTGTTCATTTGGAATCCCAACATAATTCATAGCTTGTGAAATTGGTGTGAGAATAGACAAAGTACCTTTCATTCCAACTCCCACAACATTTATATTATTTGGAAGAAATTTGTTGCACTATCCATCACACTCATTATTAATATGTCTCCTTCAGGTTCCATAAATTGAACAAAAAATAGAATAAGTTAAGAAAGAATAATCACAGCATGAAAGTAAATAATAATCTAAATAACAAATATGATATCATAATATGACTACTAATTAAATCTATAAAACTTTAGATTTATCTAAGTAAATTTAGAACCACGTTCTATTTAAATGTTTCGTGATGGTTCATAATGAGTTGGTGAATTTCTAAATCATATCCACATAGTGTGTCCAACCATGAGTGTAGTAAGAACTATTTTTGTGCACCATTCCTTGATCGAGTCTAGTTTAATATCATATGTTGACATGAATTTATTTTTCAGAAACCATTCACTCTCTTATTTACAAAAAAATATAGGATAATTTTCTATACTCACACTCATCCTTATAATTTTTATTACACATGGATTTAGGGATATCAATATGGTTTTATAATCCTTTTTTCAATTATTTACTAAAAATGCACACTGGGAAAAACAAGAACAACAAAATATTATCAAATATATACATAACATCATTATTTCATAAAATTCATTACATTAGATAAACTCATTACTCGGAACAATAATAATTTGGTACCTTTTAAAACTTGTAAAAACTAACAATTATACACAATTGTGCTACATCATCTTCCACTATGTTCATTGTTAGAGAGAATGGGATGCCTCTATGTTCATATGTTAGTTCGACTCCATGGGGTTCTATCGATGGTTATCTCTGACCATGATTCTCACATTCCATCCTGGTTGTGGAAAAGATTTCAGGATGCACCTGAGACCCATTTACACATGATCATAGATTTTTATCCATATACGGATGGCCTTACTGAGCGAACTATTCTTGTCCTGTAGGATATGCTATAGTCTTACTTGTTTTTTTTTGTAGTTTGTAAGATTACATACCATTGATAGAGTTCATGTACAATAACATCAAACATCCCACCATTGATATGAAACTATTCAAGGTTTTATATATCCAATCTTATAGGGAACCGTTTTCTAAGAATGATTAAGGAGAGTCAGCATTCACGAGCCTACAGTCAATGTGAGTTGCTGCAGAAAAGGTATAGATTAACCAGGAGTGGATTAACATTACATAGATCCATCAGAAGTCTTATGTAGACAAGCGAAATAGGATTTGGTATTATAGGAAAGAGAATATGTGTTCCTTTGGATTTCACCTAGATGGGGATTATTGATATTTGGTTGGGGAAACCGGCTATCTATGGGGTTCACCATCCCTTTATAGATACTATGTAGAGTTGTCGTGGTGGCGTACCACTTGTCTCTACCACTATTGATATATTGGGTACACCACATCGCCCACATGTCACAACTAAAGAGGTATGTGCTTGACCCATCACATGTTTTCAACTAGAGAGAGTTGGACATCATGTATAGAGAAAATTTATGTGAGTAACCAATACATATTAGGAATCAAAAAGAGAGGATTCTTCATGGGTGATCTATTCCTTTGGTGTGTTTCTGGTTGCAGAATATGAATCTACAAGAGAACACATGGGAGTGGGAGGCTTGAATTCATTCTCAGTACCATTCTCTATTTGTTTTGGACTTGATTTGGATTTTTGGTGAAATAAATCCCCAATGTGGGGTGAATTTAATTCTCATATTTTTAATGTATTTTTTTAGATATTATAAATATTTTTTTCTAGAATAGGTTTTGAGACAACGTGGGATCTTGAGACCTAGTGTTCCCAGAACAAAGGTTAGAAAAATAATATAATATTTAATATCATGTGAAAAAAGTGGAGGAACTATAAAATAGTTTCTAGGATAAAAAATCCAAAGGACTCATTCAGTTCAGATCAATAATTTAACCATAGGCATGACATAAATTTTTTTCATGCTTTCCCTCTGTGAAAAATTTTCAAGGGAAAATTTTCTATTAAATAAATAAATTGAATGATTTATTTTATATTTCTTCAATGCAAGGAATTGATACTAAAGAAACTATTTAGGTATAGATTTTTTTTATGGATGGATGCTAAACACCAGAGACCAAGAAACTATTAGAGTAGAGAATTCTTGGGGGATGAAAATAGATCCAGATCCGATCATGGATCATCACACTAGGAGAGTTGTAGGATATCATCCATAATGAAAAACGAAAATTCTTCATCAAAATTATTCCAAAATCCATGTAGGACATGTGTTCTAGATATATCATTCCCTATTCTTATTTTTTTGCAGCGAATAGAAATTTATTTACTAATGAATTAATTATTCGATCAATCTCATTACAGGAGGGGTATTATTCAGCAGGGTTTATATTAGATACATCCTCATGGTTATTCAACCCCCATAATTTATCATTCATATGACAACAGATAGAATAAGAAATGAAAAATGGATGGGGATTTTTCCCCAGAGGTTTCTTTGTTATTTTCATTCTTTTTTCTAATTCATCGTGGTCGACCACATGGTTCATGGTTTGAATATCAAAGGAGAGATTTATTTTTGTGTGTGTGATTCGTGGAACAAAGATCTATGATTGATGATCCAGACTCTGTGTGATGGAACATAGGTGCGATTTTGAGGGTGGTGGATAGATCAAGTTGGTTCAGAAACACCCAATTTCGGGGCTTCATACGTGGAAGACGAACCAGAATAACACATTCAATTTCCAACAAGATTTGAGGGTTGAAGTGTTTTCCCATCGATGTAGAGGCTCTGGTGTAATAAATCCATATATTTTATCATGATTGAAGCCAGATCTGACGGTGGCAGCAACATGGACATTTGCAGGATGAAGAATCAGTGATTATAGAAAACATCATAACACACAGTGTGTAATCCAAGACTACATGAAATGTGGGCCCCCAGGATACATCACTTTTATTTTTTAGGAGATAAAGATCACACATCGTGTGATCCCTATCCCATGACGTGTGACCCTCCCAAGATGACTCGTTGAGTACTCTAGTGAGTACATAGACATGGGTAATATTACACTTCCGAATAGAAAAACATGTACATAGACATAGACATGGCTTGGAATACATGGAAATGAGCAGGTGAAACAAGTATGAAATAAAAATTCTTTATACGTCATTTAGACATACTAAACACCATTCGTATTGAGACTACCAGCTATGTGATTTTTTCTACATGGGAAAGACATTGGATAGGTGAACATGTCATGTACCCACTAGGAACTAAAGTGTATTCCCATAAAGAGTTTGTGAGGCTCTTCATTTTCCTTGTTTGTACCAGTATAGGTTTAGTTCATTACCTTGGTCATTTCCCCAAGGGTACAAAGAAAAAATACTTCCACATAAAGAGATTGTAATCCCATATAGAGGTCGTGTATCATATGTAGTTGGGGTGTCCCTTCTAGTGATTAGAGTACGATCCTCTTTCATATTTAGTGGAGTTTGTGGAATAAGAGTGAACTTCCAGAGAAAGATGTTGACCCACTATCAATTAATCCACATGATTAGGGTTTTAGGGATCATTATTATATGATCCCCAATATAGCAGTTTGATCCAAATTATTTTCATTTCATCCCCCCAGTGGTTCTGGATGTGAGCCCCTCTCTATGTATCATAATCTTCTTAGACCAATAAATTATCTTTGGGCAGGGCTGTAATAATCAAGACCTCTTCGTAGAGTGTCTCTGATTATTGAATGACACATGAAGCGAGATCTCTTATAACAAGTGTTGATTTGAACAAAATATTTTGGAAAGATGTTGGTTTTGATTACATGATGGCGTGGTATCTATCCTGATAATATTTGGGGTTTTATTCAGGTATCTATTGTATAGTGTTACATATTGTATTGAGTTGACTATAATTGGTTCTTCATATTTATTGTTTTTAAGGTGTCCTACTAGGTATTATGGGACTCACCCCTTCTTGGGGTTATCGTATATGTTCCTTGTCTTGTTCAAACGAAATCTATATTGATGGTGTCCTAGGAGGCCCGGGAGTGGGTGGAATATAGTTGGAACATGGTAGACTGAGGGGTTTTCAAGGAACATACACTTGACACAATACTTTATTATTGATTAGGTGGGACTCTTCACTATTATTTTTGGACTTGTGTACAGACTATCATTATGGTGGGATTATATTTAGCCCTTTTTACTTTTTATTTACCTAATATTATACACCGATTGTGGGATATTACTAGTAATCATGAATTACATAAATATTTTGTGTATCAATATTTTGTATCTTGGAGATGTTTCCATGTGTATGGGTAAGTTAGTCTAATTTCACCTGTTTTTGGAAAATACCTACAAATTGTTAGTCACCATCCCCTGGCCTGTCAGAGGCAGGAATGGGGTAGTAACGACCCAACTCCCACTAAAACTGGTCGTGATATCTATGTTATAACACTCATGATTACATCACTATATTAATAAGAAATAATTTTTTGAAAAAAAAGCTAGAATCATTTTTAACCAATGCTGTAAAAATTAAATATGTATTTAACAATTAAAATTGTGTATCACATAATGAAATATTAACCTTATGTAGAATGAAACTCAATATATGAAAGAAATTTAATTTTTTTTTATTTTTTTCTATAAAATAGCTGAGTGTTACATCTATCCTCACTATAGATTTCTCTCCCAAATCTATTCTTATTTTTCTTCTAACATTATAGATTTAATGAATCCAAAAAACTCCTCTACGAATAAATACTTCCTTTAAATATATGTATCACTAGTGCCTTAAAAATTATCATAAAAAATTAAAAATAAAATTGGTCTTCAAAACTACCAAGCAATTAACATTTTGATAAAATCATATAACATCACATTTTCAACAAATATAACACCAAAAAATTGAGGTTCAATAATATCCCTAGATGTATTTTTTATAATATATCTGTATAGAAAACTTCAAAAAATCTATTACAAACCAATTAAATCTTCAAGATCACATATCGTTCTGTTTAATGTGGCTACCCTATCACCATTGCTTACAATAAATTATAAAATATCATTGAAAAGAAATTCCATATCTAATACTATCTTTGTGGTATCTTCTCTTTCCCACAATTTGGTTTACAAATATCCATTTGGATAAATATAATAGTGCATGAAAATTATCCAACTTAGTGAATAACATATTTTCACAACTTCATGATAAAAAATGTAAAACATTTTAAATAGAATTACAAATTATAGAACACATCTAAAAAATTTCATGATAGCTATATAGTGTTAATGAAATCTAGTGAGTAAATTGACCACTTAGCATTGTGGTTGTCATCAAGTCCCATTAACCAACTAAAGATGACCTTGGTATATGAAACAAAAATCAATTTTAACATCAAAAAGGATATCTATAACACTCATTGATACGAATAAAAACATTATAACTTCATCATCCAACATTCATAAAAACAAAACTAAGGAAATCAAATTTTCCAAAAAATCATTAAATGATAAGAAAGAAATATCAATGTGTCAGAACATAGAATATTAAATTTCAATTTTTTACATTTATAAATAAATATTTTTTAATTTCTCTTAAATTTAAAACATTTCAACAACCATAGGTTATTTTATTCCTTATAAGGTTAAACAAACATTAAAATTTCATCACAATACCTATATAGTCAACATCTCTTAACATGAATAATTTCATCGTAATTTGGTTATACATATTTAGGAATGAATCGGACTGAATAAAAGCATTTTCTATCATAAAAATTTATTACATGATAGAACTATTAGAATTAACAAATAAATACTAATTATGTTTTTCCAGGTAGCTACTTCCAATTCATATTATCCATTATTGATCTAATTTGACTAACCCCTTGGACTGATGTTAGTTTTTACAAACCAGATTCAAACTAATATAACCAGTTGTCTTGCATATGTTTTCACGTCAATTATATCACCATTGGATCCCCATTTCTTGTAATTTTTAATGGAAAACATTAACAAAACATTAATACTAAAGAATGAAACCAAAAATAATCCTAAATTACCTTATATAAACATACCATATTTAATTTTTATATTTTAAAAGGAAATTCTAATAGCTTTTAAATTTCATGTGATTTTATAAAACTAATAATCCATGGCTTATATCTCACACAAATTTATGCACATCATCAAACATATGGAATACAATAAAGTATATTGGGTGAGTAATACATAATTTTTTTAAGGTTGTGAAATAGATCTGGTCATGATGAAGAAACGCTAAAACTTCTATATTTCCTTTTATCTTTTTAATATTTAGTGAAATGAATTCCAAAACGTCTTCAATAAATACATTATAATTAATTTCTAATGTATCAATATTCTCCCACACATTTCTATGGGAGATTTTGTGTGTGAAATAAAATAGAAACATTTCTTCATAGATGTGATAAATCATTCCTTACCTGTACTTATGATTTTCCATAATTATATAATAAATTATAGTTTTATAAGTCTCCTTTTGATTTAGAACATGAAATGACTATTCTTCTGTGTTCCTTCTACATTGGAATAACATTACTCGATACTTCCATTCATGGAAAAAATCACTTGTTTTTTGTTATATTTAACCAATAAAAATCATTTTGTATAAGAAATAAAAACCATATTCATGATTCCACAATGACCAAGAACTAATTGAAATCACTTTATATCATATATTTAGTCATAAAAAATCCATTCATTTGTAACCTTATGATATGTAATATTCTTCACAAAATTCACATATATTTTTCAACACTATGAGGGATTCTATAATAATATTAACTCATGGTTTATTATAATAAGTAATCTAGTTAGACAGAGTATAATATTTATAATTTACCTTTGTGGGGGATATCATGATTTATTTAGACATCTTCTTACCTTTATTATTTTTTCCTCTAGACACATAGCAGTTATTTATCTAGTTTTTCATTAATATTAATATTATGTAAGAGTTTATAGACTTTTTTATTTATAGATTATTTCAAAAAATTATTTTTCATGGCGCATCCACTTATCACATTAAATATATTTATGATGAAATAATTTTTATATTCTTCACATTATTTCGATATTTATTATGAAATATTATTTTATTCAATTAATTTATTAATATATTGTATTATTTATCAAAATAATTAAATTGAATCAATTTAATAGAAAAATATTATATGATTAAATCAACATATATAATTATATTACAAATCATTCAAGTGGTAATAAATATTAAATAATATTATGAAATAATAGTTTTTTAAATAATCTTTTATATGAAAAACCATTTTCATATATATTATATATTTTAATTTGTAAATTTATTTTCTCATATTTAGAAAATGGGATAGAATAATGGGATATTAAATATATATTAAAAACATAAATATTTTATAATAATGGTTACCTTATTTTTTTTAAGTAATGTATGAATTACTTATATAAAAACTAGTTAGCAATGTAAATATCAAAATGTTAAAATGTAAAACAAATGTGGTAAAAGAATTGAAACATGTTGAAAAAATGTGTGGAAAATCTTGGTTTATGATATATTTATCTAAGAACACCCCAATATTCATTATTATGAAATTTTTCAGTCACTGATCATGGAATAGTGTAATGATATCATGTATGCTTATATTTTATTCAATAATGATCCCTTTTCTTCACCTTGAAATGTGGACCACCACTCCCTTCTAAGGTTACAACAATATTAAACATAACTTCTTAATTATCCCATAACATAATGAGATCATTTTTATTTTTTTCATACATAAGAACATGAAATCAAGAAGACATAATAAGTCCTTTACTTCAGATAAGATATCTAAGAATAGATTTTGTCTCTAATGAACGTGTTACATTAATTGTATTATTTTATCCACAATATCACACATAAAAATATCTTATAACCATGCCAATTTAAGGATATTAGTGTCATAAATATATTGAGATTTTATTATATATATATAATGACAATTATTTATTCCTTCTAATATATTAACAAAAACCAAATCTTTATCAGTGTGCATAAGTTCAATGCCACCTTCATGGGAAATGAATTTATTTTATTCCTATTATTATTTTACATGAAAATTTATTTATATCTCATGATTAATTACACCTTTTATATGTTATATATTTTTATTTTATATTTCACTTCCCTCTATCATGAATTATAGAAAAATCATATTGATCAATGCACCTTTAGCAAAACCATTCTCCAATTCACACGTTGCCTCATAAGATTATGATCAAACCCTTAATGATTTTTCTTATTTATTACATTATTTGGGGTTTTATGTAACATATTTCTTAAATTTTCAATTCCTAATATTTTAGATGCATTTATAACTTATGTAAAAAATATTACAAAATCTATAGGATTTCAACTACGGAGAAATAAATACAGATTAAGATACACTTTTGGAAAATCTAGAAGACACTAAATTATTCATTCCATGGTTTATGTGAATATTTGGGAGATGAAAAAAATCCAAATCATGAATTTAATTTTTTATTTTTGTTATGTGTAGCAATGTTTTCTTTATTTGTTATTAGAGTAGTGTTTAGTTATTTTTAGATATTATTTAAGATAAAATTAGATAAAACCCAAGTTAAAAGATAAAGGGATGAGTCTTTGTTTATAATAACATCATATTTTTTTGGTAATGTGTATATAATTTAGTTCTCTATGAAATTAAAGCCTCATATGGGTACTACAAGTTGATAAATGATCTCAAATAGAGGTACCTATGGGTAATAAACTAGTAGAGGATGTGCTGGTTATTAAATCAACTGTGACCTATTTGATGATAAAGAGACCTAACTATACAAATAGTTTGACATTGTTGGGGAATATGTTTTGGTTAATCACATTATCTTTATTGACTAGTACAAATTATTTTAATATATATATCTTTATTCAATTTGTCAATATAAAAATGGGTAGCCTATATTAAAATATATAGATTCATAATCTGATGTAAGAATGTAATTTACTAAATCCCCCATCAATTCATATAGTTTCCTTTTTTTAACATTTATTAACATAGTGATAATAATTACCAATTTTCTCCAATTTATGGTAATGGATGAAACCAGAAAAAAATGTGTTAACAATCAGTGTAATGTACAATTTAGATATTATAACAACGGGTAACCAAATTAGAGTGGAGATAGAATGAAACAAATTATGTAAATAATCACCAAAAAAACATAAAAAGTGTCTTATAAACCATATCATGTTCATATCCCAAAATATAAAAGAGGAGACAACTCCACATAGATTCACTTATGAGATGATATCCACCTTCTTTTATCAAATCTCCTAATACACTTATTGTTGAGTTGTGGGTCAATGAAATGGAGAAGATATTTTTTTTTCTATTCTATAGACCATTTTCTGGTCATTTGGTTGTTTATTATATTTAATATGATTCTAAATAGTAGTGAAATTTAATTAATAATATAATGGAAAATTATGAAGTTGAATGTATAGTATATGGAGAGTTGAAGAAAAAATTTCACTATGTATTTTCCACGATACATTTCATAGAAATAGAGCAAGAATATCTGGAATTGATGAAAAATGTGGAAAAATCCATTAGGTCATATGAAGAAATTTTCACAAGAATCAAAATACTTGGATTCAATTTCATCTTTAATACTAAGAGAAAAATTAATTTATCCTTTACTGGGCTAAATTTTAAGTATCAAAGAGTGTTATCTATGAGTGAATTCAACAGAAAAAAATATTGTATGATGTGAACATAAGGTCAAAATGGAAGCTAGAAACAATCATTATTCCAATGGGTTTAGTGAAATTAAAAGGAAAATAGATTCTAATGGGAAAAAACTGATAAATCACATTAAGGGATGAATGATCCATCATTCACATTCCAGTAATATATAAATAAATCAAAGAAAATTCAAAACTGGAATGTGTGAATATTTTAATCTTGAGAATAATGGACATATAATTCATTTTTATAGTAATTATGGGGGAATCATGGTGGAGGGAAATAATATACAGTTAATCAATTGCAATGTGTATGGGAATTATACATAACGTTGCTCTAATCCAAGGGCTATCAAAGAAAGTAAACCTCATCAACCATTAATATATAATTAATAAGGATTTTACTTTATAAGGAATACAATGGATGGTTATGGTGTTATTTTAATAACATATATCTTCCTATTAATATAAATGTGTATATTTTTGGGGTCTGACTTTTAGTACCCTTCTGTACGAAGATTTTTTTGTAAAATATATAAATCACCGCTAGGAGGATTTGATTATAAAGGAAAACATATTATTGTATTGTTATTCTGTCCCAATTAAATGTTTATAAGAATATTACTCATTTGAATTTTAGTAATTCATCTTTTGGAGGAATTTAATGTTTTAGTACATTGAATACCTCTCTATATTTTCATCCCATATAAATTTTGATAAAAATAAACACAACATTTATATTTTAAGCAAACCAATTATCCGTTATCACTTCATGGTTAGATAAGAACACTTTAGAAAATTATTTATATTACCTGAGTTATGATACCTAATCAAAAGTGTTGTTTTTCAAAGGTTTATCAAATTTTAAATATTAGGAATGAAATATTTTGAAGAAGAAGTAGAATATTTACTATATTTTAAGGTTGTTTTTATCTCTATGGAAACTATCTCTTGAGCCACATCCAGATTTTGTGCACCCTGAGATATTTTCATACTAAAATAATATCTAAAATATTAGGGAGAGAGAATTTCTATTATAGTTTTTATAATGTAACAACAATTAATTTTTATATATGACTTAATTTAAATATTCCAAAAGTGTTCGATAGCTTTCTCTATACATATCACTGAACTAAAATGAAGCCATTATATATTTTGATATATATATATATATGAAGTATAAATATTAAAATTTTGTTGTTGAATTCGTACGAAGTAAGAAGCATAACCACTCTATGAAATATATTTATAATGAAAATTTAGTATACATTTACTATTAATAGATCTAAATTATTTTACCTAAAATATCTCATAATATCATTTATTATTTTGATAATTATTTTTAATAAAATTTCAATTCTATCCAATCTGTTTTTTCCATTTCAATAAATTTTAAGGAAATGATTAAAAATTATGTTAATAATTGGTTAACAATAAAATAGTTTTTAAATTAGATTAATTATGAATAATAATAGTTGATTTATGAAAATGGTATTTTCCAAAAAAATAGTTTTCCCATATATGTTATGATTTTAATTAAAAAATGAATTTATAAATTTTTGAAATATATTTTTAACAAAGTAACACAATTTCTGGATTTGGTATATCAATATTACCAAAAAGATGAATTTTATAAATTTATAAAACTTAATTACTATTTAGATGAGCAATAAAATAAAACTTATTCTAGAAACTACTAATTTTATAGAAAAGTAATGTCTCAAAATTTTTATGAAACCATTCGATATAAAATTTTTCTTTTCAAAAATTATTTAATGAATTTAAATTTACGACCTTAAATTTATGAAGAACAATTCTAACTCTTTTAATACTCATGAAGTATTTCAGAATAAAGTTTTTTTATGCGCTGATAATAAAACATTTATGTTATCAGTTTTAGAAAATAAAAATAAAAAATGAATTCCTAATCTAATATCAATATTTAAATATTATTTTAGAAGTTCAAATTAATTTTTATCCATAAATGTAATATTTGTAGGATTAAATTTAATTATTACGATAATGGTAACTTAGTATTTTTAAATGAATTATTTTTTGAATATCAATTAATTTTTATATAATAAATTATATTGATATAATTGAAATTATATATCTAATATTATTTTTGAAATGATATATAATTATATTAATAGAAATTAAATATTAAATTTAAACTAAATACAATGAGGAACATATAATGATTACATGTTATTTCCCCCTAAAAAATATTATATAATATATTATATATTTTATGTTAAAAATTGATTTTATCATATTTATAGAAATAATTAAACTAAATAGAGATTACATTTAGGTTAAAAACATAAAAACTCAGTATTTGGTACTACATTATTTTTTAAAATATAATATATGATACTTAGTTGAAAACTAGTTACAAAGGTAAAAATAAAAATTCAAAAATGAAAAATCCTACAGAAAAAGGCATAAAACATGATTAACACATGTGTAATGTGTATCATTTGAGGATTTATAGACCCATGTCTACCCCAAAATGAATTATTATGTGATTCTAGTTCCATTGATCAAGGAATAGTGTAATTATATCATGGAAGTGTATATTTTATCACCAAAAATGCCTTTTTTCACTTATAAATGGTGACAAAATTTTTCATCCATTTTTACACTTACAATTTTATATTCCTAGGAAAATATAACAAAAAATACCTATCCTATAATTCCTTTGTTCATCCATAAGTCCATAGTATCTATAATTTAGTTTAAGGCCTTCACTTCCAAGGATATCTCTATGAAACATTCTACTCTCAAAATCATGTATTACTTTCTTTGTAATATTTTATAATTAATCATCTTATTTCATATATATTATATCCATATAAATATAAATATACTATTATAATTACTATAGTGATATGATTTATAAGAGTTAAACTACCATTATTTGATCTGATCTATCCACAAAATAAAACAAAAGCATTGTTACTATGCATTCACGGACTACCGGCTCCATGTAGATACATCTTAATTTTTTGTAACCACCTATTTTAGTGGGTTTTAATGATGTTTTTGAATAATAAATACGTTATATACAATATAATTATGATTATAAATTAAAAATTTCCCTTAAACGTTATTTACCTACCATTTTTTTGAAATGACCATATAAATTATGCGTAGGTGTGAACTAACACCCCCATGAGAAATGAGTTTCAATTGTCATCACCACAAATAATGAATTATTTTAAAAATAATATTAATAAAAAAATGTTATTTCCATAATAAAATTAATATTATATATCCAATTAAACATTATTATGATTCTTTCTACCATGGCCAACATACATAATTATGTACAAGAAAAATGATTGAATAACCTCATATAACTGAAAAAAGTAAAGAGGAATATATAATTAATAAATAGAATATGATATGAAATTTACCAGACTAAAATAATAAATCATGAATAAGGTTACTAATATGAAATATTATAAATTTATTCGATTATTTAGGATGCAGACATGTTCACAGATTGAAGGTAGAATATGTTAAGGGGCTTGTCTCAAAATTTATTTCATCGAGACATGTTGTAATGTACCAAACTAGATTTCACTAGAATGGTTCCCCATGATGGTTAGTTAATAGGCCTCAAATATTCCCCCTCATACACCAGAGGCTTTTGATATGAAAAGAGGGTCTAGAGTGTGATTGTGGGGATAGTATTACCTCATATAAGTGTAAGAAAACTATGAAAATAGCTATGTACCTTACACAATAGTAAATAAATAGAGTACCAATGTAGTAAATAAACTGAAATATAACATGAAAAAATAATAAATGAAACTTCATTAAAATTACTAATAGATTTTTCATATATATCACACTGGCCATCCATTGGTCTGACTATATAGATACAAGAGTAAAAAAGAAACTGAAAAAATGGCATGGATCTACTAATAACTCCAATACAAACCATGTATTCAGTCTCCATGACACTTTTGAACTACAATAGACTGATCAGAAGAACCCACTCATGCATCTCCACTCGATCATGCAACTCTAGGCCTCATCACTATCCACTATAAAACCCATGATCAACCTAAAAATTATACTTACGGTCAACATGTACACCAAGGTGCACATGAAACGTTATAAAATAATATTAGTAGACCCTATTTTTAACCTATGAAATATGATTCTATATGTGTATGAAAAATCAATGGGGTCATCCTAGCATAGATATAACTAAAATTCAAATTAAAACAAATAAACAAGAAACCACAACCGGACCCCGTGATTATGATTCCACTCAATTGGGAATGTTCCACCATGGAAGTATATATCTATATATCTAAATAATAATAGTAATATTCATATAGATATGTAAATAAATATGAATATTCATGAGTAAGTTAATGAAATATCAAAAAAACATTTTGCAACCAATCCTTGGGTATTTAATCCAGATCACCTAGACATCTTGTGTAAGTGAATTGAGCATGATGTCATACCACTGATAAGTGTATCATTAAGTCTATATTTGGGTTCATAATCTAAATCAATATATATATTCTTCATCCAATGTTAGACATATCACTAATCTTATTATATCACCACAGGGGAATACTTGTCCTACAGCTGCGTTCATGCATATTTGCCGCCAATCATTATAATGAAGGATTGAAGGAATGTACATATGGATATTCTATAAATTATCAGCAAGCTAGATTTCGTACTTCCTAGGCCATGTAAATCATGTCTAATATCTGAGACATGGGTCTAGGCCCATATTCCATCACAAAATTCTAAACATAGATAATTCATAAGGGTATAACCCTTAGGATACCTATAATAATAAATCACTGGTGATAATCCATACTCACCCCTGGAGTATCTAATAAGGGAGATAATAATCATACTTATCAAATATAAGAGAATAATTATTCTAGTTATCCAAAAATGTGAGACACCATGAACCAATACATGGTTATGTAACAAAATAGGTAGATAATAATCATCCTTATCAACTAGAAGGGCATAATTATTCCAGGTATCCAACAATGTGAGACACCATGAACCATTCCATGGTTATGTAACAAACTAGATAGAACATAATCATACCTATCCCTTTGGAGTGTGTAATTATCCATGAGTATAAAAAAATATATGAGAGCACAATTATCCTCATCATATATCTAATAGAGGAGAGCAGAATAATGCTCATAACATGTAAACCAGAGGAGAGTGGAATCATCCTCATCACTCAAGAGAGAGGAATCATCCATGAGTATCATTACTACGTACTCCATGCCAATATAAAATAATAAAAGGATTAACATTTAGATACCTGAAAACACCTCTAGACAACCCAATAAAATAATACTAAAATATACAGCCTCATCAACTAAGTTAAAGGTAGTACCTCTTGGTATAATAGTAATTTTTTTAAAAAAACATTGTTCAGAATCCAGATCCAAAGATGAACATCTATGAATCCCAAATAAAAATAAAGATGCCCTGAATTAGGCTTAAAAACCCCCAACCAAAAATTTATTCTAGTAATAATCAGTACAATAACTATTAACATATGAAGCATAATCAAAATGTTAGGGAGAAAAAATGTATAAACCATGCACTACTACCACAACCCCATATGATTACATGTTCGACACGAGTTCTACATTGAAATACACTACTAAATCTATACTAATACGATGTACTAAGTTTTTTTCCGTCAAATAAAGGTGAACTCACAAGTTCTCTTATGTAAAATACTAAAGAGGTATCTGACATGGATTCCTCTAACTATACAAATAAGTTAAGGAGTCCAACAAGGAATCCATAGCTATAACATAAGGGTGGAATCCTACATGGGACCCTCTAATGGAAATAAAAATGAAGAATACTAAAAGGGATCCTCAAAATGATACATAGGAAAAAGGCATCCAACATGAGACCTTTAAGATAGTGTAATAAGTAGAATCATCTTACATTGGACCCTCATAATGGTACATAGGTACATGGATTCTACATAAGAATCCCTAAGTCATCATATATGTAAATAATAACTTAAGGAATCTTTATTACATGAATAATATTGAGGAATTCAACATGGGACCCCCTAGGGTGAAACATAAACATAGGAATCCCACATGGGATCCTCAAAAGCAGCTGGCCTCATGACCTCATAGGCTATACGGACATATCTCATAAGGGATGAATCATCAATAAAAAATCTATAAAAGCATCGATCATGAGATATAGTGGATGGATCATCTTAGAACAAGGGTTAAAAACTAGGCTAGCTTGAACACTTAACCAATCATTCTCGTTTAGTTTTATCTTATAAAGAAGATAGAATTTGATTAATAGAGGAAGATCCTCTCCATTCAAGAAACAACACCTAGGAGTCCTAAAAATCATCATGGGAATTACCGTAATGATTTATGTGAAACGATACTTATAAGGGACAACACTTACATAAAAATATGACTCTAGTTGAATATATATGAAAAACTCTCAATGATTTACATGGTTGCGGTACACAGTCCTGAATCTATAGATAGGTGTGTACTCCTACTAGACTGGGTGTGTAAATTCCTTAGGTACACAACGTTCAAGGTGAACACATGGCATGTTCCCAACATGGGGAACCTTCACATGTCCATAAAACATCCTGTCTATATACATGGCCAAGATGTATACTTTTACATGGCATTATACACACACGGGGTCTAGTTGTGCACTCTACACAGCCTTGTACAACCTACACTAGCAGTATAACTGGGTACTAGGATACACAACAGAAATCCAAAACATGGAATTTACACCTCATTACACAGTTGGTACTTATAAAACATCATCATTCCCAAATGGGAAGCATACATCGTAGGTCACCCTAAACCACACATCGTGTAGCTTGTTATTCCCAAAAAATGAAAACAACCAAAATGCCGAAAAAACCATTTTCACCCCAATGTTAAGAGATTAATCCAAAAGGTGCCATAAGAAATCAATATAGAATATTAAATTTATTAAAAAATAAATCATTGAGTTTTCATAGAGAAAATATAATTAAAACATGTGGGGAGAAAATGCCAAAATACTCACTTAAATCTGCACTCCACGACTACCGCCCCACGATCCAGCACATAGAGAGTTCCATGATGGTAACTATTTCCATCCCTTATTATTTCTTTGTCTCACTCAAAATATTTTACCTCTATTATATATGTATAGGATTATCCCCCTTGGGATTGTGTGAGAAGCTGGAGGAGGAAAAGAAGAAAAGAGAGAAAAGAAAAGGGAAAAAAAATAAAAGAATGAATAAAATAAAAAGTGGCCCATCGATCCCAACATGCAGTTAGAGTTGGTGCAGTTGAAATGACTATTTTTACATTTATTACATGAATAATTGATTTATTATATATTAAATTAAACATCTTATTACATATTGTTCAGTGTTCTCCCCGAACATTTTTCAATAATGTCTTTAGGATTTTTCATATTGATAATGTCATAGTAGTTCCCCACTATGATGGGAACCTTGAAGTGCTATGGAAATATTCTTAATATAATTTCCCAATTGGATAAAATAATTTGGGAGGACACCTAGTGTATACACAATCAGGTGTCAGTACTCATAATAGATGAGACTTCTTCACAAGATGTTCACACTTGGTAATCTCAATGATGGGAGATTATGATAGCAGACCCACTAGTATAATTCTACATGTTTTTGTGTCATCCGATATTCCTATATACGAGCATGTGTAATGGTTATTAGACGTTTATATTATCATTAATACATTTTATTACTCATGTACATAGACTTACTTATAAGAACCATCTTCCCATATGTTGGCGAAAGTAGGGTAAGTTGGGTGCATCAAAAATGACATGTTATTGATGGATAAGTTAGGAAATGATTTTTTCCATATTTAATGATGTTGATATCACAAATATTTGATTGAAATAAATATTTTCCCTAAATTCCATGGCCATTGTGTTATGATGAGTTTATTTCATATTTTCAATGAATGATGTTTCCAATTTTTTTAGTAAATCTGCTTGAAAAGATTATGTGACAATGAGATTATATTACACAGTGAGAGTTCATATATAGTTTTCATCATTATGACTTTATGTTCTTCCTCCTGGGTTACTTGACTCATTTCTAGATTGTAATCATGGACTATAGGCAATCCCACCTAATGCCAATGAGAATGAATCCTAATGGTTCACAGAAAAAGAGTTTTTGCTGGTCTTGATTAAATTCTATTTGAATTTAATTAATGGAATAAATATTATTCTCAAGGGTGAAGAATAATTTTATTTATGTTATATTGGTCCCATAATCTAAATAAATATTTATTCACTAGATTTTGAATAAAAAATATATATTTACTTTATTGAATATTTAATAAGTCTATATCTACTAGTTTGCGAATAAAATATTTATTTATTATAATAAAATATTTATCAGGAGATCAATAAATACTAGAAGAGTTCAAATGGACCAATACAATTTCATGTGATAAAATATTAATTTGAAATTCTGTAAATAATAATTATCTATTCTTTATATGTTTTCACAAAAAAAAATTAATAATATTTTTCATATTATTATGTGTCATGGGATTTCTTTAATGGTAATAATTATATTTAATGGATATTATGAAATTAAAATTTTTAACTAAAATCCAGGCTCTATAAATAGATGGTTGTGCCTATGGTGAAATTAATTTGAAACTAATTCCATGTTTGGGATTGGAGATTTTTTTAAATAGTGAATTAAATCTTGTATCTTCCTCCCCTCTCCCTCTTTGGAACGAGAAACCAAAGCGATAATTTTATCATGTCCGAAGAATGAGGGATCAAGAATGAACAATATATGAAAATCGATTAACTATGCTAGCACCCGTCGAATGACTAATGTTACTTAGAGACCATTGAAGCACATTTGGATCACCGCTAGAGGGATTCCACCCTTAGATACTCACATGTTCAAAGAAGGAAATTCAAAATGGTTGTTTCGGATGATCAACAATCATCAACGAAAAGAGTTCCTATACTCAGGTATATAATTCATTAATATTAAATAAATTAACTACTAATTTGATGTTCAAGATCATCACTCATGGTTTCAGGAAACGATGATTAAAATAAATTTTAATATACCACCCCCATCACTTGCTTCTATTACACCCAGAACCAACAAGTGGTATGAGATAATAAATGACGAATTGTTGAATTCATTATTTAATCAAATTTTAATTAAGATGTTATCAACATATTAATCCTATTTGTTATATGTTCAAATTTCTTAAATGTATAATAATAAATGACGAATTGTTGAAGATACCATAGGGAAGTTCCAAATCATAGTTCAATAAAATATGGTTACATGGTGTGAAACCAGAGCACACAACGTATGCCCATGAGTAATGTATCTAGATTATACATTTAATAAATTACATACAGTTCTTTTATTACACCCCTTCTGTTGACTGGGCCAACCTGGAACATGAAATGCTGATACCGAGGGTGTAATTGGAATGCACGTACCATGTATTATGGCCGAGTCAACATATCAAAGCCATAGGTGTGTGACTATAATATACAAAAACCGAGGTACATGCCTTGTATATTAATATACACATCATGTAGTCTCCCATTAATGGTCCAAATTAAAATTAAAATTTCATCACGAATGCCTTATTTTATTGAATAGTACACCGTTGTGTGTTTTTGAATTTAAAAATGGTTTTAAGGGATTTTAAATTCTCAATTAATTTATTGTATTTAATATATCATTATTGTTTGTTATATTTATTTTATATGAATTCTATTAATGATGGGTATCACTAAATAATATAAGATTATCATTAAGATGAAAGAGATTTAATTAATTAAATAATGCAACTGCGTTTATCTTAAATTATAAAAGAAAAAATAACGAAATTAATGACAGCCGATTACTTTTTCATATTACTGCATGTGGGACCATTCATGAGCATGACCAAGACCTAAGAATTTATTTTCATTTATTTAATTAAATCTATTTCATGGTTTTTCAATTATTTAATTTTAAATTAAAATTTGGCATGTGAGTCATCTCTCCCTTGTTTATTATGTAGGACCCGTATATACAAGGATATTTACATAATTACCTTTAACCAATTATTTGGTTCCCCTCACATGCATATGAGTAATTAATTTTTAATATAAATGAAGCATCCAAAGGAGCATGTGGATGGTTCATGGAAGAATCAAAATGTTTTCAACTCAATGATATATATGTGGGCACGTGGAATTATATAGCTTATGCCAAGTATGGAATAAGAATTTATTTTCCATTGTTCATAGTTTGATTTAATGCATGCTCATTAAATCAACCATTTCATAAGTTTAGGATCCAATAATTTAATTATTTATTTTGATTTTTATCATTCATTTAAATTATATTTACAGATTCAAGACTTTTATCACAAAAATTAATGAATTAATATAAAGAGATGGAATTTAAATAAAATTGATTAGGCTTAAATGTTTTACCCAATCATGGTTAATTAATTTAGTGAACATCCACTTAAATATTAACAAGTCATGTAAATGATAAAACAAGATAAAAATTTAAACATAATAAAATAATATCCCTCAATCAATGATTTTGTTAGACTATGACTTCTTTTATTTGATTATATACAATACTCAATAGAACTATGTGTTTGACTAAACATTTTTGGGACACTTACATTTATAAGGTGAGTTATTATAAATATTTTGGATTGACATAACCATTTTACATCTAATGGAGTGTCCCTTTCTAGACATGGGGAAATTTGGAGGAATGTGCTAAGAAAATCCATGTTAAGAATTCTGGATTAGGTAGTTCACTCAATTCTTAAGGGAGCTACAAGTCTATAGTTGGATAAAACATACCCCGCAAAATACATTCAAAATAGCTTTATGAACCCTTATTTCTCTTATTAGAAGGGGAATGTGGATCTTCTCCACTATAATGCCCAAGAACCTAGAAATTCCATGTTCAATGGTGAGGTATATTGGAACTTGATAAAATAAAGCAAGATTTAATAAATTTAATTAATTATTTCTCACAAAAAAATTTATCATGAAATGTACTAATAATATGATCTTTTAATTTTATAATAAAATAACAATCTCACTATCCTTAAGATCAATATTGGATAAATACAATATCATTACAAGTAGTAACTTCCATGAGTTGTTTATATGCCTCCTGGCTGTTCTACACCATGAACGGAAATCTTACATGCCAGAGTCCTCAATACCTAATCCTCCCACCGAAGAGGCTTGTGATATAGAGTATAAATTATAAAAACATGTTAATGATATTGAAGACGTTCAATGTTTGATGCTTTCATCCATGTCTAGGGAACTCATGAAGTATCATGAAAACATTGATGTTCCTATAAAGCTTTATCACTTCTATGGTCATTATTGGGAGACATATGCACATGAATGGATTGAAATTTCCATGGTTCTCTTTTAGAGTAATCATGGAGAGGGTTACCCAGCCAGGCCTTATATATTAAAGATCATTGGATACATTTAGAAACTAGAGGTTCTACGGTTTAAACTCATCGTAAAAATTGTCACCGATATCATTGTGGAATCATTACCTAGGAACTCTCCACTTATGTAGTAATTTTAATATAAAAAACATTGAGAGGTATATTCCAATGATTCTTATCCTCCTTAGCCATGTAGATAAAGATATAAAGTTTGAAAATCTATTTGTTCTTATAGTGAACAAATAGAATGAGAATGAAAATAGATGTTATCCTAAAAAATCATCACACCATTCAAACAGGATGAAGATCAAAGGAGATGAAAGGTAACATGATTCTATATATTTCACATGTGAAAAGAATGTCACTAGAAAAAAAATGCACCCAACAATAGATGAATGGCGAAGCTTTAAGAATGTTTGTTATTGAGTAAAATTTCACTATTTTAATATATTGGGTGTTAGATATATCTTGTGGTTCTCACATTTGTATTTAAGTAGAAGAACCAATTACATTCAAAACCAATGACCGATGGGAGTTAGATCAATGAGTAGCTAATCGAGCTAAACATACTAATATAGCTATCCTGGATAACCACCTCACATTAATGACCCGAATGATCTTATTTTTAATGGGTTTCTATTTTGTGTCATCTGTTACCAAAAACACTATTCATGTACAAACAAGACATATATTGATTCATCTTCAAATTTTTAAATAAATGTTTGCTATTTTATAAATATAGAATTTTGTGGCAAGACACATTTATATAATAGTAATTATATTTTGGATAAAATGTACTAAATAATGGAAATTGATAATGTAGTTACTTCACATTACACATTCGACACCCAACATTGGATTCACTATCTAGGTCATGTAAATGAAAAAAACATGGAAAAATTAAATATAGATGTATATTTAGATTCTTTAAAACTAAAACTTCTTGGTTTATATGAGACATGTTTACAAGGAAAAATGAGTAAAGATGCAATTTGTGTGAATGATGAAAGGGCTAAAGAGCTCGCTAAAATTATTTCATACCAATATTTGTGTATTATTCCATCTGTAATAATGGGGTGGGTTCCGATACATCATAACGATTACAGATGATTTTAGTAGATATATATATATTTAAATAAGGATGTATTTAAAATATTCTTTTGATAAGTTCATGGAATGAAAGAATGAAGTAGAGAACTATCTTGGTAAGAAGATTATGAAATGCTGCTTAGACCAAGGTAGAGAATATCTTAATCATTACTTCATGGATTACTTATGAGAGTTTCAGATCCTTTCCCAAATAACTCCTCCTTATAAGCCTCAGTGGAATGGTGTAAGTGAAAGGAGTAACCACACCTTGTTAGACATGGTGAGATCAATGATGAGTCATGCACGTATTCTATTATCATTTTGGGTAAATGATTACTAATAGTGACACAAATAATATACCAAGTACCAAATAAAAAAATAATTAGTACTTCATATGAATTTTGGAGTGGAAGAATAACTATGAAATTGAATTTACATGTTTGGGGAAGTGAAGAATTTATTAAGGCCTCTTCATGTAACAGACTTTTACCCTGAGGTATAATGTCTAACCTTATAGGATAACCTAAAGAATCAAGGGGATATTACATGTATGAACCCTTAGAAAAAAGATATTGTCGAAGTACATTTCATATTCCTTGAGATAGACAAAATATCCAAAAGATATAGTGGGTGAGAGATAAAAATAATTGATGTTGAGGCTCAAGGCACACAACAGTTGGTATTGGTTCAGATTCCACATATCCTCATGGAGGAATAAACTATTCTATAGACACAATAACTACGTAGGAATAAAAGAGAGGTTAGATAACAAGAAGGGTACTCTTTTATAGTTATTATAGATGATGACTCATTATTAGGTGATAATAATGATCCTTCAACCAATAAGAACGAAATTAGTGTCAATGATACTGCCAAGTGGTGAGAAGCCATGAATTAGGAAATGGACTCCATTTACAAAATACCACTCCAGATTTTGGTAGATCATCCAGTGGATGTAAACCATGTTGGTTGAAAATGGGAATTAAAGAAGAAACAAGATAAGGAAGTAATAGTTAGGACTAATAAGTGAAACTGGTTGAAAATGGGACTAAACAGCTTTACGGTGTTGATAATGATGAAACTTTTTCACCAATTTTAATGATTAAATTCATCATAATTATAAATTTCCTTATCGCATACCATGACTCTAAAATTTTTCATATGGATTTCCAAACAACCTTCCTTAATGGGAAATATGGGGAAGATGTCTAAATGACAAAACCTGAAGGGTTTTAACCACAAAAGGATTACAATAAGATATGCAAGATGAAAAAAATCCATTTATAGATAAAAGAAATAATCCATAACATAATTGGGTTTTATAAAGAATGAATGTGAGCCTTTTTTCTATAATAATTTTAGTGGGAGAGATACCATTTTTGAAATAGAATATGTTGATGATATATTACATATTAAAAATGAAATAGCATCCTTATAGTATGTTAAGGCAAGGTTGAATACATTATCATCCATGAAAGACTTGGGAGAGGTAGCATATAATCTGGGGATCATGATCCATTATCATGGATCAAAGAGGCTTCGAAACCTATGCCAAAGTACATGAATTGACATGATACTGAGGAGATTTAATATAGAACAATCCAAGAAGAGATTATCACCAATTTCTCATGGAACTAATCATTCTAATAAAATGTTTCCTCAAACCCATAAGAAATAAATATAATGGAAAGTATTAAATAATAATTTGAGATTGGGTATGTTATGTATTCTATTATCTATAGTAGTCTAAATGTCACCTTAGAGTATGTTAGAAATTTTATCCTTATCTCTTATACCTGAGCCCCCAAAATTTTATCTTTTTTGGAAAATTTTAACAAATTTCATTAAATTTAAAGTAATGAAAGTGTTTTTGATAGTGATTACTATTTGTATTCTCATGATTTATTTTCCTATGAATGTATAACCATGATTGAAAAATAATATTGAGTGCCTGTAGTTATGGAAAATCATATATATCTATTTTTTCAATTTTCATGTTGTATTTCAACCCAATTGGTTTACCCAACTGTTATATATATGAACATCATAAAAAATAATCCCATATGGGAATATATGATAATGAAAAATAAGTGAGCTACATTAGGCCCCCTTATTAATAAATTAAAACATTGTTTAATTTGAATTCAATTCACACAAACAAGAATTTAACTATACCAAAAAATATATTAGTATGTTGTATTTTAATGGAAAAGGTAATAGACAAAATATGATAATGATGTCAAATACTTTAAATTACAATGATAAACCATTTAAACCATAATGGTCAAATAATTCCAAAAAAATAAAAATATTGTAATTAAACATAAATTATAAAATTGGAAAGATAAAAAATATTTATAATTATTGTAAACATATTGATAATATTTTATTTTTAACCATTCATTGTATTTTTTATTCATGCTCTCAATTTTTTATTTATCATAATCTATAGATACATGATATTCTATAAATGTTGTTTTTTTAGTTGAGGTTCTATGACATTCATGTCATTTCTTAATGAAACAAAATAGAAATGTACATGTTGGATATTCTTATTGTACACATATATTGTATTATATATTTATCTAAGATGGGAATAAAATGAAAATTTTGTGGTTACATATTTCTTATGGTTCATCTATGTCGAAAAAATGTTCTTAATGATGATAATACATTAGGAATGGGTACTCTTGCTAGGAACATGAATTTGAACAACAAATTCATATTATTTTATTTATATGATTTTTTTGGATAGATTCAACATGCATAACTATATATATTTGTGCAAATATAGTCATAACATGCATGAAAAATCTATGACATTTCATACCATTTATTTAAAACACCGGATGATATAATATAAGAGATACAGTATACCCAAAACAATCATTATGGTTATATGTTATTATCAATTGATAAGATATACCATATTAGAAAAATTACTCATTGATAGACTAGTACGTCCAAGTTATTCATGTATGTAAGTGTACGATAACCTATAAATATACCAATTTTTTAATATTATTGATTACAATTTAGACTTTAAGGGTGTATTTATTATTTATAAATTTTTCGGTGAAAAATAATAATCCTATACCAATGCTATATATTTAGTCATTCTATTAATCAATATTAGTTGGGTAATTTTTATAATTTAAGTTCCTTAGTTGTTTGATAGTTTGTCTATTCTATTCTTCTATGATAGAAAATATCATTTCAATCCTTCACATACATATATAATGTATTTTGGTAGGGACACCATTGGTGATATTAAAATTATTTTTTCACTCAAATGCATTATATTATTCTTAGTATAGATGATGTTTCACATGTTGGGTTCCATATATGTGAATGTTACCATTTTGGTTGATACCTGGGTTTTTTAGGGGTGTATAATGTATAGATTCCTTTCACAAGTTTTAATCTCTATAATGGGTGGATGTATTAGAGGCCATGTATAAAAGGGGAATTTTTTGGCACATCACCTAGTAATTATTAATAGTGTTTAATTTTTGTGTGATATTATTTTCATTGTTTCAAACTGGGTAACATATTGGATTGATGTATGTGTTTCATTTTATTGAATATAATTAAAGAGACTAAGTTATATACAAATTTACATAGGTAAAAAAGGGACCCCCACTTTGCATGAATTTCAACATTAAAAACATGTTTTTGATTATATTTTAGATATATATGAAATATGGAATAGTTGGGCTTGATATTTTATTGAATATGACATCAAATTATTTTAATTTATATAAGGTAAATTTTTTTCTTAAAAACAAAAATTGATCCGTGGTGATTTTCACTTGAAACTGTAGATCATGAAAATATCATGGGTTAGTAATAATATTTTTGTAGTTTTAAAAAGGGCTAGACTATGTTGTTTTAGGTACATGTAACCCAATAATTCTAGAGACACGCTAAATAAGAACCATGGTTTACTTTATAACACATAAAGGCTATCAATATGCTGGAATAAAGGGATGTAAAATCCTTCAAATAATTATTCTTCAAAACCCATAGGAATTGGAATAATAATGAAAATGATCCTAGAACTAGTATATAGAGGATGTTTATTCTATATTTTTTAATTTTATGGAGTGGGGTGTCATGGGAATATATATTCCACTCCCTCTATCTTTTTGTTTTCAATTGTACCACAAAATAATTTATGTAAATAAGTATTGTAACAACTCGCCTTTTAAAGAAGATAATAATAATTTTTTTTAAATTTTAACACTTTTTTAATAATCGTAAATGTGTATTATGGCCTTAGAATATCCAAGTAGACTCTAGGGCCTGTTCAGATCCATGAATTCCTGAAAATTTTGGAAAAGACTGGGCTGAATTATTGGGAAAAATAGTGCTGCCAAGCCCACACATGTAGCAAACTTCAAACCCTGGTGCCTGATTCAAGATCTATCAGATGAACTGGATCCATCCCTATAATCTATTCTATTATCTTACTAGTTATTCATGTTATTATTTTGATCAATCACACTATTTATGAGAAACCTCATTTAACCAATTTTTAAGTTGTTAGATCATTTCTCAGATGTTTCCTGACCTACTACAAATCAGAGGCTGATATCGTCTGAGGCATCGTCTATGGACATGAAGTTGGTGGTATCATATTTTTCCCTTTGATATTCAATTCTTCATCATTAAATCATTGTATCACCCACCAGATTCATTTGGTCACCCCCTTTTATTTGGTTCCATCATATCTAATTGTTTATCACACCTTGGTGTATACTTACTGATCCTTATTTGATAATTTAGAATTTGTGTACCCATTTTATGGTAACTCATTAGGTGTAACAAATAAAATTTTCAATTATGGTTAATTGATTTAATTTCACGGAACACCATTTAGCTTTCAGTATAGACATAAGATGAAATTTTCCCGGATATATGAATTTTTATAGGACTCAAAGTACATCTGGGATATTTGAAGCTACCTATAGTTGGAATTTTCTATGTAGGAAGATGGTTAATTTTGACCATTTCACCACATAAGTGACCCAATGATCATTATAAATTATATTCTTATGTTCAAACAGTTTAATTGGATTGATTATGGGGATTTAAATAATACATGATATTTTCTCTATATAAAATGAAATGAATGTATTAAATGTAATAGTTTATATAGAAATAATTATACATGATGGACAATTTATCGTAAATGAATCAATTGGTTTGAATGAAACTAAACCTGGATTTTGGGACATATGAGTTGTGTTGATTCAAGTGTTATATTATAAACATGTATGTACACAATGACTTTCTTATATATATATCTATATGTATGGCGTATAAAAAATATATGGATGGGAGGAAAGTCACAATGAAAATTATCATTATTATATGTTTTAATAAGGCTATGATATGGTGGTAGGGGTTATGTTCAGAATGAAAAAATTGATATCTCTTACATCAGGTGGTGTGTATGACATCTTGTAACATTAACACTATTAAGTGGTTTGTCTTGATACACATTTTTACTTTTTTCCAGTGACGAAAAGATGAATCACTCTCCACCCCATGTGTCTTGAATGATTTATCACACTCTTTTTGGGATGTAGGGAATGTACCTTCTTTCTTGAGATTATAATCTCATTAGACTGGTCATGGATGTCATAGTTATGCCCTAGTCCAGCTATAAAAACGTATACCTTGTATATGGCCACATAGGTCTACACATAATTGGGTCATATAGGTTGATGAAATATTTAATAAATCGATATATATATATATATATATATACTATATATAAAGTGACTGATCAAATATCAATAATAGTTGTGTGATGAAGTAGGTAGCCCTGACAGGTGTCCTATGTGAACTTGAGTGAGTTGGATATTTATTTCATCATTATTTTCCGTTTCTATTATAATCCACACACTATTTAGTTATGAGAAATGAATGGATTACCTGTAGACACCATTGGTGGTGGAGTACTATGATTTATATCTCTCTCCGTACTTGGGCTGTATTTGGTACCTGAGAAGATTATCTGCCAGAATTTATGGATAAGGGAAAGAGACCGTCTATTTGTTGTTGATATGGTTTGGATTACATATGGATGTTAGGAGCATAGGACTAATAAATATTTTGAGATGATGATAGAGAAATTATTTTTCTTTTTTGGGTTTTTATTGAATGACTTTTTCTACCTGACCCACATTCCCCTCTAAAAATCCGCATTCCTTACTTCCATGTATTAGAAACAACTATAATTTCTTTTTATTTCTGTTCTATTTTTCATTTCTTCATTATTCTACTACATTATTGGTTTTTATGTTTATATATTATTTGGCTATTTATTACATCATATGTATCTGATGTGCCACTTGGATATGATTTCATAGTCTCCCTACCATACTACTTTCACACCATCACTACTAGTCGGTTGAATCATACGTATAGGGAGGTGTGTGATTGATGACTTGTCTGCCACCATCTCATGGAATATGTTTGTAGATCATAGTTCTAGACGTTACAAGTAATATTAATTTTTATCAGTATATTTATTTTTAGTAATAGATATTAATTACATTATTTAATATTAGTAGTAGTAATTGACAATTCATTAATAATTATTGAAAATCCAATAAAATTAAAAATATATTTCTGAAAATCATCTATTATTAAATATTTATTACTATAAATGTTATATTATTATTATTAAATCATTATATTATAGACCCCAAATATCAAATTAGTTACCCATAATAATGAGAAGGATGATTAAATTATTAAAGGGAGTTTAAGATGATATATTTAGCAAAATTTCTCCATTAATATAATTTATGTAACATTTAATGTAATAAAAATATTTATATATTATATATATATATAATATTAAATGAATTATGTTTTTTAAACAAAATAATTTTTCTTGCGGTAATGTTTTACTGTGATATTTTTTATAAATAAAAATCTTGTTTAAAATAAAATTGAAAAAATATAATCTACACACATGGGTTACCTGAATGGTTTTCATATAATTTTTAACCCATGTTACTAAACAATTTTTATCTTAATAAATTTTTTTATACCATGAATTTTAAAACCTGAAAACAAACTCTATATTTTTCACTCAGTTTGTACATCCCCTATGAAAAACCTATCAAATTTAAACATCACATTTATTAGATATTTTACATGAAACTCCATTGGTTACCTAAAAAGTGACCCAAGATAAACATAACATAAATAATACATTAATTTAATTATTTAGATAATAAATATCATAAATAGTTGCAGAACAAGAGGGCATAAAGGTTTAATGTCTTGGAGATTATCTATATAGACAACTTATTTTACAAAACATAAAAATAATTCTCCTTAAATTCCCTCTATTTGAAAAATTTATAGATATCTCACACAATACAAATATTACTATATGATGGGGAATGAAACCATAATAAATGTATGATAACATATTCTCCCTAAGGGAAAAATATCATATTTTATCAAATCAAAATAATAGTGGAGAACATGAGGATGGAATAAATATTTCATAAAAATATCTTGAGATTATATATGATAATCATGAAATATTATAGATAATCATAGGACCATGAAAAGATCATTATGTATGAATTTTTTTTGGAAATGGCACAAAATACATCTCAATTTTTACTTTACATATGAGGATGACATGAGAGTTTTTAGTAAATTTGAAAAATTCATTGTGGGGAAATGAGGAATTTCATGAAATAATGAATATTGGATATATTTAAGAGGTCAATTAATAATATGGAAATGTGTGACAACTATAATATCTATAAATACTTTGCGATAAAACTCATTATAATGATGCATATGTGATCAAACTCATTATTTCCAGACAGGAAAATGTGTGTAAACTAATTATGAAAACCCAGGGTGAAAAATATTCCTAGCCCATGATGGAAACTCTAAGGCGGGATATATATATATATAAACCAATTAAATTATGGGTGATATAGTACCCCACCCATAACCATTTATACGTATGTGTGCTACTTAAAATGAACCATCATTGTACCTTAAAGGTATAGGGAATGGAATGGTTTCATAATATTTTTAAAAACATCGCATAACATAAACTTTATAAATCATGGGATATTAAAAATATAATTTTCTTAAAGTAATGATAGAATAATAAAATATATTAGCTGATCATATCATTAATTAATGAGAGAAAAACATTAGAGAAAAAATAGATGTGAAAATACAAATGTTTTGAAAACACTTTTAATCCCTCATTTTAAAATATGAAGAGAAAATCACAATAAAAACATTACAAAATGTAAATTAAATATTTTTTAAAACATTATTATAAATAATTTATCTATAATATATCATTTAAAGAAATTAAAAATTAATCTTATAAATCATTAGTGGTAAATAAAAAAATAAATGATTTTTTGATGAATGTTATGCAATTTTTTAAAAACTAAAATTGGAGAAATTTTGTAAGTATTTAATTTCATATTCAATTCAAAGGTATGTTTGAAGAATTTAAATGAATACAAATTATTCTATTTAATAATAGAATGATTTTTTTTTTGAAAAAATATGCACATGGAATTGAATATTCAAGGGTAAGAAGAATAATTATTCTTACTAATGATGCACTTAATTTTTTGAAAAATAATTATCTGATTAATGGTTATTGAAAATGGGAATTAATCAACATAGAGATTAATATTATATAATATATAAATTATGGGACTGGAAAACTTAATGGAATATATTAAATTTTATTAATGTAATAATGACAATGATCCTATGAATTGGAAATTGAGTTAAATAAACCCTTACTATGAATTCTCACTTAGTCGATCACACTATAACTTTATGTATAACAAACATAAACATATTAATCACATATTTTATAAAAATATTCACATATATAACAATGTAGGAGGCTAATTTACAATTATTATATATAATTTTATTAGTTATTTGTTATCCACCTTCAATATTGGGTTTGTGTAATCTTAATCATTTTGAACTGGTTTCATAATAGTGGCATTATTCCTTATTCTTCTCCAAAATATTTCATTAAGAGATCATAAAATATATTTTAATTAATTGTTTTGATTTTTTAAAATTTATAAAATCATGTTAAGAGTGTTTTAGGTATGGTTCTGAGAATCAAAATTGATGATAAACATGTTTCACTATTTTCTACCAAACGAATTTTATTATCTAAAGAATTGAGTTTAATACTAATATTACTATTAAAAACCCAAAATGGAAAAATTATTTTCTTAATTATAAAATATTTTATCAGTAATTTTTTTCTCAAAATTATACATGATATTATATTATAATAGTGTTTAACTAGTAATGTTCACCAAATAAATTAATAATTTACAAAAACTAATTGATTATTATTATTATAAAATTTGATTATTTTTTAACAGTATCCATATTACAGAACAATAATTACATTATATCAACAATTTTAATTTGCTGAATCAGATTCAAATATATTAAATTACATTATAATGAAACTATATGAGAAAATTTATATCATACTTCATGGAAGAGATAATCTATACAACACATGATTAACATTTTAATTCAGATAAAATTATGAGGTAAAAAGATATATTATAATTTTTATATTCATAATGAAAAATAAAATACTGATTTCATTATTATAAATCATGTTTAACTATATAATTACTGAATGGAGGTGGTGGGTAAAAATGGAAGTCATTACTTTGTGGAGGTGGTAGTCCACACAATGCACAAATGAAGGTTTAATTTTCACAAGAGAAAATTTGATACGTTGTTAATTATTGTTCCCATTTAAAATTAAATTTCCATATAATAAAATAATATATTGATATTTGAAATAGTAATATTATAATTAAAAATGAAACATTTTTAGGGAAATATGTTTAGAAAAAAATAATTTTTCTTGTTGAAATCCTTGTATTTTCCCTCGAAGATTGCACAAAAATATATATATTAAACCATTATATTGTTACCAATGGATCAAATAAATAAGTAATATTATAAATAAATAGTCTATTTAATTTTTTACTTAGGAAAATATTATTTTATGGGGATTAATGTGATGGCGAGATGAAACTTATATAATTGGTCAGAAATAGTTTTTTACAATTATAAAAACATAATAAAAATTTAGAGCATGTTAAACATTTAATGTGTCTAAAAAATAAAAAATAATGTAGTCTTTGGTGATATGTCGAAAATAAATTTACTCACCAATTTTTAACATGATTAATGTCATTAATTATTATGTTTTTACATCTTACCATTATCATTTTTAGGTTGGTATGTAGTTTTTTACAAAGTAATTTTCATTTTATTAAAAATAGAATGAAAACAATTTCACTAATTTTTTTTCAGGTGATACTAAATTTTATCTCCATTTAATAAAATTCAACTGCTAAATATTATAATATTTATATATAAATTAATAAAATTTTCACATAGAAAAACAATTTTTGTCGGAAAAAATATGTGCTAACCAGTATGTGTTTTTAATATTTTTTTCATTGGTTTCAGATTAAGTGTTTGTCAATATAGTTTTATATGTGTTTAAAAATTTAAATAGATTAATTATTTAAAATATTATAATTTAATTTTTTAATTACTAATTAATAAATATTAAAAAAATAAATCTTTTAAAATAACTACTTTTCCATTTTGACTTTAATTTATATTAATCTTAGATATATTATTACTATGAATAAATATAAAATTATATATTTAAAAAAATTATCAAATAGGTTAAAAATATAGTATTTCTTTAACAAAATAAAATTTTTTAGTGAGAGTAAAACTAAATTTTCATATTGCTGAATGTATTTCTTAAAAAGGGTTCTTGGAAAAGATGTATCTACAAGAAGAAAATGACCAATGATTGTTTTACCACATTTAATTTTTCTATAAACTTATTACTTATAATGATACTCACCAATTAATACCAATATAATAATTAGTGTATTTAATATTTTTATGAAGGTATCATTTTTTTCATTTTCATTCAGTGATGATTTCATGATAAGTGACTCCCATGTTAAATAATAAGGGAAATGTAATTACTAAAATAATGTTCCCTGAAACCTTCCATATTAATCCAACTATCCCAACACCACATATCTCCACACAAACTAACCATTAAAAAAGGATAACCTCACCCTAATGAAAACAAAAGGCACCCATAACATCCCCTCTATAAAACTACTAAAATATTTATTATATGATGAGAGTTGAAATAAAAAATAAATATTATTATATTTGGGTTTATGAAAACAATATAAAATATTATGACAGTAACTGAAAACAATTTGAAATATACAATTAAATAAATAGAAAGGGCCATTATGTTTGATATTATAAATTTCATAAGAATGGTTATTTTTATTTATGAACACAAATAAATTTATTGTTCATACTTTATCCTCTATCATGTTTTTTTTGGTTCTAATGATCTCAAAATTATTTCACCCATCATCGGTTAATTTTTATAGACCATATAATGTTAAAATATTAGTCCATAAGTTCAAAAATCATTATTCATCAATTTTCATCAACAATTCAATCGCACATGTCCTCGATTACTTTTATCCCCATTAATAGGCTACCCTACCCCAACAAAAAAATAAGAATCAAATAAAAGACCCCTATACAAATTATTTTGTGTTCAATAAATAATGGTGGTGGAAAACCAATGTAAGACCTACAAATAATGAATAACAATTAACTAGTTCAAGAGCATGACATGAAACCAAAATATTATATAACAAAATAGTGAAAATAAGGAAGGGGTATTTCTCTATGATATATGTAAAAACTTCAAGAATGGGAATTGTATTCATAATATAAACACTTATTTGTTTTCCACTTCCTTTGTCCCTTATTTAGTTTGATGAATCATTTCTCTGAAGCTTGTTTCTTCCATCCCTTGTTCATATTTTAGTCCAAATGATCAGTAAATCATAGTCATGTGGATAAATTATAAACTATAATCATATTTCCATAGTCAATCCCGGATTTTTTTTAGGAAATGTGTGTATGGTTGTATATTATTTATATATATATATATTACCCACAAACACACAGATGTATGAATTTATATATGCAAGGATGTATATTTATATATATATTGTCAAAATATATATATAAATTTATATTGATTCATGTTTTCTGAAATGAACAAACACATATATATAGACACATAGACATAAATAAATATATATATGTGTGTATACAAAAAAATAAATTTTTCTAAATAAACATATGCACATATACATGTTTAGGAAAATATATATTTTTATATGTGTGTATATATATATATTTATATATATATGCCTTATATACTATTTTATGTCTATTTTATATAATATTAATGGTTTGATTGATGTTTTTTTAACTGAAAAAACACATATATAGACACATAGACATTAATAAATATATATATGTATGTATACATAAAAATAAAATTTTCTAAATAAACATATGCACATATATATTTTTTTAAAAATATATATTTTTTATGTCTGTGTATATATATTTATATATATATATATATATATATATTATATACTATTTTTTTGTCTGTTATATATAATATTAATGGTTTGGTACAACCGTGAATGCAGAACATGGTGCTACAAAAAAATTAAAATAAACCGATGGCCTAGGGACTCAACCCCTAGACGTGGCCCAAAACCCCAACACACCCTCACCCCCAACTGGTTGTGGTGGGGGGATTTGTACGTTATATATAATATGTTTTCTATAACATGTAAATATATAATGTCAATATATGTTATATGTATAAAAAAATTTATATATGGTATTCACAGAAACATTATTTATATTATATTATATTTTTGTGTAAATATATATATGTATGTGTGTGTGTTTTATTATATTTATAACAATATAAATTATTTTATATAAATATATATTTCTTTTGTATGTAAATCATATATATAATATTTTTAATATGGAGTGGAGGTGTGTGTTTCAGTGTGTTGGTATGTACATATTTCTTAGGTATATATATATATATTATCAATATAAAACAAATTAAATATGGTGAGTATATATATCTAAATCAATATATTAATATTTTACGTTTATCATATTTATATATAAATACTTGTTTTATTCTATATATATGTGTTTTAATGTGTGTATTTTATATGATAGAGTGTATGATTTATAATTATATATAAATTTAATGTACTTATACATAATTTTTTTTAAAATGATTTAATATTTTATGATTGATACGAATTGATTATTGGTAGGTTGTCATCATATATGTAATAAATAATTATTTTCCATTATTATAGGAAATTAAATAGTAAATTCATTCTAAAATGAAAATATATTCTATTGGAATGAGTACAACTGTGTATTCAAATTACCTATATGAAATTCATGTCAATAGATGATAAATATACCATTTCGATCTAAATTTTCAAAAAATTTACATTCCTTCCATATTTGAGAATAATTTAAGAATGTTTTAATAAAAATGGATAGTTTATATGCGAAATAAATAAATTAATTTTGGTAAGTAGACATTAAAACTGAATATGATCCTTATTGGAAGAACATTAATAATGAAAATCCATAATTTTGGATGTTGTTACAAAACATTGACCATGAATTTTATATGGATGGATGTAATCCAAAATTTATAATAATAAACACACACAAAAGATAATTAGACATCAAAGAAAAATTATAATTTACCACTATGGTTATAAATTAATTATGGGTAATTATGTTTTCATTTCATATTTATATTCTAAAATTATAATAAAATGATATTCACTTTTATTTTGAACCACTAGATGAAGGTATACCATTGATTTTAGATACATGTTTTGTATTTCCAAATCAATGAAAATTACATAATATAGTGTCTTTAGTCATGAATTCTCTCACATTAATTCCAAAAAAAATTTGGTTTATCATTTTAGATGATTATAAAATAAATCTTAAATAACATACGCATTTATTAAAAATTGGACATTTCTACCTATATCAAACCATTTAAACGATACAAGATTTATTTTTAGGAATTTTATTCATTAATTTCAACATGAATTCTAATTTTTTTACTCTCCCTTAAAAATGGTGGAAAACAATTAGAATCATTGGGATGAAGAACAAAATATTAGTAAGGTGTATAATTTAAATAAATCACTCATAAATGTGAAAAAACCTAAAATCCCATATAATATTTACCTTTATCAACATTTTCGTTGATCATATGAAATACATCATAAGACCATGAAAAACAAAATAAATTATCAAATAAACACTTAAACAACATAATAAGAAAACTGAAACCTTTTTAGGGAACATAGAGCATTATATACATAACCCATGATCAATTATTTTCTGATATAACTAGAGGCTAGTTGAATCTTTGTGAGAAAAAAATAAAAATCACTCCCTCATTTATGTTATTAATTATAAGGAACATTACCCAATGTGTTGGAGAGGAATATCAAACTCACATGATTTATACATTATATTTTTCTCGCCTCTCTTATAAGCTATATTAGGCCCCCTCATTATATAAAATTCTGAAGTAGAATGGATAAAACAAATTAATCTCTACCCTTTTAATCAGAATCACCTCTACAATCTCTTTTTAATATTTATGAAAAAAACTTTATGATATCAAAATACCCTTTCCTTAAAAAACCCATGTTTCAAATTTAAAAGACACACAATAATGAGAAAGGGGGGTTTTCATTGAATAAAATACATAAATTAATAATGATATCCAAATATCAAATAATTGTTATATATGTGAGAATATATTTCACCACAATATATGTCAAAATAAAACATTCATTATTCCATCTTTAATGTAATTTAATTCCCTTCATATAAAATACGTAAAAATATTCATTTTGAAAAAACATGAAAGAGATTGAAAATATCAATAAAATATTATTTTAATTAATTTATTTCGATATAAATACATCGATGAAATAAATTATTTAACATGGGCATGGATGAATTTTTTTAGAAAATAAAACATTAAATATTTAAAATGAGTTATTATGTTAATGTGTCAATTTATTTGAGTTCGACTCATCCCATATGATTAATATCTACCTTAATTTTAAATTTTTTTAAATATTTAATTTCATAAGAACCTTTTCCAAATATATTATTCCATTTAATTTATTTATTAACATGTTATATTAAATTACATAATCATTTATGTTCATGTTTTAAATTTGAACAATATTATGCTCATATGTCCTAAATGAAATTGGAATGGTGACTACTGTTAAAGGGGAAATTTTTCCATCTCCGTAAAAATAATTAGGAAATAATTTTCATCATATATATTTTTTAAACTTTTAAAACCTACAAATAAATATGGTTAGGAAAAATGAACTATGTTATAATAAAGGACATTGTAGGTCGTACAAATTCATATGCAGCACTTCAATTTTTCCAAAATCTTCATAGAAAAAGGGTATGTATAATTTTATTATTATATAATGATGATTATATTAAATAAAATAACATGATCACATTAAATGAATTAAAATATATCATTTACATGGTAGTTATTAAAAAACAAATCACTTCTTGGAGGTGGTAGTCAACTCATACATGTGAACGACATTATCACTGTTTAATAGATGTAATGGTACGACGGTAGATGATATATTATCATTAGTGAAGGATTAATATATAAAAAATAAAATATATATATCCATTAAATCCGTAATTATAACATTGAGTTAGTGGAGGTAATGGAAAATAAATTTCATGGGTTGATGTGGGGGTTGTCACCTATACACCTAAATGATAGTTCTATTTATGATTTTTTGGAAGAGGAGACAAATATTTATTATCCCATTAACATAATAACATATTTAAATATGGAATAAAATTATTTTAATATTTTAACATAGACGAAAAATATTTTATGGGGTCATAAGAAGAAATAGAATGAAAACCCTAAGTTATGAACTTTACTCATCTTTAGATAACTTTTTTAGGTTCACCAAAACATCATTCCCAACATAGTGATATAATCAATACAATTCCTATATGACATTGGGATTGATTTTGAAGAGGGGACTCGGTGGTAACAGACAAAACTAGAGTGATCAAAATGTTTGGGCAATAATGAAAAAATGACATATAACCACATTTCAAAAAAAGTGGGTATAGCTCCTAAAGTTGTGGGTATGGGATATACCCATTGTTTTGGGAACCATGGGAGACTGAGGTTTCAGTATAGCTCTATGGACTATACCCAATGTTTTCCATAATATGGGTACATTTATTTTCCACCGTGTGATAGACCTATAGCCAGGGTTATAAAACTCTGGGTATAGGTTTTTGAAAAAACCAGTCAGGGGATTCGATCCTATAAGCTCTTCTTCTAGAATCCAGAACCTCACCACTCTAGATACATAATTTAAGTTTATATATATCTTTATTTAACTAAATATATAAATATAAACCATAGGTATTGGAGGTAAAACGATCATTGTAGGGTTTTCCCGCTATATTTTTTCCCTCATTCACATACGAAACCTTTACCCAATGTTCTCTCGAACTGTGTGTATTGGGTTTCTCACAGATACTAATACCCAATGATTTACTAGCGATACATCCGTATAGGTCTCGAACCGTGACATGTACCCATAGTTTCTAGAAAATCATTGGTATTGTTTCATAACATATCCCTATACCCATAGTTTTAGAAAACCATTGGTATATGGATACCTATAACTATGGGTTTCCCAAAACCATGTTTGTAGGTTTAGAACATACCCATATACCCACATTTATTATGGAAACTGAGGGTATCTAGGTTTCTTCCAGTAGTGGGGGTAAGATAAGAGATTAATATCCCTTTAATAATTGAGGGGAGGGGAATCCAATGAATTTCTTAAAATGATAAATTAATATAAATTAATTTTCAATGAATCATGAATCCATATTAAATTATTTAGAATATAATATGATAATTGCATAATATAATATCAAAAAATGATTTTTTAAATGTTAATATTTTGTTTCAACCCTTATCTCTTTGTTTTAACACCCCATTAATCCTTTTGATACTTACCACTATATGAAGTATTATCATAGTAAAGTAGTCATAAATTTACAATAAATGGAATTGTGGCCCAAAATAGACCATTTTAATATTATTATCCATAACCCCCTCCCATGGAAAAAGGAAATATTTTTTTTGTAAATTTAAATAATTCAATAAAGAAATATATATTACACAATTTCATTAATGTAATTTTTAGTGAATAAATTAAATTTTAAATTTTAAAAAAAAATATTTAAAATATAATCCATTCAAGCATCCATATTATTTGTTTTATCATTAAAAATAATTATATTATAAAAATCACAAAAAAATATTCCATTATGTGTTTGTTGTAATTATTTACGTGATTTTTAAACTTCTTGCACAAGTATAGTCTCGGAATTGTATAAACATTTATGTTAATTATTTTATAACTTAAAATTTAATATTAGTGACTAATATAATAAGATAACTTATCCTCAAAAGGAATATTTTGAATAGATTATAATTTTTTCCCAGTCACAATGTTTTATTTAAATTAATAGTATTTTTGAGTATATATTTATAATAAATAATATAAATGTTATCATAATTTTTTTTAAAAAATAATTTTTTATAATAATTGATATTCAAGGTCAATAAAAACATATATAAAAAAATAATTAAATGTTATAGAGATTTTTAGTCCATATAAAATTATTTGTAACAACAATACCCAAATTACCATTTGTGGGATGCTATGTATTTACAATGCTTACTATTCATAGTGACAAAAAATAAAAGGGACCAATTCAACAACTTTTTTCATCCTAGATTGAAATATTTAATTCATTTTTAATAATTCAATTTATATAATTTGATGATTAAAATTTATGATTAAAATAAAAAATCCGAACAAAAATAGTTTTTGAAGAATTATTTTTTCCCATAATGTACTTATAAATAATCCTATATAAATTTGAAACAATGTTAACAAATATTTTAATATATAAATAATAATAATTATTTTAAATTTATATAAAATTAAGCATACCATTAGACATTAATATTACATTATTTATTGATATGAGTTGATTTTTTTTGGAAATGGAATTTTCACTATTTATATAAAAATCAATCATTTTAGAAAAATTGGAAAAAATTATGCTAAGATAATTTTAATATGACGATTTAAAAAAATGTAGTCCATTTTTTAAAATGAAAATTATAATTTTTTTTAATTTAATAATTCAAATTAATCATTATAAAACATGGAAATTAATTTAATAAGATAAAAATTAATTCTTTTTTATTAAAAATTTCATAATTTTCTAAAATTGAATATAGCTATATAATTCATGAATACTAATAATGTATTAAATTTATTGTGAATATTATAAAAGTAGTTATATTATTCATAACCTTTTGAAACTATATTGTCATAATATAATTTATTTCATAAAAAATTGGGGATATTTTCTCTCAAAAAATTTTCATAATCACATGTATATTCTTCAGTCATATTTTTTTTCCGCAAAACCATAACCTTTTGAATATAGTTATTCTATATATTATTTTCTCTATTGTAAATAATTTTAATAACATTTTTCTTAAAAGAAAAGTTGTCTTCCAAATATACAACATTAAAACTCAAGACATGAGATGTATCTCGCACATATTTACTTTACATGGAAATATGAAATACATCATGTAAATGAGATTAACATGGAGGAAATGACAATCCTTAGGGGAATATTTCTAAATTATCTATTTTTTTATACAGTCTAATGAACTATGGAATTAGATTCCCCTTTTTACCAAAACACATAACACGTTTCCATTGAGGTACTTAGTGAAAAAACATGATATTATACATCAAAAGAGAGATCGTTTAACCAGTTATCCATAAATCTTTTATGATCACTCATAGGTATCCCCGTTTATTTTTAAATCATCTTAAACTTATAAGCCATTTATTATAACTAATATGGTCTACAAAACATCATTTCATATAATTTATCCCAACAAGCTAGAGTCTTACACCATATTCCATAAAATTCCTCAAAAAGTGAAATTTTTATACTTGAATAAAAAATGGTATTAAAAAAACTCTAGACTAATAAAATATGATAATCACAACTTTCCTGTAAGCTCACGGAAAAATCACGACACATTAATTTCACGGATTTTTTGTTCGCCCCGACTGCAACACCATGATAATTTTTTGGGATATATCTGGTTTATATTCTTATATATATATATATATTTAATTTCCTTGATTTCTTGTGTTTTAAGCAACACCATGATAATATTGTACTATAATAAACATCAACTTGTCTTGCGATCTAAGAAGCACTATTCTTGGTTTGTGATATAAACAATTTTTGGTACTTTTAATATAACTCATTACATGTAAATATGAGTTTATGTGAACAATTAAAAATAATATTGATACAATATAATTAGATATTATGATAATGGAATGGATGTTATTAATATAATTATGAAAATAGATTTCACTCTTTGGTGATCAGTTAATTATTAATGATAATAAAATTTATTTTTTAAATAAAGCGAAATGTTTTTTTGAAAAGCCTATTTAAAAGAAAATAATTTATTTTTAAAAATCATAAAATAACTCATTATTAGTTTTATTATATATTAAATATAAGCAATCTACATTTTAAAATTTAACTTATATATTTTAGGGACATGTAATAAGCATAAATTTTCAGATAAAATAGGTATTTTTCAAAACATGTAGTCTTTTCGCCTTTTTATGGAAAACCCATTATAATTATCATTTTTGACACATTAATATATTTTAATTAACTATGTAAAATTATCAATTAGAATAAGGTTATAAAAATTTACATTGGATTAATTTTTGATATTTTCTTAAAAACATTCATGTTTTGATGAATAGTAATAATCACTAAATATTAATTAAAGGAAACCTTTTCATCCAGTTAATTTATATGGTAAAAGCTTATTTTAATTTGTTTTAAATTAGAAATAGAATATATTTTCTAGTGAATAAAATGCATGTCATTGGAAATAATGTTACCCTGAATTTTGATGTAAAAATATTTCAATCTTTTGTGGTGTTTTGTCTTTTGAAAACATGTTTTCCATTCCGAAAATGGGATTAAATTTAAATTAAATACTGAAAATTATATTCTATGAATATTTAATAATTTATTACATATTTTTGATCTATGGTTTCAAATTCAATTAATATCATTTTTTTATATTTTGGGTATTATGAATAGTAACATTAATTTTTTTGTTAATACAGTAAAAATGTTATCAGGGTAATTAAGGGTAAATATAGAATTATAATACTACTGTAACCCTTATCTAAATATGATTGGAAGCTTTATTTTAGACCTATACCATTATTGGGTCGAAATGATACCTTTTGTAAGCCACTTAGGAGATATTAGGACATTTAATATATTTTATTTTAAAAAAGTTAAATATACCTTTCACACATTTTATTTAATAAATAAATATTAATATAAGTTTATACCTAAGATAAATTAGATTATAAATATTATTTATAAATATAATTTATTTTCATTATAATGGTAATTTATTTGTAATTGTTTGGAAATAAATAATTACCTTAAATGTTTTTATTGATAGTGTAGAAATTATTTAATTGATGAAAAATCTATAATTTGTTTATTTCAATGATATTAACTATTAAAAGACACAAACACAGGTAAAAATCTTATTAGTTGAGTATGTTGTGATTATAACTATCCTAGGGTTGAGTTATTGACCATTTCGAGCCTTATATATTAGACTATGACCCTTATATTATTTTATTTAAAGTGATGTTAAAGTTGTCACTTTCATGTTTTAATTCATAATAAAAATTTAATGTAGGATTTTTCTAGGAGTTATATACGAATATAAGTATTATTAGTAAATATATTAGATTAATCGTTTTCCTATTATTTTTTTAGTTCTTACACAAAAATAGTATATTAAATAATTACACAAAACAGATGTAGTAATTATTTTATTAATTAAAATACAAATTTTAAGTTATTAAAAATAATTAAATAAATATAATATGAGATAATTAAAAAATACAAATAAATTTCCACATGAACATTATCCCTTAAATATATAATTGAATATTTTTTTCGATTTTATCATCTTATCATCATATGTTTTTAAAATCAATTAAATTAAACAGGTCTAAATTGACTCTGTTTATATGCTGTCAAAATAATACTTTACTAAATCAATTAATAATCATAAAATATATTAAAAAATAAAAAATAATTGTCTTTTACTCTAAAATGTTATATATTGTTCATTTATGGTTTAATTGGCTTCAAATATATAAAATTTACACTATTATAATGTTGAAAAATTTATTTCTTTAATTAAAATTAAAAGAGAACAATTTTGGGAAAACAAAATGAGAAGTTTTAAAATGAAATAAAAACAAGTCTAGAAATTATTGAATTATATGATTAAAAATTTATATCATATCGTATTGTATTCTAACATTTTTTTTGAGTTTTTTTAATTAGCATATATTTTATTATAAATTCTTATTTTTTGAGATTCCATAGGTGACACTGACCTCAATTATAAAAGGGATCCTCCACCCTCATTACTTCATAACACATTTAGCCCTTTAATTAGACCATAACCTACACACTTCCATTTTAAACTTCCATAGTCACATTTAGAGGATCTGTTCTTCTATAAAGACCAACTCTAGTTCCCTTTAAAGGGTATCTAGTGGGTGCTCGTCGAAGAAGAGGTAATCTCCTCAATCGATTTTTTCAAACTACTTGCTTCTTATACATACTATTACTTTGTTGTTTCCATTTATTAAATAATCACTCATGTATCACCTATATAATGAGATGTTTTATGGTTATATGAAAACCTTATTACACATTCTAATAATCATACCCAAAAAAATCATTACGCATATGTTCGTACGACATACTGTCTCCATATAGTGGTGTAATATTTTTTTTGAAAAAAACATCAATTAGATGCATATAATGATGTAAATAATAATTATATATTATTATTATGAAAATATATTTATTTTTCCATAATATAAATACCATCCACATCCAAACGATTTCATAATTTATGGAATTATACCATCACTCGTGGGTACGTATGACCTACCATCTCTATGATGTGATGTGATTCATTTAAAAAGATATCCATTAAGTCATGATAATATAAATGTTTATAATTAATTAATATGATATATATCATACTAATATAATTATTCAAATTTTATAATAATAGCATATGACAATAATCTGAACTAGGGCGACAAAACATATGAAATAGAATGAATCTGTTTATACCCAAATAACAAGTAATAATAACATGATATGAAAAAAATTATGATAATATGATCATTTATGACATCAAAAAAACTACTATGCTTCTGTATTAAGTTAATGAAATTTATTAAATAATTATATAGTATGTTTAGACACATACAATGGAAATTAGTCCAAAGGTAAGGAATAATTTCGATATCACATTTTTATCTAAGATTGTTTATTTGTTAGTATTTATAGAGGTAACTTTATCAAACATAACCATGATTCATAATTAAGTATTAAAAAATATTACTTACATTTATTTAAAATTATTTATGGTGAATTTTACCTACTGGTTATTTTTTAATTAAAATATATAAAATGAATCCTGTATCATTTTGGATACATGGTACATTTTTTACTTTTCCAAAAAAAGTATAAGGAGAATGATTTTTTAACTTGTAAGATATGAATGGTTTTTCATGTTTTCATAACATATTATTTCTGTGAATCTTAATTTACATTATTACATGTTTATTTTAATATAAATTACTTTTTTCAATGTTGTGAAACATTTTGGGAAAAGAAAATGTTTTTCATGAAGTAATGTTATTTTCCTCAAGAATTAATTTCAAGTGTTATATCAAAATTATTTTCCATATGACATGGAATAATATTTTTAGGGTATGTATCATGTATAATATCCTTATTTTTCATATGGATTTATTGTTCTTATGATGGAATTATTGTTTTGAAATACATTTTTTTTACATAGATTATGTTATTGTGGAATGATGTTTAAAGAACCCCATTTTATTTCACTGGTTATGATGAATGACTTATGTCATTTTGGATCATGTAATAATGCTTTTATTATGATAGGGGTGGGGAATATATATCCCTCCAATGTAGTGGGTAAAGATTTATATCTTGTGAGTTAGACGTGGATTGAACAGAAAATGATCTCTGTTCAGTAGTATAAGCCTGTAATTATGAGTGAACTCTGTTTAGTAATGGGCTTTGTCCTCAATGATGGTATTGAAATGAGCCTTTACTAATATTAAATGATTTTATATGATTATGTGTATTCCAAAAATAATCATGTCTTATGTTATGAATTTTGGGATTATGTTCATTTATTTTTCGGAACTTTTATGATTTATCATATGGCATGATTACACGATCTGTCATATGCCTGATAAGACTTTTAAAATGTTATATTATTATTTCTTATGATTATGATATGATTTATATCTCTATTTTTTACCCTTACTGAGAGTCTAAGATCACCCTTTATTATGTTTCTTTTCCCCAGGTTGTGAATAAGTATATTATGTAACATATTTCAAAAAGGGTTTGTGTTATAAAGGAATAAGTGGTAGACAATATAGATTTCTTATAAACAAGTTGTTTTTGCTTTCTAGTTTCTAATGAAACTATAACTATACAATACTATCATGGATTTGTTATATTTTGTAATTTATATTCATTAATTGTTATTTAATATATATGTATGTAATTTTTGGGTTATTATAGTTGGTATAAGAGGAAAGGTATAGTTAACCTTTTGAAACTACAATGATAAAACATTAGTGATATTTCATGAAATATTTCTAAGGATACATAAAGGGATGTACCTAAGGATAATTCAAAGTATAAGTTTTAATCTAAAAATTCTTTAATGATCATGTATAACCTATATTTAAACAAAATATGATAGTGATTGAATGTACATCCCCTAGATAATTTTATTTTCCTTGTATTAAATTTTCCCCTCACGCTATTATTTTTAGGTTTTAGAAAATGGATGGAAGCAGATGGAACCTTGTTAATGATGAATGCAATGGGAACTGGAACAAAATTTCTACTTGAACAACCAAATATTATGGGAGCTGGAATGTGAAATAATATCACTAAACTTACACAAGCTATGAATCATTTGGGACAACTAAATGAGCATAAAAGTGAACAACATTCATTTGAGTCTTTCATGAGGAAACATCTTCCTTCCTTCAGTGGTTCTTCTAACGCACTTTTTTCTGGGAAATGGATCAGTACAATTGAAATTATATTTTCCATCATTCACTATTCATAACCTGAAAAAGTCATTTTTGATGTTTATCATTTAGAAGGTGGAGTGGACTAGTGGTGGACTCTAATCAAGAATACATGACAGTATGCTGAAATTGAATCCATGGAATGTGTTGAGTTCAAGAACATAATTCTCATTAATTATGTCACTTATATACTTTGTACAAAGCTATAAAAGGACTTCATTGAGAATAATAAAAAGTGTTATGAATTCATTGGTATATACGAGGAAAATTTAACATGACATGTATAATACGCTTCAGGAATTGTCATCAAACCTAAAAGTAAACTCAATAGTTTATTGAATGTCTTAAAACCATGTCTTAGAATAGAAATAACCATAAGAAAATTTTTTATCAACGAATATATTGTGTGATTTTCAATTATGGTAGAAAAGGAAGATGAGTTACATATCAATATCATGGTTTTGACAAGAAACAAAATATGGAGTTGAAGGGAAAAACTCAAAACAACGGAAGAAATAAGTTTAGTGTTTCTTTATTATATGAGTATTGAAATAATTATAGGGGAGATTTTATTAAAAGTAATAATAAATGTTTTTTAGGTGTGCAAAAAATGTAATCGGGTAGTTTAGTGTTGATGTAATGGGAAAAATATTTCTAGTGAGACAAAAAGAAAAAGGGTATGAAGAATTCACCTCCCAACATGCCACAAGTGAAAGGAAATGGGGAAATATAACAACTAATTAAACAATACAAGGGTTATCGATGAATATCGACCACAAGAAACCTATTAAGGATAAAAAAGGAAAATCTCATGTTATCACTATTGGAGATGTAGAGTACGACAACGAAGGAGTGGAAAGATTGAGTGTTTATGTAATGGGATTATATAATAATGTAGTAAAATAAATTTAATGGTATTATGGAATAATGAAATATTTTTTGTCTAATTACGTTTTATATATGTATTTAAAATTATATGGTGAGTGATACCAATAACCATGAAAAGTGATTTGAACATTTTTGGAATAAAAAACATTAAGGTAATGATGACCCATAATATGCACATAATGACGGGATAAGGAAATGAAGTGTTGTTTGATACAATTAATAACCTTGAGAAAAATACTATGACCATGTTATTTATGATATCACGGATAGATAATATAGAATCTAATAGATTTATGTTAATTGGAAAGGTTTAACTTGTTTAATAATTTATGTTTTCACTAAGGATTTATGGTAATGACCATGACTCAAGAAGATACGCAATTAAGGTGTTCCAATTTTTTGAATGTGACCAACAAGAGATACCTTATGATATATTAGGTTAAAAAAATTTAACTAGTTAGTGACCCTATATATAAATTTTTTGAATTTTCAATATTCATAAGGATTGTATGGTTATAAATTTATGGAATGTTTTTGTTAAAAATCAAATGAAGATTGTCAGAATAATGTAATATCTCACCATAGGTGGAATTGTACATATTTGATAACATGTGAAATTTTTTTAGAGATATGAAATGACCCATCATCAAATTTATAGATTCCATGATCTGATAATGCTTTATGAATAAAAAATTCAACTTCATTTCATAAAATATGAGATAAACTGGAAATTTATCGTGATAGATGGAAAGGAAGAGATTATATTTAAAGTATTTCTTACCATTCTTTTTCTCAAGTGAAAAGGTCATAAAACTGAAAATTTCACCTAGGTACCTCTATTTTTTATGAATAAATGGCCCCATAAATTATCTCATATTTATTGATTTTTCATAGTCAAAATTTTCTTAACCTTGTTCTAAATCACTCTCTATCAGATCATGATGGTTATATTTCTCTTCCATATCTATCATTTCACTTTCCACCTATATTGTCTAATGTGGAACCCCAATTATATGTGACATTGGGAAACTATTGTGGGTCTCTTATATTCTTTTTAAAATTAAGTTCATGTTTATATTTTTAAAATGTGGGTTTCTATAAAATAATTTTTAATGTATTAATCCTTTTATAACATAGATTATTTTCAAGGGAGAAATTCATTTAATGTGGGTAGAATGGAATACCCTGTGATTATTATGAGCTTTTTTTATTTTCTTATATATATATATATAATTTATTTGACTTATTTTTTTATGTGAAACACCAAGATAATCATGTGCTATATACAACATTGTATTATCTTGCGATATATGCAACACTATATGTGGATTCCGCGACACACAATTTGAAGTACTTTTGAAAGAATTCATTTCATGTAAGAACTAGTTTAAGTAAAAAACAAAAAATTATTAATATACCTTATAATCTATGAATTATAATGATGGTATTAATATTTTTAACTAATTTTTTAAAATATTATTTACTCTTTGGTGGAAAATTAATCATAAATGAAAATAAATTTTTTAAAATAAAATGAAATGTTTTTCTAAAAAACTTTTTAAAAGAAATAATTTAGTTGATAAAACAATAAAATCAGTCTTGATGAATTTTATTATATATTTAATATAATAAATTAAAATTTAAACTATTTATTATGTGTTTTATATAAATGATATAAGAAAAAAATTCATTTTTTGGATAAAATAATTAATTTTAAAAAAATCGATTTTTGACGCCTTTTGATGACACACCCATTTTAAATATAGTTATAGAATTATTTATATATTATATTTATTAGAATAAAAATAACTTTTAAAATTGTTATATAAAAATTAAATTTGGATAAATTTTTAATATTTTTCTCATAACTTTCATTTTTGATGAATAATAAAAATCAAATAAATTAATAAAAAAACAACTTTTTCCCCGACATAATTTATATGGCTAAATTGTATTATTTGGTGGTTCTAAATTATAAATATAATATATTTTCTATAATTAAATATATTCTATAATTTAATATAATTTTACAATGAATTTTGATGAAAAAATATCAATCTTTTGAAATGTTTTAACTATTAAAAGCAAGTATTTCATTCAAGCAATGATATTAATTTTAAATTGAATTTTCAAAGATAATATTATTAATTTTTAAAAATTCATACCATATTTAGAATCAGTGGTTCGAAATTATTTTAATAGAATTATTTTATTTTTTCTGTATTATGAATAGTAACTTCATTAATTTTTATCAACACTTTAAAAGGATAAATTAATTAATTAATGGAAAATATAAAATTATAAAAATTTATAAAGAGTAGTCCTAATAAATATGGATGAGTTATTTTATACCAAAATGATATTTTGGAGAAAATGATACCCTTTGGTAGCCAATTGGATGACATTAAGGCATTTAATATATTTTGTTTAATGTAAAATTAAATATGACGTACCCAAGTTTTATTAACTAAACCGTTTTTAATATAAAAATAAAGAAAAGATAAATTTTATTATAAATTATAATTAGAATTATATAATTTATTTATTTATTATGGTAATTCATTTTTTATTTGTTGGATATAAATAATTAACCTTAGGTTTTTTATATTGATGATGCAAAAATTATTTAATTAATAAAAAATGAATTATCTATTTTTTTTAAATGATAATAACCATTATAAGATACAAACACTTGAAAAAATCTTATTGGCCATGTATATATTAATCATAACCATAAATGGGTTTATTTATTGACCATTTTATTCCTTATATAATAGATTATGATAGTTATAATATTGTATTTAAAGTGATGTTAAGTTGTCTTATTCATGTTTCGATTCATAATACATTTTTAATATAGGATTTTCCATGATATATATTATACTATATGTATTCATATGAAATATATTTGATTTATCTTCATCATATTATTATAATTTTAATTTTTACTCAGAAAATGTATATATTAAATAATTACACAATACTGATGTAATAATTATTTTATTAATGTAAATATCAATTTAATGTTTCTAAAAATGATAAAATTAATATTATTTTCGATAAATAATTAGCCAAAAAATATTTCTAGATGACCAGGAACACATAGATATATAATAAAATATTTTTTCAAGGTTAAAATATTATCTAGATATTTTGAAAAATCCATGAATTGAATAGTGTCAAAATCGACACTATTGATATTTTGTCAAAATATTATTTTATTAAATAATTTAAAAATCATAAAATATTTTAAAAAATATAACATAATGTTGTTTTACTCTAATTTTTTTATATTTTTTATTTATGGTTTAATTTACATCATTTAATTCAAAATTAATATATTATAATAATGAACAATTTCTTACATTAGTTAAAATTAAAAGTGTACAATTAAGGTTAAAACGAAATGATGAGGTTTAAAATTAAATAAACACATATATAATTTTATTTAATGATATTATAGTCTTATATCATCCCATATTCCAAAATAAGATTTTTTGGTGGTTTTTTGATGGGTTATTATTTTAATATAAATTCATATTTTTGGAGCATCCAAAGGTGCCACTCATATCAATTAAAAGAGGGAACCTCCTACCTCATTTATTAATTACTCATTGGGCATTCAAATTAGTCCATACCATACCCATTTCCATTTTAAAACATTTATATTCACATTATAGAGGTTCTTGTCTTCTCTGATGACCAACTCTAGTGCCCTTAATGGGAGATCTAGATCATGCTCATCAAAAAAGAGATAATATTCTCTACAAATTATTTCAAAATTCATTCTTATTAATAATCCTGTGATTTATTTTTTTCAATTATTTTGTAATGACCACATTATAACCCATTTAATGAGTTCTTATTATTGTTATGGAACAACCTTATTCCACAGCCTATCCATCATACGAAAAACAAAATCACCACGCGTGTGAACGTAAGACTTATTGTTTGCACGCCGTGGGGTCCTCAGTTTTTTACAACCACTTTACATGGAAGTTTATATTGATGTAAATAATAATTATATATTATTATTATAATAAGATAATTATTCTGTATAAATATTTATTCCATCCACTTTCAAACCATTTCATATTTAAAGGAATAATATTATCGCTCGTCCGTACGTGTGACCTACCGTCTCCACGATAAGGGGTGATTATTTCTACATGATATCCATTAATGGATGATTATATAAATATTTAAAACAAATAAATATTATATATATTATATAAATATTACTATATAAATTATATAACTATAACCTATGAATTATAATTGGAAATTATTCGAAAAAACATGCAAATAAAATTGAAAATGTTTATACCTTAATAATGAGTAATAATGAAATGATACAAACAATCATATAATAATATGATCATATATGATATCATAAAAATGAATATTATTCTACAATGATTCATTTATATTATTTAAATAATTATACAGGATTTTCATATATATACAAATAACATCATACCTATAATTAGGGATATTTTGATAATCTCATTACTATCCAAGATTGTTTATACATAATTATTTACTGGGGTATATTTATCATCCATGTCCATGGGTCATAAATAGGTTTTCCATAAAATTATTTCTATTATTTAAAATTTATTTATAGTCAATTTTACACTTTGGTGAATTTTTATTAAATTTAATGAACGAAATTTGTTCACATTTTCGATAGGAGGTACTTTTTGACTTTTCAGCAATAGTACTAGGAGAGTATTTTTTTAAAATATACCACATGAATATATTTTCATGTTTTCATAATTACTTATTTACATGAAGCTTCTTTTATAAAATATCATGTTTATTTTGAAATAAAATATTTTCTTTTAAAATTGAAGTGATTTTTGAGAAAAGAAATCAGTTTTAAAGAAGAATGTATATTTTCCTCGAGTATTTATTTTAAGTGTTACATAAAAATTATTTTCTACATAACATGGAATTATCTAATAGGTTTATGCTTCAAGTATATTTTTCTCATTTTTCAGTTGGCGTTATTGTGTTTATAATGGATTAATTTTTTTAATTCCATTTATTTTACATGGATTATGTTATAGTGCAATTATGTTTAAAGAAATCCATTTTATTCATTGGGTTATGATGAATGATTTTATTATTATGGAACATGTAAGAATGGCTTAATTTTTATATAGGTGGGAGATATAACTCCCTCAAGTTAATTTGGTAATGATTTATTTCTCAAGTGATAAATAAATATGTAAGGGGAAATGTTCTTGGTTTAGTAGTACATGGTTGAAACGGGGAGTGAACTCAGTTCATTAATGGAATTGGTCCACAATGATGGACTTAGATATGATCCTTGACTAATACGAAATTAATTTATATTCTTATGTATATGCCAAAAAATTTCATGTCTTATGTTATGTATTTTGGTATTACATTTATTGATTCCTGTGAAATGTTATGATTTATCTCATGGTATGATATCGTTATCTTTTATATGTAGGATAAGATTTTCCAATATTATGGTCTTAGGTCTAATCCTCATGATATGGTTGATATATCCATTTTTTACCCATACTATAAATATAAGACATCCTTTCAAATATTTATTTTCAAGAGGTAGTGAAGAATAATATTATGTAAGATATGTCAAAATGGGTCTAGTTATAAAGGATTATGTAATATACATTATAGACGTATTTTGAACTAGTTGTTTTTGTTTCCCAATTTCTATAGACACTATACCCATAAATTCCTATTATAGATTTGTTATATTTTATAATGGACATTATTCAATTTTGAATTAATATATATGTATGTATTGTATGGGTCGTTATACTGACAATCCATCTCAATGAAGACGAAATGATGTACATAAACTTATATTCAATACCCAATGATTTCGGAGGCCTTTCAAAAAACTAGAGGTAAATAAAAGATAATGGTTAGATACATGGGAGAGAGAAACTCCATATAACAAGGATATCTCCTTATTTTATTTTCAATAAGGTTGATAAAAATATAATTTATCTTGAATTGGAATGAAATATAAAAATTTAGTTTTCCAATCAACAATAACCCAAAAAAATTATTACCTCGAGATTTCTTTTGAAATCCCACCATGAAATTCCTGGACATATTTTTCCATTTCCACTCTACCACTAGAATAGGATCAATAATCCTATTTAGAAATTTATATTATTCTTTCACCTTTCAACAAGTCTAACATTTCATGGTCTTATTTGAAATATCTCTTTTCATTCAATCCAACAAGTAATACCACATTTTTTATATTTAAATATTAGTACATTTAGGATGAAATGAGAATGCGGTGAATTCATCTTCAACAAACAATTATCTCTTAAACGTGGAATAATAAGGCACGCATAATCCTTTTGGTTGGACTCTCATGTTTTCATAATCCCAAGTCATGTTTCATTTATGTGATATTCATGTTTCTATTATAGAATAATCATGTTTCATTAATATTTATAGATTCAATCAAGTGATACCTATGTATCTTTAATCTCAATGTTCTATTGACTACGTTTATAGTATAAAATTTCTCTAAGTGAAAGGTCACTCATATAAGGGCACTGATGAAGGTCATTGATAGAAGGTCACTGATTATGGTTACTCATAGAAGGTTATCATTGATGGTTACTATTGAAGGCTACCAATGAAGCCTGATATTGAATCCTATTACTAAGAAGGCAACTGTTACCGGTCTACCGATGCTAACTCTTCTACTCTATACATTGTAAATTTTTTATGATTTTTATAACTGTCATATTTGGGGAATTTAAGGATTATGAAATTAACTAATTATGATTATAGTCAATATAATAGACCATATCTGGGGACATAACGTGGTACGACGAGGACCGCATATGGTTAAATTATTCATATTTTCGGACCTCAAATATAATATAGATTCCTGATGAAGAAAATAAAATAGAATAGAGAGGTGAATGCATGAGATAGATCTTACTCACTAGATCAAAGTGAACAAAGAAGAACAATCCATAACATACATTGTCAACCCAAGAGTGTCACAATGATCTTTTACTACAAATTCACATCTTCATTTTGTACTTCGTCAACTACCTCTCAATCCAAGAAGCAAAACTCCTAAGTACATGGAAGCTAGAACCTGGAGTGTCAACACTCTGTTTTGAAGAACAATTCGATAGAAAGACTTGAACTACAATTTTGTTACTTCCAGGAGTCAAGATCTAAACTGCAAACTCATAGATCTTTCTCTACTCAATCTTATAATATTAGCTCCACTGTGTTATTTAGTTTTAAATTTTTGAAAAGTGTTTGTTTTTATATTACAAACACTATCTCTTATTCTTGAATTGGAGTATACTGAAAATACTCACATCAAACATTACATACACCTTATATTCTATGTATAATTGCGGAAGAGACGATGTGTGTTCTGGATTGTTTTTTTCCTACATTGAACTGTGGTAGAGGGTGTGAGCCATGGAATGTTTGTGAAAACTATTGTAAAGCCCGATATAGGCTTTCTATTTTGTTTATTATTTATATAAACAACTTGTTGGTTGTTGATCACCAAGTGGAGACGATTAATTCTGAGCTTGACACTAAACCTCTTATTTAACTATACTGTGTACTAAATTTAGTAATACTCTGTTTTGTCTATTTTCCACTACATATAATTTCCAAAATAAAAAACTATTTTTCGTTGACTCTGATAGTTCATAATGGTTTGTGGGTTTATTTTTTTAATTCAGTAAAACTATTTCAAATGTTGAAGAAGTGTTTTACAATGATTAGACTGAGGACTAAGCTTCCATTGAGAAACCTGTTGACCAACTGAAAATTTATATATCTAATATATTAATTGACTAGGCTATTTCAAAATTTGTGGATCTTTATCCTAATATTTTTAACATAAATTTCATGAAGGAACTCAATTCACCCCCCCTCTTGAGTTACCACTCAATCCAACATTTGGAACAGATGATTTAAAATTTTTATTGCTACAATACGAACTATTATACAAGATTTTGAAATCTTTTCAACTATTATTTTAGTTCTATATTAAAGATATTAAAATTTATGTCATATAAAATTTTTCATTTCATTAAATTCTAATTAATAATGGATAACAAAGTTGGGGGTCCTACTACTAACTGGACAACATTATTTAATTGAAATAACTATGCTCAGTGGAAGTTAAAAATAAAAATTTATCTATAGAGAATGGGTCCTAAATCTGGGACACAATTGAAGAACAACATGCCTTGCCTATTACTTCGAGGGACGCATGGTCTCGGTTGACTAAAGCTATATAGAACAGTAACTGTAAATAAATTATTGCATTGTACTATTCTCAATGTGATTAAGAATTGAATAGAATATCTTAATGCAAAAATCATTATGAAATTTTTGATAATTTGGTTGTTTCTCATAAGTGAACTGCCAATGTTAATGAAATGATATTAAACACATATACTATTAAAAATGATAATTTTAAAAATAATCCTAATAAACATATATATAAAATCTATCATAGGTTAAATGGAATAGTAATTTCTATGAGTCTCCTTGAGAAACAAGTGGACAGAAAGGATCAGATTATGAGGTTGCATCGATGCCTACCTGAGAGATAGACAGGAACCTCAATTTCTTTTTGAGAATCATGTGACATTGGTTATGTACCAGTGAAGGAAATAATAAGAAAACATATGATGTAAGAAGAAGAGATTAAGGTAAATCAAGAAGTAGATGTTGAAAAATAAAGAAATCTGTACCATTCAAGACTGCTACCTCAAGGAGAAAATATAAATAAAAATTTCAAGCCATTGTTAGACATATCCACCAGTAAAGATTCAGCATCTTCCAATGATGATGAGATAGCTCATCTTTCTAGGAGATTCAAAATTATCTCCTGTAAGAAGAAGTTATTTAGAAAATAAAACTACATAAAATGGTATGATAATAAAGGACCGTGGAAAAAGGACAGAAAATTGAAAGAAAACACTAATGACATAGTTTTATATGAGTGTAAAAAAGGCCATGTGAAGGTTGATTTCCCCAAGATGAAATTTAAGAATAAATCTGAAGAAAATGGCATGGGATATAAAATGGGTATGAAATTGACAGGGAGTGCTTCATAAGAAAGCTCTAGTGGATCTGAAACATCTGATATTGAAAATAAAAAACAATAAAACCTTTGTTTCATGAAATAAACATATGAGGTAACACCTAATTCTTCTATAAATAATGCTTTCTATTCTTGGAATGAAAGTGAGTCAAATAATGATGACAATATTACTAAGTATGAACTATTTTAATATTGTGTAATGATTGAGGATACCATTAATAAACACAATCATTAATATAAATTATTGAAAAGGCATCATGCTTTAAATTCTAATTATAATTCTGATCTATATATTGAGAAAGAAAAATATGCTCTACTGTTATAAGAAAATACTAAATATAAATTTTTAAATGTGCAATTAAGAAGAGATCTTGAGAAGTTTAGTACAGGTAAAGATACCATTAACCTATTTATAGGGATTAAAAATTCTCCAAAATACACAACTTGTCTCAGATATCAGCCATGACAGAGAATGATTATTAAAAATAAATTTATTCCAAAATCGAGACAGTTCTCTATATGTTCAAGTTCTAGAACATTTTTTTAAAAAAATATCTAAAGGAACTAATAAATTATTCAGGTCCCAAAACATATATATTGTTTATAATAAACCTGTGAGACAATATTGGGTTTACAAATCCAAACTAACTAATCTCTCTGGACCCAATAAAATCTGGGTTTCAATGTTTTCCTACACTTAATCTGTTTTGTAGGAAAATTGATTAAAGATCTCCTATTAAACTCGTGGGTACATGGACAGTGGATGTTAAAGACATATGATAGGAGAGTAATCAAGCATCAAGAGGCTATTTAATGTTGATGGTGGAAATTTCACATTCGGTGATAATGCTAAATGGATGAGCTTCAGTTTAGGCTAAATTGGTAACATTAATAATATATTAATTTCAAAAGTATTTTTTATTTATGGATTAAAATAAAATATACTCATTATCTCTTTATTGTGTGATGATTTTTCAATGTTAAATTATAAAACGATTCATGAAATGTTTGTAATTCTAAAAATTATTTAATATTAACAACATTTAGAAATGAAAATGCATATGATGTTCATTTAAACTATTTAGCTATGAAAAATGATTCTTGTTTAAATGCTTATTTTAAGGAATCCTGGTTATGGCACCAGAATATTAGGACATTTCAATGTGAATTCACATAGGAAAATAACTAGGAATGGTTTAGTTAGATATTTAACTAAATTCAAATTCCCACATAACAACGTTTGTAATCTGTGTCAAAAAAGAAAACAACACAATGTTTCTTTCAAACAAAATAAAAATGTTTCCACTTCTCAACCGATTCAGTTGGTTCATATGGATTATTTGGTACCATCAATAGCTTCATGTTTAAATGGGAATAACTATTTTTATGTTCTTCTACATGATTTTTCAAGATATAATTGGGTAAAAATTCTATCTCACAAATGTAAAGCATGTTCGTACATCATTAAATATTCATTGTCTGAAGAAAATTATAGTGGACATAGAATTAAGAACATGTGAAATGATCATGCTTGTGAGTTTGATAATCAAGATTTTGATACTTTGTTCTCACAAAATGTCTATAGTCAAAATTTATCTACTCCTAGAACACATCAACGTAATTAAGTTATAGAAAGAAGAAATATTACACTTCAAGAGATTTATCAAACTATGCTAAATTAGTTAAACCTACCTATATATTTTTGGCCTGAAGCTATTAATATAGATTTTTAGATCATCAATAGATTGTTAATTAGACATGTTCCAATGAAAACCCTTTTTGAGCTCCGTAATAATTGGATGCCTATGTTTAATTACATTAGAGTTTCTGGTTGCAATGTCTTTATTCATAACACTAAGGATAATTTGAAACGTTTGCTTCTAAGAGTGATAAAGGAAGTTTCCTAGAATAATCAATATCTAGTAATGATTATAGAGTATTCAATCAAAGAACATAATGTGTGGAAGAATCAGTTCAGGTAAAATTTTATGAGATTGATCCACCGTGATCCAAAACCTTAGTTGAACATCTTGACAAAGATTTCTCAACTCTAGATATTGACGACAAGGGAATGAACCCTTATGGTAAAAAACTAGTTCTGGAAAAATTCTTTAATCTAAGCATGGTGAATAAAAACCTATAAGAAACCATGAGGAGTCTAGTTACACTCTTTCCAGTGGTGTTAGAATTCTCAAGAATCATCCTTTAGATCCTGTAGAATGTGATATAAATATAGGTACACAAACTAGAGATTCGTGGAGAAACTAGAATGAACATCAATCCTTTATTTTACGAATTGATCATAAAAATATGAATGATTATATCATAGATGAATTTTGGTTAATAGATATAAAAGAAGAATTAAATCAGTTTTAATAAAATGAAGTTTGAATATTAGTAGAAAGACGTAAAGACACTTTTACCATAAGCATTAAATGGGTGTTCAGAAATAAAGTTGATGAATCTGGAAACATAGTTAGAAACAAGGATATACTAGTATCATAAGGATATAGTCATGATGATGGAATAGACTATAAGGAATCCTTCGCTCCTGTAGCAGGAATAGAATCCATTGGGATATTAATTTCTTATGAAACTCGTCTAAATTTTATTCTTTATCAAATGGATGTCAAAAGTTTATTTCTAAATGGGTACATAGTTGAGGTATTATTTATTGAATAACCCCATTGTTATACCAATCTGTATTTTCTAAATCATGTCTTTATAAATTATAAATCTCAATATGGCTTAAAAAATTCCTTAGATCTTGGTATAATGACTTAGTTCTTTTCATATTTCTAATGGTGTTACTAAAGGATTGGATGATCTTACCCTTTTTATTAAAAGGGCTTCCAACGATGTTGTAATAGTAAAACTTTATGTAGATGACATTATTTTTGGATCCTCTAAAAATTACTTATTTACTTATTTCTGGAAAATGATGCAAGATGAATTTGAAATGAGTTTAATGGGGGAACATAAATTTATCCTTGGATATAAAATTTTTCAAAATAAAAATGGTATTCTTTCAAATCAAAGTAAATATACTATGGATATTTTAAAACTTTTTGGATTAGATGGTAATAAAGGTAGTGATACACCTATGAGTATGACTCGTAAGTTAGATGCTTATTAAACTGGTAAATCAGTGGATCAAACCAATTACATATGAATGATTGAGAGCATGCTCTATCATATAGCTATAAGACCTGATATTATGTTCCTTGTATGCATGTGTTCTAATTTTAATTCTAATCCCAAAGATTCTCATTTAACTAATGTTAAAAGGATTATTAAATATCTCATGTATACAAAAAACATAGTACTATTTTATCCAATAAGACAATTATTTGATTTAATATGATATTTGCATACTGACTTTGCTGGATGCAAGTGAGATAGAAACAGAACATATAGAACATGTCACATTTTGGGAATGTCTGTAGTATCATGGTATAGTAAGAAATAGAATTATGTTTCATTATCCACTGTCGAGGATGAATATATAGCTTCTGGTAGTTGTAGTGCTCAAATTATGTGGATGAAACACACTTTACTAGACTATGGATATCAATCCAAACAAGTCTCAACAAACTGTGATAATAAGAGTGCTATTAAATTCTATAAAAATTTAGTATCTCATGCACGTACAATGAACATTGATGTGAGACATCACTTCCTGAGAGATCATTATCAAAGAGGTGATATCACTCCTGAATTCATTTGCATTGAAAACCAATTGGATAATATATTCACAAATATTTTGAGTTGTGAGAGGTGAAATTACATCAAACACGAGTTAGGTATGATAAAATGTTATGTTAGGACCTCACCGTTATGACCTCACTGTTGGCACCAAACCATTGGAACCTCACCATTGGACCACACTATTGGACCTCACTATTGGGACCACTCCTTTGGGACCTCACTATTGTTAAATCACTACTGTAACTCACCTATGGGACATCACTATTGGGAGATCACCATTGGATCTCACTATAGGGACCTCAGTGCTAAGACCACACCGTTGGCACCTTACTGATTTTCGACCTTTTCCGGACATTTCATTTTTCTTTCGAAAACTAAAATGTTTTTAGTATTACTTATTTCTTTTACTTGAAGTGTTTTTATATCCCTAAATGGTAAAAATATAGTACAATCCACTTTTCAATCAACTTCATTCCTCTCCCAAACCACTTTCACCATAACCTTAGATCCTAACCTTCAGCCGAAACCCTCGAACCGTTCGATATCACATGGTACGATTGAAGAGACCGATGTTCAGTGATGAAGTAGATTAACAGAAATCTAAGAGACCTAGAGCTGAGTCTAGTAGTGGATGAAAGGTATTGGGAAATATGATCAATCCACATTTTTTGATGAGTGAAATCATTGTATAAAAGGATTTAAGTTTCTAATGGATACTGTTATGAAATTCTCTAGAGCTGAAGGCACATGAAGCTCAATATTGGGTATTATTATTTGCAAATAACAATGGACCTTATTATTTGAAGCTAGTGAAGGAATTTTATGAGTCTTTGAAATTCAAGCTGTCTGAGAATTAGAAAAAAATGTCTCCAAAGTTAATTTTAGTAAGTGTGAGTTACTCCTCTATTTAATTGACTGATTTTTTAAGAGACCCTGATGAAGGTATTTTTGATTAATTCTTTGGAGAGTGGCCTCCCACTAGTGAGTTATTATATTAAAAATAATCTTTCAATGAACTGACAGGAAATGGAATCCCTAAGAATGTGATTTCTGAAAAATAGAAGGAGAAGAAAAGTTGTGGTTTATGTTTGTTCAGCACATTTCGAGTCCCAGAAGGGGATTTTATACCTTTATAAATCCGGACAAGGTTCATTTGTACATTTTATGCATGGAAAAAAGATAAATTTGTGTATGTTTCTGATGTTTCAATTAGAGGATATGACAAAGCCAGTTCCAATTTTAATGCATTTTTCATACCAAATTGATATCTGTGATGTTGAAAGTGAAATGAATTACTGTAAAAAGGATGAAATAGAAGTTTTAAGGGACAACTTCTGTTTTACAAATATGATTTTCAAGTCTATGAAGATAAGCTGGAACCCATGGAAAAGAAGATGGGTGAATTGTGAGGAAAAAATGGTATAAATAATTCCAACCTATAACCGATCCTACTAGGCCTAAGAATAAGAGAGATCCAGGTCTAAATACAAATTATGTGGAGCCAGTGTATTCAGATAAAGAAAAAGAGGTTGCTATTATGGAAGAAAGATAGGATTCTTCTATAGATGATTGGAGTGATCCTGACCATCCCTCATGTTCTCATTCCAATATTTTATCCTTCGGTTATCCTATCCCATTAAAAATATTTCCTTGAAGAAAGAATTTACTAATAGATAATAATGATGTGGAATCCAGTGAAGAAGGAGTGGAAAACTTCTTATTATACATTACTATGACCTCAGAGGTGGAGGATGAAACTGAATATAGTTCGTATAATTTTGAGGCAGATGCTGATGAAAGTGAACAGTAATATCTATGTCTCAGTCCTCTAATGGGACATATATAAATGGTGGGATGTGTAGATGAAGAGGATCCTTAATCGGTTTAAAATGGATTTGAAATGGTATTATTGGAAGATTCTGTAGAGGAAGTGGCAGTTACTCTCCAATTGAAGAAATTGATCAAAGAGGAATTGTAGAGATGGATGTAATTGATCAGGAAAATGCTCCAAGTGATGGGGAAGAACCTGTTTCCATTGGTTCAGTTGTGGTTTCCCAGTAGTGCTTTTACCTCGAGACAACATGAAGAAGGATGATTTTCAATCATTAAAATCAAATTTGAAGAAACATTTTGATGATAGATCTATTGAGATAGAGAGAATAGTGTCTCTTAATCAAGAAGTGGGGGAATCTTAATGACCATGGAAAACCGAAATTTAAACCAATGTTGATAGTGATTGAATGTATATCCACATGATAATGTTATTTTCCTTGTACGAATTTTCCCCTCACACTATTATTTTTAAGTTTTAGATAATGGATGGAACCAGAAGGAACCATGTTAATTATGAAAGCAATGGGAACTGAAAAAAAAATGTCCTCTTGAATAACCAAATATTATGGGGCATGGAATGTTAAATCAAATCACTATACTTATACAAGCTATGAATCATTCTGGACTTCTAAATGAGCATAGAAGTGAACAATATTCATTTGACTCTTTCATGATTAAACATCTACCTTCCTTCAGTGGGCCTTCTAACACACTTTTTATTGAACAATGGAATAGTACAATTGAAAACATAATTTCTATAATTAAGTATTTATAACATGAAAAGTCATTAATGATGTTTATCGTTTAGAAAGTGGAGCGAACCAGTGGTGGACTCTAATCAAGAATACATGGAAGTAAGGTGAAATTGAATCCATGGAATGTGATGAGTTCAAGAAAATAATTTCCAATAATTACTTTACATATATTTCATACAAGAATATATAAAAGGATTTCCATTACAATAATTCAAAGTGTGATGAATCAATTTGTATATACGATGAAAATTTAGTAGGACATGTATTATACGCTTCGGGAATTGTCATCCAACCTAAAAGTATAGTCAATAGGTTATTGAATGGCTTAAGACCATGTATTAGAATGGAATTAACCCAAAGATATTTTTTTTCTACAAATATATTGTGTGTGTTTCAATTATGGAAGAAAAGGAAGATGGGTTAAATATCGATCTCATGGTTTTAAGAAGAAACAAAATATAGAGTTAAAGGGGAAATATAAAAAAATGGAAAAAATAAGTTGAGTGTTTCTTTATGATATGAGTGTGGGAAGAAGAATAGTGTATATTTTATTAAAAGTGCTAATAAATGTTTTTTATGTGTGAAAAAAATGTAATCGATTAGTTTAGTGTTGATTTAATGGAAAAAATATTTCTAGTGAGACAAATAGAAAAGGGGTAAGCAGATTTCACCTCCCAACATGCCACAAGTGAAAGGAAATGGGGGCACTATAACAACCAATGACCCAATCCAAGGGTTATCGATGATGATCAATAACAGGAAACTTATTAAGGTTAAAAAAACTAAAATCACATGTTTTTACTATTGGAAATGTAGAGTACAGAAACAAAGTAGTAAAAAAAATTGAGTTTATGTAATGGGATTCTATAATAATGTTGTAAAATAAATTTAGTGGTATTATAGAATAATGAAATATTTTGGGTATAATATGGATTTCTATATGTATTTAATAGTATATGATGAGTGGTACCATTAACCATGAAATGTGATTCGAACATTTTTGGAATAAAAAACATTAAGGGAATGATGACCCATAATATGTACAAAATGTTCGGATACGGAAATGAAGAGTTGTTTGATAGTATTATTGACCTCTAGAAAAATATGATGAACAAGTGATTTATGATATTGTGGATAAAGAATATATAACCTTTTAGATTTTTGGAAAATGGAATATTTAACTTGTTAAATAATTTATGTTTTCACTAAGGTTTTATTGTAATGACCATGACTCTAGAGAATACATGATGAAGGTGTTTCAATTTTTTTAATGTTACCAACAAGAGATACCTTATAATATATGAGGTCAGAAATGTTTAACTAGTTAGTGAACCTCTTTATAAAGTATTTTATTTTTCAATATTCATAAGGATTGTATGGTCATGAATTTATGGAATGTTTTTGTTAAACATCGGATGATGTTTTTCAGAATAATGTGATACCACACCATAGGTGGAATTATACATATTTGATAACATGTGATAACATTTTGTTTGAGAGATGAAATGTCCTATCATCTTATTTATAGATACCATTATCTGATAATTCTTTAGGAACAAAAAATTCATCTTCATTTCATAAAATATGATATAAACTAGAAATTGATCATGGTAGAAGGAAAGGGACAGATTATACTTAATCAAGTAAGTATTTCTTCCCATTGTTCAACTCAAGTGAAAAGATCAAAAAATAATAAATGTTACCATAATACCTTTATTTTTTAGAATAAATGACCCCATAAATTATCACAAATTTATTTATTTTTCATAGTCAAATTTCTCATAACCTTGTTCTCCTTTACACTCAATTAGAACATTATGGTTATATTTCTCTTCCATATCAATCATTTCACATTCCACCTACATTATCAAATTTGGAAGCCCAATTATTTGTGACATTGGGAAAGTGTTGTGGTTTTAATCATTCCTTTTTAAAATGAAGTTCAATTCCATATTTTTACAACGTGGGTTTCTATAAAAGAAGTTTTAATGTATTAATCCTTTTATAACATAAATGAATTTCAAGGGAGAAATTCATTTGATGTCGGTAGAATTCAATACCCCTAGATTATTATGAGGTTTTTTTATTTTCTTATATGTATATTTAATTTATTTAAATTACTTTTTTCTATGAAACACCATGATAATCATGTGCTATATTCAACATTGTATTATCTCTTGATATATGCAACACTATATCTGGATTGCGCGACACAAAATTTCAAGTACTTCTGAGAGAATATATTTCATGTAAGATCTAGTTTAAGAAAAAAAACTAATAATTAATAAGATACCTAATAATATAGTAATTATAATGATGGTATTAATATTGTTAACTAAAATTTTAAAATATTATTTACTCTTTGGTGAAAAATTAATCATAAAAGAAAATATGTTTTTGAAAATAAAATGAATTATTTTTCTAATAAACTATTTAAAAGAAATTATTTAATTTATAAAACAATAAAATCACACTTCATTGATTTTAGTATAAATTTAATATAATAAATACAATTTTTAATGTATTTGTTATGTGTTTTCTCGAAATGATATAAGAAAAAAATTCAATATTTTGATAAAATAAGTACTTTTAAAAAAATATAGTTTTTACCACCTTTTGATGACGCTCCCATTTTAAATCATGTATAGAAACTTTTATATATTATATTTAATATAATTAACATATCCTATATAATTTTATAAAAAAATTTAATCTGGATGAATTTTTTATATTTTTCCCATTACTTTCATTTTTGATTAATAAGAAAAATATAAAAATTTAATATAAAAAAAACTTTTTCCATGACATAATTTATATGCATAAATTATATTATTAAGTGGTTATAGAGTTTAAATAGAATAAAATTTTTACCATTAAATATATTCTATAATTTAATATAATTTTACAATGAATTTCGATCTAAAAAATTTAATATTTGGAAATGTTTTAACTCCTAAAAGTATGTTTTTCATTCAAGATATGATATTAATTTTAAATTAGTTTTTCAAAGATACCTTTCATAATTTTTAAAAATTAATCGATATATCTAATTAGTGGTTACAAATTATTTTAGTAGAATTATTTTATATTTTCTGTATTATGAATAGTAACATCATTAATTTTTTTTAACACTATCAAAATGTAAATCAGTTAATTAAGGGTAAATATAAACTAATAAAATTATTTAAACATTAGTCACAATAAGGTGGGATGAGTTATTTTCTACCAAAACCATATTTGGGTCAAAATGATACACTTTGGAAGCCAACTAGATGGCATTAAGGCATTTAATATATTTTATTTAATAAAAAATAAAATATGACGTACTCAAATTTTATTAAGTAAACCGTTTTCAATATAAATCTAAAAAAATGATAAATTTGATTATAAATTATAATTGGAATTATATAATTTATTTATTTATTATGGTAATTAATTTTTAATTTTTTGGAAATAATGAATTATGCTTATGTTTTTTATATTGATGATGCAGAAATTATTTAATTAATGAAAAATCAATTAACTAATTTTTATTAAAATGACAATAACCATTAAAAGATGAAACCACTTGAGAAAATCTTATTGGTCAAGAATATATTAATCATAACCATCAATGGGTCTAGTTATTGACCATTTGGATCCTTATATAATAGATTATTATAGTTATAATATTTTATTTAAAGTGATGTTAATGTTGGCTTACTCATGTTTTAATTCATAAAACATTTTTATAGTAGGATTTTACATGATATATATTTGACAATATGTATTAATATAAAATATATTGGATTTATCTTACTATATTATTATAATTTTAATTTTTACTCAAAAAATATTAATATTAAATAGTTACACCATACTGATGTAATAATTATTTTATTAATGTAAATATAAATTTAATGTTTTTTAAAATGAAAAAATTATTATATTTTTGGATAAATAATAAGTCCAAAAAAAATTATATATCACTATGAATTATTACATATATAGTAAAATATATTTTTTGAGGTTAAAATCTTATTTAGGTATTTTTTAAAAACCATGAATTGAATAGTGTCAAAAACGACACTATTGATATTTTGTCAAAATAATATGTTATTAAATTATTTAAAAATAATAAGATATTTTAAAAAATATATAATATTGTTGGTTTACCCTAATTAGTTTTATATTTTCTATTTAAGGTTTAATTTACACCATGTTAATAAACATTACAATATTATAATATTTAACAATTTGTTACATTAATTAAAATTAAAAGAATACAATTAACTGTAAAACGAAATGATGAGGTTTAATATAAAATAAACACATATATAATTTTATTTAATGATATTAAAGTCTAATATTATCCCATATTAGAAAATAAGGCTTTTTGGTTGTTTTTTGATTGGTTATTATTTTAATATAAATTATTATTTTTGGAGTATCCAAAGGTGCCGCTCACATGAATTATTAAAGGGCACCTCCTTCATCATTTATTAATTACTAATTGGGCCTTAAAATACATCCATAACATGCCCATTTCCCTTTTAAATATCCATATTCACATTATAGTGGTTCTTTTCTTCTCTAATGAACCACTCTAGTGTCTTAAGGGGAGATCTAGAGCGTGCTCGTCAAAAAAGAGATAATCTTCTCTACAAATTACATCAAAATTCTTTCTTATTCATAATACAATGTTTTTTATTATTATTATGTAATAACCCCATTATAACCCATATAATGATTTCTTATTATTGTTATGGAATAACCTTATTCCATAGTCTATCCATCCTATGAAAAACAAAATCACCACGCGTGTGAACGTACAACTTACCATCCGTACACTATGATGTCCTCAGTTTTTTTACAACAACTTTACATGGAAGGGTATAATGATGGAAATAAGAATTATATATTATTATTATAACATAATAATTAATATGTAAAAATATTTATTCCATCAACACCCCAACCATTTCATAATTAAATAAATAATATCATCGATCATGCGTACGTGTGACCTACCGTCTCCACGATGCGAGGCCATTATTTCTACATGATATCCACTAATTAATTGTTATATAAATATTTAAAATAAATAAATGTGACATATATAATATAAATATCATTCTAGAAGATATATAACTATAACCTATAAGTTATAATTGGATATTATTCGAAAAAACATGCATAAGAAAATAAAATTGTTTATACCTGAATAATGAGTAATAATGAAATTATATTAACAATAATATAATAATATGATGTATATGATGTCATAAAAATTAATATTATTCTATAATTAGTCATTTATATTATTTAAATAATTATACTAGATTATCATATATGTACGAACAATATCAGACCTATAATAAGGGATATTTTGATAATCTCATTACTATCCAAGATTGTTTATACGTAAGTATTTACTAGGGTATATTTATCATTCATGTCCATGGGTCCTAATTATGATTTAAAAAATATTGATTTTATTATTTAAAATTTATTTATAGTTAATTTCACTCTTTGATTAATTTATATTAAATTTATGAAAGGAATCATTTCCCATTTTCGATATGAGGTACTTTTGGACTTTTTCAGCAATAATACGATGAGGGTATTTTTTTAACTTATACTACATGAATGTATTTTCATGTTTTCATAATTACTTATTTAAATGAAGCTTCCTTTACATGATTTAATTTTTATTTTGAAATAAAATATTCTCTTTTAAAATTGCACTGAATTTTGAGAAAAGAAAACATTTTTAAAGAAGAATTGATATTTTCTTCAAGAATTAATTTTAAGTGTTATATTAATATTATTTTCTGTATAACATGGAATTCTATAATAAGTTTAAATTTCAAGATTATTTTTCATATTTTTTGGATGGTGTTATTGTGTTTATAATGGATTAATTTTTTTTTTCATATATTTTACATGGATTATGTTATAGTGGAATGTAGTCTAATGAAATCCATTTCATTTATTGGGTTATGATGAATGATTTATATTATTTTGGAACATGAAATAATGATGTAATTTTTAGATTGGTGGGAGTAATATCTCCCTCCAATTAATTAGGTAATGATTTATTTCTCAAGAGATAAATATGTATGGAAGGGGAAATGATCTCCTTTTTGTAGTACATGGCTGAAACGAGGAGTGAACTCAGTTCAATATTGGACTTGGTCTACAAGGATGGACATGTATATAATACTAGACTAATATGGAATTAATTTCAATTGTAATGTGTATTCCACAAAAAATGATGTCTTATGTTATGTATTTTGGTATTATATTCATTGAATATTATGAACGTTTATGATTTATCCCATGGTATGATATCATTAAGTTTCATATATTGGATAAGATTTTCCAATGTAATGGTCCTATGTCTAATCATCATGACATGATTGATATCTCCCTTATTTACCCTTACTATGAATATAAGTACACACATTCAAATGTTTATTTTCACCAGGTAGTGAAGAATAAGAATACGTGAGATATGTCAAAATGGGTCTAGTTATGAAGGAATAAGTAAGACACAATATAGATGTATTATGAACTAGTTGTTTTTGTTTCCCAATTTCTATAGACACTATAACCATACGTTCCTATCATGGATTTGTTATATTTTATAATTTATATTATTAAATTTTTAATTAATATATATGTTTGTATACTATGGGTCGTTATACTGACAATCCATCTAAATGAAGATGAAATGATGTAAATAATCTTATATTGAATACCCAATGATTTTGGAGGCCTTTCAAAAAACTAGAGGTAAATATTAGATCATGGTTAGATTCATGGGAGAGAGATACTCCATATAACAAGGATATAGTTTTATGTTATATTCAATAATGTAGATATAAATATAATTTATTTTGAATTCGAATTAAATACAATAATATAGTTATCCAATAAACAATAACCCAAATAAATTATTACCTCGAGGTGTCTTTGGTAATCCCACTATGAAATCCATGTATACATTTCTCCATTTCCACTATATCACAAGAATAATATCAAGAATCTTATTTAGTAATTTTTATTATACTTTGACCTATCAACAATTCTAACATTTCATGGCCTTATTTAAAATATCTCTTTTCATTCAATCCAACTATTAATACCCCATTTGGTATATTTAAATATTAGTAATTTTAGGATGAAAAGAAAATGTGGTGATATGATCTTCAACCAACAATTCTATCTTCAACGTGGAATAATAAAGCACCTCTAATCCTTTTGGTTCGACTCACCTGTTTTCATAATCCCAATTCATGTTTCATTTATGTGATAATATTTTTTTATTATAGAATAATTGTGTTTCATTAATATTTATATTTTCTATCATCTGATACTTATGTATCTTTAATCTCAATGATCTATTTATTACATTTATTGTTCAAAATTTCTCTAACTAAAAGTTCACTCATAGAAGGGAACTGATGAAGGTCATTGATAGAAAGTCACTGATGATGGTTACTGAAAGATAGTTACCATTGAAGGATACTATTGAAGGCTACCGATGAAGCCTACTATTAAATCCTACTATTGAGAAGGCTTCTACTACCATTATACCAATGCTCACTCTTCTAGTCCATACATAGTAATTTTTTTGAGATTATTCTAACTATCATATTTGGTAAATTTAAGGCTTATGTCATTAATTAATGATGATTTTATAAAAATTAAGAGACCGTCTCTGGGAACAATACACGATACGAAGAGGACCGCATGTGGTTTAATTATTCCTACTGTCGGACATCAAATATAATATAGAAGTCCAATGAAGAAAAGAATCAAAAAGAGAGATGTGACTGCATGAGATAGATCTGACTCACTAGATCTAAGAGAATAAGGAAGAACCATCCCGAACATACATTGTTAACCCAAGAGCATCCCAAATATCTTTTGGGAAAAAGTCACATCTGATATTTGTACTTCTTAAAATCTATGGAAAACCATGATGTAGAACTCCTCAGTACTTGGAATCTAGAACCTAGAGTAGAGACACTCTGTTTTGAGAAAAAATTCCATAGATAGACTTGAACTACAATTTATGTACTCCAAGGAGTCAAGAGATAAACTGCAAACACATAGATCTTTCTCAACTCCATATTATAATATTAGCTCTATTGTGTTCATTTGTTTTACATTTTTGAGAAGCATCTGTTTGTATGTTGTACACACGATCTCATTTTCTTTAACCAGAGGATACTAAAAATCCTCACATAAAACATCACTTACAACTTATTTCCCATGTATAATCGTGGAAGAGACTATGTGTGGTTTGGATTTCTTATTTTCTTTTGAAGAACTGTGGTAGAGGGTGTGAGCCCTAGAATATTTGTGAAAACTATTATAAATCCTGATACATGCATGTGTATCATGTTTATTAATTATATAAACTGCTTGGTGGTTGTTGATCACCTACTAGAGAGGATTATATCTCATCTTGAGACTAAACCTCTTGTTTAACTCTACTGTGTACTATATTTAGTAATAATATGTTTTGTATATTTTCCACTACTTATAATTTCCAAAATAGAAAACAATTTTACATTGACTCTAACAGTTAGTTATGGTTAGTTGGTTTATTTTTTTAATTTAGTAAAACTGTTCCAAAAGGTAAAGAAGTGTTTTACAATGATTCAATAGAGGACTAATCACCCATTGAGAAACTTGTTGACCAACAAAACATTTAAATCACTACATCCTTAATTAACTAGGCTATTTCAAAATTAGTGTATCTTTATACTAATGTTTTTAACCGAAATTTTATGTAGAAACTCAATTCACCCCCTCTAGAGTTACCACTCTGACCAAAATTTGGTATCACTAGATTTAAACATTTTATTTCTACCATATGATCTGTAATGCAAGTTTTCTAAATCTTTTCAACTATGATTTTAATTTTATATTAAAGATCATAAAATTTCAATAATATAAAAAATTTCATTTCATTAAATTCTAATTAACAATGGATAACAGGGTTGAGGGTGTTGCTACTAGAAATCCACCTTTCATTAATAGAAATAATTATGCTCTGTGGAAGTTAAAAATAAAATTCTATCTAAAGAGAATGGGTCATGAAATCTGGGACACAATTACAGAACAACATGCCTTCCCTCTTACAGCTATGGGCACATGGTCTCAGTTGACTAAATCTACCTATAAAAATAAGTGTAAAACAATTATTGTATTGTACTATTCTCTAGGTGATGAAAAATATGAAGAGAATATCTGACTGTAAAATTGATTATGAAATTCGGGATACATTGGATGTTTCTCATGAGGGAACAACCAATGATAATGAAATTAGATTAATTAAATATACTATTATATTTGGAAATTTTAAAATGAAGCCTAATAAAATTATATCTAAAATGTATCATTGGTTAAATGAAATAGTAAATACCATGAGACTACTTGGGAAAAAAGTGTACAGAAAGGATCAGATTATGAGGTTGCATCGATGCCTACCTGAGAGATGAATAGGAACCTCAGTTTCTATTCGATAATCTCATGACATAGGAATGCTATAAGTGAAGAAAATAATTAGAAAACATATGATGTATGAAAAAGATATTATGGTAAATCAAGAAGAAGATGAAGAAGAAAGAAATAAATCTGTTTTATTCAAGACTGCTACCTCAAAGTGAAAAGATAAAGAAAAAGTTCATGCTCATGTAGACACATCCACCAGTGACGATTCATCGCCTTCCAGTGATGATGAGATGGCTCATCTTGTAAGGTGATTCCAACTGATCTACCATAAGAATTAGTTTTTTAGAAAATCAAACTATAAATGAAGGTTTGATATTAAAGGACTATGGAAAAAAGGACATAAAATGGAATGACAACACTAATAAGATATTCTGCTATGAGTGTAAAAAAAAGACCATATGAAAGACGATTTCCCAAAGCTGAAATTTAAGAAGAAATATGATGAAAATGTAATGGGATATAAAATATATATGAAATTGACTTGGACTTCTTCAGAAGAAATATCTAGTGGATCTAAAACATCTAATTTTGAAAATAACAAACATGCAAACCTGTGTTTCATGAAATATACATCTGAGGTAACACCCAATTTTCCTATATGTAATTCTTACTATTCTGGGAATGAAAGTGAGTCAAATAATGATGAGAATATTACTATTTCTGAATAATTTTAATATTTTGGAATTCTTGAGGATACCATTAATAAACTCAAGGGTTAATATAAATTATTGAAAATACATCAGGCTTTAAATGCTAATTATATGTCTGATCTAGATATTGAGAAAGAAAAATGTGCTCTGCTACTAAAAGAAAATACTAAACTTAAATTTTTACATGTGAAATTAAGAAGAGATCTTGAGAAGTTTACTGCAAGTAAATATACAATGAATCTATTTCTAGGGATTCAAATTTATCCAAAACACACAACTGGTCTAGGATATCAACCATGATGGAGAAGGATTATTAAAAATAAATTTGTACCAAAATCTGTATAGTTCTCTAAAAGTTCATGTACTCGACCATGTTTTGAAAAAAAAATCACTAAAGGAACTAATAAAGTATTCATGTCTCAAAACATATATATTGTTTATAGGAAACCTGTGAGACAAGTATGGGTTCACAAATCTATACATTCTAACCTCTATAGACCAAAGAAAAATTGGGTATCAAAGTTTCCCTACACAATTCTATTTTGTATGAAAATGGTTTAAAAAGATCCTATAAAACAATATGGTACATGGACAGTGGATGTTAAAGACATATGATAGGAGATTATTCATGCTTCAAGAGCCTAATTAAAGTTGATGGTTGACTTTTCACATTCGGTGATAATCATAAATGGATGATCTTCAGCTAAGGCCAAATTGTTAACCCTAATAATATATTAATTTCAAAAGTACTTTTTATTGATGGATTAAAATACAATATACTCAGTATCTCTCTGTTGTGTGATGATGGTTTCAATGGTAAATTAGAAAATGATGCATGAAATGTTTTTAATTATAAAAATGATTAAATATTCACAAAATTTAGGAATAAAAATATATATGATGTTCATTTATACTCTTTCGCTATGAAAAATGTTTCTATTTTAAATTCTTATATTAAGGAATCTTGGTTATGGAAGAATAAGATTAAGACACTACAATGTGCACTCACATAGGAAAATAACTCGGAAAGTTTTAGTTAGAGAGTTAACTAAATTGGAATTCCCACATAACAATGTTTGTAATCTGTTTCAAAAAGGAAAACAACATAATGTTTCATTAAAAGAAAAGAAAAAAGTTTCCACTTCTCAACCTCTTGAGCTTGTTCACATGGATTGTTTGGGACCATATACAGCTTTATGATTAAATGGGATGCACTATGTTTATTTTCATGTAGAATATTTATCTATATATACTTGGCTAAAAATTCTAGCTCACAAAAGTGAAGCATCTTCATACTTCAATAAATATTCAAAGTCTGTAGAAAATTATTGTGGGCATAGAATTAATAACTTGTGAAGAGATCATGGTTGTGAGTTTGAGAATAAGTAGTTTTATTTTTTGTTCTAAAAAAATGGCTATAATCACAATTTCACTACTCCTAGAACTCATCGACAAAATGGAGTTGTAGAATGAAGAAATATGAAACATAAAGAGATTGTCTGGACTTTGGTAAATGAGTAAAACATACCTATCTATTTTTGGGATGAAGTTGTTAATATAGCTTGTTAGATCATCAATAGGGTCTTAATTATACATGTTCTTATGAAAACACCTTATGAGATCTAGAGTAATTGGAAGCCTAAGTTTAATTACAATAGAGATTCTGGTTGCAAAGTCATTATTCTTAACACTAAGGATAATCTTTATAGGTTTATTTCTAAGAGTGATGAAGGAATTTTCCTGGATACTCGATCTCTAGTAAAGATTATACAATATTCAATAAGAGAGCCTAATGTGTGGAAGAACCAATTCATGAAAAAATTGATGATACTCATTCAAATTGACCCAAAACATCAGTTGAACATCTTGATGAAGATATGTAAATTCTAGAAATTTATGATAAGGTAATGAACCCTTAGGGAAAACAGCTAGTACTTGAAGTTTTCCAGAATCTAATCATGGTGAATCAGAACCTTTATACAACCATTAGGAATCAAGTTCAACTATTTCTAGCAGTATTAGAACTCACAAGAATCATCCTTAAGATGCTGTAATAGATGATATAAATAGGGGAACACAAACAATAGCATCTCAGAGAAACCAGGTTAAACATCAATCCTTTCTTTTAAATATTGAACCCAAAAATATTAATGATTCTATCAAATATGAATTTTGGTTAATAGCTATGAAAGATGAATTAAATTAGATAGAACGAAACAATGTTTGGGAAAAAGTAGAAAGACCTAAAGACACTTTCACCATAAGGACTAAATGGGTGTTCATAAATAATGATCATGAATATCAAAACATAGTCTTAAGCAAGGATAGATTAGTTTCACAAGGATATAGTCACGATAAAGGAATAGATTATGATGAAACCTTTTATCCAGTAGCTGGACTAGAGTTGTAACGACCCAAAGTTTCATTAAGGGAAAATCCCTCTTGATCCAGTTAAATGTCTCTTTATGAAAAATGTTTTTATAAGATGTTAACTTCTTTGGTTTTATGTTAAGAATTTTTTCCATTGTTAATATAGCCGTTGAATAGTGATCACATGATTAGTATAAATATAGGACCTTAACAAATCCAATTTACTCAGACAAAAGAAGCAATGGCCTCATCCAGCAGAATTGACCCATACAAAGCCAATTTTTCGGAGCTCGGAAATGAGGTGGCATCCTTGGGCTTCACCCTTGACTTAGCCCAAGCTGAGCTTCACCATGTCAAGCTCGAACAGGACCGTCTACGGGAAAAGTGGAATTTGATAGAGATTACCACTCGAGCGATGTTATCCGAGCCACCCCAAGTGTTTGTCACCGTCGGACACCTTACCCTTAGGTCTTATGCGGCTGTTTTAAGGGGTTATGTAACAAATAAGTAGTACTATTTTCGTGTAAATTATTTTATTATATAATAATGAATATAATTTCTAGTCATTTTTTATAAATTGTAAATTGTTTTTAAAAGTACAAATGGTGTTTTTAGTTATTATTTAATTAAGAAATCTATTTTATTAAATTAATGTATTTTTGAATTAAATAATATTTTAATAAAATAATAATATTATTATTAATTAATTTTTTAGTAAATATAAATGATCTTATAATTTTATGAATGCAATTTAAATTTTTTATTAAGGTTTGAAAGCCATTTTTGTCAAAACCCGTGAATTTTCGATAAATGTAAGTTTTTATTTTAAAAGTGAAAATTAACATATTTTGATATTTTTTAGATAAAATAAATGTCTTTTCTAGAAACAGGATGTCAAAATTATCCAACAATGAATTTTTCATAATTTTCTAAGACAGTCAAATTTTTGGGTAAAAATTAAATACCGTTTAAATATATAATGTGTTTTATGACATCATAATGACCAAATGGTGATGTAATAAAATACCATAATCCTTATGTTCGGCAAATATATGTTTTATCATTAAAATAATGTGATTTTGGGTTTGTTTGACTTACTTTTCAAAGCATTAATGGACCCCTCAAGACATATTCCACACTTTTCCTTTTTAAATTAATTTCCATGGGAGTGTGACTCACCTCCACAAAAGAAAACTTATTATTTTAAGAAGTTAGGACTTGGGCCATATAAAATAATGTATTCCTCTTCCCTTTTACGAAAACCATGGGCAAAAACCATTGGATGGTTTGTGGTTTTGATTAATTTAATATAAGGGGACCCAAACCTAAATAATAAAGAATTCCATCACCTTTCCTATATAAAACCACCCAAGCTCCCACTTTCTCCTCACTCAAAGCACATGGAGTTCGTACAACCTCTGCCGAACTCTCTCTAGAATACCCCCAAGGTGACCCAAGCTCCTACGAAGCCTCTCACAAGCCTCTCTCTATCCTTTGGAAGCACACTTCCGAGTAAGGGTTTTTTCTTCCTTTCTCATTTTGGTCAACTTTATTTAAGTTGTATTGCCCTTTTAATTTCAATTATGAATGTTGGGGTATGGTTTCTCACCTACCCCATACTTCCCTCTTATTTTTTGAATGATGGGAGACCCCTTTATCTCTCAGTAAATTCCTCCCATGTACACCCGTTACTATGCCGAAATTCCGAAAGGAACTTCTCTCTCTTCTTTTACATTCAAGCAATAATTTTGTATCATGAATCTAAATTCCATTACAATTGTTGGTACATGTATCTATATGACCTCCATACTTTCCTTTACATGTAAATATGATGAGGAACCCCTTTCTCTCTAATGAACCATTTTTTTATGAATTCTTATGTCACAACATTACACTGTCGAAATCACACCGATTTTCTAAGCCAATGCCATTGTGTAGTAGATACCGTGCCCATTTCTCCATCAAGGGTATCCACCTTTATGAAACATTACATATTGATTAAAAAGTTTCATGTATTAATTCCACATTCCTTTATCATGGAATAAATGTTTATGTTTTATGAATCCATGTTTTAAGATCCACGTGGCACACTTATGCATGAAATGAAATGTTTAAGAAGGGTGCGCCCTTATAGCGCTCCAATGCATTGGGTAAAGTATAGTATCATGATACGTCATGTTCAATGAGTGTTGACTCATGCTAATTCAATTTCAATTAGGGATTACTCATGCTTCATGTGCAATGAGGGTTTACTCATGCTTTATGTGCAATGAGCCTTGGCTCATGCTAATTCCATGTTAAGTGTTGTTGCCACATTTCCATGTTATGATTATCATGCTTTATCATGCCTTTATGTTAATGTTTCTTTTATGCTCTATTGATATGACTATTGTATAACATGTATTGTACTCTTCATGTTATTCCATGTGTACTCCCTTACTAGGATTTATAGCTCACCCTTTTCTTATGCATGTCCTCAGGTTATCCCATGCAATGCTAAGTACAAGGGAATGTAGTGGTAATCTAAAGGAAGGTTTCAATAAAGATGTTGTATTTCATGTTCTAAGTTTTTATGTAATGATCCTAATACCCAAATACACTAATACTCTCGATCTTTTTTGTTGTATCATGTGATGTTTTATGTAATAAATTATGTTTAACTTGTAATAAAAATAAGGGTTGTCATAGTTGGTATCAAAGGATAGGTTTAGTTATTTTTGGGATTAGGAAACCCTAGTAAAACCTTAAATACAAGACTGAGTATAAAAAAAAAATCCCTGTGGTTTGGTAAATACTACGTAAGTGGTTTATCAAACAAATACATTCCTGTCTAGATACGAGCAGGTAGAGGAGGATTTGGCACAGATGTATCCTAGGGGTAAAACCCGAAAACACTGCTTTGAGATAGACTCGAACGGGAACTGGTGCACGACAATGAGACTTGCTTTACTCTTGGTTACGACACTCCCGGGGGATATGTTTTGATAAATTCACGATCTTAGTATGAACCCTTATTAAGGGAATTAAAAAAATGCCCCTAATAATATATGTTAGATAGTAGATCATGAAAAGCCTAGATTGAAGCCTATAGACTCATGGGTTAAGGAAATGAAAGTTTATTTATAAGTCATCAAATTTTGTCTTTGGATTACCCTTTATGTGTTACCCATAACTTTCCTTTTATTCCATCCAATGTCCGGTAATATGAGGACTCGGGCTAACAACCGTTGTGACGATTAGTGTGATGACTGTACTAAGGAGATGCCAAATCCAATGGGAGTGGGAATCGCGATCATTGTCATGCTTCCCTCTCAGCTAACTCAAGATGTGAATAGAAAAACGGGTCAAGAGGAACGTTCAACCCCGCCTAATAAATAACAAGTCACTATCGAGAGGTTCATGAGACAAAGGCCTCCTACTTTTAGTGGATCATCCGATCCCATGATCGCTGAACAATGGATCACCTCCATTGAAAATATATTCTCCATCCTCCAATATCCTGAACAAGAGAAGGTTCTCCTAGAAGCTTATCGTATGGAGGGTGAAGCTGATCAATGGTGGATGTTGATAAAAAATACGAAGCCTGAGGAGGAGATCGAGGCGTTAGAATGGAAGGATTTCCGAAAGATTTTTTTCGATAAATATTTTCCGCACACCCTCTTGCTTAAGATGGAAAGGGACTTCCTTTCCCTCAAGCAAAAAGATGAAGAATCTGTTAGAGCGTACGAGGAAAACATCACGAGGCTTGCACGATACGCTTCCGGTTTTGTCGTTACCCCCAAATTCAAGGTTGACCGCTACTTTGGTGAGCTGAAACCTAACTTGCGGAAAGCATTAGTGATTCGTGACTTCGACAGCTATGAGGAAATTGTCCGATGTGCCCTCAAGGTTGAAATGGAGGTTGGGGAATCAAAAGGGTATCATTGGGACAAGAAGAATAAGGTGGACTTCAATTCTGGTGGCCCGATGGATAAATCCAACGGTGCTAAGAAGATCCAGCACCCCACTTTCCAAAAGTGCGGAAAGAAGCACCCTAGAAATTTCCTTAAGGGGACGAGAAAATGCTTCAAGTGTGGAAGAGAAGGGAACCTAGCTGTTAACTGTCGGCAAGAAGGACCCATGGCTGCGACAGAGGATAGGAATGCTCCGTTCGAACCCCAACACGTCATTCAATGATACAAATGCAAAGAACCAGGTCATTTTGAAAATCAGTGCCCTAATCCAAGGGTTATCAGAGGCAACCAACAACCTCCAAGACAGCAAGGAAGTGCTTTTTCCATCACTTCTTCCGAAATGAACCCTGACAACGAAGTGGTGACAGGTACGCTAGTTATTCATTCAAGAATAGCGAATAGACTTTTTGATTCAGGTTCTACGCATTCTTTTATATCTCGAAATTTTAGTAGAACAATCCCAACACCACCACAAATAATGGAAGTAAAGATGTCAATGAGTACGGAAAATGGGGAAATCATTGAATCCCATGAATATAAGTCCTCCCATGTTATATTATATGGATTGAATTTCCCAGAAAACCTCGTCATACTCCCTCTGGTGGAATTTGATGCAATTCTTGGAATGGATTAGATTTCCTTATATATAGCCAACATAAATTGTCGGGAGAGGGAAATCACACTCCATATGGAGAATCGACCCCCGATTCATTACAAGTGTCAGGAGGAAGATGAATCTCCTTTGTCTCCATCATCTCAAGCATGGATATTACTGCCTTATGAGCACGCATATCTGGCTCAGAAGATTGAGTCCAAGGAAGAAACCATCCTTGAAGAAATGCCTATTGTGACGGAATTCGCTGAAGTGTTTCCCGAGAAACTGCTTGGTAATCCTCCAAGAAGAGATGTTGAGTTCTCAATTGAACTTATACCTAGGGCGCTACCAATATCCATGAATCCATATAGAATGGCTGTTGTAGAGCTTGAAGAGCTGATGAAACAACTACAGGAGAATATGAATAATGGGTTTATACACCCAAGTGTTTCACCATGGTGTGCACCAGTCCTCTTCGTCAAGAAGAAGGATGGGTCAATGCAGATTTGAATCGATTATCATGAGTTTAACAAAATCACGATAAAGAAAAAGTATCCACTCCCAAGAATCAATGACTTGTTTGATCAGCTGTGTGGATCACAATACTTCTCCAAGGTGGACTTGTGGTCAGGATATTATCACGTAAGGGTGAAGAAGGAAGATGTCCCCAAGACTTCTTTTCGTACAAGATACGGGCACTATGAATTCAAAGTAATGCCTTTCGGACTCAACAATGCTTCAGAAATATTCATGGACTAGATGAATAGAGTCTTTAGAGATTACCTTGACAAATTTTTGGTAGTCTTTATAGATGATATTCTAATATACTCCCAAACCAAGGAGGATCATGAGAAGCATTTAAAAACTGTACTAGAGAATTTGCGCAAGGGGAAGCTCTATGCAAAGTACAACAAGTGTGAGTTCTAGTTGAAGGAGGTCTCATTCTTGGGCCATATCATCACAAGCAATGAGATATCTGTGGACCCCTCCAAAACAGATGAAATTGAGGGATGGCCGAGGCCAACATTGGTAATGGATATCCGTAGATTCTTGGGGTTAGCTGGATTTTATCGACGATTTGTGAGAAATTTATCACGATTGTCCAACCCTCTTACCATGCTAACTCGAAAGGGAGTAAAGTTTTCTTGGAGTGATTAATGCGAGGAAATCTTCTTGGAGGCGAAAATGAGGCTTATCACTACACCCGTTCTCACTTTACCCACAAGTGGTGAACTTTTTGTGGTATTCAGTGATGCCTCAAAGAAGGGCTTGGGCTGTGTGCTGATGCAGAATGATAAAGTAATATCCTATGCCTCATGGAAGTTGAAAATCCATGAGCGAAACTATCCAGCGCATGATCTGGAGTTGGAGGCTGTGATCTTTGCCTTGAAAATCTGGTGGCATTATCTCTATGGAGAGAAATGTGAGATATATACTGACCACAAGAGTCTTAAATATATATTCACACAGAAAGAGATTAATATGCGCCAGAGAACATGGATAGAGCTCAAAAAGGATTATGACTGTTCAATACATTACCACCCTAGGAAAGCGAACAAGGTGGCAGATGCCCTAAGTAGAAAAGACCCAGCAATTCTATCAATGATGAGAATTGAGAAGGATCCAATATTCTTAGACTTGATGAAGATGGACGTGGGAATCCTAAAGAAGCGAACATCATCAATCCTTTAAAAAATTATTGCTAAACCAACTCTTTTGGAAAGGTTAAAGGATTCTCAAAAGGATGACGTGGGAATTCAGGAAAAGGTGGAAGCTATCAAAAAAGGGGAATCCTCAGATTTTAATGTTAATGAAAAAGGAATTGTGCAGTTTTGGAAAAGACTATGTGTTCCATCATGTCCGGAGCTGAAAAAGGAATTTTTGGATGATGCACATAGTTCAAATTTCTCTATTCAACCAGGGAGCACAAAGATGTATCGAGATCTTCGAGAAAACTTTTGGTGCGATAATATAAATATGGAGATCACTGAATATACATCAAAGTGCCTGGTGTGTCAGCAAGTGAAGGCATAGAGGCAGAAGTCTAAGGGGATGATGCAACCATTGCCCATACCATAATGGAAATGGGAAAACATCACCATGGACTTTGTCACCGGACTTATGAGGTCATCCAAAGGCAACAATGCAATAGGGGTTGTTGTGGATCGTCTTACAAAGACTGCACACTTCATTTCTATTCGGGAGGATTTCTCTTTGGATCAACTGGCACAGATATATATTAGGGAAGTGGTAAAGTTGTATGGTGTACCACTATCTATTGTGTCTGACCGAGATCCAAGATTCACCTCTATGTTTTGGAAGAGTCTTCAACATGCTCTGAATACTGAACTGAAATTTAGTACAACCTATCATCCTCAAACTGATGGCTAATCCGAGCAGACTATCAAAACACTTGAGGATATGTTGAGATCCTGCTCAATGGGCTTTAAAGGAGGATGGGATCAACATCTTCATCTTGTTGAGTTCTATTATAATAAAAGTTTCCACTCGAGCATCCAAATGGAACCATATGATGCCCTATATGGGAAAAGGTGCAGAACACCGACATGTTGGGATGAGGTCGGTGAACGTAAGCTGCTTGGACCAGAAATGGTCGAGGAAATGGTGTAGAATGTGAAAACCATTCAGCAGCATATCAAGGCAGCTCAGAGTCGAAAGAAGATTTTTGCAGATAATCATGGACGAGACCTTGATTTTAAAGTTGGAGACATGGTGTTTCTATGCATATCTCCTTGGAAAAAGGTCATAAGGTTTCGAAAGAAAGGGAAGTTATGTCCAAGGTACAACAGCCCCTTCGAGATTCTTGATCGTGTTGGGGCTGTGGCCTGTCGACTAGCACATCCACCTACCATGGCCAAAGAGCATGATGTCTTTCATGTATCCCTCTTAACAAAGTACATACCGGACCCTTCACATGTACTCTCTTCTGAGGTGGTACAATTGGAAGACGATTTTTCTTGTGAGGAGCAACCAGTGAAGATCTTATATCGTAGAGAAAACGTTCTATGAAATAAGACAATACCCCTCGTCAAGGTGTTGTGGATAAACCACAAGTTTAAAGAACCGACTTGGGAATTGGAGGATATGATGAAGCTGAGTTACCCACATTTGTTTTATTGTGGGAAAAGGAAAATTTTGAGGGTGAAATTTCTTAAGGGGGGGAAATTATAACGACCCAAAGTTTCATTAATGGAAAATCCCTCTTGATCCAGTTAAATGACTCCTAATAAAAAATGTTTTTATAAGATGTTAACTTCTTTGTTTTTATGTTAAGAATTGTGACCTTTGTTAATATAGTCGTTGAACAGTGATCACATGATTAGTATAAATATAGGACCTTAACAAATCCAATTTACTCAGAAAAAAGAAGCGATGGCCTCATCCAGTAGAATTGACCTATAAGAAGCCCATTTGTCGGAGCTCGGAAAAGTGGTGGCATCCTTGGGCTTCGCCCTTGACCTAGCCCAAGCTAAGCTTCACCATGTCAAGCTCGAACGGGACCATATATGGGAAAAGTGGAAGTTGATAGAGATTACCACTCGAGCGATGTTATCCGAGCCACCCCAAGAGTCTGTCACCATCGCACACCTTACCCTTAGGTCTTATGCGGCTGTTTTAAGGGGTTATGTAACAAATAAGTAGTACTATGTTCATGTACATTATTTTTTTATATAATAATTAATATAATTTCTAGTCATTTTTGATACATTGTAAATAGATTTTAAAAGTAAAAATGGTGTTTTTAGTTATTATTTAATTAAGAAATCAATTTTATTAAATTAAGGGAATTTTGAATTAAATAATATTTTAATAAAATAATAATAATATTATTAAATTAATTTTTTTATTAAATATAAATGATCTTATAATTTTATGAATGAAATTAAATTTTTTTATTAAAGTTTGAAATCCATTTTTGTCAAAAACCATGGATTTTCGATAAATGTCAGTTTTTATTTTAAAATTGAAAATTAAAATATTTAGAAAATTTTTTAGATAAAATAAATTTCATTTCTGGAATCAGGGCATCAAAATTATCCAATGGTGAATTTTTCATAATTTTCTGAGACAGTCAATTTTTTGGGTAAAAATTAAATACCATTTAAATATATATTGTGTTTTATGACATCATAATGACCCAATGGTGAAGTAATAAAATACCATAATCCTTATGTTAGGACAATATATGTTTTATCATTAAAATAATGTTATTTTGGGTTCGTTTGACTTACTTTTAAAGGCATTAATGGACCCCTCAAGACATATTCAACACATTGCCTTTTTAAATTAATTTCCATGGGAGTGTGACTCACCTCCACATAAGAAACCTTATTATTTTAAGAAGTTCGGACATGGGATTTATAAAATATTTTTTTCCTCTTCCCTTTTCAAAAAACCATCGGAAAAAACCGTGGTATGGTTTGTGGTTTGGATTAATTTAATGTAAGGGGACCCAAACCTAAATAATAAAGAATTCCATCACCATTCCTATATAAACCCACCCAAGTTCCCACTTCCTCCTCAATCAAAGCCCTTGGAGTTCGTCCAACCTCTGCCCAACTCTCTCTAGAATCCTCCCAAGGTTCCCCAAGCTCCCAAGAAGCCTCTCACAAGCCTCTCTCTAGCCGTTGGAAGCACACTTCCAAGTAATGGTTTTTTCTACCTTTCTCATTTGTGTCAATTTTCATTAAGTTGTATTGCCCTTTTAATTTCAATTATGAATGTTGGGTTATGGTTTCGCACGTCCCCCATACTGCCCTCTTATTTTTTGAATGATGGGATACCCATTTCTCTATCATTAAATTCCTCCCATGTACACCCGTTACTATGCCGAAATTCCAAAAGGAACTTCTCTCTCTTCTTTTACATTGGAGCAATAATTTTGTATCATGAATCTAAATTCCATTAGAATTGTTGGGACATGTTTCTATATGACCTCCATACTGTCCAATACATGTAAATATGATGAGGAACCCCTTTCTCTCGCATCTACCATTTTTTTATGAATTCTTATGTCACGCCGTTACGCTGCCGAAATCGCACCGATTTTCTAAGCCAATGCCATTGTGTAGTGGATACCATGCCCATTTATCCATCAAGGGTATCCACCTTTATGCACCTTTACTTATTGATTACAAATATTCATGTATGAATTCCACATTCCTTTATTGTGGAATAAATTTTTATGTTTTATGAATCCATGTTTTACGATCCATGTGGCACACTTATGCATGAAATGAAATGTCTAAGAAGGGTGCACCCTTATTGCGCTCCAATGCATTAGGTAAAGTATAGTATCATGATAAATCATGTGCAATGAGTATTGACTTATTCTAATTCAAGTGCAATGAGGGTTTTCTTGTGCTTAATATGCAATGAGGGTTTACTCATGCTTTATGTGCAATGAGCTTTGGCTCATGCAAATTCCATGTTAAGTGTTGTTGGAACATTTCAATGTTATGATTATCATGTATTATCATGCCTTTATGTTCATGTTTCTTTTATGATCTATTGATATGCCTATTTTCTAACATTTATTGTACTCCTCATTTTATTCCATGTGTACTCCCTTACTGTGCTTTATAGCTCACCCTTTTCTTATGCATGTCCTTAGGTTATCCCATGCAATGCTAAGTATGAAGGAATGTAGTGGTCATGTAAAGGAAGTTTTCAATAAAGATGTTGTATTTCATGTTCTATGATTTTATTTAATGATCCTAATCCCCAAAGACACTAAACCTCTCGATCTTCTTTGTTGTATCAAGTGATGTTTTATGTAATAAATCATGTTTAAGTTGTAATAAAAAGCAGGGTTGTCATATGAATCCATTAGGATATTAATTTTGTATGCAACTCATCTGAATTTAAAACTCTGTCAAATGTATGTCAAAATAGAATTTCTAAATTGGTACATAGTTGATGAAGTATTTATTTAATAACCTCAATGTTTTAAAAAACCTTATTTTCTAAATCATGTCTTTAAACATTATAATGCTCTATATGGTCTAAAAAATCTCCATGATCTTGGTATAATAGACTTAGTTCTTTTATTATTTCTAAATGTTTTACAAAAGGATTTGCTGATCCTATCCCTTTTATTAAAAGGATTTCCAAATATGTTTTAATTGTAAAAATTTATGTATATGAATTTATTTTTGGATCCTATAAAAATTACATATGTACTGAATTCTAAAAAATGAAGCAAGATGAATTTGAAATGCATTTAATGGGGGAACGTAAATTTTTCCTTGGATTTAAAATTTATCAAAATAAAAATGGTATTGATTTAAATAAAAGTAAATATTATAAGGATATTTGGAAAAGTATTTGATTATATGGTATTAAAGGTATTGATAGACCTATGAGTACAACTTCTAAGTTGGTTGCTGATGAAACTGGTAAATTAGTGGATAAAAACAATTACAGATGAATGATTTGGAGTCTTCTCTACCATAATGCAAGCAGACCTGATATTATTTTCCTTGTATGCATGTGTGCTAATTTTCAATCTAATCCCAAAGAGTCTCATTTAACTGCTGTTAAAAGGATTTTTAAATATCTCTTGTATACTACAAAATTAGGAATTATTTAACCAATAGGAAAATCAATAGATTTAATATGTTATTCGGATACTGACATTATTTGAAGCAAGTTAGATAGAGAGAGAACATCTAGAACATATCACATTTAGGGAGTGTCCCATATATCATGTTGTAGTAAGAAACATAATTTTTTTTTCATTATCCACTGTCGAAGATGAATATATAGCTGTTGGTAGTTGTAGTGCTCAAATTATTTGTATGAAACACATTTTACTAGACTATGGATATCAATTCAAACATGTATCTATAAACTGTGTTAATAAAAGTGCTATTAGAATATCTAAACATTCAGTATCTCATGCTAGTACGAATCACATTGATGTGAGACATCACTTCTTGAGTGATTATTATCAAAGTGGTGATATCACCCATGAATTCATTAGCACTGAACACCAATTGGGTAATATATTCAAAATGACTTTGAGTTGTGAGAGGTGAAATTACATCAAACATGAGTTATAAATGATAAACTGTTATGTTAGGACCTCACCATTGGACCTCACCATATGACCTCACTGTTGGCACCAAACCGTTGGGACCTCACCGTTGGACCTCACTATTGGACCTCACCGTTGGGACCTCACCGCTGGGACCTCACTCTTGGAACCCACCTTTCGGACCTCACTGTTGGGATACCACCACTGGATCTAACTGTAGGTACCTCCCCGCTAAGACCACACCATTGGCACCATACCGATTGTCAGCCTTTCTGGGACTTGTCATTTTTCATCCAGAAACTGAAATTTCTTTAGTATTACTTATTTCTTTTACATGATTTGATTTTCAATACCTAAATGATAAAAATACAGTACAAATCTCATTTCAATCAGAATCATACCTCTCCCGAACCACTTACTCCCTAAACTTGTAACCTAACCTTATGTTGAAACCCTCGAACTGATCAAGATCACATTGTACAATTAAAAAGACCGAAGGACGGTGATGAAGTAGATGTGCCGAACTCTAAGAGACCTAGAGCTGAGTCTAGTAGTGGAAGAAATGTAGTGGGAATGCTGATAAATCAACATTTGTTAAAGAATAAAATCATGGATAAAAAGGATTTATGTTTCAAATAGATATTGTTATGAAATTCTATGGTGATGAAGGCACATGAAGCTTAGGATTGGTTATAATTCTTTGCAAATAACAATGGACCTTATTACCTAAATCTAGTGAAGGAATTTTAAGACTCTCTGATATTCGAGCAGTCTGAGAATGAGATCAAAATTTCTTCAAAGGTAATTGTTGCAAGAGTGAGTTTCTCCTATATTTAACAGGCTGATTTTTTAATAGTCCAACGTGAAGGTATTTTTGATTACAACTTTGGAGTGGGGCCTCCCACTTGTGAGTTCTTCTGTTATAAAGAAGCTTTGGATGAACTGACAGGAAATGGGATCCCTAGGAATGTAATTTCTTGTGAAATATAAAGATAAGATAGGTTACTTTATATATTTTTTCAGAATGTTTTGAGTCCCAGGAGAGGGGGTTTTTCTACCATTAAAAATCTGGAAAATTTTCTTTTATACTTATTTAAGCATGAAAAAAAGATAAATTTGTGTAGGTTGCTAATGATTCAGTTAAAGGATATGACAAAGCCCAGTTCGAAGTTTAATGAATCGTTTCATACCAAATTAAAATCTCTGATGATGAAAGTGAATAGAGTTGTAGGAAAAAAAGAGGAAATAGTAGTTCTAAGGGACAAATTCGGTTTTACCAAAATTATTTAAAAGTCTATGAAGATAAGATAGATCTCGTGGAAAGGAAGATGGTTGAATGATGAGGGAAAACTGTATGATGAATTCCAACCTATCGGAAATCCTACTATGCTTATGGATAAGAGTGATCTAGGTATAAAGCCTAATGAAGTGGAGAATGTGTATTCAGATGAAGAAAAATAGGTTGCTGTTGTGTAAGAAAGGGAAGCTTCTGCTATAGATGATTGGAGTTATCCTGAACATCCCTCAAGTCCTCATGCCAATACTGTATCCTTTAGTTAGACTATCCCAACAACGAGATTTCCTATAAGATATACTATTGTAAGCGATAGTGATCATGAATAAACCAGTGATGAAGGATAAGAAAATTTCTTAAGATACATATTACAGAGACCTCAGAGGAGGAGGATGAAACTGAATATTGTAATGATAATTTTGAGACAGATGCTGATGAAAGTGAACAGTAAAATCTAAGTCTCAGTTCTTTGATAGGATATACATAAATGGTTGGATGTGTAGATGAATATGTTTCTTAATCATTTTAAAATGAATTTTAAATGGAATTTGTTGATGATTTTATAGTGGAAGTGGAAGTTGACTCTCCAGTTGATGCAATTGATTAAAGAGGTATAGAAGAGATGGATGTAATTGATTAGGAGAATGCTCCATGTAATGGGGAGGAACCTATTTCCATAGGTTTAGTTGAGTCTTATCATGGAATAGAATATTGGTAAGGAGACCAAGGATTCGTGGTCCTGGGATTAGACTATGGAGACTATTATGATGACAAACCTAACAGAATCCCTCCAATTCCTTCAATTTCAGAAACTACTATTTTATAACTAGTAGTACTTTTACATCGATAATACATTAAGAATGATGATTATGAATCATTAAAATAAGATTTGATGAAACACTTTAATGATAGATCTATTGAGATAGAGAGAACAACGGCTCTAAATCAAGAAGTGGTTCCATCTTACATAGAATGAGTAATTTTGATCTCTCACTCAAATTTGCTACATGAAGTGAAGGAATGTCATAATCAAGTCATAACCTTGGTGAAGTCTATAGAATCTGTGAAACAATCAATTTCCAGTTTAGACTCTTATATGAATTCAAGGGTTCAAGTTGAAAAGACCATAATTATATTAAGAGGGTTGTTCAATAGATAGTCACTGTGTTTGAGGACATTAAGATGTCTATGGAGACACATGTGAGTGAACAAGATGATGATGTAAAGTGGTTGATTAGTGGTCTTAACCAGTATTTTATTGAGATAGTGGATTTTGTAATGGAACCTCTATGTGCATCTTCTTACTCTTCAACCTCTCCTCCTGTATATCTAGAAGCTTTTAGATTGGTTGTTAGAGTATATGTGGATAAGTTCTCCAGTGAAAGTACTCTGACCCTCAGTCTAGGACTCAAGTCATTTCCACTACTAGGTAAATTTATAATATTTTGGGAGAATATTTATGTGAGGATACTCCAGATCAGAATTCCATAAAAAATAAGTTGATTTCGATTACAAAAGGGTGTACACTAAGCATCAGATGGATGTTCAATTCAATCTGCAATTAGAAAATGTGATGATCGCACATGTCACCTATGATTTTAAGGATCAAGTTAGCATGTTTAGCGAGTTGAATCCTACCTTAGAAAAATTCATAAGGAATAAGGATGATTTCATCTTAGATATGGAAAGAGGAGGCATCATTATTATTGAGTTTATAAATCTCTTTTTTCCATTCCTCCATGTGGACTACACTGTAATTATTGTTTCCCCAACATTACCTTATTCCCCAGCTATATCAGGCTCAACACGTGCTTCCTCATTGATGAATCTAGCATAGGCCCTTAGAAGACTTCCCCCGATGATTCCTCAATGATCTACTCCCCATCAGTCAACTAATGCCTCTGTATCTGCTCCTCCTACCCTGCTCACTTCCATACATCGACCTATGCCTCCATCTTCTGGACCAACCTCCTCAGCTTCCAAAGACAAATCTCCCTCAGACATTTCTGATGTTGATTGAATGTGGGACGTCTTAGTACATATGTATCTATGTATTATTATTATATATTGTTCTCATTATTGATTAATTATAAAATAAACTTTTGTCTCTTTTTAACATTCATTATTTTTATTAATCACAAAGGGGGCGAAATTTTAATTTTATTGGAGTCCTTGCATATATACACTATCCATATTCTCCACAATATACATGGTTCAATTTTTACTTATGTACACCTTTGATGAATTTTGAAAATTTTCTTATACCTAATTCATTAATACTTAAATCTAGATTTTCAATGTTATAATTTGTGATTATCAAAGTGGGGGAGATTGTTTCACTCACCTATTTTGATAATCCCAAATCATGTTTCACTTATGTGATAATCATGTTTCAATTATAGAATAATCATGTTTCATTAATATTTATTGTTTCTAAAAAGTTATACCTACGTATCTTAAATCTCCCTATTCTATTGATTGAGTTAATAGTGAAAAATTTCTCTAAGTGAAAGGTCACCGATAGAAGCTCATCGATGAAGGTCCCGAATAGAATGTCACCGATGAAGGTTACTGATAGAAGATTACCGTGGAAGGTTACTTTTGATGTCTACTAATGAATCCTACTATTGAATCCTTCTGTTGAGAAGGCTACTGCTACCAGTCTAGTGATGCTCACTCATCTACTTCATACATTGTCAAATTTTTACAATTTTACTAATAGTCATATATGGTAAATTTAATTCTTCTAACATCAATTAATACTGATTGTAGTCACATCAAAAGACCATATCTGGTGATAGTACAAGGTACGAGGAGAACTACTTATGGTTTACTTATTCTTATTGTTCGACCTGAAATAAAATATAGAAGACCGAGGAAGAAATGAAATACAACGAGAGAGCAGAATGCATGAGATATATCTTACTCACTAGATAAAGGAGAACAAGGATGAACCATACATCACATAAACTTGAACCCAAGAGCATCAAGAAGATCTTTTGGGAAAAAGTCACACTTTCCTTCATCACTTATTCAAATCTATTGAATACCAAGAAAAAAATACTTAGTACTTGGAAACTAGAACAAACGTTTCAACGGTATATTTTGGGGACAACTTCTAGATAATGACTTGAAATACAATGTCTTCACCCCAAGGAGTCAAGAGATGAACTACAAACACATAGTTCTTTCTCAACTCAATCTTAAAATATTAGCTCAATTCTATTCTTTTATTTTACATTTATGAGAAGTTTTTTTTCCGTTACACGCACTGTTTCCTGCTCATGAACTAGAGGATACTGAAAATACTCACATCAAACATCACTTATACCTTATTACCCTTGTATTACTATGGAATAGACCAGGTGTGGTTTGTATTGTTTTTTCCCAAGAAGAACTGTGGTAGAGGGTGTGAGACCTGGACTATTTGTGAAAATTATTGTAAGGCCCGATACATGATATGTATCAACTTTATTATTTATATAAACTTATTGGTGCCAGGTGATCACAAGGTGGAGTGGATTATGTATTGTGTTGAGACTAAAACTATTATTTAACTATATTGTGTACTATATTTAGTAATAATCTGAGTTGTCTATTTTCCAATTCATACAAATTCAAAAAACATAAAAGTTTAAACATTGAAACTGATAGTTCGAGTTAGAGTGTGTACATTTTAAATATAGTAAACCTATTTCAAATGTTGAAGATGTGTTTTACACTAATTTATCTGAGGACTAATGAGCATTTGGGAAACCTATTGACGACTTAAACATTTATATCTCTATTGCCTTAATTAACTAGGCTATTTCAATATTGGGGGCTCTTTATCAAAATGTTTTTAACATAAATTTTAAGTATGAACTCAATTCACCAACCTCTTGAGTTTCCACTCCAAATACCACTTTTAAAAACATGATAAAACATTATTAATTAATATTAAACTCAGAAAACAAACTACTAATTCTAAATTCCACATTTTCTTATAAGAAATTTACCACCTTCAAAGAATTCTTAATAATTTCTAACATGGATGATTGTACTGACACCTAAAATAGAATACAGTATGTACCAATATGAATAATTCATTGGCAAAAAATTATTAAATCATTTAAAAATGGTTTTTTTCTAAACATAACATTGTAAATTTCTCATTTTCATTTCATCTCATATCATCATCAATATTGTTCTCATATTCAGAAATTTACTGATTCATGAAATGATTATATTTATTCAGTTCCTACTATATTCTCTAACTCAAATTCAACTCTTTCTGGGTAAATATATACTTCTTTTTTTTATGATTTGTATATCTTAAAAGATATAAACCATACAAATAAGTCCTTAAAATATTTAATGAAAAAATCATAACTTATAATTCAAGATCATTATTTGGATTAAAATCTCACCTGGTTTAGTTAATATGATGCATAAAAAATAACCTGACTATTCGTCAGCAGAACATAAACAATTCCATTCAATTAAGAATTATTGAGGATTAATAATCCCTATTTATAAATGATATGGTGAAAATGGAGGATTCACTAATATTATATTTAGTTTCTACATAAAATCATTAAAACTTATTTATAGGAAAATGTAACTCCTTTTCGAGTAGAAAAATTCATCGATCTAGATTGATGATGAATTTTTTCAACAAATGTGTCGTAAAAACATCTAATTCTTGAAAACTACGAATCTATATAGAATTTATTGGTATTTTATACTTTTCAAAAACTTTAGTAATAACTGGTTCTTATTTTATTCTATATATCATTGTAATAATATCTAGGAACAAAATTTATTGTAACCAAATTACAAACATAGTAAATTTATCATAAATCATTTTTTATTCTGCTTTTTAAGGAAATTTTTAGGGGATTATTAGTATCATCATATCTTTTGTGAGATACTAATATATCATAACCAAACACAACAAAAAACATATCTATATAGAGATTGATTACTCTATTCATAATACCCATGAATAATACTTCAGAATGAGATAACGTAGAGGAGATAAGAACAAACTCATAATTATTATATCTAGACAAAAATACTATCAATCGAATATCTTCAATCTTAAACTTCAAAAGATGGTATCATGACATAAGATCAATCATTTAAGAATATTTTTCACTCTAGAACTGATAAAAAAACATTAAAATAAGAAAAATGATTCATGCTCTTAGTAGTGATTCCATTCAAAGATTTATAGTCAATTAAAAATATCATAGAACTATATTAATTTTTAATAAATAAAATAGTATAACCCCATGTAAAAGTAATATGATAGATGAAAAATTCATTTTAAAACCCATGGAACTTATATTTCAATTTATAAGAGTCTACATGATCCTTTTTAATAGGGGTTTTTGAAATTTTCATAGAATCATACACTATTTCAATATTAAAATGAATCTCGTATTTGGGAATAAAATGAGAAAATTTACCAGGACAAGAATCCATATATTAATTAACAAATAATGCAACACTAATCGAATAGTTTAATTCTATTATATAAAATATGGTTGCTGACCTTCAATGCTACATTTAAGAAATTTCATAAAAATTATTATTTTATCAAATGTATGATATCATTTAACATAAAATTATTAGATAAAAAATCTATATAATAATGATAAAATTAAATAAAACACACAGTCAAAATAACAACAATCACTACTATGGAATGTTCAAAATGATTTTTTGGAATGAAAACCCCACTAATAATAATTATAATATTACTATTAATCATTGTTAATTAAATAATTCCACCCAATATCTTTAGAAAAATTTACATATTCATTTAATGAAGAGATATTTCAATTTATATTGATATTTAATATAAATAATTGAATTTTAAGAACCAGTGTCAATCCTAGAATCAACATATTTTGAATATTCTAGAAGTGTACCTATAACTACATCACTATGTATCCCAACATTAACCACAGTATAAGAAAATTATTTTTAGGAAAGTTTTTTCTTTTGATATTAATGAAATCCACACCGAGTAGCTGTATTGGGACACAAATTATCATAATTCATTAATATAATGATTTGAATACATGTTTCAATTAGCTACCTATATGTATTACCATTATTAGTTTTTTGGGAAACTATTAATTGTATTCAAATTCCCTCTGACAAAACATTATAGAATGGAATAACTTTTGAATATCCAGTGAAATATTGCTTGAATATTTTTTTACATAAATTGGCTCATCTTTTGGGCATGCTTCCATATTTGGTAATCAAACGCTTCTCTATTTCATTCTAACAAGATTACTTCTTAATCTTATCATCTTCGGGAACATAAGTGTAAGAAAAATCTATCTCTTATTTATCAACATAATGAAAATAGTTGGAATAAAATTAAAATTATTATGATACCAATTCTATCTGTAAACAGGGTTTCAATCATGAGTAAAATCTATTATATTTAAAATCAGGCCCCAAAATAATATTTGGTATATAACTGGCCTTGTAAACTTTAGCTCATCTATTGATACTAAATATTCATCTTTTCTTGCATCATGTAATAAAACTTCTATCCTATGTCAAAAAAATCTATTGGTAAATATTTATATTGGAAGAGATTATTAAATGTGTCTCATTCCATGACATAAAACTCTTCTCTCTATGTATTATTTCTGAGAAAAGAGCACCATTAGCCAGATTCAACATTAATATGGTAAATCAAAGGACTTTTGATTGAAATTCTAAAAATACCATGACATCAAATAAAATTTCTATAACTTTTTAAAATCTTTTGGATGCCATTGGATTTTATGTTATTCAAAAAATAACGGAATTTTGATTCATTAAATTTTCAACTATATATATGTTTCTCTTTCGTAAATATGGATACTCAGAAACTTGGATTCCGCCACCATTAATATCCTCTATCAACTGAGCTATCACTATATCAAATTTATCTATTCCAATTCCAACCATTTTATATGTATATTTTGAAGGATATTTTCCTCTTGGAATCTTTCTATTCCACATTCTTATTTAGTCAGAATAAAACCATTCTCAACTAAAATAGATTACATTAAGAGACATTATAGTCATTAAATTCTATATTAGTTATTATAAACCATAAAGTGTAATATATAATAGTTATTCTTCTACCATTATCATAACCTCTACATTTATCTATACCATTTACCCTATAACAATAATAAGGATGCAACATTACACATTAAATAATATAATTTTCATTCACCAAAATACATTTTTAATCATCCCTAATGATCATTTAGATTTAGTGTTTTCGAAAAATAGTTTATAACTCCTTTATAAAAAACACAGATTGTAAATCATAGACACTTCTATGTAGTATCACATTCCCTACAATATAATTTTTTATGAAAAAAGTTCTCTTTTCATGAATAATATTCAATACACTCAACAAGACATCTTCTTTTTTTAACTTATATTTAATTCTGTAAAATACATTAAAAATGAGGGATAAAAACAAAAAGATCAATACGATCCACCGATGAAATAAATCCATTAGTGTATTGAAAAATATGAAAACCTATAAAATATCTACCTTCAATAAAATATTCATTGAATATTTAAAATATACACATACTCATTAGAAATAACAATTTTCCTGAAATAAAACCTTTAAAACCCATATAATGAAAATAGAAAGACTTTTAAGAAACATAGAATGTCTTATTCATAAAATGTGTTAAGAACTACTAAAAATAATACGATCCCAGATAATGCCATCGGAAAAAACAACTATGGTCGACTACCCCATTATTTTCTTCAAAGATTAGTAATGTTACAAAATGTATTGGAGAGTTATATCTATATCAATCGTCATATAAGTTGATTTGGGATCACTGGTCGTTAAATCTATTTCCATCTGACATGTAGTATAAAATGTTTTATCCTCCCCGATCATAATCTATAATGATAAATCACCACGAATTAATCATTTTACGATAGAACTTTTTTATCCCAAAACTCATTAAATTATATTTTTAATCCATATCGAAAAAACATATGAGTATAAAAATATATATTACTTTTGAAACCACATTTTCAAGAATAAAATACACATAAAAAATGTAATGGTTGTTTTAATTGTTTAAAAAAGGTGTCTAAAAAATATCCAATAATTCCTACCATATGGAGAAAATTCGTTGATACTATATATGTCAATATAGGACAAACAATTTTTATATTTGTAAAAATGGTTAAAACATTTCGTATAAAATTTGTAAAAACATTAATTTTAAAAACATTTGAATGAAAGTAAAAAAGTTATCAAAAATTAAATTTATAATAAATTGTTTTCCATATAAATACATCCATATAATAATTTTATGAATATGTAAATTGAATAAAAGTATGTATAGAATAAAACCTAAAAATCATTAAAATGATGCTTTACATTGAAATGTCCCTTCCATTGTATCTAACTAATCACATTCTTTATTTATATTTCTAAAAAAATTAGTTATTTAAATTTTTTAGAACCATTTTCAAATTTATTAGTGTTTTAATATATTTATTACCCTTTTATATTCAATTATTTAATAATTTATGTTCATGTTGGATGTTTTTGACGATATCTAACTCATATGTAAAAAATGAATTTGTTAAGTTAAAATAGTCAAAGACTTTATCATTTATTCATCTTGAGAATAATAATAATGTCATGATTAGAATTTTTATATATTATTTATACATTAAAAACAAACAATAAAATATTTTTATGGAAAATGAAATATTTTATAATCATGGAGACTATAGATCACAGGAATAAATGAGAAACTTTTCTATTTTTTAACAAGAATGAATAAAATAATGTAAATAATAATTTTAAATATATTTTATGACGATTATATCATAGTAATAATATTATTCTATTATATATATGTATATATATATCATCTAAATGATGTTGATATGAAAAATGAATCCCATATCATCTTGGAGGTGGTAGTCCACATGTACATACAAATTACATTATCATTTTTAAATGGATGGAACATAAGGAAAATAGAAGATATGTTATATTTATATTATGAAAAAATTTACATAATATCATATATATATATATATATATAATAAATCCATAATTATATAATGTTATGTTATGTGGTGAAGGATAACAAATTACATCAGTTCATGATGTATTTGTCCTTCAAACAAACGAATGCTGGTCTCATTTCTAATTTAATGGAAGAGGACGTGGATATAGGTTAATATGTTAATAGAATAAAATCTCATTATATGGATGATACTATTGTTATTATTTTTTAATAGATTAAAATTATTTTATAATTTTATAAAAAAGAAATAATACTAAAATAGATGGTTAATAACTATATATCTTCTTCAGTGAACATCTTTAGGAGTAGACCAAATCCTTAATATGATAATTTTATAAGTAAAATAGGGCCAAGAGGTTGTGGAGTGATGTTTTGGAGATCATTAAAAGGTATTTTCTAAACTATTTTTTTATAATGATGTCAGAAAGATAGGATAAGAGATTACCCTTTATACATTAAAGGAAGAGAATTCTATGAATAACATAAAATATTAAATTAATATAAATTAATTTTCATCAAAAAATGAGTCTTAGTTGATTTAATTATAATATATGATGATTATGAGTCTCAATCATGTCACACAATCAAATTTAGAGATGTTTAGATTATTTTTCCCCTTTTCTCATTATTGTAACCCCACTTTAACCCATTAGACACTTATCGCTATATCAATGTTTTTTTATAATAAAAGTGTTACTAAAGTTACTATAAAAAGTCAAATGGCCCATAAATGTACCATTGTTGAAATTTTAAACCATATATGACTCAATTGATGAAATATTGTATTTTTAGGGAATATAATATGATTTAATAAAATAATTATTATAAAAATCATTAATGTAATTTTCGAAGCTATTAATTTAGAATGACATTGAAAATAAAAGGATGGAAATGTAATTAAAATATAATAAATTAAAAATAACCTAATAATTTATTTATATTTATATATTTTTTAGTACACATAAACTCACTAAATCAATACTATTATTTTTAAATTATTTAATTTTTTTCTACAACATGCATAAGTATCATGTCTTCGTTGTGTATGCATTGAAGGTAATTATTTCATAAATGATATTTATTAATAAATTTACATGATGAAAATAAAAATTAATATTTAAAAAGCTCTTATATAACTAAAAACTGTTTTTTATTACTTTCAAAAAATATAATAAATTTGAAAAACAATAAACTGTTATATGTGGTTTCATATTTACTTAAAATATTATAAATGTTACATTCAAAGAAAAGTGGAAAGTTTTTTTAAAAAAATTATAATTATAGATAATAATGGTATAAATCCAATTATAAAATAAAATAAATATAGATTTAGGGATATGTTAAGGGCTTATCACATTATGTTTATCATTTGTTACCTAATTTACCCAAACTATGGTGAAAAATACATTAAATGGTTAATATTAAAAATGAAAAAATTAACTTAAATTGTTAAAAAAATTGGTCATACTAGTAAAAATGTTAAATTTATTTTTGAATAATAATTTTCTAGATGTGTAAGAAATTTAAATAAGATTAAAACTAAAAATTCCATGAAAATTTATGTATAAAAATATTCATTTTTAAATCCAAAAATTTATATATTAAAAAATTATTTATTATAATATCCCAGGTAAATAAGCAATACTACATTTTCAAATTTATTAATATTTGTGAATGAAATATTAATATTACTTTAAAGGGGATTCTATGTTAGATGGCGTACCCAATACGCAACAATGAGTTTCTTTGAAATCTTACGTTGCACACTAATAATATAATAAAATTATTTTTAATGCCTACCTGTTGTAATGTCAGGAATGAACATAACTAACTAAAAAATGATTATATATGTTTTTCAAATATTTTCACTTTTATCCAATAAATGTTAGAGTCTAAAAATTCGAATGAATCCAATTTTAAGCGTAAATATTCGAATATTCTTTAAAAGGTTGATTAATGGCCTTTTGATGGTGAACCCTTTTTAAATCCACTTTTTGACAATTTTATATGTTATATTGGACCAAATAAAATACTTATTTAGAATCTGGACATCAAAATTTACTTTGTGTAAATTTTTGTTATTTTTCCAATAAAGATCATTTTTATTGAAAATGATGTATTTTAATTCAAAACCTCATTTTAATATGATTTATTTATATGGATCTATTATAATTTTAATTTGGTTTAAAGTGTAGTTATAAAATATTTTTACCATTTAATCCAATGGTGGACATTGTAATTAATTTACTTTGAAATTGTACTTAAACTAGTGTCAATCTTTTGATATATTTTGTTTCTTAAAAACACTCTATTTATTTTGGAAGTGGGAATTAATTGTTAAATTTATTAATTAAACTTATATGTTTTGAATTTTGTAAAATATACATCATTTTTGAATTCAGAATATAAAATTTATCTTAGGGGGAATTTTTAGTATTTTTCTGAAAAACGTCAATTTTTTATGAATACTGAAACCACTAAGTGGTAGTTAAAAAACTGAGTTTTTGTTTAAATAAAATTTTTCCACCTCTGTGATTTGAATTTCAAAAATACAACATACAAGTTTGTAATTAGTATGTAAAATGTGGTTCAATGGGATGAAAATAATTTTTGGTGAATGATAACTTTTATGTTTTATTAATCGCGATTAAAGGTAATTAGTGTAATTTAAGGTAAAGATAATGTTATAATAATATGAAATGACCTTGACCCATATCCTACCAATATTTTATGAGTCATGGCCGACCAATAAAATACATGGGTCAACTTGGGGACCCCATGGAGCCACTTGGGTATGAAAATGACATTAATAACTTTTTATTTAAAGTTAAAATAAAAATGTCACAAACACGTGTTGTTTTACTAAAACTATTTTTACATGGTGTTATACAATTCATATTTTTACTATAAATATTCCTTGGAAATATAATAATATTTCCTACATCATAGTTGTTTTTTTATAATTTTTTAACACTATATAAATTAATTTATTTATGACAATAAGATGATACAGCGATTACCTCATTAATGAACGATTTAAATAAAATGAAAATATATTGTAAAATATAAGACATAAACTTGTGAAAAACCTATTGGAAGTGTGGATTTAGAACCCTTTTCACCTTATCCTCTAAATATTTAATTTTGGGACCTCTGATATCCGAAAATCATTTTATAATAAAGTAACTTTTCAAGACATTCCAAGAGTGCCCCTACTCCCTCTTATAAAAGGCCCCCTCCTCTACCTCCTTACCCACACCTCACAAGCCCTTGGCTCATCCAACATCAGATCATATTGTCTCTCCACATCCCTATATTACTCTTATAAGCCTCACTTTGGGCAGAATTCTTTCCAAGGAATCCTTTGAGCTCAAATCAAAAAGAGTAATCTGATTTGAAGGCAATGTCTTCTCTTATGTTCTTTTGTTTTAGTTTGCTTCTCCAACCCCCTAATCTCTTTTTATAACTTTATTTTGTAACAGCACAAGTATCTTAAATATACTTGGATACTATTATGAGGAGTATTCAAGTGACACTCATACACACCTCCATCTAATGGTTAAAGAACATACTGTTTATGTGGGTGGGGAATTACTGCCTCACAGAACGATGATTGTTCAATTTTCTTTTAACACCTATCATGGTGGACATTAAGATGTCACTGTATTTATATATGATATATAAATTATTTTTATGTATTACTTATGCTTCTTTATTGTTCATTTATTTCATACCTTTATGATTTCCATAATGGGAAAACGTGATAATTTTATTTTAGAAAGTGCGGACTACCGCCCACTAAAAGTGATTTGAATCGTTAATACCATATGTGGGATGTATAAAGGATGGATTTAATGAAGTTATATATTATATTATACTTTAATTATAATATACCTATGTATCATTAGTTTTTTTCATTCCATTAATGTATGAAATAGAAATGAAAGTAGCGTTCATGCGTACGTACGGCTTACTGTCTCCATGAAGGGTACATTACATTTTTTTCTCCAAATGTTATGTACTATTATAATTACATATATATAATGGATATAAATTTCATATATTACATCTATATTATGTATATCATTATGTAATTATAATATATATATATATCTCTCTCATTTAGTATTAATTTTATTAAAATGAGAAAGAAATGAAAGTAGCGTCCATGCGTACGTACGACCTACCGTCTCCATGAACGGTGGATTTAATTTATTATCTCCAAATGTTATGGAATAGTATAAAATGAATATACACTAGATATATATGATATTTAAATCATTAATACTATTCTGGAGATGATGAACCTATAACTACATGGAAAATTCTTTTCCAACAAGTTTAATTTTTACTCATGTACTGATCATCGACAAAAATGTCTGATATGAACTCACATTATTAACCAATTATTATAACATTATAATATGTGATATGAAATGAATAATAAACTTTAAAGGTTTTACTTAATAAATTATAAATTGAACAAAGATTATTATTGAGGAATATAAAGAAACGAAAAAGACAAGTCAGACTTGAGGTAAGGGATCCCATCACTCTCTTTCTTTTTAAGTACTCTCTTTTATGTCACTTCTTTTAAGAACATCTTTCTTAAGTTGGGGGATCTTATTTTATATTCCTCTTACTATAATTTTTATTTTAATATTATTAGAGACCCAATTTTATCACATCAATCCATTTTTGGATGTTTTAAGTGGCATCGTTAGGCTGCCGAAATTTGTTAAGGGATATTTTTTATATCACTTTGTGTTCCCATGAGATTAATGCTACATTTGCCACTATTTCGTTTTATGTGGTGTATGTACTGACCATAATTGTATTCTTTGAGTAATATATTTTAATTTATGGGTATTTACATCTTCATTGTGTGACCCTTCTTTCATGGGGTGTACGTTTCGAATGTTACCAAAATCGGTAAGGGAACCTTTCACCCTCCTCTTTTTAAATGACTTATTTTGTTAGAGATTTTAATTTACATATTCTTATATTGGGATATGTTCTTATATATCCTTATTACTATAAATGTTATGTATAAGTGATAAGATACCCCTTTTTATCTCTCATCAACTCATTTTCTGAATTTTAAAGTGATGTCGTTAGGCTGTCGAATTTCTATAAGGGAACTTATTAACCAAATTTCATTTCTTTGGGTTAAACCTCTACTTCTTGATTTTTTCGTGATTTTAATATGTGTGGATGAACTATGATTGTTTTAAACATAATATCCTCTTATATTGGGTGTATTTATATTTGTCGCACATTATTATGTAATGGATTTATCCTTAATCTATGGATACCGACTTTGTAAGGGACTTCGTGTCAATCTCCTTTCATTGAGGAATATTTTGTTTTATAAAAAACATTATTTTATACGGTGTATAAACCCCTTTGAATTCTACTTTTATTCAAAAGGAATATTTTCTATACAAATCTTGTTACTAAATGACAAAAATTATGTTTCTTTTTAACGTATGCGGTTACAATGACCTTTCTGCCACCGTGAGTATTATTTGATCTTTGGCTTCCTCAATAAGCCGTAATATTTTGTAAAAGTAAATAAATACCATATACTGTTTTATGTATTTTTGTATTGAAAATCTTTTTGATAATAGATTTATTATGTCAATATATTAAAGTGATATATTGTGCTTAAAATATCTAAATGTTTTCATTCCTTTATAATTGTTTTATGTGTTATGATTTTATAATGGTACTTGGACATTTGTCAGATGGTTACGTGATAAACCAAATTATGGGTGGTTCCATGAATACCAGGATGGGAGGTTACGTTATAACCTCCAATCCATTGGATATACATGTCGGTCGTATGGCTATTCCATGTAGTGATATGTGTGGACGTCGACCGTATGGTTATTCCATTTAAGTATGTTTATGTCCTAAGATACCATTATATGTTATGTGTTAATTTTATGGGTTTATGGTAATATTTTGGTTACAAAGCATAAGTAGTGTTCTTTTATTCAGTGAAGAGTATTTACTACTTCATAAAGCTAAAAAGTATTACTTTGATAATGTATTCATGGTTTACTTGTTGTATTGAAAAACTAATAGTTTTCCTTCTATGTGTATCCTTTACTGGGATTTTTATGCTCATCCCATGTTTTTGAAATGTTCTCCACATGACATAAATATGAATAGGGTCAAGGATCAGATCAAGGAAATACATTCTATCTAAATCATGGAACTAGACATGTTTCTTTTTAAGAGTTTTTTATTTTATGGAAACTTAGTTGAAGTGTATATTTTGTAATCTTTTGAGATGTAATAGTTATGTCCTAATTCTCTAAAAGTCTAAATCTTAAAAGATACTTTATGTGAATTATTCATTTAATTAATGATTAAGTAATGTTTGAAGGCTGGGTCCTTATAGTTGGTATCAGAGATTTGTTTAGATTATTTAGTGGTTAGGGTATTCTTTAAGCGTATGTGACATTACCATAACGGTTAAGATTTTAGAAGGGGTAATATTTTTAGATAAAGTGAATGAGTTCAGGATAACATGAATAATTATATCATAGTATTATATGATGATTCTAATGATATACTCACAGTTACCTTTTTGGTTTTAGTAAATGGTTGGATCTAGCATACACCAAAGTAATAGTGGATGTGAAGGAAACTGTGACAGTTCTCTGAGTGAGAAACTGAATGATATGGGAGCTGCAATGAGAACTCTTGTGTTTACCCTCAACAAACCATCTGATGTCATGATTGACCACCTACACCTTGGTGATTTTTATAAGGCATCATATATGCGTGTAACCAATCCCTACGGATGTTCGGGTAATAATCATAAAGGTATGTGTGTTCAAAAACCAGTGTGTCAATGATGTGGAAAGAAACACCTAGGAAATTTTTTCAAAGGGAAGAAAGATGTAATAGATGTGGAAATGAAGGTCATAAAGCAAGAACCTTCCATGGAAAAAGGAAGCATCCAGTTGACTCGAGGAAAGAGAACGAAGTTCTTTCTGAGGGATCAATTGAATGATTTAAATGTGGTGTACATGTCTATTATGAAAACCCATGTCCTATGAAGGAGATTTGGGAATGGGATCACCAATATCGTACAAATATTCGTTTACCAATACCTAATGCCATTCCCATTGAGGATGAAGAAATTGACAATGGGCAATGAAAGGTATGGATTATTTCTTAACATATGTTTTCTTATTTTTGGAATCTTAGGATATGATTCATGATTTTGATTGTATAAATAATTATTTCAGAATAAGATGGAATGGAATTTTTAATGGATCATGAAGAATGTTGAATTAGTAAGAAGTCAACATATATGGGATTCAAGAGTTATGATAGATTTTAGGATGGTAAAATCCTTAAAATTATTAATCTCTTTTTATGATGGGTTACATTAGAAGACTTTTTACAGTATGTGTAACCATGATGATTGATATAAGAATATTTTATTCAAGGAATAGTTATCTCTTATTTTGTGGACATAGTAATAAAGAAACATTTGGGTTTATATGATCCTTAATTTTGAAGTAATTATGGGTTACTATATTTTATGATGGAAAATGAAAGGCATGAGATAAAATTGAGGTTAAAATATGTTATGGTTATTCTTGATGATTTTATATCTTTTTGGGGAATGTTTTAAGAATTATATATTTTTGGAAAAAGGACAACACGTAGACCGTGTGACAACCCGTTGTGTCGGACTAAGCTGCGGGAATCGAACCCACAACCAAAGAGCGACTGGTATTTATCGCCTACCACTGGACTACGTGAAGTCCCTGGTTAGTATAACTAATTTTTTTAGATAGATGATCTTAGGAATCAAGAATAAGTTGATTTTGGGTTATCTATGGAAATGATTAGCCTATAATAGAGGATATTTGATTAGGTTAACTAATTTTCAGTATGAGACTTTAAGAGTAACTAATGTTATTTAGGGATAATTGTTATGATTTATCTTGGAAGACTATGTGATTAAATCCATTGGATATTTGGTTTTAATTCTTAGTTTGGATTACTTTGATGAATTTTATTGACAACTGTTTATTGAATGGTCTTTTTTGAACTTTTTATAATGTTTGATAAATTTTGGAGATTAAGAGTAGTATTTCTGTTAATAAAGGATTATCCTTTTGGGTATTATCTGATCTCATACTAACAATTTTGGTTTTGGATTTGGTCTAAAAACACGAGAAATATATAGTTCTCTTTTGTGGATTAGGTGATTCTCTATAAGGTGATTATAGCGCTATTAATGTGAACAAGTCGTCCTAAATACTCATCTTTTGGATAAAATATGAGTTTTTGTAAGAAATATAGTAAGAGATGAAAGTCTACACGATAAGTACGTATATTTCCTTATGATTTAGTTTTCTCATAAATAAATTCCTCAATGAAAAATAACTTAAAAAAAAGTTTTCTATTAACTTTTCCTACTGAGGAATCAAATACTATTTAACCCATAACATGTTTGTGATTTTCTGGTGGTTAACTTTCTCCAAAACATGTTTTCTATTACTCTCCATCAGAATATGACCCTTTGTTTTCTCATCCATGTCCATGTTTTCCTACATGGAATCCTAGTATGGGTTAACTCGGTTGACCTCTGTACTTCCCTTTATTTCTTTTAAAGTGACTGTTTAATTGACTCTTTTTTCGATGTGGGGCTTTCAATGATGTTTCCAATCCTAATTTTAAAATTTTGAGGACGCAATTCCCAAAAGGGGGGAAGGATGTAACATCCCAGGTAAATAAAGAATATTACATTTTTATATTTATTAATATTTTTGAATAAAATATTAATATTACTTTAAAGGGGATGTTATGTTCGATGGCGTACCCAAAACGCAACAACGACTTTCGTTGAAATCTTACGCTGCACAAAAATAATATAATAATATTACTTTTAACACATAGTCGTTGTAATGGCGGTAATGAACAGAAGTGACTAAAAATGATTATATATGTTTGTCAAATATTTTTCATTTTATCCAATAAATGTTAGAGGCTTAAAATGTGAATGAATCCAATTTTAAGCGTAAATATTTGAATATTCTTTAAAAGGTCGATTAACCACCTTTTGATGGAGAAACCTTTTTAAATATACTTGTGACCATTTTATATGTTATGTTGGTCCAAAAAAATCCTTCTTTAGAATCTGGACATAAAAATTTACTTTGGGTAAATTTTTGTTATCTTTCCGATAAAGATCATTTTTAGTGAAAATGTTGTATTTTAATTAAAATCTTCCTTTAATATGATTTATTTATATGGATAGATAATCTTTTTAATTGGTTTTAATGTTTATTTATAATATATTTTTACCATTTAATCCAATGGTGGTCATTGAAATTAATTTCACATTGAAATTGGACTTAAACTACTGTCAATCTTTTGATATATTTTGTTTCTTAAAAACACGCTATTTGTTTTCACAACGTGAATTAATAATTAAATTGATTAATTCAACTTATATGTTTTTAATTTTGTAAAATAGACATCATTTTTGAATTCCAAATTTCAAATAAAGATTAGGTGGAATTATTGGTATTTTTCTAAAAAACATCAATTTTTTATGAATAGTGAAACCACTAAGTGGTAGTTAAAAAACTGAGTTTTTGTTTAAATAAAATTTTACCACCTCTGTTATTTGAATTTCAAAAATCCGATATACATGGTTGTCATTAGGACGTAATATTTGGTTCAATGGGATGAAAATAACTTTTGGTGAATAGTAACTTTTATGTTTTATTAATCGTGATTAAAGGTAATTAGTGTAATTTAAGGCAAAGATAATGTTATAATAATATGAAATGACCTTTAAACATCTCCTACCCATATTGGATGGCTCATGGCCGACCAATACAACCCATGGGTCATCTTTGGGACCCCATGGAGCCACTTGGGTAAGAAAATGACATTAATAACTTTTTATTTAAAGATAAAATAAAAATGTCACAAACATGTATTGTTTTACTAATAAAATTCCATGGGGTTATACAAGTAATATTTTTGACTATAAATATTCATTATAAATCAAAAAATATTTAATACATCATATAATTTTTTTTGTAATTTTTAGACACTAAATAAATTAATTTATTTATGACACCATGATGATGCAGCGATTACCTCATTAATGAGCGATTTAAATAAAATGAAAAGATAATGTATAATATAAGACATAAATTTGTCAAAAACCTATTGGATGGGTGGATTTAGAACCCTTATAACCTTATCCTCGAAAAATATAATTGTGGGAGCTTTGATATCCAAAAATCATTTTATAATAAAGTAACTTTTCAAGACTTTCCAAGAGTGCCCCTACTCCCTCTTATAAAAGGCCCACACCTCTACCTTCTTACACACACCTCTCAAGCCCTTGGCTCGTCCAACCTCTACTAATATTGTCTCTACACATCCCTATATTACTCCTAGAAGCCTCACTTTGGGTATAAGTCTTTCCAAGGAATCCTTTGATCTCAAATCAAAAAGAGTTATCCAATTTGAAGGTAATGTCTTCTCTTATGTTCTTTTGTTTTATTTTGCTTCTCCAAACCCCTAAAATCATTTTATTATTTTATTTTGTAACAAGAACAGTTTTTTAAATATACTAGGATTCTGTTATGAGGAGGATTTTAGCTACACTCATACAAACCTCCATCTAATGGTTAAAGAACATACGGTTTCTGTGGGTGGCGAATTACTGCCTCACAAAATGATGATTGTTCAATATTCTTTTAACACCACTCATGGTAGACATTAAGATTTCAATGTATTTATATATGATATATAAATTATGTTTATTTATTCCTTATTCTTATTTATTTTTCATTTATGCCATACTTTTAGGGTTTCCATAATGGGTAAACACGACAATTTCATTTTAGGAAGTGCAGACTACCGCCCCCTCAAAGTGATTTGAATCGTTAATACCATATGTGGGATGTATAAAGGATGGATTTAATGATGTTATATATTATATTATACTATAATTATAATATAACTATGTATCATTATTTTTTTTCATTCCATTAAATTACGAAATAGGAATGAATGTAGCGTTCATGTGTACGTACGGCTTACCATCTCCATGAACAGTACATTTCATTTCTTATCTCCAAATGTAATGTACTATTCTAAGTACATATATATATAATGGATATATATTTCATATATTACATCTAAATGATGTATATCATTATGTAAATATAATATATATATATATATATATATCTCATTTAGTTTTAATTCCATTAATATGACAATGAAATGAACGTAGTGTCCATGCGTACGTACGACCTACTGTCTCCATAAACGGTGCATTACATTTTTTATCTCCAAATGATATGGAATAGTATAAAATGAATATATACTGGATGTATATGATATTTAAATCATTAATACTATTCTGGGAATGATGTACCTATAACTACATGGAAAATTCTTTTCCAACAAGCTCAATTTTTATTCATGTACAGAATATCGACAAAAACGAATCATATGATCTCATATTATTAACCAATTATTATAACATTATAATATGTGATTTGAACTGAATAATAATATTTAATGGAGGTACATCAGAAATTATAAATAGACTACTGTTTATTATTCAGGAATATAAAGAAACGAACAAGACAAGTCAGACTTGAGGTAAGGGATCCTATCACTCTCTTTCTTTTTAAGTACTCTCTTTTATGAAACTTTTTTTAAGTTCCTCTTTATTATGTTGGGGGATGTTATTTTTTATTCATATTAATATAATTTTTATTCTAATATTATGAGAGACCCTATTTGATCTCATTCATCTATTTATGGATGTTTTAAGTGGCGCCGTTAGGCTGCCGAAATTTCGTAAGTGATTTTTTTATCTCACATTGGGTTCCCATGAGATTCATGCTACATTTTACACTATTTAATTTTTTGTGATGCATGTACTGCCCATGATTGTCTTCTTTGAATAATATACTATTATTAATGGGTATTTACATCTTCATTGTATGACCCTTCTTTCATGGGGTGTACGTTTCGAAAGTTACCCGAATCTGTAATGGAACATTTCACCCTCCTCTTTTTAAAAGACTTCTTTTGTTTGGTCTATTAATTTAAATCTTATTATGTTGGGATATGTTCTTATATATCATTATTTCTGTAAATTTTATGTCCAAGTGATGATATACCCCTTTTTATCTCTCATCAATCCATTTTCTGATTTTTAAAGTGACACCGTTAGGCTGTCAAATTTCTGTAAGGGAACTTATTAACCCAATTTCATTTATTTGGGTTAAACCTCTACTTCATGATTATGTCATGATATGAATATGTGTGGATGACCTCTAATTTTTTTACACTTAATATCCTCTTATATTAGGTGTATTTATATTTGTCACCTATAAATATGTAATGGAATTATCTTTAATCTAATGATACCGACTTTTTAAGGGACTTCGTCTCAATATCCATTCATTGAAACATATTTTGTTTTATAGAAAACATTATTTTATATGGTGTATAAATCCCTTTGACTTCTAATTTTATTCAAAACGAATCTTTTTTATACTAACCGTGTTACTAAACGAATAAATTTATGGTTATTTTTAACGTACATGGGGGACAACGACATTTCCGCCGCCGTGAGTATTATTTGATCTTTGGCTTCTCAACAAGCCGTAACTTTTTTTAAAAGTAAATAAATTCCATACACTATTTTTTTTATTTTTTATTGAAAATGGTTTTGATAATTGATTTGTTATGTCAATATATTTATGTGATATATTGTGCGTGAAATGTGTAAATATTTTCTTTCCTTTACAATTGTTTTATGTGTTATGATTTTATAATGGTACATGGACATTTGACGGGTGGTTACATCATAAATCAAATGACAGGTCGTGTCGTGAATTCCAGGATGGGTGGTTGCATTATAACCTCCAATGCATTGGGTATGGAAGTCGGCTGTATGTCTATTCCATGTAGTGATATGTGTGGAAGTCGACCGTATGGTTATTCCATTTAAGTATGTTTATGTCCCAAGTTACCTTTATATGTTATGTGTTATTTATATGGGTTTATAGTAATATTTTGGTTTCAAATGATAAGTAGTGATATTTTATTTAGTGAAGAGTATTTACTACATCATAAAGGTAAAACATATTACCTTGATAAATTATTCATGGTTTAATTGTTGTTTTGAAAAACTAACAGTTTTCATTCATTCTGTATCCTTTAGTGGGATTTTTATTCTCATCCCATGTTTTTTAAATGTTCTCCACAGGACATAAAGATGAATAGGGTCAAGGATGGGATCAATTAAAGACATGCTATCTAAATCATGGAACTAGACATGTTTCTATTTTGGAGTTTTTCATTTTATGAAAACATAGTTGAAGTGTCTACTATGTAATATTTTGAGATGTAATAGTTAAGTCCTAAATCTCTAAAACTCTAAACCTGAAAAGATCCACTAAGGGAATTATTCATTTAATTCATGATTAAGTAATGTTTTAGGGATCAGTCCTTATATTTATAAAGATGAATCAAATATAATTTGATAATATTATAAATACTTAAATAATATGTATGTAACATTAAGTTGAATTTAAAATCAATTTTTTTAAATTACTTTATTTAATGAAATGAAATGTTAGTTTTACAAAAAATTGATATTTTTCTGTATTCACCAAAAAATCAATATTTTCAAAAGTACTGAATCATAAGAGTATATGTATATTTTTATATACTAATTTTTAAAAATAATCTAATTTTTTTCAAATTTAAATTATAAAATATATAAACTATGCTTTTAAATTAACCATATAATATATGAAAACTAATTTAATAAGAAATAAACTACAACTTTTTTGATTAAAAAATTATTTAATCTTTTAATGAAAATAAAAATCTGATTGATGTATAATAATAGAGAATGAAATTGATTTTGAACTTTACCAGAGTTATGAAATGTGTTTTATTTTATTAATCTCATAAAAAATACTTTTCAACTTTTCTATCATTTTATTGAGTATGATAAATTATTTTCCAGTTCGGGGTAATTTCTTAATTTTCAAAAAAAAAATTAGGATATCCTACCTGAGAAGAAGGTACACATGTAGTTTGGATTAAATAATGAATATGATATTTAAATATTGTAAATTATAACCTTTTTCATCAATTTCATTTTTATTTATTATAGATGGAAATATCCAATCTAAAATTAGACTATAAAATGTTATCTTATCCATTAATAGGTGAGGAACTATTTTATATGGTAAATTATTTTTTTAACGTTTTTATTAAGTCATTATATGATAGAATTATGATGGTTTGTTTAAAAAATAGATCAAATTTTCTTGAAATATGTTACTAAAACAGTGTTCTTATCAAATATTTTCTATATTTCATTCACAAATTGAAAAAAATATATTATAGTGAAATTCATATATTTATAGATACACAATGGAAGGATAATTTTGGAATCAAGGAAAGGTTAGTTTTGATTAAAATGGTAACAAGGGAATATTTTTTCCAATTAAGGAGGGGAGGTGTGATTTTATTCTTTTAGTTTTATAGACTATTTTATAGAGGATATATTATAATTTAATCACTCATTAAAATATCTAGTGTTTTTATATAGGTATTTAATAAATAAAAATAATGTATTATTGATGAATGACATATAAATAAATGTTTTAAATTTACATGAATGTCATGTTTTAATTTATTATTCTTCCCTATGAAAATATTATATTGGTACCTGAAAAAATAGTTTACATACATTAAATAAACAATATGTCATTACAATTCAACATTATGATTTTATTAAAATGAATAATATACCAACAATTGAAACATAAATTTTTTTATCCTATTGTGAAATAGAGATACAATTAAAACTATTATTAACTGAGATTATATATCACTTAATGTAACTCTTAGTGTTAATTAATTTACATTTTATTCCCATAAATTAATACCCTCATGTCACTATCATTTAAATGTTATGTAATTGTGGCCTATTTTTTAATTCTATGAGTTTTTGTATCGGACGTTATAATATTAAGGGTTTCTCATGTTCCATGGATACCACAATGTTTTACATAACCATGTGTGATAAATATTAAATAATTAAAATTTTAGTGGATAAACTCTAGTTTTAATATACTGATACTTTGAAAAATATAATGTTTAATAGTGTATACAATAGGAAAACACCCAGATTTGGAGAATCATGACAAATTATTATCCAAATAAGACTATTAAAAATATAACATTGAATTTTGGGTATTAATAGGAATAAAAATTTTGAAATATGTTTTGAGGGAATAAATAATAAAAATTTATTTATTAAGCCTTTGTAATTAAACACACAAATTTTTGAAAATTCATTTAATTCATCAAAAATACATTTTCATGAGAAATGATTTCTATTACTGTTTGTGAGAAAATAATTATATTATTTTCATCCACATCTAAAATAAATATTTTATGAAAATGAATTAATTTTCTAAATAATTATCTTAAAATTATCTTAAGGATAATGTTTTATTTTTGTTTTGAATGTATTGATTTTCTAGTGAATATTGAAAAATGATGATTGAATTGAAAACTGTAATTTTTCCCGAAACATATATAAATATTAATTCTATTATAAAATGGTTTCAATTTCATCATAGATCTCTTATTTTATAAATATAGTTATAAAGTACAGGTGATGAAATTTTATTGTTGAATTTGGAAAAAAATTCTACTTAAAAGGCGTTTTCCTAAAAAACTATTTTTTGTTGCATTTTCTACTTTTATCTTAAATTAATTTTTCCAAAATTCTAGACATTCAATACTAAAAATTTAATATATTTTAACTAATTAGTTAAAAATTTAGTATATATTATCCATTTATTTTTTGTCATTATGAATAGTAACCATAATGTATAATTCGCCAAACAGTGTGGGTAAATTGAGTAAATTTGATTAAAAATAATATAATACGAACTAAAAAATGATCATAAAACATGCAATAATTTTATTATATGTGCATAACTCGTTTATAAGCACAAAAATTTCAAATATATGAAATTTATTCAATCTTACAATTATTTTTTACCTTTATAATATTTAAGTGAGAGATAATTACAAAATTTAAATTTTTTTTATTATAATATGTATAATATTAGACGATATAAATAAATAAAACTTCTGTTCAATAATAATTTTTTTTTGAAAGAAAAAATTATTATTTTTATATTATTAATTTATTCATAATTTTAAGTGATGAAATAGTTACACTAAATGATTGATCAAACAAAAACACATTTCTTAAATCAATCGAAAAATAAAATAAATTATATCAAAAATACAAAAAAAATATAATTTGAGAGAAGTATTATGTTTCAAGGTTTTTTTACAAAATTATAAAATTTTGTGATGTTTTTATGGATTATATTTAAATTTTATTTTGTTATTTATGTATATAAATTCAAAATAAATGAATAGTGTTAAAAATGAAATTAATGATATTATTAATAACTAATTTTTTTTAAATACGTTAAAACTCATAAAAATGTTAGATTAATAAAAATGTTAGTTATAAGGTTTATAAAATCAACCACGATCAATATTTGGGCCCTTTATCACATTCATGTGAAATTATTAATCCTTAAAGGGACGAGAATGTTAATATTTTGGAAACTATGAAAAGGGATTAGTTTGGGTGTAAAATTATATAATAAGGGTGAAAATATTCCGATAAAATATCCAAATTATATTGGATAAAATTATTAATACATTTAAGTATTATATATTTGAATAATATCAACTTTTATCCATTTTTTGATGAAAAATATTTTATATTAATTTAATACTTCAATAAATTACAAATATACCCCTCCCCTCAATTATAAAAGGTCTCCTCATATTTAACTCCTTTATAGAAATTTGGGCTATATATATAAGAAATATCCTACCCATTACTCTTATAAATATACTTATTCATTTTCAATATTTTATGTAATTTCCAAAAGACCAACCCTAGGTCCCTTAAGAAGCGATATAAAAGAAGTCTACTGAAGAAGAGTTAATCGTCTTTTCTGACACTTCCATGTTTATTTCTTATTATTATTTCTATAAATGTGTTTTAATAATCCTAAAATAATAAATTTTTTATAATAAATATAATTTTATGCAATTATTTTTATGTGATACAATATTCAATCTCTTTCCCATCCTACAAAAAGAAAAATCATCCCACATGTGTACGTAAAACATACCTTCTCCACATAATAGTGTATGATTTTCCTCACTATGTTATAAGGATTGTTATAAAAATTTAAGTAATAATTATATATTATTTTAAAGAGATAAATAATTATTATAAACAATAATATCACATATAAATTCTTACCTTCTAATCCATTGGATTAGGATAACTTCTCTCATGCATACAAGTGGACCAACACCTCTAAAAAGCAATGTGATCTATTTTTTCTATTATATTTTCATGGATAATATTAATGACTAATTTAAAGAAAATATATTTTTTATATTATAAAATAATTATTAATGAATGATTAATTGTTTTTCACCTTTATTCCGTTCAATCCGTTGTAGTGTGAGAAAAAAAATTCATGTTTACTTATCACTAACCATCTCTATGAATGGTGTAATTCATTTTTCATATATCTATCTTCAATTGATGAATTAAAATAATTAGATATTGAATATATATGATATTTATAAAATTAATTTAATATTTAGATTATGGAATCATAATAATAGAACATGGACCAGAACTATTGAATCAAAACATACCTAAATATGAAGAAGTTAACACCCAAAATAATGATGATAATAAAATAATGTTAACAAAATAGAGATGATATAATATAAATTTATCATATATATTAATATATATATATATATGTATATGGTTATAGTGTATAATTATAATAAATGTATAATTATGATTTATTACATTAAATAATTCTCAATTAAAGGCAAATAAAAGTTAAGGAGATTCAATCTCAATTTCTTTTCATAGATGAAAATTTTAATAATATGAAATTAATTTATTTTATATTGTGTAAATACTTCCCAGTTTATTTTATTATGATTATTATACAATTTAAATCACATTTCCCATAAATATTCATAACGAATTCATTGAGTAATGAAATGGTCATGTAGTGATTTTTGAGGAATATAATTATATATCCCCTCATTTGGTATACAGTTCTTATTAGAAAAATCAGTAAGGTATCATTAAATAGTTATTTGGTGTTTTCCAAGCCATGTTTTTAAACTATCAATGAACAAGGCTTTAATGGTAAAATTTTAATGATGTATGAGATAATAATTTCCAATATTAATCATTCCATTAATCAATGATTAGTTTATTATTATGCTTGATGTTACTAAATTTATATTATCCATAGTTCCATTTCATACTCTGTTATTGATTAAAAGGAATGTTTTTTCATTTATTCAAATTTCCTTGTTTACTATGCATTATTCACACATGATATATTCTATTGTAAATAAACCTTAATTATAATATAGGCTCACCTTTTAATTGGTTTCATTATCCCTGTATAATAAGAAGGATATTATGAATAATATTTAGGATTATATAATAATTTTATGCTATTTATTTCATATTTCCAATGTAAAATGTGAATAATGTATATATCTATTTATTCCAGACTAATATATTATCATGCCCATTTGGATGAAATTACAGGTATCTTGTTACAATATAATAATGAAGACAATATCTCTAGGTTACTAGTGTTTGGTTTTTTATAGTTGTTAATAAATAATGTTTATATGAAATACATAGAACTTAATTCAGGAAAACATAGGTTTGGGAAGATAACCTTATGAATAAATTTTCTTATAAGTATAGGTATAACATAAAATTAAAAAATGTCAATAAGTTATAGATTATGTGGTTTTCTACTGTGATTATTTTTCTCAGACCATGAATTTGTGAGTCAATGGCTAAAATTGTGAAGGATAATGGTAACACTAAATTTGATGGAAAACATGGGGATTATTAGAATCTAAAATGGATAATGATTTAAGTGAAATGATTTACGATTATTCTTTATAAGTTATAATTATATATGATTAAAAAATTCACCTTAACTAAACCACTAACTCAACAAATAATATAAGGATATATTTTTATAAGATCTTGGGAGAAATAGACCTTGGAGTAAAAATGATCAATGTAATTTATGTTATAAAAATATAATTAGTCAGCCCAACTAATCTTTCAAAAAATGAGAAACAATTTTATTTTCGTAAAAAGACATTGATCAATTAATTTCCTAAAAAAATTAATAGTTCAATAGAGGGATGGAAATTTCATCAAAGTTCCCTTTATAGTTTAGTTTCAAATGTTAGGAGAATATGTGAATTTTTTATTCAAATCCATAATTCATGGTTTAACTATTAGAATGTGGAAGGACCTCTGATATGCCATGGTGATATGGGATAAAACTAAATTGCCTTATTTTGATAATTCTATGGTTTATCATGTGATTATAGTCCCAAACACCCCATTTTGATTTAATATAATAATATTATAACTTTATTTTGGATATTACAGGAGTCTTTTATTAGAATAAAACCATTTGTATTAATATATGATTTACTAAAATGGGTATTAAATAATAATACTTTTATATTTAATGAAATTTCTAATTTGATGGCATATATGAAATTTTTGATGATATCATTGTGGGTTAATAAAATTTTGAAACATATGTTTTATCTTATAAAAAACCATAGGAATTAAAATTTAATTTAAGATTAATGATATCTATAATTACTTTCATCACAATTTTTTAACTTTATATGATTTATATTAATATATTTTTTGAAAATGGGCATCCCACGTGACGGGTGAAATCTCATCACATTTGGAAATCCCATGGGGCGTGAACCCATAGTTGAAGGTCTAAAAGGGTGAATCACCTACCACTTATATACCTGAAATAATGTTTATTAATTACTTTTTTAGTAACATGTTTTTATTGATAAATATAATGTTTATTTTGGGAATCATTTTATCAGAGATTGATTTTGAATTTTTATAATTTTGTGATAATTAGTGATATATAATGATTTATTTTATTATGTTGAGATGTATATATATATATATATATATAATTTTATTTTAATATACAAGATTATTTTAGAGTAATGATAATATGTTTTAAAATATGTATGTTGATGTGTATGGGATAACCTTTGTGGATAAAACATTCTTTCACATTGAGGTGATAGTGGTTCTTTGGGATAAGAGGTTATTTATTTTATGGTTGATCTATGTTAGACATTTTGTTTATTCTTATATTTTAATATTAATTTATTATTTCATTATATTAAGGATTATTCATTACATTGTGATATCCATTTTGAATTAGCTCATTAGAAGTTAATTTTAGTGCATAGGAAAAAATACATCTTGGATATTCATTTCATGGAGTTATAAATGAAGATTGATCAAATCAAAAAATAAAAATAAAATTATACTAATGAAATAAAAATATCAAGTTGGTACACTTCCTTATGTTAATATACTATATGGTAATGTAATTCCTTAACTCTAGGAAAGGAAAATTGAAACAAAAAATTTATCCTATTATGTTCATTTCTAATTAATTGATGGTGTTTTCTCCCACAACCTAATTATGGGTTTGTGGTCAATAACATTCTCTTGATAATTTTAATACTACTATATATATTAGGTCTATGGAATTTGTTTTCTTAACATCCCATATTTTTTCTTCCCACTTATTTTATTATATTCTGAAGCCTTTTTTGGTGATGACGTCCATATTTCACATTCCCTACTTTTAAGAGGATGTTATATTTACCCTTTTTATTTGGGTTTTAATAGAAAGTTTTATTTTTAAATAACAAACCATTGACTATAGTGAAAATTTTGAAATTTATAGGATTAAATTTATTTAAGGGGAAGAACCTGACACCTCATGTGTTTAAAAAATAGTATGTACAATATCCTATACAAAACGAAATACATTGCATATGTGAACCACGAAAACGTATTATTTGAAAATATTTTTTATAACATAGCCATTTGATTAGATGTTATGAATATTAATATAAATATAATTTCGTACATAATGATTCCACACAAGATAATAATTCATTAAATAATTATTAGTAAGTAAAAACTCAAATTTTAGAAATTATTCTACTCATAAAAAATATATTATTCCAAATGTTTTTATTTTTATTTTGTTATAAAATAATATAATTATTCTTTAAAACGTATAGAATGTGTCTAAAATAAAATATATGTATTATTTGGAATTATAACATAAAAAGTATAATAAGGTGAATTGTTTTTAATATTCTGAAAAGATTCCATTTCTAGTGAATAGTGAAATTTTTTACTTTTTTTACTATATTTTTACCTCAACAAAGTATCATGTTCAATTTTGTTTTAAAATAGTTCCAATTTAAAATTAGACCTATTATATTATGAATATTCCAATTATATTAATTATAATTATGATAGTGATTTATTTTTTCATAAATATATATTTTATTTAAAAAAATATTTTCCAAAAAAAATCACTGTGTTTTAAACATTTATCTTGAATGAAATTATTCTAATTATAGGAATTTAATCATAAAAAATGGATATATTATTAAGAACCATTATTCCAAAATTTCAAAAAATGTCCCTTTTTTCATTTAACACCTGAAAAAATTATGGTATGTTTTATTAAATAAATATAATCTCTTCGATTTCTTATGAAGCATAAAACACATAGATTAAATTAACGCAAAAATATTATTATTTTAACACATCCATTATAAAATACCCATTAAATTAGTGTTGTTAATGATTTTTCACTATATTATGAATATAAACAAATTTCATGTTCAATAAAAATATACTTATGATTAAGAAATATATATTTATTTTTTAATAATCTCCATTTGTTCTTCAATTATATTATTTTTTAAAAAGAGGTTTTTATTTCTTTCTATGAGAAAAAAATATAATAAATTTTTAAAATTATTTTACAAAATATAATTTTATAAAATTAAATTCATTTTTTGGATTCATCATGTCAAAATTATCTTAGGATTAACATTTGAGTATTTTATGAAATGATTAATCTTTTAATAAAAATTAAGAACAACAACTTTTATAAATCCATCAGTTGAAGTATATTTAAAAATAATTTTATGATTTTAAATTTATGGCAACGTAACATAATTTATTATTTTTTATATGTCTTCAAATTACTGAAATTTAAATAAATCTGTATACGTTATTTTGCTAATATTAAATTTGTATGATTAAAAACACATTTTCCCCAAAAACTGTTTGTCATTCCATTTTGATTGTTGAATTTTAATTTTAATTTTACAACATATAATTTATAAATATTTAAAAATAGATTACATATATTATGTTTGAAGGTCCAAAATTTTTTATATGGTAATTTTCATTTTTAGTCATAAAAACATACCTTGGTAAACATATTTAAAACACTATAAGTAAGATAATGTAGCAGGTCAATGTTTAAAGGTAAAAGCATAAAATATCTAAAAACGGAGTCACTAAATTGGTGGTTTATGTATTTATAAACCCTAAAATTCATTTAAAACATTAATTTTCATCAAATTAATTATAATTAATTCCTACCAAATGTTATTGTCTTTATATAAAAATTAATCATTATTTAAAAACTTTAAACCACTCCCCTAATGAATAAATACAAACACTCACTACCCCCATTATCCAATAATTAAATAAATAATTTCAAATAACATCAAAATTTAATCCTATACACTATCCCTAATTCTAAGGGATATTGATCTTACCCAAATAAAAATTCCATGTTACTTAAGGGGTTTTTCAAGTAGGTTATATTCAAGAAAAAATATTTTTAAAAACCTATCGTTATTTCTTTTCCTTTTATACATTCCATTTATCTCCTTCATAAATAATGGAATAATAACTACAATATCATTTATATATTATAATTTTATGTTTAAAATGGAATATATTATATCCATCCTAGTTTTTTACTCCCCTATTTCAAATAAATTTTAAAAAATATGTTGGTTAACCATTTCTGTGGAAAATGAATTGTTCATTTTCCATTACCACCATCATGGATTTTCTTAAATGTATTATTATGAGAAAAAAGTAATTTAATTTGTATGTTATTATATATATAATGATATAGAACTAATATATAGACATACTATTAAATGAAACAAATATAGTTTTTGATTGTCAAGAAAACTAATAAAAAAAAATAAACATTTACTATTAACATTTAATCAAATAAAAATTCCTCGTACAAAAATGAAAATAATATATGGTACAATTTAAACTTATGTAAGTTCAAGTATAATAATTCAATTCCCTTCTACGGTTTTATTTTCATTGTAAATGAAAATCCAAAATAATAAATGATTGAACCAATCATGAATCCATGAAACAAACACAACCGAAACAATGTTAATAATGAAATACTAATGAAGAAATGGTGATAATATGTTATTGAAGTATAATATTAGGTATTATAAATATGAATATGGTTCTTTAAAGAATTATTAATTTTTTAAATTCTTTTACACAAGAGGTTAATGTATGAAAAACTAAAGGGTTACATGAGGTAAGGGTTTCACATCTCGATTTTTCTTCTATAAGATATATTCATAATTCACACACAATTTATTTTATGTAGTCAATATAATACCCATTCATATATCTTATCATAGAAATTAGTACTCTACTGGTTTTCACTATTTATTTTGATAATTATTACTAATTGGGGGCATATAGTTCTACTCTTTAGAAATTTTTAATTGAATTCCTAAGAAAAATTCAATTATTTTGGTTAAACTTATAGTTCCTTGAAAATGTATGAGTATGATTATTTGGGAAAATAATTCTCAATATATTTTTTAGTCATTAAATTTTTTATCTTGATTTATAGTAAATAAACATACTCAATTAATTTGATTAAATCAAACTTTAGTGATATGATATTCATAAGCGATGTTCTTTTAAAAATCATCTGCTACAAATCATTTCTGTCCCATTTTTAAAAGACGGTTTAAGGCTTTTAAAAATTATCATTTTAATGTTTCCCTTCAAAATATCATTTTATTCCATGTACGTGTTTCCAAAAATTGTTCCAAAACAATATTTCACTATTATACTATAATTTTATAAAGGCATTTTACCCATGGTTTTATTTTTAAATTTTTTTAATGGATTCTTTTTGTCTTTTTATAAATGAGGTTATTTCTATCTTTTCTATAAAAAATATGGAAGTAAGGTTTTTTTAATTATACTACATGATAATATATTCCTCCCATCGTGAAGAATTAATTATTTCATGCATAATTTACAATATTAAAGGTCTATTTTTTTAAAATGTTTTTTTATAATTTTGTGGCTCTTTAAAAAGAAATCAATTGAAAATGAAAATGAGTTTTTTCATGAATTATTTCAATTGATATTTAAAAATTAATTTACATAAAATATAATAATATTTTTGGTAACAAATACTTCATTTGGGATTTATTTGAGTGTACTACCCTTATTAGTTTTATGGTTATTGTAAATTTATGATTTTGTTATGTTTATGAGTCATGTTGCTTATCCCTGAGATATACTACAATGAACTATTTACGAAATACATTTCTTTTCACAATTTTTTTATATGAGGAATGATTTATGTTCTTTTTGAAAACATATATATTATTTCCATTATGTAATGGTTTGTAACTATATCTCCCTATAATTAATTTTTCAATGATTAATAACTCATAAGGTAATGGTGTTATCCATGAACTTGATTTCATGTTCACAATGTTTTGCAGGGACGTAGTTTTCTTGTACATAATATTATTCACGGACCTGGTTTCATATCCATATGTTTATGAATATTCTTGATTCAATGTCCTTAATACAATGAGTAAATATGTTTCTATTTATAAATATTCAAAATGTAATAAGTTTATGTGCATTCTACATTCCATATCTTGTACAAATGTTATTCTCTCATGAATCATGTTCTCTCATGATTCATGCTTTATGAAAATCTATGATTTATTCCATGACCCAAGATTATGATCTTTAATATGTAAGGTTTAATTTCCAAATTTTATGATGTGGTTTTTATTCCCTTATTCCTATGTTATGATTTATATCACCCTCATTTACCCTTACTAAGAATCTGAGTTCCCTCGTTTATTTGGTTTCATTTCCCCATGATATGAAGTATGGTATAATGTGTGATATATCAAAAGGGTTTTAATTATGAAGAAATATTTGGTAAAAGATATAAATGTTTTATGAACCCATTTATTTGGTTTCAAAGTTTAAAAATACACTAATTCTACATAGTTCTAAAATGTTATTCTTCATATTATTTAATGAATACTTATATATTGAGATATAATATATCTATAGAAAATAATGGGTCATTATATTTGGTACCATTTAGATATTTTTTTTATCCTTTAGGTACTAGGTTGATATGACCATATGTTACATCCCTATGGATATTTCTAAATATAATTCACAATCCAATAATTTTGTACAAGATCATAAATAACATAAGATTAACCCTCATGTTTATATATTATGTTTTTAAAATAGATTTCACATGATTATGTGGTTTCTCTAGTTTGACTAGTTCTTCTCACACTATATTTTGGGTTTTAGATAATTGATTGATCTATGACGATTCATGATAATGGTTAATGTGATGGACAATGGAAAGATTATCCTCACGAGAAAATAGAAAAATATGTGTTTGAAGGTGAGACATTATTATTATGCCTAATCATAAATATCATCATATTATTAATAATATTCTATTTTTTCAGTTTCCTAAATGATCTAATACGAGGAAGATGAAATTTATTTGTTTTGACATAGGAATGAAATCTATATTTTCCTCAATTAAAGAAGCTGAGAAGAGGCATCAAGGAGAATGTTTCAAAGGAAATGGATGATGATTTGGTTGTGGAAAATAAAGATACAAATATTTTAATTTCGAAAGAAATGTGATTTGTTTAGTTGTTGAATTTTACGTGAATGATGGATTTACCATGGAATCATCGACAGTTACATGTTTTAAATGTGAAATGTATGGTTATTATGAAAATTGATTCCCTATGGGGAATGTTCGTGTAGATAGTTAGAATTTTTTGTAGATTTATTGTAATGTTGAAGATGATAAAGTGGTTTTCAATGACATATTATATGGAAGAAGTTTTAAGGAATAATAGTTTATGAAGTTCAATGACTGAGTTTTTATGCATTGGAATTCAAAAAAAAATTGTAGAAGAACATATATTATATTATGGAATGAAGAAAAAAAAATGGATTGTTCTACTGTATGTTTTCCGTATGTATTTTAATGTATATGTTGAGTGGTACTGGTAACCATGAAAGGTGATTGATGTGTTAAGGATGTATTTTTAGAGCACACATGAATAAGATAAATATAACCCTTAATATGTGCATGACAATGGAATAATAATGAGATAAAGATATGATTTTTTTAGACAAAATTTATTTGATATTAATGATGAACATCATATAGATTATTAATATGTTTAAAAGTTCATTTATAGATTGAGTTAATATAATTTTTGGATATACGGTATAAGTATATAATTAATTTTTGAATGAATTCTTCTTTTCACTAATTTTTTATGGTAATTTAGGTTATTACCTTGTTTCAAGAGAAAAAATTGTATTCATACTCAAATGTTTAGTAAATTACCAGTAAGAGATACATCATGTTTTATGGGTGATTAACAATAAGTATAATTCTAAAATATACCGAACTTCCTTTGAAATTTTGGGATGTTAATCATTTTTATTTTTGAATGGTTTATAAGTGTACCCATTTATGAAATTGATTACAATGAACTTAAGATGAGTTCTTAGAGATTAATGTATTACATAACCATATGAAAATTTAAGCATATTAAATAACATGTCCTAAACATTTTGTTATTATGATAACTATAGACAAAATGAATGACTTTTCTTCCTATTATCGATATTGTGATCTACTAATTATACAAGAATTATAAGTTCATCTTTATTATTAGTATTATAAAATTAATTTTAAATAGATTAAGTCACAACTTAAGAGTCGTGTCATTATTAAGTGATGTAATCAATTAAGTATATATTATAAAATGATTTTGAAATAAAAAATTTATAGGTTTATCATAATTTATTTTAATATCAATTAACATTTTGTAATATTTTTGATTATGGTTTTGTGGACATTACCCTTAAAATGAGAATGCTCTATATCATTATCTATCATAAAATGAAAGATATATTTCTCTTCCTTGTCTATATTTTCAATTTCAACTAATACTATCCAAATTGTAATCCTAGTTGTTTGGTGAACTTCAAATTTTACTTTCCCTTTTTTAAGAGGACGTTTTGTTTACCCTTTTTACAATTTGGGTTTCCCAGGAATGAATTTTAAAATATCAACCAATAATTTTTTATTTGAAATTTCATATTCTTAGGATGTAAATTTTTATGATATTCTTGATCATATTAGGTTGGATGTATATTGATTGGTATTTCCACCGAATCACTCAGAAGGTCATGAAATGTTATATGTATCTATGATAAAGATGTAGAAACCTGATTCTTCATAGGTAATAAACAGCGAATTTTTACCACTAGATAAATATTTTTTTTAATGAACGATCAATAATCATTCTGGATCATAGAGATAACATTCTATGAAATAACACCACTCACCTTAAAAAGGTCTTACGGGGAAACCACCAATTTGAAGAAGATACATGGGAACCAGGGGATGTGATGAGGCACACATATCCTCATATATTCACATCCATGAAATGAATTTCTAATGTGAAATTAATTTTTAGGGGGGGTATAATGTAACACCATGATATTTAATGGTATGTATTTTTTGTATAAAAATCTAACAAATTTAATAGCTTAGATTCTACAAAATAGGGCATAAACGAACACAAAAAAATTATTATTTTCACATGAATATTATAAAACACAAATTTAATTGGAAGGTACGATATGATTAAATATGTTATGAAATAATTATTAATTTAATTTTTAATATAAATTAATTTATTTTTAGGATATAATTTGTTAAGTAACATCTTTTTTTCATCAGATATAATTTTTAATTAAAAAGTCATTTTAATTTAATTATATGATAAATTAAATATAGTTATTTTTGTACCAATTAAAAAATATATTTGAAATAACTATCATCTTTTTTGGATTCACCATTTCAAAATTATCTTATAATTTTTTTAAATTTCTTGAAAGTTTAATTTAAGACTGAACAACTAAAAAACTCATGTTTTATAAATCCCTAAATTTGGTTATATTTGAAATTTATTTAATGAATTTAAATTCATATAAATTAACAATAATTAATTTTTATTAATATATAATCTATTTAATTCCATTTATAAAATATTTATTATTTATTTTTGCTTGAGAACTTTTTTGGACATAAAAACACATTTTCCAAAAAAGGGGTTTTATGCTACGTTTTGATGACTTAATTTTAATTGAAATTTTTAATCTTAGGACTGTTTATTTATTAAAAAATGATTGATAATTAGGATATGTGAGGTATGGATTAATTTATAAGGAAATTTAAATTATTAGGCATGAAAAAGATACTTTTGTAATAAAATATTTACCATAGTCTATAAAAAATTATCTAGTAGGATATAGTTCATAGGTAAAAGCTAAAAATACGTAAAAATTAAAACATTAAAAGGGTGATTGTTTTTTTGTAGATCATAAAAATCAATTAAAATATTAATTTTCATTCAAAATCATTTTAATTAATTATATACAAATGTGGATATTTTAAATATAAAATAATCATTTTTAACCACTTAAACCCACCATTTCTCAAGTATAAATATTACACCTCACCAACTTATTTCTCTTCACATGACAGGAATATTTTTAAATATCAATTAAAAAATCTCCTCTATAAAATATCTAAATCAATGTGCCGATGTTCTCATCCAAATACCAATTCCAGTTTCATTAAGTGGCCATTCAACAAGGTGATATTCAAGATGTAGATTTCTCAAACAACCTATCTTAATTTTATTTATTTTTCTAACTTCTATTCAATTGTTTGTTTCATAAAGTAATAATAAACACAATATAATAAATATTATGTAATTTTATGTTTCTAAAAAATATCATCTATTAATACATTTTATTACCTTCTCTTATTCAAATATAAAAACCATTGTCCAAATTATGTTGTTTAACCGTCTTCTGGCATAATGATTATTTTATTTTCCATTATGATATTCATGGATGATCAGAAAAGTATTATTATGGTTAAATAATATATTATTAGTTATTTCATAACCTATTTTATTATTTTAAAAAATATACTGACATAATATAAAGAAACTAGTTCGTGATGGTCGAAAAACCCACCAAATTAAACTAACCGTTTATCATTAACAATTTATCAAATGAATAATCTTAATGTAACAATGAAAATTGATACATGAAGCCATTTAATATTGTTGATGTTATTTAATACCATTTCATTTCACATATCTAATATTATTTCATATTGATAAGAAAATACATTATAATTCACAAGTGAACTTACATTGAAACCATGAAACAAACACACTCGAAACAATGAAAATAATTAAATAATTTAGTTAAAAGGGTGGTTATATTTTTTAAAAGTAACATATCAGTTATCATAATTAATAAAATTATCTTATAGTAAAATAATAAAATACAATAAAAATTATACATAAGAAAAAATTATGAAAAACTCAATGGAAGCAAGATGTAAGGGTTTCTTTTCTCAATTTTTCTTCTGTGAGATATATACATTATTCACCAGTATTTATTTTTTATTTTTAATATATATCAATATCACATATAATATAATGAATATCATTATATTCCTGGGAATCAACATTTTTCTAGATAATTATTACTTTTATGGGGTATATGATTCTATGGTTAGAAGGTGGTTAGATAATTCTTAACCCAATTTTCGTTCTTTGAGTTATCCTTCTACTCCCATATTATTCTCTACTATGATTTTTTTTGGAGATGAATTTTAAATAATTATATCATATTTCAACATGTTTAATTTTTAGTTATAGTAGAAATATCACACTTAATTAAATTTTTTAATCCTCACCTTAATGATATGTTATTTAAAAGGCTCTTTCAATTAAAAATTATATTTTTTTCTTAATTCCCTTAATATTATGTTTTTTAATACAGGTCCATGATTACTGAAATTATTTCCAAAAATATGGATTCTATTCTCTTATGATTTTTAATTTAAATTGTACACATGTCTGAAATAAAAAAAAATTGTTTGACATGATTCTTTTTTCGATTTTCTAAATAAGGTTCATTGTGACTTCTCCAAAAAAAAATATAGAAGGAAAGTTTTTTTTTACTTTTGTGGCTTGTGTGGATTTTACCACCATCATTACTCATTAATGATATACTGTATTATTTACAGTATTACCATGTTATCTTCAATGAAAATTTTTTCTATTATAATTGTACATATCATTAAAAATTTATTATTTTAAAAATAAAATTTTGTTTTAGTCAAGAATTATTTGATGTGATGTTTAAATATTTATTTCTATTTAAGATAGCATTATCTGATGTTACTTATAGTTTATTTGGGCAATTATTTAAGGATTATAACCATATCAGTTTTATGGTTGGTTTATGATGATGATGATGAAATGATGATTATGAATCCTATTAATTTTATTTGAGATATGATATGATGGAATTTTTATGAAACATATTTTTCATGATTTCTGATGTGATGAATGATTAATATTTTTTGGGAACACATATTTATGATTTTAATTATGTTACATGTGAGGCCTATATCTCCCTCTAATACATTGGTTAAATATGGATAACTCATGAGGAAAATGTGTTATACGTGAAACTTGTATAACGATCACAATTCTACGCAAGGATATTGTTTTCAGGTCCATACTATTTTGAAAATACCAGGATTCATTTCCATATGATTATGTGAGGGCATGATTTCATGTCCATAACATTTTGAGTAAAAGTGTTACTATTTATTCATGTTGGCAATGTTATGATTTTATGTGATGAAAAATTCCATATCTTCTTCCAATTTTATTATCTCACAGACCATGTTATCTCATTATTCATGTTTTGTTAAACTATGATTTATTCAATGGCTCAATAATGAGATATTTGATATGGAGAATATAATTTACAAATTTTATATTAATTTTCTTATTCCCTTATTCCAATATAATTATTAATATTTCTCTCAGTTACCCTTACTATGAATCTGAGATCACTAATTTTTTAACATTCATTTCTTCAGGATACCAATAAAGGTATAAATTTGGATATGTTATGAAGGGTTTTATTTATGACGTAATAAGCAAGAGAATACGTAGATATTTCAGGAACCAGTTGTTTAATTCATGTTTCCAAATACACTAATCACACATTGTTCTGTCATGGTTTTGTAATGTTATGTGATAAAGATTAATACTGTGAGATGTAATATGTATGAATGAAAGGAATGGGTAGTTAAATTTTTTACTTATGAATAGTAACCATAATAAACAAGTGTCACCACAGTGATGGTAAATAGGGTATTTTATGATAAAAATAATATGATAAGAAGTATAAAATGACCATAACAGTTGAATTAATATTCTTTGATGAGTATATCTCATCTGTAAACATAAAGTGTTATAATATATGACATTTTATACATTTTGAAAATGATTTTGATCTTTATAATATATAATGTAGAGATAGAGTCAAATATATCACTTTTATTCCAGTGTATATTTCAGCATTTATCATAGGAATCAGTAGAAACTATGTTCTATTATAAATAGTCATTTGAAAGGTAAATAATTTTTTTGAATGTGGTATTTTATTTGTTGTTTTTAGAGATGATTTAATGACATTAAATTATTGCGCAAAATTGATACAACGTTAATTTTATAAATAAAAAATAAATAAATTAATTTTAAGTATACAGAAAAATATATAATTCAAATGAATTATTTTATTTCACAAATTTTATATTTAAGTCTATATTTTTAGTTATGTTTTACATTTTTCTATTTGAAATCCTTTATTTTCAGGATTCATTTAATGTGAAATTAATAAAGTAGCACTAAAAACTACATTAATGATGATATATAATAGATAATATTTTATTAAATGGTCTAAATAATATCAAAATATTATATTTTGAAAAATTAATTTTATATTAATTTGAACATCAAAAATTTGGGTAATGTTTTATTTTATAGTAACATTCCTAACCTGTAATGTGCATAAAATATTGATATTAAAGTAATTGAAAAAAATGGTTAATGAGGCATTATAACTAACAGATAAGGGTGAACAAATTCCCTAATCATGTAAATTTTTTTACTTTATTATAATATTTATAACCATCCTTGTTTTATGTTATAATTATTTCAACTTGGATTGATTTGGGAAAGAAAAATATTTTATATTTATTTAATACTTTAATATATTCCAAGAACCTCACTCCCCTAAATTATAAAAGGAAACCTATATTTTATTGTCTTTACACCAATCTGTTTTATTTAGATCAAAAAATATATCCAATTAATCTTATAAACTTAAATATCGAAATTATCGATGTTTTTCACCTCAAAAAAATGCCAACTGTAGGTCATGTATAAGATATATAATGGAAGCATACTAAAGAACATGTAATCATCATAACTAACCCTTTAGAGTTTATTTCTAGTTTAACATCCTATTAATGTGTTGTATCTATAATTAAATAATAAATTCAGTATCAAAAAATAGAGATATTATTATGATTATGGTAAAACCATATTTTATCTCTTTTCCACACTACAAAAAAACCTCGCCCGTTCATATGTTTGACAAATTATCCCCATTGAGTTTTGTAATTCATTTTTATTCACCAAATTACATGAGTAGTAATAAATATAAAAATAATGATTATATATGATATTTATGTGATAAATATTATTATATAAATATAATATAATATATACCTTAAGCTTCGAATCCTATGGAAACCAATAACATCGATCATTATTACTTATAGATTACCACCTCTAGAAGTGACATGATCAATTATTCATTTATGATTTAAGTTTATGGTCACAAGGGTGAATTTAAAAAATTTAAATGATATATATGACATATAAATTAATATTATAATATTTAATTTTATTACCATTTCTTCCGTACCATCCCTAGAAAAGTGAAAATAATGAATATGCGTACGTACGACCCACAGTCTCTGAGAATAGTGTAATTATTTGGGTCTATATATATATATATGTGTGTGTGTGTTATTAGATACTTAAAATACATAAATATTGAATAAATATTATATTTATACATTTAATAAAACATTGTATATGATGTATCCATAATAAAATAACAAGGAATTGATCTACTAAATAAAAACATAAATAATAAATATTCTGTTAAAACCCAGAATAATGGTAATAATAAAATTTGTTATGAAATGGGTGATAAACTATTTCAAATGGATCCTATGTAATAATATATATTTATATGTTTTATGTAATTATAAGAAATCCATATTTATTATATAGTAGTTTATTTCATGCTCAACTAGAGAAAAATGTGAGCTAAATGGATTGCAACATAAATTTCTTTCAGTGAGTAATAGTTAAATATAATGAACCTAATTTATTTTATATGGATTATATAGTTCCAATTTTATGTTTTAATTATCAAAAATAAATTTAAATCAAATTTCCCTTAAATTTAAATATTTTTCAATCATGGTAATTTTTTCTCTAAACTATTTAACATTGCAATATAGTTTTTTTCACATTGAACGTTGTTAAATTAAATGGGTAATTATTTATAATCCATTTTTTAATATAACTTTTTCTGAAAAAAGAATATTTCTAAGAAATTAATTTATCATTTAATATATGAGAAATTCATTATACTTATAGTGATGGGTAAGGCTGAGAATTATTTATGCTATCTATTCATCTACTGGTCACATTAGACAAATAAATATGTTAACATTAAATGGGTTTTTGGTGTATGCTTACTTATGGTTTTAAATAGTTTTAGAAGAAGGCTTTGATTCTCTAGATTTCAAGATGGGTGATATAATGACCTACAATATTAATAATTTCCAAAATTGATAATGAAATTATTACTATCTATGAGATTACTACAATGATATTATCTTTTCATGTATTTTATAACCCGAAATTGATTGAATAAAATGTATTATTATTTATAAACCTTACTGTGATTCTTATGAATTGTCTACTCATGATAGCTTATGATATATATTAACCATACGAAGTATCTGAGCTCACCAGTTAATTTTTTTTTCAAACAATTTGAATAAATATATTACATATAATATTAAGGATGATTTTTTTTTGTATTTATTTTATATTTATAATGTAATATGGGAATCATGACATCATTTTCCTATTCAAGTCTACTAAACTATTTAGTCCTTTTAGAATGGATTACTTGTATCATATTTCATTTTATTGAAGAAGAATCCATGTCTGGATAACTATAGTTGGGGTTGTTATAATGGTGAGGTTTGGATCAGATTCCAAAAGGATATTGATGATAATTCTTTATTCAAATATTTAACAAATAATTTTTTTTATTTTCATGGAAAAGTTCAAAATTGTTGGGAAATACCCTTATTTTTTTATTAAATATTATTTTTGATCACTATTTGAATTTATCCAAATTCTAGTCCATTTTATGTTTTAATCAAGACTGTCAACCTAATTATCCAAATTGTGTTATTATTGTTTTTATTTTTAATAATTCAATTTATATAAAAATCATTAAACTTTAAAATTGGACAATAAGGCCATTCTCTCAATTATATGAACAACAAAAGATAGCCCAAAGAATCTACCAAGGAAATAGGACAAGTAGTGATGTTTTATTTTTTAGGATCAATACCAAATTTTAAATTAGTTTTTTCAAAAAAGTACATAAACATTACATTAAAACATGGATAAAAATTTTAAGGCCCAAACTATCTAATTATGTCCCTAATTTATGCATAAAAATCCAACCCACAATTTTATGTGGGATTTTATAAAATGACACATTTCATATCATTTATCAGAATTGAATATTCCAATTGAGATAATAATTTGATGCATGGAATCCAAGATGCAGGCTCCAAAATTTCTTGAATAAATTCTTTATATTTGTGGGAATATTCCTATCTAAAACCCCATTCATATTGAAGACTTTCAAAAGGATTAGTTAATAATGGACCATAGAACATTGTTCATGAAACCCTCCATAACATTGGATAAAGAAGTTAAATGTATGAAAAATTAGGATGGTTATATTTACATATCCATATATAAAATTCTGAATAATAATAATTCTTCATATATATCCATCTAATTTAGCATATTTGAGAGCCAGTGTAAAGGGATTATTTATAATGAAAATAATTTACCACCTCGATACTATTCCTTATTCTCAACGAAAGGGGTTGGAACATCATCCCTTAAGGAGAATATTTTTTAAGACAAGATCCTTTCTAAGTTCATCAGAGGTCTTTCCTTAATCTTATTTCAACAAGAGTGACCACTCCTCCACTTTATATTTCATTTTTTTTTCATTTCATTCAATTGTAATCGTGTAGAATTTTTTCATTTCCATAAAATATTAATGAATGTATATTATTCCTAATCTCTAATTATCAACCACGAAATGTTGTTTAATATTTAAGTTACTAAATGTTTTATATTAATTTGAAACAAATTCCATTTTTTATCTTTCTCATTTAATCACAATTATGTGTTTCATTTTCTTTACTATTAAATAGTGTGTTCGGTACACTATTTTTATATGGTCTCATTAAATTTTTTCTCTTTTTAACACATCACCATTAAAAAAATAGATTTATATCAATCTAAATGGATGAGTGTAAAATCTATTGGGGTGATCCATAATGTTTTTATGTCATGTTTTTGAGATCATTTTCTCATTAAATGTTTTTAGGTTAACATTGTGTATATCAAACATAAAATGGTACAGATTGATGAAATGTTTTTTAACATGTGAAATAAATGGATTATTTAAAACATAAATACACAACCAAAAAAATGATGTATATTATAACAATATTGATTTTATGTATTGTATTAATTCCTCACAACTTTATAATTTTTATTAAAATCATATTGTGATGTGGGTGTTAGTTTAATACAATATCACAAAAATATTGAAGATGTATGAAGAATAAATTCATAATAAGAAACACACACCAATATTTATAATTTTTTTAATAAAATTATATCCATAAATTCGTTTAATTAATCTATAAAACAACCCAGCCCCCCCCCCAAGAATAAATATAAATATAAGATGATGATGAACATTCGCATGTAAAATCCATTGATATAGAGGATACAGAAAACTATTTGTGATCCCATCTCTCATCTGATCTGCACTACTCCAACATAGATAATAATGAGGAAAATTAGCTATCCTTATCATGTTTTGATTCAAATTAGATTATTAGACATTCATCATTTCATATCGATGATTCTAAAAATTCTAATATATAAGGTGAACCCCAATCAAATACTATTATCTTGTTCCCATGGGTGTCAATATTGTGAGATATGTTCCCTAATAAATAATGTGAAAATTGTTGAGGTTGTAATTGACTATTTTTTTGAAATCAAAATCAAATTATATGTTCCAGAATAATATATTGAGTCTAACGTCTCCTTTTATCTTTATTACTCTATAATATAATGTAATGGGAAAAGTATAAAAATAACTGGGATCCCATAATTTGATTTTTTTACATGAACCTTAACTAAATTCAACATAAAAATTCAAAATTTTTCATTCATTTCCTAGAATTAAAAATTAGCACATTATGGATAATATCATTATTCAAGTTTATTACCAAAGGGAGGATATCCACAATCCCTGTCCAACCTCATTGAATCATAATCACAACAACAAGTGATGAAATCAATTATCCTATGATATATAGGTAATCCCAAAGGGAATTTTGTTCTAGAATCACATCGGTGTTAAGAAAATGTGGTGGCTACAATCTGACTATCAGCAGTTTATGCAATTTCCCAACTGTAGAAATAAATTGATGTATCAATTAATGTAATGAAAGACAATTTTTATTTCTCTTTTTTTAATTTTATTTTTTAATGTTTTTCATTACATTGATAATAATTATTTTTATTCACTATTATATAATTGATATATTGAAAATAAACACCAGTGAGAACACATGCCCCAGGAACCCCATCATCATCAAGTCACCCACCAATAGGTAGAGATTGCAACAAAACAAATCCAATATAGAGGCAAAACATTCAATATAACTCCCTCTACCTCTCATATTTATCCTCATATTGTTCAAAATATTTATTAATTTATTCATATTCCTCTCTCATAATAATTTTTCACCACTTTCATCATCCACCGTTTCTTTTTATTTCCCTTTTTAATTATGCGTTTTTCAAAATAAAAATAAATTAATAGAAAAAAAACATAGTGTCATAATTACTCACCCCCACTTTTTTATTTTTTTCCTTCCATTTTTTGGATTCCGTTGAATTTTTACCTTCTCAAAAGTTTTATATTTTCTATATTAATTCGGATAAGGAATTTGTTTTGAAGACTAATAAATTTTGAATGATAAAATTTTGATTTTGAATATGATTATTATATCACAATGATTAGGAATGTTATATTTAATGAAAAGTTTACCTAAAACCACCTTATATTTGTTTTCTATTTTTCACCACAAATCTCGAGTCTTGAGTTTATTGAATATTGAGCAGAATTTCTGACCATTGTGTTTGATAATATGATAGAATCTTGTTATGAACCACATGTGAATTAAATTATCCAAATTGAATTCCATTAATATTATAATAATTCTCCTTTTTAAATCCCCTTCGATTCTATGTAATACTTTTTTATAGACACACTACAATACCATATCCCTTTTCCACCCAACATCTATATCAATTTTCATTACATAATTTATTGCAATTTTAGTATGGGATAATAGGTTTAATTTTGGGTATTCTATACATGGTTTTCAAAGTCTCATCATATGATTGAGGTAAAGAATAAATTAAATATGGAAATATGTTTTGATTATGTGATTTTTTAACATATTCATGTTTATATAGTTTTGAATATGTTATGGAAAAGTGCTCCAAAAATGGAAATTTTTACTGAAAATCAAAAAGAATAAGAATGAATGGTTTGTGTATTGGGAATGTCAAAAATCACCCTTCCTCTACCATTGATATTCATTATAACTATTAAAATTATTTTCATGAGTGTATTACACACGATTTTATGGATGAGTTTATTATTTGTTTCATGTTCAACTTCATAAAAAACTAGAGAAAAGTACAATTGCATCATATTTTCTTGTGTACTAGGTGGACGTTTTGTGTTTTTTACGTATTTCATTACTTCATTCACATTAAATTTTTCCCTATCATGTCTTAGTAGACATATTCATTCCCATGTAAATATTTCCCCATCCCCTTCTTTGTCCCAACTCAATGAAAATTGTGCGTTGTTTTTCCCATGATTGGGTTTCACCACACATTTCAACTATTTTTGAAAATGTATTCCTACCTTCACATATAATTTGAAAAACTTGAAAAAATATATCTTGATTAGTTTTCACATTATAGTTAGGAATAGAAGATGAAATATCTATCAAAATATATGATTTTCACTTTTCGTTGGTGAATGAGAGACCCTCTATAATTAAATTTCTATCATCTTGAGAGGAGTGAGTTATGAGTGTGTAAATTTATCATTTCAACTTTTGAGAATGAAAAATGATCTGTTTTTTGAAAATTATTACTATAATTTTTTTTCGTCGAGTTAATTCGGGGGTGAATTTCAGGACCCATCCTTAGGGCTCATGTTGTGACTACCCCAAGCCCGCCTTCCATAGGCCATGGGCTGACGACTAGCACCAAAGGCATAATTCTAGATAAAAAGGGAAGGCATTGCATTTAGAAAGTAAACAAATACAACAGAGTACGCAACTGAAAGTAAACTATAAGTAAAATTGTATACAAAATAATGTATGGAATTGAATGGTGCTGGAAATACAATCCCAATAGTAAAGTACAGTACAACTGAAAAGCTAGTACAACTGTAGTAAAGTAAAACAGAAACTACTGAGTTGTCCTCCGGGAATCCCACATGAAGGGTGGGTACAGATGGCCTCCTCATCACCTAGGACCATCCGTCAGCTCCATGTACGTCTCGCCAAGTGGTCCACATTAGGGTACCATCTAGCTCTACAACACTCTACCTCGATCAATGTTGTCTGTCGTCTGCAATGAACACAATGAAGTGCTGGCATTGCCAATGCAAGGGTGAGTATAACAATACTCAGTAGGGACCCCGAGACCCCCGAAGGTCTCCCAGAATCCAAAAAGGATAAACCAAAAATGAAAATATAAAATCACAAAGTATCAACCAACCCTACTTAGGTATATTCCCATACATATTCCAATGTTATCACCTCAGTTCGGCTCCAACTCTTGAGCCCATGCACAACGTAGTCCACACATGACGTGAAGTCAATCACATCGATGACAATGAATGAAAGTCAAGACTCAGGTCACATAGGTATACAACTTTCATATAGCGATAGAGATGATCAAATGTAGTCATTGATTCATCTATGTTGTCGGACCCACACAAGATACTAGACCACCTACTTGGTCGGACCCGCACAGGATAAAAGTATAGAAGTCAAAACTGCCGGACCCACAAAGGATACAAGAACAATAGTCATCTTTGTCAAACCCATGGAGGATTCTGGTACAAAATCAATCATCATCGAACCAATAAAGGATCCCAGTACAGTAGTCGTCGCTGCCGAACCCATGTAGAATTCCGGTACAGTAGTCATTGTAGTCGCAGCCAGCTCTAGGGTTCCTCCACATAGCACTCTGGATTCTTGGAGGGTCCTCTCCTCGAGCAAAGTGTCAATACATAAACTATCACGAAGTCCTGAGTTGTTGTATCCCACAGTTCCATCTCATCATAAGGAACCCAACGTGATAGACGGCGCGTCAATCAGACGCTCGATCTGAGAGATATTTGCATTTCCGTTCTAGGGGCCCGGTTGGAATTACGCCCGTTCCAAACCCATACATTTTCCAAAGATTCCAAAAACTCACATAGAGTATCGAAAAAGGACCGCCTCGTCGTGATGATCCAACTACCATAAACAGCGCGTCAATCAGATGTGCGGTCTAGATAATATTCGCGTTTAATTGAAATGGGCCCGGCCCATCAAGCCCAGTCGGCTGGAGGGGAGGCCCGACCAGGTTTAGCGGGTCCGACCCAGCTGGGGGTCAGCCCAGCCTGGTGTTGTGCAACCCACCTAGAAACCTGGCCCGGTGGGTCTGACCCGGTGGGGCGTGGCCCACTTGCGGTTGTGGGCCGGTTCGGCTCACCAGGTGGCGCCGACCGGCACTTCCCATCCTTGCTACACGACCGGCGGAAGAAGGTTGGTTTTGTCCAGCTCAAGCAGCCCGCAGTTGTGGGCCGCAGTTCCTCCGCACCGCGGTACAAAGAGGTCGCCGCGGTCCTCTAGCCCGTCTGGTTCGACCAGCAAAGCGGACCGCAAACCGTGGGCCGCGGTCTTCTCTGCAGCGCGGCGCCACGGTCTTCTTCTCTGTCGGTCGTAGCTGGCCGGTTCGTCCAGCAGGCGGCCCGCGGTTGCGGGCCGCATTTCATCCATGCGGAACCTGTGGGTTCTACGGTTCACGATCCTGATTGGCAATAGCCGGCTGGTTCTTTAGCCCGAGCAGCCCGCGGTTGCGGGCCCCAATTTTCCTCTACGCGGCCGGTGCACGGCCGCTCCCTCCGGTTTCCACTACCAAAAATAATCAAGAACCTACATAGGGTCATCAGGCTGTTTTCGTTCGGCCGCAACCTCTGTGTTAGGTGATAAAAAATGGCCGAAGACAATCCAAATCATTCATCAAGAAATAGATATAATTTTATTCACTTAAAATTATACAAAAACCCCCTACCTCGATTCAAGAACGTTGTTCCCTTGTTAGTGTCGCGAAAAGAGAATTTGAAGACGACATCGTACGTTGCGCCAGTCACACGCAGCCAATTCTGGGCTCGAGCTTTCTTCCTCGTTCTTCGTTGGAAAGGATGTCGTTCTTCATCGAATATGTTCTTCTTCCTTTGTTGGAGATGTTCTTCATAGAAAGAACTTGTTCTTCTAATCCTCCCAATGTCCCTCAACAAAATATTTTCCAAGGGAAATATAATTAAAAGGCTCACCAACATTAATATTACAATGAATTCAAAAAATTAAAATGAATTATTGACACAACAAATTAATTAAAGAATAAATTAATTAATTGTGTTGGCACAATTAATGGGAGGGAGGTGTTGAGGCTCCACCATTGTGTGGAAGTTCAAAAGTTAAAAAGGGGGTTCATGGGAGTTAAAGGGGGAGTTGAGGGGTTATGTGCATGTGTGGGCCCACCCACACATTATCCTCTTATGGAAGGTTATATGTGGTGTGATCCCCAACTCCAACATCCCTTTGGAGTAAATAACCACCACTTAAAAATAAAATTGTGTAAAACAACAATTTTATTTAATTTATTTTGAATCCCAAAATTATAACCTCTACTCCCGACTAAACACAACTGCGGTAAAGGACTCCTTAAGCGATTACTGATGCTACAAATTCATCAGTGTCCCAAGATTTCAATTCTGATCACCGGTTCGAATGATAGAAAAACCAACACAGATGTTTACTGAACGTACCTGAAAAAAACATCAGAAATTGATTCTGGGCACACAGTGCCTTGGAATTAGGCGCTGTCAGAAACTGCAGACTCATAAAATACAAAATAATTTAATAAAAAAAATTCCTTGAAATTTCCATGTCTTTACATTACCCCCACCTCAGGTTTTACATCCCCGTAAATCTAAAACAGACATTAAGGAAACAAATAAGGGTACTGAGAACGCATCTGAGCCTCTCACTCACATGTGCTTTCCTGGAGGTTCTTATGCTACCAGCGAATGTGTACCAGAGGAATTGGCCTTCCACATAGGAACCTCTCCTGTCGAACCTTGATCTCCACTGGGACCTCCATGAAAGTCACCCCATCATCGATGTCCAGCTCCCCGTGGTCGATGATGTGGGATAGGTCGGGCACGTATCTTTTCAGCTATGATGTGTGGAAGACATCATGCACCTGGTGCAACTGAGGTGGAAGGGACAAATGGGAAGCCACCTCACCTAGCCTGTTGAGGACTTGAAAAGGTCTAATTAATCTTGGAGACAACTTGCTGCCTCGGTCAAATCTCTATAGACCTCGTCGAGGTGAGACCCGTAGAAAGTCGTGGTCACCATCCTCAAACTCCAGTGGTGTACATCTCCAATCAGCATAGGACTTCTGCCTGCTCTGTGTAGTATTCATCCGCTCCTGGATGATCTGTATGTTCTCCGTCATAGCCTGCACCATCTTTGGTCTTACAAATTCTATCTACCCTGGGTCAGTCCAGTACAAAAGTGATCTGCATGGTCGGCCGTACAATGCCTTGTAAGGTGCCATCTCGATGGTGGAGTGGTATCTGTTGTTGTACGCAAACTCCACCAAGGGTAAGTGATCCTCTCAACTGCGACCAAACTCAAGGACACATGCACGGAGCTTTTCCTAGAGAGTCTGAATGGTCCTCTCAGTCAGACCATCCGTCTAAGGATGGAAGGCGGTGCTCATGCGAAGCAGTGTCCCAAAAGCCTCTTGTAACCCCTTCCATTGCCGTAAATTGAAATGAGAATCTCAATCGGAGATGATAGTTGACGGAACACTATGAATCCATACAATATCTTGAACGTAGAGGCATCCCAAGCTCTCTACTGATCCCTGATCACTGATTAGTAGGAAGTGGGCTGACTTGGTGAGTCGGTCTACGATCAACCAGATAAACTCGTGCCCTATGGATGTACATGGAAGCCCCATCATAAAATCCAAGGATATCCCATCCCACTTCCACTCTCGAACCACTAAGTGATGAACTAATCCCACTGGAACCTGGTGCTCTTCCTTCACTTTCAAACAAGTGAGACACCATGAGAAAAACTCTGTTACCGCCTTCTTCAGACCCGGCCACCAATACTGTCGTCTGAGGTCTTGATACATATTCTCCACTCCTGGATGTAACGCTAGAGGGGAAGTGTGGAACTCCAAAAAAACCTCCTCCTGTAGTGAAACTCGTATCATGGTACGTCCTATAAAGAGGATGAAGTGCTCCCCACCTTTAGAAAACACAACATGTGTCGGCCTTGAGGATATCTAAGCACGTCGCATCTCACAGTCAACGTCCCCTCGCTGTGACTCCCTGACTCACTGAAGAAGTGGAGGAGTGACTATGAGAGATTGAATAAGGGCTTCTCAATCTCTATCCACAAATGATATCTACAACGCGGCTAGCTGCTCCATCGCCTATCCAAGTAGCTGAATTCCCAATCTCCTTCTAAGATGATGTTACAGCATTCCCCTTCCCTAGAGTATAGTCTATCTCAAAGTCACAGTCCGGGAGGAACTCGAGCCATCGCCGTCGTCTCAGGTTCTGGTCCTTATACAAGAATATGTACTCGAGACTCTGGTGGTCAGAGTAGACTGCAAACGCTCGACTATAAGATAGTCCTGCCACATCTTTAGGAGAAGACCACTGCTGCTAACTCCAGGTTATGGGTAGCATAGTTCTTCTCGTGTTGTCTCATCCACAGTGAACCAATAGCGATCACTTCTTGCTCTAGCATTAGGACATGCCCAAGTCTGTTCCTTGATGCGTCGTAGTAAACTACATACCCAACGCCCTCCTCTGGTAGCCTCAAGATGGGTACACTGGTCAATCTCTGCCTCAGATCCTGAAAGCTCTACTGGCATCTCTCTTACCACACAAAGGATTTACACTTCTTCATCAAAGCTTAAAGCGGTGCTACAACTCTGGAGATGTCTGGAACAAATCTCTGATAGTACCCAACTAGACCTAGAAAACTCAGAACCTCTGTCACACTCTTGGGTGGCTCTCAAAAAAGTACTACCTCGAGCTTCGCTGGATCCACTGCTACCCCGGCCTCCGAGATGTCGTGTCCCAAGAAGTGAACCTCTCTAATCTAGATCTGGAACTTTGAGATATTACCATAAAGTTGGTTCTCTCAGATTGTGTCCAAAAATACCTGCAAATGGTTTGCGTGCTCCTCCACAGTAGTCGAGTAAATCAGTATGTCGTCAATGAAGACTACGACAAATCGATCGAGGAAAGGATGGAAGATCCTGTTCATGAGACTCATGAACACTGATGGAATTTTGGTTTCACTGAAGGACATAATCATGAACTTGTAGTGTCCATACCGACACCTAAAGGCCGTCTTATGCACATCATCATCTAGAAATCTGACCCGGTGATAGCCTTACCTGAGGTCTATTTTCAAGAACCATTGTGCTCCATTGAGGTAATCAAAGAGGTGTTTAATCCTAGGGAGTGGATACATGTTTATCACGGTCACCTGATTCATGCTACAGTAGTCGAAACACAGTCTTATGCTCCCATCCTCTTTCTTGGTGAACAAAATTGGGCATTCCCAGGGTGAAACACTGGGTTAGATAAATCCCTTCCCCTGTAAGTCCTCCTACTGTACCCGCAGCTCACGAAACTCGGCAGGATCCATCCGATATGCTGGAGCAGATATTGGTGCTATCTCGGGGTACATGTCAATATAGAAGTCTACCTCTCTATGAGGAGGAATTCCGGGAACATCTTCAGGAAAAACATCTGCATACTAATCCACCACAAAAGGAAAACCCGGACTTCACCCATCAACTGCTCTGAGGATGATACTAGCCAACTGATGTGTGATCGGCTTCCCCCTACTCTCCATAAGTCCATCATATGCGGGAAAGGCTCCCTTATTTCTGGTGAGGTTGTACCTGGTCCCGTCTGTGTGGATACACCACACCTTGTGCTTAATACAGTCGATCTGAGCATTGACTGTAGTTAACCAGTCCATACCCAATATGACATCGTAAGTCCTCGACGCCGCTACAAGATGATCCCAGCTGATGCTCTTGCCTCCTAGAGTAAGCTCACAGTACCAGCACCAGTGCATAATCATTGATTATGCTCCCGTAGGAGCCTCTAGCCATAAGGATTGAGCCAAAGGCTCCGTCAGAATCTCCGAGCACGGAACAAGGGTAGCAACAATAAAAGAATGACGTTCACCTGTGTCTATGAGTACTGCAGCAAGGGTGGAGTAGACATAGATAATACCTCAAATCATCTCAGGTGCACCGTGGAAGTAGGTCTCGACTGCCTGGAGAAGATCCCTCCTATGTACGCCACCTCCATGTGGTCGGGGTTGACCTCCTGGTGGTGGTGGTGGTAGTGCCTCGAAACATCGTCCACCACCCGATGCTCGGCCAACACCCCTGCCACGTCTACCTCCTCCCAGTGGACCACCATGGTTGAACCTATGCCTTTTCCTAGGAGGTCCCTCTACTGTTTGCTGGTTATCTTCATGGTGGGTCAGGCAGTCACAGGCCATGTGGCCCTGCCCGTCACATGCATAACACTGCCTGCACCTCGTAAGGCTATCTCTATTTCGTGTGCCCCTCACAACCGAGCCTTTATCTTGGATTATCCCACCTGATGCTCGGGTCCTCTTGGACCTCTATATCATCTTCCTACTTTCAGATGCATAAAACTCCGCTATGTGTTGTCCTTCGGTGGTTCTCACCGCTGGTGACTGATCAGTGAGAAAAATATCCACTATAAGGGCTCACTCTAGTACCCCAGCCTACATCGGGATGCTGAGGGGAATCGTCAAAGCCCTGATCTCATTCATGAGTCCCTGCTCGAAGGTCTGGGCCCTGAAGAATAGGTCTCATACTATATCTTTGGAGTAGCGCGAGTGGTCGGTGAACCTCGCTGAGTACTGAGCTACTGTTATGCTTCCATGCTGTAGATGAAGTAACTCCTGAATCCGCACCGCCCGAAGGCTGGATGGAACAAACTCCGAGAGGAAGAGACTCTCAAATTCTATCCAGAGTAATAATTCCTCGTCATGTACCTGGAGCATCAATCTCTGCCATATACATTCTAATGCGTGAAGGATACTCGCGACAAGGATCACCATAAGGTCGGTTGGTGTCCCTACTAGTCTGAAAACTCTCATGATAGCCTCCAGCCAATCTTCAGTTGCCTGTGGGTCTGTCTCTCCCCGGAACTTGGGTAGCCTCTGTCACTTGAACTCATGCAATACACTCAGGTGGCGTGCTCTCTCTGCTGATAGGGCTGGTGGTATCAGTGTCCTAGTGGGTAGTGGTACCGCTGGTGCCTCTACTGTGATGGGGCCCTACATCGAGGCCTCGTCTCTTGGTGGGATACAATCCTGTATGTAACTCGGAACCCTAGCTGGATACCTTCATGGGGCCATCCTGAAAAGAGACACGTGCACAATGGTTAAAACAATATTCTTGGTGAACTTACACAAAGTAATCACAAAGAAAACTTTTCAAATGAAACACACACGCAATCAGGGTTTTCATGAACTAGGTCAGAAATCAGAGGCCAGGGTCTTGGTGTATTGATACGTCAGCTGCCGCACCAAAACTGGACTCCCTGGACTGAAAACCACAGTCAATACACATAAAACTATTGCTTCACAGAATAGAAAGATCAGAGCCCGAGGTTCTGCGGTAGAACCGACTCCTCGGATACCAATTTTTCACGACCCGTCCTTGGGGCCCGTGCCGTGACTACCTCAAGCCTGCCTTCCGTAGGCCAGGTGCTGGTGAATAGAACCAAAGGCGTAATTCCCAATAAAAAAGGAAGGCATTTTCTTTTGAAAGTAAAAAAATACAGTAGATTACACAACTAAAAGTAAACACTATGTAAAACTGTATACAAAATAATGTTCTGAAAGGAAAGGGGTCGGAAATATATGACCAACAGTAAAGTACAGTACAACTGAAAATCTAGTACAACTATAGTAACGTAAAACAAAAACTACTGAGTCGTCCACCAGGAATACCATCTGAAGGGTGCGTACATATGGCCTCCTCAGTGTCGAGGTCCTTCTGTCAGCTCTGTGTATGTCTTACCAAGTGGTCCACCTCTAGGTACCATCCAGCTCCACAACAATCTTCCTCGATCAGTGTTTTCCGTCGTCTGCAACCAGCACAATGAAGTGAGGGCATTTCTCGTGCTGGGGTGATTATAACGATACTCAGTAGGGACCCCGAGACCCCTGAAGGTCTCCCAGAATACACGAAGGATAAACCACAAATGGAAGGATACAATCACGAAGTATCAACCAAACCTACTTATGTATATGCCCATACATATACCTAAGTTACCAATCTCAGTTCGGCTCCAACTCTCGAGCCCAATCACAACCAAGTCCACACATGAAGTAAAGTCAATCACATCGATGAAAATGATTGAATGTCAGGACTCAACTCACACACGTAAACATCTTTCGTATATCGATAGAGATGATCATATGTAGTCACTGATTCATTTAAGCTATCGGACCCACACAAGACACTAGACAAGATAAGTTGTCGGACCCACACAGGATACAAGTCCAGCTACTCTGTCACACCCACACAAGATACATGTATAGAAGTCAAAACTATTACACTCAAATAGGATACAAGAACAGTAGTCATCGCTGTCAATCCCACGGAGAATTACGATAAAAAATCCATCGTCTTCGATCCCACAAAGGATCCCAGTACAGTAGTAATCACTGGAGAACCCACATAGGATTCTGGTACCGTAGTCTTCGTAGTCGCAACCAACTCTAGGGTTCCCACACACATCACGCTCGATTCCGAGAGGGTCCACTCCTCGAGCCAAGTGTCTTTATATAAAATATCATGAAATCCAGATTTGATGTATCCCGTAGTTCTGTCTCGTCATAAGGAACCCAATTCAATTGATGGTGCATCAATCAGACGCCCGATCTAAGAGTTATTAGCATTTCCGTTCCAGGGGCCCTGTTGAAATTACAGTCGTGGAAAACCCGAGCATTTCCAAAGTTGTCCAAAAATCACATAGAGTATCATAGAAGGAACTCCTCATCTTGAGAATCCTAGTGCCATAGATGGCACGTCAATCAGAAGTGCAGTCTAGAAGATATTCGTGTTTAAGCGAAATGGGCCCAGCCCGTCAAGCCTAGTGGGCTGGTGGGTCGGCCTGACATGGTTTGGCGGTTCCGACCCAGCCGAGGGACATCCCAGCCAGGTGGAGCGCGACCAACCCAGAGACCCGGAATGGTGGTTCCTACCTGGTTAGGGGTGTCGGCCCGGCCTGGTGGGGCGCGGCCCACCCGCGGAACTGACCCGCGGTTGTGGGCTTGTTCGGCACGCCTGTCAGTGCCATGTGGTGTCGCCCCACCTTGCTGCTCGGCTGGCCGAAGCCGGCCTATTTTTCCGGCTCATTCGGGATGCGGTTGCGGGCTGCGGTACCTCTGTAGCGCAGTGCCAATAGGGAATCACGGTCCTCTAGCATGGCCGGTAGGCGGCCGGTCGGTTCGCCCAGCAAAGCAGACCGCGGAGTGTGGGCCGCGGTCTTCTCTACAGCGCGGTGACCAACGACGCCGCCGTCTTCTACCTAATTGGCCGTAGCTGGCTGGTTCATCTAGCAGGCGACCTGCGGTTGTGGACCGCATTTCCTCCGCGAGGCACCTGCAGGTACAGCGGTTCACCAGCCCCAACACCAATAGCCAGCCTGTTCTTCAGCCCAAGCGGCCCGCGGTTGCGGGCTGCTGTATTCCTCTACTCGGCAGGTGGGCGGCCGCTGCCGTCTTCGGTTTCTGCCACCAAAAATAATCAAGAACCAATGGAGGGCCGTCGGGCTATGTTCGTTCAGCCCGTTCCCTCTACGTTAGGCGAAAAAATGGCTGTAGACAGTCGAAAGCATTCATCAAGAACGAGATATAATTTTATTCACATAAATTTATACAAAAACTCATACCTCGATTCAAGAACTTTGTTCGCTTGTTTGTGTCGCAGAAAGAGAATTCAAAGACAACATCATACATTGCACCCGTCCTACATCGCCGATTAGGGGATCGAGCGTTCTACCTCGTTCTTCATTGGATAAGACGTCGTTCCTCATAGAATATTTTCTTCGTCCTTTGTTGCAGATGTTCTTAATGGAATGAACTCTTTCCTTCTAATCCTCCCAAATACCCACAAAAGAATATTTTACAAGGAAAATACAATAAAAAGTCTCCCAAACATTAATATTACCATGCATTCAAAACAATTCAAATGAATTGTTGACACCAAAAATTAATTAAAGAATACTTTAATTAATTGTTTTGGCACAATTAATGGGAGGGAGGTGGAGAGGCTCCACTATTATATGAAAGTTCAAAAGTTAAAAAGGGGGTTCATGGGAGTTAAATGGGGAGTTGAGGGGTTAGGTGCTCGTGTGGTCCCCACCACACATTATCCTCTCAAGGGAGGTTAGGTGGGGTGTGGTCCCCACCTCCAACTTCCCTTTGGAGGAATAACCACCACTTAAAAATAAAATTGTTTAACACAATAATTTAATTTAATTTATTATGAATCCACAAATTATAACTTCTACTCTCAACCAAACGCAACTGCGGTAAAGGTCTCCTTAAGTGAATACCGGCGCTGCGAGTTCATCGGTGTCCTCTGATTTCAATTCCGAGCAACGATTCGAAAGATAGAAAAAACTGCATGAACCTTTGATGAACGTACCCGAAAAAAACATCAGAAATTTATTTCGGGCACACCAGGACTCAGAATCAGGCACTTTCAGAAACTGTGGACTCGTAAAATTCCAAATAATTTAAGAAAATTAATTTCATGAAATTTATGGGATTTTACAGTGAACTAGTATATACCCACTAATTTTAGAAGAAAAAAATTAATATTTTTTGGTTAGTGAAAATGATTTTATTTTTTTATATTTTATGTATATGAGGACATGGAAAAGAATATGTTTTTTTGAGATGATTTTAGTATTTTATGAAAAAAATTTATATAATCCTTTTACTTGTGTTCAAGGAAACTGTATAATTGGTTGAAAAAATAATGTTTTAATTTAGAATTTTATTTTGGAGCATTATTTGAATTAATCAAGATTTAAGTAATTCTAATATTTTAACTACCACAATAATTATCAAAATTAAGTGATTAATTATTTTAGTTTTCCTGATTCAATTGTTTATAAATTATTAAAAAATATAATTTTACAATTCGTCATTTCGAAGGGTTATATAGGCAAAAAAGAAGACCCGATGAATATGCAAAATAAATTGGACCAAATGTGTTGTTTTATTTTAAGAGATCCATCAATAATATAATGTTTTTTATTATCCACAATAATTCTAGAATAAAAAAATTAAAACTTTGATAAAAAATTGAATTCCCAAATCATCCAATTATATGCTGAATTAAAGCATGAAATTTTAACCCTCAATTTTTTTGGTATTCGAAAACATTAACAAATTATAGAAATCTTTCTAAATAAAATAATGTAATTAATATAATATTTTGTTGTGTGAAATAAATTAAGTAAATGCCAAAAATTTATGACAAAATTCTTGGAATTTTTCGGGACATTTTTATGTAAAAAAACCATTCAAATTGGGGCCTTTGGTAATGTAGGGATTTAAATGGACATCAACATATTATTTAGGAAAAACCATATAATGGGATAAAAATCCATTGGAATCAAAAATTAGATGATAAAAAACCCAAATTATATTTAAAACATTGAATAAAAAGGATAATTCTCCATATTCATGTACCTAAATTGTCAAATTGGCTTGCCAAGTTGAGGGAAAATTTGGAATGAAAATAGTCCACCACAATGGGTTATAAATACAATACCCTATTATCTATGAAAGGGGACCAAAATTCAACAAATAAATAGGAGATTTTTCATGAATAAGTTCAGTCCAATGGCCCATTATGACTTTCCATAATCTTTTTTAACAATAGAGGACTCTCATACACTTGTCTTTTCAAGCTTGATTTCACTTATTTTCAATTGTAATCGTGTAATTTTGTTTTTAGTTCAGTTAAATATTAATACATATTTCATGATAATAATCCTCAATTCTCATAAACCCCATATATTTTAATATTAATATAAATAATTGATTAAAAATATTTAGTTGGAAATAATTCATTTAACTAACATCTTCATTCAATCAAAATTTCATGTTAAATTGTTTTTATCATTCATCTGTGTATTCGACACACTACTTTTCTCATGTATCATTATTTTTGACATATATAAAACACATCAACCAAATTATCAAAAAAAAATTAATTAACATTTCAATGGATGAGTTAATCATCCATTTGGAAGAGTCATAATTTTGGGATGTCAAGTGATTGAGATCTTTTTCTCCTCAAATTTTTTTTTCAGGTTATCATTGTGTAAGTTAAAAAAAATGTCATGGATTAATATCTTGTTTTGTTAACAAGTGAACTCATGGATTATTGTAACAATAAAAACACTACCATAAATAGTTTTTGTAGATATAAAAATTCTATTAATGTTAATTCAATGATTAAATCCTCAAAACATGGGAATTTCAATCAAAATTAACTTGTGAATTTACTATTAATTTATTGAAATATCCCTCTAATGTCAAAGATATCATAATTATAAATCTCAAATAATAAAATCACTCTAATATTTATGAAATTTTGCAATCAAACTTTTTTCCATCAAAAATTTTAATAATCACTTTAAACAACCCCCATTAAAAATCCAAAACAAAAATAACCATATTTAAAAAAATAAAAAACCAATGAGGATTTAACCCTAGTTTCGACAAACAAATTATTAGAGAATAGAACAATTAATTGGTTAATATGAAGAAATAGGAAATTCATCAGTTCTACAAAATATTCATAGTTCCTCGGTATCCATGTGACTCAGCTGGTGTTGTTGGTGTGCCCTGCAAGCTTACTGCACTGATAAAAGAAACTATGTTTCCAAAATAATTTGGGGAGTGGTGTTCCTCTTAAGTGACATCAACGTGGTTGGTGAAAAATCTGATAAAACATGTATCCAAAGAATAAATACAACAAATATTGACATAAAATGTAATTTGAAACAATTTTTGGGAATTTAATATTTGATCTCCCTAATCCTATATCGATTGAATAACAATAGGAAATTAATAGGGGGTACCTCTCATCTTCAATTTTTGAATTGGTTTCCTCTAATCGATAGATTCTAACCAACATTTTTGTTAAATCCCAATATTTTCCCCTCATTTAATTTATCCATTTCCATCTTCAATCTATCTTAGGGTTAAATTGATCCATAGAATTCTAATCCATTTTATGAAGAATTTAGGGTTTTAGGCTGGCTCTAACCAATGTTCTTGGTCAGTGATAGAAAATGAAAACCTGATATTGTCTGACGTATATATATATATATTACTTACATGATATCTTTCTTTGTACACATTGTTGAGTTTAAAATAACCATGATACACTATTATAATGTTATTATTTAATGAGATAGTTATGTATAAGACATTGGATAATTGTGTATGAATAGGAAAAACAAAATTATTAAAATGTTTTTGTATAAATATATAAAAAACATTAATTGGTAATAAACCAATTATAAATGACAATGAATATCATTTTAAAATAAATGATACGTTTTATACAAAAATTCATTTTTTTGTGCTCAATGTATTTTAATATTATTAAATAAATTAATCACAATTGATGAAGTTTTTCAATGTAATTAATATATTATATATTCAATAGTATGTTCAAAATGTTCCTTAAATTTTTAGAGGCATGGTATATGAATACATATTTTTTTATGATTAAAAATTAATTTTACTAGAAAAAGGTTTTTTTACATTTTACATGATTATTTGAAAATGAATATAACCCACGTATAGAAATATTATATTGAGGAATAGATCCCATATTTTAAATAATGTAGTATTTTTTTTAAATAGGGCCCTTTTATTTTAATGAATTATGAATGGATAACATAGTAATCCTTTTTCACATTGGTTAGTGTAAAACATGAAAAATATGTTTAAAACTTTTGGATAAGGATTTAAATTTTATACTAAACATTATTTTTAATATAATTTGAGTATAGTTAAGCCATTTCCATCCATGTATCTATTACTTGGGAACATGGAGGAATATCACATCAAATGTCAAAGTTATATTAATATAAGAATATAATAAATACAAAATGGCAAACTGAATAGTTTAATGTTTATAACTTTTTTACAAATGGATACAAAGAGGAGAATATATGAAAAAAAACCTAAACATTTCATAATCATAATTTTCATGTAAATAATTAATTATAATACATTTTAGGATATTTTATGTTTTAGAGTTTTAGAGTATAGGGTCCAAACTAATAGATTAAAACTCAATAATACAACCTGGAATCTTCTAATTAGTATGTATTTTTCTTATATTATTAATATTTTAGGATGAAGCATGATTTAATTTCCAAAAAAATCATCACTACTATCATATTGACTTCTTACTATCCCTTACCCACCATTAAACCCTTTGAAAAACAATATAAAACATTAGAAGTGAATAAAAACCCCCATTTAGTTCCATATAAATGAAAAACTATTTTTTAGGGAAAAACACTAAATCCAAGGAAATGGTATACCATTATGTAAATGTTCGTCGAGGGAATGAAATTAATATTTTCTAGATAAAAAACCAACACGGTTTTTTAAAATAAATTCATTGAAACCCATAGTAAGAAATTAAAAATCTTTTTTTGAAAATTAATGAATCATATTTATAAAACCATTAGAAACCATATCAATTACAATAACTATTTGGATAACTTCCACTATTATAATTACCCAATGAATTGGTTGGATATAATTTTACACACCATTTTTATATGAAATATTGGGCTCAAACATTTTACATGACCTATAATGGGAATCAACCCTTCAAATATGCTTTATTAGGATCACAAATTTTTGTGATCTTTATTGGGGACCAACACATCATCTATGATATATCAGGCTCACCCATGAGCTATAACAGGGAGTTCAACCTATCATATATAGAATATCAACCTCATCCATGAGATATAATGTGTTTCAACCCTTTATATAAGTAGTATTTGGATCAACCATTTTTTATCAGATATAATGGGGCACAACCTAGTGTATAAACTATATTGAGGTCAATAGTGAGTAATATCGGGACTCATCCTATCATACGAGCTATTCTAGGCACCCACATGTGTTATAATTGTGCTCAACCTAGTGTATATGCTATACTATTCACACCTATTAATGATATAATTATTATCTATATTATCATGAATAATAATAACTATGATTGAAACTTTTTTTTCATAAATCATTTTGAAAGACACTATTGAACACATAAGAAAATAAATGGATCTTAAAATACCAATTTCTTTTAAATGTCTATTTTAAATACAAAATTACTAGAAAAAGGTAATGATGGGTTTAAATTTAAGAAAACAAGGAGGCTTTCAATGGAATATAGAAATGAAATAATTTTCTTAAAGGAGGAAACATTGATTTTATCCAAATATTTCAAAATTATAATATTCCTTTTTTTCATTTGTCATATTGTGATTTATAAAACATGTAATCAAATTCCTTTTGAAATCCTTCGAAATAATGCATAAATTTACCCAAAAATTAATTTATAAATATTTTACGTTCATAGAAAAACATTTGCATCAACATTATATAAAAACTAGACTTAAAAGATAAATGGTGGGAAGGAAAACCTGACAATAAAATTTTTTTAAATGAAATTCCCCTTGTGACATAAGAAACACTTCAATCAGAATCCCTATGAATGAATAAAATTTAAAAAAATATATGAAATATCATATTAATAATGAAATTAATAATATAACATATGGATGTTTTTGTATATAAAAGTTATAAATAATATAGCTGTATAACAAAAAAATATTCCACCACGAAATGAAATTTAGTTGAGTTCTGTTACCTTGACTGTCACTTGTCATGTATGTTCTTTATCTTGTTCTGTTTTAAGAATCATCCATATGTATGACCCAAAATCCTTCTTAAGATATATTAATGACCACAATCATAGATCTAGGTATTTGTAAGATAAGTAAAGAATCTATTTGGTCAGTTATCGGATGAGACAAAGGGATTTGAAGGTGTTAAGAGGAGAGGAGAGGGGTATCATTTTACAAGTGATTTGAGTGACACACTTGTAATTTAGGTTATGAAAATGTATGTCCATGTTTTTACATTCCACAAGTCTCCAAAAAAAGACTATTATTAATCCTTATACAGTATATGGTAAACATATGTCATTAAAATAGATTTTTTATAAGTATTTAGGTAATTTTAACTCATATATTTTTAGTTAAACCCCTTATAAATCCTTTTTACCTAATATGAAATAATTATTTTTTACTACTTTCATTATTCCATTAGGAAAAAAATGATTCGAACTTATTAGATAATATTAATTATTCGGATTCCAATGATTGAATCCATTTTATAAAATTTATTTTAATTAATCATACAAATTTATTTTAGAACCCCCAAAAATATGACGAAAAAGATGGATTCTTGTGAGTGTATTTTTTATGAAATGGATTATTTTATTTTAAACTTATGGCTAATAATAATCATTTTACAAGTAAAAATAAATATTTATTGACATACAATATATAAATAAAATGTATATAATATCTCATTCGAGGTTATTTAATAAATTAAAAAGACAAATCATTTAACACTTTAAAAAAGTTTTTAGAAAAATACCTTTTTATACACATAAAATGTAACACTAATATAAAATATAAATTTGAATTTAAAAAAATAAATTGGATTAAAAATAAATAAATAATACTTATAACACATGAGGTCAATTTAGAAACCTAATTTACCTTTTTATTTAATTAATTTATAGAAAATATATATTCTTTTTACAAAAATATGTATTTTTCATTTTTATTGAAAATCAATATTTTCTAAAAAATACAAAAAATGCATAACAGTATAATTTATGTATTATGATTTAAGAAATGATATTAATTTTATAAAATTATAAAAATGATCAATACAATTTCTTTATAATATGCAATAAATATTATTTTTTAGAAAACCATTATTGAAGAATAATATTTGTTTATAAAAAATTGATAGATTAACTACTAATAATTTATCATTAATTTATATTTATTGGGGATTATAGATATATATATTTATTTATTTATTTCAGAAATTATTTTATAAAATATATACCTCCAAATTTAATTTATTGGCTATGATGATTATATATTTTATGTGTCATTTATACTCCGTGTTGCCTGTCAAATAAGATATCGAATATGATTTTCTCCTTTTAAATATTTTATGATGTTACCAATAATTTATTTTATAATTTTTTAGAAATAAATAATATTTAGTTTTATCATATTAATTTATTTTTAGTTATTACATATTTAAAATTTAACTTTAACCCTCCTGACACATTGACACAATATATATTAATTTAACGGATAATAAAATTTAATGATATTAAATATATTACAAGTAATAAATTTTATTTGAATTATTGATTTCCAATTTTTAAATATGACATCTCAGGTATCTGTGATATGATTATATTTGAAATAACGCTTTATCATTAATTTATTAAATTTAAATTAAACGAATATTTTGAAAATTGACATTAATGAAGATTTCAAATTAATAATATGTTATTAAAATATTTACAATTCATAAAAATCATATCTTCATCTATATTAATGCAATATGGCTGAAAATATTTTCCATGGTCCATATAGAAGTAATTTTTTAATTTATGTTATAATTATAAACCCTTTTATTTTAAAATAATTGTTATAGTGATTATGGTAACAAATTATTAATGAAGTGGTAAATAAAAATGACAAGTTTTAATGTTAGCCAAAAACAAAGATAAATTAATTTGGTGATATTATTTAGACTGTAAACACTTTTTGTAATTCATGGAAATTTTGGAAGAATTTGGATTGATAATGTGTTTATTATATATTAATATTATATAATATTATGAGTGAGACCTCTCCCTCAGTAACACCCCAGAATGATAAAAAGGTTTAATGAATATATGATGAGAATCATGAAAACATGGTGAACCTTCATTTTTGGGAGCCTACCTGATTATAATTTTTACAGATAAACATTCTTCGTCTGGAGTAGGGATCGGGATCGGTGACCTTTTAGGAGGTTTCCCAGTGTGTGTGTGTGAGTGTGGTAAAAGCACACTGGAAGAGGAAAGTGTTGGAATGTGGGGACAATCAGTAGTCAGATGACCAGTTCAGGCTCGTGGGTGGGCCCCAGGGTGGGGGATCACGTGTGTATGGGGAAACTGGTGGTACTCGGTAGGTGAGGACCCTACGAACATGTTAAGGAGGGGTGTTTCTACTGTCATTGGGCCCTAGTTGTTACATTTTTTATTAGAGGTGTTTCCCTACCTTAAGTGTGGTGCACTACCTGGGTAGAGATGTAGGGACCACAATGAGGATGTTGTGCCCTTAAGGGTGGGGTGTGGGGGTTGTGGTGGTGATTGGAGGGGGGGGGGGTTAATGAAACAATCCAGAATGGTAAACGTGTTAAATGAGTAAACGATATTAATCATGTAAACAAGGTGCACCTTTCTTTTCTAGAGACTAACTGATTAGAACTTCACCATTATGCATTATTGGCCTTGAGTAGTGATCAGGATGGGTGACCATCTAAGAAGTTTCCTAGTGTGTGTGTGTTGTGTGAGTGAGGATAAAGAAAAATAAAAAGGGCGCGTGTTGGAATGTGGGGACTTTCATTAGTCAAATGACATATTCAAGCACAGTGGTGGGCCACATGGTGGATACCCCGTGTCTACGGGGTAACTAGTGGTACCTGGCACACCAAGACCAAAAAGACATGTTTAGTTGGGGGTGTATGTGTTGTCACCAAGGTCCAGTTGTTAGACCCTCCCCTATATAATTATACCTCTCCTTTATCTTATTTACACAATTATAAGCCCTCTATATGAACAAAACCCAAAAAAGTTCCTTGTCAAATTCACTATAAACATTTTAATGTATTCCCCCCCACTAAAACACTATCCCCATGGTCTATAATAGGAGATCCAAATTAGTTATTTCAAATAATATGTAATCCCCGCAACCGATCATTTTTTATAATTATTCTTTAAACTCATATAATTATGTTATATCTATGATGAAATATTTACATAATTTTTTTAAATAAATTTAAATTTTTTATGACTAGTTCACAACTATTATCAATCTCTTGCTTGTTATATCAAAAGTGAACGTATCGCTCATGCGTACGTACGACTTATCATTTCCACGAAGCGATGCATTTAGTTTTTCATCATTATATTATATAGATGGGTATCACGATGGGTTCAATATTTATATATCATATTTATGAAATAATTATTAATATTTAGTTGTAATAAAAAATACACTTTTTTGATTCCAATCTTTTGGAAAATGATGACATCGATCATATGTACTTGTGCACCACATCGATTAAGTGATGTGATTTGATTTTAATTTCCATATTAATGGGATGGTTGTGAAGATATATTTAACAAATATATATTATATATATTATTGAATAATTATTCTATCAATTTTAATCATAATTTTTAATTCATTGATTCTATCCATTGGAAATTAAAACAGTGTTCGTGTATATATAACACAGTACCATATATTTTAGTGGTGTAATTAATTTTGAATTCTCAAACATCGATGTAAGAATATAAATATGGATATAATGAATATTTAATATATTCATATTATTGAAAAAATTATAGAAATAGTGGAATGATTATTAAATTAAATTATTGTAACTTCTTAATAGAAATTATCATGAATAATGAAATGGTTAACACCCTGAAATAAATATTATAAAATGGAATAAAAAATAATTCGGAGTTGAAATGATAAAATTGGATCATATATGATATTAAAATAATATTAATGGAATTTTTATAGAAGTATAATAAATTTATATATATTAAATAACAGGATATAGAACATTTAATGAAGGTGGAAGCCAACGTAGGAGATCTTTGAGTCAATTTGACTTATGCGAGACACAATCCATATTTACCACTTATATCTTTTATGTGGTTTATATAATATCTGTAATAGCTTAGAATATGCACTACCATATGTTGTGATGGAATATTTAAAATAATATTTTTTCCATGAATATTGATAATTTCTATTGGATGTTTTCATCTAAAACTTGAAACATCAAAAGGAAAACTGGGATCACATACATTTTGGGGGACCTATTATGTTTAGTGTTTTAGATATTTAGTAAATCCAGATATATATTATATTCACATGACATCAAATGATAAATTATTTAGCATGACCAATCATTTCAAATTTCACCTTGATTCTACAAAATCATCATGGTGAAATCATATATATATATATATATATATAATTCAATCAGTCAATAAATTTCTTTATAACATAGGGAAACATAAACACAAGAATGGTTGGATCAAATTCACAATAAGGTAAAATGTATCCATTTACAAGTGAATTTCATTAGTGAACATAAGAAGTGAATAATGGTATAATGAAATAATAAAAATTCATGATTTTTATATATGTATATTAATACCTATCAATAACTAGGTGATCAAACATGAAATCATGGAAAATGAAATATTCATTTGAATCAATAATTTTGAGAAATGTGATATCAGTCTATATCATGAGAAACATTATAAACTCACAGAAAGTAAAACAAAAACATTTAAAATCATGGGACATCATATTGATTTAACTATTACATGAACTCTTATAAATGGAATAACTACACTATTTAATTAAGTACCCAATGCATTAGAGGGATATCATGGACTCACTCTTATTATATTATCATTGAACCAACCATAATTGGATTATCAGGTAACCACCAATCATTGATTTATTGAATAATAACTTATATAATTTCCAAGTAACATTAAATAATCATTACATATAAAATGGTGAATTTATTCATAAATGAATTTTAAAAACAATTATTTTCTTTAATACATAATTAAAAAATAGAAAATAAACAGGTTCTATAAAAATCAATTTGAAACAAGATTAATCCATATAAAAGAAATAGATCCCAAAAATTTCCTTTTAAATATGGTTAATTAGTGGAAATGAAATGGTTAACATAAAAACCCATTTGAAACATGGTTAAACCATGGAAAATAAATAGGTTTTATGTAAATATTTTTAAAATGGGATTAACTATTGGAAAAGAAATGGGTTCTAAAACTATCGCTTTGAAACATGAATAACCCAGTGATAAGAAGTGGGTTCCATAACAATCTCATTAAAATAATCTTAATCCATCATGAAAATATTGTGGTTGGTATAAATTCGAAATATACTAAATTGAGGATATGTAATATCTTTTTTATCATTGATGAATAGAAATACCATTAACAGATCATTAAAATATTTATTGATGAAAATTTCAATTTTATTTTGAAAAATATACTTTTAAATGTAAAACCTTTTGAACCCAATTTTCATTGAAAAAACCCATATAATCAAAAATTTGTAGGAAAAATTATATATGAGACTATGATTAACCATAAGAAGAGTAGTGTAAATTTTATCAAGATAATTCATGATTATTATAGATCAATAGATCCATATAGACCAACATAGAAAGAGGAAGAACAATAGATCTTCCAAATAATAATTTTTTCACATAGTGATATGACCTACATTCATTTAAGAAATTCTAGAGCCAACAGAATAGTTCCCAGGGAATTATTTTTCTATTTTGGGTCATTCAATGGGATTTATCATTTATTTTTTATTATATGCCCCAATTCATGCATTAATTTTTCGCACTGGTCTTCTTGGGATTTTATTAATTACCATATGAACATGACATTGTGGTTCCTCCTAATATTAATTCCACATTAATTAAATATTTTTTTGAAATTATAATATATGAAATTAGATTTATGGATGGTTTGGAATGAAGAAATTAATATGAGACTTTTGGTATCCATTCAATCATTATTATTTAACAGATTAAATGTTTCCTTATAAAAAAATTTTATATTATTTTAAAATGTGTATTGGAGTGTGTTTAAGAGAACATTGAATTGGTTTTTTTAATCACTGATGTGCGTGTCTTTATGAAATTTTGTCTTTGTCCACTATGATAATTTTTACTTAGAAATATAATATAAAATATTATTTTGGAAAACATTTAATATTAAAATCCTATTTCTATTTTTAAAATGGGCATTTTTTTAAATAACTGATTTTAACATTATTAATGAGGGACTTTAAAATAAAGGTTTGTAAATGTTACCACCCACTGAGGAAAACCAGTTTAAAAGATATTTGTTCACGTAATTATTAATGATGAAAGATTCATTCACATTTTAAATATATGGTTATTTACTTTTATAATGGGTTGTAAAAAATGTATATATTTATACTATATTTTAAATTACATCTTTGGTGATGTATTGTAAAAGTGCGTATATATATTTTGGGATTTGTGTTGCACATTCTATTTATCTCATTGAAATTCTTTAAAGGTTTCCACATATAATTACATAAGGGGTACATTTTTTTCCATTTGTATTCTAATATGGATGTATCATTTGGAATGTTATTTGGGGTTCTGATGAGGCTCTTGAGAGAAATTGGAATTTATTTTACTCACTTGTTCCTATTGTGTTTTATTCCATATATTTATTTGTATCTTCTATGGTTTTTGAATTATTTATAGATTATGTTTAATATGATATTTTCAGGATAAGTTTTATGTGTATCCTATTTTTGGTTATTACATCTCTTTATTTAGATTTTTAAATAATAATATAATTTCTTCTCATATTATGTCAGGTGATTCCCATGAAATAATTTCTATTACATGTGGATCAGGAACACCGTTTGGTACATGTGGTCAGTTGGGTTGGGTTTTTGGTTGGATGGTATGTCTAGTCTGTTCTTTACAATGTTCCTACTTCTCATTTACTATTATTTATCACTATACTAAAATTATTTATGGTATTTAATTTATCATTTTTATTTATATCCTTCAAGGGGTTTCGACTCAAATGATTCTATGGTCTCACGGGGATCGTAGTCTCAAATTTAATTTCATGAGGCATGTTTGAAATTTCATCCCATTATTTTATTTATATGGTTTATTCACATCTATGTTGCCTTAAATTATGAAACAAAATCCATTTCATGATATTTTAATGCCTATTTCATGATCATCCTCTCCATCCCCATTTATTTTTATGTTTCCCATATAGTGAGGGTTTGATCATAAGTATTATTATCAAATAGACATTACATTTTTATAATATATCTTGAGAATTTTTTTTCCTTTAATATATAAAACCACTATAATTTTCTTCTCCATTTATCATTTATGGGTCTTTACTTGACTTCTCACTATTTTATTTCCCCATTAATTTAATTATTATCCTGACATAGAGAAACTAACGCTTCCTTTTATTTTCCTTCGGAAACATCCTTTTTCATATTTACATTCATTGAATTATTTTTTTAATTATCTAATCCAATCCTCAACAATTTAGTATTTTAATATTATACTACATTGAATTATTTAGTATTTTTATAAATATATTTAACGTCTCATGTGTGTATTGTTGTAATCATTGATTAAAAATCATATATTTTACATTTATTGTGTATATAAATATTTATAACACATTTATCATTTTATATGAAACATTATCTTTATGTTTCCATGTTATCTAGAAGAAATTATTTTTATTATTGTTTTTTAAAATATTTAATTTAAAAACATTTCATTAAATCAAGAATATTTTATATTTAAAAAATGATTTATTATAAATATCTAATATATTTTTTCAACTATTTCTTTTTCCTTCCCAATATATTTGGATTGATTGAGGTAATTATTCAAATTTTATAATCTACATCCATTTCTTGGATTGCTAATGTAATGGTGTTTTCTATTAAATAAATGATAATCACTACTTTTTCCTACCTAACCGTCCACACTGTATAAGAATAAAATTTTTTCCAAATCCATTCCATTATGAATACCCGATTTTATATTTTATTGAAATCTTTTCTTCCCCTACATACCATACAATAATTAACTAGAAAAATTATTGACATTTCAATATACCTTTTACCTATATTGTGTAAATATCATCTACTTTATTGAACTCATTTACCAATAAAGTCACTAATTTACTGTGGATACCTATTTATTTTTGTAGGGATTACTAATTAATGATTAATGATTTAATTTTAAATTATTTAATTATTTAAATAGTTTTTAAAAAGATATGAAAATCATTTTCCTTCCCTTGGTTAGCTATGATATGTTAAATGTTTATTTTTTGGTATCACACAAAAATTAGGATGAATGATTGATTGTGTCTTATATGTCCCTCTAATTTATTGGATATTTTTTCGCCTCATCCAAAATGAATCTGCCTCTATGTGTTAGTAATAATTAAGCATGGGCACTGAGGGTGGTGTTCATGAATTTAATGTTCCCTAAATAATTTTTTCCCATTTTTAATATATCTTAATGTTAATCTCGTATGGATCATGTCTATTGGTTATTGTTTGAATTCTCACTTGATTCATGAATTTTGAATTATTTCATTATTTAAAATCTATGATTTACTTGTAATAACATTATTATGAATCAGAATTAAACTCATATACTCATCATATGATCACATGGGATATTTGATTATTATATTCTATTACTACCCTTACTAGACATCTAATCTCACTCGTTTAATATGTTTTCATTTACAAGTGATATAATGATTCGTGTAAATAGTAACTAACTGAACACTAGAGACCCATAGTTGGTGTCTACTTTATTGCATTTTCTTATGATACATGGGATCTCATCTCGAAGGACCGATCAGTTTAGTTGTAATAAATAACTCAATATAAAAATGATTCAAAAATTTCATTTGAAATATACCATGCATAACAAATTAAATATTCTTACATCATGGATATTATTAGTAAATTTGAATTTACATTTCCTTGGGAAAGAAAAAATATATATGGGGAGCTCAGATGCACTATAAGGGTTATGAATTATTGACTCAAAAACGATAAAATATCGAATAATTGATATATAATGAGAAATAATTAAAGGAACAATACATTTAATCAAAAACATGAAACCAAAATTCCTCTATGTATAATTTAAATAAAATACACTCTTGGATAATAGTAACTAAAATCTCAACGAAATAACGGATTAATATTGGAAATCATGATTTTATACAACATGATATATTTAACACTATATATATGAACATAGACTAATAAAACTATGTGTTGGAAAACACCATGAAACCATTAAATAGATTCTGATAACTCATTTCCCTCCTGAGACCTCCCACTAAATCGTTAGGATGTTTAATTTTAAAACTCACCCACAACTACATGTCCAATGCATTAATCATATATTTAATGATCAGTGTAATTTATAAAAAATTTATCTTATCAATAAATATATGCATTGTGTTATAGATACTGGATATTTATATTTTAACAGACCATAAAAGTACCATCCCAGTAAAATAATCTATCAGGAAATGGATTATGGTTTAGGGAATAAGAATATCCATGATACAAGTAATATATATTTAAGATAATTGAACTTTCTATGTAAATATGATTAATATATTGTTAATATTTCATGGAAAAATTAATAACCAAAAAATTAATAATAGATAAATAATTACTACTAATTCTGTAGAAGTATAAATTTTGTAACAAATTCATTAATATGTGATAATAAATAAAAATGGAAGACAAATAGTAAAATACAAATTTAATATATAGATTAATTTATAGAAGAATTGTAAAATTTTAGGGGAAGATAAATCTCTTCATATATTTACCGTGGTAACAAGGTTTTTTAACAGTATATAAGTTAAAAAATAATATATTCCCTTCTAAATTTTACAATGAAATTTGAAAATTTCCCTTTCAGAAAAGAGCAGCACTATTTCATTCAGCCTTGTAAAATCTAAATGAATTTTTTTTCCTAAATAATTAATTTAATTAAATAAAAATTCTTTTGGTAAAAACAATGAAATTAATAGATGGTGGAAAAATATACCCGATCAAATAGAGAATTAAGTTCAATTTTTCCAATCGAAATTTAATTTCTTGTTTCATGTTACAAGGATAGAAAAATTAATAAAAATGAAAATCAATGATTATAAAAAAATTAATAAATATATTGAGTTTATTAATTACTTATTATAAAAATCATTCAATAAAAACTATAAGAATTCACCAAAAAAATATATTGAAAAATAAATATTAACTATTTGGTTTCTTTTAAAATGAATAACCTTGAAAGTGAGTACATAATTTGAATAACTTTTTATAATTAATAAATATATATTGATGTTTAGTATAATGAAGGATAATTATACATTCAACATTATTCTAAATATGTTTATAAGACCAAATATTTCTAAATTCAGGGGAAGTTGAAGAAAATATCTCTTTTAATGATCATATCATTGAAATAAGAATTATTCAATCGTGAGATTATGTGTAAAAAACTTAATTTCAAAAAATTTCATTTAAAATACAACATAAAATATTAAAATGTCATTTCCATAAAAATAATAACATAATTGACTCAATGAATAAAATATTTGGCCCAATGAAAAGGACTTTTGGTAATAAACCTCTTAACTTATGTTCAAATATCTTTGTATAATCCTTTAAAATCATGTATAATAAATTTTAATCTATTAGAAATTAATTCAACAACCAAATAATTACATATAATCTCATATATGAACCATTAATATAATTTTATTTCCAGTATATTAAAAATCAATTATTATTAATTTTTTAATTTCTTCTTTTTTTCATGAATATTTTTATCTAGTTATTTAGATCATTTAATTATGATCATGATTAAATAATATAAATAATGTTACCACAATTTTTAATTCAATATATCTTTACTATAAATGTATTTAGAGTCATATATAAAAGATGGCTAATAAAAAATTTATAACACTATTCATGGAGATGTTAGGTCGTACGTGTACATAAACACTAATTTAACTTTTTAAAATACAGAAATAAAATTATTAATAATTAAAAATTATATGAAAAAAATTATCATATGTATAATATATATTAATTTAACCTATATATATTACCATCCATGTAATTTGTATGTGAAAAATGAATCATATTACTCCATGGTGGTGGTAGTCTACACATACACATGGGTGAAATTGTTGTTTTCCAAAGGTTTGGAAGAGAGATGGAATATGTTCTTCCCATTAGAATAATAAAATATAAAAATATTCATAATATAAGTGTTTTAATTTTATTATAAAAAATATATGTATACGAAGTAAAATAACAAATAAACATAAAAGAGTTGGAAAAGATGATCACCACTTCTTCGATAGACATCATTTAGATCCCTTCTTAAGGACCCTCATATTTTTATTTTAGGAAGACTAAAACATTTCAATAATGGATCGGTATTTTGATAAGGAAATTTATTAGGTGATTGTGGAGACTTGTTTCTCACTATGATTTAAGTAAAAGATAGGAGTATTATCCTTTTACAAGTGATGGGAGGGGCATTATTTTGATTTTATAAATGTATTAAATTAATATAAATTATTTTTAATATCCATAAGTCTTAAAGAATATATAATGTGAATATATGTTAAAGAATATTTTATATCCTTTCATCCAAACACATGGATATGCCATAGTTATTGTTTCACTCTTTTAATTTAGTTTTATCCCCTATGTATCCCTTTTAAAAAATACCACATCATTAATGTTTTCTACACATTAATGGTCAATAAACATACTATAAAGGTAAAAAAGACACCTAAATAGACTATGAACGTATTTTTACAACCATCTTCTATTCATTTGGATGATGATATTATTGTTATTTATTTTAAATCACTAAATAAAATATTTTTTATTATGAAATATGAATATTGTCACTTTTAGATATATTCATTTAATTTGAAATTTTATACAACATGATATAAATTTATATTGAATAGAAATATTTAAACATCTTTAATATGTTATCTTTATTTACGAAATTCAAGGTACACTATAATTCACTCATACACAATTAATTTTTGATTTCTTAATGTCATTTGCATGTTTTTTCTACGTCTTCCATAGGTATAGTGTCTGTGTTACGTAAGAATTTATGAAAATTATTCAATAAATAAAATTTTATAAATATTATATAAAATCAATAATTAATAAAAATAGACATCTAAAATTGATGATTACAACTTTTTATCGTTCTGTAAAATTTATAGAGATATTAATGAATTTTGAGTGATAATTTATATTTATTTTTTTCCTAATTGAATATAATGGTCATTATTAGCGAAATATGCCACCAAAAGTCCATATTTTATTAAATGTTATAATAATGGTTTATCACCATGGAAAAAATCAGAAAAAGTAAAGTGTTATAAGATTTTAAATTATATATCCCTATGTTTTAACTATGTTTGAACCATTTTACCCTTACTAAGGTGACAAATATTTACCCCTCTTACAATTCACAATTTCCAAAACAAAAAGTTCCTATTTAACAAATTTCAACCCCAAAATTCCAAATATAGTACCCATTTTTCATTTTTCAGAATTTTATTACATGTATAAATTTATATTAATTAAAATTGTAATAATTCGATGATAACTGTTTTTAAAAAAAATTAGTTTTTAAGAAAAAAATAACTAAATTAAAATCTTGATAATTTATGATTCAAATCGAATTAGATAGAATTTTTGGAATAAAATTTATTATAAGTCACTTTGAGACCATATATACAGTTTAAGTGTAATTTTATATAACGTTATTTAATTTAATATTTTTTTTAAAATACCTATTTTTAACTAATTCAATGAAAAATTAAACATTTTAGAAGAATATTTAAATTTTACCCAATGTAAATTTTAATATGATAATTTTAAAACTGATGTAAATTTTAAAAATATTATATATTTGGTACAAATTAAATATAATTTCCAAACATCAAATGCTATAAATACTAATATTTAAAAAAAATATTTTCGAAAACTAATGTCGTTTTCCTAAAAATTGAATTCATATTCATTATTAATAAATATGGTATATATATATCCTTTATACATGAGTTTTATATTTTTTTAATCCCTATTCTTACTCTGAAATCATCGAATATTTGATTAATTTGACATTAATTGATAATATTTTAAAATTGTGTTGTTGTTTGTTTATTTACGTCTTTGAATTATTATTAAAGAAATAGAGTATAGTATTCTAAATATTTTTGGTGTTAAATTCTACTCCACTTATGTAGATTATTTCCTATCAATTTTACCTCAATCATAAAATGTCCAATATTTTATAATGCTTTAGTTGACCCACAATATATTGTTGGATAATAAAAAATGATTTTGAAAATTTAAATTAGGAAATATATAGATTACAAAAAATACAAAATATTCTAGGTCCTAGATAATGATAACATCGGTGGGATGTTAAAATATAGATAAATATGAGATAAATAACTTTAATGTAATAGTAAATATTGATATATATAACATGGTCATGGTAATTTAAATGACGAAAAAAATTAATAAGTGTGTTGTTAAAAGACCATCAATTCATAAGAAATGAAGGTAAATAGATTAATTTTTTTATATCATGTTCGTTATCCAATACTATAGGGATTTATTTAGTTTCAATATAATTTTTAAATTCCCTAATATTATCATACATAAATATAAAATATTAATAGATTAATATTTATTTAATATCATATTCATCAATGCTAAAATAATTTTGGACTAGTTCGTTTAAAAATGTAGACACATGAACAACTCATCTATATATTGGATACAACATCTCCCACTATGTTCTTCATAACTAGGTCCCTTGTTAGAAATATCATACAAAATACCATTCAACATACCCATGGGAATGTAAAAAGAATAAATGGTGAGATCACATGATCAAAATGGGAAAAAAAGAGATATAAACACATCTGGATCATAAGGGTGTGGGAAAATGAAAATAACATTTGAAAATCATGCTCAAAATGTCAAATATCATAAATAGGAATCATGAAATAAATCATGTTACATAATAAGGCATTGATAATTATTGAATGAATGAACATTATCAATGAAACTATAACTTTCAAAAAATATATATAATTTTCTGGATTAAACATAAGTATAGAAAATCATTTCCAATTAAGGATGGATCATTACAAAAAATATCATAGTTGAAATGGTTCACTCCCTAAACAATCTTAGTATTAATATCTCACTCCCAAGCCTATAATAGTGTCCATTTACCCTTACTAAAAAGGGTTCACTATCTATTCTAGTCCAATTTATCTCATTATGTATCCTTCATTATCTAATTAATTAGAGGTAGATATAGGTCCCATCTATCACATAATTCACACATTAGTGTTCTACAATATCATAAATCATTCACAATATCATAACCCATATAAATTTAATGTGTTTCATAATTATCTCATCATTTCTATGATGCCTCGACATGTGATCCACTAAACGGTGGCAGGAGTGGGTTGGAAACATTCCCTAACGTATTCCTCCATGTACGCTAGAGGGTTCCAAATAGAAGCGAGGGTCTGGTAGGTCAGTTTGGGAGAGACTATACCCTCTTTTATCAGAAAAAACACCAATGGAAGAAAATAACAATAACGAAATACAGAATAGTATAAATTAAAAAAACCAATATATTTTATATGATATCCAAAACATGAAAATAAAATAGTCAACTGAATGGTAAAACATTCTATGAAAATGAAAATGTCAAGTGTCTACAGTGAAACTTAATGTAAAGACACAATGACTCTGAAACGGGTCCCGAACCATGTATGATTCCCTCTCCCATGCACCAGTTCCAAAAAAAATGTCCTAGGGCCTTTCCCTTATACTTTCCTGCAATAAAAAAGTCCACTCGGGTGCCAATAAGGTGGCCTAAATATAGTGTGAGTACAACTCAGTAGGCTAACACCAACGGTGTCTAAACCGAGTCTGGTCAAACGATAGTTCTTCTAGTTTTTTGAAGCAATAGATACAATGCATAATTTAAATAGTTTTCACATTACCATATAATATTTAGTCACCACATTAGGCATAGTTTCAATTCATGTTTCTGATTTTAATTCCCATTCAATATCATTAACAATTATGTGTAGGTCATCTTCCCTAACACCCCAAATCTCAGTTGAATCATCATTCATTATTATCATTCATTTATTATAGGTCGTCATGCCTAGAACCACAATCTCATTGATTTCTTGTGGTTATTCTTAGAAATCCTCTTTTCATTAGGTGTAGTTCATCATTCATATCTCCCCATAATTTCATGTTTGGGTAACTATTGGGGAGGAATTATATGTCCAGTTCCCAATATCTAATTGGTATAGAAATTTATGTTTAGCTCCACAAAAATCTCATACATTTAACAAGTAATTAATTCACAAAATATTTCCACATTATTCCCTTTCTAATCCAATCATTAGATAAAAATTTAAAATACCATTATTTAAATCAAAAAGTAACTAAGCACATAACCCATTAATTAATTCATCAATTGATTAATCAATCCAAAAACTTATTTTTCCATAATAAAATATTCAAAATTAATTATCAATATACAATCTCAAATAGTCAAAATTAATTCTCAAAATTAATTCTCTTTGATTAACATCATGGAACATAATTAATTCTCACAATTAATTATCTTTGGTCATAATCATGAAACATAATTAATTATCATAATTAATCCCCCCAAATTAATTATCATAACACAATCTATTAAATATCTCTTCCAATATCAAATATTTTAAATATCTATTTGGGAAACCACAATTATTGTATTACAAATTAATCACCAAGGAAAAATCAATTCAATTCCACATTCATAGTTACTCAAATGTTAGAAATAAATTATTATGGGAATCTATAATGTCATAAATTCACACACACACATATCCAAACCACAACTATGAGAGCATGATTTTGTCCACCTACCTCAATTTATTAATGGTTGTTTTCGCATCAAAAATCCCCAAAATCAGAGAGGCACAACATCATTGATTATGCATCGGATATAAATACCTATACCAAAATTATGATGAATGGCATCAAGATCCAAAAAATCTAGATCTAAATCCTCTATCCCACATATAGATTATAACCCATTGGTTTTGAGTAATGTAAATAAGGGAGATCTTCCAGGAACACATCAATAGAATATAATGTAAATAATTGGAGAAACATCGGGATGAAATCCACTTACTGGGAGGAGAGATGATCTTCCATCCGAGCTATCAATCTCAATGAATGGTGTTTGGATAACCTTGGAATCCTTCTGGAAGGCTTTAGAAACACCTAGAAATTATCTTTCCCGAGCGAAGGTTGAAATATGAGAGTATCGGGGGGTTCAAGTGGTTTTAAATTAAATTTTTATGTATTAAAATATTTTCTTATTGTTTCCTAGGAAGAGGTGCGTGGTTAGGGAAAAATGTGTGCTTGTCATGCGGACTTACACTGCCTGGATGCCTTGATAGTGCATGGGTAGAAAAATTGTGCACCAAAGATGTTGAATTCCACAATCTTCATGGTTATCTTGGGCCTGAATTGGCCATACTGTGCACAACCCCGTGTCTTCCCAATTCCTTAAAAACATCTCCCAAACAAACCATATGCCATACCTCAACCCAAAGGAACTTAATAACAACAAATGAACCTAAAAACAAGCATGAGAATGGTCAAGAAAAAGTCTAGATCTTAAAATATCCACAACTTATAACACCTTATCCTCGAGCTGCACTCCCAATCATCTCTATGATTCTGATCCAAAAACTATTAGGCCATTGTTCCCTCATGTCTGTATCCCATTCCCATGTTTCCTCTTGAACACTTCCATAATTCTATTACACATAAAGCAACGAAACATTATTTCCCCATAACAATTTCTCACTACAATCCAACACACATACCAGATACTCCTCAAAGGATTCAACTAACTCAAGTTCGACCTTCTACACGTCAATCACTTGAGAAGGGTCAGGATGATACCATCGTTGTTGTGACACATTTAAAACATCTTAAATAGTTCTTTATTTCTATGGAAGCTCTAATTGGTACGCCACAGTACTGATTCACTAAAGCACTTCAAACGGCTGCCACAAACCTAGGCACAAACATGTCATGCATACGTCTCCTGTGGTAACCCAATATAGTTTACACCCTAAGGAATACAAGGTCACTCTCTATAAAATCTAAGGTTTGTCTCTGTCTATCAGCATAACACTTCTGTCTACTCTGAGCTGTAGCCATATGTTTCTGAATCAACTACACCTGATCCAACATCTCCCAAATAAGACTCCGTCACAATAGCTCTGACTCACTCGCATCTAACCAGAAAAATGGTGATCTACAAGGTATACCATAAAGTGCCTCCTATGGACCCATCTGTAATGTTTCTTGATAACTGTGGTTTGTTGATAACTCCACTAAAGATACGTTCTTCTCCCAAGAACCATTAATGTCAAGAACCCAGGCTCATAGCATATCCTATAACACTTGAATGGTATGCTCTGATTTCCCATAAGTCTATGGTTGGAAAACCATACATAACTGAACCTATGTACCTAGAGCCTATTGTAAGTCCCACCATAATCCTGATGAAAAGGGAGAATCGTGATCTGAAAAAATAGTTTGTGGTACCCCATGAAAATGAAATATCTCACTCACATAGAGTTCTACCTAATACTCTACTGTAAAGGTTTCCCTGATAAGAAATAAGTGTTCTACCATTGTTAGTCAATCCATAATTACTTATATAGCATCATTCTTCCTAAGAGTATTTGGAAGTCCTACAACGAAATCAATTGTCACATCCTCCCACTTCTATTCCATAATATCTAATAGTTGCAACTAGCCTCAAGGCCATTGATGATCTACTTTCACCTTTTGATTTGTGAAAAATCTTGTTATGAACTCTGATATCTTCTTTTTTTCATTTCGAAACACAAATACAATCATTGTAGGTCACAATACATTTTAACACCCCACGATGTACCACCCACATTGATGGATGAAATTATCACATGAGTTCCTCTTACAAACTTGTAGTCCCAACAACCGAATTCTTTACTTATATGATCTCATCATCATCTGTTGACCACTCTGAAGGTGTATTTATACCTTCATGGAATTCACATAAGGGTTAACATTATGGATCCTCATATTTTATGTCCCTCATTAGTCTCATGAGTGTAGACTCCCCTGCTATAGAAACTAGAGTCATCCTCTCTTGGCTATCCTGAACAACCACATTGATTTCTAATAGTGAAGTCATCATCTTCCACTCTTCACTCGACTCATGTACCAAATGAGTCATTTTTTTCCTACTCAAGTCATCATCAACACTATTCCCCTTCCCATGTGTTTATTCCAGTTATAAATCCAAGTAATAAATATACTCTAACCCTCTACCTTGATAAATATTCATGTCATGCTATGAAAAGATATACTTTAAACATTGGTGATTCTTAAAATAGTAATATTTTCACACAAAAAATATATTTTCACCGACAATTATAAGCATAAAAAACTACTTCAAACTAGATGTCTTTCATAGGGTAATTACATTCACGTGTCCTCAACTACTGAGACCCAAAAGCAATGACTCAATCCTCTTGCATCAAAAATGCTTCGAGTCCAATCTTAGAACCGTTATAATACACCTTGTAATCCTCACTCGACTCAGGTAACATCAAAATTGTGGGTAATGTCAAATGCTTCTTCAAATCCTGGAAATCATTCTCGCATGATCCTATCCAATCAATCCTTTCACATTTCTTTTTCAAATAGGCAGGCAGTTGTTCCAAATGGGAAAACACTTGGATAAAACTACTATAATAAGAAATTAATCCCAAAATCCTCGGATATCCAAAACATTTTTTTGGATGCTCTCAAGAAATAATTTCTTTCACTTTTTTTAGGTTCACATACACAACTTCTTCTGAGATGATGTTACTTACAAAGTTTACTATGTCAATCCAAAATTGGCATTTAGATATCGTGGCGTATGGCCAATTCTCTCCCAGTATACTGAAGACGATGTCAAGATGTTGGGAATGATCATCATCAATCTTAGAGTACACCAAGATGTAGTCCACAAACACCACCAAAAACTACTCTATGCATGGATGAAATATCATGTTCATCATGTCTATAAACACTTATACTGCGTTTTTTAACCCAATCAACATTATGAAAAACTCATAAAGACCATACCTAATTCTAATTTCAATTCTTGGTATATCAGATTTCTGAACTATCACATGATGATACCAGGATCTCATATCGATCTTTGAGAACACACAACCCCCCTTCACCTGTTCAAAAAGATCCTCGATAAATAGAAGTGGATACCGGTTATTCACGGTAATTTCATTCGACATCCGGTAACTGACACATGAGCATAAACTCTCATTTCCATAATTGAAAAAAAACATTGGTGATCCTCAAGGTGAAGTACTTGGACAGATAAACCCTTTATCCTCCAAAAACTACAATTTCATTTTTATCTCTTGAAGCTGAGTTGGTGCCATTATGTAAGGTTAAATAGATATCGATACAACCCCCGACATGATATCAATAGTGAATTCAACATCTCTCTCAGGTGGAAAACATAAAAATTCTTCAGGAAGGACAACATGAAACATTAATACTTCTGGTAGAATGATTTTTTTCCTACCACTCCCATCATACAACAAAATACTAGAAACATTGGTAGTGATCTCTCCCACTTGATGAGTAATTGGCCCATCTCGACCGACATGGAAATCACATTCGCCAAAATGAACATACTAGACACCCTCAGGAGATACGAAGGTCTCTCTCCTGTGGTATCAATCTATGTGAGCTCGGTATGCGACTAGCCCACCCATACCCATAATCAAGATGATTCCCATTATATCAAAGACATAGATATCTCAATAGAAACGATACCATTTGATATCAAGTGAACATTCCTTGTATAAACAGATATCTCGGGTCCATGTTCCTAATTGTGTATAAATATTAATCACCCGTCTTATAGACTCCACCTCAATGATCAATCCATGAAAATGATTTGTAGATATAATGGAATGAGAGTTACCACTATCAAATGAAGAAGTAGCTAATGAAGACACAACTATAATTGTACCTACCACTATTTGTAGACTACCCTAGCTCTCCATAAGTGTAGGCTGAACAACAAGTATCTTTCTGGCCCCTCTTCCATTTGGTGTCATTTGAGCCCCCTATGTAGCAGCACCATAATGATTCGAGTGCTCATAGCCTGAAGCACCATGTCCAGTACCTCTACCTACTCTTCCTGTAGAACTCTATCTTTTAGACATATATGGTGTTGAACACCCCCTTCTCACACTTTGACTCTGAGCATCTACTCCCTTAGCAATACCATGTTGCTATATCCAGCATAACATCTATAGGTTCTGCATCTTTCCACAAAACAGGCTCTCCACCCGTGGATGTGGACAATGTGTACGATAGTGTCCTTACCTATATCACTAGTGGAAAATCACATGAGAATGTTACATTTCAACTGTTCCTATTTACTATCCACCTTTCTTTCCACATTCCTATCAAAGGTCCTCTTGATGGAACTTCCAACTCTCCAAAAGAACACTCTCTAATCGTCCAGCAACATATCAAGTATAATATGCTTCTTTTAGGTTCCCCTCTGAAATGAGAATCTGATTAACCTCTTTTGACAATTTCTTCATCCTAAAGATATTCACAAGGGACATAATTTAACTCCTAAGTCAATCCTGAAATATTTTTTCCGAATAATACCCCTTTCAGACAAATATTGATAAAAAAATTTTAAATCAATGAAAAGTTCATCGTATTCCATTATGTACATTCTCTCTTGGGTAAAATTCAAAAACATTGAATTCTTTTCTTGTCTCAGTCTGTCTTGAAATATGTGATCCAAGAACGCCTCAAGAAAGTCCATATATAACATCTCAACATCCTATCAAGACCATACTTAAATATCTCAATAGCGCTTCACTGATCCATGTAGCATATAAGCACCCAACATGACCATCATCCTAACTGGAGTCTCCAAATGGTCATGTATCGTATCTATGGTAAAATCTAGAATCCAGCTCCCTCAGTTCCACCAACTCTCGTAAAAGTTGTAGGGTGTCATAGTTGAAACTCCCTTATCTTCTCAGACATTCTTTTCTGAACCCACCCTGGGTCTCCCTCAATTAATTTCATGAAACGATCAATGTTTCCTGGAAACTTCTCCCCTTCCACCTCATATTGCACCAATGGTGCCTCAATATCATTGTATGAAAGTTCGTTCCGGGCCATACCCCTCTGTCTCTCCCTCAATAAGCATCATGGAGGAATATCTCTACAAATCCAAACACATGTCTTAGGTATCATAAATAAAACTAATAAAATTTAAGTAATAGGAGAAACTAACAGGACACGCTTCAACAATTCCATTCCTATTTTTCTCACCACACGGTTTACCACAAGGACTTATCACTACCCTTAACCATCCTACTCCTAGGACTGGGTTAATAAGGGCACACTAATTCTCATAATTTAATCTAACCATTAATTATTCACATTATCTCAAATTAATTAATTCAATATATAATTAATTTCTTATACTCAATTCATCAATAAAGGTTCTTATTATACACCCATTTAATAACATTTTATATCAATATTTAAATCTCACAATAAGGAAAAATAGTTCAGGATCATTAAATTACCAATACACAGTTTTCTTATGAGTTCGTAGAATGATGCAAGTCACAACAACCCTGAGTGCCTAGAATGAGTCATGAAAACTCAAATATCATGCCTCTTTAGGTCACAATTAAAAATTTAACATTTTTTCAAAACAAATATCACATTACACTACAAGTGAATTACCCAAGGTGAAATAATATTCAACTGTAACAACAAATAGTAATCACAACAATCCCATATTGAGTACATATATTTTCCCCCCATACATGGGTTTGAATCTCCCATGCATGAGCTCATTACCACGCCTCGAATCTTCCTAGTCTCCAATATCCCTTTCCCAATATAATAACACAATAGAAGAAGAAATAAATGAAAGCTTCTCTAATTCCACATTGTGAACACCCGCCCAAGATCCACTCAATAGTTCCCCAATATGAATGGCCAAATTCCCTCAAGCACGCCACCTCGTATAAGAGAGGGTTTCGACGAGAAGCAATGGTCTGGTAAGTCAGTCTTGGGGAGACTAGACCCACTTTTATTAGAATAAAGAACCAACTGATGTAATTGACAACAACCAAATGTGGAAATAAATAAATAACTACAAATAATTCATTTCATATTATAACAAAAAAAAGAAAATAATATACTCAACTAAAAGTTGAAACATTATATGACAATAAAAGTGTCAAGTGTCTATAATGATACTAAATTTAAAGACACAATGACTCCCATGCGGGTCACAAACCATGTCTCATACCCTCTCCCATGCTCCAATTC